>CM036938.1:69908112-72408112 GCA_020800305.1 Porphyrio hochstetteri
TGATCGATATTAGGAGAACCATGGATTTGGGATTTCAAGTACTCTTTGTTACTGCAATTTTTATTTTTTTAACTGTCCCAAGGTCTAAGCAACACAAAATTTAAAAAAACAAAATAAAAACTCCACAAGAGTATCCCAGACCCCAAATTCCTTGACAAAAAGATGTTTAAAGCAGCATGTTGCAGCAGTTCAATACAGTGATTCAAAAGTATGTGGCTGCAGTATGGTTTTCAGTAGTCTAGTCTGTCACTTTTCTAAAGTCACTGCAATGAAGAATTTGAAGGTAGATAATGAGACAGTCTCCAGATGTTTATAGATGGCTTCTCCTAAGTGAAATGCTATCCTGAAGACAGCTTGAAGGCATTTAGTAATGACAGGGGGCTGAAGGAAATGGGTATCTTAAGCAGAAGTTGACATTTCAGCAAGATGAAAGAAAAGAGGTAGAGTGGAATAGTCAGCGAAGACTTCTAGAAGTGAGGCAGGCAGTCTATGTCAGCAAAAAAGGAAAATAAACAGATAAAATTGAGTAGACTGTCATATCAGAATGACTGGCTGGGGAAATTATTCTTGCCAGCAGTGTTCTGAATTGCTGACAAGACTATATTTGTCAAGGCCAGGAGAAAGGATGAAAGATAATGATTTTCTGGATGAGAGTTCTGGCTGTGTGGATGGATGGGATTACTACAACATCATATGACTGAAAATTGGATGCTAGGCACAAACTCAAACCGTTTTCTGTCCTGGACATATGGTTCCCTAGGTTCTCAATTTACAGAGTTGAAGTTATAAAGCTCTCTGTCAGCATAATGACATTCACATTCTATAGACAATAACACAAACATCCCACCAGAGTTTTAGTGTCCTGTGGGAGAAGAAGTTTCCAGAGAACTGGCTGTTCATTTAGCAAAATTGGCAGAAATAACTTTTCAGTACTGATCTTTGTCTTGCACCATCACTCCTACTTCTTGGACCTCTAGATTTGCCTTCTAATTCCTCTGTGTAGCATTCTTCACGTGGCCTTTTCTATGTATTCTTTCTTTTTTGTACCATTATTTTTTACTTTTCAGTCTTTATGTGAAAGCCCATTTACACTGTGGAGCATGTTTATTGGGCTGTTAGATAATATTTCATTGTAGCAGTTTTTTACATGTTGTTCTTCCTATAAATGTGACAACAGACGGATCTCGGACACATTTGCCGGGCATGGAGGGCTTTTTTCCTGTTTCTGCTTTTTCCCTGTAGACCTTTAGGTGGTCAGGAGAGCTTATTTTGAACATGATATATATACTTTTACAGCTGATCATGGTAAAAAAAAAAAATTTAAAACCCACCAAAACACCCCAAAAAGCCCACCAACAACTTAATACTTTAATATCACATAGTAAAAAGATACACATAAAGCATACTTTCTAGTTCATTTCTTGAATTGTTTCATTTTCTCTTGGTGCCATGGGCCTTCTTAGAGCACCACACACCAACTTCAGGTCTTTTCCTAGGGATGGGAGATGTAGAGGTGTTTCTGGACCATTTTTCATGAGTCTGATATAGTTTCTGAAAAATGGGATTCATGAGGAACTTAGACAGCTGACTTGAATTAAGAATTGCAATATTCACCTGTGTAGAAGTTCCTAGGGACTGGAGAGAGACAGCACTTCATCCTCTTGCGTTTCTTAGCCTATATGTTTAATCTTTCTCTGGACCCATCAGGATGTGATCAAAAGGGAGCTTCCAAGAGAAAGCTCCTTGGGGAACCAGAAACATTTCTTACAACAAAAATCTACTGACTGTTAATCTTCTTTTCATTTCACCAGCTACCTACAGGACGCTCGGCTGCCAGAGAGGGATCTCATTTCTATGACAATAATTCATTATGCAACCAGCATCCTAAATGTAGTTGCTGCATGGTTACACTCATGTTGAGAGGCAGCCTTGATGTCTTACCTCCCTAAAGAGGTACCCAGTCCCAATCTGCTTTGACAGCAAAGGACTTTTAAGCTTATATGTGGACAAGGTTATGCATTCTACGAATGATTCTAGAGCACATTAGAATCTTTAAAGGTAGTCCTACATTCCTAAAAAAGAAAACAGATTGTCCTCAGGCACTTCTACACTATTCCACTGCTTTGGTTCTGTATTGCGGCAGGCAGCAAGAAACCCCAAATGCAACTAATACACTGTCTGTAGGCACCCTTCTAACCTGGATATGTCAGGCCTCATGCCCTCAGTTTCAGGAGAGTGTTTTTGGCAAGATTTCTTGCTTGTAGAAATTTTCTTTTGATAGTTCTACAGCATTGCTTGATTCTTTCCAGAAAAAGTTTTATCATGGAAAGATAAACTGCCTAACTATGTTAAGGTAAATTAAGCATAGATATTTTTTTTTACTTTTCTACATCTCTACATTCTGTGAACAGAACAATTTGAATTTTGTGACCAAAAGTCGCAGAAGGCAGGAACTTGTAGTATTTTCATGCATTGTTTTTAGGTTGACTCTTCTGTCAAGGCAAAGCAGTTGGATACTCACTTTAGATTATACTCACAGATTCACAGATTTCTGGGGGTTGGAAGGGACCTCTGGAGATCATCTAGTCCAACTCCCTGCTAGAGTAGGATCACCTAGACAGGTCTTGAATATCTCCAGAGAAGGAGACTCCTCAACCTCTCTTGGAAGCCTGTTCAGTGCTCTGCTACTCTCACAGTAAAGTTTTTTCTTACTTGGAGATGGAACTTCCTGTGTTCCAGCTTGTGCCTATTGCCCCTTGTCCTGTCACTGGGCACCACTCAGAAGAGTTTGCCCGCTTCCTGTAGACACCCACCCTTCAGGTATTTTTAAGTGTTGATGAGTTATATACAGTTAGTGGTAAGACTGTGTCTGGAAACAGTGAGAGCGTAGCTGCTCACATGAGGCAGCAGCATAGGATTACCCCAGCACAGTCAGGGCACCTTCCTGCAACACTGGAGCAGGGCTAGTGATGGAAACACTAACCAGCAGACCCAGATGAGGCCAGGGAACAAGTCAGGGAGTCTAGACAGCAGGAACAAGAGACAGGGCTAGAGATAAAGTTACCTGCATCAGAAGTGGAGGCACTGGGACTGAAGAAAGCAGGACCGGAACAGACACAATGTGTCTGTGCACACCTATGTGGGGCTCTTGCACAGAATGGACTCTGCCCAATAGTGTGCTCAGTGCCCTGACATCTTAAGTGCCTGCCACTTGAGAATGTTTTTGTTCTGAGCAACAGGGATAATAAAACTTGGAAAGGTAAATCTTCCTGCTACAGAAAATGAAATTATCTGTCATGCTGCACTACCTTAGTCAATGAAAATAGTATAACCTCAGGAAGAATTTCTATCTTTTTTTAATGGTTTTTTTGCCTGTGGTTTTTAAGTCAAGGTATAAATAACCTCAGTGGTTATTTTTAATGCTAATATGTCATGGTTTAACCCCAATCAGTAACTAAGCACCACTTGCTCATATCTCCTCCCTCAAGAGGATGGGGAGGAGAATCAAAAAAACCTCATCCTCTTAGGTAGAGATAAAGACAGTAACAATGATAATAGCAATAATAACAATAATACAAATTATGCACAAATGCAGTTGATCACCATATAAGAAAGGCAAAAAAAAAATTAATCCAGTGCCCAGGTCGTTCCCAAGCAGTGCCTGGTTTACTTCTGCAGTGTCGTGGTTCAGCCCCAGGCAGCAGCTGAGCACCTTGTGCCACTCGCTCACCCCTCCCCAGGGAGGACAAACAGACAAAGCCCCACAGGGTAGGACAGTTTACTGACACAGCAACACAAAAAGGGAACAATAACAAAGCCTGTGACAGAATACACACTCTGTGATAACACAGAGCACTGCACCAACGTCACAGAATCACAGAATCACCCTCCCTTCAGGAAGTTAGAGAGAGCTATAAGGTCTCCCCTAAGCCTCCTCTTCTCCAGGCTGAACAATCCCAGCTTCCTCAGACGCTCCTCGTAAGGCCTGTGTTCCAGACCCCTCACCAGCTTAGTAGCCCTCCTCTGAACATGTTCCAGAGCCTCAATGTCTTTCCTGTAGTGAGGGGCCCAAAACTGAACACAGTACTCGAGATGCGGCCTCACAAGTGCTGAGTACAGGGGGACAATTACCTCCCTGCTCCTACTAGTAACACTATTTTTGATGCAAGCCAGGATGCCGTTGGCCTTCTTGGCCACCTGCGCACACTGTCGGCTCATGTTCAGCCGTGCATCAATCAGTACCCCCAGGTCCATTTCCTCCACACAGTCCTCCAGCCACTCCGCCCCAAGCCTATAGCGCTGCCTGGGGTTGTTGTGGCCAAAGTGCAGGACTCGGCATTTGCTCTTGTTGAACCTCCTGCCATTGGCTTCAGCCCAGCTCTCCAGCCTGTCCAGATCCCTCTGTAGGGCCTCGCTACCCCCAGGCAGATCCACACTCCCAGCCAATTTAGTGTCATCTGCAAACTTACTGAGGGTGCACTCAATGCCCTCATCTAGGTCATCAATAAAGATATTGAAGAGGACAGGCCCCAGCACCGACCCCTGGGGAACACCACTCGTGACCGGTCGCCAACTGGATTTAACTCCATTTACTACCACTCTCTGAGCCCGGCCCTCCAGCCAGCTCCTTACCCAGCCGAGGGTGTACCCATCCAAGCCACGGGCTGCCAGCTTCTGCAGGAGAATACTGTGGGAGACAGTGTCAAAGGCTTTGCTGAAGTCTAGGTAGACCACATCAACAGCCTTTCCCTCATCCAGCAGATGGGTCACTAGATCATAGAAGGAGATCAAGTTGGTCAAACAGGACCTGCCCTTCATGAACCCATGCTGGCTAGGCCTGATCCCCCGGCCATCCCGCACATACCGCATGATCTCCGTCAAGACTATCTGTTCCATAACCTTCCCTGGAACCGAGGTCAGGCTAACAGGCCTGTAGTTCCCCGGATCCTCCTTACAACCTTTCTTGTAAATGGGAGTCACATTGGCAAGCCTCCAGTCTTCTGGGACCTCACCAGTCAGCAAGGAGGACTGATAGATAATGGAAAGCGGCTCGGCTACCACCTCTGCCAGTTCCCTCAGCACTCTCGGGTGGATCTCATCCGGCCCCATGGACTTGTGGCAGTCCAGTTGGAGTAGGAAGTCTCTGACTGTTTCTTCCAGAATCACAGGGGAGTTAGCATGCTCCCCAGCTGAGACTACCAGGTCAGAGAGAGGGGTACCTCTTTGACCTTTAAAGACAGACGTAAAGAAGGCATTCAGAACCTCCGCCTTTTCCTTATCCTCAGTGATCACATTCCCAGCCTCATCCAGTAAAGAGTGGATATTCTCCTTTGTCCTCCTCTTACTGTTAATGTACTTATAAAAGAGTTTATTATTCTTTTTCACTCCAGCGGCCAGGTTAAATTCAAGCTGGGCTTTTGCCTTTCTGATTTCACCTCTACACATCCTGACAACTTCCTTGAATTCATTCTCAGTTACCCGTCCCTCCTTCCACAGGCGGTAGATTCTCTTTTTCTCACGGAGCCTCAAGAGTAACTCCCTATTCATCCACGCTGGTCTTCTTCCCTGCTGGCTCATTTTGCGGCTCAGGGGGACCGCCTGCTCCTGTGCCCTTAAGACTTCCTTCTTGAAGAGCAACCAGCTCTCTTGTACCCCTTTGTTCGCTAAGACTGAATGCCAAGGGACTCCCCCTACCAGTCTCTTGAACAAATCAAAGTCTGCCCTCTGAAAGTCCAAGGTAGCAGTTTTACTATTCCCCCTCCAAGCTCCACCATGAATTGAGAAATGTATCATTTCATGGTCACTCTGTCCAAGGCAGCCCCCAACCTTCACATCTCCTACCAGACCTTCCCTGTTCACGAACAGCAGGTCTAGCGGGACAGTTCCTCTTGTGGGCTCTCTGACCAGCTGCATCAGGAATGCATCCTCTGTGCACTCCAAAAACCTCCTAGACTGCTTCTTCTGTGCTGTGCTGTACTCCCAGCATATGTCAGGGAAGTTGAAGTCCCCCATGAGCACAAGGGCTGATGACCGTGCAGCTCGTGCCAGCTGCTTGTAGAACACCTCATCTGTCTCCTCATCCTGGTTTGGCGGTCTATAACAGACGCCCACCAGGATGTCTGCTTTGTCAGCCCTTCCTCTGATCTTTACCCATAGGGATTCAATGTTATCATCCCTAGTCACAATCTCAGTGGCAGAAAAGGATTCCCTAACGTATAGAGCCACACCACCACCCCTCCTTCCTTGCCTGTCTCTCCTGAAGAGTTTGTAGCCATCCATTGCAGCACTCCAGTCATGGGAGCAATCCCACCATGTTTCTGTTATGGCAACCAGGTCATAGTTTGCCTGCCGCATTTCTGACCTGATGCCCAACTGCACTCCTCCCTGACCCACCCCTCCGCGACCAGCCCCTTTTATGCGGGTGTGATGTCATATGCTGTGGAAAACAGCCTGGGCCAGCTCAGCTCACCAGGGCTGGCTCCTGCGGAAGATAGCTCTGTCCTGGTCAGAACCAGGACACCCATTTATATGCAAAGCATGATGTTACAGGGAATATCCCTTTGGCCAGTCTGAGTCAACTGTCCTGGCTGGGCTCTCCCAGCTTCTTACGCACCTGGCAGGGCATAAGAAGCTGAAAAGTCCTTGACTTAGCGTAGACTCTGAAGCTACATAGCAACAATTAAAACATCACTGTGTTATCCACATTATTCTCATAATAAATCCAAATCACAGAACTATACCAGCTACTAAAAAGAAAATTAACTCCATCTTAGCCAATATAACCCAGACTGTCTTCCCCAACATCTTCATGGGCACTACAAAGACTTTATCCACTTCTACAGAACATGCTGGTCTTTGCTAGATGTGTGTCCCAATATTTGGTACATTACAGCCCATTGTATTTTTCGATTTTTGCAGAGGCTAGTACAGGACACAGGATGTGATAAACCCACTCAGTGCCTAGGTGGCTCTTTGGCCCAGGTGCCTCTGAGGGTGTTTCAGAAATTACTCTTGCTGTCTGAGTCAATTCTTTCTGGGCTGTCACCACAAGACTTGCTTTTCAAGGTCCAGAATCATGTTCCAGATGTTGGCATGGGGAACTCTATCTTAGCCAAAACCAGGACATGATCTTAGGATATCTAATTATCCCAAATTTAATAATAATAAAAAAAGAATTGTGAAAATGAGCATCAAACAGAAGAACTGCAAAACTAAAAAGATACTAAGATGCTTCATGATCTGGCCTTGGGATTATCTCTGTCAGTTCATAGATTTTATGTTTACGTTCAAATGCAAAATCAAACTCAAATTCAACACTCTCTGAAATCTTAGTTCCTTTTCCACTTATTGGCAAATGTTATTTTTGATGAGGTCGTATATGTACTTTCTGCTAACATTAAAACCAGAATATCCTATGTAAGCACAGAAAGGGTACTTTAAAATTCAGCTTAGAATTTTGGATTCTCCAACTGCAACTCAGAAGTTTCACATAAGGTTTTTGTCATGTTAACTTGGTTTGGTTTCAGTCAGTAAACCAGGGGCATTACTATAAGAAAATTGCTTAACATGTCCTACACAGTTCTGACAATTTTTCTTGCCCTCAGCTTTATAAACAAAGGAGAACAATATTTTCATTAATTTATATGCAACAAGATTGTTTGAAAAATTAAATTCTCTGAAAATAGAAGTGTTTCTTAAACCAGTGATGAAGTGGTGACAGATGCATACAATTCTGTATTAGGAAAGGACTGCTTCTAGTTTAGGAATTTTCCTGTAGAGGGTGGCAGAGGACTGATGATTTCTACTTTCCTTGTCCCACTACTAGAGTTCCTGTCCTCATTTGAAGTCAGTGGACATAAGCTCAGACACAAAGCCTCTCTATAAGTATTAGTTTTGGGCAGTTTATAGGGTGACCTTAAAGGTCTGCTAATTATGTGAGTTTTCAATCATAAATACTTTTTTTTTTTTAACCTAATAGGATCCTCTTATTTAAATGCTGATGGAGTTCTTTGGAATATCTGAGAGCATCCATACTTGTATAATTGAATAAATTATTCAGGATGTCTCTAGTTAGATGCAATGAAAAATAGCTTATTTACTATTTTTAAAGGCATTAGTTATATATTACCTTTTTCTAATGTGCATTGCACTCTGGTTTCTGGTTCCTAGTTTCTTCCTTGAAAAAGTTAAAGAAAAACTTCAAAACTCTGGGAAAATATTAGGACGAATAAAATTGCTTATGCAAAACCAGTTCTCTTACTATGCAAAAAGCTATATGCAGCCAACAGGAATTTTGAAGGGGTTTTTTTCTGTACATTCAGAAGAAAATAACTATATTCAAGACTGCAGCGTAGAATTACATAGAGTACAATTAAGGTTTCATTATATCCACAAGGCTGCTTGAAACTATTTAAGTCCTACTTAAGATGAAGAGAGACACATTGTAGAATTGTCAACAACACAAATACCTACTGTTGATCCCAGAAAGATTTAGGAAAATCATACTTTCTAGAGAACTCTATTAAGGAAAAGCTGTGATATGTCCATAGCATCACAATCTCAATCTTTTCCATGCAGGGAGGGAACATTTTTCCCCAAATCTTGTTCAGACAGTCTTATCACCTCTCTGGGAATACACTCTATCAACTCTTAGTAATGTTGCAGATGCAAATCCTTCGTGTTTGTATTTTAGTTCTTACAAATATGTAAAGTAACTGCTTTATTAACACCTATAGAAAAGATACAGAAATAACTCTAACTGTATTATATGAATGGGTTTCTTAAAAGCTGTATTTTCATTATGTACTCAAAATTTTAGTGACTTTGAAGTACTAAAGCCGATTTAAAATAACAAGGTTGAACTGAACTATCTGTAAATTCAACAGTCTAAGGAGAAATCTCCAAACCCTGAAGCATCCTGTGGTATTAAAGCTTTTTCAGCAGCTGTGATTTCTCTTTTAGTGCACTTATTTTTTTGCCATCAAGTAGTAGCTCATCTTCAGACAATGAATTGGTCTACAGTAAGCTTACTGTAGACTTTTAGACTTTTTTTATTTTTTAACCTCCCTCAGATTTATAAATATTTCTCTTAATTCCTCCCAGCATTTAATGTGTGGCCAAAATAACAGATTACTTGAAATATAACAGATGGTCTACATTCCCTATTAAGTAAACTTTCTGTGCATGCGTCTGACCTCTCAGAAATGTACTTGTTTATTTGTACATTATACTCTGGCTTAACCACCATGCTTGGAGGGCCTCGGCTAAGTCTAGTCTGGTAAGAGCCATTGCTCTTGCTAGCTTCAGAAATAAACTCTGAAGTTTGGGAACCTGGAATGTTGATATGCTTTTTGCCAAGTACTTGTGATACTTTATAATCTTTACATTTTTACAAACCCATCATATATTCACTGACATCAACAGGCACAATTATACTCTCATCATTAAGCTAATTGATTTTCCAAAAGCTGTGACAGTATTTGTCACAGGTCTCTCCAAGAGGAGAAGGAAGAAGAGAAAGGTATATATGTCAAAATAAGATATCTCTTTGGGGGAATGGAACATCTGTATTCACAAATGTAACCCATTAGCCAAGTAAGGTAAAGTTATTCACGAGAATAGTGCTACTTCATGATGACTGAGTTCACTTTTCCTGTTAACAGGACTCATCCTGCTGTTCTATATACATTTCATATGACCTTTGAATATGTGGCAAACCCACTCAATACCTGTAGTGCAGGGTGTGAAGTTAACGGTCCTTGTTGACATAGCTCTGATATTTTTAAAAACAAGGGTAATAAAACTGCGGCTCTCTGGTCTAACACCTTCCTCTTCTGTAATTATCTTTGTAACGAAGTGCAACTTAAAGCATGATCCCAAGCCCACTGTAATAAATGTTAATGGTCTTATTGACGTCATTGATTCACTGATCTCCAACGGGTCAGTTTATCTAGTTTTATGAAGCTACTGCAGCTTCCCGAAGGTGATGCTTTGAAACAGACATCAGATGGCAGTATTTCATAGCATACAAGTCCGTAGCTCTCCTTTTAAAGATTGCATTTTTGGGAAAAAAAGAAAAAATTGGACTCATATCGAATTGCTATTTTTTTAATAAATAAGGCAGAATAATAGAATAATAGAGGCATGATAGGTTTGTTCTTCATAGATATAAAGTAAATGTTTTCATATATTATGCTTCTATTTAGTCTGCTAGTTGAGGACCAGTGCCATTTGTATTTCTTTTCCAATCAAAAAGGAGTAGAATCAGTTATTGTTAGTTATGTGCTAGTTATGATTTAATCCATTTCTTGGTTTTTTTGTGGAATAACACTGAATTTCCAGTTTAAATTTTATTCTCAATGAAATGTATTTTAAAATTTTGCTTTGTAGTTTTAATAATATCTGGGCTTTTTTCTCTATCAGTGTTAGTTTTCACATAGGGATTAATTCTTCTATAAAATTTTAGAAAAATACAAAAAACCACCCCCATAATGCAAAGTGATTTCTGTGGTGCCGTTCAATATTGAGTTAAATTTGTAAATACTTTGTTATCAAATTTCACATATGACACAGTACAGTTAAACTTGTCTACATAATGGGGCTGACACCTGATAGCAATGTCATTCTTAATGTAAGTTGACCTTTCAGTTGCTGTTCTGCTCTACTTCTGTCAGCATCATGATGTTCTCTCTATAATCCTTGCCAGGAATTGTGGATTCAGTGATAAATACAAAGGTGATTCCTCTCCATTGTGACAGGAGTCTGCTTTTGCAGGGTTTCTGATTCTGCCATAAGACAGAGAACAGTGTTTGCCTTTCATACGTGGTCATGCAGTTGTGGTCAAACACCTCATTGAAAGCCCGGACACTGTGTGTGTTTCAAAAGGAAATCCTTAGTCACAAAGGAAAGCTGGATCATAAGAGAAAGTAAAAAAGAAAAATATATTGCACCAAAAAAAAAAATTTACATGTAACCAATGTTATGACATTAAAGAGAAATCTCTCACAAAATGGTGATGGTTTGTTCCTGTACAGTGAACAGGAAGTATGTCTATAACTGAAAAGATTGTTGTTTTGGTTGCTGTAAAAATGAATGTACCAAGCTTAAGCAAATATTGACCTATCTCCAGTTATTACAGGTCTTTGTCCACTATCAATGAGTTATGAAGAAAATTGAACGTGTTTATAAAAATTTTGTCTTTCAGAATAAATGGAGTTATTTTAACTATTTTTTTTTTAAAATTAATTTTATTGACAAAGGTTTTGTTAGATTAGAAAACTGTACAGATATCTTTGTCTAATACCATGAAAAAAAATTTATATTGACCAAATAAATGTAAGTACTTTTGCCTTTTTATTTTTTGGAAGTTTTCTTTTGGTGATGGTTGGTAATATATTTCCCCACTAGCTTTGAATTGAAAAAAGTCACTCCCTTAGTTCAAGTAGTGGTCATGATATGATAATATACTAAATAAAGAACACCTCATTAAACAGGTAGTAGAAGCTGTCATAGTTTGATTTCAGTTTGTGTGCAGATCTTAAATGTTTGTTTTGTGGGTTTTTTTCTGGAAAAAGGAAGGTAGTGAGTATAGGTCTTTCCTAAATGCACTTGAAAAACTGGTTGTGGTAAGCTGGCTTAACACTGGGGGGGAGGAAGAAGGCAGAACCTAAATACTTTTGCATTCACTAATTGTAGCATTCACCAGTTAGCTGAAGAGATAGAAGTTTGTAATCTTGATTTGCAAATGCGAACTACTGTAGATCCTGGAAAAGAACAGTTATTCAGCAGTGCCCCTTTTTTCAGCCTCCCTGAAGGTTTAGGAATAAGAAAACAGAAGGAACAACCAAACAAAATGAGCACACATCCGATGTTTAAGCCCTCCTCCAGCACTTTTTATGTACATAACCAGAAGTCACTCAAGCAGCTGCAGCACATTAGTTCCAATAGTTTAACAGGCAGCTTTACAGCTCTAACAAAGGCTGTGCTAAAGCAGTTTCTCCCTCTGTGCTCACTTGCTATGATAGCTAGTAAGTGATCTTTGGCAGCAGGGCTGTGAGAGGAGTGGTAATGTTTAATAGGTTTCTGTGGAGGAGTTAGCTTGCTTTATTCTTTGTAGATCATTATCTGTCGAGAGACGCTGAGGGCAGGTGACACCATGTTGAAAACAAAATAGGCTGAACTGGAGTGGGACCTCTGCACAGTTCTTCAGACCTGATTTAGAAAGGAAGTATTTAAGCAGTTAAGCCAACATTCGGTTGTGTTAGACCTTGGGAAACATGGCTCAGCAGACAAATCCGGACACTTTGGCTATTCCTGAAGTGGATAATACACATTGTCAAAATCCATGGTTAAATGAAGATCTTGTGAAGACCCTGAGGGAAAACCTGTTGCAACACGAAAAGTCCAGGACATCTAGGAAAACTTCGCCTGCTTCTCCCCGTCTGTCTCCAGTTATTTCTCCTCGAAACTCTCCAAGGCTTTTGCGCAGGATGCTTTTAAGTAGCAACATACCAAAACAGCGTCGCTTCACAGTGGCTCATACCTGGTAAGCACTGAGCAGGTTGTCATGAAATGCCAGATAAATGCTCTACAAAAGAAGTTAATCTCCTTGGCATCAGTGCTTATATTTTTTGGTTTGATCTCTGCATGATTTCTTCTGGTTGAAAGAGACAGTTCTAATTTGTGACTCAAGTTAATTTCAGAACTGAAAATTAAAATTTTAATTTATATAAAGTAAGAAAACATTAATTTGCTTGCACAAATGCTACTTTATTTCCTGTGATTTATTTTTCTTCCCCTCATGGAGAAATAAAAAACCCTAGAATCTTGAGAAGGAAAAGTGCTTCTCATTCTGTGCTGTTTAGGCCAGAGTGAGCAGGCCATTTTTTTTCTTTAATATATCTTCTAAATAATATTTATTTATTTATTTATTTGCAATTTATGACCCTCCCACCTTAAAACAAATAGCAGAAGTTTGTTTATTTTTAACAGTGCTCAAACTGAGATCATGGTAGAGAAGGATGGTGGGAATAGATATTATATATGAAACAGTGATTTTTATCAAAGCAGTTGCTAGAATAAACAGAAAGGAAAGATGGAAAGGGAACTCATTATTAAATGATTAATTAGTACTACTTTCTTTTTTTTGTAACTAACTTGATAATTTGACTTGTTTGACATAAAATCTATGAAAACATTATTTTTTTTCATCCATCTTCTATAAAACAGCAGCCTAATCTTATTGCTTAATTATTCTTTTTTAAAATATTATTTACAGGACTATTGTAACTCAATAATGTATTCCTTTTTTGCTTTGATGGTCCTGACGTCTTGATGTCTTCTGTTTTTTCTTGAAATTTCCCCCCCTGCATTATTTTTCAAATAAAAATGTAATATGAAGAAAGGAGGGCAATGAAATACATTCAAAGAAAGTAAGTTATGCAATCTAAGGAGCAAATGGATATGCTATTCAAATTTATCTTCACTTGTCTGTAATTAGATTTACACTATAGTTATGTCACCTATATTGCACATCATGCATATGTGCCTAAATCTTTACCATGTTTATATTTATGTAGCTAAAATACTCCTCTTAAAAAAGTAACATTTTTACCCTTGAAAGTATGAAACAAAACTACTGTGTTTTTATACTGAAAGAATAGTGGTTTTGAAACTGATGTACCTTGTCAGAATTTGTATGTGTAACAGAGAAAACTGAATGAAGTTAGGATATTTTATATTCCTTTAAGTTACACATAAATCCCGACAACATTAAGGATCTCTATCTGCTGGTCTCCATTAAATAATCTAGAAAACATTCTATCCATGAGAAATACAGGATAAAAATAATAATAATTCATGAAGAGCTATTTTACAACATTTTACTATGTTTTTCATTATGACATGAAAGTAAAAAAAGAATTTTTGAAAATTTACAGAGGTAATTTATGATGACAGTTGTTGTAGCAAGTTTGAGATGTCAGAGGAAGGAAGGGTATTAAAAGGGACAGATATGAAGTGAACAAGCAGGTTTGGGCAACATGAAAGGGCAAAGGCTTGAATAGTATTAAAAAGTGGAATTTTGTTTAAATGCACTTCCTCTAGTGAGCTTCAGAAAAAATTGAGTTTGAGTAAAATGCTTTCCACAGTATGTCAGGGAGTGTAGGTTTTCCCCAAATATTTAAAATACAAGGCCTGCAAAATACTGTTGTTGAACAATTCATAGTTATTTCTAAATGATTTGTAAGACGGGCTTATCTTAGCAGCACCTCTTATTTTTTTCTTTTTAGAGCAAGTAGAGACTTGAGCAGGCAGTTACTATAAATTACCTGAGAACCTGCAAAGAAGAGTAGTATTTCAGAAGTGAAAAAACGCCACTAAACTTAAGTAATAATAAATGTGATCAGACTTCCAGAGGTATGAAGGAAAGCAGGATCACTACTGTACGCTTACAAAAATTATTTGTTGCCAAATCACATCAAGTCTCTACTTACTGATACATCTTCACTTGGCTATCTATTTAGAATACTGTGATGCTGTGTGATAGACATGTGCTTTCTAGATGCTTCTTCTGACTAAGCAGTATAGTGGTTTTAATTCTGTATCCATATAATCCATTTTATGCAGCTGACAGAAAAAATGTGCTTTTGAAAACAGATTAATTGTAAGCTTAGTCCTTTCTTTCTTTACTGCATATATTTCGTTCCACCATTGCGACCTTCACTGTATATGCTCTACTTTTATTTCTAATTTAATCTGTTTTGTACTTTAAGAATAGTCTTTGAATTCATGCATACATCTTTCTTGTTTAGTCATTCATACAGGCATTAAAAGCTTTAATAACATAATCATATTCAAGCCACCAACAAGTTGGAAAGCTACTCTGACTTTGCAAAATACAGCTAGTTTTATAAATTTAGTATTTTATGATGGGTTTTTTTTATGATTAGAAGTTTATGTTTTTAGGTAGCATAAGAACTCAATATGTAACACTGAAGATACCGCTGTGTGTTGCGCAGATGCCAGATACAGTCACCGAGGACAACTCATTTATACTGTATCCAACTCCCTAATTTCCAGGATCCAAAATGTCATTCAGATACAGTCGAGAAATGGGTGGCAGATTGTTGCATTGTTCTTCCCCCTTTCTCTCATAAGGCTCATACCTCTTTCCCTGTAATGGCCTGGGGTGTAGAAATATTGACACGAAATGTATTTTCTTTATCAAGTGACTATAATGCTTTCACACGAATGAATGAATGACCATTTTTAGTCATGTGTCAGGAATATTCAGACATATAAGGACTACATAAATGGTTTGGTTGTGAACTGTGAAAATGCCTTAATCTTTTTGTTATGTGCTGAAGTATAGAACATAGGATTCAATGCTCACATACATGTTCATTTACACAGTGGGTGATGGTGTATTATGTGAAAGGCATGTAACTAGTTATGATTTAAAAAGGTGATGTAGTATATAAGCCTCCTAAGACCTCTTTAAGAATTTCTATGGTTCTTTCTAGAACAGTTGGACCACATTTCAGAAACATCTTCTGAAAACCTCATCTTGTATTAAAAATTGTCAGCAAAATTGTACACAAAGCAGGCCATTTACTGGGACCACTTAAGAATCTGATGGAATTATTTATATATTTTCCCTCAGTATCAGTTGTGTTCAGGAAGGTGCAAATTGTGGGTTGGTTTTGGGTTTTTTTAAATTTATTTAATCACATTTCAGAAATTCATTTAATCACATTTCAGAAATGTGATTATGTAACTTGATTTTGGTTACAAGAGTGTAATCAAAAATTCATTAATATTTCTTTCAACTAGTTCATCACTAGCCATTAGCCTCACACATTTTGTGAGCTTTTTCTCCTTCCTTTTCTTTTTTATCCTCCCCAAGGTGTACCTGAACTCATTTGAATGCTTGAAAGATAAACTACTAATTTATTTGGGTTTTTTTTAAGAGAGGAAAAATACAACATTGAGAGTGAGCTGAAAGAAATTTTGAAGTGGTAGAGATGCATGGGGTCTTCATTTTTGTAGGAGAAATTTCTGAATAACTTACAGCATCAGAGCGTGTTACAGCTAGACTTGTTTAAACTATGACATTAACATTAGTTATCTTGAACTCAGTCTGTAGAAAGTTCTAGTCTGCAGACTGTAGGAAACAACCGTAGCAACTGAAAAGAAACAAGTGTTTCAAAGGTTTTTGGCCAGGAATTCAAATATACTCTAGTCAAAACCAATTCAAAGTCCTCAGATACCTGTGTTATATTGTGTTACTGTAAAAGTAATCACTGTCTCGTCAATACAGAGGTGAGGCAGCACATGCTACGACCAGACAGAGACAGTAAAATGAAGTCCTCTTGTATGTGTTTGGCAAATTCAGATTCTGAATTGTCTTGGTTGGTCCTTTGTATGTCTTCTCTGAGCTGCCTATTAACCCAGTGCAGTTTGTCAGGAGAGAGTAATGGGATCCCACTGTGATGGGATCATAGGAGCTGGGATCTGTGAGAACACAGGGTCTTCAGTTACAGGGAAGGAGGCTGTCGGTTCTGCAGCTGTGTGAACAGCCATTGTGTGTGAGACATGTCCAGAGGTCTATAGAAGGATGTTTAGATACTTTAAATCATACAGCTCCAGTTAACTTGTGTGGGAAGTCAGCTTTCCTTTATTTTCCATGAAAAATTCCTTTCTGTAGGAAATGAAGGAGAAGCAAGAAGTATAAATATTTGGAGCAGGGCAGTAAGGTCAATGCAACATAGCAACTAAACTGTGTCTATTTAACTGGAAGTATGAAGTCATGGCATGCATGTTTTTTTACAGGAGGTTCAGGCGTTCTCAATTTTTTTTTTTAGCCTTTATTACTTGCTGCCTTAATACTTCTCAGTGAACACAAAAAATTCAAACAGTCATTTGTTGTACATAACTTCAGGGAGAATGTTTTCTGCCGTTGTGATTTATTTGTGCGTGATCAGTTACAGCAAGTAGTGATAATTGACTTTTTATTTTTTATTATATTTTTATTTTTTCTACTATACATATATATAATATATATTAAGCATGCAACCCCCAAAGCTAAGCATGTAATGTGATTACTAACTTTAATAATGCAAGTATGTGCTCAGTTATATAGAGTACTTTCATCTGAATTCAGCCAGCCTTTGTCCCCACCCATAGTAAATAGTTTTACATTGACTTTGGCATTCAGATATGAAAATGATAGATGCCTTAGAAATAGTTTAGATAGAGGTGTGCCATTTTAAGTTTCAGGAATGTAAATGACATACGGGTACTGATAAACTGAGGTCTTTGTTTATTTTTAGTGCACAATATATTTTCAAGCACTTTTAATGTTAATTCAAAAAAAACAATAAAACCTTAAGAGTTAGTTATAGGTAGATTGGAGAAGAGCAACATATATAATGTATGTGGATCTATACTGGCTGATTCAATGAATTTATGCTGAAATGACTAAACTGTACTGAAACCAAAACCGTAGATTTTTTTCTTCAATTTTCTTCCAATTTTCAAGGAATATTTTCTTCAAACGTTGTTTGATGCCTGTCCCTGTCTTTCTTACTACTCAGTGCTTTTCACGGAAGTAAAGAAATTAGAATCTGGTTTATGGAAAAACATTTCAAAAGGAAGATCCATTAAGGCAGAGTAGGATGATAAGTGCATAGGACACTAGGGAGAGATAGGATTCATAGTCTCTATACTCTAGGTATGCTTACTCTCTAATAAAAGCTGAAATGTTCTGGAGAGTTGTGTAGAGTGGTTCAAACTTCTGAAAAAAAATATGATTGGATATTATGGAAGAATATTTCAAAGAGAAGCCACACTGCATCCTATTTTCCTGATTTAATTAGATGTATGTACTCATGAGATTAAAGGCAGTGTTTAATCAGGTTACAGATGCAATAAAATTTAATTTAGTATAGCATCTTTTTGGAACTGTTAAAGTAAAATGTAAAGTTTAAAAAGAGAAATTTGAAGTTTAGTTGCATATTTGTATATGTGACCTTACTTGTTTCTGTTGAAATGAGAAAATACCTGACTTTCTTCAACTACTTCTTTTTTACATAAGTTTTAGGCACGCTTTCTAAATCAGCTGACCAAATACTGTATAAGGTTTTAGTCAAGGTAGCTGCTGGGATATTACAGAGGAATCTCTTCCTTTGGTTTTCAGACATTTTAGAATAGGTACCTTTAGTCCTTTTCTGAAATATTATGTTGATCCTCTCCACATATAATGTAAAGATATTCATAACAGATGTGTAAACCATTCCCAGGAAATAATTTGATTCACTATATCGTCACAGAGTCATATTGCAAATGTGTAAGATAACACATTCCCACATACCCTTTTCTTGAAATTCTATTATGTAAAGAAGAGCATGCTTGGGTGGATCCCTGTGTACAAATAGGCAACAATCTTTCAAAGAGAGTAAGTGCATTTGATGGGGATCTGTGCACATATATGCAGAGGCAAGGAGTGAGCTGGGGGAACATGATGTTGTCTACTGTCTACAGAATGGTTTCCAAAAAGATAGGGATGCTGCACAAAGGTTTTAACTCCTGACAAGTTATTTAGTGTAGAGAAATAATACTGCTTCTACACAGCTTAAACCAGAGAGACAGATGATGACAAAACTCATGCCCCCATAAAAAAAGAAGGGGCAAAGATGTGTTTTCCCAAATGAAAGCTCCTGGTAAAGTAAAAGAGCTTCCAAAACCACTTCAGGAAGAGTAAATTCTAAGTCTTTATTGTACTTTGAGAAATAACTGAGTACGGAATAACAATGTGAAACAGAAAAAAACCAAGAATGTCTGGATAGATTTGCTAGTACAAAGGTTGTCTTTTATAGTAGTACCTGTTGCACCGCTCCTTTTGTTCTAAAAGAAAATGTGTCTCAACCATTTTCACAGAGCATGCCTCTCCTTTGGTGAGCTCCTGGCCTTGTAGATCTGGTGTCTCTTCATAAGTTTTAATAGCTGAAGTACTTTGCTTAGGCCATGCTATTGTCTGATCTATTGTCTTGAATGGCATGTTCTGTGTTGGACAGAACTTAGGAGAAATTTTAAGTATTTAGCAGAAACATAACTGATTATTTGTAGTTCTACTTTTTTTTTTAACCTGTGTAATCCTGTGGGTTTCTTCTGTATTTTGACACATTTTCAAAGTTTTTTGCAAGCTGAAATTGGTATGGCACAATAGCCTTTCCCTCTATTTTGAAGATAAAGAGTTCACTGTACATTGACTTTAAATTAAGAATTTCACAGGTATTTTATAGTTGCACATGCATAACATCAAAGTTTGAACTGTGTTATAAAAGCTTCAGAAGTTTCTTTTTCTTTCTGATTTCTCATGGCAATTTATATCTCTTAATAGATATATTTCTTTTATGAATAGATATTTTTACAATTTCCTTAGCACCTTCCAGCAACCCGCTGAGTTTTCCTTTTATATTTTCTTCAGGACCTTCATCATCTTTGAGATTTGTAGATATTTCTCCTTTTTTTCTTTTGTGATGTTTCTTCTATGTATCATGAATTTTGGGGGGTTCATCCTTCTATTTCGTCTAGTACCAAGCATGATTTTTCCACTGTTGGTCCAGGACAAGACTGAGATTAAAATCTGCAATAATTAATTCCAAGAATAAATAAGTTAACATTTAAGTGAGAAAGAAGAGTGGGAGAGTGGTCTCAGCATGTGTGTCTGTCAAACTACCAGTCCCATAAGGAGCAAGTATTGACTGGAACCAACAAGTTTTGTTGAAGAGCAGAGGACTGACAGACTTCTAATTTATGAAGTAAAATATTTGCTAGGAGAAGGCTTTTGTCTGTCCTGATCAGGGAAAATTGCCAGTCTTAGAACTTGGGTCAAGTTATTGGTGCTTAGACTGTGTTTGCACTAGAGTGTGGTTACTCTGTTGTGGTGGGATGCACTCCCAGGCTAATGCCTAATTAATGTTTGATCTTGGTTGCAAGTTTGTATTGGTAATATTGGCATCTTCCTTCACTGCAGTGTTTAGGGAATAATCCTGTAAAAACTCTACAGCTTTATACTAAGTAGATTAGCACATCTAACAAATGTATAGTGGGCTGTCTTCATTTTCTAAACTGTCAAAATTCAGCAAGCACTCTTACCTTCTTCCTCCCTCATCAGACATTGTGTTACAGAACATCGCTAACTCTTTTTATTAGGACAGAACTTCTTTTCTGGTAGTTGTATATTCAATTTTAGTAAACATTCCGGACCTTCTATTCATTATTTTTACGAGCTTACTTCTACTGAGCTTCTGCAATCAGTTCTTTATAAGAGAGCATGTACAGAATTAATATAGCAAAAAAGTAAAATTTTGTGCATGTGTGGGGACATACTCTGTTTCATTTATTGTTTTATAAAGAAACACTTGTGGTTCTGTCACAATGCTTTAGCTGTAAATGCTTTTCCTCTTAGACTGTACTTAGACACCAGTCAGATCTCATCTGTGTTCTTCAGTCTACCGAATTTATCAGTATTCACTACATATTCTTATTATAACAGATGGAACTTATTAGTTAGAATTCCACTGTAACAAGTGTTCCACAGGTATGCTCCTGACAGTGAGACTGGTTATCATGGACTAGTAGTCTTAGGCTTGGAATACTTTAACATGTAGTAACATGTGGGAATGTATGATGTACAATTAAAAGCATAAGCTTTATGGGCCAGACTATAGCTTGATTATCGAGGAACTTTCATACTGTTCTTTAATGCATAAACTTGTCTTTGGGGTTATCTCTTGCTAACTCCACCGTGATAATTTAAAAAAATCATTGTGGATGAATTAATGGAACATGTAAACTGTGTATATGTGTGAGTTTTTGTGATGTATGTTTTATTCAGCTTCTGTGATAAATCTTCATCTTTGTGTGGGACACAAGGGGAAATAGCCAGCCTCTTTTCAATGGTCTGTGGGGACAGGACAAGGGGCAATGGCCTCAAGTTGGAGCACAGGAAGTTCCGCACAAATATGTGGAAGAATTTTTACACAGTGAGGGTGACAGAGCCCTGGCACAGGCTACCCAGGGGGTTTGTGGACTCTCCTTATCTGGAGATATTTAAGACTCGTCTGGATGCCTAACTGTGTGATATGTCCTAGGAACCTGCTTTGGTGGGACCCGATGATCTCTCAAGGTCCCTTCCAACCCCTACGATTCTGTGATTCTGTGATCTACTGTGCCTTAAAAATAATCTCCAGAATAAGTAGAAGTGTTCTAGAGAAGGAATCTCCACAACGTGTTTTAAGAAGCTGTCTGTATGTTCATTCCGCCTCGAAAATAAAGACAGCAAATGTTTTATCCAGAATATATTTTATAAATTGAATCTTTTTCCTTATTCAAAATGTCCCTAACAAAAAAGTTAAAGGAAAAATAGGCATTTCTGATGTGCATTTTAATTTTATAACAATTTTTCATATATATTTAAATAAATTAATTATTTGATCATTGCCATAAATATAATTTTGTGCTATAGAAGACATATAGAATCACAGATAACATACGTTTGTTTCCCCAGAGGATGGGAAGTTTCACTGAATGATGAATCAGAAAAGCGGAAGAACTTTGTCACAGTGAGGGTGACAGAGCACTGGAACAGGCTGCCTGGGAGGTTGTGGAGTCTCCTTCTCTGGAGATATTCAAGACCTGTCTGGACACCTACCTGTGTGATCTGTCCTAGGGAATCTGCTTTGGCAGGTGTTGGACCCTATGATCTCTGGAAGTCCCTTCCAACCCCTACGATTCTGTGATTCTGTGATTGCATGTCCAGTTTTGCTGTGCAGCTGTAAGAACTTTTAAAATCTGCTGTACTTTCATAAGCAATAAAATCAAAGCTGTTTGAAAATATCATCTACATCTTGGACTGCTTCAATATTATGCACGTTCACGTGGCAGAGATTGAATTATTCAAAGGTGTTAATTACTATCATAGCATGTAGCACATTACATAATCAAAAAAAAAATAATGACTTGTGTAAATGCATGCTGTCATGGGAAATAGATTAGACCACATTATTAAATGTGGAAATCCAGCAAGATTACAAAAGGTATTAATTAAAAGTCCTAAGAATTTACGCAAAATGAGCTCTATTCCCCACATTAAACATAATTTATGGAAATATCTGATATACCGTATCATGTACTCTGTTCAGATAGCTGGCAACAAATAATAAATATACACATATTTAAACTACATTATGTATTATATCATACCACATTATCTATTATAGATTTGTTTTATATTTTTTTATATATTTCTCATATATTATATAACATGTTGGTTGATGAAAAGCTGAACATGACCTGGCAATGTGCACCTGCAGCCCAGAAAGCCAAATGTATTCTGGGCTGCATCAAAAAAATTCTGTCCAGCAAGTCAAGGGTGGTGATTCTGCCCCTCTATTTTGCTTTTATGAGTCCCCACCTGGAATACTGCATCCAGCTCTGGGGTTCATAACATAAGAGGATGTGGAATTGTTGGAGTGATCCCAGAGCAGGGATTTGGATAGACATGGACTTTTGCAGTGAGTCTGAAAGAGGACCACTAAGATGATGAGAGGGCTGGAGCACCTCTCCAGTGAAGACAGGCTGAGAGAGTTGGGCTTGTTCAGCCTGAAGAAGAGAAAGCTCTGACTAGACCTAAGAGCAGCCTTCGAGTAGCTGAAGAGGCCCTACAAGAAACCTGGAGAGGGACTGTTTACGAGGACACATGGGTTTATGGCCTTAAGCTGAAGGACGGTACAGGTACATTTATATGACTTTTAAGGAAAATATTCTCTACTGTGAGCTGGTGAGGCACTGGAACAGGGTTCCTAGAGAAGCTGCATATATGATTCACCCTCTCTCCACAGAAATTTTTAAGGCTAGGTTGGATGGGGCTTGAGGTCAAGAGGAGCATGGTCTTTGTGGTCCCATCCAACCCAAATAATTCTATGATTCTATGATACATATACCATGATCCAACAAGCAGGTTCTGTCATTACTGCTTTTTGAAATATATAGTTCTTTTCTAAATATATACTTCTTTTCCTTTAATCTACCTCTCTCCTTTTTTTTTTGTTTGTTGTGTTTGGTTTTATTTTTAGCAAATTCACAGTATATTCAGTGGCCATATCTGGAAATTATTCTGTTTTCTCCTTTACATTATCAAAATTTCTTTCTGACATCTTACATTTTTACTCCTATCTGGAAGCTTTTTTAAAGATCTTTATATGAAGTTTTTAAACATACCAGTGTGATCTTGATAGACCTTCTTGAAATGCTCCTTGAAACTCTGTCATACACACTGCTGTCTCTTCATCATTGTGTCCTGATACCCATTGTTCCACATAGGAAGGTCAGTTGCTTAACAACCATTCTTCCAGAACCTCCATATCCTATATTGTATAACATGGAAGTTCTTCTGTAAGAAACTGTTACTTCCTGTAATAGTATTGTATGTTGATCAGATTTTTTTAGGACAATTATCTAAACTTTTCTATGACCTATCCCAGAATTTCTTAATATGGTTTGTAAACTGACAGCTACTAAAAGAGTGTTCTTTCCAAGAAAACAATTTGCCAGTGCTCCTATTAATACATGCGGGAAAAACCTATCTTCACAATTATAAATCTTTTCTTCAGAATCTTTGTCAAGATTGTTTTTGGATGAGTTGCTACAAGTCCCTTTTTCTCCTTAGTACCTCTGATCTGACATCTCATTGTCTGCTCTTCATGTAACTGTTGTGAGTTTATCTAATTATAAGGCTTCTTGGAGGGTGATTTATTCTCTGCTCACTTCAGAGGGTATGTTACAATGTCGAACTTGATCTCATTGCTAATGAATTCAAAGAACATACCTTATGAACCTTTGGGAATGTATCACTAAAAGTAATTTATTTTTATCCATTATTTTTCAAACTGTCAAAAAAATAGTGAAAACTTTATTTCCAAAGAATTATAAAGAAATGGGATTCATTAACAATAATTTTTAATTTTTAAATTAAACTAGACTCCATATAGACAGCATTGAAAAGGGTTTTCACAACCACTTCACTCAATCCCTGGAGCATCTGCCGAAAATGCCATTGATATGCTGAGCAGAAGCAGCTCCTTTTCTGATGTGAAGCTTATTTCATGTTGGGGAGGGAATAAAAATAAAATCCTAGCTGAGCTCAAGGAGGAAAGCCTCTGTCTTTCATTCTCCATATATTTTCAGAGCTTTCAAGTTCTCCAGACTACATCCTACATTTAATTATGAAATTACTCCAAACATACCTTACACAATAAAAACTGCTTTGTGTGTTGTGGCTTTGCTACAAGCTGCTACTTGCATGTCCAAAGCGCAAAGATCATCACCAATCAAAAATAAATAAAATAAATTTAATCATGTTTTAAAATACCACCAATTATTTGAATGCATGCAGTGAAACTTGAATGTTAAAATAAATAGAGAAGTTAAAGGGCAGGTAAAAACATGGAATGACCTCAGTCTGCAGAATTTGTATGATAATATTTTTCAGATGTAGGCTTGTGCTGTAAGATGGAACTGTTCAATAGGTGCTCTTTCTATCCTCACCCTTTTGATAATAGATGGCTATGTTTTAGTTGTCATAGAGGGACTCAAACCAAGACACAAAAAAACCCCAACTTTGAAATGGAAATCTAATACTATGAAGGTAGTTCTCTCTTTACCAACAAATAGAGTAGCATATGGTAGCTTATGTAAGAACCTATGTTTAGAAAACTTGGTTGGAAAGCTCATGAAACTTATGTCAGAAAAGACTAGTGCACTTCTAGGCTAGTGTATATAATGTGAAAGAAATAAAGAAGGATGACATGGTTACCAATGGATACTTTTATTTTTCTTCGATACAGCCTTCATTCATAAAACAAAATTTTATAAAGCATAATTTAATTCTGTAAGGATGTTAAGACTTTGGACTAGACTTAGCTCATTATATAGATTCTGCAAATCTTTTGCATCCTTAATTCCATCTATATAATAATTTTGTAGTGGAAGAACCGAATTTTACTGTGAAGGTTAGAGTACTTTTGCAAATAAGTAGTCTGCCTGAAAATACTGTTTTGTACACAATAAGGTAAAAGCTTCATGAACAATGGTAGACTTTGTAAGCAATGTGAGATGAACACCTGGTAGTAGCAGGCTAGCTGATTTTGGAGCGTTTGACTGCAGATGAAGTTACATGAGACTACGGGGCAAAATTTGACCAGTTATTAGTAATGCCTTGTCACTAGCATAAAGATTTGAGGCTTAGAAGACCTAGAAAGAAAGAAGGTGTCATAATGCTCGGACTTATATGAAAGTCAACTGATTGAAAGCCACTAAAACTGTCTGACTCATTTTTTGTCTTCATGAAAACTGATGCCTCAGTACCTTGACCAATGGGTATTAATGCAGGCCACATACAGTATTGTAAATGACTAACTTAAGGCTACTTTAACAAGAACACCAGTATTATTGCCTATTGTCACCAAGTCTAAAGAGTGAGAATTAATGACTGTTTCTCTAGCAAAGTCCTCTTCTGTGAGCTATTTTCCAAAGATGGCAAATAAATTTCTCAGTAGTTCTCTAGCAAACTTCTAAATTGGTTTCATACTCATCTGAGCATAGTTATGTGATTAGTTAGTTACATGAGAGATTTTTATACTAATTTGATGTCATTTTCCCTTTTTGGGAGCTTTGTTGTTCCTAAAATAGTGGTACTTAATGTTATTGCAGCTTCATGCAATGAATAATAAAAATAATATCACGTTTAGACTAGAATGTGGTGTGATTCAAAAAAGACTCTAATAGTGTGAAAAATAAAATTACTGCTGCAAAAATAAATTTTTTCTGGATTATTAATTTCCTTGTTTGTAACTGCAAAAAGAAAAGTCCAGCTTTTCTATAAAAAGACCGCTGCAACACTGCTCAAGCTGATAGATTGTGACTCACTTCTCTGAGTAAAAATCTTTCTGTGAGGATCATGAAGCACTTCCGTAAAACCTGTTTTGGCTCCCTTCATTTATATAAATAGTGTATGAAATTGTAACTTCAATTATAAAAACTAACCATTAATTAAATCATTTTTAGGAGGAAACAAATTCAAGTTAGTTGACCAACATAGTACATGAAATTTAGGTATCTCTTAATTTTTCAAGGTGAATTCTAAAGTACAGTTTTAACAGATGAGAAACAATTTCATGAACAAATAATCTATTGAGAAGCACTTAAATCAGCAGAAGAATGATAATGTGCCTTTTAAATCAATGTCTACAACATCACAGAGATGACACTGTGAGATCACAATAGACAACAAAAAGCTAAGCTGCCGCTATGCACCCGTTTTGCTCTGTTAAAATCAAAGCACGCTTGCTGCATGATTATGTGCAGCAATCATATAGGTGTTGAGAATGAGCTTTTCTGCTCAAGCAGAAGATATTTGCATTATAAAATGTAAAAAACTAACACCCACTTACAATAATAACAGGCAAAAGGATGCTCTGGTTACTGAGTCTTGCAAGAGTGTTCAAGTAGAGGCACTCATGGCCATGTGGACATGGTTTGAGAGTCAAAATATCCTGTGATTCCTAGTCATAATATCCTAGCTCCATTTATAGGTTCTTGGAGTGTCAATATTCTAGGTATTGTAGGAATGAAGTCCTTGTTTTAAAGGACATTTGTCCTTGTTTTAAACTCTTTAACTGTAGCAGAAACCAAAACAATGCAACCTTTAGGGACTTTTTTCATTGTAATTGTAAGAGTACCAGCTGATCTGTAGCGAAAATCTGGAACGTTAATGTTGTTGAGTATGATAAACAAATCTGAACCCATATTTTGTTGCTTGTTATCAGACTTACCAGTTCATATATGTGTCACATAAACCTGACTGAGGAGTTCAAAGCTCAGTTTTGTCTGATGGACAGAGAGAGCAGACAATGCAAAACTGTACCTCTTCCCCACCTGACCCCCACCATTTATGGGATTCTGTTTCACAGTTTTCTGCTTGCTGTTGAGCAAACCAATTTAAATATTAATTTTTAAATATATCTTACTTAAAAATAATCTAAGCCTTTTTAGGATCAAAACCAAAAGGTCTACCTTTTCCAGCAAAGTTGTGCTGAACTCAGCATATTTCTAGAATGATTACTTATCAGTGACTGAATTGGAAAGGCTGTGGTGACTAGCAGAGTCTAAAACTATTGTCTGAAATATTACACTTATAATGGAGCGTGTTCTGTTTTCTCTGCTAAACTGATCTGAACCCAAAAATTACCTTCAGGAACTAGATATGCCAATTATATCTTGAAGAATTTAAATTTGGAAATTTAAGGTCTAAATATCTTTATATCTTCTCAGGGTTTTAAAATTAATTTTAATTTTACATTCTGCTTCTTGTTTATATATTTCCCATACTCACAACTTGCATTGCTTGCAATGAAATGTCTATCATATGAGTGGTGAGTCATTCTCTAGATAAGGGGTTTAAAACCAATCAGGCAAAGCAAACAGTTTCTATGCAGTCTGATACCTCTTGGATATTGTAAGGGTTAAAACTTTCCTGAGACCTTCATGCACAGTACTTCCACACCTCTAGGCCTGTTAGACCCCTGAATTTTGTGCAGAGCACTCAATGAAATTCTATAAAGAAATACTCTCTCTACAGCTCTAAGAACAACGGCAAATTGGTAACAAAGTAAAATAAAGGGGGTTTACCCTAATAGTTTTCATGCTGACATTACAATCATAATGTTGGTATGAAAACTGATCAATGAAAAGTGCAAAGTAGAAATATTTGTATGGTGGCAAAGAAATATTTCTTAATCAAAACTTTAAGCTGGGCCAATGCAAATAGTACAGTACTGTGAACTACAGAGATTCTTCAAGAGGTGAAATGTTTGTGAATTTTTTCACTGTGAGGAAAAAGTAAGAATCTAATTTAAAAGCAAAATAAGTTAAACATAACTAGGTCAAATTAGATATTGGAACATGAATCTGGTTCAAATTCTCTTTGCTCCTGCATTCTGGGGTTGGGGGGTAAGGGAGGGAACAAAAAATTAATGTGATGCTTGCCATTTCCTTAATCTGAGAAATGTGGAGGGAGGGGTAGCTAAAATGTTATGAAAGCTTTGCTAGAAGAAATACTGATGGATTAATTTTACAAAGAGTATTATTTTATAAATAAGCCTTTTCCATATCCTAAATTCAATAGAAATGTAAATACATTTATCTTTAAATGTGGATTACATTTCTTTACATCTTAAAAAAAAAATCCCAAATGCATGAACAATTGCTGCCAATGCAGGAGGGCACTTATGCAATGGTGACATGAACCTGCATTGGCTAAAATAATAAAAAAGTCAAATCAGGAATGAAAGACAAGGGTAAAAATTAATAAATAAAAGGAGAGAGAGAAAGCATGACTAAACCTTTTACATCTAGAACTGTACTGCTGTTCCTGAAGTGAATCTTAACCTGAGACTAGTTTTGTGTCTATTTAAATTACATGAGTAAATTATTGTACAGCTTTGTATTGTTTTTTGTTGTTGTTTATCATAATAATCCATCCATTTAGAAACTCACATCCAGTTACAAAGCCATCTTAGTTCAGAAACTCATTCTTTCTATGATTGTTTCTGACCAAATCAGGGAACAAATTGAGATCTCTTTTATTTGAAGTAAAAGTATAGAATTAACAGCAGCCCAGCAAAATAATTTCCTAGCAAACTGATTCTTCTCAGCCATTGAACAGGGATAAATACTGGAGCAGTGAGACTTTATTGTTCTTTGAACTGCATTGCTTTTTGTAATTAGAGACCAAGGATGCCAGACAAAGACCAGGTCTGGACATGTAGGTTAAGGGTGTGGGTGGTATGTTGTCAGAAGTCTCTTGACTGTTGAGTTTGCTCAGGTTAGAGATCACTTTGCAGTGAAATGTTGCTGCCTGGAGGGTATGATACCATGTCCATGGTGCAGAGCAGTCCTCCTCCCATGGGCTGAGCCAGAATGACATATGCTTGAGGAATACATTTTCTCAATGCGATCACTGTTATCATATAACGCTGTATTTAATTAGGCAGAGGAAGTAGGAGCTTTACTTTTACTCTTTAAACAGCATTTTATACATTTGTACATTAATGTAAACTTGTGTAAAAGGGACATAAGTGTATGTCACTACATAAATACATATTTATGTAGTACTACACATATGTAGTGAGTGAAAACTTATATTCTACTATTTTTAACAGCAACACATTTAAATTTGCAAGAGATCTGCAACAGTGAAGATTTGCTAAAGATGTTAAAAATTCTAATTGCCAGTGATGGAGATTGTATGATGCCTACAAAAGTGAATAAGAACACTCCAGAAAGTAAATGAAAAATAATAATATTAATTTTAACTTCTCACTAATAAAATAATAAGTTTTGTTAAATTCTCATTTTATAACTTAAATAGCTTTGATGATGTTTAAAAATTACTTATTTGTTTTGGAGGTAAGTTTTGCCAAAGAAAATAAGACTACTTTAACCCAGGATGAATATCCCTACTCCTGTTCAATATAAGTAAGTCCCTTTAAATGAAATTTGTCAAATGGTAGGTGCTTAAGCTGCCTCATGTCGTCTGTCAGAACCCTACCTCCTGTCCATTCTCCAGTCCATCCAGATTAGACTTTCATATCCAGAGCTTCGATTTTCACATCATTTTAGTAATAGAAATTTACTGAATGACTTTCTTCAAGAAATGGTTGCACTGGTTATATAGACAAGCAATATTTTAGAACAAACTCCACACATGATGACAAGAAAAGAAGGAGAGATGGAGGTGAAAAAAAAAAGAGAGAAAAAAAAGAGAGAAAAAATACATGGATTGATGGATTGGAATACCTGAGATGGAAGAGAGAAGCGCTTAAAATTAAACCTCACAATAATTATGAGTTGTAGCACCTTTTGGAACAATGACCAGCATGCTGCACAGTCATTACACTGTTCTGTGTTGCCTGGAAACTGAAGTGAAATGGCCTCATTCATTTGCAGCTTGCCCCAGCTCCCCCCTCCACCCCCTGGTTCATCAGACTAGAATATGCACTGAGAAGGCCACAACTTAGAAGGCAAACACTGGCAAACCCATTAACTGTGTATTTGTTCTGAAGTGTGATTAGTGCTACTACATTTCAGTACAACAACATAATACTGCAGAGAAAATGAGAGGAATTTTCAGTAATATGGGGCTATTTCAGTTCTGTTAATCAGCAGTGTGTTGTCAATGAAAAATAGAGCTAACTCCAGCATTCCAAATGGCAATTTTTAATATCCTGTCTAAATAACTGATACGTTTCATGGCTGGCAAACTTCAGTATATTATGCCATTTGCTAAACCAGGAAGTATTGTGTGTCAAACTGTTAAATATTTACAATATTTATAATTTAAAATATTTATTAAAAAGAGTAGAATGAATAGTAATAATGAGAGACAACTGGATCCTATAGAGTTTAATAGAAATTAGCTATTTTTTTGTGTAAAATGTCCTAAAAAAAAGAAAGGGAAAAAAATCCATTGGCAAAACAAAGGATAAAACCAAAGTTTGTGTTATTGATCAGGTTATTTGTCAAAGAAAAGCTCTTTCTGTTTAAACAGCTGTAGAATAGAAGCTAATGTGGTTTGATAATGCACAGTTTCCAAGTAAAGTTTAGGGTTTTTTAGTCAAAGCTTCTTTGGAAAATTTTGTCTGGACAAAAAGAATTTTTTCCTGCACATGTTACTTTTCAGCCCAGTGAAGTCAGTAGAATATACTGTTGGTGTAAGGCGTGCCTCTTCAAATAGCCAAAATTTAATTGTATCATGCTTTGTACTTGATCAAACTTAATTCCCAGCGTTAAAAGCCAGTATTAGCATTTTTGTAGTTGTGCAAATCCTATCATACATTACTTCTTGGAATAAAGTGTATTGTGTAGCACCTATAAACCTAGTAACACACAGCCATTTCATCAGAGCTTGTATCAGGCTTTGTGGTATCATGCAGGCAGATAATGGACTTTGTCTAGCCCACTTTATAATTTATTTTGGAAAGAGCTCCATGTTTATTTGTGTAAAGTTTCATACATAAGCTGATAAATGATTGAGAAGTAAGAGGAAGTTCAAGGCTTGCTTCAAGTAGAGACCAGTGTCCACTCTAAAAAAAAAAAAAAGAATTTAAAAAAAGGGGTAAAAAATAGAAAGTTTCCAGGTCCAGATATTATTCACTCAAGATTTTGAAACTAACTCAATTACAAAATTGTAAAACTATTACTTACATCTATCTTTGAGATCAGCATTATTACTAAAATGTCAGGTGGTAGCAAACATGGTGCTGGATTTTTAAAAGAGATGTTTGTGGAGAGAGAAGGGGACAGTCTGGAGAACTGTAAGCAAGCATGTCTGATTTCTGGACAAACTACAGAAACTTCTAGAAAGAAAGTAAAAGTTTTAGCACATATGATAAAATAGAAAGGTGTAAAACAGGATTTTATAGAAGAAAAACATGCTTTAAAACTGGTTAGAGTTTTTTATTGTGCTTCTGGGGGTTTATGGTTTGGGGTTTTGTTTGCTGTTTTGTCTGTGTGTGGCTTTCTTTGGGGTATTTTGTTTTGTTCTTTTTTTAAGGAGTCAGCAGACATGAGTAAAGATGATTCAGTTCTTCTCATATATGTGTAATTAAAAATAATTTTTATAATGTACTTTGTTAACAGTTCCTAAAGAGACAAAGCAGTCATTCAGTACTGATTCAATGAGAAGCAACATATTGAAGAAAGTTCATTCTCAATAAAAAAGTATGTATACATAAGGGAAAAAACCAAATTTAGCTATGCATAGCTAACAGTGCATCTCATATAACGCCCCTGAGGACAGGGTTCTAGCAATCATTTGGGCTAGTCCTCTGAAAATATCATCTTGGTGCTAAGGAGGGTTCAAAAATTTTCTGAGATTGTTAAGAAATAGATTAGAAAAGAAATAGTAAGGACAGCAAGGAGTGATCGGATAGATGCTACAGTTAGCGAGGATGCTACAGTTCAGAAAAGAATTCACGTTTATGAGAGAAAATATATACAGGTGTGAATAGCAGAGGATATATGAATAAGGAAAAGTCACTTGCTATTTCTCATATAAGAACAAGGTCACTCAGTGATCAGGCAGCAGGTTTCAAACAAAATATTTTTTCACTGAACACAGTAAAGTCACTTATGTAGGTGCCAAAGTATACATGAGTTCAAAATATGATTAAGCAAAATCCTAGGATAAAAGTCTATTGAGAACTATTCAACACAATGATGATGTGAATTCAACCATGAATTCAGCTTGCCGTATTTTGATAGGAAATATTTAAAGAAAGACCATTCTACAATTTAAGTATTATTTTCACTTTTCTGTGAGCATCTTAGTGGCCTCTGTCAGAGTGAAAAATACAGCTAGGTGAACTTTTGATCCAAACCAACAAGGTTGTATCCATATGTATGTGTGGTTAGGGGGTTGTTTGTATGTCTGTATCCAACATGTGTGACCTGAAACAGAAAATAAATCTTTTCAGAACTGTTAGTAGGAATTCAAGGCTGTCATCTTTGACTGGAACTATTCACCAGAGCTGAAGTGTGGAAAGTGACTGTGTTAGAGGCAAGAAATCCTTCCCTTCCTTGTAATCCTTTTTAGTAATTAGAAATAGTCCCTATGAATACTTCACCTGGATTGGCTAAGTCATTTAGATATATATAGAATATTATTTATCATTTTGCTAGGCAGTGTTCCATCAGCCTCAGATTCTGTTGAATTCAAACCATTGCTTGTCTCAAGAGAACAATAGTTAAGTCTTCTTTCAAGGATTTTGAATTTGCTTTCAATGGACAACATATCATGTCATACAAGCTTTTTTACTGACTAAACTGAGATCAGGAAAAGAAAGGGTGCACATACTAACTTAGACCATGCTTTCACTTTTTTTCCTCTTCAGTAGTTTGATTTATTTGATTTATTGCTTCTAGTTGGATTGACATACAATGTGAATGTGCATGTGTAAGTTTCTTTGTGTTTAAGTCCAAAAAATTAATAAAGATATGGGATGGGGAAACTATACAAGACTCCTAAGATGCTTGTAGAAGCTTCATAATATCTTGTTACTTAGTTGCTAAAACTAGCCTTTTTTATTGATATTGCAGAAAATAGATGACAATGTCATGCTGTCCCTTGTGCCTAGGTTGAATTTTTTTTTCCTTGCCATTAAATAATTGCAGAGCAGAAAATTTTCAAGAAATATTATAATTCTGTCACTGATTTTCAGGATGTGGGAGTATTATATTGCCTTTGTTCAATGTCTGCTCATTTTTCAGTAGTAGATTAAGAATGTTCAAGAAAGAATTACGTAGGGTATGGATCACTGCTGTCTTTTTTTCTTCTTAAAAATGGTTTTTTGTAGAGTAATATAAAATACACTGTTGTTTTCCGCAATACTTTAGCCCAGCATGTGTGTGACATGCATCAGAAATATGTAAAGCAGAAGAGGCTTTTTTATTCTAAAGGCCAGCAAGCAGGGAAGCAGTGGCATGCTGTCAGGTAAAAATACTATTCCCAGAAATTTCAGAGAGCATTTATGCTGATTGGAGACCAGTAGAGACTTCCTCTGATCACTGTTGTTTTTGCTTTAATACTTCTTTTATTTAAAAGGTATTTGTCACATGTGTTTTCTCTTGAAATGCATTTTGGGGTAGTGTTAGAACACAAGGTTCAGTCTACTTCAGAAGGCATAAAATGAATTTAAATTATTACTTCACAAGTCTTTCATATTCTGCATAATTTTTTAAGGAAAATGAAAGAATGAAAATTAATTCACTGATTTTTCTATCTGCTTTCACATGGAAAGATTTCAGGTGCTTTTGTGCTTGCATATATATATATATATGTACACGCTTTGTTAAATTATAGAATTTTCATCAATTATGTTGTACTTTCTCTGTTCATTTTTTAAGCATATTTCACATTTTATCTAGCCAATTAAGGCTTTTCATCTGACTGTCTATAGCTGTATCAGAGTATGGGCTAAATACATCAAGTAGAAGAAGTTAAAATAGAAGTTGAAATGTATCCAGCTCTGTTATGGATTCTCAGAACTGCAACTTTGTATGTATATAAGAAGCATATGTTCACTACAAGCCATTTTTTTATGAATGACAATATAAAATGGCAGTTGCTGTTGCTTATCCTCATTCATCCATATGGATTAGGTCAACTAGGGTATTCTGGACTGAGACATCCTGAAAAAAGGATTATACATTTTTTATTTCTTATATATTAGCAGATTGGAATGTCTGAATTAACAATTGATTAAAAATTAACAATTGGTCCGCTCATGTTATCATGAAGTAAATTACTATGTAAATTTGTAAAAAAGAGAGCATGGAGGTTTTTTTGGGGAAGGTTCTTTTTCTTTCTTTCCCCTTAATCAGAAATATCACAGTAGTAGGTTCCTTGGTAAAAGTGTGATTTTGACAGGCAAGCCCAAGTATCATGGTGTGCACAAAAAATCACCACCCACCCTGAGTGCAGTGACTTTTCTGACATGAGAACTTACTCCTATTTTGCTAAAGAAAAAAGCTATCTTGCATTGTTTCACATCTATTGCATGGTAAAAATGAGAATGTGAGCAAAAAACACAGAGTAATGAACTTGTAAAAACTTGTTACCCCTGGGAGACTTGTCTGTGTTCAACGAGGTTTTTAGTAACCACACTAGCAGCTCCCTAAAGGACACCTATGGTAGGCAGAGGACTCTCTGGTAGTTTAACCTTGGTTGAATAGCAGGTGCCCACCAAGCTACTCTGTCACTCCCTTCCTCAACAGGACAGGAAGAGGAGAAAAATATGGATTAAAAAAACAACCCCAAAATCATGGTTCAAGATAAAGACAGTTTAATACAGGAAAAGCAAAAGGCCAAGTGGAGAAGCAGAGCAAAACCAGAACATTATTCTCCCCTTCCCATCAGCAAGCAATGTCTGGTCTCTTCCCAGGAAGCAGAGCTTCAGTATACATAATGCTTGCTCCGGAAGACAAATGTTGCAAAAATCAAATGCCCCCTGACTTTCTCCCCTTATCTCTCAGCTTAATGCTAAGCAGACATTATACGGTATGGAATGCCCTATTGGTTAGGCTGGGTCAGCTGTCCTGACTCTATTCCCTCCCAGGATCTTACCTACTCCTAGCCTACTGCTGAGAGGGAGAGAAATGTTGGAGATGCAGCCTTGATGTGTGCCAGAACTGATCATCAGGAGCCAAAACACTGTTGTGTTATCAACACATTGCTGGCCACCAATGCACAGCACTATGAAGGCTGCTATGGGGAGGAAATTAACTTAATCTCAGCCAGACCTAATACAGACTCTTATCAGGGTATGTAGTGACAAGACAAGGGATAATGGGTTTAAACTAAAAGAGAGTAGATTTGGACTAGATATGTGGAAAAAAAAATTCTTGCCTGTGTGGGTGGTGAGGCCCTGGCACAGGCTGCCCAGAGAAGCTGTGGCTGTCCCTTCCCTGGCAGTGTTCAATGCCAGGTTGGATGGGGCTTTGGGTAGCCTGGTCTGGTGGAAGGTGTCCCTGCCCATGCCAGGGGCTCAGAACTACATGGTCTTTGAGGTCCCTTCCAACATTCTGTGATTCTGATTTGCTGGCCTGAGCCCCATCAAAACTAGAACTTTGAAGTATAGATTCTGGCATGAAAGTACTTTGAATTATTGCATCCTAGAGCTTAGCTTAGGGTTCTGTGGTTGTGGAGAGAAGCTCAAAGCAAAACTCAATTTGTTATTTGGGCTACCACTCCAGTAAAAACTAGACCACAGTATGAGGGTTCACAAAACTTACCTTGAAAAAATTTACAACATTCAACTGAATCTGGCATTTCAAGGAGATCAGACACAGTTCTGCATATACATACATTCTCTACAAATTGCTTTGGGGTTATATAAGCTGGTGAAAAGTGAAAGAAAATACTATATAGAGGTAATTCTAGTTTTGCTGAGCAACAGTACTCCAGCACTCTGTTATAAAAAGTGAGTCATGAAACAATGCAGAATATAATTACAGCTTTTAAAGGAAGTTTAACTGCGACTTGGCTTTCTTTGTATAAGGTAATTAGTGCCTATTATTAGCAGAACAAAGACTTGAAACAAATCTATTATTGTATATATATTTTAGTCCATTATTGTGATTAAAGTAATCATTCTACTATAATATTCAATGACAGATAACATGCTTTGCTAATTTATAATATTCATTTAACTGCATATTGTCTTGAGTGCACTTAGATGTAGTATCATACAGAAACGCTAAAACTGAAATAAGGCAACTTCCTGTTGGTCTAGACATTAATTTACGGAAAAATTTGAAGCAGAACATCTATATGTAGCAAAAATACCATAAGGCATGGAACCATACTATGATACTGTCCCTTGTTATTTTGATGTTACAGGACTCATGTTTTGAGACACTTATACATAAGCCTGTGCACAAGATATGTGAGTAAAGTGCCTTTTGAAAAACTTGCAAAATTTTATCTGTGAATTCTTTTTGATTAAAATGTCCATGGTGGTGTTGTATTTCATAGTTGTAAAAGTAAGAGAGTGAGAAAATAGCACTTTTTGTATGTAACTGACAGATTGTACTTGCTTGTTCCTGAGGATAGGAATAATATCATTACAAAGAAAGAAAAGACTTGTGGAAGTGATTGATCATGTTATCTACTCTTGTCAAATTTGATACTGTTTTTCATCTGTTATACAAATACCAGAAGGGTCACAACACTATTATAGAAATGCCAAAAGGGCCACAGGACAATTATGTTCTAGAAAAAATGAATTTATTGAAGAAGGAGATATACAAAATACACAGTTAATGTGTAAACAAGACTGCAGGACATAAATAAGGCAAAAATAATCAGTGTCTCCTAAAAACAATCATTTAAAGAACAAATATATGGTTTATAATCCTTTCATGTGCCTGATTTTAAAATAAACAAAAAATGTTTTTTGAGTCATTTATTTAAAAGTAATGTTTAAAATTTATCCCACAAATGAGAAGGATAAGAAGTCTTGTGAAAAAAAATATTTAAAAGGAGGTAATAATTTATCTAGTCTATTCTCACAAGGAAGATTTATTATTCCCTATCAAGTGGAAATTAGACTTATTTATTCAGTCTGGTTTTATACAGAATCACAGAGTTTCAGAGACTGGATGGGACCTATACAGGTTGTCTTGTCCAACCCTCCTGCTCAAGCAGCACCTCCTAGAGCAGGTTGTCCAAAACCACAATCAGAGGGCTTCTTAATGTGTGCAGACATGGAGACTCCACAGCCTTTCTGGGCAATGTGTGCCTGTGCTCACCCTCACAGTAAAACAAGTTTTTCCTGGTGTCCAGAGTGAATGTTCTGTGTTTCAGTTTGTGCCCATTGCCTCTGGTCCTGTTGCTAGGTACCACTGGAAGAAGCCTGCCTCCATCTTCTTTATAACCTGCCTCCAGATATTTGTACAAATTTGTAAGATATCCCAGAGCCTTCACTTGTCTTCTCTAGGCAAAACTGTCCCAGCTCTATCAGTCTTTCCTGATATAAGGGATGGTCCAGGCTCATGTCAACAGTCCTATACTGGATGGCCTCCAGTATCTCCACATCTCTGTTGTACTGGACACAAAGGCGTGGGTGGCCTCATCAGTTCTTCCCAGAGGGAAAGGATCACCTCTGACAACCTGGTGGCAACCATCCTCCTAATGCAGCCCAGAGACCACAAACCTGCTTTGCCACAGTGGCACAATGCTGGCTCACATTCAACTTTGTGTCCACCAGGACCTCCAGGGTCTTCTCTGGAAATCTGCTTTACAGCTTGATGCCCCATAGCATGTACTGCTGCCTGGGGTTATTCTTCCCCAGACACAGGACTTTGCTCTTCTTCTTGTTGAACTGCATGAAGTTCCTGTTGGCCTATTTCTCCAGCCACAGTGAGGTGCCTTTGGATGGCAGCATGACCTTCTGGTCCAATTAGTCACTCCATCCAGTTTTGTGTCATCAGCAAACATGCTGAAGGTATACTGTACCCCATCATTCAGACCATTAATGAAGCTATTGAACAGGATTGGATCCAGTGTTGAACCCTTGGGTACACTGCTAGTTACTGGTCTCCAACTAGACTTCACACCACTGCTTGTAAGTCTCTGGACTCAGCTGTTCAGTGAGTTTTCTGTCCATCTCACTGGTTATTCACTCAGACCATGCCTTATCTGATTCCTTGTGAGGATCTTATGGTTGACAGTGTCAGAAGCCTTTCTGGTCTCTGCTCATCTACCAGCCAGTCAGTTCATTGGTAGAGAGTTACAAGATTGGCTTACATGTCTTGAAAGGTTGAATTTCTGTGGCTGCTTCTGAGAAACTGGTTTTCTCAGTCTAATAGAAAACAGACATAAATATTGTATCTGCAGTTATGGAATAGTATTGAAATTAAGGAAATCTAAATTCTATGTTGTCTTTTTATTAGACCTCTTAGAAGAGAATCCTCTCTGGCTCATGTAACTGCATAGAGCAAAATAATTGGAGGGATGATGATTATTTTTCATTATGTGGTGGATGTCAAACATGAATAATAATAAAAATAATAATAATAAAAAAATATTTCAGCTGGTGGGTTCCCCCCCACCTTAAGCCACAAAATTTGGGCATGAAAATGTCATCAGTGTCAGAGGGCTTCCTGTGCAGTTTGAGAAGTTCCTATGAGTTCTCTCTTCTGTTCCAAATAATGTATCTTCTGTGATAGTATACAATGTAGTTAATTTCTGTTGCTTTTGAAAATATAAAATGATGGATGCTGTTGCCTCTTGTTACAGTAGAAGAATAAAATAGAAACAGAAAGCTTTTTGTTAGAATGCTTACAAATTTAAATGCCTGACATCAGTCTGAACATACAAGATTTATGCTTACATAGGAAAAAAAACCCAAAACTAACCAAAACCAACAATGTCTTTTGAATCAGCAACATTCAGCAACAATTCCCTTCTAATTTGCTTCAGGTAGTTGCATACTCTTCGAACTGAAGGGACAGTGAGAGACAGCAGCCTGCCTGCGCATGAGATTCTCATGGTTAACAGGGGATGTGTAATACAGGTGTGACAGCAAGGTCATGTTTGTGGGCAGGAAACAGTTTCTCAGCTTCAATTTATTCTACTGCAAATTCAGTACATGGGCAGTCTGTCTGGAGCTAGTTTGAAGCACAGTTTATTGTTTTGGTTTTTTTTTTAAATAAGGGCAAAAATGAATAAATAATTAGATAATCTCTCTAAAGCCCTTGATGAAGTCATTTGAGAGGAAATAACTCCTTGTTCATACAATTTTCCAGCTGAGTACTGGCATTATTTTTATAGCAGATTTTTCTATATTTAATAATTCATAAGACAGCAAAAAGTCTATGTTTAAAGAACTAGAATGATTCCTTCATATAGACTAAACTCATAATTCTTATTTTGTTGCATAATGTCTGATACGTTGCACAGTTAGGTTGTCAATTTGTTGGTACACTTTCACATTCACGTCTCCTGATCTTGTAAACCTCACCATACTTTGTAAAGATCTGTTTTTCTTTTGTTTAAGCTTTAACTACAACTTTTTCCAAGCTAAAATATATCTTAAAAAGAAAAACCAACCCTGTTGGGTTTTAAAAAGAAAAAACAACCCCCTGTGAGGGGCCATGAGAGCACCTATGAAGACAGGCTTGGAGAGGTGGCCTTGTTCAGCCTGCAGAAGAGAAGCCTCTGGAGAAACAGTATAGCAGCCTTCCAGTACCTGAAGGGACCTACAGGAAAGAGGGAGAGGGACTATTTACAAGGTATGGAGTGATAGGACAAAGGATAATGGCTTTAAACTAAAAGAGGGCAGCCTTGGATAGATGCAAGGAAAAAAATCTTCGATATGAAGCTGGTGAGGCCTTGGAACAGGCTGCCCAAAGAAGCTGTGGCTGCCCGCTCCCTGGCAGTGTTCAAGGTGATGGATGGGGCTTTGGGCAACCTAGTGGAGTATGTCTCTTACCATGGCAGGAAAGTTGGAAGCAGGTGGTCTTTGAGGTCACTTCCACCCCAACCCAACCTATTCTATGATAAATTTGGCTAAGCTAGTTTCATTTCTGATAATCCTTGTAGAGTTCTAAAGTTCCAAATTAATTTTTCTTTATTGTTAATGTTATTTCCTAACAGTAAAAATGCAAAAATCCCTAATCTTTTGAGGCATAGAAAAGGTAAGATCCATGTTTAAGGGGAAAAACTAGAGCAGCCACAAAGAAAACCACACTTGATTGGGTAACAACCTAGAACACAACACTTGGGCTGGTATGAGAGGAGGATAATTTACTGTTTCCTATTCTATCAATCATGAGGAAAGTTTACTTGCAGCTTTGAATTGTTAATCATTTTAAATGCTTAGCTAACTCTATGCTATATAACATATAGTGGAAGAAGCACTCAACCTCAAAAACTTGCATTTAAAAATCATTTGAAAGATTAATACTGTCTTAGAAATACACTGCATTTTTAAGTGTACTTGCTGCTCTGTTCTCTAGAATGATTAAAATAGACCTTCAGCTAGGAAGTAAATTTTCTTGGCCAAGTTATGTACATAGAACAGCCTTTACTTACCGAGACACCCTTGTAAGCTATTTCAGTTGCAATAAATTGAACTTAAAAATTATCTATACCCAAGAAATAATCCTGGAACTATATAGTATTAAAAATTGCAATTGTTTTGTGCTTAAGTTAGCAATGGTGATGTCTCAGTAGTACTAAACATAGGAGAACTGTCAAGTAGATATATGATTTCATATTCATGTAGACTTCTGTGAAGGGCCTATTGGATTAGGATATTTTGAGATTGACAAGCATCAGATTTTTTTGAGGACTGGGATGGAGGAGAAATTATTGTGTCTTGTTCTTTTTTCCTCTTTTGGTGTTAAAAATTTCTTTTGCTATCTTTGAATGTATTCTGTAATCAGTGCTGAGCACTTCATGCAATTTGACTATGAGCTAGCTTTTAGACATCAGGCAGGACAGTGAAAAGTATTGAGTTAATACAACTGATCTCCATGAGCAAATAGATTGTCTCCAGGTTTCAGCATTTAAGTTTCCCATGGTATGGATGAAAGCTTCCACACCTGTACGCAGCAGGCACACCTGTCATTCTGCTAAAACTTACACATGGTTCTTAATATATTAGAATATTTGGAAGAAGTTGGTATGATCAGTCTTTCCAGGAATTTTTGAATGCTATGCTCTTTTTTTCTGTTACAGCATGTAATATATATGTAACCTCCATTTCATTATTCTTTAGCTTGATGGAAATAATTTTCAAAAACTAATTTGAAGAGATCAAAACTTCATGTAAATTAAATAGACATGGATTAGGAATTTCAACTTGATTTTTCTTTCATGGGGAAGGATGTAAGTTGTTCATGTGTTTAGAAAAATTAAGACATTTTTGACAATTTTTAATATTATTTTTTCCCCCCGATGTATAATACCTGGAGCAAGGCTATTTTGAAGGCAACTGCAACTCTTGCAGAGTCCATTTTTTAATCTTTAAAGATGTTTGGAAGGATTTTTCAATGGCTAACAGTTTTTCAGTAGCTGAAATGGAAAATTCCAAATTACGATGCATTTTCCAAGCCTTTCTAAACTTGAATTACTGTCAGCCTTGAGAAAATATCACCAATACCTTTCAAATTCAAGTGTATGCTATCACAACCATGACAATAAAAAGAGTCTGTGTGGACCAGGACTGTATGCCATTTTGGATGGTCTAAGATATGTCTGCTGTTCTAAGTTTGAGTCTGGGATTATATCTTTACTTTATCAAAAGTCACCTTTGTCTGATGCTTTTCTGGCCGTTGTTCTGGCTCCATATCTCAACTGCAATGAGGAGATTCAGTTAGGCAACGACGTTTTTCTAAAAATATACACACATCTTTCCAGCTTTGTCATGCACATCATGCACAGACGGGCATGTTTGCTTGAACTACAAAATTCCTAGGTTGGCAAAAGTGCAGCATTTGTGTTATAGAACCTAGATAAGGAAAAAGCAAAGTCAATTACTACTGTAACCAGGTTACTGGACACAGCATTACAATACCCAGTGCAGCAGTATATAATATAGCCCAGTTTGATGTATGCCCTGACACTGTTTTGCTCTGTGGACGTAGCTCATAACCAATAAAACGTGATGTGAAACGAAACATTCTTACTGTTTGCCAGTGTCATAACAGACCTTTTGTATCAAGTCTCATTCTTATCTCTAGTTTGAACAGAAACTGAAACCTTTCCCTAGTTAACAAATGCTCAGGAGGCTTTGTTGCTGTGGAGCAATAACTTATTTCATTATACCCTACAGTCACATAGGTATGGAAACATTTGCATGCAGCAACTCAGAATAGTTTAGAACTATACCCTGAGTAGGGACCAACCCTATGCAGTAATGCCAGGACTTAGGTGTAAAGCTTGATTTTGGGGTTTTGTGGTTGTTTTTTGGTTGTTAATTTGTTGGGGATTTTAATTTTTTTTATTCTGTGCACATGCATATAGTGTTTTAGAGACTATTTTACACAATCACAGAATACAATTTTACTGAGATCTGTCTAAGCACAAGGAAGAAATTCACAGCTTAGAAATTCCTACCAGTTATGAAATCTCTCTTTTTCTTAACTCCCCTCTGAAAGAACTGAAAACAAGAGAATGCCTCATAATTTAATAGTATGAAATGACTCTAAAGGGCAAGATTAATTGTGTTTATTCACTCTCCATTATATGTCACATGACGGGGTATTTCTATCTGATTATTGACTGATTTTTGTGAAGTTGGCCAAGTCAGTTATGTGCCGTGTTGGGTTTTTTTACTCTAAGCCAGGCAACACGTTTTATGGAAAAGGCAGACCTATGAATAAACAGTGTTACTCAGTACTAAATACATGTCATAACGGAACATTTTTTGGAGCTGTGATAGTAGAAATCATTGGAATTGCAGAATAGCATTATCTGAAATTAAAGCGTAAAGCCATTTAAAAAGGCAAATTTTTAATTGTTTTAATGCGTTTAGGAATATGGGGGTTTTTTCTTCTTACACCTGTTATTATTTTGTTACTTTTGTAGTTAATAGCTTGTGCTTTTAAAATATATATCTGTGCTGTAACTGATTCTTAGAATTTGAATGTAGGGTAGATAGAAATACTCCAACTTTTAGAGCTTAGAAGTGGTGATTTTCCAGAATTAAGAAGGGCAAATGCAAAATAGCTGATATGAGAATCCTTTCAAAGTATCTGCAACTATACTTGGTCCATGGTGGGTTAATTGTAAATTTAGGAATATATTTTGATTGGAACCTTTTGAACCTTTTGTGATCCTCTGACCCCTTTTAGTATGCTAAAATGTGTGACATATTTGGGGATGCTAAAATGTACATCTGTGTTTGTATAGATACTTAAAAGGGTTGTTGTTTTTTTTTTTTCCTGTTTGTTTGTTTTGTAGGTAAGTACCATTTATGAAGAAGTACATAGTTTGGTGAGTGTTTGCATTGTGCCATTCTATGAAGTCATATGTCCAGTGAGTACGCATACAATCATTTAATGTCATGATATTTTTAACTCATCTTGAATTGCTGTTATCTGTAGCGAAATCTTTCTGTTGTGTTCTCTGGATTTTGGATGAGATCTGTAGGAATCCACTTCAAAGTGTACTCTTGTCCTCTTTTCTGACACGTGCTGCTTTAGATCAGTGTAAACCTGGGCAATAATCATGGAACTATATGGAACTTTTGGGTGTGTACAGCTGATTTACTTGCAGTTTTCAACCAGTGGTAATATACATTGCTCTCACTTTACTGCAAATCTGAAGTCAGATGAGTACCTTAAATGCTGTCATTTAAAAAAAAAGATTAAAATTGCAGACCTGAGTCAAGATTTACAGCAAAAAATCAATAAATTTACAATGAGGTTATGTGTTTTTTTCCTCCAGAGACCTTGAAGCTTGTATAGAAAGATTTTTAAGGAATGCACCTATCACAGAATATGATCTATTTACCCAGTGTAAATATATATTTATATGGTATTTAGTGGAAAAATATGGCATTCAGTGTTGTCTGAAATTTGGAGAAACCAATATTCTGACTTTTAGTGATGCATTGTAACAAATTATAACAAGGGCTTTTTAAAAAAGAAAATTGAGTGGTACCATGTGGTGTTCAAAACTTCTGATGTCTATTTTGCAAAATTAAATTATACATTTGAATTAACAGAAGATATAAATAATTGGAATATTCCTGGATGGTTGGAAATTTTTAAATAGATATATTTTTGTCATTTATATGAGTATTTGTGATCTAAAGCATAGATCTAATTGTATCTTTAAATACATTTTGACTTAAATTCTACACAGAAATTTTGTACAATGATTAAATTTCTGTGATCTTTACTAACTGCAATATCTGCAGACCTGAGTGAAAGCTGAAATACTCACCATACCACTAAGCAAGACCCTTTACGTTTCAGTAATTATGATGAATAATTTTATATGTAGATACATGGGCTGCTTAAACATTCATACAAAGCAGTAATGTATTTAAGATGTTACATTTCTGCCTCATACTAGGAAATAGAAAATTAAGAAAATTTTCTGGGGACAAGACTGAAAAATCACAATTTTCATCTTTATTTACAACTGATACATGTCTCACCATGCACACCCTGCCTTAGGAAGCAGCAACACATTCAGAGACCCGCAGACATTCATTAACTGTACAGTTATGTTTGTATATGTTGAAAAACTGAGGTAGGGACTACTGTTCTTCTGTAGACCAAGCTGATATTTGGTTCATTTGTTTGGAAGTTGTTTGGTTTTTTTTTTTTGTTGGGGGAAAGGGGTTGTTGTTCCTTTTCCTGTTTTGTTTTATTACCCTCCCTGCATTCACTCTGGGCAAGATTCCTGGACTACTTGTGCAGAGTGGGATCTGTGTTAGAAATTCATACACACAGACATCCCTCAGGAACTCAGTTCTGTGCCTGTTTCTTAAAAGCATGACCTGTTGTCATGGAGAAGGAGACTACCTTTGGGTGTTCCAGATTCAGTAGAGTAAGACTGGAAAATTCACTTCACCCAGCGTAGGAATTAGGGACTTCTGTACTAAGAAGTTGTTAATTTCCAGAATTATGGTGTATGATAAAACAGACATTAATCAGTACTTTTTATAGTGCTACTGTAGACATCAATGTTTTTCAGCACTTTGCACAAAGGGACCATTATCTTTAAAGACCTCTTAGCCTATATCTTAACTGGCAGATACAATATCATAACCTAGGTGGGGGAGGTTACTGCAGCATGAAGCAGTCAGTACTGAGAAAACAGTGTCCATGTTGTCCATGTTTCAGGGGTTTTACTTCAGAGTAATGCTGGTTAGGTCCTAATGACAGCAGTGCACTCTGTACTCCTGGTACATAACCTTATGGTTTCACTTCATTTGCGGGGGAAGGGGCAGGAGGTGCTCCTGGAGTTATGGAAACCAAACGGATAAAGGTGGACTATGAAGGGCCATGAGAACACCTCTCCTATTAAGACAGGCTTAGAGGTGTGGCCTTGTTCAGCCTGCAGAAGAGAAGTCTCTGGAGAAAGGTTTTAGCAACCTTCCAGTACCTGAAGGGGCCTACAAGAAAGATGGAAAGGTACTATTTACAAGGTATGGAGTGATAGGACAAGGGGCTAATGGCTTTAAACTAAAAAAGGTTAGGTTTAGATTACATATTACGAAGAAATTCTTCCCTGTGAAGCTGGTGAGGCCTTGGAACAGGCTGCCCGAAGAAGCTGTGGCTGCCCCCTTCCTGGCAGTGTTCAATGTGATTTTGGATGGGGCTTTGGGCACCCTGTTCTAGTGGAGGGTGTCCCTGCCCATGGCAGGGGGATCAGAACTATATGATTCTTGAGGTCCCTTCCAACCCAACTCGTTCCATGATTCTATAAGTTACTTCAAAATGTTCTTCTGAGACAAAATAAAATACAAATGTAGATGCATCCTCAAACTGTAAGCATATAAGAAGCTTTTGTGGCTGCTGATTTTGGTAACCTGTTTTACAGAATGAGAATGCGTTTATATTCTTTGCAGACTGCTACCATAACATGAGTCTTGAAGAACTTTGATGTGAATGTAAAATTGTGCTTATTTCAGAAATATAAAATTTGGTCAGCTATTTATATAAGTGGGTTGTGTTTACAGTAGCTATTGTCATCCTGAATAAACCATATGGACTAGTTAACTAAATAAGCCATTTCATCTTTTGTAGTTCCAGTTACAAATGCCTTCATAATTCATACTTTGTTTCTTATGTGTAAAACCAGATGGGCTTTTTAATATAACGTAATTTCCTCTACATGCCCCTACTTTAAGATTTTTTTTCTAATACGCAAAAGGTAGGTGCTTTTACTATTATAATATATTTTTTCATCATCATAAACTTCAATGAAGTTGTTGGTTCAGTTTTCCATTATCAATAGAAACAGTACATTTCATATCTAAATAATGCAATCTGCTCTATTAATAATTTAATAATTTCATTAATAATTAAATGTACATTGTTTAAGGAGGATAAAAACAGAACAGATGGATAAGTCCTTAAACTAGTACCTGTATTTTGACATGCTTCATATATAATAAGAATTTACTACTTTGATTGTTTTGGTTGCCTTTTCTGAATTACTCTGGTGCAGCTCTTGGACTGTGGATGTGACTAAAAAGAAAATGTGTTCACACTTTATCTGCAGAGCGGCTCTGTTTAAAACCTGATGGAAACTTGAAAGGCAAAACATCTTTTCCCACTTCTAATAATGGGACTAGGTACATGTATAAGTAAATCTCTTGTTTCAAAATGACTGTTCTTAGGAATTTTCAATATTGTTTTGACATTTAACAGGACAGAGGTGTCAGCACAAAGTTTGAGCACATTTTTATTTGTGGTACTATACAAAAGAACGCTTGCAAATATATCTAAATTTCATAAATATCCAGTGGAATTCAGAAATATACTTAAGCCATTGGCATAAAAGACTATCTTGCAGAAATATGCTCTGGTATTTTTCTGAAATAAAATGGGCCAGAATATGATGTGCAATATATCTTTAAACAGGAAATGAGGATTAAATTATTGTATCGTTACTGAAGCAGTTTTCTAGATGAATTTTAAAGTTTATCAGGATTAAAAGGAAGAACCATAAGGTGATACATAGTATGTACTAGATAATGTAGCTACTGTGAAAACCAGAATTGTGGATTTCTATAACAAATTTCCAGGCAAGGACAGCTGAAAATGAGTCTGGAATGGTACAATATAGCTAATTACATTATAATGATATGATGTAATACAATGCCATTTTTTTGCATCACATAATTAATAGAACATAAAAAGATGGCTAAATAGTACAAATGTTTCTTTATGCAGTGTTGTCAAGTTAGTAAAGTAAAAGCGAAAAAGACACATTATATAGAAAGACATTTGTAGGCTAAGATCAATATTAAGAACAATCTTGCAGAAATATGAGTACAAATTCTATGTCCCAGAAATTAATTCACAGTCTAGGACATTGGGAGAGAAATAATACCCTCTGGGGGAAAAAAATCCCCCCAAAACAACCAAGTACAACTTTTTGCGAAAGATTATAGACTACTGTTGTCTTAGTTCAGGTATTTTAATATCTAAGTACAGTGTTTATATTCAAGCTTACATGTTACTCTTTATGTCGTGAGCAGTTTATTACAGAAGCCTGAAATTTCTTGCTGTAGCATCCATATTGGAGTAGAGAGAGTACATAAATAGTAAGTGTATTTTTTTTCTGTTTTTCACAAAAACCTCTGCCAAGTGCGTGCTACAGTTTATTACTCTCTGAACATGCCAGCGTGTAAGATCTTAAGTATGAGGGACGTTCAATGTGTGAAATTAAAAAGCCATGCATTTAAAATGCAGCTGGATAAAGATCCAAGAAATCCAGAATATTAATTCTTGTTTGTTTTATAATTTCTGATATTTTTAGCACAAGAAACAGTTGATCTTGAAGTTTCAGTAGCATACAGCTGCCACAAGTGTAGAGGTGAACGAGTACTATTCAGTCCTGAGTTGGCAAGATAGAGCTGTGATTTTCTGTCTTGTCACTAGATGTCATTATTCTTCTCAAGAATAGAGCTGGTACACATTTGAAAAGATGCTCAAGATTTCAGTGAGTATTTGAAACATAATTAGGTAACAGCAGTTGCACAGAAGAGAGAAGTCTTTAAAGAAAATGAGACGTTTTATTGGTTGCGATTTACTGCCTCTTTGTGTTAAATTCTGCACCCAGACAACTGGAATGAAGGCTGCCTGCTCACCTTCCTCTAGCCATTTCACACTGAATGGGTAAATCTCTGTGGAGAAAGGGGAATTTCTGCCATTGCAGAGAGCAGCTAAGGTTGAGTGGGACAAGGGAGAGGCTGTGAGCAAAAAGTAAGGAACCCCACAGCATCAGGAATGAGAGAGACAAATCTGAATCGAGCAAGAAGTGGGATGTGTGGCCACACCAGAGCAATGGGAGAAAGAATGATGTTTCCTTAGAGACATGACTGGGGATGATCATTGCCAGAAGCTCCAGGAATTTGTTGTTGATCTGATGATGAATGCTAAGGGATATACCTACCCTGTGGGGTGGGTCAGCAATATTGATGAAAAGTCATATTTATTGATTAAAAGTCATCCTGTGCCTATCTCACAGTGCAAGCAGAACTCTCTCAAAATCATGCTTGAGTTGGTCTCATCATCAGGCTATGCTATCTGACTCCATCCTCATGAGGATGTGCAAAGAGTACTGACTTCAAGTATTCCCAAGACACTTGTTATAGTTAAGCTTTCCTGTTTTCTAATTGACAGTCTTAGTCTTTTTGTCTTGGAATGTATAGATAAAAGTTATAAATAATTTCAGGTTAATGTTGCACAGTGTCTTGCTGCTTGGTGTGTGGCGAATTCATTAGGAAATAAGTTGGTTCTGAAAGACAAATATTGTTTGCTGAACATTACTATAAATAGGGAACTACTTGTTTTTTCAAAGCCATCATTCATGTAAACAATTTGGTATATATTCTATTGTTTCCTGAAAAAGGACAATTCAATCATATATAAGAAAAGCTAGCTCTTACAATGTTTAAAACTCTATTTCCTCCTCTCTTATATGAGATCCAGTCTATTCATTACTATTCCTTCACTAGTTAAACTTCATGGAACTCTTCTGAAAATCAGATAGTTAGTACATATGTTCATAAAGGTACACAAGGGCCAACTGATATGTTAAGATCTCATATATAAAATAACTAATAGAGATTTTATATGCTATAACACTAGTTTAATCTTCTAAATTTTGTGGGTAAAAATCTATGTCTTTTAAAATTATTTCATAGTAGGTAGATGCAAATGGGATCTCAGAAAGTGATCTCAATATGGACGTTAATTAAAAGTAGTGCAAGTGCTTACAAGGCAAAATTTGTTACTTTCCATTTTCTATAAGGCATCCTTTCTGAATGGAATTCAAGAAAAAATATGTGCAACAGGATGCCATGCTGTTTATATTAAATAAGTTGTATAGCAGCAATTGTAGCATCTTGCACCCATGTTGTCTAGTCCTTTGGAGAAATCCATCTATACAGAATGTAGTGCATGTTTAAAAGTCTTAGTATTTTATGTGTGTTACTGTGGGTTTTTATCTATTTACAAAATATAACAATAATCTTGCACTTACAAATAGTTTCTTTCCTTGAACATACATATTTTCTCTCTCTTTAAATGCATGCACTGTTGCATTACATGATATAGAAATATATTTTTAGTTTTGAAGTTTCAGTTCTTGCTATTGGATGCAATGTAGGCTATGAAATTTAAGGGGTTTATAACTTGAAGATAAAAGGAGTGTCAATTCTATCTTGGTAAAAAAAATAATACAGGTAGAATTTCCCTTCCAAAACTGAAGTGAATTTTCATAGTAAAGCAGATTTACACTGTTGCAAATGAAAGGTTCAGATCATAATTTATCCTTAATCTCTCGCAAAATCCATTAGTACAATTATTTTAGATAACAAGTTGAAAGGAAAAGGGTGGGGTAGGAAATGTGAATTCTTAACACTAGACTGTGTGGCCCAGGTCACACCTTTGACCTGACGAACATCCTGCAGTTAATTCTCGTCCAGGGGACTCAAGTAGTGCCCAAGAGTAATGTTTCTATCTCTATAATCAGTTAATCACTGGACCAGAGAGACTGGTACGAGATGCACAGTTTCTTACGTCTGTTACTTGCCTTCTATTAATTGTTCTCTTTACTGAGCCCGAGAGTGCTTGAAACACTCCTTGGAATTAGCAAAGCTTTTTATAGTTGTGGGATGCAGGCCACCATCACTATTATGCTCTGGTGGTTGCCATCAGGATCTTTCAAACCTATCAATAAGAACAAAGTGGGTTTGGAATAAAGCCATGGCTTTTATTTTCTTTTCTTAAATTGCTGCCTTGGTTTTCAAAACTGGTTTTGGTTTTTTTAGTGTCCTTGATGAAATCTTCACTTACTGATGTCTTGAAATGAATTTCATTCTGGCATGCATCATACCTCCTTATAGTTCTTGCTATAAATAGGAAATCTGGAGCTCTGCAGACTGACGAATGAAATCAAAACTACTGCTTTGTTGTCATATTAATGAGGAACATACCAGCATAGTTCTTACTGTGTTCAGGCTGGCCTTGGAGGTTTGTCTTGTAACTGACATAGCTTAGCTAATTATAAGCTACAGTGCTTTAAGCTATGAAAGCCTGTGGCACTGAATGAACAAAAAGGGATTTAGATTTTTGGATAGCATAAGCATGAAAATGCATTATCGGTAGGAACCTTTTTATTCAGTGTTAGTCTTTCTTCTTAGAGTCAGTAGTTAGAAACAATGTATCTTTCAAAACAATTGGATTTGAATAGATGAAATTATTCTTAATAATTATATTCATTAAACTTAAAATTAGGCAGTGCATCTATATTTTTGTAAGACAGGCATTTAGTTACCTTTCAAGAAGAAAATTGAGAACACAATTGAGGCCAGAGTGTTGGTCTCTCCCTAAGCCTGCATGTACCTTGAAAGACAATTCCAAAACCTCATGTATTTTTGTTAGCAAATCCTTCCCACAACAGTGCTGTGATCTTGAGTGCCCTATTTGCATAATAACAATCAAGCATGCAAATTCTCATGTCATATGGGGAGCATGGAGTGAGATATCAAAGAAAGATCTAAAGTTTCCTTCTGAAAAAGCTCAAGCAGATGTTTCCATTTTGATCTCAGAAAGAAAGGAAATACTAGCAGGAAACAGTGAATTTACAATGTTAACAGAGTGGCAATTCACTGAAGTGGGACTGAGATGGGAATTCTGTCAATCCTATGCTTTCAAAGCACCTTATTAGTTTCTTCTGAATGCCTTCTTGCAATGCGTACACTGAATAACTTGCCATACTGCCTATTTGAGAGACCCAGTACACAGATGTTCTTATCATGTGACTCAAAATGTTTAATCAAATTTTCTACTATATTTTGTGGCAAAATAACCTGGGTTTATGTTTTCATTTTAGTTCCATGTGATATTAAATACTTTGGAAACAAAGCCTGAAGCTAAGCTGAAGGATTTTCCTGCAGGAGAAAATAACTAATTTTATTCATTTTATTCTCTCAAGACACCTTCTTTATGTTATTTAATTCCTTAGGAGCTTACTGGAAAGGCTAAGAATGAAGGAAGTTTAAGAAAAAAAAAAAAAGAAAAAGAAAGTTATTAAAGTGTATGGCCACTTAGTAAACTGTAACCAATATTGTAGATTTCTACATGGTGAAGGCCATGTAGGTGGGGCCATATACTCACTTCTTTTAGAAAAGACTGTTTAATTGGGTGTTAATTTTGGAGCTTGCTACTCTAGGTTATGATTCTCAGGAAGGTATAATTTTATCATGGAAGAAATAATGGTAGTGCATGCATTCATGAAGAGTATACAGATGAAAAGGTTGTGTAAAAGTCCCTTTACAGTCTTTTTGTAGTAAAATATTAGTTTCTTTGTTTCTTTAGGTGGAACTTCATAAATATAAACACTTCTGTCAAAGTGCTACAGTAATAGCATCAATTATTCCATAAGCATTGCTGTTAATTCCTTTCATATAATACTGTGTATGTGATGTCAAAGAGGATGGTTGTCAGAAGTTTGACAAAATGTGATTCCCTAACGCACACACTTTCTGTAATTCTTCTTGTTATTTTAAGGGAATGTAGATACTGAAATGTATTTTTACAGTTTTTCTCTACAGTTTTAGTCGTACATCAACCAACAGTGTATGACAGTGTTCTCTCTTCAGATTTCTTCCTAAAGTAACAGTCATTACATCAGTGGATATTTAAAGAAAAATAATCTTTGTATGAAGTATTTTGTTGTACATGGAGAACCACTGATGGGTTTAGTTTTTATTGGACTGTTTTGCATCCAGGATGCTGAAGTATTGTAAGTATTGTGCATGCCTAGTATAATGTCCAATGCTCTCAGCAGTGAGGAGAGAATAACAAGTCTGTCTGGAAAAGGGAAATGAGAAATATATATGCATCTCTATGGGCATCTAAGGAGGAGGGAAAAGAAAATTATTTGTGTTTTCACTAGGCAAAAGTGGGGTCCTAGATATCCAGATCTGACTGGATAATGAGAATTGTCTTTTGGAGGGAATATAGATGTAATGTTACCTTTGTATTGTGTAACAAATCCAAACTCTGAATATAAAATAATCAGGTGACAGTGAAGAGCTAGTCCTTTGTGCTTTCTGATACGCAAGTGCTTAAAAAGGTACTTGATTGTGCTCTGGGAAGCCCAGGAACAATTTCTTGCTCTGCATGTGCCAGCATTGAGGCTTTCATGTGGCTTTCTCAAAACACAGCTGACTCATTTAACAGTGGACAACTAAGCACTACGTTCCCTGAAATGACACCTTGTGTCTGTAGGATGACCCTGCACTTCCCTGCAGTTTAGCCCATCACAATCGGCAGGGTAGCAGGTCCAATTGTCATTTTATAGGGAAAGAGGATAAAGCAAAATTACTTTATTTTATTTTATCCTCTTTAATGCTTGACATGTTGTGGGTATTTTTTCTTGCCCTCTTCTTTCTGCTCTCATCACCCTAGGCTGGATTAGCAATTCAAGGATATAGAATTTACACAATTAGAACACTGTAGGTATTAAAATGAGGAAAAATCTGCAATTGGTGTCCTGCTGTTTCTTCCCACTGTCCAATTGAAAGTGCTGTGAATTTTCTAATTAATAGAAGAATGTGTTTAAAATCTACTTTGCTATAGCTTTCTTTTTTGTTGGCTTTATTTGTTTTACTTGTGATTTAGCCATGGTGCTATACAAAGAGTTACAAACAAAATACGTGTTTATAAGTTTCTAATACCTTCCAATATTTGCAATAAAACCCTGAGATTTTTTAAAATTCAGCATCTTTCTGAATAGAGAAATTCCTCTTTCTGATTCATTCTGCTAAATTTTAGCTTAATTATACTGCTTAAAATACCATTTTCCTTCCGCTGATTGTATTTCCCAGAAAGGTTTGGCAGCCTACCAAAACAGCCAAGCACACAAACTTTCTAAAACTCAAGGTTTGCCCCATCAACAACGCAACAGCAGTAGACTTTACTGGGCACTAGACTTTACTGGGCACATCTGGAATCTGATGGGGCAGTTGTCACAACACGTGTAGCCCTGGCAACCCCAGTTTTAGCAAGACAGTTTTCTCTAGGGGTATTATGATTTAATACTTCCTAAACAGTGCTCACACCTAGAGACTGCAGCCATTTCCCACAGAAGGCCATCACCTCCATATGGCACAGGGTCCACACACTACATATTGGTATACGCCCAGTTGCTTCTCACATGTAAGGTCTGAGACGTGAGCAAAGAGCCATTGGAGCTCTAAGTCAGCTCCCCCCGGAGGACCCAGGCTCCAGGGCATTGCAGCACTCCTACTTCAGGCTAAAGAAATTGCCTGTCAGTTTCACACACTGTGAAAGTTAGGACCACCCAGATCTCCTTGAGTTGCTACCTAGCTTATATTGGGGAAGAGAAGTCCAGTCTGCCACACCACTCTGCAGGGTTTGTGGAGCCTAAATCATACATTTTTAACATACATTACAAGTGTTTTATCTCAGCTTGTGGAAATCTGTTGCAGTATAGTGTCTCACTCTGTTCCATGCCAGGGTGGGGGTTGAAAGAGGGAGAGGGAGAGAAGGTGCAGGGTTCTTTCTGAGTCTGAAGGCCTGGCGTTAAAGTGTTTAATCAGATAACTGCTTCAATAAGACACAAAAAGAAGAAGAATATAGAAAGCAAGTAAATCTTCCATCCCTTTCGATTCTGGGCACCTGGTGTTTGTGCAGCATCGCGTAGAGCCAGAACAGACTTCCCCACAGCACACTGCATAGAGCAGAACAGATCCTGCCCATGGAGAGAAGCTCTCCCTCTCGCTCCTTTGAGATGCTGTACAATTTCCGCACAAGAAAACAACTCTATCCCCAAAGGATGTTCTCATGAGAACTCTTTGCTCTTCTGTTAGATAAAGGCAATGCCGCAGTGGTGTAATCGAAGTGGGGAGCTGCCCACAGGCTCCTCTCTTGCTGTCGAGCTGGCTGAGGCTGCCCTGTGGCCACGGGATCTTGGCAGCACAGCACTGGCCAGTACCTGCTCAGGGTAACTGTTGAGTGGGATCTCTACCTGCTAGACTCGACAGAGTCTTTGGTCGGCATCAATACCTTCTACTCCTTGATCCACATGCAGTCTACTTTTCACAAAGATATCTGGTAAGTTGTAGGTGATATGAATGATATATGGGTTTCTCAAACCGTACGTGTGAGGCCCAATAGAGCAGGCATGACCTGTTAAAGATCCCAGATTCCTTCAATACAATGTCCTCTGCAAGGCCCCCAAGTGCACAGTAATCACGTCTGGGTGCATTGCATAAGTTTAAAAACATTTCTACCACTTCACTATTCCATGAAAGGCTTTGACGCTAACAAAACAAACGCAATATAAAACTATTAATTAGCAAAGTGGAAGCACTGGAAAATTAAACACGTCAACTTTATACCTGGGGTCTCATTCTTGCCCCCTGTATACATGTGTTGTGATGCAGTATTTAATTATTTCAACTTATTTTGTTTTTCTCTGAAACCTCTTTTGCTGGCATGCAGGGTAGCACAGTTGAGGTTCACTGAAGAACGGCACCAGCTGAAACAGTTCTATAGCAAAAAGCAGCAGGAGGATAAAGACTGAAAAACATTAGAAAGACCATTTAATCTACACTGAACTGAAAATTATGTAACATGCTCAGAGCAAATTCATCGTGAGTTTATTTTTGCAAGTTATCGTTGTAAGATAGTACTTTAAAAGACTATGCTGAAAATCCTTCTGGTTTATATTTCATTTTCTTGATACTTTAAATTTTCCAAATTTTGAATAGTCCCCTACTTACTGCCTTAGCAATACAATTTAACTCCTTTTTTAGTCTATTTTTTCTCTACTTACATTCTTAAGCATTTTGGATATAATAGTTCATTATGTTGAACACAAGAAAGAAAACATGCTTCTTTCTTTGCAAAACCAGTATAAATTTATTTATTGGCATTATCAATGAAGACTTTACAGAAATTAATATATTTTGACTGTTACTTCTATTATGATAGCAAATAAAAGATTAATAATTGCCCACAGACATAAGAAACATGGTGTCCTTGAAACAAAAGGTTTAAAATACAGTAATTTAAATAATATAGTTTAATATCATTATTTTCTCTGTCATCTGACTATGAAAAACAAATTTTTAAACATATGAAATTTTCAGTATCAGGTATTAGTTGATGGGAAATACAAAGCAGTGTCATCAAAATGAGTAAAATGTGGTGAAACCTGTAGTTAGAAATATATTTTTAGCCTTCAGCAAATGAAGTATTTATTAAATACATTTAGTACTAGTGTTTCTAAATCTAAAGTTAGTATTGTTGGGAGCCACATGCTTTAGGACACAAAGTATCTTTTAAATAGTCTTAAGAAATCAGCTTCTTCATGCAATGAAGTATTAAGCAAATCCCTGTTTCCTCACCTTTGTTCAATCTTAAAAGATGTCAGAGACAAAGATTTACTTATAGATTTTTTTTTTATAATGCATTTACTAGGTGCAGTTTTGGGTTGAAAAATGGTGTCTTGGGACCATTTGTTTCACAAGATGGTATTACTAATGTAGTCAGATATTTCAATTACATTTGTCTCTTCCCAAGTTTAGACCCAAACTGGACTTATTTAGAAAACAATGTTCAAAGAAATATTTTTTAAAACTAATTCCACTTTATAAATCTGATGAAACTAGTAAGTTTTTTCATGTTGTAGCAATGTGATATTAACTTCCTGGTAGACTGATACAATGCCAAGAAAAACTGAAGTTGCAAGAAACAATGTATTGCAGATGATAATATTATTTCGATGTCATAGGAAATAAAAAAGAAAATAACAACCCCAGCCCCCCAAGCTGAAAACAGTAGTTTCATTACTATTTGATCCCCTGCTGAATTAGAAAAAGTTGAAGAAACAACTTTATTAGGAATGGGTTTTTTCCACTTTTGTTCATTTTTGCCTCTTCGGTTTATTTTTCCTTTCGAAGCTGTAGCAATTCCAGCTAAGCAGCAACAAAAGATGAAAAGCTTAGGAGGGCAAAACATAAATATTTAAAACAGTTATATTTATTCAGAAAGAGTCTGTTCACAGTTTCTTGGAATCAGATGTGGAGTTTTATTTCTGTTGCCAAATTATATCATTGATATTTGATTATTATTATCTAATGTCTGTGCAATAAGTTTCAATTCAGTGGGAACTGAACTTTAAATTTTCTCTCAAGTATGAAACTAGTAGTTACAACAGAGATAATAATTAATTAAAAGCTGTATCTTGACTATGAAATGAAAGTTTTCCTGAAAAAATGACTGGGTAAAATAGTTATCCAGAGAATATAATTTTGTAGTGAGTTATTGAGCCTTATAATGAGTATTACATTTTCTAAAAAGGAAGGTTTTATTTTACTTCCTAAAATGTTGGTAAATTCAAAATTAAATATCTTGAACTATTATTATTTTGAAAAATTAGTGCTAAAATCAGTTGTATCACAATTGGTTGAAGGAAGAATTCCACACACATTCACCTGAGAAAAACGTTGTTGGGTCCATAAGCTATCATGTATTATGTGTTATCTCGTTGAATTGACCCCCTCTGGTAAAGAAATATTTATGAAAGTAGTAACCGTTATTGGTGCTGATTAGAGTTTATTACTACCCTTCAGAAGTATTATGTTAAGGAAGAAGTTAATAAGTGACCAGAAATTATATTGGCCCTAAAAACTCTGAAAGGTACTCAACAGTTCTGGAAGAGACATGCATTATACATAATATACGTGATATATATAACTATGAAATAAAAATGTATTAAAATGTACATCTAAACATAAAATATATTTTTACAAAATGGAGAGATGTATTATTGAATTTGCACTTCATTTTTCAGCTTAATTAAATCTGCTAGTTTATTTAAGCAGTATGAATAAGCAAATAAATACTAAAACTGTATCTTGTATTCTGCTTTTTAGATCACCTGTGAAATCAGTGCTAAATATTATGCTTGGTAGTTTCTTCCCAGAATAATATGGCCAGCTGTGGCTGAATGCTGAGAACCTTCCTTAAGTTACAGACATATTGCTTATATAATAATGCTGCAGTTCATAACTCCAAGAATAAAACATTGTCTTGGTTCTGGATAGGTATAAAGAGTTCATGTTAAAAGTCAGTGACATCCCTCCAAATTATAAATTTATAAGAAGGAAACTTTTCAGACTCATTAAATTATTGAATGAATGTTTTAAATTTTAACAAGTAGCATTCTACATATCTGTATTTGAAGATAACACCAGGTAATTTTTACTATGCTTTCAGTATCTGTCACGATGTGATCTAATCTCATGAAGTCTAATCTGGACTGCTAGATTAGGCTTCAAACAGTTTTTAGTTTCTTTTATAACTTTCACATTTGTGTCTAGTTGTCATTTCTGTGAATTAGACTTCTTTTTGTGAAGAGCATAGTAGATTAATGGATTTCTCCCATTCTATTTCATTATTATAATTTCATGAGTAGAGAATGTATAGTCACTAAAATAATGTGAGTTGAGGGGTTTTATTGCAGGGGATTGTTTTGGGTTGGTTTTGGTTACTTGTTTGTTTTTTTCCAAATAGTGTATATGTACTCTCAAAGCTTCCAGAAAGTTAAAATGTAATCTTAATTCCTGGTCAAGCACATAAAAGCAGTATACTGAAATGTTCAACTGGCAAAGACTGTTATTCTTCCTTCTTGACAGCCTTGGGCCAGGGCGTGGGGGTGGGGGGTGGGGGGGTGGGGGGATAGTTTCTCCTCTTCAGATTGGATCTGTCAGCAATGAAATAGAAAAGATGATTAGTTTTCCTGCTTTGCGATCTACTATTTTCCCTAATCATTTTAACAAAACAGAATCACAGAATCACAGAATGAGAGGGGTTGCAAGGGACCTCTGGAGATCTAGTCTAACAAAAAAAATCCCCCAAACCCACCAAAATCTTCCAATGTGGAAGTCTGAAACGATACAAAGAAGTCTCTTGCTGTTGTTTCCATTATTTGAATGCCAGTTAAAATCCACACCCACCACTATTATTTTTTAAAATACCAATAGCATAGTAATTGTTTTCCTTAAATAACCACTCTAATAACATGAAATGCTCTAAAGTGCTGGGGTTTGTATTGCAGTTGAAGTTGAATTTGCGTTTCCAATGAAACGTAGCTTTCAGAAACCTTGAATAAAAGATATCATGAAATTTAAAATAGGTGACATTTAATATTTTAACACTATAAACTAGTATGAAAAGTTAAGAAATGTATTAGATGTCTACTGAACTATGTAATTACTTAAAATATATGTAGGTACAGTGTTTGTTGGATAGTAAGAAGTGTGAACTTTAAAGGAGATGTAAAAACCTAAAAAATGGAAATGCAAACCAACATTTAAATCAGTTGTTGACATAATTATTTCCACTTACTAATTTAAATCAAATATACTTGGGAGATTTTAATAATGTATTTAAATCTGTCCCACAAAATTAGAGGAGCAAGCCTTCTGAGTCTGTTTGAAGAACCCTTATTCTAAGTTATCAAAACCTTCTGCCCAATTTCCTGAGTGTGTTTTGGATCCAGAGCTTAGTCCATTTCAGAGCTTTCTGCTCTTTTCCTCTATTTTGTGAAGACTTAAAAAGTTGTCAGTCTACCTAGCAAAATCCAGCAGTTCCTGGGTGTGGTGCTTAACCATAAATTAAATTAAGCAGAGTCACCCAAGTTGCTTGGGACTCGAAACCAAATGGCATATGTTGTCTTTGCACAGTACGTGGCTCCGAATTCCCTCTGGGCCCTATATGATGCTGCTGTGGCAGCAAGATAGTGTTTTGGGGATTTTTTTAATGTTTGTTCACTTGAAAGTGTTTAAAAAAACAATCACATGGGCTGAAATGCAGCCCACTACACTGTGTCTCTTGAGATGTTGCACGAGGTCATTTAGTGATGTTGGGGGATCAAAAACTCTAAGGTAGAGCTGCAGAGTTGTGTAGGTCAAAGGATATCAAACTTGATGCAGTTTGGTCTGTATCACCTTATGGGAGTCTTCAGTCTGAATTATCTATGCCAGGACCCTCTCCTGGTTTTATCTTGGACAGAGATAGTTGGACTGGTCTGAATAAAAGCCAAGGAGAGAACATGGCTCCAGCACCTGGCAGCTTCTGGGCTGTTTTCGTTTTTTTTTTTTCTTTTTTTTTATAGTGTGGACACAGCCCATGCTCAGGTTGGCAGTGGCCCAGGTGGTTACACTGTTCAGTCTTCCTCTTATATGTATTTTGGGGTTGCACAGACTGTGGAGCTGGACAACCTCGTGATTTAAACCTTTCCATCTGAAGTTATCGGGTTCTTTCCTGGACTTTAGTGGCATTTTCAGAAATTAAATTTCAGAAACAGAACTGGCTACAGTTGCTGAATAGGAATAGAGGTCCTTACACAATCAAGGACAATTGAAAACCATTCAGCATCTTCGCTATATATTAGATAAATGTTCAATAATAGAAGTACTTGGATGTATATTTTGGTCATAGCAATTAAAAAAGCATGCTTAAATATTGTTCTGATCAATATCTCTCACATGTTTCAGCCTGAACTATGTGGGAATAAATGTATTTTGCACTTACATATGTATGTTTAATTTATATTGTTCTTATTAGATAGCATAGTAAATACTGGAAAAAATAATCATAGATATGATGAGTTGTTCATTTCTATGCATCGCAGTCAACCTGATGTGCTCGCTTTTAAAGTGTATTTTAAAGCTTGAAGCAGCTATTATTTATTTAAAACATTTAATTATTTTTAAATACAAAGTGTATAATCCTGTAATTTGCTTTAAAATAATAATTTAAGGGTTTTTGATTTGAAAGTATTTTGAGATACAACCAGTTCATGAAAGCAAGAAACTAGTAACCATTCGTGTTCCAAAACTATGTATTTGTTTTTAATTTGCAATCCTTTGTAATAATAGCCATGATTATAAATTCTACATTACTAGCATTTTTTCTGAAGAAAAATTGAGGAAATACTTTTGAAAATATTAGGTTTTTAGTCTCAGTGAGGTCACAAGTGTTTCGATATATGTCTGAGAATGAATGAAAAAATAAATTTAGATTCTATTCATTAGGAAGTGTAGAAATATATATAATAAAAGAAATCTTTGTCTTACCAGACTAAAAGGTCCCAGATGCACATTAGCGTTAATATGTGGTTAAGACCAGAACAACTGCAACTGAATAAGCCCTATCTTTGACTTAGCAATGTTTTGTAGCCACATTTCATTTCATTAAATATGGAGAGTTATTCCAGGTATTTTGAAGCGATGTGCTTATTTAGGGCTAAGTGAGAAGTATATGGAGCATAATTACTGCAAATAATTACACGACGAATCTTTCATATATGTATCTTTCATACCTGTATACTTTATTTATTGAGTATGTAACAATCTTTCCTGGCAAAGTATTTAGCTACAAATATGCTATGTTTTATTGCAACTTTGGTTTAAAACAAATACTGTTGATATTCAATTTTTCTTCAACTGTAGCAGGTTGGACTTGCCTGTCTTAGTGGGCTGCATGATTTACTGCATAATGTCAGATAGCTTGATTGTGGTGGAATGAAAATTAGAAATTTGTTTGAAGGATAAAGTGTATAGTGATTGGTAAAGGGAATGTATTTACTTATTTCAGATAGTAAGAATAATAAAATAATTATGTGAGGAACATGAACTTGGCAACCTCATGTCCTATACTTAAAGTTTACTGGAGTTTGAAAAAAAAAATATTCTAAACAACTATTTTATGTCTTCAGGTGAGAACTATCCTGAGTTAGAAATATTATTTCATTGCTAAGTTGAAGTTAGTATTACTGATATATGTACATGCACATTCCTGCCTATCTATATTTTTTTACATTAAATCTGGGGGTTTTTTTTACGTCTTCAAATATCAGTATTCATGAATGCAAAGTTATTGCATTATAAAAGGAAGAATGTGCTAAAAGTAATTTTGAGTTTAAGATGGATTGTGAAAAAATGTATAACAGGAATTTCTTTCTCAGTACTGTAAAACCCAGAAAATGGGTGATGAAAACAGTATTAGAGATGAGTCACTGCTACTGGCCTTGTTTGCTTGGGAAGTGAGAACTAAATCAGTATTTAGTACAGTCAAATGTAAGACCAAAACCAGCATGTGTGTCAGCTGATGTGAGAATTCGTTGAATGAAAGAATTGGTTGATCAGAGCAGAAATACAACTGTACATTTCCCAGAGCAATGATGAAATAAGGGCAGCAAATGTTAGTCACTAGCAATACAAAAGTAGGATTATAGGTAGGGATATGTTTTCATTCAGGATACCGGTATGACCACAACCAGACAATTGTCCAGATCTCAATACCATTACTTGAAAAAAGTACAATACCACAGATAGATTAAAGAAGAATGTCTTGGAAGTCTGCACAATATTTCCATGGGATATATAGAACGAGTCACTAACTTATCCGAGGAATAAATAGGAAGAAATTGATATTTGAAATAAATAAAGAATTTCTATTTGAATATTTTTAAAGGTAAACCTTTGTAACAGAGATGCATCTTGTTCTTCAGAGATTTGGTTGTTGTGGTTGGTCAGGAGTAAAGTTATTACACAGACAGAACAGCATACACTCCAAATAGTCTGCACCAAAGCTTTGAGCAGACACTGTAGAGCAAAATCACACCTTGTCCATGAAAGATCTATTCTATTCTATTCTATTCTATTCTATTCTATTCTATTCTATTCTATTCTCTTCTCTTCTATTCTATTCTATTCTATTCTATTCTATTCTATTCTATTCTATATATTGGATGTTAAGTGTGGAAAGACTAAAAGAAACTACACAGAGCTAAAATACTTAATGTGAATATGCTTTCTGATCTCTCAGGGAAATCTGTGACAATATTCTATCACTGTATAAAGTTAGCAGGACATAAATGTGATATTTTGAAACTACTTATACATGAAATTTGTCAATAATTTGAGGTTTTTTACTCTCTTAAAAAACAAACCGAAACAGGCCCACAAGACCAAAACAAAAATAAGTAAACCATAGGTTTAAACCACATAACCACATTTCATTGGTTTAGATGAAGATATTCCCGAGTTATGCTTTATTGTTATTTGCTTTTTTAAAAAAACCTTCTGCCTACAGTGAACTCCCCAAGTTTTAAAATATAACTATGCTATTTTATATATACCCTACTCTGTGTGTGTGTATATATTTTTATATATATATATATATATATATATATATATATATACGCTACAGAGAATTCTAGGAGACAGTCTGGGGAAAACTTAAAAATTAAAATAATTAAAACCTTTTGGTTTTTTTTTAACAATTCATGGGGGGTTTTTTCGGGTTTTTTAATCAAATCTAGACTCCCTTTCTCATGAAATTTGGACCAGATGATCTTTTGAGGTCCCTTCAAACCTGGGTTCCTCTTTGCTTCTGTAATTCTGAAAGGTGTGTTCTTTCAGTTCACCAATACCTGAAAGGCAATTATTAATTCAGATGTATGGGCTTGCAGAAATGCTGGCAGTCTTGACCTTCAGCTCAGTACAAATGTTGATCAGTGAAGCATTGCTTGTCTTTGTACATTAAAAACCAAACAAACAAACAAAGCATACACACACAAAATAAACCATAGTCAAACAACAAAAAAAAACCCCAACAAATCCCAAAGAAACAGAACTGGCTGATCTTCCCAAGAATGTATGTATTTTTCTTTCTAAAGAAAGGCAGCCATCGTACATTTTCCATTTTTTCCAAACATGCCACAAGCTTCAATGCATGCTTTGTTCAACGCTTACAGAGCCTTTTCTGTATCATGGATAAGGACTTCTACTTTTGGTATTCCAGGTCTTTATAATTTCTTATAAATATTGGCTGCTTCAGATTATTGCTTTTCTGGATGACTGTTGTCATTATTTAACAGCTTTCTTTTCAGTGTTTGTGAGCTGATTATTAGACACTCCAGGCATAGTATTGAACGTGATTGCACTGTAGGACATTCAGTCATTTCTGTGTTTGTATTTGCCTACAGATTGCCTAGATACCCCAAAAGTTATGCAAATTTTAATGAAAGTGTACAGTTTGCCAATATGTTTTGGAACAAATGTTTAATCTTGTCTTCCAGGTCTTCCCTTGAAATTTCTATAGGATTGTTATTAATTTGAAAAATACTTATCATATGAACAAGCGTAAAAATAAAAAAAAAAAGGTCTATTTTTCAGAAAGGCACTTTTGGAGTGTTTATCAATAAAAATATAGAGATATAGTAGTAGATATAGTAGTGGGGAAGGGGTGCTTTTATATGAGAAGCAAATATTTTTTTCCACAAAATCTGCAATTACATTTTTTACATTAATACACAATTTAAATTTACTTGTAGCATTTTTTATAAAAAGTTTAAAATTTACAGAATTCTATGGAAAAAGTATCCTTCCTAGTAAAACCAATGTAAATTTAGAGTCTTCATCACCTGGCTGAGCTGTATGTTCACCTAAACTGCACATAAGTAAATAAGGGCATATCCTTAAGCATTGTTTAAGAACACGCCTCATTTTCTATGATATTTTATTACGTATTTAGACTTTTAAAAAATCCTATGTTTTCAGATATTTTATAATGAGTATTTCCTCGATGATTGTTTTTCAGATGTGGTTGGATACCATCTGGTTTCAACACTGCCACAATTCATAGCTAAAATGTTGATGTTTAAGACACTCTGTACCTTATACAAAAATAGGAAATTTTATGTTAGCATGCCCAAATGCAGTGTTTGACTAAACACTGTTTGTGATAACAGCAATTTCCTTTGCCTTTGGGATGCATAAAATTAGAATGAATCTCAGGACTCACATTCTGATCTGAGGACACCAAACCCTAGAGGTATTGTGCCTGTACTTTTGATGAGACTGTTAATGGCAATTAAGATTAATTCCACCAGTCATGTGAATCTGTGATTATTGTCTACAGCCAGACATTTCACCATTCCTTACCATCTGTCAAAGTTTTATGCCATTATACTACACTTCAGTTATAACCTTGCAACCTGTAAACTTGAAATCATAACAATTAGGTTTCTTTATAATGAGAAGGTCCTAGACACACATTGTTTAAGAAATACCTATATTTTTGTGCTTTAAAAACGAATCTTGAATGCAGCTACAGAAAAAGGTTTGAAACCAAGCCCATGGTTTGTGGTGCAACTCCCAAGAAATCTTTTTCAGGAAACAATGCTGTCTTTTCATTTTTATAATAAAGCAAGGCCTGTTTAAGTGCTTCATCTGGGCCAGTATAAAAGTATTCCATAAATAACATCTAAAAGATCCTAATACATATAAAGTGGAAAAAGAAACCTGCTCCCATAAAACTTTCCTTTCGAAATTTAAAGAAATTTTATCAAATGAGTCTTCAACCTTAAATTAATTTGACGTGTGTAGTATTAACAGCATGAGTAATATAAAACACCACCATTAATAGGTACTCCATTGTATCTTCAAAATCCCAGTTAATGACTACTTTTTAAAACCAAAGAATGGGCATTCTGTTCAGGCTTCCACTCTGTTAAGAATTACATTGATAATTTAAACCTCTTTAATTATTTCCCTACATTTTTTCCCCCTGAAAATACATTTTCTAAAAACCTTTATTAGTGGATCTTAATGGAGTGTAATATTTCTTTTTGTGAAGACAACATCTGTGTGTTGTTGAGACATTAAAAGAAAAAAGACTGAATGAAAAACACAATAACTAAGAGATTCAGAAGATATTTATGAGCCTATGAAAGACCCCAGAATGGAATGTGTAAGTACAGTTCACCCGGTGGAAGCCTTATGGCATGATGCTTCAATGCACTTCAATTTCTGCCTGTAAACTTGTATTAAATCTATGTAAAATTATTTGAAACATGTTTTGATTGTGACAAGATGAGATGTACTACTGGCTGCAATTTAAAATTTGAAACTTTCCAAATTCATTATAGAAAACCTACATGCCAAGATTTTGTGTTACTTGATTGAACATCAAGAATTCCCTTTGGATCTGCTGATGTTGAGGGAAAAATTGTTTTGCATGTAATACTTTTATGTATCTCTATTACAGTGTACCTTCTCTCAGTTTAGAGCTTTTCTTCAACTAATGAACAAAACCTTACTTCTTGCCAGCTATGAAACATGGGAATTTTATGCTGTATGTTTATGCTGTAAATGCATGAATAGTAATTGTGAATAGTTATTGCAAGTAATTATTGCTACAATAGTTATTCCAAAGAATGTTTGAAAATTTCTTTTTAACTTTATCTCTTGTGTATATATACAGACATTTTCATGGTTTCTTTTCCAAATTTTGTTACATATGAGAAATAAAACAAGGTTTAGTTACCAGCTTTCTAAAGGATGAGCAAAAACAGGTACTTACTACTCAAATAATAGAACTGAGGGTTCTGTATCTGTTTCTGAATATAATTTTTTAAGCAAGAGACTGAGCGGAGCAGGTGATCTCGGAGTTAGATCAGCATTTCCTTCCATACATACATCATGGTATCTACCCAAATGGGACATTACTCACATTTGCAATCTCTGACAGCTAACTCTTTCTTTAAGTAGCAACTGGCAATTTTATGTTGGGTATGATTTCTGCAGTCTCTGGCATTCTCCCAATTTAAAAAAAATAACTAGTTTGGGTTTCAGTGCTACAAGCATAGTATGTATTAGTCAAAACTGTGAGCAGATATACAGAATATGGAAAACACGTTGGATTTATTCATACCATGGTTTGTTTTTTTCTTCTTCAATTCATTGATGATGTTTCATGAGTAAAAGGAAATTACAATATTGAAGCTAGATAGGATGGAAAAAGCAAAGTACAGAAAGAAACGTGATAGCAATGAAAAGGTCAGAAACTGACTAATTTTTGAAGTGTTGAACTTTCGAATTTCTATTCATTCAGTGGACCTGCTCTATGTCCAGCACTTGGAAGGAAAAATTCAGATATTCAAATCTTATCTTAGGCAATTCTGTTATTCTTTTAGTGGTTTTGAAAAATACTGGTTTACTCATGATTTTTCTCCTAAGAAAATCAGAGCTGGTATTATTTTTTTAAAAAAAGAGAGACCATTGCATCATACTATTTGATGTGGTCAAACAATAACTAAGAAAAAAACCTCTAAAGATGTCAATTAATTAAAGTTTTGCCTTTTAGAGCTTACACACTGATTTAAATGACAACTGTTTTTCCCAATCTTTTTGCAACCCAATGTCATTTGAGAAAATTGGAAATTTTCTGAGTCTTCTTATATGTAGTAAACTTGTGCTTCTTATGCAGAGATCCATAAAATAATAAGGAAGGTTTTTTTTGTTGACCTGTGTCAAATGCAAGATTAAATATTTTGTTATTGAGATTCTTTCCTCAACAAAGTATTTTCTAGACAGTATGAGTTTTCTGGATGAAGTGGCAGTAAATAATAATAATAAATAGTAGAAAATGGTCCAGCCACAATTTTCTATTTAGTGCAGTACTGGAACAAGTTTAAAGTTGATGCCTGAAAAAATACCTTTATATATGAGTCACTGTGAGAAGATATAAGGTAGTCAGGTGCTGGCATCAGGCTTTATTTGTTACGATATATTCCATTTTAATAAAAGGTTTATTTAGTTGGCAACCTAAGAGCATTTTGTGAAGAAGTCATTCAGTAGCTTTTCAGTTTTAGCTTAGTATATTAATAGGAAGCTGTAAGTCACATTTATTATATTTCTGCCTTATACTTAAGGTGCTAAAGATCATTTCCACAATGAGTTATCTACCTAATCCACACAAGAAATACCTTAGGCACAGAGCAGCATTTCATTATTTCAAAATGCAAACCATGAGGGTGCTGAGAAATTACGTGTTCTAATAGCATTCTGGAGGAAGTAGTGAGATGGTTCTGTCCCCAGTTATCTACTTCAACTGAGGGAGAATATTTGAGAATGCAAACATACCAAGGCTGCTATTCTCCTTTAAGGACATAATTTACTAAAAAAAAAAAAATCAGTGTGTGGCCTATGATAATTAATAAACATCTGTTCTGTTTCTTCAAACACAAGAGCTTTGAAGCTACAGGGTGAAAAAATCAGTCTTCTCAGAAGACTTCAGGAAACACACGTTGTTGGGATCACTTTATAAGGAAAAAATATTTGGGATTTTATACAGATTGAGATTTTTGTTTCATTTAGTTATCAAAAACTACCAGCAGAATTTTTAAAGTAGGGTACATCAGCAAAACAGACTTTGAAAGCATGCTTTCTCCTTTATTTAAGCTAGTTTATCCCATAGGCAACTTAGTTGGAGAATTTCATATGAAGGTAGACACAAGAGCTTTTAAGACTTGTTTTTAGAGGAGGTACAGCTACTTACTAAACTCTCATGAAATAACAGTATCCTAGTAGCTTTAGTTAAAAGAAGAAATCTGAAAATATCTGAACAATGAACATTTAGAGAAAAATAACTTTCAAAGGTACCCTTATTTTTGATTAATCTTTCTAATATGCTCTCCTAGATTTTGTCCACATTACACTTGATAGTTACTATTGAGGCACTGTAAGTAGTCTGTTTTGATACACTTATTTTTGGATAAATAGCAAGATAAGTGCAGTCACAGTGGCCCAGGCATAGCATGACAAATAAATGATTTCTACTTCAGTGTTACCTTGGATTTCTGTAATGCTAAAAAGTTTCCATGCTTCTCATGGGTTATGTTGGCAAAACACAGTAAGAGTAAATTATGTCATGACAGCTTCCCAAATTTCTCAAGTGTTAGTAGCTAGTAATCAGATGGCTTGCCTTTGTAGCAGTTATATGGCCCATTTTCAATAATCAAGTAACAGAAAAATATCTGAACTGTTTGTTCTTAATGTCATAGAAGTGACTTATTTTTGCAGGAATATTTTAATAGAGCAGGTAAGTAAACAAGTTCTCACTTTCCCTGACTAGATCTAATATTTAGCATGTTAAGTACACAATATAGTGCAACACCTTGCTGTCAACCTCTAAGAATGATAGGGAAGTAGGCATAGATCCAACTGATCCTGAAAAGACATTAAGTATGTATCTAACTTGAAGTGTATGAGACCCATTGTGTCTCACAATCTCATCTTGCCTGAATAATTTGCAAAATGGAAGGCATTCTATGACAAATATTTCAATAGCTCGACAGGAGACTAGTCTGTAGTAGAGCTCTATAAAGCAGGTGAAGTTTTTGCCTGTCTCAGAGACAGCCAATTTAGGAGTATTTTCTTCAAAAACATTGGGACTATATAGGATAAAAGGCATGGGTTTATGTTTTGTGTCCTGCATAAAAGCTGATTCTCCAGTTTCTAAGCATTATACTTTTCACCATCTGAGATACATTGCAGGGGAAGACTTACATTGTTACATTATTCACATTATACACATATGTTTGAGGAAATGATCAGTGAGGCTTCACAGGACTTCTCAGTTTGTTCACAATCACACTGGTAGTGGTTAACACCATGGAGAACATTGGGTTTCTCAGCTTTTTCAGTGATGTAAGTGCATTAGGATTTGGACTTTAGTCTTTTAAAAAAGCTGCTCTGAACTCATGCAAATTTGTACTTCAATATGCAAAACAGAGAGGTTTGCTACTTAGATTGTCACATGTTTGCTCTTTATTGTACTCCTCTAAATAATAAATTAAAAAGAAACCAAGAATGTTTTTGTATACAGGGAATATTGGCCCATATTCACTTAATAAATCTCATTAAGTACTTTATAATCAGCTTATTATTTTGCTTCTGTTAAGAACATTTTAGTCCGCTTTTCTATGTAATGAATAATAATTTCCCCCTGTTTGTGACTTAATTTAGGACTGTAAACTATTTGAGATAAAGATCTTGTGTTTTTTATGTTTCTTAGTTACCCTAAGCGTCGGTGGTTCTGTGTAGCTACAAAATACTACGTAATCACAGAGTACTTGTCCATACACATTCCAATTACATATGTACAAACAACAAATTTTTCACCCAGCAATATATTTTAAAGCAACATCTGTATACTGTTCCTGGGACAGTGGAAATCTCCTAATGCTATAAAAGGCCTAGCTTTTCCTTTCCATCTGCAGCTGGGAGGCAGAACTGCTATTTGAATTAGCTTTCATTTGGGTACTCTGCAATTTAAATTATGCGGTTTCCTTAAATTCTGAGAAAACTGAGAAGTTTAGGGGTTGATTCTTAACCACGTTTTACTTAAGAAACAGATACTAGCTGCAATGTCATTTTAATGAGGATTTTTAGTTCTTGCACTCTAATCCAAGTTAAAATATAGGGGTTTTTGTTAGAATACAAGCTGTCACTTAATGCTAGAAATTGCTAGACTGGGATATAAGATTACATACTCACATTTTGTCCACATCTGGGAAAAAAAAAAAAAACAACAAGGAAGAAAAACCTATTTGTGTACAAAAGGTAATTCCCATTGTAATTTGTGTCCTGCAAAATAGTACGATTCAGAAGAACATGTGTAAAGGTAGGAGGGCAGAATTGTGCCGTTTATGTATGTGCAACATACATGCATTCTGCAGGCCCCAGGGGGGCTGGTGGACTGATGCTAAAGGCATCTGTGAAAGGCAATTAGAAAATAGCTTCAATGTCAGTAGGCACAAAATAGCTCTGTTGGAGCTGCATGGGGGACGGGAATTAACAGTCCTATAAATTGAAAAAAATAGTACTGTAAATTAAACGGAAGTTGTTGCATAGATGCAAAAGAATTGTTTTGGGCGACTTATCTCGGTAGAAGAGCAATGGTAGACGTGACCATTCTTAGAGTGCTTAGATTTGGATAGAAGCATCACAACTTTCCTGAAAAATGTAATACCAGGAATTATGATATTATGAGAAACTTCCTATTTTTCTGTTGAAAAAAAAAATCTGTACGTGAAGATTGGATATTCTGACAAGATATTCTGATCAATTTCTTTATCACATTATGACTCAGTAAACTAACAGAAGAAAAAAAGGTACAGAAAGTGTAAAAGCAATGAAAATAAAGAGTAGTATAGACTTGTGCTGTAGGGTTGGTTTTGGAATTGCAGCAAATAGACGGATATCTTCCTTTGTCTTACTTTTAATTACAAGAATTATTTTAAGCATTTGGATAGCCATGATAGATAATAGAAACAAAGATGTAAATTTAAATTGCTACAATTGTTATGGAGCATCAGGCATTAATGCTCTGAAACTATGGGGACTTGATGATCTTTGTTCCAAAACTTTGAAAGAAGTGGTACAGGAAATCTCAGACTTGTAGAAGGGATTGTTAATAAGATTATAAAATCAGGAATAAAATAATAGTAATTGCATAGTTGTATTTAAAGACACTGGAAGTGACCTAGGCAGGTACTACTGCATTTTTCTTTATTAAAAGCCAAGTAATAAATAAAAACACCTAACAAACCCCCCAAACAAGCAAACAAAAAAATCCCACAAAAAAACCACAAACAAAAAAACCCAACAATCATTTACAAAACCCCCAATGCTTTAAAAAGCAGAATTGCTAGATAACAAGACAATGAGAGAATAAGATCTACTTATGTAGATTATCTTTTTTATAATGTCATTTGGGAAATTACTATTTTATAGTATATATAGTATATATGGAATACATGGGTATTGGTAAACTCATTTTAGGGCAGATGAGGAGCTAGTAAAAGAAGGCAACAATGGACTGTCAGGTAGTATATATTACTTCCCAAGTAAAATACTACTAGAGTTCTAGGATTATACTCAGTATTTTTATTCATAGTTTTCTTAAAAACAGTAGGCTGTAGGAGTATACTAGTGACACTTACATATGACTCAGTGTTAGGAAACTATCACTAGACAGAAAAAAGAGATAACAGCATCTGGGAGTAGTTCAGTAGGAGTGAATGTATTGCCTAGTCCTGAATTTTTTTAAGCTATCAAAGAAAATAGAAAGTCTGTTGATGCCAATGAAGATAGGCTGGCCACAAGGGAAAGATAAGTTCAGTGACTCAATGCTACTTATATTACTTTCAGAATTGCTCCCCCTTTTTATAACATAATCTCAATATTGAAATGATTTGATTTTGAAGACCTTCAAAGTTTTGACATAATACATTTATTGATGACAAAGTTACAGTCAGAAATTCTTCACTCAGAAATAAAATTAAAACCAACAAAACCAAGGCAAATCATGGCAAATAAAAAAAAGATTTTCATTCATTAGAGTACATTAGCTCTCAGATATCTAACTTCATATTATGAATTCAGAAAGAAATTATACTAATGTGGTTCAGGGTTTTTTTTCTCAGAAAAGCTCTAACAAAGGTTCTAATTTGAATGAAAGCTGGAGGATCTAGATTGTTTAATATGAAAACATGTTATTGCAAAATTCACTAAAGTGTCTAGAGATGTTTCAGGTCTCATCACATAGAAAATAGTCTAAATTTCTTAAAAGCAAAAGGATTGCAATATGTCTGTTCCCATCCCAAAAGTAACAACCAATACGTTCCATAAATTAGCAGTTCCAGACAAAGCAGAAATCTGCTCATTAATTATTCTGATAGCATGATCTACAACTCAAAGCTTTGTGAAGCTTTTTTATGAGACTATTAAAAAGATAGTTTAAATGTTATAAACCATATTATAAACCATAAACTGGAAATTAGGTGACTGAACTGTATATTTGAGGACATAGGAAAGTGGACTGGATAGAAAAATAAGGTAAGTTATGAGAAAAGACATTTCAGGAAAAAATGTCCCAAAGCATTGTCCCTTATTTTTCATGTGTCCCATTCTACCACTTCCCCTTCCCCATCTAGATGTCATCTAGACTGGAAAGAGTCAAAAAAGCTATGTCTAAGTTAGATTCCATAAGAATTATCAATGAAGAGTCCATTTTCCCCATTTCCTTTTGTAAATAATTTCCGCATTGTTAATTCAGGTAGTTATCACTCATTTTACAAAATACAGAATACATGTAATGCTTGTCATTATAGAAAGAAGCCATCTTCACCAGACTAATATGTAAATTAGAAGCAAGTGAAATGTAGTCATTACCAGATGTAGGGGAGAAAAAAATGGGACTTTTTTTTATGCCAGGCAAAAGCTCCCACATCTTACAGGCTACCTTTTCTCCCCAGTCCCCCAGAATAGGTAATGCTGATACAGAATATAGCTGAGTTTCCAGTGCACAGTATAAAGGCATACTTTGTGATGTAAAAAAAAACAAAACAAAAAACCCTTAAAAAACCCAACAGTTATTTCTAGCTAATACTCATGTCCTTTCATGTTGATATTCTTCAGTTTCTGAAATGGTTTAATTTTTTTCATGTAAGATCTTCAACTACTTTTGAATAGTCATGTCAACATCATCTTGTAAAGGGAAGAGTGTAAGTCTTTGTGAAAGTCATCAATGCTTTTTTTCAATTAAGTATAGACTCCTAGCACACAACATTCTGTTAACTCCATCTTGGAGGCTCACATACCACCTTCACAACATTCTCAGTGCACACAAGTTTGGGAAAAAAAGAAATGAAAATACAAACAAGTTTAGTAAGATACATTTGTAAGCAAAATAAATAAACTCTCTTTTATCATCACATATTAAAGAAAAAGTACAAAAATAGAGTAACCTTAAATCATACGCTTTGTATTACTTTAAGCATCTTTCTATCCAGAATGAATACAATACTTTACCACACTACAGTAAATAATTTTTAATGGAATGGAATAAATTTAATTTCTCTGGTTTTGTAAAGTATGAACAAGTAAAATTTCATTGCACCTTGTCATTTAAGATCCAAGTACTTTGAATGATACTCTATTTGAAATAGAATATGACTAAAAGTGATACACAATAATCCCCATATTCTAGTATAGGTCACGACTGTTCACTGGAAGTGTATTATTCTGGTTTCAGTTTATTACAACTCTATGAATAAAATACTGTCATTGTTTTCGTAATGTTTCAGCTTTACAGTTGTGAAAAGACAGTTGGTTTTCTTAACTTCCGCTAAACTGGGGGTTTTTTTTTTGTTTCAGTCATACCTAGTATTTTCAAGGAAATAAAATTTTAGAATTTGTGGCTAACGGAAGTCTCTTCCTGTTTTAGAGCAGGTATGCATCCAACTGCTGGCGTGGTGCCAGACACAGATTCTATAGCAATGACTTGAGTAAGGTGACTCCTTACAGATAGCTCAAGCTCTGCTTCTGGCCATTAGTAAGACAGCAGGGCATGGGAAACAAAATTATATGATAAATATGATCTTAAAATAATCTCCATTTTAATATGTTAAATATCTATTCTGTCTGCAAACTAGGCTTGTTGCTTTTCCTCTTCGTGCTCTTCCTGAGAAAAAGGAGATTTGTGGGCCAGTTGGTGGGCAGGAAAAGTGCTCAGATGGGAAAAGAGATAACAGTGATCTGCAGTTCCTATTTACATTTCTTTTGCATACATGTAAAATTTCTGTTAATCTTTGTAGAATGAACTTTTTAGGTATCTGACCTCTAATGCAATAAAGAAGAGATGACTCTGTGAGAATAACCACTGTGGCCTAGTCTAGGGAGATGGGCTGCTACTTGGGACAGTTCTTTTTTGGGTATCACCAATTGGTAGTAACAAGGACAGCAGGACAGTTTCTCTGCAAATTAAACAAAAATGTAGTTTAATCTCTGGCATTCCTTTGCACACCACTCCCATCTATTCCAGTTTAAATCTATGCAATTTAAGGGATCTTTTTATGTCAGTTATAAGAAAGAAATGGTACAGCAAAATATAGCAAGAACTGACACCAGGTGAGGCAAGGAACACTAATTATATTTGATGCAACCAAGCATATTTTACTTTTTAGAATGAGATTACCTGAAACCATCTATTGCTCTAATTGAAAGGGAAAAAGAGAGATGGAACAATCTAAGAAGTGAATAGGAGACACATAAAATATTAATTTTTCAAAGTTTGTGACCTGAAGATTCTTCAGACTCCAAAAAGGGCTTGGATGGGGAATGTTCTACTCAAATTACATTTAGAGTAGAGCACATAATCTTCAGAACAAAAATATATTTGATAACTAAGCTCTTTTTCTTCTTAAGGCATAGCCACAAGCTCTTAGCAACATTACCTAATTTGTGGTTGTTGTTCAAAAATGAACTATATATTTTTTTTTAAGTATTCTCTTTTACCATTAATTTAAATGAGATAATTATGCCTCTATCCTCACAAGCCCTGAGGGCAAGTTACACACTGTATTTAGACCTTCTCTGGTTACAGAGAAACGATTTTTCCCTGTCATTTTTCATCTCAACCTGTCTGAAATCCTGTGTGGTTTTTTCAGAGCCCACTGGTATGGTGCCTCTCTAGCATGACACCAAAATACATGTTGCTGGCCTTATGATTCGTCATGAAGATGTCTGAGGGTAGAAGGCCTGTAGGGATGCAACAAGACTGTTATGTGGACTGCTTGCAGCAAAGTGCTTCTAAAGTTTCACAGGTTTTTTTCTCTGAAGGAATAATTTCCTTACTCCAGAAAGGGGACCCTGTAGCAAGCTATTTTCAGTACAGGGTGCATGGTATAGGAAGCAGATAGGGCAAAAAGCTAAGTTACTTGGCTTGACATACACACGTATGACACTTCTGTGAGTAAAGCAGTCTGAAATGTGGTAAGGAGCTTACTCGGCTTATCTGCTCACTCTTAAGGATTCTGATGAGATAAATTTGTGCCTTTCTTTCTATGCTATTATTATTAAAGACAACTTCTGTGGACATAAAAAGTTGTGGGGCTAGGGATCTATCACTGGGATGATTTTCTTTAACTGTATGCAGTGAGATACATTTCTTGCCACTTTGTTAATCATGCTGATGTTTCAATGGACATGGTTTTCATGGAGAATTTATAAATAACACTCAAAACACAGTGAATCCCAAGTATTGGGGAATTGTCACATCCACACTTTATATTTCCATAACATCACATAGGAATCAATATAGACATTTAAATGACAATTTTTATTCAGTTCTTTCCTTCTGTTTTGGGTAATCTTCACTAGTTTAAAAAAAAATACATACAAAACTGTCATCTTTTGCCTCTTCTGTTTCATCAAAAGAAATTTTATTTTGACCTTACTCCTGAAGCTTAAAATTGCCTGTCTGCACAGTATTTATGTTAGCAAAGTTTCTTGCATTAGCCTGTATCACATACATCAGACTTGATCTCAAAGAACCCCCCCTTGTCCACTGACAGCATATTTCAGGCTCCACAACCATTTGTTTCTTGGAGGGCATTTTGAGTCTTTTTTATCCTATTACCAAGTTTGATAAGGGTTGTTGGGGTTTTTCTTTATTTTTACCCATAATCTACTGCTCAAAGTCATCAGCTCATCTTGCCTACTCTCTCAAAAAAGCCATCATCAGTTATTATCACTACTTAGCAGTGACACTGATGAAATTCTGCCTACTCTTATTAAAAGCTAGCTTTTCAGCATTTTTTTTTAAGCATTAGCTTTACCCTTCTAGATACATGGTTTTACCAGCACATTATTGTATTGTCACCAAAAGATTTGATTCAGTGGTGTTTTTTTGCACCTTTTTGTAAAAAAGCCAAAAGATCTAGTAACTTAGACTGATTGCTTTGGAAAAACTTGTACTCATTCTTAGCATACAGATGGTAGTTCCATATGCCCCTGGTGCAGTTTGTTTCTTATAACCTGTATGATTTGTATCATATATTTTCATCAGTCTGTTGATTTTTCTGTTACAAATCTGACACTGGTAAAACAGAAGTTCCTCCCTTGCTAAGGGTTGTCATCATATAGTAGGGTCTGTAGTGACTGGAAAAGACGTAATGGCTTTTACAATGAGGGTGATGAGGCACTGCAACAGGTTGCCCAGAGAGGCTGTAGATGCCCTATCCCTGGAAACATCCAAGGTCAGGGTAGAAGGGATTCTGAGCAACCCGATCTAGTTGAAGATGTCCTTGCTCATTGCAGAAAGGTTGGACTAAATGACCTTTAAAGATCCCTTCCAAGCCAAATCATTCTATGAGTCTGTGATCAGGACCAGAAATGTCACAAGGTAAACTCTTCCTCTGGTGTCTGCTAGTGCATTTGCAGCTATGTGAAAAGGCAAATAGTGTATCCTAGAGGACTTCCATGGGACAGACACAAAACTTGGTCAATTCTTAAGTGGGTTTTCTGGTATCACTTCTAAATGAAATGCTGTAGAAATTCAGAAACAGAGATGCAAATAATCCTCTCTTTTATTCTTCTACCTCAAAGAACAAAATTGAAAGAAATTCACCATTTTCACTGTTAATAGGCTGATTAACAACAATGTTTATATGACATACTCTTAACCCCTCCCTGTTTAGATGTTTCATTGGGCACGCATAAATGCAGGATTTCTCAGACCAGTAAGAGAGAGAAAGAATGTAGACCCTCACTCTGTGGTCCAGTGTGACTATTTATTTGGAAGCAAGAAGTTCTTCAGGGTAATCTAGTTCCTGCTACAAACATACTTTGTCCATTATGTGGAAAACGCTCAAGGAAACTTTGTAAAATGGACTGGAATCTGTGATTCCTCCATGACAGGGAAGACCCATTATTACTTTCAGACTCTTGTTTGTGTCTCTCCCTCCAGCTTCTTTATGCCTAGCATAGATCCTGCATGACTAGGGAAGACTTATCCTACAGCCTCAATTTAATGGTTAGAGCACTGTCCTGTTAGCAAAATCAAGGCATCAAAGCAAAATCTACTTTGAATTGCTATTATCTTTTTTTTTTCTTGAATTGCAGTGGTACTTGAACTACTTTTTCAAATACCTTGGTGAACCTGAATTGGAGCTGACACACTAAAATGCTTATTTGGTCAAAGAAATGATGCCACAGTGTTAATGTCACCAAATGTTTTTTGCCATTGCATTTTTTTTCAAGGTGAACCGATTAACAAAATATTATGGTCTTGAACTGGAATAATTTCAAAAATCAGCCTAACCTGGAAATGTAACAAAAGTTCTTTACTGGTTAAAGTCTCTGGCTTTAATTTTTCCCTGCACTGGGAAGCCCACATATTGTGTACTCCACTTTGTTGGTGAGTTCTTTAACTGTTTTGTAATGTTATGCAGTAACTTTATATACACCCACTCTCCTTTTTCAGCTCTGCTTCTGAATGAAATTAGTTGAGTCAGTGGGTGCTGTGATCTGTGCTGAATGCAATACTAGAGAAAACTAGAAAAATTGGCATATACATGCAGAACAGACTCATTCGCGGGTTTCCAATGTGTTAGGTGCCAGGTCAGTGCTGAGAAGCTCTTTCTCAAGATAATACCAGGCATTAAATGTAGTGTGGAAAATGTCAGTGCCCATGGATGATCGGGCAAATATGCAGTTAGGTAAGTGCAATATGAAATAATAATGATGGCGCAGATTTGTGTAGCATTTGGTGTAGTTAATATTTCATTCTAAGTGGATCTAGCCTAGAGAAGGCAACAGACAACTGGATTAGTTAGATGTAATGTTTTTCCATATTCAGATTAATCACACAGTCTTGCAGTTTTTACAATTTTATTTGCATTCTTTTAAAATGTCTCTGGTATAAATTCCTAAAGGAATTGGGTAGAGGTGGGAGGTTTGTGTGTGTGTGTGCACACCCGCTTTTTACATAAAGCATCATCATATCATAACAGTTATAACAGCTTACCAGGTCTTTTTAAAATTTATACTGAATATTTATTGAACATGATTACGTACATTGTTTCATAACTGAGAAGGGAGAAAAGGCTAATTTTCATTCTTGCTATTTGTAACTCTCAGTGCCTTCTTTCTAAATGGTCACATATCAATGGAAAAAGAAAATCCAACCTCCTGCAGAGTAGCAGGGCATAAATGATGCTAGAGCCCCTTTAAATTTTGGAATCTGTTGTATTTTGGTGCTCCAGGTCTTCAGACTACAGTAACACATAAATATGTGCAGCGGTGCAGGCTCTCTTTTTATTACTGAATTGAAATAAAGACTATTTCATTGTCAACACATTGTCCAATCCCAGTAGTTTAAAATTTTATTCTTCCTCCAGAATGGCATCAACTGTACTAGGGCTAATTTGGGGTATTGTAGAATAGAACTGTGGCAGCAACCGCACTGACTGAGCTTAAGGAAATAGGATCTATAAAAATGTGCAGCGCAATATCTTATCGTGTTACTCCCAAGTCCACCCACACCCTAATCAAATACACAGCCTTATCACATGTTTTAATGTCATTGAAGTTGCAGCTGGCTTCCATACTGCAGGATTTCCTGTCCGAAAGGGCAAGGGGTCGTTTGAAGTTTAAAAAGTCTTAATGCAGCGTAAACCGTTTAGAAAGAACAGCAAGCAAATAATATATGACCTGGGCAGGCTGAGGTATAAAAGCTCATCTAGAAATCCTTCACATCTCGGTAGAGATCAGCACAGTGAACTCTTTTTCCTACGTGCCCTTTCCTAGAGATTTTTTTTTTGCACTTCCCTGCAAATTTTCCCCCGCCTTCAGCCAGGCGAGAGAAAGAGGTCGTTTTCAGGAAGGCTCTCCGGCTTTGATCTTTCCCAGTGCCCCCGTCCTTCCCCTCCGCCCGCCGGTGGGAGAGGCAGGGCAGGATGTGCTGTATCAGGAGAACCCACCTAGAGGGCCCCCTTGACGCCAGCACAGCCTCTGCCAGGCAGAGCCCTCACCGCAGCCGAGCCCAGTCTGCTGCAGAGTAAGTGCCACCGGGTCCGCAAGTGTCCGGGGCTGCTGCCGGGCGAGGATAACGCGGAGCCCGAGGGTAGGTTGCAAATACTTGTCAGGCAAAAGGATGCAAGAGTCTGTTGCCTGCATTGCTTCAAAATATACGCCGTCTCTTTAGCTTGGGCTTGAGAATCTTCCCGAGGATATTTGCCAGAGCGTCAGCAGTGATAACTACTATCTGGGAGCTGAATTGGGAAAAAAAAAAGGACAGCAGAGAAAGAATGCTTAGGTAACCCGGGACTTAAAGCTTTGCTTTCATTTTGCAACGTACAAATTGATGCACGTGGCTTTATATACAGTGTAACATCGGAATAGAACTAGGTTCTGCAGTGAAGGAGTCGATAGCTTAGTCATTTTACTTAAAGGGAGCAGGCAGCCTTTTTATGGGGTTAGACAGCAAAAATGAATTTGATCGTGTTGGGATCATATTTCGTGATGGTATCTAACTGTGGTCCTGTCCTGTGGAGCAGAAAAAGCATACTTCCTGCCTTATTTCTTAGTTGAAGAAATAAACCCACGGTATCAAATTCAGAAAGAAGTTTGGGTTTGTTGTACATGGCTATTAAACATAATCCTGTTCCCTGGGCTTGTGAGAGAGGAAAACTGTATTGAAGTGATCACTGATGAATATGTGTCTAAGAAAGAAGAAAAAGCAATATTCGTTTCAGAACATGGCAAAGCAGTCTGAAGTTACACATCTCCCCCTAACCACTGATTTGGCATGGATGACAAGAAACTATGTTTTGACTAACCTTTTCCAACTGTCCAAAAAGCTGCATAAGAAGATGCTTTAATTCGCAGTCAAAGCACTTGGATTTTTATCAAGGCAAACTGTTGGCATTGTCATACCAGTTTCTGTATACTGATTAGTTTCATGTTTTTTTTAAGTAGCAAGTGATGCATAAATGGATGGACATGTACCTAGAAAACCTTGTGAGAAGTCTTTCTTTGGATCCTGGGAATTTTTATTTTTGTGGATTACAGTAATTCTTGCAATAAACCCTTCTGTTAACTGCTTATGCAGTTGTTCTGGAATGCATCTATGAATACCATAACAGATAAATCTGTCTGACAAGGAAAACACTAATGTTGGAAGATCTGTGAACATGATGCATGTGAATAATTTCCCCTTTAGGAGGCATTCATGGATATGGTGAGTAATCAATACACATTACAGATTGTTAAACTCAAAATGCTTGTTTGCAAAATACTGTGGCAACTACCAGATGCTACGTTTTTTCCTAGATTAATGTCAAATGAGGACTAACCAGGCTATGAGAAAAATTAAAATCTTGCAGAGATAGTAGTGATGAAGTAATATGAGTTTGGCAACCCTTGGCATTTACAACATAGGAGAGACTTTTATAAATTGTATTGTTATGTTCATCTTTTCTTACACAATAAAAGCCCTTTGAGTAGGGAGATGTATTTTCTTCCTGTATCAAAGGAACACTTCTTCCCATTTCTCTCTTAGCCTGACTTGAAGGAAATAATGAAGACATATTTTCTCCCTATGATATTGTGTTGTTTGTCTTGGGATTTATTTATTTATATTTATTCAAGTGACCTGAAAACAGGAAAAAGTGCTAATTCATGTGATAATTAAGTAATCTTTAATAAATGCATTTGTGTGGTAGGTTCTCAAATGTGGCTATTTGGAAGGCAATGATTATAGCATTAAAATTCCTTTATCATCATTAAACCCCCTCTTTTCTCTTTCAACCACAGGCATCTACCGGTTTTGCTCACTGAAAAGAAAAATCTTTCTCTGTAACTTTCTTTGCAATACAGTGCAGTTAATTGCCTTATAAATTCTACCAGTGGTTGTTGCATCATGTCTTGCTCCTGAGGTTGGAATGAACGTCTTGGTCAGTGCCTAGTGAGTGTTATCAGATAAAGCAAAAACACTGCCCCAGGAAACTTTTGCTCTTGGAGTAAAAATGCTGGGTCTTTGAACATGTTAGAAGCAGACATATTACAGAAGCTCATTTTAAAACAATAAATAAATAAATAAATAAATACGCATTGGGTTTGAGGGCTTGGCTTCGGGGTGCATGTTTGGCAGATTTGCCCGCAATGCACGTTAGCTTCTGCGTGTAACTGGCTTGCCGGAAAACCTACGAACGGATTTTCCCTGGGAAGTGCGTTAGCGAAGTTCCCGGTGCCCGGCGCTCCGCCCGGCCTTTCCAAGTTCTATTTCGGAAGGCTGGTACCGAGCAGAGACCCCGGAGCCTGGCAGCGCCCGCGCTGGCGTCAGCCGGGTGTCATTTGTCGGAGGCGCCGGCTGCTCTGAGCGGAGCCAATGGCAGGAGAGCAGAGCCTCCCGTCAGAGCGCCGGGGGGGGGGGGGGGCAGGGAGGAGGGGGGGGCAAGGGGGTGAGGCGCTGCCTGCTCCTGTGCTCTTCGCACTGAAATTTTAACAAACAGTACTCACGCTCTCCTTGGAACGTTTGTTGGTTGCTTTGTTGATTTCGTTGTTAAATTACATTTTATTCCAACTTTCCATAGGACCGTTTTTGTCCACGTAAAACCCTGTCAGAGGCAACTTCAAACCACATCACCTAAAAATAAATGAATAGTGTGATCTTGAATCTGTTTCGTGTTTCTGTTTTGGCAGTCTGTTTAGCAAAGTGTGTCAGAAGGGGTGGTGCATCGCACACCTAACAAGAGGACCGTTCCCATGGTCTTCTAAGAAGTTGGCCTACTTTTGTTTTTAATAAGTTAGAGAAATTGTTTTAGGCTTGTTTTAACCCCTGGGCTTCATCTTCTAAGTAAGTGGCTTTCAAACATGAACTTTGAAGTCTGCTGAAAGGAGTTTGGAAGGAACTGTTTGGTTTTTGTCTTCTCTAAAGCGCAGTTACCTGGTTTCTCTGTCACTCCTCGCCAGCCCCTTGCTGGCTCCCAGAGTACATGAACCCATTGTGTAGGAAAGGCTGGCAGCAGTGTTTGCTGGGAAGATATGAAGATAATGATACATTCTACCTTTACTATTTTAACTGAATACAAACTATGTCATGCCTGCTATTGAGCTTACCGAGTCTTAGATCTTATTTAGAATGGAAATGTTTTTGGCACGATGTTGCTCATCTCAACTCCCAGAGATTTGGCAAATTTGCTTATTCATGCTACAGTAGGTCTGTAAGGAGCATTTATGGGTGACAGGTTTTTAAGTTGCCAGTAGTAGCTTTTCTTTTCATTCTGAACCTTCACGAATCTATGCATTGCCTGCAGGTATATGAACCTTTCCTGCTGTGAATGGGAATTGGCACAAAGAAAAGATTTCCATATGTATATTATCTCCCCTAGTGCTACTTTCAGATGTCCATTAAAGGAGAATAATGAAGACAAAGGAAAGGATATCTTTCATAGGACCCAATTAGTTTCGTGTTTGTTTAATAAAAACTTTAGTTGATAATCTTTAATAATGTTTCCCCTTTCCCCAATGCTGAGGCAGCACATCAAAGGTATTTTGTAGCCAGCATCATATACAGCCTAATATGTGTAACCTTTATATGCGTACAGAACCAAATATGTCAGAAGTAGGGCTAATATTTTTTCTGCACCTTAGAGATGTTTCTTTTTTAAGGCATTTTCTGTACCTTAGAGACATGCATTATGCCTTCACGTGCTAGGTCCTGACTGTCTCACATGGAATGTGGGGAGGAAGATTCGGGGGGGTTAAAAAAATGAACACTTTTGAAATGCAATTTATTGCTTAAAATGTTGTGTAACCAGTCAAGGGAGTGGATGTGTTTTTTGTGCTTAGTCCTCTATATGGTTTTAGGGAAAGAATATCCAAATAGTGACAGTCCTGAGAGGAGGGTTTGAATGTGAACTCATAAGCTTTCAGAAGTGTAGTGAGAATTACAGTACCTGAACTCTCATGGTGATGTTAACGTGTAGGAACTCAATACTAGCAAAAAGAAGCTATAAAATGTATATGTTCCAGTCAGCACAGATGGGAGTACAACATACCAGACAGATAAGGGTAAATATAATCTGGATGTACTCTGAAGGACACACAAAACTGAGACTGGAGTAGTCAAAAAAGTGGTATTTTGTGTGAAGCTATTTCAAACAGTTTGGATTGTAGAGAAGTGAATATATGTGATTAAAGGGATTGAGTGGTTGGGGCAAGTGATACCCTGTGTGAGAATAAAGTTAGTACTAGCAATAGTGAGAAACATTTGTGATGGTAGTAAGAGAAGAAGTAGGATTTTGTAACTACTTACCACATTGCACTATATACAACATAAATTATGTATTAACAATATGCAGCTTACTGCCATTCACATCAAAAACAATTTTAGGAACATTTACTGCTGAATTATATAACCTAGCTTTCCTTTCCATTACATTTTATCTGCCTTTTTGATGCCAAACCAAATAAAGATAAACATGGTATTCAATTTTGGCTTGCCTAATTGCATAAACAAATATTGCATATGCCTGTTAGCTTACCATAGGAAAAATAGAAGTGAAAATCTGTCTTTAAACTCATAAAACCTTTAAATTAATCCAGAGAGGAATACATTAGCTTTTCTGATTTAGCTATGTAACCTATGACTGTCCATCCTTTTCGGCCAAATTTTAGCCTGCTGAGATTGAATGAAATTTAATTTGGTCACTAAACCAGCAAATAAATAATAATAAAAAAAATCTTTCTTGTTTCCATTTTAATCCTACTATATTTACTTGATTTGATCATTACTGTTCTATGTACTTCATCTAATCAAAATGATGCAGATGCATGGTTATACATGTTATACTTTGCTTCAAATTAATTTGATGACTATCTAGCTTTTTGAAAAGCACCTTAGTAAATCCCTGAATGAATTTAATTGTTAATAAGCATCTGTCTTCTGGATTTGATAGTATTCTAAAATAATGATACTAAATTGTTTACTTGTATATTTAGTAGAACCCCACATGGTTTTATCCAGCCAAAAATGGTTTGGCTTTCCATTGTTATGCAGGTTTTCCCATTTTGTGAGAATAGAACAAGATGTAACTGTGAAGAAAACTGATGGAAAATTAAGATCTCTATGCTAATGCCCAAAATAAACTTTTCATTGTGTTCTTAGGACATGATGAGTCACTGAACTGAGATATGGAGAACTGAGTCTGACTAGTGCTATGGTATTCACATGGCACAACTCCTCTTCTATCCCAAACCAAGATGAAATGTTTCATGCAGATATTTACTAATTTGCTTGTTATAGAAAATTTTGTGCATTTTATGGTGAGGGAAGGAAAAAGGTTTCTTTCTGAACTGCCTTTCAGCACCATATTTGACTAGTTTTTAGGTATTTTGTACCAAAGTCATTAACGTGAAATAGAGAGATATCTCAATTCTTCCTTTGGAAATCTGGATTTGAATCCGAATTTGAGGAAAAAAAAGTAATCATGATTTCTTAAACTAAGCAGAAATCTTTTTAAGACCAAATTATTTTTTTTGATCAGTAGATTTTCACAGTACTTCTAAGGATGAAAGGTCACAGTATTGCGTGATTTCATATGCTCGGCAACAGGTGGTACTTTCCATCCATCCATGTTCAAGTTTATTGCTCAAGATAGGCTGAGTGTAGTAAGATGTGATAAGATACTAAATGGCAGAGTGAGTTTCATTTTAAGGAGTCTGTTGCCTTTTCCTTTATATTTCTAACACCTTGTCTGCCTGGCAGCACCTAACCAATGTTCAGTATGCTGATTATAAGTGAAGAGATTAAAATGCTTCTACTATTTGCAAATAGGGCAAGGGTTTATTTGTTTAAAATTTATATTAGCAGTGCTGTGACTTTCTGTAAAGTTTCCATGTTAAAAGCCAAAAGTTATCCACATACACTAGTAGTCAGCTAAGCCTGATAACATCCCTGATGGGTAGGTTAGATATATATATATATAAAAGTAAATTCATATGTAAAATATGTCCCTCAGGACTGAAATGCTCTATAGTTCCATAGTTATGGCAATTGTCATACATTGCCATGCAGGCAAGATAATTTATTCACATGAACTAATGTAAATTGTTTTGCTCACTTTGGGTGTCCTAGGTAGATGGGTACTGTTGGGACTTTAATCTATTGTCCCAGAATTATTAGATCATTTAACCTGCATTTTCAGGGAAAGTGATCCTTCCCCTGAACTCAGCACTGTTGAGGCAGCACCTCGAGGTGTTCAGTTTTGGGCCCCTCACTACAAGAAGAACATTGAGATGCTTGAGTGTGTCCAGAGGAGGGCTACAAAGCTGGTGAAGAGTCTGGAACACAAGTCTTATGAGGAGCAGCTGAGGGAACTGGGATTGTTTAGTCTGGAGAAAAGGACATTTGAGGGGAAACCTCATCACTCTCTACAAGTACATAAAAGGTAGTTGTAGTGAGTTGGGGGTTGGTTTCTTCTCCCTGGCAGCTAGTGATAGGACAAGGGGAAATGACCTGAAGTTGCATCAGTGGAAATTTTGGTTGGATATTAGGAAAAAGTTCTTTACTGTCAGGGTTGTCAGATAGTGGAACAGGCTGCCTAGGGTGGAACAGGCTGCCCAGGGTGGAACAGGCTGCCTAGGAAGGTGGTTGAGTCACCAACCCTGGAGGTGTTTAAAAGAAGAGTAGATGTTGTGCTTGGTGACATGGTCTAGTGTTGAACATAGAAGGGCTGGATAGATGGCTGAATTCAATGATCTTGAAGGTCTTATCCAACCAAAGCCGTTCTGTGATTCTGTGATTCAGATCACTAATTTACTCATTTTTGTGTTACTGCAACTAATTAAAACTGAACTTTTGTAACTTTGAAGTGACTCTTGCCAAGGCCTGTCTTTTCCTTTTCTGTCCTGAGATTGTGATCTGTAAGTGGAGCTGTTATTTCACGCTTCTGTCCTTTGGATGGACTGCCTGCTTTGTTAATTCACATTGAAAACTGTCTGAAATGGTACATCTTTTAACCAATCATTTTCAGGATAAGTTAGAGTCAGGTAATCAGAGTCAAATGGCAGCATTTAGAATATTCTAGTAAATTAGCATGTTTACTTCAAATCCATGTATTTGTCATTCAGAGATAACCAAAGAACTGCCCAGGTCTATACATGAAGATTTACTACTTTCTTTGGTATTTTCAACATGGTATTTGTGGGCAGGGAGAAGAGAAACATAGAGGGAGGGAAGAGCCACTAAAAATCTTAAAAGCTGACAATTACAAAATGGAAGAAGGTTGATCAACAAATATAATTTACCACTTACATATTTTCATATCATTCAAATAGAAATAGTTTGGTTTCACTTGTACATTATGCAAAAAGGCAATTTTAATGTTAATATTAATTCAGTATTGTCTACTGAAACCATAACTGAACACATAATACTTAAATTTTTTTTTATGACTGGATTAACTATTTGATAAAAGGTAAATTTTCTTTTAACCATTAAAAACCCCAAGAATATTTCCATAAAAAGCTATTGGTCAGTAACTGTTAATTTCACAAAATGAAAGGTTTCAAAGGGGCGGATACAACCAAGCACAGCATCTGAATTAACATTTTTGCTTAGGAAACCTGCAACTATTTTTAAATGTCTGATCTATTAATATTATAAAGCATGTAAAAATATTAACAGAAAAGAGAGGTGTTTATTTCCCTACTTTTAAAACTGGATGAATTGATATTCCTGGATTACATAGCAATTTATTAGTGTTTTTAAAGATGAGTAAGCAAAAATTGTACGAAAATTGGTATTTTGCCATAGTTAGGCAGTAACCCTCTGTCAAGAATTGATTAAAACAATTACCTGGATGTAAAAGATATTAAACCACTGGAAAGCTGTAGGGAAACAGAGTATACCTGACTCTCAGATTCAGTTAACTCTTTCTTTTAATTTCAAGTAGTTTAGTTAATCTCTCAATTTTTTTTTTAAATTCTACAAAATTACTATATTCAGTAATTTTACAGAAAAACAAGCAGAAGGTTTAATTATTTATTTAAAGTAGCATGGTTTCCTATTTTCTATCATCTGAAGCAATTGGTTTAGATTGTATTATTTCATATTGTCTCATTTTAATGGGGTTACTTTGCTATGAGAGACGACAGCTTCTTCCTTTCTGGAAAACAGAGAATTCATAGTGAGATGAAAAGATATTACTTTAACTCTTTCCATCTACAATGAAATTCATGTCCTGATTTTGTGAGTTTTGGATAGCACTTATCAAACTCTTAGTTTCAGCCATAAACAAAAGGCATTTCATCTGAAGTGCAGACACATTTTTAATGTTGTTTGTAATGAAGGATTAAATCAGTTACCTATGTTTATCATATGGATGTTATTCTTAACAGAAAGTTTGTGTGTCCTTCAGAAGTTGTTGGTCTTGACACAGCTGTTATTTATTGACATTCTAGGGTCAGTTTAATGCCTCGTTGAACAATCACATGATATGTAAAACATTTTAAGAAAAAAGGCATTTCTTGTTGTGTCATAACATTTTCTATTCCATTCCTTCTATGTGTCTTACTACATGGTATTACTGGATTTATTTTTCTTTACAAATTTACTGGAACAGATTGTAAATAAGGAGTTCTTAAACCACCAGGTTTTTAAGAGTGATTTCTTTTCACAGAATCACAGAATCACAGAATCGTAGGGGTTGGAAGGGATCTCGAGAGATCATTGGGTCCAACCCCCCTGCCAAAGCAGGCTCCCTAGCACATATTGCACAGATAGGCGTCCAGACGAGTCTTGAATATCTCCAGAGAAGGAGACTCCACCACCTCCCTGGGCAGCCTGTCCCAGGGCTCTGTCACCCTCACTGGGTAAAAGTTCTTCCGCATGTTGGTGCGGAACTTCCTGTGCTCCAGTTTACAGCCATTGCCCCTTGTCCTATCTCCACAGATGATTGAAAAGGGGTTGGCCAATTCCCCCTGCATCCCATACTTAAGATATTTATAAACATTAACTAGGTCCCCCCTCAGTCTTCTTTTCTCCAGGCTGAACAGCCCCAGCTCACTCAGCCTTTCCTCATACGGGAGATGTTCCAGGCCCTTAATCATCTTCATAGCCCTTCTCTGGACTCTCTCCAGGAGATCCCTGTCTCTTTTATACCAGGGAGCCCAGAACTGGACACAATACTCCAGGTGGGGCCTGACCAGGGCAGAGTAGAGGGGGAGGATCACCTCCTTCGACCTGCTGGCCACACTCTTCCTGATGCATCCCAGGATCCCATTGGCCCTCTTAGCCACCAGGGCTAGTTTTCTGATGTCAGTATACCCCGTGTTATTCACCAGAGTTTAACTTCCTTTAAACTGGGAAAAACACCTCATTTGTAACCACATTGCAGATTCAGAACTGAACAAGACCTTCAAGATGAGATATTCTTTCTCATTGCAGTAGAAGCATCAAGCACAGAGGTTCGTATACCCCAGTGATATGTGTGTCTGGATGCTAGGGCAGAAATGTTTAAACAGTTCATTTCGTTTGCCTTTGTATCCAAATGTATTTTCTGTAGGCAGGTCATGCCTATGGGGAAGGGAGTAGATTTTAGTTGTCAAATTATTAATTACAGTGTTATTTTCATTTATTATACAAATAAATACTTGAGCCATATTGAAAATAGCAGGTTAACTGTTTATGGTATTCCAGAAGGAAAGTTTGGTTCAGTGAATCGGGACTTCAGTTATTAATTGCAAAATTGAGCAAATGTTGGCCAATTAAAAATCATCTTAACATAGCAAAGTCTAAGATTTTTATGCATCTTAGACCATTTGTGAAATTTTGTTTTCATGGTCTGTGGATTTAAGAATATAATTTTCCGTGATGGCTAATTCTTTAATTGGAGAAGCATCATAATTGAAAAAGGAATGAATCACGTTATCCATACCTACTCTCAGAACTTCAGAGAGAAACAAGTATCCTGTCACATTCAGTACCAAATTACATTCAGAAATGTATGGAAATCAGGGCTCAGCTAAGACAAAATGTATGTAGCAAGAACAAAACAAATCAATTTTACTAGGTTGTATTTAGTATATTGTGAAATAACAAATACCATAACATTCTATCCTCTGACAGAAGAATTATTTGCTAAAAAACTACTCGTGCAAGGATTTAACATATTTAGCTTTGCATTTAATTGCATCCATTCACCAACTTATTTATATTTAAGTATCTAAATAATAATTTGGAATTCCAACTTTGGATACTTCATTTAAATTCTTAAACTCAGAGGCATTTTAGGTAATGTTTTGCATTTTTCAATTCATGGAGGATCCAAAAGTTCCTAGCAACCTTCTTGAAAGCTGTTACTCAGATGTTTACTGGCTATTATAAAATATAATTTCATGCAACAGAACTCAGGACGTAAATGCCCTAACAAACATGGTCTGCTACTGAGCTTTCATATTTCACCTGTCCATGATTTTTTGTTTTGTAAATCATGGGTCTGAACCTTTACAGACCCACTTTAACCTTTAATTTCAAATTAGCTGCAGTATTTCATTTTGTACGTTACAGTTGGGTCTTGTATATGTCCTATTAAATGACAATTTTTTTTTTTTTTAATATCTGGCATTCCATCTTCGTAGTGTCTCACCTTCTGCCAGCCTCCAAATAAAACAAAGAGGCTGTGATAACAGACAATGAAAGTGATGATAGGACAGCTAGTCTCCAAACAGGTCATAGACAAAATAGATGTGTTGAAATAAAAATAATACTTTTCCCCATCTTGTACTTGGAGTATTGAGGTATGGAGAAATTTACACCTGGGAGAAAAGTGGGAGAATTCCATGAATACAAGGGTACTTTCATACAGAAAAGCATATTTTCATGTACACGTCAAGAGATACACAGCTTTACATCCATTTGGGTTTTTTTGTACTTTCAACTCTTCTACATTACTTGCTGGTTCTTTCTGATGCTCTGAGAGAGTAGTTTTCTTGACTGTACTTGAAATGGAGATTTGATGATGGTTACCAATCAGCAAACACTTTTTTTTTTTCCTCTGTCACTGTTTGGGATTTTGATCTTAAGTGTTCTTGGAATGCTCTTCAGGGTAAAAGTACAGTGTAACTGTGCAGTTCCTCCTGAGAATTTCCAAGCCTTTTGAATAACTGCCATAAAAAATGGCATATCTGGAATATCTGCACCAGACTGACCTATCTCATGAAAGTACAGAAAACCTAGGAATTGCCCAGAGAATGAGAGTAGTTTAAGATTCCTGGTTTATTTTGCTGTTTTGTGGGTTCTTTTTCCCCTTTCTAATCCAACAGTAGTTGGAATATCCAGCCCACAAAATCTCCCTTTCCACCATCAGTCAGGTTTTAGTCAGTGGATTATTTATTAGGAAGTTACAGCTGCATAAAAAGACAGTGGAAGTGCAATGTTGGTCATCTGTATAATAAACATTTTCAAGTTTCAAATGCTGTAATGTATAAGTTATTGCAGCGTATGTTGGTGAGCCTTAAACTATACAGTATCTTTAGCAAGGGTGGAATCTCTATATGCTGTGTAATCCTCACAGCCTAATCATATTTCTTCCCATAGGATTTCATTTTGCAAGTAGATGTGTCTTGTGGTGAGGTAACTGCCATTGGGAATACCACAGTCATGAAAAGGTATGCATGCTGAGCTGCAGCTGAGCTAATATATGGCTGTATATGGCAACCAAGCAGGAATCAGAGATTAAGTCATAATAAGGTAGGGATTATACCAGCTAGAGGCTCACTTGCTTCTGTGAAGTAGAAGAAGGATTTGAGAGATGATGATTTAGAGCATTGCTTATCTGCTGCAAAGTTAATATAAATAAAAATTTTGAGAGTTTTTTACATAATCAAGATTTTTGAATCATTAGTTCATGCAGTGCCGCAATAAGATCAGTTACTCAGGCCATTGTTTATATTGATTCATTATACAATATATTAAAAACAAAACTTGAAAGGTAAAACTAATCTGCTTCTTGAAACAGAACACATGACAATGTATCAGGATCCACCTTTAGAACCTGTATTTAGAGAATATCTGATCAGATACGTAGTGACATCTGTATCAAAACCAAACCAAACCAAAACAAAGAACAACCCCCCCAAAAAAGAAAACCAAAAAAACCAAACCAAACCAAAGAAAACAAACATATGGAGTAATAACTTCAAGATTTTTAGTTTTTACTCTTTGCAGCCTTTGCTGTAATGTTTAATTTTTTCCATCACCCTCCCCCTCAAAAAAAACACAAAACAGTTCATCTCCTAATGTGATACTTGTGATAAAAATTTTGATACTTGAAAAATATGAAATGTATAAGCATACTTGAGACTGAGAATTTAAGGTTCACTGTTTCACTCAAATGCCATTTGCTTTCCATATATTCAGAGGTATTTTACTTAATCAAGGCAACAGATGCAGAATACTGGGCAGGAAAAAGTATTCATCTGAATATATAGCTATTTATATGTGAGGTTATTTTTTTTCCTGTTTTCTTTAAAAAATGGGGTCTCTGGGAGGTGTTTAAGCTTCATGTTGTTCATGAAGCAACTATTGCAATTCAAGTATACAGTGAATATGAAGCCAGTGAAGTCTGTTACATACATATGGGTGTAGAAATTGTAAAGTCAAAACATAAGCCATGCAGACATACTCAGGACAGAAACACGGACATTGTGCAGTTTATAGTAATGATAAACGTGTATATATGTTAGTCAGAGGTTTTCATATTCTGAATATTTTCAAAAGCCCCTCATTTAGATCTTAAATTCTTAATCTGCCTCTGAACTCTTGAAGAAGAATTAATTTAGAAAGTGACAGGCTCATACAGTTGAGTTATTCTTTCCTGTTTTCAATTGCATAGATAAAAGCAAGGATTTGGAAAGCAGTAGAAAATTTTTCAAACCTCATCAGAACAATTATGATATCATATTTTCCCTATTGAAAGAAATTATTGTACTAATTTTTTCTTATTGAAAAAAAATTATTATACTCATTATTTTATCTGTCAGTTACAGAAAACACTGAATAAGACAATTAGAAGCTTAACCAAATTTTTGTGAAACCTACTTTTCTTTCCTAGCTGTTCACCAGTGCTTGAAGTGTTCTAAAAATGCAGAGTATTGAAGAGACAGCAGTTCTAGCTTTCAGGAATATAGGTGGAGGACATCAGTGAGTTGAAATGAGATATGTCATAGTAACAATGACCACTGCAGGCTTTAAAAGGTATCATATTTCTGATATCAAAAGAAATTTGGTGTTCTGTACTCTTGTCCATAATAATTTTGCATTCATGTCTATTAGAGGCGAGTTCTGAGTCTTTTGCAGGATCCTACATGAAAAAAACATAGAATCATAGAATGGTTTACATTGGAAAGAACCTTTAAAGGTCATCTAATCTAAACATCCCCACTCATGAGCAGGGATACGTTCCAGTAGATCAGATTGCTCAGAACCCTATCTAACCTGGCTTTGAATGTTTCCAGGGATGGGGTACCTCTGGGCAACCTGTTCCAGTGTTTCTCCACCCTCAGCATAAAATATTTCTTCCTTTTATCTAGTCTGAATCTACCATCTTTTAGTTTAAAACTATTACCCCTTGTCCTATTGCTACAGGGCCTGTTAACAGACCTGTTCCCATCTTTCTCACAAACCCCCTTTAGGTACTGAAAGGCCACAATGAGGTCTCAGAACCTTCTCCAGGCTAAATAACCTAAACTCTCTCAGCCCTCTGATCTGTTTTGTGGCGTTCCTCTGGACTGGTTCTAACAGGTCCATATCCTTCTTATGTTGTGAACAACAGAGCTTAACACAGAGGTCCAGGTGGGGTGTCACCATTGTATAGCAGAGGGCAGAATCACCTCCCATGTTCTGCTGACCACCCTTCTTTTGATGCAGCCCTGGAAATTATTTGCTTTCTGGGCTCATGCATACCTTGCTGGGCCATTTTGAGCTTCTTATCTGTAGTTGTGCTTGGGATTGCTCCAACTCATGTGGAACCTTGCACCTGGCCTTGTTGAGCCACCTGGGCCACTAGGTTGGTCAGGTAAGACTTGCCCATGATAAAACCATGCTGGCTGTTTCAAAACATTTCCATGTCTTCCATGTGCCTTAACATAACTTCTAGGACAACCCATTTCATGATCTTCCCAGGTACATAAGTGTGACTGGCAAGTTAGTAGTTCCCAGTGTCTACCTTTCTATCTACTTTAATAATGAGTGCAATTTCCCCCTTTTTCTAATCACTGGGGAACTCACCTGGCTGCCATGACTTCTAGGAAGCTAAAATGAATGATTTTTTGAGAAACTTTTATGAACCTATTAATTCAGAATAAAGTTGTCTGATTTTTTGGGGTTTTTTTTTGTTTGTTTACCTTAGAAGTTGGGAATTAAACAAATCACGTATGGAATGTGGTAGGTTAGTACACCAAGTTTCTCAACTACTGAAGATGAGAATTCCATATGTACCTTGAAATCAAATAACAAATGTCAGAGAATTGTTGGAATTCTAGATATGTACTTGCAGTGATGGGAGATGGTTGGTTAAGGAGTCTAAGGGGATTGTTAAAAATCCCACATTTTAGAAAACTTACTCTTGATCAAGATGTGCTTTGGATGGTAAGAGCAATGTCACGCTTCTGAATCCTTCATTGTTGCAGTGTTTTAAGGGCAAGCTAAAGCAACATCTGCTAGACAGATTTAGCTACAGTTCTATTGCATTTTCTAATATTCTTTGTTAGAGCTGTGCTGGCGAAATAGAACAAATCAATGGGGTTTAATTGGCCACTTGGACCTTCAGGCTGGAAATTAGAGTACTTCTAAACTCTGTCAGACAAGGGAGGCTCTGGAACAGCCTTCCAATACCATACTGGAGAAAAGCATGAAGGTAATTGACTGTTGCATGTTAAAAATAGCTGTGAAAAGGGTTGTATGATGTAGAGCCTGTGACACCAGGGCAACTAGGCTGTGTCACTGAGAATGTACCTTGTATTTCTAGGTTTCTTTCTGGTGAATTAATTTAACTACATTTTATATTTATTTATTTATTTTATCACTCTAGGAGTTTAAATCATCTTTGGAGTTATTTCTGAAAAATTAGTTTGGTTTTTTTTTCCCTGTAGGGTGTGCTATATTATATCCTTAGTCTTCAATGACTAAGTAGTACCACCTCTTATTTCTGAGGACTGAACTTTGGGAGTAACAGGGATTTGGTAGAATCGTAATGATACAACTGCTGTATTTCAAATAGTTCCTGCATTTTAGCTGTAACACAAGAAATATGTACAATGTGTAAATGTAATGTTTAAGTATATTTTAAATTATCTTTGATACTCAGTTCAGTTCTCTTTCTGTTTTCCTATTAATGATGTCCTTTTAAAATAATCTATTCATTATTTACCAGGCTGAAAAGAAATTATTAGTGATCAGCTATTTTTCTTAAAGTTACTCAAACAAGGAAAGAGAGATTGATGCAAACATAACAAAATAGATTATTCATCTAACAATAGATTGAGGAAAAGGGTTCAAAAAGTAATTTAAAATTTGGAAAATGAGATTGATACCAGTGGAAAACTTTTGTACCAAGTTATCTAACCTCATTTCAGTAAATACTGCATTCTTTGGAAATGTGATTTCAGTCAATAACAGTAGCAATTTTCGCTTAAATGGCATGGATAATTTCAATGTGTAAAGAAGTGCTACATATGAGGAATTAGTTCTTTGCTGGAGCAGACTGCCAAGCTCAAATAAGATTTTATGGCACTTTATGGATATGATAGCATCCTCATCTACAAAAAATATCATCAAAGATGCTGAGAATTTTATTTAGGATTTCTTTTCTTCCACAGTCCTCTAGAATGCCTTAAATGCTATGCCACATAGTAATCTTACGTGTCTTCTGGTCTTTTCTCTGAGCTGTTGTATTTTATATAGAAATGGTCCCACAGTAGTTGTTCTATATCAAGGTGAATAGGGCAATCTGCAAACAGCAGAAGCAATTAAATATAGATCCTATTGTCTCACGGCAGAGCTGTTTAATAAATTATGATGCCCCTAGCAGCAGCTTCTTATCTCAATAGGTTTTTCCTCTCAGTGAGAAAAACAGATTAAAAATAATTTATTAATAATACAAATTGATTTTTATTTTTGTTTAATTAGATAGCTGAATCAAAAACCCAGTTACTTCAACAGTGTTATTTGCAAAATTATTTTCCATTTTCCTTGTTAGATTACATTATAATCTTTTAATACACAGGACTCATATCTCATTTGGATCAAAAACCTAGCACACAATCAAGAAAAACTGCTTTCTACAATTGAATATAATTTTGATGATAGCTTTCAATTTCACTATCTTATGAAATTCAAGTAATTTGAAATATCTCTATAAAATAGTGTCAATATAATAATCTGTTAAATATAAAGTATACAATATCCTTAATATCTATGAATCACGGATCTAATAATTATATTCTTTCTGCTGAAGACTTTTGTATTGTACTGTACATCCAAACAGAATACATACTTTTCTGAAATTTCTGATTTCTGATGTTTTCTAATAAACTAAGTAACTGAAAAACAGTAGGCTTTCTTTTTGGTAGCACGCTAAACAGATACGACCAACTTGGATATCTTTCACTGACAAACTAATTTTGTCTTGCATTATTCATGCCTTATTTGGGTGAAATTTTATATCACTTTAGTTCCTTTGTGCATATTCTGTCAGGAGAGTATTATAGTATCTAAAATACAGTGACAAGCATACTAGGTTTCTTCTATCTTATCCAATTATATAAATAATTTCCATTTTGATTTAGTTTGTCTATTTGGAAATACCTTACAATGTTTTCGCTTTTCCTCACTGCAGACAAAGGATAGATTGATGTTAAAAAGATGTTTTTTCAACAACTTCTAGATAACTTTCCACCATATAATTTATGTCATATTTAAGTATGCTTTTACTTTTTTAATTACTTCAGTCACGTTTAGTACATTTGTTGCTCATTTGTGTTTTATTTAACGTTTCACAGATATTTTCAATACCTTTATGGTTATATTGTAGGTTATTTATATTTCCTATGAAATGCTTGTTTCTTCTTCATAAAACAAAGTTGTTTTTCCTGCTACATTTTTTCTATATTGTTCTTGCTGATTATACATACAAAATTGAAAACATGATGACTATTCATGGAAGCTAATAAAAAGGTTTCCATCTTTAATGTTTTATGGCTAGTGGATTCTTGAGAAAATATTTTCCAGAAATAATAAGCTAGCAACTCTATTACTTTCTTTTCTTGTTTCTTTCATTGTTGTTTGTTTCTTTTGATTGGTTTGTTGGTTTTGGTTTTTTTCCTAGTCAAGATTTAATATCTTGAATACTTGTTTCAGGATTTTTCTCTCACATACCCTACTTCTGCCTTAGATTGTGACTATAAATATCAGAAAGTTTCTATTGAATTGTGTTCTCACTGGTGAGGAGAAGCAGGCTTTTAGTATCCAGTAGGGCACTTCAGCTCTACATGTGATTAATAGGTCAGTTCTGAGTTCTCTTAGTACTATTTCAGTGCCTCATAATCCAGCTCTGCTGCAGCTAATTTCATTGAGACGTCAGCAGCATTATTCTCACTAACATTACTCGTACCACTCTTAGAGCCATGTGACTGCTCTTCTCCTCTTTCTCTAGTCCTAATGATATCTTTAACTTTGCAACACATTAGACACCTGTTTCAATGATATTAGACTTCATTTCTACTGTGTCATGAATTTGCCCCTTGACCTTGACATTTGCATCTTATTAAAAAGAGAATCAGATTTTCTGAACTAACTTTCTGATAAACAAGGGCCTGTGTTCTCCTCACAGGCAGAAACAAACAAAAAGTCCAGCCAAAGTAATTTAACATCATTGATCACATTAAGTGCAGAATAATTTTATGGATCTGCAAACAAGATAAAAGGGTACATTGCTACAAGGAATAATTAAAATCTTCCATTACAAATGGTCTTTTGCTTTCTCGTAGACATGCATCTGTTTTGATTGTTAAATAGAATACTAATTTGAAAGGATTGAAAGACAGTGGATACGGTAGAAAGCCAAAAACTCAAGATAGTTTTAGGGGAAACCTTGATTGGGTTATGAAAGGAATTAGGTGGGATGATGATGTTCGAGAAGTTCTATGATTTTCTAAGTTCTGTTCCTGATAGATTCTACCAAGTAAAAAATGTGGGTTATTGGAAAATTGTGGCAGTGTTAAGAAATCACTTTGCAGAACCACCAGAGAGTTAGTTGCTGTCTCCCATAGACTTCTGTCGAGACAAGTGATTTCCAAAAGGTATATGTCAAATTGCTATAACTGTAGGAGGAAAACACACTTTATACTTGTTCTTTATTTCTTCTATCAGAAGTGAATTTTGACAACTTCAATAGCTCTTTCACTTCTAGTGGCAGGAATGAAAACCTGTCAGAGTTCTCAAATGGCCTACTTAAGTGTCTTTGAAAATTGTGAGGTAATCAGCGATCTTTTGAATCAATTCACTGAGATTTTTTGAATGAGTTTTGTTTTATAATTATAAAATTATTAGCATCATGTACTGTTAGTATTTCGATTTGCCTTCCCCCTTTCTTTTCTATAGCAATTGCATACACAGTTCATATCAATGTTCAGGTCGTTGTCAATTATTTTTCTTTGATACAAATACTTGTTGCCACTGAAAGGGCCAGTCATCCCTTTTCTTCAGCATTGGAGATGCATGGTCTCATGCCTTTCCAAACATGCCACTCTGAACACAGAGCAACATACTAAAACAGTTTGGGGGAAATTTGAGACAATGCTCTTGATATTCTTGTGCTTGCCTACAGTGTATACTTTGTGGTCTTTACTATCCATTTAAGAAAACATCTTCTTGTGGAATTATTAGGCTCTTCTTCCCCAGAAGTGTGGGGTGGGGTTCTTTCACTTATTCCTTTCAATGCAATTCCTTTCTTTCTTATCTGAAACATGATCTAATGAAATCAACATGTCCAAATTAAAAAATCTTGGCTCAGAAGTGGGAATTTAAAATAATCCAGGTTCCTCACCTTCTCATACCCCAAAAAATGCAAGCTTACCTTTGTTTAGTAAAAAATTTAGAGTTGTTTTGTTTTGATTTGTTTTTTAATACACTACAATAAATCAACAGTTACTGGCACAAGAAATCAATTTTTGGAACCAGTGAAATAATCAATTCCTAATTTTAGAAAATATGGAGAGAAGTCAGAGAGCTAAGTTTGTTAAATATATGTCAAAGTCAAGCCATGTATATGTGCCCAACTCCAGGTTGCAAACTTGAAAATGATGTCTGGATAGCTTTTCTATTTAATGTAATGTTCCAGAATTATAATATTTTAGCTATCCCCCAAAACTAGTAAGCTGAATGCTTGCAAGCCTTTCACTGTCAAAACACATTAATGAGGATAAACATTTTGCCCTTTAGGAATGAGAAACAAAAGATTTTGTGATGAACAGCTTATTTCATTGTGTTAAACTGTACACTGAGTACATCGAGCTGCTGTGTTCTCAGGGATTGTCTGAAGTCTTTAGCTGCCATGCTGCAGCAAGAAAAAAAATCCCAAACACAACACAGCCCTGCATTCAGCTCGGTCAGCTGTGTGCGGTGGAAGACCTGAGGCTCACTCACACATCACCAGAACCACAGTGTGCTTATTACCAGTGGTAATGTCCATCATAAAAGGATGGTTATTGTTGGAGATCAAACCCTTGTCTGTTTAATAGCATTCTGAATAGTTTTTAAACTGTGTTTTTACAAGATTTTTTAATGTCCTATTAATGTTACTAGTGTTCTCATACACTTTATTTTTGACAAAACTATATATCCAGTGTCACTGGGTGTCCTACATGCTTTGAGATCTATTTTTAAAATTTTATGCCAATCCAAAAATTTGAAGTTTTGCTAAATCTCATCTAAGGTGATGACTTCAAAAGTTGTCATTTTACATTTAAACTGGATTTATTTTTAAATGCAGATTTTTTGAAGATGGGAGACAGTAGGTACGAGTTCTCAGAACCTTGCAGGTTTATCTTTTAATTTCGGACATGCTTCAGGTAATAACCAAAAGTGGCTTAGGGATCAGAAATAGATTGAGGTAGTAATCAAATATAAGTCTGTAGGTTATAAAGCATGATGCTGATAATGGTAATTGGTTAACGGTGCATGTAGCTAGCATTTTGTTGAGAGATTGGGACATTTTGCTTAATTTTGATGGGTAAATGGGTAAAAGAAAAATTACATGCAGATAGACCTGGATTGGAATATCTCAGGCTTCTATAGAATTTATGGGAAGCTGGAAATGTTCTGGTAGTGTAGGTTAGGAAGACCTGTCTGTAATTAATTTTTTTTTCTGAAAATGTGGTATAGATTTGTTCTTTAAAAGTACACCGCAGCAAGGCCACTGTATATAGCCCAACCAGAATATTGCTAAAACTAGGAAAGGAGTAATGCAATTTTTATTTTTAATGTAATTTGCTGTGTGATTTATTATTCTTGCACTATATCCTTTAAGAAAATAAAATGTGTTTGTCATCTTTGGTCCGACATGGGTTTCTTGCCATTTCAAGTAAAGCATAAAAATTTCTAGAGAAAAAAGTGCTGTGCCTCATCTGTCATTGTGCAGGCTTCACACCTGTCATTCTGTACAGGTGTGTAATGGAAACAGAGTCTTTGCGCAACCAAATTTTGATCCCTATCATTAAGAGATGAGACTCATGTCTCTTCAAGCTCCTTCTTTCCACTGTGAAATACTATCCTGCGTCACATATTTCTTCAACAGACACAAGCTAAGGTTATTAGCAATAAAAATACATTCTTGTAAAATTTGAAGGGGATTAAGTTGGCCTATAAATCTCAAAGGTAGTAATTTATTTCCAACATGCTAAAAGGTGCATTTCTATCTACCATAGTTTTCTCTCACTGCTTGTGAGAGAAATATGTTACTTAGAACATAAGATCTATATAGAGTGTGATTGTTGGAAGGATTAAACAATAACATGATGCAATACTTGACAAAGAACTTTTCCCTTTTCCATGCTCCATTAAACTCTCTGTTTGTCAGTCACCAGAACATTAAAGCTGTGCCTGCTTTTAATTTTTACATCTAGCTTTATCTTTATTTCAGTAGTTGAGAAGAAATACATAAACAAATAACAAACCAACTATAAGATATGCCAACATTTTCAAAAAATCTAACATAAAAAAGAAAGCCACGTATGTACAAGTTTGGGGTTTTTTGGGGGTTTTCTTTGTTTTGTTTTTTTTTTAAACCCGAAGGACCCTTGTGGTTTTGTAACAAGTTAAGACTGTAACATAGTTTCTTCTCTCATATACAATCTTTGCAGGAAACAGTGAAATGTCTGTAATGTCAACCTAGTAACAGTTGTGGTGCTTTTTTGGTGGCAGAGAATACAACCACTACAGGTGATAGGACATTAGCAGATGTGAAGCACTGAGCCTCGTAGGGTGGCTTGAGGGAAGGAATGTGTGTCAGAGGTTAATGAATAAAGATTTTTCAAATACTGAAAGACACAGCTTTGTTCAATTCTGCCTTCTTCTTGGCATCCTGCTTTGTATGCTTGACACCAGTTCTCCTTGATTCCGTTACACAAGTCACATTAGATCTAGATTTGGGAAGGACTCAACAAGGCCACCACAATGTCTTCTGTGACAGTTCACTTTGGAAGATTATAGATAGACCTGAAGTTTGAATATCCCCCAGATCTCCCCTGAGGACACAGTGATTTTCTGTGACTGTCTGTCAGTGTTGGAATTAAGAAGATACAAGACAGCTTCTAACCTAAATGTGAAACATGTATTTTAGTTCTTATTACAACTACAGGAGTTTTACCTTTTTTTTTTCAGTCTAAAAATTACAGAGTGCATACTTTCCTCTATTTGTAGGAATTATAAATTGTCTTTCTGGGAAAATGCTTGTGTACCATGCAACATTAATTTCCCATAAGCTGGAAAACAGTTTTGAATTGTCTTAAGAAATAGGGAATTTGGATCTGCAGTTCCAAGGTTCTTACTGTCATTTTGTTTTGTGATGATTGTATGATTGGCACTATTCTAGAGAGAAATCAGGAACTGTGCTATTTAAATAAATTTTTATATTTACATTAATAACATTATTTAGAATGCTTCTTGAAAAGGCTGAGGGTTTTTTTCTTTTTATTTCCTATTTGTTTCTCTTTTCCTTATTTTTTTTCCTTTTATTTCTGTATTCTCAGGGATACTTGATTTTAATAGTAAGTAGCTGATTTAATGTTATGTTATGTTTCCTTTGAGAATATCAAAGTGTATTTTGGTAAGGTAATTCCTTTCTGTTTACCAAATGTATGCAGAGATAAATGGAAACACCAAAAGCAGTTCATCTCTACGGTTTGTTTTCTGGGATATGTTCTACCTGTTATTTATTTTAGAGTTGAGTGTTAAGATTATAATCAAGATTAAGATTTTTGTTTTCATGGTAACCCTTGTTAAAATTCATAGTAAAAATTTATCCCTGTCTCAAATAGTTCAATCTAAAGACAGAAAGACATGTATGCCAAGGGCAAAATGGCAGCGGGGCTTGGATCTTCAAAACTTATTTTCTATTTCTTTAGGTCATGCTAGCTCTCATCTTTTCCCAAGAAAATAAGAAAATTGTTTCAGTTCAAGCTTGCTGTGTAGAGGCATGGATGTAATGGTTGAATGTAAGGTTACCTCTAGATTGGCATTCTGGCTGTAAGCAGATGTCTGCAGGAGGAAGCAAAATATTATACTTCCCACAAGTACTCTCCCAGTCTCCAATTATTTTCAGCTCAAATATTTCCTGAGTTTTTGTCCAATCTTCTCTGGAAGTGATGTAAGCTTTTCCTTCTACAATATTCACTGGCAGGGAATCTCCCAAGTACCAACAGCCTGCTGTGTGGGGAACAACATCCATTTTTGCTTGGAATGCAGATCTCACCAGTTTACATTATGTTAAATCATATTTTGATCTCAATTGCTTACTCACTGAAATTTGGATTTGTGAAATTTATTGAGGGAATACACACTGTTGTTGTTAATTAAGACCTTAGTGTTAACTAACAACTGTTGTTAGTTACAGACTTCAGTGTTTCTCACTGAAGAACTTGCTTATGATCTTGGTTTGTAATAAACTGAATATATCATCTGTAAAAAAGAAATCATCTTTAACGCTGATAGTAGTTTGCTCTTACCCTGTAGCTTTGATATACCTACCCTCTTTTGAGTAAGATCATTGAGAAAGTCTGAGAAAAAAATTCTTGACAATTTCTGGATGTCATACAATTATTTTTCTTTTATTTATCGATGTTCAGATGCAGGTAGAATTATAGAACCTCATACTAAATACAGATATTAGTGGTTGGATTTTTTTTTTCTTATTAGTGGTTTTGATTTTTTTTTCTGTTACCATTTTAGATTTTTTTTCTGGTTTAGACTATAAGTAAAACATTTATGGTTGGGTTTATTTCCCTTCAGACCCATGTATGAGTGGTAATAGAGATATAAAGTCAAAAACCTTTTACATCCACTTTTGAAAGCTGTGTTAGGATAAGCAACTGTTTGTCCTTACTCTGTGTGCCTCCATATAGTGCGATGTAATGTTATTAATCCAATTCAGAGTTAAAATATTTACATATCACAGTAAAAGTATTTAAATACTTCCCCAGCTGTACCAGGCCAACTTGTCTTTTAAATCTCAGGTGTTCAAAAAGTATAACGAAGGGGGATGTGGAAATAACAAGTTACATTCTCATGAGCTTATTATGTACATGCAAATTGAGTAGTTGCAAAGAGGCTTTCTAATAGAATCCCCATTTCCTCCCACTAAAGATTACAGAATGTACTAAGGCATAATTTTGCGTGCAGCTGGTTGAATAAATTTAGCACCATATAAAATTCACTTTAGTAGCAAAAAGCAAAACTGTTGTTTATGAGCTTATGGGAAAACAAATGTAATCTTGTTAAAAACAAGAAGGTTTGAAGGATCCAAAAGTTAGGAAATGTTACAATTCCAGTGATTTGTACCGTATGGTGACTTGAAAGTTGGCATTCCTATGTATGTGAGTTATTTGTTCCATATGCACAAAGGCATACTGTAGATTCCACAGAACACCTTATTCCTGCATCGCCTTGGCAGTTGCCCAGTATTTCTTGTTCAGTAGACAGCCATGCACTTCCTCAAAATAAATATTTTTTAAAATGCACCAAACTCGCAATGGCCTATTTCTTCATATTTCCATAGTTCTTCACATGGCAGAATCTGGGTGCTTTACAAAGATTAAAGGATGTGCTGTAACAGCATTGACAAAATATTGTTAGATCCATTCTACAGATGGGGATTTTAGGTATGAAGAAGTGTCTACTAATGTGCAGTAATTTGAAGTATCCAGAGACTAGTTATCTGCCATTTCTAGTACTTTAATAGAAAAAAATATAATCCAAATGCCATTCAAATAAATTTATTTTGCAATTAGGAATATATGGCATTTCTACTAATCTATCTTCAAAATTCAGAGCTAAGTACACCCAAAGTTGGGGGTGGTATCTATGGAGATCACCTGTGAAGGGTGTGAATGGGTTTAGGTACCCCATTATCGCATGGGAGCTCAGAATCTTGTTCTATAAAACTTCTGTGTCAATAATGAATTACCTTGAGATATAAACTCAGCATAAAAAATTTGACTGGATAATTTTAGGCAAAGATATAAATAGCTGAAAAATAACATCTTAGAAGAAATACCAAGAAATGTTAACTATTAACTGTGCTGATTACTTTGTCAAAAGAACTTCCTGTGAAGTGTAAAAGTACATTTATAATTGAATTTGTCCATCACATGTATGAATAATTTGCATTAGAAAGATGTATTTTGTGCATTTTTAGAACACAATTAAATAATGAGCCTCATTATTTAATATACTTTAATAATTTAGTACAATTTAATATATATTCCTTAAATACACCTTTGTCTCTTAAGAAAATTGTTTTGCTTTTCCAAGGATTTATTTTCCTGGACTGTTACCTGATAAATAGTAACTTGTTTCAGCAATGCTTAATGACGCAGGACCCATCTGGCATTATATCAGGATGTGCAGCTGGCTATTAATTACTGAAAACTCCTCCACAGCTCAGACGAAAGCATCCGCCAAAGATCTGATTCAGCAGATTCCTTTTTCTTCTTTCTTCTATAGTACCAACCAAAAAAAAAAAAGAGTAAATAATTCATACTTAGTAAGTTAGTCATGGGTACTAAAATTGCCAACAACATGAATGCTGATTGCACTAATGGTTTCTATTCTTCTCCGGTATTGATTTTTAGCCTTGCAATGATATAGTAGTTTCTCTTTTGAGTTTTCCTTCAAACTTTATCGGAGGAAGTAGCATTTTTTTTTTTCTGAAGTGTTTACATACAGTGTAATAACCCATACAGTTTTGCATGTAATCTTGCATTTTGTATTTTCATACGTGCCTGATAGAAGTGATGCTCCCACAGCTGCATGTTGTCAGTTGTGTTACTGTGTGCGGCATGAGTGTGCCTCCCCCATCAGCACACACACGTGTACAGTACTGATACACACCTGTGCATGGTCAAAGTCACACAGATCAGCACAGACAGAAGCACTTTGCATTTCTGCAAACACAAACAGCACCACTGACCACATGCTGTTGCCCTCTGGATGATCAGGGTGGAGGTCCATTAGTCCCTCCAGAAGCCAGACTCAGACACCCCAGTAGCTGATGTCTGGTTTCCTGATTTGTGCAAATGTGCACACACCTTTGGACACACACACACTTTGGATCCCCTAATGACCAGGTATAGAGATCCAGTCCATCCTTGTCCTGCTGTCAAGACACACGGACACACATGCAAATGGGCCTCTTGGTCAACCTCCAACACCATCACCTGGATCCTGGCTCCTTCTGGTTGCCACCTCGTCCAGGTACCTCACTACCAGCATATGAATCCCAGGCCACTCAACCGACTCCCTGGCTAGTCTGGCTTGATGCTTCTTAGCCACCACACATGAACATGGTCCAGGTGCTGGCACCAGAGACACCATTACCAGTGGTCTGTCCCTGGCTGCTGACACACAATCACGCAAAACAGATAGCTTCTTGCCCAAGAGAGGCCTTTGCAAGAGGACAGGACAGACTGTGGTGATCTGGAACAGGGCACAGCCAGACAAAGGAAGCAACCAGCTCCTTTTAGCCCCTTATCCCCCTACTTTCTCATTCTTGTTCCTCCAAACCAACTTGATCTGTCCCTTTCAACACTTTTGCTTCCTCCACTGTACAACCCATGCTAAGTCCCAAGGTGCTTGTCCCTGACATCTCATAATGTGTCCCATGCCCACCTGGCAGTACCCTGCCACCCAGTCTGTAAGGTGTTGTGGTGAGCTTTTCCCACTGACTCACCATGGTGGGTGTCATCCCATGTCCATGGGGCTCAGGGTCCCCAGGGAGGGGCCAGGCTGGGGCTCCCTCTCTCTGACTGGACTAGTGAGGTTCCCCATCATGCCTCTTCTTTTTTTGTGGGTGTGTGGGTGTGAGCCGGGGTGGAGGGTTGGGTGGCTGGACGGGGGAGGAGGGTGCATGTGAGTGATTGAGATTTCTTAATTGTTTTACGTATGCTAAGTCAGAAGTACGTAAACCCAATGTCATTTACAAAAAATGCAATCATATGCTGAAAAAATAAAATTATTTTATGGAAAAACACTGCAATAGGTACCTGAAGAATACCTTCATAACTGCAATGGGAGATTACTACTGAGGAAATAGCCCTACAAGCTAGGAAATGAGAAGTGGAAAATATTTCTTTGGGCTGAGATGTTACTGAATGGGTTTAGTAATAGTTTTATTGAAATGTTCACAGAATCACAGAATTGTAGGGGTTGGAAGGGACCTCGAGAGATCATCGTGTCCAACCCCCCCTGCCAAAGCAGGCTCCCTAGCTCATATTGCTCAGATAGGCGTCCAGGCGGGTCTTGAATATCTCCAGTGAAGGAGACTCCACCACCTCCCTGGGCAGCCTATTCCAGTGCTCAGTCACCATCACTGTGAAAAAGTTCTTCCGCATGTTGGTGCGGAACTTCCTATGCTCCAACTTGCAGCCATTGCCCCTTGTCCTATCCCCACAGACTACTGAAAAGGGGCTGGCTGATTCCCCCTGCATCCCCTGCTTCAGATAATTATAAACTTTGATTAGGTCCCCCCTTAGTCTTCTCTTCTCAAGGCTGAACAGTCCCAGCTTACTCAGCCTTTCCTCATAGGGGAGATGCTCTAGGCCCTTAATCATCTTCGTAGCCCTTCTTTGGACTCTTTCCAGGAGATCCCTGTCCTTTTTATACCAAGGAGCCCAGAACTGGACACAATACTCCAGGTGGGGCCTGACCAGGGCAGAGTAGAGAGGGAGGATCACCTCCTTTGACCTGCTGGCTACACTCCTCCTGATGCATCCCAGGATCCCATTGGCTCTCTTGGCCACCGAGGCACACTGCTGGCTCATGGCCAACCTGTTATCTACCAGGACCCCCAGGTCCTTCTCCACTGAGCTCTTCTCCAGCAGGTCATCCCCCAGCCTGTACTGATACAAACAGTTGTTCCTTCCCAGGTGCAAGACTTTACACTTGCTTTTGTTGAACTTCATCTGGTTTCTCACTGCCCAGCTCTCCAGCCTGTCCAGGTCTCTCTGGATGGCAGCGCAGTGCTCCTGCGTGTCAGCCACTCCTCCCAGCTTTGTATCATCAGCGTACTTGCTGAGGGTGGATGTTATTCCCTCATCAAGATCGTCAATGAAGATATTAAACAGGACTGGACCCAACACTGAGCCCTGGGGAACACCGCTGGTAACAGGCCTCCAGTCAGATTCTACTCCACGAATCACAACCCTCTGGGTTCGGTCCGACAGCCAATTCTCAATCCACCTCACTGTCCACTCATCTATCCCATGCTTTCTCAGCTTTGCTATCAGGATGTCATGGGAGACAGTATCAAAGGCCTTGCTGAAGTCAAGGTAGATGACATCCACTGCTCTCCCTCCATCTACCCAGCCTGTCATGAGATCGTAGAAGGCTATGAGGTTGGTCGAGCACGATTTCCCCTTAGTGAATCCATGCTGACTACTCCTCATGACCTTCTTCTCTTCCAATTGCTTGGAGATGGCATCCAGAACAAGCTGTTCCATTACCTTTCCAGGGGCAGAGGTGAGGCTGACTGGCCTATAGTTACTAGGTTCCTCCTTCTTGCCCTTTTTAAAGACTGGAGTGACATTGGCTATCCTCCAGTCTTCAGGCACTTCTCCTGTCCTCCAAGACCTGTCGAAGATGATAGAGAGCGGCTCAGCAATCACCTCCGCCAGCTCCCTCAGCACACGTGGATGTAACCCATCTGGGCCCATGGATTTGTGTGCATTAATCCCTTTGAGCCGCTCCTGGACCTCCCCTACTTGAACCAGAGGGAAATTCTTCATTTCCCAATCAGTCCTACTCTCATCCAGTGTCTGTGGGTCCCGGGGGGCCTTTGAAGTGAAGACCGAAGCAAAGGCGGCATTCAATATCTCCACTTTCTCAGCATCCCCCGTAACCAGGACACCCTCCTTATTCAGCAAGGGACCTACATTATCCCTGGACATCCTCTTACTGTTCACGTGTCTAAAAAACCCCTTTTTATTATCCTTTATGTCCCTTGCCAGCTTAATTTCCAAGAGGGCTTTAGCCTTCCTAGTTGCATCCCTACAGGCCCTGACCACATTCCTGTATTCTTCCCAGGTGCTCAGACCCTTTTTCCACGATTCATAGATCTTCTGCTTCTCTTTGAGTTTGCTCAATAGCTCCCTGTTCATCCATGCAGGTCTTCTGCCTCTCTTTCCCCATTTCCTCCTCAAAGGGATGCATCGTTCCTGTGCTTGGAAGAAGTGCTGTTTGAATGCTAGCCAGCTCTCGCAGGCTCCCATTCCTTCAAACAGCGTAGCCCACGGGATAGCCCCCATTAAGTGGCGGAGGAGATCAAAGTTAGCTCTACCAAAATTCAGGGTAACTATCCTACTTTTTGGCTTGCTTCTTCCACCCAGGATCATGAACTGAACCATTTCATGGTCGCTTTGCCCTAAGCTGCCCCCGACCTTCACTTCCCTAACAAGTCCATCCTTGTTAGTGAAAACAAGGTCCAGCAGCCGCCCTCCCCTTGTGGGCTCCTGCACCATCTGTAGCAGGAAATTGTCTTCAACACACTGCAGAAATTGTCTGGACTGCATACGACTGGCCGTATTGCTTGCCCAGCAAATATCTGGGTAGTTGAAGTCCCCCATAAGGATCAGTGCCCGGGAACTTGAGGCTACTTCTAACTGTTTATGGAATGCGTTATCTACCTGCTCCTCTTGATCAGGGGGCCTATAGCACACTCCCACAACAATGTCCCCCATACCGGTTTGCCCCTTGATTTTAACCCACAAGCACTCGACAGAAGGTTCATCCTTCCCCAGGTGGAGCTCAACACATTCTAGGTGCTCTCTCACATAAAGAGCAACTCCTCCACCTCGCTTCCCTAGCCTGTCTTTCCTAAAAAGCACATAGCCATCCATGACAGTGTGCCAGTCGTCCAGGTTGTCCCACCACGTCTCTGTGATTGCGATGAGATCATGGCCCTGCGACCGCACAAAGATCTCTAGTTCTTCTTGTTTGTTCCCCATGCTACGTGCATTTGTGTAAAGACAGTTCAGTGGTGAAGCAGATGTAGGTATCCTCAACGGCCCACAGCGAGATTTCTGACAGGGGACTGGCAAAAGTGGCTCCACGGAGGAGTACTCAGGGCAGTCCACAGAATTTTCCCTACTCTCACGTGGAAAAACGTCCCCAAGTCCACGACTGTGCTGTTGGTATTTACCTCTTCCCACCGTCAACTCCCGTTGTGTCTCCCGAAGCCTAACCCTGGCAGCCGCCTTAATATCCCCTTCCCCCTTCCTAACTAGTTTAAAGCACGATCGATGAGCCCTGCTATCTCCTGGGCGAGGATCCGCTTTCCTTTATAGGACAGGTGAGCCCCATTAGCAGTACTCATGCCAGGAGCAGAGTACACCATCCCTTGGTTAAAGAATCCAAAGTTCTTGTGCCGGCACCAGCCTTTTAACCACACATTCAACTCGTGGGTTATCCTGTCCTGCTCTGAGCCCCTCCTCCCACAAGTGGGGATAGAGCAGAATATTATTTGGGCTCCCCCCCCCTCAACAGAGCGCCCCAGGTCCCGGAATTCCCTTTTGACAGCTTGCAGGCTACACTTTGTGATTGCGTCCCTGCCTGCTTGAACTATCAGTAAGGGATAATAGTCAGTGGATCTTACCAGGCCTGGTAGCCTTCTGGTAATATCCCTGACCCGGGCTCCAGGGAGGCAACACACCTCCCTGCGTGTAGGGTCTGGCCTACATATAGGCCCTTCTGTCCCTCTGAGAAGGGAATCTCCTACTACGACTACCTTCCTCTCTTGCCTAACAGAGGCAGTCTCAAGGCGTGCAGATGACCGCCTCACTCTAGGCCTCCGCTTTCTCTGAGGCAGAGGGGCTCCATTCATCTCCTCAGGTACCTCCTCCTCAACTGTCAGGGCCCCAAACCTGTTGCTCAGGGACACCTGAGGGGGTGGGGTAGGTAGGCAGGGGGAGTGCCTACGACGCCGAGTCGGGACTGTCTTCCAGGCCTCCTCGGGGTTTGGGTCACTCCCATTAACCTGGCACGGGCAGTGAGGGGGGACCGTCTTCAGGTGTGAGGTGTCATCCCGACTGTCTTCCTTTTGGGACGCCAGGGAGCTACTCCACCAGTCAATCTCTCGCTCGCAGTCCCTGATCACCCGCAGTCTTTCAACCTCTTCCTTTAGTTGTACCACCAAAGCAAGCAGGTCATCGACCTGCTCACACCTCAGACAGGCTAGGTGTTTGCCTCTTATCCCAGGCAACTGCAGGCTCTGGCATTCCCTGCAGCCTGAGACCTGGACCGCAGCATCCCTAGGCAGGCCCTCCATCGGGGTTGCCCGAGATTTGCAGGGGGAACCTCTGCGCCTGGTGGAGACCATGGTTAGCTGAGCACACAGCAGACAGGGAACCCTCAGCTCGCCCTTTTGTACTCTGCGAGCCGGTCCTCTGAGTATACCCCCTCAGCAAACTAGGAGGGGAGGCTTGCTCGGCCTGCTTGCTCTGCCTGCGCGAACTGCCTCGCTAACTGCCGCGCCACGCCCTTCTGCCGCGCCACGCCCTGTTTGCCCGTCCTAACTGCCGCGCCACGCCCTTCTGACGCGCCACGCCCTGTTTGCCCGTCCTGGTCGCCGCGCTCCCAGAGGCCTCTCTTGTATGGAGAGGGATAATTCCTGTCGCCCTTAGCTCCGCCCCCGATGAGTCACCGCTCCGGGCAGTGCAGGGGACGAACAATGGCTGTTAATGGGTGCTGATGGCCACTGATGGGTGCACCTCTGCCTCTCTCCTTTTGATCTTAGGTGCTTTTTGTTAGTTGCCCTCGCGGATCTATGTCCGGGGGTTGTTGCTCGCAGAAAGGGGGTCCCTCGACGGAGTCTCCCGCTTCAGAGCCCTGCTCCTCAGCAGCAGAAATGTTTTGGATGTTTTACAAGCTGTTGTAGCTTTATTATTGTTGACCTCATAAAAAAGATGTAAATGTCTTTCCAGCTTTGACAGGACCCCTGAACTGGCATTGACAGAGAGCTTGTCAGAGCAGATAGGCTCACAGTTCCACTCCAGACTTGTGCATTTTGTAATATATTTTTGTGCACTTCTACAGGTCAGACATCCAAGGAATGCTAGCAGCTAAATGTAGTCTGACTTTACCAATCATTTAGTTGTTGAAATGAGCTGTCCTGAATAAATAACTGAGCCTGGGAATTTGAAAAATGAGGGCACTGTGGCTGGAGTTGAAGTCTTGGCAGAAGTATTTCTGAAGGGGTTAGCATCACAGGCAAGTAATAGGTTCACATAGCGGTATTTTTTCTGACCTCAAAACAGGGGAAGGACTAGTCTATAAGCTCTCCTTTAGAAGACATTGTGATTTGACAGGCCCTTATATTCTCATTTTTAGAGGAAAACTGTACACTATGAACAGTCTCTTGCTGATTTGAACTAAATACTATTTTTTCATGTATTTATTTAACCACAGTAAAATTTTTATAATTCTCTATCAGAGCAGAATTTTATATTGCAAAAATTGCACAGGATTGAGTCTCCCATTTCCTAGAGAAGCTGGGAAGAGAGCCATTGATAGGTCTTCTTAGTCTGAACTTCATTGAGAGGTCAAAATGGCTGTATGCTTAGTTTGTAGAAGACTGTGTAAACTGCTTTGTTTTCTGTGCTTCCCTCACATCCCCACCCCCTCCTGTTTCGCTAGTGAACTTGAACAGTAAAGGATGTGAGGAAAGAGGAGCTTCTCTAATTACACCTGTAGTTTATAGCAATACTTTCATTTTGTGTAGACTACAGGCAGAGGGATAACCTCATGCATTTTAACTCATCGTATTTCAGCCTTGAGGGCTCAAAAATTAAAAAAAAAAATCCAAAGTTGTCTACAAAACTAAAACCCCATTCTATTTGCTGTTTGATTGGTGCTTGAGGCTTCTCAGTAGTGCAGAAGAGATTTGTCATTCCAGGACAAAGACTGTAATATCTTCCAGCTGTTGAGTTAAGCTGAGAGCCTTAAAAAGATGAACTTGCTTCCCTGGCTACTGACACCAAGGAATTTGTAGTAGCAAAGTCGCTGTTTAAAAGGGTCATCCTCCACAGCAGTAGACAGCACTCAGCCTACACAGAGCCATCCACCAGCACACTGCAGTCATCTGAGTGGATGCAGCCTCACTAGCTCTGTTTGTGTCTGTGTGAGAATAGAGCGGAGAGCTGCAGTTCAAGAAGACTCTGCGTCCCAGGCAGCTGGTCCTCTTCGTACTACACAGCCATGGGGGCTCCCTCCTCACTCTGAATCTCCACTCTTACCTGTGGTGGCCTGCCACAACAGGCAGCTGCAGGCGTGAAGCTAGTTTGGCACTGCATTGCATTTTCATGTTTTCCCTAGAAAAGCTGCAAATGGTCTGTAAAAATAAAAGTTGAGATTCTGGCACAATTATTTTTCTTAGCTGAAGTTTTAGAAAGAAATTAAAGATGTCATCGAACTGTGTAGTGATATAATGAACAATGAAATTCCTACAGAACTCTATAGGAATGCTGCGGCCTTGTAGAAAAACATGCTGATTAATATTGCACTTTGTGTTATATGAAGCTTCAAAATAACAATAAATATGCATATTTGCACATCTGCATCTTTTCATCAGAATACTGGAACTATTGTTGACAAGATATTTTCTCTTGAAAGCTTTGTGTGTCTGCCATTCTTAAATTTTATTCTTAAAATTCAAGGGTGAATTTTGAAAAGAAAATTGCACACTGAAACTCAGAGCAAGGAAAGTGTTAGGTATCCAACAGGTAAATGAAACAGTTGCAGAGTAATTTCAGGTGGAAGACAAGAGCTTGGTGAATAGAAATGGAAAGAATTAATGGAAATACACAAATCTGTATTAAGGTAATTACCTTAACTGTGTCTGCAGAACTTCAATATATCCATATAAGTTTCTGGACAAAATGGCATTTTTTTAAAATAAAATATTCAGAAACAGCATTAAAGGTCATAAATCTTGTAAATTATAGAGAGTGCATCGCATCAATTTTGAAAGGCTGTCTCTAAGACAAGAAAAAGATGGAAATACAAATGCACACTTTGTGAAATAACTCTGGTAACAGGGAAAGTATGCTCATGAAATAAACCCTAGAATTCAGGTATCTCAAGAGAAGCAAGAAGTCACTTGAGATTACAACAGTGAATGATAAAATTGAGGTTAAAAAAAAGGTGTTCAAAATAAGTCAAACAGGAGCCTGCTTTCATTCATTAAAGAAGAAAATCCCTGACAGCAATCTCTTCAATTTTTAAAATAATCTGAGTAGATGTCTCATTTTGCATGGAAGTCACCTTTACACTGGAACAGAGAATAACTGACGTGGATGTAGTTACCTAATCACCCAAGAATGTGAGGTTTTGAAATGACAGCTGCAACCAGCCATGTAGGAAAAAGCATCTACAGTGCTGTCGCCTGAAAAGGCCCCATTTAGGTTCTTATACAGCTTATGTAGAAATATTTTTCCTTACTTGGGAACAGCTGACATTTCAAGGCAGCTCTGGAAAAAAAATTTAAGTGACATTAATGGAAGGTTCAGTTCTGCTGTTGTCTGATTTCTGCTTTGAACTCAGAAGCTTGAAGATGCTTTCAGTTATAACTATGGTAGAATAGCACAAGATTAATGAAATTTTACTGCAAAATGTCTCAGCAATTTAAAATTATGATTTCATAATAATGACTAATATCTTCAATTGTCCTTCAGCGACCTCAAGTAAATCCTGACCCTGCTAATGCTAGTGGCAGCTTTCTCATTGATATTCTAAAGGTGAGGACTTTAAGAAAGGTTTGAGAGAAAATCTTTAAGGATATGAAGATTTGTTAAAAATATGCTGTACAGTTCACCCCTTTGTAACATTGTGAAATTTTTTGGATCAGTGATTTTCTACACAAAGTATGCATAACATGGACATTACAATATTTCTGTAAAGAAAGTGCCATATTTTGTGAGAAGTTTATTTAGCAGGACTAGATACTCCTTCCTGCTCTTTTGTCTGGCTGAAGAACAATATGCAGACTGCAGGGCAAAATGTCCCTATCTTGTAATTTTTGTGCCTTTTATAGTTTCAAGATTCCCATCATAATCCTGCATCCTAAGTACCAACTGTAGTGGCTGTGAGGCGTAATGCTCTGCACGAAAGCTGGCCAGGCTTTGTAATGCAGGCAGGAACATTCCCTGCACTAAATAATGCCAAGGAAAACCACAAGCAAGATGTACGCTTGGGTTCTCTAGTCCTTTTGTAGTCCTAGAATGAGTAAGTTGATGCCAGGGAGGTGTCCTCAGATTCTTCTATTATGTCTCATGGGTTTCTCTATTTTTAAATGAGTTTATATTTTGGAAAAGTATTTGGAATTGAACTATTCTCTTTTTCTGTATTTGTATTTCACTAGTCTCACTATGAGTTTAAAATACCTTGTTGTAATCTTCAGATTTGGCTATCTTATGAAAAATAATTAATTTTATATAAATATAGCATATTAATCTGTCTATACATAGTCTAAGAGTCTACCGCAATCGTGACAAATTATATGTTAATTAATCTAGATTTGAAACAGTATATTTTGGAGGTGGGGAAAAAGGAAAGAAAACCTATTTACTTCTAACATTGGGATTTAGGAAGTTATGTAAGCACATTCCGAGTTAAGGACAGTGATTCACCTGCTTCTTACACTTTCTAGCGCTATTACTTTTTATGCAATGCCATCATCTTTTAGCTTCACCAGATTGATCTTTTCTTGAACTAGTTGCAAAGGTCAAATTAATATTTTACATCATTCTCCAGTTCTCTATTTTTACATTAAAAGAGGAAAGGAAAATATTATTTCTCATGTGTTCGTGTTATATATATAGTTGAATCTGCCACATTTTTATATTCTTCACTGTATACTACTTTTTATTTTCCAGCTTGAATTTTGAAGTGATATCCACACAATATCAGTAAATAGCTGAGAGAATTGACAGACTATCCTCTGTGGTAAATTTAAGCCAAATTAAAAATATTGCCTGGTCAGTTATTAAACATGGCTAAAACACAGGAGTCATGAAATAAAGGAGAAAATGAGAGCAGGAAAAGAAGTCTTTTCATACACAGACTGTTAACACATCTAAAACAGTTTTGGCCATAAGATCTGTGACCTTTTTCTCAGAGTAATTTATTCTGGCTGGAGTATTGTGCAGAATGGTTCAAGAGCCTAAGGCCCATTGATTTTGATATAGAAAGTTACGTACCTAAACTGGAGGGGAGAATCAAAATCTCCAGTGTCTTACTTGGCAATCAGTATTTTAATTTTCCATGAGAACAGTCTGAAGAGAGTCCAAAAAAAGGTATTAGTTTGCAGAAGCAGTCAAATGGAAATGAAAAATTAATTTACCTATCTGCTTCTCTTTTTTTTTTTCCCCTCCTATCTCATGACTGCTGAATGTAAATGAAGTCAGTTTATACTCCATAAGTTAGCTCCTCTGCTCTATTGATAAATGTTGCACAGGTTCTTAGATCTAAGTCTCTATGCTATTCTCTGTGCGACAACATACAGAAAATCTAATTTTACTTGACTATAATATGTTGTGCTTACTCCCTACCATGCTGACCAATACTTTTTAATTATTTTAATGTGATTCCTAGCTGTATTAATTCATCAGGGTCTGCCTATGTCTATCTCTAAAGTGTAGGGTCTTTGAGACAGCAAATGGGTCTGTTGTTGCCGTTCTGTTCAGCAGCTAGCTGATTAGACTTATGGTCCCTAAAGTACACAGTTGTACAGAAAAATAACAGTGCCAATAACAGTGGGAGACACTTGGGGATGCTGTCCAAAAGTTGACAGTTGTCATTCTTAAATCTGAAAAAAAAAATAGGTGTTTCCCCTTCCATAACTTACGATTATCTACATCATTTGCTCAATTTATCATCCAATTTACAGATGTTAATCTACGGATTTTAATATAAACAACTATTAATAATAAATTACCTTTTATATTGCCTGCTACCAAACAATTTTGAACATTTAATGGAATGGGAATTATTATTTCTACCTGAATGACAGAGATGAAACTATATGAAGAGGTCATAATATAACAGTTTGATGCAGAATCATGAATAGCCAAACAACTTTGTTAAGATTTTTATGTAACCTAACTGATCTGTTGTGTATATTATCTATTGAACAGTATAATCTATTCTAGTTTTTGACCATCATTATCTCTAAAATTGTATCTAGGCCAAATTCCCCTGGCTGCCAATTAAGCAAGCTTCTTGTCTAAGCTGAGAGGGGATGGAGAATAATCAATCAGTGTATTTTTTACAGTATTGGAGAAGTGACCAAAATCTGTTGTAATTTCTTTCCTGATTTTCCCTTGTTGAAATTAGACATGGCCTTTCTTTATGGACATTGGCAACATCTTTGCTTATTGGAACACTTTTCATTACTGCCCCAAAAAGGTTGTGCTTACCGGATCTTGCAGAACACAGGTTTTGCATGGATTTTTCCAGTGTGAAGTGCTGTGACAGAAGGATATTTTGGTAGAGTTTTAGAGTCTTGATGTTGATTCATGGGCTCAAGATGTTCAGGGGCTACTGTTCTTAAAATATTGTGCCCCAAATAGTTATATTGTTTAATCTGCATGCCTTCCCAGTTCAAAGAAAAAAAAATGCTGCCTATTTCTTGCAGATAATTATTTCTGCTAGTATGTCCAACAGTGTCTGCTGTTGGGTGAAACTTGAATCGTGATCCAATGAATCATTACATTTGTTTCTTCTTTGGTGTTAGTAGTTCTGGTTATTTTCCAAAAGTATTTAACTCAGTGTTTTTTTCTTACATGCTGTTGTTCTCAATGTTCAGGTTATCAAGATCACTGGCACACTAATCCATCTTTCTTAAATGTTTCCATCCATTTTCTATTTATAAAATCAACTTTTTACCACTTCATGCTTTACTTCAAGTCACTAGAGGAAACTGCCATGAAACAGTCTAAAAGATTTCATGCAATATGTGCCTTTACAACTTGATAAAAGGTGTTGACTGTTTTTACTTTGATATCTGCTTCTGCCAAATACTAACTTAATCAAGCCCAGGTATCCCTATGTCATTTCTGTGTATGTCACATAAACCAGTATCTAAATTTTTGCTGAAGTCAAGACACATGAAGCCAATAGTTTCCAAATTCATCCTACAACTGACCAGTTACTTAAAGTTGTAATGATCTGGCAGATTTTAAGCTATTTTGGCTGGTTATTATCAGCTTATCCTCTAGATTCTTACACACCGAATAGCTATTTCATTTCAGTACTGAAGTTAAACTGGGTCCTTCTGCTTTTTTCGTACTGGTGTGCAAAGACTCCAGTGACCCGTGCTCTTACCACTACTCTACAGTTCATAAAAAAAAATCACATATGGTTTAAATATTATTTCAACCAGTTTCATGAACACACTGGGGTAAATTTAATTTAGCCCTGCTGATTGTCTACTAAAGATTTCCAGTATCATTATTTGTCCACTTCTTTCTTTTAATAGGTTGATAGCTAATAGTATAACAATGCTGCTATTGTATTTATATTGAGAGTGAAAATAGAATATACTATCATTATTTTGACAAACGTCAAACCACGCATTGACGTTTTTAAACTGGCTTTGACATAGTTATTGCAACTGGCAAAGTTGCTAAAAAGCTTTTACAATAGCTGAATTATGTTTCTTTAAGTTGAGGAAACATATATTTTTGGTGCTTGTATTTTGGATCATAATATCTTAAAAGTACTCAATAATTTCTATCTGAATAACTTTCAGTGCCAGTAACAGGGTGATTTCATCACATATTTTATGTAATATGTGTACCTGACATGCTGCAAGTGTTATGAGCAAATTTTAGCCTACATAGCATGCCTGATAGAATATTCCCAAAACTAGGCTCTTCTGTTCTTGATACTGTTCCCTAGGGAAATGAGGAGGTAGGTTCAGTAATTATTAGTTTTGTATGCCTGTGTGAATATGCACTTTGGCATGGAGATAACCATGTGAGCAGCATATTGTATATTTTCCTCAGTGCTAACTCAGTAGGTCTCTGCATACTTCTTTTGTGAGAAAGAGAAGCCAGAAAAGCATTACTTTATTTAGCTAGAAAATGTGCTTATATTTTTAAAAATATGAAGACTTTTTAATTATTCAGATAGGAATTTATAATTTTCACTGTTATTGTAGCAGAATTCTAAATATACTGCTAATCTCTAACTTCTTTTAATACTAATACATGAAAATCAGAAGTATTTATTAATGAATCAGATCTTTAACACAGACACTGAGTAATCTTAAAGTATAGTGAAAACTTAGTTTACACTTCGTGATGTAGATTTACTCTGAACTGTGATCAACATAATCCATTTCGCAACATTAATTAATAAAGATCCAACTGTCAGGTTGAATAGAATTTATGTTTTACTTTGTACAGTTCTTTGATGTAGCTTCAGGTCTGCATCAAAGATGAATAACCTTGTATATTTAAAATACCATAGAGAAATAATAAAATGATGTGGACCAACTTTGGCCTTCATCTCAAAGTCATGCAACTTTGAAAGAAGGTAACAGTAGTGTATCTCAGGAATTTTTTTGACTATGCTGCTTAGTGCCAGTTTCCCACTGGAAACTTGACATCCCTCCAGCATCCTACAGCTTGTGGATCCTTACCCTCTCCAGGAATCCTCTCTTGCCCAGCATAGCAGAGTCCAGCATATGGTAGCATCTGGCAGGCTTATATATACAGTAGTGGTGATCTGGAAAGGACAACTGGCTTCAGAATATGTGATGTTACCTTTCTGATGTATTTAATCACCTTTATTAGAAATACTTCTTGGGTTCTGGGGTAACTGGATGAAAATGTATTTTAGATTTCTTCATTGGAACAGAACAAGTCTTCTCAAAATAGATAAATATATGTCTGGCCAAACAAGAAAAAAAAAAAAAAAGTCATTCTTGAGATTAAGACAAACTGTCAGAAGAAAATCTAGGGAAATCTGAAACCTGCTCATATTGGTCAGGTTCATAGCATCATATTCTAAAGTGATGTCCAAACATAACTTAGATGGCAAACAGTATACCTAAACATGCTCTTCCTGCTTCATATTGTATCATTTACCAAAGTATAAGTTATATGTTGAAGCCATTGCATTCATTAAGTGTTTAGAGCAAACGTAAGACAAGGACTCTGGGTGCAACAAAATTAAAAAAAAAAAAAAAGAAAAAAGGTTGTCTAAATTATTATCATTCTGCACTCTGTTATGGCTGAGCTGAAAGGGCCCAAAGAATATACAGTTATTTCGTTTCCCACCCTCGACTTAGAGTTCTAGAAATTTACCCGTCCATTTTATTTCCTTTTGATGGATTACCTAGTGAATTTAAATGTTTTTCATCTTAATTCACACTTATTTCTATTTAAGGTCCTAAACACAGTGATACATTTCAACTAAATAGGATATTGCTGATGTAAAATAGCCCAAAACTTGAAAGCAAAGATAATTAGGTCAAGAAGTTATCTCAGATGCAGTCTTAAGCCTATTTAGTGGACAAACCTTTCTTGAGCAACTGAGGATGTATATTGCATTACTTGCTTATTTCCCTTTTTACCTTTACCTTTGATGTTCCAAAAAGGTGTAAATGCAATCTTTCATGTGGTAATTTCTCTCTCTTGCATGTGCCTAGGCTCTCACATACAGGTATCATAGGCTTTTTTTTCATGTTGCCTTTTTTTTTTTATCCTGCTTTTCCAGGATTTTTTCAGCCCTATGCAAGGGAGGGAATAGAATTCACCCAGTCATCTGATACCTTCAACTCCATGGCTCTGCAATTGCTAAGCATGTTTCTTTACCAGCTTTTAATTTCAGAATAGCCTGATCTCCAGTCCAGGAAGAAATCATTTGAGTTTTAATGGTTCTTCAAGTTTGTTCATTCATGTTCATATTTTAACATGAAAAATTTGAAATGATAAGTGTTTTTTTTAGCAGCTGTCATTGTATTTCATTATTTAAATAACTAAAAATAATAAAACAATTTAGCTAATGCAGTTTCCACTACCGATTCCCTTGCTTCGCTGGCCAGTTTTGTTTTTCCCCTTTACATTTATAGGGGTTTTGAAGCTGCAGCTGTCTCCCATATTTGTGCACACTATGAAGTACAGTAACTCGCTGGATCCTGTAGGAGTTACTGGAATACAAATCTTATTTAGAAAATTTATTCAGGTGATTCATCATGTTGGCCTTTTCTGCCTTTATATATGTTTTCTACTATATGTAGGAGATCCATTGTTTTTGTTGAGGGTTTTTTACTGTTCAAAGCCAAATTTACTTGCCTATTCCTAAAAGAGATTTTTTTTCTCTTCATGCTGGGAAAGGAGACAGGAGGATATAAAGAAATTCCAGTCTCCAATCAATCACACTTCTGTATGGAAGTTAAGCAGGGAACTGTCCCCTGTACTCCCACTCACAAAGTGCTGTGCTAGTCAGCAGAAGCACAGGCAGTATCTACTTTTTTCTCATTTTATTAACAGCGTCTTAATATGCTTTCTCCAGGAGGAAAGACATGTGTTTTGCAAATTAGGCCCATAGTCCATGTCACATCTCTTTTTGGCTCTGTAGACTCTATTTTAAAAGTGGTAGCTTATCTCTCTGTGGCAGGACCACTTTCTGCAGTTCAATAAAACTGTAATTTCACGAAGTGTATAAAATCAGTGTACATATGACCTAGTGTGATACCTGCCCTCCTGGCTGAGTCACTGGAGGTCTAGGCAGAAGTAACCTCCAGCAATGAAACTAATGCTTTACACCCTCAACTGCAAAGTCCTAATTTTATAGCTGGGATTTGTGTGGAAATCCTGTACAATCTCTGATGTTCGAAAGACCATCATCACTATTGTTATGACTCTGCCCACTGCCTCTAGTTACTAGTTAAATATAATGTTCAGAGTTATTAGAGAACTGTGGAGGATACAATCTGCCTTTTAATTACCTTGTCCCAGAGAAACAACAAAAAGGGCCACTGTATACATTCAAATGCAAGAATATTATAAAATAAATTCAGGAAACAGTGTTTCATAGTTTTAATTAGCTTGTGATTCACTGCTGTGGGAGATTTTTATAGAGTCAAATGCGTGGTGTCTTTCAAATGATGCCAGATATTTTTAGAAACCAGTGCTAACATTTTACTGCTGAGCATACCAGGAGAGGCATAGACAGATAAGCTTCCAAATGCCAGCTGATTTGCTGCAGAGTCTATGCAAGGACTTCCCTCAGCCACATACAGAAAGCAGTTGTCAGAGTGGTCTTTTCTGAAATAGCTGGTCCCGAAGGAAAAAGGATTAGTGGCCATGATACAGGTTTCACTGCTACTGAGGCTAGGAAATGCCACTTTCAGGATGAGAAAATTCAGTAAGCAGATTCTGCATGGCATTGTGCTCTTACATGTGTGTTCCCAAAGTGTCCTATTCATAGCTCTTGCTGTTCATGGAGACATCTTAAGATGTTCACCAACATTGTGCATTTCACTTATTTCCTTGAAATGTGTAAATGACTTTTTTGCTAGTTAAAGTGGGAAACAACTGTTGACATTATTTTGCTTTGGTTCATGAATCAAAAGGTCCTAAAACCTATTCTTACTGTTGTTTTCAGAATTGCTTTTATCTTCATGTCCCTGTTGTGGATATTTTTCTCTTTCTAGTAGCATTATATGCAATAGAAATTATTTATTTAAAAAAATAAAACAACACAATACTGATACAGATTAATTGTCACTAGTGAGTACTCACCAATTTCAAAAGGTGCATTGATAACATTTGGGGCATATTACTTTTTTTTCTTTTTTAATTTAGTTACCTTGGCTTTGTGTATTTATGTCTACATAGGATATTGTGTTTCAGGTTTTTCTTAGGACACTATAATGCACACAGCTTCTTAATAGCCCTGTATTGCGTTTACCTCCACAAGCAGGGATGATCGTGTTGTAATGAGGTGGAGAGCCATGACAATCTTCTGAAGTCAAATTTCTACTCTCACTTATGATTTGCATAAAATATTTCTTTTACTAGAGAGATTCCAGAAAATTGATCCCATTTTGCATTTATATACCTAATTGTTCAAATGACTAAACATTTAGGAGGCCTCTAGAAGGCCACAATGTGAAGATACCAAAAATAATCCAGTGTAGTTTACTGAGATATAAATGATGGGTTAAGTGTGTTGGGAAAGTGAAGATACTTTTCTTATAAGAACAAATTTGCTGAAACATTCAGAACATGTCTGAAATGCTTCTTTTAGAAGGTCTGTCAAACTACTTTTCATGTTTGTCATTGGTTTTCCTTTCTCCTGTTCCACACTTTAGGTCACAGTTGCAAGTAGAAACTCTCTGATAGTCTTTATGAAATGCTGTAGTAAATTCTAATCCATAAAATAATATTCTGTATTTAGCATCATACCTTGAGTTTCTATCAATGATTTATTTTCTGCCTGTCTCTCAAAGGTATTTAGAAAATGTTTTTTGACTTTTGTTTCCTGTTTTCTCTCATCAAATACCCTTTGTCCCTTCATGCCTAGTACACTTATTCCTTACTTCGGCACTACGATATATGATACCGGTGGTCTTAGAGCTCCCCCTGCTGTGGGATACCTCAATGGTTTGTTCTGCTGAGTTAGTTATAAGAAGAAATACAGCCTTGTCATAAAGATTGTCCTTCGAAATTTTGCACTTAGTGGACAGATATGCAGGCTAAGTTAGATCGAGAAATTTGGTCCTGTCCACCTAGAAAACAACTGGTAGGAAAGATAGTTTAAGGGATGTAGATGGAACTTCTGCACTTAAAGTCAGTGCAAGTTTGAAGTAAAAAATGAAATTTTCAAGAAGGTTTATTAAATTGAATTCCTTAAGATTTCTATATATTTAATTTTTAAAATAAAATATTGAAATTATGTTAAAAAATAAAATACTACACAGATTCTCCTTGGCTGACTGCAGGCCTGAGCCATTTCATAATAGTATGGAGTCCTATGTAATTTTTCATGATTCCTACACTGGTCTGTACTTACGGAAAATCAGTGGAAAGAAAGCTTCCTTATGAGACGTAATTTTTTTGAGACATTCATCTATCTTTGGCACCTAACTTAAAGATCTAGTAATAGACATGACTTGTGAGGGGGAAAAAGTTCTCAAATATTGTATTTAAGACAATTTAAATTATTGTCTGCTTTAAAATCATGCTGACATATTCTGAGTATTTGCTGCCTTCTCTTTCCATGATAATATATTTTCTGTAAATATGGGTATTTCAGTTGATGCTATGCACACCTACATAATGCATTTGTAAGAGGCAATCGAGAAGCAAAGAAATGTAATTTCCTGCTCCTCTTTCAGCAGTTTTATGCTAATAACATTTCTTGAAGATATTCCAGAAAGAATGTTGATGGCAAAATCAATTCTTTTTTAGGTGGGTGGACATTTTCCAGTATTGTTATAATAATAGATACTTTTAAATGCCCTGATGATCTTTCTTCCCTTCCGGGCTTTTCAGAATTGCTACACGTGCTGTTTTACAAAAACATCTTTGCCACCTTTTCAACCCACCAGACTGAGACATCTGGAAATGCACAAAAAACCAAAACCAAAACCTAAGGTTTATCTCTGCAGTGGAAAAAAAAAAGAAAAAAAAAAAGTGTTGTATTTGTTTAGTTTATATCCTTGGTAATGGGCTGAGAGTTGAAAGGCTGAGACTGTGATCCTCACTGTGTTTCAGAAAGAAGTTTTGCTGCCCTAAGTTCTGCAGAGTTTATTAAGTTCAATTGATGTAGCAGAAAACTCACAAGAATCTGCTCTGACAAAGGAGTAAAGAGGATTAAACTTTGAAATAAAACACACTTGATTTAATTTGCCAAATAATTTGTTCTTTACCAAGTTTTGTCTGAGAATTCACTGTTTTCCTGTATTTTCATGACTTTGTAATGTCAGGAACAGGGAGACACCAGTGCTTTGAAATGAAGGAATGTCTTGACGTGAGGGGAAGGTGCAGGCTACCTACATTGCTAAAATGTATTAACACAGGTACAGCCTATGCAAAAATAACTTACTTATCAGATGCCCTGAAAATGCTTAGGAATCTTCATTACAAGGCTTATATATAGATCTTGCTTTTATGTCATCAGTTTTGAGTATGGACATTTTAGCAATCCACTTCATACAGTATGAGATGACCATCTGTCAACCTACCAATCTTAAGAAAGCAAAAACATTTATTTCATATTTTTGTTCTTTAGTTGCAGAAGCAGGCAGAACAGAAATGTGTATGTGAAAATGTAAAAAGCTAAAATATTGCAAAAAGTAATCTGTACTGATAAAATGAGGGAGTTCAATCCCTTCTACTCAGCCCTTAAAGAATTGAACGGTAATCCAATGACAGCACAGACATACTGATAAATAAACAACAGTTTAATATGGGAAGACCAGTTTACCTAGGAGAGAAATATTTTTTTAAAAATTGAATGACTGGAAGGTGACACTAGGAAATTAACAGTAGAAACAATACTTATATTTTTAATAGTATAGGTAATTACTAAGTGACGTTACCAAGGTTTGCTATGGATTCGTCATTAGTACATTTTAGAGATATTTTTCAAACAGGAATTAATGTAGGGCAGTTTAATGATCTGCATTATACAAAAAGTGGGTTTAGGTGATCACAGTAGTTCCTTCAAGCTTCGTGGTTTCTAATGCAATTTCCGTTAATGTACAGATAGTGTATCTTTCCATATACTGTGATATATATGGCTGCTGCCAAGGTGACTGTGAGATCTCAAGTAATAGTTGCCTAAAATTAAAAAATAAAACTTAAAAAAAATTTCAAAAATAGGTGGTGTTCTGATTAAGCTTTTGGTATGAGGAATGAAAACCCTTGGCAAAGCAATAAACTACATGGGGAAAACTCAGCATGTCATATATTATATATGTATGAAATCATTTAAATGCTTCTCTTTTCTGCATGTTGATAGTCCTCAATGAATCAGTAGAATTCAGAGATTCTACTTCGGAAAACAGCAGAACAAAAAAACTATAATAGTAGCACACTTCTGTTGATATATCTAAGAAAAAAAGTCTGAAAAGATTTGATGACCTGAAACCATTCATAAAGTTGCTACTACACTGGTAAGATATTACTTGTTCCAGTAGCTATATATATATATATATATATATATGAATATATACTTTTTTTTTTTTAAACTAAGGAAATGGCTACTTTGTTTACCACTTCCTAAAAAAGAAAAAAGGAAGAAAATTCTAAATAACCTTGAATCATCTCCAGGGCCCTTTGAGTCATACTCTTAGAGCCCCATCTGCAGGTGCTTCCATGCTGTACCAATCCAACAGCTTGTGTTATAAAATATGTCTCAGTGTTAATTGACACTAATGGTCTGAGCATAGAGTACAGAAGACCAACAGAGCTTCCTTATTGCAGGAAGAGTTGGACCAGTCAAAATTTTTGACTTACTACATAAGAAATGAAGTGTCTTAAATTATAAGAACAAACTCTATTGTCCTAAAAGACTGAGTTGCCTATTGAGGTATTTTCAGTGGGCGTATTGTTCAACTAGAAAGAGATAATTTGGCTCATTATCACAGTCCACATTATAGTCAGATTTATTCTTACCCTTCTCAGCTTCTCAGCACCACCTCCTGTTAAGACTGGAATATGTTAAAAAGAAAAAAAAAAATCTTGCTTACTTGGATATGATTGTAATATTTCCTGCTGTGATATTCTGTGGCATATGGAGAAAGGCTGTTAACATGGTTAACTTTAAGGAAAAAAAATAAATTTTCCTTTCATTAAAGGGAAAAAATAAAATTACTACTTCAGCATGGGTATTTGTTCATGAGCAGGTTATTGTCATCATCTGTGATTGTGAAAAATATCGCCATAAAATAGCAAAATGCCTCTTACAGGACCATAAGTTAATTGTTTTGGAGTGCTGTGAAAATGTTACTTCTATTCATAACTGTCAAAACTTGATAGAAAGTTGGAAATATTTCATACAAATCCTCTGGTAATATAGTTATTTTTTACAATTCAGCTGACTGTTAATTAAACTCAGATATGTTGATCTTGCATATTATTTTAAACAAGCCAAAATATGAGCACAATAATGACTCTAAAAACACTAATGTGCACTTATTTTTACATGAAAATATTATTTATTGAAATATCAGTTTCTATGGCCTTAGTTAAGAGTTTTAAGAATGGGTTTAAGCTGGATAGTAGCTTGCATGTCTCTGGCTATAAATTTATTTGGCAAAAAGAGAAATTGAAATGACTTTTTAATGGTGGGTTTTAAAAGATGGAAGGACATACAAGATTTTAGATAAGTGCAATTAAGTTACCTAGGGCATTTTAGCATCAAATCTGATAAACCCCAAATTTAATCAACATACAGAATATTCAATTCTATAATCATATTTCAAAAATTAGGCAGGGAGTGTCCAAAGTGATTCATTTTCAGGTTTATTAGTCTGTCAAAATAAACATACCCACTCATGTGAAAAAGGACTTGTTTTGTAAAGTACTGTTGCATACCAATGGATTTTGTTACTTGAAAAGATCACAGAAGTCCAGAGATCTAGTAGAGAAACTGTGGTTTCAGCTGTATTAGGTTCTGCTTGACAAGTTAATTTTATTCCAAACTTCTAGCAGAAAATCCAGAATAATACTTCCAAGTTTGCAATTATCTGCATAAATAATATCCTTATTAGAGCATAAATTATAGGTAAGGTCACTCTCCTGCAACAGAAAAGAGTTAAAAATGTGTCCAAAATTGGACTTCATTATAAAGACTTCTGAGTTGATGAGATTGAACAGATTGTTCCAGTCTTTATGAAATATAGGACTCTCCTTTTATTAATTCCTACTCAAGACATTCTGCTGTGTGTAAAGATTGCTGTCCACTTTAGTCAGATGACCTCAGGTGTCATGTAAGAAAAAAGAAAGCCAGCTTCCACCCACTGCCACCCCACTTTAGCAGTAAATATCTCCACCACTTTTCTACCACACTTCACAATCCAAAATGCAATTCACAGATTCACAGAATGCCAGTGGTTCGTAGGGACCAACTCCTGCACTGAAAGAGGATCACATAGAGCAGGCTGCACAGGATTCTGTCCAGGTGGTGGGTCATGAATATCTCCAGAAAGAGAGACTCCACAACCTCTTTAGGCAGCCTGTGCCAGAGCTCTGACACCCTCAGAGCGAAGTTTTTCTTCATGTTCAGACAGAACTTCCTGCGCCCCAGTTTGTTCCCATTGACCCTTTTCCTGTCTCTGGGCACCATTGAGAAGACCCTGGCCTCATCCTCTTGACACATCCCCTTTAGGTATTTGTAAGTGTTGATGGGATCCCCTCTCAGTCTTCTCTTATCCAGGCTTACCAGACTCAGCTATCTCAGACCTCCTTTAATCATCCCCGTAGCCCTCCACGATACTCTCTCGTTCCTTGTCTTTCTTGAACTCAGGGAGGGCCAGAATTAGACACAGTATTCCAGATGCAGCTTCAATAGGGCAGAATAGAGGGCTTCTGGCCACGCTCTTAATGCATCCCGAGATACCATTGGCCTTCTTGGCCGTGAGGGCACATTGATGGCTCATGGTTAGCCTGTTGTCCCACAGGACTTCCAGGCCTTTTTCCACAGAGCTGCTTCACAACAAGTCAGCCCTGGGGTTATTCCTCCCTAGGTGCAGGACTCTACACTACCCCTTGTTAGGCATGTTTTCCAGCCATGCACCAGGAACAGCCATGTGTTTAAAGTCTGTGCTTGGTGCAGAAAAAGGCAAAAATGGGAAGAAAATTCATTTCTAGTTCTAGTGCACTGCTAAGACTATAATAAGGTATTTTTGATCTCTTGGGACTTCTCAAAGTATTATTATTATTATTATTATTATTATTATTATTATTATTATTATTACTACTACTACTACTATTATTATTATTATTAAAATATCAGCCTCATTTTGAAAAAGCCTCTTAAGAAGCACTTATATTTAAATTGTGAGTTGGTGAGACCAGTGTGATTTTTTTTGCAGAAAAGCATGTGGCCATTGGAGAGTTCATTCCATAATATATTTGTGCACTACCCCATTCAAATTTGAGGATAAAAAGAAGTACTCATTTTAATTTAAACTGTTGAAATTGCATTTTGTAGAGCTGGCACCAGGAAGAGGTTTCAATTTCATGCTCTTCCTGATAGTCAAAATTCATTTCAATACTAATTACAATAAAAATAAGCATTCTAGCAGTTTTCATGACTAGCTGGGTACCTTGAAAATACACTTTTGGATCAAAATGATAGGTTTGTCCTCTCTATTATTTCAATAAATAGAAGTACCTAGAATGGTTTTAACATTATTCTGGACCTCTTTTTGAAAATGCAGCTCAAATATTTACTTGAATGTGAAATGTGTTGAATTCAAAACAATGTGTTTTAACTCAAACAAATCATCTTGAAAACAGCAAGCCCATTAGCTTACTGTTGGCTTCAGCATGTTTTCTGCAAATATAATGACAAACCTGTTACATGGTGCAGGATGGTAGGATCTTTTCCAATAAAATTTAAGGAAGGACAGTAGAACTGTCTTTTTTAGTTATAGTTATGTATAGTTTACAATATTAAGTGCTTTGCTTGCAATTGCAAATTTGGCAATGGTCTTAAAGAAGCCTGAAAATATAATCTCACCTATTTCAGTGCCGCAGGGTCACGACCAAAGGCACAGACTGGAATTCTGTACAGTGAGATCTTTCAATAATGTCAAATATGTAACTAGCTGCTTGCTATTGTGAATGTTCCACTGATAACTGAGAATATAATTGTTGGCAAGAGTAATACGTTTTAGAGTTTTCAATTAAATACCAGACTATAATATCAGGAAATCAGAGACTGGTTTGGGTTTGGACGGGACCTCAAAGCCCGTCTAGTTCTGACCCCCCCACCATGGGCAGGGACACTTCTCTGGGCAACTCTGGCCACGCCTTGCAGTAAACACTAAACATTCCCTCTCCAGATTCCTTGCAAGCCCCCTTCAGGTATTGGAAGGCTGAATATGCACCATGAAATAAGTTATGTTTGTGTGTCTGTTTTCCACAAAATTATTAATAGCAAGTGCACAGTTGTTTGGGGTTGGTTTGGGTTTTTTTGTTGGTGGTGGTTGTTTGGTTTTTTACATGTTTTTTTTGTTGGTGGTGGTTTGGTTTGGTTTATATGTTTATTTGTTTTAAGAAGAAAATAGAAAGCATTTGCAGCAGGGTTTTGTAGAAGCTTCACCTTTCCTCATAGTAAAAAGCTGTTGTCTTCTGTCTCTTCCGTCTCTCTGATCAGTGGTGGGAGCAGCAGACTGCTGTCCTGGGTTGTATATTCAGCCATTATGACATGGTGGTGGTGAGGATTCACGTATGGGAAGCACTGTGGAGGACAGCTGGAACAGGGCTGAGGGTGCCTGGGGAGCGGGTGAGCTCCCTGCTTGCTACACCTTGGCAGAACCTCTGACTCCTATTTCTTAATAGCTTTGAAAGGCTTGCAAACATAATGTCTACTGCCTGGTTGTAATTCCTGCTCTGTCTGCTGAAGCCAGAAATTGATGCAGCTACTGTTGCATCAGGAAGTTAGGCTATGATTTCTCCAGAGGCCCGTTGATGATACCCGTTTCTGAGTCCATCTCTCTGGTTGGTTTTTATTCTGTGGCATTATGTTAATGACTAAATGGAATGTGACTCCTCTTGTGTTTTTCTTTTTTTTTTTTTTTTTTTTTACAATATTTGGGAATTGGTTTTGTTTCCTGAGAAAATTCTGTGAGGTAGTGGTATGTAGGTGTACTCTTCTAGCTCCAGGAAATGGATGAGAATCATCTCCATATCAGGGTTCTTTACCACCCATTTAGGTGTTCAGAAAACTATAAACAGGCTTTTGGGAAACCAGGGCTCTATACGAAACCCTGCATGATAAGAATGCAGAGTTTCTTGTGACCCACCTTAACTGTTTAGATTGGGGTTTCTTTTTTTGTTGCAACTAATTGGCTACCAGATCTTGGCTCTTTTTTTAAGAAAAATCTTTGTACCTGTGGTTACATATAATGAGTTGTTCCACCGGGCTCCAGGCAGTTATGATAATAACATATTTTTCTTCAAACAAAATGCATATAGCTGAGCAGGACTGACAGTCTGCATACTGCAGCTCTTAGGAGTGTAATGCTTATACTCTATTATCTATTATTGGTCTTGATTTCCTGTATCAATGGCAAAATACAGTTTTAATGAAAAGACACACTTTACAATTTGCAATCTTGCTAACAAGTGACATTGTGACATCACTGGAACATTATGCTACTTTATTCAGGTATTTGAGTGTGTTATTTTTTTATATATGTCATATTAAACCTTCTTCTATTTGCCCTTGATGCAAAGGAAGCTGAGACACTGGAATAAGGTGAGAGGGAAGGAAGAGAAAAGGATACAACAGAAGAATGTTGTTTCCGTGGCAACAGGCACTGTGCTGCTCAGGACATAGGTGGCATCTGTCTTAAAGACTGTTTAACAAAATGTATGCAGCAAAATATGAAACAAAGCTTAGTATTTCTATGGCAAGAGAAGACTTCCCTCAACCAGTCCCCAATAACTCCAAACACTTTGAAAAAAACCTTCAATCTCTGTTAGTTGAGAATTTGAATATAGGTTAATAGGAAATAGACATTTATTCCTTTAAAAAAAAAAAAAGTCCAGGAAAAGATACTAGAAATTAGTGAATTCTAGTAATCACTGTTGCTGATATAACAAAGTCATTATGGTCTGCTTTAAGGTGGGAATCATTTTGAAAAGAGTGGTACTTTCACAGAGGTGAAGATCTGCACATGCAGGCTACAGCTTTTGATGAAAAAGCATCACTGGCACTGTGAACACTGAAAGCGGTTTGGAAGATGGCTTCTGTGGGCATTCTGGCAAGGATAATGTCTGTGCTTTTGATTTTCTGCAATGTAAATGTAAAATTAAGAATGTATAATGTACATAAAATTTTGAGTTAATTCTGTTCTGAATTTTTTCACGTATTGATTCACAAAGCTCAGTTGAGTCTTGGTTCTGGCTTGGCTACTCCTCTATTAGACATATATTCACATAAATGAAATTCATGTTCAACTTTGCATAAATTAAGATGACTTTTTCTCCTTTTCTCTCGGACTATGTTTTTAGGCAAAATTATCTTCAGTTAGTTGTCTGGATACAATATTTTTGCAATGAAACTTGAATTGTGCATACATGTTCTCAGTTATGTCTAGAATAGGAGCAGTTATGTCAGAAAGATACACAGCAAAGGTGGTAGATGGAAATAGTGTCTGTACATTAAAATAATAGCCCATGAAAAGAAAATAAACTATGGCCTTGTGGGCTTTATATATGGTATAAGAGTGTACCATACCGTTTGTAGTAAGTGTGCCTCAGTTTTATGGAAGCCATTGTCATTTTTGGTTGTGTCTTTCTGGGGTTTCATTTGCATCCTACTTAGATCAGAATTATCCCCCTTTTTTTACAAGTACTGCAATTATGTGTATGAATTAAGTGAAGTAGATTTATAGTATTATCTGTTGCAAAGCAGAAAAGGAACTTATTAAGAATTTGACTTATCTGTTAAGAATCAAGTGATAAATTCTTTTATTTCTGGTGTTTTGCAATCAGGTGAGGTGAGTATAAAATAGCAACAAACCAGAACAATGGCAATTCAGACTTGGCTGCCATTTACTTGAAGGGTAAGTTAATGTTTAGGCAAAGTTAATGGCACTGGAAAAAGAGAACCTAGGAATCCCCCTCATTCTTCTGGAATCATGCTGTCCTTTTATGTTTAAAAATTACTGAGGCAAGAAATAGGTTAGGGTTACTCCCAGTTGTGCCTTCTTTTTTCCCCCCACTCAAAAAGAAATTATGTCAGCATTTTAGGTGAGATTGCTCCAAACCATAAGCAGCATGAAATGTCAGTGGTCACAGAAAAAAGTGGCATCTTTCCAAGGGTAGAGAAAGATCAACAAGATTAGTTTAATATTTCTTAAAGGTTGGGGAATTATTTAATAAAAGTAATATTTTATGTGATAATGCTAGAAATAAGGTCATGTTTAGCATGTTTGGTTTTGTTTTGCATACTAATCTGTTTAAGATGAGATCAGGAAGCAATTCTTCCCACCATTGAAATGAAAATTTGTTGCCTTGAAGGAAATACTTTTTTACCTCTTTCTGAAGTATCCCATCATGAGCACCCTTTCTTACATCATCACGATGTAATTTAGAAATTCATATGGCTTTATAACATTGAATTGCAAGTATGCTCCAAATGCTGTGTTCTAATCCAAAAAGTAGCTTTTGTTTATATAAATTAGTGTTTATATCTGTAAATGAAATTTTTCTGTATATACTTACGTATTTAATAGATTTATATTTGTAGATAGATACTTACACACTTTAAACTTCTCTAACTATATACTTTTAAGTATACTTCTAAAGCTGTACGTATAAACTTATATCATAATGTATATATACTGCAAAGAGTAGAAACTCCGTAATGAATAAAAATTTGTTTTATTTGTTTTTCATAAAATTGTTTTATGCTGGAACTTCAGTGGACTCTAAATCTTTTATGCTTCTCAGTGAAAATCAGCTTTAAAAAACTGTAGCATTTTACATTGTATCTTATTCTGCTAATGTTAGAGCCTAGTCCCATAGATTGTCAAACCCGCATAGCTCTAATCATCTGTGTTAGTCTCCTGTTTGCTTGCGAGGGTAAAATAAATACTGTGTTTGTCACACTGATAAAATGGCTACCAAAATTAGGAAACTCTGATTTGGCAAATAAGAAAAAAAGAATGCTTATGAAGAAAGGGCCCATTTGCTAAGTGTTTAATGGGCCTAGCTTTGTTTTTAATTTATTTGTAAAACCATCACCTTCTAGAATTTTCAAAGACAGACATTTGAAGCAAAGAGACACATGGCTTTCAAACTTTTCTTTGGAGTGGCAAGGTTTTCTAACCACTGGCATGCTTGGAGATGACACTGCCCTAGAGAGAGATGCAGATTAGATATAAGGAAGAAATTTTTTTATGATGGGGGTGGTGAAACACTCAAACAGGTTGCCCAGAGAGGCTCTAGATGCCTCATCCATAGAAACATCTAAACTCAGGTTAGACAGAGCTCTGAGAAAACAGATCTTGTTGACAGGGGCGTTTGTACTAGACAACTTTTAAAGGTCCCTTCCTGCACAAACTACTCTATGATTCTATGATGCTCTTATACAGGTGCATATCCAGATATATGTATTCCAGTCTAAACATGTAGGTCAAGTTACAGGATCATGGCTCTTCCAAACACTACAGTTTTCAAGCTAAAACTTAACACGGTTTTGCTTCTTTACACTTGCTCTGTTGGATGCAGGTAAAAGCTGATGGAACTTGGTAGGTGTACAACTGACAAAGGCCCCAGCAGCACTTTCAGTGCTTCTAGAAATTTATTTTCAAGCACTGAGGAAGAAATAGATTTATTTGCTATTTATGGAAAGCAATCCATAGAAATTTGATGTGAACACCAACAAGAGTGAAAAAATACTACAAATTTGACCGTCCTCTTTCTTCCAACAACTTTCTTAAAAGGATCACAATATTGAACAGGGAGGTTGAATTAGGTGATCTCCAGAGTTACCTTTAAACCCAAGTCCATGTTCAGTGTACCTGTACTAGAAGAAGCAACACAGTACATAAAGTATTAAAGAAAACTTCTGTTAAAAACAAAAGTTTCCTACTTCCTGATTTATTTCCTTGAGAAAATTTAGATCAGATAAAATGAGCGATCACATTTTTTACATGCATTATAGATTGTAATTCATATATATGTTCTTTGACACTGAATTTGCAGAAGGATTGAAGCATTTGTCAAAATGCAGTGAATAATGTTTCGGAGAGTAAATCTTGAATGTGAATGTAAATGTAATTGTCTTTTAGATGCCATAGTGTCAGAGACATGAGAAATTGCAGATGGATTCTTTTTGGTACCCTAGTTGCTGACACTTGATAGAGGAAATCTCTGTATGACTTTCAATACTGTGTGTTATTATAATGGGCTGTATTCCCATTTTTGTGTAATGAAATGCAAGTTATTGGAAACAGACTTTTCTTGGGATCCTGTGGAGAAATTAAAAGTAAGTGAAACAATTTGCCCCAAGTTATGCAATCTTTTTGGGTGTAAACCAGAACAAAACCCAGATTTCCTGGTTTACAGGTGGACTTTCATAGGTTAGTCTTACACTGGAGGAGAAAATAGGTATCCACTTACTTTCAAAACAGTTTCAAGTGAAGTACTGATAAATTAAAAAAATCACAGAATCATTTGGATTGGAAAAGATCTTGCAGCGCATTGAGCCCAATGGTAAATCTAACACTGCCAAGTCCACCACTTTCCTTAAGCTCCATGTCTGCACACCTTTACCTCCAGGGACGGTGGCTCAACTACTTTCCAGAGCAGCCTGTCCCAGATATTGACAACCTTTTTGGTGAAGACATTTTCCCTAATATCCAATCTATACTTCCCTTGGCACAATTTGAGGCCATTTCTTCTTGTCCTACTGCTTGTTATTTGGAAGAAGATGACAATACCCACCTCACCATGACCTCATTTTAAGTAGTTGCAGACACTGATAAGGTCTCCCCTCAGCCTCCTTTTCTTCAGGCTAAAGAATTCCAGTTCCCTCAGCTGCATCTCATACAATTTGTGCTCTAGCCTCTTCACCAGCTTCATTGCTGTTCTTTGGACACACTCTAGCACCTCAATGTCTTCCTTGTAGTGAGGGGCCCAGAACTGCACACAATATTTGAGGTGCAGCCTCACCAGTGCTGACTACAGGGGAATGATCACTTCCTTGGTCCTGCTGGTCACCTTAGTTTTGATACAAGCCAGGATGTTGTTGGCTGCTTTGGCTAGTTGGGCACACTGCTGGCTCATACTCAACCAGCTGTTGACTCACACCCCCAGGTCCTTTCCACCAGGCACCTTTCCATCCACTCTTCCCCAGCCTTGTGTTGTTGCATAGAGTTGTTGTGATCCGAATGCAACTTTGACATTATAAAGGTAATTTCTGCTAATTAATTTCTTCCTGACTGTTATTTTGAACAACGTAAGCACTATATTTATATGATTCCCTCCATGATCAAATAGAGAAGAAAATGTATTTATTTTTATTTTTAAAGTGTGGAGTCCAATTGTAGTCTAAAGGAAGCTTCAATCAACATGATACTGTAATGCAGCGTGATATTCTGTTACCACCAGGGAAGATGCATTATTACATTCCTGTGTTATCTTGTCAGATTTCTGCATTACATTAAAAATATCTAAGTATACCTGTAAAGAGGCACAATAATACTTATTAGTAACCTTACACTAATCATACTGATAAGAGACATTTTTTTGTCCAAAGACATTTTTTGCTTCTTACTTTACCCCAATCTAAGAAAATTATTTAGTATTTCATGTTGCTTTAAAGAGTTTGCATATTGAAGAAGCAAGAAGAAAGTAGAATGAAAATTAGTTTACGTAGACCAGATAATGTCTGGAGTTTAATTTGTACATTTTGCTACTCAGAAACTGATTTATATTTTTATATCACACTCTGTATCTTGTTGATGCAGAACAATACATGTTGCTCTTCAAATTCAGCATATCTAGATATAAATATACATCTGTTTACACATAATGTGTGCTGTAGATAAATGCAATATTCACCAATGATTATCTCAACCTACAGAACAGAAATTTTAATAGAACTATTATATATATAAGCAATGTGTTTACAAGACATTATTATGGAAAAATCTACTATTCATAGAAAATATGCTGTTAAATTATTTATAACTGTATGTTTCTAGTAATTAACAGGACTCTGGTATACCCAAAATGATAGTGATGAATGTCACTGTTGAATTAATTAGGCATAGGTACAACTGTAAATGTTTTCGTGTCAATCAGTTTTCCTATATTATTGATTTACACTGAGTAGCATTACATCATGTAAAGTTGATTCTGTGCAAAACATAATGCAATGTAGCAGAGCATGTTGTTATTTTGGTATTTTGAATAAATTTGATGCATTAATAATTCTTGAAAAAAATAACAATTTAAAGTCTGTACTTAAGATGTAAAAATTCGTAGCAAATTAAAACAAACAAAAAAGTCTGGTAGGCCTCTAGAATTAAGGATCTTTTCTGCTTATATTTTTTTGCATAGTTACCCACAAAATAATTACAGAAAGTGGTGCTGTAAATGTATTAAGAATTATTTATTTTGCTTCATTTGTATTCACAATGATCCTAAAGAATTCTTATCAGTTCTTATGTGTATGAGGCTACATAATACAGTACCCTTCAAAGTGCAAATGTTTCTGGAGTGGCTACAGCTTGAAACCAGGTTGAGCATGAAGAATGGACTGGCTACAGATGGGAACATTGGTTACAGAACTATCATCTTAGTCATGTACCATGACCTAAACTTTCAAAGAACCAGTACATGTAGCTTATTAAAGCAGTGAGCTGTTTTTACTCCTGTTGTAAAGAAATTTTAGGTTATCAGTTGTTAAGGTTGGTCTGTTGTGATAGGTATCATGATTCATAGACTTGTTGGTTCAACTAGAAATTGTAGGAAGCAGTTCTTCTGTGCGTGTCTGTCGTTTCTTGCTGAGTGTTTTCAGAGTTGCATGTAGCTGCTTGCCCCATCTTAGGAATGTTCCTGAGAAGTGGTGTCTCACCCATTACAAGCAACATAGCAGCATTTTCTCATATAAAACTTGCTTATCTTGGCAGTGTAAATATTATTGAGTAAAAGGATACAGATATTATCCGTAAATAAGTAGTAATAAGAAAAGATGGTGTCTGTGGAAGGGGGTGATACCTAATGTTACGTGATAAGCCATACCTTGCTGTGTGTGTTCTTTGCCTTTTACCTTGATCATCTTTCACTGATGTCATTAACCATTTTTCATAGCTTCTTTGAGTAATATAGAATTTTCATTGTCATAGCAACTTTTGAAATCCTTTATATATAACTTATCACATGCTGTTTTGCTTTGAAATGCAATCCTGTTCAACTGCAAAGTATATCAGAAATGACATATTGGTCTCGTATTGTTGCCAGAATAGTCAGTGAGTTATGCACAAAGTATTACACAATCTTAAAAATAGTGCAATTTGATCGGCCTATTGGCTACTTGTATTTGTTTTCCAGATGTATGCTTTTCATTGAAATGTTCAAAGTCTGTTGGAACTATAACTACCAAACTCTTTCTTTAAACATTAGGAAGGTTATGAGGATGGGAATTGTGGTGCTAAAGAGCACAGAGCAGCAATAGGTAGAAGGCAATTCAGTACTAAAGTTTCTCAAGATCCTTAAATAACCTCCTTAAAACATACTTTCTACTTCAGCCATCTTGGTTCCAGATTATGATTTAGAAGCCTTCATAAATTCCAATTGGGAGCATAGTAAAGAATGATCATAGTTGAGGTTCAGAGACATAGGTATGGTCATGATGCGTTCGGGTGTTTTATCTTACTTGATAGTCATGGGAAACAGGCTTTCTGGAAGGGTCCAGTCTCCCTGGCATCAGAGCTGTTGGAACAAGCAGGATCAGTAGATGCAGCCAGGTCTGAAACTCTCAGTCACTCCACTGTTAATGCAAGATTGCTGAAGGACCTGTTGCTTTCTGCCCTGGCTGTCCAGGGGGCTTTTACCAAGGGTGTTGTTCTGACAAGAGGGCTACCAACTGTGTTGCTCCTCTTGCTTCTGTTGATGGGAAATCTCTTCTAAGCCCTCACCTTTCTTGGTGATGCAGCTGCAAGATCTTCACTGGTTTTATTTCTCAGGATGGTGTAGGAATTTATGTTTGCTATATTTAGCAAATAATTCCAAGCAACTATCTCTCCTCATGCCTTCACTATCATCCCCTCACTGTGTTTGTATTCCCCAGAGCTTGGCCATCAGAGTGTAAGAGCATTCTTTGGCCACTTCAGTCCAAAATCCAGTAACGTAGTGCCATTCATTTCCAACAACCACTGAAGTGACTCTGTGCTGAAGTGGCTTAGCAGCACTCTTATATTCCATTTTACAAGCTCCACCCTGGAAACAGCAACCTTTCCTGGGTGGACAGGGATACCTTGTTGAGCAAGCTGGGAGTGTAGAGGAAATAGTCTGCTGAAAAAAAGCAAAAGTCACAAACATTTCCTAAGCCATTTTCTAATGCCTGAGTTCTGAATGTTTAAGTAGCATACCTAGATGGACAAATATGAGGGCAGTGAATTTATACAAAAATAAGGAAAGAAAAGTTTATGGAGGAAGGAAAGTGTAGAGTAGGAGGAAAGAAGGAGGAAAATAGGCTTGGGAGGTAGAAATGTTATAGTAGACAGCAGTTAAGATTTTTTCCTTATTATGAAAACACATATGATCTTTTACTACAAATGTCTCTCATGTTGTAAGCTTCTGTAGCTGTTGGTGCTGTACTGTCCCAAACTGGGAGCAGAAGCATGCACAGATACCTTTCTCTGCTTAATGTCTACCATCAACATTTGAGAGTCATTACTTTCAGAGTGGGCATCTTTGATCTCTTTCCCTAAGAAGAACAAAAAAAAGAAAAAGTAGAAGATCTAATGCTCTCTGTGTGATGGCAATACCACATAGCAATCAGTTTTCAAATATTCATTATGCAAGTATTTTTATTCTGCAGTCTAGTGAGAAGCAAATTATGCTTCTTCATCTGGTATCGACTGTTTCTACAAAAAGGCTGAGAGGATTTGAGTGTGTTTCAGGAGGAGGAAGCTAAAATTGCTCCAAATTTCTCCTTGTCCTTATAATTCTTCCCCCAGCTGTGGTTTTAATTAGTTCTGCAACAGCACCACTGAGAGTCTATCCATCAATACCAAGATTCAGACGTTATAAATGTACACTAGTCTTGCACATAAAGAAAGTATGTTTATAAAGGTGGAACTTATTTTTAAAGTTGTGCATAATTTTGGACTTCATTAAGATATACACTGTAGTCTTTAAAATATCAGGGAGGTTCATTTAAACTGTCAGACAACCTTATCCTTTCCATCATCCCTCTGTGGACTGGAAGACATAGAAACACAGCCCTGTCTAATGCTTCCAGGATATCTGTCCCTCTCATACAGCATTAGAAAGCCTGGCTGACTGACAAAATAGAAAATGGTAGACAGATATTATGAAATAACATATTAATATTTTATAATGCTAATTCAATGTAGCAAGAAATGTTGAAATTGTTAATATTTAATATTATACCCTGATTTTTTTACTGCGTGTCTTTTCCATAACCTTTCTTTCACCAGACTATATGAGGAAAGAACATAGTCCAGCCCATTATCTATGTGTACAAGCTACTGACTTGGTTTTTAGATGGGGTAAGTTAATTTTCGCAAGAAGGTGGGAGGGGACACAGCCAGAACAGCTGACCCAAACTAGCCAATGGGGTATTCCATACCATGTGATGCCATGCTCAGTATATTGTAGGGGGAGGAGGAGGAGGTTGGCTGGGGAAGAGTCATCACTGTTATGTATATTCTTTTATTAGTGATGGTGGTGGTATTTCACATCTCATTAAACCGTCCTTATGCCAACCCATGAGTTTTACCTTTTTCGTCTGATTTCCCTCCCCATCCCATAGGGAGGAGGGTGGAAGAGGAGTGAGAAAACAACTATGTGATGCTTAGCTGCTGGCTGGGACTAACCACAACTGCCAGGATAAGAATGGTTTACAGATATTTCAAAATTGTTGTAGGAGCAAAAAAAGTAAATATTAAATGCACTGAATTAGAAAAGATCATGAGCAAATAGCATTTTACAGGTCTAAGGGGTACAACTAATAACCGTTAACACTGCCTGCTGCTTAGGAAGTTGCAAAACTCCTGAGTTTCAAAAACTGTTTTATAATATGGCACATAATGAAACAGGAAATGTTTAACAATACTTTTGTATTTAGAGCTGGCATTTGTAAATCAATTTTTTTGGTGACAACTGTTCACAGAGCACAAAAAAATGATGGTAATAAGGAAGCTGTTAGTATTGAGCACAGAAAACAAAATTCAGTCCTGTTGTGGAGAGGAAACAGTGGTACTGACAGCTGATGAATGCATGATGGCACATCAAGGAAAGGGAAAGAATGCTCTGGCCTTCTCACTTCTCTTTTCTTTCTATATGACTGTATTAACATTAGTTGCAACTACAATAGTTTTAATCACTGAATCAGAATTTAGCTTTGAAGTGTTCACTGGAAGCTCTCTCAATCCAATCCTCTTCTTTCAGCAGAGTTAACAATGTTTGATCAAGCTTCCCAGGGCTGTAACGAGTGAAGCCTTGAGTACCTACCATGAGTGGATATTCCACAAATTTTTTGTGGAAGCTTGTTTCTATTCTTAACCATAATTACGATTATTTCCTTCGATTATGTCCATATGAAATATTACTTTGTGCAAACTGTGACTGTTGTTTCTTGTTTTTTTTCTGTGAATCACTTGAGCAGAGTCTGTCTCTACCTCCCTATATCCTTTCTATATGTAGTTGAATACAATATTTACATCTCTCTCCCTATATCCACGCTATGCAGACCCTGTTCCCTCAACATTTCTCACCATGTGTCTCAGTAAGACAGTCCTCTGTTCAACTTTCACCAGTTTCTGGTGTCAAAGGAAAAGTCCTGTGTCTGCTCCATTAACACTCTCAAGTGCTTGAGATACATGCTTATCAAAGAATCACAGAATCACAGAATCATAGGGGTTGGAAGGGACCTCGAGAGATCATCGGGTCCAACCCCCCCTGCCAAAGCAGGCTCCCTAGCTCATATTGCACAGATAGGTGTCCAGACAAGTCTTGAATATCTCCAGAGAAGGAGACTCCACCACCTCCCTGGGCAGCCTGTCCCAGGGCTCTGTCACCCTCACTGTGTAAAAGTTCTTCTGCATGTTGGTGCGGAACTTCCTGTGCTCCAATTTGCAGCCATTGCCCCTTGTCCTATCTCCACAGACCACTGAAAAGGGGTTGGCCAATTCCCCTGCATCCCATACTTAAGATATTTATAAACATTAATAAGGTCCCCTCTCAGTCTTCTTTTCTCCAGGCTGAACAGCCCCAGCTCACTCAGCCTTTCCTCATACGGGAGATGTTCCAGGCCCTTAATCATCTTCGTAGCCCTTCTCTGGACTCTCTCCAGGAGATCCCTGTCTCTTTTATACCAGGGAGCTTTGAAGGGTACTGTATTATTTAGTTTGCTGAGGCCAACCATCACCCTAACCTGCCATCCACTGCTGCCCTTACTATTCACGTATCTGAAAAAACTCTTTTTATTATCCTTTATGTCCCTTGCCAGTTTCATTTCCAAGCAGGCTTTAGCCTTTCTAGTCGCCTCCCTACAGGTCCTGACAACATCCCTATATTCCTGCCAGGTGCACAGACCCAGTTTCCATAGTTCATAAACCCTCTGCTTTTTAAGCAGAGATAATTACACATTATCTTGAAGACAACCCAATAAGCCCCACTGAGAAAGAGAATACATTAACCTGGGCTTGCCTCTGTCTAACTTGGGCTTGACTGTCCAATACAATTACACAGCACAACTTTCCAGCTTCTTCATGGTCCTGGGGCAGCTTTCAGGAGCTGTGATGCTGCACGACACCCAGGAGCACATGCATGAATTGTTGCTGTTGAGATGGGAGAGGTGGAGGTCTATGAGCAACCGTACAACAAGCAAACCTACATCTCTTTGTCAGATGCTGGTATCCTTTGAAGGTCTGGCTATTTGAAAATCACATATTTGTGATATAGGCTCTTTAGCTAAACAGGGAAGGAGTACATAATTAAAGCTAAACCAGTTAGCCTAAACCCCTTTCTTGTTATATGACATATGGAAGCCTCTTCCTTTTCTAAGAACAGTTTTGTAGCTCTTTTATCACTGTAGCAAGTATGAGGGGAGAGAGAGATGGATGATGCAATTTTGGGGAAGCGTACAGGGATCTGTTATGATCCTCTGAGTCTGAAGAAGCATCTAAAGTCATTTACATGCTGCTTGGCAGAGATAGCTGTACTCTACAGCAGTAAAACATGCACTCCTATGCTGTTTTAATGTGTTAAAACAGAATAAAACTTTAAAATGAGGATTTTTTTCTAACTGCTGAATTTTCTTTTTCCCTAATATGAAAATATTCCTCCTGGAATTTGTCACAGGTATTTTCTTATAATCTTCTTATTTCTGCTATCCCCTAAGGGCCACAGAATGCCTATCATGAAAGCAAAAGATGTGACTTAGAAAATTATTTTTAAAAAAAGTGAAAATGTAACTCAATCTACAGATGTAAAACATGAAGGTCTCAGTAGTCGGCTTCTCCTGGTTATAAATATTACTAAGCTTCACATGCCAAGGTCTAGTAGTAATGTTAATTTCTTCACTCAGTTAAGATCTTCAGCCTGTTTCTTCTGAATACAGTACCTACCTCCAGAAACTATTTCCACGCTTTTTTCCTGAAGAGTTTCATCCAGTATAGAAGTCAGCTTTGTAACTGCTTTAATTTAATTCAAATAAAAGGCTCTTTATCACAGTTTTCTGTCAGTATTACATTATCAATTTCCATTTCTAAATCATTAGCCAAAAATAGTAACAGGGCAAAACCGGCATTTTTAGTATGTTTGCAGCATTTGTAGGTGTAGATACTAGATGCCTGAAAAGAAATTCAGTAATACTAGTTGTTATCATGCAGAAATATAGGACCTCTAAAAAGCAAATACAGGGATTTAACAGTAGCACAATATTCATTCATTGACAGTGAGGCTATGATAAAAAAGCCCAGTTGATGCACATAAGGAATTGTTTTCTTGTCTTCTCATCTTTTCATAGATCTCATGTTTGGGGGGCTTTATTTATTTATTTAGAGTGGTGAATGCCACAGTTCTTGACAGTTGTCTGACAGTCCTGGATTCTGAATGGTTTGTTACGCGTTTACAAAGATTTTTCCCTTTAGTAGAACTGGATTTAGGAAACAAAGTTTAGATCCTAACACAGCAGTCTGATCTGTTCAAAAGCAGTCAAGCAATATTTCCACTCTGATATTCTCCAGTTTTGCACCTGTGATTCATTAGCATCTGAATTGGTGTGTGCTTGGAGTCTCATTGTGTCTCATTGAGAACTCCAAGAGGAGTAGATAGCAAAGCCTGGAAAGTCCAGATGTTAGGCTAGTCAACACCATCGAGGGTGGGATTTTGGTTTTTGCTCAGGAAAACATGAACAGAAGCAAGCCAGAAAAATGCTGAATAGGTAAGAGAAGTTTTTTACAGCAGCACTGACTTCTGATGTGTGTCAGATCCATTTGTATAGCCTTGTGTTCCATATAAGGCTCTTCAATGTGGCTTGTGGACTGACCATTCAGCCATTCATTCATCATATTTTCATGGTGTTTCTGCTGAATGTATAATAGGAAAGAAATTCAGTAATACTGAAAAAATAGGGCTTTATTCTTTGGTTTTATGGCTTTTTTCAGGTTGGGGGGTGGGGGGAGGGGAGCAGAGTGGGGTGGGTGGTGGTGGCCAAGAACATCACTCTCTGTGTAACTAAGGTGACAGGAGATACATTTTTAAACTGATGAGGATTATTTTTTAAAGCACCAATTCTTTACTGTTTATTGTTACATGATTTGGATAAATTATTAGGCATAAATGCTGTCCTGACCACTGGAAAATGTCCTGGTAGTCTAGCCACATTTTAAATTCAAGGCATTCTTTTTTCCTCTCACATTTTTCTTCCTATAATTCAAGTGATTTTTAAAATGGGGTTTTGTTGACAACAGAAACTTGACCTGTGACATTATTTGTCACAGATTTTTTTATTGAACTAAAAAGCAAAAGAACTTAGAGATCATAAAATGCCTGCAATACTTTATTTTTTAAGGTTTGATCCATAGTTCTATGGCTGCAAAACCTTATTTACTATGAAGATCTGAGAATTCACATTTTACTTAGATGTTTTTGATATTAGTAAACATATTCATATTCAAAAATATTGAACTAAAAATAATTTTAAACTCAAGGGCATAAAAATATATTTTGGCAGCTGATTCAGTAGTTGATAATTAAAATAAAAAAATTATATGAGATTTTCCACAGAAAAAGGAAATTTTTGTTGTACAGAAGCTGTCAAATAGAAGTGTTCTATCAAATATTCAGCATTCTAAGGGACTTGTTAATGAGCAGTGCCTGTAAGAAAAAAATATTTGTAATAAAATTTGGAAATAATTTTGAATATAAAAGAAATATAGTGTCTTTCTGTATATATTTATGTGCTAAATTCACATTCAGGGTGCAGCAACATTAAAAAAAAAAAAGATAAACAGCATTGATACCTCAGTAAAAATAATCCATTTCCCTAGTGTTTCTGTAAATACTTTTTTGTGCTAATGATGTAAATAAAAATTATAAGCTTCCATGTTCTAATAATTCCTTTCTGAATGTTCTGTTTTCTAGGTAAGTACTCTCTGTATTATTCTTCATTAAACCGACAGAAAATGTAAATACCTCACTGCTTTCTCAAAGTGCAACAAAAAAGAGGTAAAAATCACAAAAGAAATGAAAGGATGTCTGGTAAGAATTCACTTTGGTTTATATGCTTATCTGCTTTGTTTTTGGAGGAATGTGACCATTACAGAGTTAGCTTGTGTAGACTCGGTGAGATAAATTGATTACAACAACTGTCCATGAAATGCTCCCAGGTGAACTTGAGGCAGGACTCCTACCTTTTGACAGTCCAGGTTCACATTATTAATGGAAAGGTTTTTAATTTCCTAATAGGTTGAAATAGAGTTCTGATGGCAGAAATCTCAGTGATTAACAGTTGGTTCCTTGAAAGCAAAACAAGACAGGAAATAAAAAGTGAAAAGGATAGAAAAATATAAATGTTCATATTGATGAAGCAGTCTCAGGTAAAACAGATGATCTTCTGACTGTCTCCAAAATCTAGCTGTTCTGTGCTGAATAGAAACTATTTATGACATTAGCAATAGTTTCCATTGTAGTTATAGTCGCAGAAATGCAGGAGGCACCCTTAGCCACCTAGGACTGATCGCTTTTAGTTAGAAGGCCAAGGAGAAGCAAAAGAGAAAGAGAGGAAGATTAGGCTGTAAAAATTTAATTACAAAGAAAATTACATTAGGCAAATGATATTAAGAAAATCTTCACAGAGAGGGTTGTTAGACATTGGAATGGGCTGCTCAGGGAAGTGGTGGAGTGTCTATCCGTGGAGGTATTTAAAAGACGGTTGGATGTGGTGTTGAGGGATGTGATTTTAGCAGTGGATGGCAGGTTAGGGTGATGGTTGGCCTCAGCAAACTAAAGCATTCCTTCCAACCAAGACACTTCTATGATTCTATGCTATCTCTTCTATGACAGAAGCAAAGAAACAGGAATCTCACACTGGTGCTTTTCAGGGCCTAACCAAAGATGCTGGAAGTTGTGATGTCACATGGTGAAGTCCTCTGGACTCTCCTAATGTGAACTCAGTGATGCTATAGGGGATTCCAGGAATCCTGGACATGACATTGAAGGCGGCCATACTGGCAAAGACAAATCTCATCCGTGTACCTGGCCTTTGTAGTACCGGTGTCAAACTGTGGATTTCTAAGGATTGGTACTGGCTTAGGAATTCATGTGTGTTTCATTGCAAAACTCAAGATCTTGGGCACAGTAGGCATTCAAATTTTTCTAGCATATGACTGAGAATGATTATTAACTTTAATCTTGCATGAACTTTAATTTGCTTAATTATACTCTTCTTACATTAAATTTCTCTATACTGGTATTCACACACATACAGAGACACAGGCACTCACCCATGTTCCTGAAACGATGACAAAAACTTAAATCAACTATTTTTGAGCTAGATAGAGTTTTAAAAATGGAAATGAAACTAGCCCCAGAGCAAAGATTTCACCTAAAGAAAGATTCAAGGGATAAAAAGGACAACACTAGACAGTATTTACTGAAGTTGTAGGAATGATGCATAATGAACTCTCACCTAAAAATAAAAAGAACAGGGACAACATTTTCAGTATTTCCTTCATTTGAAACAATGGCTTATTCAACTTTTCAGTTACTAAAGATATTCAGAAACTAAGGCACTATTCCCTTAGTTGGTTACAGTTTTCTGAAAATAGGATTGTCGCATGCATTTTAATGCAAACTTCTTTTTGTCTATAATAGGGTTAAATGGAGTTAAATTGTTCAATCCAGCCATTGAAGTATTCTTACAAATTTAAAAACCTAAGTTTAAATGAGCAACAATAAAACCAAATCAAAAGCTACATGTGCTCTTTCTTTTTCTATTTAATGTGTTCTTTCTGTGACATGATGTAGTTTTCTTTCTTTACAAATCCATGCAGTTACAGTAAATTGAGGTCTTTCAAACCTGTATTTTTTCCTGATAATATCAGGGAGAATAATACTGGCTAATATGATATTAAAGACAAAATTTTAAAGTTTTTAATAGTACATATCATAGGTATATTGGAGGTAACAAGCTTCAGGCAGATTTCGTACAGAGTACATTACCAATTTCACCTGTAGAGGGCAATATTGGGGTTTTAGAGTAGGAAATTTATGTGACTGTAATAGGGAAATGAGAAAGCTCACTAAGACTTAATGATAACTATTTTTAAAGTCCATATAAGTTATCCACTGTTGCTATATTTTTCTGCTTATGATACTAAAATAATATGTCTGGTTCTGAGTTGCCACTGAATGGAAACTGCCTCAGTGATTTTAAAAAAAACATCCTTTTGCTCTGTAATCAGAAGAAGGGGGGGGTGGGGTGGGGAGGGATGTGTGTGTAATTAATAATACAGTCCTGTAAATCTTTTGATAAGTGAAGAAATACACTGTCCCATATATTTCCCTTCAAAATAATGCATTGCATATAAAGGAAGATTAATGTGTTTTCAAACATATATATTTCAAACCCCAGTGGTTATGTCCCGACAACTTTAAACATCTTTCTTCTTACTTAAAATCCCTTTTGGAGGAGAGAGGTGGGTATCATTATATCATAATCTGGCATTTGGTCTGGCAAACTGTGCTTTTTGTACAAGTGTATTTCGTGGTGTTGAATGCTTTCTAGCACAAAATAAAGTTCAATCTGACTTCTGTGAACCCTTTGACAAAGAGCTTGTTGAGGACTGGCTACTGTGGTCCCTGTAGTAACATCCTTAGAGCACAAATAATAGAATTGTTCAGAAAGGGGTCCCTAAGAGAAAAGGAATTGGGTCTTGGAAGGTGAAATGTGTTTCTTTTGTACCATGCAAAATAAAGAAACTTATTTCAGGTAAGGTTTTCTGTTTATTTGTGCACGGACCATTAAGCTGTGCAAATTGTATTATTTAGGTAATAACTCATGTAAGCACACCATGTCTTGCAGTGTCTCATGTATGCACAAGTGACAGTGCTGACAAATGGTACAATTGCAACTGTGTGGTCACAGGCACAGAGCAAACCGAATTAAAATGCAGCCTGGTTTTGGAGTTGTTGGGGGGCTTTTTAGCGTACTCTTCTTTGGTTTTAAATATTGACCTGGAATAGTTCCCGCCACTTCTATTAATGTTTTTCTAATATGTTTTGTTAAACCTATTTAATATACAGGTGTTCTTTACATTACAGGAAGACTGGACTCAAATCATGTAGTCAGTAGCAGACCCTTACTGACTTAAAAGCTTGAATATTAGAATTTTTTTACGAATCTTTTGCTGCCTAGCATACAATAGGCTATTACTGGGGATTTTATACATTTTTCTTATAATTTCCATACCTGCTGCATTACAATTATGGCACAGAATTAGGTGTTGAAAATGTGTTCTTAGAAAAAGCAAATAGCATATCTTCTAACAGGCTTTGACAAGAACTAAAGCTGCATACCCACAGGGACAAGAGTGTACTGGAACAAATGTGCTAATGAAAGAGAAACAGTCCTGGGTACTGTGAGCTGCACCTGGTGCCAGCAGAGATGGAATTGTACCTAGTTTGTCTCGTTGCAGCTGAGATAGCTCAAGATCTTTGTTCATATCTCGGTTTGAGGCAAATAGTCTCACGTTTAATGTAACATCAGATAATTATAAGTTAACATATTCCATACTTTACATATTTGGAATGTATGTAAAATGCCTAATAACATGGATTTAGTTCAGAGACACTCAACTAAACCCCAGTAGAAGTCTGGACTACAAGGGTTAGCTGGCTTTGGTACACTGACTCTCTTCCAGACAGAAAACACAAGGCATCTAGAGGGAAATTATGGGAGCTTGGTTTTTCTATTAATTTTGATGTTTTGACTGATCTGAAGGCAGTTATACTTTCGTAGTTTTTTCTAAATCACTCCAGTAAGTAAATAATAAGAATTCAGGTTTTTCTTTCCCTGCAATGCAAATGAGGTTGTGGAAGTTTGTATCTTAAGGTTCTCTGTAACAAATGTCCATGTTGGATGACATTCACAAAAATGTTTTAGTATTGCCCTGTTGGGTCCAGAAGAGCAGTCTGTTTCCTGCCTTATCCCCAAGTTGGTTTTACCCACTTACAGTTTGGACCTGGAACTAACATGCTCAGTGCGCACCCTGGCATCAGAAGTCTGCAGGAAATTTTCAGCATCGTTGGGTAACCATGGGCTTCCTTCCTCTCTCTCTTTCTCTCTCTCTATTCTGCCTCTGATGCCTTCCTGCCCTGTTTCCTCAGCATGATTCTGTTCCCCATCTTCTTCCCTGTTCCAGCCATCCTTTGGGCATTTGCTCTGCCTGGCCTCGCCAATCTTGTGAACTACAAGACAAGCAAAGGACAAGAATACAATTATTAGTGCAGTTTTATTATTGGTTTTGGGTGGGGTTTTTTAAGAAGAAAGAAATACAAAGATAGTTTGTGAAATGTGCTTGTTATTGTTGCATAGCTGGACATTTTATTGGACTTCAGTGCAGTTAATATTTTGGATGGACACTTTTATGAATTTTTTATTAGGCCACAAAATGACAGAGTGACAACAGTGATATCTATTGGATTTTTTTAATTTATTTTATTTCTGCTCTAGAGATTTATTCTAGAATCATTTGTATATTTTTAAGCTTAAATATGGTCAAAACAGTACTTACTTTTTCAGTGGAGGCTTCCAGAAAGCAAAACATGTCCCGTGTCTTCAAGTATTTTATTATTTTTAAATGTGAAAAATCATATTCTGAGTTGTATCATGATACTACCCTACAAAATTTAACTCTTGCTAATTCTCATTCTTAGCCTTTTTTGCCTTGGCAGTTTTGCACTGAAATGAAACTGACTTGTCAGATGTAAGTCATGGTGTCTCTGATGCTTTTTAGTTGCTAGGGTTCTCAACAGATAATCTGCCCATATTCTGAAGCTATATTTAGATGAGGCCACATCTTCTGTACTCAGGTTTTGTAGTTAGGTCTCTATACTTGATATGGAAATGTTTTATGGTGTACAGTAACTCCATGTAGGATAGAAATTTGATCTGTGTCTATCTAGCTCCAAGGTCTGATTTCCATCTCTTACGGTCAGATACTTCATCCAAATGCAAAGTCACTACAACTGAATCTATTATGTGCTTTGTCCAAAGGACAGAACTGCCTCAGACTTACGATCACCTCCCTGTGACTCATGCACAGTCTCATTTTGGCCTTTTTTAAACTGTTCCACTTATACCACTCCTTTCTGAAGGGTTGTTTTTTTTTTTTCTAATGGCTACATCCTGAACTGGAAGCGTACAAAGGCTTTGGGCACAACAATGGCTGAATCTCCCCAAAGGACTCATCACAGCAACTCCACCTTAAATCAGTAACTAAAGCGGTTTCAAAATTCCAATGAAATCAAGGTATTGATTCACTGGTAACATTTTCAAAATTTTACTTAGAGCCTTGCTTTATTATTTTAAAATAACAATACTATGCAGAATCATTTGTCAGAGGTCAGAAAAAATGTCTGTCTGTCTGAGTAGATAAAAAGACTGTAAGTTCCACGTCACCTTTTTGAATTATGTCCTTCTATGATAACAGAAGGATATCTTTGAGTATCTCTCCTATAAAACATGAAGGCTTCTCTATAAACATTCAAGCAAGGCCGCCAAATTTGAGATAGAGCAGTTCTCAAAATCAAACAAGTAACAAGGTGAAGGGCAAGGTCCTGCACATGGATCAGCATAACTTGGAGATAGAGCAGTTCTCAAAACCTTCAGACAAGTAACAAGGCCATGGTCCTGCACATGGGTCAGCACAATCCCCACAACAGCTACAGACTGGGTGAAGAACTGATTTAGAGTAGCCCTGAGGTGAAAGACTTGTATGTATTGGTGGATGAAAAGCTCAATGTGAGCTCGCAACATGTGCTTTCAGCCCAGAAAGCCAAGTGCATCCTGAGCTGCATCAAAAGGAACTTGTCCAGCAGGTCAAGTCGATTCTGCACCTTTGCTCTGCTCTGCTCTGCTCTGGTGAGACCCCACCTGGAGTACTGTGTCCAGCTCTGGGGTCCCCAGTACAAGGCAGACATGGAGCTGTTGGAGTGAGTCCAGATGAGTGCCACAGACATGACAGGGGTGGAGCACATCTCCTGTGAAGACAGGCTGAGAGAGTCGGGCTTGTTCAGTCTGGAGAAGAGAAGGCCCTGCAGAGACATTATAGGAGTATTCCAGTATCTGAGGAGCTATATAGGGAAGATGGAGAGCTGTTCATAGGGGAGTGTAGTGATAGCACAAGAGGCAATGTGTTTAAATTAAAAGTGAGGCTGGTGAGGCCCTGGCTTAGGCTGTGAGAAGCTGTGGCTGCCCGCTCCCTGGCAATGTTCAAGCCCAGGTTGGATGGGGCTCTAGGCAACATGGTATAGTAGAGAGTACCCTGTCCCATGGCAAGGGGTTGGAACTAGATGGGCTTTGAGGTCCCTTCCAGCCCAAACCAGTCTGTGATTCTCTGATTCTAATACGTGCTCATCAAATTTGAAAGGAATGTGAAGTAATTTTTGCAAATATTTAGCGAGTGCGTTGTTTTCCCTAACTCTTGCTCTGCAGCTTACCCTGGGAAGCAGTGACTCATTTCATACAATGAATCTATCTCATAGAGAAATTATTTCCTATGAGATGGTGGTGTGCTCTTTTTATCTTGATCAAAATTTACACTATCCTTAATAGACATAGAACAGAAACAGGTATATCCAATACATAGGAAGACAAGACAACTGTAACTACTAATTATTTTCAACAGTTTGAAAATTGAAAGGAAACCCTACCCAACACTTCCTGCAAGAGAAATAAACCCATTCTTTTCTTTCAAAAGAAAATCATAATAGTATACCTGTCACAATGCCACGTGAAGTACTGCAGAAGCTGTGCCACTCTGTGTGAAAGCAGATTCTTTAGTGATGTCAGATGCAAATCAGCATGCAATTTTCTCTGCAGCATCTGAAGTTCATTTCCAGCAGAGATCATGAATTGGGATGATGATAGCAAGGAAAAGAATTCAATGCTCTGATTTAGTTTGACGCAACATGGCTGGTGCAGCACAAAGTGTTACAGCTGTCACAATGGTAATGTTAAAATGCAGTAAGTGTAAGATCTCTGTGGAGAGAAGGGATTATATTTCTTGCACACAGACTATAATTTCTGCACTATTTTCATAAATGTGAAACTATTTTCATTACAGCTTTATCTGCTGTAACATACTTAAACCTCAGTAGAAACAAAATGCTTTAAGAAAAAATTGCTTTGCAAACTGTGACATTCCAACTTTGGAAATAATCAAGTTATTCTTACTTCATAAACTTAATTTTGACCCTGCATACATGGACTGATAGTCTTCAGTTGTATAATTGTCAGCTTTTACAAAGGACCTGAGCCTGACTGTGCTTTATTTTATGTTCACTTTTCCTTGCAGTGAGACCCTATCTTTTAAAAAAGACCCAAACAGCACATTTCCAAAGTCTATACAGCACTCTAAGTGCTTCCCAGGAAAACAAATGGTTACTTTCTTTGTCCAATGTAGTATAACATCTGAGGCCTTGGCAATTGGTCTATGTATTGTGATTTAACCCAGCCAGCAGCTAGAACAACCACATAGTCATTTGCTCGCACATACCCCTCCTTGTCTCAGGGATGGTAAAGAGAATTGAACATGAAAAAGTAAAACTCATTGGTTTAGATAAAGACAGTTTAGGACATAAAAAAACCCAAAACCCCAAACCGAAAAAAAACCCTGAAAAAAACCCCAAAAAACACAACAATAATGATAATAATAACAATGATAGTAACAATGATAGTAAAAATATTATTATAATAATAATGATAATAAACCCCATAAAAAAACCCAGATGATCAGCACCTTTTCTCATATCATTGAAGCTGATGCTTAGCAAGTTCCCAAGCAGCCTTACCTCCTGGCTAACCCTTCAGTTATGTATGGATCATCATATGGTGTGGAATACCTGGAATATCCCTTTGGTCAGTCTGGGTCAGCTGTCCTGGCTGTGTCCCCTCCCAGTTTCTTGAGTGCCCCTCACCTTTTCATTGCCAGGGCAGAAGGAGAAGTCCTTGACTGCTTGGCAACAACTAAAACATCAGTGTGTTATCAATATTTTTCTCATTCTAAACCCAAACTACAGTACAATACCAGCTGCTAGGAAGAAAATCGATTCTATCTCTGCCAAAACCAGGACAATAGTTAACTTTGTAGTTAATTGAACAGATAAAATGGTAGCAGACACTGGAAGATTAATGGCATAAATATATATTAATTATTTTGGGTGCTGAATTTAAATACCAATATCCTGATTTTTATATATATATATATATATATATATATATATTTAATAGCACCTGATTTCTCAAATCTTTCATCAACATCACTTACAAATGAAAATGTTTAATAATTCTACAAAGAGGGCAATAAGAATCAACCTGGTATTTTTAGATATTATGTTATGGCATATGGCACAGGGCACTCTTAATGGAAAGGTATTGGTGTTTTTAGGGAAAAATTTCATTCTAGAAGTCTGAATACTTAGCATAGCAAAACACTACTTACTTTTGTTCTTGCTCTTTCAGTTAACAAGTTAAATCAATTCACCAAGGGCTCATATGAGCACCCTAGCCAACACAAAAAGGGCATGGGATTGTATGACCAAGAGCAAAAGGGAAGATGGCATGTAGCCCACCTCTATGTATGCATACATACCCTCACCTTTATCCATGCTCAACTCTGACAAATTGCTGCAACTTCACTACTGTCAATGTAAAACTTAGGACTCCTTTTCCTTCAGGAAATGATATCGTTCTACATACTTTTAATCTGTCAGACTGAGCTGGAGACATGTCTTTCTCTTCCTGTCATGAATAATTTGTGTGGAGCATGACAGCCATATGGACAATATTTGGTGGGATTTTCTTTTGTATTGTTTTTAAAGGGAAGCTTTAAGACATCCCAATTATGTTGTGAAGAGAGGATGAATACTACTAGATTAATACTATACATTTTCAAATGTCATAGAATGTGGAGGTCAATTTATTCAGATGCAACATTTCAACTTTTTCCAGTGTTTCTATTGGAATCAGAAAGTCTTGAAAATAGGAGTGTTAAAGAAGACAATGTAGTTCTTTTACTTTGATGTGTTTGTGGAGATATTAATTAAATAACCGATAAAAGTTGAAAAGTAACCTCATATTATAACTTTCATAATCTGACAATTTTTAATGGAAAATATAATTCTTTAAAATTAGTTGTCAGTGGAAACCTGTAATGGGATACATAGTCTTCCACTTGTACATGATAAATTTTAATCTAGCCCTGATGAATACCATTCAAAAAAATGAAACACCTTTCGTTTTGGAAAAAAACAAAAGAAATCCATGGAAGGTGGTATCACATTAAAGGAACATAGGTATATACTTAAGAAATAGATTCAGAAATTAATTTATTCTGAACCTGTACAGAATATACAAATAAAATCAAAAATGTTCAAAATGGTAGTCAGAATGTTACAGTAGTAAGGCATATTAACAGCACCTAACATTTCTAAAATGTCTTTATTTTGCTTATTCAATAAATAACATTGACATTGCATCCATGCTATTCTAAATATAGTGTAGTAGCTGATGTTCAAGGAAGATGTTCATTTGGAGAGATGAATAAACAGAATTGTACTGCTGTGTAACTACAGCAGTATGTCAATGTTTTTTAATGAGTAACATCATATACAGCGATCTATGGCTGGTGACAGGATTTAATAAGAACTCCTGATTATTTTTTTTATTTATTCTATTTATCAGCTACTTTATGTAAATAAATATTTTTTTCTTTCAAATCAGTATGACTTTTTGTAATGTAATTTTTGAAATTTAATCTATAGAACCTTTCTGGGTTTCTCTTTAGTATGTATGCCAAAAAAAAAAAGGTTGGTTTCTTGGCCAGGGTTGCAAATGGAATGCTGAGCTGAATGGACTCAGTGCGGCTGTTCTAATGGGTTTGTGATGTGTAAGGGAGAGAATAGAAGGTCTTAATGAAAGGTTCCCTGGGACACTTAATGAAATAAAAAGAAGAAAAATCTCTAAGAGTCAATTAAAAAAAAGGCTCTTCAGGGACAGCAATATGAAGTCCTATGTTACAATAGCAGAAGTTTGTATTGGCAGAGCTGAAAGAGTATACGAGAAACCCACATTTATCTTTTTAAGGCAAATTTAAGGATGAAATGTGACAAAATATTACGAAGTCAAGTGAAGCATATGCCGTTAGTGAATATATGTCTCGCTCCTTTGAATCTGGGGTGTTTTCCAGCAAGTGTTTTTTTTATGTACTATATAAAACCATTTTTGTAACTTATGTAGCATATGCACTCATGACAGTGCAAACTGTGCAGTGGCATAAGAGCTTGTTCTTATTCACAACTTCATCATATGACCCTTATGTTAGGGATTTCTGTTTGTGTGGGTTTTGGCTGACACTTCTTGAGGCACATGGCATACTTTCTCAGATCACTATCAATAAGAGTACATTCAGCTCTGGATGAAAATATATGAGCAGTTTTTTTGACAATTCCCGCAAAAATCTTCTTTATAAGCAAGTAAGCAGTATGGTTTTGAAAAGACTCATTCTCTAAAAGATAGGAATGACAATCACATTTTCATCAGTCAAGGAAGGAAGAATTGAAATGACAGTTTATTTCTGGATTTTTTTCACTCATCTGCTTAGACATAAATAGTTGTCAGTATTCAGCAGTCAGGGAATGTTCAACAACAAGATGTTGAAGAGCTAGTTGAAGAAATAAATATGTATAAAGAGAAAATATTAAAAACAATTAAAGGTGTGGGGGAGGGGATTTATCCAATGTATGAATATAAAAAAGATTCTAAACTTTTTCTGTATTCTGGACAGACCATACCTTCACAAGAAAAAAAAAAAAAAAGTCACGTTGCCAAACAATAGTCATGTTATCTGTCAATTTTGGGATATTGATAAGAAAAAATTCTGGTCACAAAAAAATAAAAAGACTTGATTAGTAGATTAACTGACAGTTCCTTTCATATGCCTGGGCTGTGAATGTGAGGAAAATCTGCCTTTTCCTTTACAGGTTCTGTAGTCTAATGAAGCCTAAATTATCAGGTTAGCTAGTCTAGTTAATGCCACAGACACAAAGTTTCCTTTTTGCCAAAAGTTTTGAGATACCTATATTAAGCTATGTGCAACCCAAAATATCAATATCTCTTCACAAAGGGAATCTCAGATGTATTAATTTTATACCAACTTAAATATGTCATCTCAAGAAATGCATAATATTTATTTCACTTACATTTTAACTTTATTTTTGTGCATTATAAATACTCTAAACCACATCTTAGTGAAAAAATTTCTCTTAAAATATAAAAATTAAGCATTTTATTTTTTCTGCCAAAATTCAATAACTTTCAGTCCAATCTCAAAATGCTGTTATGTATCCTGATGCTGTACTGTTCCATTGAAACTTTTATAGTTGGTGGTGATTTGGATATGGTCTAATTACCTTCACACATTATTTCTGAAACATTATGTCAAAAGAAGTTAATTTTCTCTGGCTGCATTCTTTACGTAGGCATTAAAGCTGAAGATGTGTTTACTGTATAGTTTTCAAAGATTCATACTTCACTGAAGAAAAATGAGGTCTCAGGTAAAAAACAGGTTCCACTGACCATAACTGACATCAGTGAGAATAGCTCCTCACTTAAAGTCTGCCCCAAAATTATCAGTGTGTTCTTCAGACTTATAAGAAGTGCTTTTCAGTTGGTACAATGCCTCATCTGACGTGTGACCACAGCCCATGAGGTGGGAAAACAAAGCTTACCACAGATTTCTCAGTAAGCTAGCATTGTGTCTAAAGAGCAGAAGTTTGCTGAGGGGGAGACTGGAGCCTCCCAGCCCATTACCGCTGAGGGCTGACCGGTGAATGCACCGGTTGCGGCACAGGCAGCAGTAATACAACCCAGAATTTACCAGCACACCATGGGTCCGGAAGTGCTGCTGTGTACTCTTAACTCCTTCCTCGGAGAAGAGTGTTCAATGCATCAATTACCTAAATTTTTGTAGGCAGAACAATTGTGTGTATGAACCCATTATGAAATTGAAAGAACCTATTTATTCCACCTTGTTAACAAGGAAGAATCTGTTCCATAAATAGAAAATCTGTTTTACAGCTTGCTTTAGTTGCACGTTAGCCCCCCCTTACAAAAAAATCCCCAAAACTGCTAACCAACAAACCACAATCAAGGAAAAAATCCCTCTTTTTTGTTTTCATTTAACCTGATTATTCTTAAATGATTGTTAGATTCCCCACTTTTCTCATCTGTTTTGCCTTTCTTTTTCTTTCTTAACTAAATTAAAAAGCTAAAAGTTAGGAGGTTGAGGTTTGCATGCTTTTCAGTTTTTGTTCTTCATAATCACTCTGTTTACAGATTGGAGATTTGCTACTTGAGGCTTAGATTAGGATAATTTATTTGGTTTTTGCTTTCTGTTGTACAAAGTTGAATTAATTTCTAATGGATTTTTAACTGCTGATATCTTGTACTTTAAATAGAATTAGATGCAACCTTATACTACTGATGTCACTTTTAAAAGACTAAGGCAGATTTTCAGGTGTTTTAATTTCAGTTATTCTCTTTTTTTCAAGAGTATGCATTCCTCTTTCCTTGGGTGGCTGTTAATGCAGTATAAAATTTACCAAACTTGAACTCAATCTTACAATAGTGAGAAAGAGTACTTCTGTTATACAGGCAAAAAGGTTTCAGGGGACAAATAGAACCAAGAAAAACCTTAAAAAGGCTTAACTGTTACTTTGGGGGGTTGTATTAGGTTCAAGGAAAGGGTACAGGGTAGATGACTCTCTACCTTTTGATGGGCTGTTTTGTCTCCTAACAAAGCCCTACAACGGCTTTGACACCTGTCAAAGGTACAGGACGAAGTGTTTCCATTTCCCGCAAGGCACTAAGGGTGGCAGCACACAGAACACCTGCTTTGTGATTACAGCCTGGAACATCAGCCTGCTTTAAAGTCAGTCACTTGCTATTTCAGATTTGAAAATTAGTTAAATTCATCCTCTAAAGAAAGAACTTTTTTTTTCATCTGTTCAAACATATCAAGCACACAGAGCAAAAAGTAAACAGACATATATGCACAGACTTTAGCATCTGATCTTTTTTTGATGCATTATGCAAGAATGGCTCCTTCCAGTTCATTTTAGCAGTGGCAGGAGGAGGAGGTAGGCTGCTTCCCCTTCTGTTGAGTATCCCTGCATCTTGTCTGCTTTTGCTGAGACATTGTGGGCAAGTTCTTGTAACTCATATCTTTTTCCTCGCATGCTCTGCAGCCTGGGAAAGGTAAACGTGCCACCCTTGCTGGAGCCAGGCAGAGGGTATTCCCTTCTTGGGAACACTGCCTCATCATCTGGCTTTGTAAGGAGCCTTATCTTTCTTTTTGTCTTGTTTCCTGTTGGGATTCCACCTTTGTAGCCCCCTTTGATTTGATTCCAGCAATTCAAGAGAATTAGTATTAGACAGATAGATTTAGGTGTGCATATTTCTGTATTACGTACACAAAATCTTCCCACTTTTCCTGTTCTACTCCATGATAGAGCTTTTTATGTACTGAATATAAATCTTTGTATTCCTCAAATTCTCAGGCTAGAATGTAAAATCCACTTCACAATTTGACTGTGTATCAAAGCACCACTCACCTTGGTAGTACCACTGCTTTTCTGCTTTTAGTAGTTGGCACCTCTAAAAGCATTGCACAAAAGCTACAGGTAGTGGAGGCTAAGTAAACATACTTTCCTAAATTAAGGCAATCCCATGGATAATTTGGAATAGTTGAATGTATTAAAAACCCCAGAATGTCTTCTATAAGACAAAGGAAACCCATTTCATATATTCCTGTTGATTGAAGTCAGAGTAAATTCTTATATGATATTAAGCACGTTTTATTACTTTGCATTAGTGGAGAATGTACTGCTGCGATAAGAAACATGCCACAGAATATAAAACTGTATAAAATCTATCATAAATTACATGCTCATAATTTTGTTTTTGCACACATTCAAATCCTGAAATAATTTGTAAATAAAATCTAATCAGTCTGAGTTCATACCATGAACCTGAAGTGATTTGAACTTTTTAAAAGTAGCAGTGGACAGATTGTCCTCTTCCCACGGTGACCTTTCCACATATGCAAAAGTATCTCCTGGTCCACCTGCTGCTTCAAAGTAAATTCAGTCTGTGGTTTTTTTAGACATTGGTCTTAACAGATTAATCTGTGGTTGCAGTCTGTCTCCACCAAAAAAAGATTAGAGAAAAGATTAGTGTGCAGGGGTAGGGGAAACTGTTCCCGAGAGGCTTTCTGCTTTATCTGCTTAGTCGGTAATTGGTTGGAGAATGACTGGGTGGAAATAAGCAGCCAACTTCCTGCATCCACGAGGGTGGCAGCCGCAGCCGAGACAAGGAGCATTTGCTTTTCAGGCACGGGAGTGTTGGGCTCCTCTGGAGCAGCGTCCATCAATGAAATTGATTGTGTAGCGTTTAGTTCCCAGTTTTCCCAGGCATACATCTTTTTGTCTGTTAGTCTTGTTCTGCTTCCGTTGGGATAAAATGAGTTTACCATTGGGCTGTGAGCACTTGACTCTGGAGAAAGTGGCTAGATTCCGGTGTGCTTACATTCATGGATCGCCTTATGCTATTAACAAGCCAATTGATATTAAACAGCAAAGGAGACGGTATGAGACTTTATTATTCTTCAGCAAAGTGTGTGCATCGTCTACAGCTTGCTGCCTTTAAACTTTCTGTGCTTGTGTGTTGAGAAAGGGGGAAAAGGGGCATGCCATATGAAAAACAAAACTGTGATTGTATTCAGTGTTGAATTCTGGAAGAGGACTGCAGTAAACAAAAAGAGAGAAGACAATACCAACTAACTAATAAACATAGCAGCATGAAATTGTATTTGTTTTACACAAAAACACGAACAATTTATTCAGCATATTTACTGATTGCATGTGATAGTGCTGCCTATATGTGCAGTTACAAATAATTAGACACATTTCCAGGGAAGAAGTGTTATTTAATTTTTTTTTTAATACAAGTAAACTAGGGGCATTGTTTCTAAATTTCAAACAAAAAATTGTATTAGGTACTTGATTGGACACAAATTATAGATTAATCCTATTTGTTAGATATTATACATTTCATGGAATATTTTCTATATTTTTATCTGGAATATGTTTGTTTCATATTTTAGCAAAATAACTGAAACAGCCTTTTGTATGATGTATATCAAACTGTACCATAAAGAGAAACATCCTTTATGAATGGAATTGAAAGACTTACTGAAACTTCTGGTATAGAAATACCAATCTCCCTTGATTTTGCCCTAGTGGAAAAAAACAGATGTAAAGGCTGTGTGGGACCAGAGAACTGCTGATATCTGGTTAGTGTTTCAGCAGAAGTTCTTTTGAGTACAAGGTAAAAGAGTGAGATTCTGAAATAAAACAAAACAAACAAAACATTAAGAAAAATTAACTTTTGTTCCAGCCACCTTCCCAAAAGTAGTTTCAGTTTAAATAAATATTTGTAATCTGAAATCCTTCATGTGCTTATATGGTACATAATATGTTTTATTGAAAAGTCAGTGTTATATAGATTTTAAACAGAAAAAGTCAAATTTCAGCATGGAGAATCAAAAAATCTAATCTGAAAACTAAAATGAAAAGCTTTCTCCAGTTTCAAAAAATTTTGCTCTTCCACAATGGTTCTGACAAGGTAATTTAAAAATAATACTCTGTGAAAAAAGTAATCAAACTATTTTTGAGTACTATTTCAAGAAAACTTCCTACTTTTAACATGTTAAGCAAGTACCTTATTGATTTTATGTAAGATACTGAAGAGCTCCATGATTTTTCTACAAAATCTACTTTCCTCTCAAATATGTCGTTAATTGTTAACAGTTTCAAAAATCAGTGTAATACATAAATTTTCCCAAAATTATATTTCCCTAAGATAGCATCAGGCTATATGAAAATCTGAATTTTGGGTTGTTTTGGGTTGTTGTTTTTTTATTAGAAGGGCATATTACTCTGTTCTGTAAATTATTTGTCACCAAGTAGACTCCAGTCTTTGGTGAGTACATACCAATATAACTTCGACAGAATGGGGAAAAAGATAAAAAGGTAAATTCAGATGATGTTGTACAAATTCATAACTTGATTTTGCTGTCAGTGATTTGTGAGTGTAAGCAAGAGAAATTTCCTCTCTTATACTGTGTTAATGATGGAGAATGTATTTAGTCTCATCTACCTTTCAATACCATGGAGGCTGGTGCTCGCATCTGCTGAATATGGTGTAATACATCTGTCAGTCTCCATCTCTAAGGCTTTTCTAAGGCATAATGCTAACCTGAGACTAAAGAATAAAATCAATTTTGTGGTTGTAAGTATTATTTAGGAGCTTTTGAGAGCGTAGAACTCAAAATTAAAATATTTTAAAGGATTAAGTCTAATGGGAGCATTCATACAGTGGAAATGGAAAAAAAATAATATTGGAACTTTTGAGACAGAATGTGAAATGGGCCATGGAATATTTAAGTTGACTGATCACTAAGAAAACTCTAACTTCCTCATATACCAAGTTAGTCTGGAGTATGGATTTGCAGCAAGACTTCATGGCTAGTAGAAGAAAATACAGATTTAGCTGTCTATGAGGAGTATGGATGGTAGGAATTTTAGCGGAATTTGCCACTGGGTAGCACATTTTATTTTTGATTTTGGTAGGTGTATGAGATATAAGTGTTTCTTTCAAAGACACACTGTGTTACTTAATGTGCAGGAAGTCTCTCAGCTGACTTGTTTTCCTTCATCAATGTGAAAAGGTATCAAAGATTGGGGAAGCATCTTTCATAACCACAAACTCACAGGAGGTGCCAGGCAGATATATACATGTACGTCATGGGGTTAGGACCATGACATTTTTTGATAAATGCATAATATGCATTTTGATAAATGTTTCTCATTCTAGAGAAATAGTAATTCGTATGTATGCATGTAAACATTCTACACACACACACACACACACACATATACATTTTGAAATGTTGTATTGCTTGTCTGCATGGCTGTTACCAAAATAGAGACCAACGTTTTTGTATTATAATAATGCTAGTTGAATATTTCCCAGTTTACCTTTAATGTGAAAACATTTTACAGAATTGCATAACACCTAATTGTTTGGAGAATTTCAACCTGTTAATTCTATTTTTCTCTTTAGGAAGAAATGTGTGTAATTTCCACTTCGAAGGAGATTTTTTGGGTTTAGATTTTTTTGTATCACAAAAATTCTAAAGCCTAACAGCAAAAACCTGAAAAAATAAACATCTAAGGTTTTTAATACCAAGTACATTTCAAATAACCTGAAATGCAAGCCTACTTGTATTTTAAATTTTAAAATTTTAAGCCACTTGAAATTTCCATTCTACATTAGGATTCTGTTTTGGAATAGGATGGAATTTCAGAATTCCAGTATTACTGGTCAAAGTAAGACTATTTCTCATACAGGCCTGCATCTGAGTAGAAGTATCATTTTTCGTCAAATTGCCAAGCTAGTCATCATTTTATTTATCATCATTTTATAATGGTATCCGTGGAAATGTTTTGATAGCAATGACACAGTGGTGGGACTTGTTTTAATTCATGTATTCATATTAGTTGCATCTTCCATAATAACAGAATTAAACAGCCAGTAAGCACTAATACATGGCGAACCATGCCACAAAGCACATCATGTTCCAAGGAGGAGCAAATTTGATTGGAAACTGATGATGGGGGAAAAAGGTAGTTTACCTATTTGAGATAAGAAGAAAGTCCTGCTTTTCTTTGGGGGCCGGGGTGGGAGTTGGGGTGGGGAATACAGAGGGAAATGATATCTGACATGGAGGGGAAAATTGGGCTTTTTAAAATATATGGTATGTACTGCTTATCTAGTGCTTAGGTGAACTGGTAACCCTGGAAGTGACACGGTAATGAGCACTAGCCTAGTCTTTTATTGATATAAAACTTGCTTATTAAAACCCATCATTCATGTTTCTTCGCCTAAGAAAGATCCTCAACTGACTTACAAAACTGTTTCTTGTGGTAAAATTTCCATTCCCTTTCCTACCTCAACCTCCACTGTCACGGACAGTGTTTAACTGGTTTGGGAGCTTGCTATTTATCTCCTGACCTTTCAGTAGAGAAGAGATGCCTAACCACATTACACTGGAACAATCCTCACTCACACTACCGTGCAATCCCTGTCCCTTTTGTCCTTTCCCTAATATGTGATCTTTTTGTGAGCAGAGAACATGAAATAATTTGCTTATTTCCCATACTTTATTGTTTCTATGAAACACACATTCTTTCCTACTGTGAATGCTGACTGAACTCAGCTGTACTGACAGACCCCTCTTACATCCCTGAGGTATAAACTACTGTGCTAAGGCAAATAAATTGCTTAGCATTTATGTCTGTTATTTGCTTCTTGGCTTTGAGCAGTATCAGCATAGATTTAGAATCATAATTTATTAAGGACATTTATTTTATAGCCAAATTCCAATAGTAGAATTATTTTTATCTTTTTTAAGATTAAGACATCCATTTTATTCTGTCTGGCTTTTCTCCTCTTAGGCATGAACAAAATGTTACTACATATCTGCTGCATAACTTGCTTAATTTTAAAGTGTTCTTATATTAGTGTCCTTTAACATAGAAAACCATGGATGATTGCTGCTGCATAGAGCTCACTGAGACTCTAATTACTGTTTTTCTACTTTAGAAACATTGGTGCATCTGAACTGAGGCTTACAATAACTGCAACTAAAAGAACATTCACAGCATAGTCTGTTTTACTAGTTGGCATGCTTTTTAGTGCATGACTTTCAACTCTAATACTCTGAGCAAAATTGTAAGATGAGAATCTTAGGTTTATTGTTAAGTTTTTAAGCCTGTTGGCCTGGATAAAAAAATGACAGAAAATACTATGCAAATATGTCCAGAACAAAAGCAAGAACCCAAAAAAAAATTTTTTTAGCAGTTAAATTGTAGGCGTTTCAGTTAAATTTTAATCATTACATCTAATGCTTTATTTCTTTCCTTCATCAGATTAACTTTGTAATTGGGATAAATTCTTCCAAGGAAGGTGTAGCTACAGGGCTCTGGCAAGGTATATCTATCTTTTATAACAAAATAAAAGAGATAGATTGCTTTCATATATGTTCATGTGTCACTACATGCTTCTAATAAAACATATTTTGAATATTGTATGCAAAGTTAAAGAAATGTAGTTTTTTATGGATTTTTTGTAATTAAAGTCTTATACAATGTAATAATTTTCTTTTAAAAGTTACCTCAATTTATATTTTTGAGAGAAACCTCAGAAATATTCTGAAATATAATGAAGTGATTAAGATCTCTAGATCCTAGTAGAGCAGTAAAAGAAATTATTGTGGGTGTCAACACTACTAGGCAAGTATAGACACTAGAATGAGGACTCAAATGATGAAAATGCTGTCAGAGTTTTTATTAGCTTCTTTTCATTTATTTGTTGTTACTCAAGGCAAGTTTTTGTAACTTTTTGATTACTTCAGTTTTGGTGAGTTTCCCCACAAGCCAGGATTACTGGACAAATACTATTCTTATTTATCTATATTATGGCATCTTGGTATATGTGTTAACTGTTTAAAAAGAAAAAAAAAAAGCAGAAGATGGTTTTGAACAAAAATTTAAAAAGCAGTCTGAGCAGTATAAGCAGAAATAGCCCAGTGAAGAAATGATAGCACTCTATGTTTTCAAGAACTATAATGACTTGCAGGGTAGTTTAGAAAAAAAAGTTTGTTGTTTGTTGTAACAAATACAGGACATTACTACTAAAGTATACATGGCCTGTTCCAGTGAGAACAGAGTGAATAAATCTGTTATTAGGTATTATATAGTCAATAGCAATGGCTGAGGAAAAAAAAAGGATCAACTAAGTCATTTTTCTTTCAATGAGTTTGGCATGCAAGTAGAGACACATTTCAGACTTTCTCTTCACTGAGAGCAACGTGCTGAAACCAAATATTGATACGTCCTAAAAGACTTGCCATAGTCAACAGTATATATCAGAGAAACACAAAGATGAATGATGCTAGATCTATGCACTACAGGATGTCCCAGCAAAAGTGTTGAAACTTGAAGTCTGTCGTTTCCACCACTGAGAATGTAAAATGCTGTTTTATTTGAGGCAATTCTCAAAAAGCTCCTACCACTAATGTACAGTTTCATACTGTTTACAGCCATGCTTCACTTCTTAATGTCTTTAAAGGAAAATACCTAACAAATTAGCTAATTAATTAATTAGGGTCTCTGGATCAAGGGTAACAGTAAGGCAAACAAGGCTCCATTTTTCCCCTTTAAATTTGGGGAAAAAGCTGACTAAAGACATTGTACCTCAGTCATCTTGATGGCTGAGACACAGGGTTGAGTTACCACCTTCCAGCTGATTTTGGTAAGAATCCTTTAGCCTTTTGCAGAGTGAAATAAAAATGCCTTAGTTTCAGCTTCCACTAGTGAGATTTGAGAGTTTGCAGGGATGTGCAGTCACAAAATAAAACCAGATAACTCAAGCTCTCAGTACTTTTAGCCAGCTCCTCTGTTCTTAATGTTGAAGCAGATGTTTGATCTATTTGTGAACCAATTCCTGAACCATCCGTGGCTGGTTTTGGCCCTGTGCTATTTCTAACTTTTAGTTAATTTAATATATCATCTTTTTTTTCTGTCAGAAATCATAGCTAAAACATTTTGCCCAGGGCTTGTGGTAGCCTGAAAACATGTACAATAGTTCTTGTGGCTTTGCAGAAGAATGAAAACTCTTTAAGCTTAGTCGAATAGTTGAGTTTTAGTTTTCATATGGAGAAGGATAGTTAATGATTTATCACACAGTCAGTTTATATGCAACTAGCAGACAATTAAGTGCAAAAGAACCCTGACAGACAGTGTGGATTAAGACAAATTATGACTAAGCACTGTGATGCTGATCTTTAGCAGGATAACCGAATTAGTATTAGAGAAACACAGAGGATTTTGTGTAACTGTAGGAAAGCTTATGACAGTCCCATGAGAGCCTTGCAAGCAAACTAGTTAAATGTAGTTTACATTAAAGTAGCATAAACTGAGAATACAGCTGGTTTAAATGTATTTTCATAAAATAGCAAACATTTAATGTCAAGCAGGGTGAATTAAGTGAGCTCGTGTAAAGGTCTTGATTTAAGTGATGAAATAGGAAGTACTTGCAAAATGCATGGATGACAACCTGAGGGGGGCTCCAAAAGCTTAGCAGGTTAGCTGAGATCAAATCTAGATGAAATTCAGTGCAGACAGGCACAAGGTGCTTTGAAAGGAGAAATGGAGTCTGTAAATATAAGCAGGTCATCAGGCAGATGTTAAGAGAGGACTTGTAGTTTGTAGTGAATGACAAATGACATGGTGGTGATGTTGCTTCTCAAGTGTACCAACAGAAACAGGCTGGAGAAGGATCTCATGCTGACTACCAATAAAAGAGCAGATTTAAATAAACACAGATGAATATGAAGTATGACATATAGTACAGAGAATTGAACTTTAGGCCTCTCAACTACTAAGTTCAATTCAGGAACAAAACACTGGTATTTTAATAAATAGTTCTCTGAAAACATTATCTTAGCACTCTATAGCATCCCAAGAAGAAAACTGTGTTAGGAATTATGAGTTAAGGAAGAGAAAGGAAAATTTTATGCCATTATCTATAGTTGTATTGTGGTTAGATTTTGAATGTTAACTGCTCTGATTTAGCTCAAATACAAAAATGGAGTACTTGAAAGGCTACAGAGAAAGATAGCAAATATGAACAAAAGTATGAAAAGCTGAGGAATGGAACAAAGATTAGGGCATTTCAGCCCAGGCAAGAAAAAAAAAAAAAAAAAAGACAATTGGCAAGTATTAGAAACATTATGAATAATAGGACTGGGTAATTACTGCTCAGCATCATCTTCAGAGCAATGACAAAGCACCAGTCAGGAGCAGGGAGCATTTCTGTAATAGACCAAGAGAGGCACTTCTCCATGAGATGCATAGTTAATCTGTGGAAATCCTCATCAAAGGATGTTTTAAAGTTTGTGAGGTCCATGGGTCAAAAAGGACATTGGACATTTAAATGGAATAAATTCCCAAACTTTATCTCAGGAATTCTTCAGTCATTAAAACATTTATTTAAAAGATGCTTATATGTGTGTGTGTGTGTGTGTGTGTGTGTATAAATATATAATCATAGAAATATATATATATGAAAATCATAGAATGCATTAGGTTGGAACGGACCTTTAAAGGTCATTGAGTCCAATCCCCCTGCAGTAAGTAGAAACACCTTGCTCAGAGCTTCATCAATCCTGACCTTAAATGTCTCCAGGGATGGGGTATAGAGCTGCTCTCTGAGCAACCCGTTCACTACCCTCATAGTGAAGAACCTCATCCTAATGTCTAATCTAAACCTACTCTTCTCTATTTTAAAACCATTATTCCTTGTCCTATTGCTACATGCCCGTACAAAAACAACCCACTTCCCCAGCTTTCCTGTAGACCCCTTCAGGTTATGGAAGGCAGGTATATGTCTCCCTGGAGCTTTCTCTTCTCCATACTGAACAATCACAACTGTACCAGCACACAGAGTTCCAGCACTCTGATCATTTTTGTTGCCCGCCTCTGGAGCTGGTCTAAGAGGTCCACATCCTTGTGCTGAGGGCTCCAGAGCTGGACATAGTACTCCACTTGGCATAGAGTGACAGCACCCATCACTCAATATGAAGCTCTGATGGGATAGCTTTTGTGCTAGGCATGTGATTTCTGGAAGTGATCTATAAACCTTATTTTGAAAGAAAAACATGAAGAATCAAAATGTATTCTGTTGTTTGTATATTTGGCAAAGCCAGTAAGTATCTTTTTCTGCAGCTGGCACTTGCTTTTCTATTTTTGTTTGTGTTAACTACCAGCCCACTTGAGTCACATAGTTGGACACTATTAAAAAATTCCTTAAGCTCTTATTAACAAACAAAAGTATTTTTAAATTATCTAATGTTAACATATAGTTCAAATAGATGGATCAATGTGCTAAACAATTTTCAGAGCTTCCTGTACTTCAGACAATTAGAATGCGACCATCTGAATAACCTTTCTAACATACATCACAGAATTTCACCTCAGTCTTGTCTAAAAGATAACTATGGGGTTTTTTTGTCAGCTACTAACATTCCTGTTGGTTTACTGGTCCTTTAAGGGAATAGTGCAGAGGAATTAAGTTCCTTAAATCTAGCTGCAAAATTTTGAAAGAAATTCCAAAGCAAGATAATTTATACATCTTTCTACTAATTAAATGACACTGAAGAAGTTTTCCTAGTATATAATAAACTTTTCAGACTAGAGATTTGGCCAAAGTTAATGAGAGCTTTCAAGAACAGGTTAAGAGCTGAGAGGTAGGTTTGAGTTTGACCCTGTATCTCCCCTTATAAAAAAAAAAATCACTGAGATCTTCTACATGATACAGTAATCAGTTGTATAGCTGTATCTTCCAACACACAGAAAAGGCCATTGTATGTTATGTTCCTGCTTTTTTTGCCTTCTGCTTTTATTAATCCTTGTCTGTTTCGTAACTCATTTGGCAAATACCCATCATAACATTGTTCTCAAAGCATGCATTTATAATTATTATGAAATCACTTATAAGAAGTAAAAATGTTAAGAAGCTCTCCACTGAGATCTTTAATTAACTGGAGTCCTGATAAATTACAACATGTGTGGTTTCTGTAAACATGTAGAACAATCATATATTTTCCTTATTCTCACATTACTTTTCAATAAAAGCTATTAGAAAAGCTTGTTTGATGTCAATTAACAAATGTCATCTAAAAAGTAAATAATAAGAACCAGCCACAAAGCAACAGATGTTGGCATATAGATAAGCACAGCAACTGCATCTTTATTATAATTTTTTATTTATTAATGGAAATGTATATTTAAATAGCTTTATGACTGAGACAAATCAACAAAAGCCAGGAAATTTGGAGCAGATGCTCACATTCTGAGGCTTGTTCATGACTTGATAAGGGTGAATATCACCCATTAACATTGCAGGAGTTGCACGCATGTGAACGGACGATTGGACAATTCACCCTTTCTTATTTTTTTTCACATATGTTCCTCTGAGCTTGCAGCTACCTGATTCCGGAGACATATGTGCTTCATGTCTTAAGTAGAAATATTAAGACAATGTGAAGATTCTTTCAGTTATTACTTGCACTTTTATACTTTAGGAAAAAGATTAGTTTTGCTGAGATGCCTACATGGGAAGGTTTCTCGTTACAAACTTTTAGCTATTAAGGAACAGTAGTATTCAGCCACAAATCCAGCTTCAGGAGCTGCTATTTTACTTTACTCTCTCTAATTTTGGAGAATATTATTGATTTGCCTCTCATGACATACAACTTCTTTCAGTCTTACTCGCTCATTCTGTCATGGCTTTCTTTGTTTCAGAGAGTGATATAAATTTACTTTCCTCGGTGTATTTTTTTGGACCTTTTTTTTCACTCTTCTGAACTTTGTGTCTGTATTTCTTGCTTGCCACCTTCTTTGCAATCTGCAATATACTGCTTTGACCATCTAAAATAGTTTTTAAATGGAAATAAGTTTTCTTTGCAGCTCCTTACAACCAAGATATTGCTAAGCTATGTAAAAAAAAAAAAAAAAATCCGAAACAACAATGTAGTGGCTTTTTTAAAAAGCATGCTATTTTCAAGTGGATTTTCATGTTTTCAGTATAACATTTTCAAATTCTAACAAGTCATATATTTTCTTCTAATTACACTCCCTCATTTATGATAAATAACAGAGAGCCAGATGTACGAAGAATTTAAAAATGGGTAAAGAACTGACCAATAAGCTTACTATTTGGAAAATGAGAAATGTAATCCTCTTACCATTGCAAAAGTTGCATAAAAAAGATGTTTATAGGAAAAGAAGTAACAACATAGGTTGAGTTTTCTAACTAAGTAGTATAAGAAAGATGTAGAATACATATTTGTTAAAAAACCCAACAAAATTATTGGTTAAAATTTTTTTAAAAATTATAATTCATAATTCTGAATTAGCATTTTATCCTTTTTGTGTAGCTCTCACATAATTTTCTTTAAAAATAAATGTATTTTTAAATTCAAAAGCTTGAAGAAAAGAGACTGAGCTAGCAGAAGAAAATAAATTAATATATCTGCATATTAGTAATTAAGCAGCTGAGTTGAGACTAAACTCCATAGTCATTCAAAAGCCAGCTTCTTTGTTAATAGTCATACAAGTTTCTTTTGGGAGTATTGACAAGAGAAAGGCATATCCAGATTTTTGTCCACAATTACCTTTTAAGGCCGGTGGAATGAATCAACTTTTCAAGGTACCTATCTTTGTCCATTACTTTACGTAGATTTTAAATATATATTGTAGTAAACCCCTACCTTTAAAATGACTGAAACTGAGCTTAGTAAATTCTGTTCCCAATGAAACGATAGATTTTTTTTCATCCTTTGCCATAGGAACAAATAAAGTTATTTAGACCAGTTGCTCAAGTTACCAGAAATAATTTAGACCAATGAAAGAGAAGTAAGAGTTATTTTTCATGTTATGTTTAAAACAATTCCAAATTGTTAAGGTAAGGAAAAAACCAACATAAAAGCAGTTGCAGCAGATTAGACCAGTCCATCAAAACCAGTAGGTGTTTCTGGTCTCTTTACTAAAAAGGGGAAAGAATGGAGATCCTAGAATTATCATTGAAGAGACAAGTTTCATCTTTAAGAATGAATAAACTTTAATTGTTATGGGCTACAAAATAACATATTCATAATCTAAGTTGCTGTTTTAAATGCACATGTGAAATACGGTTTGCTGTCAATGCATGTGAAAGTTTTTGAAGAATTAAAGAGCTTTTTATTTGCATTTAACATTGTAGTATAACTGATTCTCTAGTTGGTTATTAGTGTGAAGTTCACTTGACCTTTTTCATTCAGTCTTTTAAATTAAAAATAGTCTAAAATTAGCATAAAATACGTTACTTTTAAAATTAATTCACTGATGCATAACTTTTAAATATTCAACATTTTAATTCAGACTGAACCTGCTTGATAAATACCCTTTGGGAATAAAAATCTGAAATATAATTAAGACTATGTGCGTTCCAAAAGAAACAAAGAACATCCATGATGTTTGAGGGTGTGATATAACAGAAGTGACTAATATAGCAAATTGGGTTAACCTTATGATCTTCAGTAAACTGGAGTGCAGAGTGCTGGGCCAGAATAACTGAGGCAGGGAGTGAGTGGCTGAGCAGTAATTCTATTGAGAAAGACCTGGAGATTTTTATGGACATCTGGTTGAATATGGGCTAATAGCACACTTACATCATGAGCAAAGCAAGCTGCATACTAAGCTACATTAGGAGGAATGTGGCCAGCAGATAAATGGAAGTCATTATCTCACTCAGAACCTGTGAGTTACTGAAATACACCCTGTAGTTTGGGGTTAAAATTAAAGAGGGATTTGGAGAAGAAGTTGGAGATCCAATGGAGGACTACCAAGGTGGAGTGAAGAGACGTTGAAGCCTCTTTGCTCAGGTAAAGAGAAGACCAAGAGATATAACAGTCTGCAGCTACTAGCAATCTAATAACAAGGATAGTTGCAAGTGACATAGCAAGGTCCTCCTTACAATGGACGATGATCTAAAATGAGGCAATGGTCACAAATTGTGGCTTTGGGACACATGGGTGTCTAGTAGTATTTTTCTTTTTTTCTACTGGGAAGGTAGTACCTTAGTAAGTCTCCCGCAAATACTGTCAGATCTTAACCCTTGGAGGTTTATCAGACTCATCTAGACAAAGTCATGGCTGAACTCTTCTATTTAGTGATAGTCCATTTTCTAGTGGGAAGTTGGAAGACATAACTTCTGGACACCCTTTCCAACCAATCTGTGATTCTGTGGTTTATTGTTGCGATACTAAAGGACTTTAAAACAGAATTTATTTTTCTTCACAATACGAACTGATTGATGAGGGACTAATATGGCTCTCTCTTTGTAAATGGTACTGAATATAGCAAAAGTAAAGTCAAAGTTTCACTCTTAATTTTATATACTTAGATGATTCCTCAAGGACTGGTGACAAAATTCCTCACATGTTCAGAAAAAAACTTCATTTAGCTTCAGTCTGTGTTTCTAAACTCGGCACTTCAGTAAAACAAGTTTAGATAGCCAGAATATGAGGAACATATTTTTGTCATCGATTACTTTCTTTAGTTCTGTATTGTTTCCTTATTAAGAAGATGATCCTTTTTTTTTCTTTAATTCCCATCTTGTTTACTATATACCATCTGATTTGGGCCAAAAGGATGGCTATGAAACATACCTCTCTACCCATCTTATATATCCATGCTACTTCCTATCCCCTCTGCAGCTCCATCTTAGTGGATGAGGTAGACTTCAGTGGATAATAACTGCATGTGGCCCTTTCATTAAAGATTGAGGCACGGTTCACAGGTACGAGAAGGACAAACATAATTTGCACAGTCATCCTTTAGCCTAATGTTTCCTGAACTATATGTATTTAAAATATTGATAATTGTATACCAATTGTACATATTGATTGCAATACTTGGTGTGTTCTTTTTACACAAGCAGGAATACAGTCCTCTTTGGATCTTATCTGTTTGAAATAAAGTCAGGTGAATATTCTTTGAAGAATTGTAAGCTCACAGAAAATATTTAACAAATGTTAACTGGCACACTAATTAGAGAAATAGTCAGGATTGGGTTCATCAAATAGCTAGTAGAAAGCCAGAGGTGTTTATATTTCCCTCAGTAATTGATAGAAGACTTTCAAGTGCAAGGAAGAATTTGTCTAATCCAATTCTCTTGCAGATTTTTGAAACAGGTTTGTTGAGACAATGCCGTGACCTGTGAGGCATTGTAGACATGGAATAAAGGATTCTCCATCTTGTCCAATAAATCCATTCTGGTCCATAAAGTATTTCCCTTCCTGATTTTTCAGATGGAAAGCTGGAATATTTTTTACTTTCACATTCCTCACCTGAAATCCCTGTTTTATTCCAGATTTTGTTTGCCTGTTAGAAGATGGAGGGATGGTATTAGTTACCTTTAATGCTGAAGTCAGACAGCTGGACTTCTTCAGGGCCCACAGAACTCACTTTTAGAACTGTCATTTGCTGAGACATTTACAGTCAAAAGAGAAGGAGAAAAGGTACAGGGGGATCTAGCAGTCTTGTTCCTTGAGGAATTTGCAAATACCTCTTTTCATGTTCAGAATTCTTTTCACTAGGATGATAAATGGGCTAGCTGGGGGCAACTCCTACTGAAATAAGTCACTTTTGCTTTCCCCCTCTGATGTTATTTCATGTGTTTTCTTTGTAAATGTTGGGACAAGGCCAGGCTTCATGGGTCCTGTGAGTGTTTAGACGTCCTCCTGCACAGACTCCTTCTGTGTGGTTTTGTTGTGAGACAGAGGGAAACTCTAGCTGTCCTTTTTTGAGTGTCTTGGGGAGGCAAGAACATAAGGTGGTATCTCTGAAAATTCGGAAAATAATTTTCCAACACAGTCACCAGCACAGTACAGACATCCCACTTCCTTCAGTCTCTCATATGCAAGGCATTTTTGCAAAGAACACAATAAATGCATAAAACTAAGAAGATAATAGAGTTTTTTTGTCTGCCTGTATATGTGAGTATTGCATAGTTGTTCTTCAGAAGCAAAATGTGTTCTATTAGAAAGCAAACTAGATAATGCCAAGGCTCTGAAGTAAAGCCATGGAAGACGCAGTGAATTAAAAGGGCAGATGTGATACTTTAAACGTAAGTGGTTGTAATGTGCTGTTCCCACCCCCACTCCCAGAAGCAAATTGCCTGGTATTGCTAACACTTCTGAGATACTGCATTCATCTTGACTCTTAAGTATTCATCTAAGAATAATCTTGGAAAACAAAGTAATATTTTTTTCTTATCCCGATTTGATGATTTTTAATTAAATGTTTTGCAGTGTGGGTCTTTAGGAACATTTAATTAAATTGTTCAATGTAAATTATTCATCAGTGGAGGCAATTATGCTAAAAAGTAATGTGTATTTTTGGATCTAAATAAGAAGCCTTTGAAAACAGAGACTGTAATATCATTGTTAGAAGGCTTAATATCAGTCCTACAGATACCAAACTAAAGCACACACAAAAGTGCAGGTAGGCTTTGAATTTCAAATGCCAGGGCACTGTTACTACTCTCCTAATGACTGCTTAAATATAACAAATTAACTTTTAAATAATATGATCTATTTCTCTATACAGTATTAGAAGCATTATCTACTTCAAAACTCATTGTGGCCCTCAAATCAAGATGAGCCTTCCTGTACAGAACGTGTTGTTTTTTCCAGTATGCTCTAAGTGGAACTAGTAATATTTTGCAGTGCTACAACTCAATAGGTGGTGTTTAATTTCTTTTTTACGTTTGAAGTTACTGAAAAGTGTTATTCTTGTTAAACAATGGCTATACCAATATTGCTGTGCAATAATTTTGACACTACCCGTAAGGCTAGATCTTCTGGTTGTTTAAATGTTTATCTGCATTGAATGTTGGTATTTTGCTCCCCCTCCCGCCCTCCCCAAACTAGAGGAAGTTCAGCATTTATGGCTGGGAGGAAAACTCAGCAGAGCTTGTCGGATTAATTTAATTCAGTAGTGTCTTTGTCAAGTGACTAGGTTGGGATAAACTGCAGTAAGCCAGGCATTATTTCACCTGTTCTTCTGGTTGGTTGTTCAAATTGTCTGTTTGAAGTCAGAGGAACAGGATAATCCATGACACCTCCGAAACAGTGCAACTTTATTAGGTTTGAGGTTTTTCCCCGAATCAGTCAGTGAATGCACAGGGTTGATAGACACAGAAAATCTACCTAAATTTTGGGAAGGCAGCTCTAATGATAGCAAAAGACTGGTATTTTATGCAAATCACTCTTCATTTATGTCCATTACCACAGATGCATTTCATCTGATACTTAAAGCAAATCCATCAGAAAAATCTGTAGTTGAAAATATTTATAATATCCAGGCTTCTAACAAGGAGAAAATTTAACGGAAGACAAGTGCAGCTATTTGAACTCTCCAGAGCCTTTTGCTATAAAGTAGATAATATTATTAAATGATAGAATATGACCTATAGAGAATAAAAATCTGATCAGAAAGGGTAAAATACCTTGCAGCTTTCTCAACAGCATAACAAACATGAAATCAGTGCACTCTACAGCTGCACTTTCTGATTTCAGACATGATTGACTGATGACTCAGCTTCATCTGTTACAGTCAACTGTCAATTTACAGAAATATCATTGAAGTAATTTCCAAAATATCTTTATTCACTCAAATTAATATTGTGTTGTGAAGATGATAAAAAATTATTTAGTGTACTAGCAACTAATGTTGTGAATTGTCATAGTACTCAACATCTTACTCAAATGCAAACCTTGCCCTACAATATATAATCACAGCTTAACTTCTACATAACTGAAAATATCAAGGAACAGAAGTGGTGACTTAAACCTTAGATAGGGCAAAAAGAACTGGTATGAAACTAAGTTCCAACATCACTGCTTGGAACTTTCAGTTCTCTCTTTTCCTCTTGTGTTTTCAAAAGTGCTAGCAGACCTGTCCAAAATTATATTTTTTAGTTTGAGTGAAGTTTCTGTATGAAGCTCAAGTCTTCTTTGCTAGTTAATGCAGCTGTAAAAGCCTAGAAAAAAATCCCAAGGTAATAGAGGCAATGCAACATAAAATATTCCAGGTAAATATGGGAGAAGAGATCATATTTTCACCACTGTGTTTCACTGGGTGAAAAGTCATTTTTGGCTGAAAATGTATGAAATGCAAAACATGTCATCTATCTCCTATCAAAATATGCACATGGTAACAAAGCAGTTTCTTTCATGAATTAAAAAGGAAAAAGGGAGAGAAATTTTAGACTAGGAATCACTTCCCCAGAAATATTTTTCTGGATTAGACCTGGAACTTCAATCATAATCCTTTATGATTCCCTTAACATCTCTTACTCTTTTCTTATCCCCTCCTACCTGTTTTTACAGCTTTCTGAGGTCTGTGATATTCTGTGTGAAGTCTTTTTCTTGTCCTTTCCCATTAACTTTAATTAAAACTTCTGCATGCTCACCTGAATGTACCTGTCTCCAATTCTTATACACTGCTTTTCTCTAAGGCCTGGACTTCTAGGGATAGAACACTGCTATATAACTTCGGAAAAAATGGGATTAATTTATCTGCTTCAGCAAACATATGTGCTATACTTTATATAATTTCACCCACGAAACTAAGGAACGAATATATTTACTATATAGTAAGGTCGTGCTGTACCAGTAAGTAAAAGATAAAGTAATGCAAGACAATATGATCCTTTTTTACAATGTGAAATATAATATGAAAAAGGCAGTAGGATAATAGCTTTTTTTACAGTGGTCACCAAGTATATCAACAGTATCTGTCTGTTAGGGAAGATTCACTACTCATCTGTTTCCCATGTGTTCTCATTCGTGCTTTCTCATATTTTCTTTCTGAAAAGAAGTAAAAAATCTGGTCAGATGCTTCTCCTACATCAATTATTTTGGGTAGAAACATTGTTCATATGAATCTGTTGTTTGCATGCTCACATGAAAGCAAATCATCATGAAGTGGTAGTTCTTGTTCATATTTTCAATATTAAAGAAGTATGCTGAAAATTTGTTGCAACATGATGGCATTTTCCTTAGTTTCTATGAGGACATGAAAGGAAGAGACATCTTCATTAACTGCATTCCAGGACCTCTTTTTAAAACTCATTTTTGTTTACTGTTCAGTTTCCACTCGTTTTTTGAATAACAGACTGGATGAAAGGTTACTGCTTTCCATCAGCCACCGTTTCTACAGACTATCTATCTATTTAAAAGAATTTAGTAGAGAGCAGGTTTGGGGGTTTTTTGTGTGTTTTACTTTGTTTTCATGATAAGTGAAATTGTCAATCACTTACTTGGAGTGTGTATACAAAGACTTGGTCCTGGCTGGTGGAGTAATGAATGGAATGCTCCAGTGGAGCTGGAAGGTGGCAGCATGCCCCTTACTGATGGGATAAGGATACTGCACGCACAGGGACATCAAACAGCGAGCAACAGCTGCCCTTGTGCAAGACACCATCAGACTGTGTGCTGTGAGGTCACTTAGTAATGTACATTTTTGCTTTTAGTGCACCCATGATTTGATTCTTTCTTAATGGTCACAAGCCATTAGCAGTGGACTGATTCTGAAGCTGCTGGCTTAATTTCTAAATTATGACTCATGCTGAGGATATATGTCAGCGGTTGGCACGACTGTTGTGTATTGGAGATCGTCTGAATAGCCTTCAAAATCTGGAGTATTGTAGAGTATGCAAATTTCAGATGGTTCCTATTTTAAAAAAAAAAAAAATGTTTGTACTTCAACCCCAACTACAATTGTTCATTTGGGAAGACAGGCATAAATCAGCTTTGTTGCTGAAATCATCTTTACTTTGAATTGGTACATTTTTACTGCTTCTAACTTAAAATCACATATCTTTGAAATTGAATATTATTATGTTAAGAACTTCAAGTTGTATACAGCTCATGTTTTTAAAGCTTTTTAGGCATTTTTCTCCCTTTAAAAATGTTTTAGCTCTATTTCCTGAGGGATTTAAGTGCTTAAGAATCCAACAATATGACTTGCTTCATGTTAGGACAATCATCTATATAAGAGGTAATCTATGCATAAGCGACGAGTGTCAGAGCTACAGCAGTCAACAGACAACTAGTCAATATTGTCAACGTAGCTTAAAGATCAGTCAAATTCACCATCACCTGGTGATGGCTAGCTAAACAAACCATTTCAAAGTAAGAATAAAGGAACATATTATCGTCATCTAATCTGCAATGTCAGTCTCTCTGCTTTTAATGTACAGTTTAGTAAAAAGCTCTCTTTAAATTTAGCAAATTAAGTATTTGCTATTTATCTAAGTATTTCAACTGTATCTTCGACCCTTTGTGCATCTTGAATCACCTGAATGATAGGCAACTTACTATATATTTCATGTGACGTTTCTCTTGCAAGATACAGAGAAGTTGCTCCATTTAGAAAGAGCTGTCTCAATGTTGTTCTTCATTTTGCTCACTGCCACTATGCCAGTATCATTGAAGCACTATATCTTCGAACTTAAAACATTATTTTTCCTTGCTAAGAGATCAATTAACCTAACAAACAATCCCCATTGTTCCTCTTTTGATTATAATCTGAACTATTTCTCTCAGTCAGAGGAATGACCTAGTTAAGGCTGCATTACTGCTTCAGCCAGAATAGTTCTGAGAGAAGTAGTTTTTATTAATTTGAACACTAGAGGGCATGAAAGCGTGTTTCCAGAGACACAGAAACCCTGTGCTAGTTAAGGCACTTCTCAAATCCCACAGTTTTTGTAATCTCAGAACCTATGGGAAGATGGCTTGATTTCCAGCATCAGAGTGGGAATGCAGCTCTGGAAGTATTTAAGTCCACCCTCTCTGCTGAAGCAGGATCAGGTGGTCCAAGACCATGTGACTTGATAATTTTATGGCTTTATCTATAGTTTTGAGGTGCCTTCAACATGAACTATTACACTATAGTAGAGTGTCATTTTTATTTCAGCCAAGAAATCTTCAGTAAATTTATTATAGTAAATTTTCTTTCGTAACCCACAACAAGTGGTCTAGTATTACTTTTGGATCTGTTCAACTTTTAGGGTGATTTGAAGGACTGGTGCTTCATTACATCCTCTTCTCTAGATTAATTCTCATTATTTGTTTTAGAAACTTTATAATATTACCTTCCATGTAAACCTAAATAGAACTGTTCTCATCAATTGCAATTCTTGTGTTAGGATTGTGCAATTGTCAGTCACTGAAGCTAAAGGAATTAATTACAAATACAATTGCTTTACTTTCAAAGACTTAAGGACAAAATTAATTTTTATACTGAAAAAAAAATTAAAATGTCTTATTTTTTTCCTACCTGAAGTATAATTTCTTGTTTAAATATGCAGTTTATATTATTACAGGTTTTGGTTACATTAGAGTGATGTGTTAAGTAATATTTAAGTCCTAGTTCAGGTACTTATTTCCTTTTTGATTTTGGTTATATCAGCTAAGTTCACTACTTCAGCTTTCTTTTTTGTTCAGTGATATATACTTTTTATTTCCAGATGGATAATTTGCTTTTTAATAAGCAGGTGGGAAAAAAAATAAAATAAGGTAATAGTTAATGAGTAGTTTCCCAAACCAGGTTTTCATCAAATACCAACTATGTGTAGGTTCATACAGTTTATCCAGGAAAACCTTAGTGCTTCCTGGGAAGCTTGCATTTTAAATCAATGTTTATGTGTTTTAGACAAGACAGTTGATCCCCACTCTCTTCTTGCAGGCAGTTCTACTAGGTTTTTCCTGTGCTTTATTCTGCCATGATGTCTACCATTCTACTCATTGTCATGGGTTATATTTTTCATGGAGGTTAAAACAAAACCACAGTTTGATAATTCTCTAGAAAATAGGTCCTGGACAGTTCTAATACATTTCCTCTAATTATTCCTTTCTTTTTAGTTAAGACTTTGAAACATGACATGTATGTCCCCATTTAAGAATTTACCTATCATTATTTTCTGTTATCTTTGAAAGACAGATTAACTTCCCTGTCTGAGCATCAGGAGCTTTGATACATGATTTTTAACAGTCACACAGACACACAAGGCTAATTTGCAAAGACTTTGATACTCAGATTTCCCCAGTCTTGCTGGTAATGTTAATTCTGCCTTCTTATGCTCGGGCATTAAAGTAGAATCTGTATTTCCATCTTTAAAAAAGATCGCTTAATGCTACACATGATGTAAATGGGATTTCTTATAGGTGTTAACAGTAAATTCAGTAAATTAAAATATAGACTGTGAGCTTAGCTTCTTTCTTTTAGATTTCAGCACTGTCCAAAGCTATCCTATTTTTTCCCTTGTCCTAAGGCAAAACTCAAATAGGTCTGATCTAAGTGGCTCTGCAACAACTTCTGTTGCAGTGAGCTAGAAGTAGAAAGGGTTCCTGCCAAGTAATTCTTGGAATCCCACTAAAAACATAGTATTGGAAGTGTTCATGGCAAGGAATGACTCTAATTCATGATTCTCTGATAGGTCTTTGACAAATAAGGGGATTGTTTAATGTCGCTAGGAACAACTGAAAACTCTCCAGGGTAATTTTCTGAATAGATATTTTGTTTAATTGTGAACCCCCCTTTCAATAAGCCACCTCCAAACATGAGTCAAAGGTGCCTGGTAATAGTTTACACAAGCTCTTCGATTTCATTTGTACTAAAATTAGGTTCATCAGTAATTCCTGAGACACCATTTGTCCTTGAGGTATATCAGCATCCTTTGAAAGATTAGATAATTAAGAGAGTTCTGATTTAAGCAATGATTTAAAAATTAATGACCACAACATGTATTTGGATAGTATCTACTGTGGGGTTTTTTGTTGTTTGGTTTTGTTGTGGGGTTTTTTTTGGTGTGTGGTTTTTGGTGGTTTGGTGGGGTTTTTTTTGTTTTTTGGGGTTTTTTGCTTTAAATACAGGTCATATGATTTATTGGAAAATTACTAGGAATAAGAGCATTTATTTACCACATATTTTAAAAATAGTACTTTTAATTCTGTTTTTTATAGAATTTTACAGTTTATAATTCTTTAAGCTGCAGATCAGTGTGCTTGTGTAATCGCCACAGATGAACATACAGTTCTGTACCAAAGAGAGTATCTGCCCTACACAGGGCAAAGTAAAAGATCTTTGTACAAACTCCATAGAAAACTTGAGTAGACCTCTTTCAATAAAATTATCATTCCTTCCTGGTGTAGCAGTTTCCTCTCCATCATGATTAAACCAACTTTTTTTTCTGAGCTTGGGTCTCTCCTAGCTTTTGCTCTGATACTCACTTCTTGATGCTGCATGTCAACTGTGGTAGTAGTTACTGTATGCATGTTTAAAGAGCTTTCTGTTTAGGCTGGTAATTTTTGTTGACATCTCTCTTCTTGTTCACAGGTACTAATACCAAAATCTCTCAGAGTAGAATTTCACATTTTTTTAATCTTAAATACGTTTAGTGGTCCATGTGATCTGCTTCCAGCTCAGACACATTTGTTTTGCTGTCTGAGCAAGGGTTAGTTAGTTTCTTCATCACCGCCTTTTGTAGCAATGATCAGAGCACCAAACCTTCTCTCACTTTAAATATATCACCCCTATTTAACTATAATTTCCACACAGCAGATATGAAAGGCCACAAATAGTTCATGGCTGATGAGACAAAAACCTTTATATGTACATCTCAAATCCAGTTATATTATAATCTATAAAACTAGTACTAGCAAAAAACCCCACATAAGGTTTCAGAAAGATCAAAGCTTGGGTATTTTGTTATATTTTCAGAATTCTTTATATTTTCCATTTGCATATTTAGTGTGTGAGTGAGTGTGTCCTTACACACTGTATTTTCTTACAGAAATATTCCCATTTAGCCATCTATAATGCAGACAGACTTTTTTACAGAAAAAAGGGCTAAGAGTTAAGCATTAAAGCCAACAAAGGATGATAAGTAATAACCAGAAAGAATTTGCACTGGAAAGTGATAATACTCTTTGGTAGAATCTTATTTAAGCTTAACAAACTATAGTCAGCACACGCATTTTTCTTGATACTTAGTCCTCGATGAAATAATTTGTGATTTCTTTTCACTGAACATATTAATAAGGCCAAACTGGTATCATAAATAATATATTCAGACTTTCTGTCCTGTTAAAATAGATCAGAGTGATGGAAAAAATGAAAGACTGAAGAAAATGTACTTGCCTTTTTAGGGGTTGAAAGATTAGACTTTTAAATTTATTACTTGAAATCAGAATGGGGGGGAAGTTCTGCTGAGATAATTCTTTTTTCAGGTAGAAAAGCAATACTTCAAAGTCAGGATGTTTCTTTCAGGATAAAATACCTTCAATGTGGAAGTGTAGCATTCTGAACAGGAATTATATAAAAATTGCAATCTAGACAAAATTTTGCAAGAATACTTTAACTTACCTAACAACTACATGAAGAACAGAAAATAATTTTATTTAATTCTAGGTCTTCTGTATTCTTATCATTCCAGCATAAACTTTTATTGAGTTAGCTCTATATGTTCTCTATAGAGACTATTACACTACTGGGGAAAATTAAAATACAAGCTTATTGTAATATTCAAATGGTTTATTCTTAATTCTTAAATTGGGTTGCTTTTTTTGTTTTTTAGTTGCCTTTCATTCCTGTCTCAATAAGGGCAAGAGAGAGAAAAAAAGCTGGGAATAAAATCTCATATGTAGTAAAATCAGCATAATTATTATTAAACTGTTCAGAATTCAGATTATGCAAACCACCTCTCTGAAACAGTGAGTAAATATTTTATTTTAGCTACATAATGTTCAGTAGCATTTTGTTCGGAGATGTCCAATTACACCATCAGGCAGTGTATGAAAACAGAAGGAATAACTCTGGGAAAAGCATTTGTAAAATATATATACTGATGTAAACTGTTCTGTCCACCACAGTGACTGCAGTTTGAACTCTTTCAGAGTTTCCAGCTGTTGATAAATAAGCATTTATTAAACCCAAAATTTATATATTGTTAATGTTACATTGGTAACATCCTTGTTCTCAAAGTACAACCTGCATACAATAGAGCTCAGTGCAGGGCAGAGGCTTTGGGAAGGCTGCCCCAGCAAGGAACATGACTGCACTACGCAGAAGCCATGAAGGGAGCATGTGGGAAAGCCCTGTTGTGTTCCAGAACTTAAAAAGTAATAATTTTTTTTCTGTTTCCTACATCTACTGTGACTTCATCTATCAAAACAGGAAGCAGGGGCCCAGTCTGCTTTCCCTTCTTGGCTGAGGTGCAGTCCCTCTGCCCCCAGTGTGATGCGCTAGCAGCGTAACAATCCCTCCCTCCACCTGCTCAGGGTGGCACATGTGAAATGAAGATGATGAAGCTGACTTAGGAGTTTGTCACAGGTTGCACCTGACTGATGACAGGAAGGAATGAGGGAGGAACTACCTAAAGAAACTATATTAAGCATCATAGTGTCCAGGTCCAGGCTTTACTTCTGTCATTTGCACTGTTGAACAACATGATCTGTCACACCTGAATGGGTTCCCATCATGCATTCGCAAGTGTGGAGCTCGATTAGAGTGAAATGGAGGTCTCAGCAAACACCATTTGCCATCACTGGCAAGCCTCCTGGTCACAGTCTCCTCAAAGCTGCCATTGTTTGAGCTTTTGGGGACAAGTCTAGGGATAAAACTTGGTCCTTTTCAGTTCTAAAAGGTGTCAGAACACACTTGGGAAATGAACTGAGGCTGTAAAGATATTTATGCTTAGCACCAGACCATCTTCCTGCCAAGATTACGTCACTTGCATGACTTCAACTGAGTAAAAAAAGGGTCTAAAATCATGTCTATTTGTGTTTTCATTATTAATCTGTCAATTTTTAATAATGAAAAATATAATTTTGCTATTTATTTATATGAACCTTTTCTTTACAAAATATCAGCAGTAGTTTATATACCTGGGAGAACAGAAATAGTAATATTTCCTTAATAATTCACACTTTGTAGACTCTGTAAATGTGATGCCTTGGATAATGACATACTGGCGTGGTGCCCCTCTCAGGCTAGGAGTATGAAGATGATTTCCGTCAAAGATGTAGCGGAAAAGTTGCAGTAACAAACCTGCATACAATGTCAAAGATATTGCACCAGGAATGTTATTAAAGTATGCATTGCTAGAAGAGGTCTGGATTATCACTGAGTGCAATGATTGCTTTTACCTCTTTTATGTAATAGTAGATATTTGTTTACTCACACTATTGAGCTATTGTTTGCACAGAACATTGCCTACTAATAACAACATAACGTCAAATCATTTTATGTTGAGTGCTTGTAGAAAAGGTTTTCTTGTTGTCTGAAAGAAAAGAAATAAGGCAGGAAGAGCCTAGTGACTTCTCTGTAAAAGTCAAGGTATATTACAGTTTGCTCTTTCATTTCCTTGAATTTCCATATACATTGTGATTTGTTTTGATACAGTGATCTACTGAATGCCACTCAATAGTGACAATAAGTGTTTTTGATATTAAGGTACAAATTTAGTCTTCAGTAATCTTGTAAGAAGCTTATTTCTATGACCTTATTTTGGTTGGCTGCATTAGCAGGTTTAGTGCAACAGTGAAGGAAGGGCACTAAGAAGGAGGAAAGGGAGCTCATCATAAGTGTGTTTGGTTCCATTTCCTGTATAAAAAAAAAGAAAAAATGTTGCTGCTCTATTAGTGTGTTGTAAAAATAATTTTAAGAAGCAGAATGTGAAAAGGAAACATACATATTAAGTTATTTAGGGTGCAATCGTAAAAATGCAGCCTATTCCAGTTTTATTTACCATAAGAAAATATTGATTTTGGCAACGCTCACATCCAGTGTTGTCATTCAGGTATGTTTAAAAGGATCTATTTTAATGATACCGTGATTGTGAAGAAGAGTATAGCTTATGATATCCAGAAAGCACCTTACTAACTACTGCTGGAATGGTCACAGTTCTATTCCTGTGGAAATCAGATGTCTTATTATGATAATTTAATTGCATAATATATTCTATAAAGTCCTTAAAAATAAAACTTGCAAACACTGATTTCACCTATGAATCCCATATATGCAAAATTTATTTCACGGTGTGGAGAGATGTATTTTTAGTTGGCCTTGTAGTGCACTTGTCAGTGTAACAGAAAAATGGGTCCTCCAAAGAGCAAAATATACTTACTTATAGCATACTTTCAATTTTTCTGAAGACTTTTTTAATAGTACCCTTTACCATGAAAACAGTCCCGTTCATCAGATAATATGAGGGGTAAACATAATTTATTCTTCTGATTCCCTGACCTTTGCCAGTAGAGCCCAGAATAATCCTAAACCCTTGCTTTGAGTCAGTACTCAATTTCTCCTCAATCACTTTTCTCACGAATAAAAATATCTGGGTTAGATTTGTTATAAAGATCACCCAAACTATAGAATGTTCTGCTTGCCAGTGCTGGGAGATCATAGCCACATTCAGATATGGTAGAGAAAATACCATTGACCTCCCTGGCATGATCTCAGTTGGTGTCAGAACTGAATTGTAGGTTGTTGTTTGCCTTCAGCACTAGGTTGAAAACATTGCATGCATGAGTTGGGGCTTGAATAACAATAAAAACCAAACAAACAAACAAAAAATACCAGCAGAAAACCAAAACAGCAAACAAACAACAAAAAGACACCAAACTGAACTGACCCCAGGTAGCAAGAAATTGAGTTCGGTTCTCAAAGTCACTGCTGGTAATTCAGTATGGGGAATGATGTCTTTGAGAAAAGCTGCCAAGATGCCTGAAAAGTATCCACCAGTCTGAGATGTACTTTTTTAGAGTGGCTGATCTCTCGTAGATGATTAAGCCCTTTCAGAAAAGCTACTTAATGTTATAAATTGGTTCTCTCTGAAAACCGTGAGGAAGGAAGACACACTTGAAGAGAGTTAAGAATTAAACAAAGAGGCAATTGAGAGGTTTGTGGTCATGTTTGCAGTAGCAGTTTTACTTCCTTGTTGCTAGCTCCTTGAGAGCGGATTTTGATTTGGAGCCTTTTTTTAGGGGTTTTGGGTTTTTTTTCTGCATACTCCTTAGCTGCCTAATGCCAGTCAAAACAGATTGTTCAGATGTAATCCATATTAAAAATCCTTTCAATGGACTGTTCAGATTTTGAAGGCCATTATCTGGGCAACAACGAATAATCAGAGCATTGGCTACTTCTGGTCTGCCTTAGTTCTATGGTTCTGTGCTCTTCAGTGGCTGCTATAACTATCCAAGGGTTTACCATAAGAGTCCTCATTTGAATAATGAGATAAGAGCCCTGAATATAGGAAACGTTCATGCAAAGGGCAAGTCTCATGCAGCAGGAAATCCCAGTTATCCCTTCTAGCCTGTGCTCTCAGCCAGCCCCATCTCTGCCAAAGCATACCATAGGAAAAGGACATTCCCTTACACAGTTACAAGTGCTTCATGATTAGTGCAGGGCACCTCCAGCACAACTGTCCTGATTCTCCTCAGGGATATAATTTTTAGACGATTTTAGAATTAACTTCGCCAATGGCCTTTCTGTGGGATCCTTTTGGAGCCTATATCCCTCGTCCATCTCCAAGAAATAAGAAGAGATTTCGCTTCTTGAAGTCCTACAGGTATCTCTTCTTATGGCTTACGGTGTAATTGACACTGATAATAGTTGTATCTGTGGCTCTCTTTTATTCTTCTATAGGATTATAGTATATAAAAATTTGGAAATGTTTTTATTTATTGTGACTCTTGTGCTCATAAAGGCTTTTCTGGACATGTTTTCAAAGAAAATTTGTAAGTCTTTCCGTGTGTTTGAAATATATAATGAGTATGTGACCATGGGAGTTTTTGAATAAAATTATTGTTGGGAAACATTTTTGTACTAGCACAAAATGCAGATTAACATTTATGGCAGTGTTAAAATATTATAAATATTAATTGTAAATGATATCAGTACTTAGTATAAGTAAGCTTATTTAGTTATAAATAATACAGTGATACAATATACCAATCTGAATTAATATTTATAGCTGAAGGACTTTTGCATAAACTAAAAGCCATGTCTGTTAAATATTTTTGTGTTGAACATATTAAAAATAAGTATAACCTATGAGGAAAACATATAGATTCTATTTTTTCCTTAGTTGCTATTTAAAAATAACAAGAGTAGAGTATGCCTGCCAGCATTTATCATACTACTTTTTGCAGTTGTACCTATACTTGTTTTTCAACTACCTTGCTTATACATGTAAGAGATGCAATACAAATTTTCAAGTATAAAATTATGAAGAAAAGATATCCCTATATGTACATAATGCATTGAAGAACTACCTATATATCATCTTAATGATAACTTTTTAATAATAATTGATGCAAGAGTTGCATTTATTTGTATGCAGGCACAATATTAAAAGCCCAAGATGCTAAATGCTTTATGTAGGATTATTAATAACAAATACTGTCTATGTGAATACTGTAAACAACAACAAAAAAGCAGCTAGGTATAGCACGACTTCTCTGTTTTCTTTTGCAAAAACTATGTTACCCATACAGAGGGAAATGGTTTTATGGATAAAAAATTAATAGTAACAGATAAATGGATTTGAATAAAGAATAAAAAGATGGTATCTATAAGAGTTTCTAAAAGTTCAAAACTAGAATTTGAGATTCTCTTAAAGCAATCTTGTTATCTTGGAGCTTTTGCTTAAAGAAAGCAACACATGTCTTTTTACAAACTTGCATCAACATTTCAGAAGCAAAAAGAAATGTATTCCAAGTAGCATGCTACTATAAAATCTCATTCTTTTGATGATTAACTTATGTAAATATAATACATTCTCTATTTTTTCAATCTAATGAAATGAAAAGTCTTAAAAGTTGGTAATAGAAATAAAAAGTGTCAAACTTTTTTTTATCTTACTGTAGAGAAAGTGTTATATGTTTGTTTTTCAGGAGCTTTAAAGAATTAGCTTTTTTTTTATAAAAAGTGAGTCATAGTTGTATTATTGAATGTGAGATTTTTTTGTTGCTATTTAAGTTTTGACTGAGAAAAGAATTAAAAATCCTTAATATACATATTGCCATTTCACTGCCATGGCTTCATTCACACTGTAGGTTATATTTAGAAATCTACTACAAAATTTTACAGTACCCATTCCCTATGTAATATAATAACCTTGTTTATGTCAACTGACAGTTCTGCTCACGTCACTCAACTATCTGATGTCAAGGGTCTTTGGTTTCTAAAAGTAAATACCTGATAGTACCATCTAGGCTTTCCATGATGAACATTGTTTAACAAACCACACTGTTCTACTTCACAATCTTAATTTAAATTGTGAAGCTTGTTAAATTTTGTTAAATTTTCTCCTCCTAAATTTTGGTCAAAACCCATAGTGTTGCTTCTACAGAATACTCATAATCTATTGATTAAATTAACTATTATGTTTCAAGTTACATATTTACATTTTCAGTTTTGTAGACTCTGTGATAGACTGATGCACCCTTATAGCCAAATAATCAGTTTTTTTAACTGATCAGCAAGTTCTGGGATTTGCATCTTTTAGAAGGTGGTGGAGGAATCAGGCTAATGCTAGTTTTCCCAGAGCACAAAAAACTATGCCTTGACACAAAGCTATTTTTCTTGGAAGAGACGAGATGCAAGGCAGTCACCATGAGCTCCTCCTCCTCTGCCCTTCCCATCAAATCAACCACAGCTCAAAGCCTCAGTTAATTATACTGAACAAAAACAGGAAAGCAGACCAAAAACCTGGTAGAGACTCACTTAGGATACACAAGATGTGCAAGTGTTCACAGCGTTAGATACAGAGCCAAGGCCAGGAGTGGCACAGATAAGGAAACTCAGGAGACTGCCAAATCATTTCACAATTTCAGTATAATTTTACAGGCTGGAGAAGGAGGAGGGTTGTTTAGTTTTGTAAGGAGGCGTGCACATCCTGCATTCTGGGAGATGAACATTCTTCTAGTCCAACAGAAACAAAATATTTATAAATCTTTAATATGTATCAGAATTCACAGAGAAGTTTACCCCTTCTTTTCTTTTCTTTTCTTTTCTTTTCTTTTCTTTTCTTTTCTTTTCTTTTCTTTTCTTTTCTTTTCTTTTCTTTTCTTTTCTTTTCTTTTCTTTTCTTTTCTTTTCTCTTTTCTTTTCTTTTCTTTTCTTTTCTTTTCTTTTCTTTTCTTTTCTTTTCTTTTCTTTTCTTTTCTTTTCTTTTCTTTTCTTTTCTTTTCTTTTCTTTTCTTTTCTTTTCTTTTCTTTTTTCTTTTTTTCTTTTTTTCTTTTCTCTTTTCTTTTCTTTTCTTTTCTTTTCTTTTCTTTTCTTTTCTTTTCTTTTCTTTTCTTTTCTTTTCTTTTCTTTTCTTTTCTTTTCTTTTCTCTTTTCTTTTCTTTTTCTTCTTCTTTTTCTTATTTTCATTTTCATTTTCATTTTCAAGTTTTATTTCTATTTTTATTTTTAATTTTATTTTTTATTTTCCTTTTTGTTTTCCTTTTTCTTTTTATTTTACGCTTCCTTTTTCTTTCTTATTAAAGCCTTGAGTCACTCTATAATGAAGCACATTTCCTGAAAATGCAGTCAGGAATCATGTTTCCTGACGAATTTAGCTTTGCACAGGAAAATACCACTGGATGTGATTATAAAAACTGAGTCCTAATAGTAGCACAGTTATGCTTCAAAGCCTCTCATACATGGGTAAAAAAGAACTAAAGCACCTATCAAAATTTTCTGCACATAACCAAGATCTATGAATAAGAACATGTTATATGACACTCAAATCTGCTAGAAGCTAAACACTGATCTCTTCTACTGACTTAATGTCAGGTCCTCAGGACCATTTAGGAGATTATTTAAAGGCAGCAAGATCTGTCCTGATTGTCAGTCTGGTCATTAAGTCTTTTAAGTGAAGATTTCATTCATCTTTTCTTAAGTGAAGGATTTGTGAGTAACTTAGAGTGAAAAACTACTGAGACCTATTCATGCAAACAGTTTTCTAGACACTGTAGGGCTCAAAGTAAAATCAGTGTTATGAAGAAATGACACTGGCAATAGTATCCATTAAACTGAGTAATCAAGGAATAAGTTCATTAAATTATTGCAGTGTGAGAACTACATCTTCAATTGGTTACCTATGAAGATACAGTTCATGAGACAGTAATCATGAAAAGAAAGAAAGGTTCTTTGTTGTTTTATGTGAGCTTCTTTTGTTCCTTCCTCTGCTTCCTTTCTTTTTTTCTTCTGTGGCAGCCATCTGGCATGTTTCCCTGGACTAGAGAAATGGTCATGTGGCTGAAGCTACTGCCAACACCACTTCTGCAGCCAGCTGCTCCTGGCATTGGTACATAAGGAGGCAGATTCCCTCCTACCAGATAATTGTACTCCATGCCACTAAACTCTCAGAAGCTGGGCTGGAAAGAGGAATCTCTCTCAAACAACAGTTTTCAGAAATCCCTTCTCTCAGGAGATTTCTTAATGAGGTCAAACCTTTCTCAGTATGCAGAGTGTAGTATTGGTTTTTTTTATAAGCTTTGTAATGAAATGGGAGTAGAAACCAGATAAAATTTTATTATTTTATTTATTAGGGCTTAGAAACCCAGTACGCTGGAATTATCTTGGTTCTTTTTGACTAGTCATTCAACATTTTCTCAGAAATATAATATCAGAATGCATAAGAATAATCAAAAGCTCTTAATGTGCACATTTGTAGTGAACATGATGACTCACATAACCATGTCACCATTAATATGATGTTTTAACTCTCACTCAGAATTGCTTTAGGTAAATCTGTATGCCAAAATATCGTCATACCCAATTCAGATATTTGGTTATGTTTGAAATCTTGGGAGAAGTGGCAAAATAACAAGGCAATATTGCTGGTCACTTAAGTAGCAGTAGGAAAGCAGGTGCAAGTGAATTGTACTTGACTATTGGTTCAGACTTACATGCTTGACAAAAGTTCCTAGGGAGTTACTTATAATGAATAAATATTAAGAGTTACTACATTTCCTAAAACCTCAGAAAATCAAATCCCAGTCGATAGTTCCCCCACCGTGGGAAAAAAAAGTAGAACACAAATAACATGCTCAAAAGTTCCAGCTTTTGCTTAAATTTCTCAAATGTAGTTGGTCCTCACACAGATGGGTTTAGTGAGTCTTTAACAGTGGGACAGGTTGAGTCTGTCAATGTTTCTTATTGCTCTTTGGACTAACATTACCTGAATGCTTATTCTATGGGATTTTGTTGCTTTTACTACTGCCTTGGAAGTGATTTAGCTAGTGTGAAATAAACAGAAAACTGAAGTATGTCTATAGGTAATTTTTCCAAAAGTTTTTTCCAGTTTATGCTTAAGTAAGCTCTAATGATCTAGACTGATGCCATGCCAGAACCTGTATGAATAACCATCAGGAAAAGTTCTTTTATACACAATGAAATAAATTATGATGACTAGTGTTGCTAGGTTTATAATAAATAAATAAATAAATAGATGGGCTCTGCTGTTTGTGACAATCCCCGCGCAAAGCTGGCCCTCCAGATTAGGCTGGAAGCAGACATTAGAATCCCTTGGGATACAGCAAAAGATTACACCAACCATAAACACCAGGAAATACCCAGTTTGATTTACAAATTTTAAATGTCTGTGGATATTTATGTTAATGCCAGGACTATCTGACTTGCAATTCCCTGATGTATAACAAATTCTAGGAGCACTATAAATAGATCTATCATTCAATCTGATACCGAATACATCAGGAACAAGCTGACGCTAGTTCAACATGTACCATGTCAAAAGGTTGTAATTAATTTCTAGATATTGCATTAAACCAGAAATGGTATGGGAGTAACCTAAAAATGTTTATTTTATGCCACTGTAGACTATATTTGTGTCCATTGTGTATCTGAGGAATTTTTTTTTTCCTTTGCAATAAGCAAAGGAAATTGAAAAACTTGAATTTATTACTGGAACCAGAAAATATAGCTTATTTCTGAGCCCTAGAAACCACTAAGATCTACAGGTCATTCCATGCTTCAGTTGTCTCTATAGAAGCCATATGTGAGTGTAAATTGAGAACTTCTGCAAAATGCTAAAAGGTACTTTAAGACTCTAACGTGTCTTTCTTCATGATGCAAAAGGAAAAACAGACACCAGTCTGGTGCTCTAGTGTTGTAGAGGTGGTCCATGCCAGTTAATCCAGCTTCTGGTCTGTCACAGTGGCCAGGAACAAACATTTGAGAGAATGTAAGAAACATGGTGGTTACAGTAGAATCTTCCTCGAGGGAGAATCTCTTCAACAACTTCAATAATTACCTATATATGAGTACTCCAGAATTCTCATTTTTGTGTGTATTTTTTACAATAAGAAGTCTGGGTATTTTAATTATTCACACTAAATTTTGCCCATTTGTTAATAAAACTTGCTGAATTTTTGTCTTCAGCATTATCTTTTGATAATCACTTCCACAGGTGAACTCTCTGCAATGTGCAGGAATTTCTTTTGTATTTTGCCTTGGAGCATTTTAAGTAGTATTGCAACCTGATATTGCTAAATCATTAGTTGCTGGTTTCTGCCTTATCACCTTTCTAAGTAATCTGTATTTTCACTACCTCTTTTCACATGGGAAATATTGTGTCCATATCATTCGTGTTGCTCATCTCTTAACTCCTCCTCTTATTGCAATGTTCGCTCTAATGCAAGTGACTAGAAGGAAACCCAGACCATCTGATGAGGACACATAGCCTAGATAAATTATAATAACCTTATTGTCATTGAAATACCATTTTAATAACATTCCATTATTACAGTCTATCTTATTTCATATGCAATTTAACAGATTTACCAATTCACTAATTTTGAGTTGTGAGCACTGTTCCATGTATGCCAGTTTTCCTTCCTTTGAGAAGTTTACATGGACAAAACATTGAGTGAAGGCAACAGGGATCATTGCAAGAGACAGAATTTCTATGTCACTGGAAATTTTGCATTTTGAAAAGAAAAAAAGTATCCCTCATTGTGAATACTCAGTTTTACAGTTTTCTTTGGGAAGAACTTCTTTTTCTTTTAAGATAATTAAATACAGAATGTGATTTAGATTTTTTTTTTTATAGCCTGTGTTCTTCAGGATTCCTGAGTTGTTAGGAGATTCAAAAGTCCTTCAGGCAAGCTGCCAGAATCCAGGCAACCACAGAAATAAGAGGTCTCAGAAGTAGGAGAAAACAGATGATTCCCATCAAAATACTCATACAGCTGCTCGCTATATACATGTGTATTATATATACAGTATGCACACACACATGCATATGTGTTTGTATATATATATATCCCACATTAAAGTGAGCAAACTGTCAGAAGTTTAACAGGAAGAAGCTGAATACACAGTACTTGCATTATTGTTTGTCCACATGAACTTGGCTTTCCTTTATTTATTTTACCTTTGCAACATTTCCAGTTAATACTCGCCTGGCTTAGCTTGCACAGGCTTTGGTACAAATAAATTTCTGTTGAAGTTGTAAAAGCAAAATGACACAGCAGAACAAACAACAGCAAAGCCTAAGAATATCTATCATCTCTCCCAAGTTGGATCAGATAAACTCCTATTAACACTAGCCGATGATACTTAGCTAGTTAAGAAACCTAAAATGGAAGAAAGGAAAACTACTTAAACTGGATATAATTGCCTCCAGATGGAGAATGGGAGACCTCATATTTTCTTGGTTATAACAGATGTAGGTGACAGAAAAAGCTAAATATAGAAAATAAAAATACAGAAGAACTCCAGCTAGAGCTACCTATGTATTAACTCTTTGAGAGCTATATACACGTGTATACCCTAAGATTACTCAATTCAACTTAATCTGCAGTTGCTACGGAGAAGGCCACACCACATATTTCAGTGTCCTCACAACATTTCTGCTGTAGGCACATTTTCCTACCCCAAGCTTTTTCCAAACACAATTACACACATGCAGCCCTTGTCACAAGCTGCTACTTAAGGACAAGCACCAAACAAAAGCACTTGGGCAGGTTGACTTTCTTTCCACTTGTTTTGTCAGGTATTATATTTGACCCACATCAGATCTACTGTGAGAAGCCTCTCCTCCACAGATAGTTCATGCTCCGGGGGAACATTTGCCAGTTTCTCAAATGGTGAATTCCCTTCTTCTGTATATGGTCAATTTGGGTGTGCAGAACACTAGGAGAATGTATGGAGAGCTAAGCTTTCATCCCTTTCAAAGGGGAATGTGTGTCTAGAGTACGGTACATCAGGATTGGTTGTTTAGTCGTTAGTTTTGTGAGGTTTTTTTCAAATTGGAAAAAATCTAGTCTCTTCTATTTGATTTGAAGTTCTCTTTTCCTTCTGATATACTGAAATGTGAAAATACCTGGCTCTCATAATTACCAATTAAAATATTGCAGATGGAGCCAGATCTGTTGCTTGAACAACTCCGGGTGTAAGGCAGGAGCATCAGGTAGTACTATGCAAAGGATGCAGGTTTTTTAACCTTTAATCTTATGACCCTAATAGGTGTAGATATCTTCTTATGTTTATTTGGTTTGTCTACATGTGTGAGATGTGTTTCAACTTCTAGGTAACCATAGAGTTACATATTTTTTCCTTGCTTTTAGCTCTTCTTACCCATATCAAATAAAAAAAAAAATGGAAAAGAATGAGGTCATGCAAACATCAACTGGGAAAAGCAGAAAAGTCAGCAGGTTTAAGCAACAGAGTTCATCTGTTTTATATCATACTTTGAAAGCCAAGCCAAATGTTTCAACATCATTTGTACTCCATTGAACCATGGACAAAACAGTTAGAAAATTGATAATTTGAAAAATGGGGTATGTCTTTAAAACACAGTAAAATCCACTGGTTTAGGCTTTTACTGGTGGCAGAGGAGAAAATTTTCTTCTAACCCTTGCGTAAGGAAAACACTCCCATGAACATACTGTGAGATATCTGGAAGTGATGGGTTCCTGGCTGAATGAAGTCCAGAGGGTTGTGATAAGAGGTACTGTCTTCTTTAACATACAGACAACCTGGGCGAGATGACAGTCTATTCTGAAGATACTAAGCTGGGATGGGTGGCTGACACACCTGAAGGCTGCTCTGCTGTTCAGCAAGACCTGGACAGGCTGGAGAGTTAGACAAAGGGTAACCTTAAAAAATTTAACAAGGATAAGTGTAGAGTCCTACACCTAGGGAGTATCTACCCCAGGCACCAGTACAGGTCAGGGGTTGATCTGCTGGGAAGCAGCTCTGTGGAGAAGGACCTTGGAATCCTGGTGGATGACAAGCTTTCCATGAGGCAGCAGTGTGCCCTCATAACCTAGAAGGCTACCAATATCCTGGGGTGCATCAAGAAGAGCATGGCAAGCAGGTCAAGGGAAATTATCCTGCCCTTCTACTCTGGCACCTAGTTCTGAGTTCCCCAGTTCAAGACAGGGGGCTACTGGAGAGATTACAGAGAAGGGCTACTGGATGATTAAAGGAGTTTAACATCTTCCATATGAGGAAAGGCTGACAGAGCTGGGTCTGTTTAGCCTAGAGAAGAGACAACTGAGTATAGATTTCATCAACACTTATAAATACCTGAAGGGTGGGTGTCTAGAGGAAAGTGGAAGACTCTTCTTGGTGGTGCCCAGTGACAGGATGAGGGGTAATGGGCAGCTGGAACACAGGAAGTTCAGTCTCCATATGAGAAAAATCTTCTTTACTGTTCCAAGCACTGGAATAGGCTGCCCAGGAGAGGTTGTGGAGTTTCCTTCTCTGGGGACATTCAAGATCCATCTGGTTGCAATCCTGTGCAACATGGTCTAGGTGATCCTGCTCTCACAGGGTGGATGGATTAGATAATGTCCAGAGGTGCCTTCCAACCCTTACAAATCTGTGAATCTGTGAATCTGAACAGAAGCATCACCAGGACCTGAAAATCAGGAAGACGTTTACATTATACTACCATGTGTGGTTAATCATGTCATCCTGTCAACCTTTCTGAAACAAAATACTGATTTTTGCAGATATTTTTCTATTTCAGATAGAAAGAAAAAAACCCCAAACAAACCAACAGACATTCATGTAATTTCTTAACATTAATTCCAGTGTTCAGATGGTTTGCTAAATGAGGGCATGGTGCAGTTAAGTATGTAAGTTGCAAACTGTATTTGCTCCATGTTTCCTTTTGGCCACAGTCTCTGCTTAAGCTCTCTCCCACGTGGCGCAGTACAGTGTATATTGGAACATGACATATTTTGAATCTTATCCAAATTTGGCATAAAAATACGTGTAGTTCTGTTTTCTGATAAACTGCTCAGGATCATAGAAAACAGAACAAATTCCAGCCAGAGTGGTTTTGCAGTGCAAATATGAGCAGATTTTAATGACAAAATAATACTTATTTTATATAGATAGAATATTAATGATGTAACAGAGATGGTATACTTGTGGGCAATAGCAAAATGTATTGCCATCTCATTAAAAATCTATTTGAAGATACGGACATAATTTCATCCTCACATATAGAGAAACAGATACCTCTGTGATCCACCAAGGGCTTCTGTTTTGTTGTCACACTTCCTCCTGCTTGGCTATCCCTGCAAGGATATCAAAATAAGACATTTAGTTACGCTGTGCATACTTTTCAGTCTGGACTCCTAAATACACCAAATATTAGCCTGTAAATCCATATAAAATGCAGTGGATTTAGTGAGGGCCATGTGAGGGCCCTGTGTTTTTACTTGGTTGTGTTTGCATAGTGAATAAAACTGCTCATGAATCCTTCCAGATAGTGAACTGGGACTAGTTGTCAGGACAAGTCTAGCATCCAAAAGGTTAACTTCTCCTGCTCGCTGGAGCAGAATATAAGGGGACAAAATACTCTTCTGGAGAGGTCCTTGGTCCAGGGCTCAGGTGGTCCATGGTGGCCTCCAAACCAAGACAGATCTAGTCCATTTCTATTCCATTAAAATAAACCAATCACAATTTTCTAATGGACTATATTACATTCTGCTTCAGTATATTACACTGCCATCATCTCCAACAGGTTTTAATTAGGCCTTGGGAAATCACAATAGTTTGTTGGGTTTGTTTTTTTTTTTTTTTTTTTTGTTCTCAAGTGGTTAAAACTAAAAGGGTTTCCCAAATCCAGTAAAGCCAGGAGCTTTCATAAGATGCAGCTTGAGATTTTCATCTAATAACTGGACTCTAAGGAAAATACTTTTCGTCTGTGAGACTGGAAATAACATTTCAGAGATTGGTGACTTCAATCACACCCTGAAAAATTTATTTATCTAAAATTCTACTTTTCACAACACAGACTATGTAAGTATGACCCAGACTACTCCTCAAGATGCCCTACTTATTCTTCTTAAGCTCAAAGTAGAAAGTTGTTATGCGTTAGTATAAGAAAATTCACCCAGACTGCTATTAGCATGCAAAACTCACCAGCCTCTTCCTCCCTGATATTCTTTCAAGAGGTAGATTTCCCAGCGGTATAATGGGACTGTTTTAAGATGGAAAGGAGCACACAATCCTGGAAAAGCTGTTCTCTCTCCACTGAGAGAGACATTTGCTAAATTTGCACTCTCTTCACCCTTTCAAAGGAACAGTTGGTCTTTGACCAAGAAGATATTTCATAATTTGGACCATTGATTTTGTCATCTTGATTGTAGTTTATAATAGCTAATATCATTTTAAATGAAGGAGGATAAAAAGCAGTCAGAGAATATCAGTGAAAATTATTTATTACCATGCAGAACTGTCTAATGGAGCTGCTGTTTCCAGGGTTTTTTTAACTTTGATAAAGAGAAATAAATGGATGTTATTAACAATATCTTGTAAATATTATCTCATGTGATACTTCTAAACAGTTAAGATAACATTTCTTTTTGATACACATATTTTTGTAATCCTGGAACATTTAATTCACCATTAAATGTCATACACTCTGTTACTATAAAAGGATAAGAGTAAAACTGCTTCCAAGTACACACTGTTTCAGTAAGACATGAGCTTGTTCATGCCAGCTCTTCGGGTTTACTGACAAAGTCACTACCCTCAAAATAGCCACTTTAGGAGCTATAATAGTAACGTAAAGCAATAGAAAGCAGTTTATGTAAAGCATTCTCAGACATCTGCATTTTAAGTCCTACAGCTCTTACCTTACCTTTGGCTTCATTTTTATGTTTATACTGGATAGGTTAGGAAAGTGAAGTATGAGTACTCTTTTGGAAAGATATTATAGTTCGACATACTTAAACAGATTTTTTTTCTTCAATAAATTTTACACCTGTAGTTCAGGAACATTTTTATATTCAGTCTTTACATATAACCTAAATAATTGTTTTTCATTATAGTTGTATTTGATTCCTATTCCTTAACTGAATCACTGCAGAATTTCTGCCATGTCTTTGGAATTTGTTTCAGGTTAACAAATTGCCTGCTTTAGTTACCTTCTTTCTGTTTGTTGTGTCACTAAGTATATGTAATAGCACTATGATTTGATTTACCATTAATAGAGTAACAGTTCATAGCACATTTATGGAAAAATATTTTATTTTCATACTTGGCAGGAAGATAAGAAAATGTTGGGGTTGGGGGGGATAATAACAATCTAGTGATTTGCTTAGTCTTTGTCACTATTTCTTTAAATTAAAATTAATAATAATCTGGTATTATTTTTCATCTGTAAATGTTGGTTTGCATGGTAATCTCTTAACACCTGCAAATTAAGAGCTGCAGGAGCTGCAAACCAAGGTATGGGTAACAGCAGAAAATTCAGAGGAGTCACAGAATTAACTTTTACACCTTTAATACGCAGCTTTGATTTGGCTACACAGCAGAAAAATATGGGGCAAAGAGTGGAAAGGAGAGAAAAAAAGAGCTGTTATGAGGAGAAAAGCATGAGGATGAAAAAGCTGCGGAACTACAGTGACGTACAGCCTCTGCCTGAGCAATCATCAGCAAGAGCTGCATCACACTGCAGCTCCATTCTTTTGTTTCTCCCTCTTGCAGGGCTGAAACTGTTTCCCAACTGCCTAGAGCCTTTCAATCTGTAATGCTGCCTAAGAGTGAAACAAGATTTGCAGCTCCTTAAGAGCAGGAGTTCCTGGAGGAGACAGCCTACCCCCACAGATACCTTCACGGATACACACCTCACTGGTTCAAGACATTAAGATATACATTCCCCTTCCCTGACTAAAAATTAACCTCTTAAAATTATTTACATAATAAACAACCAATAATATGTGTAATGGCCAGGCATACGTCAGAATCATCCCAAACTGCCAGAAACAAGAAGCAGCTTGACTAGAGTAATTTAACAGCTTCATTACAGTTTTCAGCACAAAACTTTTATTGAACAACATTACCTGTTTTGTGGATGAACGTGGCATCCCAGTGGTTCAGAGAGTTCCTCTTCAGGCCTCAGACTGTATTAATGTTTTTGCATTTTTATTTATCAGCTCTTTCTCTCTCACAGCCACTGTAACTGCAGAAGTATTTGTGTCATCTCTTTTTCAAAGCTATGCCACCACGGTGTATTTAGTATTACGTGTCAAAACTAAAGATTTTGATTGTGGTTACCATTGACAGATTTTCAGTATGTATAAACTATATGTTAATACCTCTGTTAATTAACTTTAATTAAAAGTTATGGCAAAAATTTAAAGGCTTTCCAAAGAAGACGACCTTTCCATTTAAGTAATGCTACTGGAAACTTCATTTGCAAACATAGCTGCATTACTGCCCAGGTCACCAAAGTGGCCTACAAGTGCTGACATTTCCTGGAATGTCAACTCACAGAACCAGAACAGCATTCCTGCTCCACATGTGCCCCTAGGTCTGTACACTTAAAGCACCAGTCACTTTTAAACAGCAGTATTTGAGCTCCTCCCTCTTTGAACCTCTGCAAAGTGATCTAGTGAAAGCTGTAAAATTTAAGCCATGTAAAAAAATCACCTTGAAACCTTGCATTTAATCTTCAGACATCCTGAGATGATATGCAAAGTTAGTTTTTGTCGTGAGGAAGTGAAGATTTTTTTATCTTACTGTTTCTATTTTTCGTTCAACTAGAAAACTTTTACTTATTTTTTCCTCTCCAAAGAGGAAACATTCTGGAGGTCTAGTTAATCTATAAAATGCAGGACACTGTTTGATGTTAGATATTCTTGATCGTACTATGCAGAAGCCAAGTATACTGTAAAAAAACCCATACATTTTACTTGTCATTTGGTATGCACCGAAGTTCATGAGCAATATTCTGTAGTGCATGACTGTTGATGTCCAGTGGGTTACACTGACGAAAGTACAGGGGAAGTTATCCAGGAATTGGTTCTTTGACATCTGTTTCATTTGGTTCAACTTGGACACTTGCACGATTTGTGAGAATATAGCAATGAATTATGAAATGGTGATCAGTCAAAAAAACCCTGACAAAGTTCAATTTATTAATTATACCAGAAAACTTATAGCGAAAAATGCTTTCCTAGATACACATTACCTGAACTGATCCTGTCTTGCAGAGATGACTCTCAGGAACGTGACATAGCACAATAAATAATTCAGATTGATTAAACCCAAGGAAAATACCTGGATTGCAGAAGATTTTGAGAATCATTTAGCATGAAATTCAAATGGATAACATGGAGATATGGATAGCTTCATATTTCTAAGTCTCATATGTTGGGAGAGAAAAGTGACCACAGAGCACACATGAACAAAAATATGGCCCTGAGATGTGAAGAGGGTTTCCAGTTGTTCATCCAAATAGAAACCTCATTAATTAATCTGCAAATGTTTTCTCATTCTTCATTATTTATTCTCCTTTTAATTGGTGTTTATAGTATTTTAAAATAAAACATAGGACCAGATCTGTCAGGTGAAGTTTCTGTCTTACTCTTCCTGCAAACTGATTCTTGAGCAAGTATCATAATACATTATTATTAGTGCTTTTTTCACTACCAGTGTAAATAACCACTCATATTCCGGTGAGGGGGTGTGGGGAGGGGTGGTGGTGTTGCCTGTGCTTTATTTTTTCCTATAACATCAAAATTATGTTTGCTGAAATTATAATGCAGAATGAGTCAGGAAAGAGATATTAGCAATCATCAATTTAGAAATCAATACAACAGAGTAAAAATCAGTGTGTGAATCTAAAATTGGTCATTTAATCTAAATATATAGAGCAGTTAAGTATCACTTAGTGTAGTTAATAGGTATGTCTGCTGTAGTGGGAACCTCATCCTTTGGCAATAATGACCCATCAGCTGAGCCTGAAAAAGATACCAGACTATTTTCAGATATGAATAAGAAAGTAAACAACAGAACTGACTTCAGAAAGTCTAAATTGAAGAAAAAGAAGTAAAGTATAATTAGAGCATAAGTATTATTAGAGCATGTTCTGTAAGGTCTTATTTTAAAATACTTTTGTTGGTATTGCTGCTGTTGTTGTTGTAGTAGTAGTATTTGTTTATGTGTCATGTTTTCCACTTTAGGGAAAGTAGGTTACTTTTTTGAGTGTTATACCTACCAAGGGAAGGTGTGTAGTTGCTCCAGTCTATCAAGAGGGCTTATGTTAAAAAAGCTGAAGTGGGATAACTTTGAATGTAGTGTTCTCATGGATATTCAGGTTTAAACCAAAGGTTCATGTCTACGCCACATATTAGAATTATTGAAGTTCTACCTGTTCTGTGTAGTTGTGGATAAATCCATGCAGGAGAGAAAGACTCAAGTTATTAATTTTGCTTTGTATACTACGTATTGCAGGAGATAAAAGATCAAATAAGTTTCTTATTCAAACTATAACCAGTTCAAAACCAGGATATATAAAGGGTGAAAGGATGACTGTATTGTAGGAGAGGCCTTAAGGTTGTTTAGAAAAGTGATTTAACTATTCTGATGTTCAAGGCTTTTTGCATTAAGATTTCAATTGCTGATAAGACTTGAAGAGAACTTTGTTTCAGAGAAATAACTCATGTTTTTCTAAAACTCCAATGCATTATTTTTATTATTATTCTCTGCTCTAATGCTCCATTAACACCGTCTCCATTTTAATGTTTATCAAAAATCCATAGGTCCTATATCTGGTCCTCCATAGTGTAATATATTTTATCCCAAGTCCTGAATGTTATTGTTGAAACCTCATGAGTCACAGTACACGGGTTCTGTAATCTAGAAATATCTTTCGGAAGAGATGGAGGTAGGTCAGAAACAGCAGCAGACATGTTATACCTCATGCCTCAGTGTGACACCCAGCAATATCTCCAAAAAGCAAGGTGGGGAAATGAAAGTTGACATTTATCAGACACTAAACTTAATAGAATCCACAAAGACATTGGGTTTTTTAAATCTTATTTTTCCCCATCTTTCCACTGGGGACCTTCTTCTATTCTATAGATGCTGTTTCTCTCTTTTTGTTCTCTTTTGATCTGTTGGTTGTTCCCTATCAACCTTTCTTTTTCACAGGAACAGTTGTGGGTTTTTTGTTTCCACAGAATCACAGAATGTTAGGGTTTGGAAGGGACATCAAAAGATTACCTAGTCCACCCGCCCCTGCCAGAGCAGGATCATTTAGATTAGGTCACACAGGAATGTGTCCAGGTGGGTTTTGAATGTCCCCAGAGAAGAAGACTCCACAATCTGAGTGGAGTCTGTTCCAGTGCTCCATCACCCTCACAGTGAATGAGTTTTTCCATATGTTTCCATGGAAACTCCTATGCTCCAGCTTGCACCCATTGTGCCTTGTCCTGTCATAGAATCATAGAATCATAGAATGGTCTGGGTTGGAAGGGACCCCAAGGATCATAGAGCTCCAACACCCCTGCCACAGGCAGGGCCACCAACCTCAGGCCTGGATCTACACAAGGTTGCCCAAGGCCCCATCCAACCTGGCCTTGAACACTTCCAGGGATGGGGCATCCACCACCTCTCTGGGCAGCCTGTTCCAGGACCTCACCACTCTTTCTGTAAAAAGCTTCCCCCTAATATCTAATCTAAACCTTCCTTCCTTTAGTTTTAATCCATTCCCCCTTGTCCTGTCATTGTCTATCCTTTTAAAAAGTTGAATCCCCTCCTGCTTATAAGCTCCCTTCAGGTACTGGAAGGCTGCAATGAGGTCCCCCCGCAGCCTTCTCCAGACTGAACAAGCCCAGCTCCCTCAGCCTCTCTTCGTAGGGCAGGTGCTCCAGCCCTCTAATCATCTTCGTGGCCCTCCCCTGAACCCTCTCCAACAGTTCCACATCCTTCTTGTATTGGGGGCCCCAGATCTGGACACAGGACTCCAGATGGGGCCTCACGAGGGCAGAATAGAGAGGGACAATCACCTCCCTGTCCCTGCTGGCCACCCCTCTTCTAATGGAGCCCAGGATACCATTGGCCTTGCAAGCTGCAAGAGCACACTGCTGGCTCATGTTAAGTTTTTCATCCACCAGAATCCCCAAGTCCTTCTCAGCAGGGCTACTCTCAAGAAGCTCTTCTCCCAGTCTGTATCTATGTCTGGGATTCTTCTGGCCCAAGTGCAACACCTTACACTTGGCAGTGTTGAACCTCATTAGGTTCACCCGGGCCCATCTCTCCAGCCTGTCAAGATCCCTCTGGATGGCTTCCTTTCCTTCTAGGGTGTCGACCACACCACTCAGCTTGGTGTCATCTGCAAACTTGCTGAGGGTGCACTCAATCCCATCATTGATGTCATTGATAAAGATGTTAAAGAGAACCGGTCCCAAGACAGACCCCTGGGGGACATCGCATGTCACCGGCCTCCACCTGGACATAGACCCATTGACCACCACCCTTTGGCTACGGTCTGTTAACCAGTTTCTTATCCACTGGATGGTCCACCCATCCAATCCACATCTTTCCAATTTAGAGATAGGGATGTGATAGGGGACTGTGTCAAAGGCCTTGCACAAGTCCAGGTAGATGACATCGGTTGCCTTCCCTTTATCTACTGATGCTGTCACTCCATCATAGAAGGTCACCAGATTGGTAAGGCACGACCTTCCCTTGGTGAAGCCGAGCTGACTGTCCCGGATCACATGCTCTTCCCTCATGTGCTCCACCATGTCATCCAGGAGGATCTGTTCCATGATCTTCCCAGGCACAGAGGTGAGGCTCACCGGCCTGTAATTCCCTGGGTCTTCCTTGCTCCCTTTCTTATAAATGGGAGTGATATGACCTTTTTTCCAGTCCCCAGGGACCTCTCCTGACAGCCACAACTTTTCAAATATGATGGAGAGTGGCTCAGCAACCACATCAGCCAGCTCCTTCAGGACCCTGGGATGCATGTCATCCAGCCCCATAGACTTGTAGACATTCAGTCTCATGAGGTGGTCACGGACTTGCTCTGCTCTTACAGTGGGGGGGGATTTGCTCCCCCAGTTCCCACCTGGAGTTCTAGGGATGCAAGGTTCTGGGATTTGAGAATTATGAGAATCCTGGCTGCCAGAGAAGACCGAGGCAAAGAACTCATTCAGTACCTCAGCCTTCTCCTCATCAGTTGCAGCCAATTCTCCTTTCTCATTTACCAAGTGGGGTACGTTCTCTTTGGCCTGTCTCTTCTGGCCAATGTACCTGTAAAATCCCTTCTTCTTGTTTTCAACATCCCTCGCCAAGTCCAGTTCCATCTGTGCCTTGGCTTTCCTGATCCCGTCTCTGCAAGTCCGAACAGCATCCCTGTATTCTTTCCAGGCTACACACCCTTGCTTCCAGAGCTTGTATTTGCCTTTCTTTTCCCTCAGTTTGACCAGCAGGTCCTTGCTTAGCCATGCTGGCCTCCTGCCCCTCCTGCCCACTTTCTTATTCAGAGGGACAGAGAGCCCTTGAGCTCTCAGAAAGGCATCCTTAAAGAGTAGCCAGCTGTCCTCAACATTTCTGTCTCTAAGGACCACCTCGCAGGAGATCTTGGCCAACAAGTCCTTAAACAGCCTAAAGTTTGCTCTCCTAAAGTTCAGTGTCCTGATCCCACTCTTCGCCAGGCCCACATTCCTTGAGATCGCAAACTCAACTAGAGCATGGTCACTGCAGCCCAGGCTGTCTCCAACCTTAACACATTTAATGATCTCCCCCACACTGGTGAGCACAAGGTCCAGCAATGCATTGCCTCTGGTCGGTCTATCCACTATTTGATGTCATTGGACATCACTGAGAAGAGCCTGGCTCCATCCTCCTGACACTCACCCTTTATATATTTATAAACATTAATGAGGTCACCTCTCAGTCTCCCCCAGGCTACAGAGACCCAGCTCCTTCAGCCTCTCTTCATAAGATATTCCACTCCCTTTTTTCCCCTCTGTGTCTCATCAATAAGCTGAATAAGATTAGGCTAAAATCACACTTCGTTCCTTCATATTAGTCTTTTGTTTACCTCTTCTTAGATCTAGACCAAAAGACTGCATACACAAACTCAGTTCTCTTTTTCTAGTACTGTCAACTCACTTCTTGAAAAACATCCTATGCAAATATGACTTCTCTAGCTATGCCTTGCATTGATTATGAACTTACAAAATTTACACATTTAAACTCTTGTTTTTTGTACTAAGTTTCATTATCAGTAACTAAATTCTTGAAATTTCAATCTAGATCCTAGAAGGATAGTCTCAGCTCTTGCCCTGTTTTATTTCAAAAAACATTCTCCTCTGACATCCTTGTTCTTATTGAAGTTAAGAGCAGACAATATTTTTGTACAAATATCTCCTGGCCTACATTTTGGAAATACATGGTCAGCCCTAACAAGGTTGTGAAAGAATAGAGCTGAAGTTACTCTGCAGGTTCCTGAGAGCATGGCCTCCTCCCTCAGACCTCTGAACTAGCAGTGGTGTGCAGTCTGGCACATGCCTGTGTCAGGCAAGGCAGCCACGAATGTTACTACTTCATTTACTGGGGCTGTGCATGCAGGGGGTCCTGTATTAAAAAAAATAAATTCATATCTTCAGACATTAGTCCTTTATGAAATGCAAAGCTGAGTCCTTCAATTGTAATTTTAGTTTCTGTGGCTTTTAAAAAGTATTTCTAATTGACAGAATCACATAATCACAAGGTTGGAAAAGACCATTAAGATCATCAAGTCCAACCGTTCCCGTCCTAAGCTAAACCGTATCCCTAAGTACCTGATCTTCCCTGTTTTTAAACACATCCAGGGATGGTGACTCAACCACCTCCCTGGGCAGCCTGTTCAAGGCCCTGACAACTCCTTCAGTAAATTTTTTTTTCCTAACATCTAATCTGAACCTGCCCTGGTGCAGCTTTGTGCCATTTCCCCTTGTCCTATCTCCTGTCACTTGGTTGAAGAGCCCAACTCTCTACAACCTCCTTTCAGGTAGTTGTAGGTGGTGATAAGGTCTCCCCTCAGCTTCCTCTTCTCCAGGCTAAGCATCCTTCCTCATAGGAGTTTCCCTCCCGCCCCTTCACCAGCTTGAATTAATGTTTTTCTCTTTCTAGGTTATTCTCTTTTTCTAGATAGTTGAAAATGTATTAAAGTTTAGAAAGATTCCCAAGTCTTTATTTTCCTTAGTTGCCTTTCTGAGAAAGAATATTGGCAGAATCAGTGGTTGTTATAATCTCACTCTATGTCAGTGTTTTCAGAAATAAGATTTCTTCCCAGAGCTTTCTCTGAAACGACAGCTTTTTGAACCATGTGGCCAAGGTCATAAAGCCAGTACCCAGCAGAAGGCTTGAGTAGGGAAAGTGTTATGCTAGAAGGGAAAACAGTGCAGATGGAAACCATGTGTTAGGAGAACTTCCAATACAATGAAGGACTTCCCTCGACCAGAAAGACTGGGATAACTAAACTTCAAATATTAATAAAATTATTAAATTCATTAACACTGATAAATATACTTTAAAATAAATATTGAAGAAATCATAGTTTTTCAACTGCATTCAGTAAAATATGGATTAGATTGAGAACTTTTTAGGCAAGAAGTCACAGTAGCTCATCCTTATCTTTGCAATATCATCCTAAGTGAGAAATGTTTTATATGCCAAGACTTTTTTTCAGTTGTAAAAGGCAAAAGTGAATCATTTATTTATGTTCTTGTACAAAATAACATAACATGATGGAGAGAAACAAAAAGGCAAAAACATCTCAGCCAGTTTTTCTGTTTAAATGTCACCTTATCTGGGTGTTAATCAGCTGGACATGACTTTGCAGGACTTAGTTTATTTACATATATAGAAGTTGCTTAAATAGCAAAAATCAGCACTTTATAACTTCATATTCCAGAGACAGAAATGTGCCTCTTGCTGTGATTTGTAAAACTGCCAGTGAATTTTGAACGCTAGCTCAAGTTAGATAATAGTTATGAAATATGTGCCTATGATCATGGAACATTTTAAAAGGTATTATTGCAGCCAACATGAAATGTCAGAAGTAGTCTTTAACAATGTTTGCAATATCTAATGTAACATAGGTTTCTGAATTGTTAAGACTGTGTACAAATTTCAAAGAAAAACTTTACTATTCAAATATTTGTAGATCTAAATCTTTCTGAAATTTTCTATAAATTAATCAATTATTTTCATGTAAATTTCACATATTCTTAGAGAAGTTCGATTTTTGTAGTATTTTCATAGGTAATTTAAGGTGAGAAATGGTCTTCACAAAGCAGGATGTTTTATTTTTTAACCTTCCCTTGGACATGTAACAGAAACCAAATAAACCATCTTTCAAAATTACATGTAAAATGCTGACAGTGGAATGGAAAGGCTGATTCTGGTTTTTCTAAGTTTCATGCAAACACATTTAAATACAGCCCAGATTGTCTCTAAAGCAACCAACAGAGAGAACATTCTGGTATACATGCTGCTTAAATTCAGTACTTTCAAATAATAACTGATGCAGTTTAGATTTCACAGTAGACTTCTATTAAAATCATTAAATATACTTTTCCAGTACAGCATACTATAAATCTCTATTGGCACAAGAACATCATTTATAAAAACAAAACTGCCAAACACAATTTAATAATATGTGTACTCTGATCTTCACTGCATATACGACCACGTTCAAGACAGACTTAAAATAATTTTAAATTAATTCAGTCCTTGCATAACTGTTTCTTACTGTCTCAAATGTTCTCAAGATTCTGGCTTGTGCAAAACAAGTTGTGGCATAGACACACTTCCAGGGAGGTCATGATTTTTTGTGAGAAATATGATGCAATAGTAAAAAAGACAACTTGAATAACTGTGTTTGGAGAAGAGATAGTCACCACAAAACAGAAGTCAAAGATGTTCTCATTGTCAGATGTAGCCATTCTCTGACCTTTCTAGGAAGAACATGTTTTGAGGAGTAATTTAAAACAGAAGGTTGAGGAGATATGAAATTTGATCGTGTTTTCCCCTGCACACAGGGTCTGTCTAAAAAGCACAAAATGTTTGAGAAAGAAGAAAAAAATCAGTAACTGAAGCAGTCTCTGTTATCAGACTAAAGTCAACTTTTTGACCAACTAATAGATACAGTGGAGATGAAAATGTATTAGAGGAAAAAAGAATTGAATTTATGTAGAAAATACAACTTTGTACAAGAAAGGGCCATATATCAATGGAATTACACTGTTGAAATAGTGAGCCAGAAAGATCCTTTTTGCCTAGGAAGTGGTAATAATACCAGTCAAATCTTGTGGGGATTGAGTAGTAAAGGTCTGATCGTGTTTTAGGACTCTGGATAGAATAATTCTTAGAAATATTATCCAAGCAGAAGCAACAATACTGTTAGCAAAGGTGGCTTGGCCACAAGGGGGCCTAAAAGAAAGCTGATGAGGGACTTTTTAGTAGGGCATGTAGAGATAGGATGAGGGGGAATGGTTTTAAATTGGAATGGAATAGATTTAGATTGGATGTTAGGAAAAACTTCACTACAAGTGTGGTGAGGCACTGCAACATGTTTACCAGGGAGGTGGTGGATGCATCCTCCCTGAAGGTGTTCAAGGCCAGGTTGGATGGGGCCTTGAGCAGCCCACTCTAGTGAGAGGTGTCCCTACCCATGGCAGGGGGTTGGAACGTGATGATATTTAGGATCCTTTCCAACCATTTTATGATTCTATGAAAATGAAAGATCAAAGCTGAAATTATTTTAGAATAACATGAATAAGTGAGAGTGCTATCCATGTGATGGAAAACCTATGAGATAATTATTGTTTAAAGCTCAGTTTTAACACTTTCCTTGTACAGTAATATTAGAAAATACTATGAGAAGCATGGCTACTTAAAATGAGGTAAGAATTTAATACAGAATGGTAAATGATGGTTCCATAACATAAATCTGGTGTCTAAAACTAAGAATGGATGTAAGTTAGTGTAGAAGAAAGATATCAGTAACACAGGGCTAGAGAATTAGCTTCAAAGACGATGTGGGGTAAATCTGGGAGAGGGAAACAAGATTTCAATTGAGCAGCAGAGTTGAAATATGAGAAAAGAGGATGCTGAGTATGAAGGAATTTTTAGAGTCAGGGAGTAGTTTTACAGCAAGTAACAATCATGACCATGTAGCTCTTCTTATGAAGAATGTGTAAATCTAACTTTCAAAAAAATTACAATGACAAAGATTATGCTATTTGAAAAAGCATATTCCTCTGAAGGAAAATTTATTTACAGGAAAAGTTACTTTCAAGGAGTTGTTTGATTTATAGAAAAGTGGGTAGAAAAGTTTCATATATCTGCAAAGAAGTGACAATTTAATATTTAGTTTTTATTCTGCTTGAGCAATTAAAACTTTAAAAAGATATCTAGTTGAGAGGTACCTGGTTATCTATAGTCTTCTAGAGGTACTCTTTTATAAGAAAAGGAACAAGTGAAAACCAAGCCTTTTAATGAGTTTGAGCTGCTCTTCATCATAATTGAAAATTATCTGTAATAGTATATCAGTAATGGACTTATAGACATGTAGATCACAGAATCACAGAATCACAGTATCGTAGCTATTTTTGGCTATTGTCATCTCCGGTCATAATGGTCAGTGTAGCTATCAGATTCTTTGAGATTTATTCTGCAACATGTTTTTCTTATGCCTGTTGTCTAATGAGGGAAAATTCAAACAGATAAAAATTAAATAAATAGTTCTATTACCCCTAAATTGGGGAGAAATGTACAATCCATGAGCATGCTGTATCTCCCTTCCAGATGTCTGGGCATTCGGGAGAACTCAGTCTTAAATAAACTTTAAGCGGTAGGCATAGCTGGTCAAAGAATCATAGAATCACAGAACAGTAGGGGTTCAAAGGGACCTCTGGGGAACATCTAGTCTAACCCCCAGCTAAAGCAGGATCACCTACAGCAGGCTGCACAGGATCGCATCCAGGCGGGTCTTGAGTATCTCCAGAGAAGGAGACTCCACAAATTCTCTAAGCAGGTTGTTCCACAGCTCTGTCACTCTCAGGGAGCAGAAGTTTTCCCTCATGTTCAGACAGACTTCCTGTGTTCCAGGTCGTGCCAGTTGCTCTTCATCTTGTCACCAGGCACCACTGAGAAGAGTCTGGGCCCAGCCTCTGCACATCCATTCTTTAGATATTTATAAGCCTTAACCAGATCCCCTCTCACTCTTCTCCAGGCTAAACAGACCCAGCTCTCCCAGCCTTTCCTCATACAAGAGATACTTCAGTCTTCTCATCATCCTTGTAGCCATCCACTGGACTCTTTCCAGTAGTTCTCCATTTTTCTTGAACTGGGGACCCCGGAACAGGATACAGCACTACATATAAGTACTACATATATTTATTCCTTTTGATATCTTTATTTTTTTTTGCCAGTCTGGGGAGGACAGAGTAAGAGCTCAGAGATGTAGCTTTTTTGAACCATGATCGTTACTGTATTAGTTATGGACTGGGGAGGTAATTTTCTGACATTTTTCATCTCTCATGTAATCCAAACATGACAAGATGCAAGGCCAAATATGAAAATATTTTAAAATATACATTTTTATAAGGGTGAAATTTTTAATCCCATCTACTTTCAGTTCAACTTCTACAAGTATGAGATTGAAGAGGAAAAAAAATTAATATCCTAGAAGCTTACAGTTTTTAAGCTAGTATCAAAGGATTTATGATGTACACCTCGAATCATCCAAAGTCTAGGTTCTAATGTAAAATAGGCTGGCAGCCATAGTCCATAGAAAAATAGACAGCTGTGGGGTACAGTTCTCTCTGTCTTAAAATAGACACCTGAATCACAGATATAGACTACCCCAGCAAGTATGTATCAGAGTTGTCTATAGCGGGAGCCTAGCTGACCAGTTTAAATCAGAAACCAAATCTCCTGACAGCTCAAGGCTACTGAGAAAACTCCTTTCTTACTGTGCCTTGTTTAGCTCTCAGTAAATAATTCATGGCAAGTAATGTCCTCTCAATTTGACCTTCATTTGTACTCAGAGAATGCTCTCCAGTAAGCTGTCACATTTTTAAACACATAGCTTTTTTCTTTTAATTAGTTTTGAGTTTGACAATCTTGTGTTAAAAATCAAGCAAATTTCATACTTCTGAGTGTTCATATAAAATGCTTGGGGTTTTTTTCTTTCTTCTCCTTGACCAGCTAGATTAAATCTTTCAAGTTTTTCATACCTCAAAAACAAACCTAGCAGACAAATAAGAACAGAGAGTTTTATAGAAATTCAAGTTTACTTTTTGAAAAAACAAATGCCCTAGAGATGTTGTTCCTCTTCAAGAAAAGTTTGGTAGCATAATGAATAACTTAGATTTCATTTTGCTTCCTCACATTTTTCTGAAGGACTTAGAAGTTTGTATGATGTCATTCTACCAAACAAGAGTCTTATCCGCATCTGACTCATTCAGGTCATGGTCATACCTGTGGATACCAAGTTTCTAGTGAAGAACAGAGGGAAATCCACTCTCCTCTTTTGTAGAGAACTGTACTGTTACACTAGATATAAATGACCCAAATCAGATTTCCTTTCAGCAAGACTTGATAGTAAAAGGTGATTGCTTCACTGCTTCCATAAAGGCAAAAGGGTTACTAAAACTTATTCTTTTTAGAATCTGTATGGTTGGTGAATACAACTTTGCTGTTAATGGTAGATTTTTTTTTCTACATAAAATAAAGTTGAAAAAAAAAAGTGCTTTAAAATATAAAATTAGCTAACATACTTAAAATGTAAGTGATTGTTTACATTTTCATGTATATATGTTTTGTCTTCTTGGAAATCACAGAATCACAGAATCACAGAATCGTAGGGGTTGGAAGGGAGCTCGAGAGATTATCGGGTCCAACCCCCCTGCCAAAGCAGGCTCCCTAGCACATATTGCACAGATAGGCATCCAGACGAGTCTTGAATATCTCCAGAGAAGGAGACTCCACCACCTCCCTGGGCAGCCTGTCCCAGGGCTCTGTCACCCTCACTGTGTAAAAGTTCTTCCGCATGTTGGTGCGGAACTTCCTGTGCTCCAATTTACAGCCATTGCCCCTTGTCCTATCTCCACAGATGACTGAAAAGGGGTTGGCCATTTCCCCTGCATCCCATACTTAAGATATTTATAAACATTAATTAGGTCCCCCCTCAGTCTTCTTTTCTCCAGGCTGAACAGCCCCAGCTCACTCAGCCTTTCCTCATACGGGAGACATTCCAGGCCCTTAATCATCTTCATAGCCCTTCTCTGGACTGTCTCAAGGAAAGGTGGTGTATTTTGTAATCTTGAAATATATACAGTCTTCTTGAAATGGTGGTATTACTAAGTGCCTCCCAGAAATCTCTCCTTAATCTCCCACTTATGCATTTGAGTGATGTTCAGCAGAAATATCCTATTCTTCTGAACAGGATTATGATGGTATCCCAGAAAATACACTGTTCTCAAAGTTGTAAGCTGGACACTTGACAGTAACTTTGTGCAGGGCAAAGCCTAATTATGAAATCTTTGTAAAAAGAATACAGTTCTCTCTTGCATTTCCTAGCAGGCACTGCTTCATTAACAAAAGAGAAAAAATGTTAGCCTTCATCTTATTTCAGCAATAGTATGTGCCACCAGTGCTTATTTTTTAACAGTTTAGCTAAGAAATTGTAGTTCAGATTTGTGCATAGCACATAGTTGTTTATGAGCTTTGAACCCTTGAAAAGCAAAAGGCCTCATGGAAGGAAACATCACTAGATTTTGTCCTTTAGCAATGTAATTACTGCTGTAATTATTGCAGAATGTCCATTTAGATCAGACAAAATCTGTTTATATCTGTTGTTATAACACAAACTGTATTTCCCTAGTTCATATAAAATTTATATATAATCTTGGGGGGCTTTATATGTCTTTTTTTTCTTTTTTAATGACAGCCTGACACTCTACACAGCCAGAGCTCAGTTTATGTCCAAAATCTTCCAGTGGGCTAGTGTTTCATTTTAGTCTATTTGCTGCTATCCAGTATTAGTCCAACACTAGCAGGTATTTCTTATTCCAATCTTAGTGTTAGACATAACCTCATAGACCACAGCCATAGCACAAGCTCACACTGTTGTCCTAGAATATAATGTTTGTTGGGAAAAAATACTGTCCTACTTGTAATTTTGGGGGTGGTTTATGTTGTTGGGTTTTTTTGTCTTTTTGAATCTATGTCAATGAAGCTTTACACGGGTACTTTATTTCTGAGTCTACATGGACAAGCAGTGGTCAGTTGGTGCTATGGTTGCTAATTATGCAATTAGAGACTTGCATAACTGACTGAATCACATGAAAATTTGAACAGAATAAAGGCAGAGTGTCATGTTTTAAGCTCAGGCTGTACCAAAAATATGGCTTCTGCTCTGTGAGGGAGTAAGGCACTGTGATGCGTCTCTCCAAGATGCTCAGGCAGCAGTCCCTAGCAATTTTTGAAGGGGTACCAAGACTAAATAGGCATCCTAGCAGAACAGGGTATCCTCACATAAGGCTTGCCTTGCCATCCTACCTATGAAGAGTTTTGCATGCTGGAGTCTGAATAAAACCTTTGTAGAGCACATAGTATCTTTATTTACACTATAATCACCGAGCAAATAAACCATATTTATTCATAAGTCAGGTAACCTGATCCAGGTAGCTAAATGTAAATGAATATAGAAACGTAACTTTAGTGTTGTGTTTCTTCTGGGCTCTTTGTTTTGCATTTTTCCATTCTTAAGAAATCTAAGCTGCAAATATTATTAAATATTTTTCAGTTATTTTATTTAGGCACATATGCTTTCTTGCTCTTTGATAAAGTTAGCTCCAGTCAAAAGAGAATCTGCTGTTACCTAGAAATGAATGCCAGAGTTTAATTCCATGGCATTCTGTCAACACCCTACAGAAGAGTATTTTTTAAATAATTTGCTATGGTAAGCCGTAGCAAAATCTCCTGGTGGGTGAAAAATTTCCTTCTCTAATTCTCTGCCATCATGCTTGTTATTGAAAGATGTCTCTTCCAAACCTACACCTGTATTACTAGTTCTTAAACCCAACCATGCAGGTAACATAAGAACGTCTGGTTAATCTTTTCTGCCCTTCAGTCTTGCTCTGCAGTACAGGACGTAAAAGGATAAACTAGCAGAGTGGATGAACTAGAATGAACTGTGCAGCAAAACTAACTGGTAGAGCGCTCAGCTTGTGAGAAAAACGTTTCCTTTTGTGGAGTGTGTGTTCCTAGAGATGAGAAAGATGAGTTTGGATCTCAGTGCATATTCTTTGTATATTGAAAACTATATTTCATATAAACATCTAAGTTGGCAAGCACACACGAAGAAAGATATGAAGTGTATGCAAGACTAGAGGCAGAAATAGCTCAGCAATGCCAGGGGTAGTCCTGAGTGAATGAGTCCATCTCCAGGTTTTTAGAGAGACTTTAATAATCTTATCTGAAATAAATTTATGATGAAGCTAAGATTGCACCTCAAGAAGCAGTAGCTTGTTGTATACCTTTCATTTGCTAATGTGGATTCCAGACAACATATTTAAGAGCCCAGTCATTCTTTACGTGTTAAGGCTTGATGTTGGCTTCCAGGATTCTGTTTCTCTTGATACATTGCCAGTGTCCCTACATGTCCTAAAGCAATGCATATTTGCTAGAAATTCCTGAATTTTTCACCCTGTAAAACAGAAAAGTGGTATCAGCTGTTGCAGGCTTAATTTACAATGTTAAACTCAGTCTTATCAGCCTGCAGACTACTTTTCACTTAGTCTTAAAAAGGAAGATTGTGAACCTGTTTTTTCATCTTGTATACATCAGCAGCAATAATGATATGGCACCTATTGAATGCAGCACGATGTGCATTATCCCTGCTTCACAAATGAGGAAGACAAAACTCAGAATGTTAAAGCAAATTTCCCACACTCTCAAAACAAAGATGTTCCCAAGCATGTAACAGAACAGTCAGTCCTGCACCTTGTTGCCTAAACCATGCTTTTTCCAATCCATTTTAATTTTCAATTTTGTGCAATGTAACGCTGGTTTAATTCAATTAGTTACTAATTTGATGATGAGTAACTGAGATGCAAGCATCCTCAACGTGGATTGAATCTGCACACATTTTATCATTTGTGTTTTAATTGCTTCTATTTTTTTTCTTGGGTTGACTATACAGCCAAAACCTCAATTGACAGATACATGCACAAAAAAAAATTGTTGCTTTTCTTATTGTTACTTTCTGCTTTTATTATTAGTTTATTTTGAAATACTGGTATTTTTGTTAATTTAAAATCTTTTCTTCCCTATTTTCATTATGCAATCAACACCTGCCTTAACTGTGATGGCATACCAAGAGCTTAGTTCAAGAACCTTTATTCCTGCCACCATGAAAATGTATTCGAAAAAGGAAAAGAAATACAAAGTTTTTTAAGTTACAGAATTACATGGACAAATCAGATGCTACAATTGCCTGTTGCACTTATCTCAAATAAATGCTTATATTATCCACCATGCATATTATACATGCATCTATTAAGCCATACACATCTTATAAACATGCAGTATCTAATAATGAATATGCATACATATATCTTCGTTTTAGTATTTTAAATACATGTATGTATATAATTTGTATCTTGGCATTTTGGTTTTAATAATATAAAAGTACATAGCTCTTACATGTAAAATATAATTCTGGAAAAAAAGAATGCTTCCAGTTAACAGATACATTTCCATCTTCCCATATGTAAGTCTTGATGCTATAATGAATTTGAATTTGATACTGGAATTTCTTATATGAAGTTTCACTTACTTCCCTTGTTGGTGGCTTCGTACTGGCTATTTTACTAATTCAGTAATTGATATCACAATATTCCATTGCTACCAGAGTGGAATGGCCATTTCTTCTTTATTATGTTATTTTCTCTTAATTGAAATTGAGAATTTATATTATTTGACTCTATACAAAGACCCGGGGCCTACAATAAATGCTGTGTCACTTCTATGAGCACCGTGCATTGGTATGCTCTTAACTTTATTTAAATCTTAGATAAAACTTCCACTGATGATAAAAAATGGTAGTACAACACACTTTATGTACAAATGAGAAGCTACCACTATCTGCCAAAGTTGGTCTGATAGTTTCACTGGAAACTTCTGTAGAAAAGGTTTGTCTTTCTCATATTGACTATCAAATCCCTGGGTTCCATGCAAAAATCTTTTCCCACAACAGGAGCTGAGAAATCACAGACAATTGATTTTTGCTTTACATGTGGCTTGCAAGATACCAATCCAGATGAAAAATTAAGGGTTTTTTTTTTTTTGATTGCTTATTGTTCTTTTTTATGTCTCATTATCTCAAACTCGCTTGTTTTTTTCTTCCCCCAGCAAAGTCAGTTTTTTACTTTTACATTAAACTAACATTCCTTGGAGACTCTGTGAGCTCACCCTCCTACTCAATGCATTCCTTTCTGCAGGAAGCTTCTAAGGTTACTACCTGAGGACAGGATCTAATCTGACCACTTGGATTACGGTTTCAACACCAGTCTATATTTCCTAATAGCACCTGTTCTGAGGAGCCAATGGAGGCTGAAAAAGAAAGCACATTAGCAATGGGTGTTCATATTTACCTGTGTTGGTAATTTGCATCTCTGCAGACTTTTTTCCTGAATCTGCATTGATAAACACTACCTCAATTATATAGCTGCAGTGTATTTATACTGTATAATTACATTTAGTATATAGATATACTACAGCATATTTATAGCTATATCTCTATTAACTACAAGTAAGAGGCAACATTCTGACTGATGTGCTTTTGACAACAAACCAACCTGAAATGGCTACTGTGTGTCACAGCAGCAGTAGTACTTGAATATTCCATTCCAGTATAGTATTGTGAAACTGAATAGTCAAAAAGCTTTATTTTCTTTTGTGTTCCTTCATTGATATGGGAATCATTTTGATATCTATCAATAACAAATAATCAGGCACGCTTAAAGAAAAAAATGGCCAGCTTCTGTAGTAGTTCAGCAGCTGTTATTGCATATGATTTTTTTTATTCACGACCCATTCCATCTGTTTAAGGTATAAAAAAGTTTCACATGGTGCCTGATTTATGTCTGCTTCTACAGACGTATGACCTGCACAGTGACAGACTCAACTGTTACTAAAGGTCCCATGACTAGATGACCCTTTGAGCTAAATTTACCGCAGATGCCTTTTTGTCTCTTCAAGCTTAACTTTTATGATTCCACGGGACTCATACAAAAGAGCAACCTTAATAGCTAGGTGATATTTGAAAAGTCGGTTCCGGAAAACGTGAGGAACAGAATGTTTAGCAAGAAACCTTATTAACATTCCTTCTGCTTTATATGCAGATGACTGGCACAAGCCTCCAGGGCAGGTAGGATCTTTCCTGCTGATACACAATGTAGTTGGTAATGCATTTTATTGTACTGTTATAAAATAAAGTGCAAAGGTTCTAGAGAGCTTTACACACTTTAAGCACATTCCTATTTGATGAATTTCTTGGTATTTTAAGGAATAGCCTGTTTGTCATGTTTTCCTTCTATTTGCCAAGTCTCTCTAAATTTTATAAATATAATTTTTAGTGCTTGCTTTCATTATTAACCTAGCTGCACTACCATCAAAAGTAATATACTGTAACACTTGTAAATGCATGTAACCACTTGTTGAGCAATAACTTTGCTCTTTCAGTTAAAAAACCCCACAATTCAAATTCAAAATGTACAATTTAAATAATATATTCACTATCCAGTGATTTTTTTTTCCTCTTCTAATGCTGAAATTGACAAATATGCTTACAATAATATTTCCTAAAAGGAACAAACTCTCAAAGCTTTTTTTTTTTAAGCTTTTTTTTTTCCTAGAAATTATAAATGCAACTTTGCTTGTAATATATAAACTATTAATGTCTTTATTGTAAAAGGAAAAGATATTTTTCTGCAGTAGAAAGGACGTCATGTTAAAGTTCTTTAACTGAGGTATTTTGTCCTTCAGTGATTTATAACAATAGCTGTCTGTATGTGTGTTTGACTTTAACAGTCAACAAGGAATTTTATTTTTACTTAACTTCCCCACAGTGTTTTGAATGTCTTTCAGAAAGGGAATACTTTCTGGTTTGTAAAGTTAGACAATAGTATTTATTCACAGTATTTAGGTAAAGGCTAGGAGTAAAAGAAAGGGAAGAATTACGTTTCTAGGTAAGACTTCTAGTTAACTGGGAATTAAAAATCTTTGTTACTTTCTTTACTCCACAAAGACAAAGTTATATAGCATGTCTCAAAGTGGAAATTCCCTGCAAACTCACTAATGTTACTCTAACTTACATTCATCTTTTCCTTTCATTTATTATCCATCAGTATTGTTCCCCCTTTTTTTTTTTATGTGATTGACCTTTAAACCTGTTGTTATCAAACTGCAAGAAGGAGATAGAGACTCTTTTAAGCTGCCTTCACTCCCATGTGACCTGCAGGGAGAATAGATTCAAAATAGACTAGTTCCTCCCAGGGCAATACAAGACAGAAGAGAAAAGCACTGTCATTTCCGAACAGCACAGTGGTAGAGTAAATTCAGCATGAAAAAGGAAGGAGTTGCAGCGTGTTAGAATTCTTCCTCCACAGCCTGGATTATTACAGGAGACAGTCTTCAAGGGTTTTAAAAAACAGAGGATTTAAAAAAAAAATGCTTTGAAATGAAGTACTTTGAGAATGAGCTTTGTAAGGACAACTGATGTTTGACTGCTAGAAATACTGAAGGAATTTTTCGAAATGAGCATTGTTATGAAGCCAAGATCCCGATCTACCAGCTCCTTAAGGACTGCCGACGCAATGTGGTAAAGTGCTTAGTTTGTTTCTTTCAAGCTCCCCTTCCTATTGTGACACACAAACATGTCCCAGGAAAGTCACAGGGTTTAATTTTTTACTTAATATATTTTGCATGGTTATTGAAGATGTTCAGCTGCTGAGTTTCACAATCAATATTAAGAAACAAAATTATTTAGCTTTTTCTTCTACAGTAATGTGTGTGTGGCATTTTAAAAATGAGAACTCAATGCATACGGTTTTTTAACCCATTAAATGCATTTTTCCATTTCAGTAGTCAGGTTCAGTCCTTGCACTTACAGGTACCACCTAAAATTCTTCAATAGATATATTTCAATAATAAAGTAGAATGTAAAGCTTGTAGTTCTGGAGGTTGGAGGGTAAAAATGAAGCCATATTTTGCATGAGCTATTTCGGGATACTTACACGTAGTTTTGCTGCACAAACTGGCTGGCAGAGATAAGTGTCCTGGGAGGAGACAGACTTTTTAGTAGCATGTGTAAGACTGTGCTGTGTTATGCTTTGTGCGTAATAGAGCTGTTATGCTGTAACAGTGATCTGTGTGTATGATCTTCTTGCAAATTTTTTTCAGTTAGCAGTCAGCAAGGTTCTGTCTCTTGATTATTTTTTTCTTGTGAGAACTTTATGCTTTATATAGCTTAATAGGCACCAACAGGACAGGTTTCTATTAGATATGCAAAATAAACTTCTACTTTCTTAATGTCTCCCACATTTTTTTCCTCTCCCTGTTTTTAATAAAACCACTGTTCTTTTAATAAACACATTGCAGGCTAATTGTTCAGGGCTATATTTATCTGGCATAAAATTATGTATTTTGAAGTATAGCCTTTGTTAAGAAATAAACGGCTGATCTGTTACTGTGGGATAGACTAGTAACTAAACATATTTCTTTGTGAGGAAATGTGTCAAGTTAACTGAACATTAGACCATTAAAATCTTCGTGTTTCAAATAGTCTCAGTTCTGAGATAAAGCCATGTCAGTGTTACCATTAAAGCAGTCAGTATTTTTTTTTCAGTTATCCCTTTCTAAAACCCTTTTTTACTGAAAGAAAATTAAGTAACTACGTACTCGAGCTGAAGAGTAGTCCCAGTTGTTCTCAGAAACTGCTTAGAAAGATTCTTCCTGAAATATTTGCACTAAGTTGTGGCTCTATGTCTTTATTAAAACATAATAAAGCAAAACTATGTCAGTTAAATATATATTTATTGTGTTACACTGTGTGGGGTGTCACCAAGGTAGTGAGCTAAAACATACATACCTTAATAATTACGTACAACTGTGTAAATAAGTATCTTTCTGATTAATTCTTCTGCCTTTCAGTGCCTTTTTTGACTGCTTCCATTGATTCTTGCAGGAGAGAAACAAATCCTTTTAAGCAAAATATTCCTTGTAGGCAATATGTGCAGGCTGATCTGACCACCAGTATTATGTCTGAAGTACTTTCCCAGCTCCCTTTTGTTGCTGACGCCTTCAGCTATACTGTTGATATGGTAGGTGAGAATACCTGTTTTGCTAATAGTGACTCAAGAGTCCTCCGCTGCCCTCCTGCTTGGAAACACTACCTGAGCTCGGAGGTGGTTCTCAGGTTGATCCTTGGAGGCTGACTAGACAAGATACATGCTGTTCTCTGGCAGCATGGAGCAAAGCCAGGCAGGCCGTGCCTCAGCCAGAGACCGGAGGGAAGCTGGAGTGCAGAGGGAGGAGAGAAGGGAAAGGAGCTGCTGGCCGCTTTGCAGGAGCTCAGCTCTTGGAGGCCTCCAGGGAGGCGGCAGCTCAGCCTACCCCACCCTACCCACTCCGCACAACACAGCAGCCTTCGTGGTGGGCCTGAGCAGGGCAGGTTTCCAAATCACCCGCGTGCCTTTGGTTGATCTTAATCACCAGACTCAGCAGTGTGTGGGTTTGTCCCCAGAGGTCAGCGCCGCTCCCTGCTGTTCCATGGGGCAGAATAACAACACTACAGTCTCACCACAGTATTAAATATCACCAAAATGCTTAAGGATAAGTAACGTGATGCAGTCAGGAGCACCGATGGATGTTCAGGACAGGAGTCAGGGAGAGCTATGGCATGTAATTCTCCTTTCTTTATCTGTTAACATAGCAATCCTGCTGTGTGTTGGAGGAGCAGGGGTGACTAGGGGGTATGGAGCCTGTGAGAAGAAAAACCACAGGAGTGTTTGTGGGTTCTGGGAGCGCATGTACTGAGTGGTAGGGTTGTACTGAAGTATGGATATTCCTCTTGTGAAAATTTGAGAGAAATAGTCCCTGGATGTCCTTGCCCCACAGTTTCCCATGTGAACAAAGTTCCCATGAAGAACAGAAACTAGTGTCCCAACACGTGGAGACTGCTGAGAGGATGGATGAAAAAGACAAGGCAGAGAAACCTCTGCTCTTGGTTCCCCAAAATTACACTCACCCTCTGTCCAAAAGGTGTAATTACTTCAGGATATGTGATAAAATCATTATATCCTTTTAGATATCAATATTATGAAACATCAGAAGGATATCACCTGCTGGTAGCATGCAGAGGTGCACCAGCTGGCTTTGAGGACATGCAGGTGCTGATGCTTCTCCTTGCAAACTCAGTACTGCCTACTTCTTAGGATGACATTAGGGTCTGTAGGCAAACCTTCTCTTTCTGGTGCAGGCTGGAGAATTTCTTCTGACATTATAGTGAATGAAGCAAAAGCAGACAGTATTTATACAACATAAGCAGGTGATTTAGTTAAGTATTATTACCTGCTACCTTAATGATCCTCAATTCTGTCAGTCATTCCTATTCCTTCCTAACTTCATGATGTGATTCTGAAGTGTGGTTGAGAATCAGAGCATTGCTGGGGAATAGTCTGGAAGGGATAAATGGTGGTACAGACCTTTCAGTGATTTGCCTTGCTATGCCTGAGAAGAAATAATACAGTAGTAAGGAAACTCACTCTAAGTAAGACCTTAGCTGACACAGGACCACATGCATTTATATGAGAATATGACTCCACTTTCCTGACTGTTTGCCACTGAACAGCAGAGCAGCAGTGTTCCACAGAAAATGTCATATTTCTAGTTGTTGTTCTTTCTTAATGAATGCAAACTTTGAACTTATTAAAAAATACTATTTTGGAGGAACTGAATTGAAATTTTGGAAGTTTGAGAGAGGAACCAGTCAAGAAACCAGCTAGTGTTGTTGGACAACATCATTCTGGCAGGAAAATACAGCTGGGCACATTTTAGAACTTCTATATTTTTTAATAATACAGATAATTAGCCCAAAAAGCTGGTATGTCTCAGGAGTATCATCAGCTTTTTGCTGCTACCCTTTCTGCATGGTGTGTCTAGAGTTGATAGTTATCTGTTTACTTTGTGGGTTGGTCTTCCTCTGGCTTTATTTACTTTTTTGTAACATATGCTTATTCAGGCTTTCCTGTTTTTTGGAACTTAGGGTTGGCTGATCTGCAAAGTGCACATCCTAGCCCTGTGCCCCTGAGAGCAGAGGCCTTGGATGATTCAGTCTGTGGTATTCTGTAGAACAATGCATCTGTTCTTATTTAACTCCAGAAGTGGGTGATATTGCTTGCCTGCAATATCATGAAGTGGGGTAGATTAGAAATTGCTGAAGGATGTTGTCAAGTATGACTTTCTCAGTCTATAACATGTTTATAGATAAGTGGAAAAAACCTGATCTTTGAATGATCTGTTTCTGACTGTAGCCTTAATATGTAGATCACAATAGGTATGCTAATTAAAAGAGTTATTGAGTGGAGACAAGAAAACTGTTGTGGTGTGACATCAGTGGATAGTGTTATTTTGAAAGCAGAAGAGCTAGGACAGAGGAATGGGATGAAATCCAGCTCTCCTGAGCTAAAGTAGCTGCACTGGCATCCTGACTTGAAGGTATCACAAAGTAGCAGTCTGCCATGAGCATGACGCAGTCTTTTGGTACCCAGATCTTGCAGGAGGAAGCTGTGGCTACATCATGATGCCTAGAGACTGGTCATCCCAAAACAGTTCAGTTCCTTGGTTAATCTCTTGGTGCTAGCAAGCCTGTTGCCAGTACAAAGATAATGAATATATAATGCATGCTATTGAATGAGTCACCTACCTCTACGTTATTGGCATCAGGCCCTTATTTGAAGTAACCGCTATCTTTCAGAGTGGGAATCCCAGTGCCGGGGAGATCAAAAGCAAAACCAGGATATTCCTTGAAGGGGTCTACAGGAAAGACAGCAGTACATAAATGTAGCTGTGAATCATAGAATTTATCGGGTTGGAAGGGACCTTTAAAGGTCATCCAGTCCAACCCCCCTGCAGTAAGCAGGGGCATCTTCACTATATCAGGTCGCTCAGATCCCCATCAAGCCTGACCTTGAATATCGCCAGAGATGGGTCCTCCCCTATCTCTCTCGACAACCTGGTCCTGTGGCCTACCACCTTGAGGTTGAAGAACTTTTTCCTATTATCCAATGTAAATCTCCCCTTTTCTAGTTTAAAACCATTATTCCTCATCCTCTTGCTACATGCCCTTGTAAACAGTTCTTCCCCAGGTTTCTTGTACGCACCTTTCAGGTATCGGAAGGCCACTAGAAGGTCCACCTGAGCCTTCTCTTCTCCAGGCTGAACAAGCCCAACTTTCTCAGCCTGTCTTCATAGGAGAGGTGCTCCAGCCCTTTGATCGTTTTTGTGGCCCTCTTCTGGACACACTCCAACAGGTCCATGTCCTTCTTATGTTGATGACTTCAAAACTGGACACAGTACTCGAGGTGAAGTCTCACCAGAGCAGAGTAGAGGGACAGAATCAGCTCTCTCGATCTGCTGGCAACACTGCTTTTGATGCAGCCCAGGTTGTGATTGGCCTTCTAGGCTGCAGAAGCACATTGGTGGCTCATATCCAGCTTCTCATCCAAAAGTACTCCCAGCCCTTTTCCTCAGGGCTGCTTTCCAGCATTCCCCTAACCTGTACTGATAATGAGGATTATCCCAACCCAGGTGCAGGATCCTGCACTTGGCTTTGTTATACCTCATGAAGTTCACCTGGGCCCACTTCTCCAGCCTGTCCACATCCCTCTGGCTGGCATTCCATCCATCTGGCACATTACATCACCACCCAGCTTGGTGTCATCAGTGAACTTGCTGAGGGTGCACTCAATCCCACTGACAATATCATGAATAAAGGCACTAAACAGCACCAGTGCCAACACAGACCCTTGAGGAACACCGCTTGTCACTGTTTTCCATCTGGACATCAAGCCATTGACCATGCTCTGGATGCAACTATCCAGCCAATTCCTCATCCACTGAACAGTCCACCTATCGAATCTGTATCTCTCCAACTTAGAGAGAAGGATGTTGTGGGGAGCAGTGTCAAAGGCCTTGCAGAAATCCAGATAGATGACATCTGTAACTTTTCCTTTGTCTACTGATGCAGTTACTCCATTGAATAACATCAGCAGCATGCATACCACTTGGCTGTTAAAGCATTAAGGCTTTTTACTGCTGTACTGGCTTAATCTTTTTTTTCCACTCCAGCATTATGATTGATTGTGGGAGGCAAGTGCCTTTTGTCATTGTTGGCAATATTACCTGTTCCCAGTTGTCTTAGCTTATGAAACTACTCTTGAACTAAAGAGAGGTGGGACCTCACATAATTTTCAATTGCACTTTTGGTAGCTGAAGAGGTTGAATAAGGTCCACTGGGGAAGTTCATTGGAAGCTGCACAGTATCAAAACTCATAGGGATGCTGAAGTACTAGATGCCATAAACCGAATTGGAGGACTTCTGAATGTTAAACAATGCCTGCAAGCTAGCGATGATTTTTTTTGCCTGAATTCTGATTTTGCTGGAACTCATAGGTTATTTTATTTAGCATAATATCTTTTCATACAGTTGGGAGTACAGGCCTCAAATCATAGAAATTTGAGGCAGTATACGTGCTTTTATTTATTCTGCCAGTGTGAATGCTAGTGAGGAAGCCTGCATAGTCAGTACTGCACTATTTTCCAGAGTCTGATATGTTAAACAGTGTTATTTTTGCATAACATGAACAAATGATATTTTCTCTAGTGAATAAAGGGTGCAGTTTGAGGTGGTCAAATATTCTGTTTTCTAACTAGATAAGGCATCTCCTGCTGGGCCAGACCAGTGGTCTATTATTCTGTCTTCACCTGCAGCATCAAGTGAAGATGAAAGCCTGTCCAGTTTCTTCAGTCCATGCTCATCATATTGCTCATCATCTACTAGTGTTGTATTTGGGATATTAGAGAGTTCATACTTGCCTATTCCCTTTAGATCCCATCAGAGAACCTATAGCCCACTGGTTTGTGCAATATGTTTTTTTATATTTTCTGATACTGTCTTTCTCCACAGCCTTCTGACAACCTTTCTGAATATGTAGGAAGGTGCTTTCTTTACTGTGCTTTAACGTGATGTCCTATGGGCTTCAGCAAGTTTTCCTTAGTTCTGCCATTGGAGCATTTGGTGAAATATTCTTTACCTACCAACTTCATGATTTTTTAAAGCTCAGTCATAATCTCCTCAACCTTTTTCTGTAGAAACAGAAAAGCTGTAGCCACCTTAGAATTTCCTAAAAAGACTGCTGCCCCATCCCTTGATCATTTTAACTGTTGTTCTTTATACTTCCTCAAATGCTACCGTGTCCTTGAAATATAGAGACCAGACCGCACACATTACTTGAGACATGAACACACCAAAGTTTTTATACAATGATAAAAATATGCCTGCTTTTATTCTCAGGACCTTTGTTGGTGATGCCCAACAGCTAAATGCTGTTAGCTTAGCTTTTTTGACTCACATTTCTAGCTGAGCCTGTGATTTTAGAGAATTTTTACTGTTTTTTCTTGCCAATGCATGGCATGGTCTCATCTTTGCATTTTTTTAGAGCAGAAGTATTAGACTTGCCAGCATAACATCCAATTACTTTAACATGAATGTGATAAAAAACTGCTGTCTTGAAATAATATTTTTTAACAAACAAAAATACTGCACAGCATGCCAAACAGAACAAGTGGCAAAGTTTGACTGCAGCAAAGAAAGGGCACTTCCTCAGAGACACTCTCTTTCAAGCTACATCCAGGAACAACATATGTAATATTCTTCCCTCACCACGTGCAAGCATACAACATAGTTTTCTGCCACTCACTTGACTGTACAAATAAAACACTCTCAGTTTTCCGGAACATATATTCTTGTCTTCACAGAACAGTTCATTCTCACACTTTCTCCCTGTGCACCTCCGTAGATTATGGAGATTGAGAGGAGACTTCATTGTGGTATATGGCTTCCTGACAAAGGGAGTGAAGGGGCAGACGCTGATCTCCTCTCTTTGGTGACCAGGGATAGAACCCAAGGAAATGGTATGATGCTGTGACAGGGGAGGTTTAGGCTGGATAATAGGAAGAGGTTCTTTACTGAGAGGGTGGTCAGTCACTGGCACAGGCTCCCCAGGGAAGTGGTCACAGCACCCAGCTTGACCAAATTCAAGAAGCATATATGATTATTACGTCATGGACAAAGCTCCATTCAAATGTAACTGGAGCATGAGGGCAGTTGAGATGGGGCATTTCATTGCCTACCCCTAGCATAACATAAGAAAGAGGGCAGCCACATCATGGGCAGCTCACCTGACCACTCAGCCTGAATGACCAAAAGCCCTTTGCAGGTGGTTGAACTGAGGCTAGGAGGTAGCACAAATATGGATCAATATTGAGATGCCTTGATAATAGTCTTCTCCTTTTTATTCCCTTCCATCATACTATGGCTGAAGTAGTTGGGTGTAATTTTTTTTCCCATGTGAGGAACATCTTTCTTCCAACACCATTTCTTGAGAAGAACCATTACAGTGTAAGACATATCAGACACGATTCAGCACACCTAACGATAGATGCCTGCCATACCTAAACTAGTAACCTCACACTCTCACTGGAGAGAAGTACTTACTTTCAGGGTATGACTTGCATCAAGCATTTTACATATCTGCCTCAGGAGATATGCTCTTCATGACACTGATTTTATCAACAAGAGCTCCACTGAATATAAATAATACATCTAAATGGACTCTAACTTGTATATGGTACCTGCAGTGTGCAGACTAGTTCTTTCTAATTCAACAAATTTAGCTTATGCTGATTAGTAATTGTAGCATTGTTTTGTAATTTAAGAAGAGTATTCATATAGAACAAGTCCAGCCCAGTACAGAATATAATGTTTTGGAATACCAATGTGTGGAAGAACTTTTTCACAGTAAGGGTGACAGAGCACTGGCACAGGCTGCCCAGGAGGGTGTGGAGTCTCCTTCTCTGGAGATATTCAGGACCCGTCTGGATGCCTACCTGTGCAACCTGTCCTAGGGAACCTGCTTTGGCAGAGGGGTTGGACCCTATGATCTCTGGAGGTCCCTTCCAACCCCTAGAGTTCTGTGATTCTGTGAATCTCAGTCTCAAGACTGAGAATAATATTGAAAGAACCTTGTGCTCAAGGTGTGGACAATTCACTTAACATGAAGTCAGTAAGATATGATGTCATTATTCTAATGGCACAAATGACTCAATCTCATAACTGTGATTCCCATCAGATTTCAGCTACGGTGGTTCTTAATTCAGACTAATATGCACCAGGACATGTGTTTCAAGTCCCACTAGAAAATACATATGTAGTTTTCTGCACTCCTTTATTTGTTGTCACTGGCAATACTATGAAGACATGTGCATGTATGACTTAAATGAGTACATGACATGACTATACTATGATATAATATGATCTTTTTAATATATTTTCTTTCATCAAAAATTATGAAATATTTAAATGAAAAGAACAGTACTCAGCTTTATAAGCTAAATGGCAGAAAATTATTTTGTTCATCTGACCCATTTCAAGGGTTCGAGAAGCACAGAGAGGAATTCGTGCCTGTTTGCCGGTTTTATAACAGTACCTGATGGTGCTATTTAACACTAATATGCTCAAAACCTCAAGTAGTAAGTCAAAAATACTTTTCTCTATATTTAAGAAAGACTTTTCACCTTCTAGGGAAGTGTTAAATTTTCATAAAGGAAGATGATTGCTTCAGAAGTATGAATAATCAACATTTTTTGTCTAAGATTACAAAATATATTCAACACAGATCAGTGGAAAAAATATAGTAGTTTCAGTAGTTTCATGATGCTTTATTTCAATTTAATAATTAAAATTATTCAAGTAAACTATTTTAATAAAAATCATGTCAGACTAGAAAAAATAGTTTTATTTTGATGAGAAAAACTTTTGATAATTCTGAAATTTACTCTTAACTTTCGTCTACTGCTAGTAGTAATTTTATTTCTTTTTTTTTATTAAAAGTTTCAGTGTTGGTTCAAAATATATTGTCTAGTTATCAACATTTTTAAGAAATTCCCATGTGTAATTATGTAAGATCCTACAAACAAAAAACTCTGTAACACGTACCTGTAACATGTTTCAAAGAAAGACAGACATAAATGCTAGGTACATATAGTGCAAGACAACACATGGTAAGGACCTGCATGTTGGTGCCAGCTGTGCTGCCCTGGGAGCTGGTGGGATAAAGCTGTATCAAGCCTGCTGCCACTGTGACATGGCTATGCTGCTCTCTAAACCCCAGTGACTAACTCCATGTGGTGTCATGCTACATTTCATAGCTGCTGCCAGCACCTACCCACACAAACATTGGGGCATGTTCCAGCAAACATTTTGAGGGAATTCTTTCCAAGAGGTATATATAGCGAAAAAACAGCCAATCACTACAAAAGCTTCTTGGTTGCTCCTACCCTTTGGCATCCCCTACATGAAATCTGTTACATAACATCATTTCCCTTCTTAGAGCTTTATATTCATAATCATCTTTATTTTCTCAGAAATTTCCATGTTTAGTGATTTGAAGCTTGTGAGCAGTGCTGTCATTTGACACGTGATGTTTCCTTGACTTAGCGATCATCTATTTTCCTCTTGTCATACTCTTATATATATTTGCTTTCCTATCTGGTGTCTAATTCTGTAGCTAGTTTACTTTTACTTCGCTCCTTTTCATTTCAGTGCTTTTTCTGTCCTTCTTTTTTGCATTAAACACTTTTTCAACTGAGTTTGAAATAGCCTTCCTCATTTTAAAGTCAGCATTTGCCCTTAAAAGACTGCAACAAAACAGTTATTTTCATAATGTTAACTTCATATCATGAAAAAAACACACTTGTTTTCATTTTTTTCCTTCAAAATTTCTAGACATAAAGTAGGTATTTATATGCTTAAAATCGAGCAATTATATAATTGTACTACTGCAGCTTTCATCCTTCATTGTTCAAACTCTCCTACACTGTTTGACACCCTTATTGCTGTATCACATATCCAGTTATGCTGTAAACAGCTTAATCCTTTTTGTATATTTGCACTTTAGACATGTGATTCCTGTAAGCTTGGACAAGTGTACTTTTGTGGACATGCCCATTTATTTATATATAGCATACTGTATGTGTTATATAACATACTGTATATGTTATATACTATAACATGCAGTTCCTTCTTTTGTAGCTCTGTATTTTTCAAGTGTGTCCAGTATGCTAAAAGTTTGATTTATCCCTCACAAGTTATGTTTTTTCATATTTAATGTGAGAAGCCACAGCGTGATAAAGCGTGTACTCATGCGGTGTGTATGACCAAATGAGATGCATCACACTTCCATAAGTGATCCCCTTTGTGTTAATAATTTGTAGACTTACTGCTGCCATCTCATGCCATCCGAAGATGTGTCTGAATTAAATTGCATGTATAAATGCTATTTTCTTTTTCCCCATCCTAACTTGCTTCAGTCAAGTTTTTTTTTTTTGTTCACAGAAATGTATCTGGTTTTATTGTTTTGCATTTGGCATAGCTCCAGTAATTTTTATGTACACCCAAGTCATATATTAATATGAAATTTTTGGCTCTCACATTTAAAAGTTTTTAATGATGACAGAAAAGTTTTTAAACATAAATTCAAAGTTTGAAAAATTAAAAGGAAAGAAAAGGCTCTGTTATTTGTTTTTAAAATCTGACCAATTTAAAGACAATCCCATCACCTATGCTTCTGCAGTTGATAGAACAAAACTGTGTAGGTCTAGAAGGCTGTTCAGAAAATCATAAGTGACTTCCCAACACAGTCAGGTGCTCCCAGCTTCTCTCTGAGCTCTGTCCCCAGGGAATGCTGGGGACTCTGGCCCCGACATTCAGACACCTGTGCAAATCTGTGCTGTAAATCCTCCCTGCATAATCTATAAACAAACGTTTTTTAAAGTTTTGCCAAGTGATGTCTGCAACTTTTAAGAAAACAAAAACACATTTTTTTTTGTGTATTTACTCCTTATTCTTGATTCATGTGTATGTTTTCTTTTTGTGCTTTGCATAAAGATGGTACAATAATACCTTTATCTGCTGGGTTTGTAACATACATAGGAAAAAGGAAATACAGAGGAAGGACGTCTGATAGACTGAAATGACATTTTACAAATGATAAGGTAGATTTTGTCCAATTCCTGTGTACAGTTTTTTTATAATTTTTAGTATGCTAAAAGTATTATAGTCTGTATAAAAAAAATTGTTGCCAGGTACAGCCCCATTTTGTAGACGGAAATAAGTAGAGGTGAAAGCCTAAAAGTTAGCGGACCTGCACTTGCATTAAGAATGTAACAAAAGTATTTTAGCTAGCTCTCACAGACTCAATAACAGTAAAATGGAACACATTTGCTAATGACAAATGGCAATTTACAAGAAATGAAAATGTAAATTCGGGAAAGAACAACAGTAACATCAGTACATCTGCTGGTAGGTGTTCTGGTTATACTCATCTGCAGACATTTTTCAGTGGTAGAGACCATATTAGTCCCTTGTTGCTCTTCTTGCATACTTTTTTGGCTACTGAAAAGAAACACACAGAGAGTTACCCTAAAAGGGTCAGTAATGGAAAAGTAAAAAAAAAAAAAGAAACCAAAAACCCACCAGGCATTCTGGAAATGGAACTAAGGCCCCAAAGGGGTCCCTTGCTGATCCTGGAGAACGAAGTCCCCTTTTCCACCCACTTCCATTGTAACAAGTTTTCTTCTAAGCATGTTCAATGATGTGAAAGCAATTAAAAATGCACAAAGGACTGTTCCACTTCATCATGCTTCTGTAAAGTATGGCTTGAAAGCAGTCTGTAGCTGGGCAGCTAGGCTGACACTGACATTTAGGGAGACGTAACTACGGCTTCCAGATGAGTTTCTGGTTTTCATCATGTCTCCTTAAATTTTACATTAATTTAGTCTTAAACCAGTGTTGACTTCTGAATTTGAAATATCCTTAAATTCTATAATGAATTATTTCCTACTATTCTTATTATCTCTTGTCAATCCTTCAACTAGCTGGATGTTTCAAATAGACTCTGCTCAGGCCACTCCTGGCATCTTGTGTACTTGGGAACAAACCATCTTTCATTTAAATGGAAGAAACTCTATATCATAAATTAAGCAAATGCTTATTTACAGCAGCAGACAAATGGGTTTAGGTGGCTTTTCTTTGCTGGCTCATGTTCTGGCTCCTGTTCCTTTATTCTCTAAATATCTTTGGTTTTATTTACCCTTTAATACCCATTTTTTTAGAAAGTCTGTAAAAGTCGGACCAGGCCTGATTGTGTTCTTTCTACAAAATAGGGCTGAAATGAGGAATTTGGTGTGTGTCAGGAACTTTTGTGATTTGTTTCTCACCAGACTGGAAAACAATTATATTTCCCTGACTTCTTTTCTGGCTTTATTCTGCAGTGTAAACCTCTTGTATGAATCAGATAAAGAGATAGTAGATGTGTGCTTTTTTCTGTGACAAGGAGAAAAAAAAACCCATTCTGTTAAAGTCACTATGCCTGCTCATTGGTTTACATCTTACATAGTGAGCATTTTAGTTACTTTGTCTACAAAGTGTTCAGTAGTGTAGATCCACTTTCAGATCACCTTTCATAATTTTCCATTCTTTTCTTGTGCTTTAGTGTTTCTAAAACTTTAGCATGCTTTAAAATTTGAAATTTATTTGAAATAAATATATATTCATATATATATATATATACACACATACTAAGTATATTTCTTAAAATTTCCTCAGCAGCTCATGATACTCCAAAACCTGCAGTATATCTATCCCAGAAAACTGCTCATTGTTCAGTGCCCATTTTAATAGCTATTTGACTAGCTCTGGAAGATGGTCTTTGTCCAAAGAGCTGACTAGGATGTTACCTTCTGTCCCTTTTTATTGTGCTTAAGTCCTGATTTAATATTTCTATCTGCCTGAAGTTCCTGGCAGTTCAAACGTACCAATAAGCTTTAGCAGAGAAAGGAGCCAGTGATTTAGAACCTAAGGACGGTAAAGCTGTTTACCAGGCTGTTACCGTTGTTACCTGCTATCACAGGAAATCCCTGTGATATCAATCTTTCATTTGAACCTGCATATAGAGGAAACCTGACAAGAATCAAGGAGTAGTAGACACAGAGGAAAAAATATCTTACAACATTGAAGTGGAAATATACACAGCATAAGGGATCTTTTAAAAGATAAAGTATTTTTGGAAGGCATGGTAAGAGAACACATGGATCAAAGCAAATGCAACCCCTGATTCAAACCCTGCTGATGATCAGTGGTAGACACTACAACTGCATAATTAATTACTTTTGAAAAGTTCATCTTATTCTGTGTCACTTCTCAAGTGAACTGTTCAGATACCCTTCTTTTAATGAGCCTGAAAATGGTGCTGACTGGCTCAGTGATATTGAAACTGTGCCCTTTCCAGCCTAGTCTGCAGAAGTTTATTTTTTGATTTATCTTCTTGAAAACTCCGGGAAAGCCAATGCCCGGTTTGGTCTTTATTTTAATGTCCCTCTTGTCCTTTGACAGTCACCTCAATGCCATCTGCTCTGAATTCCGTACCACTAAGGAAAGACCCATGCCTGTCTAGGTTTCAGTATAACTGAGATGACCATATAGGTCCGATGCCATGTAGGGTCCAAGACATTTGAGACTCAGACCATATTAGTGCAGGCACTGTTTTTATGCTTGGTAACACTATGATTAGTGACATGTGTTTTCCATTCTTTAAGGGCCAGAGGTTTGAGCTGGAAAAGCATTAGGAAGCATTCTTTGAACCCCTGGTACTAGTGGTGGTGGCAGCCTTCAGAACATCGTAGCATTTGTGGTAAATCAAATGTTCCTATTAAAAGGATTCTATCTCTTGTAACTCTGTTCCTCCTGGTACCAGCCAATTTATAACCAATGTGCTTGCTGTCATGCACAGGCACAGATAGCCCTCCCAAATTAATATGACTTTCAGCTCTAGAGGTCCACATTTCCATGAAGACCTTACTCATATTTATCAAAAGTGTCATCATTTGTCTTTGATTTAGAAATAGTGATTACATTTGCATTTTTGGCAAGCAAGACCTTCACAGCTGTGAAGCAATGTATTTTTCTTCTTGGAATTTCCATTCTTGGAAAAGGCTGGAAATGAATAACTAGGAAATGACATTTTGTAAAGCCACCACTGCTTTTAATCTAGACAAAACAGCTTTTCCACCTCAGGAATGCATTCCCCTCTGTGTCAGTAAGATGACCTTATGACTTTGTTACTGATACTGTGCATTTGCAACTTTCTCCAATTATTTATTACAGCAATAAAATATAATTTTCAATTTATTCTTCAGTATTATTACATGGGTTTAGATGGGTAAGAAGCACATATTTTTCATTTTCTAATAGCTCTTTAGAACTTTCTTTTTTTAAATTACCTAAATCTGATCAATTTCCTAACCAGTAGCTATTTTATCATTTGCTGGTACTAGAAATAGAAGTCCAGTATAATACCTTGTAATTAAAAGCAAAACACTGTAACTATGTTATCATTAAGACAGATCAACAGTTCTCTCTCCCTTCTCCAATTTTGTTCATTCCATCTCTGCCTCATGCTCTTCCTCTCCGCGTATCTGAATGTTCTCTATCCTGTTACGGAGGCTTTTCATAATGATCCTGGTGAACAAGCTGCTGAGCAGCGTTCTGAACTTCTTTTACATTGCTGTACTATCTCTGTGTAGTTCAGGATTAGCGTCTGGTTTCAGAGTTACTTCTTAATTCTTTTACTGTTAAATTAGCCTCAGACTTTGTATTCACTGTCAGCCCTGTGTCCTGATACTTTGCTTTGCAGTGTCAGCTCTTTTGCGATGTTCTTTATTGCAACTTCTTAGAAAATAAATAAAATCACACTTTCCATAAAAGGTGGAACAGAAAGACAATCCCAAACATTACTGTGTAATATAATAGTTCATGAAGATTAAAAATATATAGATATTCCCATTATTGCTTATTTCACATTCTTAGGTATTGGTGAATTGTATGAACTTTAATATTTGAAGAATATATTGTCTCAAGTATTCTTATTGAAATATTTGAAAATGTAAAAACCCATGAATATTCTCTAAATTTTTGCTTACTGTTTGTAAACTGAAATGACAAAAGTTTCTTAGCAAAAACTGTATTAGTATCTCACCCATGCTATGCTTTTTAATAGTATGCCTTTCTCATGGCTGGGCAAGTTCTCCTCGGTTGGCAAAGACCTACGATGTGGTGGGGGGTACCAAAAGAATAGTGCAAGAAAGTATGTACTGTCCAGGTTTCTTTAAGGCATAACTACTGCATTCTTGGGAGGAGATGCTTGCCCATGTGCTGTCCTGGCAGGGCTGTACAGCAGGGTATACCAAGTACTGTAGACCTCAGAAGTGTTTCATCTGCTGCAATATTTACCATTTATATATACAAAAATATATATAAATATATTTATTTATTTGTTTGTTTATAGATGGTAAATATTATATATATATATAAAGATCATATATATAATAATAATATTGAATCATATATAAATATATATAATAATTTATATATATATAAATTCTATAGTTCTTTTTTGGTTTATTATAAAAAAAATATAATTGTCTCATTCTATCTGAAAGGCATAATTACTTTCTGTGTTTTTTAGAAGTATAGCATAGAGTGGATAGAAAATAAAACCCACACTTAAAATAAAAAAGAAAACTAACCAATTAATTTTTACTTTACTAATCTTTTTTTAAATAAAATTTCTTACAATAAGTTTTTGGTGAAAATCTCTGTCTTTTTTTTGTTTGTTTTTCTTGCATTTTTTGTTGAGGTTTTTTTTCATTAGTCATTCCAAATATTCAGAAATACCAGGTCTAATGTTTTCTTCCACTTTATTTTTAATGTTGAGAAGGTCTTGAAAAGTAAATGACCCAAGTGAATAAGCAAGTTGGCTTTTTTCCTTCTATTCTTCCTGTTTCTTCACATTTTCTATGAGAGAGGAAAAAAACCCAACCAAACAAAACCAACAGTAAAATGTCTACACTTCTTTTATTCCCACCCAAATCACCTTTGATATACTTTTTTAAAGCAGTGTTTCTGGTAGTGCTACTGCTCTTACTTCTACTCCCAGTAATACTAATTTTAGCTCTTATAAATCTCTTTTTTTTTATGAAAGAGCCCTTAGCAATTAACAAAGTACCCATTTTGCAGGTAGGGAAATGGAAGCACAGAAGGGGATAAAATGATTCACTCAGGATGACTCATCCAGTGAAAGAACAGGTTCTTGCATCCTCTAATACTACTTCATTCCTGCAAAAGAAACGAATGAAACAAAGGATTTCCTGCTAGCTTATACAGTAAAATAGCAGCATCCCTCTGCTGCCTGCGGGCCCCCACCTCTGGTAAAGTTTCTCTTTGAGAGATAAAAACTTTTACCCTGAGTTCTGCCCCAGGATGATAGGCTAGACAGAGTGATGTATTGTACATCTGCAAGGGTACATCGCCACATGCCTATGTGTGTGATCAGCCTAGGGGAGATTCAGACATGTAGCTTGAGTTTTGCTGAAAAGAACGGCTTTAAAAGTACTTTTAATTTGGCAAAATTATTGATTGTCCTGGGAACACTTCACAGGATGAAATAACCAGATATCAGAGGAAAACAGTTGGAGACAAAGCTTGTTCCAAAAGCAACAACATTACAGTGACATTTTTTTTCAGCTGTAGGGACTGGTGCTGGATGCTGGCATTTCTCCTTCTCAGTCTCTTGGGTTGCACATTTTGTAATGTTTCCAGAGTGATATAATCATCTCCTTGACGCCAGCAATTGTGGCATGTCCTGTCCCAGTTTTAGTAATGACATTGGTATCAAGAAAATAGATTTTTGGAATCAAGTTGCCAAACAGCTCTTTTGCAGAAAGTAAAATAAATACACATTTTTTCCTGAAAACAGGAAATTGTTTAATTCAAAAGTTGCCTTTATGTGTTTGATTTATTTCCCCTCTTTGTAAACATATGGCATTTTGATTGAAACTCTCTAGTTCAATTTTTACAATTTGACCAAATTTTGACATGCTTTTGGTGGTTTAAACATGTAATCCTCTGGTGCCAGAGGGCTTGCAGAAGGGATGAGGAAAGGCAGCATGTTTTGCCTGTTGGACAATGGCAGCAGAGGAGTGGTTCCAGCAGGGAGGATGGTTGATGGACAGCAGTAGGCACTCCATCTGTTCCCTTCCCAAATTCTTAGTAGAAACTAGAGCACAAAGCTCATTCTCTGGAATTGGCTTGGTCTTACAGGTAACTGATGAGGAAAGCCTGAGCCACCTTTGACTGTAACAACAGTTCTGTGGACACCTATTTTTGTATGGAACAGGCTACGTTGTAAATTTTAGTAAAATGCTTTGATACTGCTTTGTGAGAAGAATGTTTGATTTTGTCTTGCAATATAGAGTGATATTTAACAGCTTTGACTTGCTAGATCAATCACATTTATAAAAAAGTGTATTTTTCCCTGTTTGAACTCACTGCATCAAATCTGCTCCCAAGTTTATTTAATACCAGCAAAAATGTCTGGTATAAGTAAAGAGTGTAAAATGGTATTTCTGTTACCACATTCCTCTACAGAGAAAGACTCATTTCTTTGGTGGGACATGCTTAGCTTAGCTCTGTGTGTGGCATTTGAAGACTGCAGCAGATAGTGTTTTATTTTTCTTGTTTTTATTTAGTCTGTGAACAGTTCTTGAGAAATTAGGGACTTCTGCTCATTTAGGTATTTTACCAAATGACAGTTGAGTAATATGCATAGTAAGTCCAAACCTCAAAATATGTTTTTTACTTTGTTAACAGTTAAAGCACTGTATTAACAGCTTTATAGCTTTTTCTTTCACACTCCAACAGGCATGTGAGTAATAGGGATCTTACTATGACTAACGGAAACTTCATAGACCATACTGGACTGCAAGAGACATTAATGTGAACATGCTTGTTTTATGATAGTAGTTAATTGTAATGAGGCTGTGAATGAGATGTTCCGATGATCCTGAAGTCTTCAGAAGATGGTGTTAATCAAACATGCATTATAACCAAAATGGAATGTGCACTTGGTCATCTGTATACTGATCATTAGAAGGTAAATCTGCAACACTGCATTTCAAGTCTGAACTCTCTTATGGTCTATGAGAAATGTTTGGTTTTCAGTTTATGGTAGACTGAAAATATTGGAGAAAAACAAAAGCAAATGCAAGAGTATAGAGAGCCCAGGCCATTTCTCCAACCTGTGCACAGATGTGTACACAATAACCTCATATCCAGTTTACTATGATTCAAAAGTCATACAAAGAAGAAGGAAATGCCAACATTACGATTGACTAAGGAACCTTGATATAGTCCTTTCCATAAATAATTTGAAAACGACTTTACCAGGGTGATTCCATACTGCTCTCACTTCACTGAGTGCACAGAATGAATGCAACCCAATTAATGAGATACTCAGTATTCTATTATTTTCTGCTGTGCACTACTATATGGCCATGCACTTTATTGACAACCTGCTGTTCAGACCTATTGAAAAAGCAGTTACAGTGCTTTCTTTGGCTTTGCTGTGGTGCTCATCGCTGTAATAACTCACTACTTCTCAGAGATAATTAATTTTCTTGTCACCCACATGATACGAGGAAGTATTCTCATTGTTACTTAACATAAGGAGAAATACATCTCAGAGAATAAAGTGAAAGGATTCCTTTAATATAAAAAAAAAGGATGTCTAGGACTTCAGGTTTTGATCTATTTGTCAATGACTCATATATTCAGAACATAGTTTTCATGAAAGAGTGAAAGAATTCTGAAGGGTTGGGATACTCTGGGGAGAAATCACTTCTACCCTCTTTCATTGGCATTCAATTTTGGCCTCTGCTATAGATAGAATAGTAGATATGGTGAACCTTTGATGCATCCAGTAGCTGCTTAGGTGTTCTGAATTAATCTGTACTTTTAAGTGCTGATGCCCACATGGCTTAAGGAACAGAATGAATACCTCAAGAATGACAGACACATAATTAATGAGATATGATAAAGTTGCTGCAAGTGACTAATTCAGTATTGGGTGCTATGCAGCTTTGGTAAATAATATTTCTAGTTCCTGATGATAAAAGTGCTTTTACATTTCTGTAGTCCTTGTCTGATTTGGTACCCACTTCCAGTGAATAAGACATGTGTCCCACTGACAGGGGGTTGTTCCTCAGGGACCACTTAAACCCTGAGCAAAGCAGGAGATTTAATATATATATATATATAGTATCATTTAGTTATATTTTTTAAATAATGCAGAGATGATTGACTTAAGGCTGACCTAAGGCTACAACTTTTTGAAATTTATTTTGATCTTTACAGAATGAAAAAAAAAAACAAACCAGCATTTTTCAGACACTTGGCTAAATTCTACCTTTTTTTCCAGAAAAAGGAAATTGGAAGAAAAATTTCAGCACCACTGGATAGAATTTAGTAATGGTAGAAAAGCAAACAATCATATAATATGGGGCATCAGGCATCTAGGTTAATATCGTTAAGCATTCTAATAGTATAAAAGAGTGTTTCAATAACACAATAAGAATGAATAAAAATAAGCTCCAAATGATAAATTATTCTAGGTTATAATTTATTTTGGACTAGTGATAAGAATTATCTTTTTTGATATACCAGGCGCCCTGTAAGTGTGCTCAGGGTCTACAATCAGTATAAAACAAAATATAGTATAAATAAGTACCCCAAGTATTCCAGTTTCATGACCCTCCCAAGGCAAGGACTTGGCCTTTCTGTTTCCCTTTACGTGTTGTTGCTTGTATGTGGTAAAACTGTAGCAAGGATTTCCAGAACCCAGATAATGAAGAGAACCTTGATACATTTAGTAGCAGTCTCAGGAAATGCAAGCACTTAAAAATTTAGCGTACTTGGTAATCTAAATAAAAAATGCAATACAAAATAATAAAACAAAACAAAACTTTAAAAAAAACCCTTCCAAACACCCAGTGTTTAAAGAATTGAAATGCATGGAACTGAACTAGAAAGGATTTCAATTAAATAGTGTCAAAAAAGCAAAGTACAAAATATGTACAGCTCTCAAACTCTTAGTACCTTGACCTTTTAAGCTTTAAACAATAAATGCCATAATTTACATGATAATTGCTGCTAACACATACTAACACAAATTCTTGTGGAAGTAGGATTCATATGGGATTTATTGCCAGCAATTGCTTATTGAAATAAGAGGATTTTTATAATAATGTTAGAAAAAAAAAAGTTCCTTGTCAAATATAACCATGTCTCCTTTTCATGGAGCTTTCATTGACATAAGGAACCTACACTAATTCTGGAAGACCCTTCCTTTGCCTAAAGAGACAACTGCAATTTCTCATCCAGACAGCCTCCTGTCCACTCTCCTCTGAAGCTCATCTTGATTTCTTGTGGATATCTATTTATCAGCACATCATACTGATGAAACAATTGATCTTATCTTTTATGTGTAAGGTTCTTACAGTTTGGTATATAGCTCTTCTCCTTTTTGGACTTTTCTGTCCATAGCCCTTACCCATTTTTCAGAAGAAACACTTTCTGAAGACAGGTTGGCCTAAGCTCAATTGCACAACAGACTTAACACTGATGAGCTGGGTGATGCTGAGGGATGCCACCTCCTCTAGTCACGACAATTGCATCTTCCTGGCTCTTTGGACCTCCTTCTGTGTCACATTTTCTGGGATGGGAGAGTAGTCAGGAGTAACCACAATTGCTTTTTCCTGTCAGCTTCTGGCTGGGGGTCGGAACTCTTTCCTGAAGATCTCTGCCACTAAGCACTGGCTACATTTGACCATATCTTCTGTGTCCAAGCCAAGTGTTTATCGTCATTATGGCTATATATGATGATTCTTCAGAAGGATGTGTTTGCCAGGAAGCTTCCTGGTGCATACTAGTGTTAGCCTGGGGAATATTTATACGTGTTTCCTGGGTTCTGTGTACTCTCATCAGTACTACAGGGTATTGATTTAAACTTTATAGGTCTGAGGAACTGACTCTTTTCCTACATACTTGCTTTATCACACCACTAATTGAGAAAGAATATATAAATAATTAGGCAACTTCTGATCACAGAATCATAGGGGTTGGAAGGGACCTCGAGAGATCAATGGGCCCACCCGCCCTGCCAAAGCAGGCTCCCTAGGACAGGTCACACACGTAGGTATCCAGACAGGTCTTAAATATCTCCAGAGGACACTCCACCACCTCCTTGGGCAGCCTGTTCCAGGGCTCTGTCACCCTCACTGTGTAAAAGTTTTTCCACATGTTGGTGCAGAACTTCCTGTGCTCCAAATTGCAGCCATTGCCCCTTGTCCTATCCCCACAGATGACTGAAAAGGGGTTGGCCAATTCCCCCTGCATCCCATACTTAAGATATTTATAAACATTAATAAGGTCTCCCCTTAGTCTTCTTTTCTTTTCTCTAGGCTCAGTCCCAGCTCACTCAGCCTTTCCTCATAGGGGAAGTGTTCCAGGCCCTTAATCCTCTTCGTAGCCCTTCTCTGGACTCTCTCCAGGAGATCCCTGTCTTTTTTATACCAGGGAGCCCAGAACTGGACACAATACTCCAGGTGGGGCCTGACCAGGGCATCTGACTGAATTCACAGAAAGAGGAGGCTGAATTCTTCAGTGTATTGGATTTTCCTTCTCTGGCAGCACTCTGCTTCTCATACATGATATTTCACTCATATTTATATTTTAGTTTTCCATGAGAGGTGTTCTGCGAGTATCTTAGGGGAGCTGCATTTTAATTAAGATTAGTCAGTATGCTTGATGAATGGTTTGAGCTAGATCAACATTTTGAAATGCTGCAAGGTTTAATTCCAATATATTTAAAATAAGATAAAATTAATAGTGATGTGTATTACAGCAAACACATGCTATATAGTCACTCTCAGTGCAAGTTGGTTTCACATCCCAGTGTCCACATACTGCTCAGAAAGTAGTTGCTGCAGGAAAAGAAGTGGGAATAATTGGATCAAAACTCACCCCAGAAAGAAAAACAGTGTTGTTCTAGAATTTCTTGAAGAAATTAATTAAAGTGATTTTTTTTCAAAGGTTTTGAAGGTACTTTAGTATTTAGAGCCCAGAGAAAAGGTACTGTACAGAGAGTAAGTGCAGGCATTATGGAATGCTTTAAGTGAATGGTGACAGATAGACTGTAATTAAATAATGACAATAATAAAGTGGGGACCCATCAGTCCTGCTGAGAGCACACTCCTAGAAATGTAGTGGTGCTGACAGGCACCCGCAGCACTTGGAGCCAGAGGGTGGCTGGGGCCAGCTGTCTGGCGAGTGGCTCTGGAGCACCCCAAGATTTGCTGTGTGCTCTTTCTCATGTCTGTGTTAAGAGGTTCTATTTTTCAGCCTTCTTTACCTCAGGTCACCCAACAGGTTCCTGTTCTTCAACGTTTTATGCATAATTCTTCATTCAGACCTCAACCTGCCACAGATTTCATGCGAAGTCTTGGGAAAAAACAGATCCTGTCTTGGGGACCTTGTTGATTATCTAAATAGGGGGATACCAGTCCCAGTAAAATTACTAAACCAGAAGAACCATAGCAAGTGACTTAAACCTAGTAGACACCTGAACAGATTTTATTCTCACATTTCTTGGAAATTACTTCGCATTTTCTTTCTCCTGCATTTTATGTTTGCTTTTTTACTATACTGCAATAAGACAACTATTTCAGCTTCAAAGAAACTTCAAAATATCAAATCCAGGTAATAGGATCTGGAGTCTGGCATTTTTATCTGAACATCACATTAGCAGGAAGATGTTAACTTGCAAGAGTCAAGTTCAAAGAACAATCCTCTCTTCAAGGAAAGAATAAAAGGAATCACAAAAAGAATACTGGTGTGGTTGAGCACCACAAACAAATTGATTTAATAGGTGCAGCAAAGGCTTGTCTGCCCAATATATAGATCAGTGAGGTATAATTAAGAATAATGAGGTGACGATATGAAATGTATGCCTTGAATTGCATATAAAGAGACTGTTCAGAGCAAAACACCCAAAGATACGGAGTAGTCATCACAGGAAACTGCATGCTCGGAAACTTCATACCAAAATGCAAACAGGTTTACTTAGATCAATTTCAATTCCTAAGACATGCTAGAAAATCATGACACAGGAGTTCAAATAATGGAATTCATTTCCTAAAATGTTTGAGTAGAGTAATTATTACAAAACTTTTTGTTTCAATGTATTTTTTGTCCCACACATGTTCATCTGTCATCTGGGCTTTTAAGCCTAGTTACACTCCAAATGTTTCCAAAAACAATTACGCCAAGAGCAAAAGCCAAGTTCTTCTGCTAAAAGCAAATTTCATGAAATGTCACATTTTCTCCTTTTGTTTGTAGTTTCAATACTGGAAAATCTATCCACACCACTTCTAAAAATGGAGTTAATCATAGGGCTTGCTTGCTGAATCACTTAACTGGAAACCCAAAGCCACAACTAGATACTTGGCTTGAATTCTCCAGTGGTACAAGAAAATTCAGATTTAGATCATATGTTCCTTTTAATATCATTTGCTTACAATTCGCTACACATATTTTTAAGCAATGGAAGGCATAAGTTTTTGTTAACTTTGCTATAGAGAAAATAAAAATATCAGGTCACATATAAATGATTTTTTTTTCTTCAAATGTGCAGTTGTTATGCTATTCCTTCTAAAATGTCAGTATAAATATTTCTCTTTTTTTCCCTTCATTTTCCTGAGGTATTCAGTTTTTATGAGGGATGAGGGATGAGACAGTAAGGAAAATATAAGGAGAAAAACAGATGTAGTCTCTCCTGCATCACTGTTTAGACACTGTCAGAAAGGAACCATTTGAAAGGTCTCGAGCAGAGAAGTAATGCAAGAAATAAATTCTAGGCCTGCTATTCAGTTATATAAATCCACTCATTTCTTTTTACAGGGTGGTTTGCTTTTTTGGTTGGGTTTTTTTTCCTGATGCTGTTAACCTATTTAACACCTGGGAGCCTATGGCAGACTGATTAATGACAACTTATTTCTTTCTGATTAAAAAAATTCTAAAGTTCAATCTGTATTGAACCCTGGAGATAACTATGTCTGGCAAAAAAGGGGACACACAGGTCAGCTGTTGGCACAATTTAATGCATAGTTTATTAACAAGCAATAGAAAATTCCAAGAGATGTCATAACCAAGATGCTTGTCCAGTTTAGTTAATGAATGTAAAGTGTGTCTAAACCCAGTATTTCCCAAAGAAAAGATTGTTTGGTGTATTAGCAAATGTTTGGACAGATTTGCAGCTGAGTTCAGTGATTTAATATATTTAGTATATAAGGTAAAATAGAATTGAACTACCATGAAAATTCAGTTCTTATTAGCAGATAATGCCTGTTCCAGATAAGAGGTTTTTGTTGCTGTCTTAATTTATTTTTTGCACTGCCTTCTCTGAGAGAGAGCTGAAAAATTAATATAACAGAGCCGGTGTCCACCTCACACAAAATGCTTTCTAATGGCAGTCAGGAGTCTCTACATTTTCTGAAGAATTGGGTCACAATGGGTGTGATTACCACAGAAACTGAAATGATCTGTCCTAATAAAATAACCTATAACTAATTCAGAATAAATCCATCACTTCTAAGGCCAACAATTTAAACTGTCCTGTTTTGATCTGAGACACACACATCTCCAGGACACACAAGATCTAAAAGCACACTACAGTCTGCCTGTCACATCCCAGCTGACAGGGGATGAGCCTTCCTACATCCTGGGCTTTTATACCAAACAACCCCAGAGACAACGTTTTCACAGTGAGGGTGACGGAGCATTGGAACAGAGGAGGAGGTTGTGGCATCCCCTTCTCTGCAGAAATTCAAAACCCACATGGATGTGTTCCTGTGTGACCTAATCTAGGTGATCCTGCTCTGGCAGGGGGGTTGAACTAGATGATCTTTTGAGGTCTCTGTCAACCCTGATGACATTCTGTGATTCTGTGACAGGCACTATGTGGCCTTTCTCTACAAACCTCTGTGTTCACAGTGGGTCCCACCAGTTGAGGTGGCTGAATGCTTTTTGCATCCTTATGACCCCAAGTAACAAATCTGGATTCAGCATTTGAAGGGACCATCCAATCCTCCCCTTTCCCCAGTACCTACAGGCTGCCTTCTCCAGTGGTGGGCTCCTATCCCAGCCCAAAATGATAAATAGCTTACCTTCTCCTTGGAGACGTAAATAAAGTTTTATATCTTGCTTTTACACTAAATAAGACCCTGCCCAAAGGCAGTTGCTACAGAGCAGCCCCTTTCTGACAACTTTATTGAGTTACAGCTGCTATACCAAATGCATCCATTCAGTGTGACTCTGGGATATGCTTCCAGGTGAAAATACAGGATGAGAATTCTGGGATATAAAGACGTTGCGATGCACGGACAGATGGCTGGAGAGATTGCTTGATGCTAGGACAATGATGTAGGAGGGATATTTGCTAGAACTTGTTTGTCCCTTTGTAATGTTTAAAGACGTCCTTAAAAGATAAGGTGTCCCTAATTTGGTTATTGCCTCCCTCCCTCCCCATATTTTCCAAGACAGGATAGGCCTAAGGTGGACAGAGATTTAGAAGGGAAATTGTATTCTTATAAAGTCTAGTATATTCTTCATTTTGTGGTAGAACTTATTTCCTTCCCTCTTCTACTATCACTTACTTCTCTAAAGCAAAACAAAACCAAAACAAAACTACCAAAACAAAAAGCTATAGAATCAAATTGCTAAACTCTCAGTAATAAGGAAGACCAACATTTTCTATGCAGCCTTAATTACAAGCTCTTGTGCATATTCATTATGATGCCATTACTCCTTATGTGACTAAAAGCTGTATTTTGTACACAGATCTTCCCCATTTTTCTTTTAGCAGCCTTGCAGAGAGTAGGAGAGTGTTATTTAAGGACTCAAAGGGAAGTCCACAGAGGGTTTCTTTCACTGTGTAAAGAAGCTGCACAGTCATTAACAATGAAGCAGTGCTGCTGAGATCCAGTATCCAGAACCTCTCTTGTCCTTGCCACACAGCCCTGCTACTGCCTGAAGTAAATCATTAGTAATCGTCCTGTAGGTTGCTTGTGATGTTATTACTTCTTCTCCTATTAGGAGAGCAGTGAAGATCAGTCGTGACAGTCGTGTCGCTCAAGAGAGTTCACTGTCTGGATGATACATGATGGGCAAGACATGCAAACACAAGAATAGCCAAAAAAGGAGAAAAAAGCCGAACTTTAATCTCACGTCGTGTTTGTCATCACTGAACATTGAATAAGGCAGGCGCTAAGGATAAACAGTTTCCACTAATGTCCTAAAACATCTTGTCAAAATGCAGACAAAAAACTTGCTGAATTAGCACTGGATTTTCAATGCTTTGACAACTCTGAAGTTGCAGCAAAGCTCTCTGAACACAGAAAATTCTGTGATGTGTGCTGTGCCAAGTGCTCCAGTCACTAACAGGAGATTCAGTCTGTGTGCATCCTGCAAAGTATCTGAAGCTGGCTGCAGAACAATGGTGGAAAATTCTGTCTTTAAATGGCCCCTTTACTGCCTATGAAATGGTAGCAAAACAGTTCCTGTGCCTTCAGTAACAACTTCCACTCTTCTTCCTTCCAAAAGACCACCCTCCACCAAAAGTGCAAGGAGGCTGAGGAATGCACTAGGGAGAGAATAACTTTTGTTTGGTCACTCAACATGCAATTTTTAATTCAAAACATATTCTTGCTGTGGTTTAAAATTTGACAGGAGTGGAAAGAGAAATATGAAGCAACCACAGCTGACTTTCCACAATTTCCATCCAGGCAAAATAAGGAGTTTATCCTATTTTGAACTTAAACTCTCAATTTTTTTTTAGTCTATGCAACAAGCAAAACCAAACAACTTGTGCGGAAGTCTTCAATTCCCCATTCTGATTCTCTCTTCATTTGATGAATCAGGGAATCACAGAATCATAGGGGTTGGAAGGGACCTCGAGAGATCATCGGGTCCAACCCCCCCTGCCAAAGCAGGCTCCCTAGCACATATTGCAAAGTGTGATCAGTGGTGCCATTTCTTGCTAATAAGGCTTGTGATTCAGTCAGAGATTTTCAGTATAATAACACATTTTTCATTTAGATTTCTAGAAGCTTTTGTAGCTGAAAGCATTATCAAATGTCTAGGTACGTAAGAGCTAAACAAGACACTTAGCTGCTCTAGCATTTTAGAAACTTTTTAATATAAACATTTGTTTCTGACAGAACAGTGCTATATTCACATTCCCCTTTTGACTGTAGAACTGAACATTGTTTTTCTCGATGCATATTTACATAAAAGACATTTTTGTTGAGCGGTATAATCCAGATCCTAGCTGATATATTTGTATTTCTTTCATTATTTTTGATACCCATCTAGTGGACACAACATGGTATCGCAAGATAAAATTCTTGTCACAACAGCCAAGTTCGTCTTGCAGGCAATTGTAGTTATATGGTGGTGCAAACCACAGGGCATGTCCCAGACAACTAAACTGCAGTTTTAACTTTTACAGACTTTTTAATTTAAAAAAAAGCACTACTTTATAACTTCATAGTGAAATCATTCATAGAAGCGTGCCTGGGAGACATTTCTGACTGGGAGAATGAAAACTGGTAATAAAATACTCATATCCTGTCCACAAATTGTTGGCAAAGAAAATAAAACAAATCTGGAAACAAAACTGTACATTCCTTTGTTCCAATAATACACCTTTTAATCAGTTGAATATTTAAGTCCCCTGTTAAGGAAAACAATTTAACGGTCACTCATTGTCAAAAATTTTCCTTCTGTGAGACAGACTTATATTTAACTTCACTTATTTCTATCTCACTTTTAAGTTTTGCTTTAGAGCATTCAGACAAACATACACATTGGAAATGACAAAATGATACTGCCATTGCAAAAGTTGGTCTTTCTGAGCTATCTTACATAAAATCGCATGAAAGATCTTTCCCCCTTCCCTCAACAGATAAACAAAACCTACAGGCTGTGTATTGCTAAGGAGTCTGTGTGTACTTGCAGCTGTTTAAAGAAATTAAAAATATTTTATGTAGGCAATGAAATAGAAGCATTGTAAAATTTGGATACAATGAGCTCACAGATGTTCCAAACTCTTCATTGGCATTCTGAGTAATTTGTGCTTCTGGAACACTCAGGAACTCCAACTCAAGAGATATTGATTGCAACAGCAGTCATGCAGGTAGTAAAGGCAATACGGTTATTTAACTTATGTCACTATAACTTGCAGAACATGTTTTACTGTAGTATTCATCCTATCTTGCCTTTTTCAATATTTTTCAAATTTTTTTTCAATAATTTTTGTGATCAGACCTCACAATGATCACAAAGGTGCAATGAATAGGGAAAATTAAGTACGAAGAAGCATGCTGCATTGTCCAAAGTCACTCAACAGGGTAGAGGCAGAACTCTCATTTGATGTGTTGCAAATTCAGCTTTGTTAGCTTGAGATTGATAATGTCGTGTAGTAGTAGCCCATTTGAGGACACAGAAACTATTTACAGGTATAATCAAAAGAAATAAAATTTGGAAAGAAGTTAATGTGTTAGAATTTAGACTGTGAATTGTTTGGAAAACTACAGTGTAGGGAGGATTAAACTGCTAAACTCTCTTAAAGTTTAACACCATTTTCTGAATAGTTTCTTGAAAAAAAATTGCTTTTGTACATTCAAACTGTGATAGGTTGATAAAAAATAAAGATAGCAGCAGAAAGCTAATCAACAGCTGACATGCTGAATATTTTCCCTTCTACTGTCATTAGATGTAACAGAAAACTGGTAGATGTCCTTCACATGAACACCATTTTTAAAATTAGTACTTTACACAGGTTCATTACAAATACCTACTATGATGCTAACACTTATCTATGTTTAAGAAATCATGTAAAATTCTGTTTATCCATCATTCCTAAATGCTTCATCAATATAATTTAAGTTCCCATTAGTGTGTCAACTGAGCCCAAGTAGTTTTAAGCTGCAGTGTCACACCCACCTTTCCTACCATGCTGTAAAACTAGAATTGATCTTTGGTTTTAGAGATACAACCAACTAGGGAAACAAATGTTAATCTTTGACTTCTGGCTGGATAGAATCACAGAATCATGGACTGGTTTGGGTTGGAAGGGACCTCAAAGCCCATCTAGTTTCAAACCCACTGCCATGTGCAGGGACACCCTCCACTAGCCCAGGGTGCCCAAAGCCCCATCCAACCTGGCCTTGAACACTGCTTGAGAGGGGTAGCCACAGCTTCTCTAGGCAGCCTGTGCCAGTGTCTTGTCATTCTCAAAATGAAAAATTTCTTCCTTGTATCTAGTCTGAATCTACTCTCTTGTAGTTTATAACCATTATCTCATGTCCTATCATTACAGGCCCTACGAAAAAGTCTGTCTTTATCTTTTTCATAAACTCCCTTTAAATATTGAAAGACCACAACAAGGTCTCCCTGGAGCCACCTCTTCTCCCTGCTAAGCAAGTCTTTAACATCTAATCTAAACCTATCCTTCAGTTTAAGGCCACTATCCCTTGTGCTACCACTACCTGTCCTTGTAAAAGTCCCCTCCCTAGCTTTCACAATGTGTTCCATCTGATCTGATGGAGACATAATCTTGCTAATCCACAGTTTTGTAACCTCTAAGATTGCATACCACAGCACATTAAGTCTAAAAATGGAGTCACATACTCCAAAAAAGATTCCATATGGCACCAAACACAGCTGTTGGGCTGCTAAGCAACACGGGTTGCCATGAGCACGTCCTTCCAGCACTGCCTATCTTGTGCTAGTTGATAATTGATTGTAGACTCTCATTCAAGGTCTTTGCACTGATTTTCAAAGCACTTTGCACTGTTTCCAAACATCTTCTCTTTCCTTCTCCTTCTTTTCTCTCCCCTCATCCTTCAGCTTCTCATGAAGGCAATGTTCACTTGATAAGTCTGTTTATCAGTTTCAATAACACATACAATAGCTAGAAGCACTGGATCTAAAGTGTGTAGTTCAAAGACACAAATGGCCATTGAATTCAAGCTGCTTGAATTTGGCAGTGTGCAACTGATAGAACTCATTCTATCTGATTGCAAAGTAGCAACTCTAATGCAACCAAATATGCTCAAATACGCACATGCCCTTTAATCCTACCTCAGCACTTTGTTTATTGGGGTAGGACAAAAGGTGTTCTTGGAATATTTTGGTAGTAATAAAATATTAGTAACATTATACTTGGTAATAGTAGAGCTCTCAACTGCCTTAACAGTGGGAGACAGGATAATGATAGCCCAGATAGAGCCTGAGGAAGAAAACAATAAAACCTCACATTTCCTCAAGTTTAGAGGTCATGGATAAAGGCAAGCATGAGTACTGTGGTTTGTTTGGTTAATTTTCTCTATCAAATTTATTTTCCTTCAGAATTGTTCTTTTTGCTTATCAGTAATTTTAAATTGTACTTCTTGCATGTCTTGGATTTTCACTAGCAGTAGACTTCACAAGGTCTTTATTTCCCCATAATTATCAAGAAACAATTACCTGGTGATGAATTTGTCAGAAGAGTGTTTGTTACCTTCAAAATTCTTATGTCAATGGCATAAATCTTCTTCTCCTTTCTTTTTGCAGTTTCGATGTAGACAATGGTACATCATCGGGACGAAGTCCCTTGGATCCCATGACAAGCCCTGGATCAGGGCTAATTCTTCAGGCGAATTTTGTTCACAGTCAACGTAGGGAGTCTTTCCTTTACCGGTCAGACAGTGACTATGACCTTTCTCCAAAGTCTATGTCCAGGAACTCCTCCATTGCCAGTGATATGTAAGTACTTTTAGCCTATGTTTTCTCCATTGTCTTAACATTTTTCCAGGCCCATGAAACTCCTTTTAAATATTGAAGACAGTAATCACTTATGCTACTAAAGTAACAGAGAAATTTTTGGGTTTATTTCTTTAATGAAGCTTGCACTTGTTTCTGCAGTTTTCTGGAAGTAAGGATATCATGAGGGTGTGCTTGATGTGTTTATGTACTTCATTAGCTTTGACACAATAATGAAAACAGTCAACATTGGTGTACAAAATACTAAGGGGCACTCTGATTTCCTGGCTATTACATTATTTTCACAATACTAATTCAATATATGCTTCTTAATGTGCTTAAGAAAAAGATTCCATTTATTTGCACCAGTTATTTTTTTAGGTTTTTGGAGAAAATATTTACCATTTGAATTTGAATTGCTGAATTCATAAATTCAACAGAGGCAAAAATTATTTCAAATACAATTGTAACCAAAAGGCAAAAATTTAACAAAAGGCTTTTTGAAATTTATTCCATCCTCTCTCACTGTTCTTCGGTGAAAATGTATTTTTTGCTAGTGGATCATGCTTTTCGAGTCTGTGCAGATCTCAAGGTTACATGGGTAGTGGAAGTCAAACGCAAATTTCTGTTTATTTTGAGACACTAAAAACATGTTAAATGTCCTAGCTTCTAGTCACTTGAAAGCAGTAGAAATTAACTATAGTTTTTTGTTTGTTTGCCTTATCTGCTCCACATTACAGTGCCAAATAGGTATTTATGCATCAATTGTAAATTACTAAAATAAAGGACCAGACTAGGTAATAGTCGCCTAGGGAATAAGGAAATCTAAAGCATTAAAAATATTAAATAAGGCAAAATCCAATCCCCTTTAAAAAATGATAGAATACACACAACAAAGGACAAAGGTTTTCATATAATAAGTGAAATTTCACATGATTTTTAACTTGCAGACATTATAATTGAACAGTCCTATTTTCAGCTTACATATCATTTTCAGAATTGTTGATTAGAACATCTAATTATAGCTCTCTTTCTGTATGTGTCAAGATGAGAAGAATTCATGCCTTTAAAGAGGGTTTGAGTAAGGTCCATAGCTTGGTTAAACTCTGCAGATTAAAGTACTTAAGTAAGCTTTATGTCCAGTGTCCCCAGTTTTGGTTGAGACAAAATGTGTATGAGAAAAGATCAATCCATCTTGCCTTGTCATAAGGAAAAATGCATTTAATTTGTAAATATTGACCCCCTTGCAGTAAATTTTCTTCTAAGAGATAATCTTCCTTTCAGGTGGACACAAGTCAAGTTTTTCATGTAGCACCTGTGTGAGGACACAATTTGATTTGGAAAGACTTTTACATACAGGGGGGCCATCCAGGTCACTGTGTTGCTTAGATGAGTCATTTAAATTAAGAATTCAATTAGTAGAGTTCCTTGAGCTTGTAATCCACTTCTGCATTTCCTAGAATTCTGGGTAATATTTCAGGACATGGCAGTAAATTACATAAACAATTGAATTACTGAAACACTTGGCACGTGTTTTCCTTTGGATATTTGTTCTGTTCTTCCTTTCAAAATGTTCATAAAATATGGCTGCATATAAAATTTATAGGACCCCGCATCTGGATAGATTTTCACTGTCTCCTGTCACAAAGGATCTATATCAAGAAGGTAAATATTCTTGCCACTTTTTAGAATGGGAGCACATTAAGAAACATAAAAGGCAATTTGTTTCGACCATGGATTATTAATGATATATCATTAAGCCTAATTATAATAAGATTAATTTTATCACAGAAATTAAGTAAAAAAAAAAAAACCAAAAAAACCCCAAGGAAAAAATAGGTGAAATCTTAAAAAGATAAAATTTCAAAACAAAATAAAAAAAATAGAAAAAATACCATGAAGGTCTTGTATATCTGTCCTGATTTCAGCTAAGAGATAATGATTTTCCTTCACTGTAGCTGGTATGGGGGTCTGTTTTGGATTTTTGCTGAAAAGAGTGTTGATAATATACAGATGTTTTTGTTATATAGAGATTCTTTTTGGTACTGCTGAGCAATGCTTACAAAGAACCAAGGCCTCTTCTGCATATCACCCCACCCCAGCAGTGGGCTGGGGGTGCACAAGGATTTGGGAGGGGACAGAGTTGGGGCAGCTGACCCTAGCTGACCAAAGGGGTATTTCATACCATGTGACATCATGCTCAGCATATAAAGGATGGGGGCAAGTGGAAGGAACAGGGGACAGCGGCTTTTGGAGTGAGGTTATTTGCCTTCCCAAGTCACTGTTACTCGTGACAGAAACCTGCTTTCCTGGAGATGGCTGAACACATGCCTGCTGACGGGAATCGGTGAATAAATTCCTTGTCCTGCTTTGCTTGTGTGCTCGGCTTTTGCTTTAGCTATTGAGCTGTCTATATCTCAACTTATGAGTTTTCTCACTTTCTGTCTTCTGATACTGTCTTCCATCTTGCTAGGGTAAGCAAGTGGCTGCATGGGGCTTAACTGCTGGCTGGGGATAAAAACTGTGATGGGTTGAAGGTAAAACTAGATGTGCTTATGGAAAGGAAATGCACTGAAGTTTGATTAAAATAGAGGAATTAGATTATTTCAGGACATTCCTAAATGAGGCAAAGGCTGTAAGAGTTTTCAAGGGAAGTATCACACAAATTTTAGACAAATCTCAATTTATCCTATTTCCTTTTTGCATCTATCTATATGCTGAATTTTAAGTATTGCATGTTTCTTAGGGACAGGCAAAATGCATTAGAAAATATACACATCGCTCAGGTAAGTGCAGATTAATTAATCATATGTAACTGTTTAACCTAGAATCCACTGATTTCTTCAGTATTTGAGTTACTAATACCAATTTCTCACTTTGTAAAGCCAAATAGAATGTCAAAAGCATTCATGGAAGGAAGGCAACATAAAGACTTCTGGCATTTCCATTACTCTAAAACAGTGTGCTTACAACAATATATTCTACTTCAGTACTAGATGATGTAACAAAACCGAAACATCAATATTTTAGTCAAATATGGGGTGTCGTGGTCAAAACCAACCAGTGGATGGCAGTGCTGAAGTACTGAATTCATCATTCTGTCGTTCTGTGTTATTTGCGCTGCTGCATCAGCTCTGAGCTCCAGCCCCGTAAGGGCTTGCTTCTTTGCAAACCTAAGATGAAAAGATGGGCTCTGCTACAAACAGTTTAACGTCGAAGCATGAGATGGTGTGGGGAAGTCCCAAACAGCCCAGTTGCAACACTGGGAAAAAAGGGAAGTCAGATGAAAGATGAGAGAAGTCATCAGCATTGTACTGGAAGAGTTGTCAGGTTTACATTTTAAGGCATCAGTGAAGCAGGGAGGTTTGAATGCAAGTATTTGGCAGAGGTGGCCTGATTACTTAGTACTCACCTGTTTGAACTGCTGTTGCTCAGAGCTTGCAAATGCAGAGGTGGCAGTGGTAACATTTTTATGTCTTCTTGCTAAGGGATCACTGCTCTTATTAACTGAGCATGAGATCAGATTTGTAGATAAATCTCTCTTTTAGCAAAAAAACCAGGTCTCTAAATAGAGACTCTAGATTAAAAAAAAATGCATTCTTCAGTGAAATCATTAGTGCTCTCATGAAGATTAGAAAGAAGCTAATTAGCAGTCCACTAGCTAGGGCAGAGTCCATGCTTTAACTGCCACACTTAAGGGGGGAGAAAAGCACATATACTCCCCCCGCCCTGGGGATCCTGAAGAAGCAGAACAGACTGCAGCAGACCAGAACAGAGGACCAAGGCACTCTCCCTACTGAAGTCTGCCTGAGCTCCAATAGGTCTTCTGAATGTATCTATTAGAAAAAGCTATGTAACAATAGGCACTCCTTAAGTCTGCCCTTTTTTCCTTTCCATAAGGTCACAGAACACAGCTTGGAGCAATGTCCTGGTCTTTCCAGCACTTGGGCAACTGAAGCTCATTCACTAAAAATGTAGCTGGTGCGGGGAGTTCTATGATCTTTAGTTTCTTTAGTTTTATGGGCTCAGCACCGTTTCTGCAATCAGATGAAATACCAATATAAGCTGTAATTAGTATGATTTCTCAAAATTTGCTAATTTCTATTAAACCTTGCTTCCATCCTTTAAGCACCAGAATGCAGCCAGTGAACACTGCATGGTCATTGGCTTGGTGATCTGCTAAATAGCCACAAGTTAATCAGTACACCCATTCCCCAAACTAGCCAGCCTACTGTTATCATAGAATCATAGAATGGTTTGGGTTGGAAGGGACCTTAAAGATTATGAAGTTTGAACTGCCTCCCATGGGCAGGGACACCTCTCACTAGACCAGGCTGCCCAAGGCCCTGTCCAGCCCGGCCCTGAATACTTCCAAGGAGGGGGCATCTACTGCCTCCCTGGGAAACATGTTCCAGCACCTCACCACCCTCGTAGTGAAGAATTTATTTGTAATACCCAATCTAAATCCTTCCGATTTAAAACCATTCCCCCTCATCCTACCACTACATGCCCTTCTAAAAAGTCCCTCCCCAGCTTCCCTGCAGGAAACCCTAACTGCTGTTAAAAAACCCTGTTAGGAAACCCTAACCCCTTCAGCTACTGGAAGGCTGCTATAAGGTTTCCCCAGGTGGGTAGTTCCTTGGTTCATCCTTTTTACCCTTTTTAAAAGTGGGCACAATGCTGCCCTTCTTCCAGTCACCAGGGACTTCCCCTGACCATCATGACTTTTCATATATGATAGAGAGTGGCTTGGCAACCACAATAGCCAATTCCCTGAGGACTCTGGGATGCATTTCATCAGGTCCCATATATTCAGGTTCTTCAGGTGGTTACAAGAGTCAGCTTCCCCACTCAGTGGGACGGGCTTTACCCCACTGTGACCCATCTTTCTGCGTACTGACCCAGGAGGGGTGAGGAGAGCTGTTTCTAGTGAAGACTGAGGCAAAGAAGTTGTTGAGTACCTCAGCTTTCTCCTTGTCTGCTAATACAAGGTCACCATTTTTGTTCATCAGAGCAGGTATGCTTTCTTTTACCTTCCTCTCGTGGCTGACATATCCTGCCAATACCTTCTATAGACAGTAACGTCCCTCAGCTGCTGTCCTTGGTACAACAAAGATTGAAAGGATGCAATTTACACTGGGATTTCCCCCCTAGAACTACAGTATCATCCTGCCTTCTCCTAGAAGATGTGCAGCATTGTAGACTGTACTTTAACATATGTCTAAACTTTGGCTTCATATCTACAAAAAACAAAACAAAACAAAACAAAACAACTCTCTGAATGATAAATACCAAATGGAAACTACTTTGCAGCAAAAAGAGCCTCTGCAGTCTACTAAACATAGATACTGACATACAGAGATTGGGGTTGTTTTCTCAGGATGAATTATCCTTTTCTTCAATATCTGTAGAAATAGTTGTGGGATTTAAAATTTGTGTCGCTATTTTTTTCCCCAAGATAATCTGTAATTTTGCAAACAATAATAAAAAAATAATTCTGGCAACAAAAAAAAACATTAAATAAAGGGAAATTCCAAGGTAGGGAGTTCCCTTATTTGTCAGTGACTGACAGGTTTGGTCCTGACCTGAACCTGCAATTGGGCTGAAATACCTCTTTAACTGGCACGTGGAACAACTGCTAGAGAAGAGAAATTTTGAGGTAAACTCTCACACATGTTTCCCAGTTCATGACAGTCTGTTAAGCTTTTTAAAAAATAGCATTTTATTAAATCTGGATCAGATTAATAACGGGAATGCACCTTAAAATAATGGCAGACATAAAGGGCAAACCTGGATAGTTAATAAGGTTCACCCGAGCCTTTAATAAGCCAATAAAATCATGAAATGAGGATATATTTTCTCATCCAGAAAAGGAAGCCAAATTACTAGTGATACAGCTTATTCTTCTGTTTCTGAGCCAGGAAGCCTGGATTTATTAATGAAATGCTGAGAATAGGCCTCTGAAATTTGAGAGGAAAAAACCCTTTTCCCTGAAAGGTTCTGGCAAAGACTGTAGGATAGCAGAAAAGACTCACAGTTACTGAGCAGAGTAATTGCACCTCAGTTTAACAAATTAGACATACCATCTTTCCAGATAAACTGCTGTTGAACTTCCTTATGATTTATTGGATTATTTTCTCAGAATCTGTGATACTACTATATGGAAAAGCTCAAAAGAGCCAGTTAAACTACCAAGTACAGTCTACTTTAAACAAGTCTTTTAGGATCCATTTTCAATGTGCGTTTCAGCTTAGAAACAATTTTAAATGAAAAAAAAATGTACTAAATTGCTTAAGACATGTACTTACATGGCTTTAGAAAAAAAATAGGCCAATACCTTATTCCTTCCAATACCAATACCTTCACTGGGTTTTGCTTTTTTGTCCTTAAGATCCTTTAAATAGAAGAAAATCTCCAGGTTGCACCTTAAATTAAGTAATTAAAAAGTCACCTACAGTCACTTTTTGGGATTATAAACAAAAACAGTTTGAAAAAAGGACTTTCCAAGTGCTTGGGATACTTTACAAATGGAATCCAAAACAAGGAAGTCAGTAATACCTAGGTTGCTTAAATTTAACTAACAACATCATGCTTACTTTATTTGTTGTTCAGGAAATCAGTTACATCATAAACAAAAAGAGTATTATGTATTGAGAAGACTTCTTTTGATATGATTTTTAATTCAGGAGAGTCTAAGGTGTTTTAATATATGTTGAATCAGGATATTTTGTGTTCTTTTAGGAAATGCAAATTGATTTTATCTTATATTCAGATAATACAGAATCATTACTGGATTTATGCCCAAATGCTAAAGTCTAATCATTTTCCAAATATAACTCTCAGTTGTTAAACACATAACTTCCCCTTCAAGAACTTGTAATGTGTCAAGCTGTTTTTTTTTCCCTCTTGTGGAAATAACACCATTTGAAACAAAATGGCACCACACTGCTCCTATGCTAAACAAAGCTGTCAGAATTCTTAAACCCATTCAGACAAAGGTGACATGTTATTAAATACATGGTTCAAAAACAAAATGCTAGCTGGGATTTCAGCTAAATCACAACACTGTTCATCTCTGGGCTTGCTACAGGAACCTTCCTATGGTGGAAGGGTATACGTGTGTGTTTTGTATGTGAGTGCATGTGCCCTCAATACCAAGGGATGGGAGTGGTGTGGAGAACAGAAACATTACAAAGAGGGACTCAAATGCTTTAGGGGAAGCCTCTTAGACTATTCTTTACAGTTCAATGATCACCTACATGCATAGGCTGAATTTATTTCACAACCCAGAACATTAGTTCTCGTTCCGCCCCTCAGGGTACAAACATCACTTGCAATGGCAATAACACTGTATTAGTACAGTCCGTTCCCTGATAACAGACAATCTGAAATTCTGATGGTTTTGCCTTGTTTTTCTTGCAGTCTTCTTACAGACATTCATTTAGGGGGCTTCTAATTTAGTTTGTAAACCTTGAGGGTGACACAATCTTCCTGTAGCTGGCTGAGAGCAAAGTTGCTCTCCCTAGGAAGTTACAGTCAGCAGAGGTTATTCGCAGCAGCTCTGCTCTCATTTCTTTTGCAGCGGGAATCCTGCAGCCTGCGTTAGTAGGATATGCACATGACAAGTCATATATTCTTATCCTCCAGAAGAAACACTACGATATCAATTCCTAGCACTTAAGCATATGGGGCAGGGGAAAGCAAGCATCCAAATGCCTGCTGCTTAAAAGCAGTTCAAGGTAATACATTTTATTTTCATTTGCAACACACTAAGAGTTTATGTGTGTCAGCTAATGCAATCAAAACTGATTAATAGTAACTCATTAAGCTGCACTAACTTGATTGCTTCTAGTCATGTGTGCACACCCACTCATTAATTTTCTCTAACCTGTGCAGAAAACAAACCTATCCTTTAGTCACTGATGCTTGTTTGTTTTACGGCTTGCTTAGGGCTAATTGATGATTTCTGTTGTATGAACAGTCCAAGAGCAGCACTGCTGAATTGGACAGGGCTCTTCAGATTGAGTTCAGCTCTTTCTTGGTTTGAGATTCTACATCCTCTGACTTAGTCCAGCCCCTCCTTCAACACACAAAACAAATCCCAACACTGTAGCAGCTTCTTTATTCTTGCTATTGCCTCAGTGACGTCCAGGCAGACTTCTGATTTTAGAAGGAAAACCACCTAAACCAGTCAAACACTCTGGCAAATCCACTCTCTCTTTCTCTTTAGAAGTTAATAATTCTGTCAGACTTAATGCAGGCCAGTTGCTCAGAGTTGTCCACCATTCTTCTGTCATCTAAATGGCCTGCTGTTTATGATAGGATTAAAGCATTGAAGCATGGTGGCTGTTTGGGGTGATATGATACAGGTGCGTTCTTAAGTTGTCCTGAGTTTTCATATCTTGCCCGTCATGCTGGCACCTTTCTGTGGTGAATCAATACCTACATGATTTCCTCAGGCAGATTACCCAAGTCAGATATGTGAATGCAGGCTCTTTGGAAAAAGTTTAGGCTTCCTAAGGAAGGAAATACATAGGTCTGACACAAGAGGTTTTGATCTTCCTTGAACTCTTCCAAAGGTGCTTTGATACTCTCATGGGAGGATGGAAGAAATCGTGGTAGTGCTCCTATAGCACATTATAAGGAATAGGGAAAACCAGCAATACTTCCCATTTTTTGGGTTAGTCAACTGATTCTGGTTCCACCCCATATAGCATTCCTGAACAGAGCTTCTTGATTTGATAGACCTTGGTTCAGATCACCATCACTGAGATGTAGTTAGCTGCCCTTGCTACCCAACAAAGTGTCTTGTATCTAGTCTGCTTAAAAGCACAAGTGCTGTGATACAATGCTGGTGATGTACAGTAAGGTACACAGGTCACCAGATAATACATTCTGATACTGCCTGGATTAAATCTCAAAATACTGAATTAAGAACATCTGGGTGGGCACTGTTCCTTTCTAGACTTTTGGTCTGTAATGGTTATGATCATCCTGTCTTTCCAAGTCTTGAGAGAGCTCCTCACCTGGGTGCTACTGCAGTTCAGTTGTAAGTCAAGATTGTAATTTGGGTAGCCTAACACTGATGATTTCAACTGAGCAGACTCCAAGTATTCAAAGGCTTATTTCAAACCTATTAAAGTGTGTCTTTTGAGGAACTGAGATGCTAATTAGGTAGCATGAAAAGTACTTTCTTGTTAAAATACTCATTATACCTGGAAAGCTCAAGGTACATTAGTATATGGTATCTTACATGTGTATAGTAGCCGTGTGTAATAATCCACACTTGTTTGGAGCTGCCTTTTGGATCTCTGATGGTAAGTTGGCCAAGTATTGTGGCCAACATCAACAACATACCATAGTGGAGTAACTTGATTTGTTCTCCGCATGAAGTTAAGCAGGGTGTTTGGTAACACACTTTCAGTATTTTCTAGCAAGATTTCTGCTGGAAATTTTTTTCCCCTTTGGTATGTCTTCCCAAATCTAACTTGCTTAGCTAGATAGTCCAAGGAGAACTACTATAACCAGCCCCTCTTTTGGCTGGGATAATGACATTTGAGGGACTGTGGCATTTCTGAGCCAATCTTCTTCCATCTGGTTAAGTATACTTGAAATTAAGTGGTTGAATTCTCAATAAAGCAGCAGTACTTTTGACTAATTAGGGCAAGCTCCATTGCTGCATTAGAAAGAAGTATCAGGAGGACATAACTGTATGGTGCTATAGAAAAGTATGGTGGACAAAAGCACTCAGACAACAGCTGACAAGATTCTGCTCCATTCAAGGTCTAATTTCTGTCTACTGAGGGATAGAACAAGTGGTTTTAAGTAGCTTTTAGTAAAAATACTTTAGGGTACGTGTTCCCAGAAATAAAAAGAAATGCTCTGAGGAAAACAGACCCCTACTCTGTAGCTCGTGACCATCAAATATTTCAACTGCTTGCTTTCTCAACTCTAAATCCCAACCTGTCCAAAGTGTCAGTATCTACTCTCTGCCTTAGATGCAACCCCCTTTCAATGAGATACAATTCCCTGAGAACCCACTGACCATCAAGAAACATCTGTAAGCCAGTTTTTTGTCACATCTCATAGTGTGGGCACAATATTGAGAGGTGGCTCTTCTCTCCATTCAGCCTTAGCTTTTGGAGCCATGCTATCTCATATTAGGACTAGAAAACTGTTTTCAAAGTCTTTAGAAATCAAGATTATATGATTTAAGCACTATTCCTGCAGAATAAACTAATTTGGAGCGCCGTGATTTCTGACTCTGCAAAATCAGTATTGCGAACCAGCAAATCTGGGTTCTCAAAATGCATATGATAACAAAGTGCAAGCCACATGGAGCAGCCAGCCACCCCTCCTGCTTGCTGTCCTTGTAGCACAGCTTCTTTGCCTAGTATCATTACAAGATGTTTCCATTACTGTGTCAGAGTGCAATCTAGAATCAGATTTCATTGCTGCTAAAATATGAATCTGAGCTACATGCATATTTTCAGCATACCTAATTCATGTTTCTTGTCTGTTGATTTGGCTTCACCTATAAAATGTTACTGGGGCAGAAAAAAATTAAATGTTAGTAATTAGTGTAAGTGATCACCTTACTATCTGATCTCCATTTGTGGTTTTGCATGTGGTATATTTTTGTTCCAGTGCATGTGCAAGCAAAACACTAATGTCTCAGCCAAGTTTTAGTTTGAGCCTGTTACTAGACAGTAAATCTGAATCAGGTTGGGATATAGAAATGAGCAGATGTCATGTTTAATCCAAATTTAGATGTTTACCCTAAAGGAGGCTGCAGTAGATTTTCTGGTTTAAATAGAAGACTACTTTCATGTTCAGCTTCTCTCCCATTTTGTGCGTTCTTGTGTAGACAGTATGGATTTTCTCTTGTTTTTATGTTTCCATATTAAAAATAATTTTTTTTAAAAATGCCCAGATACGACTCCACAAAAAAGGAGCCAATTCTTCCGACAATGTGACAAAAGCTTTAGTTCTTGCTGTGGAGCGTGGCCATCATCTCCTGGGGCTTTTCAAAGTCTTTGCTGGCAGCTTTATTCTTTCAAACACGGCATGTCCCAAGTTTGTAGCCAGAGAATCCAACACAGACCATGCCAGTTGGATTCAAAGCCTGACCAGCCAGTACTTGCTCTGGGGATATAAGTGAGTTTTTCATTCAAATGGAAGAGCATGGCAAACCAGCGTGGTCATGCTTTAAATTGATACAAAGCCTCAAGATTCTTTCCACTAGTCTTATAGTTTATGCTATAAAAATGCTATCAAAATTAACCAGGAATTTTGACTGTATCTTGTCCATGAAAAGCCACGTGTCAAAATCTGTGTGAATGTTTTGAGCATTTTCCCCGCTCTAGTTACACAGAGCTCTTAATTTATCCTGTGTGTATCTCCCATTTGCAATACATGTCCTCAAGAGCGCTCAACTGGTATTTTTCACATGTGTCTAGAAAGTCTTAAACTGAGTTTACTATTGCCATTACAAAGACAGGCTTTACTCAACACCTTCCCTGTGAAGCTTCACGCTGTCAAGTGCAGACCAACATTTTTAAAGGCCTCAAGGTCTAGGACCCACTTCTTAATGGATATCTTGATTTTTTTCTGACCACATTTAAAAAAACACCCTTGTTTTTAACTGTATTGTAGCAGGTCTGCAGACTGTCTCTCTAGCTACTCCTCTTATTAAATGATCATACTAAATTATCCCAACTTAATTAAGAAATAAAGGTTATGCAGTCACCCTGTCTATCCTTGTGTTAATCTTCCTGCCTGCTTCTCTGTCTGTACATGCATGCATCTTCAAGTTCCTTTTTAGTGGAGGCAAAGTTAATTACCATCCTGTAATTGGGATAGAAGTGTCAAATTAATGCCAATCTTGAGGAAAGAATGCAGAATTTTTGTTCTTTTTATTTGGCAACAGTCAGTTGTAGATGTTCATCTAACTTATGATTTATCATATCACTTCTATTTAATCTTCAGGGTGGAGACCATCATAGGTTATACAGGGTGAGTTCATCTCTGTCCCATAGGAAAGGTTAGGAAGCAAAACCCAGAAGATTTGGAGGCCAGGCTCCATCAGTTCAATGTGGTAAATAACACTGGTAATGCATTGGATAATTTTTGGTCTGCTAATGGAAACTTGGCCTGTGTTTTACATACAAGCGATTCGTTTCACGTGGACTGCTGTGTGCTTTATCAGTCTTTTCTCATAGCGGCGGGTTGGATAATTTTAAATTTTGAGGCTATGTGAAAATTATTCTGCTTTCAAATCTCTTTCCTTTGAAAAATGAAGATGTGAACAAGTATGCCAGGCACTCTCGTTAGCAAAGTCTAACACTGATGTGAACAATTTCTTTTAACCTTAAAGGTTAACAACTCTGTCTATATTTAGGAGCTTATGATACATTGCACAGGGTTTACACTCCCTCTTGCTGCTTTTGTATATAGATGTGTGGCACTATCCTGCCCAGAATGCAGACAGGATCATCTATCAGCTTCCGTATCATCTGAAAAGAAAACAGCAGAACAGTTATAAATTGTAGTGTTTACTACACAGCAATACACTGTAGATCAATGGCACTTTGAATCATACATTCTTGCTCTTCTATACAAAAAATAACACAGCCACTTTAGATGTGTGTTCTCCCTTTTTGAGCACTCTCACCTTCTCCAGATTTCCTGACCCAATGTTGATTAAAGATCACTTGCCACACTGTGCAGTGGCTTTTCTGTTCAAGAGGGCCTGGTGAGTGCAAAACCGCTCTGCAGAAGCTGTGGGTACCTGTACTTTCTGTATCATGCTCTCACCAAAATAACGATAATTTCTGTAATTGTTGCTCTTGACACAAGGGGCATTTGAAAAGCTAAAATTAAATCCTGGGTTGATTTCAATGTATTAAATTAATATTTAATGCTGTCCTCTCTAAAAACCAACAAGCTACAGTGTTATTATTGGTGTTCTCCAATGAAAGGCACTCCAGCAAGAGTTCAAGTAGAATAAAGTTTTAAGATTAGGGGAGTGCAGTCATGCTATTTTGCAGAAAAGAAAAAATAACCAAAACACCAGGGCAGAAAGCCCAGAAACATGCACTTGTCTCTAGACATTCCTCATCATTCAAGGGGTGGCAAACAAGGGTACTGAATGAGAGGAAGAGCAAGAAAGAACCACCTCCAGTAAGGAAGTACACAAGAGATGGTGAGAAAAAGGACCATCTTATTTTCACAGTCCTGCCAATCAGAAGTTTGGCAGTTCATAAATATGTTGCAGAAGTTTCCTGGGGTGACTGTTTCATGCGTTTGTGTCATATGTTGTGCTTTCACAGTGTTTGCCACTGACAGACACTTGTGACACTAGAAAGAAAGAAAGAGGTACTATACCCAGCTGGTCATTAACTTCCTGTTAATGCCCTGGGCTGAATCCCGGTGTCTATAACAAGTGATTGGATTTGCCTTCATTGGACGATTAAAGTGTCTGAGTTCCTCCCATGGTGCTGTCTTTCTTCTGGTTTGGTGTGAGGTTTGGGCTTACACACCCTCCAGCCAGTCTGGGACTGTGGTTTCACAAGAAGCAACACCTTACTCCAACCGCTCCTGCAAAGAAGTGCAGGCTTCTTCCACAAAGTCCGTAAAAGTCTATTTCTCTGTTTCAAGTAGCAGGAGTAAAAGAGATGGTAGCAAAACTAGCTACACAAATATTAAGCATTGTGATAATTTTGAATATTGGGGAGCTCTATTTCATCCTTACAGGCTCTTGGTTGTTATCATGATTTTGCTGAAACCAAGACAGTTGTACATACTGCTTTATTATTAGGTTATTGCAATACATGCAAAAGCATTAATTACCCTATTACAGAGAATATATTAATTGTACAAATGCTGTTGTAGCAACTCAAACACACATTACAATTCTGCATTTATCAGAAAGCATTTTTCTTATTAGATTTTCAGGGACTTGAAATCCACCATGAAATTCATTGTTAAGTACTCCTATTTTATACTTAAATATTATCAAATTAGCCTCAAAGCAATGGCAATTTCTGCTAAAAGCTGCAACTTGCAACTCATTGCAATAAAATCATTGCAGGAAAATACAGGAGGATTGAAAATGAAGTCATGTTGGATTTGAGTCTTTGGAAACTTTCTTTTCATCTTGATTACTGCCATATGCTAGATATGATAACTGGAAAGTCCAAGTTCCTCCTGTCACTGGTCCCCTGAAGATGTTTGACTCCATATCCTCAGTGCTACAGATGCTGCTTTCAAGCTCAACAGCCTTTCACCCTACTTGCATTTACAAGACTATGCTTATTGGAATTTTTTTCAAGTGGCAGCTTTTGGTGCCAAAGCAAAGGAACTTCCTTCCCTTCTCCCCTACAGAGTGTCATCCCAGCACACTGCCCATACATCACCCTTTCGTGAGGGTGAGGTTGCCACAGCAGAGGCTCATGCTCAGTCACATCCCCTATGCGTGCTACAGATGTGTGACTCAGTTTGAAAGTTTTACTAGGTTTTCGTTAGTCTGTGATGCGCTGCCCAGCCATCTGTGGTTACCTGCCCAGTGCTCACAAACCTGCTGGTAACCTTTAACGGTGTCACTTCTGATAGTGTCACCTCGATCACTTGGGAGGAAATCTCTGTAGATTGGTCAGTCAGCCACAGCGCAGAAAACCAGATGGTTCGTCAGTCATCCTATAAACAAGCCAGGCAGTTGGGCAGTAACTAAGTTCATACTTACTTTTTAAAGGATATAAAGCAATGGTAGTAACTGCTCATAGGCTGAAAGATTTGGGGTTGTTCAGGCTGGAGAAGAGAAGATTCCAGGGGGGGACCTTATAGTGGCCTGCCAGTACCTGAAAGGTGCCTGTAAAGCTGGGGAAGGACTGCTCACTAGGGCATGTAGCAACAGGACAAGGGGTAATGGTTTTAAACTAGAAAAGGGGAGATTTAAGTTGAATATTAGGAAAAAATTCTTCAGTATGAGGGTGATGGATCACTGGAACAGGTTCCCCAGAGAAGTAGTGGAGGCCCCTTCCCTGCAGACATTCAAGGTCAGGCTTGGTGGGGCTCTGAGCGACCTGATCTAGTGAAGATGTCCCTGCTTACTGCAGGGGAGGCTGGGCTAGATGACCTTTTATCATCCCTTCCAACCTAACACATTCTATGATTCTATGATTCTGTGAAGAATAAAACCAAAGTTACCCTAATGTGCATTGCAAAGCCTGCTTTTCTTTCTACTAAAGCAGTGAGATTAAGTTTTCAGTAATACCTAACTTAAAACTCTGCTTGTTTTTTCAGACATGGAGATGATTTGATTGTGACACCGTTTGCTCAGGTAGGCACAATTTTGCCATATTTTTCTCATGATCTTGCAATTAAAGGCCAGATGGCCAAGCAGTTGTTTTTGGTTGTTACTGGGATTATTGTTATTAAGGGATGTTTCCTTGAAACTGAAAAAATCTGCCTAAACACAAAGTCAGAAACCTCCCACTCTGTTATCTATACCTCTCTTTTTTAATGCTTTTTGATTATCTGGAAAGTTGAAGTGCAGCAACACACTAAACACCTTTGACTGATGTCTTTTCAAATACTGTAGCAGACAGTTGCAATGAAGATAAATCTATTATATTCTCCTGCATTTTTTAACTACAATTTCTCCTTTTGGACATCTTTTATATTTACAATGAAAGGCAATTTTTAGATGTATGATAAGTTTTATCCAGAATACTTAAGTTCTTTTACAAAGCCACCTCTATTTGATTTTCCCTTTCAGGTCCTGTTTTATAAAATATCAGCTCAAAATATCAAAATATCAGTTCAAAATATCAGCTGGATTTTGTTCCATTTACCACCGAGCCCAAAGGGTGGTGGTAAATGGAACAAAATCCAGCTGGAGGCCGGTCACGAGTGGCGTCCCCCAGGGCTCAGTCCTGGGTCCAGTCTTGTTCAACATCTTTATCAATGATCTCGATGAAGGGATTGAATGCTCCCTCACTAAGTTTGCAGATGACACTAAACTAGGAGGAAGTGTTGATCTGCCTGAGAGTAGGGAGGCTCTTCAGAGGGATCTGAACAGACTGGACCGATGGGCTGAGACCAATGGGATGAAGTTTAACAAGGCCAAGTGTAGAGTGCTGCACATGGGACATAACAACCCCATGCAGCGCTACAGGCTGGAGAGCTGTCAGGCAGAGAAGGACCTGGGGGTGCTGGGTGACTACAGACTGAATATGAGTCAGCAGTGTGCCCAGGCGGCCAAGAAGGCCAATGGCATCTTGGCTTGTATCAAAAGCAGTGTGGCCAGTAGGTCTAGGGAGGTGATTGTGCCCCTGTACTCAGCATTGGTGAGGCCACACCTCGAGTACTGTGTCCAGTTCTGGGCTCCTCACCACAAGAAGGACACTGAGGTCCTGGAGCGAGTCCAGAGAAGGGCAACCAGGCTGGTGAAGGGGCTTGGGGGCAAATCCTATGAGGAGCAGCTGAGGGATCTGGGGCTGTTTAGCCTGGAGTAGAGGAGGTTGAGGGGGAAACCTTATCACCACCTACAACTACCTGAAGGGAGGTTATAGAGAGGTAGGTGATGGTCTCTTCAGCCAGGTGACAGGTGATAGGACAAGGGGGAATGGCATGAAGCTGTGCCAGGGCAGGTTTAGATTGGATGTTAGGAAAAAATTTTTTACTGAAAGAGTTGTCAGGGCCTGGAACAGGCTGCCCAGGGAGGGGGTCGAGTCACCTTCCCTGGATGTGTTCAAAGAAAGGGCAGATGAGGTACTTAGGGATATGGTTTAGTTTAGGATGTGAATGGTTGGACTTGATGATCTTAGAGGTCTTTTCCAACCTTGTTATTGTGTGATTCTGTGAAAATTCTATATAATTTAGATCAAAATGCCACAATTTTTAGCAATAGAGCCATCTCATCATGAAAAGCTAACATTGATATTCCTTGAACTCATGATGCTAGGTTTTACCCTGTAATAGACAGGAATGAAAGTTAATTTGGTCTAACAAAGGGAGAGGGAATAAATCTGGAACTCATATATGATTCAAGGTGAATGGAAAGAGAAAGGTTGATACACAGGACAGTCTCAAATAAGAATAAGGTGTCCAGTGTCCATCTGAATATGAAGGTTGCTTTGGTCTAATGATCAGCTATTAGTTAATTTTTATTTCATAGGTACGGAAAGCAGATACAGTGTTTATAAGACACTGGCTGATGAAATCCTTAATATGAAGAATACATACATCTTTTACTTGCCGAGAAAAGACCGAGCCACTCCAGGTTTTAATTCCTCAGGAAACATAAACCCCATAACTCTCGAGCACAGAAAAAATGCAGATTGTACAGTGATCAAGCACTCAGTAATATTTGCATAGTGGTGGGCACAGCAGAGACTCCCTCACAGCTCTGCAGGCACCTGAGTGTGGGTTCAGAGAGGCTCATTAGACTCCACTTGTAGCTGGCCCTGAGCAACCTTGCAGCTCTGCACTCTTCTTCCTCCAGCACCCCAGGTGCTAAATGTCCTGTTATTTCAGATCTAACACGTACTTCAGCTAGCTTCTTGTTTTCATGAGGCATCATGCCTAGCCTGCTAACCTTTCCGAAACTCAGCCCTGCACAGCAGGTAGAGTCATTCATTGCAGTCCAGCAGAGACAGAGCTAATAAGCACGACTGTACCTGAGATCACTCGCTGAGGAGTCACTTAGCTACCTTTGTGCGTGCTTCCTGTTCTCAGTGCACCTGAATACACAGCCAATTTGAGTTCAACAGGGCTTACAGAGTAGGGACTTGCAGCCAGGAAAACCAGCTACATTTTTTTGTGGCCCATGACAGCTCTGAGAGCCACATATCCATGTTTTTCTGATAGGACTGGCCTTTACAAGCTGCCTCAGCATCCTCACACACATAGACTGAACCCAGGTAGATTGACCAAAGAGAACCGAAAATGGACTCCAGTCACTCAAATGTCTGCCTTACCTTAATAGACCAATTTTTTTTTCCTTTTATGTTTTCCTCCTCATTCGACCTTCAACTCATCCTTTCCTTTTACAGTATTTTTCATAATTCAGCAGTTTGTATTTTATTATTATATTTTCATTTAAGTGTGTTTTATTCATTTTTTAACTTTTGAACTTCAGGATCTTTTTTCCCCTTCTGTTCATTTCATGTCTGATTTCCATCTGTGTATATCCAACACCTAAATACAAGTTTTGTTAGTGTCACTATACTCTGGGCATGAAATTTGAGATACATAATTATTTTTATTCCACACTGAATGTAAAATATGTGACTTTGCCTTCGGCTCTTTGGAATAGGTAATTGAAGTAATACTGTCTCATTAGGCAACAAATGTATTTTTGTTTTTATTATATTAACTAATTTGGGAATTACCTACACTAGCTTGAACACACTAAATCATTTTCTCTTCAGCCTCCTAAACCCTTCCTACCTTATGTATAATTTTAAGGAGCTAGGAACCTTGACTCAGACCTCTAGAACCCAAATTCCCATTCCCACCTTTCATGTTTCCAGGACAGTTCACCAGCAAACCAGACTAGTCTGGGCTGAGAAACAATAGGGAACTTTTGCAAAGACATCCCAGTGATTAGTTCCGGGGCCTACTCCCATTCCCAGTCCAGTTCCAAACGCTCCTGGTTCCTCTCTTACATCAGATGAACTGCCTCTCCCTAATCGCAGAGGTGCATCTTACCACCCTGGCATGGTACAAAACTTGTTGCATTTCTACAACAGCCTTCAGAAGAGAGAGCCTACGCCAGCCCAGTGCTGCTTCTAGCTGCTCTCTGGCATGAAATCAGGCTCAGAAAGGAAGTGGTTAATTTGTGTCATCTTCCCCAATGTGTAAAGCTTGTAAGGTCCTGCAGACACTTCCCACCTGCTCAAGTGATACCTTCCTCTTACTTTGGCCTCCTGCACTAAGTCCCCAAATCAACAGTGCCACTTAAAGGAGCCATTTTTATTTTTCCTGGCAGTCTAGACAATCTCATTCCCTTTGTCCTTTGAGGTTTGTGTGGGCTGAATTGCAAATGGAAAATTTTGTAATCATTTCTTGTGCATGAAGTATTAGGCTTGAATAGGCTATTATCTTCCAGACACGAATGCTTTTATGGTCATTTTAGAGAGCTAAGTAGTATTCTATGGAAAACTTTCCTCTTCTTCAAGTAAGTCTGTCTTTAAACAAATAATGAGTTGTTTATGAGGGGAAAAAAAAAAAAGAAATAAACTATTGTCCTTGTATTACAGACATATTAATAATGGTCAAAGGCTTCAGACAAACCAACCCTGGAAACCTTTTGCATTAGTTTTTCAACGTTCTTTCCTTTTCTCTTTCAGCAGAGATATATCAGTTTTACCTGTGCAGAAATTTAGACTGAAACCATTTTGTCTGTTCCAGGTGCTGGCCAGCCTGCGTACTGTGCGGAATAACTTTGCTGCATTAACCAATTTACAAGATCGAGCACCCAGCAAGTGAGCATCAATTTTTGGCCTCTGAATTTTTTTGTATTGTTACTTTTTAATTGCAAACCAAAAATAAAAATTAGATGTTAGAGTTTTCAGTCTGTATCATTAAACCTGCATAGAACACATGGATGAGTAATGGGTTTATTAATTCCCTTGAAGATGCTATATTTGATAGCTGAGACAACAGCCCCCTTGCCTACTATTTGCTCTTTCATTGCTGTCCTTGCATAAACTCAGAGTGGTTTTGTGCAATTTATATGATTTTCAATAAATTAGTCATATGTCAAAGATCATCCAAAGATGATCATTCAGGCAGGGTCTGAGTCTTGCAAATGAAAGAAAGTGAGTAGACAGTTATACTCATTGTGAGCTACTTGCATGATCTGAACCTAGAACTCTGCCTAACTCATCCAAGATAATGACATCCCACTTATCCACAGTAGTTCACAACTGTAAATGAGACATTATAAATATGGTCTTTCTCCAGTAGTGTTGCGATGTCACATTTAACATTAACATTAGTTACAATGGCAAATTTTGTAGTGGAGTCATTTCCTGCACCCAAAATATGCATCTCCAGAACTTAGAGGTAATTAGCATTCCACAGACAGCTGCCTACCATTGCCTATGCAGTGTCACAGAAAGTAGTTCCAGCCCCCTGACTGGAACGTGTGGACCTTGTGTGGTCCCTGCTTGCAGTCATCCACACATCCCTGTGCAGCTGTGCCAGCCCAGCCACTTCTAGCTTACTTCAGTGGACAACGCAGTCCACTGAGCTGTTTGCCCTAAAGATTATTGTGAAAGGTATTTGCAAAATCATGTGTGAAGTGTATATGCAAAATAATGGAGTGAAAAATTGTATTTGAAAAAATATACATTTCAGGTGGGAGAACATGGGAAGCTCTAGGTATGATTAGGCAGGCTTTTAATGAACTTGTAGATTCATTAAATATTCCCCTCTTGAAGTTCCCAATTTACAGCAAGGTTTCAGGGTCAGTTGTGCATTTCTTTCTTGACTAGAAATATTTGTTGCAAATTAACTTTTTATTTGGTGATCCCAGGATATGGCAGTCCCAAACAATTTCCCAAGGAAATGTATTTTCTATTATGCTGTTCAAGATTTCACTCATCTATGCGTTTTTCAGGCTTACACCTTTTTTATCTTCTTTTAAACAGACGGTCACCAATGTGTAACCAACCATCTATTAACAAAGCAACTATAACAGGTAAGATTAATTAATATGACTAAAATTCCTCTGTGAAACCAACATGGGTTTCTAAATTTGATATTTCTTTATTAAAAAGTCTCACTGAAAACTGCATTTTATAATAACAACCTTATATTCTTTCAGATCTTCACATCTGTTTCATTAAAGAGGATTTGAGTCATGTGGTGACTCAAATTGCTGATTTTTGGTTTTGTATCATGTTAGCTTTCTGATTTCTGTCCTATTATCCCAGTTTTAAGTTCTTTCCCTATTTTCTTCTTATATACCAGAGTACTAGTGTGTCATGATTACCATCATTAGTAACTTTTTGCAATGAAATGTAGCAGAAGAACTGGTATGAGGAATGCATTGATCTTTCATTCAGAATGTGGAGTTCTGTAGCTATACTGAGGTAAAGCCTTCTCATTGCAAGCCCTTGGGCAATGAGGTGAAATTCTCTAAACTGGCTTTCCTGGTAGGGGACAGTAAATTCTATTTCTATATCATCTGTAGATGTGTAAAATAAAATAATTCCTTTATAAAGCACACTGTTCTTTCTAAAGAAACATTAACTTGCAAACATGACTGGCATTGCAAGTTACATGAATGCTTCTGAAAATTACACCCTGTGGCACTTTTGGTTATTATTATGGCATCTTGGTCTTAGGCATCTTTATGGGAACACACTTTATTTCATCTCATATTTTCTACATCATGTTAATCCACGTGTTCATATGCTAATTTTCTAGGTAGTTACATTGTCTATGGTGTGTTGGCATTTGCTTTGCTCCCTGTTGAAAGTATACAGGCACTTAGTAAACAGGCACTTTATCATTTGAACCAAAACATTAACATTTCTAGGATTTCAAAATAGCTCTTCTCTTTTTAACTGCAGAATAGATTTGTAACTCATGGAGGAAACAGTACTTCAGCTTGTTGGAGAAGTGTGGCTTCGTCATGATCAATAGTTTCTGTCTTTAAGCTTTGGAATGAGTTAACATTGTTTTTTCCACCTAGCATGAATTTGTATTTACCCTTAAAAGACCCAATCTTAGCAGTTCTGCACAATTTTATCCTCCTAGGAGCTCATCCTGTAATCTGAGCATTTGTGTATGGGGAGCAGAGGGTGAAATCTTTACATAGATTTTATAAACAGAAAAGTATCCTTAGTAAAGAATGTTCTGCAATCATACTTAAATTCATGGTAATTAAATAAATAAGTTGGGGAGACAGATAAATGCTTAAATTATAAGTATAATCCTTTGCTAATGTATTCCTTTAAGGAGTAATTTTGAGCATTGGCTTCCATGAGACACTACAGTTACTGATAGATGTAACACCTATTTTTAATTGTGGGATTGGTCTTATAGAATGCAGTCACCCAAAAGTCTGTTCCCTTAACTGGAGATAGAATGAGTGGAAAACAGGACTCTTTCTTTGCTTTTAAGGGACTAACTTTAGAAAGCCTAGAAAACAATAAAATCCCTGGCACTAAAAGAAAATGTGATATCCAGAAGAGAAGATATGCATGCATGTGAACACACAGCAAGCCTACCTTATGTGCTCTTCCACAGTTGTTTGCCTGTGGTCAGCATCTTTCCTCCAGCAGAAGAAGCTGCTCAGACCGCAGGACCCAAGACATACTCTGTTGGAAAATGCTGTTGCTCTTTTTAAATTCCCCCCCGATCTGAAGATTTCCATTCAATTAATCCTCAGAGTGCACTCTACATGTCAGAAGCAATAAATTCTCTGAAGTCTTAATGTTTGGAAGGAAGGTGGTGCAGTCAGGGCTGCAACTAATCTAGAAAATGCTTCTGTGCCAAGAAATTTAAAGGAAGCAAGAGAAGGCAAAGAATAGTAAGGATAATTTAATCTAATTTAGTTTAATCTGATTACTTAGAGATGCTGCTGGAATTGTTGTGCCCAAATTGTGCATTGAACTGGGTGAAATGGGGTCTGTGTGCGTTGAATATAAGTGGCTAAAAGACTTTAACAATACAGGAAAGATATTAAGAACCCATAAAGCATGGAAATGGCTACAATTCATTTTCACTGATGAATGGAGATTGAGGCTGGATACTCCTTTGCCCAAATGAGTTTGCCCATTCTTAGTTATAGACTGTTTTTGATATTTCCATAGCAACAAATTCCATGGCATATGCACAGAAGTATGTATAGGTGCTTTCTTGGGGCGTATAAAATCCTAGTAAAATATGTTGCAGTACACCACTATGCCAAGAAGGAAAATACATTACAAATGTTTTTCCTACTCTCCACAGAATGATTGAAAGCTGTTTCAGATGCTACTAGGGTTTTTGAATTCTGGTGGGGAACATTTGAAATATAGCTTGGGCAGATCCTTCCTGCTGAGAAATCCTCCTGGTGATGCTGTTCTCAGAGTTCATGTTACAGAGTAACCAAACAGGCAGAGCCCAATCACACCATTCAGATGGCTCAGCTAGCAATTTCAGTGAGAACTGATCATGAGTGTAACAAAAGGGGTGACTGGAAGGGTAACTATCACTAAAACTACATCAGTGCTAAACCAGAAACAGGCACCTAAGATAAAGAGCTTATATTGCTACACTGGAAGAGCTGTTGGGAAGACTCAACTGAGAAAAGGGAAAGTCACAGAAAGCAAAAGTGTAGCAAAATGAAACCACTCCAGAAGATACAGGGAAAACAAAAAGGAAAAGAGGATTTAGTAAAACCAAGTGACTAAAATAGTAAGAGCAAAATTTTCCCATTTACTATTTTAAGAATTCACCCCGAGGCATAAATGTGGGAGAAAATGTATTAGCAGAAAAGTAAGAACCTGTGGAAATGAGAAGTGAAGCAGCATGGGAATCAAACGTTTAAATTCTTAGAAGCAAGAGTAACCATGGAGGCCTTAAAATTTGCAGTCATTTTTCAATGCAAATCCGTGGAAGTTGATGACGAAAATATGGTCCATTCTATTCCACATACCCACACTAATCTCTTCTGGAAAATGCATTGGAAGAAGCTATCAAATATCAACAGCATACTCAATCGTCAGTATCAGCCAAGTATGCAATAGCACACTGAGTGTTCCTTTGGCAGACAAAATAGGACATGGGAGGTGGGAGCTTTCCACATAACAGCAGACATCTTAGATGGCACTTTTCTTCCTTCCTTTAGATATCTAGGATGTAGATACCTGTTTTGTCAAGGCTCTTTAGAGACCCCACACAAACCTGCATGTTAGATGTCTTCCTTAAACACAGATGAATTGCTACCTAAAAGAGACCAGCGCGGTCTCCCTTTTTGCTGTACAGCACTGCATGGTGGTGTGTGCTTCAACCAGAAGAGGGGTTCCTCTCACTATGAGTCACAGTTTCCAGGCAGTGATACAGTGTTTCAAGTTGATACTGATTCTCTTAACACAACCAGTGAATTATAAAAAACTGTTTCATTTTCCAAAAAACACACACACACAAAAAGAAACTCGATGTGACTCACGGATTCATCTTGCAAGTTTTAATTTTTAACTGATAAAAAAGTGAGTAAGCATTAAATAGCTTTGATTACTACAGCTCTATTATCTGCATTTGTAAATCTGAATAATTTGAATTAGAAAGCAACCATATAAAGTCTTTCTTGATATACGTCAGATTTTAAAAAGCTTCACAATTTATGAAGCTTTTATGTGCAAAGATTCTGCGTGTACAAGGAAGAAAGCTTGCCCAAGTTTCTGAGCCCCGGAATGCTACTATCACAACTACTGATTAACTGGCAAGTCTTAGTTAACCTGAAGTCACAGGTACAGGTACTTATATTAGATTGACATAATATCTAATTAATAATAATAACTTTAAGTTAGATTTAAATATAGATTACATAAATAGTGTTTTACATTACAAATGCAGTGCCAAAGGACTTGTAAGTGGACTTGTGTACATAATAAAGAAATAATTTAATATTTTAAAAAATCATAATTGCAAAATTACACTTTTTAGAAGTTATTTACACTTTACAATTTTGGATCAGAAACTAGCCCACACCTAGTTCATCATTCATATGAGAAAGTATATGGAATATATAATTCAATAACAAGCTATATTTCATTTATTAAAATGTAAGCAGCATGTGTCTTAGTGTCAGGAAAACTGTCATACAAATACAAAATAAGTGATAGAGAAATAAACTATTTGTAAAGATTATGAGGTTATAAATCTAACTGAATTAATTTGATAGTCCATACTTTCATTGCTTCTGGTTGGATTTGAGTTACAATCTTTACACGCATGGTTCGGAACTACAAATCCAGCAGAAATCAAAATCCTGATAATTAAATGGAATTTCTTACATGTTTTTCATGTTTCATGGCTTAAATTGATTGGCTTCAGGCTTCCCAATTAAGAATTTCATTATGATATGCTTAAAATATCTCTAAGCTAAACATCTATATTCATACAGACTAAACTACTTCTAAATGCAAACATCTGGACATAACAAGAAAAGTTACACGTGAAAATCAGTGTATCGTATTTAATGGCATCGGGAATAGTAGACTGAGTATGCATATCTACATGTAAGTAAGTGTATCTCTCACTCATACCAGTTCTGTAACTGAAAGATTTTATTGAATAACAGGATGGAATTAAAATAAAATAAACCCTGTTCAGTAAGGAGGAACATTCTTGATACGCTTTAAACTCTTCAAAAGTCCAGAAGGTGAAGTGTTACATACCCTGCTGATTCTTGCTGGGCCTAACTGGGCTGTACAGTGTATCCCTGCATGGAGATGCTAGAGCACAGCAGGGGATACAGTATATGTACAGTAGAAACCATGACTGGACAAACAAACAAAAAAACCAAACCAAAAAAAACCCAACAAAAATGCATGCCTTACAGAGGTTAATTTATGCAATGCTGAGGTAACTGCCACTAGCTTTGGAGCAGGTATATGGAATTTAGGGGATCCTAATGTCTGTAAAAACAGATGCTTAAAAATAGATAACCTTTCAGGTTTTTAAGACAAGAAATGTCATAATACAACATCAGTGTCACATTTTAAATTACTAAAGAACTTACCTTTCAAAACCAGACTTAGGCAGATATATAAAATATGCTCGGTTCAAGTTGAAATTGAAGTAAGCCTATCACTGCTCCACATTTAGCCAGCAGGATTGAGAATGTCCAAATTTTACTTAATTTGCCAATGCACAATTTTTTATCTTACTACAGAGAAGTATTCCTATGGTAAGCTGCACTACCAGAATTTTGGCAAAGGCAAGGTAAAATGTTCTGAAATCCTCATTCAAGATAATTGAGCAAAAGGTGCCTTCCTGAAGCACGGGACAGACCTGACACCCTGATTTTACAGGGGGATGTTTTTAATAAAACAGCCTTTGTCTTTTGTGCAGCACGTTGAATGATATACCAATGTTCTCTTCTTTGTACTTTCACTGACACTCATGTACCCGTAGGTATTCTGAATTAATTTAACTCACATCAGGCAATTATTTTAATTTCAGGGTAAATACCACAGGCACTTATATTTTCAAGTGTGAATGTGATCTGTAGCATTTTCACATCTTTCAGTCTTTGGTAAATGCCATCTATTATTTGAGAAATCAGCAGATGTGCATCAGCACACTCACTTCAGGTTAAGAGAACACAGCACCAGGAGTTGAATTCAAGCATTACAACTGCTTTATATGCACAAAAGTCACTGGCATACACATGCTGGTCCACCTCAATTTACTTACTAGAGGAATATGTTCAACACCATAAAGTTCAACAACACCAAGTGCAAGGCCCTGCACATGGGCCAGGGCAATCCCAAGCACAACTACAGGCTGGGTGGAGAATGGTTTGAGAGCAGCTCTGAGGAGAATGACTTGAGGGGTAGTGGTGTATGAAAAACTGGACATGAGCCATCAACATGTACTGGCAGCCCAGAAAGACAACCGTATCAAATGAAGTGTGGCCAGCAGGTCAAGGAATGCAATTCTGCCTCTCTACTCTGTTTTCATGAGACCCCACCTGGAGTACTGCGTGGGGGTATGCTCTGGACTTCTCAGCATAGAAAAGACACGGAGATGTTGGAGTAGATCCAGAGGAGGGCCACAGAAGTGATCAGAGGAATGGAATACATCTCCTGGAAAGACAGACTGAGAGAGTTGGAATTGTTCAGCCTGAAGTCTCTGGGGGGACCTTATTGTGGCCTTTCAATAAGTAAAGGGAGGTTTATAGAAAGATGGGGTACAGATTTTTTAGTAGGGCCTGTAGCAATGGGACATAGGGTAATGGTTTTAAACTACAAGAAAGTAGATTCAGACTAGATATAAGGAAGAAATTCTTCCCTGTGAGAATGGTGAGGCCCTGGCACAGGCTGCCCAGAGAAGCTGTGGCTACCCCCTCCCTGGCAGTGTTCAAGGCCAGGTTGGATGGGGCTTCGGGCAACCTGGGCTAGTGGAGGGTGTGCCTGCCTGTGGCAGGGAGTTGGGACTAGGTGGGCTTTGAGGTCCCTTCCAACCCAAACCAGTCTGTGATTCTGTGAATTCAGATAGTAGAAAAAAGGAACATATATGTTGTGAAATGCACAGCAAATATAGAATTGGCTTCCAATGAAATCCCTCCAGCTGGTCCAAGGAGCTCAGTAACCAACTAGCAATGCATATGTCCTTTGTTTTAGGTACTTTCAGCTATCCTGCTTGAAAAATGATCTCACAATTTTCCAATAAATGTTCTGAATAAAGGTTTGACTATCAATTATCAGGTTCAATGGAGTTGAACCAAACCTCCATAACTACTGTACAAAGTACTTCAAAGAGGCCTTTATATTGTTTTTTTAAATGATCAATAATATTTTGCATAAATCCAACAGATTTCGAAAACAGCAATATTTACATGAGCTACTCTTTTCAGTTAATCATTAAAGGCCTTATCTAAGTCATGATGGCTACAAGGAGAGTTATCTCATATACATCCTTCTTATCCACAATAAAACCAAAGTCATACTGCTTTGTGAGATACAGAGCAGAAATTACATTCAGACTGAAATTTATTCATATGTCTCCTGCCCATAGTAAACAACATATGCAGCGAACAAGCAGAAAATTGGAGAGACAGGAGTCTGATCCCCACTTTGCCTTCCATGGTAACTTTGTCACCTTGGGGTGAACTAGCAGCTTCTTTCCTTATGCATATATAGTTTATAGGCATTTGTTTTATAAATTGAGGCCATATTTGCTTATATTCTATGAAAACTAGCTGTCTGTGTCAAAGTTTGTGCAGCACCAGCAGGTGCTATAATGAAAGAATATCTGCTTAAAAAAAGACTTACATTTCTCTTTTAAAGGGAATAGTTTTTGTGCCCCTAGTTCAGCCCCCTTCTTTAAGTTTAGGGAAAAGGCTGTTACTGACAGGATACACCTGCGAAGGCTTACTGAGTGCTTTCTCTATCTTGATTTGTAGACTTTTAATTAATGTTGCAAAACTTTTCTAACTGAAGGAGAGATTCCAAATGAAACCTTTATCTAGTGTTCCTTTAAGTTCGATTACTTTGTTAAAGAGTGATTAATTTTCTTGAGGGAGAACAGCACAAGGAAGATTGATGCAGTTTTGGAGAACACAGGATGTTCATATATCATCTCACATTCAAGGAAGTGAATAAAACCAGGGTACAAAATAGAATACTTTCCATACTTGGTTATTGCACAACACCATGGAAAAATCTGAAAAATTCATACAGTGAAAGTTTGACAATCTTAAAGAGTTTTCAGGACCACCTAGAATTTTTGAACAATTATTTGCCCTGACTATTCTAATTGCAAAATGGTAGTTTACATTGTGTAATTTTAAAATGCTAACTAACATGTATTATGAATTCTCCCCAATATTATGCACACTTTTTTGGGGGTGATATTTTTGGGTTTTTTTTTCAACAGGGAAAGAGGGAAACAGGGATACCTGATAGTCAAATGTGTAAGTTTTCACAAAACTGTAGGTTACTTAAACAGAGAGGTACAATCACTGTTTACATCACTCCGGGCAAGAATGTCCATGTAATTGAAACTACACATCCAAATCAACAATTAGCAAATAAAGGCAGTTCTTTTGTAAGTGTAACTGCAACACTTGGCCCTTGTGATTAACTTTAGTTTCTTAATAGTCTGTTTCAGTGGAAACGTGCAGTTAGATTATCAAAGGACACAAAGACCAGAAGGCAGCATAGGGCTGACCTCTCCTTGTAAGCTTCATGTAGCACTTGAAATATAGCTTTTCCTTAGGACTGCAGTGTAGCATAGCCCTGATTTCAAAACAGGCTCAAACATTCTGGAACTGGAATAGTGACCTGTTTAGAAAGGAAAACATGAGAGACATTATCCATTTCCGTATCGATAACCTGACAAGCAGCGCAACATAGATCTTTGCTTCTTACCTTTAAATTGGTCTCATATTTTGCCACATCAGTAGATGTTCCTATAGCACCATTTCACCCAAGCTGTCCATTTTATTGGAAGGACAGACAGGATGACAAGCTTTGTGTGCTTCCCCTTCTCCTTTCAGCCTAGCTGTGTCACTTACGGTCACTGGTGGTTGAGAACTGTACGTGACCCCAGACTGCATTTACTGTATCCATAACAACAGCAGAACAACTAAAGAGTGAAAGGTGGTTTGGTTTGTAGGACTGAAGTGAGAAGAATCAGAAAGAAAAACAGGACTGTTTTCTATGTCATTCTTCTCATTCCTGTTACGAACGCAGCCTGTTGGCTGATGAATACAGAAAATAAAACTGTGCAAATGTGGCTTCTGGTATGACATTGGATGCAGTCTGAGTGCACCTTCATTTCACACTTCATCCAGTCTGTGACATGTCTGAATAGTGATACATTAGTTTCTGTCCAATTGAGAAGATAGATCTGAAAGTAGATCTCTTTTCCATTAACAGGTTACCAAGAAATCAGTCCATTAAAGCCTGTTCACTTTTCTGAGTATCCATTTAAAAATTAAGGGCTGCATCGAGATCACCCATTAAAGTGCCTAAGTTCTGCTTTTATTTTTATTTATTTTAAGTTCAGGCTCCTGAATATGGGGCCTGAACAAAGCAGTGAATCAGAGCAACCAGCAGCCAGGGTCAGACAACCCTGGAGACAAGCAAGAATAACAGCTCTTCTGTGGACTGGGAAGTTCTGCAAGTCCCTCCACATAGTCTTTTGTCCATGCTCAGACAAAATGAATAAATTACCCCAGGAGTAGTGCTGACAGGTTAGGACCTACTCCTGCACATCTTCTCTAGGAGTGACCTCATCACCAGACAACAGGGACAGCCTCCCTTTCGCTCATTCTCTCTCTGACCTCATGCATTTTGCATTACATTCAGCAAAGTGACTCATCTTCAGCTGGAAGGAGTAATTCCAGGCCTGTCAGTAGGAAAATCAACTTGTGCCTGTTGCATTTCCTCAGGAACAGAGATTGAAAAAATCAAGAATCAGAAATGCCTAAAACTCAGGCTTCTGCTGTCATGTCAGGAATTCTAACAACTTCATGCAGAAAGACCTTTTTTTCCTATGTTGGGTTAGGAAACTCACCTCAGAAGATCTTCCATGGTGGGAACTGGGAACTATGGAAGTAATTTGTTCAGAATGGAAGAAAATGGTGGGCAGGTCTTAGATATTCAGACATGCCCATGTTTCATGCTTCCAATTGGTGAGCTTAGTATATCACATCCCTCTGAACAGCCACAGACTTTCTTTCCAGTCAGGGAAAGGAGGGAGGGAGGGAGGGAGGAAGGGAAGGGTCTCTGGCAGTCAGAGTGCTCTGTGGAGGTCCTAACCCCCCAGGTGCCTAGGCAAGACCTAGAGAATCATCCAACAGACATTACTTTGGTGTCATTATTCCTAAGAGAGGCACCAGCAGCATAACCTAGTCCCAAAATTGTAAGATACTTCTTAGCAGAAACCTGAAAAAGATTTGCAACAATGACTTCGGTAGACTTGCTTCTGGGACTTCTGGGGAAGTGACAGGATGCACTGAAAGAGACAGTATTCCTTACTGGAGAGCTTCCACTTGAAATCTCGAAAGCGCCGACATATGAAACTCTTTAAAATTTCCTCATCTAATCCAAGCCATAGTACTCCAGCAGGTTTGCACAGCTCTATGGCTCTTGCTTTCTGATAGGGAATGGAAAATTTGGGGATTTTTATCATGGTCCTTAAACAGCTCACAGTTGAGAAGATTTGGCTCCAAATTGTGTAGGGGTAGTCTTTTTTGTACAAGGAATGTCTTGATTTTATTCACATTATGATGATATTCTGCATTAATGAAGCAGCTGTGGCCACAGGAATGAAGTTGTCACTAAACATTCAAAATTATTCTGAAATATTTACATTAAAATGCTAATAGCAAATATGCAACTTAATTCATTATTCTTTCCCCATGCAGTATTTTAAATTAATTTCTGCAACTGATATTTACCTTTGCAAGTGTAAATTTGATTTGAATTTGAACTGATTCTAAAAGAGATTGAAATTATGACAAACAATAAATTAAGGTAGTCTCTTTTAAATCACAGGATAATTTGATAAAAATAAGAAGTTTCTTTCCTTAATGATAATGAACAAGGAATGACTCCATCTGAGTTAGTGAATTTTGCCAGTAGGTACTTTATTACTATGCTAAAGAAATGGGAAGTAACTCAGGAATATATGACAGAAGTGACTACTGGATTAAGAAGCATTTAAAAATTCCCCTTCTATTAAGTAAACCATAATCTAGTGGCTTGCTTTCTTAGTGGACATATAGGAACCATTGGCTAATCTTTAATTGAAGGAGTGCAAAGATGACTAGAACAAAAAGCCCATGAAGAAGCTGGTGCCAAGAAATGGATAAATTTTTAAGATGGTTTGACATAGTCTGTGTACCTGAGCTAACTAAATGTTATCAGTGGGATGCAGAAAGGTCTGACAGATGATGTGAGGTGGCTAGTTGGAAAGAAATCGGTATTTGTTTGGGGAAGTCTTTAATACTATTGTGGTAATCATTATTGATGGGGTGGTTGTTACTATTACTGGGTTTGAACCTCACTTCTTAAAGTGAAAAAAAGCAAAATCAGAATTACAGGAAGGTTTGTTTCTTTTTAACTGGAGTTGGACAAACAGAAGCAGCAGCAATAGCAAATGAACCACCCTTAAATGCTTTTCCTAAATGAAAAAACAAAAAGGGATCCTTATGATGTATTTCAGCTGCAGAAATACTTTTTTTTTTTTTAATATAAAAAACTTTTCAGCATATCCGGTAAAAAGATCCTTTGAAACTTGTCATTCCCCATTCAGTCTTCAACTCTGGAAATCTGTCAGACAAGGGAGGTTGGCATAGAAGGGCTGGTCGTAAAGCAGTCAATGTCTTTGCAGTTCAAGACACTATTTTCAGAGAAAGAGCAAGCAGCTGACATACATACTACGCATATGCCTTTCACACAGGAAAGAAACAGTCAGGTGGTGAAACCACTTGGTTCTCACATGCTTCTGCTACTTGGAAATGTATATAAGCCTGTTACTTATCAGCCATAGATTTTCACTGTACGATATTGTGAAACCAAAATGTGATTTCCTTGCTTTTGCTAATTCACACGATGAAGTATGCAAGCCTTTGTTTTGCTGAGTAAAACCTGAAGCTGGAGCACCAATGTGCCTATTAGAACATTTTTCCTGGGTCTAGTGCAGTTCTTCCCTTCTTACAGATTTACATTCTCTTGACTTCAAAGTCTCATCATCTTCCCTATTTGGCTTATTAGTTCTTTAGGAGGTGGTAGTATGATACAAGGTGATAAGCTGTATTGGGAAAAGACACTAGGAAGAAAAAGGATCTTTGTAGCCTCAGTACACATTCCAAAGCAGAAAGGCACAATTCTGTTCCACAAATACTACTGCTTAAACATATCCATTGAAACATAATAGGTAATGCTCAAAGGAGGACATGTTGCTTCAACAAATAATATGTGTTTGTTGTAAGAACTCGTGAGTTGAAATACATGCCAGTTCTACCTGGAAAACTCTTTTCTCCAAAGATGGCATTAGTCTTGTTTAGAAAATACAAACTTGAGGCACGTATTTAGGTCCCACAGATTTAAATGGGACATAGGCTATTGTTCAACATCTGTTTTTGAGTGAAAGAATCAGTTTATCTAATTCCTGAAATCACTCATATCTTTCCTCCCAGTATTCCCTGCAATACGCTATCAAGTAGTCTGTGCAGACACGGGGTGAAATAAACAAGGAACCCAACAGACTGGAAAATAACCTGAATTTTCCTGCTGGATTTTTTTTTCCCCCTCAGTCTTTAATTTTTCTAGTTGATTCACTACAGAGCTATTCAAATACCTGTTTGAGAACAAATGGCTGGGCTGTTGCAAGGACAGATTTAATCAGTGAATGGTGGGATAGTCTGGTCATTTGAAATTAGCTTAAACAGTACTACGGCAAAAGAGTAGTGCTGGATTTATACAGGATTCTGAAAATACTAATGTGTTAAGCGTTGCCTTAGATCATTAGCTGCCATTGAAACCCTTAGCAGGCATACAGCACTACACATTCCAGAGCTGGAAAGTTTCCACAAAAACAAACATGCTATTTGACTGGCAGAAAGATGGCCCAGATCACAGGCACATATTTCCATGTGATGTGGAAGTAATTTAATCCCATTAACGAAATTACACAGATTAAGAGATTTGACAATAGCTACATTTTAAAGCAAATTAAGGAACTGTGGAGCAGTATATAAACCCATAAACTTGCCTTTCATCATGCTGTCATCATTAATCCTCACAAAGCAGTAATCTGAATTGCTGAAAATGAAACTATAGATTAAAATAGGGCAGTAGGGTTCATATAGCTAAACTAAGTTTATTGGAATCTCTGTTAAACAGATAAATTGAGTTTGGGGTGTAGAGTCCTTAAAAAATACTCAGAAATCAAAAATGACACAAAATGTCACATAGATGCACATTTCCCTCATCTACCTGAGTAACCTTTAAAATGCAACAGCTTTGAGCTTTCATTCCTCCAAAATGTCTTTTTACTTTCTTTTAACATCTTTGTCCCAAGTGGGTTTCTGTTTGAAACAACAGTGATTCATTTTAAAGATTTAGCTGCCCTTTTCTCATATATGTGAAAAAGTCTTACACATCAAAACGCAGGAGATCACTACCCAGATGTGACATTCAGACATGAAACTCGGTTGCACAGCACAGCAAGTTCACGTCTCTGAGAAAAGGAGAAAACAAAACAATCCCCCATCAACTCTAATACAGATGGTAGCTGAGAAGACATAGAATTCTTAGGCAGAAAAGGTCCAAAGTAAGATTTAATTCTATAGGGTCCACTGTACAGTGAGCATAAACAAAGTGTGTTAAAAACTGAAATGAGCAAATATGTTGTTGCCCAAAATGCTTAACTGGCAGAGCAGTTTCCTTTTTGAAAATGACTGTGTGTTGTTCATGCATGTTGACCCACTGCTTGTTAAAAATCAATTCAGTGAAGATTAACAGTGCTTATTACCTGGATTTCAAAATGTATATTCAAAATGCAAAATACAATCAGTTGTTAATAGACATTACCATTCAGATGATTTTTCACATAATGTTTTAAAACTGTTTTGGATAGCTTTCAGGTGCAAGATGCAGAATGACATTTCCAAGAAGACAAAACAGTCAAGGGACTTAAAGGACATTTTCATGTGTTGCAACTTTTAAACTAAGTTGTTTGGGTCCATGTGCAGGCCCAAGTTTTGCCACAGAGGAAAGCTCTGACAAATCAGTCAAAACAGCAGGAGTTGTGCACCTGAGAAGGACTTCACGGTCCTGAAACTGTGCTTGCCACGATGGCATGACAGAGATTGTTCATAGCCAGCAGCTCTAAAGCCTTTACCTGCAACACAGATTGCCTTCAGAAGCTGGCTGTACGGACAGGGCATTGCACTGAGACTCACATCTGGAGTGAGTTCTAAGCCTGCTTGCATGACCACACACGTGTTTGTGGCTTCCTCTCTCACGCCGCCTACCTCACTGTGAGGACAATCTGTAGTCTTGACAATATGGTGGTCAGCCATCTAAAAATCCAATTGCAGAGAGAGACAGAGGGAGTAACTCTATATGGTGTGATCAAACTGGTCCACAACAGTGTGAGGAAGGCAAGAAGCATGAAAATGTCTTGAAGCAGTCTGCTGGGTGTATTAGATTTGTTGTAATTTAAAAAATTTGTTCAGCAATTTGCTGAGGGTGGAAAAGGCTTCTGTTAAAGCAGAGTATCTTGCCAAAAACTGAAAACTTCCTCTTCCTTAATTTCAAATTACTTTTTCTTTTGTTTTATTCTCTTAATTCAAAGAAAATCTTTGTTTACTCTTCTTGTGTTTATTTTTCTTTTACTTTTTTCTGCTGCACCTCGTACAACCTGATTTACAAGCTGTCCTCTATTATCCTATTTAAGTCTTCATGTTTTTCTTTAAATTGCAAACCTGCAACATGTGATCATATGTTTATGATCTATCTTTATTTTCCCTCACATCCTCTTTACAAAACAACAGCAGTAGCAGAAAAAATCCTTAAATATACATATACCTCCACTGCAGAGGTTTAGAAAGAATGGAATAACTCTTGATCTACACGGAGAAACGACAAAATAGATTGTGTTTAACCATTTATAAAAGCAGGACTGGACCCAAGCAGCCTTACACCTTTACTTACAAGGCCGGATTCACTTCTGTTTTAATGCTTTTAAAATCTATTAAATAACAACAGTTCTCAAATCAACATTTATCACCACAAGCTTTTTATTTCTTTAAGAGCTGTTGTTTATCAAGGACTATTTCCATCCATTCGGTAATAAATTAACTTAAAAGATTATCCTTTTTTTCCTTGTATGCAGTTTATGCCAATGCCATAGTTTCACCAATCTTAAATAGAAAATTACTAATTTTAAATGCCTTATGGGAAAAACAATGACTTTCTTAACACTAACAAATATTCACCATGACAAAGCCCAGTATTACAGTAGTTCAGACAATTACCACTTTATTGCCTTAGTTACTGATTATCTCATCATCTCTCAATGCTTAGACAAGGTTATTTGGAAACTAGCATTAATATTTCAGTACAGGGAAAGAGCTTCCCCTACACATTCTAATGAAGCCTTGCAAATGAGGACAATTGCATATGTAGGTATACCAGACCTCACTAGATTCAGTTAAGAGGGTACCAACAGGAATGAAGCAGGAAAGCATGCCTTTCATCCACCTGAGCAAGAGCACTGTGTTAGTAAAGGCCCAGGCTAAAGCCCATGATCTCATAGCTCCATGGCTATTGGAGTAAGGCTGGTTTATCTTCCTGCTATGATCACATCCACGGCTGCAGTGGCAACACAGCTTTAAACAAAACATACTGTATGTGTAAAATCTGAACTAGCCACTTTCCTGTTATGCAGGATTGCCTTTAGCAGTTCTCAAACTTAGCTCCTTCTTGTGTTTGTAGAGGGTGGACTGTTACAGTCAGGTTCATTAACACAGGCTTTAGTCTCTCTAATTGGCATAGTAAACTGAAGCATGAACTGTTTCATAGAAGAGATAGCTAGCTCCCCTATCTGTTGCTTAACATGTGAAGTTGGTTATCAGAGGGAAAGGATTCAGGAGGCAGAGTTCTTAAATTTGTTCTCTCCGTACAGTCTGTTCTGTTACAGCTAAGACTGGAAACAGGCATTGTTCTTTAAGGGTCTATGTGTAGGCTCGGCCTACTGTATTCTTCTATAAGGCTTTCTCCATTAAGAGAATACTGTTCATGATACTTGGCTGTCTCATCATATTTTAGAACAGCAATTTCCACTCCTTGCCATTACAGCATCTCCTGTAAGGCAAAAAGATGGCTTCAGCGTTACTAATACTTGACAAATGTGTAGCTTAGAAGAAATGTCAGGCTCTCTTGTGAAGTGGAATTGTTAGCAGACCATCAGTTAGCAGTCCGTCATGACTGTACATGAGAATGGAATTTCTAGGCTACTCCTCAGGCAAACAGTATGTATCAGCAGTTGCAATTATGCATGTGCCTGCTACTTGGATTTATCAAAAATACCCAGATAAAAATTTCACTTGAAGAAATATATATCCTCTGGCTCCTAATCCTGGGGAAAAAAATTTAAAATCTGCATTAGAACTTAAAATAACTTGACTTCTAGTTTTTAATATATTGATATCCCATCCTGATACAGTGTATGTAGTAACTTTGTATATGTTACAGGTATCTGCCAGGCCAAAAATATTCTAGTATCTTCATATTATACTCTGAAAAGCATTAAATGTCTATTTTTTAAATACACAAATAAGAAGGATCAACTTGATAACCTTTTCACATAGTCTCAGAATGCCTTTATAAATGTCACAATCATTGGGATCTTGTTTACTTGTCAAGTACAGAGACTGAACACTTTGCATGGTATAGAAATTATTTTCTGGCAGTCTTTGCTGTTACATTGGTTATCTTAACTGGAATCTACATCATAGACAAACAGAATTGCCATCCCGTTTAAAAGAGTTACACAATCAGAACTAGTTTTTATAAGCTTATATTCAGAGATCTCACAACAACTTTTGAATTTCATTCAAAATCTATACACAAAGTGCAAGTTATTATTTTCCTGGTACCACAGACTCTGAGTTCATCATAGGTTACAGTGATGGACTTTTTGGCATAAAACACCCCATTCAAAGTCGCCACTTCTACTTGATGTTAAAATACTGTATTCAGTCTAAACCAGAATTCAGGCAAAATTGTTTTGTAAGATTCTGTTGCTGGTCAGTATGCATGAAGCATAACCACTCTTTAAAAGTGTATTTAAATGAGGAGAAAGCTGGGTTCCATTTCGCTCACATCTCCTTTGCTGTTCTTGGCTTGATTGTCCAGTCTGGGATTGAAACAACCACCTCAGCAGGCAGGATGTGATTAAGCCTTTTCAGGCCTGGCCTAAATTTGACTTAGTTTCTCAGCTTTGCTTTCACTGGATTTCCACCTCACTACACAGGCGATGTGAATGATAAGAGTCCCGTCTGTCAAGACATGCCATTTGGTGTTGCAGCAGTTGTTTTAACTGACAAATCTGATGGCTGCTCTGTATTTGTACCTTTATTGCTGCATCTGCAAGTGACAACAGCAATATGCCAATTTAAAAAAGGAATTTAGTCTTGGCTTTAGGGAGTTGCCTGTGAACAGATAAAGCCTGATTAGGGCATGCAGCAAAACATTTTTGACACAGCGTTATCAGTTGCTTTCCAGCAAAGGCCAACTGAGGCTTAACCTTACTGATGTGGAAAGACATGTCTATAACACATCTGACCTTCTGAAGAAGAGTCACCCAATTTGAATAATGATGATATGGGAGAGAACCTGTTTTTTCTATTTTGTCCCTTGCACTTTCTTCCATTCTTTCAAAAGACAGCTGCCAACATGACCAGGAATAGCACATGGTTATCAGATTAAGAAAATGATGCTAGATTTCCTCTAATTTCTCTTATAGATCAACCTGTTTGAGTCCTATTGGCTTCTGTGGAAATTACTCAGTTCCTGTAATTCAGCAAAGGGCATCTGAAATGAGTGATGTGCTTACTGAGCATGAAAGGAACAAGCATAGTCTCCATATCATTTTTCTATTCCGATATCTGTGCACACCCATCCATTTGAAGAAAAGCTTTTCAAAACAAAAGTAACAAGAGAATTTGAGAAGTACAGGTATTGCGATGAAACAGTGCAAAAATCTCATGAGCAGCAGCTCCATCTGCAGCTCTCCGGTCTACCATGCTTTGCCGCTGCAAACCTGTCAGTTTGCCACTCGATGGCCAAATTCAAACACGGGGGCAACAGCCATAATTCTCTGGAAAAGTAATGGAGTTTTAAGTGTTTCTTCCAGCACTACCTGGCACTTCTTAGGTAGGTAGGCAGCGCTGTTAATGCTTCTCAATCTTCCTTATGGATCCCTTCCAACTGAGAACATTCTATGATTCTATGATTCTGTGTCGTGCACAGTAACAGTGTGTGAGTGTGCAAACACTGTATTAGTATGTACCTGACTGTAAAAATAACAAAACAACAATCCAGGCTATGTAGAAAAAGTGGGGTTAAAACGATGCCGATGTATTTAATTCAAAAGGGACATTTGCTTTCAAGAGAAGGTCATAAAACTATGATAACTTTGTAAAATTCAATTTGTTGGATTTTCTATATATATGGTATGTGTATGTATAGAATACATCAGGCGCGCGTGTGTATACGTATGTACAGACCACACATAAAGGCATGGATATACTAGCAGGGGTGCAGACAGGAGAGGAAAGCTTGTGAGAGCATACATTTTGGGCCACTGCAATAACAGCTGATGAGAATAATTAGAAATTGCCTGAGTCAGTTTTGAGGTGCAAGCCAGACTGACACACTGCACCTTGTGAGCATTTAAATATACAGATGCTGCAGATTTCAGCGTAAATCCAGTTAGACTTGACATCACCAAAACAGCTTGACAAACTAATCACCAGCCCCTCTGCCACCGTTTTCCTACCAGCTCAGACTTGGAATGAATTTAATCTCGTAAAATCTCAGGAGGTCTTTGTCCAAACACAGCATCTGTAGTTTGATGTCATATCCCATCTGTGTATCAGCATCCTCTGTATCTGTCTTATCATTTCAGGCCCTACTAAAAAAATCTGTCCCAATCTTAATTATAGGCCCCCTTTAAGTAATTAAAAGTCACAATAGGGTCTCCCCAGGCTGAACAATTTAAACTCTCTCAGCCTGTCCTCACAGGACAGCAGCTCCCTTCTCATCATCTTCGTGGTGGTCCTCTGGACTCGCTCCAATAGTTCCACGTTTTTCCTGTACTGGGGACACCCCAGAGCTGGATGCAGTACTCCAGGTGGGGTTTCATGAAAGCAGAACAGATGGGAGAATCACCTCCCTCAACCTGCTGGGCATGCTGGTTTTCATGCAGCACAGGACCCAACTACATTTCTGAGCTGCAAGCCCAGCTCATGTTGAGCTTATCATCCCCCAGCACCCCCAAGTTCTTCTCCTCGGGGCTGCTCTCAATCTATTTCTCCCCCACACTGCAGTTATGCTTGGGATTGCCCTGACCCATGTGCAGGACCTTGCACTTAGTCTTGCTGAACTTCATGAGATTCATACATGATCCCTCTGCATGGCATCCCTTCCCTCCATCGTCTTGACTGCACCACACAGCTTGGTGCCATCAGAAACCTTGCTGAAGGTGCACTTCATCGCACTATCCATATCACTGTCAAAGATTATTAAACAGCACCGGTCCAAATACCAACCTCTGCAGAATTTCACTTACCACTGGCCTTCTCTAGGACACTGAGACACTGACTCACAATGTAAGTGTGACGATCCAGCCAATCTCTCATCCACCAATTGGTCTATCCATCAAATCCCTGTCTCAAATTTACAGACAAGGATGTCATGGGGTACAGTGTCAAATGCTTTGCACAAATCAAGGTAGTGTGACATCAGTCACTATCTCTCCTGATCCACCAACACGGTAACCCTATCATAGAAGGCTACCAAATTTGTCAGGCACTATTTGCCCTTAGTGAAGCCATGCTGGTTGTCACCAATCACCTCCAAACTGTCCATGTGCCTGAGCAGTTTCCAGGAGGATCTGCTCCATGATCTTGACCAGCACAAAGCTGAGACTGACCGTCCTGTAGCTTCCTGGATCTTTCTTTTTGCCCTTTTTAAAAGCAGGGGTTAGGTTTCCCCTTTTCTGGTCAGTGGGAACTTCACCACACAGGCATGACTTCTCAACTATGATGGAAAGTGGTTTAGCCACTTCATTTGCCAGTTCCCTCAGCACCCACAGATGCCATCTCATCAGGTCCCATGCATGTGTGCACCTTCAGGTTCCTTCAATGTTCTTGAACCTAATCTTCTACAGTGCGCTGTTCTTCATTCTCCCAGTCCCAGCTTTTGTCTTCTGTGACCTTGGCAGTGTGGCTAGAGCCCTTATTGGTGAAGACCGAGGCAAAAAATTCCTTGAGGACCTCAGCCTTCTCCGTATCAATGGTAACCAGGTTTCCTAATTCCTTCTAGAGGGGGCCCAGATTTTTTCCTCACCTCCCTTTTACACTGACATGCCTGTACAAGTTTTTCTTGTTGTCCTTGACATCCTGGCCAGATTTAATTCTATTAGGGCTTTCGCTTCCTTGACCTGATCCCGAACTGCTAAGACAGTTCCTCTGTTTTTGGTGCAACAGCATGGAAAAGCGAGGCTGAGTGACACGAAACAGGAATGAAAGGGAAAGCACTTCACCCTCTGAGGTTAATGTTTTAGGTTAGATACTCCTGCTGGAAGCAGCGTTCTTAAACCCTCCCGTGTCTTTAGGAAAACAACATTTCCCCAGCTCCCAGCTGAGCTACTCATGGTCCCAGGCCACTTTCGTTACCCACCCCACGGCCTCAGCTCCATTGCTCCACGGGCACAAGCTGGGTCTGTCAGAAGCTGGGAACGAGGGCTAGCAGCAGAGAGGGCCCTCTGCGGGGCCAAGGTCCCGCCGGCTCACCTCGGCCCGGCAGCGGTGGCGGGGTGTGCGCGAGGAAAGCGCCTTGTGCTGACTGGCAGCGTTCCTCCCCGGCCCGGCCCCTCCGGTAGAAGGCCGGAGGAGAGAGGCTGGGACGTCGCGTCCACCGCTGGCGCCGGTTCCGCTCCGCAGCTTGGCGGCGGCCGGGGAAGGCCGCGGGAGCGGTCTCTGAGGGCTGCGCTGCTGTCGCAGGCGGCGCGATAAGAATGCCATTGACGTCAGCGAGGCGGCAGCGGCGGCCGGGGGGCGGCGGAGGAGCCACCGGCCCGCGCCCGACCGCAGCGCCGCTGCCCGCCGGCTGCGGGGGGAGAGGGGCCTCGACCCGGTGGGCACCGCGGCTGCGGACGGGGCAGAAGTGCGGCCGGGCCGCGGGCCTGTTGTGAGGGAAGCTACCCCGGAGGATCGCCGGGTAGGGCGATAGGCCCCTCCGGAGCGGAGCAGAGCGGAGCGCGTTGCCCGGGAGCTGCGCGGCCAGCGCGGAAGAATAAGTTCGCTTCTCCAGTTGTGGGCTGCGTCACTTGAGATGATGACACGTGGGAGGCTAAGCCAGGCCTAATGCAAAAAAATAAAGGTGTAACGAGTAGATTGGCGGAGAAAAAAAGGGACATCCATTCGCAGTGGTACTACTCTGCGGGACGGTTTCCCCCTTGCTGCTGCGAGGAGTCAAACGCTAGGCACTTTGTGCAGGGGAATGGCAGCCGGGATGCCAGATGTATAGCCGAGGCCAGAGCTTCTTGGCACAGAGCAGGGCGAGGCAAGGCCAAGGTGGAGGCCTTCCAAAACAACAGGAGCGCAGGTGCTGAAAGGTGCTGCCATAAGCAGGCCAGACAGCAGCTTTTCCTTCTGAAGTTAAAGATGGGGAGCAAATTGCCTTAAGGTGTATTCGCAGTGCAAGCTGTTGTATTCTGCAACCGGGTACTGCAGCATTTGAAACCTATGTAGTGGTGTTAATGGACCATTTCTCCTAGATACTTTGATCTCGTAAGAGGGAGAGTGATTTTAGGCGGTCCTGTAAATTTGTGGTTCTGGTGGAGGAGAAAACAAAGTCTATTAATTGGAGTAACCTGGTTGCCAAGGTAGAAAGGGGTGCACTTCCACACACAGCAGAAATAATTTTTTATTTATCCAAATCTTTTCTAACTCATCAGTATCCCCATAAAGTTATCAGAGTCATCAATTATTTCTGCATAAAGTGTAAAATCAAAATCAGATGTGCTTTTCTATCTGCAACTAAATCTCAACATCTCTGACTCTGTCCATCAAATTTATAGCTGTTCCATTTGATCTTGTTTATTACCTTATCCTTTTTTTGATGTTGGGTAATTGTAATGCCTTTCCCCCTCAACGCATGTTTAAAAATAGGCTTCAAGTGAGATAGCATCAGTAAGATGACATATTTCTCTGGTTTAGGCTGGGATTATGTTACAGTACTACTGATGAAGACATACAGGGGTGAACTACATTTCTGAACTTTCTTGGGGGCTGTGTAATGAGTGAGGATTCTGTCCTTCAAGTTCATCAAGAAAGCATTATACAGCAATAGCATCATGAATGAAGCAAATTTTCCTTATCTAGAACATTTCCACTTGATCCAAAAAAATTCCTTTCCTCCTAAACCAGTTGCTTCTTGGAGGATCTTTTAAGTCCATGTGGCTTTCCCTCGATCAACTTTGAATGTGTCAATGTGACCTCTGTTAGCGATGTGGAACAGTTCCTACTTCAGAGTGAAAAGTGGACACATTATGAGGTAGTCTAGAAGAGGTAGCTAGAAGAAACAATCTGTGCCTAACAGCAGCAATCTCTAACTGCATTATAACTGAATGCTGCTTAAAATTACTAAATTTCCATAGCCTTATGGATGTGGAGTTAAATTCACTTAAATAGAACACTTTTTATCTAATTTCTCAGAGAACAGTGGTTGCCCTGAAATCAGAATGTCCATTTGGTGAGGACACATGACCCGCTGTAAAACACTCTGAGCTTGCTTAGCTCGTGTATTATGTTTTTCTAGTTACTTTTATGGTTTTCTTCAGCTTAACTCTATACATCAGGTACCTGAGACTCTATTAATATTGTATCTGTTTGCTCACTAATCCATAAAATCTCTTGGAAACAAGACATAAATATATTAAAAAAAAAAAAGAAAAAAGAGATGATGTACAGTGACATTTTTTGTATTTCTCCAAAAGTACTCGCCTAAAACCCTTTAATGACAAATTTTTGAGAATATATGTTCTGCTTCATGAAATAACAACTAAGGACAAGACAAGTGCTATTATTTGATGTATGACCTGATTTAATTTACCATCTAAAATCGTAGATTGTATCAGTACTATTGCAATGTACATTAACTGTTACAATAGTTTTATTGTAACCAAGCTGTCCTTTAAACAAGTCTAGAGTGACTCTGCTTTGGTCTGTAATATTTCCCATAGGGTCTTCATGTTTTATTGAATTAGATATTAAAATATTAATTCATTATTGGTTTCTATCTTTCATATTTCTTATATTTTTGTTCAAAATATCAAATGCAAGCATGTGGTTCTATGAATATCATGAAGTCATAGCAGCTACCAGGAATGGGAGTGGTTATATTTACATCACATCATGTAATAAAATGTACCCCAGTGTTAAAGTTGTAGATTAAGCATGCGTTAGTAGTAAGTAGTATGTATAGTGCAGCCTAATGAATTTAACCAGGAAATATATACTGTAATAAAGGTGTGAGTCACAGAAACAGAGGCCTGACTGTGTTTCCAGGACTAGTCAGTTGACATCAATCAAGGTTACAAAAGATTAGTCCTTTCCATGTGGCCTTTGGTGGTCCACTGGCTCCAGCCCGAGCAGATACATGACGAGGTTGCCATTCTGCACAGCTTGTGAGCAACACAACACAACTTCCACCTTCGGGGAAGATTGCAGAGCAACTCTTTTGAAACTGGTGACTCTTGCAAGTGTCTTAATTTTTTTTTTTTTTTGTGATTCAACATCTTTGGTATCCTTGCTGTTTAGAAAGACACCACGATGATGCTTTTCTTGTGGCACGCTGAATTGGACCCTCAGAAAAATACTTTTCAGTTTCTCTTAAAGGATTAACATTTATAGTAAAAGTGCTACATAGTATTTAAAAGTATTCCGTAAAAAGGATTATCAATATAGTCAACTTTGGCAAATAGTGGGCTTGTATATAATTTCTGTACATTGTTTCCTCCACCAATTCCATCCTGTGCAGATTCTTAAATCTTTAGAACCTAGTTAGCAATAAAGTGTCCTAGAAGATCTATTTTTAAATCTGGATGTTGAATATTTATTCACAATTAGTCAGTTAAAGAGGCAGTGGTGTCAGGCTGACCTTCTGTGTGAACATGTCAAAATACGAAAGGTATTATGTTGTCATATTTTTGTAATCTGATTAAAGTTTGCAGGGTCAGGACTCACTGATACTGAGTGAAGTCCGAAGTACAGTGAATATTTCAGTATCAGAACAATTTACAAGTTTCAGCTTGTGATAACCCTTTTAAACTTCCTACTCCCCTGTTCCACACACACCCCCATTTCTGAAGATGATTAAGTCTACATTCTTGATTTTCTTGAGTCTTGCCATCTCTGATTTAACAACAAGAAAGGGAAGCCTTGTTTACTGGGTTAGAGATGATGCAGACATCCAAACATACCCAAACTTCAGGAAAATGCCGACATTTCCTTGTCCTGTACTACTGAACCACCAAGGGCCCCAAGCCTAGACTAGGGCTTGTACTGGTAAGCTGTAACTGGTGGTCTGTGCCTCCAAGAGATTTTTGTTTATAATGTAAAGCCAGAAGGCTAGAGATGGGTGGATTCAGAAGAAAGGAGTGATGGATTATGTGGGGAAGAAACAAATGGACAGTATTATTTTGCATGAGAAACAGTCGGCCCAACATTTCTCATTCTTAGCAAGGCTTTGGATGCTCCACCGCAATGGAGAATTTAGGGGCACAATTTAAAATGATAAGGCAGTTTTGCTAACATATAGACAAGATCCTGCATGTATGAAAGCAAGATAGAACTGCAAACCTGTCAGCTTAAAAGCATAGTGACCTGATCAGTGAGGGAAGATAATGTCTCAGGGCTGAATGAGGAAGGAGATTGGGAAGAGACAGCTTGTAAAGTACTTAAAACCTAATGTAAGTAGCTTATTTTTGGCACACTGGTAAAGAAGTAGCCAGAAGACGGGTGTCATGAATAATGTGAACATACAGAGACTGAACAAGTTGCAGAGTTCAGTTTTATATCCATATTTTCCTGGAGTTTTACATCTATTGTGCTACCCCTTGTCTTTGATGGAAGCCATCATTTGGGTCATGTCAGCTCGTACCTCCATTTGCCAGGTCCTGTTGCCGCAGCACCTGCTGGGTATCTTCTTTCTCCAGCTCTGAAATTATTTCTAAGCAGCATCTATTAAGCATCTTTCTTTGTACCTTAACGATGCTCTTGTTACTTTTGCTGCAATTGCATTGATTTTTACAGCTCTCCTACTGACAGAAGGAAGGCAAAGTAGCCAAGTTATATGCTGGAGGTGTTCTCAGAACAGGTTAGCACATGTTCATTACAGAAGCTATTTATTTTCCAGATTTGCCTGTGCAAGCCTGAACTATTAGGTTCTGCAAATCAATGCTAAAACCATGAGAAGCAAAACCAATAGGTTTTAGAGCCTGAAGTGAGTTACAATTAATTGATATAAACAATAGAATATAGGGTCTTTTCGGCAGTATCGTTAGGAAAATTAGAAAAACTCTGCCCTGTCTTTAGCCAGTTTTGTAATTTCGGTTCTTTGGTGACTTCATTTAAAGATTAGTAATGAATAGGGCTGTGCTGTTATTAAATGCTGCTCACCCTATTTTTAATTTTTTTTTTTTTTAAAGTAAAAGAATTACGATGAAAACCTGTGTGTTGTTTGTGTCTTCTGATAATCATGGAATAGTAGGGTATCCAGTACATCGTTCTGTTTTTTGCATAATTTCAAATGAAAGAAATCATAGAAAAATACAGTATGAAATAAAAGCATAATATAGAGGTTTTTAAGTAAGATAAGTTCCTGCAGATAGCTCAGAAAATGTTAAACAAAGAAAAATTGTTAGGCATCCACCAAGGTTGTTACAGAGAGTTTTTTAAAGGTCACATTTCTGTTTAACTTGGTAATAAAATAATAAAACACTCTGTGTTTTTCCTAGGTACTTTATCTGAACATTAAAAAATGTAACTGGAAGAAAACAAAATCAATGATATCTCTTTATTCCATTAACATTATGTGCATGGGACAATGTTAACTGTGTCAAAAATGTCAGTGAGTTCCAACAGACAAAGCAGAAAAAAAAGAGAAATATTTGAATACACTGCCACTTACAGAGTAATAGCTGTTAAAAATTAATAAGCATCCTGCTCTAGGTACTGGTTTTGTGGGGTTTTTTTGTTTGGGGTTTTTCTAATTTATTTAATTGCATGGGGAAAGCACAGTCCTTTCTTGCAGACTTCAGACAAATAGGCTGCACTCCACTGCCTGTATCTTGTTTTCTTCAGGCCTGACATCAGACTGCTAGATGACATCACTGCAAACCACTAATTTAAAGTTTATTGCTAGTGCTTTACATTTGTTTACATTTGCACTTGGCACTCTCTTTGAAGTCTATTGACATTACATATATCCTCTCCCTTACTCTTTTAACTTTCTTACCAGAGGATGTTGGCTGACATTATTCTTTACCTCATTAGTGTCGTAATAGTTATTGTGGGATTTTTCATTTTAATTGTGTTGTAGTGTGCACTAGTTTGTAAGGAACCTTTCATGGAGTGCAGGAGGAACGATGTGGAATCAGAGAAGTGTATTTGTGCTATAGTTTCTCTATGATTAATTATAGTCTGATTAACAAATATATAAGCAGAAACAGCCTTCCATGAAAGCCTTGATTTGTGCATTTTGTGTCTGGTGTGCACAATCTTGAAGAACAGTTTCTACTTCTTTGGTGAGAATTTTTATTACAGTCTTTCATCAAAATAAATGATAAATAATGGAAGATAGAATCCTTTTAAAGGGATATTTATCATCGAAGCAAAGAATAAATTAATGTTAAACTCAGATCTACACTACTCATGGATGTTCATGGAGGTTTGTAATTAGGTGTTTGTGCAAAGGAGGTTCATATACTGATTAAGATATGACTGGGCAGACTCTGAATTTATGTGTGCAGGTGCACAGTGATAAACCACTTTCTGTTATTAGATCTTTAAATTAGACAACGTGGGGGAAGGGTTTGATTCTTTTTCAGCATCCCACCACTGACTGGCTTCACACACTGCATTGCTGTGGATGGGGTGAATTTGGGGTGAGCGATTCTGAAGTTTATGCATACTAGAGACACCAGTGTATTTATAGTGATAAAAGATGCTAATCTGAGCAGATGGTGCAGTGCTTCTCAAAGTGGATTTATGAAATAGAGTAGTGAAGGGAAATCCTTTGTAGTTTATGTGCAGGGAGTATAAACCAGTGGTCTATAAAAGCGGGTAAAAAGCAGGAAGAAAATACAGTAAGAGAAGCCTGAACTCGCAGCTGAATTTTGAGAGCAATTAGGGTTACGATTTCAGTTTAACACTATAAAGAAACTACTGCTAAAGATACTAGCTGAACTATTTGATCATCTAGAATGGTAAATAGGCATAATCTGAGTTACTTCAAATCATGAATAAATGGGCGCTCCTCTCATTTTATTAAAATAGGAGAGAAACTATGAATGAATTCGAAACTCTGAGATTAACCTTAGTCTTGTTTGAGGACATCTCCAACAAAGTGTGAGAATCTAAGGCGACACTGAATTGCTGCAATCATCTGTGGGAGTCACATCAAATACAGTGGTTCTGTGCTGCCCCGTGGCAGCCTTTCTCTTTTGGATATCAGTTGTCTGTAAATTTAAAAAAAAACATGTAAAATATGAATTACTAAAGCAGTGGAATGGGCTGTAGTTATGCTGTGGTGTGTGTTGGGAGTGAATAATTTGGGAGTTCGTAATAGGATAATAAAGCTTTCCATCTCCAGTTATTTGATTCAGAACTAGTTTCAGTTGGTAGGAGCTGCACTTGTGCTGGATTAGGAGTAAAGTCCCTGATCCAAGAACCAGCTGGATTTTGGCCTCATGCTTCGCTTTTGAGTTCGATGTGCTGTTACCCCATCCAGCAGGCAATACCTACCTAAGTGATATTTTATAAAAGTATAGTTGTGTATTTAAATATAAAGCCAGGTGTTAGCAAATGTTAGAAATTTTGCTGAAATAAATTTAATCTGCTTCTCATTAAATGATAGTTTAGAATTAAAAAAATTACAAAACTGAGAAAGCCAACAGATTTCTTTCACTTCAGATTTTCCATGGAACAGCAGAAAGCAAGCTTCCTTTAGGAATGCTTTTATTTCACCTTCTACCTTCTGTGCTTTTGTGTCACACTTGACTGCAAAGCCCAAGCATCTGAGGGCTTTTTTTGTGTTGGTTTTATCAATTAAAGGTTTATAATCTTGATGTCCTTGCTTTCCTGCAAAACTAGTAATTTTTATTTTCTGTCGGAGTTAATCGCACAGTCCCCTTTAAAATTACATATGTGACACTGCTGAGTTTCTTTGCCCAGACTTGCTTTGACATGGAATTGCTGACTGATGGCTCTGTTGTAAGCCACTAATTATGTTTCTATCACCAAGTTGTGGCCTTTGTTAGCACACAGGCAACAAGAGTATATTCCCTCTGAATGCTGTAGAGATTACATTTCTTCTCCTCCTTCTCTTCCTTCAGGAACACTTTCTTCCGCTTAACTGTTTTGCTAACAGCAAAGTTTTTCCTATGATAAGCAGGCAGATCTTACTTCTCTAATTTGATTCCCTAGCAGCCTCAACGGGAAAGATCCCATATTCTTATTTATTGCAGCAGATATAAATGGAACACTTGCTCCCTTCTCAAGGATAACATTTTGCTCTTTTGTGTACATTGAAGACTCATTCAAGTATCAGCACCCTTGGTGGTGCAGTGTTATGGAACACTTGAGCTAGATATGTCCTTTTCTTTTGCCTGAGAGCTTGTCGTCACCACCGTATTAACTTGAACTGCAAGTCCGATTTTGCCCCAGAATGATTCTCATGTAACTGGAGCTGCAAGCCAAATTCTGTCCCAAAGCAATTCCTGTTTTGTGAAGAAAAATAGATTTAGAAAGTAACTGTGTCCCTGTGAACCACTTTTAATCACTTCTGGAACAGCGTAATTCCTAGCTAGAATCCTGGACTGGGTTTCAGAGACCTACCTTCTGGGCAGAGCTGTGTGACAAACAAGGTATGTAGTATGAACTTGGGCAACTCATTTTACCCCGGTGTGCTTCTCTGTTGGAATATGGATGGTTTAGGTCATGGACTGCCTCTTAATGCAATGTTTTGCAGCAAATAGCACTAGGGACTTGAAGTTCCATTGTAAATTTCTTGTGAGTATCTAGAGTGTGTGTAATTAATCCAACTGACACCAACTAGTGACCAAGCTTCTATAGAAATGTATGAGGAAAGTCAATAAAATGTTAGATACTTGATTTTTTCATTTATATGTAATTCATGTTTCTTATTGCCTCAGTTAATTGCTCTGTATTATAACCAGAAATCATTAGACTGATAAGCATCAGTAAGTTTATCTAGACTGAATTTTTAGCTATTCTTTTTTCTATCAAAGACCTAGACCGATAACATCTCTGAACAGATGAATGCTACTCTATTTGAAATCTTGCTTGCTCCAAAAGGTTGAGTATTTTTTCCACTTGATCTTCATCTGTAAGGATTTATAGAATTTATGGCTTGATTCCTTTGATGTGGCACTACTCCACATGTGAATGATGGGGAGCTGGAAGTCATGATGAGCATGGTTGCCAAGGATAATTGGCTTGTGCATTGTGGAGCAGCTCAAATATTGTCAGTATTGCAGTATGTTATTTGGGTGTGCATATTGCTTGCAGTTCAAAGCATTTCATTAGACCACAGTGGCAAGCTGAGCTTCCTGCTGGCAGGCTCCTTATATGTTTATTAAACAAGCTACATGAAGCACTCAACAAAGGGATCATCATTTCCAGCTATAGTCTTGGGCTTCTTTGGAAAGAGATGGAAATTAATCTGAGTAATTTTTCTTTCCATTTGCTTTTCTAATGATTGTCATATTGTGCCAGTAATTCTTGTGACTTTCTGTTAAACCTAAAAATCTGTTTGCTGGTGCATAGGTTGGTGGCAAGAGTAGCTGTGGTGCACTGTGTTAATTGCTAAAAGAATTGTTAGATCCTGATAAACACACTATTTGTTAAAAATTTAGCAGTGGCCTTCAAAGCAGGCTTGTGCTTGACTTCTTGTCCTTAAACATTTTTTATGTGTTTCTGGCACTCTGAATCCAAATGTCTGTGTTTAGACTGTGCCGTGGTATTTTTCTCCTTCAGCATAAAGGGGTGGGAGAGAGAGTTCAGTATGCCTAATCCTCGAGGAAGAGCTCAAAGACTTTCAACTACTTTACCTGCCCACAGTCAAAGCTGGCAATTGTCTAAGCTACATCACCTTTCAAGTAGCAATATCAAGATTTATTGGCATCTGTCTTAAAGAGTTAGCATTTAAAGAATCAGTCTGAGTGTGGCTAATTTTGTGACACAGCAATTGACTGGTTTCATTCATTAGAAAATTGTTCCTATGGCAACCTACAGCCTAGTGTTTCGCAAATGTTCCCCCAAGTTGTACTTTTCACTGAAATTGCAGGGTTGTACTTCGACATGAACCTTTCTCTTCTTGCAAGCCTGAAAATGAAATGATTTTCACTAGAATGTTACCAGTCAAAATACGTATTCTTAAATTCTAATGAAACTGTGTTTTGCTGGTGAATGGTCATTTCACTGAGACTGCATTTCTACATACCTTGGCCACAGTGCCAGCATAAAGAGATCTGTCCCAAGCCATTCTTTCCTACTCTGGGGCCATCTCCTCATCTGTGCCAGCGTTACTGTTTTGAAAGCACAGAATTTAGCCAGGTTAAAAATAATGGATTTTTGCAGAGTTGTTTAACTGATATCACCACGTGTCCCCAGAGGAAGGGCAGTACGCAGATGGCTAACAAAGACTGGAGTCATCAGAGCAAAGACAGAACAGCCTTTGCCAGCATCACCACCAGGAGCCCGTAGTGTGGAACCATCCTTTCAGTCTTGCACTTTCATCTGCCTGATGTTCAAGTGTTATTTTGGTTATTTTGGTTTTCTATACACGAACAAGGTAGATCCAGCGCAAGGTAGCTTATATGCTATGCTTTTCCATTCAAAACAAAACAACAATCAAAGCCAATTGATTTTGTTTTTCCAGTATAATGAATTCAGCCAAGCTCTAAACAAGGCAAATGGTATTTGCTCCACTGCAGTCTTCTTTATTTTTTCAAGAAACACCTGACCTCAGAAGGAGTTGAGAGTTGTGTCCAGAGCCTTACAGGAAATCCTGTAGGAGAAATAGCTCTGGCAGGAGAGAAAAAAAAATGCACAACACTGATAACTGAAAGATGCCTGTGGTCTGGCTTCACTCAACTTGAGCAGAGGATGTCAGATTGTCTCATTTTGTACACTGGACATACCTTCCTCCAGCAAGCTCATCAGCACACAGTCACTCTCATCCTGTGACTCCATGTGCCAGGTGCAGCAGGGCAGCCTGGGCTGCAATTCACTGTCCCCCTGCACTGTGCAAGCAGGGCCCCTGGCTCTGAACTGAGGTCAGGGATTATTCTAAGCTGGTAGCAGAAATCACATCTGCCCTTCCCAACTGCACATCCTGTGGTGCCAAAAACAAGATGGAAGGATGTGGGTTACACGTGCCCTAGCATGCTGCAAGTACCATTCTTTCAGAGAGGGACGAAGGCTGCATGAGCCAGTGCATGGCTTTTCACAAGGCAAATAGACATTACAATACTTAATGTCTCAGGGCTTGGTGCATACAAGATTGAACTTTTTTTAAAATTCAAAATTGAAGCCCCACTTAAGCAGGCACAAGCTGGTGCAGCCAGCAGTCACCCATGGAGTGATCTGCTTTGGGTAAATGATTCCCTTTTACTGATTTATTTCGGGTTCTTAAAAAAAATATTTCTTAAGGAAATAATCATAGAATTTGAAAAATATATTATGATTCCTCTTAAAAACACACCAATGCTCTGTTATTTCTCCTTGTGAAACCCATTCTGTGTTGACAATGAACTATTCTAAGGTTTGTGTTATTATGAGGTAACTTACAGGTTACGTGAAACACTAATTTTTGCCTTGTAAATTTAATTTCTTTGCCCACTTGTCTAATCTTACAGGAACACATGGCTTGTCATGCTTGCTTGACTAATCTTACATATTTATTTAGCTTCTTACTCATCAATATGAATTTGGTTGCCTTTGTATATTTTACTACTCTCTTGTAAACTGATGCAAGCTATGGGTCACATCCTCAGCTGCAGTAAATATGTGTGTCACTGTTAAAATCTCTGATACCTACATACTGGCTAAGATGTAGCCCTTTATTTTTTCACACTTTCCATTGCAAAGACTTACTGTGTTTCAGAGGGTGAAGTGTTAAAACTGTACCAATTAGTATAAAACACTCTTCTTGCCTTAAAAAACAATGTCCTTTCACTAAACCAAATGAAATTTAAAGCAGAACACTGTTCTGTGTATAAGGTCAAAACAGGTTACAAAATCCATTAAGATAAAGATGTGATTTAGAGTGCTACATTAGTTATGTCACAGAGGTTAAGAGAGTTTACCTAATAATCAAAGTCTGATTTAGTATTTCTTGTGGCAGAAGGTTCAGCTACTTTACTTGTACTAGCTTGCTCCAAGTTTGTTTCTACTAAGTAAACATTCCTTTTGAAATAATCAATTTTGAATGTCAAAGGTCTGAAACTCTCCACAAAGGTATGATGTGCAATCTTCAAGATGGCACAAGGAGCAGCTCTGCACACTAATGTGCACTGTACCCTGTATCTCTCTTGGAAAGTTTTCCAGTAGGAACCTTTAAAATAGAAATTTTTCAATTTTTTTTTTTTTGGTAGAGGGGAGTTATATCCAGTTAGAGCTAACTTTAGTTGCATGTTGAATGGCAATTGTTGGAAATCTTTAGTAAAAAAATAGATAATTTTAGGTGTACAGAAATTGTCACTTAGTAGCAGTTTATTTTTCAGGTCCTAAAAAAAGGAAACTCAACCAGTGTTGTCATTTTGCCATCTCTTGATCTCTCCTGCTATCACTCCTGTGGAGTGGCTCTTCAGTGAAATTCTGGTCTGTTGCAATCAGTGGGACATTTGCACAAGAATTCACTGGAGCTGGAGCTTCATCTGCTGTTCCTTTCCTGCTGAAAAGTTTTGAGATCTAATGACTATTTTTCAATTTATAACTTTTCCCCTTTTTCTTCTCATTCCATTTCGGAATATTTATTGTCTCATTCTGGAGTCTGGCCAGGTTGTGTATCTCTTCTCTCGTTTTATGGCTAATCTCACTCTTTTTTCAATCAGCTCATATATACTCCACTGAATTTCATTATCTACAGCAATGACTTAGAAAACAATCAAACAAAATGTTCATCATAAACTATATTTGGTACTTTTTAAGACCTTCCCCTGGGAGGGAGGCTAGCCTTTAGTACATCCAGGAGGCTTGGTGTGTATGCTGCCATCAGATCCAACAGGTACTTCTTTTGAGGACTTTTAGCCTGAGTTCTTTATTGCCCAGGTACCCAGCAGAGGCTAAGCGGGTGAAAATGAAGAGATCCACATGTTTTCCTTGGAGGTCTCACTTCTTCCTTTCAGAGACACAGTGACTGTTGGTCTCCCTTCATGAATTTCAAGAGCTTCTGTTTAGTTCACACAATAGCTGATTTTAAACGATCACTTTCGTTTTCCACACTATTCAATCTCTGTTCCCTCAAAAAACAATTTTGGCAGTAGTGCATTTTTGCCCAGGTTTAAAGATGAACCAAAGTCCTTAAAATATGAGTTTGGGTTTACTTCCATGTTCAAGTTTAGGTTTAAATTTAAACATCATACTGTTTCTTTTCGATCCTGCGTACTAGAGGTTCATTGTCTCTTATATAATCCTTTGAAAAGTATTTCTGATCCATTCTCGGAAACATGATATATACAAACTTTGCATTACTTTGTTTTCTATTTGTGGGACTGAAGCAAGGTCTGCCAAGGGCAGGGGTGACATCTCACCAACAACTGCTGGGAGACGCACAGAGGGGCCAGCAATTCCTCTATGCCTTTTACATTTCTTTTGCAAACTGAAAAGTCCAGGTTTTATTCAAAAGATTCTTTAGAAAGCCCATTCATTCACACCTTAGGATTTGAGTTAGGTATTTGAAGGTTTTTTTTTTCAAGTAAAGGCTGTATTTCATACAATGGCTATACCATCTGTTCTTTACCACTGGTTCTTGGCTTCTCAGCACCAGCACCACAAAAAAATGGCTTATGTGGTCAGTTTTGTACAGAAAGTACAGCCAGCGCCTGCATTTTCTTGTATCTATTACTTGAAAGAATTGACTTGTATCATAACTGCACATCTTAGACAGTAAGTGCATTAGTATGCGGAGAAAATAGTTGATCTCCTTAGGAATTACTTCCCTCATGGAAATAAAAATGCTCTTGCTGTGTTCCATATTTTCTTACCTTTGCCTTTACCATATTTTCTTACCTTTGCCTTTACCATATTTTATCAGCTTGTAAATAAAAAAATCACTTTCCTTCCTGCCTGCCTTCCTAATCTTGAGATGGAAGTCCCTATGAGAGCTCAGAGTAACACTGTACACCTTCGATATGTGTCACCACTATGGTCAGTATTATCACAGGAGCAGACATGTCCATGTAGGGTACTGAAACTGGACTTTATAAGGGGAAGAAAGAAAAAGAAAGGTTATCCAGAACTTATTATTGATTTCATTTGGTGAAAATAAAAAAAAATTTAAAAATCCAGAATTCTTTTGTTGACATTAAAATAACTCCAATGACTACATGAAATGGTGGATTAAAAGAAAAAAAAAGCTTTGATCAGATTTCTTTTAGAAAACAGGTATTTCTGAGAGTAGCATTCTTAGCAATGCTTTTTTTCCTATGGATTAATTCCTATTAGATTCCATTGTTTCTAACAGATACAACTTCCAATGGAAGTTTTCCCTACTAATGCATCCCTCTCTCCTATGCTCTAGGTGTACAATGAGCACACTCTGCATTTCTTCACTCAGTAGACATGTGTTAATAAAAGTTTCTCCTTTAGTTGGTGACTTACTTTCAAGAAACTTGCCAGAATCTAATATGTTTGAAAACTCTAGACCTCTGCTAGGTTTGGTTGAGGTTGAACAAAAGATTTAAATGTAGGTAGACATCAAATGAAAAAAAGTTTTTTGTTAATGTATTCCACTCATTTATATTAACACAATGTGTGTCTTTACATGTAGCCAAAGGTCTAGTATATGGATGAGTTCTCAGGAAGTTTCATTTCCTGGTTTTTATACCTTTTTTCTGGTTCATGGAAGTGGCTTGTGAAACAAGAAAACAAAAATACTTAATTTTAAAGGTGACTGGTGGAAAGATAGGTAATTACTCTTTCCATGTAGTCTCCGATGTAAGCAAGAATTGTAGAATCGTTCTAATAATTTAGGAATTATGCAAGAGAGAAAATTATTTTAATATGTCCTAAACAAATAGCTGTAAAGTATACATTTCAGAGATTTTATGGGGTTTCGGGAACAACTTTGTCAGAAAACTACCAATGTTCATTATGTCAGCTTGTGCAAAGCAACTACTTTTCAGTTGAATGATGAGATCTACTAGTATAGTTTTTCTCAAGCTGAAGCCTTAAGTCTTGAGGACTGGGGAGCATCACACGTCTTACTTTGTTTCCTTTCTGAGCTTTTAGGGAAATAACACTATTTAAAGTAGTAGCCAGATGTCCTCTTTCAGGTTCTCATCACAGAGGTTACTACAGGCTGGTAAAAGTTCCTGCCCAGATTTGTTTCACAGTGAAGTAATTTTTTGTGTGTGCTTCTTAATATGCTCCAGACAAAATCAGATAATTTAGTTCAGATCAGCAATTTACACAGCTTGAGTTGTCTTAGCTCTTCTTGTTTCAAGCATATTAGCTCTCAAACCTTTTCTACCAGCAATGTGGTGACATTACTAATTTATAGCAGGAGCTATTACTGAGCAGATTTGGGCTGAGACGGAAGAGGGCATTTCTGTATGGTCCATGTCTGAGCACCAGGTAATTTGATACAGGTTTTAGAAGGACAAATGTGCTCAGGTGCATAAAGATGTTTACCATACAAGATCTGTGAAGGCATGAATAGCCTGGGAGAAAAAAAAAACCAAACCAAACTATATTAAAAAGCCCCAAAAATTCTAGTGAATAAAAATTAATGAAGAAACATAACAAAATACAAAAATAACAATGAACATATAATACATGTAGGTTTGTTAAAACCTGTTTAGTAGTGACTGACACTACTTCAGACCTGTCTACTGTGCTACCTGTCTTTTGAGACTTTTCATGTTTTATAAACTTATTTTATTTCTAAGAAAGAGCTAAGGAAACAGAGCTGTAGTAAAACTTCATTTGACCTGAGCACCATATCATAGCCAACTTCCCATAACATGGAAAGTTGTTAAATAGAGGGGGAGGGCGGCAGGGAACCAGCACTGATTTGCTTGGGCACAGCCTTACTGGCTCTAGCAAACTACACACATAGATCTAGTTAATTTAAAATGAGCTAAAATGTTATGAAGAAACGACCAGTGCTTTTGAAACTGGTTCTAACTGATGACTAAGCAAGCTCTGCCAAGCAGAATAAAAGCATTTTACCAGAAGTTTTGAACTCTTCAGGTCTCAAAGGAAATGTAGAGTCATGTTGGGTCACACTGACACAGCGCGTTCAGGAACAGGCAGTGGGATAAGGTGTTCCTAAGTCAGAAGTTGGTGTCCTTTCCTCTAAATCAACACTAAACTACAGTAGTTAGTAGGCAGTCACATGGCTGGAAGTTTAAAATACTATATTTTTCAAGATATGAAGTTGGCATTTATAGACATGGCTGGCTTGTCTGGAAAAACATTCATGGCTAAACTGCTCTTGTAGTTTCAGGTAGGTGTCTTATAATTTATATAGCTGTTTGTTATCATGTGTGCAGTGCACTGTGCTAATCTGTAACTGCCGTGCCACTACTTTTGTGTTTTGATGTTGAGCAAAATGTGTGTAACGTAAATGGATCTAATTTAGATATGGTTTGTTAATCCACTGTTAAACTATTAAAGAAAGGCACTGCATTAAAGTCCTTATTAGATTTAATGCTATTATTATTAATTTTAAAAATGCAATCTGAGCCTCTTTCAAAATGTAGTAATTGCCACTTTCAAGTTGCTTTAAAAATGGAGAGCTGCACAGAACTGCTGTCAGGGACCTGCTGGCAACTTTCATGGCCCATGCAATGAGCAGCCATCCTGAATGAGTGTTTTTGGAGTGTTAACCAGAAACAGCCTTTATTAAGGTAAAGTGTGCTGTAGTAAATTTACAAAGTTAGAAACTGTCCTCTAAATTGCTAATAGGACAAAATATTCATAACTATTGACAAGGTATTTATCTTTTTAGGGAAGTTGTTAGTAGAAGACAGAACAGAATAAAACAATGTAGACTACGTCTGAATTAGGAAGAACCTGGATTTTTCCTGACAACATTTATCAGAGGAGATCTCTTTTGATTAAACCCTCCTTGCTGGCAGTAAACCCACAGATTACTTTTACCAGATCTCCCAGACCTGGACAACTATTACTCACTTACTGAAATGTCTGTGTATTCCTGCCACTTTCAGTATTCATACTTGGAGCTGCGGAACTTTAATGGAGTTGCACTTGGGTGGATTTCTGCTTGGTTTTGTATCCTAGAACAGACAGTGCAGTTTTTGTGTAGGATACAGGGACAAAGCTATTGGTTACAGCTACAGGTTTGTGTATGAAGAGGGAAGAAGTTATCGATAGTGAAAAATACTGTAATTTATGCTTCTTTAGATATGTTCCCGTGTTTCCTTTGAAACCCTGCAGATGAGAAAGTCTTGTAGAGATTATGTTTTGAAATTGGGACAGCTCTAGCTTACCTGGTAAAGATAGTCTTAAAATATGATTAATAGACTTCATCTTTCAGGGAAAGAGAAAAAAAAAAAAGGGAGGAAGAACTTATGAAAGTATGCCACTATCACTGGAGTGTACTTGGAAAAAATTCTGAGGTCCCTTAGAATGTTAAGAGAATAGCAGTACAAGAGCATTCCCAGGCTGAAATATCTCCCCATCCTCATGACAATGAGGAAGGGGAGGGATCTCAAACAATGCAGTTGTGGGGTGCATCTCAACATCTCCTCTTGGAGCCACTCTGCTTTGTATAAGTGAGTGAAGAGCTGAACCATACAGATACTGATGATTTGCAGGGCTAGGGGGGAGAAAATTTATTTTTATTATTTATCCAAACCAGAAGAACTTGAACAGAAAAAGATTAACAGATCTACCTCAAAAATAGTCTGAAACCCTACATATCAGGATGCTTACACAGGACGTGGGAAACAAGTAGAAAACTTCGAACTGTCTCTGTTCCAGGACGGTTGCATAACAATCAGGCTATTTTAGGGTAAGATTTTCTTTTATTGCATTTTAAAAAAAACCCAAAAAAACAAACAAAAAAACCCAAGCCAAAATCAAGCAACTTTGAACCAGTTTGGTGTTATTCTTTAGAGGTGGATATGTATATGTTTTGGGGTTTTTTTGAAATCTCAGAAATTTCCTGAAATGGAAGACAGTTTCCCATCAGTTCAAATTTGGACTTATATCCATGGGAGGAGGAAAGAACGTGTCGGGCAATCTTTATGAGAAAAAAAAAAAATCTTCAGAATGAGGTGAGTTAATCCTTACTTTAATGTATCTCACCTGAACCTTTTTGTTCTTATTCTGCTTTTCATCACTTTTATTTCATCTACATAAAAAAAAAGGGTAGCTCATCAGTTAAAATGAAAGAGCATGGCACCATGTATATCACTGCCAAGTGTCTGCTGTGGGACTTCTAAAAGAAAATATGAGGGAAAAAAATCCTTCTGTGTGTTTTGGGGAAATGAATTGTTAATGAATATTGTGAAAGAGCTGAAATTTGCTGTAAGGGAAAGACTGACACAGTGTTTGTCGAGTTTTCAACTCGACGCATGGAGGATCAGGTTGAGCTGTCTTGTGGTTTTGCTGGATGACGTTTGTCCATTGCCTACCTGTCATCCAAAACAAACCATCTCCTGGCATGGCCTTTTCACAGCTGCAGAGACAGTGACTGATACATGAAGTGTCAGCAAGAGGATTAGCAGCCTCTGGAATAATTTCCTGAGGCAATACGACACTGAAGTGTAGCAGAAATGATTAACTCATTGTCCAGTGTAAAGAAATTTTGTGACTAACACAGTTCATTCAGTTTTAACTGTAGGTTGCTTATCTGTGACATGAATCTAATAATACTGAGACATATCTGGTTTCTAAAGGAGTTTTTGTGTTCCTCTGCAAAAGCCAAAAATCAACCCAGAGGAAACAGTATTATTTTAAAACCAGCAGAAATAGAAAGCGAGATTATGCTTAAAAAAACAGGTGAGAGCACCCACAGTTTTGATTTATTTGCACCATCTATTATTTAACAACATCTAATCCTGAATGGGGCTCTGGATCATTACTGTAATAATATTCTGGATGTATTAATAAGCAATGACAGTATACCAAAAGATACTATAAAAATGTTTATGATAACAGTAAATATGTTAGCTTACAAAAAACCAAACCAAGTTTATCCACCTACCTAGTCTTACAGTTTATGGGCAAAAAGATTATTCATTTCTTCAGCAGTGCAAGAGATAAGCATGAAATTTTACAGGAGACACTGTAGATGATCTACAGATTATACAGAGTGAGAGTCTGATTCACCACCTGCTCACTGGGAATAATCCATCAAGAATATCCATTCAGATAGGAACTTCGCATTTTTCTGTTATCTTTAGTAGGGCACAAGAGTCCAGTGATATGGAGTGTGCTGCTAACCCAAAGGCTGATTCAGACATCATTTCACCTGAGGAGGAAGTGTTGAAAAATAAATATATATTGAAGCTATATTGGTCACCTGTGCTCTTAGTTTAGGGAAGAGCACAAAAGCACACCCCAGCTAATACTCTATGTGAAGGGAAGAACAGTTTCATAAAAGAGAAGGAAAAAAAACATTCCTGCTACTGCCTTTTCTGGGTCCTTCAGGAACGAAGCTGGATGAAATCATGTGTTCTTTTGTTTCTCCTTTCTCTTTGCTGGGAAGAGAGCAGGCTTCCTGCCACCCAGCTGGGGCAGGGCTGAGAGGTTTCCTTTCTCCTGCAGTCTCCAGGGCGCTGAGATGAAGGCTGCCTCCAGCTGCTCTCTCTTACCTGATATCAGTTCATTTAGTTTATCTTACCATTGTGCAAAACCTGGTTCAATGAGAATTACCACCAGGAACACTTGGGACATTTTTAGAGTGCTTTCCTTTGGAAATAGGTGTGTATTACTAGCAGACATCTAGTAACTTTTGAAAGAGTTGACCACCGGTACCTAAATCTGATAGTGAGTTAGTGATTTATGGAATTTATTAAATATAAATCATGTAAAAATGGGCAACTGTCTTTTAAGAAAAAGCCCTACAGTTTGACCAAATTTCTTTTTAGACACCAGAGGATCTAAATGGAGAAGAGCCAATATGAATGCCTCAACTCTTGGACAGCTCTCATTTGGCTTTCCCATTTTATCAGACATCAGGAATTCTACTGAGACTCCTTTGGCAAAGACCAGCTGAAGCTTTTTTCTAAACTTTGGCATTTATAATTTTTTTAATATAGTGTGAGCTCAGGCTTCACCACTGGATGTTGTGAAGTTCAGAAATCAAGTCAACCAGGAGACAGAAATGCTTAGGGAAACATGCTTTTCTAGTTCTGGTATTTTATATTTGATTGATATTATTTTATTCTGCCTTGATTTCTGAATATGCATTTGTAAAGTTTTTGAGGAACTCTCAAAACAGGGATCCTGAAAGTCTTTCCCAGATGGGACTCCAAATTTTCACACTTGAGCTTGGTGTGAACAAGTTCCAGGTGGTAACATAGATTTTGTGACAGAACAGGGTTTCTGGGTCTTGAAACTATTGACATCTCTGATGAAAACAGCAGTGAAGTTGATGGTCTCACATTGGCTTGTATTGTTTTTTAACAAAATTTTGGGGTATTAGTTTGTTTTCTGATTATACATTCTAAGAAAGCGGGAAAACAAAATTGTGAGTAAATCTTTTTGACAGTGAAGTTTTTATGCTTATAAATTTAGTGATTTCTATTTCCTGTTTTCATCATAATGGCCAGAGTAATATATCTGAGTGAGTTTTTCAGCAAAATCCTGACGGAGACAATGTAATATCATTTGATCTCTTCTGCTAAAGTCAGAGACTACTATAGAACAGCAAACGTGATAGCACAGCTACTTGAACCACCCTCTTTTAGACAAAATGGCTTTTATTTTTTAAACTGCTAACGGATCACAGAATGGTGGAGGCTGAAAGGAACCTCTGTAGGTCATTTGGCCCACTATTCCTGCTCAAACAGGGACACCCAGAGCCAGTTGCCCAGGACGATGTCCCTGTGGTTTTAGAAGATCTCCAAAGAGGGAGACTACAACATCCCAGGACAATCTGCGCTAGTGCTCACTCACCCTTGCAGTACAAAAGTGTTTCCTTACCTTCAGAGGGAACCTCTTTTGTTTCAGTTTATGATATTGCCTCTGATTTTGTTCTACTTTGAACATCTCTCACTTCTCATTATGTTGAATCAGCGGCAGTATCCTCCTCAGAAACAAACTGGTTTACAGCTACAGGAGGAATTGATCATAACGATACATCCTCTCACCTAGAAAAAATATTGTATGAGACAAGAAATAGGATAAGAAAGCAGCTTGAGCAATTAATCCATTCTCGAACTTCTTGTCCACAAGTCTCAGAGCACAGAAATGAGGGGGAGGGGGGAGAGGGAAAGGCGGTTGAAGGTTGGGGCGGGGGGGGGACTGTATTTGAAAAGGAAACACATCTATTCTCAAAATGCAGTTTGTTAATGAAAGCCATAAAAATGCAAGCAAAGAACATTTTGCTAGTTAAAAATCAAAAGCTTTCCTCTTTATTTTGAGGAAGGTTGATTACTTGATGGAAGGGCTTACTTTTTTTCCCCAGTGAGTGACAGTGGTCTTACAGGCAGTGGAGTAAGGAATTTATTGGTGCTTTGCCAAAGTGGACAGAGGGGAAGGGCGCACTGGGTAGGGATGTGTGGTAACAGATGTATGTTCATTTAGCCTTGCTCGAGATTTGATAAGAGCGAAGCATGGATTTAAACATTCAAACGGTAAACATCTACTGTCATTAAGTAGTAAATTATTTAAATACACTGTATGTACTGAATGCCCGTTTTCCTGCTTGGCTTCAATGAAAGATACTTTCTGATAGTATACTGTCCTCCTCTGGCATCACAAGCCTGTTTCTTAGGTGATGAATTTGCAAATACTTAATATAGAAATACTTCTAGACTTTAGAAGAAAGTTACTGATATATGAGTAACTTTGTTCCAAAGGTTTTTTTTCCAAGAACTAGACCAAATGCTTAACAGAAAAGAAAGAAACAAACCCTAAACAGAGGAAGCCAGCACAAGTAACATCCCCAACCCCACACAGCGAAACTGAACTACATAACGAGAGCCTAATGATACAGTTCTTCTATGTTTATGAGTCAAAAGTGCCTTATTTACTCTGAACTAATGTTAATATGCCTGTTCCAAGAGCCAGATAACTACTTTGTAGATATCTGCAGCCTTCCTGCTACCTGGTCTTCTTATAAACACATGTTGTTCGTACCTTTGCCCTTGAAATACAGGCTAAGGCTACGGAGAGATTGTTATATGGCATGTGTGGGTTTGTCTGAGCGCATGAAAGAAATACAATGTTGGGGGGAAGAACCACACCTTTTTGTTTCCCCTAGATCCTCATGTAACATCTACTTCTTTATACAGTCCATTTTTATAAGTGTAGTCAAGTATTTTTATAAGTTCTGCATAACTGGACTTCATAATTTTGCTCCTATTATTTCCTGGAGGTTACTACCTTCTCCGTTTGAAGAGATAAGACAGTTTCTGTAGTTGATGGCTAATGCTAATGGCATTGTACAACATTGTACAGTATGTTGAGGGAGTCCTGCAGATCATCACATCCTGAAAGATGTGACTAGTTCTGCTCATATGGGCACAGTTCATCTTTGCATCAGGCTACTAACCAGTATGGAGGATTTTTCTTCATGAGAGTGGAAACTTGGAGAGATACCTGGCATGGAAGGAAGTGATTGGTTGGATTGGGAGCATCAAAACAGTTTCTGAGAAATGTGCTGCAGCTGAGTTTTCTCCCCAGATGCTCACTGCAAAATCTGACCAGGAGTATTTTCTTTTACTTGTAAATGTGGAGGGATGTCTGCAAATTTCTAGATGCTAAACAAAAATATCTTTCATAGTTAGATTTTATCAAACTTACTATTTTATCGTAAGACATATGAACACTCCACAAAGATAGCCTTTTAAGTCACAGTATTTACTATTTTGTCAGGAAAACCTAAAAATAAAATTAATATTTTTTTAGTTGTAAAATGGGGAACTAAATAAATGGACACTATTTCTATGTTGAATAAGTACTAATATGGCTATGTTTAATAGAAGGTACCAACATTGACTGAAACATCAGTCACTTCAATATGTAGGCCATCAGTTAAGGTTGTAACTCTGAACATCCTCATTTACAGAAAAATTCTGAGTTTGAACCACAGAAGATTTTTTTTTGAAATGCTGTAATAGTAAGAGAAACTGAAACTCTTGGTCTAGAAATTCTGTTGCTCCAAACTTCAAGTTTACACTAAGTAGAACAGCAAAAAGCCAGAAAATTCATGGAAGATATCCAGGGTCTTGAGTGTTACAGTATTATCTTCAGCTTGTCTTCATTTAGAGTAGCCTGAAGGTTTACAGAGCTTCTTCCAGCTGCCAGTACCCTAAAAAGACAGTACATGTGCCAAGCCTATCTGAATCACACCACTGCTCAGCAGTGACCTTGCCTTACTTCCAAGACGCTCCTATTTCAAGGCAACACAGTGGTCAGAGCCTTTAGCTGTGCGTTTGCCGAGTCAACACTTTTCCAGCCTATCTCAACCGACCAGGCAACAGCGAAGAACCTGTACTTACCTCTTCCTTCTGCTGTGCTGAAATCCCTTAAAGTACTGTGAAGGTTAGTGCATATATATTTGTGTGCTAGTCAAGAAGTCTTGTACTACTTTTTGTCCTCTGAGAATAGTAGGACACAGTACAGGGAGGTCATGATGAACAATTAAGCGGACACTATTCCTTTTTATTGCCATATAGTAATTGTCCCTTTGAAAACTCTGAACAGAAGGTGTTCCCCAATAAAGGTGTGAATGCAAGTACAGCTACCTCTGATGTTCTTAGCTGTGCTAAGAATCAAATCTTTTGTGAAAAGAGACAGTAGAACAACCTAGTTAAAAGAATAGGTGTGCAGTGCCAAATTATTATGGCTGACTTTTTTCTTTCTGCTAGCCTTTCATTTGGTTTTTTATGTACCATACTGAAAGCTACATGTGGTGGAATTATTTGTACCAATCTATGAACTGTAAAGAGAACTTTTGCTCTCTCTTTTTTCTAAAAATGTGTATGAAATAACATGCAAATTGTTAAAGCAATCAGTGTTAAATTGTGTTTCTATCCTTCTTAGTATATCCTAATAAGGTATAAAAAGAACTTCTGAAATTTCAACCCCCCTCTCATTTACAGAAGTTAATCTCTTTTAGGACTTTGGGGGGTGGGGGGGAGAGGGAAAGGAGGAGGGAAGCTTAATCATGTGGGCATGCACCTATACCAAAAAACCTGATTAGTAGATCAGTCTTGTCTAGGAGTAATTACAGGGTGCTACCTAAGAGGTAACACAAGGGTCAGAAAGAGTGTTGTGAGGCTGTCAGTTGTGTGGCTGCTACTTAAGAAATTCTGCTAATCTTGACAACATTTTCCTCCACGTTGAGTAACAACAGGAGTATGGGCCAAATTTAGATCTTAAGTACTGCTTAGAAAAATGCTTTCCTATGGTTGTTCTGCCCTTCAGAACTATGGGCACAAAGCAGGCATGCTTGTTGGAGGGGTACTTTGTCACCAGTTTGAAACCCTTCTATTTTCATGTAGCAGGGCTGGCCTGGCAGCTCTGTTATTGAGAACTGTCAGGAGGTTCTGAGTCCAGCAAGTCTTTAGCCTAGTGCTGGCCATCAGAATTTTATGTAGTCTGAGAAGTCATTCAGGTCCTCACAGCAGCCACAGGCTCTTGAAGGTGATCTTTAGGGTTCCTTCCAACCCAGACCTTTCTGTGATTCTAGGGGTGGGAGACAAATGTTGAGGAACATCCTAAGGGTGATGGGACTTCTTTGTGAGTGATGGATTCTGGTTTCTAATGTGCTCTGAGATATACTAGGAAGGTAGATAGCAGATGAAGGTTCCTGAATGTAAGGTGCTGTTGGTGATATATATGTGTTGCCACACGGATAACAAGAAGAAAGTAAGTTTTAAAATAAATAACAAACTGAGTGTTTTGTTACTTTTACCTAAGTATGGTATCCCTCAAGTTTGCTTTGTTGCTTTCATACTTCTCAGAAAAACCTCACCCTCTTACTCTCAAGTATTACAGGGGATGATGTTTACTTGTGAAGAAAAATGCAAGTTTCCCAATCACTGATTTTCAAGAACCGGGAAAGGCAGGCTGCAGGCTAGCAACAAAATAATGTCATACAGTTTTACCTCACTCCACTATGCATTTTATCCTCAATGAAATCATTGTATAAGGTCATCAGATAACCACGCATACGTTAACCACTTGTCTGCTTCATCAGAAGCATTTAACACAGTAGACTTGCAAACATACTAGAAACAAAGCTATTTCTATTTCCACTACCGATTGTGACGAAATCTACACTGAGGTCAGTAAGCCAGTCATGTTCAAGAACTAGTGATCTGTGATGTCTGCAGTGGTGCCGAACGTCACAAATTCTCTTTTGATGAATAAACATGCTGGTAAATCTTGACTTTAATTGTCAGGGAATTCTTTTGGATCAGATAGCATTTATAGTAAGTGTGACACGTCTGAAAGACTGTATTTACAGTTCAATGGTGATGTTTTTTGTTAGTGTTGTGTGGCAGATTAATCATGATACAGGCAGGCACTGCAAATTTTTTCTTTAAATGGTTCTGCCAGTTAGCCTCAGTCCACATTTCTTGCGTTGCCTTTTTCCAGGGGTGAAGGACATTATTAAAAATTGAGGAGCTGTGAAGGAACCCCAAGTTTTGAGCATGTGCTCTGAAATGCAGAAAGATACAAATCTGTCATCCTATGAACAGCAATGCACCGAGCTATCTGGCAGTAGTCCATGCTGGGGTGTTTTATTTAAAAAGGATTTTTAGTTAATTTTTTTTTTGCTTGATTTTTCTTCTCTTGCTTGACATTTTGAAAATTAATTTAATTCAATGAGAAACAAGAGAGATGTTCTAGATGGCAACAACAAGCCGACTGGACAACCATTTCTCTACCCTGGAGTGATGTTTGCATGTAGGTGATCCAAAAGCATGCAGACCAGGAGTTTCAAAATCTGATGTTACAGATATGCAACTTGCAAAGTTCACTTAGCTCCGGATTCAGTGTGGAGAAGCATTATCCCCTTCTGATCTACATTAAAAAATAATAAAAATAAGAATAGCCCGCCTTTGTAGGTGATGTACACACCCTAGACACGGGATTATTTTTATAAAATTATTAGCATACCAAGAAACAATCTCCTGCTGTTGGAGAGTTACTGAGGGAAGGAATGTCTTCATCTTTGTACGTGACGCTTCAGCCAGCGTTACAATGTTAAGGCAGCGTGACATACAGCAGTTTTGATTAAACTACCTCTTTCCCTACCGTTATTGGGTCCGTTTCCCGTACTGTGCCGCTGGTCCGGTTCCAAAACTTTCATCAGGCTTTTTTTTTTTCTTTCTTTTCCTTTTTTATTCCCTTCCCCTGACAGCCAACATGTGATACTTTGTGTGCGGCGGCTCGTCCTTACCCCGCGCACTTAACACGTGTTTTTACAACTTGCCCGCACTTTACAATTAATTAACCGATTAATTCTCATGACCGAGTACGTAAGATAATGCAGGGACCGACGGCCCAGCGCGGTCGGCGGCGGTGCCGGCTCCGTGCCAGGTTTTGCTGCCGGCGGGCTGCGTGTGAGGGAAACCGCTGGGGTGGGAGTGGGCGGCGGGTCCCCGCCAGCAGCAGCAGCCCCGCCGGCAGCACCCTGCCGCCGTTGGAGCTGCGAAAACAGGAAGCGGGGTGGCCGCCGCCGGCGGCCGCGCTGATTCATCCCTGCCCGCACCGCTCCGCTGCGCGCCCGCGGAGCTCGGCGTTATCCGGAGGGGGGCGGCGCCGCGGCCGGCCGCGGGGCGGGCAGGCGAGGCGAGGAGAGACAGGCGGCGAGCCCGGCCGGTGGGAAGTTTCTGCCGGCGCTGCCGCTCGCCGTCCCGGTGGCTCTGAAGTGGTCCGGGCTGGCAATATGAGGGAGCAGCACTCATGTGTGGGTACCGGGCAGCGGAGGATGGAACCGCTGGAGCTCGCCCTTAGCCCCGCTTGCGAACTGAGTGCGCTTTTCCCTTTCCCTTCGCAGAGGAGGCCTACCAAAAACTGGCCAGCGAGACCCTGGAGGAGCTGGACTGGTGCCTGGACCAGCTGGAGACCCTGCAGACTCGGCACTCCGTCAGCGAAATGGCCTCGAACAAGGTAGGAGCCCGCGAGGCCGGCTCTCCCCCGGTGGGCGCGGGAGGGAGCGGGGTGGCACTGCCTGAGCTGCATCCCGGGGGGAGGTCGTGCCCGCAGCCTCCAGGGGCTCCGCTGGCTGCAACAGCCCCCGGCCCAAAAACTTGCTGCGGACTGCGATAAGCCTTCGTATGCGCGCTTGTGCGCAGGAAGGGCTCTCGTTGACTTTTATGCACCAGTTCCCGTAAACGTCAGGAGAAGTTGGAAAAACGGTGCGGGTCTTGGAAAGCTACACTGCTTCCCTACGCGTCTCAGTTTAAAAACAAAAAGAGATTAGTTTTGGCTGCTGGCGGTGATCTGTTCAGCCGCCTTTTCGCAGCATCCCGTTTTGATCCAGGTTGGATCCGATGATCTCTCGAGATCTCTTCCAACCCCTATGATTCTATGATTTCCTAGTAAAAATAGCATGGAAAGGTAGTAAAGGTAGCCCTCGATGCTAGAGGAGCTGCAGACCGAAGTGTGTATGGTAATAGTAGTGCTGGCGGCTCTCCCATCACGATTTGTTATGGAAGAACACGCTTAACAACCAAGACAACATCACAATAGTCGCTGTAGGCACCTAGGACCGGAGATGTGCGCCTGACGCTGAGCGTGCGCTTCCCTTCCGCCCTGGGAGCGCGCTGGCCAAGACATGTGGCGGTGGGTATGTCATCTCTGTGTGTGTTTGTGCTCCTTGAAATAAGAGTTTCCACATGCTCCATTCCTAGGTACGCTTTATTCTGTGATTTCGGTTTGCAGGGAACATGTAGCAGTGTCTCTGGAGTTAACTTTTAAAGCCGAATCACTAAGTCGGCTGTCTTGCTTCAGAACTTGATTTTAGATTTGTCATCAACTGAGAAGTTTGTGGGGAGCTATATACACAGTGACATTAGAATAAATAAGTTTTAATTATTAGACTAGTTTTGCCTCTTATGTCTGCAAAAGTAGCCAGTGATCTCGTTTAAGGCATCTTTTGACCATTTTAGGATTTTGGGGTTTTTTTTAAAGTAGGAGAATAATGGGTTCAATTGGTTCTGACTTGGCTTATGCTATTTTAAAATTTTGCTGTCTTGCTTAAACTGCCTTTACCATATATCTTCTGTTTCTTACTGTCGTGGTGTGTTTCTAAGTCCACATTTAACTCAGCCTGTGTGTAAGATGTGAAGTATTCACATTCATTCTGTGGCTTAGTTACATAATGTAATATAATTTGCCTTGTGCTGTTCTTGCCTACAGACACTCTTAGCAGTAATTAAATCTCCGCTTTGCAAGTGCACTGTCCTATTCTCAGACTGGTGTTTTCAGGTTTCGTTGCTGTTTGAAGAATCTCATTGTTCAGAGCATCTTGCATACCATACCGGCAAGTTACGACATCAGGAGTTTTGGAGTCCTAGTTTTAGCACTGTTTGAATCTAGTGACGGGTTTTTTTGAAGGCAGAAAGATCAGAGCAATTCGTAGGGCCAGATCTTTCCTTGCTAACAAGTTTGAACACCTATCAGTTCCCTGACTAGTGATGTCTGTGTAGCTACTCTTTCGCAAGATCCTGGACTTTCTTAAAGTATTTATTTATTACCTCCCTAAAACAGCAGTGTGTTTTATGAACAATGAGGGCAAACTGTTTTTAGACTACGTTAAAACTAATTGCAGATCATTGTGCCTTTTGCCAAGGGTATTCAGATTTTTACCTAAAGAGGTTCTATTTTAAAAATAAAATGTAACTGCTTTGCATCTTTAAGGAAACGCAAAGGTGTTACATCTGTTTGAACTGGTTGAAGAACAGTGTGCAGTAAATTACAGGATACACATCTTCACAAGATTTTATTCAAATGAAAAGGACAGTGTGGTTCAGAAAGTTTATCATCTCGTTGCTTCCAACAGAAGGTCATGCAGACAAGGGATTGATGTGGGTTACACAGTAAGCCTGGTTGTCGTAGTTAATCTGAAGGTCAGGAAGAATGATGCCAAGCTCTGCATCAAAACTGTAATCTGTGTCTTGCAATAATGTATTGCCCCAGTCTGCTTGATCTGTCAAATAGGGATGTGTCTAAAGCACTTTATTGCTATGTGCTGTTTCATGTTGCAGAATTTGGGAAAAGTCTGGTATTGGGAAGGAATACCTTCTGTTTGGTTTGGCAGGTCATACCTAATTCTTAAAGTAAACTTTTCCCCCTCATTTGGGAAGTTTGTTCCCCTTCTTGAGAAATCAGTGATGACTTTCAGTGTTTAGTGATTGGGGCTTTTGGGTTTTTTTTGGTTTGGTTTTTTTTTTTAAGAAATAATAATAAAGTAACATTAAAGTGACATTACCATAATGCGATTAATCGTGACTGTAAAATGGTGAGGAACATGTAGTGCAGGAGGATTTTAATTTTACATGTGTTAATAGGTAGTTCTAAAGAATAATTTTACTCCTGGTGATTAAAATAGCAGTTATACACTACCAGCTACTGTAATATAACTGCAAATTGTGACATAACTGTAAGGCATGTAGGTAAAGTTTACTCTTTTAGTTTAGAGAGAAACTGAAGTAGAGAAACTTTGCCCAAGTCCAAGAACCTAGACTTTAGTATAGCAATGAATAGTCAAGCGTACCCAGTTCTCTATCCCAAGAGTAAGTCCTGTCAAATCCTGTGAGAAAATCAGGAAAAGGAGTGTTGTTGGTACAGAAGATGGTTTCTCACCACGTTTCCCTTTCTATGGGTTTCTTTAAGAACTAGCCCATTCGTTAGTTCTCTCATTGATTTTCCCCCTTCCTTGTAAACAACAGTTAGTTTTACTTATTTACATGAACTTGTGCGAGACATAAGGGCTGGAGTCAGAACTGAGTTCTGCACCAGGCAAGAGCTTTTACCAATCGTGCAAAGGCTGCTGTTCCCTGAAGATTCAAGGAGGAAATGGTATTGTGTGTCCTGAATGCCTGAAGTAGGCCAGGGGGTGAGTCTTATCTCCAATCCCTCTCCGTGCAGCCAGTTGACAGTCTGAGCGGTTCGCTGATTGCGTCTGCGTGGAATCCCCTTACAATCAGTAATGCCTGCGTAGGACTTGCGTTAGCATATCCCAATCCGAGGGTATTTATTTCATTTAGATGCCCCTCGTGCTCAATTAGCAGTAGTCTGTGACGTGCCAGCTCACAGCTTGGGATGACTGAAAGTGGGATGAAGCAGATAGAGGATAAGATCCTTCTTCTCCCTGCTTAAAACTGAATGTAGCAGTCCCCAGATGAGCTCAGACTTCTTGTGGCAGTAAGTGTAATCCCCAAAACTTTGAAAACATGCTCTAGTTTGGCACTGGAGGAAAACAGGCGTGATGCTAGGCTGCTGAAGTTACACCAGGGTGACTGTAATATCCAGTCCCGTTTCCCAGCCATCCCTGGGATAAACAGATTTCCAAGGTCCTCAAGGCATTGCATGTAAAGCAACTGATTAATAGATCTGTGATGCATCCATAAGCGTAGTTCATAAATAAATCTGACTTCTAAAAGACATAGTATTTAAAAGTACTGTGAATTATCATTATGATGTTATGAATCTTATAGCACTTGATGTTTTCTTAAATTAACATCTTCTCAAATTGGGTACTAAAAAGAGAATCCCAGCTTTTTTTAAAAAAACACAGGAAGTTTCTTGTCCTCACACTGCAGTAGAAAACTTGTAAAGTCTTGAAAGTCTCTAAAACTAGAAAACAAATAAAAAGCACCTAATATTTGGATAATCAACTAAAATGTCTGTCATTTTTTGAGACCTAATTCTTCATAAGCTGTTAATGTTGGCTAATGTCAGTGGACTTTGGCTCTGTGGCGTTTTTCTGCATGATGCTTTCTTGAACAGAAAGACATTTTTAGGAAATAATTTACCAATTTGTGTCCCTAACGGTAGGAACCCAAGGCATAATTTGATGCCTGTATTTAACTTTTCTGATTTCCAGAGATGTTAACCCATATCCATTTCTGCTAAACGGAACTAGGTGGACTGTCTGTGTTGACAACCATAGTTTTTAGGTGGGTACTAGTTTGCTTATTGTGATTTTTAACTTTAGACACAGGTACTCTTTGATACACTTGTACAAGCAAATGATCTCTTTAAGATTTCTGGGTTACAGGGTGATTTTTTTTTTTTTTTTTCTAATGAATAATCCTCACTTTTAATTTTTTTCTGCCAAACAAGAGTAAAGTAAAAACTAATAGATTTTAAGTCCTCTGGGAGAAGGACGATCTTCTTCCAGCACACGGTACCTACCTTAAGTTTCTGGATCTGAGATTTTGTCTGTGAAAGACAATAAATAGGTAAAGAATGCCAATAATAAAGATGCAGCAACCACTTTCTGCTAGACAGCATTAATTGTAGATTAGTCAAATGTGGAGGAATACTTATAATGAAACTGATACACAGAAGTATATTTTCACTTCTGTAATCATGATTTTGCAAACATCCCTTGTGTGTTGCATTATGAATTTAGACATTGAAAAAGTTTCAATTCATGTTGCTTCTGTTTCAGTTTTAAGTTTACTGCAGGCGACAGTGTTTTTGCTGATAAATGGTAATGAACAAGAGTTTGGATAAGGTCATTCATTAGCTATTTCTTTTCCACTATAAACTTCTGGGAATGCCATTTCTCCAGGAATCTTTTTTTAGGTATCAAAGCTAAGAAGATTTAAGTTTCATTTAGTTTGACCATGTTAAGTATGAAACACCACCTTGTATATCAGTAGGTGCAAATACCCATAGATTAAAGCAGAAGTCTATTTACAGTTAGTTACTAATGCCAGGGACTGTTTAAAAAAATCTTTCTGGGATTTTTGTGTACTTTGAAGATGCTCGAAGTTATCAACCAATTAACTTCCAAAAGCTACACTAATGTAACACTTAGTGCAACATTTGTGGGATTTTGGTTTTATGGTTATGATCCTGTATTGGTCACCCTATTACGTAAGCTCAAACAATCTTAATAATACTTTATTTGAAAGAATTGCCTACCTGTAGACATTTAGTGTAAACTAAAATTACACTCGAAGGAGAAAAAGACAACTTGAAATCTGTTCGTGTAGTGATTTGGTTTTTGTTGGGCTTTTTTGTTGCATTCCCACCTGAAATCCCCTGCCAATTTGATGTTTTATAATCACGTTTTCCTGCTGCTAAAAAGTATTTTTCCTTTCCTCCTTTATAGTGCTAAAATGCTAATGCAGGCAACAGGGAGCTGACTAACTTAATACCTGGGGAAAGAGTGAGGCTAGACAAATTACGTAGTTCAAATAATGGGCTGTGTCTAAATTCCCTAGCCTGCTTCAAACAGAAGGCTTGCTTTACCTCTGCTGAGGAGAGCCCCGCATGCCCGTGCTCCTGCGTGGCCCTTGCTGGGACAAGCGGAGCAGGGCCAGAAAGCAGCTCCTGCCAGCTCTTCACAGGCACCGGCCCTTGGATGGGGAAAGCAGCACCTTGTTGCCACTGGCTGATGACAGCTCCCTGGGTTTCCCTGTGTCCAGAATTTATGGAGCTGACCACAGGCTCTGACTCCTGATTTAGTCCATCCATGCAATTTATCTTTGTGTTACTCTGTGGAAAAGTTAAAGTTTGTAGGTGCCTAGATGGCCAAATCTAGAACTCATGAATGTGGTTTGTGCCACTGGCTCAGTCTTTTTCGACAGCCTAGTTTTTGGTGTTATCTTTTTTGAATTGTTGCTACCAGCTTTGGGGGCAGGTTTGTCACACAGTTAGGAGTTTGTCTCCAGAAATTGTGTTTCATATGTAGAAGAGTATTTATGTTTTTTTAATACATTTTCCAAATGTGGAAGCTCAGCCAGAGTAAAACTGTAACCCCTTCTGTTGTAGCCACCAACTAGTGACCCGCTTAAAATTAAGGGACAGGATACTGTTGTCATAGCTATTTAAGAGGATTTAAACATCAGTCATTCTCTTGAGTTTCAGCTGTTGCACATGAAAAATATGTTCTGGAAACGTAACAGCAGAAGATAAATTTGTTGTTGTCATGAGTAAATTGTTGCAGAGCAGACAGCATCTCTGTTTTACTTCTCAGCTTTTAAGAACTTGGATATCCAGATGAAAAACTTGATTTGGTTTGTAGTGTGACAGTCCTCTTATATAATGCCTGGCAATACCATTGCACTTGGCTGGCTGACACGGTAGTTTAATTGGTTATTGTGTTCCCAGATCTTTCTAGGAAAATCTGAGGTTTTGTTAGCTCTAGAGTGCTGTTTCTGGAAGATTACAATTAAGGAGCAGCTGTTGGCAAGAAAAACCGTGAGCGCAGCATCAGGAAATTTATTCATTAATGATTTTGGTTTATACAGTGGCAGAGTAAAGGGATACTGATAAAGTGGTGATCCTGAATTTGAATTAATATGTATTTGTGCATTTGTGGTTGGACTTTGTAACAAGAGAAAGGGAAAAGAGCATAGTGGGGGTTACAAAGGATTACCTTCACAGGCATACTCCTCCCTTTCAATGTGCTGAAGCCAGCCCCAAAGGATTTCAAGACCTCTGGGCTGGAGTGCAGTTCCTGCTGCACAGCCTTACCTGCTCCCATTAAGATTACTCATGCTTGACAGACTTGTGCCTGAGTAACCGCAGTGATGAGTTGAGGGATGTGTGTATATATATATACACATAACAGGGAGTTAGATAGCACTTTGCTGGCTGTATTGTGCAGGGATATGCTACAGTGAGATAATGGGTGAAACTTGCTCTCATGCAGATGGCTTTTGCCAAAACCTTCCTTATTTATGAACACTTACCTTCTCAAAGAGGTGGATTGAGTTGTGTGGTGTCAGTGGATTCAGTGACTGAATCTCTTCTGAGAAAATGCTGCTGCTCCATAGAAGCATAGAATCACAGAATTCATTAGGTTGGCTAAAGGTGATCTAGTCCAACCTACCTGCAGTAAGCAGGGACACCTTTAACTGGATCATGTTGCTCAGAGCTTCATCAAGCCTATCCTTGAATGTCTCCTATGTTTCACCACCCTCATAGTAAAGAACTTTATAGAAGCTGTTGGGTTGGTGTCTAATGAGAAAAATCATGATACACCCTGTTCTTCTGTGGGGATAGGAAGTGGGGACTTTGGTGGTATTTGAGCTTTAGGTCTGTTGAGAAAGAAACAGCAGTGTTGGTTGAGGCTCAGGGTGTCCTAGTTTTGAGCAGCCTTGTGTGGGTACACAATGGTAAACTTTTGCATCCCTGGGTTATGACAAGCAGGCATTTGTGATTTGGAAACATCTTAATTGAGTGGTGGGGTAGCCCCATCTGTTTGTCAGGGCTCTTTAGAAGCAGAAGTACACAAAACAGACTGTCCTGTTCTGTGCCAGCAAACAGGAGCCGAGTTGACCCATCATGATCTGTACCAAGAACACTGGTATTTCAAGGCTCCAGAGCAAGTAGGAAGCCCTTAACCTCATAGATTCAGTCTGTACTTTAAAGTTTTGAAAAAAACCCTGATTTCTGCATCTCTTATTTGAGCTGCATAGGAGGAATGACGACTCTGAGGTCGTTTCTATGATTTAACATTTCTGAGCTGTTTACCTGCTTCTAAGATTGCATGCTTTCCAGTCACTAATAACTTGATAATTTTTTCCATAAATATAAGCAAGTGGTCCACACCAGCACACAAACAGCCCTTTTAGTAGCCTCTTTAATTATAGGAAATGCCATAGTATGAAAGATTCTTTCCTTTTAGCGTAATGGCACAGAATAATATAGACTAGGACTTGATGTGGAAAATAACTTTACTTTCAACCACCATAATAGAAGATTGGAAAATCATGAGGTTTTTCCAGAAATTGTATTATTTAAAGCTAAAATGCGAAACATCAATGTGCCTTTTTGTGGCATTTACAAAAGATACCTTTTTTTTTTTTTTTTTTTTTTTTTTTTCTTCCTGGAAGTTTTACTTGGAAGAGGCTTTATGGACATGCGTTCTTCATGACTTCTTCCTTAATAACAAAGGTGGAATTCATGGCTACTGAAAGGCATGATAAGTATCTAAATACTTGTGGCTCCTTGTGACAGTATTGAGAGCCAAGAACGCCTGCATTGTCTTCATAGTAGCTGCTGTAGTCAAGGTTGGACTGTAAGATAGGAAGCATTTCGGGGAGCAGTGGCCATTGTTGGTTTTTTGGGGTTTTTCTTCTTTTTAACAAATTTTGTGTTTCCAATTAGGGACAGCTTCTGCTATTATATGAAGGTTTAGTACAGTGAATGTGTTTGGCAAAATGTCGATTCAGCTTGTGCCTCAAAGAAGCTGCAATAACGAGCTGTTCTCCTGTCTGTTTCATTGGTAGGAGTTTTGGTGTCATCTCCTAAACATGGAAAGCTTTGGCAGACTTAAAATTAAGCGTGTCATGGATTGATATGCCCTGTTCTGGTTTTTGTTGGGGTTTTTTGGTTGTTGATTTGTTTGGGGTTTTTTATTACAGTGCATATCAATAGAAATTGATCCCAGTTCTACTTAATTTGCCAGTCCCCTGCATAGCTGCAAAACTGAACACTGGGAAGCTAAGGCATGATGGAAAGTGATCCTACTCATCCTGTGTCGAAACCCAGTGAGCGGGGCTGTGGCCAGCACCTGCCTTGTGATCTGGGGTTCATCTCTGAGCACTTCAGCCTCAGGTTCCCTGCAGCTGCCCCAGGGGATTGCTGCTTCCTTTCAGTCAAAGGGGATACTGCTGTGCTAGGGCAAGTTTTGCCTGTCCCTGGCTCTGCTTGCCTGGTCCTGTTGTGGAAATGGAGCCACACTGGCAATAGCATTGTCTGCTGTGAATCAGAAGCAGCAGAACTGATGTGCAGGGCCTGTTTACAAGGTTATCTACATATAAAATTTAAAGAGCTTACTACTTCTATTAATTAAGCTGTAACCCACTAACATATGATCAGCTAATGTAACTGAGCTAACTAAATCCTTGTATGAGATCCCTTAGCAAGACAAGGTTTAACTAAACCCTCCGCTCATAACTGCTATGGGGAAGGCTGCTGGCTAATGTGGTTTTATTTGGGGATCAAAAGCAAAAGGGCAAAGGAAAGGTAAACTAGAAGCAGACTTTCCAGGTAAATGTGATTTTCATTTTTTTATATAGACAAGAAATACCAGAGTTTCTATTAATATGTAGACACTAAGTTTTGCATAGTAATAGTTCATCATTCCTGTTTAAGGATTGTTTCTAATTTGTATAGAAAATATGTTAAGTAGCTTATTGACCTATTTAAAACAGCCCAAAATACAAAACACATAATGTCAGTATCTGAGTTAGCTTTTCACCTGTGAAACAACATAGATCTTTAAGGTCCTTTTTTCATGTGCTCGTACTGCAAGTCATGTTTAAAAAAGAATTGCCTGCACTGTGCTGAAGTGATAGGCCATGACATTCATATCACTCTGACAGGTAAGTGTTCGCTTCAAAGGTTGGGGAACTGAGGTGTAGTGGTTAAGATGCAATTGTGGTGATCCTAGCCTGGAAACCTACTCAAGAGCATCTTCTTGCTGCTTTCACATGTTCGGCTGTGCTGCCCAGTTAGTGTCTGCTTGGCCCAGCTCTGCAGCAGGATGCCCCCTGTGCTCCCTGTGCATACATTCATGTCTAAGTTAGGCTTAAGATCACTCCTTAGCAGGTGTCCTGAATACCAGGATACAATCCACTCTCATCAATGCTACATATTGGCAAAATGTTAATGAGGCAGCAATTACTTTAATGTGCACTGGTTTTCAAGCTCCTCCATCATTCTCCTCTGCTAATTTATTGTGTGCTAATGGTAGCTTTCACTTGCCTGTGTTCATAACCACTGTATACTAACCAGTGGTATTTTATTTCTGCCTGAAGTTTGGGGGTCTTTTTGAAGAAATTTTCAGTTGAAGAAAGTTGCATAAAGCAGTGAAAACAAAGTTGGTATTCATTTTATTCTGGAATAAACAGCTAGACCTCAGAGGAAATGTATATGGTTAACTGCAACCTCGTAGCCATTCTGCTGCACCAGTCATATTTCCCAGATACATCAGGCCAGGGGAACTGTTTGATGGATATAATGATGTGTGGTTTTTAATTGAATTAGTTTAAATGATTGAAAGGACCTGTTCAAGCAGGCGTTAATGTATTTAAACTAAGCTATCTGATTTTCTTGTGGCCAAGGTTGACTGTACAGCATTAATGGAATAATTTTACCCGGAATTACAGGCAACCTCACACTGCCAACTGAGATACTAACGTTTTCATAAACCTGACTTTTGCAATTCAGAGTGAACAGTTATTACAGAGATGTCTTTTCCTAATGGCCAAAAGCAAAATGGCTAACAATACTGACATTTTAATTACCATAAATCAGATTTCAAGAGGAGGACCACCAAGTGGATAGGAGCAACTTTATCATTCAATAACCTTCTCTTGTTCTATACTGATACTTGCCAAAAGATTTAGGAAGGAGCACTGCACCAGTTGGTACTGAAATAGTTACTTTAATTGCAGGCACTAATAGCAGTGGTGCCAAATGTTTTTTGTCGTCTTCTTTCTCAAGATATAGGTGTATCTTATATGAAGGTTTCTTATATGTAGAAACAGTGATTTTCATAATACATCAGCCACCCATTGATGCTTCAAAGGGTGGTCTAAATGAAGAGCAATTTTTGCAAAGCAAGGATATGATTCACCTGTACTTGCTCACACAAGGAAGCAGTTGTTAGTTTTCAGAGCTGATCTGAACAAAGAAAGGATAAACACACAAGGTAATGCTTTGGCTATGCTCTTTAGCAGTGTTTATACAAATCTGATCTTTTGGACACTGGAAAGAGTAATGCAAATCCAGCAGGAGAGAATGATCAGCAGAAGGCATAATGGGCGTTAGTGTCAGAACAAAAGAAATGGCAAGGTAGTGCTGTTTCATTAATAGAGTTTGGAGAGCAGAAACAACTGCAAGGTAGGCTGCCACAGATCCAAGCAGCTGTTTTGGACTTGAGCATCTTTGAGCTTCTCTTAGTGAAAAATTTTTTTTTTCTTTTTTTAAAGATTTGATAACTATTTTTTTCTTTGAGGAAAATGCTGTGTGCTTTTGCAGATGATATTAGAGGATAATGACTAGGCTGTAAGCTTTGCTACTGCTCGGTTTGCAGGTGATTGGCGCTCTTCAGTATGTCAGCAGAATCATTAGTCTTTGGCTACTGTTGATAAGCTTTATTGCCACAAATGTGGCATTGATGATTTTGTTCTCTACCGTATGGTGGGTAAGCCCTGATACATTAGAAGTGGTGCGTGGGTAGTGTAAGAGTTACCATACCTTTGTTTTTCGCCATGTTTTCCCCATATAGGGGAGGTCCCTTTGTACAACTACACATGAAACAAAGACAGTATTTCAGCTCTAAACTGAAAATGAATCCACAAGTTCTAAATTACTAGAGTTACATTTGAAAATGAATGATGAGCAGTTTTGTAAAGATGTTTTTATTACACTCTTGTTATGTGAATTAAAATACTTGCCTCGATGCTCAATAGCAGCATCCCGGAACCAGGGAGATGGCCAGATACTTGAGACCTTGCAAACTGCAGTATTTATTTTGCTTTCTAAAAATGTGGTTCCCTGGGATTCTCCCTTCTTAGCCGTAGCTCACCCATGTTCAGCTTTTGCTGCTGCAGAGAAACAGAATTTAAAAAAAAAAGACTTCTTCAGTCAAATCCGGATGCATTACTTGGGTATCTCGAAGCAGCCCTTGTGTGCAGTGTTGCAGGGAGGAGCATGCTCGGATTCCTCAGCATCTCTGTCCTCTGCTGCATGCTGATCACCTCGGCAGCGGCAGCTGGCTCCCGCCGCCGCCGCTGCTGCAAATGCACGCTGTGCTGATGCAGGCAGCATAATAGGAAGCACCTAGGCCTGTCATAAACAAACAGGTCTGGGGGAAAAAAAAGTGCCAGCCTGACGTATGGTGTGGCCATAGCAACAAGCAGAGATGGGGGTGCCATTTTGGAGTAAATGCAGGCTAGTGTGGCTCAACAAGGAGTCAGAAAGTATCTTTGCTGGATTTACAAAGCTGCTCTGTATGTGCACATCAGAGGTTTTCTGAAACACACTATTTGCAAGAAGACAGCTTATAAAAAAAAAACCAAACCCAAATTCTGAAATTAAGCATGTAAGGGTGCCTTTAAATGAAATTATTTTTCATTTGCAATGGAAACTTTAGCTGGAAAATTTATAAGCACGTTTACTCCTGAGAAATATAGCTGTGATGAATTACTTGACAATTCATAGAATATCTCTCTTTGGATGTATAAACTTTAAAGCCCTGAGCTTACTGAGATTTCTCAGTAAAATGACTGTGTTTTTCCTGTACTGTGAAGCATGGCCAAAGTTTTATATGTCTGAATACTGGACCCAGGTAAGACTGCATTTCATAATTTGGTTAGTTGCATTTTCCTCTTTTATTAGTGTCAGTAAAAACAACTATGTACTTTTTCTAGCTGGGGGGGATTTCTCTGCAGCGTGCTCTGGTTGTTGCAAGAAGAGGTTTCAGAGGGTTTATTATAGGAGAGCTCTTAAAGCTCATCATTGTGAAGATAATGCTGTTGGTTGATACATAGTCAGAGCTTGGCATTTCTAGCACAGCTTTCAGTACATCCCTGCTTTACAGAATTTGATTTTTTTTCAAATGGAGTGACTAAATTTTAAATGCAGGAAGATAAAGTGCCATGGAAAACTTCTGCAGAAACAAATCTTGGCATTTGGACTCTAAAACTTAAGAAATGATTTTTTTCTTTGGTGGTCAGAATATACATCAGTAATCTGATTGTTGTTTCATGGAGCTGTGAAAGATGGATTGGTTATAGGAATTATAGGATTCTGTGAAATAAAACTGTGCTGTTGGAATAAAGTAGAACTGCTGGAAGAAAAAGAATTTGATAATTATGTTGTGGTGAATTTTTTGTTTTTCCAGGTATGTACTATTCCTGTGCTTGTGTGTCATTTAGCTTTTAGAGATGTGGTATAGATAAGAGCATGCTGGTGTGCATAGGGGCTTTAGGTTTGATCTTGCGATTATTATCAGAGCTTGAAAAATGCCCTGGTCGTAGAAAGCTAGAGCTGCCTGACTGAGCTAAGTGGAGGATGAGAGGACAGGTGTTGGTCTTACATCTTGTTACGCCCCCTCATTTGAATACCATGTCTAAGTATGAAGCAGTGCCCTAATTGCCCTGGAGGGAGGAGTCACCTGGGATTTGTTTTTCCTTTTTTTTTTATCCTTCTACGATGTCTTGACTGTTGTGAAATAGCATGCTTCACACAAGTCTATCTGTTCCCCAACCTCTCTTTTCACCCCGCATCCTGCCTGGCGATGGTCTCTTGCCTTTGCTGATGCACGTAGCTTTGTTGAACGGAGAGGCACGCCGACCTGCGCTGCATCTACTGGGTGACTTGCTCTTGGGCTCGTAGGTGGCAGCACTGGAAGCGATAAGATCCATTTTGACTTGTACCTTTTGACTACCAGGGGACTTCAGGAGTCTGTTTGCAGACTCAGATGAATAGCTCAGGTTTGCTTTGTGGTCCTTTTGCTTTGGGAAAATTTTCTAATGAAGACTTAGGACATTATGTATTTATACCATTATTTTAATATGAGATGATTAATACAGTACTGGGCAGAAGGCAAGGTAAAATGTATGTTATAGTCAGGAAAAGTATGTGTTGAGTTTACAGGCAATATTGCAAATTTAGCATTGCCTAATGCAATCTGATGAAACAGCCTACAGGTCAGCAGCATGCTCGTTTTTTTTCAGAAAGCTAGGAATATGCTTTTTTACACATGTAGCATTAAATTAAAACAGTATTTATTGGGATAGGCATATTAATCTTGTGAGATGGGTATGAAAGTTAACTTTTAATTTTTACAGAAGTTATCAAATGTTACATCCTAACTAATTTTTAATGGAGTTTGCTTTAGACAAGCACAAACTCCCTAGTTAACTATACAGATCAATACAGATGAACTATACTTGTCACACACTTTCAGTTTAGTTTTCTGGTTTGAAGATTTTGAAGTGTATGGCACTGGTGGGCTGGAAGGTGGTACTTGGGCATTGTTCTCCTTGCCTGGTGCCTTTGAACAGTTTGTTTGGATTCAACTGGACCTTGATCTAATGCTGGCTGGAGCTAATGAAAGTCTTTAAATTTACTTTTTTGGGCTGTGGATGGAGCCAGTAGCTGGTTTTATTTAGCATTTTTGGCTTTTTGATAAAGAGTTAGTTAGGCTGTTAAGTAGGGGCTTCAGAGTACTGGAGGAAGTTTAAATTTTGCAGACTGTGAGCTTTTCTAATGTTTGTGTCATTCTGGGAAAAGTGGGTTTGTGCGTGTGTGCATGTGTGTGTGTGTGTGTGTTTGTGTGTGTGAACCCTCATGTAAGCAGATAAACTGATGTCTTTTTGCATCTGTGGAGGTGTCTCCAGTGTTTTGTGCGCTGCTTAGAGCTTTTCCAGCTGCTATAAACACTGTGTTTAAATGTATAAACGGGCAAAAAGCAGACACGTTTTCCCAGCTTTTTTTACTGATACAATTGAAAGCCAAGGATTAAGATGATGCCATATCTGCTTAAAGCATATTGGTCTTACTTGATTTTAAGATGGTTTTCAAACTAGGGATGGCTTTTGTAGAGTCTTAAAAATATCTATTTGATACGAAGACTGAAATGTGAAAAATGCCATATTTTTTCATAAGGTACATTGTAACAATGAAAGGTTAATGATCTTTTACTTGAATAATGTCTGTGCATTTTGTTTCCATATTGCATGTTCACCAGAGAATATACCCCAAATCAATGATGTACTTTTATTAGTGGAATCTAATCAATTTCAGTATGTGATGTTATTTTAACGATTTTTAGTCTATCTTTGGTTTCTGATTTTCATGAATGGCAGGATTTGTTACAGTTTAGCATTCAGAAAAGGAAACCAGTGATTGTGAGTTATCATTGTTTAAACAGAGATCTTGCATTTCAAATGAAATTATCTTCAGTGCTTTGCTATACTATAGAAGTTCATAAATGACCTAAATCATTAAAGCTAGAAGATATAAATTAATTCATTACCAATGTACATTTAATCATTATTAAATATAAAATATTCACTGGTTAAACCATTAATAAAAGCAGTGTTTAAAAAAGGCGATTACTGTATGGGCTTACAGTACATACTGGAAATTGCTTAATACAAGCTGCATTTGAGCACTTTCAAAGGAAATATTGATTTAGCAGTAACATTGTTTCCTTGTAAATATCAATTTATTGGTGCTCTGTCAAACAGGGATTGCTCAGGAACAACCCATAGTAACATTGCTGAGGGGTGAGTGCACTGATGTGGCAAGTAAAGCTTGGTATCTGTATATTCCATATATTCTAAAAAAGTTAGCATAAAAATGTTTTCCGTGTTTTGAACAATCAGTTGAGAATAATGCAAAATAGTGTAAAAAAAAAGGGGGGGGGGGGGGGATGGGTGCTGCTCACCTGGAATCCAGTTTTACAAAGTTAATGAGAAATTTATACTCCCGTGTTTTGTGTGACTTGAGATAATCTTGGTGCTTTGTTTGGTCTTAGTTTTCTTTTGTAACAGGAGGCAAAATTGGCCCAGGTGAGAGGGCTCCTACAAAATGTTTTCAGCTGTTGTGTTGAGACTGTATTGGAGACCAGTAGGTGTAGGAACTGTGCTTCAGCGCTCCCTGTAGCTACCTTAAAAATCAGTGCAAACCAGACGTGTTTAGGAGGGTTCTTGGTGGTAGCCTGAGATGATGAGACAAGAACCAGCTCCAGCCTGGAGCGTTTGTGAGCCGTGTAGCACGGGAGAGCTTCTGGGTTAATGCCTCTCTTGCAACTGTCCACAGTGTGGGGTGGGAGGGAATAAAATGTTCACTGCCAATCTGTGCTTGTGGAAGAACAGGCATCCAAGTTATCTCTTGTCCATCAATCATTGTTCCCAATGCTTTTGGTTTCCGAGACCGTTCTCTCCTAAGCAAGTCCAATCCTTCATGTAGCTCACTATAATATATACAGGGAAACTCCAGTAGCTTGAAGGATGAAAACTGTTTCTTCAGCTGCTGGTTGCTGCCCAGCCGAGACAGTTCTGAGCACTTGCCTGCTCTGCTCCGGCACAAGGTTAATCAGGGTTGCCAAACCCAAAAGAACCTATCGTGTTGGCATGGATGGTGAGGAGTGTTCTCTGTCAGGTGTGGGTGTGTCACTTGTCCTTCCCAGTACTCAGCCAACGCCTCCCCAGCATGGCCTGGTCTGAACCTGCCGAGCCCCAGCCAGGTATGCAGGCATCCATGGCTAGTGAACCAAGCACCAGGTGACGGAGTGAAGCGATGGCTCTGCGTGATCCCAACGCAGCAGCACCCTGCTGTGCGCTGTCACCGTCACATAGGAAGCCAGTGCCCAAAAACACTCGGCTCCTATGTGTAATCTAAGAAACAAATTACTGGTATGAGTAGGCATGGAGTAAGGAAACATGACTATACCACAAGCCTCCCTGTGCAAACACTGAGACTTCTTGTAAGAGGGGTTTAAATCACACAGGTGATAAGTAATTCAGGAAATGACGGGACTGCCTTCAGCCTATTTTTCTTATCTTCTCCATCTGCCTCATGTGTACTGGTAAACCGAACCTCACAGTACAGCTACTGTGGGACTGAAAAACAGTTTGGTTTTTGTGCTTGTCTGTTTAATTTGACCTAGAGTCATTTGGGTGAAGCACTCACTTGGACAAAAAAAAAGGCATTATATTTTTGTGCATTTCCCTGTGTGCATGAGACACAGGTGTAATAGCTGAGACCACTTGTTTCTCATGTTCTGGATGGATCTTAAGTTTTTTTTGGTGTGTGAATCTGCATAGACATAGAACATATTTACAGCATCTAAATAAATAATCAAATGAAAGATATGAAGGACGCATTGGAATGATACTAGCTGGTGAATAACCCTTGATGAGTCTTTTCCCTGAAAGAGCAATGGCACTACTACCACACATGCTTTAGTTACAGTTTAAACTGTACAACATCCACACTTTAAAAAGAGTGGGAGCCTGAATGAACAAAACTGCATGAAACAACTTGCAGTCTGCTTTCAAAATGTGGGTATCAGCTGTGTGAGATTTGCTTGCACTTCCTAGGGTTTTTATCAGAGCTGTTATGAGCTCATGGCATTGCTGGTCTTGTCTGCAGTATCACTGGGTTTTTTTGTAGGCTGGCTTTTACTTCGTATACTGAACAGTAGTGTTTAGAAAGATGGGAAATAGTTTGTTATTTTGTTGTCATATGTATTAGAATTAGGAAAAAAACCATCATATTACATGCTGTTCTTGTGAAAATGCACATGTAATGTTGAGCATGACTGTACCTTTAAAAAGGATGACTAAAAGACTAATTTCTTTTAGTTTGAAATGGCACCCATTCAGCAAGATTTCTGATGAACTGTTAAAGCATGTGCTTGGCCAGTTCTACAGTAGGAACACCTCATTAAAATAAGAATGTCATGTTACAGAAGTAAGATTAATCCAGCAATACCAGTGAAGCTGTTTTACATCCTTACAGAGCAAGCCAGTTTTCTGCATGAAATCGGCAATACCCATAAACCTCCAGTTTTGCGGGTGCAGCTGTATCAGTCTTAGGATGAGCATGCCATTGCAGCTTTCAGTGAAGTATTGTTCCTCTCTGCAAATTTGTTAGACATAGCTGCTTGCAAAAATGCATTGTGTGGGTACAAACCTCTTGTGGCTATGTTGCAGTAGGTATTTACGGGCTAGGTACATACTTGCAGAGTGCATGCACGTACAGATATTTATTTACATGTGCATGTTATTCAGATGGGTCTGCATTTTGTATTCCTTTTATTACAGATGTATTTCTTAGCCCAAATTGACTCTCATGTTGAGGAAAAAACCCTCATTAAGGATAAAAGGAGGGGAAAACTGCAAAAGTTTTTCCTTCTAGGTACCTTTGAGGTGCTTGTGAGTAATGACCTGAGAGTTGCATGAGATCTGTGCAGTAAGTAAATGCAGTATTCCTCCTTGTAGCTGGGGTCAAGCTGGAAATTTTTACTTGTATTTTTTACCTACTGTGTATGTCAGATGCGGCTGCCAGTGTTCACTAGGCAAACGTTAACTAAATGTGAGCTAGGAAAAGTAGGGAAAAACTTTGTCATATACATTTAAAGCCAAATCTTTTTCCATTCAGTAAGAAGAGGAATGCTAGAATTTCCTAGAAAATAGATTTTAGAAAAAAATCAAAGTTGTCACTTAAATATCACGTAAAGAAAAGTACTTGTTTGCAAATAAGTGTTTTGAAATTAGAGTAAGTCGCCTTTATTTTTTCTCTAGTGTGAATAGCTTTATGGATTTAGCATTCATTGTCTTAGGAAAGGCTTAAACTTCACTGTGTTTTTATCCTGTAATAAAAGTACCTTTATGATGTAGCTCGTAAATCTTACTTATGCAAATAGGCTGTGGAAAGACATCTGCAGTTCCTGTAGCTGGAATAGCACCTACAACTTGTAGGAATTCCTGTGCCTCAGGGTTTGAACAGTTAGCTGGAGCTGAGAACCTGTATGTCTCCATGGCACAGTATATTTTTATTAACAGTACTCTTTCAACATTGGTATTGCATAATTTCAGGTGCGTTATTGAAGTGTTATGTCTTTGCAGTACCTCTGACGTGTTTACTCTTCTTAAATGCCTTTAGACTGAAAGTCTGCGTAGCTGCACTGAAGTAGGCATAGCCATGAAAGGGAGATGAGTATACTAGATCCCACTGGTCTTTCAAGTCAGATTATGTTGTTGTCTTTGCTTTTCATAAAGCATGCTGAAGTGTCTGTAAAGCATAAGAACTTACTGGTGGGAAACACAGGAGCTGTCCTGAGACACCACTTACAGCAACATTTGCCATTTGTATGTGTTAGCTCTCATGACAAAGCACCCGTGGCTGGAGCTAAGCTTTGTGAATGGGGGACTGGGTGCCAGTAGGTTGGAAAGTGTCCAGATTCAAAACATGACAGAGAAGCAGCATCTCAATGAAACACAAAATATGGTATAAACTAAATTATGTGGCTATATCCGAGGCTGACATTTCCACCTGGCTTTCTCACTGCACTTTGCCTGGAGGAGCTGGAGGGGCAGGATCTGGCTTTGGTTGCAAATAAGGGGGAAGAGTGGAGGTGATAACAGTGCGCTGTCTGTTTGGTCATCATTGCTCCTAAGGCAGGAATGGTTATGTGTGATGGAAAGAACTGGAGAAAGACCAGAAATGGCAGAGCAGATTCTCCCCAAAAGCTGTCTCTAACAAAAAGGGGACAAAAAGATGCAACTGAATTGCTATGCCATCCATGGATGAAATTTTATGGGGAAATTCTTTCTCTTTTGTCCCACACATGATTTATTTTTCACTTCCTTTTGTTTATTATTTTGGGAATTGTTATGGCATTCTCACTGTCGTGTACAAGTCACCATATATATATACAGTTTACATAATACAAGTGCTAAGTGAAGAGGAATAAATGCCTTTTCCCTTCTGTAAGTGACAGATCTTAGTTCTGCTCTTCCAAGAGAGGACTGCTCCTAAATGGAGGTTGTAAGGCAGGAGAGTGGGTCTCCTGATGGAGTATAGAACCCATTGTTTCTGAAACTTGGTCACATCAAAGCCTGAGCAGCTTGTGTAAGTGGTATGCTTGTATGAATGGTGGAAGTGAAGTGGAAATTAAACAGTTTACCTTGTATCTTCCACTTCCTTGCCTAAATTATAGTTTCTATAAAATGCAAGAATTACCACAGAGTGAACAAATTGCTTCCAGGGTATTGTAAGGGAAAATGTTTTTTTAAAAGACTCCAGGTCGTGGCCCTCTCATGGTGGCATTTCGTTCCTTCTTCCAGATCTGTTTGGAAAGATTTGCTTTAGATTGTACCTTGCACTGTTGATGGAAGAATGATTGCAAGAGAAGCATCCTATGAAAACAGCCTGTATAAATGCAGTGGATTTGTGCATATCAAGTAGATTAAAAATAAAAAACAAAACAAACCATGAAGTGTCAGTTTGCTCCAGGTTCCCTGAGCTCCTGTCCAGTGCATACTGATAAGCACACACTCTATTTGTGTGCCAGCATCTTCTGTAAGTGGATAGAAACTTGAAGCAAAACAGTTTGGTGAGAATTATGCTGATACGATGAATTAACTGAGTACGTATTTCCACAGGCATTGCGATAATTTAAGCATGATCTTAAAAAAATCTTGCCTTAGCCCAGGATACTTGTTTGAAGCATTTTCCAGGCTAGAGGTATGAATATAACTGTTTTGCAACTTTTCCTCTTATGATGTATGTGTGTATGTTTGTATCAATATGCTGTGGATACATATTGACACATGCACAAAAATATGTGTATGATGTTTTTATGATGTCATATAGAGATATATATATATATACACACACACAAGTGAAGTTAAAGGATTGGTTTAAGGGCAAAACTTGAAGCGCCTTCTGTTCACTTAAGATACTGTTCACACTAGTAGTTTTTGTGGATACGCATTTGATTCTGTCAGTTACCAAGAGGGATAGAGAGATAACCACCTGTGCTATTCATCATTGCTTTCTGCTAGGGCAACCGCCTCCTCAGATCTGTTGTCAGAACTTCAGCTGTCATGCCATGATCCACTTTTCTCAGATGTAAATTAACTTTTTACAATAACTTTTTTCTAATTTACATCATTTTGCCAGCATTGGATTAGGGGAAAATAAATATGTAGTAGGATATTGCAAACAGTAAAATATTTGTTGAAATAAAACTCTTTTTCTTTAGAAACTATTACATGCATATTCTCATTATGTAGAAGAATTCCTGCCAGAAAAATGTTGCCATTTGCTAGTGTTCCCCAAAACGTGGCTTAAAATAGGGTGCAGTTTTTGTTACCTGTGCAATTGCTCAGTAGTATCTATTGACAATACTGCAGTTGTAGAGTGTACCTTTAAAGACCCTGCCATGGTGCTATTGAAAGTTAGAGGACCACAATGAGATTTCTGGCCATGAAAAAGTCCTGTACATTTGTAGCTAATGCTTATATAATCGCTAGAGGGCAGTAAATGCAAACACTGATTTATGTGTTTTACCAGAAAGTCGATTGGGTGGTTGGGTTTTGGTTTTTTGGTTTAAATTAATAAAGGAGCCCAACTCTTTATTAAACAACTCAGCTCCTGGGTTTTACTACATATTTCCTCTAAAATAGTTCAGACCAAGATTGTCATCTCAGTTTGTTCATCATCTTATATTTGATGCATGAGAATTATATATTCCCAAATAAAAAGATTTGTAAAATGATACAGCTTAAGCTGTTCCATCGTGTTTCATGAATGTAATTCTGAAAATCAGGAAGCTGCCAAGAAAGTCTTTTTTAAAGCAGCATAATTATGCCACAGTTGGGATCTTTAAAGCTGAGGGCTCTTCAGGCGACTTAGGGAAGTGTTCAAATTGAAGCCATCAGTTCTCAGCCATGAGTGGAGTTCATCTATTCTTGATATCAGGGTAAAAGCCAACTTTGTCTTCACCCCTGCTGCTGAATTGGTATGTGCTGCCACTGGAACAACAAATTGTGGGTTTGGTTGGGTTTTTTGGGGTGGGATGGGATTTTTTTAAGTTCTGCATTTTTCTTTCCTTACAGTCAGGGGTTTTTAGGTGGAACCCATAGAACTTTTGTGAGGCTGACTTAATACAGCATAGTTTCCTTGTCCCTGGCTTTTCTGCTTCTTCCTCCAGACAAGTTCTAGCTGTTGGTTCAGTTGAGTCTATCCATTTGTCCTTGCATGCTGGATGAAACAACTATTCTTTGCTGCTGTGGTCTCCCAGCACTGAGCAGACTTTCCATTTTGTGGAGAGGCTTCCTGCAAGGGTGTAGCCAGTGTAAATGCCAAACAGAGGTGGCATATGCTGTCAAAACAGTCTTGTGTTTTTGACCATTAGGAGCTGGATTTGACATGGGCAATAATTGCTGTTCTCTGGTGTGTGGAGATTGGCCTCCTATGTTTTTTTGATGTTTTTCAGGCAGGCTTCTCATAGCCTGAGATATGTTCGGGCTACCTTTTCCTGTTTGTAACCTATACTACCTTGAAGACTAAAATCGGTGATGAGTTTATCTGTCTTCCTCTTTGTTTTGCTTCCTGCCCCATACTACGCAGTAGTCATTACGTCCACTACACCTGTGTTCAGGGTTGATGCTCAGGCATCTCTTTGAAGGATCCTTGTGCAGCTTCATAGTAAATCCAGGGGTTGCAGCTGAGAGTTAATAAAATCCCTGTTTTCCTGCTCTTAAAGCTAGGCATGTTTCTGCTGGAGGTGCCTTATTACCCACTACTAACTGGGGTAGGAGAGACCGAGATTGTAAGTCTGCTGTGGAGCTGTTCAAAAGTACTGCAACTGAATAAATAAACAAAGTGGCCCTTAGCCTTCTTCCTCTCCTTGTTCTCAAGCCTGAAACATTGTCAACTTGCTTTCCTGTTGGCTGAACCTTCCAGAATCTTTGCTTATTAGCAAGAGACAGAAAGGAACTCAGGTACTTTATTTCAGAGGATCAAGGTTTTTCCCAGGCTGCTGAGGATGAAATTCTCTTCCTTGTCATGACGTGTTTCTACGTCAGAAGCCCTATCCTGGATCTTGGGAAACATGGGCTTTCCTTGAATGTCTTGTACCCACAGGTTCAGTCTGTGTGCTTTGTAGTGGTTTACAGGTTATAGGTCCTTCTGGCAAGTTGCAATCATTACTATGACAGATAAATAAAAGGATGAACACCTCACTAACACTGGTGAAATCTGCGTGCCTTTGCACACGCTTGGAATGATTTAAAAAAACTCAACCTAATAATTAAATTCTTCCATCTTGTTGAAGGACAATAAAATTTAGTTTAATAGTATTTTTTTCTGACTGTGACAATGGTACATGGCTTTAGAGAGAGCCAAGAAAGTTTGCACAGAGGCAGAGATTACTGCTTCAATTATAGGAAGATCATTTGAGGTAATGCACTGCATTCCTGGTTTCATCACGGATGCACAGCTTTTAAATTCCTTGAGTTGTTTTCAAGAAGAGCATGTTCACAGAAGGTGTGTAAACATCCTCTGTGATACAAGCTATTTAGAAGGTAGAATTTCTGGAATAAGCATATGCAGTAGGGGGGTTGACATGTACACTCATCAGGGCAAATGTGTTACTGGATGTCCAGTGTCTCTCCAATGGCTAGCTTGCACCTCACTATGGAAGTATTAGTCACTGGCTTGTGCTTGACTGATAAATGGCTTGCATTTGGCTAAAAGATATCCTTCAAAAAATGCCTGCCTCAATTTTAAGATACAAAGAAGCAGAGAATCTATCACTACAGCACTGGTGTATGCTGATTTAATAATTCTCATTGTTAATCCATGTGTCTTGTTAGCAGCTCGTCAGGTTTCAGCTCAGTTGTTTGAGGCTGCTTCAGCTGCCTTCTGTTGCCTCATGTTGCTTCCTTGGTGCTGGAGAACCCAGTCTGGTATGCTGTGTTTCCTTTGTCATGATTCTACACAGTAGCTGTGTTCTCTTTAAGTTAAACAGCATTTTCTTTATGCCCTGAATAATATTTCTAATTTTTTTCCCTATGCACGATACATGACAGCCTTTACAAAACCAGAAAACGTTAGACCTGTATGCACTATTTCAGCACTGGAGGTGACAGAATTTGGCTATTTCATGTGTTTAGCATCACAGGAAGTGCAGATTTTTTGGCATCGCGATATCATTACAAGATGTCCCTCTGTGACTTTAAAAAGTCTTCAGGGATTTTAATTTCTTAGCATAGTCCACTACTTTGTACTCATGGTCTGTGTTCCCTATTGCTGGGTATCTTTGCAGTTAAAGTCCTTGAGCTGAAGTTCATATGAATGATGTCAAGATGCTAAGTAAGTGTGGCTGCTTTTGGTGACTTCCACATCCTCATAGCTATCTTCACACAGACACACTTTTTTTTTTTTTTCTGTTCACTTGAAGTTTTTACACTGGAAATTTTCATAGTAGTGACTTAATTCCAGATCACCAATGATGAAATTGAACCATAAAATAGTCTCAGGTCTTGCAGAGCCTGACTTAAAATTGTCCCAGTAGATGAAAGCAGCCTGTTTATGGCTGTTAGAAATGGGTCAGTAATCAGGTTCTTAACCCATCTAACATGACTCCTCTCAACAGTGGGAGAGAAGTAAAAAAATCATACAGTACTAAATCAAGTGTTCAAAACCAATCCAAGGACATTATACATTCAAAGATGTAAAGTGTTACTGGCTGACATTAACTACATTCCTATGTCTTATTTATTTATCAACGCAAATGTCTAGAACACATGGATTTTAGTTTTTCCAGTATTTCACGCAGGACTGATGATTTGTTGTGGCCTGTATTTACCCAGCCATCCTGCTTGCAATTTCTAATTGGCACAAAATGAACATTGTTGCAGTCTTTTAGAATTTACTAAAGCTGAACATCAGGGCTCCTGGGATCCTTGCCACCTCTTTTTATGACTCCCATGGAGAAAGTTTTCCAGACTTGTGGATTAACTAATGGCTAGCATTTCCTATGGGTATTAAGGGACTTCATCATCTTTCTGTCTTTCAGGATTATTGTCTTGATTCTTTCAAAACACACTACAGTGGTCCTTATAACTTTTTTTTTCTGAATTATTTTATTGTTTTGTCACTGTGATTTCAAATGACACCTTTCTCATTTCCATATTCTTTGCTAGATTGGAACCATTGGAGAAAAATGCCATTATTCCCTTCTTCCCTTGGGTTTTATCTTCCTGGATGTATGTGTGTATGAAAACAAGAATTTCTCTTTCATGTTGATGGCTTTCCACTTGCTCTAACTTATATTTTTCTTATCTTGAATTACTCTAAGTATTTAGTTGTGTGTGGCAGCTGTGTACTCATGCACCATAACCTCCTCAAGCTAATTACTCACTCATTCCAACCTGGGAATTGAGGATGAAAATCAGCTAAAATTATTAGTGTACATTAGCACTGGTGTGAATTTGCCAGCTATAAATTTCTAAGGTCATGCTTTTACATGTACCCAAAGTCAGGGGGCATGCTTTCTGAGGCAGTGGAGTTGTACTGATAAACTATATCACAGCAATTCATAGCTTTATGAGGTTGAGGCTGTGTGTCTCAGAAAAATATCTTAGTACTTAGCTATCAGGTGTAATTTCCTATTATCAGTATAGTTAATACACAGCTAAAACACATTGTTGAAACATGAAGATTGGTGGAAATTTTTTTCGTGGTTTTACATCAGAACTGTCTAAGTAATACCATCTATAAATACCATTCTTCAATAAATTAAGTAAAATATAATTCATTAACTTGTATTGATGGATGTCTATATCATACATTTGTGGAGAATGGAAAAAAAAAATCAAGGGTGGAGGTTTTTTCTTTGCAGGCTAAATAACTAGTGTACTTTATGTAGCAGCTATTTAAAACAAGTTTTGTAGTCTTGGGTGCAGTTGTTAATAGGATTTAAGGAGGCACTAGCAGTTAAAGTAACAAGTAATTTAAAATCTTGATTTTCCAACGTCTGTTCATACTGCCTATTGCCACTCAACTTTCATACCCACGTGCTTTATTTCTTGAGTATCCAGAAGTACAAATGGCTGTTGCTTTACCATGTTCTAAGCCATGGCTTCAATTGCCTTCTGAAGAGAGGCAGCGTGTTTTCTGTTCTCAGTGCTGATGCTGTGTAGGTGGCAGCAGTGCTCTCTTGCCGGTGATGAAAAAACAATGCAACGCAGATGTAGGCAAAGTTTATATTCAGTTTTACAAAGCTGAGCTGGAAGAATCAGGAGAAATATTTTCCAGGAACACTTAGGCTATTTTATTTTCATGCTCAGTATCTAATATCTTGGGAATGTTTTCAAAACTTAATTGTTCTATATTCATCTACCTGTATAGATCCAAGACAAGTGTAACTGTACATATGATACAGAAAATGCATCAGTAATGTGTTCATTCATGTGGGCTTTTTTCTATTACCTATTTTAAGACAATATACTTTCCACATGAAAGTACATAGGAAGTGCTGGATGATCTGTTGACTGTATCCAGTTGTCATATCGCTATACCTTTCTTTCCCGTAAGGAAGAAATTTGCTAGTATCAAATTCTGCCCCATTGATTTTTGCAGGTTCAATTCCTTCTCAAGCACTTAGTGCTGCTGACATTGCTGTGTAGCATCACTCAGAGAAGTAGAAACCACTTCAGCCAAAACCTCCCTCATGACCGTTGTCCGTCAGCATCTTCCAGTGAATCAGCAGCTGAGCGCTGCATCTCATTCAGCTTGTCCTTAGATATTTGCCCATTGCCATATTGGGAAACTCTCCCTTCTTTTGATACAACAAAGGCTCAGGTTTGCCGCAGTAGTGCATATGCCTTGCACGAAGTGGCGCAAGATAATGCGTTCCTTCTTTTAAGTTTTGAACTCTGAGTGGCAGATGGTGGGATATTTTATTTAACGCTCTGAGTCAGCTCACTGACATACTCCACCTTCAATTAATCCCTTTTTCTCCCTATGATATATAGCTGTAATTGATAATATTAATCTGCTAAGGCAGAAAGAGCAAGAGTTTAATAAATACAGTGAGAATTTGAGCACTCTTACTATCTCAATTCTGTCTTCTCCATGGAAACTTAACATTTACTGGGAATTGTAAGACACATGACTTGCATTATCTTAATAATAACAGCTTTTATCTCTTAATAAAAAAGCAACAGAAAGTGGCAGACTGGCCCGTTTTTAATCTAGATGGCATAAAAGCCTAAAATATTTTCATTTTTATTATACATCACAGACTGCTCCAGAAACTCGATAGCTACATTTCTGTTTTCAGAAAAACCTCAAAACACACTTCCCTTCCATACAAAAAATTAAAATGCAAGGCAATCCACGTGAATATACACAATGCTAATTTGAACTGCTTGGATGGCACGTGCATTGAAGAGAGCTGGCAAATGCTACTGAAATGAGGAGACCTTAACCCAATTATTTTTGAATGACGTGTGAATGCTGTAGGCGGAGATGCCATGATTAAATGGCATTTGCCTTAAAAAAATAATTAAAAAAAAAAAAAATACCCTATGCCCAGGAGAGTCCTGGTGCTGGCCAATGGGAAATTACCGTACATCGTATCACCAGCCCCTGGGATTGATATCTTTTAGGGTGACATGCTATTGGCTGCTAGTTAGGCTCTATGGGAGGGATTACTCGCACTTTGTGGCTTCCCCTTCAGGTCCTTATTTGGTAGCTGTTGATAGAGCAAGTCTTTCCAGCAGCTGAGCATCTTGACATACATTATTCATTATGTCCTGGTGTTCAGGAAATATGCATAACCCTAGCTCTTCAGATATTTCTTCAGCTCGTACAATATGTCTCTTCAACATTGCCTCTGAATGCTTGGAGTTTTACAAATGGCATTTATACAGTCGGAAGACCATGCGGTTGGATTGCATTTCAGCATGCCTCCTGTGCACACAGTTGCTGAGAACCTGAAGATCAGCAAAAAGAATTAGGAGAGGAGAGAAAATAAGGAATCTTTCTTCTTGGAAGTCTTTTGCAGTATCAGATAGCAAAGAACTGATTAGCTTAGATTGGTAGTATAGAAAAAAAAATAAAATCAAAAATGCCTGAAGCAAACTATTTACTCTCAGTTTCTTGGGGCTACATAAAGGTAGGATTTTGTTTTACCTTTTAAGAACCTTGATTTGCGATGCATGATTGCATGATCACTGGGTAGCATGAATGTCTGTGGGTGATATGACTGTGAACAGCGTGAATGTAAAGTAAAAAAAAAAAACACACCAAGAAAAGCAAGCCCTGTTCAGCAGTGAGAATGAACTGCGTGGTATACGGTCTTCCTTATAAGCTGCTAGGACTTTAAAAATAATGATGCTTTCAGTGGATAGTCAGACCAAGTCTAAAGCCAAAGAAATTCAGAGAGTTTTGTATTCTTTTTAAAAAAGGATTGCTACAAAACTGTATTGCTAGACATAAGATTTTCAAAAAAAAACCCAAAACAACCCCTCTCAAAATTGAGATAACATACAATAGGAAAAAGCATGAGTAAAGAGGCTGATGATAATGGGTGAATGCATGCCTCATACTGGGCTTAATAGCTGAAGAAATGTGCAATTAACAACAGCATTTTTTTGGTGGCCTCTGTGTGTGTGATAGCGTATTGATTAAAAGACTGCAAATTGTCATCTTGTAACACTGATCTACATTATTACGTAGAAGCAGCTTTGAACTAGCTTGAAACTGCAATGCTGCTAGAAATTGGAATTAAATTAGATTTTAATCTCTTACAGAAAGTTTTGCATGAAGGAATTAAATCCAAAATGCATGTCAATTTACAGAACTGAAATTCACTTAATACAAAGCCACATTTGGGCATTGTTTTAGCTAGACTTAGATGTTTGTGCTCAAAAATAAAGGAATGCTTTTGCCTTTATAATTGTAATCAAGTGTATAAAAAGGGAAGAAGGAACATCATCTGATGCTTGACATACAAAACTTGTTCCAAATCATCCCATTTTAAAATAAATTTTGATTTCTCCTGAACTAAATAATGCAAGTACTGAATTAAATTACTAAAAATGATAATACAAGCATTGTAGTCACACATGACTGAGTTTCTTATGCTTGGATGTATTAATACCTACTTTTATAATAGGATTTTTTTAAAATAGAGATGTGAAACCCTTATTAGGTCATTGTGTCTGATTAGGTCATTGTGACCATTCTCTGCTAATGCAGAATTGTTACAGTATATTCTTAAGAATTTTGATCAGCTGCCTGTGAAGAAGTTGGATCCTGTTATCCTGGTTAGGTGGATTTCTTTCTCGTTTACCAAAAAAAAAAAAGATGAAATTACTTTTCATTCAGCTAAATATGAGGTATTTATTGTAATTTACTTGTAAGTATTTCCAGGGAGCTGGTGTCAAGCTTCTACTTCCTTAATTAGAAAAATTCAATTGCCAATGTTAAAATTGTTCAGTCTTACTGTTTAGCCTTAAACATTTGATAGATTTTCTTTTTTTTTGCTAATTGAAGTGCAGCAGAGAGCATGGTAGCTGTAATTGATTACACATGGGAGAAGTCCTCATTACAGGCAGTGTCCTATACTATCTACAGACAGTGACTTTCATTAAGCAGCTAAATAGTAATTGAACACAATTACAGTACAGTGCTTTTTGTGTTCACGCTGTACACATTACGGGGAAAAAAAATAGAAAGATCTGCCTTTTATGACATTCGAACAATGGTTCTGAGTATTTATGGAATAGTAAGGAAGAATGAAACATACCAGTCTCAGAGATCATTACATATTTTGCTACACATTTCTGTAATTTCTCTGTGCTTCAGGCTACACTTTATCATCTTTTAATAGTATTTTGGAGAATGGCTGTCATGCGGAGTATTTTCCCTTGGCTTTCATTGCGTATCTTGAAACAATGAGCACCACTATCACAATGCTGGGCTTAGAAACACGCACCTCACTGTAGCTTATGTATAGAAACTGGTGCATGACCTTGATGCTAATTAAGCACATGGGCTTGCAACCTGAAACTTTTAAGAATGCTGTTTGTATATTAAAAATGCTACTAAACTCAAATACGGCTTTGCATTGGTAATCAGTACAAACAGAAGTCTGACATTAATTTGTAGGGCTGGCCTTTTAAGTTCCTTGTCTTGTTTTTGTAGTATGCAATACTTTGCAAATCCAGTAAAATAATAATGTGTTCTTTCATGAGTTACAAATGTCTTTTTTAAAAAATATTAGTAGATACATCAGAAACAAAATATAGCTTGTGTAAGTTTAATGTTCCTGGTATTGAATTCATGTTCCACGTGTGTATTCTAGTCATGTAAGCTTTTAGAAATGTTGCCCTGAGAAGAGGCAGCCAGGAAGGTTGAAACTGGGATTTCTTGCCGTATGGTTTTAGGAGCCAGTGCTCCAGGTACCCTGCCCCCAGGTCCATGTATCTTTATGCTAGGTTGACAGCAGTAATATATTTGCAGAGATACATATGCATTGTTTTAGCCCAGAGGGACCTAAATTTCTAAGGTCAATCGCACATTTGTAACCTGTTCTTCAGAGGTGACAACAATCAACGAAACTGTTCCTGTGTGATCAGGGTGTGCATGTTTATTCTCATCTATTAAATAGAGTCCTCTGTCAGGCTTCCCAGGTTTTTAAAGGGAGGTAAAAGTGCATTGTTACCTCTATTATTGAGGACATTTTTACTATTATTTGATCGTGTCTGTGTATGCATTATGGGTTTCCTCCCCCATGCTGAGAGTAAAATAGAACCATTAAAATCAGTAAGAACAAATTTAATTAATTTTAGAAGAGCTAACTTTGATCTCTTCTGCAACCTATTAGGAACTATCCCGTGGGCTACGCTGTTAGAAGGCAAGGCAGCCTGTGAGAGCTGGCTAGCATTTAAACAGCACTTCTTCCAAGCACAGGATAGGTGCATCCCTTTGAGTAAGAAATCGGGAAAGAGAGGCAGAAGACCTGCATGGATGAGCAGGGAGCTAGTGAGTAAACTCAAAGGGAAGCAGAAGGTCTATGAATTGTGGAAAAAGGGTTTGAGTGCCTGGGAAGAGTATAGGAATGTAGTCAGGGCCTGTAGGGATTTGACTAGGAAGGCTAAAGCCCACTTGGAGATGAAACTGGCAAGGGACATAAAGGATAATAAAAAGGGTTTTTTTAGATATGTGAATAATAAGAGGATGACCAGGGATAATGTAGGTCCCTTGCTGAATGAGGCGGGTGTCCTGATGTCGGGTAATGATGAGAAGGTGGAAATACTGAATGCCTTCTTTGCCTCAGTCTGCACTCCAAAGGCCCCTTGGTACCCACGGACACTGGAAGAAAGTAAGAGAGTTTGGGAAATGAAGAGCTTCCCTCTGGGTGTGGTGGGAGTGGTCCAGGAGCAGCTCAAAGGGATCAATGCACATAAATCCATGGGCCCAGATGGGATACATCCACGTGTGCTGAGGGAGCTGGTGGAAGTGAATGCTGAGCCGCTTGCTATCATCCTCAACAGCTCTTGGAGAACAGGAGAAGTACCTGAGGACTGGAGGATAGCCAATATCACTCCAGTCTTCAGAAAGGGCAAGAAGGAGGATCCTAACAATTATAGGCCAGTCAGCCTCACTTCTGTCCCTGGAAAGGTGATGGCACAGCTTGTTCTGTATGCCATCTCCAACCAACTGGAAGAGAAGGTCATGAGGAGTAGTCAGCATGGATTCACCAAGGGGAGATTGTGGTCGACCAATCTCACAGCCTTCTATGATCTCATCACCAGCTGGGTAGATGGAGGGAGAGCAGTGGATGTTATCTACCTTGATTTCAGCAAGGCTTTTGATACTGTCTCCCATGACATCCTGATAGAAAAGCTGAGAGATCATGGGATAGATGACTGGACAGTGAGGTGGGTTGAGAACTGGCTGTCGGACCGGGCTCAGAGGGTCGTGATCAGTGGAGCAGAATCTGACTGGAGACCTGTGACTAGCGGTGTTCCCCAGGGCTCGGTGTTGGGTCCAGTCCTGTTTAATATCTTCATCGACGACCTTGATGAGGGAATAGCATCCACCCTCAGCAAGTACCCGATGATACAAAGCTGGGAGGGGTGGCTGACACACAGGAACACTGCTCTGCCATTCAGCAAGATCTGGACAGGCTGGAAAGCTGGGCAGGGAGAAACCTAATGAAATTCAACAAAAGCAAGTGTAAAGTCTTGCACCTGGGAAGGAACAACCGCTTGAATCAGTACAGGCTGGGGGACAACCTGCTGGAGAAAGGCTCTGTGGAGAAGGACCTGGGAGTCCTGGTTGATGACAAGTTGGCCATGAGCCAGCAGTGTGCCCTGCTGGCTAAGAGAGCAAATGGAATCCTGGGGTGCATTAGGAGAAGTGTGGCTAGCAGGTCGAAGGAGGTGATCCTCCCCCTCTACTCTGCCCTGGTCAGGCCCCACCTGGAGTATTGTGTCCAGTTCTGGGCTCCATGGTGTAAAAAAGACAGGGATCTCCTGGAGAGAGTCCAGAGGAGGGCTACGAAGATGATTAAGGGCCTGGAACATCTCCCCTATGAGGAAAGGCTGAGTGAGCTGGGGCTGTTCAGCCTGGAGAAAAGAAGACTGAGGGGGGACCTAATTAATGTTGATAAATATCTTAAGTATGGGATGCAGGGGGAAATGACCAGCCCATTTTCAGTGGTCTGTGGGGACAGGACAAGGGGCAATGGCTGTAAATTGGAGCACAGGAAGTTCCGCACCAACATGTGGAAGGACTTTTAAACAGTGAGGGCGACAGAGCCCTGGGACAGGCTGCCCAGGGAGGTGGTGGAGTCTCCTTCTCTGGAGATATTCAAGACTCGTCTGGACACCTATCTGTGCAATATGAGCTAGGGAGCCTGCTTTGGCAGGGGGGTTGGACCTGATGATCTCTCAAGGTCCCTTCCAACACCCGTGATTCTGTGATTCTATTCTATGATTAAAAAGTGCTTACAGAATTGTTTTGAGGATTTTTTTTTCAGATTATAGTTTACTGTTCTCTCGCTGTGCCATCAGTATTCAGCAGTGGAGAACTGTATAATTGACTTAATGTCCATTTCCATGGGGAATTTACTATTACAGAATCACATGCACACAAGTTTGGAAAAGGCCTTTGAAGATCATCAAGTCCAACTATTCTCATCCTAAATTCAACCATATCCCTAAGTACCTCATCTACCCTTTTTTTGAACACATCCAGGGAAGGCGACTCAACCACATCCCTGGACAGTAAAAATTTTTTTCTAATGTCCAATCTAAACCTTCCCTGGCACAGCTTCATGCCATTTCCCCTTGTCCTATCACCTGTCACCTGGCTGAAGAGACCATCACCTACCTCTCTACAACCTCCTTCAGGTAGTTGTAGGTGGTGATAAGGACTCCCCTCAGCCTCCTCTTCTCCAAGCTAAACAGCCTCAGCTCCCTCAGCCGCTCCTCATAGGATTTGCCCTCCAGCCCCTTCACCAGTCTAATTGCCCTTCTCTGGACTCGCTGCAGGACCTCCATGCCCTTCTTGTGGTGAGGAGCCCAGAACTGGACACAGTACTCGAGGTGTGGCCTCACCAATGCCGAGTACAGGGGCACAATCACCTCCCTAGACCTAGTGGCCACACTGCTTTTGATACAAGCCAAGATGCCATTGGCTTTCCTGGCTGCCTGGGCACACTGCTGACTCATATTCAGCCTGCAGTCACCCAACACCCCCAGGTCCTTCTCTGCCTCACATCTCTCCGTCCAGTCTCCCCCAAGCCTGTAGCGCTGCATGGGGTTGTTATGTCCCATCTGCAGCACTCTATACTTGGCCTTGTTAAACTACACCCCATTGGTCTCAGCCCATCGGTCCAGTCTGTTCAGATCCCTCTGAAGAGCCTCCCTACCCTCAGGCAGATCAACACTTCCTCCTAGTTTAGTGTCATCTGCAAACTTAGTGAGGGAGCATTCAATCCCTTCGTCGAGATCATTGATAAAGATGTTGAACAAGACTGGACCCAGGACTGAGCCCTGGGGGACGCCACTCGTGACCGGCCTCCAGCTGGATTTTGTTCCATTCACCACCACCCTTTGGGCTCGGCCATCCAGCCAGTTTTTAACCCAGCTGAGGGTCCACCAGTCCAGGCCAGTGGCAGCCAGTTTCTCAGTCAGAATGCTGTGAGAAACTGTGTCAAAGGCTTTACCAAAGTCCAGGTAGATCACATCCACAGCCTTCCCCTCGTCCATTAAGCAGGTCACCTTGTCATAGAAGGTGATCAGGCTAGTTTGACAGGATCTACCTTTTGTAAACCCATGTTGACTCGGCCTGATCCCCTGGCCATCATGCATGTGCTGCATGATAGCTCCCAAGATGACCCTCTCCATGATCTTCCCTGGGACTGAGGTCATACTGACAGGCCTGTAGTTCCCTGGATCCTCCTTCCGACCCTTCTTGTATATGGATGTAACATCTGCCAGCCTCCAGTCGAGTGGAACTGCCCCAGTCTGCCAGGATTGCTGGTAGATGATGGAAAGGGGTTTGGCAAGCACATCTGACAGCTCTCTCAGCACCCTCAGGTGAATCCCATCTTGCCCCATTGACTTTGTGGGTATCTAACTGGCCAAGTAGGTCACTAATCATTTCCTCCTGAACCATGGGAACTTTGTTATTCTTCCCCTCCCTGTCAGCCAGTTCCTGAGGATGAGTACTCAAGGAATATCCTTCTTTACTGTTAAAGACTGAGGCAAAGAAGGAATTAAGGACCTCAGCCTTGTCCTCATCCCTTGTCACTAATGTTCCCTCAAGCATCCAGTAAGGGCTGGAGATTCTCCTTGACCCTCCTTTTACTGTTAATATTCCTATAGAAGGACTTGTTATTATCTTTTACGGAACTGGCCAGTCTGAGTTCCAGTTCAGCTTTAGCCCTTCTGACTTTCTCCCTACATGATCTCACTAAATTCCTATAGTCATCCCAAGACACCTGCCCCTTCTTCCAAAGGTCATATTTTTCCCTCTTTTCCCAAGTATCTTCCTGGATCTCTCTACTCAAATAGAGAGATAGATACTGTAGTCAAGGGCTGTACCCTTTGTATCCAAAGGGGAAGATATGTGTCATTTTTCCAATCTATGGTGCCTAGTCTTAATATGGGAAAATCTTTCCTTTTAAATAAGAATATATGTGCACATCACCCAAAAACCTCTGCTTCCTCCCCATGCTGAGCTGGGAGTATCATAACTAAAGTTTATGGTGTAAATGTGTATTAATAACAAGAGTTTTGATGTGTTACGATCTGCTTTCTTCATCAGGGAAAGTACATGGAATTCAGACCTTCAGTATTCTTACTTAAAATACTATGGTTAGCATTCAGTAGCAGTGGCAAAAGTGTTTTCTTATTTGACTTGTTTTTATTAGTGCTAAATTTTATTTCTGAGAGGACAAATGATGGGAGTATGGATGGTCTAACCAACATTTCAAGCACTTAAGAGGCATCTGCTGAATGACTGAAACAGCGTTGATGCACCGATGTAGCAGACTCCTCTGGTTCACAGTAGGATCTTGCGGGAGCCATGGGAGACTTGGGCAGAGTTTCATTATGAAGTAATAGTGCTGGGGTGTACAAACATACGGAAAGTTGGCACTCTCTGAAGCAGCAGCTATGTATGGGATCACTTGGATACAAATGAAATCTTTGAGAAATAGGTAAATTCAGGGAAAAGTTGAGGCTTTGGGTTTGGCTAGCGCTTTTTCTTGTTAAAATGTTATTCCCCCCCCTCCCCTGCCCAAAGTACAAGTTCATTAAACATCAGAGGATTAAGTAACATACCAACATACTGAAACAGGATATAATAAACAAAAATGTCTGAACATCTCAATCACTGTTCATCTCTCTTGGGTTTTTTAATGTACTCAAAGAGCGTTATTGTTCTGCATTAGAAACTGCTGTCTGCATATGGTCTTCAACTTCATCTGTTTCAGTGTAGATGACGGTGGTAAGGCTTTGTCAAATAATTACAAAATCAAAACAGTTCTCTAAACTCCGAGCCCAGATGCTTTGACAATAAATGTCAATTAAAGTCTTGTTGCAGTGGCGTCAGCAGCATGTGAAAGAGTATGAGGAAGTCATGCTGCTACAGTTCTTCAAAGCCAAAGGCTTCTCCCATTGAATTCACTGTTAGCACAAGGGCCTCACCAAAACTGGGGAACTTGTTTTACTGTGCGCCCAAGTTCAGCAGCAGCACAGAGATTTCTTGCTGATGGCTGAGCTTTTATGTTCTGGTGACTTATGGGGTGATAGAAGATGGGAAGACAAGGCTTTCCATCAGACTAGAGGGGAACATAGCAATAGAAAAGACTGCTATGCACAGTCCGCTTGTGGACATCTGTGCAATAAATATTTAATTGGAAGTTCTTAAAGAACATAAGCTCCATGAGTTCCACAAGATGATTCCCACTATGCAATAAGAAACCTCGCTACCTACTCCCCACAATGAAATGTACGATTTGGAGGGGAAGAAACGTGCCTCCTATTTGTTATGTCAGCTTGCTGAAGAAATAGTGTAGTGCAAACATGTGCCAATTTGTTCTTCTTTCAAAGCTGGGAAATTTTCAAGGAGAGTTCTGAAGGAGTACATACCAATGGGGACTAGATCTTTTTCCAAAGAGCAGAACATGACCCAGTAGTGTTGCTTTGCAGCAAAAACAGCATTGCAAAGTTAGGCATCATCTAAAAGTGTTTACCAGGAAACAGACAGACAGACAAGGACCTATTCAGTTGGTATACAGTGAACTAGTTAGATTAAATTAAGGAAGAGAGAATGTGGAATGCTAATGGATATACTGATGACAGACCTGGAAGTTAGTGTGATTTTTGTCAACTTGTGGCATTTAATAAGATTCCTATACACTATATTTAATTTAAACCTTCAGTTTCTGGATGCCATCTGGAGACAAGTCATTCTATGAGATCTTAAGTATTTGCCTGAAATAATTCTAAGCTTTGTGGGTACAGAAGAAAAAGTATGCAGGCATGACTCTTAAGTCTGTGTTAAAAGTTTAAAGAAAGGCTTTTAAAAATACTTCTAAGATATTTAGACAAGTCACTTTAGTGCTTGGCAAGGTTGGCTTGTTTTTTTAACATTTGACACTGATGGCAAACATCAGACCTCACTACAGAGGATGATACTGTTTTTGTGCAGAATGTAGAGCGCTGTAGTTCATAGTACATATAACTGTATTTGCAGCGTGGTTTTAATTTTCTGAAATGTGTTGAAGACTTGCTAGCACATGGCTGTATCTGAGATCAAAGCTGAGCCTTTGGCTTGTGACTAAAGTAGGATTCGGTCTTTGTAGCAGGAACTTCCTGAGCTGATGGCATGTCAAGATGGCAGGGAAATGTAGTGTCTAATGGTTAGAGTGTTATATTAAAGGTAATTTTTGTTTGGCGCACTGTGAGCAGTACAGTAATTGATGACCTACAAAGACATTGTGAAGAAAATAACACCCTTAACTATGCAAGGCCTCTTTGAAGAAAGGGCTTTGATTCCAGTAGGGTGGAAAGGAGGTGGTTAATGTTTAGTGCTTTATCTTGTATAGAATAATAAATGACCAGTTTTCAACATAAAGGAGTATTTACAGGGATGTGTACTAGGGATACCTATTGCTTGATGTAATGAGTAGCCATAACTGGATGAACAAGGTGAAAGATGATTCTGAAAATGACTCAAATCATTCAGCCTTGTTAAGAGAAAAGATGGCTGGGAGATCTAACAGCAAAATGAAAGGATGGCACAATGGGAAGCAAAAGTCAGTAGTGACAGATGGATGCTAATTTACATTGGCAGGAGTTGTTTGAATTGCTAATAAATATTGCTGAGTTCTATTTGCTGATAATACCAGGGCAGAGCTGTAGTCGGTGAAAATGCATGCAAGATAGCAAGAGCTGCATTATGCAATTAACCTGTCGAACACAATGCCACAAGATAACATTTAACCCTGGAGTCTAGAAGGAATCAAGAAAGGCTCCATGATGAGTACCTAATCAATTACACATTTCATGCAATGTTAATATCCACTTCTATCCTGAAGAGTACCTAGAGTGAATTGCTAACGTAGAGGGAAAAGGAAGGTATGGGTATTTTCTACTCCTGGTGTTTCACCAATTTTCTGAGACTCTGGAATGATGAAGTCTTTGGGTTGATCCAGTATAATAATTTTAAGTCAAAGACAAGAATACCTACCTCTGCATATTGGTGTGTTGGAAATATACCAGTGAGATATTTTGATTGTTTTGAATAGTGCTGTCAAGTATATTTGAGTAGATTAATGATGGGAAGTAAGATAAACTTGAAATACTACAAAATTAATTGAAAAAAATGCACAAACAGATCGATTTACAAATTAAAAAAACCCTAGTAGAGAAGGTGTCCTATGTAACTACATTTCTCTCCAAATGTATGTATGTAACTATATCTCTCTCCAGTATTTTCCCTCCAAATTAAAATTGAAAAGATGGTAATGTTAATTATGGGTATACGTATGTCTTACAGTTTTCAGTTACTAGTGCCTTAGTAATTGAATTGCTATGGAGTATTTTGACAGGTTACAAATCCACTAATAAGTTAGAGCAATATTGCATGTGCCTTTTACGTTCATACGTGTCTTAGTTTAGTACATATTATTAATGTATTGTCCTTTGCCCAATAATATATTAAATGCATTTTCTTATCCTAACTAAAATACATTTTGATTGCTAACTTTATGCTGTTTTGTTTTCCAGTTTAAAAGAATGCTCAACCGGGAGCTAACCCACCTATCTGAAATGAGCAGGTCAGGCAACCAGGTCTCAGAATATATATCAAACACATTCTTAGGTAAGACTGATGGGAATTAATAGCTTTGTTTCGTTTTGGGGGTTTTTTTTTAATTATTATTCTGTTTTTCTGTGCTGTGATATAACTTAACAGCAAGCAGCTTTCCATATTAATTTCTTTTTTTCAGAAACTGTGCATTCAGTAAGTCATTGTTCAGTGTTTGAGCACAGAGATTGTTAGATCCATTGCCTCACAGCTCATTTAGTTTGTGTCTGTGGGTTCCCTGTGTGTGTAATTGCAGATAACTATTCATATATGTATTTTCATCTAACATTGCAACTGCTATATTGCTACCATATTAAGAAAAGAATATCTAATGAATTAATTATATATTAAACAGAATTCTTCCACTGTTTCTCTTATGAATGTTACCGCAAAGAGGTTTCAGTATGATGGAAGCATACAAGCACCAGTCACTTCATAAAATTCCAGAGCATACAGTTCTGATGCTTTGGTATTCCCTGCCTGCACATGGGTGGGTGGATGAGTATGACTAAGTCAACATCTGAGCAGACTGCTTCCAGGAGAATTTGTACATTTCAGGAGCTTGCATGGTAAGATGTGAGCAGTAAAGAAAGCCTGATACAATATTACATAGAGTATGGTTCCCCCTCTTTGCAGAACTAAGTTGATTTTTTTTTTTTTTTTTTTAAACTGGTGAAAATTACTAAGGCTTGGTTCCATACTCTTGATTTTGAACATGAAGATAAAGATACCAATTTCAAACATGTTTTGAGCGAAACACCATTGGCTCATAAAGAGTCTGTAAATAAGGAGAAGCACAGCTGAGTATGTTTAAATTAAGATAAGTACTTTAAAAAGTGCCAGTCACATGTGTTTAAGATACATGTTACTTTGTGTGAGAAACTGCAGCTGGTGTTGTAAGTGTTTTTTGGAGATGTGGGGTTTTTTATCCTGCTCGTCACCGTATCCTGAATTGATCACTTAACGTGTCTGGTCAGTTTACCCATGACCACAGTAGTGTGCCTGAGTGCTGTGGCACGACAGGGTTTCAGACAATAAGACAGGTATGAGCTCGGTCATGGAGAAGCAATACTGCACAGCTGCAGGAGCTCTGAAAAGTCACAATGTAGAGTTGCCTGAGAACATGACCCACTTAGGCTGAAAATACTGAAATACTGGTTTCTGCCTGCTTTTACTTGAAAACTTCAGACTCATTTTGACAGGGCAAGGAAATGCATCTGTCAGCCATTCACATGAGACCTCAGCCTTGACCAGAAAAAGGGCTGGAAAGGCAATTGCTTCTAAGTTACTGTGCCATGGGTATTGTTTTGTGGCCGCATTAAAACCTAGGATTCCTAAAATTCTAGGTGCAAGAGGAATCCTATGGGGAAAATACTTAATGTACAAAATTATTGCTCAAATAGTGTGTTTTCAAAATATGGAGCCGAAGTACATAGGTACTGAGAAATAATGTGAAAAGGGAAAGCATTCTCTCTATAGAAAAATCTACTCTATCTAGTTAGTAGGTATTTTTTTAAAATAAACAATCCATCTCCCAAACATCTACAGGCTTTCTCACATTTGAAAGCTAGGAACATGTCCAGAGAAAACAGGTTTTTCTGTTCCTAAAAAAAACCCCAAACTGTTGTTTCCCATGTAGGGCTATATGACACTTAAAGTTATTAATAATGTCAACAACTGTTATTATTTGTGTAAGAATTAAGGCTCCTACACTGAGTATAATAATATGCTAGGTTTTTATTTTTTCATTGTCATTAACTTGTTTTCCTATGAACATAGAATGTAAGAGAACCTGCCAATGAGCATAGCGCAACCAGGGTCAAAATGACAAGCTGTCTCTTCTGGATGTTCAGATGGGCGCAGGATCCTTCGCCCTGTGTGCTTGTAGTTACAAAAGCAGAGACAGTCCCACGGAATTCCTCCGGAGATCTAGAGTCATTCAGACAGACACTTCCTTTCACTTGAGTTAGTCTGACAGCTTGGCTTACAAACCTCCCTTTGATGGGTCTAAACTTTGTGCATATGACCAAAACCATGAACATCAAAGCACAAACACGAGTCGCTGTTCTTCATCTGTTGTCGGTTTGCACCAGTCAAGAGTTGCAGTGCTCCGCCTCCCCCTTCTCTTGATTGTCCATATGAGGAGAGTGGTGAACTACGGCGGGGGCAATCGGGGAACTTGGTGCCGCAGGCTAAATCTTGGTGACATTTCCATGGTCTCTTCTTTGCTGTGATTTGTTTCGAATTTGAGATGTCCAGTAAATGCTGCTGCTAGAGGGTAATTTTTTTTTTAAAAAAAGGCAATTAGAAAGTGAAGAAGCCAACACAATAACAACTTGGGAATTAGAAATGGACGTGCTACCTTCACGTGGTTTCAGTGTCTTTATTGAAAATGACCGCTGCAGGAAGGGAAAAACAGACATCTGTTTTAAAGAGCCCAAATGTTGGGGGGGGGGGGGGGGGGGGAGGGCAGGGCATGGAGTGTGTTTCTGGCTTTTTTTTTGCCTCTTTTTTTTTTTTAATTTTTCTTCTAAGGGGGTTTTTAAACCATACCTTTTGCTAGGCTCCTGTTCTGTGCTTTCCATAACAGAAAGCATCTGTTCTGGCTGTTCCTGCTTTTGATAGAATATTCCTTCTAGACCAGGAAGGTGCAGGTACACTTCAACAAAGATGATGTAATTTCCAAATTCATGTTGAAATACAGTATGAATAAAAAGAACAGAAATTAACGTAAATTATTCCACAGAAAGAGTCTCCTATTGGCAGGAGAGTCTTCTGTTGTGCTAACTTGGGTTTCTTTGGGGACCACAGATGTCTGCAATGCTCCACACCCCCACACTGTTACTGCAGAGATCAGCTGTAAATGGCCTAAATACACTTCTACTCTCAGTTTAATCCTTGTTTAAAGCTGGTACACATGTTGATGAGGTATGTAAAGTGATGCCACTGATCCTGCCATGGAGGCAAAAGCCTGTAATAAAATGCTGGGATTTGAGCAAAACAGTCCGTTTATCGGTATTACTTACGCTGGCTGGGAGGTGCGGAAATGCACTACGTTGCTGGCATGAGCTTCCTCTGCATCCACAGCGCTTGTAGATGTGGCTGGCAAAAGGCTTTTTGAGTTGTACAGCATCTTATGCAAATAGGACTGTTCCCCTGGTGTTAGGTCCTCTGAATCATGAAAAGGTTTTGTAAGGGTTTGTGTTAGATCTTTTTGATTGGCTTTAAAATACAAGTTCAGAGAGGGCTTTTCCTGGAAAAAAAAAAAAAGAAATTTTAAAATTTCCCTGTAAAATTAAAGTAGGGTTTTTTTTCAATTGTTACATTTTCGTAATGAAAGGACTGTCCCTTTCTATAGTGTTAGGGATGCAGGAGAAGTGGAAATCACAGTCACCAGTTAAATTTAAAGTCAGTTCAGAAAAACTGAAGCAGTTTGTGTAAGAGATCTGCTTATTCCAAGGTTTAGGTCTATGTTTATCTTCTCTTGGTTTTACGGCTCTTGCTAGGAAGTCTCTGTTGCAAAATCTCAAAATGTAGAAATAAAAAAGGTTTTGTTAAGAATTAAAGTATCCATAATATGCAACTGAGCAGAGAAATGGACAAAAATAATTTTAATTCCTTTTAAAAAAATATCTTTTTCTTCATTCTTTTGAAGACAAACAGCATGAAGTTGAAATCCCTTCTCCAACACAGAAAGAGAAAGAGAAAAAGAAGAGGCCAATGTCCCAGATCAGTGGAGTCAAAAAACTGATGCACAGCTCCAGCCTAACTAATTCCAGTATTCCCAGATTTGGAGTTAAAACAGACCAAGAAGATGTTCTTGCCAAGGTAGAGAATATATAAAACCTTGAATTTAAACCATTAAATTAAAATTAGAGGGCAGACTTGTCCATATTATTCCATCCTCTGCTTATAACCTTTGATTTCAAGCTGTAGCACCAAAACCTGGTCACACTTGAAATTGTATAAATTCAGTGAAGTGAAAGAATAACAGGTAAAATCAGAATCAGACTATTGGGTTAATTTCCATGTGAAAAGTTTTTCATCTGGATTTGGAATGTAAATTAGCATTTGTGTATGCATTAGTGAAGCTGCTTATTCATAAATAATACCTGAGGAATGAAGAGTCAACATACTATATGCTGTCACAGAATGAAAATATGTAGTAGTCCTATGTTTTTTTGAAAATGCACAACTGGTATATAGCATTGCAGCTGTCCTTCCAGGTCCTGTCTTCAGCTGTATCATTTTATGTACATCATTTGTGGTTTTGCTTTTAGCGACAACTTCTATAATTTTTATACCAGTAGCTAACTAGTTGAAAATAGTCTAAAACTGAGATAAAGTGATTATTCATTTAATTTTAGAGTTTTGCACTTTGAAATGTGCTTATGCTATCAGGAATCTTCCCCTTTTTTTTTTTTGTGGAGTGTTTCTGAGAACCAGGGAGGCAGCAGCAGAACCGCAGCATCTCTGAAGGGTTCCTCCTCGCTGAACCCTGCTGTCAGTGGGCAGTGAGATAGCAAAGTGTGACAGTTCAGCTCATTCAAGATGCTGTAGCATTTTCCCTTCTGGAGCAATCCACTGCATGCACTCTTTCCTCCTTAGTGAGTTACGAGCTGAAAAGCTGGTACCTGCAAGACCGTGTATTCCAACATTGGTAGCCGCAGTTACCAGAGCCTTTCAGAGTTTAGCACAACACTTTCACATTGACTGGATAAGCCTGTTTGTATCTCTTTCAATCCAAAACCGCTGGAAATCGTGTGGTAAGTTTCAACATGTCTGTTGCTTGATTCTGCTTTAGGAACTAGAGGATGTGAACAAATGGGGCCTTCAGGTTTTCCGAGTGGCAGAGTTATCCGGAAACAGACCTTTGACAGTCATCATGCACACAATTTTTCAGGCAAGTAGCAGCAGCTGTGCTACTTCTTGTTTATCTTAAAAGTTTTTTCTCTGTTCTTTGTAATCTTAATTTTTCTCTTTTCCTTTTCTAGGAACGGGACTTGTTAAAAACATTTAGGATTCCAGTAGACACCTTAATAACTTACTTAATGACTCTGGAAGACCACTACCATGCAGATGTGGCATATCACAATAACATACACGCTGCAGATGTTGTTCAGTCAACCCATGTCCTGCTGTCAACCCCAGCATTAGAGGTAAGCTGCACTGAGGTGGGAAGGAGACAGACATGAGAGAAAGGGATATACTAAGACTCTTCTAAATTAAATACTAAAGATCTTAGTTTCTGCAATGTTTTTAAAAAATCTTAACATCATTCATGACTTGTGCTCTCTTAAAGACATTTTTTGAGGATCAAAGCTTATTTACACATAAATATTGTGCCAAAAAGTCACGTTGTTCTTTCCAATTTTGGTTTTATGCTTGCAGATATGTGCTGTCATAACCTTTTTCATTTTAACACAGTGCATAATTTGCTACCACCATCTCATTATTAATACTACAACCTGTACTGTCATTTTCCCATGTGGAATTTACACTAACCGCAGTTAGTGGAATTGCTTTAGAAACATAATGATAAAATGGGATTCCCTCAATAAGGACATGTAGGTTTTGTTTCTTTTCCTGTTCATATTCACTCTGGTCCTGAAAGGCTACCTTTGTGTTTGTTTCTTGGGTGGAGTGGAACATGTGCTAAGTTTTCACTGTGGTATCTCATTTTTTTCATAAATATTTCAAAATTGTTTGTGGAAGAAAACCAACATTTCTTGTGTTCTTTTCTGAAGAGCTCTTGTTGCAAGTGCGTAAATCTTTGAAGTAGAGGGACGTGGAAGAAAGATTGAGATTACTTTCCCTTTACTTAAACCCAATTCAGGTTTTAGCATAGCAAGCATTGATATATCCCAGCAAATTATTGGAAAACAGCAGATAAAGCGATCAGTTGAAATTTTAGTATTTCAAAAGGATTAGTCCTCATTTTCAAGGAGGGCTGCGTTTTGACTCTTCTTCACGATGACCTAATTTCCATGTTACTGAGCGCTGCTGCTTTACCTGCCTCTTAACAAGAGGGTTTTAAGTGAACCTTAAGACTGTTGGCAGATCTTGATCCTCAAAGACCCGCGTGTTCTCTTGGCAAAGATTGTCTTCATCTCAAGAAGGAAGATCAGATGGTGTTCTTAAATCACCACTAGCTTCACAGAACAGCTGAACTGGCAGTCGGTAGCATTTTCGGGGTATTTTCTAGATAAACTGCTTTTAATGCCTTGTTCACAGGAGTTTTAGCCAGTGAAATGCCAGTGTCTGCCTGGTGCCACTGCTGGCCTACATACTTCTGAGTTTTTCTTGGTTGATGAAATAAAGATCATATAATGTGTGTGCTTGTGACAACAGGAGACTGAGATCAGTGACATGCCAGGACCACTGCAGTCCTCTCTTCCTATTTTTCTAATAATCACATATGGAAGAAAAATCAGTAAACATTACCCAAAATGCCTTGTAGTCTGTCACAGTTTCCCTTAGTATCATTTAGGAGATGTGTCTTTCCAGTGTAGGATAGTAAGTAGGAGTCAGGCCAAAATGTTTAACTTCAATTTGTGCTATAGGTTAGAAACCTGTACTTAATGATCTAATGTGTACTTAATAATTTACAAAAGTGGATTTATTTACAGAGTGAAGGTGAAAAAACTTCAGTTACAGAAGTTAGTGATGCTGTCAGGGTGAAGTAACAATTGTTTTACTTTGCCCAAACTTGAAATATTTATGAAATTCTACATAATTTACAATCTAACAAAAGCTTATAGTAGCCGATGTGTACAATCTCTTGAGATCTCTGATATATTTCGAATGTGTTTTGCTTGTTCACCCTTAGACTTAAAGTAGAGTCTTTTTTATTAAAAGCACTTTTCCATTGATTAGTGATTGTCACTTCTGTTTCATGATTTTCTAGGCAGTGTTCACTGACTTGGAGATTCTTGCAGCAATTTTTGCCAGCGCAATACATGATGTAGATCATCCTGGGGTTTCAAACCAGTTTCTTATCAACACAAGTAAGTCCTATATTCAGTGGTTTCCTCAAAAATTTACTGCAAGACCTGCGTGTAGTGCCTGAAAAATACAGTTCATTCCTTGTTGTGGTGTCTCCTGGAAATTAGCAGGCTTATGTTAAGTTGATAAAGTTGTGGGAGAAGAATGAAGTGAGAGTATTAAACAGATCAAAAAAAGTCAACGGTAATTTAAGGGTTGTATTAGAAGCTTATGATGTGATGACGGATAGCCATAAATTGAGAAATTCAGAAAACAAGTCTTTTCAGCAAGCAAACTGACAGGCCTATCTCTTGTGTCTCCCCGACTGCTGTACTTGGTTTCTGATCTCTTTATACTCATGCCTCTTGCACTGAATTTTCTCAACCAGTTCCTGCATTTTATGACAAACCTTTTTGGTTTTGGTGAGTCTCTTGCTGGCAGTCCGTGGAGGGAAAAGCCCTAATGAAACGAGACCCTTGTCATGTTCTAATTTGAAGCCCAGTATGCTTGTTCTGCACTTCTCATGGCTGTTCTCTGCAGCATTGTATGAACGCTCTCCCCCTTTCTGATTCTTCTACTAGAAGAAAAAGACTATTAGGTTTGTTGAACCTGATCGTGACACATCTACTGAATGGCTTGTTGCCCCAGTGTAACCTGCTCCGATTTCAGTGGCGTATGTTCTTATTACAAGTGGGTAGCACGCTGTAGGTCCATGCAAGTTCCATCATACTTTATCTCTTTTGCCATCTGTCAACTTCTCTATTTAAAGTAACTGACCCAGAAGTATAAGAGTTGAAATAATACTAATAATCCAAGCACAGAAGAAGAAAAAGCTGCAGAAATGGAAACACACGTAGGATTGTGTACTTGACTCATCTGGGTACATGTTTATAGATACTGTCGTTTCTGCACTTGGGTGAATCTGTTGTACCGGTGTTAAAATAGTATGACCCCAAATCAGTGGTATAGTTTGAAGAAGGGAGCTCCTGTTCTGATTCATTGCGGCTCTATGTTCGAATAAGACCTACACTCCCATTTAGCCTGCATCTAATTTTATGTGCCTTAATGGCCTGAGGGCTTGCCCTGTAGTGAAGTTCAATTCCATGACTCATCTGCTAGGAGAAGGATTGGGATTGACTTTCGATTTCTGGTGCTTTTTTGGCTACCAGTGCAGAGATAAAGACAATCTAATTCAGGTGTTTCAAATCCTAGATTTTCTGAACCTCTAGATGTTCATTTGCTTCCATCTAGTTTGTTTTCCAGTGGTCCTTAGTGTTTCCCTAAGAGGTATAAGAATACACTTTTATGAACACTATAGACATAAAGTATGTGCATATTTGCTATATTTAAGCTTATATTTTATAATTGCTCATGTGATATTTCTGAATTTCCCTATTTTCCCACTGTCTAAAAATCGGATTCCTCTTGAATGCTATTAAAGAACAAACAAATAAGGATTGTACTAGCATCAAATGAGATGCTTATTTGATCACTGTAACTCTGTCCTTCCAGCTTCTAATGTGTAACAAAGGTTACCAAGGGGGAACTTTATTCCATTTCCACCTCTGTTGCAAAGTTGAACGCTGTCTGTAACTCCAGCCCTTCCAAAATACTATGGCAGCGTTGAGTCTTTTGCAGTTGAGGGTCATCAGAAGGCTGTTAGAAAGGAATATTAAATAGTATCTGTCATCTTTGTAACAAAAATAACAAAGCTTTGTAAAGAAAAAGTTCTGTGAAAGATGAAAGAAAGATCATTTGACAAACATGCTTTCTTTGTCCTTTTGCTATTACGGTTTTGCTGCCACCAGGATAAGGAAAGATAGAGGAAGGGCTTCCTGATTCTAAAGACTGATTTATTCAAGACAGGAGAGGAAGACAAGGGGAAAATGGATAATGAGACTAATGAAATCTTCAGATCAGAGTTTTTATAGATGCCCTGTTGGGCAAGAGGGATTTTGAAACAAAGCTGGTGTAAAAGAAGATAAAGAAGACAAAGAGTAGAATAGGCTGACGTATGGTTAGATTTAGGGTAGAAAAACTAATAAATAGAAGTTAATATCACACATGACACGTGATTGCATAAGAATATTTGGTTTTTATGACAGATTCATTTGCAAGCTGTGTCTTAAACCATATGGAAGCTGACCGCCGGTTTCCCTGGGTAGAATCTAAAGCTGTGCAGAAAATTGTCTTAACTCCTGTTGTCAGAGTTGGCTGATCAGCAGGTCTGAGCAAACAAATGCAGACCTGGTGTGTGTGCTTTCGCACAGGCATTGCTAGGAAGGTGTATGTAATTCTCACAGCTGCGTGGAGTGACAGAAATAAGAATGCTCCTATTGCAGCATGACGGCGTCAGGCATTGGCACCCTCAAGTACGAGGCAGTAGGCAAGGCCACTGATTGCATTGTCAAACCACGTGACCTTCCATGAAAAATAACAGAGGTGTAACTATTGTCATCCTACCAGCTTCCTCTCAAAATATCCAGTTGTTATGGACTAACGACCCATAGGCCTAATTGACGAGACACCCAAGTGCCTTAGCTGACTGCATGGTTTGAAAACCAAGATGTACGCTTTCTGCCTGATGTACAGCAAAGCCTCAGCTGCCTATTCCCAGTATAAGTGCTGGATAGCTGCCATTTGACTTAACAGTGGAATTTTAGTGGTTGTGGTGGGAGGGAGGCATGAGAAGAGAACACCTCAGTGTGTTTAAGTCTTTTTATGCATATAATATTTTCCACGTTGACCTCATGCAGGTGTGAAAATGTATTCTGAAAAATACCTTCCTTGTATTTTTTCCTAACTTGCCACTCCAGTCACATGTACATGCTTCACTACAAAGCATTTTCTTTATTTTCCTCAGTGTACTTTGCATTGGTTTGTTAAGATGTTCAGTCATTAATTCTGTAGCTTTGGGTACTGTGTGAACTATAGAAATTGTTTCTAAAAGTTCATCTGTAGATCTTGTTATGAACCTAATGAATTCAAAAATTCTTAAGGGATTAGGTAGAAGCACAGGCTTTAGTAACGTTCTGCCCTGCGATTGTTATTACAGATTCTGAACTCGCCTTGATGTACAATGACTCATCAGTACTGGAGAATCATCACTTAGCTGTGGGCTTCAAGCTGCTGCAGGAAGAAAATTGTGACATTTTTCAGAATTTGACCAAAAAACAGAGACAATCATTGAGGAAAATGGTCATTGACATTGTGAGTTCTGCTTGACAGTCCCCCTTCTATAGTGCTAGTGATTGAATAATAAAGCACAGGAGCGTTTTATGATAAATTGCATGTCATTAGACCCATAACCAATGAAGTAAAAGTTGGAAGTTTTATCATGTCTCATCTAACATGAATAGTGGGTTCTCTTCAGTTTTAATAACCATCAGTACCTTTTTAGAAGGTATACAATCCTGTTTCAAACTGATTTTATACTGACGTTTCACCATCACAGTTGGAATCACAGAGTTGATGATGAATTTAGTCTGATCAGATCATTCTGAACAATCATTTTGTCATATTCTTAGAATGCTCAAAATAAAAACTTCCTATTTTGGGCAATCATGATGTACAGGACTCAGAATTTAAAAGTGTATTCAAACACAGGAGTTAGAGGTTCCCTTTAGAACTCTTTGTTTGAGTTCAAAGACTGTTGAGGGTTTTTTTTCAAATCTGTAGAATAATTTACATTATATTAATATTGTTTCTTTCAAGGTACTTGCAACAGACATGTCTAAGCATATGAATTTATTGGCTGATTTAAAAACCATGGTTGAAACCAAGAAAGTGACTAGTTCTGGTGTCCTGCTTCTTGACAACTATTCAGACAGGATTCAGGTAAGGAAATGCATCTGCAAATGGTGACCTGCATTCATTTACATCCTTAATAGCATTGGCTTGCCCCTCTCCAGCATGGGTTAAACCAGCCATCCATTCTCACTTCGTGACACTCTTTACCTTCCCTCCATACTCTCTTCCTTCCCTCCATACTCTCTTATGTTTCCTACCTGTGACATGCTCTGTTGAGTACTGAGTGACTCTGAGAGTAGCAAAGTGCTAGAGTACTTCTGGATGAAATGAGGCTTTGGCCTTCCCTTCAGATTATCAGCACCTGATTGGTCTTTCTCTGAAAGATTTTTCTCGTCATTATATAGACAAAAGCAAGGTAATTCATGACTATTACTGCAAGTGTGAAAAACAACCAAGCGCCTAAGATTTTGCTGTTTAGAATAAATTTTGTGCTACAAGTATTTTCTAGCTTCTGTTTCACGGCCACCGAAAGTGTAAATGGAAAAAGAGCTGGTTTTCTCCAGTGTAATAACACCGTAGGTGTTCAATCTATTTTAGGTTCTTCAGAATATGGTTCACTGTGCAGATCTAAGCAACCCAACCAAGCCACTCCATCTCTACCGCCAATGGACAGACAGAATAATGGAGGAATTTTTCCGTCAGGGAGATCGGGAAAGAGAGAGGGGAATGGAGATAAGTCCTATGTGTGATAAGCACAACGCATCTGTAGAAAAATCACAGGTAATTGATATGCTTAGGCAATTACATAACACTTTATGACACTTCAACAGAAAAGGGTGGTCCATAGCCATATTTAGATTAATTTCTAAATGTACGATTTCCCTTTTTGTCCCCTCCCAGTTAATTAATTCAACTCCTAAGTAATGAGGGGAGTGGAGATTTTTGCTGAAATGATGATGAAAACAGCATGGCAATGTGTTTACTGAAGGGGTTCCATTGCTGTCAAGGTCTTGCGATGGAGTGCATGTGTCAAAAGAGAGTATTGTACAGCTGCTCTTTAGGATTTCCTTCTAAACCAGAATTAAATGCAGTGGAGTTGTCTGTAATGAACAGTTCATTTGAAAACAATCCCTTCCAAGTTCTTATCCAGTATCCTGACTCAGACTTTGGAAATGTAAAATGCCCTACTGACTACATGGAACAACATGGTTTCCTTTCAGCCACCTTTAAGGGTAGTGAATTTAGTCTCTTGGTAGCATTACATTTCTAAAACTTTGCATGACTTAAAGGCATAGTTGTTTTTTTCCTTTGTGAATTAGAGCTCATCCTAATTTTGTATTACTTGAAACAGGTGGGTTTTATAGACTACATTGTTCATCCTCTTTGGGAGACATGGGCAGATCTTGTTCATCCGGATGCCCAGGATATCCTAGATACACTGGAGGACAATCGAGAATGGTACCAGAGCACAATCCCTCAAAGTCCCTCTCCTGCACCTGATGACCAGGAAGAGGGTAGGCAGGGCCAAACTGAAAAATTCCAGTTTGAACTAACACTGGAGGAAGATGGTGAATCAGACACCGAAAAGGATAGTGGAAGTCAAGTAGAGGAAGACACCAGCTGCAGCGACTCCAAGACTCTTTGCACCCAGGATTCAGAATCCACTGAAATTCCTCTTGATGAGCAAGTGGGGGAAGAAGTAGAAGAGGAGGAGAACCAGACAGAACCTTGTCTAGTAGAAGTGCAATCCCCTGACACATAATAATGAAGACTCATTCTCTTTCACTCTTGCCCTCTCCCTTTCTTTTCCTCTTTCTCTTTCTTGTTTGTTTTGTTAGGTATTGGTTTCTGAAGTGTATGTCATATGCTACAACCATAGTCACAACTTGCTGTCATCTGCCAGGACGTTGTTGATCAAAACTGACCTTGATGATTCAGTTTGGCACTCAGGAATATTGTAACCAGAATTGTCACATCCATGGCATCAGAAAGCAGGGGGGGTAGAACATCCATAAACTCTCCATTTAATAAGCTCTCCAGATATGATTAAATAAAGCAAATGTTGTCAGAGGAGTACCACCTGCCAATTGAATGCTGGTATGCTTTGATAGTTTTTTAATTCATTATATTTCACAAAGCATTGGATAATGTTCATCATGAGAGGAAACAGACAGAAAATAAACTGAGGTTCCTACTGGAAAACAAATGCGAATAAAAGATGGGACACAACATGATTCTGTTACCAATAGGAAGATGAGCTGTGGAAATTGCATAATTTTCTAATTTCAAGTCTTCCTGATACGTGACTGAAAAAAAAGTGTGACCCAGTGGGTTGCACTAACCTCTGTATTTTGTATAATATGTAACAGAGAGATCTTTTGTAGAGCTTACTTTTATTCTTAAATGTACTGAGGTATTATATTTAAAGAAAAACACTTTCAGACTTCATCTGCCACTGGTTATTTTTTCCAAAGAGTAACTTGCAAGTTTTCAGTACAAATCTGTGCTACACTGGATAATACTTCTAGGATTTTTTCATTCTTTTTTTTTTTCCACCTTAAAATTTAATGGTAATATTGAGCTGTAAATTCAATTTTATATATTAGTGAGTTTCATGAGTATCCTTTGTTATATAAAACTCTCTCAGTATGATGGCTTGTTAGTTTTTATCATGATTTTCCAAAACATACTATAGAAACTTAATGTTGTGCTTTTGCATTTACAGTGGCCTGATCCTGCCAGTTCTGTCTTACTATAAGAAGTGATCCCAGTGAAACCAACTAGGGCCACTAAGATTAGGATTTGCAGGACTAGGGCCTGTAAGAAAGGTAATGATTGTTCTTTCAATACACAAGCAGCTCTTCTACTCTGCTAATGAAATTTGTCCCTTTGAAACATGGTTTCCGGACCACTTTTGGCTGGGAGCCATAGACTGCTAAATCAGAGTAGTTGCTCTGGCAAAAAAAAACATTAGTCTAGTATTTCCAATTTTGACTTTGCTAATAACTCACCTATGTTACCTGTCCAGCTAAAACATTTGCTAATCTGAGACGTGTACAATATAAAAATAATGATTAGCAGTATTTTTTCATGTCTTTTTTTGTGAGAAGAGCCAGGGCATTCTTTCCATGTTTTTAAGCAAATGAGCAGTGCACCAGGAGCACTGTAGTTTTTTCCACATTACTTCAGTCTCGGATCTGTTAGTCCTTCAAGCTTGTGCTGAGGTAATCCTGCGTTCTGGTTTGACTGGTACTGAGTGCTTCTGTAACTTGTAAGGTTAAAGGGTAGTAGGAGTTCATACTTGTTGCTTTCCAGTCCTGTTGATTGATCACATGAAAGAAGAAAGAATTTTATTTCCTCTGCTTTACTCTTCATTAAAATTGCAGTTTTGAGCATAGAAGTTGGGAAATAGTTGCCTGAGGAAGCTAGCAGACTTCCACTTCGTAAAATTCTGGTAAAATGACAATACCAAGATTTCTTAACAAAAGAAGATAGCAACAGCCATTATTTCCCCTTTGGATTCATTTTGTAATAAATTTAAAGATATAAAAAGATGAAATTTTTTTAAGTGTCTGAGATCTAGAATAAAAACCTGCTTAAAAAAGATTGGCTAATGAATCAGCCTTTAAATGCATTTTGCATTCTTCTATATCCAGGTCATAGTTTTCTCTACCTTTAGCCCTCACAGGGCTGCAGCACAAGAAGTGCTTAAGAAGGAAAGAGAATGAAGAGAACTTATGGGGTGGGTTGGGTTGGTTTTTTCCCCCTGTTTTTAGGCTTTTTTTTTTAATATAATTTATTTTATTTCTTCATAATTTCTTCCTGAATCTGATGCATCTCAGAATCCTTTCAGTCCTCAAGAGTGCCTGGAACCTGAATAATGGAAAAGCAATATAAATTCCAAAATAACTAATAGGGACCTGAAAAGGTTTTGTATCTGCAGTAATTGAAAGTAAATGAAAAGAATAACATTATATATATATATATATATAAATATATATATATCTCTCACATGTATATATGGTGAGATCTACACCCATACATGTGGACAATCATGTAATAGAAAGTTTTATCTTTTCTTAGAGATGGGGATATAATGCACTGTACAATCTTTTTTCCTCTTTTGCCAAAGTGTGTTTTAGCATTGCACATTGCTTTAAAACAATACAATTTACAAGTGGCTTTATGTGTTGTGAATATTTTTGCCATTAAAAAAATGCAGTGCGTATCGAGTGGGTGAAAAAAAATGAAATTCACCTTGCTTATAACAGTACACTTTAGCTTGCAAGTTACTGTACTAAGTAATGCTGTATTTGAATTCTTTGTTTTGTGTCATTATTAAAAAGCGATAATGAAAGACTATAGATAGAACAATTAGCATTAAAAGTTTAAACTTGAATGAAATAGCTATTTAGAAAGCTTTGACAGTTCTTTTCAAACGCATTATTTATTTTATTTGTGCCATGCGTTTTTCTCACCAAATGACCTTACCTGTAATACAGTCTTGTTTGTCTCTGTTTACAACCATGTATTTATTGTAATGTACATACTGTAATGTTAACTGTAAATTATCAGTTCTTACTATAACATCATCCTTCTCAGGGTGGTGTTGCTATACTTGGAAACTCTTGGTGAGAGAATGATTGTGTATACATATTCCTTGTACATTCTTTTCTCCTGTAATATATTCTGTGTCACCTTAGAGCTTGTTTATGGAAGATTCAAGAGACGTATAAAATACATAAAGATATATCAATAAAAAAAAAAAAAAAAAAAAGCTGCAGGTCTTTGGTCCCAGGGCTGTGCCTTAACTTTAAACAATATTTTCTTCTGTTTTGCTGCATTTGAAAGTAAGGTAGCTGTGGGGCTAGGGCTGGGCATTTCTACCATATTTTCAGTTTCTAACTGATGGGGTTAGTTGTATGAGCTAATATGCATGATAGTACAATGAGCTTTCATTCATGACCGTACTGGAAGGTCAAGCTTTTCCAGACTTCTGGGGATATAATTGTATTGCCTCTCTGATTATCTTTTTACAGGCTATCATCAGGGATTATTGCAGCCATTTTTTGCTCCTAAAATAACTAAATAATTGATGCTGTATTTCAGTACTGAATTGCATTGAAATGGCTTTGGAAAGCATCTCTAAGTATTTGTTTTTAAATGCGTATTTGGAAATGGAATACTTGGAATTAAAAGGATGTAACTCATACACTTTTAGAACTGTGTAATATCCGTTCTTTGTTTAGTAGCACAAAGTATTACTGTATAAGCAGAATCCATGAAGTAGCACAAAAGACAATTTTAATCTTGGAAATGTTTTCCAATGCTGATGTAAGTGTTACAAGCAGCCAAAGTTTTATTTTATATAGATGTATCTAAGGCTTTGTACAGGTGTGTATAGCATAATGCACTATGTAGATCTACAGGAGAGTGATAAACCTTTAGATCTTTTAATAACACTAGTATTAGGCTTGTGGGTTGGACTGAGCATCTCTTGCTGTTTGACTTGTCACATTGCTCCAGACTGCTTAGATCTGATGTCAGTGAATTTGCCAGAGCGAGGTAAATACCTCTCCTCCATTCCAGCGATGCCCAGCCCTTGTAGCATGTGACTTCTTTGTGAAAGGAGATATTCTTTTTCAAGAAAAAAACAGAGCCTCCTTTTTGACACAAACTGTAGATTTTAGCAGCCCTGGCCCAAAGGAAATCTATTTCTTTTGTTTAAGTGGTATAAAAGGGACACTATAACAACAGAAATCCTGAACAACTTTTTTGTTACTGTTTTAATTTGATTTTTTTCCTTTGGGGATGTCTCGAGAGTGGCAACTTGTGTGAACATTGCACATGACTATTGTTTCACTGGTTTCTTAGCCTCTCTTACAGCCTATGGGATAGTACTGTACATCAATACCTTCATATGAAATTTTATATGCAATGGAAATAAAAGCATGGGTTGATTCTGCCTAGTTACTGTATCTGATTTTCTTTTGCAAGTTAATTTTTTTTTACATGCATCCTGTAGTTGTGTCATCTTAAGAGAAAGCATATTTCCAGAGTAACTTGCTTACTGTATTTTTGTAATCATGCTGTTTTGCATAGATAATATAAAATAAATGTGGGGGCAAATCATAAAAGTCAATCAGGTGTGGTATTTCATAAAGAAGTCTAATCCAGAACACTGCTATACAGTTACACAGAAAGACATTCAGTTTCACTTTTCAGGTAACTTTTACCACTGGCTTCAGTGGCAAATGCAGCCTATCCTGAGAAAACTTCAGCTTTAAATGAACTAGAAGACCTACAGCTTGCCTAGAGGAGCAATACTCTGAGGGAAAAATGGAGAAAAACAGTACTGTAGTTAAATATTGATCACACAATCTTGGCTCTATACAGATGATAAAAGGAAAATAGAATTCATAAATTACAGCTGTTGAATAAGAAAAGTGGTCTTAATGCAGGTACAACTCTTGAAATTACTTTCATGTGCCTCTGCTTGATCATCGGGTTCTGTTGTTTAGATGGTTTTTATTTGTTTCACTGAAAAAATTTGTTTCTGATTGAATACAAAAGTTCCATGTCCATTTTTTCCTTAAGTCTCTTAGAATTTGCTTTGGGTTTGGGGTTAGTTTGCAAGGAGTACCAATTCTTAGGACTCCTCATTCATCACACCTTGGTGGCAGAAGAGGGTGATAAGTGCTATGCTGGGAAGATGAAGGATGCTGCAATGAGTATGGAGGGGCAGATAAACCTGCCTGTTCCTCTTGGCAGGCTCATCCTTGCAATGGCCCCGTTGGGCAAATGGTTTGCACGCATCATGGCTGTTAGGAAGGGAAGCAGGAATCTCAAATTACTGTTGGCACTACTAAAACATTTTCATCCAGGAGCCTGGGTACCACAGCTGTGTACGTGGTGAGCCCAAAGCTGGCAGGATTAGCTCACTGCTTCCTACATCTGGCAGCATTTTGTCAGTCTCTCTCTGCATGGCAATAATGCATCAGAATAGGCAAGTTTCAGAGCAAATCCAAAATGGATCCTGTTTTACTGCAGCCAGCTGCTGCTAGAGGAGTTTAATGCATTTTTGTTTTGAAGGAATGACTCCTCTGATTTCCTGAAGAGACAAATACCTTGAATAGCTGCAGCTTTGTTTGCTTGATCTCCCTGCTCCATTGAAAACAAGTCATAGCTGCCTGCACACATAGTATTTACTGGGATGACCAGCCCTATTTCTCTACCAGCTGTGAATAATTTTGCTTAGTTTGTCCAGAAAAAAAAAAAAAACCACAATAAAAATGCAAAAGTTCTAAGATGTTATAAAAGCCTTTTTCTTGCTCAATTTAGTTAAGCCTAGAGGGTAAAGAAAATCTCCAGCTTCCTCCTGTCAAACTGTTTGAGATCTGAAAAAATAATCAAGGGCGGGTAGGAAGTCCAAACAGGAATCACAGTGACAAATTGGGGGCAAAGCCTGGGCAGGCAGAAATACCCTCCAACTAACAGAATCTTACCTTGTCAAAGGCAATCCTGTGGCTTGGATATGCACATTAGGAGAATGGAGTTTGACTGTCTCAGTTCCTTGGCTATGGAGCTGTATTCTTTTCCTCATCAAAAAGCAAGTATTTTGAGGTCTTTGTAGTTACCGTGGTAGTAAAACCGTGTGTGTATTTAAGATCAATATTCAGAAAGTAAAATATTGTTTGATACAATGCAGAGTTTAGCACAGCTGTAAAGACTAAAATGTGTGATGATTATCTTTGCTAAACAACCCCTTAGCATAGAAGGAAGATGATGACATCAAGCCTGGGTAAACAGCCCTTAGTGAGAGGGAGGAGGTACAGGGCACATGCCCCAGATAGCATTAACTGTCTAGTGCTGATGAACTGTGCACAGTAAATGCCGATGAGAAACTCAGCAGTCACGTTGCACCATTAACTACACATGTTGAACTTCTCACTCCCTGTCCTCCCCCCGCATCCATGGAGTTCAGAACCTTGAATACGTAACAGAGACCATTGTTCATCTGAAGAAGGTTGGAGAGGAAAACAGAGGTTATGCAGCATGTAGCAATCAAAGTGCAGTTGGCATTGCACAATGTATATGCATAGGAGTTGGCCTATGGCAAATGCCTATAAGGCATCATTACGTGGGGCTAAGAAGGACAGCTAAAGGTGGCTTAAAACTTCAGCATGTTCTCATAGTTGAAACTGTCCAGAAAATTAGTACTCCAAATTTCTTATTAAGTTTTCAAAACCTTGACTGACTGTAGCGTTGACCAAACTCAGAGCTGTGCAGAGCCTGTTGCCTTCTCAGACTGTGGTTAGTGGTTTACGCTGGCTGTCCTGACCGCAGACAGGGGTAAACCTCCTAAACTGTGGTAGTGGATAAAGCGTGATACCAAGCCTATTTGATACAAGGAGTTGGTTGTGTGCAGAGACGCTGAGCTGTGCTCCTCCTCTGATGAAAAGGGCAGGACCAGCTGATGTAGAGCTGCCTTTATAATTCAGCTGGCTGTGGACCTCCACCACCACCTGGGTTTTTTTACAGGGCCCCACATAAAGCAATTTGTGGTTTTAGGATCTTTGCTGTGATGTGGAAAGAGAACAGAGGAGCTCTGTGGAGTTTTAAAATTGCGCGTGTCGGTTTATTGCATATATCACAAAAGACAAATTTTGCAGTGAACAAAGCAGCAGCCCTAGCTCTTCAAAGCAATCTTGCCTGCTCTCTCATTTTCTCTCTATTTTTCTCCCATAAGCTGGGGTTGTGTGTCTGTAATAACCTCATACATCTAGGCATAAAGAATGTAGTTTACATTTATCAGGTGAGAGATTATCAGTAATCAGCACGTGTTCAGTGATGCTGTGTTGATGTCAGCTGCAGAGAAATGTTCCTTACAAAGCTGTGCCCCTATAAGGGCTAAAAAAAATGCTTGAGAAGCAGTAGATGTGCTTGAGAAGCAGTAAATGCACAACTATTAGTATTGCTAAGGATGTTACTGGAATCACAGTGTTCAGGCTTGTTAGTGATGCTTGGAGATGCAGTCTGAGAGGAAAAAAATGCAATGGAAAAAGAAGTTAATTAACTGGAGTCTTGCTGTCTAGTGGGATTCAAGGAACACGTGCTATTTATCCTACCCAAGAGAAGGTTAAAATATAGTTTGATCAAGTGAGGACAGAAGTGCTGTAGTCCCTCAGTCCATGTTTTTGTCTAGCAGGCAGAGCCAGCTGCCGGCAAGGGAGTCAAATCACCCGAAGCTGACATGCGACAAATTCAGGCTGCAGGATGGAGCAGCTGTGTCAGCTGTTTTCGTTCACTCTTTGTGCTTTCAGGCACAATGCTGTGGAACAGGACCTGGGGAAGCATCACCATTACAAGTGAACGATGTGCTATGTGTGCTGGGAGCTACACACACTGCTTAGTGCCACGTGTCCTACCCATAAAGATATTTGATGATACGCGCAATTCACTTTGGCTTAGCTTTGCCTGAGAATGGGCTGGTCCTCTGTGTGAATGTGGGATGGGGGTGTGCGGTGAAGAAGAGGGAAGTGCTTTTTGGAAAGCCTTTTTCTATTACAGTAACCCATAAAGCAATAAGGCTATTTGTTGCAAAATAGCAAAGGTAGGGTTTTTTTCAGGCAAAAAGCGTTTTGTCTCTATTTCTAATTGCAGTCTCCAAACTGAACTGATATTTCTGCTTAACCTTCTTTGTCCAATTAATCTCCACATGCTCCAGGGAGGAAAAGGACACTGCTGGATTCAGGGGTGCTGCCAGTCATGCCCCTCCTAATGCCATTGTGGGGTCCTGGGCTGGTGAGCTGTGCAGGGAGAAGAGATGGGGCTGCAATGCTCCAACCATTGCATTGTGTTGTTCATGGCAGCAGTTGTGTGTCACCCTGCGTTGGCAGCACAGCACCAACCCAGAGAAAACTCAGCTGAACTCAAGACTGTGGGGTGTAATTGCACATTAGCCTCTCTCCACTTCTTTAAAGTGCACAGCCCTCATCAAGCAGCCTGCCAGTGGGGTGAACACATCTGAAAGGATCATACCGGTCTGCTTCTTTCTCTTACCCAAACATGTTTAGGTTTGGATTGCCTTCTCTCATCTCAGGTAGCTGAGTTTGATGGGGTTAGTTCATGGTGTTGGTCAATGTGGCTGTGTGCAGCCAGGGGAGATGACGCTGCTGTTGCAGGAAGGGATGGATGCAGCTCATGGACGCACACTCTTGCTTTCTGCTTTAGTGGTACAACTAAGCTGTGTGCACAGAGGATGTGTGCATTTTCAAATGTGTGACTTTCACTCCCATGTACACCAAATAAGTTTTGCACTTGGATGACCTCACCAGCTCCTGGAGTTTACGCTTCATGAACCACTCTTCCCCCATTCCTAAGGCAGGCAGTTAGTCTCCTATGGAGGAGCTGCATAAGCCTCCCTTATGCACTTCGTGCTCAGACACCCCCCTCTACAACCAACAACTGGAGGACTGTCGGGTCCCTTCCCCCAGTTTCTCACTCTCCAGGTTACACCATACCAAAATCCCTGCAGGAGGGAGAACTGTGTTCCCAGTGCTGGGGAACTCTCCCTGCCTGGACAGAGAGGAAAAGTTTTGCAGTTTGTCTGCTGACATGCCAGAGCACTGAATGCTGTGCTGGGCTGCGTGACAATGCGTGGCATGATGGCATCCCACTTCGCATGCCGCTGGGTGCTGCTTCTCAGTGGCAGATGAAATCTTGCCATAAAACACCTGCTCCTTTCTGCAAGCTGCAGAGCTTACGAGGCCATGTTTTTCTTCTGCTCTCATTTGGCTTTTTCTGAACCCATAAGCTCCTGGCTGAGCTTACTCGTGCAAGGGTAGATACATATGTGGGGTTTTTTTTTCCTCCTCCAGCTGGCTGTTTATTTTCATGAAATACTAGAAATTTAGGCCCTTAAATATAGCAGAATTTGGCTACGGGTTCAAAAGTTCAACCATGTGGGCAGCTGGTATTCATACGTGGACTGTGTTTTCTGGTGGTCCTGGGGGTGGAGATGCCACTCCTTACAATTAACAGCTGTGTCCTTGGAGGTGTCATTTCCCAGGGAAGTTAAAGCATGGTGTTTCTGGTGCATCCTAAATATGAGAGAAGTGAGTGGCAGATACCCTGCGGGGCTCTGGCTCCTACCTGACAGCATCAGCTGTCTGAGGGAAGGGGCAAGGTGCTGCATAGAGTGAGGAGAAGCCCAGAGCAGTGAGGGCTCCCCTTTGGTAGGCTTCCATTTAATTAAACAAGTTACTGTCTGCGTGTAGGGGCCAACAGTAGCTGTCAGATGGCATGTTTGTTCAGGAGTGTCTCTGTACCACCTTTAGTTTTGCTGAAGGTTACTCATAATGCAATTACCTAATGAGATTTCATTGAAAACTATCCACAATGATCTTTCTGGAATTGCCTTGAAGTCAAGAACAAAGCCTTCAGGGAAATACACAAGTGAGGAAAGGGAAGGGGGAAAAGTTTCAAGGAAATTTAGAGAAAAGCAAAGGGGAAGAATGAAAGTAAGATTATTGCTGTCTGGCCCGGGTTTGGCAATTCTTAGCAGACATAACCTGCTGCTGTGTCCTGTGATCTGGGCAGTTCCCCAGTGCTCTAGGGGCCTGGGACTTAATGCTGAAAAGCTGTGGAGGGACCAGGGAGACTGAGGACAGAGAGGTAGAAATGAATGGAAACCAAGGAACAAAGCCTCAATGTCTCAACCACAGACACTCTGCTGCTCTGAAAGGATTGAAGAGCTACAAATCTCACCCAAAAGCCCCCACTGTGATCTGAGGCTGTTACGTGCTGGTGCATTGACCTGCATAGTTGCTCTTTTCCCCATGCAGTGCCACAGCAGACTTGCCTGGGCTGAGCCAGAGCAGCTGTTCATTGCTAAATTCAGCACACAGGTTGGGGTGCTAGCTGCTCTGGAGTCATCAGAGGGATGGGTCCCCCAGAAAACTGCCAGTGCCCTGAAGCATAATGGCTCCCACTGTGTCCTCGCTTGAAGGCAGCCAGGACCAGATGGAGCAGTCTGTAAATTTTAAGGGTTTTTAAATGCTACTTCCCAAAACATGAGCAAGGTACTACACAGTTGTGCAGCCTCTGATCTACAATGCTCAACATCACTGCAAGGCCAGGGCAGATGTGGTGTGGGGCAGTGGCCCCAGCAGGGCCACAGGAGCTCTCCTGTGGGAGCCGTAAGACCCAGGCTGTCTCCTCCTCTCCCACGGTCAGTAATTAGTATTGATGAACACCATAAGTATTCAAAGAATTTATCCATTAGACTGTCCAAGCTGAAAAAGCCTGCAGCAGCATGACTGGTAACTGAACTGGTCATGGTTTGACTTTTTTAATCCTGCAGTTAGGCAAAGCAGCTCCCAAACTTACACTTCATCAGAAGTATTTGATAGCATTGCCCCTTTTCCGCCACCAAAATTCTCTGTGTGAGCCCCACCTGCATAAATATTAATACCTGCTGGTCCTTCTCACAGGCCCATAGCTGTCCAGAGAGAGACTAATGCCTTTTCAAAACATATTGTGGCGGATCCCATTCAAACCTCATGTCTGACTCAGGTGGTTTCAAGCCTCAGGCCTTCCGCTCTGCTGGGTTTGCTGGTCCCGGTGTTGTTTCCCCATGGGACGGCTGTGGCGGCAGTGCTGGAGCTTGTCTGCTCCAGATGGGCTGTTTGCACAAGCTGCCAGGCGGGAGGAAGCGTGGGTGGTGATGCAGGATGTTTTTCTGGCAGGTTGATGGGCTGGCAAAATCCTCAGGGCTTCGTGCTTGGTAAGCAGTGAAAATCACAACCGAGAGCAAGGGCGGTGCTGTGTGGGGATGAGTGGGAGGTGGTGTGGCGAGCGGGGTGAGGTTTTGGTCTACCTGTACTCTTAGCCCCAGACAATCTTAAAAACCTGAAGGTTTATTTTTAGATACGTTTAGGCAATTTTCTGCTGCCTTTCTGCAGAGTCCTGCAGCTCTCGTCGTAGTCACAGCCCTCCCTGACAGCCCGACCAGCAGCTTTTTTCCTGAGGAACAGTTGTTAGGGTCTGGCTGCTTTTAACAAAAGGTATCTTCACAGTGGTACACATGCTTTCCACTGCTGTACTGGATTCAGGGAGAACGGGCATGAAATCCCAGGGCTTCCCCTTCCCAGTGCCTCGCAGTAGCTACCCAGTAGCAGGCAGTGGGTTCCCACTACTTTCTGGGGACAGGTGATGCATCCATGGGGACCCTTGCTGCCAGGGTGCTGCCAGCTGTGTGTTTGTGGCAGATGGGAAGTGCTGCTCTGGGCACACGCTAATCTCTACTCATTCATTTCACTACAGAGCAGCGTATTGTAACAAGTGAAAAAAACCTTTGAAACAGGCTCTGTATCCAAAACCCCATACTGCAGTACAGGTATAGCTGTGGAACAGGTTTCTATATGGTCTGATGGAGTCATATACAGACTGCTCTGCCTCTGATAAATTGAAATTTCTTCTACCAGGGTAGAATTTTATGCCTAATTTAAAAAAAAAAAAAGGGTGGGGGAAAGGGGACTTAATTGTGGGTCACTGGAAATCCAGTGAACTGCTCTGAAAGCATTAGTGAGAGTGGTATGAATCACTCCTTTCTCCTTTGTGCTGCTTCAGCTGAACTGCTCCAGTGTTCAGCTTCATTAATAATTAATACATTGGGAAGCAGGGCTCAGCCACATTGTCTTCTGTGACAGCCAAAGGGGAGAGCACATGTGCAGATTTGCACAGCCGCTCTTTAACTCAAAAGCTCTGGAAAAGATGGCTGTGTGTGTAAGAGAAGTAAACAAAAATCTGTGCCTCTTGCTAACAGTGATAGGTGAGAAAAGATGACTGCACCATTCAAGGTGATGTGAAGGTTCCTCAGGAGGAGGAAACAAACACACAATAGGTAACTCAACCTTGACATCAGCAACAAGGCTCACACAGCAACATAACTGTACTTGAAGGGGAAGCATGAGGCCTCTGAGGATCCCTTAATTAACAGCCAAAAGCCTGAGTTTGTTCATGAGGCAGGTCACAGCAAGCTGAAGGACTACCCAGATCCTGCCACCTCACAACCTCCTGGACCTGTGCAGTGAATGTGTCTGCACTGCTGCTCACCCAGTCCCCACCTAGGCATGTCTTGGGGAAGGCTGATAGGTGGGGCAGAGTGGTCCGGGCTGGTGAGCATAATTCTGGTTAAGGAATTACTTCCAATGAGCACGTGAAGACAGAGAGTGATGGTGGATGATTGATGCTGGGAGCACCCTTACGGCATAGGTAAAGCTCAGCACCCAGAAAATGTTGAGAGAGAGTGTCCTCAGCTTGCTTACAAGGCAAGGGAGGGGCCTCTTGCTGTCACAGTCCTGGAACGTCGAGGGAAAAAGTCCTTTAATGAACATCCACGTGAGAGCTTGTGCAGGGCAAGTCAGGCCCTGGTGAACAGCAGTGGTGAACAGCTTAACCGTGGGCATGGCAGATTGGGATCCTATTTTAGTCCAGCTACAACTTATTTTACAATCTCTTCTCACCAAGAAAAAACTAGCAACTTCCTCCAACACAGAGGGAAGTTAATGTCTGCTTACTTTGAGCCATTGTCTGTGTCAGGGTGGTGGGTTGGTGTTTGACATCACTAGCAAGCTTTTGTTCAGCATGGAGTTCATTATACATGTCTGTGATTTCAGGTTTTCCAAGAAGCTTTTACAGTACAGAAATCACTAATGCTTACTGAGCTTTTCAGACTGGCACCTTGGGAAAGCATTTTATGTTTGTATCAGTAAAAGACATATAAAATAATCATTGTTTGGTATGAAAAAGGATATATGTGTACATATACACACACACATACACATATATATGCATTTACACATATCCCTTTTTCACTTGGTGAGAAGAGCAAGCTCAATGTGGGTGCACCAAGCAGAACAGAGCTGCCCCACACAGCTCATTAGTGCCCAGGCTAGTGAGCCTACCTGGTGCAATTCAAGCAGTTATCAGGAGTGAACATCTGGTTGGGCTGCCTGTAAGAAAGGACCTTCCTTGCAAAATTGTCAACAAGAAGCATAATATGAATTTAGGGCTTTCGTGCAAGGCCTGGGGGCTTTGACTACACATCATGTCTGGCGACATTGCACTGCTGTGGTTGGTCTCACTCCTCCAGCTGTGCTGCGAGGAGGCAGAAAGCTGGGGGATGAGTGCAGTCTTGAGCCACAGCCCCCCTGCTCCAGACTCAAGCAGCAAAATTCACGTCTTAGGAACAAGTTTTAAGATAATTAAGTATCTAATCTGAAGTAATGATAAGCACACACAGACATACTTGTACAAGATGGAGTAAGCTCACAGCCCTGTTGTTTGTGTGTTCACCTTTGCTGCTGGAGAAGTGAGCTGGCCAGGGAGTTAGAGAGGTTGGCTGTGCAGACCAGAGTGAGTGGTAAAATACTGCCTCTTTTTTTTTCCCTTCTTGTTTTTCCTTTTTTTTTCCTTTCTTGTTTTTCCTTTTTTTTTTTCCTTCTCAATTTAAATGAAGAGAGAGAGAGAGAACGAGACCAGAGCAAAGAAAGGTAAAGAAAGAACAAAATTGCAGAAACCCATCACTGTCTTGGTTTTGTTCAAATTCATTGGTGGTAGGTTTCGGAAGTGCCAGCTTAAAAACTACTTGAATGAGTCGAAAAATGAAAGCTGGTTAAACCTATGTCCATCTGCAATGGTCAGTAAGTTACTTGGATAGCAATGGGGACTGTCTGTGGAGATAGGACAAGGGGCAATGGCTGTAAATTGGAGCACAGGAAGTTCCGCACCAACATGCGGAAGAACTTTTACACAGTGAGGGTGACTGAGCACTGGGACAGGCTGCCCAGGGAGGTGGTGAAGTCTCCTTCTCTGGAGATACTCAAGACCCATCTGGACACTTATCTGTGCTACCTGTCCTAGGGAACCTGCTTTGGCAGGAGGGCTGGACTCAGCGATCTCTGGAGGAGCTAGGCAAAGGGACTGACATCCTGCTAACACCCCTCTCCGGGGACTCGCTGCTAGTATTGCTGCCTAAAGCCTTCTTTACTCCAACTCCCTTTGGAGCACATTAGCCAGGGTAGGTATAATAGCTAAGGGCTTTTCTTCTTTGTACCACCAAGACCACCATATGGCATAGTGCAGAGAGCTGCCATTGTGGCTGTGTTAGCAGGGTGTTTGTTTTACTGGCTTCCACACTCTCACCCCCAAACTTGTTATCTCCAGTCTCCTGTCCTTTTCTGTCAGGCACTGAGAAATGGATCAAGTATCACCTCCCCTTCCAGTGGCGAGGCTGTAACAAAATCCCTTCTGGGAAGCAGCAATCCGTCTCTTGGAGGAAGGGGCTGGAAGAGGTTGCAGAGCTGGAGGGGCTGCAGCCTTAGTCTGCCTGACCCCCTTCCCAGCCTTCTATTGCAGTTCTGCATAACAAACCCACTTGGCAACTTCTTGCTCACTGCAGTTCATCATATACTTCACATTTCATTATCAATTCTCACCATTTTCCTCTGGGGAACTCCCTGCACTCTCACAATTTTGCTGCACTCATGGGTCCTTTCCTTTTGGTCCAAGGTGTTCAATCACTGTCATTTTCCCTTGTACCACAAGGTTTTTCTTTGTACGTCATCACCTCAATACTGTCACACCTTCTGCTTCCTTGGTTCAGCACTGCAAAGGACGTCATTCTGCTCATTTTGCTGTTGCTAGGATGGGGCAATTCACCTTTACCTTAGTATGTTGCTTGCAATGGATACTTACAGTGAGTAATATAGGTAAATAGGTGCATAACAGACAAATTTCTTCTCCTTGTGATGCTGCATCTCCCAGAAACATCTTCTTTAGTTGTTCCTTCCTGGTAAGCATCATCCCACAGCAACTATTTTCAACCATAAAGGCTGTATTTGATGCCTCATTAGAAAAAAAAAGCCCTTGCAGCATTTATGTAAAAGGATTTAGGGCCCCATTCTCCCATCGAAGCATAAACTGCCTCCCTCCAGGTGCCAGGAGATGCAAGGTTCCCTCTGGTGACTCTGGATGAGGTAGACTGAGCATGTGGGACCCCTGTACCCTTAGGGAAGGTACCTCTCCCACAGCACAGTCATCCACAGGGAGCATTGCTCATGACTCAACCATTGCAATGCAAGACCCAGCATCACCGATGACACCGCCACCGGATTTGTGCAAAGAAGAGGAAGTGTGCACTGGATCGACTGATGTTTGGGTACCTGTTCTCTTCCCCTTTCTTTGCAGAGGAAATGGGCAGGCAGCTTCTCAGACCATGGGGATGATGCTCATCAGAGAATATAGAAGCCAGCGCAAATGGCATGCTGTCATCACATACTCCTGCTCACCCAGATAGGTGTGGCTGCGTTCACACTGACCCTGTCTGCATCTCTGTGGAGTGGGATGGTTCACTGTGCATGTACACAGGCTCTCTGCCATTCACTGGACTGTGGGGGCCGTGGTCCATCAGTACAAGTTTGATACCTTGTGTTAAAACTCCCAGCAGCCTTCTCTGCTGCCTGGAAAACTTGCAACCAGAACAGAAAAGCTGGAGGTTAAAAGCTGAGCTGGTCTTGACAGATGTCAGCATAGAAGAAAGGTTTAAAAAAAACCCAAAAAAACAACCAAAAGAAAAAGAAAAAAGAAAAATACAGCCCAAGTGCCTGAATATAACTGTGGGGCAGCTCAAGGAGGTCCAACAACATCAAAATTTGTCAAGGCTGCTTCTCAGTGCATAAGAACCTGGTGATCCACTTGGAAAGCAATGAAACCTGGTCTCAAGCCTATATTCTGAGCTCCTCTGTTTGGTGAGGGCAAGAGCATCTTCCACCTGCATTAAAGCTGTTTGCATACACCTGGAAGAAGGGCAGGCCAGAGCAGTGCCTGGGCTAGGCAGAAGTTTACCACTATGTGCAAATACACTGATTAAGTCTAAAATTAAGTGACTTGGACAATGGTCCAAAGCCCTACTTGACCCTACCTCTCATCATACTATATTTGAAGAGACGCAACCAGAAGGAGTTTGAGTGGCATATCACAGAATCACAAGGTTGGAAAAATCTTTAAGTTCATCAAGTCCAAATGTTCCTGTCCTATGCTAAATCATATCCCTAAGTACCTCATCTACCCTTTTTTTAAACACATCCAGGGAAGGTGACTCTACCACATCCCTGGGCAGCCTGTTCCAGGCCCTGACAACTCTTTCAGTAAAAAATTATTTTCTAATATCTAATCTGAACCTGCCCTAGTGCAGCTTTGTGCCATTTCCCTTTGTCCTATCTCCTGTCACCTGGCTGAAGAGACCATCACCCACCTCTCTACAACCTCCCTTCAGGTAGTTGCAGGCGGTGATAAGGTCTCCCCTCAGCCTCCTCTTCTCCAAGCTAAACAGCCCCAGCTCCCTCAGCCGCTCCTCATAGGATTTGCCCTCCAGCCCCTTCCCCAGCCTGGTTGCCCTTCTCTGGACTTGCTTGAGGACATCAATGCCCTTCTTGTGGTGAGAAACCCAGAATATATTGGGGAAAGAAAGAAAGAAGAGGTGTTTGTGCCAATGCCAAGCCTTACTGTGGGTAGTCTGGTGGGAATACTGTGCTTGGGCCCGCTAGCACCAGGCATGTGGTCAGTGAGACAGGTCTCTCGGTCACCCTAGAAGGGCTGCAGGGAAAGGGGCCTACAGGCAGTTAGATCCAACCTGGAAAAGTGGTCCATAAACTGGGTCTGAGAAGTAATTTCGCATGGACACCAAGATAAAACATAGATGGGACAAACTGACGAGTAAGCACAGAGATCACTTCACAGGAACCTTTCAAGAAGAAAATGGAATCCCAGGACATCATCTGGCCTGAAAAGCTGGGCAATAAGCTTTGACATGAGTCTCTGTCTACCTTGCAAGGGGAGAGGCCTTACAAGACACTGGAAAAGTGAGAGAGAAGTGGACTGCTGTGCAAGCTGACTTCCTTTTGCTCCTGGAGACTGCCCAGGGCTTTGCGCTATCTCATGGAGGGATCTCCCAATGAAAGAAATTTCCTCTGCTGCCTGGGTTTCCCTGGAGTATGGGAAAACATGTGCTAGTAGCCAAATCATGGTGAGGGGCCTTAGTGCTAGTCCTGGATATCCTCCCAGTATTTAATTAGAGGCAGTAGTGAAAATAACATGCTGTTCTCTGCTGCTGAAATGAGCAGGGAGCTGCCGAGCCAGCAGAGATCATGGCACCAGGTCTCCAGGACACCCATGACTCACTCTGCAGCAGAACACCTGACACAGAGCAAGACACTACTTGGGAAATCCCATCTGTGTCTGAAAGGATTCTTTTCAGAGATAAAAGCAAAAGGGAAGGGGGGAAAAAATGACAGTCACGAGACCTGTTTTCCTTTAGGGATGCAGCAAAGCAATGACTACACAGCAGTTCTCCCTGCAGCCTGTGCCATCTACCACACTAATAAGCAAGTTTGCTGACCTAGATCAGAGTCCATGTACTAGGATGCGAATTGTGCAGTACGGACCATTGAACAAGCTCTTTGAGGGCAGGTGTGTCCAGCAAGCCAGAGTTACACTGGGTGTGGTGTTCCTCCTGGGCCGATGAACACTGTGACACCTGCCCTTCTCTGTCATGGTTGCAGCTGTAGAGACGTGTAAGCCGGAGACATGTCTTTAAGGCCCCACCATTTCAGGGAGCTGCCCCATGCAGAGCCTCTCTGCTCCGTGCCCAGTCCTGGCAGCAAGTGCACCTCTCTAGGTACTGAATGCCTCATGGAGAACTCATCTCAACAAGCAAGGGAGGCAGACTGAACAAAATGGTGGGGATTCCACTATGACAGCCAACCCCAGGTGGGTTCATCATTCACAAATCCTCCATCTCTCTTGCATGACACATAAAATCCAATGAGCGAATCTGCTACCTGAACCAGGGATGTATTAAAGGATAGACACACTGCCTGTGAGTCACCTGCTATTCCTGCCTCTGATGAGTCCCCTAATACCTGATGACATGCTAAACCATGTGAAGCAATGACTGATACCTCCCCCGCCTCTTTTCTCACCTATATTTTCTGGGCAGGTATATGTGGCTTGACAAGAATTTGGGGGACGAAGGGAGGCTTATGAAGTAATGAGGTTTTATGGGGAGGAAAAATAAGGTCGTGTTCAGTTTTCTGCTTTCTTGCTGTGACATCTGACAATATGAATGCCTGTGAATAGAAGCAGTGGTGGCAGGGCATGGCAAACATAGGTAGCTTCGTTAGCCTGCACTGGGTCATGCTGGGCTCTCAAGTGAGTGTGTGCAATGCCCACTAAAGCTGCGGAGCTCTGCCAGCATGTCCAAGGCAGAATTACAACATCCCCTTTCCTCATTTTTCTGCAGCCTAGGGTCATCAGTCAAACCGTGGCAACCCTGGGATGCCCATGTTCAGGCTGCTCGGTGCTGACTAGACCTAATCCTTCATGCTGTGGGGAAAAGCTTCCAGGTATTCTGGAAACCCTGTCTCCACAACAACCTCAGGCTTCACTTCCGATAGCAGTGTTGTATCTTGACCCAGGCTTGTCATTCAGTCACACAGAGGACATACTAGTGTGAAAGCAAAAATTGTGCCAGGGGCTGTGTTGTTTACAAATTACTCTTACAGCACTTGAAATTTTATAAGGGTAGGAGAAAGATGCAAAGGGATGAGGATAACACATAGCTGTAACTCCCTGCTCTCTGCGTGGCTCGATGCTGTGAACAAGCATAAACAAGCAGGTACTTTGGCTTGATATATTGATTTTTGTCAATACCCTGCAAAAGCTTGAGCCTTCCAGCTTGGTCTGCACTCTGTCCTGCACCCAACATGTGTAGGATGTTTGGAACAGAATGGGAAGCTGAAGCAGATGTCTTTACCACATTCACAAGGAGGCCATGGTTAGGGCTGAACCCGTGCTGCGACCTGGCAGGACTGCTCTAAACCACCATGTGTTCAGTGACTTCATTTCTGATTGATATCCAAGGTGGGTGTGATTCTTTCCCAAAACCAATAGAAACTACCAAGCTGCTCAAAACACTGCTTAAAAGCAGGATGTATATAGAGCACTGGTCTTGCTGGGTTCCCCATGTAGGTGCAAATTTCATTCAGCTGTCTTGTAACTAGGATTATAAATGTGCCTTGGAAATTTGGGTTCCTAATGAAAACAACAGGAATTAGAGAGTACTATAATGTCAGCTCACTGCCTCTATTAAACCACCCCCAACAGAGCCAGCATCACGTTGCGGTACAGGCATGGCAGTGCCACCCGATCCTAACCTAATTCAATCTATTTAAAGAAAAAATCTTGCTATGCAGACCTCGAGGGGCATATGTAGAAACAGTTATATACCTAGTGGATGTTTTTTCTTCCATCTGAAGCTATGCAGACCTTATTAAAAACATGGAGAGTTTTAAATGCCTGCCATGGAAAACTGATTAAGGCTTGCTTTCAGGAAGCTGACAGCAATAAATTCATTCATGAAATTTTTTTCCTAAGTACTGAAAACACGTGCTCTAACATGTCACCACGTGAAAACAAGCAGAAAGCTGAAAATATTTCACAGAACAGAGGATCGAAATTTCACATTTGCAGGCATGTGAGGGTTTTTTCATCTTCCCTCCCTCTAATATCTTCAGCTTTTAGCAGCTCCTGCAGTAGGAAAACATGTGAGGCTTTCCAGCCTGGCAGGCAGCAGTAGGAAGCTGGGCACGTTGCCCTGACTGAGATCTGACTTGTGCTTCCAGAGGTACTGGTCGAAGTTGTCATCGTGAAGGAAAATAAAATAGCCCTGAGCCATGGTCGGTGTGCTCACTGTGTTTAAACCAGGCTGTACTGCTCCAGGAACAAGCAGCATTTTCAGACTGCTTGAGAATGATAGCATCAGGGAAATGATTCAGGGGTTTTAATAGTGTTTTTCATGCCCTTATATTATGCCTTGAAATTGTGTGTTTTTTTGAGAGCATGGCTGAATGGCAGGTGACTCATAAATGCCTTTTCTAAAGACGGACTCTAGTTTGCAAGTCACATATGAATCAAGTAACATGTGAGTCCAATGGTGAAAGCTAGTGACATGATCTGGGGGGGAGAAGGAGCTGTCAGTCCCAGTGATGGAAATGCTATAGATACTGAAAGTGGAGGCAGGAATTCTTTGTGGTTTCAACTACGGAGTCATTCAGCTGAGAAGAGCCAAAATCCCCAGCTCCCTCCTCATTTACTTATGCACACGCAAACTTTGAGGATTGCAGAGTCATTAGATCATGTAACTTGACCTCTTCAGCTCTTGGAATCACACATACTTACTCAAAGTGACATTTGACTAAAAAAATCCATAAATCTTCCAGTATGATATTCAAGTAGCTGGAAGACTTTTCTTTTACCCTCTTTCATGAAAGTCCTTTATCTTTCTTTTGGAGAAAATGACTCTTATGAAGAGACTTCTTTCCCTCGAGGGTAACTTTTACCCAGAGCTGGACTGACAGGCTTCCCAGCTGCTTTATGATTCATTCTCTGATCGTTGTCATCAAAAGTGAAATTCACTTATATGCAAAAGTGAAATTCACTTACATACTAAAGTCCTGCCTGAACTGGCAAGACAGGAAAGTCCCTAGTGTCTGAGCAAGGGTACAAGGCTGCTACTGAGGACTAGGAAATCCCTCCTGAAGAGTCTCTGCATTGCACAAATGCTGGGTTTTTCATGTGGAGTGAGGCATCAGTCAGTGCACCTCATGGTGCTGCACAGCAGTGTGCGATTAGACCAGTGTTTATTGTGTAAAGAGTATATGAGCATGATCAACAGCCTTCCTACATATGACAGAGCATTTCTGAGAGGAAAATAAAAGGATCTTTGAGGGCTAGAAGTAGTTAATAGCATGGTGATAACGTGTGTTCCTAGAAAGTTTTGCTGGAGCTCAGGAAGGACACAGCAGAGTGTATGTAGGCAATGCTTCAGTGCAAGCGAGCTTAGGGAAGGCAGTGGATGGTGCGGGTATCTCATCCTGTGCTATATGACAGAGGAGAGCTGATACAGCAAGGTGGCCTTCCCAAAATAGTACACATGGTTAGTTCTGGTAGACCAGAGAGACAGTATCAGACCACAGATAGGTTCAGCCTTTATGAAATTATGGTGCATGGACACCCGTTTTGACAGCTGCTGACCTGATACCAATGTCTTTGCAATGCAGGGACAGCTGAAGGCTCTGAATAGGCACAGGAGTGAGAAGTACATGGATTCCTTCTTGCAGTGATTTCTGGCTATTGCTCAGGTCCTTCTTCCTCACCAAACCAAGCAAAACTACATCTGATCATACGAAATCCACCTGCACTGCTCCCTCTCTGAATTTTTCAGAGGCTTTGGCAGCACTTGTCCCTCAGAGCTCAGGTTTCATCCTCTTTCCTCTCTTCTGTGCACACTGAGTTTCCTAAATATTAAAAAAGATGTACCTCAGGAACACGCACAGATTTCAATGAATATAAATAGAGAAGTGAGAGTAATCTTTAACATTTAAATGAATAAGTATTTTGTGGTTAACTATCACATCACTACCCTACCCTAAAGCAAGTAATACACATACTGGCCAGCAGACTCTGACCTTCATTCTCCATGCAGCAGCACTAAGATACCCTTTTTTGAAATGAAACACCATGAACTGGTAACCTTGCTGTAGGTAATTTTTGAGTTTTATTGACAAATTCTTGTTCAATGTGAGCATGAAAGGTGAATCAGGCTTCACACATTTAATATTCTCTCATCAATGTGCTATGCTGTGTCAGATAATTAGTCTTGTGTTGAACACCTTTATTTATACACACAGGTGCTTTTCTCTTCTCGTGCAGACTCTGACCTTTTAGCAGGGACAAGGCAACCTTTGTTAGCACATAATGACAGTAGACTTTAATTTGTGTTGTTCTACTCAAAAATATTGTTAAAGTAAATGAACTAAAAACTCATATAATGATGTAAAAAAGATGAGATGGATGTGGCATTTAACAAATGCTTCATTGGATTATGTTAAAAAATGCTCACTTGAAACTGAGAAGCTACTATCTGCTGGAAGTGGTGTGTTGTGGGGGAATCTGGGCATTGAGAGCTGGAAGCCTCTGGCATAGCAAAACAGCATTATATCATGGCAAGTCCAAGACATTTGTTTTTTCCTCTCTGTGACAGTGTGTGATCTAGCTTTAAAGGAATTTGGGAGAGCTTAACAGTCAGAACGCAAGAGTCTAGAGAAGGGGTTTTCCACTAAAGTGATAGGAAAAGTCTCTTTAATCCTGTGAGGTTCTTCTCCATGCCAGGTTTCCACGGGAGGGACTGCTGCCTGAAGTCTTTACATGACTTTATCTTTGCCTTCTATCCACCAGCAGAGGCATTCTGCCATTGCAGATGTGGTTACCATCTCCAGCAGTTTCTCATGGCCCTTCAGCTCCTTGGGATTTTGGGGTCCTGCAGCAGAGTTTTGTGAAAAGTCACTCCTGGGCCACCACAGTCCCTGGACCTGGATTAAGGTAGTCTTCACCGTTAGGGTAGGCAGCAGGGGAGTGACCTTGTGAGAACATCGGTACTGTCCCTGGGGGCTGTTGCAGGTACTGTGGAGTCAGCCACAAACCAGCAGATTTCCAAGGTCTCTCATCACATGTAGGTGCAGGACATGACTGTGGATCACTATGTGTCATGCAACAGTAAAACTCTTATTGCCCTGCCTTTCCTTTCCCTGCTCTCCTTCCCATCCTGTCTCACTCAAAAAGGAGCAACTACAGAGCTGCTTGGGATGAAAAATAAGAAGTTTTCATGGTCTGAAGCAGCTCCCATGTTCAGCTTTTCTTATTGTTTGCACTTTTCACTCAGTACCTGCAAACTTTCACAACCTGTTCCATATCTGATAGTTCCTAATTCTCACATGCCATTTTCTCCACCCAGACACTTCATAAATGGTTTTGTTCACTGCCACATCTCTCAGTAAGGTCTAGGTTTGCAACCACTGCCATGCTACCCCCTTACACTTGGAAGCACTTCTCCCTGTCTGACACCTGGAATCTCATCTGCTCTGTTCTGCAGTAAGATCTTGTTCTGCTTCTTTAGGCATCGTCATTCAGTCTTAGTTTAAGCTGAGAAACCAAGGATGGTGCTGGGAGACGGGATGAGCTCTAGCAGGCTGCTCCTGGCCTGCCAGAGAAGCAGGGTGTTTACAACACAAATCTCTCTCCCAGAGACGCTCTTCAGAAAGAAAGCCTTGACTGGTGTCACAACCCAACTGATGGCCAAAGATACAGCAGGGACATAAGGGGGTGAAAGCAGACATGGCATGTCCCATGGCTGGTCACAGCAGTCCTGCCCAGGAAAAGCCCCTGCACAGTGGACTTATGCCTGAAGTGAGGGTTTTGCTTTTCCTGTTTCTAATCCTTCACGCTCTTGTGGGCAATGATCACTGTCGTTGCTATAAAAATTACAGCTGGACTATTTCTCCTAATCACTTGCTGGAGGCAAATTCAGGCAGGATGCTGAGATCTGGGAGCACAGGCCCAGCAGAGCCAGACATCATCAGAGCTGTTAGTGGCTGTAGGCTGGGCCAGGCTGTCTCCCTTGGGATAAAAAGGAGTACAAAAGAAGTCACATCTTTAAATGAGAAGTGATGGGGAAGACTGTGAGGGAGAAACACATAGCTTTAACAGATTTTACATGGAAAATGCACATTTTTGGATAGCAGCTTTGGCAGTGCCCTTTCCCTTGGCCCTCCCTCATGGCCACTTTGGCAGACAAAGGGCAAGAGCGTGTGTTCCTCCTCCCAAACCCTTCAGAAATTAGGTTGGTATCCTCTCCAGAGTCATAAGGCTGCACTGGGACTCATGCCCTGTGTATGTCTCTGCTGAGAAATATTTCTGTGTTGTCTATAACAGAGGTTAAGAAGGGACAACACCAGGCACTGCATGAAGGGTGCCTTTGTGCTCCTGGCCACCTGCCCCACAGACACTATAAGACCAGGGCCAGGGAACCCATGTGGCTCCCTGATCAAGGGCAGGAAGATCAAGCATTGTCTGTCCAACCTAAGCATCTTTTCTCCCTGCCTTATGGCTGGACAGGGGTGGAACAGTAAGTTGCAATATTTTAGTTGTGGGCGATGTGAGGATATAAGCAGCCTCTTCTCCCATACAGGAATGGGACAGGGTCCTCCCATATTTTAGGAGATCAGCTGAGCATTTGTGACCAGCCTTACGCTCTCTCTCAAAGCTTTAAACCTCCAGTTAATGCAAATGCCACCCCAAAGTCTCCAAACTTGCTGGCCCCCATCTTTGGGGCAAATGGTAGGATGGACAGGACAGAGATAACCACAGCCTCTGCTGGGTGTAGGGTGGTGCCAGTCTGTCCTGGATCACTTCACACGACCATGCGCTGCCCCATATGGGGTACCACAGAATCATAGAATCATTGAGGCTGGAAAATACCTTCAAGATCATCACATCCAACTGACAGCCCTACACCACTATAAGCTCTAAACCATCTCCCAAAGCACCACATCTATCCATTTTTTTAACAGCTCCAGAGATGGCAATTCCGCCATCTCCCTGGGCAGCCTGTTCCAAAGCTTCACCACTCTCTTGGTGAAGAAATTTTTCCTAATATCCAATCTGAACCTCCCCTAGTGGAGCTTGAACCTGTCCCTTCTTGTCCTGTCACTAGTTATTAGGGAGAAGAGGCCAACACCTGCCTCACTACAATGTCCTTTCAGGTAGCTGTAGAGAGTGATAAAGTCACCCCTCAGCCTCCTCTTCTCCAGGCTGAACAGCCCCAGCTCCCTCAGCTCCTCCTCATAAGACCTGTTCTCCAGACCCCTAATCAGCCTAGTTGCCCCTCTCCAGAACCTTGATGTCCTCCCTACATTGTGGCACCCAAAACTACATGAGGTACTCAAGATGCAGCCTCATCAGGGCTGAGTACAGGGGTAAGATCACCTCCCTGGCCCTGCTGGTCACACTGTTCCTGATACAGGCCAGGATGCCATTGGCCTTCTTGGCCACCTGGGCACACTGCTGGCTCGTGTTCATCTGGGTGTCAATCAACACCCCTAGGTCCCTCTCTGCTCAAGCTCTCCAGCCACTCTGTCCCAAGGCTGTGGTGCTACCAGGGGCTGTTGTGGCTGACATGCAGGAGCCAGCACTTGGCCTTGTTGAAAATCATACAGTTGACTTTGGCCCATCGATCCAGCCTGTCTAGATCCCTCTGCAGAGCCTCCTACCCTCAAGCAGATCGACACCTCTGTCTAGCTCAGTGCTGTCTGCAAGCTTACTAAGGAGAAGCTTGCTTGTCTTGGGTGCCTCCTGTTTGTCTGGGTCTGGCAGTTCAGGTATTTCTGGGTACTTTCTCCACTGGATGGGGGGTCCATTATGGTTCAGTGAAGGGAGGAAAAGGATTTCCTATCTCCCCACTGGAACCAGCTCTGCCCCACTCCTATGCTTGGGGACACATAGGGGACAAGAAATGGGGACAGACGTGAAATGTCTGCTCACACAAACAGCACACCCTACCTCATGGGCCTACATTAAAGCTGTGTTTCCCCCTCCCAGCAGCTTCTGTGGGTGGGAAGCTCTCTCTGCCTGCCAGCCCCCTGCCTAGGCCACCAGAGGCTGTGGGTCCTGTGCAGCAGCACCTCCTGCTTCTGGCAGGGTCTCAGGACCGGAATTGGAAAGCCTGTTTGGGTGGCCCTGTGAGCCCACCTGGAAATGTTGGCGAATGCACAGCTAACTTTGCTGTCTGAAAACCATGCATTAGTTTGAGTAAACTTCCAAGCTTGTCAATGCTGAGGTGTTTCTGGCTATGGAACCATAATTCCTGTTCTTAAAGCTGGTAGGAAATGATTAAAAAGCCTCTCAGCACTAATTCTCCGGAGAGTTTCTAGCCCTTGGTATTCGGAGCAAGGCTGACAACGTGGGGGGTGTCAGGGACAGATTCAGCACTGTGGTGCTGAGCTTGAATGGGGAGGCAGGGACCAGGGTGCCCAGGAGGGATGGTGGAGGAAAGCATCTTTGGTCACTTCTCATAATATACTTGGGAGAGCTGACAGGATGAAATACATTGTCTTCTTCTTGCTTTTTCTCCCTTCACCTCAGAAGCAACTCTTAACACACTAAACACACATCTCAGAGACGCTTGGCGTACAGACAAAAACCAGACAATGGAACGGATGAAACCAATATATTATATGGCTTTCAGGCGCCCATCTCACAGCTTTCCTGGAGTCAGACTCATGGTTTGGGAAATCAGAAGAATGACAATATTGAAATCTGTAATTAAAGACAGAGTTGAAAAGCGTCAGCAGCTGCCGTCAAAATGTGTGCTGCGGGCGAAGTAGGATGGGGTCCGCGTGGGAAAAGGGGAAAGGGCCGGAGCGGGAAAGAAATTTTTCCCATGCTTGGATCCAGAGAGGTAGAAGGTTACAGATACAGATCTGCAAGGGATTCAGCCGGCGGCAGGGAGCTGAAAAAAAAAAGCCTTGTCGCCACATCGTGGCCAGTATTGGCCTCTCCTTGCGGGAGCGGAGGAAAGAGAAACCGAGAAGGAGCCGTACGCAGACGTAAAGGCAAGTTGCAGGGAATCATATATGAAAACATTAGCAAAGTATAAAAGGGTCACAGCAACCCACGCTGCGTCCCGAGGGGAGCGGGGGGCGGCTCTGACCCCGGGATGCGCTGCGCTGGCTCCGGCGCTCCCTCTGCTGCCCGCTTGCGCTGCCAGCGCAGCTCGGGGCCGGGCGGAATCACAGAATCACAGAATCGTAGGGGTTGGAAGGGACCTCGAGAGATCATCGGGTCCAACCCCCCTGCCAAAGCAGGCTCCCTAGCTCATATTGCACAGATAGGCATCCAGACGGCTCTTGAATATCTCCAGAGAAGGAGACTCCACCACCTCCCTGGGCAGCCTGTCCCAGGGCTCTGTCACCCTCACTGTGTAAAAGTTCTTCCGCATGTTGGTGCAGAACTTCCTGTGCTCCAATTTACAGCCATTGCCCCTTGTCCTGTCCCCACAGACCACTGAAAAGGGGCTGGTCATTTCCCCCTGCATCCCATACTTAAGATATTTATCAACATTAATTAGGTCCCCCCTCAGTCTTCTTTTCTCCAGGTTGAACAGCCCCAGCTCACTCAGCCTTTCCTCATAGGGGAGATGTTCCAGGCCCTTAATCACCTTCGTAGCCCTTCTCTGGACTCTCTCCAGGAGATCCCTGTCCTTTTTATACCAGGGAGCCCAGAACTGGACACAATACTCCAGGTGGGGCCTGACCAGGGCAGAGTAGAGGGGGAGGATCACCTCCTTCCACCTGCTGGCCACAATCCTCCTGATGCATCCCAGGATCCCATTGGCCCTCTTAGCCACCAGGGCACACTGCTGGCTCATAGCCAACCTGTCATCACCAGGACCCCCAGGTCCTTCTCCACAGAGCTCTTCTCCAGCAGGTCATCCCCCAGCCTGTACTGATACAGATGGTTATTCCTCCCCAGGTGCAAGACTTTACACTTGCTTTTATTAAACCTCATCTGGTTTCTCCCTGCCCAGCTTTCCAGCCTGTCCAGGTCTCGCTGGATGGCAGAGCAGTGTTCCTGTGTGTCAGCCACCCCTCCCAGCTTTGTATCATCAGCACTTGCTGAGGGTGGATGTTATTCCCTCATCAAGATCGTCAATGAAGATATTAAACAGGACTGGACCCAACACCGAGCCCTGGGGAACACCGCTAGTCACAGGCCTCCACTCAGATTCTGCTCCACTGATCACGACCCTCTGAGCCCGGTCTGACAGCCAGTTCTCAACCCACCTCACTGTCCACTCATCTATCCCATGATCTCTCAGCTTTTCTATCAGGATGTCATGGGAGACAGTATCAAAAGCCTTGCTGAAGTCAAGGTAGATAACATCCACTGCTCTCCCTCCATCCACCCAGCCGGTGATGAGATCATAGAAGGCTATGAGATTGGTCGAGCACGATTTCCCCTTGGTGAATCCATGCTGACTACTCCTCATGACCTTCTTCTCTTCCAGTTGCTTGGTAATAGCATCCAGAACAAGCTATCCCATCACCTTTCCAGGGACAGAAGTGAGGCTGACTGGCCTATAATTGCTAGGATCCTCCTTCTTGCCTTTTTTAAAGACTGGAGTGATACTGGCTATCCTCCAATCCTCAGGTACTTGTCCTGTTCTCCAAGAGCTATCGAAGATGATAGCAAGCGCCTCCGCAATCACTTCCGCCAGCTCCCTCAGCACACGTGGATGTATCCCATCCGGGCCCATGGATTTGTTTGCATTAATCCCTTTGAGCCGCTCCTGGACCACCCCTACCTCAACTAGAGGGAAGCTCTTCATTCCCCAAACACTCCTACTTTCATCCAGGATCTGCGGGTCCCGAGGGGCCTTTGGAGTGAAGACCGAGGCAAAGAAAGCATTCAGTATTTCCACCTTCTCATCGTCACCCGATACCAGGACACCCGCCTCATTCAGCAAGGGACCTACATTATCCCTGGTCATCCTCTTAGTATTCACGTATCTGAAAAAACTCTTTTTATTACCCTTTATGTCCCTTGCCAGTTTCATCTCCAAGTGGGCTTTAGCCTTCCTAGTCGCATCCCTACAGGCCCTGACAACATCCCTATATTCCTCCCAGGTGCACAGACCCTGTTTCCACAGTTCATAAACCTTCTGCTTCCCTTTGAGTTTACATATTAGCTCCCTGCTCATCCATGCAGGTCTTCTGCCTCTCTTTCCCGATTTCTTACCCAAAGGGATGCACCTATCCTGTGCTTGGAAGAAGTGCTGTTTAAATGCTAGCCAGCTCTCACAGGCTCCCTTGCCTTCTAACAGCGTAGCCCACGGGATAGCTCCTAAAAGGTTGTGGAGGAGATCAAAGTTAGCTCTTCCAAAATTCAGGGCAGCTATCCTGCTTTTTGGCTTGCTTCTTCCACTCAGGATCTTGAACTGGATCATTTCATGGTCGCTTTGTCCTAAGCTGCCCCCAACCTTCACCTCCCTGATGAGCCCGTCCTTGTTAGTAAGAACAAGGTCCAGCAGCCGCCCTCCCCTTGTAGGTTCCTGCACCATCTGGAGCAGGAAATTGTCCTCAACATACTGCAGAAATTGTCTGGACTGCATACGACTGGCCGTATTGCTTGCCCAGCAAATATCTGGGTAGTTGAAGTCCCCCATAAGGACCAGGGCCTGGGATCTCGAGGCTACTTCTAGCTGCTCATAGAAAGCACTATCAACCCGCTCCTCTTGATCAGGGGGCCTATAGTACACACCCACAACAGTGTCACTCATACTAGCGTGACCCTTGATTCTTACCCACAAGCACTCGACTGATGGGTCATCTTTCCCCAGGTGGAGCTCAATACATTCAAGCTGCTCTCTCACATAAAGAGCAACTCCTCCACCTTGCCTCCCTAGCCTGTCTTTCCTGAAAAGCACATAGCCATCCATGACAGCGTGCCAGTCACCCAGGCTGTCCCAGCACGTCTCTGTGATCGCAATGAGATCGTGGCCCTGCGACCGCACAAAGATCTCAAATTCTTCCTGCTTGTTTCCCATGCTACGTGCATTTGTATAAAGGCATTTTAGTGGGGCAGCAGGTGCAGGTATCCTCAGCAGATCACAGTGAGATTTCCGACAGGGGATGGGCAATAGTGGCTCCACTGAGGAGTCCTCAGGGCAATCCCCAGAATTTTCCCCACTATCACATGGAACAACATCCCCAAGTCCATCACTGTGCTGCTGGCATTTACCTTCTTCCATGTCAACTCACGTCTTGTCTCCCAAAGCCCTTGCCTAACCCCAAGAGCCTTCATAATATCCCCTCCCCCTTCCTAACTAGTTTAAAGCATGCTCAATGAGCCCTGCCATCTCCTGGGCAAGGATTTGCTTACCCCTTTGGGACAGGTGAGCCCCATCAGCAGTCATCATGTCAGGAGCAGAGTACACCTTCCCTCGGTCATGTACCTCCCATTCTCATGCACCCGGGCCACAAAACACCGGGGGAGGGATGGGGTAATGTACACGTTCGTCAGAGAGAGTCCCTGCTGGATTCAGAGTCAGGATGTTCCTGGGATATAGTCCCGCTCCTCTGTACAGCCTGTCCTCTAACAGGCCCTCTTTGGCACACGGCTGTGGGGTGAGGCAGAGGAAGGCTGTCGCAGTGAGAGCACGGGATCACCAGCGCAGCAGCATGCATTGCAAGCTCACCGAGCCCTCACTTCAGCTCTTGCCCTGATCAGAAGAGCTGCTCTCAGGCATCATCCCCTCCTAGACTGTTTACTGGCCTTGTGGCTGAGAGTGAAAGATGTGGTGATGCTGCAGCCACAAAACGCAGCCTGGCTTAGTGCTTAGTCCTGACACTCAACTACAGAGATGAAAGTGATGGGAAAGGTGAATTGCACATGATGGGGCAGCTCACTGTTAGTCAGGCTGAGCAGCAGCCCAGTGTTGAGTGAGCAGATTAAAAATGGAAATTTCTTCCCATGAAAGCTGAAATGACAAAACTGCTCCCAAGGTGAAACACTCTGAAAATAAACTCTAAATTACTGATTAAGGAAATGGATTTCTTCACTAAAAAAAGAAGTTAGGGTGGTTTATTCCCCAGACCTGGCCTCTGTAAAGGATCACAGTATTTTGACTTGTTTTGTCTCCAATTTTAGGTCACACAAAAATTGTCACATCTTAAAGTTTTTTAGTCATATTTACTGAACCATACTGGGCAGCCCTTTCAGCCCCTATGAACATCTCCATGTGACACAGCTTCAGAGCCATTTGCTGCTGCACAGGCGTCATTAGCACCTTTGTGATGAGTCCCCCCTCTTTCTTCCCATCAGTAGGGTGCTCTGCCAGCCAGCTCTTCAATCTCTCTCCTCCTTTCCATATTCCTCAGATTGCTTAATTTCAACCCCTTTATCATGTGTTGCCTGGAGTACATATGTTTCTGTCCTGGTGTTTACCAGATGTCCCCAGAGCTGTACATGTCCCTGTCACCTGCACTGCCACATCCTCTGCTCCACCTGCATATGCCAAAACCTGCCCCTTTTCATCCTTCCTCTTGGCTTTGCCTAGGGTGAGCTCTGGTTCCCACCTTGCTCTGTCCATGCATCAGCCTCTGCCCTCTCCCCTGATTTGTCCCAGTACTGATCCCTGTGTTGTTCCTAGAAAACCCAGCTTTGATGGTTCGAGTTGCTGCTGGATGAGATCAGTTTCTGAGCTAGCCTTTTTCTAAATGGCTTTCAAACAGTTAGGTGACAAGTAATCTGGGGAGCTGGGTGGATGCTCTGGTGATCATAGTAACACCCACAACAAATACAAAAGTAATAAATAACAATCACCCCTTTGACAAGCAGATCTCCCCAGCTGAAAGGAAAAGGCCAGGGGCAACCCCTCAGCCTGCAGGCACAGTCAGGAAAGTAATTTCTGATCCAGATTCATCTCAGCTGCTTTCTTTTAGGCAATTTAATGCAAATGGGTTGATTTTCCCCACTTTTGTGCCTGTGTCTCCCCTCGCTGCCTGGACGTGGCTCCATCAGTTGGCTCACAGCAGATGCACTGAGGTGCTTTTGCAGCACACACACATTAGAGGGCTATCTAATGCAGTTATAAACTGAACAGCAGAAAGGCACCTGCTGGTTCTTCCTGAGGGAGCTGGGGGAAAAGAGATACTGGGAGGTAGCTGGGAGAGATTTGAGCCAGTTGCACCCATATGGGGTGCTGGGTAACACGAGGCCTTGTTCTTGCTGTGAGACCAGAGGTGATGGTCAGTTGAAAGACATTTCTGCACCTGATTTTCATTTCAGTGCAAAGAGAAGTACAGAGCAGAACGGTGAAAGCAAGAGTTTTAGATGAGCCCATCAGTGCAGGGCAGTTCAATGCCATGCCAAAATAACCCAACTAATTTGAGGATTGGCCAGAGGAGCGGGGCTGCAGCAACAAGTGCTGGGAACACCCTTTTGTGACATTGGTACCCAGGCATGCATAGCCCAGGGTACAAGACCTGTGGCAAGATGAACCAGCTGCACACATCAGAGCTCTGACTTGCCAGAAGACCTGGGAACTCTAAAATGGACAAAGGTACTAGGACATTCCTGACTTATGAATTTCATTCCTATTCCTGAAGCATATTGCTTTTGCACCAAGATTTTTTGCAGCTCTTGTAGACCCTTCTCTTACCCTTTCCTCATAGCTCCTTTTCAATCTATAAGATGAAACCATTAGCTGAGTTGTGTGACTCCCCACTTGTTGCACTGAAGCAGGGCTTTCTAAGCAAATGAAGTGCTCAGAAATGTTATGGCTGGATCATGAAAGGTGGCTATAGGCAAATAGACAACCAGGGAAGAGGCTGCCTGCAAGATCATAGTTTCTATTGCTCATACTTACAAGTGGTTTTGCATGTATCTGTGGTCGTCAAAACCATTCAGGCACAGTTGCCTTTTCCTGCTGTGGCTTGTCTGTCATCATCATCATCGTGTGCATATGCCATGTCTTGTTACATGAGTGCAACATTTATTCATACCTTTCCTGGTACAATGAATTGTTCTTCTGGTTATGTGACCTCATTTTCAAGAAATACGACTCACTTCCTGGAATTCCAGCACTAAAAGGTCACAGTTTCTCTTTGGAATGTGAGTGGTGAATTGAGGAGAAAGCATCTGCTTGTGTAGCAGTGAGACACCAGTGCCACTGACTGGGCTCATGAGGTTAGCCCACCAATGAGCTCAATGCAGGGGGAAAGTCTGTTGCCATCACATCTCCAACATGTAGCTCTGTGATTTCTCTATTTAGCTTTGGTAGTAGTTGCCAGATACCTGCCATGCTGAGTTAGTGATTTCTGCATTACATGCAGGCATAGATTACCTTTAGCCAAGACTGGTAAAGCAAGAGAGAAGCCTTAGTCAGTTAATAAGCTGTTTTTCTGGCTCTCTCCAAAATGCAATAGCAAAGCTGATACAATAGGAAAAATCCCTACTTTTTTATTTTAGGTATCTCTATTATTTTATTTCAGGAAAGTAATTAATTGGAGAAAATGAGAAGTCGTATGCCAAGGGGGAATTAGGCAATTTCCAGACTGAAATTCTCATCCCAGGGCCAGGTGTTGATGTCCCTTGTTATAACAGTGTGGAAAGGACCAATATCATAAAAGCAGGCAGTAGCCAATCTCTTGACCAAAAGCATAGGAATCATGAAATGAAAGGCTGTGTCTGAAATCCTGCACATGCCCTGGGTTGAGTGACCTCCTGTAGCCTTGAAAGGGCCACAAAGTACCTCCATCCTGGAAGATGGTCCCCATTCCCTCTGAAGTGAAAGAAGGCTGTTAACCAGCTTGTCAGCAATGCTAGCACAGGAGGTTTTATCCTGCATGGACGCAAGGTAATGTTTGTTGCATGCTGACTGTAGTTACACAGTAAAACCTTAGTGGCTTTTTGCTTTGCCAGGTGGCATGAGAACAGTTATGTGCCCTTGTGTCAGGAAGACATCAGAAAAGTCATCTTGCTATTGTTAACTACTGAAGAGAGAAACTGCAATTTGAAATGGGCTTTATTTCCTACACAATTTGTGATGTTGTTCTCCAACAGAAATAAAAGAGATGGCCCAGAGGCAAGTTCCACGTGAGACACCCACCAGATGTTGCCTGAGCTGGTGGACACCTCTTGTGCTGGCTGGGCCACACATGGAGCAGCGCAAGCTGCACGCATTGCATTGCTGACCTGCAAAAGATCTGCTGGTACTGGGGTCAAGGGCTTAGGTTGGAATTTTTGGCTTTGTTCAGTAGTAAAGATAACAGTAAAAATGAAGACATGCTGTGGCCAGCTTTGCTCTTAGAGCACATATTCTTGAAAGAAGAGCAGGACAGGGTATTTTAAAAAATGACTGCCTGGTGTTACATTCCTAAAAGCTTATTTAAGCTGCAAAATTTTGAGAGGCTGGTGAGAGATAGATGTCCCATGTGGCATACCCAGATGTTCTGCAGCTATTCACAGACTTACGAAATCAAACCACAGGCACTGGTTTGTGACAAGTGCGTACGCACTTCCTGGGGCCTCAGAAGACCCAGCACAGAGAAAGGTTGCTGTGCTGTGAGCATGCTTACAGACGCACCTGGCTGAGTGGTAACGGGCTGGCTGCACTGTGTCATTAGAGGTGGGTTAATTTGCCTGCCCAAGGTCATTCTTTACATGTGCTTGGACATGAGGAAAAGGCAGTATCTCCTCAGGAAAGCATGTTCCTGCTTATGGAAGGCCCCCAGATACCTTACCCTGGAGCAGCTGTTAGGAAGTGGGGTGCAATGCTAGAGTTTCTAACTCTCCAAGAAGATGTTTTCTATCTTCCTAACAACAGGGAGTTGGGTAGCTTTTTGGCCTTCCTCAACTTTTTTCTTATGGTTGGAATTGTCTCTGGTCTCATTTTCCATCCTGCAGCTGTGGGTTGCAGAGCTGAGCTCACTCTTGGGCTTCATCACTCATTGGGCTCCCCATGCTGGCACTCCTCAGGCACCTCCGGCTTCTTCAGCCTACGTGGAGTGCTGGGACCAGACCCTCACAGAGGACATCACAGAGAACAGGACTGCATGCCAGCTTCCTGCTGCCTGTGCTTGCAACTGATCACCTGAGTTCACCATGGCTTAAAGCACATCTTTTCCTGGTGTCAACCATTTAACCTGTAAATCTTCTGGTTTACAGCGTAATACTTGAGGATCTTCCTTGGTTGCAAACCCGCACAGAGATACAGCAGGCACTTAATAAGATTTCTGGAAGAGCCTTTTTTTCTCATTTTATAGCTCAAGATGCACAGATCTGTACAAAACCCAACTAAGCCTCCTTGCACCCAACTGCCTCTGTTTTCTCCTGAACTTGACGAGTCCCTTCTGTTGGGTGTAAACCCACAGTTTGTTGATTTTGGTGGATCACATTGCTAAGTCACCCACCCTCACTTCACTAGTACATTCTGCCTGCTTGACCTTTCTTACTCAAAGTCAGGAACCTTTTCTGTGCCACTTTATATCTCACCATTCCAGCATCTTTTCTGACATCTTTTTCTTTGGTAGTTAGGAACTTTCTGTCTCTGTCTCCAGCCTTCTGCCTGAAAATAAGATAAAAATGGTTTTTTTTTGAGCTAGAAACACCTGTTGTTGAGACAGTTTTAATCCTAGTAGATCACCATTCTCATCGACCCATCTGTGATTTTCTCTATTCTAGTTTTATGTTAAAAGTCCCAACATATTCAAAATAACATCAATTCAAAAATACTCTCGTTCAGAGGTATCCATCAGAAATCATCTGCTGCTCCACCGTTATCCTCCCCCTCCTACCACCTCATTCTCTTGTCTTCCACTCACCCTAGTAGGCAGAGCAAGTGCATTAGGGCCAATCACAAAGCAATGACATGGGGAGGGTAGATGGAGAGGACACTACATTGTCTGGTAGCCAGGAGAAATGAGGGTGTTTCATTTTCAGAGGTGATTCAATGACAGGAGCTGGTTCTAGAAAGAGAAACTCTGTGAGAGAGGGCAGTGAGCTGCTCAGACAGTCCTCTCAGCAAAAACCTGCTTGGAGATGCGGGATCCCAAGCAAAAAGCTAGAATGGGTGTTAGAGGAGTTTGCAGGTGGACTCCTGCAAGTGGGAGCTGAGGGGGCACAGGAGACAGTGTGACCTGTTCAACACATCCCTTGAAGATTAGGAATCATGTGGAGGGCAGATAAATTCAGGAGTCACGGTTGGGTTCAAACTAGCGCAAGGAGGGATGCATGTCCAGAAAAAAGTAATACCTGGACAGTGATGTATCACAACTTGTGTGAAATACTTCCCACTGCAACTGGGATGGCTCATTTGCACTAAGATTATGTGACCAACTAATAACAGCACACAAACAGGCACAGGCAGTGTTCAGCACTGCTTATACAGTGAAAAGTCAAAAGAAAAAGCTTTGCCCCGTTTTGAAAGGTCGGTATGCAGGCTGAGACAAGTGTGCTTTTGGTAGGGAAACGTCAGGCCCCAAGGGCAGGTTCCGGAGAATTCTGTAGGATACAGACAGAACTACAACTCACCAGTGACACTGAGAAGATATTAATGAAATTAATTATTGCAAATGTGGTACCGCTGTCCATTGTTTTTTCAAAACTGAAGTAATTCTCTTCCAGTTTTATTAAGTGAAAGGAAATAACCAGACACAGGAGGAGGGTAAGACCATTTCATCACAACTGAGATATTCATGAATATAGTCTCTTGAATATTTATTGTATTCGCAAAAGGAAAAGAGAACTTCCAACAAAAAAGTAAACAAAATCCACTTGGTATACAGAAGTCACATACAAACGGAATACTCAATGGAATACACATGGTCTCTACGTTCACATAGAATTAAAACTCTGCACATGGATAAAACTTGTACTTCACATTCAGACAAGAGCTCCCGTAGATGTATGCAGAAGATTCACAAAATTTGTCACCCAGCAGCATTTTAAACTAACATTTTTTTAGAACCGCAGTAACTATATTGCAGTAAGAGTTGGGGGAAGAGAGACAGATCGAGTCTCACTCCCTCACACATGTATCCTAAGCAGGTACTTTAACTTTTCTTCAAGAACAATTCAGCAAGCAAGTTAGCTTGAGGGAGCTAGAACAGCTACATGTTTTCAAGTTAAGCCTTTGTCTTTGTGTACATAATCAGATGTCTAGGAGGAATAATGAAGATACTAGGTAAAATTAATCTGCCAGCCCTTAAACACTCAGGTCACTTTGCAAGAAAAAGTTTAGGTGAAGCATCTTCAGTCCTGTAGTTGTCAGTACATCTGCATTTAAATGGTACCTCATGTTATGACTGTTACTTTGCTGCTCAGCTACAAAGATATCAAGAATTTCCTTTTCTATTAAAGCAATCTCAAATTTCTCTTCACATACATTTTCATTTCACTCTGGTCTGTATTATTTTGCAGAAGTCTTCATGGCAGAAGGTATAAAACCAGGGAGATTTTTAAGGGCTGCTCGGGTCATCGCAAATACCATCCTGTGATATTTAATGCAATCAGGCTACTTTGCTTTCTCAGAGAAACTTTAAAGACAGGAAAGGAAACCCATGGTACTGATTTCCAGCAGGCCTTAGAGTTTGGTTCTTCTCCTGATCAAGTTAATTAAAAACAAAAACAATCCCTATGTAAATCAACCTTGTACATTGATACAAAAATGCATCAGGTCAAACTAAAAATCTGCTCACGTACTTTTAATGTGGTACTAATGAAAATAATTTGTTATGAAAATTGTTCAGCACAACCAGTTCTCCCCTTGGCTCAGATTCAGTGGCCTGTCTCTAGAAAATCCCCAAGGCAGATAATGTATTTCTTTGAAGCCAGATGTGCAGCAAGTTTTAACAGAATGAACTTGTCCTCTGCAGAGGCTGTAGGCACAGCTGGGAACTCATGGCAGAGCAGTGATTCAGGTTTTAAGGTCCAAAATGTACCCAAGGGTTTGGCTGAATAGTCATGGCCTTGTTCATGTTCTTTTAGAACTATTAGAAATATGCAATGATAACAAGAAAGAAAGAATAAATGACTGGATGTCTCCTTTTAAATTATGGCTAGAGTCTGGGCTGCATTTTGTTTCCATTTATACCTCAAGCTTTACTGCTAAGAGTGGGTTGTTCAATATTGAAGGTCATGTAACAGTTGAGTGAAGAGTTTGGGTCAATATATTTAAGTCTGTATCTTGCACCTTTAGGATCTAGAAATGTTAAGAAATTTAACTGGCAGAAATGACTAATTAAGATCACCACCCACTGTGCTGGGCTACTTTGACCGTGAACTTCAGGCTGTTCCAAAAATGTTAACTGAGGGCACCAACTGAAGTTTGCCAAGTCATCTGCAAGAATACTGGGTACTCCGACTACTTAGTATTTCAGGTAAGTATCAGAAGTGAACTATTTCAGATTAAAGAAAACCATGCCCATGTGGTATGATGAAATGCAGGCAGAGTACGTAAACTATTCTTTAAGCATAAATAACTCACTGTAACTGCTGAGCTCTAGAAGGTTCTTTTAGTGCTTCTACAGAACATGCTTTAAAAATATAGGCAGGTAGTTTAGAAACAGCTACAGGTATCTTCTGACTGATCGTACTGTCCTGCTAGCGTTCATTGTTATTTTTAAAAGGGACACTCACAATTCTAAAAGTAAAATTGACATGCACTTGCAATAAATGTACAGATAGCTTTTACCATTGTCTTATATACGATAAATAGTTTAAATGACTTAATAATATTCTTACACCACACTGGTAAAGTTTTTGCTATATAAATTTTACTATAAGACACATATATCTACTGAAAATCTTAAGCCATGCAGGCATCATCAACAGCTTACCACACATACATGACACTTCTCCCTTTCACACAAGTTTATATACACTGAGTAATTAAATATTGCACTTATTGGCCCATGATTCCTCAGTTTTGAGGTATTCAAAAATAGAAAACTTATCTATTTTTATAACATATTTTCATGCAACATTTAAGACATTTCAATTCCACAAACACTAGTATATAGGTTACATATTCTGACAGTCCAACTGAGCCACAACACATTTGACATTACTGACAAAATATTAAACAGGAATTACAGCACAAACATTTCATTTAACACTAGTTGCAGGTACATGTCAGAATTACTCAAGGAAATTTATCACAAGTAGTAAGCAATCCCTAGCTTTCATTTCTTCATGTTTTGCATGATCCCGAAGTTCTTGGAAGATTAGGACTTTTCCTCCCCCCTTCCCCCCCCCCCCCCCCCCAAATCAAATACCAGGTGCCTCAGTCTACAAATGACATGCCATCTACATCTGCTGGAGCCATGGATAACAAACCTATGGTCTGCAAAATGTAACCCAGCTGATTTCTTGTGCTAATGAGAATATATAGATAAATTCCACTGTAGCATTCAGGAAAGGCTGTACTGAACAGTAACAAGTAACAGTGGGAACTGAATTAGCATCAAAGATACACTGCTATTTATATGTGTACACTATGCATGTTTAGTTACAATTTCTGCTTCCATGAAGATCCATGGATAAACAGGAAGAAAAAAAAAAGAAACAGAAAAAGAGAAGCTTAAATTGCAAAGGTGAACTATATTTACACTTTAATAAAGAAAACTGGTAGAAATAATGCAAATAATTGAATTGTCTCTTTAAATGTGACTTGACAGATTATGAATTTGAGAGAATCTGGTGTCAGAGTGTGCTGAAGAGACTGTGTGTATGGATTGGATGGTGCAAACCAACACAACTCACTCCCCTGTTGGCTTAAGAGACGTTGCTTTACGCCCCCCAAGGGTTTATCTCTGAGGATTTACATACTCATGGTCTCACACTGCTGAATCTGCCAGCCTCAAGAAGAACTAGGCTCATACATGGTGTATCTGTCTATATAAAACAGGCCAAGGATGAATCTGCCCACCAGCAGAAATTTAGTTGATGCCCTTAAAAATGTAAGTAATAAAACTTTCCTCTTGCAAACAAATATAGAAAAGAGTAGGGGTAGGGGTTGGATTTTGGGAGGGGGTCTTTTGGAATGCAAATGCAGCATCATTCATCTGCTATTGAAGAAACAAAGGTAATCATCCCCAGGTGTAGAATCTGTACCACCATTTTTATCCTAAAAATCACAATTAAACTCAAAGAATTTTCAAAGTTAATATCAAACTCCAGCAGATTTTGTGCATTCTGAAACAGCGCTTAATTCCTAAAATAAAGAAGGTGCAGGTGGTACAGCTGAATGTGCAGAGCTGAGCAGACTGGGAAGAAATCCTAATTTTTCAGACTGGTGCTCTGGAAAGGCCACATAGATGTAGTTGCTCAGGTAGTTTCTCTAGGCATAACATTAATTATAAGCACAAAGGAACAAACAGTTCCAGGTAACAGTCACATACACAGCTGTTCAGAGAGAAAGAGTATTTTTTGACAGAAAATCAGGCTAGCTCATATGTATTCCAAACACCAAACAAACAGGTCTAAATAAACAAACCAACAACAACAACAACAACAGAAAGACACAGTATTAAGTTAGTTGCACTATAAGGACCGAACGCTTGTGAACATGAACTCTTATCAGAATCAAAACCATGCCCCTGAAGGTTCAACCCAACAGTGCCCACTAGCTGTTCAGCAGGTCATGCCAAGAGGCACAGCAGGAACTAGTCACATCCCCTGCTCCTGTGTGCTCCCAAGGCAGCTTCTGAGCCCTAGCTTCATCATGCAGCAAGCGAGACACTGTCGGAGCATGATAAGGCTGGTGCATTACCCATGCACAGGATTAACTTGCTGCTAAAAGGTTTATTTCAGATCATAACTTGGAAAATGAGTTGTGTAGTATTATTTCAGCTGGCACTATGGAGCTCAAGACCCTTTGCCCAAAGACATCTAATCCCTCAGAAATCTATCACACTCTGTGTGCCAACTGCTGTGGCTCATCAAGTGATCTGAATCTCTAAACCCACTGAAGGGGTTATCTGTGGCTGGACCAATAAGGCTCCATGATATTCAGTCCTATTTCTGTTCTGAGAGTGACAACGAATTAGTTGAAAGTATGTGAGCACTTTTTCACCAAGAATTGTGATGAGGCTGAACATAGTTTTAGATCTCTTATACCTGGTGTCAAGTTAATGACACCATCACTAAAATAAAATTCTTTTTACCCTGGTACTTTCTCTTGATGGAACTGTGCTACAACAGTGGGTAGATCAGGGATCTAACAAATTACTGCTTGTCTCATCCAACAACAACGAATCAGTGACTGTTGGGTATGCGTGAAGAACAAGCCATTGATTGTTTAAATTTTGGCCCTTGCTCAGGTTGGGATGAGTTTTCCAAAACTGTTCAGCCTAACTCTACCCGCATTTAAGAAAGTTGTAGTTCTATCACAAAAGTCAATAGGAGCTGAACTAGATTGACTCCGGCTGTTTTGGGATATTTTACCCTACATATAGGCCAAAGCATAATTTTAAACAGAATGGAAATCCCAATCCTGCTAGTTCCCCCATAATTCAAACTAAATGTTTGGAATGTTTGGGAAAAGGATAGTAAGTTAGTCCACAAAAGCTTTTCCATGTTTCATGTTTCTCTACAATGGCCATGTTCAAGCTGAGAGAGGTACTGTGCTAAGGACTCTCCTGTGCTAAAGTTGACCACACTTATAGCAGAAAACTCAATCCTGCTGTGAAACATGTGGCTGCAGAAGTCAGTCTGTGATGGAAAAAATGAAAGCCTACTTTTCCAGCAGTAGGCAAGCCTGATTGTTAAGAAAAGGTCTCCCTGAACTTGCATACATTTTCAATTCCAGATGAAGGGCTGATAGAATAAATTGGATTAGATGGGACATCAGCAGGTCATCCATCCCAACCTCCTGCTCAAAACTGTCAACTAAGAGGTCTGAGCAGTCTGCCCAGGGCTTTAGCCAGTCTGGTCTTGAAAACCTCCAAGGACTTGTGAACATTTTAAAAATTAGTCTGACTAATTCTGAACTCTGAGGCAATGTCTGAGTGCCAATACAAAGTTCCTAGGGGTTTCTAAATACTGACTGGTTCTGCTGCTGTACTGAAGATGAGCCTTTTCCTTACAAAGGATGGCTGGCAGCCTAATGAATGATGTTACTGTGGCAGCTGCTTCCTCCATCCTCCCAGAAGGCTGGACATGTAGGAGGCCTGGGACGTAGTTGTCTCAGAAACATGAGGGAAAGATTCTCCCTCTTTTATTTTTGCTATTACTTTTCTGCCCAGAGTCTTGAGGCAAAATGATGAGTAATAAAAATGATAAGTGAGTAAAGAACTACCTATCTATCACTCAATTTATTTAAAGAGATATATGCTAACAATATATTGCCAACAGTGATTAGAGTCTGTATGGTCATACAGAGGTGGGGAGGCTCTGGAATTCATTGCAATGGAGTACAAGCAAGGTGTGGCTGCAGCAAGGGGCATCTTGGGCACTTCATTTCCTTGCTACAGTGTGCGCAGGAGATCACCATTTTCAGCATGCACCCCAGAGCAAAGCTGAAAGAGCATTTGCACCTGTAGACATGTAGTAGTACATGAAGTAGTCACTTCTTTTTCCAAAGCAGCTGATACCTAGTGGGTGCAGAAGTTATCAATGAAAGTCCTTCAGTGCAGTCACCAACAAGCTGCCTTAGATGGGGAGAACAAAGCAGCATCCCTGGAGAGAGGCAAGGTACGTTTGGGACAGCACATGCCTCTTCCACCTGGCTGGTCATCAGCTCCAAAGAGAACAACGCTTTCTCTACATGGAAGTAATCAAGTGAAGTTCAGGCTTCATGTCTACTATGAAAACAAGTGCTTAAGTAAACTAGCTAATGGGATAGGCACGGCTTAAAACCCCAGACTGAAGAAAGAACACAGATTCTTTGACGTTAGGCAGCAAATGTAGTGCCCAGATGGAATACACCTTTTTTGTGTGTCTATATGCCCGGTTTGGAAGTCATGGTGCCTTGTGATTAGCCATATGCATGATAGTTAATCAGTAAAAAAAAGGAAAAAGTGACCATTTCCTCTCAGTGTTTTTAAGGAATTATATAAAGTACCTTCAAAAAAAGTGATGTGTGCAGATGGATTTCTTTGCAGTTGTGAGGTTTGCAGTACTTTGTGTTACTTTCTTTTTTTAATTTGTGTTCATATTTTTCCCATTGCAGACAGTTTAAGAAATGTCAGCCTTGCCCTAAATTTTATCTAATTGGAAAAATAAATCAGTTAACACTTCTTCAATTATGCCATTTAGTTAAAAAATGTTACTGTGACGCAAGTAAAGCAGTTGCACAAAGTACTCCAGGGCACAGATGTAAGAAACCGCCACCAATTACTAGAGAAGTACTTTTAAAGCTGTGAAATACATCTATTTTTAACACTCTATTTAAAAAAGAATCTGTGTACTTTATTCTGCTATATTCACAGCCTTTTGCTGGTCTTATGAATGTATTCAGCTTAATTCTAGAAATGTTGACAAGTTTTTATTATTCCTAAAGTTTTTAAAAATCTTGTGAAAATCCGATTGCCTTATCAAAATAGATATCCTCATCAAAGTAAAAATCAGGTCAAACTCCAGTTCACTGACATCAGCTGCACTTCTGCAATAGGTCTGAGTAAAATACAGGTGTCTGTAGCCAGTGTGGTGATGATTGCCTCAGCGACTGAGTGGGTGAGGAAATTCCTGAAAACTGAAGTACGCAGGTTTGACAGCAACATAAGACAGCTTTTGGCCATGAACAGCTGAGGATAATGGATATGGGTCTCTGAGGAGTAATAGAGAACTTTGTGTTTAATATCTCATGCAAGTAGAAATGAGAAGAGCTAGTCAGCCCTCTGCTACTGGGGTAGCTACTACTGGGATCTCTGTAATGACAGAGTGAAAATCAAGTCCAGCGTCAGAGAGGTACTAGGCAGACACGCAGCTCTCATGCAAATGTAGACATACCAGCTATCCAATTAAGATGAAGTGCCTTATAACTCTGAGGGTCTACAATGAATACCCACACCCACAGGGAAACTCATAGGGAAGTTTGGTGGCTCTGGGACCAGGAACTAACTTCTTTCTAACTCCTGCAATTTCCAATCAGCCATGATGTGTAGCATAATGAGTGTAGATTTGCCGAGGCAATACACTCTGCCAAGTGTCCTTTATACAGATGATCTGGACAAAACAAGGGACTGACTCAATGGAGGAACATTGCAGTTGATTTTCAGTCATGGGAAAATATAAGTGGCACCAGGAAACTTACTCTGATATACCTTGGCCACTACCCTAAGGATTCAACCATATAACTTGAAACTGATGAAGTAAGAGAATTGAATCTAGGCAAATTTGGTCCAAGGACATGGCACCAGCTGAAGTAAGTGTAATGTAAAACAGTAGAAAGAAAAGAGAAAATTATAGCTATCCTGCATGCAAAAGCCAGATGCTAAATGGATCACGCTTTCAAACTAATAATGTCTTCATCCCCATTTATATAGTCAACCAGATGCTGATGTAAAATAAAAGACTTTTCTCCCTAATAAACTAATAAGACAGTATAAATAAAGGCATATAGACCATTCATAAATACTCTGCTGGCAACAGAACACACTGGAGCTGCCTTTGCCGATAGCTGCATTAACAGCCGCAGTTGGGCTGCTGTGGAGGAGGGGTGTCCTTTAGCCGTGTGTTCTGCTTGCTGGCAGCAATGGTAGGATCCGTCTCCAGGCTTTCCGACATCTTGTCACAGATGATATCCACCAGTCGCTCAAACGTCTGCTTGACGTTAATGTTGTCCTTGGCACTTGTTTCAAAAAATTCAAATCCTAAGAAAACAAAGCAGCATGTTTATGTTCAACGCACATTCCAGTATCTCCAATAGATACACAAATGTCCTGTGGGTAGAGAAGAGGGAAGAGTGTAGAGGCACTCAGAAAGCAAGCATGTGAGAGACACATATAAGAGTGATTTTGGAAGAGCAGATAAAATAGCAGCGTAATCAGAGTAAGTACACTAATGTTATTTGCTTTTTACCAAGCCACATAAAATCAGGAGTGTCCCAGATAAATTCCCTTAGACAAATTCTACTTTAAAACACTTTAATCTAAAAGTTGATATCACTTGGGGAGTATTATTATTTTAGAAATGCCCTATATATCCAGCCATTGGGAAGGAATAATCTACTGCTCCATCTGTAACTATTATGTTCCTTTGAGCATTAGTCAGCTGGAAACAGCCACTTCCAATCGTGTCAAACAGACAACTGTGTGTGGAAATAAATGGGTAGAAAACAGACAACTGTGTGTGGAAATAAACGGGTAAAAACCCAAGCACAACAAGGAAAGATTTCTTCTCTGTTTAAGTTAGAGGTGAATCCATGGGACCAAACAGTCTCTCAACTCCACAAACCAAGCTGATAAAAAATACAGAAGTGCACATAAGGACAAAACTTCCTTAATTAATTTATATAGAAGGACTTTTATCCATTTTTCCATTCCCAGTGACTACCCTGAAGGCAAAAGTCAGAGCTGTCCTTAATACAGAAGGGACACTGGAAGCCTTTATGGAGCAGATCCAGCTTTCCTAAGGCCTCTTCTCTTCTCCCACTTGCCCATGTTTCATTTACTGTGCCTGCCGTCTTCATCTGCTCCAGGTTTGCAGTGTGCTGGTTAGTTTGCAATCCAGGAGGTTTCTGACAGCTCTGGGTCTTCCCATGCTCTTGCTTCTTTTGCAAAAAAATTGTCTTTTTAAAATTTGTTTGTTTTCTAAGCCTTTTCCCCCATGCTCCATCTCTGCCCACAGTTACCGAATTGCTCACCTGAGGATTCCCTGGTAATTTAAAACTTCCTCCTACTCCTGTCTTTCCACTACATAAGGGCTCAATTTTAAAATAGTTTACAAAACATCTAATCTACTGGTAATTTTACAGATGGGGCTTAGCCTTTGCACAGCTCTTTTGATTCTTTTGGATTAAACCTGAGTAACAATGTGCAACTATCACCTTTTCTAATTATGAGAAAAATCCCAGAAAGAATATGTTAATCACTTGAAACTCTGGAAAAAAGAGCAGAAAATAGCTTTTGGTAGGTTGGGTTTTTCTTTATGTTGTGCACATTTTCTAGTGAATGGGATAATTACACTGGGTTAATAATACTTTGAAAGACTAGATGAAAATTAAATGCAACTACTTTGATCACATTAGTACTATGTATTTAATGTGTCATCTAAGCAGGATGTGTACAGTTAGTCTTATAAATGCTTACCATATAGCTTTTGCACGTTTACTAGCCTAGAAATACAGCAGGTAATTATATTTAGTCTGGCATGATTTCCAAGCATTCACTGATAACCAAGGCAAAAACTTAACTCTCTCTTCTGAATTTTCTTTGCATTTTTAATTTACATTAGGTGCCTTGTGCTGAGATGTCACAATGTGCTGAATTGTTTAAATACATAGGAACTAACCATAGGCAAGTTCAGTGTTTGTAGGTAGTTTAGATAATAAGAGATATAAATATTGTACAGGGATTTGGTCATGCAACTTCTATTAATATCAGCAAGAAGGGAAAGGATATCCTCACAGGTATGAGGTTACATTGATATGAAAACTTTTCCTTTCCACATTTATCTGGAAAAAGGAAAACTGTGCATAATAAAAGACCACAGACAGAAGTCATATACTGGAGGGAGGTTTGAATCTATATGTCATTGTTTAGCTTAGCTTGGCTTCCATGCCTCCTTTGTTCTAAACTAGAAGGAACAAGAGGAAAGTCAGTGTAGCCTCACTTGCTGGTGGCGTCAGCCCTCCTGCAGAGCTCCATGCAGGAGAAGACTTCAGATTGCTTGGAGACTGCTTGGGGGAAGAAAGATCCTCTGCATTTTCAGTGCTCTGTGTTGAAGCCTATCTGCACAGTAGCACAGTCACATCCTTCCACAACTGTTAGCATCTGCTCCATTGGAAGCAGGAGGAAAGCAGCTGTTCTAAAGAAGAACAAGAAGGACCAGAGGGCAGAAGGGTTGAGGGACAATGAGGAACCGCAAACCAAAGCCTTGGAGAAGATTTTGGAAGCACAATGAATCTTAAGGACATTTCTGAAGGGAGCAGTTTTACAGATAAAAATAACCATCTATCAGGTCTGGCTGAGATGGAGTGAATTCTCTTGACAGCAGCCCTCACAGTGCTGTGCTCTTGTTTTTCTCTCCTCTCCATCCTGCCGAAGGGGGGGAGGGTAGTGGGCTGGGGGACAATAGAGTGGCTTGGTGGGTACCTACCAAGTTAAACAACCACAGCAATTTTTGGTGTGCAACATGGGGCGCGGCAACAGCAGTTCTGTACTATGTGTACTGTAGCTACAGTAGTTCCTAAGCACCAAGCTCCCGTGCGGGTTGCAGAGTTCATTAGCTGCACTGCTTATCTCTTTATTTTGCTGAGCTTGGTAACATGTTAATACAACCAATGGCTCCGCTTTGCCCTGACGCTGATGGCCTTACTGTGCTGGGGGAGCGGTTCGTGGGGAGGATGAAGGAGCTAGGGAACACGCCAGTTCAAAGGATGGCTGCGTGCCTGGCCCAAACACTGGCGGTATTGCTGTGCTGGGGGAGCTACCTTGTGGACAGAGCGAGGGAATGCATCTCTCTCTCCCTACGCAGGACAGATGGGGATGTTTTTATTAGGCAGGCTCCCAAGGTCCTTGCTCACCCTTAAGTGAGCTGATTAATACTATTAATTAACGCTGTTGGAATATTCTGGGTTTTGTGGAATTTGGTCTGGTCCTGATCTAAGAGAAGACAACTCTTGGGTAGGCGATACTGAAGTGTGCCCTGAGGCAGCCAGTCCCTGTGCGCCAGGGTGTGTGGGATTTAGGCAAGTTCCTAGGACAGTTAATCACCTCCTGTGACCTAGGACTTTACACCTGGACTGGCAAGCAACCCTGGCAAATAGATGTGCCACCTGACAGAAGTGTGCCTTCCCTACACCAGTGAAAACCAGCAGCATCTAGCACTGCACTGGGGCCTGGCCTGTACCTACTGAGCCACAGTGCAGTACTCCAGTACTCTGAGAGGACTGTGGTTAAGCAGGGATCCAAACCACATCTGAGGACACTCTGGTTGAAATAGGAACCTAAGCAGCATCTACAGTAATTGCCCCTGTAGTGAAAAAGAAGCAGTTGACAAGGAGGCCAAAGGATCCATATCACCAATTAGTAAAGGAGGAGGAAGAACAGGATGAAAGGTTTGGTCAGGAAGCTGGACCTTCAGCAAAGAAGTGGGTGGAAGGAGTGAGATAAATCAGAGAGGGAGCAGAAACTACCTGGTCTTTAACCTCATCAGAACTTTGAGGTATGCAGGAAGATTACAGCTGCCAGCCAGGTGAGCAGATTGCTGCCTGGCTGCTTTGGTGCTGCAGTAATGGGGCTGACAACTACTGGAAGGTAAGGAAACCCCACAACAGGGATGCTTTGCTAGGAACCAGGATGGTGAGAACTGGAAAAGAGGCAGCAATTTTCAGCCTCTGGAGAAGTCTCTTCTCAAGTATGAGGGCAAGATACCCATTCAAGGAAGAAATTGTTAACTCCCCAGGAAGGTAGACTATTGCAGATGAAAACATCCAGTATCTGAGAGGATTAATGGTGCTGGAAGTCATCTACACTGATTTAGGTGATGATGAGGTCTACAGAGATTCAGAGGATGTTCTATGCATGCGGGTCATGTGGAGGAAGGTGATTCAAAATGACCCAACATCATATTGTAGCAGCTTGGCAGCAAAGTATTGCCCAGATATGGACACACTAACTGTGGGGAAGATGAGTCTTCATGGCTCCAAAACTTTGAAGAAAATCTCTGCACCTCCTCATCCCTACTAGCCACAGCCTTGGCTGCCAGGAGCAACCCAAGAAATCAGTCCTTTCCTGATCTGGTCAGAGTGAAAAGGAACCCAAGAAGTGTGCTGCATTGTGCACTCTGGTTCTTCGTGCATGACCAAGGGGAGGACATGAGGAAGTGGAATGGTGAAGCCACCTTTAAGCTGGAAGCCCACATACAGAAACAGAGAGGGAAGACAGCTGTTAACAAGTGGTCATCCAAGAATGTGGTCAGCATAGTTATTGTAGAGACATGGGAAGGCAATGAGCCATCTCCCAGAACAGAAGAACTACAATTACCTCCCTTGATCCTGGAGAGGGGACTTCTGGACTGGCACTGCGAGGATCTGATAGAGGACACTCTGACCAGGAATAGGAAGTTGGTAGACACTGGTGCATAGTGTATACTGGTACCATCAGAGTCTAGGGGCACAGAACCCATCTGGATCTCTGGAGTAACAGGTAGATGCCAAGAATTGTCTGTGTTGGAAACTGAGGTGAGATTAACAGGGGATAGGTGGGAGAAGCACCCCACTGTGACCAGCCCAGAGGCCTCTTGTATCTTTGGCATAGATTACCTCAGGAGAGGTTACTTCAAGGACCTAAACGTGTAGCAATAGACTTTTGGTGTAGCCACTGTGAATACAGAGAATATCAAACAGCTATCTGCCTTGTCTTGTCTTTCAGAAAATCCCTTTGCTGTGGGACTGATGTGAGTTGAAGAACAATTGGCACAAATTGCTACAAGGATTGGTGTGCCAGTGGCAATTTTGTTCAAACCGAGACTCCCTAGGTCCTATGATTCATCATCTGGAGAGCCAGGCAGTCACCAGCAAGACTCACTCACCTTTTAATAGTCCCATATGGTGAGTGCAAAAGTCTGATGGATGGTGGAGGTTAACAGTAGACTACTGTGACCTGAATGAAGTGATATCACCACTGTGTGCTACTGTACCACACGTTAGAGCTCCAGTATGAATTGGAATCAAAAGGAACCAAGTAGCATGCTAGACTTGACATTGCCAATGCATTTTACTCAATTCCTTTGACAGCAGAATGCAGGTCATGGTTTGCTTTCATGTGGAGAATGTCCAATACAGGTGGGAACTGACTGACTCAAGGGGTGCAAGCACATCATTTGCCATGCACTACTTCAAACTGTACTGGAAAAGTGTGATGCCCCTGAACATCTACAATACATTGATGGCATCATCCTGTGGGGCAATAAGGAAGAAGTGTTTGAGAAGGGAAAAAGAATAATCCAGATTCTTCTGAAAGCTGATTCTGCCATAAAGAAAAGCAAAGTCAAGAGACCTGCACAGGAGATTCAGTTCTTGGGAATAAAATTGCAGGATGGACACCAGCATCTGCCTATGGATGTGGTCCATAAGATAGTACCTATGTCTATACCAGCTAACAAGAAGGAAACACAAGCTTTCTGAGGCATCACAGGGTTCTGGAGAATGCATGCTCCAGGTTACAATCAGCTTGTGAGTATTCTCTATAGACTAACCCAAAAGAACTATTTTGAGTGGGGCCATGAGCAACAACAAGCCTTTGAGCATATCAGTCAGGAAATATCTCACTAGGGAACTCTTGGACCTGTCTGGACAAGACCAGCTGTGCAAAATGTACTTTACACTGCAGCTGGGGACCATGTTCTCATCTGGAGTCTCTGGCAGAACACAGCAGGAGAAATCCAATGCTGACCATTAGGTCAAGGGGTATTGAGGATCAGAAACCTCCTACACCCCAAACGAAAAAGAGATACTAGCATCACACAAGAGTCTTCAAGATGCTTCAGAAGCTGTTGGTACAGAAGCATCTCTTCTCTTGGCACCATGACTGCCCAAGCTACATTGAATGTTTGAAGGAAACATCTCCTCTACACATCATCCAAATAATGCTACATGGAGTAAGTTGGTACCACTGATTATGCAATGAGCTCAACTGTGAAAACCCAACCACAAGAGATTATAGACTGGCCAGAAGGCAGAGATTTTGAACAGTGCCTGAGGAGGTGGCTCGTGCAAGAGGCACCACCTCATATAATAAATTATCGGAAGGTGGAAGGTTCTTTTTACTGATAGATCCTGTCATGTTGTAGGAAAACATCGAAAGTGGAAAGCTTCTGTGTGGAGTCCCATATGACAAGTCATTGAGGCCACTGAGGGAGAAGGTGAGTCACGTCAGTCTGCAGAACTGAAAGCCATCCAACTGCCCCTGAAGATTACTGAAAAGTGGACAGTATACTGACTCTTGGATGGTGGCCAATGCCCTATGGGGGTGGTTACAGTAGTGAAAGACAAGCAATTGGCAGTGCAGGGATAGACCTATCTGACCTGCTGCATTCTGGAGGGACATCTGTCTAGGGAGAAGACATGGCTTTGAAGGTGTCATGTAGATGCTCACATACCCAAAAGTTGTACCACTGAAGAACATCAAAGCAATGAACAGGTAGCCAAGGCTGCCAAAATTGAAGAAGCTCAGGTGGACTTGGACTGGGAGCATAAATTGAGCTATTTGTAGCTCTATGGGCCCATGAAACATCAGGACATCTAGGGAGAGCTACAACATGCAGATGGGCTAATGATTGACAGGGGGACCTGACCGTGAAGTCCATCACACAGATCACTCAGGAATGTGAAATATGTGCTTCAAATGAGGCTCACGAGTAAAATCTCCTTGGAACAGAGGGCAGTGGCTGAGTTTTTGATATGGCTAGGCTTGGCAAATTGCTTGTACTGGACCACTGCCACAAATCCCGCCAAGGCAAGTGCTACATACTTACCATGCTGGAAGCAACTACTGATCAGCTAGAAACATACGCTGTAAATCAAGTCACTGCTTGAAACACCATCCTAGGCCTTGAAAAGCAAACATTGCAGTCCCATGGTACCCAGAAACAGCTAAATCAAACAATAGGACTAATTTCCAGAGCAAGTTCATAAACCCTGAGACAAAAAGCCATGGTATTGAATGGGTGTATTGCATTCCCTATTACCCACAAGCCTCTGGAAAGATTGAGAGATATAACAGACTGTTACAGAATACGTTAAGGGCACTGGGTAGTGGGACATGGATGCACTTGGATACAAATTTATCTGAAGCCAGTTGGCTGATTAGCAGCAAAGGATCTGCTAACCAGCATGGTCCTCCCCAAGCAAATCTGGGCAAAATGCAGTGAGAGGAGATAAGGGCCCTGTAGTGGGACCTGGTGTGTGCCTCAAGGAGATTAAACCTTGGAGGAGAAGTAATCTGTAATCAGTGTGTGTTGCAGGAAGTAATGTAGCAGGAATGATGTGAAATGACAGAGTGAGTTTCACAGGGAACCAGATGAGTGCAACAGTGACCCAAACCACGCTGGTACTGGTGCCCCACAATCGAATATACTGCTTCTCCTGTCCTGAACAACCATCCTAACAGATTGGGCCCAAGTCATAGCCTGTCTTTGAACATCTGGAGGAGCAGAAGAAAGAAGCCCATGAAACAGGGGAGTAACATCTACCTGTTAAAGGACTAGGGACAGTAGTTAATGAGAATTAAATGCAATGGAGTAGTTATAAGATATATATATGAATTAAAGTTTGTGGGACTTAAGCATGACACAAATGGTACAGAGTAAGCAGTGGAGATTTTACTTGGTCTGGCTGAGATGGAGTTCATTTTCCCCACAGACACCCTCGCAGTGCCGGGCTGCGCACTGGCAGCCAGTGAGGTGCTGGTCACACCCCAGGATTTTGGTTCCCCCCGAGCAGGGCTGGCACAGCCCCAAGGCTGTTTCTCTCCAACGCTCCCCCTCACCAGCAGGCTGGGGGTGGGCAAGATCTTGGGAGGGGACACAGCCAGGACAGCTGACCGCGGCTGACCACAGGGATATTCCATACTGTATGACCTCTGCTCAGCAATAAAAAGCTGAAAGAAAGGAGGAGGAAGAGGGGGCATTATTTCAACAATGTTTGTCTTCTGGAGCAACAGCTATGCATCCTGAAGCCCTGTTTCCCAGGAAGTGGCCGGACATTGCCTGCTGGTGGGAAGTAGAGCAAAAGTCTTTTGCTTTTTCTTTGCTCCTGTGCGTGATCTTTAGCTTTTACTTTATTCAACTGCCTTTATCTCATCCCACAAGTTTGAGTTTGGTTTAGGGTTTTTTCCATCTTATTTTTCCTCCCATCCTGTCCCTGTCGAAGAGAGGAGTGATAAAGCAGCTTGGTGAATACTTGGCATCCAGCCAAGGTTAAAACGCCACAAACTGGCACATGAAATGATCATGGATTGTCAGATATGACAGGTAGGTAAGAGATCTGGACAGAGAAATACTGAAAGGAAAAGAGTCCCAAAGAAGAGAGGAAACCAGTGTCAAGAAATACTGTAGTATGGGCAGAATGAAGAAAACAGGCCTGCTACCATGGTGAGGATATTCTTCATAAGGACACATGAAAAACTTAGAGGCATCAGTTCTCCAGATAAAGTAGAGGTTTACTGAGTGTTCAAGCACATATCTATCTATTTAAATAAAATAACAATAGACACTGCAGCTATGGTGAAATCTATGGAACTTCAGTTATAATGTTATAAGAAGAAAATTGTAATCTCTGTAGTGGTATAGCTGGGTATCAGGCTATGCCTGTATATACATCCCATTGACTTACTCATTAACTGCCTGAGTGATCTGTGACCTCCCCACCTTCACACTGCATAGACGAGACAATGCACTGACCTGTGAGAAGGTAACAACTCCACAGCTCTGTACAGAAATTGTGCAGATTAAAATTTTGGACAGTTCTTCAAATTCCCCCAAGCAGCCCCTGTTGTGCATAGGCCAGCTGGCAGGAAGCATTTATATGCTTAAAGATGCTGATAAGCATCCAAAGTAGAAAATTGGGCCATGCCCGTGGGTTCTCCCCAGGCAGTGCCTGCTGTAGGATAGATAAAACTGCACATAGGTAAGACACTTGTAGATTGTCTGTGGAAAGTGTTCTACAGGTGTAGAAATGATCACACAGAACAGTCTTCTGAAGCCAGTTAAGACAGTTAAGCTTTGTGCAGAGCCTAAAGTAATGAGGGCAAATCATGGTATGTGGTGGGCACTAGCAGCAGTGGGGTTACAAGAATTCTGCAGCACAAGAGTTCAGAGGGTCTCATCTGATGCAGCTGAAGACAACACTGCAAAGACCTTGCGACAGAGGGTCCTGTTGCCATCTGGCCAGCAACTGTCTGCTCTGTGCAGGGGATTCAGTTCCCCACACCAGTGTTATGTTATGCAAAATATCCCAATATTTTGTAGAGTTGTGTTTCTTTTTTTTTCTTTGTTTGACAGAGACTCTTTCATTGGAACAGTTTCAAAAAGATAGGGAGCATTTTCCCTAAATACCTCAATTCTGATTGTTATGGAATATTTTGTAGACCTTTTCGCCCATGACCTCTCCTCCTGACTCATTTTGTAATAACTTTACTAATAGTTCTTAGAGACCCTAAGAGTCTAAAATGCCTGTGTATGAGGGTCTCAGAGCTACACCTTTTAATATTTCTTCATGTTTTTTTCCCGCTGCTCATTATTAATGGAAAGAAAAGATTTTCCATGTGAGTGCAAGGCTGAACGCGAGGCAGCACTGGTGATGCTCAGGGCAGCTGAGCTTAAAGAACACCATGTTCCCACCATCCCTGATGATCTGTACTCCTGATGTCAATGTGACTGGGCAGAGCAGATGACTGCAAAGATATGACTGTGTCCAAGCCGCAAGTGGGTAAGTAAGGCAGAACAGAGCTGAAACTGAGAAAATTAAAAAATATCAAAGCACTGACTGAACATATGAACAATGTGCGTGGAACATGCATCAGGCATTTCTAATTTAAAAGCCTCTTTCATGTTTAATTCAGTTTTCCCTTTGCTGTTCTTACACTGTCTCCCTTATCTACCTTTTCACTAATGGTATTGACTCGAAGAAAGCTGGCAAGCTCTCAGCACCCCCTGCAGAGCACTACAGCAGCCGGGGCCAGCCAGGACACCAGCATGATGCTGTTGTTCACCTGGTGGGCTACAATGCACGCAGAGCAGTTTAGATAGCTTCCCTGGAACACATAAACAGCCTGAATTACTGACTCTGCTTCCTCTCTGCCTCACACTTGTCCTAGCACTGCCAAGGCTCCTTCATCAATGCTCATTAGCACTTGTTTATGTCTGCTTTCGAAAAATACGGAAGGAGAAAAAAACAGAAAGGAGAGCCATATGCAAAGGGAAGAACATTCTGTACCCTCTCATCTTCCTGAGGAAACACATCAAGAGGACACACTTGCTAGCAAATTTTAACCTCAATTCCACCGACAGACAAGAGCTAAGTTAATGCTTCACCAGCTGATGAGGAAGATCTTCTGTTTTCAGAGTGTTTATCCACAATCAAGATAATTTTATTTACTGCCCCTGATGTTATAACAGATGTCCTCAAGGCTGCAGAGCTGCAGTAACTATCCTTCCTTAAAGACAAGCTTAACCTGTGATCCTCAGTGTTGCTCCTTGTCTAATATAGTATTTTAAGGAGTAGTAGGAGCCTGCAAAGTCAGTGCAAGAAGTGGCTGCAGGAAGCTGCTCCCTATGTAACACACCAGTGTAACCTTCTACCTTTCTCTCAAACAGACAGATGGACGTGGCACAATTGCAAAGATCATCTCTCTGAAAGAATCTGGTGACCGTTGCTGTTTTTCAAAGTATCTCCTACACCTACTACTGTAGTTGCAGATCTGGTTATACTGTGCTCTGTTTTGTGGAGTGTCTGGATGGGACCTCTCCTGTCCAACCAAGGGCTGGACTACGCTAAGAAAAGTATTAAAACAACATTAGGACCCTAAATAGGAGTTAGCTGATATTACCTCAGCAAAGAGCAGTGCTGTAGCATCATTCTGGATAAAGCTAGTATGAAGACTGTTAACAAACTTGCTGAAATATATATCCAAACTTTATGGTGGCAAGATTAAAACAATATATATCTAAACGGGTACTCTCAGCTGTGACAGAATGGACATGCTTGAGGGGCAGTTACTTGTAATGCTCTAGCAAACACTTTCTAGTCTTTCAGAAAAGAAAGGTCTCTGTATAAATTCCAGTTTTAGTGGTTTTGATTGTGGCTTCAATGTAGGTTTTGAATGAGTGCATTTGGGCAATAAATAATATTCCTGGCAAAGAAAGATTTTTTTTGTTTGTTTATATGAGACATTTGTTGGGCAAACACAATCCCTTGCTTCTTGCTGCCATTAAGTAACTTTCCTGAAACACAGCTCCAGGGGTGTGACAGCAATGGCAGGTTGGCATTTCCTCCCTGTTCTGAACCTTCCTGGGGACAGGAGCCTTTAATTGCTCTGCCAATACCCTGTGCCTGTTGTACCCAAACAGAAGACCGTGGTGTTTGTCAGCACTGTCAGCCTGTCTCCTTCCTCTGGCACTAACACTTGCCCTTTAAAAAGAGCTAAAAAGCAGTGAAGGGTGGAACTATGAACAGGCATGTTCCTGCACAACCCAATTATTTTCATTTTTAATGCAAAGTTAGACGCAGCCATATGTCTGTGCTCTCGAAGCTGCTGGTGACCCTGCCGTCTGCACCACAGCTTCCAGCCATAGAGGAAAAACAGAACTTGCTGTTCTAGCAAGCTGTGTCCTGAGATGCCAAGTCCCACTTGGTTCCTGATTTAGATGCCAAAATAATTACAGCCCTAAAAATGCCTCTTCAGTTGCTGCCTAAACTCACAGATGCCTAATGTACACATTACCCCCTGTAGTGGTTTAGCCCTGGCTGGAGGCCAGACGCCCACCAAAGGCAGTCTATCACTCCCCTTCGTAGTTGGACAAGGGATAAAATATATATTGAGAGGCTTAGGAGTCAAGCTAAGGACAGGGAGAAAATCATCCTGTCATCAATGACACAGGCAAAACAGACTCAACACAGAGTGAAGAAAACTACCTACCAGTGAAAATGGAGTTGGGAGCGCGACCAAACCTTAAAACACTTTCCCCCCACCACTCCCTTCTTAGCAGACTTTAGTCAGGGTTTTTGCTCCCTTCTTCCCTCCCGTTGTGGCACGTGGGGGGCAGGGACTGGGAAAATGGGGGCTTCGGTCAGTTCCTTGCAAGCTGGTTTCCTTATCGGCCGGGGGGGGCATTCATTCCACACTCTCCCCCTGCTGTCCCGTGGGGTCCCACCCACAGGAGACAGTCCTCCACAAATTTCTCCAGTATGAGTCCTTTTCCCACAGGGCTTTTTCTCTTTCACCAGCTGCTCTGCCTGGATCACTGCTATGGCGGGCAGCCATAAATCACAATGTCTTTCAGTCCCAGTCCTCCACGGGGTCACCAGCCTCCCCCCAGAAAACCTGCTCCAGCACAGATCTCTCTCTCGCTCATCTCTGTGTCTCTGCTTCTCTTCATGGCTGCAAGTGCTGGCAGGGGCATGTTCCAACGTAGGGTCACAGCATCTTCTCTATGTCTCCACCTGCTCCATCCAGCGTGGAGCCTCTCCATGGGCTGCAGGTGGGGTCTCGGCCTTTTCCATGGACTGTGGGGGGGACACCCGCTCCACCATGGAGCAGAATCTAAATGGAGGCCTGTGAGTAGCGGTGTTCCCCAGGGCTCGGTGTTGGGTCCAGTCCTGTTTAATATCTTCATCGACGACCTTGATAAGGGAATAGCATCCACCCTCAGCAAGTACCCAATGATACAAAGCTGGGAGGGGTGGCTGACACACAGGAACACTGCGCTGCCATCCAGCGAGACCTGGACAGGCTGGAAAGCTGGGCAGGGAGAAACCAGATGAGGTTTAATAAAAGCAAGTGCAGAGTCTTGCACCTGGGGAGGAATAACCGTCTGTATCAGTACAGGCTGGGGGGTGACCTGCTGGAGAAGATCTCTGTGGAGAAGAACCTGGGGGTCCTGGTTGATGACAGGTTGGCTATGAGCCAGCAGTGTGCCCTGGTGGCTAAGAGGGCCAATGGGATCCTGGGATGCATCAGGAAGAGTGTGGCCAGCACGTCAAAGGAGGTGATCCTCCCCCTCTACTCTGCCCTGGTCAGGCCTCACCTGGAGTATTGTGTCCAGTTCTGGGCTCCCTGGTATAAAAAAGGCAGGGATCTCCTTGAGAGAGTCCAGAGAAGGGCTACGAAGATGATTAAGAGCCTGGAACATCTCCCATATGAGGAAAGGCTGAGTGAGCTGGGGCTGTTCAGCCTGGAGAAAAGAAGACTGAGGGGGGACGTAATTAATGTTTATAAATATCTTAAGTATGGGATGCAGGGGGAATTAGCCAACCCCTTTTCATTCATCTGTGGGGACAGGACAAGGGGCAATGGCTGTAAACTGGAGCACAGGACGTTCCGCACCAACATGCGGAAGAACTTTTACACAGTGAGGGTGACAGAGCCCTGGGACAGGCTGCCCAGGGAGGTGGTGGAGTCTCCTTCTCTGGAGATATTCAAGACTCGTCTGGACACCTATCTGTGCAATATGCGCTAGGGAGCTGCTTTGGCAGGGGGGTTGGACCCAATGATCTCTCGAGGTCCCTTCCAACCCCTACGATTCTGTGATTCTGTGATTCTCACTGGGCTGCTGGGGCATCTTTCTCTCTGGCACCTGGGGTGCCTCCTCCAAAACCCTCCCCCTGCCCTTGGTGTCTGCACAGCTACTTACATCTCCTTACTCCCTTCTCCAGTGGAAAAATGCATCTGCCAGCAGTTTTTTTTTCACCTATATGTGATTCAAAGAGGCGCTTTGACCATCGCTGATTGTCTCAGCCCAGGTCAAGCTGTGGAGGTGCACTGAAGCCCTGGGCTCTGCAGATGAAGGGACATGTTGAAGCCCACGGCAAGGCTAATGCAGGCACTTGTTGAAGTCCTGGGCACTGCTGATGCAGGGACACATAGCATCCAGAGCCCTTTGCAAGTGTCCTGAATGCTGCATGAGGGTTGGCTTCTGCCAGCCCTTGCAGAAGGGAGTGTGAGATCTCACCCAGAAAGGGCCTGTTTTGTTTTCTGACATTGGTGGTTAGGATCTGGGAAAAACAGTGTGTACCAGGATACATTTAGAAAGCAGATGAATGCACCTTGAGACATGTTCAGATGTGCTAGGTGCCTGCAACCACAGGTGACCCTGGGTGGCAGAGAGTACGAAATGCGGAGGCACAGAAAATCTGATGGGAAGGGCACTGCCCTGAAAACTGCTGGATAGAATATAGAGCCAGACGTGGATTTTAGTGTGACATCATACTAGATGATCACCAGAGGTCCCTTCCCACTAATATTTCTATGGAATAGCAGCTCTGTTTCTCAGAGCCTTAGCTAATCTGAGCTGAAAAGGTGGGGTAGGACAACGAGACCTTACAGGAAATGTGGCCAGACATTTGGGACAGACTCTGCAATATCCCCTTATTACCTGGTGGGGCATAAGCACAACAGGCATGGTTTGGACCTAAGGCAGGATGGTACATTTGCAGCAACCTTAGCGGATGTGGTCTTAAGGATATAATACACTCTGCAGTGGCAGTGCTTGCTATTAAAAAATGATGAGTGCTGAAATAATTCATAGCACGTAAACAGTTGTACAGGAGCACATCGCCAACTGAAGAATACATATAAAATTAGGTACCCAGTTTGCATGCACAGCAAAATGGAAAAAATAAACGGAGAAACTGTATGTCAAACTGCATATGCAACTGTCTGTCTGCGTGTGCAGTTACTCAGAGACTATTCAAAGCCCTGTGCACACCTCTGCCGGCTCATCCTTTGCCAGAATGCAGATCACAACATATCACGAAGACTATGAAGGTAAGGAACCAAGAAATTCATGCCACCTGTGAGTCATTCTTTTTAGTTCTGTTCTGACAAGTGACACTGAACTTTTATGAACATATGAAGCTTTGAATTCAGCTGAGATGCATGAGATTAGTGTGTCAGAAAAGCTGTATGAGTAATGCAGCTGGCGATTGCGCGTGCATTATGCTTGCAAGAAATTATGAGCCTCTTTCACAAAAAATGCTTTAAAGCATGTAAGCAAGCTACAGTGGGGTTTCACTCGGTAGCCAATGCATGTAGTGCTTGAGCAAATATTCACAAAGAGACAAAACAACTTACGCATTATGTTCTACATGCTGGTTTTGAAGTGATGAGTGATGTATGTTTAAATGTTTGTAGTTACTACCATGCCATTATTAACATTATGTTGATTGATTCTCTCTATGGCTGATTTGTAATGTTCCTGTGTCTTCTTGGTATGATATCTCTGTGAGGTAGTTACATGATTCAACTAGATTTATTTGATCCTGTCTGTTTTCACCTCATTCTAACATTACTCTTTTAATGATGCTAATAGGTTAAAAAAATGATGTGGTCTATGGCCTCCTGACAAGGGGGAGTGAAGGGGCAGGCACCCATCTCCTCTCTTTGGTGACCAGTGAAAGAACCCAAGGGAAAGGTACGAAGCTGTGACAAGGGAGGTTTAGGCTGGATAATAGGAAGAGGTTCTTTACTGAGAGTGTGGTCAGGCACTGGAACAGGCTTCCCAGGGAAGAGGTCACAGCACTGAGTTTGACTGAGCTCAAGAAGCGTCTGGATGATGTGCTCAGTCACATTACAGAATCACAGAATCACAAGGTTGGAAAAGACCTTTAGGATCATCAAGTCCAACCATTCTCATCCTAAATTAAATCATATCCCTAAGTACCTCATCCACGCTTTTTTTGAAACACATCCAGGGAAGGTGACTCAATCACCTCCCTGGGCAGCCTGTTCCAGGCCCTGACAACTCTTTCAGTAATTTTTTTTTTTCTGTAACCTCCCTTCAGGTAGTTGTAGGTGGTGATAAGGTCTCCCCTCAGCCTCCTCTTCTCTAGGCTGAACAGCCCCAGCTCCCTCAGCCGCTCCTCATAGGATTTGCCCTCCAGCCCCTTCCCCAGCCTGGTTGCCCTTCTCTGGACTCGCTCCAGGACCTCCATGTCCTTCTTATGGTGAGGAGCCCAGAACTGGACACAGCACTCGAGTTGTGGCCTCACCAATGCCGAGTACAGGGGCACAATCACTTCCCTAGACCTACTGGCCACATTGTTTTTGATACAAGCCAAGATGCCATTGGCCTTCTTGGCCGTCTGGACACACTGCTGACTCATATTCAGCCTGCAGTCACCCAACACCCCCAGGTCCTTCTCTGCCTGACAGCTCTCCAGCCAGTCTCCCCCAAGCCTGTAGCGCTGCATGGGGTTGTTATGTCCCATGTGTAGCACTCTACACTTGGCCTTGTTAAACTTCATCCCATTGGTCTCAGCCCATCAGTCCAGTCTGTTCAGATCCCTCTGAAGAGCCTCCCTACCCTCAGGCAGATCAACACTTCCTCCTAGTTTAGTGTCATCTGCAAACTTACTGAGGGAGCATTCAATCCCTTCGTCGAGATCATTGATAAAGATGTTGAACAAGACTGGACCCAGGACTGAGCTCTGGGGGACGCCACTCGTGACCGGCCTCCAGCTGGATTTTGTTCCATTTACCACCACCCTTTGGGCTCGGCCATCCAGCCAGTTTTTAACCCAGCTGAGGGTCCACCTGTCCAGGCCAGTGGCAGCCAGTTTCTCAGTCAGAATGCTGTGAGAAACTGTGTCAAAGGCTTTACCAAAGTCCAGGTAGATCACATCCACAGCCTTCCCCTCGTCCATTAAGTGGGTCACCTGGTCATGGAAGGTGATCAGGTTAGTTTGACAGGATCTACCTTTTGTAAACCCATGTTGACTAGGCCTGATCCCCTGGCATCGTGCATGTGCTGCATGATAGCTCCCAAGATGACCCTCTCCATGATCTTCCCTGGGACTGAGGTCAGACTGACAGGCCTGTAGTTCCCTGGACCCTCCTTCCGACCCTTCTTGTATATGGGTGTAACATCTGCCAGCCTCCAGTCAACTGGAACTTCCCCAGTCTGCCAGGATTGCTGGGAGATGAAAGAAAGGGGTTTGGCAAGCACATCTGACTGCTCTCTCAGTACCCCTGGGTGAATCCCATCTGGCCCCATTGACTTGTGGGTATCTAACTGGCCAAGTAGGTCGCTAATCATTTCCTCCTGAACCATGGGAACTTTGTTATTCTTCCCCTCCCTGTCAGCCAGTTCCGGAGGATGAGTACTCAGGGAATATCCATCTTTACTATTAAAGACTGAGGCAAAGAAGGAATTAAGGACCTCAGCCTTGTCCTCATCCCTTGTCACTAATGTGCCATCAGCATCCAATAAGGGCTGGAGATTCTCCTTGACCCTCCTTTTACTGTTAATATACCTATAGAAGGACTTTTTATTATCTTTTACAGAACTGGTCAGTCTGAGTTCCAGTTCAGCTTTAGCTCTTCTGACTTTCTCCCTACATGATCTTACTAAATTCCTATAATCATCCCAAGACACCTGCCCCTTCTTCCAAAGCTCATATTTTTCCTTCTTTTCCCGTATATCAGCCTGAATCTCTCTACTCAGCCAAGCTGGCTTCCTAGCTCACCCCTCTTCTGACTGACTGGGACAGCCTGTTCTTGTGCCGCCAATATTACCTTCTTGAGGAGCAGCCAACCCTCTTGGGCTCCTTTGCCCTCAAGGGCTGCCTCCCATGGAATCTTATTGAGCAGCTTTCTGAACAGTCTAAAGTCAGCCCTATGGAAGTCCCAGGTGCTTGTTCTGCTGTCTCCCTTCCTTACTTCTCCCACTACCAAGAATTCTATCAGCTCATGATCACTATGCCCCAGGCGTCCTCCAACCTTCACATCCCCCACTAGGTCTTCTCTATTGACAAACAACAAGTGCAGCAGGGCACCTTCCCTTGTGGGTTCATTTACCAGCTGGGTCAGGAAGTTGTCTTCCAAACCGTCCAGGAACCTGCTAGACTGTTTCCTCCCTGCTGTATTGTACCTCCAGGAGACATCCAGTAAGTTGAAGTCCCCAATAAGGACGAGGGCTGGTGATCGCCAGACTTCTCCCAGTTGTTTAAAAAACCACTCATCAGCTTCCTCCTCCTGGTCAGGTGGTCTATAGCAGACTCCCATCACTGTATCTCGCTGATTTTGTTCTCCTCTGATTTTCACCCAGAGACACTCGACCCTGTCTTCATCATACTCCAGCTCTAGGCTGTCAATGCATTCTCTGACATACAGGGCTACCCCACCTCCTCTCCTACCCAGCCTGTCACGCCTGTATAGTTTGTAACCAGGCATAGCAGCACTCCAGTTATGTGAATTATCCCACCACGTTTCTGTGATGGCAAATCACATCATAATTTCCTGTAGTTACATGGACTTCTAATTCCTCTTTTTTGTTACCCATGCTGTGTGCATTGGTGTAGATGCGCTTCAGCTGGTCTATTGATCTGGTTATGCTCCTTGGGGAAGCCTTGCTTCCCAAGTGACAGCTGCTTAAGTCACCTAGCCTATCAGTAGTAGCTACAACTCTACTCTGAATTAGCACACATGCTCTGACTTGGCTGGCCCTGTGTGGAGTCAGGAGATGGACTTGATGATCCTTACGGGTCCCTTCCAACTCAGGATGTTCTCTGATTCTAAGAAGTACTGCTTATAAAAAGTATTGAATAGAGTGATAAAGAATGTCTAAGGTGTGAGATGGTCTTTGTGTCTGGAATGATGAAGTAATTCAGGAATTTTAGCCTGGAGAAAAAGGAGAGGTATGATGTAGGTCTCTGAAACCAATGGTGTTACAAAGCAAGTAACAGCAAACAATTGTTTGCTGTTTCTGAGAATATAATAGTGAAGAAACATGACATAAAACTAGCAAGTGGCCAATTAAAATCAGAAGCAGGTAACTCAGATAAACTGCACATATTTGAAGAATGTTGTGGATGGTAAGATTTTATATGGTTCCAAAGACATCATTGAAGAAGTCTGTGGAAAAAAATCCTGAAAGCACTACTGAATATAAAGATACTGCCTATGGTTCACGACACCCAGAAATGCAATTTGCCACAGTCTGCGAAAGTATCACCGTATGTCTCCCCTTTTATACCTTTCAGAAGGCACTTAGTTCTGGCTGTGACCATGGGTAGGGTAGTGTGTTGCTTGCAGCCATGATCGGTGGTGCTACCGCCAGAGTCGTGCTCTGTGTTATTAAAAACAAGCTTGAAAAAGGTCTAAAATGGAAATGAGATTAATTCTGACTTCATAAACATTCTGTTAATTTTCCTTCAAGGTCAGAACTGGTTTCCTTAACGATGCCTTCTCCGTTTTGTAAACTCCTGTTAGTGTTATGAGAGAGGCACGCAGAGCTGCCAACATGACCTTTGCTGGTTGTCCAAAACAGCATGTTTGGGTTAGACTTGAGAAATAAGGCATCAGGAAGATTTAAAGAAATGATCGACCATGCCTCATTAATAAAATTGAAGGCCACACTTTTCAAAGAGGTCAGCAGCCACAAAAGAGGCATGATTTCCTGGAAACGCCATTCTCAAGAGGAAGCTTTCCTGGAGGACTAGATGGCCACTGTTCTTTTCGACCTTTTGAAAACCTGGCCCAAAATGTATCCATTTTCTCAAAAACTTCAAATAAACCATTTTCTCAAAGACTTCAAATAAACCAGGGCTGAAAGTAAAACCACGCTTGAGAACAGAGCGTTTCACAGTATGTTCTTCCTGCAGGACGCATGTGTTGCGCTGGCTTGTAATTGTGGCTGTAATAACTGTTGCAGACCATGACATTCAAAGGACCCACAGTCTTAAAACATCTTGCTGGACACCAAAATTTATATTGTTATTTTTAAAACTTGCCCACAGAGAAAGAAAAGAAAGTCCTAAGTGTTTGACACAGCTCATGCCCTTCTAACTGGTCAACATGGCCAGAGCAATTCAGGGAAACTCATTCTGCTTTTCCTGACACCACCTCCCACAGTCTCTGAGCAGATTTAAGAAATTATTGCAGCTGTACATGGAACACATAAACATTTTTGTGTACAGTCTGAATACGGTAAATGACATACTGGATCAGAGCTACAATTTATCCAGCACAATAATCTGCCCTTGAGAGAGCCTCGGGACATATATTTGAGAAAGGAAAAGCCCAGAACAGATAAAGCTGGGAATAGAGGATAATCTGCTTCCATAAAAATTGAATTCTAAATCCCAGGAGTTTGCTTTAAAGCCTGAAACTTGAGTTTTGATATCTCTCTCATTACTTTTTTTTTTAAAATCATTAGCTGTTACAGACAAGGATTCTTGACTGTATAAGATGCAAAGTTCATTCTTGTCTTGTTAAATTCATGACCTTAGGGATTCCTTGTCAATTAATTACATTACTCTTTGTATAAGAAAATAGTTTGAGGGATAGAAATTAAGGTTAGTCATGTGACTTAAAACCAAATAAAAATCTTTACACTCCACATTGCAAATTTATGCTTACTGCCAGACATTTTAGTCCCAAATTTAGGATAAAAGTATAAATACATTTTTTGCATCTCTTTCTTCATTGAATACATATTCCTAGCTCCTATTCAACAAATAAATATTAGAAATACTGACAAAACAAAGAAAAGAATATAGAAATATAAATAATGTGACAGGTATTTCTGCAAAGAAAAATAGCCTTTGTTAAAGCTCGTGCAATGGTAACTATTTTAGTTTTGTGGCAAACAGTTTTAGAAACTAAGTTCTTCATAAATATTGGCAATTTTTCTAGACATACTCTGATGTGAAATATTTTCTGTCACCTTTAAAGGACTAATTCATGGTAATTTTTAGTATCTACTTTTGAGGTGTGCTTGTGCTTTTGCACATAGGTAATACTTATTTAGACAGATGTGATAGGAAGATATGTTATTCTGATGAAATTACTTACCAGGAGAAACAATTGCACAACTAGAAAAATTACTATTTTTTTAAAAATATGGTCAGCAAGCTATGAATATACATAAATTAAGAACCACCAGCATGGGATTAGATCCAGCACAGGTATTACACCATGAAATGTCACCATCTCTCTCTGTTTCCCATGCAGTTACTGTTGCAACACCTTTTCCCCTACCCACCTATATAGGAATAGTGCCAAGGAGATCTTAGTTGCACACATGTTCACCAGAATGAGCCTTTACCACAGTCAGTTTTAAAAATAATGACAAAAGCATGCCCAGTAGAGCACAGAAATTGACCTACAAAGATCCTGGGGTTTGATTTGCACACCTGCTGAGCCTGCTTTCCAGGGATCAGCAAATTTGAAGGAAAAAACAGGCCAGGTAATAGTATTAGGAAGATGCTCGGGAGATTTTCCATTATGGTTTGGCCACTGTCAACTCAAAGAGAGAGAACAGAGATGTTTATAGCTTTTCTATTTCCTATATGATCAACATTTGCCTCCTAGTGGGAGACTTCATGAAACAGATGTTCATGCTGTTTACACTTGTGTAAATGTGCAGTGAGTAACTCGTAGCAGTGAGAGCTGGACATTGTCATATCTCTGTTTTGGATTATTGGTATTGGAAATCATAACCCAAAGACTCTCAACTTGCAAAAAGGTCTACTTCACATTTTAAGCAAGCTGTTTTTCAGTCTCCCCTCTCTTTATTTTTTGTTTTTGGTTTGTTGGTGGTTTCTGTTAAATTTTTCATTGGCTAGGACATATGTGCCTATAACTATAATTACCTAAACATATTGTATACATACAGACATACACCTACTCTTGCTGCTTGTCAAAAAACCCCACATGCACTTCCTATCTAAAAAGTAGCATAAGGAAAGTTTTATCAGATATATCTTTAGCCTAAGCCAGCCTCCCAAGTCAGTGCTAGTCTTGTGGACATTTTTAGATGACAGACATATCACAGCTCTGCAAAAGGTCATCCCTGGACACATGTCCATTCTAATTATGTTACAGTATTAGTAATATCAAGAAGGACAGTTCAGACCTCAGCCTGCAGAAACAAAAGGGTATGACTATTCCTTTACAGTGAATGTATCGTAAAGACTTAATTACAGTATTGTAGTAATTAATGACATTACTGTGTGCATTCCCACATGCAATCATAATGCGTAATTTTTTTTTCTTACCAAGTTGCTCTGCTAAATGTTTGCCTCTCTCAGTGAAGATTACCCGTTCATCCTCCATGTCACATTTGTTACCGACCAAAATAACCTGGGCATTATCCCAAGAGTATGTTTTGATTTGAGTTGACCTTAAAAGAGAGACAGAGAGAGAGAGGGAGAGAGAAGTCAAAGCAAAGCAAATTCCTTTAAATCAATTTCAAACCGAACTGTAACAGGACAAAAAAGGCAATAATAATTTTGACATCTAGGGTAACATGATTCTGTTTAATTCTGGATTTCAAATAAGCTAAGGATTAGCTGCCAAGAATTATTATTACAGGAATAATACCAACACAGATTTTGCTTTTTCTTGTTGAAGCAAGATGGTCTTTCCATATTTTCTCCTCCCACCAACATTCTTCCTATAATTTTAGGAAGAAGAAATAACACTTTCTCCTACACAATTAAAAAAATACTTTCACATTTTAATAGAAACTTTATTGTCTAAACCCAGATCTTTGAAACAAAATCAACAGATTATTCCTTTTTTAAATATTTCACTTTTAAAAACAATGATGTAATTTTATTGGCAAAATCTCAAAGCTAGCCTGTCTTCCTCCTGTCACTTTTCTCCAGCCTGTTCCACTTTTGGTCTCTGACCTACCAGGATAACCACAATATTTATACTGCAATTAATCCATGGACAGGCGTGCATCTGAATAATAATTTACCTGCCATTTAAATTATGCAAGCCTAACTATTTTTACAGCTGAATTGGAGTATCTCAGGCCTTGAAACATCATGGGACCTTGAGTGTTGGTGGTAAAACAACTTAACCTACAAAACTCTCTTCTGCAGTCTGAATGCAATGCAGCTAATGGACAATGTAGGAGCACACTCACAGTACCTCCCAGCCGCTGACTACCACCACTCTGCTCATAACTATACCTGGTCTGTATGTCCTGACTCCAGTCTCACACAGGAGTGATGCTTCTGCCATGCAAGGACCTGCCCTTGAAGGTAGTGCAGTGTGCAGCAGGCTTACTCTAAGCATTTCCCTTTGCCTTGGGTTTGTGACTGTGTCTGGCTTTAGACTCCGAGTCAACTGCTTGGTAGAATATCAGTACCTCTTCTGTCCCCACATGATCAGTGGAGAGCGTATCCCTCTCTCTTTCCTCTGGGACAACAGGGTGCTTAGGAAAAATCCACTGGAATAGAAATTAAGCTGCTTAGCTATGCAATAAGGATAGGACATCCTGGAAAGGAATCCTGTTGTGTATCAGGGCCCCTAAGTCTCTGCAAGTGAAGATGAAATAGGTTCAAAAATCTGTCACCTAAGTATCTTCAAAGCTGGTCCGCATGAGTGCTAAATTCACTAGTAAATCTCTCTCATAAGATATGTGTTACGTCTATATACTCACTTCCCTGTCCACAAAATGCTTCATGCAGAAAACCAACCATGATGTAGTCTGTCAACCATTTCTAAAGAAAGACACAAAATGGCTGAAACCTCCCCATCTAGTTTCACTCATTGCAAAGCCAAAGGGATAGACGTGGGCAAAAACTGCTACAGCTATCTTTGTAACCCTGGGTCCAATGACCACAGGCCCAAAACCCATTGCATGAGTGAAAGCTCCTTTAAGCCATGTGTGATGGATTTACTGTGCTGGGCAGAGGAATTTAAGAGGAAGGATCATGCTGCTTTTAGTCTTGTTTTACTTCATCAGGATGACCAAAAAGAATCTGAAGCAAGCCCCAGGCATTTTGTGCTGCAGATTGTTCCCTTGGGCCTGCACTGATCTTTCTTTCAAGAAATGGACACTGTGCCATTTTAAATCTATTTTATAGCAATTTGTGTAGGCGATCACAAGGTACTGTGACCAAAGTAGATGTCAGACTTCCCTGTACACTTACATTTAACGAAAGATGCAATTGTTCAGGGAAAAAAAAGGCGGGGGGGGGGGCGCACTGTGAATTCATTTTGGCAGAAATGTTCTTTAGGAACAAAGCTGAGTTCTTCTGCAATTTGTGCTTAAGAAAAATAGGATTATTTTATTTTATTTTTAACCAGAAATACTTTTGTCACCATAGCAACTTTGCAAATTCTAGTAGCTCAAACACCAGAGGTTGTTAGTCCATTAAGGACCCTAAAAGAGCTTAGCTGTGAACAGTTAGGAATTGGGGGTCAATTTGTTCCCCTTATGTCACCAGGAAATTGAAGATGTTTGAAAAGCAAAATATATAGTAAAATATTAAGCTTTACGGAAGGAATTATTAATGCATTCTGCAAAGGTGAAATACAAGAAACTGATGAATGAAAAAAAACAACCTAGAGAAATATCATCATACCAATATCAAGAGAATTAATTCAGTATTATTTTGCAGACTTTTGCTCCAGAGACTTACACCAGTTTCTTTAATTAATAATGTAACCTCTTTCATTTTACGGCAGCCAGAGGTGATTTTTCATTCTATGAACTATGAGCCTGTACCTTCAAATGGTTCTCATTCCCAAACCAACTCATTCTCAAACTTTTAAAATCTGGTTTGCTTAAGTCTTCATCTTCTAGTTATAAAGAATTTTTAAGTAAGAAGAGAAGAGACCTTGTCCTTGATAGCAAATTCCAAAGGCTTATGTATTGCGAAATGCAAATGCAACTGACTGACTGAAAATCAGTGAAATGTATCCTTACTCAACCCCACATTAGTAGGAGCTTGAATTCAAATAATGTAATAGGCTTATCACTGTTAATGTTTTCTTTTAGACATACATTTCCACTAATGGCTTCTACTACATTCTCCACAAAAGCCAACACACAGGTCATTTAAAAAAGAGATTTTGCTATTCCTTACATACATGACCTTTAAAATGACCGAGGCTTCCGATTAATCTAAAACACAAACCACTGTCCTTGTAAAGAACTTTAGCCTGGGGAAGATTGAAGACATGAAAAGGCAAAGCTGATGTTTGCAGCAAGCTGAATACAGCAATTTGTGTTCAGTCTCAGTGACCTGGTGTATGTCAATAGTAACTTACCCTGTAAATCTTTCACATTCTAGTTGTATGGTAGGCAGGCAATCTACAACATGCTTGAATTTTTATAATGCATGTACACCAGAGGGAGAGATTAATGCAAGTGTTCAATGATCCATTACTTTCAGTGATCAACACAAGGCGTGTTCTCCCAGTACTGCAATTCTGCCATATTTCTTGTCAGAAAAGAGCACTTGCTGAATGCTAACTAAAGCAATGCTATTTGCTCATCTTAAAACACTGCTTTATTTTCTACTACTGGTTTAAAGTACTGTAAAGTTACATCAATAAATGTCCAAAGGGTTTTGGACTTTCATGACAGAAGACTGTCAACAATAATACGAGACTTTTTTTCTTTGGAATGAAATATTATGTGAAAGAAATGTTCAAAACATTGTTGGTGAGTTTCGTTGTCTGTTTGTTTGTTTGTTTTAAACACAAAACTCCTGCTTTGTTTCAAATTAACCCTAAAGGAAAGGCAAAGTTAAATAGTTCACGCTGACCAATGTGCTTATGTACCCTGCTTCCCTATTATTGTGCTACCTAGTTCTACTCCTAGGAAATATCTTCTAAAACTTAGTTCGCACAACAATCTTCTGAAAATTGTGTATTTTAGTTCAACAGGGTATAATGAAGTTTTTTTATTGCTGCCACTCCAAACACTGTCATTTACTAAAAGAGAATAAAACCAGTGTTACCTAGGCAAAACTAGCCATGGTTACTTCATCTTTCATAAGCAGACAGGTTTCAAAGTGAGTGTTACAATGCTTAAAATGGTGAACACACCATTATACAGGCCAAAGGCACTATTATCTAGCACTATACCGCTCCAAGTCTGCCAAAAAAGTTTAAATGTCAGTTCTGGTTATAACCAAGCATAGTGAAATGCAGCTTCATGACAAAGAGCAAGTAGTAGGTAAAAGGTCCATGTTGCAGCACATTATCTTTTGGGAGAATATCAAAAGGCTAAATCTATTCTCAAATAAGACTCTACTTGAGGTCTATAAAAAAATCAGTTTAATAAAGAACTTGGTTCTAGCAGGAAGACTAAAACCAACTATGAAAGAACAAAACTTTCAAAGAAGCAGGAGACTAACCTCAATGCAGCACTGTGACAGCAGCACTGAACATGCAAAAACTTAAAATAATTGTTCAAGGAACAATAGTGGGGTGCCTGTGTGTGCACTTACAAGGTGTATTGCACTGCATGGTGGAGCGGGGTTCAGAAATATGCAGCCCCACATGGCTGAGGGACCTGGGATGCTGGAAGCCAAGGTAGCTAGTATGGAGGTATATGGGAGTACTGCTGTGATGTTATTGTTGTGCAAAGTAGCCTGTTCACATAAAATTATGTAATAAAAGCTGTTCCACAAAGGAGAACAGAGAGATGATGGCAGGTGGGAGAGCCCAAATAAGATCCTGGCCCAGGCCTATTGCGGGAGCTTGTTTAAGGCCCTCATCTGCAACTCCAGAAGAACACAGGGGCACAAAATCAGGTGACAACTAAATTAAGGACTCAAAAGTAGAGACACCACATCTGGCCCCCTCACAGGGCTGTCCCAGAAAAGCTCCAGACCCACTGTCCAAGCGTGAAACCCTTCACCACACATCAACACTAGAGGCTTGTACATCCAGTTGCCAGTAACTGAGGAGACTGAGATCCAGGCAGACTGAGTATATCAGCTGATGCAGGGAACCACACTGTATATACATCTACACAGATATATAGTGTCTCTAGTTGACCTCCATGCTGCTCTGCCAAGGAGGGGAGCAGGATCTGGTGGTTGGTGCTGTCTGTGTCAGTGGGAATGCTCTGTGTGGCTACCTGTGATCCGCATGGCTGGCCACATCAATATATGTGTTGCATATAGGTGTGTTGTGTGCACTTGCCGTCTGGGAAAACATCTTCTGCCTCACTACTGGTTAGACCTGGGGCATGGAGCCACAGCAGCCTCCCCTCTCTCAAGCTGCAGATCCAGTGTGACGTATTTTCCCCGTTAGAGTTCAGGCTTAACCAGACTACACCTGGGTAACACTGCATTGTACCCTGGAGAATACAAACCTACTGCTTTTTTTACTCCATCCATTTCAGGTTGCACATAATGACTGGCATACCTGTGGGTTTACTCAATATATCTCTATGGGATCACTTTTTACTAACTCATAAATGTCCAGAACAAACATCAATCTAACCTGGAATAGTCTCTAGTATATTCTCACCCACAGGATAGCAGAAAATATATTCAATAAACATATATCCATATAATAAATGTGTCAGGAATATGAACTTTTAGAGACAGCCACAATATATACACCACTGTTTGGAACTAGAGCCCTCCAAGGATGACTGCCATCCCTAGAGGGGCTGATTTCTATAAGATTTTTAGATGAGTTATGTAGTAAGATACTTCCACTGACATCAGAGAAGCACCCTAATGAAAATGCTCCAGAGGGCCCCATGTACAATGTTTATTCCAGCAAGTTCAGGGAACATCACGTACTTCTGATATTCTGGTTTCAAAGGAGTATGCAATTAACTGGAGTGCATCATCTTGCCAGGAAAACAAAGAAGACAAAAAACCCAAAGAAAAATCCCTACCCAACCCAAAACAAATTAGCAAAACATCTACAAAAAACATTTTACTTTTTGAAGTTACTGTTGAGTTAATTGATATGATCCTTAAAATTCTGCCATATCTATCTACAGCATGGTGTCTCCAAAGTGCATTAGCTGAACTAGTAGGTGTCACTGTGAAATGATGGGATCTGGGGTGGAGTCCAGGTTATCTATTCTAAAACTTCCTCAGTTTATTTAAGTATTTGGTTAGGAGGATTATCAGAGAAGTAGGTATGAGTTTGGAGGCGTGTCCAAAAGCATTCAGTGCCCCCACTTGAACTTCCTCCCTTAGAGGAGGAAGTGAGCATGCCAAATGATTGGCTACCTCTGAGCAGAAAGGTTTGCTTGCTTTCCAGCATTTTCAGGAGACATGATTTTCCTTCTGTAATTGAGTCAATGGAGGGTATCTTTCCTCCCATTCTTCCTGTCCCCATTCTATTATCTGGGAAGGTATGGCACAGCCCTCTTCAACCATTGACAGAGACTGGGAAGGTCTGCCCTTGCAATCTTTTTAAGGAACAGCATTGCATCAGGAGAGCTTTCCAACACTCCTTATTTGTGAGGAGCTCTGGTACTGTCCTCATTCAGGCCACCTTTTCCTCATCATTCCAGTATTAAGTCTCCCACATATCAGCAAGTGCCTTCTATACTGCAGTGCATACCATATGCTCCATACCTTTCCCTATGCGCTCCTTTATGTCCTAACCCCTTCTTATTACCACCAGTTCCAATAGGTTATATGCTTTGGGAATGCTGCCTGTATCTTGGAGTCTTCCCATCTCCTCTCTCTATGCCACCCATCTTAAGGATATGATGGAGATGGGCCCTATATAGGATAATTCTATACAGTATGTTAAATAATTGCAATACTCAGTCTTGGTGGCCATTTGGAAGCTGGCTCTGTACCAGCTGCTCTGCACTTGGTGCTCAGACCCAGCCACAGAGAGGGCTGGGAGAGAGATGGCCTCAGGCTTTCCATCTGTTCTTCAGTAAATAATCCACGGTTAGTGGGAGACAAACCATTCAAAATGTATAAACGTACCAACCAAAAACCCCAACTCAACTTTCTGATTGGGATTTTGAAGTAAAATCTAGTGGACATCCTAGCATCTCCACTTCTATTCAGGATAGATGACATACTCTGATTTTGGGATGTTTAACTTCAGTGATGGTACCAGCAGCTGCTGACTGCTAGCACTTACATGACAGAGAACAGGCTAAGATATCCCAGCAATAAGGGAGTATTGAACATTGGTAGAGTGGGGCAAAGAAGGGGCAAAATAACCAAAATAAATTTCTTCCACCCTCAGTATCAAAAAGCAGCAAGGGAAAAGCATCTGAGAAGAAGCGCATATAATAGCAAAAATAGGATATATCAACCCTTTTACATCTGCAACAGACTGGGATATATAAATGTTGGCCAGGACTGACTGGTTTTGATGTGTCAGTTATTGTTTATGCAGTATTATGTTTTCTGTCTGGATTGAAAGGCTAATGAATTGAAAAATGCCTTATGATTGTGAAATAAGCTGATACTGAAGAAATCAGAAGAATACCAATGACTCACCACTTGCTTCTGACAGGCTTTATCTTCCTTGTGCAGAGCCAAAAAGAGTGCACACCATGCAATGGAAGGCTATGTGTTTAACGTTCCCTTGGAGGAAGATAAATCGATGATGCAGAAGCTGCATGACAGGTGTGACAATAACAAATTTCTCTTTCATTTCAGCCAGAAGGCTAGTCAAAATGCACACTGCCCAGAGGTTTTCATTGTTCTGGTAGGAACTGTGCATTCTTTAAGGAAAATACATTTACCTTTCCCAGTGAACAAAAAATGAAAGCTACCTTAATAGAAGACTCCACTAAAACTTTCTGAGGCCATAACTTTATTTCATAAAGCTATGTGCCACATTTCAGTTTTGAGAGGTTATAAAGATAGTCAAAATGAATCCAGTTCTTTTGGAGGATAAAACTGAACTAATTTTTAATATATATGTTTTCATAACATTATACAAGGAAATAGGACACATCATTTTGTAAAAAGTTTAGCTAAAGAAAAAGAAAAAATATAACAGCTACAGATGTAAAACCAGATAGCATCTGTTTATGACCTTTATTTTTATGTAAGTATTTTAGTGATATTCCAGTACCATTATTATAATGAGGAAGTATTATGCTTACCTAATAATGTCCACTCTGGGTCTGCATTTAATGCAATGCAATAAGAACTGACATCACATTGAGAACTATGTGACTCTGTGTCATACCCAAGATGGGAAGCAGGCACCACAGAAATTCATCAATCAGAATTTGCTTCCTTTCTAATCAGCCATTTATTTCTATTCTTACTTTGCACATGGAAGTACCTTCCCATCCAGAATCTTCTGCTGAATATTTTATTGGATTACATGCAATTTTTAACATAATATGCAAATAACTTTCGTAACAGTTCATGAATTAGCTTTGGTGCCTTTTCTGTACAATTTTGTTTCAAATAAGAGTATCAAGTGTCTGTTGTCAAGAGATTATTCAAAATCTACTGGGTAACAGTATATGGTATCAAATCAATATATTCTGGGCAAAAGACATTAATGTACAAACTGTAATTCTTACATACATCCCTCTACTTGAAGTTATAATGCAGGTCTGGAAGCCTACAGGGCATACTTAATTTGTATTAATCAGGTTGCAGATGTCCTCTATTTTTGCATTTTTGGCACAATCTGCATCCTGCTTTCTTCCCACCTGTCAAATATACCTTGAAACTACTGTCCAATACCAGTGTAGCAGAAGCACAATTCTGCACTTAGTACATATGAAAAAAAAAATAAAAGCCAACCCCACACCCCCCAAAAACGCCCCTTGAACCCTGTGTTATACTCTGCATACAGAGGTACCTGGCCATCTCTTCAGAAGAAAAGCCTTCCAGGTGAAGTGTTTTCCCGCACTGGCACAGCCAGCGCTCTGTGGCTGGCACTTACACAGCTGGCAGCAAGTCTGTGACAGCCCTAGGCAGAGTGAGGTCCCACACACAGTATGTCACCCTGACACTGCACACTGTGGGGGCTTTTTTCTTTTGCCATGGAGGCAGATGACTGAGTGCTCAACACAGAAGCTGCCAAACTTCTCCTGGGCAAGGTGGACTTTGGCTGAAGGTGTGCAGAATTAATAAAAGACAGTAAACTCCCTATCAAAATCAAGTACATTTCTTTCTTTTTGCAATGTGCATTACATACTTATTTTCCAGCCTTTTTGTTTACAGAAGTTGAACAGATGTTTACATGGACAGGGGAGAAGAGACAATAAATACTATGTTAGACACTGAAGGCAGAGAGATCTTCTGACCTACTTCCTTGTATTTTGATCATGATAAACAATATAAAATACATGTCAATGTTTAATTCTTATTCATGGGAGTACAAAATGCTCTCCTACAAAAAGGTTTACTTATGAGCAGACCAACTAATAGAACACATTTTTCACAGTGGGACACAGTAACAACACATGTTAATGAAGAGTTTTTATGTCATGTATAATGCCGCAAGCTGTGTCATACTGTGGGAAGTGATTTAGCAACTCACCACGCAGACAAAAGGCTGTACGTTTTAATTTTCTCCCCACTGAGAAGCCTGCCATTAAATTATCATCCTTCAAAGGTACTACTACACATGCACAGTGCACACAATCATAAAAAATTAGAGTTTGAAAGGAAATGGGAAAAACTACTTACAGGAAAATAATATTCATAGAAAGAATAAAAGGCAAAATAAAGTCTGCCCTTGCTCATCTTTTTACTATCCCTATGACTTCATGTTCCAGATGCTTCCAAATAAATGATCCTGTTAATCACCAATTTATGTTGATTGCACAGACTGTCGCTGGAACTCTGAGTAATGACCCTAATCAATACAGCTGATCCTAACTCTGGTATTTGAAAAACATAGCTGTGAAATAAGGGAGTATTAAAGCAACTACAGCATCTGTTTGAACATACTACACTTTTAAGGAAATGAGCAATTTGCTGTGACTTAAAACTGTATTTTTTGCTTGCCATTTTGTATTCAAACACATATTTATATATATATATACACATACCAGGAAACAGATACCAACACATGTGTATGTGCCCTCACATTTGCTCTTTGTCTTTCTCACAATTATGTACTTTTGATAATTAAAAAAAAAGAAAAAAAAGAAAAAAAAAGAGGTTGTTAAATAACCAGTACTGATGCTGAGCAAGTCCTTTTGGTCCTACATGCTCCTATCTATGATTTCCCTCTTCAATGTACCAGCAACAGTCCATTAACCCTGAAGGGCCTGTCTTGCGCCTCTGGAGTTATCTATTAGCCTCTTGTCTTCAGGCCCAAAAAGCACCTGAACAGCAGTGGCATTTTGGAACTAGCAAAGTGTTCACAGGCCCAGTCAATTTCTTCTGGTTTGTAACAACACTGACAGTTCTGTAGCTATAATTTAGCTGGGCCACACAGATTTATTTATTTTTCCTTTTTATCTTTCAAATAGCAAATCCAGATTCATATCTGCAAAAGATATGGCAAACATCAGGCAACAAGACTTCCTTGTTTCAGGGAACGTCTCATTAAACAATTGTCTGGAATTTTTGAGTGACCTTGACTCTGTACTGTCATATCTCATTATGAAAATTGTTGCATATTTCTGGCTATTATTCATCAGGAATGCCTTCCAAGTTTCTCTCATTTCTCAAATTCACTGGTTGGGATCTTGCTTCCTCTATTGTTTTAGCTTTTAGTTTTCAATTTTAAATAGATTCTTCAGTTTCTTCTCTTAGATCTTATTAGGTCATTTTGGGTTACTGGCATTCTGTGCAAACTTGCATAAACAACTCAGGCACATATGCACATAAACTGTGTTCTGAAATGCTGGTGTTCATGTTTAATGAAGGGGTCAAAACAATTAGAGCTAATTTTAATCACTGAAAAAGCTTAAAGCTTACACGGTCACTGAAACCACCTGTGATAAATTATCACGGGCTATCCTTGTTAAGGGTTCCTCCAGCTTGCAGGCCATGTGTCAGGGTTACTGTGCGAGTCATTTTAGTTCCTGATAGCATAGGGGACATTGTTTTACTAAGTTATCAAAGATATGTTACTTAAGTAATAGTACATTTTATACCACAACTGTTATAAAGCCTATCAGCATCCTATCTTTAAAGTTACTTAACTTGTTATCTTCTGGAAGCAGAGCAAAGGAAACATTCAGAGCTGTACTTGAACCCTAGGCATAAAAATGTGATTCCACCATTATGTCCTTGCATCAATACCTCTCTGGAAGCAACTTCCTTCTGTGGTTGTATACCGGCAAGCACAAGAGATTTGAGATCTGAAATTTTGAGTCAGAATATATGTGGCCTATTTTTCATCTGAACACTTGAGCTTCAGCCTTTATTCCACAGATGCCTGAAACTGGACTGGCAAAATGACAGCTACCTTAATGTCAGTGTTAACTGATACTGGTTAATCAGGTGAGTATGCATTATATAATTGTACCTTTTTTTAAAAACAAAACCAAACAAATTTGAGGTCCTGAAGGTAACTTCTTAATTAATCTGTTCACACCTTGCTTTTGGGATATTGCTGACCAAAATCCTTTTTGTGAAGGCTGCCGGGGCCAAACAGTAAAAGCATTTGCAACAGTAAAAGCATTTCGCTGTCAACATCCTGCCTGGCACAAGGTGGCAGGATTGTCTTGCTGACTCACTCTCAAGCAAGTAAACGGCAGGTTCATTTCTGCTGATTCACAGGGGACAACAGGAGGCATTAGACTTTAGATTTTATTTCTAGGATTAAAAATAAAGCAAGAAAAATGTAAGGAAAAAAGTAAGCGTGTTTTCATTCAGAATTTCAGTGGTGCTGCTACTTGCTTCACAAATCAATAGGCTGTCTGTATGTTTATCTGCCTCACAACTCCTACCTGTTACGTATTTTAATTTTGTTCTCCATTGCAATTCTTAAAAGTCTGGTGCTTCTCCCTGACCCCAGACTCCAGATTTAAAAGGAAATCTGGAGTATGGTGGAAGCTGTCAGCAACATATGCAGGCATGAATACAACTTCTTAGTAAAGGACTTGGAGATGAGATTTAAAACTCTAACACTTTCAGAAACAGAACACAGTGGTATTTCAATACGATAAGGCATAACCTCTCCTAGGGCTCACGCTGAACTTTAATAAATTAAAGTCTATCTCACTCTGCCTTTGAGCACTTTAAAACATACAGTTTAAAACATGTTGGGTAACACATTTTTAAGGTTACAGCTTCTCTCCAGTAATAAAAAAGAAGTGTTTAATATTGGCTTATTGACACTTCATCACTGACTTCGCTGAGCAGAGGCCCCTCTCAGAGGACATAACAGTGAATTAAGCAGGTGCTTGGGTAGACAGTCATTGTTGGGACGGAAAGCTTATAAGGGTAAACATCACAAAATCAAAAGTTCATCAGTGAAATTTTTCTGTATCCCCTGAGTGGTTGAGTGAAGTAATGTACTGGAAAATCAAGAAAGAAAAACATTTCCTAAGCACTGTTCCAGAAATGAAAGCCTGCAATGGCAAACAAGCAAGTGTGAATGAATGAGCTGGACAGCAGGTCTTTATAAGGCATGGAGTTGAGGAAATGACTGTGCTTTACCAGAAAGTTTTTCCAGTGTGGATGTAACTATATCAACAAAACTGTAGTTTTCCCTGGAATGTAATAAACTGTTGTGCACTGCCAACTCTGATCCTGCAGCAAATCAAAATAAAGCAGTAAAACTTCTGCCATACAACCACATCCCTATTAGAGATTTCTCTTGGCAGAGCTAGACAGGTTAAGAGTCACAACTCTTCACAACTCTGGCACAGATGGTCTGGTAGAGGTGTTTTTTGGTGCTATTCATCTGGTCTATTTCTTCTGTGAAGTTTGCAGACATCTACTTTAGAATGAGATGAATATGGGGAAAAGGTGTCTGTGTTTTGCCACTGTCTAGAAGGCATCCTCAGGTGTTTAATTTGGGTATGGATGTCTGCAATGTGTCAGTTAAATTTATTACAAGGAATCTCATGACTTTGGATGTTGTTGAGTTCTCCAGGATTACAGAACTTACCAACAGACTTCAAGATCTGTCTACTGGATATCAGTTATCAGGTGAAGGTTTCCCATGCACCTCTAGGTTATAGATACAAACTAGTGAACATCCATGTAGCTTTCTTTCATGCCAGAGAAAGATTTCTGTTATCTCAGGAGACAGTTTAACTATTGTTGTAATGAAACAATTCTAGCCAAGACCAATACCCTGAGGCATTTACACTGCCTTTAACTTAAGAGGGAAAACCTGAGGACTTTGTGGTTGGGACCCAACAAGGACAGTCGTGTATTGCAGAACTGCAGAAAGCTTAGATTCTAGGGCATCACTTCCTGCCATCCAGCTTCCTTTCCCCCTTTCATTTGCAGTATCCACTCTCTCTTTCTCAGAAGGAGCAAAAGGCCTCTCCTCTTCCATCTCTGCTGCAGACATGTATTATTCTCCTTATATTCTTTCATAGGGTTTCAGTCCCCAGGACAAGTGAAAAATAAAAAACACCCAACAAAATTATGGGTGGACAAGGAATTCTGAGAATGTCTGGGCACATTTCCTAGGCTGAGCAGATGAGAGATGTCAACGTGATTCTTCTCAGTCATATGGAAATCTTACGGATACCATCCTGACCCTGGACCAAGCTACAGGCCCAGCTTTGCCTGTTCCTCATCATTAGAGATGTGTCGAAACCTCAGTCTGGAGATAGAAAGACAGTAGGTGCATGGACCTGTATTTCACACAGACGAGGCACTGGTAGGGACTTTAACTTAATTAAGAAAAATGTGATCCTGTGGATTGCAATCAGTAAGAGTTCCTTGTAAGAATCCTAATTGCTGCAGAAATTTGCTCTGTATGAACAGTTTAACTATTTATGTTCAGAATTAGCTGTAAAATAAGCACTAAACACACTCAAATATAATCACATGTATTCAAAGAGAAGGCAAATTCTCCTCTTTTTTTTTTTTTTTTTCCAAACTGAGTCTTAACCCAACTGCCACAAAAGGGAGGGGGAGTCAGGAAGGACAAAAAGAAGCAGGACATACCAATGTTAACAAACCTCATTTCTTCCCTTGAGTCCGGTTCAGCTATATCGTGTGTGGCCACTACTCAAAATTCCGTGACTCTGATCCCTGTTTCTGAAGGATCAGTTTTTTACACAGCGTCTCAGTATTCATTATTTTCTCAAAAGATAAAATTTCAGTCATTTTAGCTATTAAAACTCTGCACAACAGAGGGCAAAAACAGTGCTACTCCTTCTGTCCATAGAGCAACAGAAGCCCAAGTGCTACAAACTCACTGTTGCTAGATGTAGCTCAGAAAGGCCTATTAGAAAGTCTACGGGCAGGAGAACTCCTCATCTGGCCATTTGTCTGTGGATGGCACCATATTAGCCTGGGAGTGTATTTGCGTGGTAACCATGTGGTTTCCTACACTGAGATAAGAAAGACTAAAAAGAACTGATTGATATGAAAAGCCTGATGATATAAACCTTTACTCTCAAAAACAGAGGCCATTTCTGTCTTCACCTAGGAAAAATCCTGGATTTCAATGAAGTTAAAGTCTGCATAGCGACATTTGAAAGTGATTTCTTTGCTGTTCACCACTGAATGGGAGGCTACAGCAAACCTAGCTTCATTTTTACATGCCTTTGTCAGCGTCTGATGGGACTAGAGCAAGAGATCACTCAGTGTAAAACCTGTACACCTCTGAAGCTTCAGTAAATGCTCATTGTCGTCTTAGCTGTGCGTGCTCTGCTGAGTTCATTTAACCCTCTAGGCATGGGGGCTGAAGGTCAGAGTCAGAAAAGGAATTTAAGTGGTCAGTTCCTAGCTCCACCAAATCTTCTTGTGGTTTGAGTGTTGAACCTTCTTTTCAAGATTTGCCTAAGACAGCTAAAAGGTCATCTCCAGACTGTTATCTATTATGAGGCCTTTGTTGATAGCTCTGCTTACAGGTGCCCTCTGTAAGTAGGCTTTTGTACTGTGGACTGTGGTCTTGCAGATTGGGGAACTGCCAGTGGGACACATCAAGTGGTAAGGAGAAGGTCAATGGTACTCAATAGAGAAAAAGACATTTCAAGCAGGTCGTTCAGTCTCATCACCGCCTGTGTTCAAACAAAGAAATGCTACCTCTCCTCTGAGACAGTCCATAAGAAGGAATGTATACAATCCAAGGCCAACTTGAAGCACTGATGTGGAAGGTTCTGGAGGGGAAGCAGAATAAACTCTAATGCAACCCTTCCTTCTCTTGAGGGCCACAGAGCCCCTAGGGGACATGCAGAGAGCTTCTAGAGAAACAGGGCTTGTCCCATGGACCTAGTGCTTCCTGCGGCAATCCCATGACTTCCAAGTGAGCATTGCCATACAGAAGTAGGGAAGAGAATTTAGACAACACAGTTGAAATTGATATTCCTTTTTCCTATTTGTTGCAGCAGTGCTGAATACATCAATCATTTCATTGACAAATTTTAACATCTAGCCTCTGGAGATCTGGCAGGGGAAGGGCTTAGAATGGAAGAGAGGATGATATCAAGAAAGAAATTACCTGAAACCCATCCAGCTAAGTAAAGTGGGGCATGCATGAACAGATGTTAGGGGATAATCAAGTACATTTTCTAACCCTTCTGGCAGATAATCTCTGAAGTGCCACACTGGCCTCAAACAGTTTAGAATAAGAAGGTAAATCAGATAAAACATAGAGACCACTGAAAGTGAAAAAAGGATGCTATTGATTTATTATAAATTGTGTGTTACATATTTATATAGCACGAATGAATGAGCAAGCCTGCGACTAAAGCCCAGAACAGATATGCTATATTTTTTTAATATAATATGACTGCTAAATCAGAAAACCTTTTCTCCGTCTCCTCAGTTTTGCCTTGAAGGTTTTTCTAAAATCTTTGCATAGCATTAGAAAACCCTCTTTGGATTCTAAACAATGGCTGCCTAAAAAGAGATCTGATGAATAACTGGTATTAAACAAAAAGAAATGTCTAAAGGCAGAAGACACCTTTAAATGATATAAAACCTTATTATAACCTAAACTCTGTTTGCTGATTCACTTCCCACCTAGTCATGCAGTGCAAAAATAAATATTTAAAAGCAAGATAAATTAAGAACATTCTCTCAGTCAGTGTGAAAAAAAAATCTGAATATAAACAACTCACCTGAAGAGGAGAGATACATGAGAAGGAGATAGCTGCTACACTGCACACCAAAAAGGAGTTGGGCCTATAGCATGTATAAGCAATATGCACAAAGCCATCTTTGGCTGCTTTCAGAAGAGAGGCAGGGGTGCTGCAGGAAGATACCAGAGAATCCTTATATGGAAAGAAGATAGTGTGGCACAGCATGCAAAGCAGGATGAATTAAATGTGCTGATTAAATGAACAGCTTGCTTTTTGTACTTCAGTGAAGTTCAAAGCTTTCTGGCCAACCACTTAAAGCATACCTAGCAATCAAATAAATGACTTATGTTATAAAACCCACATGCAGAGAAACACTAGGCAATACAAAATTGATCTCTTTATATTCCTCTGTCCCTCACCTTTGTTCCGGGCTTTAAAAAGAGTACTTAATACTTCTTAATGCAGGTATAAATGCTAAAAGCTGGGGAAAGGGAGAGACCCTCCACTATACTACTGTGGAACGAAACTGAGGACAGTGACCTCTATTCTGAAACCTGAAAAAAGGCATGAGAAGGTTTCCCCAAAATTATACCTCAGGCATGATGCATGCTCATTCTTTGTGTTTCTTTGTGTGCAGATCTTTATCTGAGGAACTCAGATACTGGTAAAGCAGCCAGTGTTGCCTGCCCTGTTGAAGGGATGTCTCCAGGCAGCAGGACATCTCGGCTCTAATCTTCACTGTCAGAGTCTTACTGCTGACTGCAAACTCTCAGCAGGGAGTAAGGTGGCAGAGGTAGTCCTGAGGACTCACTGTGAAGAGCAGGAGGTCTTCTGCCTCTGATTGGAGAGGTCAAGGGAAAAGCAAACACACCACAATTTTTAATTGTCATACTGAGCACAAGAGGAAGAGAAGTATTTTTGCTTATAATCTGAAGAATTGCTAAATAAATCACTGACAGATACTAACTGTAGCATCCTAGAATCACAGAATCACAGAATTGTAGGGGTTGGAAGGAACCCCCAGAGATTAACGGGTCCAACCCCCCTGCCAAAGCAGGTTCCCTAGCTCATATTGCACAGATAGGCATCCAGACGGCTCTTGAATATCTCCAGAGACATAGATACGCTGGGCAGCCTATTCCAGGGCTCTGTCACCCTCACTGGGGAAAAGTTCTTCCGCATGTTGGTGCGGAACTTCCTGTGCTCCAGTTTACAGCCATTGCCCCTTGTCCTGTCCCTACAGACCACTGAAAAGGGGCTGGTCATTTCCTCCTGCATCCCATACTTAAGATATTTATAAACATTAATAAGGTCCCACCTTGGTCTTCTTTTCTCTAGGCTGAAGAGTCCCAGCTCACTCAGCCTTTCCTCATAGGGGAGATGTTCCAGGCCCTTAATCATCTTCGTAGCCCTCCTCTGGACTCTCTCCAGGAGATCCCTGTCTTTTTTATACCAGGGAGCCCAGAACTGGACACAATACTCCAGGTGAGGCCTGACCAGGGCAGAGTAGAGGAGGAGGATCACCTCCTTCGACCTGCTGGCCACACTCCTCCTAATGCACCCCAGGATCCCAATGGCCCCCTTAGCCACCAGGGCACACTGCTGGCTCATGGCCAATCTGTCATGTATCAAAAGATTTTGGTTTGGTTTTCTTAGCAATGTATTTTATGATGTTGCACTTAAAGGCTGATAATAATGATTTTCAGAGAAAGGACAACTAAAACCATGCTATCCTGAGCTTTGAATTTGGGTGTTGAGTTCTACTAAACTAGGTTTGTTGTTCAAGTGCCTCAACATGGATTTGCAAGACTATTTTTGGACTGCCAAATGGAATAGTCACAGAACAGCTGAGTTATGGTCTGCTTGATCTCTCACAGATGTACTAAACGCATGCAAACATTATACCATCCCTCTATCTGAGCTTGCCCAGAAGCCATGAGGAGAAGTGTAAGCCTCTCATTTTCAGCGTTTCCTACACGTCTCCAACATAGTGTGTGATGCTTGGATGTCAGGCATCCACATATGTGAACCTGAGGTGATCCTGACATGATCTGGCACATTCGTTGAGTAGCAAAATGGAAGTAAACTGCTGTTCTTTGTCTGAAATCCCAGATTACTGCTTCTTATTACAATACTTATGTACAAATGCCTTCACATTCCCTGTATTTCATGATGCGAGCAAGCCTTATCTCTGCCTTACTGATGGCCTGGATGGCCAACATATATCATTATTCTAATAGGAACCTCCACACATCCTCCAGAGCTTTCCTTTGTAAAAAGCAGCATGATGTCAGCCCCCCTTTAAATCTCAGATGACAAACAACCTGTGTAGTGATGTCCCTGTCTAATGAGCTGCCAGCTGGGATGCTGTGAATGAAGTTATTACAATAATTCTCACTGTTTCACTGGTTATCCTGTGTTATCACTGGTTATACCTTTACTCCTTATGATCCTCCTGATGCTTTGCTCATACTTTTATTGATCAGGGATATTCTTTTTTTAAGTTATACAATTATATATATACAACTACATATATTTTATATATATAAATAATTACTTTTCTTAATAATAATATTGTTTTGTTTTTCATGTGTAGTGATTAAAACAATGGTTTGCCACCTAGTCCTTCAGACTTGACAATATCAGAGACCTCCAAACACTTGAAGGAAAAGCCCAAGGGCTAAGCCAGACAGCAGGCAAGAGCAACGTACATGGGATTACACTGTAGTATTGTTTTGCATCAGTCCTGCTCTTGGGACTAAAATAGAGGAAACCAAAGCCAGATCTAGATGCAAGAGGGAGGCATGAGAATTTTATAGACTGATACACATGAAGACCTCTGACTCCTGTTTGCTTCTACAGTGTTCAGGGAAACTAGAGACTCCATGTGTATTTGGAAATGAAAAAAATATTATACCTGAATAGTGTAAGAAAATTCTCCATTACAGAGAAACAGCTGTGCTAAAGGCTGAACATCTGCTAACTGTATGTTCTAAGAAAGAAAACAAGAATGATATTAAAAGAGTAGCGCATCCATATTTAAAGTCACTCCTAATTATTGCTATAGTGACAGAATGATGTAGGGTGCTTTACAAGCACTATGAAATACTTCCCCTCACCCCCCAGTTCATAGCATTCTGAGGCTTTGGTGATAAAATAAAAAACAGACTATAAACTCTTGATGCTTATTATACTTTCAAGTATTTTATGTGTACTTCTCCAAGATCAAAGAGAATAACGATTTTTTTTTCACCGAAACTATGAATGAAAAACTGCACTTATCTCAAGTACTCTGAAGAAATGTTCTCTGTAAAGGTCAATAAGTGTTTTTCCTCTTAGTTGTGAACTAGGTGGTTGACATAGTTTATTTGAACTGTTAAAAAGTTTGAAACTTTTTTAAGAAGTTTGAGGATACGGACACATGAAATCCTGTTTGTCTCTCCATTTTTCCTGCTAGAGTTCTAGTGTAACAGGCTAAACATGATGTCTCTCAGATATTTACATCAACAGCAACATATAAGAGTACGTGCTGGTGAACTATGGCTCTGGGCTGTGAGCTGGTTGAGGTCTAGGTGCATGTTGGAGTTGGCTAAGAGATGCAAGGCAAAGAGGGAAAGAAAACCATTGTTTAATTTCATGAAAAAAAAAAGAGGCCTCTGATTTTTGTGAAACAATAAGAATAAAATTCTGAAAAACCAAGTAAAACTAGAATGCACGGACAAATCCATGTTAGACAGTCAGGAGGGAAGATGACAAACTTCTGCAGGGTCACGGCTACTAAAATTTAGTGTTGATAAATTTAAAACATGCACATTAGAAGGGACAATCTGTACCACTCATCTCCTTTAATGAAATCTAAATTAACTACAATCATTTAGGAAAAACCTCAAGTGTCATAAGCTGCTTAATGAAAACCAGTGCTCAATATGCTGCAAGAGTTAAATAACCAAGCAACCTGTTGTCTGCATGCATAACACAATCAAGAATACTAAATAAGTCTTTCTCACCCAAGGTTATTAGCCAAATTTCGGGTTTTGGAGGCAGGGTTCTTTTGGGTTTTTTTGTTCATTTATTTTTTTTTTCATTTTTGTAGGAGAGTATCAGATATATCTTTGATGCAGTTTTCTTCTACACAAAAAAAAATGTGCTTAAAGCTTATGTCACAATAGAAATTAAATACCAGGCAGTAGTTTTTCTCATAGCTCCCAGGCCTCATCAAACCAGTCCATTCCCCAAAGAAATCCCTGCAAAAAGAACTCCTCACATTTACTTGGTGAAGCACATTTAATATTTGTGTTTTTTTCCTTATTGGTTTTAGTTCTTTCTCTGTCTTCTACATTTAAATACACACAACAGGCTCCACCTTAGTTAATCAGAGACATTTATAGTGCAAGTGTTCATGACTGCAGGTCAGTCACTACTGACTCACTTACTGGAGAGAGAAAGGCAATTTTAAAGCACAAATCACACAACCCATTTCAGATGTCTGTCTTAGGATGAGAAAAAGTATGAGAAAAAAGTGTCCAGTTCTCTGCAATGACTACAAAGCAAGCCTAAAATAACTAGCTCAAGGCAGATGCTGACATCTTGTCAGATGAAAGACAGCCTTACAGGTCATCAACATCTTTTTAAACTGAAGGACTCAGGAGGTGGGATTTGAAGTAACAATGCTCAAATCACTGCAACCAACTGGGGAATAATCCAGGCCAACCAGCTCTGCAACAAATGTTCCTCAGTTGCCTCCCAAGATGAGAAGCAAAACACCAAACACCTCAAGTGTACGTGTACCAATGCACACAGCCTGGGGGACCAACAGGAGGAAGTGCAGCTTCAAGGCCAGACAGAAAATTACAATACCACAGGAATAACTGAAACATGATACATGACTTGAGGGTCACGATGGATGACTACAGGCTCTTTCATAGAGACAGGCAGGGAAGAAAAGGTCTAGGAGTTGTGCTCTATGTTAAGGAGAACCCTGACTATATGGAAGTCAACTATGGTAATGGTCGAAGCTGTAGTGAATGCCTTTGGGTTGAGATCAGAAGGGCATCTCTAAGGGGCATCTTATAATAGGCATCTGCTACTGACCTCCAAACCAAGACAGTAAGGCTGATGAAGCAATATTTGGGCCATTTAAACAAGCTTTGAGTCAACAGAACCTGGTTCTTATGGGTGACTTCAACAAGCCAGACATTTGTTGGAAGAAAAATACAGCGGCTCACATGTCATCCATCAGATTCCTGGAATAAAGAGAGGACTGCTTCCTCATACAAATCTTAGATGTGCCAACAAGGAATGTGGCACTGGCTAGACTTGCTGATCCCAAACCAAGAAAAGCTGATTTGCAGTATCAGTTAGTGACAGCCTTGACAATAGAAATCACAATATTGTGGAATTTGGGATCCTACTGAGTGAGCTGAAGAATAGTACTATGAGAAAAGGTTTTAGATTTTAGAAGAGCAAACTTCAGCTCATTCATAGCTCAGTTGGTAGGGATTCTGTGGGAAGCTTCCATGCAGAGTAAAGGAACTAGTGAGTACTGGGAGTTTTTCAAGAATGCTTTCCTGGAAGCACAAAAGTAGTTCATCCCCTTTAAAGGTAAGGGATTTACTAAAGTGCTAAAAGCTCTTCTGTTGTCTTATAGTGGAGTAAATAACTGAGTAGACTACAGCTGTAATACTTGGATGAAAGCCTGTCCTGGGCTTTTAGGTGCCTTAGCTACAAGCCAGAATTAGGACGAGCTTAGGGCACATGAACACAAGATGAAAGTCTACATCCAGTTTGTTGTAACTGATGAATAGAAATAACAAAAAAAGATCTTTATTTAATATCATAGAATGGTCTGGGAAGGGACCCCAAGGATCACAGAGTTCCAACCCCCCTGCCACAGACAAGGACCACCAACCTCCAGGCCTGGATCTACACAAGGTTGCCCAGGGCCACATCCAACCTGGCCTTGAACACCTCCAGGGACAGGGCATCCACCACCTCTCTGGTGTTCCAGCAAGGAATATGTAGCAGGTGGAAGCCAAATGAAAATAATAGTATCTGAGAAAAGCATATAAGACTTACAAATTTGTGGATGTAGAAAAAAAAATTTTAAACAGTTTTTTTCAGACTTCAGCCTTTTACATGGAATTAATTGTGTTCTTCATGCTCAACATCTAATTTTTCCCATTAAATTCAATAACTATTGCCAGAGATGAAATAGAGGTGTGTGCCTGGGTACAGCACTGAGCAAATCAAGGCCTCCCGATAATTACAGATAATAGGGATGCTTTTAAATCTCCCATAGTAGTTCTTACCAAAAAAAAAAAGAAACCCACCAAAAAACAAAAGGTGCTGAAGGGACAAGTTTGCAAATAATTGTAGCTTAGTAGAATAGGCTGTTTAAAAACGTTGATTTCACACACAACAGAAGCCTGATGTACTATGAAGATGTTAGGAAGGAGAACTCAACTTGTCATGAAAAAGAGCTAGAGGGCATGCATCTCGTGAGTGCCTTCTTCAGCTTTGTCACATAGATAGCTATAGGGTTAGAGAAACACTGGAAAGTCCATCCTGCCAGGGACTTGTTCAGTGCCAGAGAGCTTTTAGGATAATTTACAGCAAATAAATTACACAGTGAGAAACAGTCCTTCTTGTTTAATGTTGGTGGAAGGAGACAAAGTGTGTTTTTTTATTTCAGCTTGCTAACACTTCTCTTTATAAATATTTGTGATGATATTGTGTGTTTTAAACATACCTATCTGTACCTTGCCTTACTATGGATTGCATTTGGAGTGATTTGAGGCAACCCAAAGCCTTCTCTGCAACTTTCAAATACACTGAGTGGCTTAAGAAAACTAACACCTTCGCATATTCATGACTCTCTGCTTATGTGTTTAGACCAATTACAACACTTACATCATTCCCAGTGAATGCTGGAAATTTTGGTGTTTGATTTGTGTATAAAAATGAAGGATTTGCTTTGACCTCCCTGTTTTTCAGTTTTGACGCTACAAGTGATTCTACTAATTGTATAATTAGGGAACAGATGCATAAATAAAACAGATCTTCTGTAGGAGGACTAAGGTATTTTGGAATTATTATTTTGATGTAATATATGTGGTCTTTTTCCAAAATTATTTTTGTTTAGGTCATGACATTCCTACACAGAGAAACTGGGGGAGGTAGAACTGTTAAGTAGGATGAAGAACAATATGGCACCAACTTCAAGTCTGTCATATCGGGTATGTAAAAGCCTTCCAGCATTTTGGCTGATTTATCTTTGTTAAATCAGAAATGGATGGGAAGTTCTGCAGACCTACAGAGGACTTCTCAGAAGCATGAGCAACAGACACTAGTTCAAGGCATGACTGTCTTCCACACACCCATCAGACATCAGCATTTTATGATATCCCTTGGCAAGAGGTTTTGAGGACAGTTATCTCAAAGGATTACCAATGTGCCAAGAATTTGTGCGCAAAGTATGACCATTTTGCCTAGACTCTGTCAAAATTCAGTTTTATTATATTTTTCACCCATTCATATTTTTCTGTGAATATCTGCTAACATACAACGTTGCAGTGCATAGGGTTGTTTTACCATGCATATTGATCCACAAAATAGCATAGGAGATGACTCAGCCACTCAGTTTTAACTGACCAATCAAATACAGTGCAGAGTTCCTCAACTACCCAGTTGGCATTTGTGTCTCTGAAGACATAAAATTGTCCTTAAATTAGGTTGTGAATTAAGACCATTTTTGAGTAAGTTTGCAATTAATATGTTTTGGAAGGAAAGATTAAATATGTCTGAATCTCCTGAAGGACTCTAGCTTAGTTTTCCATCAGAAGAGGGTGGGGTTTTTTTCCTGAGGGGTTAAATCTTAAGACTGAGAATACTCCAAGCAAAATGACCCAAAAACTAACTGGCTGTATAAGGAGAGCATCTACAGAATGTCAGTTGCATATGGGAAGACTGCCCAAAGAGGTAATATCTTCTATGGGTCCAAGTGACAGAGCTGGAAAACCAGAAAAGCTTTCAGCCATACATATCCTTCTTTAAGTCTCCAGGGAAATCTTGACTCTTTATTCTAATGTGTTACTTCACCTAATAAATTCAGATTTTATTTGCATTCAATTGGAACCTGTTTAGGCTAACTGGTGATCTTTAAAGTTTCCTCATCTAAGGTGGACAGGAATCTAAAAATGGAAATCCTGGTGTAGTTCCTCAACATGTTTTCCAGAGTACCCAAGAAGTAGGATAATGTATCCACACAGAAATTGCATTTGTAGAAATGCTTTCAAGTGATTGGTGAGAAGCAGAAAGGTGTTTTCCATGGAACAAAGCTACCTATATCCTTCTGGTTCAGCAGGAATCTGATTCTTACAAAGATTAAGAGTTACATCTCCCACAGCTGGGGCGGGGGTGGGGGGAAATAAGGTGTGGAAATAAGAAGTTACATATATGCATTAGAAATAAAGGGAAATATAGATCTGCTGACAGTGTAGGGAAGAGTTATGATGGCCTGAAAAAGTCCAAGTGTTCAGTATCCTGTACTTGATAACTTATTCTGTCTTTAAAATAAAAATTTGTTTTCATGTATAAAGCAAGTTTAATAACAGGAGAGAAATGAGTGCCAAAATAGAAAAGATATTAATGAATGTTCAGGCAATTTAGACAAGTCAGCACAGCTTCCCACTTCCTGGAAAAAAGGTCACGTCACTCCCATTTATAAGAAAGGGAGCAAGGAAGACCCAGGGAATTACAGGCCGGTGAGCCTCACCTTTGTGCCTGGGAAGGTCATGGAACAGATCCTCCTGGATGACGTGTTGGAGCACATGAGGGAAGAGCATGTGATCCGGGACAGCCAGCTCGGCTTCACCAAGGGAAGGTCGTGCCTCACCAATCTGGTGACCTTCTATGATGGAGTGACAGCATCAGTAGATAAAGGGAAGGCAACCGATGTCATCTACCTGGACTTGTGCAAGGCCTTTGACACAGTCCCCCATCACATCCTTATCTCTAAATTGGAAAGATGTGGATTTGATGGGTGGACCATCCAGTGGATAAGAAACTGGTTAACAGACTGTAGCCAAAGGGTGGTGGTCAATGGGTCTATGTCCAGGTGGAGGCCGGTGACAAGCGGTGTCCCCCAGGGGTCTGTCTTGGGACCGGTTCTCTTTAACATCTTTATCAATGACATCGATGATGGGATTGAGTGCACCCTCAGCAAGTTTGCGGATGACACCAAGCTGAGTGGTGTGGTCGACACCCTAGAAGGAAAGGAAGCCATCCAGAGGGATCTTGACAGGCTGGAGAGATGGGCCCGGGTGAACCTAATGTGGTTCAACACTGCCAAGTGTAAGGTGTTGCACTTGGGCCGGAGGAATCCCAGACATAGATACAGACTGGGAGAAGAGCTTCTTGAGAGTAGCCCTGCTGAGAAGGGCTTGGGGATTCTGGTGGATGAAAAACTTAACATGAGCCAGCAGTGTGCTCTTGCAGCTCGCAAGGCCAATGGTATCCTGGGCTCCATTAGAAGAGGCGTGGCCAGCAGGGACAGGGAGGGGATTGTCCCTCTCTACTCTGCCCTCGTGAGGCCCCATCTGGAGTACTGTGTTCAGATCTGGGGCCCCCAATACAAGAAGGATGTGGAACTGTTGGAGAGGGTTCAGAGGAGGGCCACGAAGATGATTAGAGGGCTGGAGCACCTGCCCTACGAAGAGAGGCTGAGGGAGCTGGGCTTGTTCAGTCTGGAGAAGAGAAGGCTGCGGGGGGACCTCATTGCAGCGTTCCAGTACATGAAGGGAGCTTATAAGCAGGAGGGGATTCAACTTTTTAAAAGGATAGACAATGGCAGGACAAGGGGGAATGGATTAAAACTAAAGGAAGGAAGGTTTAGATTAGATATTAGGGGGAAGTTTTTTACAGAAAGAGTGGTGAGGTACTGGAACAGGCTGCCCAGAGAGCTAGTGGATGCCCCATCCCTGGAAGTGTTCAAGGCCAGGTTGGATGGGGCCCTGGGCAACCTAGTGTAGATCCAGGCCTGAGGTTGGTGGCCCTGCCTGTGGCAGGGGTTTTGGAGCTCTATGATCCTTGGGGTCCCTTCCAACCCATGCCATTCTATGATTCCTAAGGCCCTATGGAAACTGTTGAGGTAGCCTCTAAACTATTAGCTATTATCATTGAGTACTTGTGGAGTAGGTCCCAAGAAATTAAACATGGGAAAGCTTAGAATACATTAAAAAAAAAAAAGAAAAGAAAAGCTGAAGTTCAGGAATTATAGAGAAATAAGGCCATTTAAAACCTGGAAATACTTCACTTCAGAACAGTTTCATAGCTCCTTAGCTATAACAAGTTGATAAGGCATAGCCCCCATAGATGTGTTACTGACATTGCTATGCAGGTAACAGAATGTCAGGCCAATTTGGTTGCCTTCATTGGTAGGCTAAATAACTGGGCTGGCACAGGGGAGAAAATGAATGAGATTCTTCTCTGTTTTAGTAAGGATAACATATAGCAGGTATTTTCTATACAGCAGCAAAGGAAATGTGTAGAAGAGGAACTGAACAAGATTAAAACCTGCCCCCAGTTAGTTAGGAGTATCAAGCTAGAAAGGCATTTCTTTTTGCTGCTGTATTAGTGACTGATGACTGAATAAGGAAGACACCCATCAAATCGGAAGACACCAAGCTGGAGGGAAGTATTTGCAAGTGCTTCAGAGAATGGGATCAGAATTCTAAATGGTGGAGCGATCTGGAGTCAGTGAGATGAAATTTAATACAGAAAAGTGCCAAGTGCTACCTTCTGGCAAAGAGCAAATGCATAAATGCAAGACTTCAAATAACTGACTAGATTTTGTTTCTAAAGAAAAGGAGTCTGGGACTGCAGTGACCAACACTGGTGTACAGGTAACAAAATGACAAGTATGACTCTTGGCAGAGTGAAGAGGTGTTATAAAGAACAAGGATTATTCATTCTACTCAGCATTTGCAGGACTTCTGCTGTTTTGCGTGCCACACTTTAAGACAAACTGGGAGGATTATAGAAGACAGAAACAAGGCAGATCAGAGGTTTAGGAACTTGTGAACAATTAGAAAAGGATTACATTTTTAATTCAGAAAAGGTGGTAGAAGAAAAAACATTGTAACGATACTCTAATACTAAAAAAAACCCAAAACAATCCAAGCAAGCCAAATTAGAAGAAAAATAAAATTACTAACTTCAGCTGGAGAGAAGTTGGATACCCCATGAGAAACTGTGTGCACTGACATGAGCCACCAGGATGAATCTGCAGCCTAGAAGGCCAACTGCATCCTGGGCTGCATTGAAAGAAATGTGGCCCGTAGATCGAGAGAGGTGATTCTGTCCTCTGCTCTGCTGAGACCTCACCTGGAGTACTGTGTCCAGCTCTGGAACCCTCCACACAAGAAGGACATGGGCCTGTTGGGAGCATGTCCAGAGGAGGGCCACAAAAATGATCAAAGGGTTGGAGCACCTCTCCTATGAAGACAGACTGAGAGAGTTGGGCTTGTTCAACCTAGAGAAGAGAAGGCTCCTGGGGAACCTTATAGTGGCCTGCCAGTACCTGAAAGGTGCCTATAAGAAAGCTGGGGAAGAACTGTTCATGAGAGCATGTAGCAACAGGATGAGGGGTAATGGTTTTAAAATCAAAATGGGTAAATTTAGGCTGGATATTAGGAAAAAGTCCTTCAGTGTGAGGGTGGTAGATCACTGGCACAGGTTACCCAGATAGCGGAGGCCCCATCTCTAAAGATATTCAAGGTCAGGCTTGATGGGGCTCTGAGCGACCTGATCTAGTGAAGATGTCCCTGCTTACTGCAGGGGTGTTGGACTAGATGACCTTTAAAGGTCCCTCTCAAACTTACACATTCTATGATTCTATGACAATGGCCCATGAAGAATGCCTAGCACAGGGCTATTCTGGGGTTCCCACAGCCCCCACTGGCAGGGAGTATTTTGATTTCACGCTGCATCATTCTTAGTGATACAGTTGACAAGTTTGCCTGAATATCCTTTTCTATGGCAAATCAGTTTGCTGCACCTCTCATTAGAGCACCCCAGACATAAGTCAGCATTTCTCATTGTGCTTCTCAGGTGCGCTATGTGCACTCCATTCCAGAGAAAATTCCTTCATGTACATTACAGCACCACACTCAGAAACATGATAGCCTCCAAGTCTCCCAAACTGAGAAAGACTCTTTACATAAAATCCTAACAAAAGATAAACCTAAGATACTTTAAGGGTTCACACCACGCTCCAAGAATGGAATGATGTGGGTGAAATAGCTATGTGCTCCCAAATCCACCCAAAATGTCTTTATTCATGAAGAGCTACTAAATGAATACTTGTTCAGCTAGCAAATTAAATACTGTGCCTTGGCATTTTGATCCTGAACACCAGAATATTGTTTAATGACTTCTTCATGGAGCAGTGAGCAATTTTAAGTCCTAAACATCATACAGCGAGGCTAGGATTTGGCACTTTTCAGCCCCAGAAAGCATATACATCCACTCTAACTCAGTCGCTTTGGCTCCTGCTATAGTCAAAGCCAAGGCACAGGACCTCACAGACGGCAGTTCATTCCACTGTGTAATGACTGTTTGGTAGATTAATTTCCCCTCCCAGGCTCTTATTTCTCTTTGATTATAAATAGAGCCTTGGTGATTGGCTTAGACTAACACCTAATTTAAAATTAGGGGAGATTGATTCTATTATAACTAACTAAGCACATTGCTTAATCATCAATATTTACACAGATCTGAACATTGATTAGTATGCAATACATATAGAAAATAAACAGACTGTTAAGAGGTTGAAGATGCTAGATATGAAGAGACAATCAACTTTGGACTAGAAATATAAAGAGACATGAAAAGTAAAAAAAAATCTAGCAGGCAAAAAAAAATCATCAGTGGTCTCAGCAATTACCAAGACAAACATTTACTGACAAATTCCAAAACTCCCCCAATGTAGGAATTTACTAAACATGAAGTAAATGTTCTGCAACTTCTGTGTGTTCAATAAGCAGTTTTTAAAAAAACAATAATGTTTTCTCTCATGACCAAAATGTTAAAGGGTATGAAACAAGACCTAAACAGGACACTGCCATTAAACAACTTTAATAAAGGAATATTGTAAAATAAATGCTTTAAAAATGGATACGCCTATGTACAAAAGATGCATTTTGCTTTCTTGATGTAGACAGAAATGACCTGTAATATGTTCTATGCTGATGCTGTAAGGCATTTTCCAGAAGAGGCAGTTAGGGAAACACTTATGACATTCAAAACAAAAACATGAATCCATTTCACTGCATCTCCTTGAACTGTGCACCCTGCACCCGGACTCTGCACAACTTCCTGACAGATAAAAATGCTGCTGAACGTCACCTTCACAGTTACCCAAAGCAATCACAAGTCTTGAAGTTTGCGCATGGCAGTGATTCTGTTCTTCTAATCCTGCCAATGGAAGACTAATTACAATACCCTCTCAAACTGAAGTTTAAGATAATCCTGAGCATTAAAAATAGAATGTAATGCATGGAATAACACTGAATATCTGAATAACACTGTATTCACTCATGTATATTTGAAGGGGCCTTGGCAGAATTGGATTTGGTGAAGCACCAGTTTCTTCTGTTTGAGACACTGTCTGTTACAGTGTATCTTCTAATAAGCTGATTTATCTAAGTGATACATGTGGTCACTTTTCAGATAATGAAATTAAAGTTTCAAAAGATAAACTGAAAGTGTGTGTTAGGCTGCAGGGAAGGATATTATGAATGACTTAAGGAAGTTAGATATTCTTTGAGTAATACTAGTGAATGATATGGTTAATAGATTAGTAGATCTAGAGCATTGCTATTGGATTGTTATACAGAAGGTCATGTTTTATATAATTATTAAGTCCGCTCTTAAAAGTGAGCTAAAGATTTGATACATCTCCTATTGCATCAGGAATGGTTTGTGTCTTGCAGCAATTGCTTTGTTTTGTTTCACTCTGAGCAATTCTGAACAGCCTGTATGGCATTTAAATAGACCAAATTAAAAAATTATTATAAAATACTGGCACCGTTCAGAATATCCTTAAATTAGGTATCTTCTTGATGCTTTTTGCCTGATAAAATAAGGAATTTTAGCATGGCTTTCTTTCATTGCCTCCCTCCACGCTGTACTCTTCTGTGCTCTCCTGACATAAATTTTGTGTTCCAATGCTCCACTGTCTCAATAGAAAAAATAATTTTAAGAAAAAAAAGAATGATCTTTCGGGCCTTTTACTGAAAATACTTTAATGTCTGTAGAAGTGTGTGGAATGTGCAAAGAGAACTCCTCAAATTACATGTTCTACTTACATGCTATTATCAGATGTGTGGAGCAACTGCCTAATGCAACATGACAATTTATGCATTAGGTGGTATTACTGAACATAATTTTCCTCTATTGACACATCCTCATTACTCTCTATAAAATACAGGATCCTTCCTTCGCAGAGAATCACAGAATCACAGAATCACAGAATTGTAGGGGTTGGAAGGGACCTCGAGAGATCATCGGGTCCAACCCCCCTGCCAAAGCAGGCTCCCTAGCTCATATTGCTCAGATAGGCGTCCAGGCGGGTCTTGAATATCTCCAGTGAAGGAGACTCCACCACCTCCCTGGGCAGCCTATTCCAGTGCTCAGTCACCATCACTGTGAAAAAGTTCTTCCGCATGTTGGTGCGGAACTTCCTATGCTCCAACTTGCAGCCATTGCCCCTTGTCCTATCCCCACAGACCACTGAAAAGGGGCTGGCTGATTCCCCCTGCATCCCCTGCTTCAGATAATTATAAACTTTGATTAGGTCCCCCCTTAGTCTTCTCTTCTCAAGGCTGAACAGTCCCAGCTTACTCAGCCTTTCCTCATAGGGGAGATGCTCTAGGCCCTTAATCATCCTCGTAGCCCTTCTTTGGACTCTTTCCAGGAGATCCCTGTCCTTTTTATACCAAGGAGCCCAGAACTGGACACAATACTCCAGGTGGGGCCTGACCAGGGCAGAGTAGAGAGGGAGGATCATCTCCTTCGACCTGCTGGCTACACTCCTCCTGATGCATCCCAGGATCCCATTGGCTCTCTTGGCCACTGAGGCACACTGCTGGCTCATGGCCAACCTGTCATCTACCAGGACCCCCAGGTCCTTCTCCACTGAGCTCTTCTCCAGCAGGTCATCCCCCAGCCTGTACTGATACAAACAGTTGTTCCTTCCCAGGTGCAAGACTTTACACTTGCTTTTGTTGAACTTCATCTGGTTTCTCACTGCCCAGCTCTCCAGCCTGTCCAGGTCTCTCTGGATGGCAGCGCAGTGCTCCTGCGCGTCAGCCACTCCTCCCAGCTTTGTATCATCGGCGTACTTGCTGAGGGTGGATGTTATTCCCTCATCAAGATCGTCAATGAAGATATTAAACAGGACTGGACCCAACACTGAACCCTGGGGAACACCGCTGGTAACAGGCCTCCAGTCAGATTCTACTCCACGAATCACAACCCTCTGGGTTCGGTCCGACAGCCAATTCTCAACCCACCTCACTGTCCACTCATCTATCCCATGCTTTCTCAGCTTTGCTATCAGGATGTCATGGGAGACAGTATCAAAGGCCTTGCTGAAGTCAAGGTAGATGACATCCACTGCTCTCCCTCCATCTACCCAGCCTGTCATGAGATCGTAGAAGGCTATGAGGTTGGTCGAGCACGATTTCCCCTTAGTGAATCCATGCTGACTACTCCTCATGACCTTCTTCTCTTCCAATTGCTTGGAGATGGCATCCAGAACAAGCTGTTCCATTACCTTTCCAGGGGCAGAGGTGAGGCTGACTGGCCTATAGTTACTAGGTTCCTCCTTCTTGCCCTTTTTAAAGACTGGAGTGACATTGGTTATCCTCCAGTCTTCAGGCACTTCTCCTGTCCTCCAAGACCTGTCGAAGATGATAGAGAGCGGCTCAGCAATCACCTCCGCCAGCTCCCTCAGCACACGTGGATGTAACCCATCTGGGCCCATGGATTTGTGTGCATTAATCCCTTTGAGCCGCTCCTGGACCTCCCCTACTTGAACCAGAGGGAAATTCTTCATTTCCCAATCAGTCCTACTCTCATCCAGTGTCTGTGGGTCCCGGGGGGCCTTTGAAGTGAAGACCGAAGCAAAGGCGGTATTCAATATCTCCACTTTCTCAGCATCCCCCGTAACCAGGACACCCTCCTTATTCAGCAAGGGACCTACATTATCCCTGGACATCCTCTTACTGTTCATGTGTCTAAAAAACCCCTTTTTATTATCCTTTATGTCCCTTGCCAGCTTAATTTCCAAGAGGGCTTTAGCCTTCCTAGTTGCATCCCTACAGGCCCTGACCACATTCCTGTATTCTTCCCAGGTGCTCAGACCCTTTTTCCACGATTCATAGATCTTCTGCTTCTCTTTGAGTTTGCTCAATAGCTCCCTGTTCATCCATGCAGGTCTTCTGCCTCTCTTTCCCCATTTCCTCCTCAAAGGGATGCATCGTTCCTGTGCTTGGAAGAAGTGCTGTTTGAATGCTAGCCAGCTCTCGCAGGCTCCCATTCCTTCAAACAGCGTAGCCCACGGGATAGCCCCCATTAAGTGGCGGAGGAGATCAAAGTTAGCTCTACCAAAATTCAGGGTAGCTATCCTACTTTTTGGCTTGCTTCTTCCACCCAGGATCATGAACTGAACCATTTCATGGTTGCTTTGCCCTAAGCTGCCCCCGACCTTCACTTCCCTAACAAGTCCATCCTTGTTAGTGAAAACAAGGTCCAGCAGCCGCCCTCCCCTTGTGGGCTCCTGCACCATCTGTAGCAGGAAATTGTCTTCAACACACTGCAGAAATTGTCTGGACTGCATACGACTGGCCGTATTGCTTGCCCAGCAAATATCTGGGTAGTTGAAGTCCCCCATAAGGATCAGTGCCCGGGAACTTGAGGCTACTTCTAACTGTTTATGGAATGCGTTATCTACCTGCTCCTCTTGATCAGGGGGCCTATAGCACACTCCCACAACAATGTCCCCCATACCGGTTTGCCCCTTGATTTTAACCCACAAGCACTCGACAAAAGGTTCATCCTTCCCCAGGTGGAGCTCAACACATTCTAGGTGCTCTCTCACATAAAGAGCAACTCCTCCACCTCGCTTCCCTAGCCTGTCCTTCCTGAAAAGCACATAGCCATCCATGACAGTGTGCCAGTCGTCCAGGTTGTCCCACCACGTCTCTGTGATTGCGATGAGATCATGGCCCTGCGACCGCACAAAGATCTCTAGTTCTTCTTGTTTGTTCCCCATGCTACGTGCATTTGTGTAAAGACAGTTCAGTGGTGAAGCAGATGTAGGTATCCTCAACGGCCCACAGCGAGATTTCTGACAGGGGATTGGCAAAAGTGGCTCCACGGAGGAGTACTCAGGGCAGTCCACAGAATTTTCCCTACTCTCACGTGGAAAAACGTCCCCAAGTCCACGACTGTGCTGTTGGTATTTACCTCTTCCCACCGTCAACTCCCGTTGTGTCTCCCGAAGCCTAACCCTGGCAGCCGCCTTAATATCCCCTTCCCCCTTCCTAACTAGTTTAAAGCACGATCGATGAGCCCTGCTATCTCCTGGGCGAGGATCCGCTTTCCTTTATAGGACAGGTGAGCCCCATTAGCAGTACTCATGCCAGGAGCAGAGTACACCATCCCTTGGTTAAAGAATCCAAAGTTCTTGCGCCGGCACCAGCCTTTTAACCACACATTCAACTCGTGGGTTATCCTGTCCTGCTCTGAGCCCCTCCTCCCACAAGTGGGGATAGAGCAGAATATTATTTGGGCTCCCCACCCCTCAACAGAGCGCCCCAGGTCCCAGAATTCCCTTTTGACAGCTTGCGGGCTACACTTTGTGATTGCGTCCCTGCCTGCTTGAACTATCAGTAAGGGATAATAGTCAGTGGATCTTACCAGGCCTGGTAGCCTTCTGGTAATATCCCTGACCCGTGCTCCAGGGAGGCAACACACCTCCCTGCGTGTAGGGTCTGGCCTACATATAGGCCCTTCTGTCCCTCTGAGAAGGGAATCTCCTACTACGACTACCTTCCTCTCTTGCCTAACAGAGGCAGTCTCAAGGCGTGCAGATGACCGCCTCACTCTAACAAAGGGGAATACAGGGACCTGACATCCAGGTACCTAGGAATTCATCCAAAATTAATCTGTCTTTCCTGCAAGAGCTATTTGTTCAAGTGCTGCTTGGCACCACTTACAATACCTCTAAAAACACGCTACTGAGGCACCTGCATTAACAGTTTAAATATTAACCACCCCCTATTTACTTTTGTTGTCTCCTGTGTCACAGTGGAAAGAAAGCAGCATGTGGTGTGTGTGTACATGTGTGTGTTAAAGTTCAAAATATATCTCAGGAAATGAAGAAAGCATTCAGCTTCACAAAACAGGTGGAAGCACGGCAGAGATTTATAGAGGATGGGACTGGTTACCTTGGAAACAGGTTTGAATTCTTTCATCAACAACAAGATGCTTGGTGTTGACCTATTTCCAATTGCTGTGTATGGATTTAAGGTGGAACTTTCTGCAAAGTTTATACAGAAAAGTCTTCCTATCAATACCGAGTATTTGTGTACTGCTTTAAATGTGTTAGTTTGTTTTCTCTACACTTCTAAGCCTTTAAAGTGAGAAAGCTAGCTAGCTAGCTAGTCGACAACAGAAAAGCAGAAGTGTGGAAGGATGTGATAATCTCCTTGACAAGATTTTTTTTCAATGCATTTGAAGTACTTGTGAACATTTAAAAATGTGTTGGCCAACATATTATCTTCTTTATAATAACTACCTAATGAATATAGGTAAACAAGTGTTTACAAAAACAAGCCAATCCTCCTATTAGAGAATTTACAAACCTGAGACAAAGCCCCACCAGATATTTAGCATTATTTTGTCTTTCACAATGTCACCTCCAAAGTTGTGTTTTATTGTTGTTAGAACTGACATTTTGCATGGTATTTTTGTAGGAAGCCTATTACAACTGGAACTCAGTTCTGCTAAGACCTTTAATGTGGTATATAAACAATAGGAGCGTAATTGTGGCTAATTAATTCAACCTTTCTCATGATACCCTAGTTAACTTCCAGGTATAGCTAAGCAAAACCAGCAAGGATCATCAATATGGGGATGATGCACGCACACAAATACAGATGGACAGTGTGCGTACAGCACTATGTGTTACTAATTTAGGGATCCTCCTAGGTAGTCTGCATGTCTTAGTGATACAGTGCAATGCAGCATCACGCAGAGACAAGACATCAAATCCCAGAAGCAGCAAGGTTGCCCGTCTGGTGCATATACCAAGTATCAGTGATTTGAACAATTTTGGGTGAATCTGCTCTCTGTTCCTTGGCATCATGGAAAGTCCAAGCTGGGGAATGAGCAGAAAGAAAGCCAAATGAAATTCAGCTGAACCTGATGAAAGAAGAAAACGATTGGGAACTGCATAAAGCAATACTGTGAAAATAGGATCGAGCTGCATTCCTAATGTACACTTATCTCGTATCATCATCCCTAAGTGACAATGTAAGTTTTAGAGCCATTCTTAAGCTCACTGTATATCTCATACTTTCTGAAGCTATCCATTTTTCCTTAATTTAAAGGGAGAATAGATGCTTTTGGTTGTGGTAGGGTATGTTTCTTGCAAGGAAAATGTCCTGGGTTTTGGCTGGGATGGAGTTAATTTTCACAAGAAGCTGGGAGGGGGCACAGCCAGGACAGCTGACCCAAACTAGCCAAAGGGGTATTCCGTACCACATGATGTCATGCTTAGTATATAAAGGCAGTTGCCTGGGGAGGAGGAGCCACTCCTCAGGGACGGGCTGGGCATTGGGTTTTGGGTGGTGAGCAAACTGCACTGTGTATCACACACTTCATATATTCATTTATCAGCATAGTTGTAATTTTTCTCTTCTGTCCCAGAAAACTGTCCTTATCCCAACCCGCAACTTTTACCTGTTTCTTTTGAACAGCCTCCCCCTCCCACTGTGGAGGAAGGAGTGAGTGAGCAGCCATGGGATACTTAGGTGCTGTCTGGGGCTAAACCATGACAGAAATATATTAAAATTTATGTTTGCAGCATTCCAAATTCTAAGATTCTCTTTCACCTAAATTTTCTTATAAAATTCAGCACTTTCTTTGAAATACCAGCTCTTGAGATTGGTATATTACAAATAGCTTTTTTTAAAAAAGGGATATTATTGGCCCTCCTGGTACTTGGCAAAGGTCTGAAATCATTCAAAACACCAAAAAAGGCATAAAGGTACCTCAGAACCTCAACCCATGTAAACATACCAAAACAGAGTCCTTTGCAAGCCACAAAAGCCCCTTCACCACAAAGTCTTACCAGGCTTATAACAGAAAAAATATTTTCTTCACTCTGATATTTTTGACGTCCCTCCCTCCCCCCAGTTCTTACTTCGGTAATAATACTGTCCTGGGGATAAAAGAGAAGATTTTTGGACTGACTGAAATATTTTTAGTTTAGTCACAGAAACAGGACTTGCCCAGCCCAACGATGTAGGCAGCTGCAGGTCAGATAGGACTTACTCTCTACTTTTATACAGGGACCTACTTGTCTTTAAAATGCTGGGCACACATCTGTCAGAGTGGACCTGAAAATTATTAGCAAGGCATTTATTTTTAGGCCCTTCTTCAGTATACGCTGTATTCAGATGAGATAATTATTGACAGTCTTACAATGGAGTTTAAAAATCCATCATAAAAATCATTCATAGAGGCAAAGTGTCAGCAATTAGGCTGTAATCTCTTTGCTTTTCATAATGCCCCCAAAGTCCAATTGTCTGCTTTTCCTGTTATATATTGACATACAAGTATAAGTAATATATTTTACAGAACTCATTCTCATATCCCTCCATTATTCTAATTGACTCTGTCTAGTTGAAGATTAACACCTTCCTTCCTAGGACATCTGCCAGCGATGTATCATCACAGATAGCATTTTACCTACAAGACAAACCTTTTGTATGCTAATATGTTCATATGCTGGCTGAAGGGTTTTTCAGATACTTTAAAACCCAGTTTCTCTCTCTTCATTGATGTGTTTAAGATACCAAATGTTGGATGTGCCTTGCTCAACGTATGGTCTTTTGGTTTTTTGTGTATCCAGTTTATACTGTCTTTGGCACTCCTCAGCAAGTTCCAGATACATGATTATATAGCGTTGTATTAAAACAAATGGATATTACAAATTATCTATTCCAATGAATTCATACACTGAGCAAAGCAATAAATGTCTGGAAGAAACAAGGTCGGCTCCAGTGTATTTTATTTTCATTTTTCATCTCCACTGTTTTAGATATGTCAGAAGGCATAAATTTTGACATATTTTTACCATGAACATGACATTTCATCTTAGAATTTTTCTGGGATTTGTTGAAAACTTCAAAGGCTTATATTCTTGGACACCACCCCATGGATGCCTAAAGTTATGCTGAAGATGTCAAGGGCACCAGTACTCCGGGCAGCTTTGCCAGTGCTGCCGTGGGCCCTAGCTGAGCAGAGAGATTCCTGCAGCTTCTAAATAAAACAACTTGCTCTGGCTTTAAATTGCCCCTGGCCTGGAGACTGAGCAATGCTGCTATTTTACATCATGGTGAGCTAGCACAATATGTGCAGCAACTGTCAGCTGTCGGTGAAGACATGGGGAGTTTCCCCGAAGGGAAGACGGCTGCAATGACCACAGCCAATGCTGCTGACCCGATGGAAGCCCATCAGAATCACTTTTTTTCTCAATTTTCTTCCTTCATAAAAAAATTGGGGTTTTTTTTTAACCATTTTTTCCTATCCTTCTTAAGCATCGTTCTTACTATCCACACCCTAAAGCTCCCCTTTCTTATGGACATTTATTTTGGGCCTTTTATTTTGCAATCATGATTTTTTCTTCTTTTTTATATAGGCATCTCCCCAAAGACCAAAGCCCAGTGAATTAATCTACATGCCTCAAAATATCCTAACTTACTCCTTTATGTGCACAGAGAACAAGCAGAAAAACACAACAAAATAGCCACCTGATCTAACAGAAAATATTCGACCTCATTTTCTTCATGCCTTTTGCTTCTTTCCTCCCCATGTAAATCCTAAGCAAATCCTAAGACATTCCCAGCAGAGTTCACCGCTAAGGCTTGGAAGGAAACCATGTACTCCAGGGTAAGGCATGTATACATTCTTTATAGAAAATCTCTTTCCTCTCCCTTAGTATCCTTGGGGGTTTTTTTATGAATGCAAAATTCAATTAAAAAAAAAAATCACCAGGAAATGTTAATCAAAAGAAATGCTACAAATGTTGATTAGCTGCTGAATATTAAATAAGCAATACTCCACACATTCATATTTTTCAAGCACTTAATTAGGAAGAATTGGCTGATCTTATCCTTGATGGCCTTAGATACAGCTGAAAACTGTCTTTCCAACTGAGAAAGCAAAAGACATTTAAAACCTGATTTTTAATAGTGTGGAGGAATTCAGCTCTCTCAGCTGTAGGTTCTTATGTACTTGAAATTGGCCCTGACTAGAAAAAATGAAAAAAATCAAAAAGAAGTCCAACCAATGTACTGAATCAATAGTTTTCAATTAAGTATACCTAGGAAAGTGTGACAGTGCCTTCAGCATAAACAAAAACATCCAAAAAGCAATATAGTAAAAATGAAGGTAATGAAATTTGTATTGACTGATTGACCTAATAATGCTTAAAAGTGAATCCAAACACTTGTATTTGTAAGCACTTCCCTCCCTAGGATTCTCATGCAGAATGCACTGAGTTTGTTTTTCTGTTCAAATATTACCATATAAGAAAGGACTGCTGAACTTCCTGGAGATTTTAATTAGTAGTCATATTAGTGATCCCTAATAAAAACTTAAATATATTAAAATATCAAATAGTTACTTTACGATGCCCTTCACTTCCTTGTGAGTTTTACTACTAGGAGAAGACTCTGTTTTTCAAAATGAATATCAGAATCTGTAGTCCAAGTCAGTCCAGCTCCAGGACAGACTCCAATACAAGAAGGCACTATTAACAGGGTGAAGAGGAAATACAGAAACAAATTCGACATGTACATATATCATAGCATATGACAGTTTATGGTTGGAGTATTCTACTAAATAAAAATGAGCCTATATTATAATTTACCCTGACTGATTTTGCAGCTTGTAAAGCTTTATTTTTATTATTTTCCTGCAACATCTTTATTGAAGAAAATGAAATAAAGCAACTGGTTTCAGGTTAGTGTATTCTGGTGAAACTGCTGCGCATCAGAAAGCCTTTGCCATTACAAAGGCAAAAAACACCCAAAGCTGTGAAAGACCCAGGCAACCTGTGGGATTCTGCAGTAACATTTTAATCCAACATGTGCATACAGAAAAGCTTCATACTTCCAAAAGCCTTTCCAATTCTGCCTGACTGGCTAGGCACAGGAAAGGCCAGCGGGATCTGTCAATGGCTGGGGAATAAGATGGCTGCATAGGAGGCAGCTTTAGTGCCAAAGCCATAAAGGCATCTTAATCAGTTCCTCTCTGCATGGTACTATGCCAGACAAGCATGGCAGGCAGCGTCCAGCTATCCTCACTATGTACATCTCAATTAAATGAGGTCCCTGCTTAGGGACATGGCTGGACTTGGCAGAGCAAGGTTAATGGTTAGATTTGATTTGATTTGATTTGACCTTTCCCAACCAAAATGATTCTGTGAAACATGAACCACCTTACCCTACTCAGTAACTTAACATAAGCTTTCACTTTTACCATCCTTCTGTTACTCATGGGATGAACTCCATCACCTGAAATTCTTCCTTCAGAAAGCAGCGTAGGTTACCAACCATGTTCAGGGAGAAGAGCTGACTATGTCCTCGGAGCAGGGTGCTGCCCATAGTGGTGGGGACAACTTTGCTTTGCCAAGCTGCACCAGCAACTCTTGGATGGAACAGCACTTTGATGTTTGAATCCAAGCATGCTTTGAAAGTACACTCTAGCCCTTAGTGCTCAGTAAATTATGTTGTGGAGAAAGGACTGTCATTATCAGCTTCAGTGTTTTGCTATGAATATGCCAGATCAATATTGAAATGCCCTTGCTTGGTCTTTTGCTGTGCTGTTCTCAAGATAACCTCAGAAAAGTCATCTTAAGCAGTTTATTACATAAAAACAGACTGAAATGCAAGAGGGCTGCTTCAGAGACTTTCCAGCAAAATGTATGTGTCCATGAGTGGGCTCTGGAGGACTCTTATTGAAAACAGAGCCATTCCAAGACTTTGGAATGATTTTACAAACTCCCTACTTCATTAATTTCTCTCAGTCTGGAGCATTCTCCTTCCTAGAAAAAAGTCTTTTCCTTCCTTCTTTATCCCTTCCTTTCAGCAGTTAAGTGAAGAGAGGATAAACCCACTTTTGGAAGAGGAATCTTAAGAAGATGCTGGTGTAATAGACTCATGAGAAAAACTATGAACATTAATGAAAAATAAGAGAATAGGGTAGAGGGCATGGAAGATAGCCAGAATAGTGAGATATTATTTTTAAAGAGCTGCAATGGAGACTAGGGAGGGAAACCAGCATGACAGGATGTGGGGATTAAATGAAGATCAATAGTGGAAATACCAAATAAAGACAAGCTTCCAGTAGCAGTTCCCTAGTGACTGTGGTGTGTGAGCCCTCCTGCTCCATCTCAGTCATAGTCTGAAGGCAGATGCTGAAGCTATGAGGGATGATCCATGCTGCCTCCTTTCCCAGTCCCCACCCGGCTCCTTCTGATTAGTGGCATTCTCTGGTACACACAGGTCCCTACAGTATCTCCTGCAGACCAGTGCTCCCTATTCCTGCTGCAAGGACCCTCAGCAAGAGCTGTCTTTCACCTGCTGCGGAAGGTGACTTCAGGAAAGTTCTGAAGGATGTCTGATCACCTTCCAGTCCTTCTCTGCTAGAAACATATCTAATTCCCAACATGACTACTTTTGAAAAATACCTCTGCTTCTCTGATTTGAAGGACCTATTTCTTTTAGCAGATCCCTTCTATAAAAACCTTTCTGTCCATCGGGGATTTTGCAATCCTCTCCAAAAAGGAGACATTCACTCTCTCTGCCATCCATGTGCTGTGTGGGACAGCATTTTTGATCTCTTTGACAGTGCTGCAGCTTTGTAGAGTTTTATTCTGCCTCCTGGGACATTTCACGTTAGGTTGGCAGGACAGCACTTATGAGCTCTGACTGGATTTTCCTTGTGTGACTTTATTCAAAGGATTATCACAGAACGACCTGTGTTGGAAGGGACCTCAAAGCCTATTCAGTTCCAATGCCCCTGCCACAGGCAGGGACACCCTCCACTAGCCCAGGTTGCCCAAATCTTCATCCAACCTGGCCCTGAACACTGCCAGGGAGGGAGCAGCCACAGCTTCTCTGGGCAGCCTGTGCCAGGGCCTCACCATCCTCACAGGGAAGAATTTCTTCAGAATATCTAATCCAAATCTGTCCCCTTTTAGTTTAAACCCATTACCTCTCATCCCTTGTGAATAGTCCCTCTCCATCTCTCCTGTGGGTCCCTTTAGGTACTGACAGGCTGCTATAAGATCTCCCTGGAGCCTTCTCTTCTTGAGGCTGAACAAGCCCAACTATCCCAGCCTATCTTCATAGGTTCCAGACCCGTGATCATCTCTGTGGACTTCCTCTGGCTTGTATTGAACAGCTCCATGTCTTTCTTATATTAGGGACCACAGAGTTGGATGCAGTACACCAAGTGGAGTGTCACCAGAGCAGAGTAGAGGGGCAGAATCACCTCCCTCAACCTGCTGGCTGGGTTCCTTTGGATACGGCCAAGGATAAGGTTGGCTTCCGGGGCTGCAGCTCATGTTGAGCTTTTTTCAACATGCCCAAGTCCTTCTCCTCACGTCTATTCTCAATCCATTTGTAGTTGTCCTTTGGATTACCAGGGAAGAGGAAAATATTCAAGTATAGAACTAAAATTTTAAAAAGAAATAATTAAGCTTTAACTCAAGGCTTGCAGTCTTACAAAAAACCTTTGCAAGATATGCCAAATTTCTTGAAAATATGAGCCCTGGAAGTTGTCTCCTTTGGGAGGGTAAAAATTAAATCTAAATAAGTATTTAAATTTTAAAACCTTAACTTAAATGTGAGGAAAAGATTAGGTTTTGTTTTCTTATTAACACACTGGATCTGGAAGACTGTTTTACTGTGGCAGACAGTATGAAAATCCCTTTAACAACCTCAGATAAACCCAGACTTCCCCTCCAGCCACAATACCCATGCTTTTGTTTATATATCTAAGCTTTGACTGCAGTAACTAACCCAGTAAAGAGTCTCCATGGAGACTGAAAAGTCATTTTAAACACCCCTGACTTTTGGAATACAAATTTTTCTTAACAGATACTGTATGAATTTTCAGCTAAAGGCAACGTTTCCTGATCATTCTTGATGACTCGTATTTTCTGTAATCTACTTACATAAATACATACAAAACTCTGTCAAAATTATAAATTAACGAGTAAATATTGGTATTTAAAGTGAACTACCAATATTGATTTTCCTTGATCAGGAAATGTCTTCAAATCTGCTTAGAAATATAACTCCTTTGGAAAGTGTTGAGAATTTATGGTTTAAAAGCTCAAGACAAACATAGATCATAAAGGCTGTACTAAATAAGGAGAGGCTAATTTCAATCTGTGAATCTAAAAATATAATGCAACTGTGATATTTATGATTTCTCTCAACTTTTCCACAGCTTACACATACAATTTTAGTCTATGCTTTTTTCTTTTCTTTTTTCAATTGCAGGTGCAGGTTTCTTGTAGGTCTTAATGTTGCCTTTGCTGATTCTCTCCCATCAATTAAAACTGAAAGGATCGATACTAAATATTATATCAAAACAAACTGTGTATCCCCATCATTTCTGGCTGCTTCATATTTTGTTCTCTCCTTTTCTCCCAGAGGCTGTAACCTTCAGTTCTGTTATCCTCTTGTTTGTAGCAAGGGAGGTGTAATATGAAGGCTCCTCTCACTGATAAGCAGTAGAAACTGCTAGTCCTGTTCCTTCTTCAGATTGTTTTGAAACAGAATTTATTACTTTTTTTCTTTATTTTTGCTTCCTTTAGTACACTTTGCCTCACTTTGCTAATGTATACACATAGATTAAGTGTGAATTTCATTTGTTTAATTATTATGGATTTCCTAAGGAGTTTTGCCCTCCAGGAACAACAGGAAAAACAACCACCTCACATGACAGATGCTAATTTTGTTGTTTAGTGTATGTCTGAAAGGCACAGTTTCAAATGTAGATAGAGAAAAACTGGGAACATCATGCAGATTTGTCTCTGTCAAACTGGGTCTGAAATCAGCTTTGTCGGTATTACGGTCTTCATTCCCTATCAATCGTTTTTTAATTGATACAACACATTCTTTTCACTTGCTGTGAACAAAGCACTGTAAATAGAGATTTATAGTGCAAGTGACAGGAAGTGATTCAAGATAAAATACATTAATTTATTCTTCCTCTTGGAGTATGTTCCTCTTACGATGTTAACTTATGGCAGGGCATGTTTGCTACAAGTAGAGGGGAGAGGAGAGCTTAGGAAAGTCTTCCCTGCTGTGAACATCGTACAGATACAACTCTTGTCGTGATTTCATACGTGGACCGAATTTTAGTTAAATTTTGAAAATCCCATTGGTTGCAAGAAAGAGGAAATGGTGGAGTGAGGTCCCTATTGTCTCTGGTAGAGTTACAGCTGACGATATTTACCAGCATGTGCTTCTTCATACTGCTGAGTGTTTCCAGGAGTTATGCCTTCTAACTCCCTCTCCCAAACTCCACTGAAACCATAGTTCACAACCTCCTGCTAAAGCACAGCTGTACAGATGAAATACTTGCCACGTGTGATCACTGAACTGAAATGTCGCTGCCTGACCCCTTACAATGAACACCCCTAAACTGCTGAGGATATGTGTGCTGTATTTTGTCACAGGGAGAGCTGCAATGACTTTGCAAGAATAACCTGTATTTAAAGTTTATACTGCATGAACTATGCACTGCACAGGGATGTCCAAGTTTGGGTGGATCAAATTAGCTTCGCAGAACCTCACTGGGGATCCTGGATAGCTTGCATCTTTTAGTGCAGCACCACATGGTACAGCAAAGGCAACATATTCAGCCACTGAGATCATCTTCACTTACTTGATGGCCAGCATAGAAAAGGATTAAAGCAGAAAGAGGGTTCTTCTGGGGAGTTTTATAAGCAGCTTGTTACCTCCAAGGTTCCCCATTTTCGCTGCTGGTTCTGCAAGGGCGTCACACAATTTCTGGAGAAATTAGGTGCTATTGAAGTATGTTTGCCTCTAAAGGCTATTTAATAAACATACAAAACCTTGGCCCCGATATAAGGCAGGCTTTTCCGTCCTACTTATTCTCCAGGAGGAGGAGGGCCCTAATGCCTCTTATATTGTGGTGAACATGACTGAGCACTGGGTATATATAGAATCTCTAATTTGGATTAACAAGGCATTTTCCTTTCTTCTTCCTTATTTTATAATAACTCTATATTCATAAACCTAGTAATTCAGAGATGTTTACTTATTTTTAATGTGCTGTCACCTGAAAATAAGGGGACAGACAGGTTCTTTTGGCGATCCTTGGCAGAACGATGATGGTATTAAATTGTAGTTACAATTAAAACCTTATTTTATTAATAGAATTTTATGATTAGAATGGCAAAGGAATTCTACAAGCTGAATCAATGTAATACAAATCTGTAAGTAGTGCAATACAGAATTTATATCACAACTTAATTTATGATTTCTAATTGCTTGGGCCTAAAATTTAACTTAACATATGATTTCTGATCACTCAGACCTTCAGAAGACAGGGTCGGAACCTAATACATAGCTTGCTGTATCGATACAACAATCATAATCATACGAAAGAAGATGAGTCACTCACTCGGTCCTTGGAGAATGCAGATGATGGTGGAAGTGTCCCTTGTCACCCAGGCATCCTGGGTGTCACTGTCCAGCAGCAGCTCTAGTCCAGGTTCACTGCTTAGGACTTGTAACTGCTTCATTTTATAGACAGTGCTGTGGGTGCTGTTACACTTCCCTGTTCTGTCAGAGGCTCATCACCACCTGGCTGGTGGTGTGCCTGGGACAGGCTGGTGAAGAAAGGAATTATTGCCCAGGCACCCAGGAACCTTGAGGCCAGGAGGGAGGGGAAGAAATCTGTTTGATTTGTCTACTCGGTTCACAAGACTTTCCAATAATGAGGGGAAAGGGAATGAGTATGTGACCAGCTCAGAGAGACGTCATGGGGAGTGGCTATTTGCTTTACAAAATGGCATGTTATGCTACCCATCTTACCAGATGGGAGCAGGGAGCTGGCTACTGCTGCAAATGATAACAACAGATTTCCTGATGTAAACTCCTTCTTGAGGGTGTAGCTTTGGGGTTTTTGTAAAAACAAGACAGAGCTAGGCTGTAATGTTTTTATAGGTCTGATGGATTCGTAGCAGGCATAGTCCATCAGAACATACCTGTGTCCTGGGCTTCCTGAGAACCTGTGGTCTGGTGGGCAGCTGGCATCTACCACCATCATAGTTTTAAATTCTGTTTTAAGTCACTGTTCATAACTACTTTGAAACTGAAATTTTCAAAAGTTGCATTGTTCATGCCCTGATCTTCTCTGTGTGGATTTGGGGATGTGGTAGTGGCTCGAACAACAAATGAGACTGAGAAAAGTGGGCTGGTTTTTTTTTTTTAATTGAAAATATTCATTATTAAGCATTCAGTTTCATGGTAAAGGCCTTGCAATGTTTGGATGAAAGACAGTATAAAGGTTTCTTCATTTGCATGTGAAACCTAAATAGCTTTAAGCTATGCTTCAACAGTAACCACTGGGCTACATTGCCATGTCACTTTGCAGTCTGGGTTTAAATATAAGAACATTGATGGTACTTTTCCTGCTTGATCTGAGGGCTGGATTCCAATAAAACTTGTTGTACTCACCCACGTACAGCCTGTATCTCACATAACTATCATCCTTTCAAAACTGGCAGTGCTTGACACTCCAAACAAGCTGCGTTGAAGTCAGATGCAGAAGAAAGGAGAAATCAAAAGCAGAGAAGCTAGCAGGATAAAGGAAGCGACCCAAGGGAAGCAGAGGTGAGGGAGCTAATGAGGGAGAGGGAACTTCTTCAGACTGCCCACCAGGCTGTACACTGCTTTGCTGCTGGCTTGCACGGTCTTGGCTGTTTTGGTTTTTTGAACGAATAACCTCCAGGCTGTGTGAATGATTTGCAGCCTTTAGTGTTACTGACACATACACCAATCCACAGAAGATCACTGCAAATCTGAAACTCCCCAAAGGAACAGCTCCTTCAGCGAACCTGAGCTTGGGTTTGGTGCAGGGGCCATGATAATCCTCTGAAGTTAAGAATAACAGATTCAGATTATTAGAGTACAGAGAAAAGTAAATCTTCTGCAACTTGAGCAGAGCGTTTAGGGACATTACAGAGTCACAGATAAGACTCACATGCTGTTGGCTGGTAGAAGAGTTTTCATTTGGGAACGCTGAGTGACAGCGTAACTTTGTCAACATGCACAGTTAGAGGGAAATAAAAAGACTATATTAGTTACTGTTCAGCCAATAAAATCTATCATTACCACAAGATTTTATGACATTTATTACTAACAAAAATAAATATTGTGAGCTGATGATAACACAACAGGTTTTGTTTCTTTTGCTACTGGCTGTGTCTCTCCATAAAATAGACAGACTAGACTAAATATTTGAATCAGAATTTCATATACCTACTTTAGCATATGGCTATGTTACCATGCTGAAGTTTGTTTATCTCCCTAACAAACTCCAGCTACTCGCCCCTGGTCTCTCAGAGGTATTTTCCACTTCAACTTTTTTAAAAGTAAAAGCATTATCACAGGAAAAAAACCAGACAAGACTGAAAATCTCATTAAGAGTATCTTAGTAAAGTCTAATTAATGGACAGCAGTTCAGCGTGGCAGCATTTAGACGTTAATCTGTTCATCTGGTTTGCTTTCATCTACCTGAGCGTAACCCTTAGTGACCATATCTGAAGAAGAGCAGGACCTGGTACAGAGCAGAAGACGCCTCCTTTATGTAGCAGCAGTTCTCTGAATGGCTGAGTATCCAGATTGCCTCATCAGCCATGCAATGAAACTCCACTGTGAAACTTCCAGTCCAACAAAGCGAGTGTATATTCACACTGTTGCATCTTGACCATCATCACTTTTATTATTATTGTTAATAATAATAATTACTGATGCTCAGTTACTAGCTGAGGGATAGCAGGCTACAGAGCAGGTATGTTCTGCTTTCTTGCTCTGTGATCATAGAGGGCAATGGGCAGAAACTCAAGAACTAGAGTATACATCTGCCAGATACAGTCCCAGGAATTAGAACTGAATTATGGGGATAGTTGAGCCAGACCTCTCTTCTTGACAGATAGTAGACAGTAGCCAGGCATGTTTTCCTATTTTGTTATTTTTTCCAAAATAAAAGATTTTGGCAGCTTCATATCAGACAGGACTGCCACATTTTTATAAGAAAAAAAGGACTAGGAAAGCAGCCTTCCTTACGACTGCCCAGGTCTCACAAGGAGGGGTTAATCCCCAGAACTACAACCCTTATCTGCATGGGTGGAGGTTGTAGAGAAGGTGCAGCAGCACTCATAAACTTGATACCAGTCAACAGCTGGTGCTAACAGAGAGGCTGCAATCCATGATGCTGCAATAAATCCTGTCTACTTATGGCCAGCAGCAGTCCTAACCAACAACCATGTGAGCTGAAATGGAAGAAAAATATTAGGCAGTTCTTTAAGCCACCCACTAGGCCAGTGAAGTCCAGTGGAAGTCAAGGGTGCCTTAATCTTGCTGGTGAAGTGCTGAAGCGTATTACTGAGATTAGCTCCACTGAGGAGCTCCACTCAGCCCTGAGCAACTGAGCAGGATCTGGGCAGGTGACTGCTATCAAAAACTTCATGACTGTGTGTTGTGGTTTAGCCCCAACCAGCAGTGAAGCTGCCCAATCTCAGGTTTGAGGGAAAACAAAGATACGGAGCACCCTGAGAGAATTCTGTCCCGGCAGTACTTACTCCCTTCTCTTATAAGACTTCCCAGTGGCAGCATTAATATGGTTTGATGCAGCTGAACGAACACCCTAGGTACTGACTGCCTAGTACCTAAAAAAATGGCACATCTACAGTGAAGGAGGTTCAAGGGGGCTGTAGGACCTTCTGCATATGTGTTTAATCCCCCAGCAAAATGAACGAAAGGAGCAGGTGTGAATAAGGACCAGTATGCCCAAGAAGCACATATGGATAATTTCAGTTCCACAAGTCTGTTTCTTTCTATGGTTTAAGAACATAAAAATAGGAGAGAATGAAAAATGTCATGAAAACTTAACAGCTGTCTTTCCTGATTAACTGCTACAATGCATGAATCATTTTTTGACAGCAGACCTACTGAAAACATTTTATGATGAGGTCTGAACTTTTAAATCAAAGGTTTACTATTTTCAAGACAAAAAACATTTCGATAAGGATTTGCATAAATTTCCATGTATAATATGCATATTTAAATTCAGGGTTTAGTAGAAAGAAAAAGATAAGAAAATATCTTCATCAAAGCAATGTTGTCTAGGCTACTGTGCTGTTTAAGCCTAACATCAGATATCTTATCTGGAGGAGCCTTTAAAAAAAGAGGCATATGTTCTTTTTTGTCACTGAGTTTTCCAGGCAAACCTAAAGCCATGTATTTGGGAATGTCAGTGATAAAAGAGGGCAATACATTACTTTCTGGCACATCCAAAACTTCAAGCAACAAATAAATAGTTTGGATGACACTGAATATTTTTCCTGGTCTGTCATGAGTGATGTGCTGAAAATTATAGAAACCTATAATTAAAACCAGAAAACAATACATTTGCCACATTGTCCTATCACTGTATATACCTGTTTATTCTTCTTCTGTTTTTGTTTTTTTTAAGGAAGACTCAGTTGCAGTGTATGCTGTTCTGGCCCTGAGTTGGAAATGGGGGAAATCCTTCTTTTGAGTATGCTGGGAGAAACATTGTGCAACACTTTGCAGTGGGTCTGTGAAACTGAAAAGCATGTAGGAGGTTTGAGCTAGCATCAGTTTAGCATTTGTGAGCCAAAGTTTGATGACAGACTTTTGAGGGAAAATATAAGATGTAATCTCAGAGAACTAAACTTTCCGTAGGCAATTTACTACACCAGATGCTCCATACCAAACAATGGATGAAATGGGTGAAAAAGGGCTGGGCGCACTGACCTGGAATACAGAGTTTTGTTTAAATTTTTTAAACCACGTTTGTTCTACCAAGAATAACTTTTTGGAAAAATGACCTGATAAAATACTATTGTGAGTAAGAAAAAGATATTTTTAAGATAAAAATATCTCTTTTGCTACTGGTATTAGTTCTTACAGGAATAAAAACCAAAAAACAAATTGCACAACATTTTAGTGTTATTTTGTGCATAAGAAATGTCCATTTCCAAAGTGAAAGGGAAAACTGTAACTTTCATGTAACTGCGACCACTGACAATATTTCAAATTGTAAAATATGTTTTTGTTTCCTACATTTAAGCCTGTGAAGAATACCAGTCCCTCTTGCCCTTATATTCATTCATTGTGCACAGGAAGGACTCAGACACAAATGGAAAAACATATCACTGATTCTTTTGAAATATTCATCCTTAAATTTCACCTTCTTCTATAATTTATATAATATTAGCATTTCATCCTTTTGTTTTCAATACAAGAACAACATGAAACTATCCACTAATGTGCAACTTCTTGCACCTGCTTCTCTGAAAGCTGTAAGTCAAAAACCAGAGGCAATCTGCTGAAATCCCTGCCAATATCAAGCCCAAGCTAACTCACTGAATACCCGTGTGCTCCGCCCGAGTATTTCTCCAGCAGACTCGAAGCTGCGTTGCTGTGTGGAGGGTGCTGCCAGATGCATGGCAGACTCTCTCCCTTTGTGCATGGATCACCAGAGGACCACGAGGCAGCTCCTGCTTGGACAGAGCCCAGCAGGACAGAGCTCCTGAGGACACGCGTGGGGAATGACATGAGGGGCTTGTGCCTGCGCCCTGTGCAGCAGACCCACACAGACTGGGCTGCGCGTCAGGTCCTGTGCTTCAGCACAGAGAGCTGGAGGTTAAACCTGCCTAGGAGCACTTTCCAGACCTGTTTCCTGATATACAGGAAATAATGGATGTTTCTTAAATCATAGAATTGAGAGGTAAAAGAAGCCTGTCTGTAGATCTGGCGTTTGCTGAGCATGAATATCAGACTGAAATTTTAGAGGCAGAAGCAAAAAGGTATCCTTTAAAACACATGCCCTTTAGAAATGCATGTAGCAGTGCTGACATTAACTTAATGGGTTTAATTTGCTTTGAGGACATCTTACATTCGCCCATTAGCATGCTAATGCATTTTCCAGTTTTATTTTTTCTGCTAATGACAATTCAAAAAATGCCATCATATCTTTTATCACCAGAGAGACATGATGGAACATAGAAAAAACAATTTCTAATGCACTGTAGCCATAGTTGCTAACTTATAGTTCAGTTTAGGTGTTAAAAGGAAAGGAAAAGCTAATAGTTTGAAAATGGAACGGAACAATTTTTTCCACAGTGTTGTCCAGCACGACAACTAGTGCAGCCATATCCAGTAAATCTAGTTGCCAAGTGCCATGTTGTAGTGAATGCTGGTATTTTTAAAGCCTTAATTCTGAATGTTGTCTTGAATTTACAGTAGCATAGTCACTCTTTAAGGTTCTGCTTTAAAACAATCTCAAATGACACTGTGAAGAATTTAATTCAAGTCATGTAGATTTTAGGAAGCCTCCCCCAACCCACCCCTCGGTCATGTCTGAAGTCACATTGTACAGACATGATCTACTCAGGTCCTGCCCGATGGCTACACTTTCATGTCTCTTGTCTTTGCCCTGACCCAATTCCCAGTAACCACCTCCCACATGTTATGGCCACAGATGAACCACAGAACCACTATTTATTCTGTTGACTATAATTTGAAACAAACTATACTATATATATATATATATATATATATATATATATATATTTTCATACTATACCAAGCAGACTGGCTAATACTAAATACCAAAAATAATTCCTATAAAAATACAGAATTAAACACAGCACAACTGAGTTCTTAAAGTCACAGATTTCCTGCTGTGTCCTAGGCCTTTGTCTCTTTATAAAATAGGCATTTTATGCACCTTCTGCCAGCTGATTCCTTCTCAAAGGTGATGAGCTTGAGCAGACCAATAAGAGGGAGCTGTTTAAATGACACCAGAGAAAAAAGCAAGAGGAAAAAAAGGAAAAAAATCCCATGTATTTCATGGAAGATCCTCCGAATTTCTTAAGATGTGTAACCATAATCCTTTCCAACAGGGACAATAAAAAATACACATCTTATCAGTTTTGAGAAAGACTTTAATTTTTAAAGAGTGAGGGCAATTAAAGTTTTTCCTAGGATACTGTCCTCCCTGCTCCTGTAGACTTTGACAGGATTACAAAACACCGATTGTCTCAAAACTTCGCTAATTCAAAGCCTCCTGGGCATCTTCACCTTTGTGTGTCTCACAAGGAAGCAAACCTGATGCTTCAGCAATATGGAACTGTCGATTTTTGAATTCCTGCACAAGGAAGCCCTCCACAGCAGCGCCTTCAGCAGACACAAGACAATGACAAAGACATTGCCAAACACTTGAAGATGGGACAACGTTTTCAGGTGCAGAGGATCAGCATAGAGTCAGTGTAAACAACTGTACACAATGTGCTCTCTGTCCCTGCCTTGCCTTTGGACTTAGCAAAGATTCAAATCTAGGATTTCAACTTAAAAAATGAAACTTAAGGCTTTTAGATTATGGTTTACATTCCCAGTGCTTCTGACCGAACTGGAGACACTGCATTAGGAATACCCTAAGATAACTACCTCTCCAACTTTAATCCAGTCATTGTAAGTCTAGAAAGGTTGTGTTTATAGAAACAGGTTTAACTTCAACTCGGAGGCATTTACTTTCCTGTCATTTCTGTAGAACTCAACATACTGAGTTGATAGCATTTGCAAAGATAGTACAAAGCCTCTCCCTTCTCCGGGAAGGCATCACTGCCATAAAGGTAACACTCTATGTGAACAGAACTACGATGAAGAGAGGGGGCTTAAAGGCTCCTAATGAAATGTAACCATTGAAAAGCCTAACAAGCATAAATACTACAGGTGGTAGTATAAAAAAGGACTGAATGCAACCACTGTAACACTATGAACTGAACAAAATATGCATCAAAGTTGCACAGAGCCACTCTCAACATTAATTTATCTCCCCTTCAGACTTAATAAGAAAGAATTATAAAAGAAAATCAGATACAACTAGGCCAATTACTGGACATGTGTGGATGCTGTCTAAAGAATTCAGCTAACAGGGTTATAAATGGTTATTGCCTGTTTCTTATATAGACCTCAGACATGCAGAAAATGGTGGTTCCTATTTCTAAGAAATAAACCTGTTCCCCGAATCTGCATGCACCAAATTACTGGAAGGTACATACCTTGCACTCGCACCATTCGCTGGATTTCTGAAGGAAAAAGCCTCCTGGAAAAGGCAGCTTCAAAATCTGGGCAGAGCTCCATAGGAGATCTGCTGAGTCAAAGCCTGTTTGATTTTCTGTTAGCAGCTAGATTTTCAGCACACAGGCACTCTGCCTGAATAAAAACAGAAACTGCTGGTCCTAGTGAACTTACGAAAATTTGTATCTATAAAGGAGAATACTGTTCAGTGATGTTACTACTGCCACTGGCTTTTTCTTCAGAGGAAACACAGAGACTCTCTGTATGAAAGTTTTAGACTAACTGCTGATAAAGTCTACAGATGATACAAAAAATGTACAAGTGGTAAAAAATTATTATGGGGCCTGTCAATTTTATAGGTCAGTCTGAACTGTCTGCCAAGTTATGCTCAGTTAAACAGCTTCTGTTGTACTTATGAAAGCATACAGAGAACACTGCTATTTGCATTCCCTAGAAAGAAGCAATTCTGAAGTGAGTGAACAATTCTAGCACATAAGCACTAGTGGTGTATTCTTAGCATCACCCTTGGATGAGGCTTAAGAAATAAATCACTGGGTGTACAAAGAGCAGAACTATCAGAAGTACTGATTCAAGATTTCTTATGCCAAAAGTTTTCGACTTTCAAAGAAAATCTCTATTTAAGTTAAATCTTTTGCTGTTACCATAATTTGCTATGGGAAGGCAAGATATCAGTGTTTCCTGAAGTTTCTGCAGTATAGTTGAAATTTATTGAACCTTCAAGTCATTTAGCTAAGCTCTTAGACAAAACTCTCACAGAATGGTGGACGCTTGGCTACTATGCCGTTGTATATATTGCTAATAGGTTTAGATAAAAGTAAAGATACTGATTTATTTTTAATGTAAAATGTTAATAGTCAAATCAGATATAGAATTTCTCATAGCTGAATAGATTCATGCTGACCTAAGCATGGTGTCTAGAAATAGGACGATCCATCTGTTGTTATAAAGGAGAAATGTCAGCCAGACACCAGACTGAAAAAAATGCCTTTCAGTGTAACTGCTTTGAACTAACTGCTTTTAAAGAATCACCCCAACACACATTTTAATCCAAATTCCTTCAACTGAATCTAAAAAGCATCTGTAGATTCACTCTTCTGACTGCAGCCCAGCTTTTGACCAAGCCTTGAAACTGATGTGATTTGAATTTGGATTTGTTCCATTGTTCACACATACGAAATGGCACCACTGCCTTCAGAAGGCTGTTTATCACAGAGAAACACATTTTCAGCTCCTGCTCGCTCCTGCCTTCTCCTTCACAAACACACAGACACACATGTGCACTTCTGCTCGCTTGGTTTTCTGCAGCACTAGCCACTGCAAGTTTTCTTTAACTTCTCTCACATTCAGAAGCAAACTGCAGTTTTGTAATTGGTACCAAAACCGGAGCACAGGCTAATCAAAATCAATTATCAGCTGTGAGATGGGAGGAATAAAGTAGAGGAAGAACAGCAGGGCAGCAAGTGGGCTCATGAAAATAAAAATAAAAATAACAAGCAAATCTATGTCTCCTCCTGACAAGTGAGGCTCTCTGCCTCTCTGTCATCCCTTTCATCACGCAGATGACTGCTCAGTAGCTCTCGGCACGCAATAATGCAGTCCCTCCTGTCCACCAAGTTTCAATAGCAGCTGCCAACGGTTTGTACAGCCTTTAGATAAAAATGATACAAACATCTGATTTCACAAACCTCTGTTAGAGCCATAGGTGTTAAGTATTTTCTTGTTTCAGTCTACAAGGACTTTTTTTTTTTTAATTAGTATGAAGCCTAGTTACTTTTCACCAGGAGACAAAGAGTACCAACCATACCAGATCTAGGAAGCTGGAAAACAAACAGGTGAGAAAATTAATAATAAGTATTCATATTTACACTTGCTATAATGAAACCTTTGTGTCAGAGGAAGCTAGATAATACATGGCATGCCATCTGGTTTGCCCAGAGATGGGGCAATGAAATTTGTAGATTACAGCTGGTCCTAGACAGCCATTATCCCCCAGTTAACCCAGTGCTTGAACAGAATCAGCCCAGGGACAAAGAACAGCACAGGGAAAACAAGAAAGTGCTTCAGCTGGCAGCCACAGCTGCAGGTTCAGCTGGGAGGTTGGGTGTATGCCTCCATTCCCTGTTTTTGCTAAACTTTCACAGCAGCATCTATGAATAACACTTTCAGCTACCTCCTGGTAGGTGTCCCATGCTGTTGAACAGAGCAGTAGTCACAAATGTGTAACAGCAATAACTCAGCATGATGCCTCCAGCTTGTACAAAATGGGCAGAACATCCCTATGGCATAACAAGTCACAGTGAGCAAATGTGTCTTACTCTTTGAGTGTCAAGCAGAAACTCCGCTCAGCCACATTTGGTTGTCCAAAAGCTGGTTGTCTGGTCTATACTAGTCATGTAAGCTCACCAGTTGTCTATTAGATGGAGAGAGGTTCTCCTAAGAGCAATTCAGCATAGAGTTGTACAGCTAACTGATGGAGAGAAGGTAGGACACGCTGTGGAGTCCCCCTTTCCCTTGCAGGAGCGTGATGAGTACATCCCTAGTATTATACATAGGAAATGCTGGGCAACCTGTGATACCATTTCTCATAAAGCAGAATCAAGCTTAAGGCTCTCAGTTCTTAATTTCAAAGTGGTGAATTACCAGCATATACAGACCAAGAAAAACTCCAAGTGCAGAGAGGGAAGGTGCTCCATGTGTTCCATGATGCTTTCTATCACAATAATAAGTAGAAGAATGTGAAACAGAGAAAGGGTTTTTTCTTGGAGAGTCTGAGGCTGGGCAACGATTCTTATTAGAAACAGGCATCACAGACTCACTTCCTTTCACTTTAAGTGCGTCTTTAAGTGCCTATCCTGGAAGAAGTCAACAGTAGTGCAATCTTAAAATATATTTTACAAAAGCCAAACTGAAACATACTGAACAATCGCAAACACTCTGAACAAACTCTGGAGCGCTGCTCTCCCATCGGAAGCACATGCAAGACAGCACATGTAGCACAGGTGACAACACTATTCCTGTCACTCAGAGCACTGCTAGGGATGCTCTCAGATACTAAAATAAGTTGTAAAGGAAGAGATCACTGAGACTAACTCTAACTTTGCTTTTGGGTCAACTTTACTTAAAAAAGCCTTAGATTATTTGCATCCTGGCTGACCCACATCTGATTAAAATGGCATACTTTTGTGGAGACAACTTGACTTTCATATAATGGAAGGAAATATAAGTTCCAGACATTTTAGCTTCTGCTATTCTGATGAAGTTGGCTCAGTATTTTTACATTTGAGGCACAAGCTGACAACATAGTGTATAAGCAGCTAAACAAAAGCATGAAAAATCAAATTAAAAGACAACCTCCACACACGGTATCTCATTTTCCCCCATGAAACATGGAAACACTTTCTGGCATCTTAGCAGTTATTCTCCAAGCTAGCATACTGCTGGTTTTAGCAGTATGCATAATGTGCATTAACTGAAATCACAGAAAACACAACTGTTACAATGATTTCTTAAGTATTCATTGTCTGTCCAGGGAAAAAAAAACCAACACACCAAAAAAAACCCCTAAACCCAAAACCAGCCCCAACCAAACAAAAACCAAACCCACAATCCAACAAAACCCCACCATATATTTGGTTATAGCAATACTCGGGCACAGCATTGGGAAGTAAGATTTCCCAAATAATTTACACTGTCACAGTAGGTGACACCAAATGTTCTCTGTGCTATTTAATATGAATTCCAAATTTTACTTACCAATCCTGCACAGCATTGAAAGACTCTTCATTTGTGATGTCATACATTAAAATGAAGCCCATTGCACCCCGGTAGTAAGCTGTGGTAATTGTTCTGTATCTCTCCTGGCCTGCTGTGTCCTGAAACAATAACAAAAAAAATTTTTACATCTTGCAAATTAATTTTTTTTTTTTTAATAGAAAGAAAACTGACATCAGTTATTGCACAAATCTGCAATCCTACTCATAAAACTCATTAAGGGGGACAAAACTGAAAATAACAGGAAAAAGGGAAATTTTGCATTGGAGGTGAGAGTAGAGAGAAGCAGAAAGGTACGGCCCTCTGTCAGGTTATATATCCTAAGCCACTCACTGTTTCATGTCACTCAACTTGAAAGTCAGGTAAGAACATTGCCTCCTGCTTCTGCCTTGTACCCGCCCAGTTTGACAGAGGGGACAGGTAAAAATCTCCTTTTGTGGATAAAATGCTGGGACAAAGTAATATCCTTTAGATCAGAATGGTTGCTGAGGTCTGGAAACATCCTGACCAAAATGGCAATGTCAAATCATTTTGTTCTCACAATTTTAAACCATTGATGCTCATGGCAACTTTAGTGCCAATACAGATCTGTGCTGACAAAAATAAAAACTGGAAAGTAGTGCTTTTCAAACAAGGATGATATTCAACGACAACAACAACAACAACAGTTTGCTAGCAGTCCTTTACCTTTAACCAGTTTCTCCCTAACTCTCTGTATCTTGTTCAGTTGACTTTAAAGTAAGAAATGTAAGTATTTCTTTCTCCCACTGCTTGGTTCACTTATTTCCATTAAAAAACTTACAGGGCAGGGAGTACCTGCGACTACATTTATAGGCAAAGTCTAGCAGAACCACCCATGTTTCTAACAAAATTGTGAGACAAGAATAACTAAAGTCCAGGAAATTCATTACTGTTTCCTGTTCCAGCACACCTATTTAATAATTTTAAACCATAAGCATTAAAAGCTTTAGTTGTAACATTTCAATGCAATCTTAAAACTCTAACAGATTATCTGTGCATATTTAAATTTAATAAATTTTGAAACTTAATTTCATTATTTCAGATTTTTTGAGTGGATAAGAAACGGTGTACAATACAGGTGCATTTATTCCTACAGAGAGGGATGAATAACCAGTGATAAACAATGTTTTATTTGGTGTATTCTCTGAAATGGTTCCTGGACTAGAAGTACTGCCTTGTGAACAAGAGAAAAATAGATCAAGTGGGGCCCTTCTTTATGCATACATCATTCATCTCATAAACTAATAAAGTAAAAAAGGAAATTCTACATACATCAGAAACCACTTACAGAAAAAGAAACATAACCAAGACAGTTACGGAAACCAAACAAGGTCTAAGACAAAATACCCACATTCTGTCCATTCTGGATTACAGCTGGTACTGCTCTGCTGTAGTTCAGCCACTACAAGCAAAGCTAAGGCAGAACTTAGACCCTCACAGGTCTCAAAGGAGGCTACGTTGCGTCTTTGTGGGAAAGGCCAGGCAGACCTAAACTTTTTCTGCTTATGCTCTGAGCTTCTTGAGCCAGTATCAGCTGTGGTTGAGAGCCATATTAACAGAACCACTCCCAAATTCCCTGGTGGTATTACTGAGTATTAAGGAATTAAGACCTGCGTGAAGCCTGTGTGTATTCGAATTGTCAGAAGTCAGTTCTTTCTCACTAGTTCATAGTCTGTCAGCAAGACAACAGTATCATTTAGCTGAAGAAATATCAAAATATCACCTGTCTTTTATTTAAAACCACTTTGTTGTATTTTTTTTATGGAAGAAGGTTTACTCTCACATTTTTCTCACTTAATGTATTCGATTTGACATTAGACAAAAGAGCTGGGAGGGTCAGAAGAAAAATATGGCCTGTGGCAAGCGCGTGGCCTTCCTGTACGGGAGAGAGACGATTTTCAAACAAGCTTTGTCAGTGTCTATCTGTTTGTTTGTCAGTCAGAGACATGTACAGTTGGAAATACGACAGTATGACAAGCAGGAGCCCACTGCTAGTGAAGCAAATCTTGTTTTGCTGCAGGTAATTTCCACTGAGCCCTGCCTGCAAACACGAGTGAACAGCCCTAGCAATGAAGCTGTACATTAGTGAAGCTTCCAACACATGACACAAACTATTTTCTGGCCAGTGTTAAAGGTAGCTAGTGTGGGCTCAGGCACTCTTGATTATGGAGAATGAAAAATGAGTGTAAAGGAAGACAAATCAAGAAAACGTTCTTAAATAATTTCACACAAAGGGGAATGAAGTTGCACATGAAGATCCAAATACTGACTGACTTTGGGCTAAGAGATGCTCTCCTTCACCTAAGCATTTGGTTTGGATCAGTCTGGGAAAGAATCAGGTATTTGGGGTTGTTTTCAATACAGGATTCTAATATGTGCCTGTAGATAATATTATGTTAATGTGATGGTAAAATGGTATTTCAGTATATGGCATAGATAAATGACCACAAATAGAGTGGACTTTATTAGTTTCAAGCAACAAAAATCACATTCCTGTAGGTATTATCTTTCTCTTCTCTTGCTGTAAGGAAGCAACTAAAATTTTAATTGGCCTAATGGACAAATTATGGATTAAAGTGTTTATGATTATGCAAGAAATGAAACCAAATATCAGTAATCAATGTTGTCAAAACTTGTGTGTTCCACACACTCATAAACATCTCCTTTGTAGTCAGAATGCAAAATGTTCATAAATGCCCGAAAGACAGCTCCTTTTTATGACCATTAAGGAACTTAAATACCACTTTCAAGGAGAAGTAGCTCATCTGAAACATACTTTAATATGATATATCATATTTAATTACAATGACTTATTTGAAACTGCTAACACACGGCCTTTCACTCTGTTTATTACCTTCTTATTCTTACGGAATAACTGAACAGAAAATAAATATTTTCCATATGTAATAATTTTAGTATTTGTAAATAATTTCTTTTTTCCTCAGGTACTGTTTTGTTCTTGTACTTGAGGAAAACCTTTTCCAGTTCAGTATGGTTACTGGCTGCTGCTATGATATCTTACCGCTTTTTGCAACGTCATGGAATTTACCTGATTACATCTTTTCAAGTTTAAATTCTGAAATTAAAAATTTATTACTGAATTTAATTGCTAAGCAAAATAAATAACATAAACTTAAGAAAAAAGCAAATCTTAGCTATTATTGACTGGCATTTTAACTAATGCAGTTGATTTCCATCTTTGATGGGCAGAAAAAAAGACACAGATTATGTTGGGGGCCTTTTCATTCATGTAGGTAATGTCTTGGAAGGACAACTGACCATTAAAGAGGTAGAGTGGAAAAGCAGAAGAGAATGAATGACAGTGAGGGAATGCCCCATGAAAAGTTCCATGTACAGAAGAAAAAAAGAGGTATTTCACAAATCTTAGTCAAAACAAATGAAAAAGGGTCTCAGCAGCTGCAAGAAATATTTAAAAATATTATATTCACTTTCATTTTGTTTTATAATAAAGTTCCCACAATGCTATTAGCTTCTGGTTAGGTGATCCTATGTTAGAGACTTTTTTTGATGGGCACCACATTTTAGATATTAAATCACAGAATGATAAGCTTTCGCAAACATAGAACTCTAGAAATTATCCAGTGTCTGAGCATTGCATACAGCACTGCTAATCAGCCATGGCCCAGAGTATTTCAAGAGTCTGAGACCTGAGTGTGAACTTGTGTGCTCTGATGTTTCTAATATGTTTTGTGGTGGGATTTTTCTTAGTTTCTTTTAAAAAATAATTGTAATTAGGTATTTTCATACATTTTTATTTCCAGATCCTGATATGTATAAACTCATATTACAAAAATCTCACTTTTTTTCCAAAGAATTAGATAGTTTAAAAAGCTGTCTATAGGCAGGGAAAAAGGAATGGTAGACATATAGCCTAAGTGAAAAATACCCGTTTCTGGCTCAGGATGAAGATAACAACCTGTATGTGTTCAGCCAAGCCTCCTTTATCGAGTATGTGTGAAATGGTCTGGATATAGGTAATTCCAGATTACCTTGACTGTTCTTTTCAGTTAAGTTTAGAGCTGTGAATTTGACAGTACAATAGAGTAAAGATATGTTAGTTATTTTTGCAGCAACCACACAAACTTGTTTCTGTGCTCTGCTTCTCCCTTGAAACAACTCTTGAATGTCACGGGAATTTCCTACTGATCCTCATTATTAGGGCGTAATTGCCATACCATTGCCATACCATTCCTGTATGGGGAATGCACCAGCTGCAGGGAGCAATGCTCCCAGAGGAATGGAGAGATACAACAGTGTCAGGAGAAACACAGGGAAAGAAGAACCTGTATTCCTCACGAATTTAAAACGTTTATAGAGTTGGGAAGTGTCAAAATACAAAATCGTGAAAATAATAACTAGTGAGGCTTGTAAAGTACAGTTAGCTGAGTTAACTTAGCAGCTGTAAATCCCCCTTACTGCCAAGTCCTCCTGAGCTAAACTTTACCTAGAATGCGCCATGCCAGGTTAGACCATAGCAATGCTTTTGAGCAATACGTTGAATCAGGCCCTTGAATTCATTTGCTGAGCATGTGTGCCCCATCCCACCCTTGCCTAGCATTGCAGCACTGACAGGAACAATACTTTATGTAAGTAACTTTCAAGTGGAGTTGCTCATTATTCATTCAGACAGTTTTGAAGGTAAAATCCAACAGCATTAGGCAGCAAGAACTTTTAATGTGTACCCGTCATGAAGGAATTTAGTCTGTAAAACAAACTGATTTTGTAGCACATTTGTATGCTAAATATACAAATACGTGTTTAGATCCACTTCCCCACATTTTGAGGATTACTCTTATCACAATACAGCTGTGGCAAAATACTGGCAGCAGTAGAGGAAGACTTCCTGGATATCTCTGCTGTACATCCACCTTTGAAAAAGGCAAACAGAAGGATAAAATTAGAAATGTCAATTGGGTAAATTTTCACTTTGCAGGTCCAAATTTTCCGTTAAAGTAAACAAAATGGCAGCAATCAAGAACTGCAGCTCCTTTTTGAGTTTCATGTTTCTTCCCTGCTGTTGCTTCCCAAAGGTTATTTATATCTGCCATCAAAGAGAATCTAGGTTTCTCTAATTTCTCTCATTGGTACATAAAACAGTATCAAAAAAAGGACTTGAGGCAGTAATTGAATGAAAATCTAAACTGGCTTTTTTTCAGAGCAGCACAAAAGACACTTCTGATCTCTCCACAGGTATCTCTGGGGTCTCAGGGAAGAAAGGATAAAAAGAAAACTATGACAAAACAAAACAGTAAGACAGCTGTTCAGAGAGGGGCAAGGGATGAGCTCTGCAAGACTCTTGAGATGCAGGGGTGGACAGAGGTAAACCCACTTGAACCATGCTGCTAACCAGCCCTGGGTCTGTAGCAGAAGTAAGTGGGCAGGGTACAAAGAAACAGGACAGGGAGGAAAGCTGCTGCAGCAGGAGGAGCTGACTATCCTGGGAACACCGTTTCTCAACAGACAGCACGGCCCACAGAAAGTGTTAGGCACAGAGAAAGACAGACATATGAACATTTTCAACTAGAAATGGAAAATACATTCAAAACTGTTTCATTAGCTCATGTATTCACAAAAGATTTAAAACTGCATATTGCCAACTCAATTTTTGCTTATGTACCTATCTCTAGTCAGCAGCTCTTTCCAGACTTTTGTTTGTTCATGGCTTTTGTTTCCCTGGAATTCTGTCTTTATATACATACATATGTATAATAAAATTATAGAATCACAGAATATCCTGAGTTGAAAGGGACACATTGAGTCCACACAGGACCAGCCAAGTCAGAGCATGTGACTGAGCACGTCGTCCAGATGCTTCTTGAACTCAGCCAAACTGGGTGCTGTGACCCCTTCCCTGTTCCAGTGCCTGACCACACTCTTAGTGAAGAGCCTCATCCTAATATCCAACCTAAACCTCCCCTGTCTCAGCTTCATGCCATTCCCTCAGGTTCTATCCCTGGTCACCAAAGAGAGAAGATCAGCACTTGTCCCTTTGCTCCCCCTCGTCAGGAAGCCACAGACCAGGATGAGGTCTCTCCTCAGCCTCCTCTTCTCCAGGCTGTGCAAACCAAGGGACTTGAAAGTCTTCCCCTCCACACCCTTCACCATCTTCATTGCCCTCCTCTGGACACTCTCCAATATTCTTTTGTCCCTCTTGCACTGTGGCACACAAAACTGCACACAGTACTCAAGGTGAGGCCGTACCAGCATATATATATATACACACACATAGATATATATGTGTGTGTGTCTGTATGCATGACTGCATGTATTTGTAGAAATATACATATGTGTATATATATTAAAAAAAGCATCTGGAGAGTGAAAAGCCAGCTACTCATCTTGGCAGTATACATCTGCAGGACCTCCATGCTAACCCTTAGAACTCACCTCAAAGTCACAACTGACAGCTCATTCATCACATGGGAGGGATGTAGCAGCATGGCAGGGCTGGTTGGAAATAGTTGGGGCCAGAGCAGTGGGGAGAAGCATTGTTCCAAATGCGGCTAGTAAAAAAGGGTCCTGGGAGGGCTGTTCTGGCAGGCAGAAGGTGGGGCTGAGCTTGTGCTAGAGAGATAGTTTGGCTCCTGCTAAGTCCAAGTTGGTGTTGTAAAAGTACTTTACTGCCAGATTTGCTTTCTCTCACTCCACCCATGCAGCTGCTGACTGTGTCTGAAGCTCATTTCCTTTTAAATTTTCTCTTTTACTCCTTTTCTGTTCTGTCTTCTCCTTCATTTTTAAGACTCACATAAAAAGTTCAGTCAGTTCAGCTATCATGCCTTCCTAAAGCACAAAGTTTAGGAAACCCATGGTATCACTGCCTCCTTTCTAGCCCAGCATAGATTGACCTCAGCTGCTGTTGGCTCTGGAAACCAGGTTTGAGCCCACTGCCATTTCAGCACATGCCTCCCTCTTTCCCTACCATGAGCTGCAGGTTTCTCCTTGTACTGTCTTCACTTTGGTTGCAGCCTGTCCTGGTCTGTTGGAGGTGAGGATTGGTATCTCTTGTCTTTCTACCCCACCTTTGGATATCTTTTGTAAAGCATGCGTCAGTCAGCAGGACAAAGCATTCTCTTCAAAAGTAAAAGGAATTGATTTAGGTATTACTTTATATTTTAAACAAGCTTTATGTTAGGTCATAAGAAGAATTCCTTTTTCTGGAAAAGTTCAGGCTTTGCCTCCAAGATTTTTTTAAAAATTATTTTATGAAAAGTGTTACATAATCAAACATTAACCTGTCCAGCTGCCAAAAATTTATAGTAGAAATAATGAATTTACAAAACACAATTTACATTTTATAAGTGAATTCAAGAATTTACTTATGAGCAAAATTAAAAGGTAAAATAATTCAATTTTTTAAAAATCTTTGTGAAAAATGTGTCCCAGTGCACAATGAAAAAACAAAAGGCATTTAGTATGGAGTGAAATGATGGTATTAACAATATAACTTTGACTAAAACCAAAATAATTTTGGAATGCTGACATCTGGCTCTCAATTCTGGCAAAGCTTTGGATGATCAGAACAACTTGCTTTTGAGTGAAAAGGACACAAAGAAGTGTTAAATATATAACAACATTACAAGGAATGGTAAAACCTGACACTCAACTAAACTATGGGCTTGACAGAAAGCCTCCTTAAGCTCCAGGAGTGTACTTGGTAATTTAGACATTAAACAAGCAGTAGTCATCTTACTTACAGGGGGAAAGGTTGCAACAGAGGCAATACTAATGCTGTGAGACTTACACCTATTAGTGAAGTAAGAAGCAGAGCTGTTTCATCCATAGATGAAGGAGGCATTGAACAGTCCTTCTGTCCTTCTCTCCCTTAGTTTTGGTGACTGCTAAAGGTATTTGCAACTTGTCAGTGTTTCAAACCATCTCTTCCACACCCACAGCGCTTGATAGCCTAAATTAGGTGTGTGTTCTTGCTCTATAATAAATGTGGAAGCATTTTGGAGTTTCTTTTGTTTCTCTTTTTTGGTGTTTGTTTGGGTTTTTTACAGCTGTACTAAAGCTGTTACCTCTTTGTCCGATCTTCCACCATTTTTCCAGTGATTTGTCTTTCATTTAGCAGAGCTAGAAAAAAACCACCTGAGCCATAATACAAGCTCAGTGACTTAAGAGTCATGTGGACTTTTACCACGTAAACAGAGAAAAATATCAAGGTATACTGGAATTCCAGAGTGCCTTCCCCTTCCCTTTTATGTACTTTGAATATATACTTACAAATCTTTTGTGTTGAATAGTTCTCTCTAGAACTTATTATTCATAAGAGTAATAAGTCTTTAGTTTTCTCTCTCCCTTGTCATTTTGTGCTATTCTACATCTTGAAGACAGCTTTCTGTATTAATATTCATAACTCATATTTAATTAACTTGTCCTTACTATTCAGGATGACATAGGATCTGTGTATGAGAGAAGTCTGACCAGCCATTTTGATAATAGCTCTATACTAGTGGCTCATTGCACTGGAAAAATTTGCATAATAGTGTCATCATGTTACAATATTATGCAAATCTTTGTCCACTGACTAGCAAACACTGCGTCTTAGCTATTGAGAGCTTTGAACATAATTCTTTCCTCATGACAGCACTCAGCTTAGCACATTTTTGTCCTCAGTCTTTTTTAGAAGCACAGTTTTGTAACTCTCCAATTCTAAAGAGAAAAATGAATTAGTGGTACAAAGGACCTTTTAAAGCCATAAACCAAGCACTCTTGGCAGAAACTCTCTCCACCTCTGCTTTTCCCTGTGACAAACCCCTGTGTTTAAATCTGAAGTTTCTCTCATTTGGAACAAATTACAGCAATGTTCCTATTAAATATTAATAACCGTCCAAACCTGCCCAGAAGTAGAATATTAAGTTTACAAAACACATTTAAAGGCTCATTAGAATTACTATCAACTCATGCCTTTTACAGAAAAAGGTTTTAAATCTCAATTACCTTAACAAAGGAAAAGATACAATCTGCAACACAGAACAAGCCACATTTTACCTATTTTAAGCAAGAAACCATAAATGCAGTTTTTCTGGAAGAGTTCAGCCATGGCTGAGGTTCAATCCCATTCAGAACTTCCATAAGAGCCAGTAAAAGGCACAGCTTAGTGCTTTAGAATACCTGCAGTTTCCTCGCTTTCCCTTTTAACTCCTTGGCCCTCCAACAGTCTATCACCAAGAAACATTTACGTGACTGTGGGTGAGGTCTTTGAATTCTCCATCACGCTGTTTAGTTTCTTCCTTGGGTCTGGTTGTCTAGTCAGAATCATTAAAGAACATCAGTTCTTCTGTCACCATCAACACATTGAAATGAAGCTGTCCAAAATGTTTCTATGTTAAAGGTAAAGAAGGGGAAAGGATAGACGGCACAGGACAGATTATGTCAGCAATCAGGTGCTGGAAGATTTTTTAAATTTTTTTTTGGTAGTTTACGGCATCGGAGTTCACTGCTGCATCCAGTCAGCTTCACAGAATCACTGACTGGTTTGGGTTGGAAAGAACTTCAAAGCCCATCTAGTTCCAACCCTCTGTCATGGGCAGGGACACCCTCCAGTAGATCAGGTTGCCCAAAGCCCCATCCAAGCTGCCTGTCACTGCCCTGCCCCCAGCCGGGAGGCTGCCTCTCGCTCTCTGTGGGGAAAAGGCATGGGGAAAAGGAAAAAAAGACAAGGGCAAACCTCATGGGCTGGGATAAGGATAGTTTACTGTGTCAGCAGAGAGAGAAATAACAATAATAGGGCTTTTATAGCAAAAAAATATGAAACTGATGATAGACAATGTAGTTTCTCACCGAACTGCACAACTCAGGCTGTACAGCTCATAGCTGTCCTGAAGCTGGACTGTCCCCAAAACCTGCATGTCCTGGAGCCATGCACTCCTCCCTCCACCAGCCCCCCTTTATGCTGAGCATGATGTAATTGGCATGGAATACCCTCTTGGACCAGTTTGTGTCACCTGTTCTGGCTGTGTCCCTTCCCAGCCCCCTGGGTGCACCCCCGCACACACCACCTTTTCGTTAGTAGGGAAATACGAACACCTGAAAAGTCCCTGACTGCTTGGCAACAATTAAAAACATCGGGTGTTATCAGCAGTGCTTTCACCCTAATTCCCAAACACGGCATTCTACCAGCTGCTAGAAAGAAATTAACTCTGTCCTAGCCAAAACCAAGACACTGGCCTTGAACACTGCCAGGGAGGGGGCAGCCACAGCTTCTCTGGGCAGCCTGTGCCAGGGCCTCACCGTCCTCACAGGGGAGAATTTCTTCCTAACATGTAATCTAAATCTTCTTTCAGTTTAAAGCCACACTCCCAAACAGTCCCTCTCCATCTTTCCTGTGGGCCACTTTCAGGTACTGGAAGGCTGTAGGAAGATCTCCCTGAAGCCTTCTCTGCTGCAGGCTGAACAAGCTTGTGACACAACAGTGATTCATGAAAGACCAAGGATCTGGCTGCAAGACTTTTAGACTTTACTGACTTCTCTAGTTTTTTCAAAGCTGATCTCTAATTAACAAGTCTTAGAACATGCTGAAAAATCTATTTTTCTATCTTTTAATTATTTCCGTTTCCTTGGGGAAGGGAAGGGATGGGAAGGGGAGAATATTTCAGTTTGGAGGAACCTACAATGATCATCTAGTCCAACTGCTACAGACAGTGAATATGACCCTACTGGGAAAAAAAAAAAAAATCACTAAAAATCCTCCTGACTTTATTTCTAAATTAACTGAAGTATAATATTACCACTTTGGATTTTCGATGCAATGTTGTTTCACTGGAAAATGCTGACTTATCCCAGTGAACTTTTGCTGAAGTTTATGTTTGTGTGAAAAATTTCACTGAAGCAGGCAACTGGATCAAATCCAATCCATCAAGGAATTACTGGCCAAAACCACAAAATAACTCCTACCAGAAATAGGTACTAGGTCATAGGTTGTAGAAATCCATGGAGTAACAGAATTGTAAAACATTGGCTGAAAAGACTGTTGGATATGGTAGGCTTGGCTATCCCAGGATGTCTTCTAGTTCATGTTTACAGGCCTGTAGAGCACAATCTACACAAAAGCACAAAACAAGCCATATCACTTTACACCTGAGAATTTGTGCAATCATTTTGAAGATTGCCTTCTATTACGTCACCCAAACACAACAGATTTTTTAAGAATCCAAGCAGAGAGAATTCTCAGTTTTCTGAGGACCTCACACTAATCTTAAAATGATGATTTTATTTTCTTTTGGCTTACTTTTTAATCAAGTCAAACAGTGGCTTATGGGATTCAGTAACATGAAAGTTTCAAGCATAATAGTCAGAGAAAAAAAATCTTACTGATTCTGTAAGCTGCAATAGTCACATTATATCCACGCTTATTTTTCTTTTAAGCAGCAAAATAGATCTTTCAAGACAGAAAATCTACATCATACAATTAGTAAATTAATTAACCATTTAGGAAGATCAAAACCCATTTATGCTGATCAAGTAAAAGGGGACAATTCTATCAGTCCTGAAGCTGAAATGTCGTCTCAAGAGCTCAAGTCCAGTACAAAAGAAAAAAGGAATGAAAAGATTTTGGCCTGTTCAGGTAGGAGGTCTGATTGACATGCCCCTTGCTTTCAAAAAATATACTGTAATTCCTATATGTATTACGAGGAAGAATCGTTTCCATACATTATTTGAAAAGTTTTGAATGCAATTCTTTCAATAAACTAAAACATGCTGTTATAAATAATTTCTAAAGGTAGGATTTATATCACATGTGATGTACTGTAATTAGTCTTATTCTTCAGCTGTGATTTTCAAACTACAGGTATTTTTCCAGTAATCATAGTTATTCTGTCTTAATGCATCATAAAGGAATAGGAAATTACAGTCTAATGGAAGCAAAAAAATGACCAGCTGTGAAATCTGTAGCAAGTATAATTATAATCAGGGCTGCATTAAAGCACTAGCTACTACAAAACCAGACATTTGGCTTATACAGTCAAAGAACAGTCTAAAACCAAATTGAGTGTAAATAACATTCAAAGAACTTTGGTGCCTATAGTGCAGCAGTGGCTACATTGAAGCAGTAGATGTTTCACGACAACAATTCTGCTTTAATTTATACCATGTGCTATTTTTTCTCTAATTTAAACTAAGATGCAGCTTCCTGGAAGTCACCACACTCTGTTACAGCTTATCCCATTCTTCCCAGTCTTCTGTCAAATAATTGTGGTTTTATAGTAGTTGTAAGGTTCATTAATTTATAAACAATATGGCCACACAGGTGCACATTTCTGTGTATATACAGGAAATATAAGTATGTCTAGATTATGATCATATGCATATAGCACTAATGAAACATACATTTTCCTCTATTCCTGTTATGATAAAAAGGATTTGTACACTTTCCCCAAGTATTATGTATTTATGTCAGGGATTAAAAAATCAAAATTTTCACATTGCACATTTTTGCCTGAAGTCCCGAAATTCTGACTGACCTCATAAAAACATGTGAAGAAGAAAATATACGCATTCATAATTTCTCTCATATGCATTTGATTATCTTCAAACGAAAAGGGGAGTTACCTTAAAGAATGTCAAACTCACAGGTATATATTAGGAATGCAAGCATATTAAGATAGTGTGGTTATTTCAGATTCATATATTATTTAAAAACTAAAACCAAATGTAAAATTAATGTAATGTAAATGACAGCAAATAAAATTATTCTTTTTCAATTACACATTAGACTAAATTAATTTAAAAAACTAAGTTAATAATCCCTTGATAAAGTAGCTATTACATACATAACAAAGTTAACATAATTCAGGTTCCTTAACCATGCCTCTCCAGACCTCTTTCACTGCAAAAGACATCTTTTTGGATGGCTGTGTGTTTCCCATGCATGCAATCTCTGAGTTTTCTGCTGCAACCTGAACAGAAAACTCCATAATCTTTTCACTGAATGTAACACAAACCAGCAAATTAACTGGAAATTGCATTATTAGACACTCAACCATGTGTTCTTTGATCCTAGATAAAAATTGAAGATTATTTCTACCCTTATTTGATTAGACTGTGGGACATGTTCTCTCACTGTACAGACATAACTGAATTATCATCCATCAGCTGACAAGCTGCTACTGTGACTGACAAGACAATCTGACAGGCAAATAAGACTGAGACTTGAATAAAGATCAAAGTGAGAACTGATCCCAGAAAAGAGATTTTTTTTTGTGATATAGTCTCTAATATACTCGGGGTGACGAAATTTTTTAAAAAATCTGAATTCTGGTCATATCACATGTAAGCTTGCTCAAAGACTCCTCCTTCAATGAAATAAAAAAGAGGAGGAGAAGTTGCTTGTTTATTAGTCACCTCCACATAACTTCACAGGGGTTCCTGTTTCAGCCCATAGCACATAGCTCAAACCAAAGTTCTTGATTTTGCTAAATCTAACTGGTGCTAACAGAGCAGGCAAGGAGGGGAAACAGCCCTTTCCAATCATCTGCCATCACAAAAAACAGTTCTGGAACACAACAGAACTCAATACTTGTACCTGGAAATCATATTCCATTCTAGAAGTGATGTTATTTGCTTTGGGTTTCAAAGTCACCTTTACTGATGAGCAGAGGCAGCAAATGAATGTAGAGTACATATAACTTTTTCTCTCCTTTTTTCCCTTTTAATCTTCAGTATGATGAAATGTGATATGTATGACACACCATTTTGGCTAAGATGGATGTACTACATCAGTAGACAGAATGAGGCATTCAAGACTGAGGACATACCTGACACTGAAGAAATATCAATGATTAATAGGATATGAAATCTGAAAGGAAGGAGGCCAATTATGTCCTTAGTTATACAAAAAAAATTAAACAAGCACATGCAGCTCAGTTAAATCCAGACTGACCCAAATCTAATGTACCAAATGAAAGAATTTAAATTTCGAGAAATTTATTTCTACTGACACAACATTTACCTTTTTTATGTAATGCAGTGTTGTATTTATGCATTGTATTTATGCATATATGCATTGTTGTTGTATTTATGATGTAATGTTTTTACATACTGCATATGTATTTATGTTTTTCTCTCTTTTAATTATATGCACTTTCATATACTTCCCAAACAAAAATTGTGTGGGGTTTGGGCTTTATTTTTTGAGAGGCTATTTCAGTGTTAGACCTTTCTGAAAGGAAACAGACCAGGAACAAAACCAACTCAAGTATTTATGGAAAAAAACATTGGCTCGTCACCAGATACTATATAGTAAAAGTTCAAGTGTTTGCAGCATGGACATTTCATAATAAAATACGACATGTACTTGACAATGAGATATAAGGAAATAGTAGATTCAATCAATAACTATTTAATACATTTAAATCACAAATTTAAGCAAAATACACTAAATTTAGTCACTTCATACACCCAAGCATAATCTTAATCTTACAGCACAATGTAACTAAACTTGGAGCAAAATTACTAACCACAAAAATGATTCTCTGCTCTCAAATCTTTTATTAGACCTACCATATGCTTATCTAAAATAGAAAAACTGGGATGTCAGAGTCACCCAGTATTTTTTGAGGACATGATCTGAATTAACAAGTCTTTGAAAACACTGCTAAAAATAAGCTGTTATCCATTCCAATAACATTTAGCAAAGTGTATAGCAACAAATCTGTTATTTATACACATGCATACACACACATACACACATATATAAAAGTCCCTCTTTAAAAAAAATATACAGGTTCAAACATAAAATTGTCAATTCCATTTTAAAAAGGAAGAATTTATGAATTATTACAGTTGGGTTGAAGTAATCTATATGAAATTTTGACTACTAGAATCATTTGGAATTGAAAAAATGGCAGAAAAGACTGGCATGAAGTAATTTACTTTTCTCAAATCAGCATTAATAATTCTTATCCTGGATTGCAGGGCTGGTTCAAAATCCCTGTGAAGACCAAGAACAATCTTTTATCACTTGTAAACCATAGAAAACAGAAAAAATTTAGGGTGGGGAATTTTTTGACTGAGACTATAATCCCTCTGACTGAAATAAGTTCCAGTGTAAAGAACTTTGACCAGAGACAAACTTTGACCTTGGAATTAAGTGTTTGAAGCAGAAAGACTGACTACAGTCTTTCTATACTGGGAGGTTACACTCCCAACACTTAGTGAAATGTTTGTATCTGATCGGCTAATCAGGTTCCAAGAATAAAACCCCACAGTTTTCCTGCCAGGCATAGGCACTATGCACTCATCATTTGTCCTGTCCATGATGTCAGTGTGCACTTACAGCACTTCCCCCTCCTGTCTAGCTGAAGGGTCCCTCTTGTTATACATAAATGTATTTGGAAACCACACACTAGGAACCCACGCATGTGAAAACCCAAGAAGCTTTCCTTACAAGCAGCTTTTGACACATGCTGACCATATCAAGTTCAGCACAAAACTCTGCAGCTACTGCCACTTGTCTCTTCTAATGAAAATTACAGTTCTGTGGTGGCCACAGTGTCAGTGACCACTTTCACACAGTAACCTCACAGTTACAGCACTTAGATCAGGAAGGTTAAAAAAGCATCTCAATGCCCTGTTCAGTCCAAGGCCTGAAGACTGTTTCCCACTTCTCAGGAAAATGTTCATATCTCTTGACTTCCCTCACCTAGTGAATGTCCTCTCTTGTCCCTGGCCTTAGGAACTACTCATTCAATGAGGCAGACACAGAAGGAGAACACTAATGTCTTCTAAAGACATGGAAGAAGATTAACTCCCGAGCCTGCAGGTTAGACTTTCTCCAAGAAGATAAGAAGAGGTGCTCTGACTCCTGGCAGCAGTAAGCACTTTTCCCATCCTGGCTAAATTTCCCTAACCACCACCACCTCTAACAAATTAAGTATAAAGTGGTTATATAACATAGAGATAACATAGAAGTCACTTAAGACCAGCAGATGGTTTCAAGCTGTGAATCCTGGTATCATGAAAGCAACTAATTCAGGACTGAAAAATTTCAGACCTATCATTCCCCATGCTTACTATTGCTGTTTTACAAATACCATCCCTCCACACCCAGCACCATCTGGCCATTTTAAGTTCTGGTCCTACATGTTCTGTCTGCACTAGGAAGCAGGCCTCTAGGGAAAATCTTGGCACATCTAAATCACTTTATGGACCTTTGTCTTAATTACTAGGGAAGGCCAGAGTAAAACCAATCTGCCAATCTGTGTTATAGAGAAGCATTAAAAAATGAAAATAAAAATTGTGTATGTAATAAATTTATATGAACACGAACGGTAAACAAAGCAACGATAAACCTCTCTGGTGTAAAACCCCATGGCATGTGCCATCACTTATACACTGGACAGTAGCCACTGAGCTGTGGACAGACTTCTTTCACAATCACTGCATTAAACTGGAACCTTTTCCCCCACATCTGACATGTGATACTGTACCACAGTTACTTAAATTTTGAATAAAACCAGAATGACCCAATCCCTAATTTAATCAGGAAACATCCCCCCCAATAGATTAGAACTTTTATTTTCAACAGTGATCCTTAGAACAGCAAGGGATTTTAACAGAGACCAAGATTTAAACTGTTTACTAAAACATGGACTCCTGCCCTGGAACCTGTAATTTTTAACTGGACATTTGAGCAGCCTATTCTGGGTAAGCATGGAAATTTACAGTTTGATCTTTAAATAGAATTATTTAAGCATGGACCTCGCTGCAAATTAGAGAAATATGAATAGCTCATAAGATGCCTATTTGATTTGCATAAGGGAGCAATAATCAAAGCACTGTTGCGGCTAAATCTTTGTCAAAAATTTTGTTCTTACATAAAGAAAAAAAGGAAAACATGCCATTCAGAAAATATTTTTAAAGCCCTTCAAATATCAAGAAACAGAGAGACGCTTAGTGACAATACAGACATGCACATGTACATTGTTTCCACATGAAAAGCACAGCCAGGGTTGCAGGAAAAGCAGTTACTCCTACTAGCATGGACTTTGCACAGGACTCTCATTATCCATCACAATCCCCCATTCCTTTTCATACGCCTTTGGCAGATCTGCTGCTTACACTGCGAGGTCAGGAAATACTGCCTCTCAGGGCCATTAGTTGCTCAATCATCCCTTCCAGCCTCATCCAAGTATTAGCTTTGTATTAGTGTGTGCAAAAAAATTAAATACCACGCTGGAGAAAGAGCATTTTTCAGACTGAGGGACAGTCACGGAGAATGACTCTCTTGTTACTGGAAACTGAGCTTTCCACACACTACTCACAGCTTCCTCTCAAGTGTAATTCAGTATCTCAACAAGATGTGCTATTTAACAAATGGGAACAACAGATTTAAGTTCAAAGACCTGGAGCTTGAACAGGAAATCACTATGTAAATCCAAGAACATTCTGCATGAGTAATTTGGTTTCTGATTTCACTAGACTGTTGGACAAAAAAATGGACTCTGAACTTAGAAGGCAGAGCTAAGTGGTGGTTTCTTAACACTGTCGACAGGTGTACCATAGTTGATTAATACTGGTCTTTCCTAAGATAAATATGGATGTATTAATTGGATGTTTTAACTCTTAATATATTTTTTCTGCTTTTCAGTAGGCCACTCTATTCTGTGTTATATATTCCTGGATTTGGTTGATTTTGTAAATACATTCCTATAAAGTAATCTGTCTCATTTACTGTCCTTTCTTTAAAGCTCACAAGACTATAATATCACAAAGCAATATTCTCAAAATTCTCAAAAGCAAAAAGTTAATAATTGCAGTTCCCAGAAATCTCTAGCATAGATTGCCTAGCATGTTGATCCAAAGCAACTGGTAGAGAAGGCAGGCTTTTAGATTCATATTGTTTTCTTACTACTTCATGTTAGATTTGTATTGCTTTCTGACCTATGGTGGATATTTACTTTTCTAATAGAGTGAGTATTGTTATCCGAGTTTAGCCTCAGCTACAGAGGCCTGGAAACCATTAGTCTGCAGAGCTCAGTAAACTGGTTAAAACAAATCAGGTTACTTCATAGATTACTTTTTTCTTCATATATAAAAACTGTTCTAAGACTACTATTATGAGTCATTTGTTAGACAGCTTTCTTTCTAAATTAGTACAAATAGGTACTTTTCCACATGATGTGTTCAGGAAGAAAACCGCATGAAAAATAAATATAGTAGCCTATTTCACTTATAATTTTTTTTTTCTTCCAAAATTTTTATAGGAAATAATTGCACTTAAACCCCACAGAATGAGCAAATATTTCTGAACCTAACATCAGTTTGTTTCTTGGTTTTGTTCATGATCTTACAGTTTGACTTTCTGTATTTTTTAGTGCGAACGTTTTCACCACTCACATTGAGTATTTCATTTCTTGCCTGCATAGTTCTCCTAACATTTACTTAAGAGATTTATTTCGAAATGTGAAAATATTGGGATTTCATAGTATCATAGAATCACAGGATGCATTAGGTTGGAAGGTACTGTTAAAAGTCATCTAGTCCAACCAGCCTGCAGTGATCCGCGGCGCCTTTCACTAGATCAGGTTGTTCAGAGCTTCATCAAATCTCACTTTGTGTGTCTCCGCGGTTGCGCCCTCCACCATGTCTCTGGGCAACCTGTTACAGTGTTTCACCACCCTCACAGTGAACCATACAACCAACATTTGCCTAAAATGGGCTGATGAATTCTGCTAATATTGGCGATGTTAAAAAAGAGTACTTTTGTCTTTTGAGAGTCCACTTTTTTCTCTTTGAGGAAGCACTAACCATTCTGAGGGGTGTCTTATTCTTATTCCTATTCTTTTTCTTATCATTACTATTATCATCATTAGTTTATGTTTGTAAAAATAGCATAACTAAGCTGATCTATCTTATTTAAAGTTTTTCTTTCTATACATTTTTTATTTGTTTCTTCTCATGAGACATTGCAAAGTTCTATATTTATCTGGATTTCTAGTAAGACTCTCATCAAGCCTACTGAAATACATGAGTCAGAATGTACAGGCTGTAGAATTAGGCTTACAGCACCTTCAGAATAATTTTAATTATGAAAAATTGAAGAAAAAACAATGCCTATTTTTTATTTTATTTAGTCTGCCTCTTCTTCAAAGAATAGATCAAACAAATGTGAATTATAATACAAGGGCATACTATTATTTCAATTGTTTTACTTTCTTAATTAAATATTTTAAAGGGGGAGCTGCTCAAAAGCATTTCATTATTAAGGTTCAGCTACATATTTTAATTTGACAAGAGTATCCTTATTTACTATTGTGTAAATCACCATAAAAATCATCTTGACACCAAACATTTAAAGTAACAGCTTTTTGTGTCCTTCAGACAAGGTATTGTAGGTCAGATGTCAGAGAATTTACAAATATTTGTACCAGCATCCACATTATATAACTTGATAAATGCATCTAATACGAGAAAAAGAAAACACCTTTGTGGGAAGAGATTAATTTATTTGTATTCTGAACTCACACAGAAATGCTATGATCTCTGTAGCGGAGTTTTCTTAAAATGAGGCAGTTTAGGTTAAAAACACGATTTTTTAGGACACAGTTATTCCTGAATTGGTACTATTAATTTTTCAGGGTGAGCAGGGTAATGAATTGATTTCTTCATGCTACAACATATCTACCCATAGCTTCCCACTAAGGGAGAAGAAATGATTTAGATAGTCTCCATTAAATGTGGGTGATTTATTCCAACTCAGGACCTCCACAAAAGCTCTTATGCAAAAATCTAAAAGCTCTTTCCATTTCCTGAAAAATACAGTGACATAATTCTCAGCTTAAGTATCGAGGCTACTCTAGAGAAATACTGACATTCCATATTTCCCTCTATAAATAAAATATATATCTAAGGAGTAAGAAGACAATAATATGCACTTGCAGCCTTTCTTTTTTTCTTTTTTTTTTTTTCATAGAGAAACCCCCTGAGGATTATAAGCAATTTGCATCATAATTCAATATGGAAAATATCCATCATCTCTGCATTTGTCCATGTCCTAAGCATACATGCATTTCTATCACTTTCATTGGTGATCTCAAGACTACAAATGCAGAATTCTGATGTTTACATAAAGTCTTTTGTATAAAGACTTGTGGACTATGCATGCAGTTATTACAGCAACTGTATTCTGCCAGAAATTTATTCTTTTTCTGCTACATTTTAGGAACTTTTGAGTTATTTACTCATGACATTTAAGCTTCCACAAGTACATGGGAATATATTGCAGTATAAATTTGATTCAGATCCAGAACAGGCAGCTTGGCACATTTCTACTGAATTACACAGAATGCACCCTTATAGAAATTAATTTGACATCATGATTGTATATATTTACACAAAAACCCACATTATGTAATTATTATGTCAGAGGGAGTGGGGTAGACATGATATAAATCTGTCTCATGCAAAGGGATCACAAGCACTTATCAAACAAATCTGATCCAGCAGAAGAGCTTATACAAGATCAGTGGTCTCTACATGCAGTAGTGTGGTGGCAACTGTGATTCAGCACTCAGTGCTCTATTTCCAGCATTGTTTTCTCAGAAAACCACAGCCTATCCTGAAAAAAACATTTTTATCATCTCTTAGCCTGGAGCATTTCCCCACTTCAGCAGAATTTGATTTTGCACTTAATGTTGGTCTAAAACAAGCTTTGAAGTGGATAGAAAAGGCCTGAGAGCTCATCCATGTGAAAAGGCTCTCTTGTACAGGACCTGATGGGCCTGAAAAATAAAGGTTCAGACGAAATACTGAGAACGGTTTCAAGCCTGCTGTTATGAAAATAGAACAGGCTTAAAGATCCGGAGATCTTTAGGTATGTCCATATAAATAGTTCTCCACACACAGTTGGTCAACTTCCTGTTAGTTTTATCTTTTAAACACTGACATCCTCCAAGTTTTGTCCTCAGTTGCTGATGGAGTTGGGGGCTGAAGGCTAACCGAAAACATAAATTAAGCTAGCACTTGGGGACAGGAAACTTAAAGTGTTGGTGTACTCCAATTTGAATACAGGGCCTAGAGAAGAGGCAGGAGTAAAACTAAAAGGTCAGCCAAAAGATTTATGAGAGGTCTGGCTGAAGTGCACAAGCAGAGGTGTACACATGCTGCAAGGTCAGATGCAGACTGAAGACAGGTAAAAGGAGAGGAATTCCAGCCACAGAGAAATGCAGGGTCCAGAGAGAGAAGCAGGCATGAGAAAAGAAAGGGTAAGAAAGTCAGGCATAAGAAGGTTGCAGGATCAATGCGACAGAAAACAAGATCAGAAATAAGGACACGGTAAAAACTACGCAGGTTGAGAGAATATGGTGCAGATGCTGATATACTGATCAGGACAGAAACAAAGACAGGGGCAAGAAACAAAAGCTGAATATAATCTAATCTAGACACTGGCTGAATAGCAATGGGAAAGAGTTCAGATTCCCTTGCAGGGAGTCAAAGTCATGTATATAGACCAGTCCTCACCTGTCTGGGCTGTGTTAGGCTGTCAGCTGCTAAGGTTGCTGGCTGAAGCTAGCTGAAATGCTGATAGAGACACTCTAAATGGCACACAGCTTTCATGTTTCACAAAGTGTTGCGGAACTATTCTTCTAAGAGTTTTTTTTATTACTTTAATAAAATAAGGATCCTGCATAAACAGAACATTAGATTCCATTATTAAATTAACTTCAAAGAAGTACGTTGGTTCATCTTAAGTCACATACATTGGTTTTATTATGGGAAATGAATACTGCTCGTACAAAACACTGCACTATCATATGTAAAAGGTTAAGGGAAAGAAGCTCCTGCTTCCTTGGGACAGCTGGCAGCAGGAATTCTGCAGAGAAATTTTGGCTCCATAGAAGTAAGGGCAAAGTTTCCACTGACTTTAAAGTGTAAGCATACACCTTGATTATAAACTCAGCCATGTGGCAAGAAAGAGTTGCACATCCCATGAAGTTATTGCAAAATGGCTGTACAGAAAATGTGCACCTACTGTTGGACTGGACAACAACAGTGTGCACCCCTCCTGCTAATGCCACATACGTAAATGGCTCAAGCACTAACACATTGCAAGAGTACAATTTATTTATATATATATATATATATATTTAATCAGGTATAAATATTTAATGTGTCTAACTTCGCTCCAGAGAGCCATGCTAGACCTAGTGGTAAAGATAGATGTACATGATGGGTTTGCAGTAGATTAAAAGCTATGACAGGTAGGCAGTAGCACAGGCAAAAGTATACTTCAGTCCTTAATATGGAAAATGGCCAAATTACTAAAGCGTTCATTAGGGAAAACAAGGAAAAAAACTGCCACAAGTCTCCTGGGATTCCTCACAGCTAGAAAAGTCTGTTGTATTCAAGCATCAGCTATTAAATACAGTTAATTGTGAGAACAGGCACTTGTTTTTATGGTCCCCTTTTTTCCTGTACCACTAGGAGCTGGATCACTAAAATTCTTAAATTGTATAAATATAGAGATGAAAAGTGTTTCATAAGATCTAGTTTCTCATTATTCTGTCCTGTAAACATGGTGAATACAAACCCTGGTTGGGTGTTGCAGCCGTATCATCAATGTAATCTGTGGTCAGCTTGTTCAATTAACTAGGTTCCAGAAATTTAAAAGTAATTCTTTAGTAAAATATTTGCTCACTTCTCATGCTGCAGAAATACACCAGTTACGCATACAAAAATGATGGTGGATCCCAAGTATTTTCTTCTAATTAATACTGCATTGCTAAATGTAGGTGTTTTTGACTGGTCTCAGTCATATCCCATAGAAAAGAAACCTGAAGTTAACACAGACATGGAATGAAAGAATCTACTGGAGGGTTCTTTAGTAAGGCAAAGCATTACCTCATAGGTCTTAGGGGAACACAGGACAGCAAAAACAGAATAGGGAAATTCTGATGGGAATATGTCGATAGGAATCTATGCTTTATTAAACCTAGTAGTTCATCTCTGGTTTGAATCAGATTTGCTATCTCAGAAGAAAAGTCATTTTTCCCAAACAATTTTTCTCCTTAATCCCTTAGCTATAATCCATCTGATTTGTGATTCTTCTTTTACCGCATCCTTCTTTTCTTACTGTATCCTGCAGGAAGCCATTACTGTGAGAGAATCACACAGTCTCTTCCTTCCCTCTGCTGCCCGTGAAGGAGATCTTGGTATGGACAGCAGCAGAGACAAGCCTGCTGCTCACCTCAGCAGAAGTAGGATTTCCATCTTCAATAATTGTTTCCTCCACACCCTTCACAGAGCACAGCTTCCCATCATATGGCAAGGGAGAGTGGCAAGCAGAAAGTCCTCATTAGAAAATGTCGGGAGTATGAGAAACATGGGAGTCTACACCTAGTCAAGTGTTAGGAAATCCAAACAGTTTTGTGGGTTTTCAAAATAAGGTTAACAAAAACATCAACTGATCTTTGAGACCTTCATTCTTGAGTATCAGAAGTTTCAGGATCTGATGCTTCCCATTCATCTTAGCCACTCACAGGACATGAAGAGGCAATTATTTCCTGGACGCTCATTGTCCACAGAGTAATTTATATCCCAGTAGAGTTAATCCATGTTTTTCCACTGAAATTAAACATAACCGTTCACAGTGTAGATGGCCATCTGCACATGCAGAACTAGTATCCAACTCTGTAATATACCCATATATTAATTACAAGATTAGGACTTTGCTCAGTTGCTAATTACTGAGGAGCAGATCTGGAACAATAATGAAAATAGTTATTCACAAACAAGCTAATTTAAATCTGATTGGAATGCAATTGCTTCTGTTCTCCTTTTATTGCCTCTTCCATAAATGTCCTTAAACTATTCTTTTCCTGGAAAGAAATGTCATTGCTATGAAAACAATGTAGAATCCTATGAATACGTGTAAGGAAAATATAGTTATATATATGACCTATGCCACTGCTTGCTCAGCTAGCTTTGTGTCTTCAGGCATGTTCTCATTACAAAATCACCATCTGGGAAAGGCAGAACTTTACCAGCATCTCTGAAAACAAAAAACAAAACAAACAAACCAAACCAACCAAAAAACCCAACCACAAAATCTGACAAACAAAAAACCCCAAACAAATAAACCAAAACCAAACCAACCAAAGAAGGATAAGCTCTGGGAGAGAAAATGCACAAAGATCCACTGATTTCAATTGTTGATCTTGACGAGATACATCAATGGGTTGGGACTAATGGCATGAGATTCAACAAGGCTCAGTGCTGGGACCTGCACTTGGATCACAAAAACTTTGTGCAACACCACAGGCTTGGGAAAGACTGGCTGGAAAGCTCCCTGGTGGAAAAGGACCCGGAGGTGTTGGTCAACAGACATCTGAAGATGAGCCAGCAGTCTGCCCAGGTGGCCAAGGTGATCAACAGCATCCTGGCTTGTATCAGAAAGTGTGGCCAGCAGTACTAGGGAAGTGCTTGTTCCCCTGTACTCAGACATGGTGAGGCCACTCCTTGAGTACTGTGTTCAGTTCTGGGCCCCTCACTACAGGACAGACAGTGAGGTGTTGGATCATGCGCAGAGAAGGGCAACAACACTGGTGAAGGCTCTAGAGCACAAGTCTGATGAGGAGCAGCTCAGGAAAGCTCATTGTTTAGCAGGGAACCTTATCACTCTCTACAGATACCTGGAAGGAGATTTTAGGCAGGTGGGTGTCAGCATCCCTAATAAAAAGGGATAGGACAAGAGGAAATGGCCTCAAGTTGTGCCAGGGGAGGCTTAGACTGAAGAGTAGGAAAATGTTCTTCACTGAAAGGGTTGTCAGTGATTGCAACAGGCTGCCGAAGGAGAGTGGCTGAGTCACCATCCCTGGACATATTTAAAGGACGTGTAGATGTGTTTCTGGGGTCATGGTTTAGTGGTGGACTTGGCAGTGTAGGGTTAATGGTTGGATTCAATGAGCTTTAAAGTCTTTTCCAACCTAAAGTATTCTATGATTCTATGATGCTATCTATAAGCAAGGGCCAGAACCACCTGGACAGTTATTTGAGAATTCAAATCCATTTTGCAGTTGATTTTTTCAGAAGTAATGCCTCATGGGATGATGCTTGCTAGAGCAAGAGTAGAGATCACTGAGAATACACCTGACCTGTTTGCCAAGCAGACAGCATCAATCAAGAAATGAGATTTAATGTTGCCTACGGCATGTTTCTGCTCATAGTAAATTAAGAACATCAATTTCACTAAGTATCCAGAATGCTTTCCACTTATTTGTAAGTGGGTTTTGTGCAAAATACATTTCTGGGTCAGAAAACGAGATACAAAGTGTACCTTTTGAAAGATACCACTGGTCTGCATTGTGAATGTTATTGGGAACATTCAGTATCTGAAGCAATAGAATAATACTGGGGATTTGTCTTCTGTCCCCAAATAACCTTTTTTTTTCAGAGTTATCAGCAAGAATTTTTTCTGAATCAACATTAACTAACATAGCTGAACCAGGATGAACAATGTTGCTTTGATTAAAAGCACTTTCTGCATTTAGTAGCACGGAGGAAACATTTTAAAAGTTTCATAAAAGGGAAAAATACAGGTCTTCACTGAAATAATTATATTAATAGTAATTTAAAAATAAAATCTAAAAATTATGTATAGGAAGCCAAATATTTTTAATTCAAAGAATCCCTTTCCCTGGTGGAAAAAAAGGGAAAGAAAAAATCCACTGTCAGTTCCTTTCAAATCAAGTGAAAATCATGCAGGTAGCACCAATACAAAATAGACCTTGAATTTTTAACGATTATTTTTTCAATAATTAAAATGCTCTTAATTTCTGTGACCCTGATGCAATCAGAGATTTAGAATATAATTTTTACTGCACTGATTGCTCCTTGCTCTACATATATTGCCTCAAATCAGTTTTCTGACACAGAACTGGCTTGGAAAATATTTTATATGTGAAAATACTTTGGTTGTAAGGTTTAAATAAGCTTTTAATCTACACAAGTCAGTACAGCAGACAACATAAATGCCTTTAGAAGTACCAAAACCTGAAATAAGTTCTCAGTTAATCCATGTAAAATAAGGTGGAAAAAAAAGAAAAGCAAATGGACTCTTAGCCGAGAAATATGCCTTCAGCAACCAGAAACACTGGGCAGGTGTTTTCATCTTGCCGTGTTACTGCCTGCACACTTACAAAACTTGCACTGCTGCTAAATGCCAGACTTTTGTTTTGATCCTCTTTTGTTCCTCTCAGAATCCTCACTTTTTGTTTTAAATACATAACAAATGCATGTACTGCAAATAGGGATTCGGTTTTAAAATAAAACTCACAATTGTTCTTGCTGCGTAATAAAGACTTTCCCAAAAATGTTTCTGAAATGTGTGATATTCTGTCCTGAGTATGAGTAGGATAGAGTTTATCTTCTTTCTAGTAGCTAGTGTAGTGCTGTGTTTGGGATTTATTTATTTATTCTTTATTTAAGTGAAGAAAATGAGAATATTCCAATTGCAATATTCATGTCAGGTGATGAAGAAGTGGCATCAGCACAATTGTTTGGGGGGATGCAGAGGAGAGCATTCCCATAGATAGCTCAATTCAGAAAAGAACCTACAGAGACCAGGTGAAAACAATAAAACTTCTACTTCAAATTTTGATGATATCAACCAAAATGCCCCTCCAGCTGATTTTTTTTTTTAAATTCTTTTTTCCCTGGACAGAAGAGCATCAAAATAATTACAAAATATCATCCATATTTCACTCTGACTAGAGAATGAACTGTTCCTCTGCTCAACTTAGATTTTCCCAAGAAACATTAAACCCCAAATCCAACTATGAATCATTAACAAAAAAAGTTCTTCTGGAAAGAGTTTTTATCTACTCTACAAGGAGAACTCAACTCAAAAAGTCTGGTTGAAAGTCCTACCCACTGTATCAAGCCAAGAGCTTGAAGATCCTTCCAAAATAAACTGTCCTTAGAAGGCAAATGAGGACAGCTGCTTCTCAGAAGGGAGTGACAAAGCTGGAAATGGAATGAGATTTCCTAACATGTAACCTACTGAACCCCATCTCACAGCTATTTGTGTTTAAGCCAACAGTCTTTCCTATCACTTTATTCTAATAATGCTTATATTAGGTAGATTTTACTAATATAACAAAATCCAAGTGGTTCACCACAAATACCAAGTCTGAGAAGGGAGTTAGATAAATTTAATTTTATTAAATTAAATTAAATAAGAAATAGAGTTGGTTGCTAAGAACCAGGGTTCCTCTCTATGACATGCAACATAGAGGAACACGCCTATGGACCTTACCAATTTGGGCAACAAAATTTGGCTCCCACAAGCCTGTCCACTTACCTGTTTTCCTATCACAGGCTGCTTTGCCTTCTATCTGCTGGCAGCCTGCCACATGCTCCCCCACTCAGGTTGTTCTTCACCCTTCAAACACGGCAAGTGCTTCCTGGGTTCTGCATTCCTTTCGCAGAGAAAAGGAGAGGACTCACACAAGAACTGTTAGTGAAGTCCAGCTCTTCAGTACTGCAGCACACAGCAGTGGCTTTCTTAGGACAGCCTGTAACTGAGTAGACTGAATCCCTGGGTGCTGCGCTATCCATATGGGACATATGTGACGTGGTTCCGTGGACAGTTTGGCAACAGAACCATACATCTACCACTGAGGAATCTCAGATATTAGTGGGCATGTAGAAATATTCCTGCAATACTGTTTACTCATAGTTCATACCGTAGCTATTAATTCTGCATTGTTACAGAAAAATTTGAGTGCTATATTTTCTGGATTCAATCTGCTAAATTTGCTAGGTTCAGAGCACATTCTCCCGCCCCACCCTCCACCCTCTTTTCTGAACACAATTTTAGATTTAATATTAGGATCCACACAAAGGTTCTTACTGCTCCTTGCCCACATAACCGCGACAGCTGCAAATCATAAAGATGTTTCTTCCTTTGCAATAGGCACTTAAGTCATCCAGACAGGAAATGGAAATGGTACTGGTGCTTTACTAAAGTGTAAATCAACTGATTATATTGATAATACTGATTTTTCTTTATAGATTTTTATTAGCTTCATTTTCTTGACTTTATCTATTGTAAAAGTAGCTGTTTACTACAGTTTAAAAGCTTATGCTGATAGTACCGATTTTATTCTACTGTAACAGTTGGCTGAGGTGTAGTACTTCTCACTTATACACCCGTAGAGATAATTTCCAGCGTCCTGTTCCACAGATGTAAGCAGTATATGCTTTGTAGTCTTAAAGAGAAAAAATTCATCTTTTTTTGCATGCCATGTCAGTGTAAACTTAGACATGTCAGGCAGTGAGAGAAATAGGGCTCACCCCTCTTCACATACCTATTTCAGTCTGAGTTACAGTGTAACTACAGGGACACAGAATTGAGGTAGTTCTATAGTGCTATACCTGAGCAAATGCACCCTGTCTCTAACCTGCCTCTATAGACATATCCTTAGTCACTTTTCCCCCCTACACCATGGCACACAGCAGGAAAACACCATAGCAGAGCTTCTTTACCTGCACACTGCACATAAGAAACTAACGGGATTATCTGCTGACATACCTATACCTTATCCAAAGCAACAGTCTCCATGTTTAGAAGACAAATCTTATGAGGAGTGGCTGAGGGAGCTGGAACAGTTTACTCTGAGGGGCGACCTCATCGATCTCTACAACTACTTAAAAGGTGGTTGCAGTGAGGTGGGGTTGTTCTCTTCTCCCTGGTAGCTAAAACAAGGGGTAACAGTCTGAAGTTGCGTCAGGGGAAGTTCAGCTTGGATATTAGGAAAAATTCCTTTACTGAAAGGGTTGTCAGATATTGGAACAGGCTGCCCAGGGAGGTGGTTGAGTCACCATCCCTGGAGGTGTTTAAAAGAAGAGTAGATATTGTACTTGGTGACGGTCTAGTGTTGGATGTAGTAGGGCTGGATAGATAGTTGGACTCAATGATCCTGAAGGTCTCTTCCAATTAAAACCATTCTACACAGCAGAGCTATAATCAAGAAAAGGGTACTGCTGGGATATTGATGTCAGCTGAGAGCACAATAATAACTAATTACTTCTATCCGCCCAAAACAGAACTATAGCAGAAAAAATTCATAATTTACAGTCAAGTGAAAAGAAACTTCCAGTTTTACAGAAAATTATTACAAAATTCTAGGAGCCATAAGAATTTAAATGCCATTTAAATGCCACTGCAGCAACTATTTTTCAGTAAATCAGCACTTCATACTAATCAGTTATGTTTCCACGGTTAATTTTAGAGTCATACAATATTTCAAACTGGAAGGGACCTTGGGAGGTCATCTAACCCAGCACCCAGCTTCATGTAAGGTCAGCTATAAGATCAGACCATGTTGCTTATAGCTGTACCCAGTTGGATACTGAAAACCTCAAAAATAAGACTGCACAAGCTCCTAGGGCAGCCTGTTTCACTGCTTTACTGTTATTATGGTGAAAAAGGTTTTCATTATATTGAGCCTGATACCTCCCTATAGGTATGGGAAGTCTTCTCTGGGGTGCCTCTGAAACCTTCTCTTCTCCAAGCTGAGCAAGCCCAGGTCCTTCCATTTGTCCTCACAGGGCAAGAGCTCCAGCACCCTGGACATCTTGGCAACCCTCTGCTTATACCAGTATGTTAGCATCATTCTTGTATATGGGAAGGGCATGGGGAACTGAACACATCACAGATACAGTTTAACAAGGAGGGGTATGCTCCTGTCCTGCTAATAAGAGTCCCCAGTGTTACAGAATTCTTTTATAAATTTCCCAGCAGCACTAATGGTGAATTAAAGACCAGACAACACATGCATTGTATACAGTGATTTGAGTTGACCAACAGGTAAAATTATTTTTAATTGTTAAAAGACAGAGTCAGTTGAAGATAACTAAGGAATACTGTTGAACTTGAATCCAGGCTAAACAGACATGGATCTCTCAGCCTTTCCTCACGAGAGAGATGCTACAGTCATAGCCCTCCACTAGGCTTTTTCCTTGTCTTTCTTGAACTTAGGAGTCCAGTACCTCAACCTGCTGGCTACCCTCTTCTTAATGCACTGCAGGTTTACCATTGGCCTTCTTGGCCCAAAGGGCACACGTACTGAAATAATACACATTCTTCAAATGTCTTGCTGAAGTTTAGCTAGACTGAGTCAAATTACAGCCAACACAAGCACAGGTTGACACATTTAGATTCATCAATTTTGCAAGGAAAGTTGAATCTGCAATTTGCCTCAAATTTTACTCCTTGTATGTATCAGTAAACATTTCTAAGAAATTAGGAAGTTTAAAAAAGAAACCATGAGGGAAAAAACAAAACAACAAAACTAAACAAAACATTTTTCTTTTCAGTTTCTTTAATCTTGCTGTCTTGCATTGATTGAATACTGGAATTGGATTTTTTTTTCCATCAGAGATATTTCTTAAACTGTTCCCTCATCATATTCCAAGAAAACCAAAAGCCCTTAAAAGATTTTAATGGAAAAACACCCCCACCAACAAAAAACCCAAAACCAAACCCGCAACAGCAGAGAGAACTGGAACAGTCATTATATCAGCAGCAGTGAGAACTCATTTGGGATGTGAAAGCTACCTAATACCTGCTTTGATTCTACCACATCTTGATTATAGACAGAAATTCTATGCAGAACCTGAGAAATCATCCTCTGAAATCATCCTCTTATTTTCACAGAAACAACCCAGAATTGCCAGAAAATGCTCTTCACTCTCTACTGTCATTTATTCTACAGCTAATATATCTGTCCACTCTCAGGTTTTGATGCAGAAAGCCAAGGTTTAGCAGGATTTCAGAAGTTGAGAGTACTTCTAAGCAGAAGATAAAAAGATCAGGGAAAGATGTCATGATTCCCAAAGCTTAGGTGATGTTCTTTTGAGACTAGCTATAGTTCAAAGATAAACTGGAGAAGCAAATTATTATCCTGACTTAAAACCACAAAAATATGTTGTTTGGTTATATAAAAATATATGTGGTTTTATTAGACAATGAGATCTTGGAGAAACAAGCCAAGAAAGAAAACAAGGAAAAAAAAAACCCAGCATCAGCTCTTAGTGATTTGGTATTATTAGGAGTGGTTGCCCTTCATTATGACACGGGTGTATCTCTCATTGATCAACAGAGCTCCATCCCTGCAGCAATGGGCAAAACCAAAGCTTGAATGTTTCACTATACATTTAATGTGGAAACAAAATATACAGCTTAGAATAAGTCACTTCTGTTCCGGCAGATGACACAAAGAAATCTCAGATTTGCTTACTTTGGTCTAACAGTAGCTAGTGTTAATGAATTAGGCTCTACGGGCAGTGTCAGGACATGGGCAAGGGAAAGACACTCTTGCCTTTCAACATTAGCCTCTTCTTGAGGCAGCACCTCTGTTACAAAACTACTTGTTGTCCATAATAATATACACCTGATCACCACAATAATCATATCAATAATCCTGTTGAGGACTGTCGCCCTTGTGGTTTAAAGGTTGAAAGCACAAAGAAGCCGATGCTGCAAAGTTTGTCAGTCACAATTAGCCTGAGCAGCGAAGGCAGGAATGAGTGCTAAACTGCCCCACATAGTACAGTGATTTAATTATATGCAAGAAGCAAGATCTTTCAGTACCTTATGAATATGAAAAATTTACCTTGTCCTTGTTTTGTTAATCTAATTTGAACTGGTGAGCAGTTCTTTCTTTTCATGATAACTGTATGACTTTTTATCAAGTCTAATTATTATGTCTAAAATAAATTGGGCCTTCAGAAAGTCTATATGACTCTGAAGTTTCTACCTGTGTAATACAACTTGCTCATTTAGACAGACATAACAACTTTCATGTTCACAGTTTTTGGAATTACTCAGTGGCAATGAGGACTAAGGAAGATTATTTTCAAGCATATTAGCTGATGTGTTAATTGGTACTGCACTAGATCCTATTTTCATGGAGGTCAGGGTTGCTCCACAAAAGCCAAAGAAATAACACACATTTATCTCAGCTGGTCAACTAGCATACTACTGTAAAGCTCTGTGTTGCATAAAGTTAATTTATTTTTAAAAAAGCAGTCCCAATCTGCCTCACACTTGGATAACTGATGAAAGAATTTGGAAACACCAAAAAAAAAATTTCTATAATGAAGCTGTAACTAAAATGCCTTGAAAAAGTCTCAAAAGGGCATGGCTGGACAGATTTTTTAAGTGGATAATAACCCCAAATAATTTACACCTCTGTGTGGATACTGACTGGATAATGGATCTCCTTGTCCACATTGATTTGGTTTTGGCAGAAATGTCATAAAGGCAGTATTTTTTATTTTTTATTTCATGGAACATATCATATTGCTCAGAGTGAATAAGCTTAAATTCCTTTGACAGAATAAGCAATGATACTTATGTCACACTGACTATCCTTAAAGTTTGTAAGGGATCTGTGTTGCCACAGAGACTTCAGTATGTGTCTCTTATCTACCCCGTACAGAAGGGATATTTGTCTACATCAGGTGATAAAAATAACTCCTTTCCAGATGTCAGCAGCTTCACACTAATCTCTGCACATTGCTGCCCCAAATTCAGGAGTGTTATAAAGAAGTCCTGAGGCACCAGTTCTACTGAAGCATCTGCACACTAGTCTTGTTCCAATTGCTGCCCCCACTGAAGACCACACACACACAAATGTACCCATGCCATTCACAGTTCACACACACCGTCACTCCATATCCCAGTGACAGAAAGGCTTTACAGAAAAACTAAAGAAGGCTGTGTTTAAAAATTGAGATTTTTAAAAAATTAATAGTGGTTCCCTCTCATCTGTGCTATATTCCCTTTTTAAAATCCCATCACTGCAAACACAGAGATCCGATAAAGATCAGAACAATTGTAGGAGGGGGAAACTAATGAGCTAGTAACTGAAAATGGAGCAGACTAAATCAGCTACTCCCAGAATCCACCCAACGGGAATGATTAGTGCTGTTAGTTCCACTTAATACCATTGTGGAGTTTGACCTTTAAGAACTAAAAATGTGAGGAACAAACATCATGTTTGGCTTATAATGAATATGCCAAACTAAGCAGCATCACTCACTATGAAGTCTTGAAAGGCAGCAGGGAAACCAAAACACTGGAATATAGAATTATTTCTTAAGATCAGTATTTTCCATTTTCCTTGTCCTTTTTCTCTAATAGTGGCAAACATGAAAATTTGGGTTTTGTTTTAGCATGAAAATAGTTCAGTGACTTTTGCTATTCTATGGGAAATCTTTGGGAATTTAGCTAGAAATTCTTCACTATTTAAATAGTTCCATGTTCTTCTGTTACCAAACCATCCTTTTAGGACTGACACCGATATTTATCCCAATATAAATAGCTAGCATAAGTTCTACACACTGTTTAGGTACACCTAACTTCTACAGAAGTTTTATGGTTAGGCTTGTCATCTAGCATGTCCTATGTAGCAAAGGACTGGGGAGAAATGCTGCTTTAAATAAAAGCTATCAAACTTCTCTGCCAAGCAAAGTATTCCCTGCCCACTGAATCTTGCATATTCAAATAACAATAGAGAATAACACTGCAAAGTTATTAAGCCACAGTACTTCAAAAACTGCTTGCAGGTAATTAAAAGCCCACAGTAAAGTAAGGCAAAAACCACATACAACTCTAATTTTGTCCTGTAGGTTTTAATAAGCTCATTAGCAATCACATAGGAAGGCCATATGCTGATTACTTCACAGATGTTTGGAGAAATCAATGGCAATGGGTGGAAACAACATCAAAAAGCAAGAGAAAAGCTGAGGAGTGACAGCTTTGCTCTGCAATCCTGGACAAACTGTGATAATCTTCCGTGTCTCGGGTGCTCTGCCGATGTTATGGGAAAGACACCACTATCTACTTTATTGCAAAAAGCTTGTTGCCAGTAGCTACAAGGATATTCCAAGAGGTTCAGGATACTTGTCCGAAGAGTGGAAAAACCATACTGATTCCATGTTTCATATCTGCTAAGTGCTGAAAAACCCCTCTTTATCCAGTGTAACATGAGGCACTCAGAAATATATAGCAATGAGAGGAGACACTTGAATGTCTGAGAATATTTTCAGAAGGCAATAAAATGCCACAGCATACTTCTGCTCCTAAATATGGTTTGTTCTCTCTTATTTCACCCTAACTAGCTGCTATTATGACTTTACTTCTTTTTCTGTAAAAAGAAGATGCCACCCTAGCCCTAATCTACATGAACAGGTGATGTGTGTACAAACAAGAAGACTAACATGTCCTGAAGGTGTAACAGTGTGCTTTGAAAAGCTTCTTGAGTCTGTAAGTGCACTGCTCAGCTAATATTATTCCTCCTCCTTTGCTTCTCAGTGGGGAACCCAAAGAGCATTAGCATACCTCACAAAACACAGAAGAAGAAAGAAACATGTACATTCATCTAATAGCGATACTTCCAGATAGTCCATCACAAATTAGAAATCCAGAAATATATCAGTATGAATTTTTCTCCTATTCTGAGGATCTTCCTTCACAGAGTAGGAAGTAGTTGCTTGCTTTCTCCATGTTAATTCTTATGATTTTTTCCCTATGCAGACTCAATGCTACACAGATCATATTAAGTGGACAATGTAACCGCTCACAGGTAGCTCTATATGTAATTAATGAGTGTCTCTAAGTGGTTGGACTCTAATAACATTTCCAGGTCCTCTGTCATAATTAACCACATGTGTCTGCAGGCACATGGGTATAGAATGGGATTTGAGAACAGGCAGCTGCCACCAGGAATTAATTGTTACTAGGTAGAAATATATTTAGCTGTGACTCAGATGAGATGAGCTGATGGTAAAATTTCAAGCTGAATGATTGCAGATGCAGATGTCTAAGGGGTAGGTAATATGGACCTGGTCTTTCAGTATCTACTTGCCTGAGTAACCTCTGTATTTGCAATACTCTAATTCATGCGACCAGGAAACACTCACATAGAGGCTGCAGAACTGAAATAAAAATCTGATGGTTAGGATTTTCACTTGCAAGGGATTTCAATTTTGGATGCTCCTGACAGCAGGAGGGAGTACAAGGACAAAGAACACAGTTTCTCTTGAACGCATACTCATGTATAGTAGAGGCGAGGAGCTTGTTATTTTCATGCAAGTAAGCAGCTTACTGGCGTGGAGGCCAAATAACAAAAATGAGTTATAACTCTCCCTTTTGAAGAGCCCCAGAAATAATTTTGAAAAGACAGAGGAAAGCTAAGATTTGTGCCAAAGCCTATTACAGACTGAAAAAGAGAAACCCGAAACAATTAGCATCACATGCAGCTCATTTATTTAAGGCATATGCTGCAAAATCTTGGCCTGCATTCAAGCAAAATGCCTGGCTTTTAGTAAAAAAAAAAAAACCACCCCCAAAACTATTTAAGATTTCTGATGTAGAACAATATACAGGGCAATTAAATTGCAGGTCAGGTAATTAACAGCAAGAAGAATGGCAGCAGGCTTTAGATGGTGTTCTCTGACAAATATAAGCAAATCAGAACTTGGATTGGTGAGCAGAACTCACCGAGAGAATATCTTTTTCCGAAGCTATGGTTATGAAGCACAGATTCCTGCTCGCTCCCATGGATAACTGAAGAAAACAAAGAAATCCTTGCCAGATCATTTAAAATTCTTTATTGACCTCAACTATTGCCCCAGGAGTCCTTTGGCTTCCTAGCCCATGTCAAAGATGAAACACACACAGATCTACAAGATTTGGGGGAAGAAGACAACTATTAGACGTGGCTCTAAAAATAATCATTCTAAAATTTTAAAAGGCTTAAGCAATCATGTAACCTCCTTAGCAAGTTCTTTATGAGGCACTATGCCACCGACTGTAACAAAAGCAGTTCTTGCTTGTGAAAAATCATGCCCATAAATGCTTGATAAAATAACTAATTTAAGGAAGTACAGCCTCTTTCTCCATGGGAAGCATCCATCACAAATGCCATCTCTGGCAACTATTAGTGGTGTACAGAGAGTCTTAGATCAGCCTGCAACAAGTATTTTGACCTGTTGACCTATGTTTGAAAGACTGGAAAACACAACCTCAATCCAAAACCAACTGTATTCTCTACTCTAATCTATTCTCACGTCTCCAACGTTTTGTAAAAATATATAAAACTTTTTTTTCTATAAAATGGATACGTGCAGCTATCCATACAAGTGACATTTGTAAGCTTTATCTTTTTTCTTAAAAAATCTGCCTTGATGTCTACTCTCTTTCCCACCCTTTTCCCAAAAATTTACAAAAGCTGATAAATTCATGTCTTCCTGACTAATAATTATTAGTACCCACCTTAATTTTTCTTCTGAAAAATCCTTTTCTTCACCAGTGAAATCCTGAGTGAGAACATAGGCACCTTGTTCTAATAAACAAAAAATGCCTTAACGTTATTAAACACTGGCATCATCTCAGCAATGGCATCCAACTAAAGGATGCTTCTGCATGCATAACACTGATTCATCAGTTAGTGTCTGTCTCCTTAATATCATTTGTGCTACTCATAACCTGCCCAAAGTGCTCTGGTGGTCATTAATTTACAGCACACAGATTTTTGCCAAAATTATGAAAAGCCATGACTAAATCAAGAATAATATTTCAACCACTAGCTGTTCTCATTGTCAAAGGTATCCCTTTGTTTTTGAGCTGCTAAGGGTAGGATTCAGACATCTAAAATATACACATATATTTTCCTATATTTTAGGCCTATTTCTTTCTCAGTTTAATAAAATTGCCAAAAAGGAAATCTTTACAGGGAATTTTTTCTTTCAGAATGTATTTTAGCACAGAATATATTACATTCTGAGGGCAGCTATTTCTGGCCACCAGTTACAGAGCCATAGTGGACTACTAACTTCAAGCTGTAGTGGACTACTATCTTCAAGCTGATACCTAAATCTTAGCTGACTAAAACCTTAAGTTTCTGATTTCAATTCTATGTTACTTCTCCCTACCCCATTTTCCAACATAAAATCTGGATCTACACCTTACTGAGCTTGTTTACTTGGGTATTTTCACTTTGGTGAAGCAACACTGATGTATATCAACCAGCAATCTGTGCTTAAATGTGACAGCTACTTACAATTCCAGAATAGATAAAAAGAAAAATCATTATTTTATACTTTTCTGAAGGCTTTCTTGTTTGAACTACTCAGGAGCAGACATCTCCAGGTTTGGAAGTTCTGTCCACAAGCTTATCAGATTTAAAAAGCTGTGGGGAATTCTCATCAAGATAGGTCCAAGAAACATCACTCGATTTAGCCATGGAAGAGAAAATCGTCTGATATAATAGTCAGAGGTGATCTGTCCTATAACGTAGCTGCTGACACAGTCACAACACCTGATAAAACTGTGTAGATCTTGAAATTAACATAGCATTGTCAAAATTCACCTGCTTCCTCATTGTAATGAAGCAAAACTCTTCACAAAATCTTTACTTCATTTTAAGAAATTTGACTGTATTATTTGCAAGAGATGCAAATTACAGGGAAGTAGCTAAGTTAGGTTTACAGGTGATTCAGTTCTAGATGAAGGACTGTCAATCAGTTAAATTAAAACCTTCAAGGGCATTAAAAGTTGTTAAAACTTATTTCTTTTGTCCCCCCTTATTCAAAGCCAGGCTACAAAAGCCCTTCCAGAAACAGAAAACAGAGCCAATTAATCTCTAAAATGCCCTAAATGTCTGACAGCCCTGGAGATACAATTTGGGTTACCAAGAAGATGAATCAGAGTAAATCAACGCTGGTTCTCTTAGATATGAAGCGAACCACTAGAAGTGGTCTGCCATAGAGGAAGATTCATTGTATTATTAAAAGTTGTATGTGATAAAAAATGTATGAAACAGTCAACCACATTTAAAACCCTTGTTCATACACCACCGACAAAATCCACATGGCAGGCAGAAAAAAAATTCCTCTATTACTTAGGTCTGAAGGTATATTTAATGAGACAAATCAATGGAAGACGCAGCAATGGACATTTTATGCAGTTGACCCTACCTATTTTTTAAATTGCTAAAAGAAAATAAACTTCCAGCATTTAAAATTCATTCTACATAAGCCACAATTATAAACTCATATCCTTGTGTCACTGGATGGCACCTGTGGATTTAACTACATGCTTCCAAAAGAAACAGTCGCAGTAAAAGATGAGTGCTACTCTTGAAAACTCAAGTTCTCATTAAAGACATAGATTTGTTTCTGTGTGCTGAAAGTTATGTTTGGGCAAATCGTTAGTGGTAGGAAGTGAATGCAGAATGAGCCTGTTTCCTAAGAACTTCTGTAGATAGGGAAAAAAAAAACCCAAATTACCATTGTGCTTAGCAGAGTTTATCTAGAGTTGGGCTGTAAATCCGGCAAACCCACTGGGTACTCTTTATGTTTTCACTGTACTACATGGAAGTAAATCAGGTAAAAAAGCAAAAGGGAAAAGAAAAAAGCCCCAGACTTAAAACAGTTTAGAAAAACATTGCTTGTTTCTACTTTGTGAGGGCTGCCATGCCGTGCTCCTGGTTCACTGTTTTGTATTTTAGACCCTTTGTATGGTACAGACACTATGTGCTGGAAACTTTGCTTTCCAAAGCAAAGCACTGAGACAAAAAGATGTATTAGATGAATGTGTGTTTATCACTGTCAACAGACACAGCCCCTAGCATCTTTCCAGAACATGTTCAAAATAAAACAGTCCCCTTATCCAAACCTAAGCCAGTCTCGCCTGAAAACCTTCTCTCACTCTTATAAAGGTGTACATACTTACTTATTCTTTTACATTCAAAGAGAAGGAAAGTCATATAATATTACTGGCAACACAATATGGAAAATATGAATTAAGTCCTGAGGGCTGTACCATCAACAGAGTGAACCCCATGGTTTATACAAAGGAAGAAGAAAAAAGAAGTTAAGAGCTCAAGAGATGATGGTTATCGCAAGTCAGGTAGGAGATTGCCATGTTCCTGTTTGCAGAGGGAAAATAGGGGTTTCTAAGCCAAGGTTACTCAATTAAATTTTTAAAATTTTTTTTACATTTTTATTTCTAGCAAAATACACAGGTTCGACTAATAAGATAAACTATTAACTTTCCCTCATTTTGTTTCCTTGCTTACATGTCTGATAATGTATTTTATCTTTAATGCCTGGCTGTCCTACAGGATACCACAGGCCCACATAGGAATGGCTAAGGACCACTGCACTGGGGTCTAGGATTTCTAAAGGAATTCAAAAGGAAATAGGCTGTGATATTTGAGATTTTAAAAATCACAGAATCACAAAACTGTAGGGGTTGGAAGGGAGCTCGAGAGATCATCGGGTCCAACCCCCCTGCCAAAGCAGGCTCCCTAGCACATATTGCACAGATAGGCGTCCAGACGAGTCTTGAATATCTCCAGAGAAGGAGACTCCACCACCTCCCTGGGCAGCCTGTCCCAGGGCTCTGTCACCCTCACTGGGGAAAAGTTCTTCCGCATGTTGGTGCAGAACTTCCTGTGCTCCAATTTGCAGCCATTGCCCCTTGTCCTGTCCCCACAGACTACTGAAAAGGGGTTGGCCAATTCCCCCTGCATCCCATACTTAAGATATTTATAAACATTAATTAGGTCCCCCCTTAGTCTTCTTTTCTCCAAGCTGAACAGCCCCAGCTCACTCAGCCTTTCCTCATAGGGGAGATGTTCCAGGCCCTTAATCATCTTCGTAGCCCTTCTCTGGACTCTCTCCAGGAGATCCCTGTCCTTTTTATACCAGGGAGCCCAGAACTGGACACAATACTGCAGGTGAGGCCTGACCAAGACAGAGTAGAGGGGGAGGATCACCTCCTTCGACCTGCTGGCCACACTCTTCCTGATGCATCCCAGGATCCCATTGGCCCTCTTAGCCACCAGGGCACACTGCTGGCTCATGGCCAACCTGTCATCAACCAGGACCCCCAGGTCCTTCTCCACAGAGCTCTTCTCCAGCAGGTCATCCCCCAGCCTGTACTGATAGAGATGGTTATTCCTCCCCAGGTGCAAGACTTTACACTTGCTTTTATTACACCTCATCTGGTTTCTCCCTGCCCAGCTTTCCAGCCTGTCCAGGTCTCGCTGGATGGCAGCGCAGTGTTCCTGCGTGTCAGCCACCCCTCCCAGCTTTGTATCATCGGGTACTTGCTGAGGGTGGATGCTATTCCCTCATCAAGGTCGTTGATGAAGATGTTAAACAGGACTGGACCCAACACCGAGCCCTGGGGAACACCGCTAGTCACAGGCCTCCACTCAGATTCTGCTCCACTGATCACGACCCTCTGAGCCCGGTCTGACAGCCAGTTCTCAACCCACCTCACTGTCCACTCATCTATCCCATGATCTCTCAGCTTTTCTGTCAGGATGTCATGGGAGACAGTATCGAAAGCCTTGCTGAAGTCAAGGTAGATGACATCCACTGCTCTCCCTCCATCCACCCAGCCGGTGATGAGATCATAGAAGGCTATAAGATTGGTCGAGCATGATCTCCCCTTAGTGAATCTATGCTGACTACTCCTCATGACCTTCTTCTCTTCCAGTTGCTTGGTAATAGCATCCAGAACAAGTTGTTCCATCACCTTTCCAGGGACAGAAGTGAGGCTGACTGGCCTATAATTGTTAGGATCCTCCTTCTTGCCCTTTTTAAAGACTGGAGTGATACTGGCTATCCTCCAATCCTCAGGTACTTCTCCTGTTCTCCAAGAGCTGTTGAAGATGATAGCAAGCAGCTCCGCAATCACTCCCGCCAGCTCCCTCAGCACACATGGATGTATCCCATCTGGGCCCATGGATTTGTTTGCATTAATCCCTTTGAGCCGCTCCTGGACCACCCCTACCTCAACTAGAGGAAAGCTCTTCATTCCCCAAACACTCCTACTTTCATCCAGGATCTGCGGGTCCTGAGGGGCCTTTGGAGTGAAGACCGAGGCAAAGAAAGCATTCAGTATTTCCACCTTCTCATCATCACCCGATACCAAGACACCCGCCTCATTCAGCAAGGGACCTACATTATCCCTGGTCGTCCTCTTACTATTCACGTATCTGAAAAAACTCTTTTTATTATCCTTTATGTCCCTTGCCAGTTTCATCTCCAAGTGGGCTTTAGCCTTCCTAGTCGCATCCCTACAGGCCCTGACAACATCCCTATATTCCTCCCAGGTGCACAGACCCTGTTTCCACAGTTCATAAACCTTCTGCTTCCCTTTGAGTTTACTCTTTAGCTCCCTGTTCATCCATGCAGGTCTTCTGCCTCTCTTTCCCGATTTCTTACTCAAAGGGATGCACCTATCCTGTGCTTGGAAGAAGTGCTGTTCAAATGCTAGCCAGCTCTCACAGGCTCCCTTGCCTTCTAACAGCGTAGCCCACGGGATAGCTCCTAATAGGTTGCGGAAGAGATCAAAGTTAGCTCTTCCAACATTCAGGGTAGCTATCCTGCTTTTTGGCTTGCTTCTTCCACTCAGGATCTTGAACTGGATCGTTTCATGGTCGCTTTGTCCTAAGCTGCCCGCAACCTTCACCTCTCTGATGAGCCCGTCCTTGTTAGTAAGAACAAGGTCCAGCACCCGCCCTCCCCTTGTAGGTTCCTGCACCGTAGCAGGAAATTGTCCTCAACATACTGCAGAAATTGTCTGGACAGCATACAACTGGCCGTATTGCTTGCCCAGCAAATATCTGGGTAGTTGAAGTCCCCTATATGGACCAGGGCCTGGGATCTCGAGGCTACTTCTAGCTGCTCATAGAAAGCACTATCAGCCCGCTCCTCTTGATCAGGGGGCCTATAGCACACACCCACAACAGTGTCACTCATACTAGCGTGACCCTTGATTCTTACCCACAAGCACTCGACTGATGGGTCATCTTTCCCCACGTGGAGCTCAATACATTCAAGCTGCTCTCTCACATAAAGAGCAACTCCTCCACCTCGCCTCCCTAGCCTGTCCTTCCTGAAAAGCACATAGCCATCCATGACAGCGTGCCAGTCACCCAGGCTGTCCCACCACGTCTCTGTGATCGCAATGAGATCGTGGCCCTGTGACTGCACAAAGATCTCTAATTCTTCCTGCTTGTTTCCCATGCTGCGTGCATTTGTATAAAGGCATTTTAGTGGGGCAGCAGGTGCAGGTATCCTCAGCAGATCACAGCTTCATAAAAAGCAGGGAAGCTTTTTTTGGAAGAAAGCAAAGAATTGATCTGTTTTGCAGGTAAATAAACATTTTTTTACAGTCTTGTTGGGTCAGCTCAAAAGTATCAAAAGTTGGTATCCTCTGTAACAGTGTTGATAATTAAATACATAAGGAAAACTGTAGCAGCAAGGTCAACATATAAGACAGCTCTTTTTAACATCCTCTTAACCTCCAACCACATGAGCTCCGTGATTTCATGAGCTAAAAGTAGTTTCTATGTCTATGAATACTCTCAGTATCTCTTACACAAATTTGCCTAGACTCCTCTTAAAATTTTAGCATGTGCATTGTCCCTTAGCAAGGATTTCCACTGCCTATCAACACGTATGGGACTGAAAGACTTCATGAAGATTTTGTCTTACTATTCCTGTAAAATCACAGGCTTATTCCTCTCATAGAGACCAGCCCTTATAATGGTTGTTTTAAAATAGGACATTTCTGTGTGTAGTCTTAGCCTTTCAAATAAAGCAAGAACTGCTCATGATTTTAGCTCTAAATAAATATAGGCTTAATCCCCAAATCTGATGTCCAATTAAGGGTGTTATATATAAATGTCATCTTCTATCATTATTTCTTCCATTTAGCTTTTAAGACTCCTATTCCTGTATAATCATAATGATATTCATAATCCTCAGCGTAAAGGCATTTCTCCTGGACTACCTGACTTTTCTGTATGGTCTTTTTATCCTTCAGGCTGTTAATTACTGTCTTGCTTCAGGTCTGACATTCATTTTCACAGGATTCCTCATATATGCTTCAATCACATTATTTTTTTTTACTCTCTTCCCCTCTAATTAGGACAATACTTGTTTTGTCAGCCTTTCCATTTCCCAGCCAAAGCAACTATAACCCCCTTGACATTACATGATCTTTCAAATGACTTTCTGCCCTGATAGACTCTATATTCCCTGCAACATAGCAACATAGCAACATCGACATGTTCACACTCTGCTGATATCTACTGACTCTGTCTACCAGACTCATCATATCCAATGACCAAATTGATTTCCTGTTAATCGCCCCTGAGTCATGCTTCTGTGATGACTCCTCCTACCTGCCACCAGCTCTATCTTACAGGACCCAGTCAGCTAATGACACTATTCCAACCCCTCGTTTCACTAAACTGCCTGAAGCAGAGTGCTGTGGAAAAAGGATTTCTTAGCACCTGCATGGATAGATTTTCTGAAAGGAATTTAGCCTAAATAAGAATAGGCAGAATGGTGGCTCATGGACATGAAACAAGACAAATACTTGAGTCCCTGAGGTATGCTAAGACCACTGCCATGCTCAAAATATCATGCAAGCATTAATTTCTACTGTATGATTGGGAAGGGACTAATTGGGACCGCTCAGAACAGTGCATGTGCCACTTGTCAGCCCAACTCTTCACATTTTCTCAGGCAATTCATGAATGCCTCTGTATGTTATACAGACCATCAGTGCATACCCTGTTCACTTGTTACAGGTTTCTGCCAGCAGCACACCAATGTCACGTTAAATAACAGCCCTTCCTACTATTTTCCTGTCTAAACTGCTTCTCAGCACAGGATTGTGTGTTTTGGACAATATGTATATCTATTGGGGGAAAAATTACTTCTTAAAACAAAAAAAAAGCATTAGTCTTGCTTTTGTTTTCTAGAGTAAAAACCCACGCTTTTTGTTTCCATTTCCTTTAGTTCCTCTACTAATTACAATAGTGTTTTTCTGCACCTGTCTTTAGGTGCACCTGTCTTCCCTTCTGCTACTATTTACTAAGTTTAATATTTGAGTCCTGAAACCTTTCCACAATCCATTCGAAGTCTGATATCCTCTCTCTTTGAGACAGCTTGTCATTAGTTCCTTACTCATCTCTTTTCATTACTAAACTCTGTCTTCTCCAAGAAATTTCCTTGATTCCTTTTGTTCATACATTTACATCTAGCCAACTAGGAAGCTTCCACACTTCATGCTCACATTTCTAATATGTTAGCTGAGATGAAGCTGTCTCATGTGTGATTATATCCACTAAAATCTAGGAATCCTTATCACAAACAGATTTTCCAATGAAATTACACTTGAAGTAAATTTCAGTTACCGACATTAAGAGGTCTGATATGATGACTGGAATTTTTATATCTTTTGGAGAAGCAGCCCAAGATTTCAGGACTCTGCAGAAAATATAAGTCCTAATTATAAGAGAATATAGAGTTACAAAATATTACACTCCATTTTTGGTTTTTGTTTTTTTTAGCTCTGCTCACCCTAGAATGATTCATTAAGCTGAACATATATAGTCCTTGCTTGCCAAAGTGACAGACTACACCATCTAGAAAGGAAAAAAAGAAAACCCAGTGAGGGGTTAGCTCATCATCCTTTCTGCAGGGTTGCCTTCATTTCTAAATAAAATAAACCAAAGTCATTAGTACCCAATCTATATGGGGAAAAAATGTCCACCAAGTACCATTCTGTCAGAACAGGACAACTGATCCCCTGCAGCAGACATGAAGTCCTTTCTCTTTGCATAAATGTGCTTAAATAACAACCCTTCTATAGCTAGGTATCATCCTAATCTTAAGAGTAAACAAGTTGTCTAAATTGCATCATTGACAACTTCTGAGTTTTTGACTGAATTCACTGAGGCAGAATATTTCTCAAGCTGCAATTGCTGAATAAATCAAGTTACAACAGGGAAAAATTATGGAAAGAATTTTTTTGTGACGAGTGAGTAATAAAATAATCTGGGTTAAACCAGAAAATACCTAGAAGATTACAAAGAACAATATTTTTATTCAGAAAAAGATTGAAGGAGATTAGCCTTCAACTACACTGAAAAAAAAGTGGAAAAAGCAGCTTCTCTACTAGAAGAAAATGCAACCAATATCCTAACTGATTTTTCTTAGCTGACCAAGAAATAACAATGTAAATATAGAGCAATGTCCCCAAGGGATGCTTTCTTTTTGCTTCATGTCATCATTTCACATATAAAAGCTGGGTGCATTGTCCATAATATGTTATCTACTAGAAACATTTTCTTGACGAGACACAGGGTCCTTTATGACTCTGGCTTCTTACAACATGCACTTAAGGCTACTTCCAGAATATAATGAAAATTGGGTAGCATTAAATAAAGATGTGTTGCTTTTGTGTGACCACCATCCTCCCTTCATCACTTGTGCCCCTCTCAACCAAACATAATTTCAGAATGACTTCAAGCTGTTCTAACAGAGCATAGGGAAACAGCTTGCACTGAGCAGCAGGGGAAGGCAAAAGTGAGCTTTAAATACAGTTTCTATGCTCCTCTTTTCATGGTATTTACATTATGGCTCCTGTCCAAGGCTCTGGTCCTTCCATTTCAAAGCAACAACTGCACAGCAAGAGTGCAACATTTTGCTCTAATCTACAACATGAATCTTATTAAAATGCAGTGAAGATCCTGTATAGGTTTTTTTTTTTTCCCTCTGTAGATTGACTGCAGCTGTATAGATGTCTTAAACGTGCCGCTGAAATGGTTCACAGGACCTGGCAGCACAGTTGATTTCACTTCAAGGAATGCTGTCAACATTAATTTAATTTTAGAAATAGACTTATTCTTGCTTCTTAAAATGACAACTTAGTAAGTATAAGCTGCATTTCACAGTTTGAAGTAAAGAGACAGATTTCTCTGGATTTTACTGAGCCTAAACAATTAAAATAGCTTATTTGTTTTTCAATGTTAATGCAAGGTTATTTTTCTTGCTTCAGACCCCTATCACATCAAAACTGTTCCATTCCCTTCTCACTTTCCATCCCAGCACTTTGAGCAAAATCAGAGATCTTGCTATTCAGGTATAGATATGTGAAAGACTTTCTATCTTCCCTTTCTCATCACTCATTTTTAGGGAGTTTCTGTAGCATCTACTCGATGCCTGCACACATATATGTGCTGGTCCATGACAGAATATATCAGCTCCATATACCAGAACAGTGGTATATGCTTCCCTGCACAGAAAAAGCTGCTGTCTCTCAGATGATGATGGGAAAGTCAAAGGCAGATGAAAAAATGTTATACCAGACTGCTTGGTTACAGATCAGGGTGAGCTGCAATTACTTTAGGTCCAGCAGGATGATGATTTTTTGGCCTAAACGATGGCATTTCCCAGGAGTCCGACGAAGAAATCTGCCTAGGACATGCTACAAAAAAGTGTTCCATCTCAGTGTTAAACCAGCTCAGCTTCTCTTAAAGAATCCCCACGGAAATGTCCACTTAAACAGAAAGATAAGCCTTATTACAATTTTAATTATGCTAAATGCCATCTTTCCTTCCCAACTAATCTCTGCTTTGAATACATATCTATTGTTTTACTGATAACAGGAGTCTTTGTCAGAGAATGTTTAAGGTCTGACCATTATATACATACTGCTAAGCTGGTCTCAGGGACCCGATTTCTATGCTGCAAAGAAAGCTATACAGTAAAATTCTTGAAGTAAGGAGGGGAGAGTTTTGTAAAGCACAGAACGTTGTAAAAGAGTAAAACCTTTGACCTAATACTACAGAAGGTTTTCAGAAAACCACTGTAATATTGGGTAAACATGGTGGAATTTAATGCTAGTTGCAGCTGCAGGGCTGACATTTACCTCAAGTTTCCTCTTCAAGCTACCTGAAGCCAGCCGTTTGACTGCGTATGAGTGTAAGGAGAAGCACACGGGATCAGGCCACAAGGGTCTCTAGCTGACAGGGGCCAAAAGCAGTTGCCTCAGAAGGAGCATAGACCAAATACGCACAAATACACATTTTCCAGCTATTCTCCCAACACTTGTGGGTCAGGAATTCTGACAGAAAACATTAAGCAACTGGCTAAAAGCCAATTTTAAATCTAACAGAATCAGTGGGATAATACGTGTTCAGAATGTGCAGAAGTGCTCGCCACATCAGAATTTCAGATTGTTTTAGGAGAAGCAAAGTGGACCCAGGCTAATTAGAAACCAGTCTAAGACTGCAGAACTCATTTCACGTAGATCAACGAAACATCCATCAGACAGAAACAACTATTGATCAGTTCTGACCTGGATTTAAATCACAGGCCTGAGGCTAAGAGGCTCTATACATAGCTACCACTCCCAGAACCATATAATTCCTTAGCAGTGCAACTTTAATTGGAAAACAGAAAAACAGATGGTCCAACTGAAACACAATCAGAAGTTTCAATATGCATTTACCTAAGTAGAGGGATTCACAGACTAGAAGTAGAAGCAGCAGGAGGGGAAGGAGCTAGAAAGAAACATGAAAATAACCACACTGATTATAACTAATTAGTAGTTGCAACTTCTTGCAGCATTTAAGCAACCAAGGGGGTTTATATGTCTTGATGCTTTACACATCCTATCAGCTTTCTCAGATGTAAAGATAAGAACATGTGTTTTAATCTGTCAGTAGAAGCTGCTGCTGTGATAACAAAAACATTAAGGAAGCTTTAAAATCACAGCAAAGTAGCAGTTTCAGCAGTGAAAGCCAGGGTGATGAAGTGATAGGCACCATTTCTTTTTTGAGTTGGGTTCAGAGCCAATGTTTGAAACCCTCAAGATGCACTTTCTGTATCAATAAAACTGTAATGTCAGATCAGTATTTGAAGAGCCAGAGGTACTTCTTAAATGAAAGCAGATCAATTTAAAAAGTGCCATCACTGGCCAATGTGGCCAGTCTTAGAAAGCATACGGGATGTGCTCTCTGCACTGAAGTCTGTCTGGATCAAATATGCCTTCTACACTGCCAAGCTCTTCTCTGGCATTGAAGACTGGACCTACTACCAAGTAGTTCTACAAGATGTCTATTCTTTTATAATGTATGCATCTATTATTTACATCCCGAGGAGCAAGTTTTACAGAGCTCAACTTTGTGTTTTCCAGTAAAGGACTGCAGTGTCTCATCTGTTACCAATTTTGCAGTGTGATTTGCAAGGAAATAATACAAGCCATCACACGTAGTATCTGTAACTGTTTCTGAATTTTTACACCATTTATGGTGCCGTGTCTCAAATTTATGTTCCCATCCTCACATTATGTGATTTCTCTCACATAATGACTCATATGAGCAATTTCAGTCAGACTTCAAAAAGCAGCACACGTTATGTTTTCAGGCTCTGTATTTCGTTCTGGTCAGACACCTTTAACTTTAAGCTATAGGAACTGTTTATGTTATGCATACATTATATAGAATATCTAAACTACTAGCATCTACTGAAATTTAAAGAAAGAGCAAGCTACCTTGTCTGCTTTATTGGTAAGCAGGTTTTTTTTTCCCCAAAAAATATCTACATTAGCCACCTCCCCTACCCAGCTGTTCATTCCCACTTGCCTGGTTGTGTAACAAACTGATCAGAGATGGAACACTTGATGCTTTATCCCTCAAAATTTGTACTGAAATCAGTTAGAAATCACTGAGAGTTCTGATCAGAGAAATTTTAAACATAATTTATGGTATGGATAGATCCACTGTCAATTAAATGGTCAGACAGGTCAAATATGTTGTAAGTCTTACTGTTTTCTAGGAATCAATACCTGCACTTTCTTTTTCCTTTCTTTCTCCTATTCTAATGATTTATTTTGACAAATGTTAGCTAACGATTTGTACTATCCAAACTAGCACGTATTTTCTCCATAATCTCTCGCCATTTGTAAACTCCACTGATGGAGTTTACAAAAGTAATGCAAACCTTTATGGCATCACGGCTACAGAGCATACTACACAGTGACTACAGTGATAGATATATAAGGTTAAACTTCATTTTATTTTATGATTCACACATCTTTGAGCTTTTAATAATTTTCTTCAGTGTGTTTTTTGTCAGAGTTAGTCAAGCCATTTTTTTTAATTCAACGTAATTTGAAATCTAGAAGTTTGAAAACGTAAGAATCTTACAGCCTTCCAATCTCATTCCTTTAATATTATGAGCTCAAATCAAATGGTTATTCCTCCTGGGGAGGAATAACCGTCTGTATCAGTACAGCCTGGGGGTGACCTGCTGGAGAAGAGCTCTGTGGAGAAGGACCTGGGTGTCCTGGTTGATGACAGGTTGGCTATGAGCCAGCAGTGTGCCCTGGTGGCTAAGAGGGCCAATGGGCGAAGGAGGTGATCCTCCCCCTCTACTCTGCCCTGGTCAGGCCCCACCTGGAGTATTGTGTCCAGTTCTGGGCTCCCTGGTATAAAAAAGACAGGGATCTCCTTGAGAGAGACCAGAGGAGGGCTACGAAGATGATTAAAGGCCTGGAACATCTCCCCTATGAGGAAAGGCTGAGTGAGCTGGGACTGTTCAGCCTGGAGAAAAGAAGACTGAGGGGGCACCTAATTAATGTTTATAAATATCTTAAGTATGGGATGCAGGGGGAATTGGCCAACCCCTTTCCAGTAGTCTGTGGAGATAGGACAAGGGGCAATGGCTGTAAACTGGAGCACAGGACGTTCCGCACCAACATGCGGAAGAACTTTTACACAGTGAGGGCGACAGAGCCCTGGGACAGGCTGCCCAGGGAGGTGGTGGAGTCTCCTTCGCTGGAGATATTCGAGACTCGTCTGGATGCCTATCTGTGCAATATGTGCTAGGGAGCCTGCTTTGGCAGGGGGGTTGGACCCGATGATCTCTCGAGGTCCCTTCCGACCCCTACGATTCTGTGATTCTGTGAATCTGCTTATTATTCGACACTATAAAACATCCTAAAGCCATTTGGTAGACTTTATCCTATATACATATGTGCTGCATAGAGATACAATTCCTTTCTAAAATTTCTTATGGTTTCAGTTAAGAAATCAGTGAGTTTTAAGGTAAAATACCTTTTCTTTATGGATTCCTCTCTCCTTTAAAAGGTAAAGAAAAAACCCAGCCCTGTTAATATGCTGTCTTCATAATGTCCAAACCAGGGTTGTCATATTTATAACTTGCTGTAAGACAAAATTTCAGGGCCAGGTAGTGGTTCTATGACAAAATAATATGCCTTCACTAATGCATATAGCACTTGAACTCTGAACCTCTCTCAATTTCAGTATGAAATATTGTGGAAAGGTGTTTGGCTCAGAAAGAGAAAAAGAACAAAAACCTGCAAACATTACAGTACTCTTTCTGACCACATGAAAAAGTTGTAACAGTACTATAGAGAGCCTCATCTTACTGGACATTGAACAATGAAAGACAGCAATCCAGTTCAGGTCCTTTGAATCCAAGAATAAGGCACCATTGCCTCCAAGCAAGAAAAAAAGCCCTCAAACAAAGGACCTGCAGGGCATCCCAGTATATTATCAGAACCTGCTTCAACATGATAACCCTTGCTAGTTTGTCTGTGATAATCACACAGTGAATTTTGTTAGGCTTCTGCTTCTTTGAGTTCCCCTGCTGACTTTCAAACAAACTTGCACTCTTCACTGGTAAGCACAGGAAAATCCTATTCTGAGGAAACTGATGATTCAAGCTCCAACATTCTTCAGGTCAAACACATATTATCATGCTGAAAGGACTATTAAACACAAAGTTTGGATGCCTACCCAAGAAGAATAGGTACAAACTTGTGACATGAGACATGTTGGATGAACTGTGTCTCTACTTAGCAAATTTTAGTGATTTAACATCATTACTATTTAAAAATTTCTGCATCTTACTGCCAGGAAAGGACAGCAGAGCAGCAGCATTCCATGTATTTCTTCACAATATATAAAAAAGTAAATCAGTTCCAATGTTTTCACTCAGAACACATTTTTAAGTTGCATGTACAGTCTCTTCTGATTAACCAAACCTTTGAGATTTTTCAGAACATTTTCTTTCATATAGGCTGAATATCCGTTATCACATGATGTCACCAAATATTTTGCTAGTGATTTTGAAGGTTGTGTTATAAACTCATGGATATTTGTACTCAAAAGTAACGTCAAATCACAATCACTGTGATTCATCCAATTTTATATTTTATCTAATATGAATGTTCTTTCATAAATGCTGCTTGAAATAGAAATGGACATGGCAGGAGTATTTTTCATTTCAGAAACACTTCTGCATGATCAAAGAAAAGTAATAAAGTATAATACAATATAGACAAATAAATATACAGATACTGCATATTAAGAACATGGTTGTTGATACAGTTCATGAAACGGGATAACAGTGCTCTCTTTCACAATTAATGCACTAGAATAGCTTTCTGAGATACTTAACTGACTTTATTTAAGGTCCCAGAGGTGTAACAGTCAACCGATTTACCAGCAAGCATTAAGTGCGATACAATGTTCCAATGAAGAATAGTCTGTAAAATGTGCAAACAGCAATAGAGAGCTGTTGCAATTTCAGTTAATTTGGCAATGACAAGGCTTTTTAAGAACCGGCATTAAAATTTTAATAGGGAAAAAAAAACCAGCATCAAAAACTACAACGTCCAGTGGTAGCTGGAGTGAAAAACTTTAGCAAGATCTGCAGTTCTGTCTTAAACCTATATCCTGGCAGGTCACTTTAAGAAAGTCCCTTCCAATCTAAGGTTCCAGTCCCTCTTGTCTATGGGACATGGAGTAACTGCTTTCAAGTGCAGTTTTTCTCAGGCAAAGGCTGTCAAGGTCTGCTTGGACTCTGCATGTTACTACCATGGAAAGAACAAGAAAATACCCATTTTGCTAGAACTGGAAGTTTGTTCCAGCTGGCAAGAATACAGCTGGTACATCCTCTCTATGCCATGGATAGCCCTGAACACATTTAGATTAATGGACTGCTTTGAGCCAAGCACATTTGTATGTAGAGTGCCACAGAGAGGCATTATGAGAAATAGACTGTTGTCAAACTAATCACATTAATATAACATCGTAAACTAACATTGCTGCTTTTGCTGGGAGAAACATGAACAATAAAATTTACTGTAGACTACTCGGTGATTAAAAGAAGAACTATGTAAAGACTACAATGTGAACACAATTTTATTGCTCCATTATAAAAAAATAATAAGGTAATGTCAATGTGAATTACCATGTGATCTCCAACATTAAAGAACTACAGTGAAACTAGCAAGTTATTGCAGTGAAAGCATGCACATGACATCCAGTTATCTAATATGCACTGCTGTTACAGTAACAGCAAGAATCTAAGCTTAAAAAGGTAGAGAAGGTGAGATGCAGAGTCTGTGTTCTAGTTCCTAGAGGGCACAGAACAAATGACTTGAGATATAAAGGGTTGAAGCCTATCTAAAAAGACACGAATAAGATATAGCCTAGGAAAATCTGAGAAATTCACCTTTGTGTCACATTAAAAAACAATTCATCTGCCATTCAAAACATGTTAGATGAACTGCCCATACTTGATTCAACATTTCCTGAAATTTAATGGCTCTCCAACATTAAATTATTTTTAAGTAACTTGTATTTACACACAAAAAAAAAAGAAACACAAAAACTTGGTTAAAAAGGCTGTTACAAACATCTCACAAAGGAAACATTGCTCAAAATCTTCAAGCGCTCAAGGAAGATGTCAAAGACCTGAAGCTTTAACTCCAGGTCACATATTATTAAATGTTTTGCTATTCCCACTTCTCCTTTAAGTGAGTATAATCCTATCACACAGGAATTAGCAGATGTGAGCATCAGCAGATCCTGAATATCTAAGTTTTGGCTAGCCTTTCTTTCTAAGGAAAGTTTGCAGAAAAGAACACCTCTTTCCTGATATCACACTTTCCTACATTTGGCAACTTTATATCATCTCTAAGGTATAGGCAAAAGACAAGGGCTTTTGTACACTTGGGCATCTCAGCTGTTAAACATTCTCTTTCTACATATTTTCTTCCCCAGCAGAAGAATGCAGATGTTTCAGGTCATGAGGATGGCAAATAAAACTAACAGAGTCAAAAATTATGCCTTCTGTTGAAGATCCACTATCAAAGCTCCTACATTACTTTATAATTTTTGTGGGAAGATACTAGATCCCAGCTGCTATTCCATGGCACTTTTTTAATAACGTGCATCACTTCCAATACCCTATATATTGCACAGTTTTTCATACCTCACTGCACAGATATCAGTATGTGTCAACCTGTGTTATTTCTTAATGGAATTTAATTCAGGATATATACTCTGCTGTACTTCAATACCTTCAAAATACTGCCTACACTCTATTATTCAAGACAGGAAAATGACGTGGGAAATAATTCACTGCTTCTTCATTACTGTGCCATATATATATATATAAAAAGGTTATGACAGTCAATGTAAACGAACATTAGCCTAAATACTATTAATCAAACTACTACAACTTGCTTAGTTCACAGGTTTTAATTTTTTTTTTTTTGCTTACCCAAATCTGTAGCTTAATTCTTTTTTCATTTTTGAAAACCGTTTTTACTTTGAAATCGATCCCAACAGTGCTTACAAATGCGGATGTAAAGGAATCATCAGCATATCGGAACAGAAAGGAGGTCTTCCCAACACTGCTGTTGCCAATAATGAGCAGTTTGAACATGTAATCAAAGTTCTGATCAGATGTATCTTTCTGGACATATCTGGAATCTTGAGTAGATGCCATCTGTAATTCAAAATAGAAAGAAATAGTTTATTGTCTCTTGTGTACCATATAAACCTGGAAGTATTTAGATTTTATTGGAGTTTTTGATAAAAGATATAAATGATCTCAAGAAGTTCACTGGGGTTTAATCCTTATTTTTTTTACATATAATTCTGGTATCCATGGCATAGTTTCAGTTGCAAAAGAAAGTGTAAGCATCACTGATGACTGAATTCCCAAAAAATGACAACTCTAAAAATCTAGGACAGTTCCTAAGTATATAATTTAAAAGATTGAACTTCAGAAAATGTGATGAACGAAAAGACAGTAAGAATATAGACAAAGATACTTCACTTATACAAGGTAAAAAAGAGATCAATGCTGCATTATGACATAGGAGGTATATTTCTAAGCAAAAGCTTAATATGCTTTACATCTGATAAAATTATTGAACCATTTATTTTACTGTAAATATGTGTGTCTTTTATAATGCCCCGTCGCAGTTTTGCGTGGCTGGGTTCTAGTGGAGGAGGGGGGCTGCAGGGGTGGCTGCTGCAAGAAGCAGCCAGAAGCTCTCTGCAGGCCCAACAGAGCAAACACCAGCCGGCTCAAGGCCAGACCTGCTGCTGACCAAGGCCAAGCCCATCAGTGACGGTCACAGCACTTCTAGGAATCACATTTAAGAAGGAAAAAACCCACAGGCAGCTGCATTTTTCCACCGCAGAAAGGAGTGAGAAGGTGTAAGGAACTGTGTAGATACCAAGGTCAGTGAAGGAGGGAGGAGGGTGGGGGGATGAGGCACTCGAGGTGCTCCCAAAAGCCTGTGGAGAAACCCATGATGAAGCAGGCTGTACCCTGCAGCTCATGATGATGGGGAGCAGAGATCCCATCTACAGCCAATGGAGGACCCCACACTGGAGCAGGAGAGATACCTGAAGGACACTATGACCCCATGGGAAGCCCACCTTGGAGCAAGTTCCTGGCAGTGAAACCTGGGAGAGACCAACCCATGCCAGAGCAGGTTTGCTGGAGGAAATTGTGACTCTATGGGGGACCAGGCTGCAGAAGTCTGGGCCTGAAGGTCAGCACCTCATGGAAGGGAGCCACACTGAGGCAACTGATGGGGAGATGATGCACTGACAGAAAGGACTCACAGAGAAGTTTGTGGAGGACTGTCTCCTGTGGGTGGGACCCCATGCTGGAGCAGGGGAAGCGTGTGAGGAATAGGCCCCCCCAGCTAAGAAGGAAAACAACTCATCAGGAACTGACTGAGAACCCCATTTCCCCAGTCCCTGCCCCCTCCCCGCCCTGTGCCACAAGGCAGGGGAAGAACAGAGCGAAACCATGACTAAAGTGAAGTCTGCTAAGAAGGGAGGGGTGGAGGGAGGTGCTTTAAGATCTGGTTACGCTTGTCATTACCCCACTCTGGTGTCACTGGGTGTGGAGTGCAGTGTAATGAATTAGAGTTTTCTTTCCTTTAGTCTGTGTCGAGTCTGTTTTGCCTGTGACACAAATTGCAGAATGTTCTCTCCCTGTCCTTATCTCAACTCCTAAGCCGCTCATTCTCCCCTGTCCAGCTGAAAAGGGGAATTATAGAGTAGCTTTGGTGGGCGTATGGCCTCCAGCCAGGGTCAAACCACCAAATGCCCACAACCTTATTCAAAGCATTTTGCTTTTACAAGCTTTCAGTTATCATAGCATTAAATAGATAGTTGGGTTTATACCTCTGAAATAAAGTCGAGATTTTTCTAGTTCTAGTCTACTCTACAGTTTTGGAATTTGCAATGTTAAATTTGCAACATTATCGTAAGTGGCAATGTTTGCCAATATAATTCCTTAAAATACAGTTTATAATCCATATAAAACACCTGAATAAACACAGATTACTGAATACTGATAAACAACAGCAAGATTATTTTGCTCTAGGGACTTCAAAGTTCATGGGTGCCATTTATTAAAGGTACACTCTTGACTTTCTGGAGAGTTGCAGACATTAACTTAAAAACCTGACCAAAATGCTACCTGGGATGCTCAGAAAACAGATGGAAAAATTAAAATAATTAAAACCAGGTATTGGTTTATCTCATATGCTTTTTAAGAAAAAATCTCAAGTATTTTGGGACCTTGGCAGAATTTTAACTTCTTGGAGTTTGGCAAGACCAAAGGGAACACTTTGGCACAGACCACATATCCTAACATAATCGTTTATGGAAAAGCCACTCACATCAAAGTTAGTTCTAATTAGACAATTCAGAATGCATTTGGGTAATCCAAGAGGACAGCAGGAACCAGATCGAGGGCTGTGCACTAACCCACCTTCTCAGTAGAATTTCAGCTACATAAATTTTCTGAGCAAATTCTGCTGTCCCAGAGTACAAATAACAGTATGCCAGTTTCTTTGTGTTACTGAAGAGGCATATAGAAGTGGGTACAAAAAGTCCTGAAGGACACAACAGAAGTAACAAGCTTTTGACAGAAAATTCAGTTTAAGTTTTATATTTTATAAATAACAGAGTAGGGAATGTTTTATCTCAGAATTACCCTTGTATTTGGTACTGACTAAAGTTCTTGATCAAACGGTTTTCTGTGTCTATGTGCTTGCATCCTGTGTGTTTGTATTTGCCTTAATAATTATTCACTTTCACAGGCATGCAACAAAGAAGTTTTAGAACTAAACCATAAATATTACCAAGCATATACATCACTAATCTTTCATGTTTCTGATTTCTATAGCAAGAGAGAGAAACAAATTCTGTCCACTTTCATTACTGTCCCTTATTGTAAATCTATTTGTGGATATTTTGCTTAGAACATGAGACTAAGAAAAGTGAATAGTTGTTTGTACCTGTCTAATCACAACTGGCTATGAAGTACTGAGTAGCATGAGCATACTGATGTTGTATGCAGCTTACAACAGCAAGCCAATAAAATCCAGCAAACAAAAGATGGTGCAGTGGGGGTGCCAGTGTGTAATATGTACATTTTCTCCAGCAGCCTGTTCTCCTGACCTGGTTCTTCTCGGTTATCCAGCACTGAAACCAGTAGTTACCACTTCTAGCAGGAAGAATCATTCTCTTTCTTGGTTATTTTTTTTTTCTCCTAGGAACACTTCCATGTAGCTACTCACTTCAGGTTTACAAAACAGGGGTTTCGCTTCCAGTTAATTTGCTGCCCTCAGTCCTATCTACCTTACAGTAAGTTCATTCCCTTGTACTTTAATGCATAGCACTTCAGAAACGGTATGATTTAGTGACCACAGGAATCAGGAGACCTGAATTCTAATAAAAGTCTTGATACATCTTGTGCATTATTTAGCCTTCCTGAATGTGTTTCCTGTGGATGGTTTTAAACATACTTTGACCACAAAGAGATTGCAGTGCTCCTCTAAATTAATGTGCATGACCCATGCAATAGTTTCATCAAAAGTTCTTTAAAAATAATTGAAAAATTGAAAAGCCACTTTTGCTGTGACTTGCAATACCCTAGGCAGAATCATGGGCAAGTTGAACACAGAATTGCAGCCACTTTTTACCACAGGGTACAACTAAATCTGCCTACTACAGGATGCAGAAAGCATAGGTAAGGCATGGGAAGGGTCTAATATCTCCACCTCCCACCTGGGGAATCATAAGTTGATCACTGAGGTATTGATAATGATTCAAACTCTTTGGAGAGACTAACTTCAGCCTTGAGAGCCAGTCTCCTTAAACTACTCATTGTGAGCCTTTCTTGTGTGCAAAACCAAAATCAGTTTTAGAAAAGTACTAGTGCCTGCACTTGTCTGAAGTAACATCAAACAGATTATGAGTGCTAAGACTGTTCCATTATTTCCCAAAATCACTTATTCTGTAGTAAGCAGAGAGTACACATTCTTCAGAGCACAATTCACATCACCTACATCAGGGTCCTGTTCTAAATGATACTCTAGAAGAGTGTCTATTTTTCTCCTGATTGTAAGGGAAACCTAGATGTTTGGTCCTCTTGAACCTTGTGAATATGCCTGAGGTGCTTCTCTTACTTAAATGCTAGCTGCTGAGTTCAAGTATGTCATGCACTTCAGTTCACTTTCTGATGTATTAAGATGCCAGTTCACTCCTAAAATGACTTGTCCCTGCTATGGAGGCATTTGGCAAGGAAATGTGAAGAAGCTAGTGCTGATATTTTGTTCCTCCTTTGGAAAGCATACTGGAAATAATCATCAAGAATTCCATGTTGTGGTGGTTTGACCCTGGCTAGAGGCCAGATGCCCACCAAAGGTGCTCTATCACTCCCCTTTCAGTTGGACAGGGGAGAAAATATATATCAAGAGGCTTAGGAGTCAAGATAAGGACAGGGAGAGATCATTCTACAATCAGTGTCACGGGCAGAACAGACTCAACAGGGAACAAAGGAAAGAAAACTCTCTAATTCATTACACTGCACTGCACACCCAGTGACACCAGAGTGGGGTAATGGGAAGAGCAACCAGATCTTAAAGAACCTCCCCCCACCCCTCCCTTCTGAGCAGGCTTCACTTTAGTCATAATTTCGCTCCCTTCTTCACACCAAAGGCAGTCACAGGCCACTGTTTAGAGGACCCTGCACAGCCTTGAGAGTCCATTCTGTCCCAGTTTTGCATGGCTGGATTCTGGTTGAGAAGGGGAGCTGCTGGGGTGGCTTCTGCAAGAAGCTCTCTGCAGACCCCAGAGAGTAAACATCGTCCAATTCAAGGCAAAAGTCGTTGGTGATCAAGACCAAGCCCATCAGCAACAGTCACAGCGCCTCTGAGAATCACATTTAGGAGAAAAAAAACCTGCAGGCAGCTGCATTTTGCCACCAGAGAAGGGAGTGAGAAGGTGTAAGAAAGTGTACAGACACCAAGCCTGGTGAAGAGGGGAGGAGGCGCCCCAGGTGCCGGAGAGAAAGATTTCCCAGCAGCCTGTGGAGAAACCCATGGTGGAGCTGGTAGCCCCCTGGCAAGCCAAGACCCCACCTGCAGCCTGTGAAGAGGCGCCACGCTAGAGCAGGGGGACACATACAGGAGATGCTGTGACCTGTGTTGGAGCAAGCCCCTGCCAGCACTTCCAGCCCATGGAGAGAGACAGAGACACAGAGATGAATGAGAGAGAGATCTGTGCTGGAGCAGGTTTGCTGAGGGGAGGCTGGTGACCCCGTGGAGGACTGGGACTGAGAGACATTGTGATTTATGACTGCCTGCCACAGCAGTGACCCACACCGGGGCAGCTGGGGAAGAGCTGAAGACCCATGGAAAAGGAGTCCCATTGGAGAAGTTCGTGGAGGACTGTCTCTCGTGGATGGGTCCCCACGGTGCAGCAGGGGAAGGGTGTGTGGAATGAATGCCCTCCCTGACCAAGAAGGAAACTGGCTTCTAAGGAGCTGACCGAGAACCCCATTTCCCCAGTCCCTGCCCCTCCCTGTGCCACAATGGGGTGGGAAGAAGGGAGCAAAATCATGACTGAAGTGAAGCCTGATAAGAAGGGAGGGGTGGGGTGAGGTGCTTTAAGGTCTGGCCCCAGTTCTCATTGCCCCACTCTGGTATCACTGAGTGTGCAGTGCAGTGTAATGAATTAGAGAGTTTTCTTTCCTTTGTTCCCTGTTGAGTCTCTTTTGCCCGTGATGCTGATTAAGGAATGATCTCTCCCTGTCCTTATCTTGACTCCTAAGCCTCTCAATATATATTTTCTCCCCTGTCCAGCTGAAAAGGGGAGTGACAGAGCGACTTTGGTGGGCATGAGGCCTCCAGCCAGGCCTAAGCCATCACAGAAATCTAAATTCAAGAGAAGGAACAGAAGACCTAAGTCAAGAAGTCTCACATGCTTCCTCCTTACCAAAACCAAAAGAAGTAAGTCCCCAGCTTGAATATGGTCCAAGGACAAATAAAGGATGCCTTTTCATGTTTCCCTCTTAGAGCTCATCTTTAAACTCCTTAAAGGTGGATTACTTATGGGCATAGGCAAGTTTAAGCATTAAACAGAGTTTTCTGTATCAGACCAGGCACTTTTCAAAGCTCATGTTCTGCTGTTTCCTTGAACCCAAAAAAGAACAGGTTAAAACAGGGCAAGGATGAGAACAAACGTCGAAAAAGTATGTGCTTGCCTGCCACCTTCATGATAATAACAAAACACTTGGCTATGTTACTTTTTATGGCCGTAGAGTACCTCATTCTTTGACACAATGAATTTGTGCAGCTTTCTCACTTAAGCAGTGCAGCTTGCCATGACCTCGCTGGCCTGCACATCACTTCAGCTTGCACTTAATACATGCACCCCACTCAGGGTGCCCAATGCAGAATGAATTCTCTCTGGAAAATATGAGGCAAAAGGCAAGAAAAACTGCGATTGAAAATACTGAGGTTCATTCCTTTGTGCCTTTAACAAATACACTGTTTTCTTGTACAGACTATAATAACAGTTGTGTCTTGAAAAGATCAATAGTATGCCTTGTTTCTATCTATAGTAAGGATAGATAGGCAGTGATTACCTAATTTAGGATTGTTTCAAAGAGCGGCACTCCTTTTGTATACACAGTGTAGAAATACATACATTTCCATTGCTTTCTGAAAAGCAATCTTTTCATTATTTCAGTAAAAAGAGTCTGCACATGCATTTTTTTTGTGAGGTGACCTTTTTTCTATTTGCGAGATATAATTAGGCAAACATAATCAATGGATATTGAAATAATGGAATACAATGGGAAAATTCAATGCTCGTAACTCACCAGGCTGCATGTAGGACACATTGCAAGTGAGTGTCTTTAACATGCACATCAAATGTCATCATCAGAGTAGGCAAAATGTTACCAAGTTCCTTATACATACGCAAATTATGACAATATAACCCAATCATGCAAAAATCAATGATTTTCTAGGTAAAATAGCAGACCGATAATTTAGAGATTGGATTTTGTTCCTAATTATCTCAGAGGTATCCTGTGACTTTTGTTTCCTTTTTTCTATATTCTGGGCAAGCTGCTCAACCTCTTCTACTTTTGGTTTGCTCCCTGGGAATACATCAGTATCCACAGATGCAAGACTACAGCCAATTCTCACAAATCCCTATCATCTAATTTTTAACTGACTAATTAATAAGACTTAACAGAGTTCGGTGGACAATGCACCAGCCACTTATTTGGAATTTACGGATTGCCAGCCATCTGCAGAGCACAGCTTGTGAACCAATGTACTTGGCAGCAACAGGAGAAGCTTATCTGCTTCAAGGTATTATGAGGTTAAATTCATGAATATCTGTAAGCATATCATAACCCAGTCTAAAGGTGTAGTTAGAAATGCAGCGCTCTATTATAATAGCATACTGAAATGCCAAGTTGGGGAATATCGGGAACATTTTAAAGAAGCTCAGCTTGCTTCATATGAGCAAGAAGGAGCATGAGTGTGGCCATAGGGCTGGCAGCTGCCCAGGAGAGCAGAATACAAGGTGCACTGAAGAGCAGTTCTGGTGAATCTACTTGTGGTGAGCTAGGGCATTATCCCTGGTTTGCCTTTCTGTAACCTAAGTTTACTTTCTCCTTGAAAAGAGTAGCTTAAGAAACATATTTCTAATTCCCACTCAAGACAATAATGCAAAATTCCCTTCTCCAAATAGTGACAAAACCAGGATAAAGTCTTGTGTTGGTTAATCTAACACAGGATTTAAAAACTCACCAAAATACTGCAGCTCTGAAAAGAGAAAATAGAAGCTGTGTCAGGCTACTCCAGTAGAAATAAATTTGGATTTAACAGGGGGTAGGAAAAGGAATGAAGACAAGATGGCTACAGCCCTCTGCCATTTCCCCCATTTAGACTGTGCAGATTCTGAATGCCAGAGCAACTGCATCAGTCCAAGAGATGAAGTGAAATACTAATGCCACTAAGGCACTTGTGAGATGCCATTAGTAACAATTCTGATCTAGTGTGTTTATGAAAGCTGAGTTCAAACTGGAAATACAGAAAAATATTATTAGGAAGAGCATGATAATGAAGAGCTTATTTATGAGAGAAACCTAAAAAAAACCCAGGAAACAAAACATGAGCTTGTTTCTCTAAATAGTAATCTGGTGTGAATGTTAGAGAATGATAACTATTTAGACTGATGTATACTGGAGCCACCACTGGATATTAGGAAGTAAGTATAAACTAGCTCTGAGTGCCTCTGAGCTGGAGATTAGAAAGTATTTAACCTGCAAGAGAAAATGAGTTTTGACAGTACACTTCCAAAAAGGGGCAGTGGCAGAAAGAGGACTACTGACTCCAAATGCAGCTACATCAGCTAACAAAATGATGTATGTGACTTGGGCTATGAAGTCTGTGGCTTGGCAGGCTTTTCTACTCCAGTGCTTCTAAGTTGACCCAAGACTGACATACCTAATAATTTTGAATATGCCCTGCTAACTCTTGTGTCTAATAGCTTTGTTTTGGTGGTTTTTTTCATCATAATTTTATAATAATCAAACTGCTGGAAGCAGCTTTCTTCATTGTGTTTAGAGGTATCTGTTACAAACCTATTTTGTCTAGGCACGCCACTGTCATTGCCAGTGACAACAGGATAACAGAAAGCTAAGAAGAAAATGTTCTCATTTATTTCCTTGACAAAGCAGATTACTTGCAGATTATTTCCCACTTCCTAGTCTTCCCTCACCTTTGTTGCCTCAGTCAGCTCTGATGTGATCTGATGCCCTGGCAAACAAAAAGAGGGTCTCTAGAAACCTAGCATTTCCTACAGATTGCCACTGTTAGTGCCAATGTGTGCGGATAAACACCAAGAACAGGTTAAACAAACCACATGACTGCTTTTTAATTTTGACAAAGGAAAGGTATTTGGAAAAGTTGCATCCTACAGTCGGATAAGGAGTGAATCTTGGAGTGAATTAGTGTATGAATCACTCAGAATTTCCCACTGAATCTTCGCTTTTAAAACTACCACCAAACCCTCAGGGAAAACAACTGAGAATCACAGACTTTTCAACTAAATCAGACCAATTCTTAAAAGAACATGCAGAAGCCATACAGACTTCTGTGTTTCATGGCAAAGGGAGTTCATAGGTTTTGACTTCTAAACCAAAGCTCTCTTCACAGCCATAAGCACTACTGAGACTTATACCTGTACTTTGAAGACACAGCTAGAAAAATGAAAAATATTCACAAACTCTAACCCACATACCATTATATCCATCAGGTGTTAACAGCAAGTTTTACCCTAGGCAACACTGTCTCTGGAAGGGCTCTTTGGGCTGCCTTTCTGGTAATTATTTGCCCTTCCTGTCTACAGAGAAATGGCATGTCTTTGAGATTGAAAAAAAAAATTCGTAAATATAAAAAGACCATACTAATGTACAGGCCCTTTTTCTTATCCTGCTAAAATAACCTAACTTTTTAATTTTGCTTTTTTAATTATTGCTTGATGAAAACAAACAAAAAAAATTGCTTGCACACTCCTCTCAGTTGTTTCAGTCACAGTTAAAATACATACACTTGATCACACTTTCTGTTGCTCTACAATTCAGAGATGGTAGCTGCGTAACAGACTGTTCTGTAAATTTGTTACGTGCAAAGGAGCAACTGCATTTGTTTCATGTAATAGAAAATCAGATAACTAAAAGAGATAAATCAAGTAATTAGGTCAGTCAGCCTAAAACACATTCAAACAAGGATCAACTATATTAGCATAATGTTGGAAAACAAAAGGACTCCTGAGAAGAAGAATCCACGATAGAATATTGTTTTATTGGAGTCTTTCATAAGAATAATATTTGAGTATGCTGGGAATAATATAAGTAGGAGAAAGAAAGGAAAAATTAATAAAATTGCAGAAACTACAAGTGAAAATCAAACCTCATCTGCCAGATTGCATTTTCACATCCTGGAAAATTCCTGATGCTTGTGATTATAGTTTTGGATAAGATGTGCTTAAAAACAGATACTGTTTGACCATCTCACTGGCATTGAAAAAGTGGAATTTGTAGGGGTTTTTTACAGCTCTCTGCTGTCTTTTTACATGAAGGCTGTGATTTCTGCTCACTTTTATTCAATTACATTTAACAATAATTTAATTTGTACTGACAATCATATAAAAAACCCAAGAAGCTGTTCTTAGATATGCGTCAAGTGCATTTTCTTTTTCTATCTGGACTTTTCCTTTCTTTAGATTTGATTTTAATGTTGGACCACCATTTTGTTTATTCAACACCTGTCAAAAATGTCAAATGCTATACTGACCAATCTGTAGTTGTCATCCTGTACTAGCAAAATTTGCTTTTCATGAAATGCTCTCCAAAGCCAATACATATTGAACATGACTCAATAAGCATATGCAGATAAATGGAAAACACCACAAAAACATTTCCAACATATGTATGCAGCATGCAGAACTAGGCATTTTAATCATTACTGTTGTTCTCCAATCAGAAAACTGAAGGACATTCTTACTGAGGAATGGCTTTTTCCTAGTGCATCTCTTTGGTTGAAAGGTTTCACGACATTTCAGCAAGTGTTCTGAAAAACACTTCTGAGATTATCAGTCTCTGCCCAAAGTCAAGCAAACTCAACTCCCTGTCAAGGTAACTTCAGATTTCACATTTTCTCTTTGAGCATGCATGTTGAAGAGGATGCAGATCTTCTCTTCAGACTGGAATTGTATTAGTGCCAAAGTAGATATTCAGCATGGAAAATTATTATCTAACAGAGCTGCAGTTCATAACTTAAATTACAGCAGACTGCAAAAGTGCACTTCGTATTGTATGAAATCACTGGGATTGATTGTTACAAATCCACTGATAACACAACCAACCCTCTATTAAAAAAGTCATGTGCCAAAGTGTACATTCTGGGGCCCCTAGAGCCTGAGATTATGAAACAGATCCTAAACAATAACTGAAGTACAACAGTTCACCAGCGTAAACTGTTTTGAATCAACAACCTAGAAACTGCTATAGACTCTGTATAGTGTAACTTGGATCTGTATTGCATCTGTTTCTCCGCTGCTAAGGGGCATGCTAAGGGGCTGCTAAGGGTCTTTCCATATACAAAAACCACTGAGAAGGGGCCACCTCTTAACAACCCCCAGTTCCCACAATGAGCCATCTCTCCCTGCTGTAGATGGATGACTGCTCCTTGAATAAACAGGTGGAGATACCGTGTCAACTTCCTGCATGTCCAGGTAGGACCTTGTTACATCTCATCTCCTAACAACTCACATCCATTCACTCCCAGGGGAGCTGCAACCAATGCTCATAGGGCAGGATCTGTAAGAGACTGTTCCATTTACCCAAACAGGACCCAAAATAACCCCCTGGCCATGACAGCAGGTGGTGGCAGCCACGGAAGGGTTCTGCCACCCAGTCTCCCACTCAATCTCCCCTCCCCGGGCGAGAGAGATGTGCTGCGAGTGCAACCCCACTGCACCCCTGGCCTTCGACGGGCTGCAGGAGCCCCTTGCCCGCTGAGACCGTCGGCCAGGGACTCCTCTCACAGGGACGTGATCCCCCTCTTCCCCCCGGACCCTATCGTACGCACGCCAGGCCTTTCAAGTACCCCGGGGTCCCTCACACAAGAGGTGTCCTCACACCCTTCCTCCTCACATCCCCCGACCAGCAGCGAGAGAGCCCGGCCCGGCGGACCCGCCATGCCGCTGCAGGGCGGAGGGGCTCCTGACCCGTCCCGCGGGCGCTCGGCTCTCGGCCGCACTGCGCCCGCCGACGCCCTCGCCTCTCGCCCGTCTCCGGCCCGGCGGACCGACCTGCACAGGCGCTTCGTGCCTCATGGCCGGGCGCGGCCCGCCGCTCGCTCCGCCGCTGCTCGCCGCTCGCTCCCGCACGCCAACAGCCGCCGCCGCCGCCCGCCCGGGCTCTGCTGACAAACCCGCGTCGCGATCAGCACCGGAGCTGTCCCCGCTCCTCCCCCGGCACCGCCCCTCCCTCCCGCGCACCCCCGGGAGCTGTAGTCCCCCTGCCCCGCTGCTCCGCGCCCGCCGCCGCCAGGGCGGGGAGGCAGGACTGCAGTTCCCGGGATGCTCTGCGCCGGGCGGCCCCACCACCCCGGAGGACGGCGTGGGCGGGGGCGGTGCCGCTCGCGGGGCGGCGGGGCGAGCGCGGCGATTTGCAAACTCTTCTCGGGGCCGGGCGGAGGTGGAGGGGTTGGGGGAGGCCAGGCAGCGCGGGGCGTTCTGCCAGAGGGCACGGCGGGGCTTTTCCGCGGGGAGGCCGAGAGCAAGGACGGAGCTAGCGGAGCTCGGCGGATGCGCTGCCCAGCCCGAGTGCTGGCAGCCACGGAGGAGCAGAGCTAGGCCGGGGAAGGGACAGCGGTGGGCTGCGGGTGTCGCTCGGCGGAATGGGGCAGGCAAACGCCGCTCCCGTGGCGGGGCGCTGCACTGAGCCTCCTGCGGGGCAGGTCGGGAGCGGTCGCCATTTCATCTCCCCTTCTCCCTCAGCCGCAGCCGGGCTCGTCCCGCTCCGCCCCGTCGGTAGGGGGCGCCCGCGTGACCGGCCCCGCCCTTGTGCGGTCAGTGCCCAGAGTCGGGCGGGCCCCGCAGCGCGGTGGCCCCAGGGCCGGTGAGGGGCGGGCGTGAAGCGGACACGGGCCTGCACTCACGGGGTCCGCAGTGCCCATCAGGCCCTGGGCTTCATCCTACCTCTTTACTCGTCTTTGCAGCGTGCCCTGGGGCTGGGCAAGGCCGAGCGCACTTTAGCATGGCGACGGCTGGTTAGCCTTCTTCCTGTGGTGTGGTAGCAGCCCCTGCACGTGCCATGACCTCCTCTGCTTCGTCATAGCCCATCGTCCCCGATTTCCCTTATATCACCTGGGTCTTGTTCAGCCTGTGACAAACCAACAGCAGGCAGGCGCAGGGCCATGCTGCGGTGCAATGGCAGCAGCCCCATTACAGGCACAGTGTCATTGCTTCTGGGTCGGGACACTCGTTTTGGTGGTGGTATCCCAGTCATCATGAGGGAATGACAGTAAAACACCAAAAAAGTGCTGCTCCCTCTGCGTGTGTCCCCAGTGCTGTTTTTTGTATTAAAGATGTTTTAAATGTCTGCCTTGGCACTTTTTACATAAACCCATCTTCTAATCTGAGCCAATACTTGTCTTGGACCAAAAACTACAGGTCTGTTGAAGGTAGGAAAAAATAAAAACTGTGTTCTATTCAGATGTAAGACTTAGTGTGTTACCTGAAGGGTGTGAGCAGCAAAAGTGACTGACTGGGGATATCTGCTCAAGTTTGAGAGCTGGATGTTGTCCGAGCAGAGAGGGATGAGCAGCTGTGGTGGCTGAGGAAGCATGAAAACATCAGTCTGCTCTGAGGACTACCCACTTCTACGTATGTGGTATGTGTTGCATAAAGTAAACTGCCTACAGGAGCTGTGACGTAGGCAAATTGGATAATAGAGACATGGATATGGTTTAAATTGTATGTCAGAAGTAATTTCATTCTAGGTCTCCAGGTTTTTAATTTCGCTTGCAGTTACTTGAACCCTCTGCGCTATGGCATGAAAATAGCAATTAAGCAGAATGCTTTTTTTAAAGACTTAATAAGACATGTAAGCTGTCATGCATTTTTGCATGAAACCCTGTCTGTTACTCTTTTTCTGCCAGTGCAGGTGTATAGACATCATGAATTTGCTCAACATTTTAGACCATCTGTATGTGTGCATGCATGCATGTGCATCATAAATTGATGATTTTTTTTAACCATGTGATTTTTTTCTTGCTATTGATTTCAGGTGAATGCATTTAAAAAATTAATAACAAGCCATTTCCCTCTGAAAACAGGACATATTTGTGGCAATCACATTTAGGGAAAAACAGATTCTTCCTTGAATCCAAATTTTGCTTTATGGAGTTTTGTATTTAAGAAAGTATTATATTACACAGTAATGAGTATATTAATCTATATCTTTCCAAAAAAGTTCTCATTTTGGAACGTTATTTTAAGTCTTAGCTGATTAGATACTCAAAACAGTAGACTAAAGTACTCAGATAAACTTTTGATTACAGAATAGAAAGTTCATATTCTGGATTTATTGTTTTTTTAAGCTTTTTTAATAGTTTTACTGCAGATACTGTATTAGAAATTACAAGACTTAAATGATGATGGGTTCCAAGAAAAATGGCCTTCCACATATTTTTACTATATTGGCATTTATCTTAGCATTGAAGTCTCTAAGCAATCTCTCACCTAATACCTCCACACAGGGAACTATCAATTAAACATAAAGGAGAATTACTTTTTAGATTGTCATATGTCCTTCTTTAAAGTATGGAATCACCTTTTCTTTTACTGAAATGTTGAAGGAACTAGCTCAAAATGCTAATTTTACAGTACATAAAAGATAAACTATAACTCTCAGGGCTACATACTAAATATATAAGAAAACGTATATCAACAAAGAGACCAGGAGACAGCTGGTTTGTCTGCAACTGAGTTGTTTTGGATGAGTGAATTCTGGAATGATGAACACATTAATAAAGCTGTATGCCAATTTTCCTGTAGAGGTCTGCACAAGTAAAAATAACACTAATGCAATTTATGTTTTATTTCACAAGTTCAATGTGTTTATTACTATTTTCTATGCTTTTAAAATTTTTGAAGTGTAGGCCTTTGCTATAAAATTGAGTGAGATCTAGAGGAAGACTAAGTTGTGGGCAGAATAATAAGGGCAAGAGAGTTAACTAATGATCACTGTTCCTCTCTTATAATTTTTAGATCAAAACACACGTCTTTCTGGTTTTGATTTAAGAAAATAAAGTTCTCTCTATGTACAGAATGCCAGCCATTTTGAAATACATATACATCTTGATGATGTTTTCTCATGTTCTCTTCTTAATGTCAAATTGCTTTCTTTTTTCTCCTGACCTTTTAGAGCACAATATTTCTTTTACTCCTGCATGCCGTTTGACTTACCCTGGGATTCGACTTAGGATGCAGAGAAAAGTAAAAGAAGTAGACTCACAGGTCTTCCACTACGCGATAAAGGTGCTTCACCCTGCCTCAGCCTGTCAGGTTTGCTAAATCTGGCTTATGCTTGGAAAATGTACATGTTGAAGTATGCCTTTTTAAGTGTGGGATCTTTATATTTGGCAAGGTAAAGAGCAAATGTATAGATCAAGAAAATGGTGATTAAAAGATCTCAGAAATGTTTCTTCCCAGTGATAGTTTTTAAACATTATTTCATCAAGAAGGCAAGCATGAATTCACAAAATGTAGTTCTGAAATGAAACAGGAAATTCTGTTGAAACCAGATAAGACACTGAAACAAGACAAGATCTGTTCCAAGGACAGATCTCAGGTACAAACCCATTGAAAAAAAAAACAAACAAACAACTCATGGGAACTTCTTGTCAGGTTAGAAGACAGATAAATTAGAAAGAATCTTGTGATGGGGTAAACCATGGAAGTTGTCATACTTGCAACAGATGAAGATGCTTCACTACTGTATAGTGCTTGGGTTTGTGACCTTGCCAGATTCTGCAAGTCCTTAAAATCTCAACAGATGACTCTCACATGTCAGGCCACAGGACAGCACACTGATGATGCATGAACTGGAGATGCCACAGTGGGGAATGAGAAAGCAGTGACTAAAAGAGCAAGTCTGATGCTTATCACATGAGGCTTGACAGGTCAGCATTACAATGAAAGCCAAGTAAATGGTTCTTGTCAGTGACTTTTTTTTTTTAGTTCTGATTCTCAGAATAGAAGATACTTTTGGTCTCTTCCCTGTTAAACTTTGCAGCCACTAGAACTTAACAGAGAACTGAAATGCAGATTTTCATTTTGTGGATAAGGGACCAGCGTAAATCACTACAGTTCTGCTGCTGATGGAAATAAGCACTGGGGTAATCTGTCTTTGCACTGTTGTTGCCATGGCTACTTGGTCACAGCACCAGATACACCATCACATTTCCTGCAACCTCATATTCTACATGCACTCTTTTTGTTGGTGTATAGAAAAGGGAAAACTTACACTGTGTTTTACTATTGCATAGCACAAAGTCTTGTCAGCAGGAAGCTCACCCAGGTCTGTGAAGACCAAACAGCTGTTTCATGCATCTCCCTTTTCAAGGCATCTTCTTTTGCCATGTGTTCTGGGGCTGAAGAATTAAAGCCTCTTACCCTTGACTCTTGTCACCACCTAATCTGAGCACTCACACCACTATACCTGTGCAAGTCCGGTGACCTCTGCAGGCAAGGGACAAACTGCCACATGGAGCTGAACTCTTCCAGCATAGATTTGGGTACAAAGTGTAACTAAAAATCTTTAAAATGTCTGCTCAGATGTTTCCTGAACAAGGGCTTCACGCTCGGAGTCTGCATACCATTCAAGAGGACAGACACCAAAGCAACATGTATTCTTCATGATGGGCAGGTTATAAAGGTTATGGAAATTATGGAACTAAGACCTGTGCTTGGAACTGTGCATATATTTGAATAGATCATTGGTAGCAGTGCATTCAACATCTAAAAAAACCCCCCAAACCCAAACCCACTTAAATTATAGATTAAATGGATTGCTTATGTTATGCTTTTGCAACTAGCTTTCTATTCATGGCAAAGTGTCAGTGTGTCAGAAAAATGGTTCTTTTGCTGTCCATGCATTTCTATACCATTAATCACAAGATCCATTCTAGACACGAGGAAGGTCTGATGGTAGAGAAGAGCATTCATTAGTTTCTATCAAGCACGGAAATTCTTAAACATGGCAAACAAAACAAGAGTCTTTCCAGATCCGTTATATACCACATCACAATTCCGGATGGACATAGGATGACATTGATGGTTCAGTGCTGACATCAGTTCAGATCAATCTGATGACCTAGAGAGAATGGTTCCAGGGCTGCTGCTCTGGTAGAAATTTTCACGCAGTTGTTCCTATCAAATCATTTGTGCACTGCCACAATACTTGTTAAAACAGCATAGCAGCAAATTCCATGTAATGAATTCACCTGTATTAAGCTCTGCAGAACAGCCAAGGCAAGCAGCAACCATAAACAATGTCGTTTAGCCTTTCAGACCTAGCAGGCTGGGGTTTTTTCTACTCTTGGTGAAAGGCTGATTGGTAAAGAAGAAATAAGCTTACCTATTTATCAGATACCCACATGGTGATGCACACATACGTATTCTCAATATGTTCACATAAAGCTTCCAGTCATTAACAGAAATGACAGTGACAGATATTGCTACAGTTCACTAGTTCTTGTACCATTCACTAGATTTTCTTTTGAAAGTTTCTACTAGAGAATTACAGATTAAAGTAAAAAAAAAGGCAAAAAGAAGCTACATTTAGTTAAAAGAATTGCATGTAGTCAGATTGCATATTTTCTAGCCAAAAATGTAAAAATTAGTGATGAAAAATATATTCGCATCTAGTTCTAATATAATTTAATTTTGCTCGCGTTTTCTCATCTTGCAAGCATTTCAAGAGAAACACAGTTGCTGCTAATGATATCATGGTGATTTTATCAAGTACTTCCCATGAATACTCTGCAGCTGTGTTAGAAGAGGCTGTTGTGGCAGGAAGCAACCTAATAGCTATTTTTGGGTCCCTTAGCTATCCATGACTCAGGAAGAAAAAGAATCATTACTTGATTTTCTATTCTGCCTAGGTACTTAAAACACCAATCACCCGGCCTACTCAGTGCTGTTTTATCAGGAAGATTAAGAATAAGCCTCTGGAGCTGAAATGTGAGGATGTAATTCTGTGAGATGCTGATACTCTGTAGATCTCATTAGCTTTCACTTAGAGGCATACACCTTCTCTCAGGTCTGAGATCTTAAGCTGAAATTCAAAATCAAGCCCCAACTTGGCCTTAAATGTCACATCAACTTCATAGGTATCTTTGGAGTCTCTAAAAGCAGCCAGTAATATTTTCACCACAGTAGAGATAATGAGTGGTCAGCAGATTCCATACATGATTAATGGCAAATTGTCTGCCTTAGTTTTACTCCATATTTCCAAGTTAAATGCTTCCACACTTCGCTGTCTTCCCTGTACCTGCAGTACATTATCATGCTAGGGAGCTGGCAGTAGCCCCTAGCATTAGGTCACCACTGATTTCCATTAAGTGAGAGTTTTTTAGCTGTTTCAGAGAAATCATCACATCCTATCTCTTTAATCTGCAACTGTGTCTTAATATGTTTGGAATAAAGAACTGGGGGGTTATGGCCCATGTGAATATTTAAAAGTACCTTTTCTTCTCGTGGTTTTGCTCATTGCAAAATCTTGCCAAAATAATATGTGAGTATCTGAACTATAGAGGGATCAGCCACAGTAACAGGCTTTAGCCTATTTGGTCTGGCAGTCCTTGGGGTGTGCTCATGTGGCATGCAGGACTGAGGCTGTGGAGGAATTAATCAGGAGGGCACCTGTGCTGTTTACATAATCTGTCCCAAGGGCTCTGAAACCTGAAAAATATCTAAGAAGCGAGACCATAAAGGCAGGTAGATAAAAATTAGATATAGTAGATGAATGTTTTTCAGACAAAACCAGTTCATAGAATCACAGAATGATAGGGGTTGAAAGGGATATATGGTGGTCATCTAATCAACCCCCTCTCTGCTAAAGTAGGATCACCTGGAGCAGGCTGCACATGATCATCTCCAGCGTTTTGAATCTCTCCAGGGAAGGAGACTCCACAGCCTCTCTGGGCAGCCTGTACCAGAGCTCTGTCACCCTCAGACTGAAGAAGTTTTTCCTCATGTTCACACAGAACTTTCTCTGATCCAGTTTGTGCCTGTTGCCCATGTCTGGGCACCACTGGTAATGCAGCCTCTGCACATCTGTCCTTTACATACTTCTAAGTGTGCAGGAATTTCTCTCTCAGTCTTCTCTTCTCCAGGCTAAACAGGCCCAGCTCTCTCAGCCTTTACTCATACAAGAGATGCTCCAGTCCTCTCTTCATCTTTGTCGCCCTCTTCTGTACTCTCTCCAGTAGATCCTCATCTTTCATGAACTGGGGAGCCCAGGACTGGACACAGCACTCCAGATGTGACCTCACAAAGATAAAGCAGAGGGGCAGGAAAACGTCCCTTGACCTGCTGGCCATGCTCATCTTAATGTGCCCGAGGATACCATAAGCCTTCTGAGCCATGAGGGCACACTGCTGCCTCAGGGACAGCTTGTCCACCAGAACTCTCAGGTCCTTCCCTGAAAAGTTTCTTCCCAATGGATCAACCGCAAACTGTAGTTGTGCTTGGGGTTATTCCTTCCTAGGTGCAATTCTCCAGCCTGTACAGACCTCGCTGAAGGGCAGCACAACTGTCTGGTGTGTCGGCCACTCCTCCCAGTTTTGTATCATCAGCAGACTTGTTGATGATATGCTCTGTCCCCTTGTCCAGGTCATTGATGAATATGTATTGTAAGACCAGACTTATCCTTGGGGCACATCACTGGCCACAGTCCTCCAACTAGACTCTGAGCCACTTATCACAGCACTCTGGGTTCTGCCATTCAGTCAACTCAGCTAACTGTGCAGTGATCCAACCCACAATTCCTGAGCTCACCTATGCAGTTGTTAGGGGAGATGGTGTGAAAAGCCTTACGGAAGTCAAGGTAGACAACGTCTGCTGCTCTCCTTTATTTACCCAGTGAGTTGCCAATAATAGAGGGCTATCAGATTGAGCAGGCATGATTACCCCTTGGTAAAATCCATGTTAACTGCTCCCAATCACCTTTTTTTCCTCCATATGCTTATGGAAGACCCCCATCATGACTTCTGCTTATGGTCCTGAGGAAAATACTGGCTGCTGGTCAGAGAATCCACAGTTAGATATTCATACTGTGTTTAAGACATTGCACAGAGCTGGCTGGTTTCTCACCAGAGTTGATGATGGGCATTCTCACAAGTCAACCCATTAGCTCTTGCCCTGCAGTAGCAATTTCTGGCAAGGAGGAGTAAGGAACAGTCCTCAGGGAAGGATCCCTTACACTGCCATGCCGCATGGAAACTCTCAGCAGAGTCAGCTTTCATGTCCTTATTTTATGGTGCCTAAGTGCTGACTAATCTGCATGCATGTTTCATGAAAACAAATTTTTAAGTGATCATGCAAAGCTAATCACTGCCAGTCTATGACTGCAAATACCTGAGGGTAGCATTTAATCTTTTCATACCCATCAGCCAGGTGACAGGTGATAGGACAAGGGGGAATGGCATGAAGCTGGGCCAGGGCAGGTTTAGATTGGATGTTAGGAAAAAATATTTTACTGAAAAGAGTTGTCAGGGCCTGGAACAGGCTGCCCAGGGAGGTGGTCGAGTCACCTTCCCTGGATGTGTTCAAAAAAAGGGTAGATGAAGTACTTAGGGATATGGTTTAGTTTAGAATGTGAATGGTTGGACTCGATGATCTTAAAGGTCTTTTCCAACCTTGTTATTCTGTGATTCTGTGTGTGATTCTCACAAGTGCAATCAAAATGCCAGGTTTCATATTCTGGAAGAATAAGCATGGTCAGAAATTTGTTAGAAAGTAGGTTTGGGTTCTGCCTTTACCACTGATTCATTGTGTGGCTTTAAGGATTGTTCTTTTTCTCCATTTCCTTTTCTGTAAAATATAATATTTTTATCTCCTCTTAATTAGTTTTGGGGGTCTTATGGAGGGAAAAAACAAGAGTTGGCAGAAAGAAAAAAATAATAATAGAAAAGATTGTGATGCAATTAATAAGATTATGTTATTTTTAAATGGTGCTTACTGTGGTCCTGTAAAAGAGAGATACTTACAAATAAAGATAAAAATAATAAGCAGACATTCCTGAAGCAGCATCTACTTATGCATTTTCTTAAGAAGAGAAAATAAATGTACAGTTGGCACTCTACACTATGAGAGGCCTATTCCTGTATTTCTGCAACTGTTTTGAAATGCAGAGGAATGAGAATGTTGTGCTGGCAACAGATTCTAATCTTCCTTTGGATTTGCTGACATTCTCCAGGATAGTTTTTCGGATAGGATCTTGCCAGTTCAAATAACTTGAAGTAAAAATACTCATTCAAGAAAATGTATGATTCTAGAAATATGGTTCTCTTACTATTTCTCAGAACCCTACTACTAGTTTTACATATCAGAAGGTAAATAAAAGTCTATGTGGCATACACAGTCCCAAAAATTATCCACTGAGATACTGCACTTAGTTAGCAGGGGTTGATAGTTTGTGTTTAAAATTTCTTCTAGTTTATTAATATTTGTTTTGTTTTGTTTTGTTTTGGAGTAGGTGTATTCATAAGGAAGGATTTATTTTAAGCTGTATCTGCTTCCTCAGATTTTAGTGCATTATTATTCTCATCTGGCTAGAAACACAAAGGAAGGTCATATGGCGGTAGTTGCAAGAATATGAAATGTAGATTTGTGGTTGTTAATCTCATTTGTCACTAGGATTGCCTTCATAATTACTCACCCGTCAGCCCTGTGAAGTAAAAACATATGTACTGCGGTAATGTCAACCTCTTTGTATTCATCCAGTGTCCTAGATAATTCCAGCCCTATGACAGCTACTGAAATACATGACAAGTTCAGTCAATCAACAGTGGCAATGAACACTCTGGTTAAGGACACATAGGCAAAGCTTTACATCAAGAGCTCTGCTGTTCAAATATATATATTTTTAGGGTGGCCAGAGCTGCAGTGTTAGACATCAGGAAAAAGGGGAAAAAGTGGAGAAACACTTACTGTAGCTTTCATGCATGGATCTTTTGGCATCACACCTCTGAGCAATAATAGCTTGCAAGAAGCCAGGGCGAAGGCTTCCTTTGAACTGAGCAGAAGAAAGAATTCATCTGTTAGACCGAGGTGGCCTTTTTTTTTAGCTAAAGGAACGTGATAACAGAGCTATATATTTTCTATTTTATTTGAAAGGTCTAGTAGAAAAAAGCTTGGAGTGTAACTCAGCAGAAAACTTGTTTACCATGTATTTTTAAACATTCTGATTTTTTTTCTTTTGGGAATACTGAGAAGGGCAAACATACTTTTCTGCCTGAGACCTACATCCATGAGTGCTTACTGAGTTCTGCATCATGTCCTTCACAAAAGGGAATAGTTTTGATTCAATGATACATTCGTTGTATACAGAAAACTAACGTAATGTTACTTTCTAAAAACAATGCTTCAGGAAATGAAGACAAAAGCCTGGAGGAGTTTAGATTATACAGAAGAAAAGCGGACCTATCGATCAATAGGCTGTTTGTATGGTGCAGCTCTTGAGTCAGCCATGCCAAACGGCATGCAAGAGCCTGGCTTCCCTGGCTTCAGAGCCAATGTTTATGGCAGGGAGCAGGGCAGACGCCTGCTCCAATTCTGCAGTAGAAAATCGTGTCATAGTCTATTTATTTGATTTGCAGCAGCAGTATTTACCAAAAGCAAGAGGGTTGTCATAGGGAAGAATTTCAAGAAGCCTACCTGAGCTGCCTCCACAACCTGGGAAATGACACTGGTGCAGAGTCCAGGCTCTGGATGGAAAGAAGAATGAGAAACACACACGTTTCAACATAAGGCACTGGAAATTATATAATTGTGGACACTCAGAGGAAACTGATTTTCTGCAATGACTTTATGCAGAAGTTGGGTTTTTTTTTTTTGGGCCTTTGTGTACTGGGACAGGAGGTGAGGGGACGATAGAAGAAAGGAAAGAAAGATTCCTGCCAGGTACTGGTGAGCACTCTTCACATATCACCAGGAGGAGGAAGAGATCTTAAAAACTTTTAATGACCCCAGGATTCTTTTTCTTTCAAGAATCTTTGATACTTTCTGGAAAAAAAAGACCAGGTGGTGCCAAGAATGAACATCATTTGTCAGTGCTATACATCATAGATAAACCCCTCCCTGATTCAAATCTAAATAGTAATACTAGTGCCTTCTACTTCAGAACACTTCCATAAGAGGACAAATTGGGTTACTGACCATGGACCACAGGACATAATTAAGTTCTGAAGGCATCTTCAATGTGGGATATTTTTCTCTGTGCTGTCTAGAATTGTGTATAGATCACAAACATTACTTTGAACAGACACAGAGGAGGTTTTACTTTACGTTTATATTGCATATGCCAGTTGTCTTGCAGATACCAGTTCAAGTAACAGAGGACAGAGTTTGCAGCTTTCTATATGCAGCACTAGTAGATGTGCCGTATTTATTCTGCAGTAGATTGTAGCATCCATTCTAAAAATGGAAGTAAAAAAGACAATTTGTAATATTTAACTGTGCATAGCTATTTTCCCTATATGATGATAATACAGGTATCTTGTATGTTGATTACAAGACCTTGACTGCTTGAAGAAGACCAGACTACTAAGGGCATCAAAAATCTTGACACATAGCAAGCAAGCAGAGAAGTCTGAGTTTCAATTTAATAAATTAATGGTTATACTAGTTTAGTAAAGTGTGGATTACTATTGGCATCAAATCAGAAATGTCTTTCAAAATAAATGTGTAGGTATGGTAGTGTATTTCCCATTTATTGGCTGGATTTTTTGATAAATTGAACAAAGACTTCCTACTCTGGAAGAAGATGAGAGACCTAGTTACTCAGGATATAGAGAAGGCTGAGGTACTGAACAACAGCTATGGTTTTCACCGGCAAATGCTTTAGCCACACTGACCAAGTTACAGAAGGCAAAGCCTGGGACTGGGAGAATGAAGAACTGCCCACTGTAGATGACATGCATAAGTCCGTGGGACCTGATGAGATGCATCCACAATCCTGAGGGAACTGGTGGATTAAGTGGCTAAACCACACTCCCATCATATTTGAGAAGTCATGGCAGACCAGTGAAGTTCCCACTGACTGGGAAAGGGGAAACAGAACCCTGTCTCTAAAAAGGGAAAAAAGAAGACCCAGGGAACTGGAGGCCAGTCAGCCTCACTTCTGTACCTGGTAAGATCATGGATCAGATCCTTCTGGAAACTATACTAAAGCACATGGAGAACAGAGAGGTGATTTGTGACATGGCTTCACTAAGTGCAAATCATGCCTGAGAAATTTGGTGGCATTCTGTGATGGAATTACAGTGTTGGTGGGTCAGGAAAGAGAAACTGATGTCATCTGGCTAGATGCAAAGCATTTTACACTGTCCCAAACACCATCCTTGCCTCTAAATTGGATATTGACATGGATATGATGGATGGACCACTTGGTGGATGAGGAATTGGCTGGATCGTCTCACTCAGCCTTGTGGTCAATGGCTCAGTGTCCAAATAGAGAACAGTGATGAGTGGTATTCCTCAGGGGTTGGTATTTGGAATGTTCAACTTTTTTTTTAAATATGGGCAGTGGGATCAAGTGCACTCACATCAAGTTTGCCAGTGGTTTAGTGGAGGGTCCCCCTGACCATGGCAGGGAGTCTGGAACTTTAATGTCTTTGACATCCCTTCCAACTCAAACTGTTTCCTCTGATTCTATGATCATATCATTAACTGTGTATAATTTACATTGAGTTCAAGCAAAAAGTGTAATTTTCCTTTTTTTTAAGAATTATTTTCATTAAGATTTCACTAAGATTATAATTATAGCTTATTAAAGAAAAGGGTGCTAATTCTGGGTCAGAGTCAAGCCAGTTACACTGTGATAAACATGCAAGTGCTATCAGTACTTTTCAAAATACAAAGCAATTGTTTTGAAAAAGGGTGAGGTGATTGGTAATTATTTAAGCCTCGTGGAGCTGTCACCAGAAGATTGAGTTTCTTTACAATACTATAAAACAGAGTCTTTATCCTCCACATTCCCTTCCTGCCAGCTCTTTCCCAGAACCCTGGTAAAGGTTGATGTCACATCTGGGCTGGCTAATGTCATGATACAGCTCTTTTAGGCTGCTCTCAGACTCTTATTACTTCGTTTCCTCTACTGTCTCTTTCTGCATTTGCTAATGGAAAACATTTGTGTTTACTTTCAAATGGATGCTGGAAAAGCTGTCAAGTCCCTTCTCAAGGACTTTCTCTGAAGAAACAGCGTCAATGGCATAGGGCTTCTCACATAGAAAAAACAGTGGAGGTGGGCAGTGCTGTGTCATGTGTGCTGTCTCTCTTACGTGCTCGCACCCAACAGGCAGTGAGGCGGTGGCTTCATGTTACCACTCTTGAACACTATGAGATATTTGTCTGAATCTGCTTTACTGAAAATGACAGCAAAATACCAAGGAAGCTCATGACTACATCTACCGATAATTCACTCCTGAGAAATAAGAATTGACTTCTCAGTTGTAATTATTCCAGCAAATATATTAAAGTTATATGTATAGTGACTTCGATGGCTGCAACGTAGCATCAGATGCTGTATCTCTTCTGGTGGACCCTCTGTTGACTGACAGAGGGAAATTAGTTGGAGCAGTGAACAAGAAATTAGTAAGCAGCTAAATTAACCCCTGGCTTGTGTTAACAGATCTAATATAAGCTGTTTCAAAATATCTGTTGCTGAACATTTCTCCTGCAGAAACTGAGATAAATGGAGGGAAAAAAAAATAGTATCTCAGTGTTCTGATCTTTCTGTCCTTCAGTGCTGACCTCCTATTTCTTCTTTCTAGGATGCTGAACTCAGTGTTCACATGCTGTGTAACACTGATTGTTAGATCTGTCTTTGACACTGTTTTGTTTGCATCCTTCCACCCAAAGAGTCCTGCCTGTATAGGCCAAGGGAATGCATAGTTTGCTTAGGCTAAGCTATATAGGCGTGCCTATATAGTGGTGAAGCACTGGAACAGTTTGCCTGGAGAGGTACATGCCTCGTCCCTGGAAGCATCCAAGGTCAGGTTGGACAGGGCTCCAAGCAACCTGGTCTTATTGATGATGTTCCTGCTCATTGCAGGGTAGTTGGACCAAATTTAAAGGTCCTTCCTTTCCAACCCAAACTATTCTGTGATTGGCTTATATAGGCTTGTGTAAGCTAAGCCTTCCCTTTACATTCAGACTGTGCAGTTAAACACAATATCCAGAGGTTTTCAATTTGCAAGGTGACTGTATTGCCATGAAGATTAGTCTCCCAAATTTAAGTGGAGCAATGACTTTCCCCTTTTTAGACTAAGGTAACTGGGACTGTTAAAAATAATTTGCAGTTTCCTCCTGCTGTGTGTCTGTTCTTTGGTCAGCAGAGGCTGTTCCAGATAGGCAGGCAGGAAACATGGTTTAGACAAGATTTGTCAGGATCTGAATCATTCTTGTCAATGACTGTGAAGATGCCTTTAGTGTAATTGGTCCCCTGACTTTTCATATGTCTCCGTTCTCCTTTTTGTGTTGCAGAGATCATTTCCCTAACAAGGTGCATTAAAAACCAAATGAAATTCTGCTTTTTAGCTAGTGCAAGAATTACTTCAGTTGGGCAGCTGAGGTGGTGGAGACCTTCAATGAATTTCAGGTCCATAAAAGTCAATAGGTTTTTCCACTAGTTCCCATGAGGTCAGCATGTCTTTGCTACTGAAAAACATCTTTTGAAATGAGCTCAGGACTTGTTTTCTTTAATTTCTAATCAGCACTGCAGAGTAATTTTACAGAATTGACTCTGCTCATGTTGTTTGCCCTTTAAAGCCACAGGGATCTGTTTCACAAGGGATTCATTCTTCCTTCTGTGGCTTCACAGGAGTTAACTACTACATACAAATCCCTGAATGCACAGAAAGGAAAATAAACACTCCCCACAGCCTCCCATTATATTTGACTCAATCTCATTATCCAACTTGTTTACATTGTTTCAAAGTAAACACCTACTAAAACCAAAGCCTGATGTCTCCAAAAGAATTTTAAACCATTTGCTTCTGGTCATTACATTTTAACTACTTAACAAAGGTTCTTCTCTTGAAAAAAGGCCTTCAAAGTAGTCAGTTGTGGTGACAGTTAAATAAGATAACAACAGCTTCGTACTATTTGCACCCTCCCGTTGTCAGGTATTATTTTCAAATACTCACGTTACTTTCGTCTTCAGAATATTCCCCAATATTTATTTCAGAATATTTCTTAATGTTGTTATTTAGGTTTCTTCATTATGAGATAATGAAAAGATTAATACTGTGGCACCACATCACATTTGAGATATACATCCAGAGAACATTTTAACTTTCCTTCTTACAGCAGTTGTTCCCAAGTTTGGTGATGGAAAAGCCTAAGCAGAATCTTCCCTCTCCATCCTGTGCTGTAAAGCCAGGTGAAAATCAGAGGGACGGACATCTATACCGCTTGCATCATCTGAGCTCTTTGGCATGTTAACATTTCACTGGAAGTTCTTATTCACACATGTTTCATATCATAATAATTTTTCATGAGATCATTAAATCCAGTCCTCAGATCCTATGCAATTTTAAGATCTAAGAGTTCTTGGCTTTATGTGCACTTCCGTGTCCTGTGACCAAAGTGGCACTGCTTCACAGCTGTTCTTTCTGAAAGCTGTGTTGCTGTAGCTAGAGGGGACCAAGAGAGGATTTTTAATACAGAAATTTCATGGGTATGGAAAAATAACCACAATAAACCCCAAACTGGGCAAATATTTTAACACATTAGCAAAGGCTACACTGGCTGAGTTTTCACTTTTCTTCATTTGTTTTTAACAGTCTAGTTTTGCAGCAGCCTGATGACTGAGTAATTTTCTGCTATCTCTCCTCTTGCAGGCGGTCTGGTGGCTCATTTCTCCTTAGTGAGTAATTAATGTTCTGTTGGATCCTTAGTTAGGAGATTGATTTTTCACAAACCTATTAGAAAATGTTTTCTGGCTTTATTCATTTCTGACTGGAAGTTAAATGTGCACAGGGAGTATTGCCAGTACAGTACTTGATAAAAACTTACTCCATCTTCTGGATCAGTCACTTAGTAAGAAATGAAGTTCAGCTTGGTGTAACAGACTCTGGGGGGAGAGTGCTTTCCACAGACTGATGTATGCATACAGAGGTTCATCCAGGCAATTCTCCCTCCCACCACTCTCTTTTGTTTACAGACAGTTTCTTTGCATGTAACTGTTGCTTTATTCTGAGGGGGGCGGGGGGAGGGGTGTTGGGGGTGGTGTTGGTAGTTTTCTGTTAAGTTTTTGTAAGGCACTATTAAAGTTCAGATTCCACTGACCACAATCACTCCTTCCCTTTCTTTGGGTTGATCACATGAATCCAGTAGCTCTTCTTCATACACGGATATAGTTTCTTAATTTTAGTTCTGTTAAATTTGATGGACCTAATCTTCCTACTGTCATGTGTGCCTGAGCTTCAGGGGAAGTAATGGAGTTTTTCTGAATTTGAAATAACTTTAGAATGAAAGTTAAATACACCTTTTATTAAACTTCTTTTCTAATCTTAATTTCTGATGACAATTACTTTAGTAGCTTTACAAATGCTAATCTTGTCTAGTCCATGCTATTTTTATTCTTTTTTCAGTTCTTAATTTTCTCTTATTTTCTTAATTAAAGCACTAATTCTTGCCCTTGTAGTTTGACCTCCCTCACAGACATATATCTGCTCTCCAGATTTATTCCTTTCTTCCCTCAACTTTCTTCTGACCACAGACCTTGACACATGTTCTTCTGACTGACAGCTGAGAGTGTTTGATGCTGCCCTACTTTGTGTCCTTCATCACCCTCCAGGTCTTCCAGGCTTGTGGCTGAATTAGCCACACTATCCAAAGGTGTGAACGCAGGAAAACTTCTGAAGTTTTGAGATTTCTAACAGCAAGGAAATCCAGAAAATCCTGACAGAAGGACAAGCAAATTTAGTATTAGGTACCCAGCATGTCCCACAGAACCATTTTATCTTGCACTTTCTGAAGAAAGGTTTTCTTTAAGGACACCATCCTACTTGGAAGGGCCGTTCCTTGCTTTTCATGTGCCAGTTACTTATTTGATAACATTTGCAATGAACACTTTCTAAAGTGCACTTTTCTGCTTAGATGGTTCATTCGAGGGCTGCACTTAAGTTTCAAACCTGTACCTACAATACATGGGAATGGTGGCAGTCTAGAATTCCCTGCTTGTTTTAAGCATCCTGTTAACTATCCTTAATCTCCCAGCCCTCTAAATTAGATAAGCAAGTCTGAACCAGAGCACAAAATAAACTAAAAAGCTGCTCTTGCGCTTTACCACAGACATCAAATTTTGCAGTATTCAGGCTTTGGAAAGTATTTCTTACCCACCAAAAGTCCTAAAAGTCTCTCTTGAAAGTGTCCAAATACCTGCATCTGATGTGATAGTTTACCAGTAAAGGCTGCTGTTTCTTTGCAGCTTTGCACAGTTTGTACTCATTTACACCAGCATTTGCAACTGTAACCCACTCCAGGTGGTTTGCCCAAGTGCAGCCAGACATACAGGCTTTGAAGGAATGGAGAATCGGATTCTGCGACTGTGACTGACTACCCCAAGTGCCTCTGTTAAGTTGGCCAGCTGAACTTCATCACAGCAAGCTTCTGTGGTAAATGAATTGATTATATACCATTTCCTCAGAAATACTCAGCAAAAATAGCTCAATGCAACATCATGTGACAGGACATAACCGTCATTCTAGCTTGGAATTTACTTAGCAGGAAAACACAGTCCATGATTTTCATCCAGAAGGATATCTCAACCACTTCATTTGAAAAAAAATGCGTCTTTAAAAAGCCTGTTAAGAGCAGACTTAAACTCCTTGTAAGGCAGTCTGCCCCTCCACTAAGCAATGCTGAGGTGGTCTGCATTTCTCATATAAAAGTTTTGAAAGGTCAGCTCTCTTCCATGTGCTAATCCCATTTTTTTTCTTACACTGATCAGGAAATTTTCCTTTATGGCAAGGACTTTGCTAACAAAACAAAACAAAACCACAGACACTCCAGAATCTATAATTTTAGCAAGCAAACTAGAAAGATTTCTGTATTCATTTGAGCTAAAAGAATTTAAAAATATCTCCTTTCATACAATTTATTAAATGTTGGGGTTTTTTTCCAGCTTGCACCCTAGCAACAACAAACTCAATTTCGTTTACTTAACAAGTGTTGTTGATCATTAGAGGCTTTGTCCTACTTTTTTTTACTGTTCATTAAATATGTGTCTTAAAAGACTGTTCAATTAAAATGATACATTAGGCATAGTGTTATTGTTACTGAACTCAGGAACACAGTTGTGTATCAAGCTGTTCTCAGTAAGTGTTAACTTGTGTACATTTGAGCACTGGGGGAAAGCGTATTAATGTAATCAAAATTGTTTTTCAGAGAAATGTCTTAAAGATCAGATATCATTGTAGGTTGAAGATCCTGACATGAGTTACCAAAGTTCAATTCTAGCAGCTGTACAAATTTCAAGAGATAAAGACTGAGAGCTTGTAAGTAAAAGTCTTTCAATTCTTTCCTTACAAACAGCCATGAATTTCAGAAAAGTCACCAAAATGAAAGCATGAGTTAGCCAGAAAGGGTCTAGCAACATTATCATAAAAGAGTAATCATTTAGAATCAAAGAATCACAGACTTCAAAGCCCATCTAGTTCCAACCCCTTGCCATGGGCAGGGACACCCTCCACTAGACCAGGTTGCCCAAATCCCCATCCAGCCTGGCCTTGAACACTGCCAGGGAGGGGGCAGCCACAGCTTCTCCTCACAGCCTGTGCCAGAGCCTCACCACCCTCATAGTAATGAATTTGTTCCTAACATCTAACCTAAACCCACCCTCTTTTAGCTTGAAGCCATTGCTCCATGTACTGTCACTACACTCCCTGGTGAACAGTCCCTCTCCCACTTTCCTGTAGGACTCCTTTAAGTATTGGTATTGTCAGACACTTGATTTTTTTTTTTTTCTTTGATTTTATTTTTCTTTTACAATGGCAAAAATGAATGAGAGAAGTGAAGAAGCTGTCCTCACTCTGCTTCACAGCAAGTCCTGCACTTGCAGTAAGTGAGACTGAGCTTACCCCAGCACTGCCAGACACCCACCATCGTAAGACAGTTGTCAGCAGATTCTGTTTTTTTGTGAAACTCTGCTAAAATTTTCCATTCCTGTGGGCAGAAAATATCTCAAAACATTATTACACTTTCCTGTTGAAAATGCGATTTAAAATCCAGTGTCCTCTAGTGACACTTTGATTTTGTCAAAACTGAATGTTATCTAATAACAGGACTAACCTTTAAGTTCATGAATATATAGGATCTGCTTAGCAGGAGCACTGAATCTACAGAAAAGTGCCTAGGTCACAAGAACAGCAGGACTCTGAGCATACTGAATAGTGCTACTTTTCTTTAAATTACATCTGGAATTGGGAATACCACAAGGAAAAACAAAAGGAAAAAAAAAGAGATGAGTGTTGTCTTATCTAAATCTTTCTGCTACCAACTATAAAATGGAAATGACTAAATTCTACCAGCAGGAGGTTTTTTGTTTGGGTTTGGTTTGGTTGGGTTTTTTTCCTGGTGGGGTTTTGTGGTGGGTTTTGTTGTTGTTGTTGGAGGTTTTTGTAAGTTGCTCAGGTATGTATAATATACTGACAAGAACTATCGAAAACCAAGGAGAAAATTAATAATATCTTCTTCAGAGCAGACTCTGACTTGTGAATATGAAATAGAAGCTCATTAACTGAGAGCTATCTATGCCTATCCCAAGCAAAGAGAGTGGAAAAAACACCAACAGTCTGGAATTGACATTATCATAAATGCATCACACAAGGAGATTAAGCTATATTGCACAGCCACCTTAATTTTGTCATTTTGGAGTGCTTGACACACATGAATAGTGCTTTCTGTTGGATGTTCTGTGCAGTTTGATATGGTAAAGCTGCCTACATATATATTTGTACAATCCGATCTGGAAAAATTAAAGGCCTTGAAAACATTGGATTGGCATAATGATTTGTCTTCACAGAGAATGAATCTTGTCCACAGTGATGGCCATGTAATGACTGTTTCACAATGAAGTGTCACATGAGATACTGTTCTGATACCTCTGTTCTAGGACGTCATGTCAGGGCAAGACCAGTTTCCCCAGTTCTTCTGCCCAACACTGACATTCCTCTCTGGTGGTGTCTGCAAAAGACCAGGTACTATTTCTGAGTTTGATCTACCTGAACTACTTCTTCCCATACCTCAGCTTGTATTGAAAAAGCAGAGTCCAAAGGAAAAAGGCTTGTCCAAGACCTCAAACACCCTTAATCTGTTCTTCTCAGGCTGGACACATATGGACACGCTCAGGACAGGGCCATGAGGACTTAGATGGAAAGGGCTGAAGAAAGTTATCTCAGGCTTCCTTTCACAGCTCAGGGTCTTCCTCCAGTGGAAGATGCCCACAGAGACAAGGCACAGGCAGGTTTCATCATGACACAGGAAGAATGAAATGGTCCACTCCACTGCCTTGGGGCCTGAATTTTCATCAGGCCACATCGACTTGATTTTCCTGGAAAATGTCCCTCAGAAGGTCACAGCGAAATCAAGTGAAGCATAAGGGCCAGAACAGCCCCTGCCTTCATTCTGGTACGAACCCCAGCACTGCCTTGGGGATCTGCTTGCTCCTGGCCAGGCACCAACGTTTTCAACTCACAACGCATTTCACATGCAGGTCAAACCGATGTGCCACAGTGTCTGCACTGAGTGCCCACGAGCATTGTGCTGTCTGGCAAGGCTGGGGCAGGTGTGCTGGTAGTCCCTCAAATTTTTCATGCCCTCCCTCCAGCTATGCCCTGCCACGCTCATCTGGGAGAGCAGCTCAAACATATTACATATGTTTTTCCTCCCCCTTCACAACTTCATATATGTAAAGAGAAGGATAATAAAGGAAAAGAAAAAGAATGATTAAGGAATATCTGCACTCCATAAATTTATAACACGGTGGAATCAAAATGCTGACTGATGTCCTCTGCTAGGCATTTTTTCCTATCACAATCCAGATTATTATTTTTTTTGCTCATTGTTATGCCTCATCGCCCCTTGCAATCTGCTTTCTGTTCAGCCAGTATTTCTAGGCAAATCTCAGACAATTCTGAAGCTTCTATTTTCTTCCTTTCACTCTGTCCTGCAAAAGTAGAAAATACTCAACCTTCCTTGCTAATCCTCTAGTGCCTGATGTCACATTGATAGCAAAGTACAAGAGGCTCTTATCAGAATATACTCTTTATAAAGTGTACAGGAGAAATATAGACTAAAGAAAAACACAGAGTTGGCACATCTTCATCACGGAACACTTTGTTATAAAGCTTTAAAGAGATCTTGAAGAGACCCTCCATATTAATCATGCTGTTTGCAGCTCACAATCTGTCCACCCCAGATAGGATTGTTGACTTGGTATCACTTTTTGGAGTGTTACAGAGTAATGTATTTTTTGTCCTGTGGAAACTTGGTGTCCTTCCTTCACACAGTTCTGCCTTCTTTTGTGGTGGTGCTTGCACAATGAGAAATTACTTCATCCTCATATGTTACAAAATTCCAAATAACACATAGCTCTTCTGCTTCTTCTTGTTGGCCTGAGTGGCAGAAGGACTTTTCTGATCTTACCAGCCTTACAAACTTCTGCTGTGCAATTTCAAAGGGTTATTTTCATCCTTAGCAAGGTGTGAGCCATTCGAAAGAACTCTCCCTCTAACTTAACTAGTCTTAAAAAGTAATTTAGTCTCCAATTGGGATCCCATTTTAATTTCTGTATGAATATTCTGGGAACACTAAAGGCCACAGCAGTGATAACTAATAGTTGTAGGGACCATACACAGTAAAAAAAACTCAACCCAACCAACAGCTGACACAGGAAAAACATCAGGTTTTCCTCATTGTCACCGTGTGTTGTGAAAGAAGTGTCAGGCAGTGACGTTTAGGACCATCAGTCCTGACTCAGGCTTTCAAAGTATCAACATCGGGCATTTTAAGGTGACATTGTCTCTCTGTCTGTTGTCTTTCATACATTCTTATCAGCCAGGCATCACTCTTGGCATTCAGGAAGTAGATTCGCAGAGTATGCAAGTCATTTTACAAGGGAGAGGATAATTTTTCTTTTGGCAGCTGCTTTCCTTGGTGCCTCAGTACATCCCAAGCCCTGCCCTCTACTGCTGATGCCGGTCCAACATCATATGCTGACAATACATGTTACTGTTCAAAAAGCACCCAGCACAACAAAGCCCTAATTCAGACTGGAGCTCTGGCACAGCAGTAAAATCAGTATTTGTAATTCACTGTGAATCCCCTTTCCCAATAGTATATTGCAAAGAGTTATCCAATGACTCTTACACTTCCATCTAAGCACTCACAATAAACATTTTCAGGTATGAGTCCCCATTTTGTGGTAGAACCAACCTAATTTACTTTACCTGTTTGAATTGGGGAGGGAAATACAGTGGTGTTGCCCACGTGCCCTGCTGCTGTTTCTCCAAGCCAGGTCCCCCTGTCTGCTTTCCAGATAAGGTGCTTTCAGCAGTAACATCAGAAAGAGTATAAAAATTCAGCATCAGTGCTTCAATTTAAGCAACTGAGAAAATACGACAAAGAGGAGGGACTGAAAAGATGGGCCTGAGTGGAGAGACTTGAATATCAAGGGTGTGTTTTGAATTACACAGCAGACCTGAGAAGAGACCAAATCCTGTAAGAGGTGCCTAACACCGACACTCTGAATATTGCTTCTCAGAGGTAGTTTATCATTCCAGTATCTCCCCTTTGGGTGCACTAAATCAAACCAGAGACGTATTCTACGGTATTTTGGCTGAGTCAGTCTCCTAGACATGAAGGGCCTCTAGTGGCTGATGGTCTCACTATATCAAAAATAACTCCTAGCTCAGACTTTCAAAGCATTGACATCAGGCATTTGAAGGTGACATTTTCTTTCTCCTATTGTCTTTTATACAGTCTTAATGGACAAAGAAATCTTTGGCAGAAGGATACTAAATGCAGGATGCTGATGCTGTTTCACATGAGATAGAGTGAATGATATGGAAGGTCAGAGACTGAGTCACACCACTTCAGGCCACCAAAGTATTTTATATGCATGGGTCTGCCTTATACAGTACTCCTGTATCCTTGACATCCCTCATCTGCACTGGAGTTAGAAGACCTTACTTTTCAGAAATGTCAAAAAAATGTGTGTGTTTTTTTTTTTTTCTTCCCCAACAGCTGACAGATGCCTAATTGATTTAGCTTGTAAGAGAGAGGGTAAGAGGTGGTTTAATTGCACTGCAGACATGGCTAACAGAGAGCTGATGGTAGCACATTATTTCAGTACAGCAGAGAAAGGCAAGATGTAAGAAGTTTGAAGCTGATGTCAGCAAAGTTCAGACTGCAAATAATGCGGGATTAAGTGGAAGAACATTTAAAGAGATAACAAAGTAGAAAAAATTCAAAGTGTGGAAAAGATGCGTCCACACTGGTTGACTTGGAAAAAAACCTAAGCCCAGCAGGTCAACAGAAGTAGTTAGGGCTAAATGAAATATCACTAGGCAAAATTTTCTGATCTATATTTCTAGTATGGAAGAGACTAAATGACCTTTCCTGGCTTGGAAAAAGATTTAAATGTTCATTATCTGAGATTTGAGATCATTGGTAGGATCAGAGGAAGAAAATAGGAAAAGTTGAAAACACAGTGGGGACAAGCATCAGGGAACTAGCAAAACACAACAAGCAGGTAAACCATAGGTTTATTTGTCTGAGAAAGGCTTCAGCAGGTGAACCATCATTGCTGGAGGGCAGACAGTGTACGTGAAGGAACGACATTCGCTTGACTTCAAGACAGCCCCTAGAATTATACGTCCCAAGACAGAGAAGTCAACAAGTCTGATGTAAATGCCTTTGTAGGTTAAGATGCAGAAGTAGAGCTTATCTCTAACCACTATTGTTGACATGGGAAATCAGCATGGAGGCTTATGCATGATGAACTTGGCAACCGCTATGGGGCAGCAGTTGGACAAGGCACTCAAAAAGTGTGCAGAGAAACCATATCCAAGAAGAAAACAGTAAACGTTTCTGAGTAACCAAGTTCTTTCAGGCTAACCTTGGTTTAAATGTTCCCCCAGTTGCAAAAGTTTTTTTTTAGTTAAAATGTCAAGCTAATTTTAACCATTAGTTCCTGTTTCTGATCAAATGTTTTGGTCAGGCTGGTTCAGGACTGCGCTTTCCTTTTTAAAAAGAGACAGAATCTTGCTGAATACAGTAATTGTTAATAAAAGCTAGTATACGGTCACAGATGAATAAAGTACAATGGTAGCCAAGATGTGAAATCCTGAAGGTTTCAGTACAATTCCCTTATTCACAAACACAGCTACTTTTGAAAAAACAGGCAAAATGTTCCAAAAGGTGTTTGGTAAGACTAAATGCATGATCCCAGACATTGAGGACTCACCTGGCTGGCTGTGTTTAGAGTACAAACATGAAGGATAGATATGTATATGCATAATAAATGGTGGTTTTCCACTCTGGAAGCTGTTTGTCCTGACACGTTTGTCATTTCAGCTTAGATTTTTTTTTGTACTTTTCTCTGTATGTCTGCTGAATTAACAGTGTCATCTATGGAAATCAAATTACTATCATGGATCTTAGTGGGAGTGACAGTTACTGGCAGGGGATGGGGGATATAATAACCCTCTACCTATTTCTGGTATTTTAAATGGCTGATGGCTGCTAAGTGTTCTGTTGCAGCAAGCCACTCTTGGCTATTTTAATCACCTGCAAAGAGAAGGAATAGCATGTCCTGTAACAGTCCACTTTCAGGGGAATTGATGATGAACCTTTAAATTGATTTAAGAACAAAGCAGCGACCTATCTGGTACCATCATCCTGTAGGTCACTGTCAGTCCTGGCTAGCAGAGGGTAGCAAGCTGACTTTATAAGCCGGCATAAAACACATCTTTACCTACAAGGGGTTGCTCTATAGAGGAATATTATCCTTCTAAAATGGGAATTCAGATTACAGCTGCTTATATCCTTAGTTGTGATTATCAGGGAAGCTGAATGGTAAGTCAGTATTGCAGAACCTGCAGATAAATCTTTGCAAGAGACCTAACTAGGCTAGGCATGGGCTTTGGCATGGGAGTGGGGTCTGGCCCCCAGTACCTAAGTATGAGAGTGCTCCCCAGCACAGCCAGGCTGCAACCCTGAGGGAGTGCCCAGGCACAGCCTTGGGTACAGAACAGGACCTGGACTCTTCACAAAAGAACTTACACAGAAGGTCATGTGGCTTCACTGGTGGGATGGGATTTTTGCAATGTAAAGATCACATCTAAATGCCAGAGGTGATCTCCATGTTTGTCTGTGGAACGTCACCAGAGACACAGCCAACTGTGTGTGCGCCTCTTCCTTGCGCTCAGGACTGCCCAGGGTTACCCCCTGCTGTCAATTCTCTAGCACTTGCCACAGTTGCCCTCATGTGAAAAGAAAAAGTTATGAAAGGGGACTTATTTTCCCTCAGATTCTATTAATGAAAGTATCAGCTGTGAAAATTGTGCAAGGTGTTTCCCACCCTCTTCCCTACCTCACAGACTAAAAAATGAAAACCCACCCTCTTCCTGCCCGCCCCCCCCCCCCAAAAAAAAAAACCCCGAAAATACAACCCAACAAAAAACAATGATTGGACTGAATGAACTGAGAAAATAGGATGCAATAAGTGAAGAGAAAGCAGTAACTTCCACACATGGAAATAGGAGCAATGAAGAGCACAGGCTTGCAAAATGGAACAACTAACGCTGCTGTTCTGTTGTGAGTATCCAGAGTATCAAATGACTGATTAACACCACTGTACAAAAAAAAAGCAGTATTTAGAGAAATGAGGTCAGCTACAATATGAAATGTAGAGCACAGTTATGCAGACATAGCACACAGTCCTCTCACTGCATGCAAAACTTGGAAACTTCAGTTGCATTCCTAACACGATGACCCTGCTTCTGGAAAGATACGGGCAAATCCACAGGAGTCCAGACAGGAAATACAGGCAGAGGTCTAGAAATCATGTGACGAGAGACAAAAATAATTGGGTTCATTTAACTAAGAAGAGACCAGGAGGCAATACATTCTTCAAATATCTGAGGAGGAAAAAATGAAATTTTTTTATATATTCACCAGAAATGGGGTTGGGAATGATGAGCTCATACTGCAGCAAAGTTTCAGCTACAAGGAAAGCTCTAGTGGAGAGGCTAGTTAAGCATTAGGAATATTTGTGAATAGACTGGACAGTAACCTGCAAGGAACAGTCTTGTTTCGCTTCCTAATTGCAACTGGTTCCAGTTCAATGTTACCACCTAGAGCTCTGCCACAAAGCCTAAGTTTGAAACGGGCCCTACGGCTGGGGCCGTGAATGCATATACAACAAGTACAGTAATATTTGCTTTCTTCAACTTTTGTTTCACCCTTAGGAGCTATTTACAGCTTTCCATAACCTAGACCAGTGGAAAAGATGTGTCCACTTCATTTCTCACGAGCATAGCTCAGCTGCCGAGGCTGGAAAGGAAGAGTTGCTAAGATGCAGTGTTCAAACAGGATGGCACGTCACAGAGTGGAGGGCGCTGTGAAAGATGAGAAGTAATTGATTATCATTTCAGTTCTATTCATCACTTAAATGCCCATTTCAGTGATTTTCTTGCTACACACACATTTGCTAGAACCAGAAAATGAAGCTGTGGATGTTTATTTGATTGATCTCACATTAGGACGTGAAGAGAAAAGGATATAACTTCATGCTAGCTTTGGGTAGTCAGCCACTTTTTTTAAAATGCATTTTTAATTTGCTCCCTCCCCCCTATTTTCCTATGCTGCTTTATTCTTTAGCGTCACAGTCTCTTGCTGAAATGAGATTTTTTTCCTCAGTGCTATTTGCACTTGATCTTAGAGCTTGGAAACTCTGCTCGTTAAAGTGAGTCTTTATCACTGTCAAGGCTTTTGATGCTTTAAGAAACTCACTCTATTTTTCCCATACCATGGAGGACAGCACACGCAAATGAACAATTGAGGCCACACAGCTGAGGTACATCCTCCAAGATGAAGGGAGATGAAATTATGTATCATAGTTTTATATAGACTATGAAATCTGTCCTTGTCATAATTTACATCAGAGGCCATTTGTCATTTTGTTAAAAACTGAAGAAAACAAAACACAGTTGGGCAGTCTCCAAATGTTCTATTGAAATACCTCTCCAGCAAAAGCAAGTAACACCAGTTTGCCCAATATTTCTTTGTATGTTTCTTAAGATGAGGAAATTAAAAACCTTATTTGTGTCCTTCAGCAGTAGAACAAATATATACCATCTGTAGATGTAAATGTGGGGGACCCTGGGGAATATGCAAACTTCAGGATGAATTAATGGCAACTCATTTTAATATCACTGGCTCTTCTCTATATACCAAGCAAAACCAAAGAACGTAACTGGCATACTTATCTGGCCCACTGTTTGCAAAAGTGGTCCTGCAGGGTGACAGAGTTTATTTAGACATCGGAGATCAGGGCAAAGGGCTCATGATCTGCACCAGAGAGCTACAGTTGTTACTCCAACTCTGGGCAAGAAAAGCAGACCTAAATCTGATGAGGAATCTGGGTCACTGCTGGGTTTAGTAAAAGAAAATAAAAATCCTGAAGGAAATAAAAACCCTGAATATTTCATTTTCTCTAATTATGCTTCAGTATAGTTGCCAATGACTTCAAAGTAATCAGAGACTTGGAAGCTAATTCTGAATAAACAACTAAGCAAGCCACAGATCTCTGCATCAGGAGTCCAACTTTTATCAGCAAAGCTACCAATTCATCTGTGTACAGAGTTTCTCCCATAGGGAGCTTGCCCATGCAAATAAAGCTCAGACATGCTTACAACTAGCAAAGTTCATTAAGGAGATAAAAACCTTTTTTCGTAAGAGCTACGGATAAGGCTGTTAAGTGTATAGCCCAAGGGTACAGTGTCAGAAAAGAGGTCTGGGTTTTGCACCCTGTGCATTTTAGCAGGAAGGCCAGAGGCAGAATCACAGAATCACAAGGTTGGAAAAGATCTTTGAGATCATCAAGTCCAACCATTCCTGTCCTATGCTAAACCATATCCCTAAGTACCTCATCTACCTTTTTTTTAAACACATCCAGGGATGGTGACGCAAGCCCCTCTCTGGGTAGCCTGTTCCAGGCCCTGACAACTCTTTCAGTTAAAACTTTTCTTCTAACATCCAGTCTGAACCTGCCCTGGTGCAGCTTTGTGCCATTTCCCTATCACCTGTCACCTGGCTGAAGAGACCATCGCCCACCTCTCTACAACCTCCTTTCAGGTAGTTGTAGGTGGTAATAAGGTCTCCCCTCAGCCTTCTCTTCTCCAAATTAAACATCTCCAGCTCCCTCAGCCACTCCTCATAGGATTTGCTCTCCAGCCCCTTCACCAGCCTGGTTGCCCTTCTCTGGACTCGCTCCAGGACCTCCATGTCCTTTTTATGGTGAGGAGCCCAGAACTGGACACAGTACTCGAGGTGTGGCCTCACCAATGCCGAGTACAGGGGCACAATCACCTCCCTAGACCTACTGGCCACACTGTTTTTGATACAAGCCAAGATGCCATTGGCCTTCTTGGCTGCCTGGGCACACTGCTGACTCATATTCAGTCTGCAGTCAACCAACACCCCCAGGTCCTTCTCTGCCTGACAGCTCTCCAGCCAGTCTCCCCCAAGCCTGTAGCGCTGCATGGGGTTATTATGTCCCATGTGCAGCACTCTACACTTGGCCTTGTTAAACTTCATCCCATTGGTCTCAGCCCATCGGTCCAGTCTGTTCAGATCTCTCTGAAGAGCCTCCCTACCCTCAGGCAGATCAACACTTCCTCCTAGTTTAGTGTCATCTGCAAACTTACTGAGGGAACACTCAATCCCTTCACTGAGATCATTGATAAAGATGTTGAATTAAACTGGACCCAGGACTGAGCCCTGGGGGACACCACTTGGTGGTGTAGTTTCATGTGGCTGGGTTCTGGTGGAGAAGGGGTGGCTGCAGGGGCAGCTTCTGCATGAAGCAGCCAGAAACTCTCTGTAGGCCCCACAGAGCAAACACCAGCTGGCTCAAGGCCGGAGTCATTGACCAAGGCCAAGCCCATCAGCAACGGTCACAGCACCTCTGGGAATCACATTTAAGAAGAGAAAAACCACAAGCAGCCACTTTTTGCCACCAGAGAAGGGAGTGAGAAGATGTAAGAAGCTCTGCAGGCACCAAAATCAGTGAAGAGGGAGGGAAGAGGTGCCCCAGTGCTGGAGAGAAAGCTGCTCCTGCAGCCCATGGAGAAACCCATGGTGGAGTGGGTGTCCCCCCACAGCCCATGGAAAAGGCCGAGACCCCACCTGCAGCCCATGGAGAGGCCCCACGCTGGAGCAGGTGGAGACATACAGGAGATGCTGTGACCCATGTTAGAGCAAGCTCCTGCCAGCATTTGCAGCCCATGGAGAGAGACAGAGGCACAGAGATGAGTGGGAGCATGTTTTCTGGGGGGATGTTGTGACACTGTTGGGGACCAGGCTGGAGCCAACTGGACCTGAGAGTCTGAGAGACATTCTGTGATTTATGACTGCACCCCATAGCAGCGACCCACGCTGGGGCAGCTGGTGAAGAGCTGAAGCCACGTGGGAAAGGACTCATGTTGGAGTAGTTCATGGACCTTGACAGGTTTGAGAGGTCGGCCCATGTGAAGTGCATGAAGCTCAACAAGCCCAAGTGCAAAGTCCTGCACATGGGTCAGGGCAATCCCAAGCAAAACTACGGGCTGGGAGAAGAGTCAATTGAGAGCAGCCCTGAGAAGAAGGACTTGGGGGTGTTGCTGGACAAGAAGCTCAACATGAGCCAGCAATGTGAGCTTGCAGCCCAGAAAGACAATCATGCACTGGGCTGCGTGAAAAGAAGCTTGGCCAGCAGGTTAAGGGAGGTGATTCTTGCCCACCTGGAGTACTGCATCCAGCTCTGGGGTCTTCAGTACAAGAAAGACATGGAGTGATTTCAGACCAGTGACACAAAGATGATGAGAGGGCTGGACCTCCTCTCCTGTGAAGACAGGCTGCAAGAGCTGTGCTTCTTCAGTCTGCAGAAAAGAAGGCTCCAGGTAGACCTTCTAGCAGCCTTCCACTATCTGAAGAGGCCTACAGAAAGGATAGAGACAGACTGTTTATGAGGGCATGGAGTGGTAGGAAAAGGGGTAATGGCTTTAAGCTGAAGTAGGATAAATTTATATAAGACTTTCAGAAGAAATTCTTCCCTGGGAGGGTGGTGACGCCCTGGCACAGGCTGCCCAGAGAATCACAGAATCACAGAATCGTAGGGGTTGGAAGGGACCTCGAGAGATCATTGGGTCCAACCCCCCTGCCAAAGCAGCTCCCTAGCACATATTGCACAGATAGGCGCCCAGACAAGTCTTGAATATCTCCAGAGAAGGAGACTCCACCATCTCCCTGGGCAGCCTATTCCAGGGCTCTGTCACCCTCACTGTGTAAAAGTTCTTCTGCATGTTGGTGCGGAACTTCCTGTGCTCCAATTTACAGCCATTGCCCCTTGTCCTGTCCCCACAGATGAATGAAAAGGTGTTGGCCAATTCCCCCTGCATCCCATACTTAAGATATTTATAAACATTAATTACGTCCCCCCTCAGTCTTCTTTTCTCCAGGCTGAACAGCCCCAGCTCACTCAGCCTTTCCTCATACGGGAGCTGTTCCAGGCCCTTAATCATCTTCGTAGCCCTCCTCTGGACTCTCTCAAGGAGATCCCTGTCTCTTTTATACCAGGGAGCCCAGAACTGGACACAATACTCCAGGTGGGGCCTGACCAGGGCAGAGTAGAGGGGGAGGATCACCTCCTTAGACCTGCTGGCCACACTCTTCCTGATGCACCCCAGGATCCCATTGGCCCTCTTAGCCAACAGGGCACACTGCTGGCTCATAGCCAACCTGTCATCAACCAGGACCCCCAGGTCCTTCTCCACAGAGCTCTTCTTCAGCAGGTCACCCCCAGCCTGTACTGATACAGACGGTTATTCCTCCCCAGGTGCAAGACTCTGCACTTGCTTTTATTAAACCTCATCTGGTTTCTCCCTGCCCAGCTTTCCAGCCTGTCCAGGTCTCGCTGGATGGCAGCGCAGTGTTCCTGCGTGTCAGCCACCCCTCCCAGCTTTGTATCATTGGGTACTTGCTGAGGGTGGATGCTATTCCCTCATCAAGGTCGTCGATGAAGATATTAAACAGGACTGGACCCAACACCAAGCCCTGGGGAACACCGCTAGTCACAGGCCTCCAGTCAGATTCTGCTCCACTGATCACGACCCTCTGAGCCCGGTCCGACAGCCAGTTCTCAACCCACCTCACTGTCCACTCATCTATCCCATGATCTCTCAGCTTTTCTATCAGGATGTCATGGGAGACAGTATCGAAAGCCTTGCTGAAGTCAAGGTAGATGACATCCACTGCTCTCCCTCCATCCACACAGATGATGTGATCATAGAAGGCTATGAGATTGGTCGAGCAAGATCTCCCCTTGGTGAATCCATGCTGACTACTCCTCAGCTGTGGCTGCCCCTTCCCTGGCAGTGTTCAAGGCCAGGCTGGATGGGGCTTTAGGCAGCCTGGGCTAGTGGAGGCTGTCCCTGCCCATGGTAGAGAGTTGGAACTAGATGACCATTAAGGTCCCCTCTTTTGTTAGATACTGACCTTCCTTGGTCATACATGTTCTGACCTACTTGCATCTTCAAAATCTCTCTTCTCTATCAAATAAACCCTAAACCTCTCATGTGAACTTTAAGAAGCAGATCTTAATTGTAGTTATTCTAGGAAGCATGATTTCATATATGGATTGCTTAGTCTAAGTCACCCATACCTGGATAAAGTATGAGGTATACTTCAGCATAGTGTTGGGCAATTTTAAGATGATTACTCAGGAGCTAGTTTAGGTTTCATAGGGAGAAAATTTTGAGGAGATAATTTGCTACCTGATATCTCTCTCATATTCAGCTCTGATTTTCAGGTAAAGGGAAATATGCATTGCACAAGATGTTTTAAATATGAGCTACTCAGAAGAGAAGTGAGCTCATTTTCATGATGCCTGCTGGAAACCAGGAAAGAGAACTGTTGAAGCCTATGAAAAGTCCAGACAAATGGACATAGATCTCAGACTGGGAGGCAATCTTCTCTTCACAGCTTCCAGCAGCCAGAATACAAATAAATTCTGGTCCTGAACTTTATGTCCTTTCTGGTCAGTTACTTTAAATCCCATTCAGGACCATAACATACCTCTGTTTAATTTTTTTAATTTTGTACACATGATATTACCAAGAGAGTAAAATACAAACCAGGAGATGTGAACAATAATATTCGATAAAATTTCCACAATTGGCAAAGAAGAAATAAAAAATATTTTCCCTGCTTCATAAGATTTAATAAGAAGGCTGCATTAAGCTGCATGGAGGTTGTCATTGCAACCTAGAGCAATAGGGTGAGGAGTCCTGAACAAGGCGGAAAGGAAGCATTCCAGTGAAAAAAGAAGAAATTTCAAGCCACTGCAGTTTCCTCTCTGCAAAGTTGAGCTGGTGCAAAGGAAGTGAATCAACATGGAGATGACTTCTAAAGCAGTGATCAAGCTAAGACTCCTCACTTGAGTAAAAGCTGTCCAAAGTCACAGCTATTACTACCTTCCAGAGGCACGAGGACAAGCTCAAGAAGTGGGCCCACATGAACCTCATGAAGTCCAACAAAGCCAAGTGCAAGGTCCTGCAGATGGACTGAGGCAGCCCCTAGTATCAATTAGGCTGAGTGATAAAAGGATTGAGATCAACCCTGAGGAGAAGGACTCCGGGGTGTTTGTGGACAAGAAGCTCAACATGATACATCAATGTGCACTTTCAACCCAGAAAGCCCACCATGCCCTGGACTGCATTAAAGAAGTGTGACCAGCAGATTGAGGGAGGTGATTCTGCCCATCTATTCTGCTCTCATGAGAACCCACCTGGAGTACTGCATCCAGCTCTGGGGTCTTCAGCGCAAGAAAGAGTTTTTGGAGCTGGAGTGCTACAGGAGGTGGGGAAAGACTTTTCTGAAGGTCCTGTAGCAACAGGACATGAGGTAATGGTTTTAAACCATTTAAAACCCAAAAGAGGGTAGAGTCAACCTACATATTGGAAAAGCAACTTTTTACAGTGAGGGTGAGGAAACACTGCAACAGAGACACTGTAGATGCCCCATCACTGGAAACATTCAATGTCAGGCTGGATGGGGCTTTGGGCAACCTGATCCAGTGGAGGGTGTCCCTATCTATGGCAGCACGCTTGTACTAGATGGCCTTCAAAGGTCCCTTCCAACACAAACCCTTCTATGACTGTGACCGCTGTTGCCCTGCCACAAGACACCATTAAAAATAATTGTCCTAAGATCTGACATCATCATCCACAGATAATAAATCATGATGCTGCACAGTGCAAGAGTGACACTGCCTCAGTTGCTTTCAGCTATTCTGGGGAAACTCTCTCAGTGCTGTTGAGTGCTGTTGCCAACATGGCAATATTGATGACAGAATAAAACCATTACTGCAAACTCAAAGCCAGATTTGTATTTCCCTCAATAAGATTAATTGCATTCAAGCCTTTATGCTCATCCTTGCGAATGTAGAGTGCTGCTTCTTACAAGTACCATCCTGCTGCCCAGACTACTAGGTACATTTCTGGCTGCTAGCAGCTAGGCTTTTGGAAGGAGGCAGGAGATAATCCAGTTTGGAGGCATATAACCCTCCTGATAAGTGCTGCTAGTAGTTAAAAAGTCTGCTTCCTTCTATCCATACTTTTGTGTAGATGCTAGAAAAATCTTATGCCTGGTCCCTGGGAAATGTGTTAATTACAGTCTCATAATACCTTTGATCCTTTTTAAATGTTATCATCAAAATATTCAACCCATATTTGACTATGTTACTAGACTGCAACAGTCAAAACAGTCCATCTATTTTGGAACAGTCACTAATACAACATGTGCCTTTCTCTCTCTTTCCTTGTTAAACATAGTCTATTCAGAAGAAGAATAAAAGGTTTATTTTGCCTTGTTTATTCTCATGCAGGGTACACACAAACACTGTGAACACAAACATCACCTATTCCTAGAGATTAAGTCATTCCTGCTTCAAAAGAGCAGAAAACCCCAGGTGTTAGCAGCCACATGCACTATGAGGAACAAAGCAGGTCAGAAATTGTTGGACCAGGACTTGGAAAACTACATTTTATCTGCCCAGAAGTCATTTTTTTTTCCCCATCCAAGTTTCAGTTGCCTGAGGAAAATAATGCAGTCCTTCCTTTCTTCAAAATTTTCTTCTTTGATGCAGTTCAATCCACCTGAGACACAGCATGCTCATAAAGAAACCTCACCAGAAAAAAAAACTCCTTTTATAGCTGACCCTCCCTTCCAGCTTACCCAAAGAGGAAAAACACCACCACCCAATTTACCTGTTCAATGGCTCTCCTTAAATATACACCTACTTTGCATTCATGTGTTACTGAAGTACTAATTGAAAAATATTAATTGTGCTACTTGATAAATATATTAATTGCCCTTAATAGTCTATATACAAAGTTGCTACATCAGAGGTACTCTGGTAGGTAGGTTTATGTTGTTGCTATTATATTTGTTCTGTAGTTAGACATGGCTATTTATCCCTTAACAAATAAGCTTGTTTTGTGAAATGTCAAATTTGTAGTTTCAAAAGATTAGTTTGTATGTTTTAGTAGGTAATCTGCCAAGTAACAGCAGTAACAGCTAGTGAAACCCAAGGGCAGCACCTATCTGAGCAGCCTCCTAAAGCCAATGTTCTGGCCCCACACACTTGCATTTAGAGCCTTTAACTTTAATGCTTGCTCAGAAGAAGCCTTGAAGGCTATTGTAGTTAAACCAAAATTGACTGCTGTACAGAGAGGACGCAAATTAGCTGTGTTTTACATACTGTGACTGTAGATTTACCTAAATTGCCTTTTTTTTTTCTTCAAATTACATCAAAAAGAGATTTCTGTTTCTTCTTTCTTAACAAGGCAAGCTGTGCTCTTTAGTGATAAGACATTGATTCTGCTTTAGCCTGTTTTATCCCTCGTTTCTTTGGTACAGCAAGCTGCTGGACATCACCAGCAGCCATGCAATGTAGGGTGAATGCTGTTAACAGGAGAGAGGCTGGCTGCTGCTCGTGTTTTTTCTGCTATTTGGCCTTTATCTCTTCCAATTGTAATTAATAACACATAAAACTGGGAAGGAAAGAGATGAATAAACAAGTTGGAAAATGTTATTTTTAAATGCAGATATTAATGTGAAACCTGATAAGGAACAAACTGTACTATTCATATTACTGCATATCTTGTACCTGCAGGTTCTCGAGTGTCCCAATGATGCCTGCTAAAAATAGTGTCTCTTTGCTTTAGCTTTCTTACAACACAAAGGCCGTTCTCTCCTCTTCTGCCACGGATACAGCAGTTTCCTTCCCAGGTGTGCTCTCTGTGCTGGCTGCATCAGGTGCATAGGGAGGGAAAGAAGGGGTGACAGTTCCCAGAAGGTCCTTGGCAGTGGGGATTCCTCTGCTTAGTCTCTGAGAGAAGATGGGTTTCCCAATGGGTCTGTCATGCTGGGATCAGCAGAGGTCTTTTAAAATGGCGTTAATTTTCTTCTATGTTTTTGTTCAAAACAAACAAAAAACCACAACAAAAAATCAGGGTGATGGAGCTCTGATTAATGTTCATATGAGGCAAAACACAGGATTCAACAGCTCACCAAAGTCGGGCACCCAAAAGCAGATGTTTATGTTCCAGACCTCATTCTCATTTCTAATTCACCTCAGCAAACAGGATCACACATGTCAAACTGTGACCATCTTCTCAGGCAACACCTATTTAATAATGTATATTAAAGCTCTTCTGTGTTTTGATGAGCAAGAGATATTGCATGATCACTGCACGTGCATGTAAATCAATGTTTTCCAAGGCGCTGGTCAACATGGAAGGAAACAAGCAGCTGAAATGGTTGAGCTAGTTCTTAGCTGTGGTTGCATCTGGCCCACGCTGAAAGGGAACCCCTTAGTGATGCCACTTATTCCACTTTCACTTGGAGACTTGGCACATGGGGTCTCTAAATCCATGACCCATCTCCAGAGGAAATGTCCAGAAAACTGCTGTGCTGCTTTCCCTAGCTCAGTCTGGCCCTGCCTCTGGGGAGCTGCAGACCGCGAGCCGCACCATGTACTGAGCAGGGCCTGTGCTGCAACAGCTGAATGCTCTTTTCCTCTCCTGCTTAAAGCCATTTTTATTCCACAGCTATATTATACTCTAAATCTGGTTTATTCACAAAATCTCTTAACATTTCTGTCATGGTACTCTAGCAGACTTCAGGGATGTCTGAAAACACTGAACTCAACAATGACAGCCCTTAACACTCTGCTTTGAATTGTGGGCAGAATAAGGGAGCAGGTGCCTGATGCTAGCAGCTAGGCTGCCTTTCTGGGACAGGGAAGGATAGAAATATCTCTTCCTGCTTTTACTGAGAATTTTCTCTTTATCAAAAAAGGCACTTCTTACCGGGATTTGAACAGTATGGCTGTGACTTGGAAAGACTGAAAGGGGAAAAGAGGAAAAAAGAAATGCTTCTATATATCAAGAAAGTGTACAGGGTTACATACCACAGGAGAAAGCCACCTCTGCACCTCGAATGACTGAATCAGAAACTGATGTGATGCACACAACTTGGAACTGATGCAGGCATACAATAGCTTTACATTTTTAAGGCTGATACATGTGTTTAAAAATATACAACCAGCTGTCTCTTAAAAGGTCTATTAATCTTTTTGCACCTCACTTGTGTGATCAAAGTACATTTGAGTGTAAATACTTGTTCACTAATTTCCTCTTTCAAAAATACAAAGATCTTAAAAAGCTGGATTGTTACCCACAAACAATGATGTGGTAAGTTAGATGTAATATGTGTTTAATAGAGTTATTAAAAGTAACAAATTTGCACAGATGTACTCACAGTAATTTGCTGGTTTCTTATCTGAATGGAAAAGAATAATTAGTTAGCCACCAGATAAATAGCTGCTCTGTTTTCTTCCCCTTTAGTGTTAGAAGGTAATAGGACAATATGATAAGAACTTTTTAATTAAAAATTAACATTCATCTGTGGTAATTCATCAACATTTAGATTCTTAAAATTTATTAAGAGTTACTATTACCTATTGCAGCTATATTTTACCTTTATGAAGATAGTTGTCTGAGTGGTAAGTATGAAGATGTGGAAGATGCAGCACTCAGATGTTGAGAAAACTATGAAAACAGTAGACTTTTCTACTAATTTTTGGTAGTACATTGCTTTTCTGTATCCTTTCTTCCAAATGTGAGAAAAGCATAGGTTAAGGGGGTGAGAGGGTGCAGAGGGAGCTGACTTCAAGAGGAAGAGAGGAGAACCTGAGCTCATTCTAGGTGTCATCCATAAGCACATGGAGAAAAAAAAGGTTATCAGGAGCAGTCAGCATGGATTCACTAAGGTGAAATCATGCTGACCAGTCTGAGAGCATTCTGTGATGGTGTTACTGGTGCTACCATAGTTACTAATTGTCTCAGCCTTGGTCAGCAGCAGGTCTAGCCTTGAGCAAGCTGGTATTTACTTTGTTGGGCCTAAGGGAAGCTTCTACCTGCTTTTTGCAGAAGCCACCCCTGCAGCCCCCCTCCTCCACCAGAACCCAGCCACGCAAACCCAAAACACTATGTAAGAGGAGAGCAGTGGATATTGTCTACTTCATTAAGGCTGTTGACAGCGTCTCTCATAACATCTGCATAGGTGAGCTCAGGAATTGTTCAATGCATTCATCAGTGTTTTGGATGAAGGGACAGAGTGTACTCTCAGCAAGTCTGCTGATGATACAAAACTGGGAGAAGTGGCCAACACACCAGAAGGTTTTGCTGCCATTCAGTGAGATCTGGACAGGCTGAAAAGTTGGGTGAAGAGGACCTAAATGAAGTTCAACAAGGGCAAGGGTAGGGTCCTGCACCTAGTGAGGAATAACCCCAGGCACCAGTACAGGTTAGGGGCTGGTCTGCTGGGAAGCAGCTCTTCAGGGAAGGACCTGGGGACAAGCTCTCCATGAGGCAGCAGTGTGTCCTCATGGCCAAGAAGGCCAGTGGTATCCTGGGGTGCATTAAGAAGAGCATGGCCAGCAGGCTGAGGGAGGTTATCCTTCCCTTCTACTCTGTCCTGATGAGGTCACATCCAGAGTGCTGTGTCCAGTTCTGGGCTCCCCAGTTCAAGAAAGACAGGGAACTGCTGCAGAGAGTCTAGCAAAGGGCTGTGAGAATGACAGAGGGACTGAAGCAAACATTTCCTCATATGAGGAAAGGCTGAGAGCTGGGTCTGTTTAGCTTGGAGAAGACTGAGGTGGGATCTTATCAATGCTTATAAATATCTAAAGGGTGGATGTGCAGAAGCTTGTGCCAGGCTCTTCTCAGTGATGCTCAGTGACAAGACAAGGGCACAAACTGGAGCACAGGAAGTTCTGTCTGAACATGAGGAAAACCTTCTTCCCTCTGATGGTGACAGTGCTCTGGCACAGGCTGCCCAGAGAGGTTGTAGAGTCTCCTTCCCTGGAGAGATTCAAAACCTGCCTGGACACAATCCTGTGCAGCCTGCTCTAGGTGATCCTGCTCTACCAGGAGCTTGGACTAGGTGGCATAAAGAGGTCCTTTCCAACACCTACCACTCTGTGAATCTTTTATATTCATGATGCTGTGTCTCCAAAAAACACATTCAGTTGATAAATTTATATATCTTAAGGAGATGTTTGGTAGCTGCTTCATTTTCAAAAGCTTGAAGATTTCAAAGGCACTTAAAGATTTTGTGTAATAGAGCATTTTTAAATTAAAGCTCATTATCCTTGAAAGCTCATGTGTCTCCAAAATAGTATTTCCATACAAGGGTTGGAAATTCCCCTTGTAACAGCAACTTGAAGGCTGTAGCTATAGCCATATTCCTTAATAAGACAGTCTCTAAGTAAACTATCACTATTCCAGGGCTGCAGATTCTGACACAAAATCATTATCCTTAATGTGGCATTACTGCTGAGATCTCCCAGCAAATATGGGCTTACTTTGGGTTTTGAGTGTTATTTGCAGGGAAAACCCTAGTGATTCTTGCAGTGGGTGAATTCTTTGCCTGGGGCCATACTTGCTAAGCACTGTCTGCTCTGAGCATGTCTTCGTATTAATGAGTTTTTCCACAAGTAGGTGGAAGTGATAGCCTGCAGATATATGGTTTAAAATTGGACTGCAAGTTGCCTTGCTTATAATAAAGTATGAGGTCTGCTCGCTAGTCAGACTTACAGGAACATTGCTCTGTTACTTTCTGATAAGCACTGTCTCATGAACTAAACCCTTTAGGAAAAGGAGTCTGTCTCATAAAAGGTATTCTCTAATGTCTGTGAGAGACAGAACCTGGAAATTTTAGTAGATGTCACTGCTTTATTTTTAATCTCTTACTGTGTCTTCTCTTCACCTTTCTGAGTTCTATGTACATGGACCGGTGCAGTGTCCTCTTGATGACAATATTCTTTATGCAAATATTGTGTCAGATTCTCTAAATCTTGCATGCTTTTTCTCCTGGTGCAGCTCTTACATCTTACATCTGGCTTACATCTAATACCTATTTGAGCATCAAATGTGCTCAGACAGATAGTTGGAACTAAGGCTTAGCCCTGCTGCTAATTTATGTGTACTGGAAAGAAAGGTAAGTGTAGTTGGTTATGAGCTGAAATTGCACCTGTAACACCAGGATACAACTTTGAACACTGCTGACTGTAAAACATTCCTTTAATCTTCCTTCCGGATTCACATAAACATTACTGGATAGGAATAGGCAGTAAATCACTGTGAACTGCTTTGGCTTCCATCAGGCACAGTTCCCATAATTCATGAAAGAAGATGGATAACATCAACTGAGCTGTTTGGAAGCATTAAAATTAAAGAAATATCTGTCCTGTAGGCTCTGGGATTCTTAATTACAAAAGCAGGAGCCACTTGCTGAGGATGGAAGTATGCCTTCATCCCTCAGACCTGCGGGTCAAGTGGGTGAAAGGAGGCCAACGTGCACGTTAGAGGAACGTGCAGTGTTCTGCTTCCCACTGCAATGTTCCAGTCAAATGGGGAGAGGCAGAGCTGAAGGAGTTGGACCCAAGGCATTTATTCATGCCTTGAGGTGGACGTGAATTCAGGGAGCTGGAGCTGGATGATTTCACTGTTGCAAAAGGAAGGTTTTTTGCATTTTGAGGAAGCCAGAAGGCTATGCCCCTGGACTGGCAAGCTGCTCAGGTGTCTGTGCTTCACAGCAAGGAAAAGCACTGAGACCTATTTCAGAAATAGGCAGCAGAAAATACTGATTTTTTTTCTTAATCTGCCTGCCTGCCTTTGCTATTTCCAGGCACCAGAGAAGGAGAATGGACTCTAACTTTCTTGCTCAGAGGAAAGTGCTGGGAAAGAGAAACCTCTGGTGATATTCTGGAGTGCCCACACTTCCTGATAAGCTGGAGAAGGGGAAGGTAAGCTGACACAGGTATGCTCAGTATCTATTTGGAATGACTTACAGTCATTGTAATTCAGTAAACGCCATTCTCATGAGGACTGCTGAATACACTGTTCCTTCTTAGATAACAAAGAGGGAGAAAGCACCTTGGAGTTACTTAGAATCATAGAATCATAGAATGCATTAGTTTGGAAGGCAAGACAACTTGCATCCATTTGATCCCAAACTTGCTACCCTAAAATGCACCTAGCTTAGTGTTTGGCATCAAGTTCTTGCAAAGCCACAACTTCTAACACAGTTTCTTCTCTGGTTTTATTTCAAGTTCAGATTCCAGGTGTTCTTTCCCTTGTCTCTTCAGCGCAGAATACAATATGGGGTCTGTTTTATTTTTCCCTCTGATCAGTTCTTTGTTCTCATCATTGATGAGACTTTGCATAGAGTTCATCACTATGAGAAGTCTCTGTTATCTGGCAGCAATCTATGGGGAACAGTGATATAGGAGGATGTTTTTTTCCGAGCCTGAATTAGACCTGCGTTTTTAAAGCTGTAGCAAGTCTTCCAGTACCTAGTAAATATGGTGAGGCATGACAAGGTCTGTGCAGGAGAAGAAATTCTGCTGGCAGACTCATGTGACAGATACTTCTGTTCACTGCATTGACAGGGAAGAATACCTTGGTAAGCCTGGGTCTAGCAAAGTCCAACAGATTCTGTCATCCTTGATGGGTATAGTAGACTTAGGCATCTGCACTTCTTGGTCACAGGCTTTGTTTAAGCAGTTTATCTGCTCTGTTTCTTCCTGTACAAAGACACGTTTGGGGACCAGTCCAGCTGAACTCAGGATTGCTTTAATGTGGGTTTTTGCTGCAGTGTTCTGTCAGGGACTGAAGTGTGTTTGATAACATTTGTTCCAACCACAAATGGCCATGTATATTTAATGTCTTCCCACGTCTTTTTAAAGCACTCTGAGGTAGTTGCAAAATAACACTCACCACATTGTTTTCCATTTAGGTGACCTTTTCCTGTTTTTTGCAAAGCACATACCAGTGCGAACAGCCCTTCTGACTGCCAAAAGGGCAGGAAACCAGAGTTTCTCATCTTAAAGCTGCTCACCCTTTCTATCTTTCAATCGGTATTGCTCTTCTAGAAGCACCCTTGTTTCCTTAAGCACTGTATGTCAAGCCAGAAACACCATCACTGAAGAGCCAAAGGGCATGAAAAAAAAGTTCTAACTTCTAAAAATATGTATCTTTTGTGCAAGAGTTTTGGAGGATTTCCTTTGCACATTTCACTTATCAATTGAGTAGAACCCTGGCCAGGAGTCAGTCACCATTTGACAGATGACTGAAAGTTGTCCATGTCTGTTAAATCAGAAGTTTACTGATTCCATGATTCTCAATTCTGCCGTGTAAGGCTAAAAGTGATGAGCCACTTAACTAAGGGGGAAAAAAATCAACAAGCTTATGGCAATATCTCAGCCATGATAAAAACCAGGCAACAAAGAGGTAATAATTTTTATTTACTTGGCTTGATGTATCTAAAAAAAGGGACAGGTCTTTCAGCACATCAGCGCTCCTGGAAGTCTAAAATAGAAGCAGGAACTTTTAAAGCTAAATGTAGACTTCGATAGGAGAAACCTCAGAGTTTGCTGTGAAGGTCACTGCTACTCTGTCACTGCAGGAAGTGCTCTGCTCTACTTGAAATGAGAGCTGAAATTAGCTCAGCCCCATCTCAAAAGTCCAATAATCCATGTTGTGGGCTGAACTATCACATCCTGTTCCTAAACTTATATTTGCAATATTTTACATCCCTCCTGAAGGCTCACTCTTTGGCAGGTACCGCAGCTTCTCTTGGCATGGCAGAGCCACGATAGCTGCTTGTGTTCACGTTTTTGCCATGTCGTTATTCTTCTGCATTATTCTGAATTCGCTGCGGTCTGCGACGATGCACTTCAGACACGAAAGTGCGATGCACTTGCTACATAGTAAAGACACTGCGGTTGATCAGAGCCTACAGTAACTGCTCTCAGGACTGAAAAACAACTGCCCCACACCAAGTTGCACACAACATTAAAGGCTGACTGGGAACCCACAACCCAAACCTGCATAAAATGTCAGTTTGAAACAGGGCCAAAGGTTAGATGGAACTAAAGTTTCCCAAAACATCCTCTGCGCTGGGCAAAATGCCAGGGTCCGTTTGTAGCTGTGGAACCGAGTTCTCATTTTCCCTCTCGGTACTCATGATGTGCTCATCTTAATGCAGATATGCAGAAAAGCATCTGCTATGTTGCTGGGAGGCATACATATTTTTTACTCCCCAGCATGTGTCCGGTCTGTGGGGTCTGTAGCTGCACCCAGAAAGATCCTCTGTGCTCGGAGGGCAACATTTACCCTTCCGACTGGTGGATTTAGTGATTTTGCCAGCAGGCTTTCAGTCACAGTTCGGGCTTTGTTTGCACTTGTCAAATACCTTCCCCAGGGTTTTTCTTTGTACTGACGAGGAGCTTTATTCGAGGTACTGGTTTCCCTAGCTAAAGAAGACCTGCCCAAGGTCTTTGGCTGCTGGTGGAGTACACAGCTAAGCTCAGGAAGAGGAAAGTACCGCGTTGGCCTATCTACTTTCCCTGGGAGGCTGATGTTAATAATAGATTCAATCACAAAAGGCTGCTAGAACAAGAAGATCAAAGGGACTTGGTGGAAAAAAAAAATTCTAATGGGGATTTTCATTTTTCACACCTAGCTATTTAGAGCATGTTTTTTGTTCTTTTCTTTTATCCATACCATCTTCACCACCACCTGCGCTCATTTTTATTCTTAGTGGCCAGCACACTGGATTTTATGGCTGTTTTCTAGATACCTTACCTTTCACTGGAAGCCATTTTTTGCATGTTTTTCTCTGCGTATTTTTGGTACACTGACTTTACTAATGACATGCTTCAACTCTTTAGATTAGCACTCAGGACAATTGTAACTCCTCTAAACTAAATGTAGTGCCATTCATTTAAAAATATTTATGTAAATATGGAAAGTACTCTTTACTTGGAAAAGCTGTAGTGACCCATGTTTAAAACAAAGTGGAGCTAAGAAACACTTACAGATACTTCTAATGTATGCAAGACAGAACACACCTAGTTGAAAAGTATCGCTCTTGGAAGCTTTCCCCAGAATCTCTGAACATGTGCCTCTGCCATGTCATGTCTGATGAAAAACAACTTTGGTAGCATATGGTGCTAACTCTCCTTTCTACATGTTGGGGTTTTTTTTAAGCCTGTTGCTTTGCTATTAGAGTGATGGATAGAAGAAATCTAGGACAGGCAATACATGCTAACTGGGTTTAAACTAATCCCAATGTGCAAAAGAGCACAGGATACGCTTCCTTTGCAGATGATGCGATCGCTTCACTTGGCTTTGACAACATCAGCTTTCAGCCCACTTATCCTTCCTGAGCAGGCTCTCTCCTCTGCCCTGTAGAAGATTGCTTCTGGCACATCATGCTTTGGTGGCATAGAGCCTCCATAGTACTCACAGTGCTGAAAGGAAGCCCTGGCTTCCATCTAGTTACCCAGTAGCTCAGTTTTCTGTAGACCATCAGCTCTTCTACCTTCAACATTGACTTCCTGGAGTTGACCTATATCTAGGCATGCATAAGACATGTGTTGCTATCTTGTTGAGTTTAAACGTTACATACAATTGTTGAGGATTAGGAATAATGACTTGTGCTCCTGTCTGCCAGAACATTTAGTTGTTTGTAGCTGTTTTGTTCTACAAGCATAACTAATTGCAGAAAATAAAGCAACAGATGCTTTCAATCTCCCAAATCCTTGTTCTCTTCTTTTGTGCATTGTATGTACAATACACAGTCTGAAGTGGCCTGTACATGTCTAGTTACTGGCAACGTGCATGAAAAACAGACACTGTTGTTCTTGTCAGAAAGGACTATCATGGGAACAGATAACCTGTGACATGTGCTCTTACCCCATGCATCTTACAACATTGTGTTATCTGAGTACCGGTGACACTGACTTCTGCTCTGCAGATTCAGGAAACTCTTTTTCTCCCCACAGAAAGAAAATAATCGCTTAGCCTAACTGATAGGAAACTCTTGTGTCCTGCAGTAGCTGAAATCGGAAAGGAGAATGGGGAGCAGGAAGGGAAACTAACTGACTAGAGTAGTGAACTCTTTGTTCTGTTTAGAGGATTTTGACTACCCTTTGGCATTATTTCCTTTAACAAGGAGGTTTTATGTTTAAAATATTTGAGCACTGAGACAAGCTAAAAAAAAAAAAAAAAGGGCAAAAGAAGCTAGACAGTTCTTTAAGGGCACAAAACACTATTCCTTTTGTTCCTCAAGTTCGAAGCCAAGTGTTTCTAATACTGGGCATGTCACTTTGACATCACACAGATCTTTGTTCCTTCTGCAGGATTGATGCAGTTGCATAATGGACCGAGAAGTCTTTTATATGGGAGGCGAGCTAATTCTGGGCATAGCCGTTTGATCACTGGTGTGCGGTACCTTAAGTACTGGTCTCACAAAGTCCCAGGCACCTGCAGCAGAATACTGAACCCTCCCAGTGCTTCAGGAGAAGCAGTAGCAGCACCTGGAAAAATCTGCTGCTGGCAGAATGGGTGGCTGGTGCGTTTTGGCCTTGTGAGCACTTCACCTGCACACTGCAGACTGGTGGAGTGGGCGTGATTCCCACAGGACACTGCATCCAGCATTCAGGTGCGTCTGTGGTCATTAGGTTAAACTGTTTCTGATGGGTGGGCACTGCAGCTGGCACACTTGGTTCTTCCTGGTGTAAACAGGGGCTGTAGAGAATCATTGATGGAAATGATGTATTTGACAGTATTGTCTGTGCAGAAACACGCCCTCAACTACTAACCCTGTGATGTTTGAAATAACAATTTTGATCAACCTTTAGAGGTAAAGACAAATGCTTTCCAGCCTTTACTTTTGTAGTACTGTTAACTTTGACGTAAGTATAATATCTTTGTTTTGGTCCGGCATGTGCAAGAAAAACAAGTCAGGCGGGGGTGGGGGGAACCCAAACAAAAACAAAATGAGAAAAATACCACAGTGTGAAAGCCTGTGGGCTGTCGTTACTCTTAGAAGTAAATGCTGTATGAAGGCGTTACTGCACTTCCTGGGTGCAGGGGCTAGTGCCCGAAACCACGCTGTGAGACATCGCGCTCACCCAAGCAGCACAGGGGAGTGGGAGAGTAGTCAGGCATAAGAGAAAGGAGAGTCTCTTTGAAACTGCCTTCACTTGACACTGACACATGATTGGAGCTGTATCATTTCCTATACTTGATCTTTACACCTTTCAGAGCCAGCCAGCCAGCCATCCACCCATCCATCCATCCCCATCCTCCAGGTACTCATTAAACTCTGGGAAGTAAGAGTTTTGTGTCTTTGGGGGCTAATACAGCAGCCTATAACCATCACAACTGCAGCCCTGCCTTCCTGCTGGCCCCAGGGAACCCAAGCCACACCAGGAAGGTGGGAACAGACCTTGGCACTGCCCCAGAAGGAACTGAAAACTAGCAGAGCCTATATAACTACTGGCCTAAGCGCCCTCTTTTCGTGAGACTTTTCTGGGAAAAGATATGATTGCCTTAAGCTTTTGGTAGTCTGCCTGCTTTTTAATTAGTAGATCACTTGAAATGAAACTGCAAAAGAATACTGGACTTTGGAAACTATGCCAAGCTTCAAACAAAGGAAATGAAAGTGCATTAATTATAGCAGGAACAAGTGCTTTGCACTAGCTCTGCAGTGAGTTGGGGAGGAAAAATTGTATCACACCTTGTGTGAACATGATCTGTGGCAATAAAATCCTGCAAGGGAAGTGGTACACTGAAACTTCATGGCAACATCAGAGCAAATGCTTAGTTCTTTAGTTTATATTTTCTGTGTTCTTTACTTAATTTGGTGAGGATGCCTGTGCTAGATACCCTATAGGCTATGAAATGAATACTTTACTGGAAGCACAACAACAAGTGCACTGGTGAACAGGGAAAGCATGGAACACCAAAGCAGAGCACGTGCAGACCCATATGAGGCAATAGGGAAAGGCTGGTGTGGAGCTGGTGAGGTAGAAAAGGTTAAACTAGGAGAACGAATTGAGGGAGATGAGCTAGGAAAGAAGTCAAAAGGAGAAATGAGATTATTCAATCACTGAAATACAGAAAGATTAGCAGTAGTTTCTCTAGACATAAGTAGTCTTTCCTCAAACAAGTTCCAAAATACTGTGAAACACTTTGTGTAAAAGCTGTATTTTTAATAACAGAGTTTGTACTGGGAATGTTCTAGAAATGAGCTTTGTATTTTGTTATTACCCGTATATGTTGGTACATATTCCAGTCCCGATGCTGTTCATGGGGCTCATCCGTTTCTCCCATCTTTAAGCAGAATGCACTTTTAAGTATTCGACAAGCTGTTGTAACTGCGTTTCAGCAGCTGAGGGCACTCCATGACCGGATAAGTGGAAAACAGCTTAGGAGCGCAGGAGTTCTGAGAGCAGAAAGCAGGTGATGAGACCTTCCCTGCCTGCCAAACCAGCGTGGGCCGCCTCCTGATCCCAGTGCGGACCGCAGGGCTGTTGGTGCGTGTGACTGCGGGAGCACAGCGAATCGGCGCGGGTTGGTGATGGAAAAGCATTACTGGTGGCATCGTAGGAAGGAAGTTCAGTTCTGAAATGGTCTGGAGGCCAGGCAGATGGCATTGATACCGATTTCACAAAAGGATTTGGGCGTCCTGGCAAATTCAAAGCCAGGCATGCCGTGCCAAAGTTCTTGTTTCTGGGAACTTAAGTCTTCAAACACCTATTTTTCCAATGCTAGGGTAAGAACGAGTGGTTCCTGCCAAGGCCTTCTTCCCACAAGCCAGTAATTAGGCCGTTTATGACTCCATTAAATTCCCATTCCTTATCTGCCCCAGGGATTTATGTTCCCAGACCCCCAGTAATCAGGCTTTTTATGAAAAAGCAGTATACTTGTGTCAAAATGAAGCTGTAGGGCTAAGGGATTACCTTTTTCCGGAGCCAGGGACAGAAGGCAGGTGTGAAGCATGAGTTTGGGCTCCTTGGCAGGGTAACTGCAGTGCTGCATACTGATCTGGCTACAGAACTGCTGCTGTCTTTACTTGCAGGCTGCAGGTATGCTTGAGCACTCTGCTGATGTAACTTGGGAGAAAAAGTAGGAGATTACAGAATGCTGGCTAGGACAGCTTTCCTCTTGCAAGCTATGAAAGAATCAGGTTCAAGCCTTTGCATTAATGTTATTTTATCCAGGAAGACTGATTTAGAAGGAAAAATTGAAACACATTCATTGAGAAATATCCAGTAGCTCTCCACGGAAATGTAAATGCCAATGCGTAAGCTTATAGAAGCCTCTAGAGCACTTAAGTATTGAAATTAGTACCCTCAGCAAAAATTACTGTCCATCTTTGGACTTAGGAGGCAGGGCAGAAGTTGCAAGGCAGTGGAAACACTGCAGAAGGGGAAAATGACGTAGCAAATTCAGACTCAGAAAAGACAGAAACTCAATTCATCAACTGGACTGAGAATGCTGTCAAATTACTATTCTTGCAACAGCTTTTCCTTTGTAAAACCTCACAATGAATCGTATGGTAAACTTGGCACCTTGAGGTAAGTGTTAGGTAAATGCTACCCGTGCCAAAGTGGGAGAAGCAATCTCAGAGTAACCGAACAGGTTGCATGGGGCAGCCGGACAGCCTTGTGGCCTTTTGTAACTTCAACATAACATAGCTTAAAGATGTTGCTTCTGCAAAATATACGAGAATAAACTGTCCTAGTCTTGCTTAGCATAAAATTTTGTATATTCAGCTTAACCGTGTGATTGTGTCCTCTTAAAATCAAGTCTAACCGTTTTCTCTAAGCCTTTACCAGACAAAGTACGTTTATCTTGAATTTGCCACTGCTTAAACGGTAGAAGCATCAGGTGTAATACCGCTTCTTTCCAGTAGAGGGCAAACCTGTACTTGTCCACTGCCTATTTCCCTCTTTCCCTACGCAACTTTCAGCACAGCAGACCCGGGCAACTTACTGTCAGAAAACAAATCATCAAGAAATCACGTTTACACTAAGTAACTTATTTTGCAATAATGGATACTAATTTGGAGAAAGGTAAAGTGCGTGAGGGTAAAAAAATATTTGCCCAGAAGCCAACTCTTTTAAGGCTATGGAGTGAGTGGGCACAGAACCAAGTACAGGCTGTGCATACCATGTTTTCCCTCTTATTTTTACCTCTGTCCCTATGGTTAATCACTAGCAATACAGACATGACTTGAGTAGAGTTTGCAGAGTGAGGTAGGAAGTAATATACCTGCTTGCAGGAGTGTGTGTCCAGTAAAAAAACCTGTGGTTGGGTAGAAGCAGAGTGTACATAATCAAATATATTTAGCACTTGAGTGCTGCTACCTTCGTAATGCAATACTTATGTAGGGAAACATAAATATTTTTGTTCTGTGCTCTTGCTGTTGAGGGGGTCCGATAAACATGCATGCTGCTGTTGACACTGTAAGTATATTTTGCTGGTATTTTAAGACCTGAAATGAGAGGTGTTCAGGGACTGGCACCAAAATAATTTATACAGTTAAATGCTCTGAGAGTCATTTGTACTAAATCAACCAGACTTTTCTTTTTACCACCAATGAAAACAAGAAAAAGTATTCCCAGTGTGTGCCAACAAGCAAACAATACTTCAGGAATGTCTAACAAACCAAGGAAGTAATGAACTTCAGCATTTTTGCATCTTTGGAATGGGAGAAATGTGTAACTATTTCACACTTCAGAACTTTTCTTCCATGAGCACACTTTACTCTTCAACAACTATTTGTACTCAAACATCCAGATCAGAGGTCTAGCTAATTTGCTTACATGCGCTTGGGCTGTTTAAGGAAATCTTTCTGCATGTGAAAATAACAATTTTAGAGCTGACATTTGTCAGACAGGTCTGGGGGGTGTCACTAGACCTGAGTTCCCCGAGGAAAAGGAGGGACATGGTAGCTCCTTGGCACCAGGGCAATGCACACCAACAACTCGACCTGAGTGATTTGCTCAGACAAATGGGCCTGAGGGTCGTGCTGAGGTAAAAACCAGGCCCTGGCTCTCTGGGGCGGATGAGATGCTTAGGCGTAGGTGGGGAAAAACTTCCCTTTCTCCGGTGCTACAGCAGACACTTGTTAGTGGACTGCTCCTACGGCCACAGCCACAGCCACTCATGGTCCGTAAAGGAGCTCCTGCTGTCCCACAAGCAGCAGTCATCAAGTCAGGAGGATACACCTCGTGCTGAGGGTCCCCTTGTCAAGCCCCCGCCCGCGGGGTGGCGGGGGTCTGAGCTACCACCGCAGATGAAGCGAGTCGCACGGCGACACCAAACACGCGGGGCCCGGCTGCCCCGCACCTCCCGCAGGCTTACTGCCTCGCCTGCAAAACTGCTCCGTCCCCCCTCCCGCCGCACGGCGGGGAAGGGCAGGGCAGGGCAGCGCGGCCCGAGGGGTAGCTGGGCAGGACTGGGCCCTCGGGCCGCCCCAGGGACGGGCCAAGGCGGGCGGGCGGAGCGGCGGGGAGGAGCCGCCGCCCGCGATATAAAGGACGACCCGAGGCGCTGTTCGGCGTCGGGAGGGCAAAGTGGGACGAGTGTGTTGGTTGATTGGACTGGACGGAGCCGGCGAGGCGATGGAGCTGCTGCGGACCATCGCTTACCCGCCGGGTAGCGGCGGCGCCGCCGCCACCAAGGGCTGTGAAGCGGGGCCAGGCAGAGCGGCCGGCGGCGAGACGCGGAGGAAGAAGACGGAGGAGCATCAGCACCAGCACGCCCACCCCGCCGCGGAGGTCTCCCGGATTATAACAGACCCCACGACGGGGAAGCGCTACTGCCGCGGCAAGGTGCTCGGAAAGGTAATGGCCGCTGCGGGCCCCGTGCCCTTCTGGGCCGCCGACCGGTGTGCCCCGGGCCGCCTGCCCTCCTCGGCGGAGCGCGGCGCGGAGCGCCGGTGCGGGCGGCGGGCGCTGCCTCTGCGGGGCGGATTTTCTCCGGGCCGTGCTGGAGAGCGCTGTACGGCGCGCCCCAGCCTGCCTGGAGCCCGGTTTACCCCAGCGCTGCCCCGGTCCGGGCGCAGTGGGTCCGAGCACCCTTCCTGTCCCCTGGTTCTTTGCTCATTCTAAATAGAAGCGGAATCGCGGCTTCAGCTCGGGCAAGCCTACGAAATTGGCTTTGATGTTGCATGCGGGGGGAGGTGGGGCGCGAGCCGCAACGCGGAGCTTCAGATAGGCGATGAACCTACGACCCGTCTCTTGCTGAACTGGCCTGTGCGAAGGAAGTTGCGCTCCTTGACTAATGCATGAGCTGGAGTGACTAAGTGTGAGGCTTCTTCCATACCTCATGTAATTGCCCTTTTCTCGTGTGTCTTTCCAGGGTGGATTCGCCAAGTGTTATGAGATGACAGATTTGACAACAAATAAAGTTTATGCTGCAAAAATCATTCCTCACAGCAGAGTAGCGAAACCTCATCAAAGGGAAAAGGTGTGTGTGAACGAGTATTTGTATTTTTTTCTTCCTCAAGCTCTCTTTGTGTGCTGGATTGCCCAGCCCTCTTCCTGAAATAGTTGTGATAGAGCTGTCTGCTCAACCCTGTGGATGCAAGGCTAACACTGCTCTCTACCCCCGCCCTCCTTGTCTCTTCAGATTGATAAAGAGATTGAGCTGCACCGAATGCTTAATCATAGACACGTTGTGCAGTTTTACCACTACTTTGAGGACAGAGAGAATATTTACATTCTTCTGGAGTACTGCAGTAGAAGGGTGAGCATCAACTGGGAGAAATCCAGTATTTACTTACCTGGAATCTGCAACTAATTTAAATGTGTGATGTGTAAAAAGGTATTTTTTTTGTGGCTTCTTTAGTTGCCATTTCTCCGTGCATCGATTTACTTTTGCTTAAGGTGAATCTTGTGCGTGAATGTTCAGTGACATTTTTGCCTTTGTTTTTTTTTTCCTCTGCAGTCAATGGCTCACATCTTAAAAGCAAGGAAGGTATTGACAGAACCAGAAGTACGATACTACCTCAGGCAAATTGTGTCAGGGCTAAAGTATCTTCACGAACAGGAAATCTTGCACAGAGATCTTAAACTAGGTAAGTTCGGCACCTCAGTGACTTCAAAACATGCTCCTCCAGCCCCGTCAGTGCTGTACCACTTTACACTTGTATGGCAATAGCTAATTAGTAGAATCGGCTCAGTCTGTCTTTACAGTGGAAACTTGGAGTGCTTAAGGGATGACATTATGTATTCCTACCTTTAAAAAAAAATATCTTGGCTAGCTTCTGGCTTTGAACAAAGTGTGACTCAGCACCTGTGGCAAATGCATTCCTACCTCACAAGAAAAAGACTAACTGGAATTTCTCTGTCTGCTAGGTAACTTCTTCATTAATGAGAACATGGAACTGAAACTGGGTGACTTTGGCTTGGCAGCTAGGCTGGAACCACTGGAGCACCGGAGGAGGTAGGAGCATTAATAAATGTAAAGTCTAGTAGTAAATGAAACCAAATTCATTTAGAAATGAGAAACCCTGTTCCATAGCAAAAGCTAATTGCTTCTGGCATCAAGATTTCCCTTTACAGAAAACAGGCTGCCATGCTTTGACTTCTGCTTTCATCTGAGCATTTGAATAATAGCAAATGCCAGAGGCAGGGTGCCTGACTGAGGAAAGCTGCACATAGAAATCTGCTGTTTGTGTATCATGAAAACACCATGAAACACATCTACATTATTAATGTTAATACAGCACTTCTTTAGGACTCTCTAAGATCTTCTCCAAACTTGAGAAGAGAACCTGTCCTATGAAAAACAGCTTCTTTCCTCTTTCTATCCAAAATACTAACCGGCTCTGCGGCCTCTTTGATTTGCAGAACAATATGTGGCACACCAAATTACCTTTCTCCAGAAGTCCTCAACAAACAAGGGCATGGCTGTGAATCTGACATCTGGGCCTTAGGCTGTGTAATGTAAGTACCTTGCTGCCTTTGAAATGTAATGTTTCTATCACTGGCTTAGGCTTTTAAGAGTTCAAAGGGGATGCAGTACTGCATCAGTTTGCAGCTTTTATACATGTCTAGCTCAAGTGCAAAAATTCTCCTTTGTTAGCAGACAAAGCTGCTTCAGTAGTCGTAGATAAGTATTGTGTGTATGGAAAATAAATAAAATTGGATTACTTTCCTTTTAAACAGGTATACAATGCTGTTGGGAAGACCCCCTTTTGAAACCACTAATCTGAAAGAAACGTACAGATGTATAAGGGAAGCAAGATACAGCCTGCCTTCATCTCTCTTGGCACCTGCAAAACACTTGATAGCTAGCATGTTGTCAAAAAATCCTGAAGATCGGCCCAGTTTGGATGAAATAATTCGACATGAATTTTTCTTGCAGGTTTGTACTGTCTAGTGTTCTGGCTGAAGAAATATCCACCTGAAAAAATGCATTCTGTGATCTAAATACTTTTTTAATCTCATTGCCGCAGGGATTTACACCTGATAGACTTTCTGCTAGCTGTTGTCACACTGTTCCTGATTTCCATTTGTCAAGTCCTGCTAAAAATTTCTTCAAGAAAGCAGCTGCTGCTCTTTTTGGTGGTAAAAAGGATAAAGCCAGATACCTGGACACACATAGTAAGTGGATTGTAGCTACACTTGAAACTTGTGCCATATCATGCTAGTAATGTACAGCTATGAGATACAGTAATGGGGCATTTTTATTAATGTCTCAGAGCTTCCCTGGGGTTGTTTTGACCTCTTCATCAATAAGTTTAGGTGGTAGCCTGCAACTTATGCCTGCTTACAGATGTAAATGCTTATTATGGCGTGCTGACAATCTATATTGGCAATCTGTTAGTCTGTAATATTAAAGTTTAGTCTCAGCGGTCTGTGTATAATGGCACCGCTATTCTGGAAAGCTATGGCACGTTTAAAGGAAGCTACAGGAGGGACACAACATGCTTTCTGCAGCTAACCTGTTAGGCTTTCTGTAATTGAAGAGCACTTCCGGATGCAGCGTTAAGTGTTTTTTTCCGGTGTTACAGACAGACTAGCTAAAGAAGACGAAGAAATCTACAAGCTCAGGCATGATTTGAAGAAGACATCGATAACGCAGCAGCCCCACAAACACAGAACAGATGAGGTAAATGCAAGTGCAGTTCTATTGAAATCCAATCACAGTTGGGTGGAGTAGCTATAATTAAATTATATTTGACTTGGATATCAGAGCCAGGGCTGCACGCAGCATAATCAAGCTTGAATGATTAGCAGAATTACTTTAAGAGGGCTTAACCAAGCTTCACCAAGGTATGGTAGCCTTTGTAGGGAGACTATCAATTTTGGCTTTTGAGTAATTATAGTATCTGCCTAGATTGTGCTGTCATCAGTGTGGTAACTTGTCTGCCAGGTGCTGTTTCCCAATATTCCAAATACAGGGCTTCAGTTCATGATTAAGTAGAACTTCTTAAGAATAAATTGCTGAGATCTTACTCTTGCCATTTGGTGTTCAGACCTGCACACAGCGGCTCTCTTGCTAGGGTAGGGCAGGCGAGCAAAGGCCTGATTAATAGTGCATAAGATGCAAATTGAAGATCTAAAGAATGGAAAGACCTGGCATGCTTCTTTAAGCTTAATCCAACAATATATCTTTGTACTTGCTGGAAACATTGCTACCAGTTTCCTGGAACTTACCATTTGTTGAGAGAAAGGAGAGCTGTGCAAAACTTGTGTATCAGCCTTGGATTGTGTTATGATGCTTACATGTCTGATACCTCCTTTAGGAGATCCAGCCTCTTATCACAACAGCGGTGAAGCCGGGAACGATACCAGAAACAAAGCAGATCGGAGACTCTATTCGGATGATAGTCAGAGGAACTCTGGGAAGTTGCAGCAGTAGTAGTGAATGTAAGTGTAGCAAAATGTAATCACTAATTCTCTAAAGCCTACTTTTAATTTCTTTTTGTCTCAAGTTTAAGAGCTTGAGCTTGAAATTAACAGTTGCTTTCCTCCCTACTCCCTATTTTTAATCTAAAATTTTAAAGCAAATATTTTGGAAGAATTAAAACTGGAAAGCCATAGATGCTAAATTTAAAAATACAGTCTAGATAACCAAAGGGTTATCTCTTTATATCTTATTGTCAGTCTAATAATTCTTCTCTTTCAGGCCTGGAAGATAGTACTATGGGGAGCGTTGCTGATACAGTTGCAAGAGTATTGCGAGGATGTCTGGAGAACATGCCAGAAGCAGACAGCATTCCAAAAGAGCAGCTGACAGCATCCTTCCAGTGGGTTACAAAATGGGTGGACTATTCTAACAAGTATGGCTTTGGGTACCAGCTGTCAGATCACACTGTTGGTGTCCTTTTCAACAATGGGGCACACATGAGCCTTCTGCCAGACAAAAAGTAAGAATGATTACAAAACCAACAACTCACTACAGCAGTTTAAACATGAAATGCTTTTATCTCAACTCTAACTTCAACTTTTTTTCTCTTTTTACAGGACAGTCCATTACTATGCTGAGCTAGGCCAGTGCTCTGTATTCACAGCCGTAGAGTCTCCTGAACAGTTCATCAGCCAAGTAACTGTGCTGAAGTATTTCTCTCACTACATGGAAGAGAACCTCATGGATGTAAGTGCAGCACCTTTTGGATCTTGAGCTGTAACACCAAGCTAAATGTGAATGGGGTGCTTAACTTAATGTCCTCTCTCTTTCCCAGGGAGGAGACTTGCCCAGCATAACAGATGTACGCAGGCCCAGGCTTTACCTCTTACAGTGGCTTAAATCTGATAAAGCATTAATGATGCTCTTCAATGATGGAACGTTTCAAGTAAGTTTTGTAGCATCGGTGAAGAAAATGTCTCTAAAATACTTTCCAGCAATAAAAGTAGATAAATGCCAGAAACTGAGAGGAGAAAGTATACAAACAGGAACTTGCTTCTCTTTTACAGGTGAACTTCTACCATGATCACACGAAAATCATAATTTGCAATCAGAATGAGGAGTATCTCCTTACCTACATCAATGAAGAGAGGATATCCACAACGTTTCGTCTGACAACTCTTCTGGTTTCTGGATGCTCGTTGGAACTAAAACACAGAATGGAATATGCTCTGAACATGCTGCTGCAGCGATGTAACTGAAGGGACTGACTTTGTCAAACCAAATGGGGATCTTTTTGTTCACTGTGAAATCTACAGTGGAGATAGTGGAGCAACTAGTATGTTGATGGTGGATGTGTGGTGGTACGAAAACATGACTGTCCTAGTGTGCTGGGCACACATCTATTAGAAGCCTAAACCTACTGTTGGACTAAAGTGGTGTGACAAGTTCTTTGGACTGTAGTTTTCCTTGCTTCATGTTTGTGTGTTCTAAAGAATTTTTGACTTGGACTCTGAGCAGAGGGTGACTGGTTGCTCTGTAAGAGAGAATTAATTTCTGATGGAGTTAAACTGTGAATATGCATCTGAAAAGGGAGGGAATGGGGAGCTCCATTGTTGGGGAAGAGCTGTAATAAGCAGCTTCTGGCTGCTTAACTGTGAACTATGGCCACACTTTTTTCCTTTTTTCCTTATTTTTCAAAAATACCCACACTGGTGGCTGGCAAAGTGCATTCCTTGTTAATAATTTTTTTTTATTTATTACAGCCTAAAGTGAAGTATTTATTACACAACACTTTTTTTGGACCTTAGCATTTTAAATATAAATCTGTTGGCAATAAAGAATGGAAATCTGAAGCATCCTTCTTCACTCTTTTTACAGTGCTTTGCATGGCATTACAGAAAATCTGGCATATCTGTTTTCTTTATACCATTTTTAAGGAGTCTGCTGTAGTTCAGGGTATGAATGACAAGCTCTATCACTGAGCAGTTTGTCCAAGCCTGCACACTTGTCACAGACACCAATATGCTGCTGTTAATTAGAGCAGTAAGTGCTGATGGAGCTTACATTATCACACTGTAGGCCTTGACACTCAGTTACTGTCTTAGAGGCTAAAAGTAAAAGTATGGATTCGTTTCCAAGATCTGGCATCCCAGAATTAACCTTTTATTTCTGGATGATACCCAGTGCACAGTAGCTATGATAATGAGATGTATAAGCTTCTTCCTCTTTCTTCCTGTGGTTGCATTAACTGAGAGACTGAGGTATCCTGACACGTCTGTCATAAAACAAATTGTCCAAACCTATCACTACCCCTCTATTGTGCTTTACTATGTGTGTCTTTCTGCCCTTGGTCAAATGGTAACCCCAGTAAAGTAAAAATCAAAATAGCAAGAAGACTTAAGGCTGACTTTGTCTCAACTGTGGCCTTACTCACTGACTTGATAACATTAGACAATCACAAGTATTAAGAAAGGAAAACCATTTATGGTATGCCATAAGTTCTCTGTAGAGTAGCTCAAAACATCTGAGGACAGCACTGAGATGGCTGGCTCCTTCATGCAATCCTGCTGCTAATAAGGGTACACTTGCTGCAGCAATTATTCCCCTATACTGAAGGCAACACCACCGTCAATTAAACTGCAAATAGATGGGATTATTGAGGACTCATGACTCAGTCCAGGAGAAAGATCTATTTATGGGCTGGGCTGATTTCTCTAAATATTATGTATTGCATATACCTGTATAAACACACAGCAGTCTTCAAGCAACTGTTGATGCAGAAGCAGGTTGTGGTTCAATCACTTACTTGGATTCATCTTCATATAACTGAAAGAGGTCTGTTCTGAATGTCAGAACTCCGTTGCTATCAGTGTTTCCATCAAAGCAGCTGAACAGACAGTCAATGTAATAAAGCACAGACTAAACAAAGTACAGATGTCAACCCAAAATAGTGAGCAGAGGAGGTATACACTGGCTTGCTTCATCTTGCAGCAAGTATGTATAAGTGTGATTGTTTTCCATGTATTGAATACTCTACATTAGGTAATATTTACTTCTCAAGTCTAGACAGGAAGACTTAATTGAGTTCTTCAGATGGATTCATTAATGTAACTCTAGGCAGTTCAGTGAAGTTAAATATACACTTGGTATAGTGAGCAGAATTCAGCTTCCCAGATACCTAGTTTCTTCAAGGGATAATGATTGATTTTATTCCTGGGAGGCGATGACTGACTTAACTCTGTTGCACACATACAGCTAGTGTTGAGCCCTCCTCTGTTAAAAAATAAGATCTCACTTTTTGTTTATAACACCAGTAAGCATACAATTTTTCTGCATTTGAAGCACAAAAATTATTTGAGCTATAGTACTTCAAATGGAAAATCTGTTCTTTCTTTGACTGTGCCAGACAAAGTATAAACCTGCACTTCAGCTGCCATTATTTCTTTGAGAATCAAAATCACCTTTCTGTGGCTGCAATTTAGGCTGGTGTAAGCAAAGAAACAGACTTCAAGTACAGGATGCTTAAAAGTAGATGTGAAGACCCCAGATCCTTTTGTGGGATGCTAATTGGTTGTGGACAGTTTTAATGCACCTCACTCAAATACAGTTAAATGAATTAATTATTTGTATGCAATGTGTATGTGTGATACCAGGATGCTTAGTGCTTTCTGAATCCTTCTGTAACTTTATGGTTGATGCTCTATATCCTTACCTCAGTTTTTATTTTCATATTGCAAAACAAGAGAGGTGTTTAGATCAGGTTAAGGAGAAATACCTATTTCAAAGTACACTACCTTTGCCCTGGTCCCTCAGCCCAAGGAGGGAAAGCTGCTTTAAAATTTGTAATAGAAGAACTTGCATCTGGAACAAAGGTTCTGAAATTCTTTCCCAGGGTGGATCCTGTCTCAAATAAGAGACTGTAATGTACTAATTGACCTCCTTTTCCCAATCACGTAACATCACTTGTAATTTCACGTATGGGAAGATTAATATTAGAAAAATACTTGTCTGCTCATCTATATAACAAATGTCTTACCTTCTTTTGAAGGAAAGGTATATGGTCTGGATTTTATGGTTGTCAGGCAATGATCCTAATCTTTTCTATTGAAAACAAGAGCGAACACAGCATAATAGTTTAGTTTAGGAGAATACATACTGGAATGAAAATGTGGGGATTAAAGGATTAGGTGAAAGTTGGCACATACGTTTCCCAGGTATGTGTAATGGACACAGGAAACAGCATTCCCAAGGAAAAAAAAAAAGAAGCCTCTTGTACTCTTATCAAAAAGTTTTTATCAAATCTTAAAATTTTTTTTTGCGAATATACATATGTACTTGTACAGCCCAGTGCACTAACCCACCAGTAGAAACAGGTCAAGGAAAAAATTCAAATAGGTCATGCTTCAATGTCAATATAATGTAATACCCAGTGATGCTACTAGCCACTGAAGTGTTCTAGGGCATTCTCTAATCCATTTAATGTGTTCTGAAATTTTCCATTTCATTAAATGACTTCATATATTGTGTATGAAAAAAGAAAAAAAAATCGAGAGCTGGAGTTACATGCTACTCTTGAACAAACTTTCTGAATAGTCCAGTTTCCTAAGGAAACTATAAAGCAATTTCATCACTTCTGAAAATAATCAGATTGGAGAATAACCCTTCAGCTGTCCATCCATAGCTGCAAATGTCCTGCCTGATGAGATGGAGTCTAATGAAAATGTGAATTAAAAAAAAAAAAAATTCTAGGTGCTTACACGTAATTATGTATGCTCTCACCCCCCCAACTAGATGTGTGCCTAAGGAATCACCCAGAATCATGCATGATATAGACTATTGCTTTTACTTTCAGTCTGGTTTTATACTTTTTATGATTCATTAACAGCAGTAGTCATAGACATGTCTGATTGAATTGCTGCAATGTTATACAATACATACAAAATAAGAGATTAAACTCCATTTAAACATACAATATTGGAAATAAATACCATGGTTCATCAGTGTTTGGAAACAAGTTTAATAAAATGTAAAGATTCGGCCTGTGGGATTTATCTGTGTAAATTAGCTTCAATACTGAAACAAAATTGATTTGAAAGATTTTGTCAGACTGACACAGAATTAGGCTAAATATGAGACTGTTGCTTTTCTTTTCCTCTACCATAAAATCATGGGGAAAAATATTTTACATTGTCCATATCATGTAGATGTGATCTGGAATAAAGTGTTATATTGACTGGCCATTTAGTGTTTTTTCCTACTCACTATTCAAATAAAACTGTCATGATGGGAACATAAAAGAGTTAATGAAATGAACAGTACCTTATACATTGGTACAAACTGGCCTAGGTGAGAAATTACTGAACACTAAAGAGGTTAAAAGGCAATGAGGTACTTTACAGTTGTATCCATGAAGGATTGTGAGTGGAAGAACTAAATGAACTCCCCAGCACTTTTCTAGATGGTAGTGCTGCTTTCTTTCATGGCAGGTCAGAAATGAAGATTGCTCTATGCTCCGCCTCCCTTAGTTATCTTGAATGATGATGAAACTGACTGCTTTCCATCAATAATTTCAAAAGTCAGATCAAGATGATACTGGAACAAGTGTGCTCCATGATTCAGTGAGTCAGCCTAGAGCCCTGAACATGCACAGTGCTCTTTCTCCTCATCAACCCTTCCCATTGACTTCAGCACAACCTCTGTAGTCTTCTCACCAGAGAACAGTCCCAGTCTCTCTACTGACATGTTAGACTTAGTCCAGAGAAATACTCATATTCTGACCATGGATATTGAACGGATAAATAGTTCGATTATTTTTTTTTAAATTCAACTACTTTCTTTAAAAACGAAGAAGTTAGATACTTGTGCCATACCACAGCATATTTAGTGCTTTACTACTATTATTTCTAGACATCTTAGTTAATCCCTTTTCCCTTCCTGGAGATCTCATTTCTACCCTCTCCCTAATTTTCTTTTTCTCAAGACTCCACCCTGGGGAATAAACACTAGGTAATTTCAATTATTTACATGGATTTAAGGTCTCTGAGGCTGACAATCTATTACACTGCTAGGTCTTCTCAGAAAAAGATGATCCCATAGTGCTACAGGAATTTAAATAACCCGTTTAGAACCTGGTCATCTTGGACATCATGCCTGTGGACCATTATTCTGAAGGATTGAATTCACAGTATTCCACATCAAATGACCACATAGTTAGCAAGATTAATAAAAGAAGCTTTGATGCCATCTTTTCAATCTTATGGCAGACTCAGGAAGACCACACCTGATCCTGCTCATGTTTCAAAGACTGGTTTCATAGACGCAAGGATTAGAATCAAATTAATAAGTAAAAAATGACAATTCACAAAAATCCTACACATATGAAATTTTCTACTCTTAAGGGTAGCTTCTGTAATTTCTAACTTATGGTGATAAGGCTTTTTTCTTTATTTATTATAAACAAAGATGTTGACAAATCCAAAAGAGGTTTGTGGGGTTGGGTTAGCATTCATGAGAGGTGAGAAACAGACAGGGCTTTTGTAGTGAGATTCTGGCTCCAGTAGATGAAGACTACTGGCTCTGATGGGAGGAGAAGGGGGTGGTATAGTGTGTTATAAAATAGGCTATGGCAATGAAGGATAATCAATGAGGGCAGAGAAGAGCAAGCAAGGTTATGACATCAAAGCAAGTTTAATCTTCTGAGGAAAAAAGCCCAAATTTGCTTATCATCCTTAAGGCCAGCTTCTCATGCCTGCCATCACATTAATTCATGTGTAGCAGGAGTAAAAAAATGTATGAGAGGTACAGTAAGTGGATAGAACTGGAAAGGTGGGACTTCTAGTACAGGGAATCCAAGCAGCTGAGACAAGTTCATTCTAATTTAAATGGCTTTTAGTATATGTGTGTATATATATAAATATATATATATGCAGTACAGGCTGCAACAGTTGTGTATGATGTTTTACACAGAAAATTAAAAGAACTGGCCTGATTTTTGGATGCCCTCTGTTGGTGCTGAACACCTGTGGAAATGAAAGTGGATGGTCTCTGCTTACAATCAGAGCTAGATATCTCGTAACAGGACACAAAGCGTGATAGTGTCAGGCAGGGGTTATGGAAAGGGGAATGTACACAGAGTGATTATAGGATTATTCAGTAGTATATGATGCTGTTTCTTTCTCTCTAAGCATTTACACTGAGCTTCTCATCCTCTCATTTGATCATCTCCACATAATGTCAGTTCCTTCTTGTTATTGCTAATTATAAATAATTAGAAGGTTAGCTTGGGAGGGTGAGTCATAACACGAGAGGGTATGTGGGAACATTCAGGTTTACAGAGGGGCTCTGGAAAAAGTGAGGGAGCTCGTAACACCAGGAGGATTGGAAGGTGCCAGGAATGAGCCAGGGGATGGAGCCCTGGGAAGGAAACATGGGAGAGGGCTGGCTGGGACAGCCAATGGAGGGGAGATCATGGGAGACACATGCACTCATTTTGAACTCTCCCTCCAATCAAACATGTTGTGAAGGAAGCAGAGGCAGGGAAGAAGCCAGATGAGGGGCTTGGTGGGCAGTGGCAGGCCAGCCAGAGGCAGGTCCCCAGGAGGAGCTGGGGACAGCCCTGGGACAGTAATTGCTGCAGGATCAGGGCTGGAGGAAGGCCCAGGGCAGGCCTCACAGCAGGCCTGGACAGAGGAGGCTGTCAGCCATCTTTGCCTCCAGATGAGGGTCATAGCAGGATTGGGGAGAAGAGGAGAGTCGTCTTTAGAGGAGAAGATTATAGAGGAATTTATCCATTATAGGTTATTAAAAGGGAATAAGTAAGTGGGAGTTTGTGTGTTTGGAGCAGGGGAGTGAGTTTGAATGTTGTCATCTGAATTGGTGTCAAAGAAAGCTGATAGGGACTGTACTTTGAGAGGACAGAAGATGATAGAGAAGACAGTAGTATGCTGCAGTGGTGATAAAGGTAGGCACAGATCAGGGGTGAAATACAGGGTGGAAAAAATGTTGTGACCAGAGAAAAGACAGCAACAGGAATCAAGAAACAAGAAGGGAATGAGTCAAGTGGAGAAGTTCAAAATACCAGAAAAATTAGAGCCTTTCCACATTAAATGGAGCTGAGAACAGAAAGCAGATACTTGAACTTACTTATTAGTAGCCTTTCCACATCTTCTGCTGTGACAGCAGTACTGAAGTGGGCCAGGGAGAGGATTGAAAATGTGAAAGTGAAGACAGTAGACACAGGCAGCATGCTGGCAGGAGGAGGAGATGGGAGCGGGATGTGCAAAAGCAGGAGGGACACAGGGAGAGTGAATTTCCATCCACGTAATAGAGAAGATGGCATGTCAGGAGGCAGCACAGTTATTATACACAGTATACATCTCTGAGGAAATTAAATGTGAAGTAAGTGTTTAAAAAATTTTCACATTCTCAGTAAAACAAAGGATTAACAATAATCCAGTTAGATTAGAGGTGCTAGCACTGGGGACCAGTATTGCAAGACAATGTATTACTCCTATGAGTCACTGGTTTCGTTCTCACATGGGCCTTTATTAACTGCAAATCTTTACCTCCTGATGGTTGCCTGTGGACCATGTGAAATGAGTTGGTGGCTCATTCCTCTTCATACTGAGAAGGTATCCACATTACAAAAATCATCACTGCTAATTATAAGCCATTTGCACTAATTGGTATCCTTGCTGGAAGTCTTCAGAGGGAAGAAGGCTAATGACTAAACAACAGGCATGGCAACTAAACCACCCTGTTTCCATGAAGCTTGGCTCCTGACTGGTCAGGAGCTAAGTGCGCTGGGTGACTAGGGCTGTGGAGGTTTTTGCCTGAGGTATATGAAATATAGGTGGCCTTTTTAGAACCAACCACTGATTTTTCAGAGTCTAAGCTTTAAGCAGTGCTGCAGCTTTGTGACTTCTGTATGCTGTACCTGTTCTGAACTTCTACTTGCAATGGAAAGGGCTTCCCATCTCTAAGTATTTTACCATGATTTATTTTCTGACTTTGTGTTTGTTGCTGCTTTCATCTGAGTGAACATCATCTGTAAAATGTCAAACAACTTCTATTCTCTAAATTATCTGAAATAAGTGAAATTAGTGTCTTCTTAATAGATTGCTTCTTCTGCCTCAGGTTTCCCTTTTCAGATAGTTTCAGGTGTAGAACAATAGAAAGTCATTGAACCATCCATCCTTCAATGAGAAGAGTAAAATGAAGAAGGAAACAGTAAGATCCCTGTCTCCTGTTTTCACTAGTTACTGGCTAACTTAGCATCTGTATAACTGGAGGAGCAGGGAGAAAAACCCCACATATTAGCTAACCCAACAGCAACAGCAAATATGCAATACAGCAAGAGCCATAAAGTTTCCTGGGCATCCAGGTACCAAAAGTTTGACATATAGAGCTCAGACAGTCTGAAACATTTGGAACAGATAAGGAGAAAGACAGTTGATGGGATAAACGTATTTCAGGAAGCTGTGTGGAAATTGTAAATACAGTTACCTGAAACAAGAAACAAATCAGCAACATGAAACAGGGGCCTTACCCAAAATAAGGTTTTGTAGCATCATGTATCCGTGACCCACAGTCTGGTTCCTCTACTTGAATAGAAGAATGAAAAGAGTTGGATTGTGTGATCCTTATGGGTCCCTTCCAACTCAGTATATTCTATAATTCTATGATATCCTTCATCTCATAGGGACCATTCTGCAGGACTGCCCACTTCACAAATTCTTCCCATATACTAACACACTTCTACCTGGAACAAGCACTTATACATCCATTTTGCAAAAGTAAAACAGAGCTCAGAGGGAATTTCTTTACCAGTTTGTCATTTCTTTCATCAGTTTTTCTCAAATGTTCAGAGCTCTTACTGGTATGAGTTGCTCCTCCTCTTGTTCAGCATTTCTCCTAATTGGATCCTAAGGTCATAAAACAGGAATTGGGAGGATGAAGAACTTGTAGCTAGTGTTGACCTTGCTTTTGAGGAAATCAAAAACCCCACAAAAAACCCCCGACCAAACCCATGAAAGGATTCTATAGACAGACATGGCATTTTCCACAAAAGAATTTATGCTGTGGAGTTATTGAAACCAGCATAGTGGAAATGCAAAGGGTGATCTTGTAGTTATGTGACCGGCTTATGTTGTACAGATAACATTTGTTCTACCATTTCCTATTGGACATTGCTATTATAATAATGTTCAATAGCAGTGATTCATAACTACTTTTTTTGACCAGTTTGGACTCTCCTAAACTAGAGGAGAAAAATCTAATCAGTGTAATTTCTAATGTTTTAAAGACTTTTAGAAATGTCATTAAATTAACTGTCTCTCCGATAGCCTTGAGCAAGAGCATTTTCATGTTTGTAATTTCATTGATACATATAAAAAGCTTGCTGAGTTTGCTAGGGAGAAAGGATCAGTTATCCAATGTTTTCTACCAGTGAACAGATGTAAAACAACCATAAAACTATAAGTCCTTTAAGTATCATGCTTTCAAGAATGTTTGCAAAGATTATAGTAAGCACAGAGAACATGGAGAATGTTCTCTACCTATTATTATCTAGGGGACAGTAAATCCATAACACAGCTCTAAACTTAGAGGAAACTTTGTAGTATTTCAGATACTGCACAGCAAGCTGCAGCACAGATTTGACTTCTAAATAGAACAATAAAGAAGTTTTATGATTCTGACTGAATTTGACTTACTGAGCGTATGGGTAAATCATGCTCACCTGGGTCACTTAGCAGATCTACTGATGTCAGGAGAACTTCACTGACAAAGGGAAGCTATGTTTATTGCCAGTGCTTGTGTTTAGTAAAGGCCTGAGATAGAAGATCTTTTGTAATGTAACTTTCTAGGGGTTGGCTAAGTGTCTTTCTGAACAGAAAGGATATGAGATCCATTTCCCTGAGGGACTTGCCAAGCAGTTGCCACCAGTGGCTGCTGTCCTCTGCAAAACCTTTCTGATTTCAGGAAATGTTCAGACAGGCCCAAGAAGCTGAGTTAGTATCTCCCGTTGCAGCAGTGTGAACTAATTATAGACACAGAATAATTGTTGAGTAATAAAGCAGTGAGGAATGACAGGAGGAACAACAATAAGATTATGTGGTCACTTGGTAAGGGATGGTGCTTGGTATAATGCAGTTAAGGGGGTTTGTTTGTTTGTTGTTTTATTCTAATTAGGGCGTATGTCCTATCTGGCTAATATTAATAAGGTATTGTGAAAGGAGTGTGTTTAGGGGGTGGACTTAAGAGAATTCAGGACAGTGAACTTGCAGAACAGCTCAGGACAGATACTCTGTGCAGAGGGCATGATATGGAGAAAACAGAGAGATAGCTGTTGGACCAAGATACAGAGGCTCTGCTAGCATTACCAAAGTAGGGGGTGTTGGCTGTTGGGACACACACCTGGGTTACAGGACACAGCAAAGTGGTGATATGGCTCAATCTGACACTACTGAGATCAGTGAACCATTAACCTACATATAAAGCATAATCAAGACCAGAGACATGACTTTTGAGATAATGTCTCCACAAGTAGAAGCAGACAGACTGGAGTTCATGCTCCTGTTTACTCCAAGCTGGTTAGAAGCAAGTATCTCTGTTCCTTGCAGCTGCCATCTCAAATACATCCTGAAAAAGGCATAGCTATGTGGCTCGTGGATGAAGCTGGCTTATGCTCAGGCTGCTTGGAATGGGCAGTGGTGATAGCACCTACTGTTCCTGTCTGTGTAAATGTACTGACTGCCACTAACTCTGAAATCTTCAATTCCTGACCTGGAGTGCTTTCACTCGGTGTTTAGATTTGCAATGAATGAGTAACTCTAAACATGTCCTATGAAGTGTGAATTTATATTCATCCATACCACCTGGGAGCATACATCAAAGAATGTGCTCTCCCCCACTTTCCTGCCAGTAACATGGTGTGAATATGCAGTGGGTGAGCTCTGGAGCAAAAATTCAAAGCCTGGCTTATGAAAAGCTGTTTTCTGAGCATGATACTTGTGGTGGGAACTGTGTCCCTTGGGAGAGCTATTGCAAAACTTGCCATCTCCTGAGAGGCATGGAACTTGCTTTTTTTGAGCTGTGGGAAGTGGTGATAACTGCTTGTACCTGACTTGTTTCATGAATGGTCCTAGTTTTTATGATGCCTCCTAATATGGTTTTCTTTTTCAGTCTCTGTCTTTTTTTTTTTTTCCCCCTCCAGTGTGAAAAGCTCATGCAGAGAGCTTCCAAACTCACAGCCAGTAGTTGTCCAAAATTCCTGGTAAGAAGTTTCGTCTGATACTGTAAGTTCATACTTGGGTGAAAATTCCAGAAACATCCTGATTCCTTTCTTAGCTGGTTCCTGTGCTAAATCTTCTGACTCTCTCTTCAAAGCCTCCTGGGATATTTTCTTTCCACTGCCAAAGCACAAGTTGGATGGAAGTTAATTTACCTGAAAAATGTATCTGTTTGCAAGGATGTGTAGCGATAGGACAAAGGGCAATGGTTTTAAACTAGAACAGGGGAGGTTTAGACTAGACATTAGGAAGAAGCTCTTTAATATGAAGGTGGTGAGGCACTGGAACAAGCTGTCCAGAGAGGTGGTGAAGGCCCCATCCCTGAAGACATTCAAAGTCAGTCTTGATGAAGCTCTGAGCAACTTCATCTAGCAAAAGGTGTTCCTGCTTACTGCAGGGGGGTTTGGACTAGATGACCTTTAAAGGTCCCTTCCAGCCAAACATATTCTGTGGTTCATTGTATCATTCTATGAAAATGGCTCAGTTTCCCTTTTCCCTTGAAGAAGTACTGTCTTTAAGAAAGCTGGTTTAATGATAGAGAGAAACTATCTTTCTATACCAGAGATGCTAAGCATTTACAAGCATTTAAATGTGAGTCCATATGAATAAACACTCAATTGTACATACTCAGCAAGCCTGACTCTTTGGTTTTATTGTATGGGAAACATAGTTAAGTCTGGATCAGTGCACTCTGCACCATTTAGGGAAAGGTAGGATACTAAACACTGGGAAAAGTAGCCAGTAACTGCAAAAATAGGTGGAGTTTTTTGTTTGATCTTGATTTTGAAAAAATATTCTCAGATATATCTAGTCATTTAATACAGCACATCCTGTTACTGTATAGGACAATCTGAGAGGCATGACTGACATCCCACCTTTTTTGTGCTTCTTTATCAGGTGCTTTCCTTTCCATGTCAACTGATTCTTATTTTGGTGTTTTATTCTTTGTTTTTTATAGTTTGCCTACAAAGAGATTACCTGTACTGTGTTTGGCTTCCCCTTCATTTGAACTTGCTGCAGTCCCTCAGAAAACTGGATTTTTTTTCCGTTACACAGTTTCATTCTTTGCTCTAGTTTGCCAGTATTGGAAGTAGAACTGGATCAGTGCCAATGCATATCATAAGTTCAAGTAACTTTCCATGCTAAATGTGGCATATAAATACTATGTGCAGCAAAATATAAAATTATAATAAGACAACTAAAAATCTCATTAATTACAGAAAAAATGATGCTACTCAGAGATGAATTTTAGAGCTCTTGAATGTAAGCTGTTCATCTTTATCCAGGAAGAGTTTTTCAGGGAATACATGAACATTTCTGGTTCCTGCAAGAAACTTCATTAAACAAACAAAATTGAGACACTCATAGTAATTATTCTCTTTTGAAAAGCTAAGAATGTTGTCATTATGCTACCAGATAACTTAACACTTCTAACACATTGTTCTGCTTATCTGCAGCTTCTCAGCTAGAATACTCATTAGCTTTTACATGTTAAATATTTCCCATTTTATTTTTGAGGTTTTCACTTCTACTCTCTTTTCCAAATTAATTTTTTACTGAAATTAATGACACTAATATCTACTTAGCCACATTCTTTATTTCAGTTTTTGTTTTCTCACATAAAATATAGTGCAATTTATTCTTTGTTTATCCCATGAAAGAGGAAAAATCGATGCTATTCTCAAAAATAAAAAATCCTATACATCTTCTGTTTCTGTGAATGTACAGAAGTAGGTTATATCTGGAAAGGGAGGGGAAAAAAGGGGAGGGAAGGGAAATCCTTCATACTCTGTGGCCAAGGAAAACTGAAGAGATAAATTCTGGTACTTTTCTCTCCTTGAGGTTTGTCGTTTTTGATCTGGATTGCATGGCTATTTCCTGCGTGATGGAAATTGTGACGATTTCTGTGACCTTTTTGTATCCTTTATAGGTAATTTAGGGATGTTCATCTAGAGTAATAGTGAAGAACTATTACAAAAGAAATGAGATGCCTCAAATAGAAGGCTGTTCACTGTGACAGCAGAATGCCCACGCATTTTCCCTTCCTACTGTTTGGTTTGTTTGTTGGTTTTTAAAATTTATTTTATTTTAATACATTGTCATCCAAATACAGCTTGGATGACTACTCTGTAGGCTGGTGTAAGCTTCCTATACATGGATAGTCAAATTGTTAATTCACGGAATAAATTGAAGTTTAGAGTGTTCTCACAGAATCACAGAATAACAAGGTTGGAAAAGACCTTTAAGATCATCAAGTCCAACCATTCACATCCTCAACTAAACCAGATCCCTAAGTACTTCATCTACCCTTTTTTTGAACACGTCCAGGGAAGGTGACTCGACTACCTCCCTGGGCAGCCTGTTCCAGGCCCTGACAACTCTTTCAGTAAAAAATTTTTTCCTAACATCCAATCTAAACCTGCCCTGGCACAGCTTCATGCCATTCCCCCTTGTCCTATCACCTGTCACCTGGCTGAAGAGACCATCACCTACCTCTCTATAACCTCCCTTCAGGTAGTTGTAGGCGGTGATAAGGTCTCCCCTCAGCCTCCTCTTCTCTAGGCTAAACAGCCTCAGCTCCCTCAGCCGCTCCTCATAGGATTTGCCCTCCAGGCCTTCACCAGCCTGGTTGCCCTTCTCTGGACTCGCTCCAGGACCTCCATGTCCTTCTTATGGTGAGAAGCCCAGAACTGGACACAGTACTCAAGGTGTGGCCTCACCAATGCCGAGTACAGGGGAGTACCTTGAGTTCTCCTCAGCAATGGAGCCAATTTGCATGAGGAACCAAGCTGCATTAGGGTAATAGTGAAAAAGAAAGCTGAGGCACTTTAAAAATCTAGTTAATAAGACTGTGGTGTATATTGAGTGGATTTCAGGAGTGGGGCAAAAAAGAATACAGCTTGCTGGTCTCCCGGTGAGGCTGGGGAGGCATGCAATGTGTGCCATGCCTCAGAGCTTAGCTTCCCAGCCCTCTTGTGGCAATTCTCTGAGACTTTTGCCCTGCTGTGCAGGTGCTCTGAGGACACAGGAAGAATTCCTTGCTGAACACTTGTACAAACTGCCTATTAATTCACAGTTGGCTAACCAGAGAGGATTTCTCCCACTGGGAATAGATTCTTAAATATTCTTGTTGGGTATAAAGGCAATCATAGAGGGTTTTTTTTTCTTTTTTTTTTTTTTTCCAGATAGGAGGGTAGACATAGGGGTACCACAAATGTTTTCCCAGCATAGAAAATATATTTATCATAATAATGTAGAGAAGCGTTTAGCTCAAAAATAAAGATTAATTATCATACATGTTTGAAAGTACCAGGGGCATTTCAGTAGGAATTTGATAAACATCACTGTCTCACATCTCAACTGTTTTATGGGTCTTTGCCTTTAGATCACTCATAAGCTGTTCTTTATTTGGTATTTTATTACATTCAGGCTCTTCAGAAATTTTCTTTAAGTTCTTACCTAAACACATTGGTTACATCAGACCTGTTGAAATTACCTGCTGTTCTGCAGTATCCTTCTAGGGCAATGGCGTTCTATAAGAAGTGGAAGTCATGGTTCACATAACATTCTCAAGTAACCTTTCTTTAAATGACGCTGGTAAGCAAGTTTCTTAATGTGAGTTTTTGCAGTTCTTGAAGTACTTTCAAAGTAATGATAGAAATTAATGTTAGCTTTTTGGTGTTTAAACACAAATCTGTCTTAGATTTGTCATGGGTGGGAAAGTAAAACTTTTCTGCACTGTGCCAGGTTCCATTAGCAAAACAATGTAATGAATGATCAGGTGCTTTTCTAGTCTGTATGATGACACTGAAATCCATCATGTCAGAACAATGTAATAGTTCTTGTTTATTTGTTTGTATGTGCCAGATGTCTTTCTCCTGTTGCCCACCCCAAAGTGAATGTATTTCCACACACATGAATTTAAAGTAAGTGGACTCCCTTTCTGGTCATAATAAACTTTATTATTGTAGGGGGTTCTCAGACTCTGTGAGCTACCTGCACTTTTCAAAATGCAGTTCTTTGTTGTTTTAATCTAAACTGATAAACCCCAAACTTTATTCTAGGAAATATCCTAGTTCAGGGAAAAGATGCCACTGTGTCTTACCCATAAGCCTCTGCCACACATGCAGATCTGAAGAATGTATGAACACAGTCAGAAAAATATAGGATGAAAGAGACTTCTGTAGACAGTTTAGTCCAACCTCCTGCTCCAAGCAAGACAAACTTAACTGGTGGACCAGTTTGCTTAAGACCTTGTCCACTCCAGTTTTAAAACTCTTCAAGGATGCAGATCCCACAGCCTCCCTGGGCAACCTGTTCCAGTTTTTAACCACCTTCATTGTGAAGACTTTTTTCACTTACATACAGCTGTGGTCTCACTTGACATAGCTCTGTCATGTTGTTCTACATTTTCAAAAGGCTCTTGCTCTGTCTTCTCTATAAAAATCTTTCAGATAGTGGAAGACTGCTGTTAAATTCTGCTTTAGCAACTTACCCTTGAGTACTGAGCATTCCTCCAGTTTAGTGTCATCCATGAACTTGCTGAGGGTACAGTTCATCCTGTGTTCCCTGTCCTTGATATAGTTCAACAACACTAGCCTCCCCATCACACCCTGAAGAACGCTGATTCTATCTGTTACAGCTTCAAAGGTAAACCTCTGCAATGGTAAAACCCTTCTTACTAGCCAATTCTGCAGCCTACTTAATGAAAACTCATCTCAGTTTTGCTATAAATGTGCTGCAGAAGGCCACCAAAGCATTCAAGGTAAACAATATCCACTGCTTACCCCTCATCACAGAGCCAGTAATTTTTACAGAGATGACAGTCAGGTTGGTTAAGTATGATTTGCCTTCAGCAAATTCATGCTGGCCACTCCCAGTGTATTGAACAAAGCGTTATCCCATGCTGAATTGTAAAAGCACCTGCAAGAGACCTGCACAAAGGTTCTCAGATGCTGACCAGCATAATTTCTTCCTGCAAGTCAGATAAAGTAACATGCATTTTATCCCTCTAATGGACAAGAACTGGTATTTTTTGTCTTCTGGCATGCCTCCTCAACCTTCTCTAGTTATAGACTGCTCACAGATTCGTAGGTGTGGAGGATTATATACAGACCATGCTGGTGGACAGTGCTTCACTGAGCTATTGTATTATGAGGAGGTTTTACTAGTTTATGGAAGTAGCAGTTTATTCAATCCATACTATTACCTGCCATTCCTTTCTGCTAGTGAAGGATTAAATAATTCCTAGAAGGAGCAGCAGTTCTTAGATGGAGGAGTCTTCCCTCAGTGGGTCCAAAGTTGGTAGATGAAGTCAGAGGAGGAACTACTGATAAATGTAACTTTGGTGCATCTGTGTTGAACTGGTAGTCTGGTCTTGGCTCACAGAGTTGCTGAAACAGGGAGGGAAGATGCTGGTAGGTTTTTGTAAGAAAAGCTGGTGTAAGCAACTACATTGAAGTGAGGCTGCAGACCTCTTAACCTTTAGAAACAAAAAACCCATCTCTTCACAGATTGAAGAAAATTGTCCAAGGCCTCTAGAAGGTCTATGTTTAATACTACTCCTTGACATTTCTTGTTGGTGAGTTTGGCAAGCTTCCATGCCTGGTTTGGCAGAGGTTTATGGAGATGCCTGGTGTTTGTCCTGGTACTGTGGATTCCACTCAAGGTAAACAACTAAGTGTTAAACACTTCAGTGCTCAGTATGTTACAAGTTTATTCTGTTTCAGAGTTGTCACCTTCAGACTTTTTTGGACCTTTTTTGCTGATTGAATTCTTTGAAGGAATTAAAAAATTGCATCTCATTTTTGCATTTTAGTGGTTCAATTCAGACTTTTTTGGACCTTTTTTGCTGATTGAATTCTTTGAAGGAATTAAAAAATTGCATCTCATTTTTGCATTTTAGTGGTTCAAGCTTGACATAAATGTCCACTGCATGATCAGAATATTAATTTCATTTATCTTGTTGCTACTGACTTTTAAGCCTCTTGCTGTAGAGCAAGGCTTGATTTTACTTTGCTTAGTATTTAGTAATAATAAAACCAGGAATTTCAAAGCTTCTTACTAAGCATTGCTGTGAGTTTTATAAAAAACATTGCACTCACAAACCAAGGATGTTAAGTGCTATATTTCCAAGGTCAAATCTACTGTAACTTCAGATAGTCTGTGAAGATACAGGCAGTTTTGATTTTCTGTCCGGTATATGCATCTGTTATTTAACAGCCTGGATATTTTGGAATTACCCAGCTGTATAAATTAACATTCTCCACAGTAATGCTACAAATATATTGATTATTTTCTACCCAAAAACTCGATTTTTTTTGTTTTTTCCACTGAAGTACAGTTATTCATTAGGTAAATGTAATCCACATCATGTTTTACCTCAGCTTTTAGAGCAGATTTACACATTTGACAGTTCTCCTGTGCCAAACCGACATCAGCATGAATAATGAAGAGTGTCACAGTAAGGTAATTCTCTACAGCAGCAACATCAATACAGTACTTTTCCACCTTCCCTGACCTATTTACCACTGTCTTCTCCTGCACCTTTCTGTAGCCACAGCTACAATCTAAACAAAAGTTATATGTTATGAAATGGGAGACCATTTGTAATTTCTTACTTTATAGAGGATAAACCAACCTTTTTTCTGACGTAAGTGCTGTAAATTGAGAGAAAAAAAAATTTTATGTCTGTCATACTGTGATTAACTCAGCACTCGGGCCATAGAAATAGGGAAAACATTTAAAGAACAGGGCTAGGATTACTCCTTTAGTATTCTTTACTGACCTGAGTCCAAGCTGTGAAATATTTCTCATATTTTAGTCAGTGATTTTTGAGTCAAACCCCCTCATGAAGAACACAACAGATATCAAGAGAATGCTACTCTTACTAGGTATAAACTGTAGTTGCAATGTGAATTTAGCATAGTAAGGGAGATTTGGTAAGAAAGGTTCCTGCTTTTGGGAAATCTGGGGGTTGAACCTCTGTCTGATGCACTTGTAATGCAAGATGCTAAGACTGCTGTGATGGCTCAAATCAAAAGACAAATGAACTCATCTGTATTTGTTTTATAAGCAGCCTATCAGTGAAGCTAAATACATAATAAATATTAACAACTTCTTTTGTTAAAATATAAATATTAACAACTTATAATGTTAACAATATATAAATATTAACAACTTATTTCAAACTTTTGTTTGAAAAGTAAATATAAAGTCTTTTTTACTTTGTTCATACATGGTGTTAGACTTCTAAAAATAATAGTTTTAAACTTCACAATTAATTTGTTCCACTTAACACAGGCACTCACGATTCTTTAAGTCAACCCACGCTCTTCTGAATAGACTATAAATCACAAAGGGTAAAAAAAATACTGATTTTATTAAATTACTAATGCTTTCAGGAACTGGTCCTGGAAGGAAGCTTTTAGCAAAGGCAGTAGATAGCTGAACTATTAAAAGAATGTAGTCTACTTACATATATCATCTGATCTATTGGGATGAAAAAGTGGCAGCAGAGGCAAAAGAAGTAAATACCAACTACTCTGAAAATGTAATTGCTTTTTTGCAGTGGCAGTGAGAAAACACAAATTTACATGTACATTTAATCTCAACAGAGTGCCATGGCAAAAGGTTTTGGTTGAAGTGGCAAAGAACTGTGTTTGAAAATTGCCTGTGAGGATTTCATTTAATTTACATTCTTTTATGCATGTTTAATGAGTATTCAATCTTATTTTAAAGTATAATGATAAATATGCTAATACACTTTTTGTTCTCTCCAAAAGTAATTGAACATATTATTGCTGTGCTCTGGGCTAACACAATGTGAATATCTAATGCAGGAGTTCATGCACTCTTTTATTTAAACAACACAGTCTGGACACTGATTATTTGGAATGAAACCAGGCCTGGCACCCATCAGATCCTTGATCTTCCTTGTGCTGAACTGGGCACAGTTCCTGGCTGGCTACAGTGGGATGTCAGTCCCCGTACAGCATAAAACAGTAGGCGAAGCCTCAGTGGAAGAAACCCTGGTAAGGTTACTGTACAGAAGCCATAGAACAGCTGGGGCAACACTGAGCCAATACATCTACCAGCTGCTAGCAAAGGAAGCATCTTGCATGTAGCCACAAGATGCTGTAATCTAGGCTGGGGGCTGTTACGTTCCAGTTCTGCACTGCTACTTCCAGTCTGTTGGATGCTGTGGGAACAGAGCACAAAGAGCAGCCTGGGAGGTGATTTGCTTGATGCTCCTAGTTGAGCTGACTTCTAATCACTTCCCAGAATGCAGAAAGCGCGTGTGCACACACACACACACACACACACACACACAGAGAAGGTATCAATTCTCTATTTTTAAATTCTGGAATAGTGTATGCTTCTAATTTCAGATAATTTCAGAATGGTACTAAAGGGGGAGGAAAACTTAGTGCCTCATTGGTGACTGAGATTGACAGATTGTATCACTTGTCTGCTTTACACAGAATCACAGAATCACAGTATCGTGGGGGTTGGAAGGGACCTTGAGAGATCATCAGGTCCAACCCCCCTGCCAAAGCAGGCTCCCTAGCACATATTGCACAGATAGGTGTCCAGATGAGTCTTGAATATCTCCAGAGAAGGAGACTCCACCACCTCCCTGGGCAGCCTATTCCAGTGCTCTGTCACCCTCAATGTGTTCCCTTTCCTCAGGATTAGGACCTTCTAGTCTATTCTTTAGATTTCTTCTTTCTGTTGTTAAAGCAATATAGCAAATCTGAGGTAATAGATTCCTTTGTCTCATATGCCTAAGTATGAATTATCTGCTTTAGATGAAGAGTTGGGCAATTAAATGATGTTGTTTGTTTTATTTTTAAATTGAAATTTTACAATTAACTTTGAAAAATTCCTTTTGTAAGAAACACTTCAATCCTTATGTGATTTACGCATAACACATATATGGTCTCTCTGTTATATGTTTCAAGCACCCTAGAGGAATGCACACATTTTCACAAAAGTAAACCGTGACTTATTTTTTCATTGTATTGAACTGTCCAAAAATATCTTGCAAGTATTTTTTCTCCTGATTGCATTATTCTCTTACACCCTTAGCATTGCATTTCTCAGCTGACTGATTTGACAGTTCGTGAAAAGGGTAGAAATTATCAACTGAAACTAACAAGCTCATGTTATTTCACCAGATTTTACTCTCTGCAGAACAACGAGAAAAGGATGACCCATTTTCTACTCTTCCCACGATTAAAGGCCAATAAATGAAGAATTCTGAAACTGCCACTAATTTGCACTGATTTCTGTAGGCCAGAGATGCTTCTATTTTATATATTTAATAGAGGTTTGCTACCTCTTTGATAGAGACTTGCCAGCATTGCTATGAAATGAATTACTGACTAAGACAGGGAAGCATGATTGAAAGCAAACAGAGATATAGTCATTTGTATACAAATATAATTTACTAATATGGCCAACTGGTTTCCAGTGATCCAGATGCATATGCACCCTTTGGCTGACAAGGTCAAAGCTCCTTCAGTAGTACTTGGAGCAGTACATCATCTTCCACATCTATGTGTGCAGCTCCTTTTCCCCACCCATTCATCCACAAGATCAATAAAGTCAAAGACTACATTTTCATCTTCCTGTGCTTCCTGTGTCTCACAGGACTTTTTTAGGCCGTGCTAAGTATGCTGTAGCGTTGCACTTGTTTTCTACATTAATATTGATGATAGTGGTATGTAGTAACCTACCCAAAATCTTGATAGTTGATAGTATTAATGATTTATAAATTAGTCTACAAAGTTGTTATTGTTGAGTCCTCTCCTATAGATGCACCCAAAGTAGTGTAAACTGCCTGATGTGGGCATCAGCGGCACAGAGACCAGCATGGGCTGCTACTAGGTGTCAGCAGTATGGAGCTCAAACCGACTCATCACTAGAATTGACCCAGCACTCAACCAGGGCTGCAAGACCCAATTGAGTCCTGGGTCAATTCCGGTGATGAGTCTGTTTGAGCTCCATACAACTGACACCTGTAGCGGTAGTACTGCTGCTACCTTTTCAGTAGGAGAGAGTGTGTGTGAAGTCTGCAAGGAAAATTACACTGGCTTTGTGCTTTTCCTGACCTAAAGATCTAAAGCACAACATGGAAGAAGAGAGAAGGTATTGTGGCTTTTATATTACAATGCAGTCTAAAGAACTTTTATGAAATATGTAATAATCAGGAATGAAAGCACTCTGATCCCCATGCATGTATTTTGTGTTGGTCCCACTTCATACATACCTTGCATGGCAAAACATTGCACTGCAAAATAGATGAAACAGCAGAAAATCCGTAGCCATCAGGCTAGCTACGTAAATATCTATTTTAAAACAACCATGCTGGTGTGATGAATCATATAATCTCTATCTCTGTATCATTAAACCTCCCACTACTTTAGATTTCAAATCAACACCTCATCTCTGCTTAAACAATAAAAACCACCCCAAATCCTTTTAATATAGAAAACTACAATTTTTCTACTGTGAAATCATCTTGTCCCTTCCATTTTGATGTTATTGTCACCATTAAATTTTCATTGGTGGCTTGGAGTTTCTATACTTTCTGCCTACAAAAACATAAACAAAGCATGACAAAGTTTTCTTATCTGTGGAAAGTTTTACATCTGTAAATGTGTGCCTAAAAACAAGTCTGGAGAGAATCCTGGTAAGGAGAAATCTAAGTATTTGTATCTGGATTTGTTCTTGATGGTAGAATGTGAACCCTTATAAACATTAAAACTTTGAGTTCTGGTGAGGCCACACGTTAAATACTACGTTTGGTTTTGGGCCCCTCACTACAAGAAAGACATTGAGGTGCTTCTGCGTGTCCAAACAAGGACGAGGAAGATGGTGAAGGGTCTGGAGAACAAGTTCTGAGGGATCTGGGATTGTTTAGCCTGGAGAAAAGGAGACTGAGGGGAGACCTTATCGCTCTCTACAACTACCTAAAGGGAGGTAGTAGCCAAGAGGGTGTTGGTCTCATCTCCCAAGTAGCCAGTGATAGAATGAGAGGAAATGGCCAGAGAAGTTTTATATTATCTATTAGGAAAAATGTCTTCACCAAAAGACTTTTCAATCATTGGAACAGGCTGCCCAGGGAAGTGGTAGAGTCACTATCCCTGGAGGTATTTAAAAGATGTATAGATGTGGTCTTGGGGCCATGTTTAGTGGTGGAATTGGCAGTGTTAGGTTAATGGTTGGACTTAAGGATCTTCAAAGTTTTTTCCAACCTAAACAATTCTATGATTCTATGGCTGTGCTCATGTTATGATGATATGAACTTTTGCACAAGTCTCTTTTTGTCAGAATTTGAAGGGATGTTTGTTCTCCCTCATCAGCAGCATTAGGGCACTCCTCTGTCCTGCTTTGCTCTGGATACATATGATTATTCTCCTAGAAGATATAATACTTCATTGTTTGAAGCAGAGTGTTTTTCAGTGTGAGGTCTGCCTCTTCACTTATAGGGGATGAGAGTAATACTTATAGCCATTGGGACTGAATAGGAGTGTCACTTCAAGACATTCTTGAGAGGTGGTAGTTGCCCAAGGCCTCCTCTCTATTGGTATTGCTCCCTGCCCAGGAGCCATGTACATTTTTCAAGCTCGTTATAGATACTATTCACTAAAGACCAGCTTCTGATCCTCTTGCTCATCCTCATAAATGCCTTATTTTTAAAACTGGTCTGTTGATGTTTGTTTGCAGAGAATGGAGCTAAGCTATGCTATTAAAGGGATCTAAAGCTGCCTTCTCAGGAACCAGCTTTAGGCCCATAAGATGAACCTTAGCATATCATGCTAAATTTCCTCTTAATATGCTCTCTGGACAGCAGATATTTGTGATTGTATTTCACGGAATCTTATGCTGTTCTACTGTAAGTTTGATAGATGGAAAGAAATTAATTGGCATTTAGAGCTTCTCTGCCCAGAGAAATAGTCCAAAATCGCCATTCAAAGAGGCACCTCTAAGAACAGAACAGTGAAAAATACCTCTTGTGAAGAAGTTGTTTGAAGATATTTCTCTGCATCAGCAAAACCTTCAAGGTTTATATGCAAGCAAGGCTTGCAGCCTTCTCTCTCACTGCTCCAAGCCTGCAGAAAAGAGGAGAAAAAGAGCAAGGCTAGCATCCTAGTTTCTTTTTGTCCTCAGGCAGAGTGTATAATTGTAATTTGCTTGAAAAAGATTGTTTCTTTTCCATTTCGAATTGACGTTCAGAGCATAAAGATAGGTGTTGTATTAAGTATGCATGTGGACAAAGGTAACACATCCTGTTGTCTCCTGACTGATCTTTGTTAATTTCTCTTTTAATTATTGTTGACTGTTAATTATTGTTATTTACACCAATTATTGCTACGCAGACAACGTAAATAAGATTCCACTCAATAAAAGATTTCTTTTAACTCCAGTGTAAGATTTTTCACTATATATAAAAAGAAAAGCTCAAAACCCTCAATCACCCCCAAGCACTTTCTAAATTATTACAAATCCAGAGACATCCACACAGATGGTGATTATTTTCAAATCTTCTTGATGCAGAGCTGCAGGGAGTATGTGACATATCCTATCAAATATGTATTATTAAAATGGTTTCCTTTTAGAGTTTGGAAAATGTCAGCAATGCTTAGGCAAGAAAACAATAAGAGGGAGATGGTAGAGATAGGAATAGTTGAGTGAAAGTAAACTGTGTGGTCCTATTTCCTAATCAAAGAACATGCCATGGGGAGAAAGTCCAATGGTGCTGACATTGCAGTTTGCATTAAATGGGGAAAAGATATTCAGCCTGGGAATCTTTATAAAAAAAAAACGCAATGAGGCCAAAACTTGGAAGGAATTCAAAAGCCACTTAGCACTTGTACAAACATAATCACCCACAATAACAAAAAATAGTAAGTTTTCAGGGAAGATATAAAGATTCCTGCTTTAGCATGTGAATCAACCAATAATTGCCTGAGAGCAGAATGAAGATTCCTGCTGGAGAAGTTATTCATCCACTTTCTGTAACACACTTTCTCAGACTTCTTTCTTATTGCACTTAGCAATTCTCAGCGACAGGGCACAGACTCAATAACTTAATAGTTAATCTTTGTTACTAACATTTAGGCCAAAAAGAGTGCTGGGATGATTATTGAAGTGCTTATACAAACTTTGTTGGATGGTACCCTTACAAAAAGGCCTCTTAAATAGTTCATCTAGATGCCCATGCTGTTAACTATGTACTGCTGTGTAATAAAGTACAGCTATCTGAAGTGTTTAACAATCTCCACAGGACTGCTCTGTCACTGTGCCACTCCTGTATGATCGCAGAATGCATAAATGGCTAAGCATCTGCAGAGAGCATGATCTTGTCTGGAATCAAGGACACTTAATGTAATCTACTACAGAAAGACTTTGTATGACTTTCATGTCAGGTAAAACTGGGCTTAGCAGTCGGAACTACAGCAAGAAAGCTGTGGGTAGTGGTTGCAGGATGTCGTGGGGCCACTCATGACACAGTGTCTTTGCAGTTCCCTTTCAAATAGTGTGCAGTGCTTGGAACAAGATGGTGCATATCTTATCTACTCAACAGATACTTACAGTGTGTTGAAAGAGCAATATGAGTAGCAGTTCTGTGACTGCAACACAGAGCTCAGTTCAGACTGCTCAGCCATGCTAGATAGTCGGGGTAAATACAGCAGTCCAGAAGTCTCTGTTCTCACTGGTAGATTATTTGACTCCTATACATGGTTAAATTAAAAAGTGCTAGGCAGCATTCCTGGACACTAGAACTCAATTATTCATTCTGTTAGATCATCAGACTTGGGCACACTTTCAGCATGAGCCAGCTAACACTGGGCCAAATAATTCCTGAACATAGCAGGGAAATTATCATGGTTTGAGAAGCCTTTCCAAAGGGCAGGTGTCATGTGATCATAGTTTTTGGGGCAGTGAGGGAATTTAAATTCTAGAAAAGGGTAATTTCAGCAAGTTAATTTCAAGTATCAGTGTTAGGGATGACCCAAGGTGCACAGAAGTTAAAAGTGTAAAGGCAGCCTTATTTGCTTTGGAGTTAACATGTTTAATGCTGGCTTGAGTATACATATCTGTGCAAGAGAGACTTGCCCAGCATTTTAGTAAAAATCTAATTAAAATTCCTGTGTTCAGAAAGACCATGAAGGAAGAAAATAATTGCCTTGGAAGTATGACGATGAAGAGATATTCCACAGAGTAGCAATTAACTTCAGACTCAGACCACCTTCAGGAGAAAACACTCTGTCGTGGTTTTGCCCCGGCCGAGGGCCGCACCCCACACAGTCGCTTGTACTTTTAAAAGGAAGGGGGAGGGAAAGTTGGGGGAGGGGAAAAAGGGAAGGAAGAAGGAGGAAAAGAAACCACAACCTATAAACCAGAACCACGCAGGTTGGGATAAGGATAGTTTACTAAACAATAACAGAAAACTAGATATAACAATAACAGAAGTTTAAAGTACAAAATAGATGAAACTGGTGATACACAATGCAGTTTCTCACCAAACCACAGAACCTAGGCCGCACAGCTTAGAGCCGTCCCCGAACCCGGAAACTGCCCGTCCTGGTGTTGTCTCCTCCTCTTCCCCCCAGTCCCCCTTTATACTGAGCATGACGTAACTGGCATGGAATATGCTCTTTGGCCAGTTCGGGTCACCTGTCCTGGCTACGTCCCCTCCTTTCTCACTAGTAAGGAAGTATGCAGAGCTGAGAAAGGTCCTTGATTGCCCGGCAACAACTAGAAACATCAGGGTGCTATCAGCACTGTTCTCATCCTAACACCCAAACATGGCATTCCATCCACTGCTAAAAATAATTAACTCCATCATAGCTGAAACCAGGACATTATCCACCCCTTATTCCATACCATTTACGTCATGACCAGATCCAACAATTTTCTTTAGGTACAATCAGTTTCGTGTTTCACATACCCATATATGTATGTACACATGTATGCACACATACGTGCATACAGATCTTATTCCCTCAGTCTGTGAATCATCCCTCTGAAGTTGTTGAGTTCATTTAGTCCATGATTTTCAGGCTCCATTTGTCGTAACAGTTTCTCAGGATAATTGTATGTTCCATTGGCTCGTTGCATGCTGCATCTCAGGCTCTTGACTGATACACCTGGCATGGTCCATGCTCATAGTCTGTGGGTCAGAGTTTATTTTCAAAGGGAGAAAAAAAAGTTCTTAAGAGGCCAGGCTTCGGTTCCATCATCATGGCACTCATTCTTCATTAACTTGTATGACTCCGGCTATAATGCTATGGTACAACATACAGCAATCATAACAATAATGAATATACAATAATGGGTTATTTGGCAATTATTATAATTTCTACTCTATCAGTTATATTGGCTATTCTCACCCAAAATCAAATCCCCTTGAGGTACACATCGAACTTCTCCATCCCTCTGCATTACCCACCAAGTACAGCCAGGTCCTTGAGCAAAAACAATTCCAGACATGGGTTTACCTTTGCCTGAAGCAGGGATGACCCAAACTCTCTTTCCCAATACACTCTTCATATGCACTACTGGGACTCCGTCTCCCTCTACAGTACGTGGAAATTTTGCCTGGGCAGGGCCAGCCCGATTGGTAGATCCCCTAGTGTTAACTAACCATGTGGCTTTGGCCAAATGTGTATCCCAATGCTTGAATGTCCCACCACACATTGCTTTCAGTGTAGTTTTTAAAAGTCCATTATATCGTTCAATTTTCCCAGAGGCCGGTGCATGATAAGGAATGTGGTACACCCACTCAATGCCATGCTCTTTGGCCCAGGTGTCTATAAGAGTGTTTCGGAAATGAGTCCCATTGTCTGATTCGATTCTTTCTGGAGTACCATGTCGCCAGAGGACTTGCCTTTCAAGGCCCAGAATTGTATTTCGAGCAGTGGCATGGGGTACGGGATATGTTTCTAGCCAGCCGGTAGTTGCCTCCACCATTGTAAGCACATAACGTTTGCCATGGCGGGTTTGTGGGAGGGTGATGTAATCAATCTGCCAAGCCTCCCCATATTTATATTTCATCCACCGTCCTCCATACCAAAGGGGCTTTAACCGCTTAGCTTGCTTGATTGCAGCACATGTCTCACATTCGTGGACAACTTGTGCGATGGCGTCCATGGTCAGGTCCACCCCTCGATCCCGAGCCCATCTATATGTTGCATCTCTCCCTTGATGACCCGAGGTATCATGAGCCCATCGAGCTAGGAATAATTCACCCTTATGTTGCCAGTCTAGATCTACCTGAGCCACTTTAATCCTAGCAGCCTTATCTACCTGATGGTTGTTTTCATGTTCCTCCATGGCCCGACTCTTAGGTACATGGGCGTCGACATGACGTACCTTTACAACAAGTTTCTCTAACCGAGCAGAGATATCTTGCCATAAGTCATCAGCCCATATAGGTTTGCCTCTACGCTGCCAGTTGTTCTTTTTCCACTGCTGCAACCACCCCCACAGGGCATTCGCCACCATCCATGAATCAGTATAAAGGTAGAGCCTTGGCCACTTTTCTCTCTCAGCAATGTCCAGGGCTAACTGGATGGCCTTCACCTCAGCGAACTGGCTTGATTCACCTTTTCCTTCAGTGGCTTCTGCTACTCTTCTTATAGGGCTCCATACAGCAGCTTTCCATCTCCGATGCTTACCCACAATGCGACAAGACCCATCAGTGAACAGGGCATATCGCTTCTCATTCTCTGGCAGTTCGTTGTAGGGTGGGGCTTCTTCAGCGCGTGTTACCTCCTCATCCTCTGGTGACATCCCAAAATCTTTGCCTTCTGGCCAGTCTGTGATCACCTCCACGATTCCTGGGCGATTGGGGTTTCCTATTCGAGCCCGCTGTGTAATTAGTGCAACCCACTTGCTCCACGTAGCATCAGTGGCATGGTGTGTAGAAGGAACCTTCCCTTTGAACATCCAGCCCAGCACCGGCAGTCGGGGTGCCAGGAGGAGCTGGGCTTCAGTTCCAATCACTTCTGAGGCGGCTCGAACCCCTTCATAGGCGGCCAGTATTTCCTTTTCTGTTGGAGTATAATTGGCCTCAGATCCTTTGTAGGCCCGACTCCAAAACCCCAACGGTCGACCTCGAGTCTCCCCTTGTGCTTTCTGCCAGAGACTCCAGGTCGGGCCGTTCTCCCCAGCTGCAGTGTAGAGCACATTTTTAATATCTGTCCCTGTCCGGACAGGCCCAAGGGCCACTGCATGGACTATCTCGCGTTTGATCTGCTCAAAGGCTTGCTGTTGCTCAGGGCCCCATTGGAAATCATTCTTCTTTCGAGTTACATGGTAGAGTGGGCTCACAATGAGACTGTAGTTTGGGACATGCAGTCGCCAAAAACCTATAACACCTAAGAAAGCTTGTGTTTCCTTTTTGTTGCTTGGTGGAGACATAGCTGCTATTTTATTAATAATGTCCATTGGGATCTGACGACGCCCATCCTGCCATTTTATTCCTAAAAACTGGATTTCTCGCGTAGGCCCCTTGACTTTACTTCGTTTTATAGCAAAACCGGCTTCTAAAAGGATTTTAATTACCCTGTTTCCTTTTTCAAAAACTTCCTCTGCTGTGTTGCCCCATACAATGATGTCATCAATATACTGCAGGTGCTCTGGTGCATCACCCTTTTCCAGTGTATTCTGGATTAGTCCATGGCAGATGGTGGGGCTATGTTTCCACCCCTGGGGCAGACGATTCCACGTGTATTGGATGCCTCTCCAGGTGAAAGCAAACTGTGGCCTGCACTCTGGCGCCAGTGGGATCGAGAAGAAAGCATTCGCAATGTCGATTGTGGCGTATCACTTGGCTGCCTTCGATTCCAATTCATACTGGAGCTCTAACATGTCTGGCACAGCAGCACTCATACCTGGAGTGACTTCATTTAGGCCACGATAATCTACTGTCAGCCTCCACTCTCCATTGGACTTCCTCACTGGCCATATGGGACTATTAAAGGGTGAGTGGGTTCGGCTGATCACTCCCTGATTCTCCAGTTGACGAATCAGCTTATGGATGGGAATCAGGGAATCTCGGTTAGTACGGTATTGTCGTCTGTGCACCATCGTCGTAGCAACTGGCACTTGCTGTTCTTCAACCTTCAACAACCCCACAACAGCAGAGTCCTCCGAGAGTCCAGGCAAGGCACACAGTTGTTCAATTCCTTCTGTTTCCAAAGCAGCTATTCCAAAAGCCCATCGGTACCCTTTTGGGTCTTTAAAATACCCTCTACGTAGATAATCTATACCTAAAATGCACGGAGCTTCTGGACCAGTCACAATGGGGTGTTTTTCCCAGTCCTTCCCAGTTAGGCTCACCTCAGCCTCTAGCACAGTTAGTTGTTGGGATCCCCCTGTCACTCCAGAAATACAAACGGGTTCTACCCCTTCATGATTCGATGGCATTAGAGTACACTGGGCACCAGTATCCACCAGAGCTTTGTACTCTTGTGGATCTGACGTGCCAGGCCATCGGATCCACACAGTCCAATAAACCCGATTATCCCTCTCCTCCACCTGGCTGGAGGCAGGGCCCCTCTATTGCTGCTGATCATATTTGTTTTCCACTGGTTGCATAAAGGACTTAGAGGTCCCTTCAAGAGGATCAGACACATCAGACATATAGGTAGGCCTTCCAGTTGGTCTAGGGAACTGCCCAGTAGAAACTGGTGCAGCCTTCTTCCTGGCAGAATCTCGTTGTGCGAATGTTTTACCCCGCAGCTCATTTACTCGTGCTCGAAGGGCTGAGGTGGGCTGCATATCCCATTCCCTCATGTCCTCTCCATGATCAAGCAGGTAAAACCACAATGTACGTCGTGGTGTGTATTCTCCCTCTTGGAACGATGGATGCTTTCTCCCAGTAGCTGCAACATTGCTCCATACGGGTTGGGAGTTGGACACATTGTTGTCAAGTCGTTGAACCAGTTTTTCTACTGCTGCAATGACGGAGAGGGAAACACTGTCTTGGTATTTCCTGAGTCGGCAGGCCACCTCATTTACGGTTGGTGGATCCATATCAGTCCAGTCAATTACTGCCAGTGAATTGGTGTACCCTGCTGGTGCACTTCGTACAACCTTACGCCACATAGCTGGAGTGCATAGGACTTCATCGGGATCAGCGGGAAGCCGTGAATTGTCCAGATCATAATAAATTATCTCCCGTACAGCTAATTCTCTCAGGTGCTGGATAGCTGTCTCTATGCTGTTACCCTTGGGTGTCTGACATGTAATATATTCCTTTATGGGATATCTTTCCTGCACACTTGACAGTAGTCGCCTCCAGAGGCTGAGGACTTCCGGCCTCCTCCCAATTGCTTTGTCAATTCCTCCTTCTCTAGCTAGGGATCCCAACTGCTTGGCCTCTCTGCCTTCTAACTCCAAACTATTGGCCCCGTGATCCCAACATCGGAGCAACCAAGTGATAATGTGCTCACTTGGGTGGCGGGTGAAATCTTTTCGAACCTCACGCAGCTCACTCAGAGTCAGGGATCGGGTAACAATCTCTGGTTCTGCCTCCTCCTGATATCCTCGAGATGGCCCTGGTTGATCATCATCATCATCCGTCACTATACGAACTGATTTCTTTGTGCATTTCCTCTTTTGTACGGGAGCAACAGACACTGGTGTGGGTTGGTTTTTCTGATCATCTGCACTGTCTGCTGTAGAGATTACAGTAGCTGCAGTGTCAGCCCCAGTGGTTGCAGCAGCTATAGTATCTGCCAGTCTGTTTCCTTTCCCTTCTCCCTGACAGTGCTGACAGTGCTGACAATGCTGCCTGCTATCAAGCAGTGTTTGATAAATAGTGGCCAGAGCCCAGCACAGTGCAGTAAGGTGTCCATCTCTGGGAAACCTACAGCAATTTTTCTTTAGGTATGCAGTCACTTGATCGGGGTCTTGTAGCTGTTCAGGAGTGAAGTTCCAAACCATCGGGCGTGAGAAAGTACCTAGGTACTTGCCCATACTTTGCCACATGCCCTGCCACTCGTGATTATTCTGTCTCGGAGAAAGCTCTTCAGTGGTATTCATAAACCTATGCTTGATATATAACAAAAACTGAACCATCTGCCCCAAACCTACCAATAGCAAAATGCTAGTTTGAATATCCCAGAGATATTGAAGGTTTTCAAAAATTGTCATAAGAGCTGTTGTATTTAGCCCAAAGGAAAAGAAAGCAGTGCTGTTATTAACCCCTCCCTGTCCAAAGAATGGACAGGACAGCAAAACCTCATACAAGTACCAGATTAAGCTCATGGTCATCGATATTATTGTATCATAGACCGATATCATAAAATACACTATAATGAAGTATGGGAACAAATATGGGAGCCGCAGACCTGAGAGAGTAAAGAATCCTGCCAGGATTGTATACAGCATGCGATGGTTTTGATACCACAGCCTTGTGAATAAATACCACAGCATCGTGACCAGAGATTGCTTAAACAACAGTGCTTATCTTAATTGCGATAGTTAGGGTCAGATCTACCGTTATCCCAACCGTTCGTGCCCCACGTTGGGCGCCAAAATAACTGTCGTGGTTTTGCCCCGGCTGAGGGCCGCACCCCACACAGTCGCTTGTACTTTTAAAAGGAAGGGGGAGGGAAAGTTGGGGGAGGGGAAAAAGGGAAGGAAGAAGGAGGAAAAGAAACCACAACCTATAAACCAGAACCACGCAGGTTGGGATAAGGATAGTTTACTAAACAATAACAGAAAACTAGATATAACAATAACAGAAGTTTAAAGTACAAAATAGATGAAACTGGTGATACACAATGCAGTTTCTCACCAAACCACAGAACCCAGGCCGCACAGCTTAGAGCCGTCCCCGAACCCGGAAACTGCCCGTCCTGGTGTTGTCTCCTCCTCTTCCCCCCAGTCCCCCTTTATACTGAGCATGACGTAACTGGCATGGAATATTCTCTTTGGCCAGTTCGGGTCACCTGTCCTGGCTACGTCCCCTCCTTTCTCACTAGTAAGGAAGTATGCAGAGCTGAGAAAGGTCCTTGATTGCCCGGCAACAACTAGAAACATCAGGGTGCTATCAGCACTGTTCTCATCCTAACACCCAAACATGGCATTCCATCCACTGCTAAAAATAATTAACTCCATCATAGCTGAAACCAGGACACACTCATATGTGATACTCAGGTTGCAAACTTCCATGTTTCACAAAACTCACCCAAAAGACTTAACACAAAAGACTTTTCATACAAACCGTAAGCCTGCTAGGGAACTTGACACTGCTATTGGAGTTATGCTGGGATTTTGGGGTTTTTTTGTGGTGGTGGTTTTTGCTTGGTACCAGTTATGCCACCTAGAATACTGGCAGTGGATTGATAAGAGGTGGTGTAAACATTCACTGGGATTCCTTTTGGAAGAACAGTGTGTAAAAAGGTCAAAAGGAATACCATTTAAACTTCATGAAGAGGTGAAATAGCATCTTCTGGCATCTTCTTTTACCTCTGTATAACAAAAACATTGCTGGCTATTCAAGCCGTTAGTACGAGTAACATGGAGGAGGGTATGAATCTCCTTTGTGGTAGTCTATTTAATCTCCTTGTCTTTTCCACGTCTCTATATTTGAGGGATAAAAGGCTCCGATACAGGGAAAAAAAAATCTCATGAGAATTTAAGCATATGCTAAGAACTTTGATGAATTAGAACTTAATAGGATAGGGCAGAACACTCTCACATTCTCTAAAAATTATTTTTCAGGGTGTACACCCTGCAACTCAGCCACAGGCAGAGGTATCTGAGCTAAATCCAGAACTGGATGCAGAATTGCTGTGTCAGCACACTGCTACACCCTAATTAACTGACACAGAGGAGTTAGGTAAATTAGCTCAGGTAGCACTGTACTAATGCAGCTCTGTATCTCCTCATCCACATGATATCTGAGCTGTGCTGGATAAGGTAAATGTTCCAACTTGTTCAGAACCTGTAACTTGGTCCTTGACTGCATCATGTATGATGTCTGTGGGTGCCTGACTTTGAATTTCCCTGTCTTTGGACAAGTAGCCTAGTTTTGCAGTCAAACCAAAACCAAAACCAAAACCAACACCAAAAGCAAACCAACCAAGCAAACAAAGAAAAGTAAAAAAGCTTTAGAAGCAGTAATCTTTGAATTGAAACAGAAAATATTTTTATTTTCTGAAATCAAATTCAGAAAATATGTTTGTGTGACAGACTCTGCATTTATGTTTGAATGTGCTAAAGTGTTTTCTGAGTAAAAACATCGCACCATTCCACTCAAAAATCTGCAACAGAACAACAGCTCTCCATTTGACCAAACTGCAATGAACATGTCCAGAAGAAATCTTCTTTGGCTATTGTGAATAGATAGACCCTTCTGCCATTGACCAAATAAGATATTAAAGAAATCCAAAACTTGGCTGGATAATAGCAGCTTCTGAATATCTACTGGGGCAAAAACCCTTTGAAAGGGCTGTGGCTATTTTATATACTTTTCAAATCCTTAAGGCATAAAACCCACCAGATAGAAGTTGAGATTTTCTGTTCTTCACAGTGAGATATGCTGAGGCCCACTCTATCTTTTATTTTTGATCAAATTATGCACTGGCAAACTTGGGAGTCCCATATGTAGACATACTGTACATTACTTTAGATCACAGGCACTTGCATCTTTGGTGCTCATCGCAACACAGTAGGTTGTGGGGTGGTGCCCTGAATTATTTTGAGTCTTTTAAATTACAATTTAAATATTTCTTGGAAGCCTTTTCTGCTTCCTCATGTTCTATTTCTTGTCTACAGATGTAGGTGCAAAATATCTGGTCATATGGAAAAATTACAAAGCTTTTAGTGCATAGTTTTCTAGTCTGAATTCCAAGAGAAACAGAGCTTATGTAGTCAGAGCCTGTCTTCTTTTATCAACAATTTTGAATATTTTGGCCAATATATTCTGTGTTTAATAGTGATGTAGAGTGCTTAGAGAGTTTAATGTCCCCCTTCTCTTGTGAAGTGGCTTAAGTACATGGTGAGAAATGCTCCTGTTCTCACGCTGGCACAAGTCCTGCAGTATTATCATTTCCCATTTTCTGTATCTGAGAATCTCCCTAAGAGATAGACAGTTCAAACACAGGAAAAAACATCAGTCAGAGCTTGCTCTTTCTTGGGAATAATCTTACCACATTACAGGAAGCCATGGGCATTGCTTTTTATCCATTCTGTTGCTTATATAACTTGCTTTATTAAACCATCTATCTTTTGTACGGAATGATGACCACAATAATGATATCACTTGATTCTCATAGTTTACAGTTGGACACCTGGAAATCCCTTATGGCTTTATGGCTTTACCTATATCTTTGTGATGGACAACTCTGGAGTGAATCAATCCATTCATAGGAAGTTTTGATTTCGAGCTGTTGATGAATTGTTCACAGAACTGAAAACCGGAGGTAAGGCAATTGATAATACATTACGATGACAGAATCTCCTCAGGCAACTACAGTCTAGTGAAGCAGGGAGTTATGTAAGAGGCTCAGCCACTTCCTAAAATTATAAGCGTTTGCATTATGTTGTCCAATTACTATTAGACAAATTAGTTTTACTCATATTTCTAAAAGTTGTTTTCTTTGCTCTTATTGAATTGCCCTTATTAAATTACAACAGCAAGATGATCTTCACAGTCCCTTGTGCTAGTGCAGGTAGGGAAGAAATGCTTGTGGCCCACTGTCTCTCTATTTTCTAGTGACATTTCAATATTTTCTTACAAGTTCTGTTTATCATTCTGTCTGCCAAGGTTCACTGCAATGTGATTATAATGAAAAAGTATTTAGTCCTGCAAAGTTTAAGATGATGAGAGCAATACTGAGATTTCTTTTGAGACAAAAAGGATAGATGTCAGTGTGGTGTTTTGAGTAAGCACAACCTATGCCAAGGAGTAATAAAATCATAGGAAAAGAGCCTTCAGGAAAAGCATTATTTTGCGAGCTGGTATGACTGAAATTGAATTAAGTAGCCAAGTAGGAGGAATTGTCTTTTCTAGCATGAGACATTATTACCATCTTTCGCTGGTTGAGATACATGTATGCCTGCCCTATTTTGCATGGGATACCTCTTGTCTTCACATCATATGGGCTAGCCCTATGCCAAATTACACGTTTTGGCACTAAAATGCAGCTAGGGAAAATGCTTCAAAGCAGAGCTCCTCTGAGTATTGGACACAACTCAGCACTGTGACTTCTCTCCTGCTTTCTGTCCTAGATGCAGACATCTAGGGAATCACCCTGATCTGCAGATGAACTGCATCTGGAACACGGGATCACAGACAGAGAAAAGCCGCAACACTGTGCTGCATAAATGCATGAGGGACACTCTTCACCATGTGCATGTCAGTTCGCAGGAATGCCATACACTTGATGTGTCTGCCATCCAGGACAGGTGAGCAAAGCCGTTACAATCCCAAGGGTAACCCCCAAGTCAATCTGTAATAGAAAGTCATTGGGGAAAAAAGCTTTTCAAAACAAAAATTTGCATAATGATGAGCTTCCTTGTCCTTTGAGCTTCTTGATATTGATTATTTCATCTACAGAAACAAAACACAGTATAGCATGAACTGGTTGTCTGGGGAGATGCAGCAAGCATTGGCAAAGTCTTGCCCAGTACAGGGCTAACACGGCCTGCTCTTGATGGCCTCGGTTATGCGGCTATCCTCACATATTGCCACTTAGATCCCTTCCCTTTGACATTGTCACAACAAATTAAAGCCCCCATCCTGCAAACACTTCACGCATGTGAGTAGTCAGAGTTAATCACATGCATGAGTGTCTGCAGGACTGCAGCCTGAGAGATTAAAATCTAGCAAAGCAATGACAGGAAAATGACCTATTTTGAGCAGGAGGAGAATGGACCTCAACAGGAGTTCTCTATGGTTTGCTTGGATATTACATTAACCAATATGTTTCCTCTTACCCTTTTTCCAAAACATCTTTCTATCCTATACCACCAATATCTAAAGACATAATAGCAAAGGCTGAAATATGAAACTGGCACTCTGCCAGCAGTTAAATTTGTTGATATGGCCATGACGCTAAAACCCAGACATAGGAACAGCTGCCTGGCACAGGAGTGTCCTAGACTTGTTCATTATTAAATTCTCAAGCAACATTTGTCAGTTTTAAAGATTAGGAGTTGTGATTATGTGATAGCAGCATAATGAAAATTAAAACAAAGGTAGAAAAACAAAGGGAAATGTTGTTTACTGCTCTCATGCACTCAGCAGCTTCAACACCCTACTTAGCACCTGCCTCTTTAATAGGTTTTAGTTAGCAAGAGGACTGGGACCAGAGCCTTCTTTGTTCCATCAATTTGCAAAACAGCTCTACTGGATTTTTAAAAAGTGCTGTTTATCTGGCTTTCTTTGGAGGGAAAATGCTAAACAATTTTATCTTTTAAAATATTTGTCTATCTTTATATACAAGTAAAGAGACATAACTGAAATAATAATGTGGTGTTTTGTGGTCTGCCATTATGTTGCCTACATGTTGCTAAATATGTTACATTATGTTGCCAGATAGAACATAATGTGGCAGGAAAGAAATCTGGAATTTTTTTCAAGAAATTGCCAAACTACTTTTCATTTTTCCTCGTCTATCATGTCTTTTGGAATAAAGCATCAATTTAGATACCTCTTTTAAGCTAATTTGATCTGACATCTTTAAAACCTGTCACTTGATACTGGAGTGTGGAGATGGAAATGCAACACTTATTATGAACAGTTAATTCTGATGGATGATATAAATTTTCCTTTCCTCGCTCTCTCTATCCTCTTTTCACAACAAAGGCACAAAACAGAATAATTCTCTCTGATAAGGGACTGTGGGGAAATAGAACTCATATCCTTGTCTAAATTTATGTGCTTTAAAACCAACCAGAAATGCTTTTTCCAAGGTTTGCAAGGGGCTGGGGTCTGTGGATCCATAGGAGCCCTACCTATTCCTGTGTGGCATACAAATGAACTTTGCGTAAGGTTACCTCTACCTGCCTGACTTTCACAATAAAGGGTGAAAGCCCTAATAAAGAATGCACTTCAGATAATGACTAAGTTCTCAAATGTTCAGGTTGCTGGAAACTTCCTTAAAACACTGTAACTTGTAACTGGATTTAGTTCTTTGAAAAAGAATCAAAGATATTTTTGTATGACTTACATCTGAATCAGAAATATGGCAAGAGCACTATTTTTGCTTCTGTCTGGCATTTCATCTTGTTGCAGATGGGGGAAAGGGAAGAGCAAAAATATAAAATATGCTTAGCAAACAAGGATAACCAAAAGTCTAAAGCTTCAGCCATTTTTTTTTACAGTATCATCTTCGTTAAGTGCTATAAATGCAATTGCCACTGCAAGAATTCCAGTGTGGTTAGCTTGCATGGGAGTCAGAGCTTTTAATTTGGATGTTGGACCTGGAGTATCTGTTGCAACATGCCTTTAGAAGAAAAAGCTTTTGAGAAAAATTCCTTTTCCATCCACTGTGGCTCTCAATACCTTTATGATGGCACGTAAATACTCTAATGAAACCTGAGGGTTGTGTGAATTTCAGTCTGGACTTGACCTAATCATTTTACCTTGTCCCTCCTCGTAACAAATACAATTAGAGGGATGTGTCTGAAACACTGTAGACTGAGGTAATTTTTTATTGAAAAGCAGCCTATAAGGCCTCTAGGGAATCACCAGTGAGATGTAGTGGGGAGTTATCATACCTTAAATGTGAAAAGATGGGTACAGTTGCTTAACTAGACTTTTTTCTCAAGTCCTCTTGGGCTAAGCTTTCTGTGCTGTGTTTCCTAAGTCATGCAGTTAAAAATGTATGTCCCTGCCATGCAGCCATAGAAACATACCAGCAGAAGTGTGTGACGATGGCAGAAATTGTGCTACAGACAGAAAATTAGACATAGGCAGACAGATGTATTTTTTGTGTTAATGAGGACTGAAAAAAGGCAAAGAAGCAGTTATTCTTGAAAATTCTATAAATAAACCAAACCCAATGGTTTCCTGGTCACTACAGTGTCCTTTTAAATGTTGTGACTACTTTATTTATTATTATACAAGAATGTAGTGGGATAGTTTCCTAGGCAAGTTTTCTCTCCATACTACAAGCAAAATTCTGATTAATCCAGTTGTTGCATTTACACATCAAAAGGGAAACATGCTCTTAAATGGTTGTGGAGAGTTATTTTTTTCCAGGTACCTCTTTTGCAGCAGTAAGTAGTGCTACATTCTATGGAGGCAGCTATCATATCTTTATTTGAATGACCTAATAGTAATTCCAGCCATTGAAAATATACCTTCCTTCTTCAGATTATGATCATGATGCAGGAAAACCTCTGATGCCTTTTGTTATCTGTTGTGGACTGATACTGAAGATCACCACACTAAAAAAAAATTCTAATAGTGGCCACTGCTATCATCTCTGACACTGATGTAGTCATGTATATATTAGCTATTTAAATGCAAAGTTTTGAGACATAATCACTCTATATTTACAGCAAAAGTAACTGCTTTTCCAAAAAACATTTTAGTGTCAGTAGCATATCGTTTTACTGGAGGTAGAGGTACAAATCTTTAGTTGTGTGAAAGATTGCTTGGACAACTCTGGGGAAATTTCTTTAAAATCTTGCAGCACTACACACATTTTAGTTACAATTAATGAGGTCTGTATAAATGATTTAGTTCCTTTAAAACCCCATCATGTAAATTAGAGCAACAAATCCTCCAAATATTCATTCAAGTACTGACTAGAGCCTTCGTCTCTGTAGGCCTGGTTCCACCCTGAATATCACACTGTGTAAGTACGGAGGCCTTATCTAAAAAGCCATGGATGTGACGGAAATGTATTGCAAACATCTTGCAGGAAAGCTGAAGTGCAAAGCCTGCAGTGATATAGTTTATGAAAGGCTGTAGCTTAAGAAATTCAGCTCAGTCTTTTTCCAGTAATCCACTGATCTCAACGACTTTGCTCTCGGCCGTTTTCTTTTTTCTTTTCCTTACATGTCAATTTGACCAGCCTGGTTACTACATTGCCGTTTGTTCGTGGGTTTTGGCCACGATATCGCTGTTTAATTAGTGATGTGTCATTAGGAAGTGCCTAAGGATACTGAAGCGGAGGATTATTTTAGAGATGAAAGGAAACCAATTGTATTATTTGCAGGGACTTTGCAGAGTGTATGCAGTAGAAGTTAAAAAAAAAGAAGAAGATGAAGGGAGTCTGTCCTCTTCCATTCCCTTTTACCAGCCAGGCACTGCAAAAGAGATAAACTCTGCCCAGTTGGGAAGGCATAGGCGGTGGGGTCCTCGGTGAAAGTGGTGCTGGCACAGCCACCCACTCTTCCCTTCCCTGCAGGTTCCAGCACAGGTATGGACAAGAGAAGCACCCAGAAATGACACTTCATGTCAGATTTTCTGGGGGAATATTATCGATCAGTGCAAGTTATAACCATTTCTCTGCCACACTTTCCCAAGCCTGGGAAAAACTGTAACATAACAGTGAACTTGATAGTATATCTGCTTATTACTCTAATATGGTACTAGATCTTCTTTACCATTAGGTCTAGTAAAATGAGCAGTTCAGCATTTACCTGCATTTAGCAAGCAGTGAGGGGTCTGAGCTGCAAAGATCAGCCACATTCTCACAGGCGCAGATGGAGAAGCAGAGCCCAACCCTGTCCCTGTTTCAGCCTCAGTGGATGTGTACACAATGAGACAGTGTTTGCACAGGAAGATGGTCTGCTGTAGGAAATTATTTCAATACCTGAGTGCTAGATGTGACATTCAATGTCTAACTTAGCCTTCTGTGTGAATCCTGCGTTTCCTTTCTGAATTCAATGCAGCACTTGAATGTATTTGCAGTCCTTCTTTTATGTATCTTTGGGTTTTTTAAGGTGTTGTTTTAGTTTTTGGTTTAAATGTGAAGGTGAGACCAGTGCTGAAGCTGAGACATTTTGCCAAATGTGGCATTGCATTGAATTTTTACAACTGAGCAATAAGGCAAGAAAATAGATATTTATAGGAGAAGGCTGACAGACTGTTGATGAAAGCAGAGCTTGAAAGTAGTTACAGATTAGAAATACTTCCCTATCGATAAGTATTTCTGTAAAGTACCAGAACAGCTTTGCACTGCGTGTTCCCTCCCGCCTCCAGGAAGAGCCAAGGCTCTGCAATGTGAAAAAGGAATTCTCACTATTTTAAAAAGTGTTCAGACATGTCCTGCACCTTCTGTTAGGAAACCATACCGTCAAGTGCTTACTAATACGGAGTGACTAACCTTTCATTGAGCTAACTGTGACACAAGCTTTGTGTCAAACCTTTCACTGTGCAAGCATAACCTATCATTGTCATGAATTCCTGCTGTGAACTTTTCCCTATCACTGACTTTACTTAATTATTTCCGACCATATTTAAATAAGGCAGTTTCCCTTTCTGATATGAATGTTCCCTTTCAGAGTATAATTATTCCCTACACTGACTGACCTATATAGAGCTGAGTATCAACCAAATGGATAATGCTTAAATAAAGAATTGAGAGGGTTGCAGAAAAGTCTTGCTGCCTCGAGACTGTCCTTCTCTCTTAGCAAATCTACTCATATTCCAAAATGTTCCCTGGATTAGAAAACTTTAGTGGCTGATACAGTGTCAGAAGTTCATTGAAGCATTGAAGCTTCAAGACTTTGCTGTCTCATTTCTTCTTGGTACTTGCAGCTTTGGATTTGCCCTGGTTGAAACTGACACCATTACATTCTGCAAGCTGCAGGTGTGTAATTTTGAGAAGAATGTGTGCTTGTGCATATTCATATACCAAAATTCAAGTCTTCAAAAACATTCTATTCCTCACAGAAGTGAAGATATGGACAGTTACGGTTCTTTATTACCATGAGGTATTTTCTGTCTATTCAGGCGCCATTGTCTTCTGTATGAATCTACTGCTTTGTGGTAATAGTCATTAACTGAAAAGGATACAGGCTGCCATGCTTTTCAGAATTGAAATATTTATCTTTTCATAGCTGATGCTACAGGAAAATCCAAACTCTTATCTGAGGCATCAACACAGTATACACGGAGGGCTAAACTAGTTGGGATAATGTTGCTTGTGGGAGAGCTTTATCCCTGGAGTACTTCCACTTGAACTGTGACAACAGAAGTGTGTCTTAAATATCATGAATCAGCAAGGTTTTTTCACCTTTGTCAGTGATCTCTGTCATCTTCCCACCAAAAGGGATTCAGAACCTGATAACCTAGAGCAAGGTACTGAGCCTGCTCCTCCAAGCCTATTGCTTACGGGAAACCAGAGTCATGCTCCAGTCTGTACATGGGGCAGGGAGGGAAAGTCATGGGTCCCAGGACTTTTCTAGGGAAAGTACTCATTTCACGTTGAACAGTCACTGGATAAAACGCAGAAATGTTTTTTGGTACCCAAGGAAGGCATGGTTTACATCTGCCAGGGGACAGTAACAGTGTCTTCCTGTACACGGGAGTTGTCTCACTTTCTTGCCTTATGAAACTTTAATCTCTGTGCGGTAGCAGAGCTTCAGCTGGAGTTAGGAGTACTCATTTCTTCCAGAATGGCTTGCAGTTTGTGATAGTGGATCTTATTTTTTTAAAAAATTAATTGCATATACTTTGTAGCGGTTAACAGCTTAACTGCTTATTCTGTTAATACTTCAGCAATGAGTTTGTTGTCCTCACCTGAAACTTCCTTCTTCCTTAGTGTCAACAGCACATTGTGAGCTCAATGTAGACTCAAACACCAAAGCTCTTGGTTTTTGTGACAATTCTGTAATTTTAAGTATGAATACAAATTTTCAGTATAATTTTTTTACTGTAATTTGAATGACAATACCTGTGGGGCTGTCCTGTGTCAGAAGTCATGCTATTAAAAAAAAATCTGTGTTCAATAAGAAGAAAAAAACCTAAAAGAAACCATTGGTCTGAATTTGATATTAATGTCCACATTTACCTGGATAACATTTGAACATTTTATAGCTCTTCTAGAGCTTCAATGTAATTGCCAGTCTGCAAAAGGAAAAAGACTGTCAGGGAAATAAATACCTTACTGTAGAAAATTTAGTGAGATTTCTCATGGAAATTGAGGGACCTTGGAGGGGGAAATGTCATATCTCAAGCTTTCTGAAAAAATACAAACTGACACTTTTAAAACATGGTTGTATGAAAAAGCCATGTTATTAGATCATTGCAATTGTTTCCTTTTTTTTTTTAATTTATTTTCTGAGGGACTGAACCTTTGATTGACGTAATTTCATTGTGGGAAGCTCCAGTTCTCCCACTGACTTGCTGTTCAACTCTGCTGGCACATAATGTCTTTAGGTGGGGTTTTTTCAGGAAAAGGGCAGATTTTGTGTGAGTACCAACTGAGGATTCAAATTTTTAAGAAACCTCTGAGTGTTATGAATAGGAGTCTATGTATGCTTGTGGTTAAAATGAGTAATTACTTAGGAATAAACTACTGCTGAAGAGCTGTTGGAAGAGTGCTGACATGCCTTGAACTTGGATAGACTCTTCACTTCCAAGGGCCCTTGAAACCACAGGCCGTCAGGGAGGTCTGTGAGACCAAGTCATCAGTGAGCTGGAATGACACTGTGTGCCGCTGTCACAAACCCAGGGAAGTTATTAGGCCTTTAGCTTCACCCCTAAGGGTGAGTATTACAGAATACATCATTGCTATCTAGATATGACTACATTTCTCTTCTGTGTTTCTTCCCAGTTTCCTTTAAAGCAAAGCTCTGGCTCCACCAGCATATCTACTGTGTTATCAGAATGGTGAGAATCTAACCAAGAAGACTGTAAATCTGCCTCCTTCCTGTACAATAACAGTTTTTGGGAATTGTTCTGTACAGAGAAGGGTAATATATCTATGAGACTGGTATGAGCTAGCTGGATTGAGGTAATGTGCTGTGAAGTTACTCATGCTGAGCAGGGCTCAAGGATTTAGCAAGAACCTGGCCTTTGCAAGGGTCTTGTCTCAGATTACTGACCCTGCAATACAAGTCCCTTTGTCAACGATGATGATGACAAAGGAGGAGGCAGGAAAGAGTACAGGGAAAGAACATGAGTAACCATAACCATTTAGAGAGCCACATGTGGCTGTGCACTGTGTGAGGCACCAAACTAACTTGAGGTCCCTTTTAAATTCATGCCTGCCAAAGGCAGCTCACTGCTAATTGGAATAACTTCCAAATGTCAGGCTTTACGAACCGTTTGGGATTATTTTGCGGTCCATATGAAAGCTAAGTGGTCCGTTTTCCCAGTGAACTTAATCAGAGGTGTGAGGGAAACTTCTCCTTTGGTGGAGATTTCTCTACCAGGTGGTCTTATTCCCTTGCTCTCTGTACCAGCAGCACTGTGTCCTCAAGGTGTTAGCCTGTCCCTCTTCTGTCTGTTCATTCATTCCTGAAGTACATCTGTCTTAATCACATGGGAGGCAGGAAGCAGGGCCAGGACTGTTTTGCTGGCTGGTGTTCAGCTCCCTACTATGTTTTGTCAAAGAATGAAGTAGAATGATGGATGACTGATGTGTTGTGCTGATACCTTGCCAGCAGATCAATTGCTCTCATGGCTTGTTGCCATTCCATAGAGTTAACTGCAAGCTTTGACAAAGAGTGGGCTGGTGAATACAGCTTGGACTTACGCAAGAATTGAGGACAGATTCTGATTTAGCAGAAGGGATAGCACTGAAGAGATCCAGGTCTGTCATCCCAGATCTGATTCTTGCATTTGTATATAAATGACTCAAACACTGGGAAAATTTGGCTTTCAGATCCACTAGGATGACCAGGACTGTTTCTCTCTCTTGTTTAAAGTCAGCTGCAATTTGGAAAATTCATGCAGGTTACGCTGACAGTGATCAAAGTCATGATTTTCCACTCATATTGGGATAAAAGGTATTAATTTGTTGTGTAAGACCTCATGTGCAGACAAAAATAGCTTTTTCTAACAAAAGTGACAATATAAACATGAGTTATCAGCAGGACTTCTTCCTCTGTAAGTGCTGAATGAGCTTTCTTTTCTTAATCTGCAGTAACTGTGTAAGTGTACAATCAAACCTGAAGACCAATAGCCCTGAAATTGGTTTGGGATACATTGGTTTTCCTGAGGGAAAAAAAAAAGTTTTCCAGCTACGTAATTCAAAATCATTTGGCACAACAGATATGGGATAGTAGATTGGCTACCATCAGTGGAAGCCTGACCTCCTAAAGATTATATCCTCAAAGGTGACTTGGAAAGCGGCTTAGATGTTTAATGATTGTTTCTTTCTGTCCTTGTTTCAGTCAATCACACACATCCTACATTCAATAGTACATGAAAAGAAATGTGTCTCTACCAAAGAAAAGGATACAGTATCGCAGGTATCAGGTTGTCATCAGCAATTCAAGGTCATTTTTGTGCTTATTCTCACTGTCAGATGAGTTATTTATTGATGTATTTATTTACAGATTTGAAGAATTTGTAACATCCACATGCCCTTTGTTTTCAGGCCTAGGAGTTCTGGAGAAGAAGCAGTATCATTTTCAATCTGGATGGAAAGAATTATCCCTTACAGACAGAAATTTGGGAATGGAGAGATTAGTTGCTTTTAATATGTTTGGCAAAGCTTACATACCAAAAAGACTTTCAAACTTGAAGACATGAAACAGTAGTGCATACCTTGCTCCCCTTGGGGCCTCAATTCAAATAATTAATCACTTCCTTTGTCAGGAGATGGTTTCTTTTCCAGTCTTCAAATTACTTTCTCTGAATCTCTTCTGTACATTTTCCAATATTTCAAAGTCCTATGAAGTACCGCCAACAGCACTGGTGTGCTCTAGTAATGTTTTATCAATGACCTGTGTAAAGTAAAATTGTGTAGATCCTCTTTTCAATTAAGCTCATACTTAGGAGCTCCTATTTCCTCCCGTAGCTCCTACTTTCTCACTTTTATTTTTTGGGAAAGGGTAGTACCAGCTAATTTGCCAATGTCTTCAACCTCCAAGCCAAGGTTTCATAGCTGTTCCACCAGGATCCCTACATCCTTCTCATGAGTAATTATGCAAGATACAGTCACTCATCCTATGCATGTGGTGTGCATCCATTGTTCTTAAGAACTGTAATGGATTTTACTTTCAACTATATATAATATATTTTAATGAATCAGCTTAATTAGCATTTGAGATTACACTGAGGGACTGTTACAAATAAAGGGATAGTTGAAGAGGTTCTAAAATAAATCAATATAATGAACACTAATTGCTTTAGGCAGATGGTATTCTCTCTAGAGCGCTAAAAGAACTCAGATATAAAATTGCTGAACTGCTAACTGCAATACTTAAATAAGCCTTACACTGAATGCTCTGGTTTCAGAACAGGAAGATGGCTAACATATCACTGATTTTAAAGTCATTTCAGGGGTGATCCAAGGAACTAAAGACCATATTGATAAAACTGATTAAAATAAAACTAAAGATTTAAATTAATGAACAGGTTTTTAACTATATATAATGGCAAATACCCAAAACTTGTTTTGTATAGAAAATCACACCTCATGGTTCTATCAGAATTCTTTGAAGAAATCACTTATGATATAGATCAGTTGGCAAAAATGATAACATTTATTTGGATTTTCAAAAGACTTTTGGCATAGTTCCTCCCCAAATGCTTTTAAGTAAAACCTAGTTTTACAGAATGAGATCTTCTTGTGGACCTATGATATATTTAAATCAGGAATTAAAGGACAGAAATAAACTATGAGTTTTCATAGTGCAAGGAGTTTTTCAGTATAGTCCCTAAAAAGCCATGATGAATATTCTTATGTTAAAGATAATCAAAAATAATTTTGAGACAGGATGAATATATTGCTGTGTAGTGATCCAAAGTCTTGCAGGGAAGTTGCATAATCAGCAACTGCACTATGAAATAACAAATAAGACTAAATCCTGATAAATGGAATGTAATGTATTGATGGAAACAGTCTTGAGAAGCTATGTATTACAAAAATCTTTGCATTAACTAGTATCACTTGGAAAAATTATTTTGAGGCCACTGTGAATAATTCAGTCAGAACATCAGCTCAGTGTGCAATAGCAACCAAAAGGAAACAAAAAAAATCTACATAGGATGTTAATGTTCAAGAAAAGACATTATGAACAGTATAGAAAAAGTCCTTCATAAATCCATAATACAAACATTCCTTGAAAACCCCATGTAGTTCCAATTGTGCCCCCTATTTCTCCAAAAATGTTAGAGAAATAAGAAGAATGCAGTCAGAAAGGTAAACAAAGAATTATACACTTATACCACCTAGTATTTTTCAACCTGTGAGCAAGACATTTAAGGGAAGATACATGGATATTTAAAAAATCATAAATGTTACGGAGAAGGCAAAGATGCCACTTCCAAATCCAGTAAAGGGGATTCTTGTCCAGATAACATGTAATTAATCTGTGGACTTTTGTGCTGCAAGATATCGAAGGATTACATGCTTTTGGAAGCCAGTTAGAGGAAACATACTAAAAAGTCCATCAGGAGCTATTAATCATAAGGACAAACACTTCTGCACCAGCAGTTCCTTAAACTGGAATTGGGTAGTGCTTTGTGTGAACCATCACAGTACACTTACCGTGTTCTTATTGCGTTTGGTAGGCATCCACTCTGGGTCACTGTAAAAAACAGGCTAAAAGGGCAGACAGACTTCTGTCTCACTCAGGCCAATTGTTATTACATTCCATTTTTAATTGAAGTTGTCTGTATCATTCTATGTATTTAATGCTCAGTTCAAATGCATATCTTCATCATAGTGCTTTTTGGATGTTATAGTTATTTAGAGATCCATCCTGAAGTGGTGTCTCTCTGATATTATGAGGCATATGTGCATATAATAATGCTCTGTGCCCTGAGGAGTTCAGTTGTGCCTCTTCAAACAGCACTGGAATAGCTGCTCATCCTCTCATGCTCTGCTGGGACAAATAGCCAGTGCACCTCAGTGAGCAGGAAGAGCTCTTCTCTTCTCATAGCCTACTTTAACTGCTCCCTGCCTAGGGCAGTGGCATAGTTTAGGTTATGATCAGAACACCAAGCACAGGGAGGGAAAAAGCCGGTATATACCTATCAGGAAAAAAAGTTTGGTGGTATTGCCCCTCAAATACTACAGCCTGACTGACCGTTTTCATCAGCAGTAGGATTTTTGCTGTTGCATTAACACTGAAAAAACACAATTCTTGATCTATCCTTTGAATGAAGTATTGCTAAACAATAATTGAAAGCAGGGGGATAAAATTTAAGCTAATATGAATGCACAATCTATTTAGAAAGCTACTGCGTTGCATTTGTAGGTGTTCCATAAATTTTCATGGGGTTGGAATCTCTCCAGAAATAGGTCAGAACCCCTCAAGCTTGCCTAGGGAATTAAATTATCTTTATTTCCTTTTTTAAGTTCTACTGCAGCTGCTTTCCAGACAGAAAATTTGCCATTGTTAGCAATGTGCATGGACACCTGACTTTATTTTATATCTTCTGTGTTTTCCAGCTCCAAGAGACCCTCAAGAAACCACCTGAGCTTTCTCTTTATGTTTACCTGCATGGCATTATGAAATTGTGTTTGAGACTGGGAATGATTGAAACTGCAAAGCAAAGTTTGATAGTCCTTTTTATTAAGCCACTTTACTAAGAAACCCCCAGATGTAGACAGGTCTAGTGCAGCTTAATTACACCAGAAAACCAGACCAGGGTGTGCAAGCCTGAGGCATCTGTGTATGCTGTGGGTGTGTTATGAGACAAAGGAGTAATCTGGCCAAATTCTCTTTGTAATTCAGATTGTATGAGACAAACCTAACATTTTTCAATTAGTACTGAAATGGGAAGACAGATTCCTCCACTTAGAAGGAGTTTCTTAGCATGGAATTTCTGCATGTGTATTTGATCCCAAATGGGACCAGACAAGTTGCTTCTAACATATTGGCTGTATTAAAACAAAGAAATGAAAAATCTCTTTAGCAAACTTGCAGCACTGGTTTTATGTGGGAATCTATAAATATCTTCATAAACTAGCACAGTGTGCTTCACGGTTAAGACTGAAGTGACTGAAGCTAAGGTGAGGTAACTTTAAAAATGGGTCTTCACTCATGAAGAATTTGAAAGAGATCTCACACTGATCTCTGAAAATATTCTCAGCCTGGTCAGATGTTGATTATTCTTTGGTGTACCTCTGCTTGTCAAACCTGAGGATTGAAATTGGGATACTAAACAGATGGGTAGTTCCCATCATTTTTTTTTTATTTGGGATAGCTCTGGCAGCAGTCTCCACATATTTTCTGCCAAACCTTTCATCTACTCCATGAATTTCACGGGTCTGATTCCAGATGCAAATCATATGCTCTGTGATTGTATTTCTATGATCCTGTGACTCCATTTGGAAGCAACAGTGACCCCATATACAGGAATTAATAAGGAGAAGTGGCAAAATAAAAAAAAAATCAAACAAACAACCCAACAAAATTACATGTAAGGCCAGAACTTCCATGTGAGGTAAGGACAGATGCACAGTGCAGGGTGCCAAACTCACATGTAAAGATCACACATATTTTGCATTAAATGACTAAAATTTGTTCCTACTGGAGTTTTTGTCTTCTGTCTTCTCCCCGAGCTCTAGTAATGGGAACAATTCCAGGATTTTGGGTTATGACATGGGTACAGAGAAACACGCTGGCCTCCAGAAAAGGAGGCATGTGAAGCAACTGTCTTTAATTGAGGGAGTGGGGATGGAAGGATGTTTGCTTACAAATTTAACTTGCAGACCTGTGTCTGGTATTCCAAGACACATAATCACCTGTCCATGCTCAGAAGGATTTTCCCACAGAACATAAATGTAAGCAGGGCTACAGACAGGTTTATGCAGGTTGAACCTGTACGATCTTGTTTTCTGACTTTTTTCCTTTGAGGACAATAGGATTTGCACTGTTGTTATAGCTTCAAGATAGCATTCCAGCCTTTGGAGGTTTATTCTTCTATTCCAAGGTATTTAGTTGTGCGTGTGTGTGTGTGTGTCAAGCTCCTCTTCCCATTCATTTTTTCCTTTAAATCTTTCATGGAATTCAACTTTGTGGTGAGGAAGATCGAAACAAGTGACATTTTCTGCAGGATGGAAATTGCAGAAACTTTTGCAGCGGGACACCATACAATTCTGACTTAGATTCTCTGGCTCAAACATTTGCTCCCCTTAAACCATACTACACCGTTTTTGTAACAATCTTCTGCTAGACTTTCAACTAGGAAGCTCATGTATTCATCAAAGATGTAGATGTGTTGAATAAGAGCTTGAAAAAACAGTCATGTGTCTTGTATCTTAAGAACTTGTGATAAGGCATGTTCAGTATGGTATCTGGCAAAAGAGAAGGGTCATTAAAACATGTTCATGACAATCACCATAATTTTACCCTTCAGAATGCAAGCTAATGCAATTCCCACCCTGAATACTTTTCAAGAGCAAAGAATATTGACGTTTTTCTTCCTGATTATGATTATGTTTAATGCATTCCTTGGAGATATTCCCATCTAATATAACTGCACATACACATACATTCCTGCTTGGGTAAGAAAGTGATGAAACCAGAATTATTCCCAAAATACAATTTTGAATTCTGCACAACTCATTAACAGCACCATCAGTTTTTCCAAAAATATTTTTCAATAAATTTTTCCCCATTGAGGACTACTTTTTTTTTCCCCAGAATATTTCTTTTTCTCAAAGTTCCTTGACCAGTGTAGAAAATGTATTTCTGCATGGAATGTTTTTTTTTCATCTTTCTCGGATTTAAAGCATATTTAGAGATAGTCTCTTTGCTGAAATCCTGAAGCAGAGTGACAGCTCTGGGCAAAAAGTAGCCCAGAGCAATTATAACCAAACAATTTCAGGAAGCAATGAGTAATTTGAACTAATTTTTTAAATGGAAAAGCTGGCACAATCCTTGGCTTGGTCTACAGTTAAACCTGATATCCTAACTGACACAGCAGAAACCCTCATACAGGCATAGAGATCATCATTAAAGAAAATGTCCTTTTGACATCAAACCTTTTCATTCAAGAAATGAGAGTCATTTATTCCAAGGAGTCCTGTCTTTCCAGTGAACTTGTGCAGACCAGGAGAGACTACCAGCGTAATTGTATGATGGAGCAAATCTGCATTAAAAGAATTAGAAGTGAGACTGATACAAGAAGCATGTGTTTATAACCCCTTATACCTAAATTCCTTCATGTTTGCTTTATTTTTCCTTACATAAAGTTCAGTCAGTGAACAGGAGGAGGAATCTATAAAAGTGTAGTGAAATCTATGAAAGTTGTTCCTAAAGCTACTTGTTTGAATGATATTTTATTTAAATCTTATCTGCTTTCATCACTAGCAGGCATTGAGATTGGAGGATACCACCTCAGGTAGACAGCATGTTAAAGCAGAAGGCACTGTGACTTATTTTAGGCTTCAAGGCAATTTACTGGCACAATAGCTAATAATATGTGTCTCCTTTGACCTTTAAGTCAGTGTGCTAATGTACTGAACCACAATAATTCTTAACAAAACCTATTTTTAAATAGAGACTTAAGCGCACACATTTTGCCTTAACTGTGATCTACTGCAGTTCTGCCTTAAAATGCCTATAGGGAAAAAGCAAATCAAACCCCAACAAATGATCATAAGAAGAAATCTCATGGAAATCTTGCTTGAGATTTTATTGTAGTAACTGAAAGCATCGCCTTTCATTTCATGGGGAACTGTGTTTGCTCATCTCTGATATGATCCGTAAAGTGCTATAGTAGACCTGGCTGAATGATGGAAGAAGAGTATTTACCTCTGATCTTGCTTGTCTTTTTTCACTTTGTTCATTTCTTACAAGCTGCTGGCTAAGGCATGAAACTGCCTAGTAGTATCTTTCTGCAAGTGTTTCGGACTAAGATATTAAGTGTAGCTTCCTTTTATCAAAACATCGTTTATGGTAACTGATATCAAAACAACAGCTCTTCAGAACTGGTTGGATGGATGCTATTTTAGCTTTCTCAAAACAAGGACAGTTAGGGATAAGAGAACATTTGAACAGAAGGCATTTATTGGATATTGAGTTCTTTTATTTTTTTATGATCTAAGAAACAGGTATCTGTCTTGACATTATTTAAGGTTCTTAAACTGTACCCACTATTGGAAAACTGCTACAAATTTTGTTGTGAGATAACATTTTCTGCTTCCCAACAGGAACAAGGAATAAAAATCTTATTTTTCATGGAGATAAAAGCAGTGTCTCTGGAGCTGTGATAGAATTTGGGGCTAAGGAAATCAAGAGATATTTGTGTGATGTTTGGCAGCTTTTGAGTTTTCTTCCAAAATTCTGTATGCTATGGACCAAAGGATGGAATACTGAATCCCATTGGGGTAGGCATCCTACACAGTACAAGAATTTCTGTCTCAGGATCTTAATGTTTGTGTGATGAGTTTACAGTAATGTCACCAGCAACTTTGAGAGACAAGAGATTAAATAACAAATTGTGCTGTTCTAAGATATGTTTCATTTTTTATTTCCATTCCAAGTTAATGCTAAAGCAGATATACTCCAGTTACACCACTAATAATTAAGCAGTATTTGGCCAGCTGACCTGTATTCTATAATGAGTTCTCACAGTTACCAAAATTTTCAACTACATCTCCTGGCCAGTAAGCACTGAGGAATTACCAAGCCGAGCAGTGCTAGCAAAACTGGAGGGTGCAGAGAGCTTTGTTTTATTTCACTTTCCTCAGTAAGTGCACATTCATGTATGTTCCAACATTTGATGCCTTGCCTCAACAAATGTAATTTCTAAGGTATTTATAGTCTGAATCTTCACATTTAAAGAGCTCAGCTGTTGGAGATTCCACCACTTTCACCAGCAATGATGGGTACACATACTGGGGCTATTTGCCAGGAAGTTGGTAGGTCTGTGTCTAGTTGCTGAGATACAAAGCCAGTAGCAGGTGTGGGGCAGGGCTTTCTCCATGGTGAGCCCTCTGCAACTCTCAGCGTGAGAAATGGGACCATATGGTTGACAGAGATTTTATGCTTTGTAACAAAGGATGACAATCAATACATGTTTGTGCAGGTCTTCTCAAGACTGCAATTAGAAAACCAGCTAGATGCTTACCACACAGAGCATTTCCATTTTTCCTTATAAATATCAGCAATAAAAGGACTAATCATAGGTGTTCGGTTAGTCACAGGCATAATGACAGTTTTGAAGTATGCTCACTTAAAATCTGATAATAGATTTCTTCATCCTTCATAGAAGACATTTATAAATACCATCCACTAGAAGCTTGCGACTGGCTCTATTCTTCATATTGTAGAAGTTCCTGAGTTCAGTGCATGTGCTGGTATGCAGTAACTTTCATCTTTGGTGGGGTAGAGATGAGCTATTGGACTTGTCTGGGATCTGGTCTCCAGCTTGTGTCCAGATACCACAGTGACCAATGTTGCCCAAGTACCCAAAGAGAGAGTCCTCTAATCTGATAGTGATAGGGCATAGCATGGCTTATGTCCACAAACCTAAAATCTCCTCCACTGCAAAATAAGGATGCTGCCTTCAAACTGCCTTTCAGGAATGGTCCTTGGTCCTCCTTTTTTTGGGAGACTGCTGTTTGGCACAAGCCAAGTATGCCAATATCTATATCCTCTTCACAGGGACAGGAACGTGTTTGAGTTAATGCTTAGACACTTTAATTTAGGGTTAAATGTACTAACTTGCTTTGCTAAAAAGTATCCTTGAAGAAGAGCCAAAGGACCAATCAAGAGTTACCATCCTGCCCCGGCAGGTGCAAGAGTTGGGGTAGGAATGGCCAGGGGAAAGAAGTCCAGAAAAATCAGCAGTAACTAGGGGAAAGGAAAAGGTGGCAGGGGGTGATCGCAACCACCCACCCAATTAATGGACTATGCAAATGACCCCCCCACACACACCTTCATGGAGCATGAGTGTTAATTTGGATATTCTTGACCAATAGTAGATGATGAGGTAATTACTAACCAATTAATGTAAATTTAGGCTTTTTTTTTTCTCAACCTGCAACAAGATAAATATTTTGTACATTTTGTGTGGGGGCTGCTGGCCTTGTGGAATTATCCCCTAGCACAGATCTCTGTGTGGATGTGGGACAATTCCAATACCTCTGCTCTGTGTGTGTATTGGCGTGCTGCACACCACGTAATGACTTCTGGGACAATAATGCCAGGAGCTGGGCTCCTAAAATAGTGATAACAGGTACGCTTGTGCAAGTATTTTCATGATGGTGGACATAATGTTTCACTAACAGCAACGAGGTTAGAAAGACAAAGACTGTGGCAAAGGGTGGTGTGGGACTCACTTGCCAAAAAGCAGGCATACATGAGAGAGAAATGTACATCTGTAGCAGTTCTGGGAGACTGCAGTCAGTGCAAAGAAACAGGCCTTTCTAATCCATGATTCAGCTCTTCTTAAAGTACATGTCTCAAATAGGTCAGATGAATTTTGCTCTTAAAATGCCAAAAAGCATCCCACTCCATTGGCTATAGAAGTCTGCTAGCTTGGAGACAGGTATCTATATTGTTGACACCAAAAGTTAGGGAGTATGACTACACTGCCTATGTCTGCAGATTTACACTAAAGCAGTGTGCTTAGGAGAGGTTCAGAGGTATGAAATGTTCAAGTGCACTGTGAACATGTGTTCCTGCTAAGGCTTGAGCTACACAAACATGTAACAACAACAGAGTTTGGTGGTTTTAATATACATATACTGGCATCAGTACAGTCCATAGGATGACTGTAGTTTTCCTTGTATAAAAATTCTTCATTTCAATATATGATTATTGTTTCCCTCCTTGCTCTAGAATAAAAGACATAAGCTTTTATATTGAAATAATTGCACATATCCTGAGCTGGTTAGATTGCTTCAGCTATACTTGCCTAGCTGAAGAATTACAATTCTTTAAAGCAGAGAAGGGAACAATGGTTTTCTCACACAGTTTGCACAACATTTCAGTATGTTGACTACATTTAAACACATTGTCAAAAAAAAGTTTACAAATTAATAAACTTCAGATGCACCTAAAAACATCACACGAATATGAAATAAAAGGGATGATGGTAAAACACTCTGCTTATAAAGGACTCTGTCATAATAATGGATGGGTGGGATTCAGCTCATCTTCAGAAATCTACAGTCTAGTTGTCTTTGAGATCTCCAAGCTCTTCTAGCAAATGAAGAAAAATAAATGCATTCAGAGAGTGATTCATCTCATTCTAAGAGAGATGTCTAAAATAAGCAAGATTTATTACATTTACAAGTGCCTGTTTCTTTCCTCCCACTGCACAGGGAGTACAGATGACTAGCTCTGATGTAGGTGGCTACAGTGTAGACATTTATAGTTGGGGAAATTAATCCTGCTCCACATTTCTCAAAGAGGTAGACAAAAATGGTTGACCAAATAAGGGATAGGATACTGTCAGAACTGTTCCTTGCATAATCATGGAGTCCCTCCAAAGTAACATAAACTTTTTGCCCTTGGCTTAGCGAAAAAGAAACCAAGTTTTGGAAAAGGTCAGGTCAGGTTTGTCATATGTTAGTCCTCAGGGCTAAACAGAAGACAGGACTCAATGTATTTAAATTAAACAGTTCATTAATGTTACGTACATATATTATGTAAGGGTGCGTGTGCTTATGTGTCAAAAGGAATGGTTAAGTAAAGAAATGGTTTCCCACACTGATGTGTGAGAAGAGAACTGGGGAATGGCTTTTCTGCTCAGCTCTGTGGGCATTAAAGAAAAGAAACTGTCTTCAGGAACCTTAGGGAAAAGGGTATGTCTAGAGCTTCCAGACCTGCTCTCTACTGCTAAAACTTCAGCTGCAGGAAGAGGGCATGTACTGAGAACAGGTCTGGTGACTCTCTTCTCTTTTTCACTATCCAGGAGAAATTGTGTGTGGCTCAGGGCAGGGGCCAAGCTATTGCAGCGGATAGTAAGGGACGTCTGAACACTCCTTAACCCAAAAGTAGCTAAGAAGGAGGCTGTTTAAGAAGTAAGCAGACATGAAAACATTTTTTAAAAAATCTATTAATAATCATGCTTTCTTCACCAGCTACACCAAGGAAGAGAAATGGCACTGCACTTCAACACTTATGCTGTCTTTCACTTCTGTATCTACTGGCACCCTTCTTAAATAATCACGATTTCCATCTAACTCCTACAGAACTTAATTTAGAAACAAAAATTCCCGAACATACATAGAAGAATGAAGCTGGCTGATATCTGCATCATATAACAACCTGAACTGATGACATGTCTCTGTGTAGAGATTTACTAATCAGTAAAGTTCAAGGAGTTGGAAGCAGCATGGCACTAATATGGAGACATTTGTGCTGAGGGGAAGGTGGTACATCAAGGATGGTTCTGCCCTATTATATGAACCAGTCATGACATCTGGCAGTACTGCAGTCCTACACGACAGCCTTCCCCCAACATAAATCCTCCAGTTCTGGAAAATTTAGGACACAAATGATGACTATCTGGAGAAAATCATTAAGCAGTATTTGCTCACTCCTAATTTGCATCAATAACACAAATTTCCTCTCCTCCTCTACCATGGGGGAAGGAAGAAATCAATCTATCTATCTATCTATCTATCTATCTATCTATCTATCTATCTATCTATCTTGTTCTGTGCAGACAGATCGTTACCAGAGTGACCTTAAAGCTGCTGCTGTAAAAACCTTCTCTTTCTTGACTATGTAGTGCACTATGCTCAGAGCTTATCTAATAATACAGAACAGTCATGTCCTGGGTGGCTAAAAATTGTCACTTATATAGCTATTTTGCATCTCTTAATCCTGCAGAAATTTCATTCACATTGAACCATGTATGCTAAATCTTATGGATATCTGTTAAGCCTCAGAAGAATGTACCTCACCTTTTACATGGATCTGGTACTGTCATGGTTTAGTACCAGATGGTAACTAAGCAACATGCAGACACTCACTCACTCCTCCCCACCATGGGATGGTGGTGTGGTTTTGGATGGTTGGGTTCTAGTGGAGAAGGAGGACTGCAGGGTTGACTTCTGCAAGAAGTAGCCAGCAGCTCTCTGCAGGTCCCACAGAGCAAACACCAGCCAGCTCAACACCAGTTGTTGCTGACCAAGGCCGAGTCCATCAGGGGCAGTCACAGCGCCTCTGGGACTTGCATTTAGTAGAAAAAAAACCTGCAAGCAGCAGCAGCAAACAACATATGGGACTGGTGAAAATGTAACAAAAAATTAAATGATCCACAGAAGAGGATCACAGATATTTGTTTTGGACATTAAACTTCTCAATTTATCATTCCCAGTAGATCCGCTTTCTCAAAACTTGATGGATAATTGAGGCTTCATTCTAGTTCTTATCTGCCAGAAGGTCTTCCTTAAGATATATTAATAAAGTGATGGATTTTTATAATGGTTTGAACCTTAGTTTCAGAAGTCATTGTCACTGGGATAAAATGCTACCTTCTTACCAACTAGATGTTAGAAATATTGTTATTTTTATTCTTATTTCTGTCCTTGTGTTTCATTATTTGTAATGGATTCATTCTTAATTTTAGAAAACTGTGAAAACTGTATTGAAATTAAAATAAAATAATTGTTTGGTAGAGAAGAATTCTGGTATTGGCAAATATAAATTCCTGTTTCAAGTGTTAGTGTATCACAGTAAAAACAACAATAAGCTGCATTGCTCCAAAATATCATTTATATAATTCAGGAAAAGGTTTGTATTTAAATCAGGGTTTATTTAATGGAATTATAGACAAAACCTCTTGAGGAACACTGGTCCTACATTTGCTGCACATTGCTTGTGATAAATTAGGGAGCATGAGGTCTCTTCTGTTTCTTTGGGTGCCACAAGTGGAGATATTTAGCAATACAATGTTATTACAATTGTAATTATAGTAATTTGCAATTATTTCTTTGGATATGCATATTTTTAATCTCTACATTGTTTCTTATGTTCCATTTTCTCCTTGTAGCAGATGTAGGTGAAATGGGCCACTTATATTGTCAAGATTTCTTATCTCTGGGCTGAAATTTCTGTTAATCTTTGTCACTACGAGCACTTTCAGGAAATCAGTTTCTTGCACTGAGAAACCTGTGTTTTCCAAATGTTCTTCATCAGTTTATGTCTGCAAGATTTCTTAGAGATCCAGGTTTCCTCAAATTTCCGCTGTGTGCAGATTTGCATATAATATTACTTGCCCCTGGCATGAAATTTAAAGAGAGGATTAGCGCTGAACTTCTGTAACAGTTCTTTAACTCTCTTCTCTGCATCTGCTCATGATGAGAGGCTTAAATGTGAAAAAGCAAAAGGACCAGGCCTCAGGAAAAGGCTGTTTAAAGTTGGTTTCATTTTATGCTAATGAATTGAGCGCAGGGAACAGCATAACCACTTTCTTTTCTTCCCCATCCTCCCCATCCCCCATCCCTTTTTATGGCAACAAAGCTATTTCTTGAAATAGCAAAGGAATTGATGAGGATCCAGGTTATAAACAATCAGAAATAGCAAAGATCTTGGAAATGCTGAAAATTCTCATCTGGTCAGTACATTACAACATGCTTGTTGCTTTTAACAACTGTTCTTGAAATGCAAGAAGTGATGAACTGAATCAAAACTTTTAACCATATATTCCCTTGTTGTTCATCCTCTCCCTACACAAAAGTCTTTTAATAAATTTTCTTTGCTGACCTAATGCTGAAGAATACCTCCCTTCATTGTTTTGGAAGGAAATATAGCTTCTGACATAAGTGCTAATATGAACTCCTCATATTCTGCCATCATGGAGCTACAGGTCTGTCAGTCAGTCTCACCTCTGTGACAGCAAGATCATGGAACAGATCCTCCTGGAAAATACGCTCAGGCACATGGAGAACAGAAACATGGTTTTGCTAAGGGCAAATCATGTCTAGAAGATTCTGTGGCCATCTACGATGGGGCTACAGCACTGGTGGATCAGGATGAGCAACTTATGTCATCTACCTGGATATATGTAAAGCATTCAACACTGTCCTGCAGACCATCCTTGTCTCTAAATAGGAGAGACATGCATATGATGTACGGATCACCCAGTGGATAAGGATTCAGGTGGACAGTCAGACCTAAAAAGTTGCGGTCAACATTTTGTTGTCCAGGTGGAGATCAGTGACAAGTGGCATTCCTCAGAGGTTCATACTGGAACCAGTGCTGTTTAACATCTTTGTTGGTAACATGGACAGCAGGATCAAGTGCACCTTCAGGAAGTTTGCCAATGACATGAAGCTGTGTGGTGTGATTGATACGCTGGAGGGAAGAGACACCATCCAGGGGGACACTGACATGCTCAAGAAGTGCGACCATGTGAACCCCATGAATTTCAACAAGGCCAAGTGCAAGGTCCTGCTCATGCATTGGGGCAATCCCAAGCATCGATACAGGCTGGGTGAAAACCTTTGTGGGGAAGGGCTTGGGGGTACTGGTAAATGAAAAACTCACTATGATCCAAGAATGTGCACTCATAGCCACCATGCCACCATGTCCTGGACTGCATGAAAAGCAGCATGACAACAGGTTGAGGGAGGTGATTCTGCTCTTTCACTCTGCTCTTGTGAATCCCCACCTCAAGTCCTCAGCTCTGGGGTCCTCAGAACAAGAAAGACATAGAGCTGTTGGAGCAAGTCCAGTGGAGTGCCACGAAGATGGTCAGAGGACCAGGGCACCTCTCCTGTGAAGACAGGCTGTGACAATTGGGCTTGTTCAGGCTGGAGAAGAGAAGGCTCTGGGGACGTCTTATAGCAGCCTTCCCGTACCTGAAGGGGCTTACAGGAAAGATTGAGAGGGATGGTTTATCAAGGTGTGTACTGACAAGACAGAGGGTAATTACTTTAAACTAAAAGAGGGTAGATTTACACGGATATTAGGAAGAAATTCTTCCCTGTGAGGGTAGTGAGGCCCTGGCACAGGTTGCCCTGTTGTAGATGCCATCTCCCTAGTAGAGTTCAAAGCTACCTTGGGGCGTTTGGGCAACCTGGTTTAGTTTAAGTTGTTCCTACCCATGGCAGGGGAGTTGGAACTAGGTGACTATTAAATTCCCTTCCATCCCAAGCTTTTTTCTATGATTCTGTGATCTGATATGAATACTTTTCAATCCCTACCAATGCTTCACAAAGTATTATCTCAGGTCTAGGCTGGTTTTCAATGCCTTCAGTTTAGCATAACCAGGTGGTATTATTGTAAGTAGTTCTTCCAGTTAACAGAGTGTGACTCCCTCTGACAACAACCACTCAAATCAATAAATGGAATGTGCTGTTGTCAGTCAATGGAGCTCTTTTAGATATCTAATATAATGTGGAAGCTAAAAGAAAACCTTGAAGGAGTAGAAACACTAAAAGGATGCATAGTAGATAAAGCTTTAGAAAGTGACATAAAAAGATAAATTCAGCAAGAATAGATACTATATGGTATAATTATTCTCCACACTCTCTTCTTTCTAGCTGCCAGCCAGTTACAAGTGGTTTTACTCAGAAGGCAGTGTTGGAGCCAACACTATTTAACATCTTCATCAGCAGGAGATAATGGATCTGGATAATGGGACAAAGCAAACCCTCCATGAGTTTGTGCGATACCAAAACTAGGGGAGCAGTTGATACATGAGAGTACAGAACTTCTATTCAGGGGAACATAGCCTGGAAAAATGGTGTGCAAAGAACTTCAGGATGTTCAACAGAAACAAAATCCTGTATCTGAGTGAAATAACTGCACTTGACCATACCAGCCAGAAACTTAGTGTCCTGGTAGCAACTCTGTGATAGAGAGCTGCGGGTCCTGGTACACGAGCTGACTGTGGGTCAGCAATGAAGGGTAACCATATACTGTACTGCACTAGCAAGGACATAGCCAGCAGCTTGGTGGAAAATATTACTTCTCTCTAATCCAAACACATAAGTCTGGCTTTGACACGCTGGGTCCCTGGTAGAGCACATGCAGACATTCCGAGGGTCTGTCAGGTGACCAGCTTGATAGTTAGGAGGCTCTTACATACAACATGGGAAGAGACTGGAGGCAATGTGGTTGATGAGCCTGGAGAAAAGGCATCCAGCAACAGTCTTCCACAGCTTCAAGGGAGGTTAGAAAGAAGGCAGAGCTATGTTCTTCTCAGAGCCGCACAGCAAAAGAGCAGGAGGGAATAGTCACAATGGTCACATCAAGGGAAATTCCTGTTGGATATAAAGGGAAAATCTTTCTTCATGAAAAGGGTAGTAAAACACTAGAACATAATCTCACCCTGCAAATTGTCCTCCTTAGAGCAGTTTCTGAACCAGTTGATCTCCAGAGATCCCTGCTGTCTTAAATGTATCATTCAACCTGTGATTTCTATGGCTGCACAAAAGTACTGCCCTGGTTCTCATGGCACAAAGGAGTAGATTCAGCATTAGTTTATCCTGCCAGAGTGTAAGTTAGCAGTGTTTCTTACAGAGGTCTGTCCCGGGGCTTTCATTTCCCCTCACTGCTTGGCTGCCTCCTCCAGTCCCCTCAGCCCTGTCCTTGCTGGGCTTCCCCTGGCTGGTTGACCTCACTTCACTCACCCATTGCATTCTACTTTTGCCCTGTTACCTCTCTTGTCTTTTGCCCCTTCCACGTCTCTCTGGTTAGTTCAGCCATGGTTAGCTGAAGCATTTCATGTGCAAATACATACAGGAGAAAAGCAATCTGTGGCAGTAGCGTACCAATTGCAAGCAGAGATCATTTGTGCTGCCTACTGATCCAGGCCTTTCTATTTAACAGAGTCTTCACCTCATGTGGCTAGCTTGATGCTCTGATGGAGGCTGATACATACAGGCCTGTGCTACCTCAAGAAACACAGTCGGTCATGTGTGAGTAGGGCTCAGAAACAGAGAGGTCCATGAAGGAAGGCTCCTGGGTATGGCACTTTGACAAATAACCAGAAGTTATCTATACTCTGTCACTGATTTATAGCTGAACCTTAGTGCATGCTTTCTTTTGCAATTTTTTTTTGCTTTCCTCCCTCATTTCAATATACTATTAAATATGTTCCCACGTATTACATTTTCTTCAAATAAAAAAAAGGTACTTTATATGCACAGATTTATTTTTAATAAGTTAATAATTAAAGAAACTCCTCTAATAAGTCTTAAATAACTAAAGGCCAAATTCCTTGTCATCTTTAGTCTTTAGATTTCCATACTAAAATGCATGATTGAGATGTTCTATTATACTGACCTTTAAATGCTGGGTTTAAAAAGAACACTTTTCAGGCTTCTTACAACTGAATTTAAGAATTTCAGGTTATGGTGAGAGCAAGCTGAAATACAGAAGAGCTCGCAACAACATGCAGCTTTCATAGCTGCAGAAGTACATCTGCACCCACATGTCTTAACTAATTGCTGCATGACTTAGAAATTATTCCTTCTTAGGCATGTTCGGGCTAAAAAATGGAAATGTTTATTCTGTGCCAGCTTTGTAAAGCACTCACTCCACAAAGGGATTTTACCATGCTATGTTGTATAGTCCTTGTAAGGACTCAACTCTGGAGAATTCTTACACTGTGTTGCAAGGATTATTCTGTGCAGTAAATATTGTTGGTGTTAACATACAAGAAGCATCTCCGGCACTGGGCCTTGTGTGGTAAAGACACTCATGTTAGAAAAATGTTGTTCAGTATACAGGGAAGGGAGTGCCTTTAAAGCTTTGCCATGTTCACTGTGGGAGAGTTTCTAAAAGTAATGGCAGAAGCCCTAGTTCTGGAATTCTTTAACATCAGATTTCTACCGTGGAGGTCTATGTGTATCTTTAATGGCCAGGGTATTTTAGGAACCCGCACAGTCCTGGCAGATGCGACACAGAGAGACTAGAGCCATCCCTAACTAGTCTGCATTCCACAGGGCATCCGGTGTGCACAGTGCCCACTTGCACATGTGTGGGGCAGCCCAGAGTCTACAAGGTCCCTTCCAACCCTACCCATTCTATGAGTCTATGATTCTACAGAAAGGAATAACAGCTTTAGAGTAATGGAACAGGTGTTCATAGGACCTTCTTGATTTAAAATCCATGTCTATTAAAATAAAGAAAAATGTGACAGATTTGCTTTTAAAGAAGACTGCATAATATTCCATAGCAGACAGTGCCCTAAAAATTCAAGATTTTTAAAAAATTTGGGTTGGAGATGAAGAATGTATTTAACTCATTTTCCTGGTGACTAGTAGTGGCTACAAGTGTGTTTGACATTTTACTCCACACAAAGTCTCAGGCTTATTTCAGAGGGGTTTTTTAATATTCTACATTCATGCTGCTGTCACTGTACATCTTTCTCTCTACTGTGTTTTGTTGTTTAATATAGTAAACACACGTTTGAAATATACTTTTAATGAATATATATTGTCACTTAAATTTACTGTTCTAGTGAATATTAATCAAAAGTAGCACTTCATCCATGACTATTGGAAGGTAAGCACATCAGGGATGCAAAACCAGCACCAGTGGTTTCATTTAATAGCTCAGATGAGTATTTGCAGGGAGTTTTTATTTGGTTTTTTTCCTTTCTTTCTTGTGTGCATTAGTTATCTGTCTCAGAAAGCTTTATCAATAAGTGGGGGCAGTGCATATCTGCTTTAAAACTATTGTTCTTAGAATACTGGAAAAACTGTGTTTTTGAATGTCATGAGGGTAATCCCAAGAGCAGTAGGAAAATAGTAGCTTTATATAAAATACATCCACATGCATTTCTGGAAATAAGCAGGTATAGGAAAGAACATAATGCTGCCTTAAATCTTAGCCTTTAAGTATTTCCGAGAGCAAAGTCTCACATATTAATAGCTTCTCTTATTTTTTTTTTTTTTTATTCATTGCTTTGTCTTTCCTGGAGACCCAAGTTTACTGCTGATTCTCCAACACTGAAATTATCCCAGTGGGTTGGCCTAATACTGCAGTGATATTCTAGAACTTAAGCAGTTAGTTCAGTTCGTCACAAAGAAAGGGGGTAATTTGCACTTCCATGTGATAAGACAGAAATAAGTCTTTTATGGCTTAACTTTTTGTGTGCAGCTTGCAGCTGCCAACAACAATCTCCATTTCCAAACACAGAACCAATAATGCAGGCTAAATCTGATTCGAAAGCCATTGTGTTTGTATTATAATTAACAGTTTAGAGGAATAAATTACTGTCTCCTCCTGGAAGCTGAACAGTTTCTCTCCTCAGAATGTAGCCTGTAGTATTAAGCAGTAGCAGACTTAATTGAGAAAGGAAGTAGCATCTGCAGAAGCCAAATAATTTGTCTGTTACATCACAGCAAATTACAGACAGTCTACATCCCGCCACCTTACATGTCATTCAAAAATGCCAGACCACATCTCTGACTTTGATATCTGGAATATGTATATATATTTACAGGAAGAATATTTTTATAGCCCTGATTGCATTAAGTAAGGAGAAAGATGAAACACATGAAATTATGTAGAGGGGAATAGAATCTTTCTGATCTTTCTTTACACTGAGAGGAAGGATGAGCCAGAACATGATACGTAGTCTTTTAGAAGTAAAATGAGAAGAAAAACAAATAAAGTCACTTCAGGAATAAAAATCGTTACTTTCAACCCATCAGAAAATATGTCACTGCAAATGAAATAAAAAATTTCTATTGAAATTATAAGGGACAATATTGCTGTTACAGAAAGTTTTCAACAGACGTCAACAGAGAGCAGAAGGAGTTCTCTTTCTTACGACGACGACAGTGGAGTTCTCAGTGGAGGTATGTGCGCTTTGCTGTTCTTGTTCCCTGAAGCTGTTCTGCTGTGGCAGGGAACGGTGCCAGCTTCTCCTGCTCCTGCACCCATATGACAGAGATCTGCCCTGGAAGAGCAAATCAAAGATGCTTCTCTGGATGTGCCTCATGTTGTGCCCCGTCCCCTCCTTCGAGCTGTTTTGTTCTAGCTCCTCCTCAAGAGCGAACAGCTGGAGAAAAGGAGGGGAGAACACTTAATCTGACAGAGCAAACAAGTGATAATATTGGCCCGTATGTGTGTCAATTTCAACACCTAGAATGACAGGCACTGGTTGTTTCTCAGTGTAACATAGTTGTGCCACTTTATCTGTCTCTACCTGTCAAGTCTGTATACTTGGGACCCGGCTTTAGCAAGAGGGGTGTAATTGACCTGAACTACCAATTTGCAACATTGAAGTGAACGAGTACAAGTACAACAGAATTTAGGCGGTCTTCCAGGATAAAAGGCTTCTAACTTGTCCTTATGTTTCTGTATCTGAAGCACCCATTCTAGCTTTACTGTAGCCTCCTAAGCAGCCAAAAACCAGGGTGAGCTTTTCATGAGAAGACATATAACATTCCAAAGGGAAGTGGCTTTTACTTAAAACTGCTTCACCCACTGCAACATTTCTTTTTCTAATTCTGAAAAGTAAACACAAAACAATATTCGAACTAATCCATTTACCAAGAAATGGTAATGGAAAAGAGTACAAGTAGAATTACATCTCCACAGAAAATGGAAATGGAAACTCAATAGAAAAATATAATCTAGCTGAATCACAAAAGGGAGAAAGTTGGATAATAGGATTTCTCAAACAAAATGGGATTCTTGGCATAATGCCTTATGATACTATAATTAAGACTTCACTTGAAACATAAAAAAATAGTCAACAATGGCTTGTGATAATATTCTGTAGGGCCATTAAGCTTGCCTTTCAGGCTTCAGAACAAATTGAGAACTCTAATTTGCTGGAAGTAATGACCCCATAAAGCAAAGTCTGATGGGAGTGTTATGGCTTGGGCCAGCTCACTGTCCAAAGACACACCTGTCTTTATCTACATCTGCTGGGCTTCTGTACTAAGTGCACTGGGAAATACTATAGTATGAAAGGCAGAAAGAAACTGGGAGCAGCCAAGATTTCAAAATGATTGCCTTATTACCTCATTGCTTAAAGATGCCCTGTATTATATGGGCATTTCAATAAAATGGTATGGACTGCACAAATTGCTCTTCTCTGGCACTGCAGAGTAACTGCAGGTGAGTTTTTCCTCCAGAGTGAGGGAAAATGCTGCCTAAATACTTAATGTCTTCATTTTTTACTCTTCTGAATAATAAAAACTTCACTCATTCAGCAGTGGTGTATTAAACCATCCAGTACTTATTTGTCCCATCCAGTACTTATTTCAGTCATGTATTGAAGAAGGTCGATTCAGATACCCATTTAGGATCATTGAGGAAATAAAGGTCTGGATTCCCACACCTAGGATTGGTAAACCCAGGCATTTCAAAATGCTATAGACTTAAAAAAAAAGTGGGAAAACCTTTTAAGTGTGGGTGCAAAGACTACAGATGCAACAGATTAAACAGAATGCCTCAGAATGCATTGTTTTTGAAGCCTCGGAGGAATAGCAATATTCAGCCCTAAGAAATATTGATGACCAGAGCTTAAACAGTGTATGTCCATATACTGGAATTTGAAGTGATTTCTGTGTTTCAGACAACTGTCACACAGAGTTATTGACTGTTTGACTGATACGAGTTTCTTGAGTGTACAAAATTTGCTCCTCAAACATACTTACTAGCAGCTGGTAATAATTTCATTTTAAAGTAACCATAAAAATAACATGGATCTTGTTTCAGTTTGTGAACTGACAAAGTGCGTGCTGTTCCAGCCTAATGATGGTGTTCCTCAAAAGGAAAAACTCTCAGTGTTTTCCCCTGAGATCTTACTGAACTGAGAATTATTTTTTTTAATTGTTATACAGAACACCAAAATGTTCACTGATCAGACATAACCTCAAAGAGGGTAATTAAGACGTTTTCTTTAAGGACAGCATAAGATAATGATAAATCACTATATAATAAGATGATTATAACTAGACTTTCATAGTGTAGTTCATAGGACATACTGAGGATCTTTCTTCCCTTTCATATCCATATTTCGATGCTGTCTTGATAAAATTTCTTTCACCTCAGAATGGCCTTCTATTTTAAAATAAAAAATTTTAAACTTTCTTTGTGATCTTTTTAGGGGAACAAATATTATTCCTTTTGTATGTTTTCAATCAATTTATAACTTTCTAACTTTTTTTCAAAAGCAGCAGAGATGCATATATATTTGCTGTTTCAAAAGCCATCCTAAGAGTTTTGCTGTGTCACATAACGCCAAAAAGTGGAGAATGCTAGTCTTTGAGTTCATTAAACTCTGAAGTAATGTCATACTAATTTTTAGTATTCCTTTTCCTCTTTGTTCTTTTTAATCAATTGAATTTAATCACTTGCATGGTGCCTTGTATGCCAACAAGAGATAAAATAATGGAAATAAAATTTTATCGCACTGAAACTTACTAAAATCTTCCAATGAAAATGGACCAAACTATCACAAAAATCTGGGGTATTGCAAAAAGATAGGTAGGAAAATGTTAAAATTTACTGACCAAATAATAAGGCAGGATGCACAATAAGACCAATGAGAAAACAATGTCCTTCAAAATACAGTTCTTGAAGAGGTCAAAGGGAATTTGACAGATTGCATGGTACTGAGTCAGACATCTTTTTAACAGAAACACATGACTGTGTAGCAACAATCATGGTAAAGAGCTGAGTTTAAAGAAAATACAGTTTGTTCTTCCCTTGCTCTTCTTGGAACAGTTCCACTTTATATAAAATATTGAATATTCATTGAACCAGAGAAGAGTAGTGAGAGGAGGAACTGTACCACCCAGCAGTTAGGAGTACTCATTTGGGAAGAATGAGGTTGAAATCTCTTCTCCAAAACCATTCAATTATTTATACAATCACAACTCCACAGGATAACTTCAGTCACAACTTGTCAGATCGGCTTAGAGGTTAGAACAGTCACTGGGGAGATAGGGGACCAGAGGGTTCTACCACTAAATAATGCATATCAAGGGCTAAAAACTATCTTTTGCATCCCAAATCAGACTGCTGATCATTAGGCTTTTCTGAATTACTTTGTACCTCTTTTAAGATTTTCATATGCATCTTCCATACTCTTTTGAAATATTTTGGTTTTATAATGTTGTAGAATGGGAAAATAAAAGTGTCTAGAGCATTTTTACAGCAAAGAAACAAACAGACTTTCCTATCTGTTTTCTGAGTGTGTTTAGAGTATATTTCTTCCCCTTCCCTCCCTGTCTTTTGCCAGGATATTCAGTGACTGTGAGAAATTCCTATCATAAAACGTAATGAAGGCAGTTGGGGGGTTGGGAGGTAGGGTGGAGGGGAGGGAAGTATACATGTATTCCTGTACCACTTTAGGTTGAAGGTTGATGACGCTTTTCTTAGGTAGGCTGTTGCTTTTCAATGTAATTGTAGTATTTAGGGATTGATCACGGGAAAAAAAAAAAGTAAAGTAAACAGGACATCTTCCTGAAATGAGTGAAGGACTCCAAACCAAGTCCTAGCTTAATTTCTATTAAAACAACCTTGTCTCTTCTGGTTAATGTAGAGAAAATTACAGTTTCTAATGCCAAAGAGAAGTCAAGGGATCACCCTTTGTATTTACTATTGTACTAAATCAGTCTGTTAATACTGGGAAGATATTAAACAAATGAGACGTGTCCTAGCCAGAGGTAAGCAAAAGGGTGCTCTTCAGAACAGGTGACTGTCGCTGTGTAGGAGTGAGTCTGGAACATGGAGTGAGGGAGCCTGGCTTTGGAAGAATGGATTAGACAGACCACATACCAGTAATGGGTGGGTTTTTTCCATTTGTTAGATGCCTTTCTAATCAATCCATCCTGATGGTTGTCAGTACAATGATTCCCAAATGGCTGCACACTTTTTTAGGGAAAGAAATTTCTTATGAACCATACTTCCTTGCTATTATTCCCCTGAGAAGTTCCATCAGGAGGGGAATGTCATGGCAGTAAAAATGATTAAACAACACATATTATATTACAAATACATTCAATAGTTTTGATCTCCTGTACTTCAAATATGACACCGAAAAATTACCAGTTTTCAATTATTTTTTCAAATTTTTTTAAAGCATTCTGATTGTTGTTAGTTGTGATCATTTCCTCCAAAGTGTTTCTGAATTCCATCCATATTTTCTTGCTGAATCCAAGCAGAAACTGTAACACAAGTTCTGTTGCATGGAGGATGTAGGTAAAGGCAACCCTAATGTATACATTTACCTATAGTGTTAATCAGTGATAAAGAGGCTTATTTAATATTATTTAGAGGAGTATCAGTTTTAAAACTACTGGAAACTGCTGGAAAAATGAAGGTTTGAGATAAAGGACTAAAAAATACTGAGCCAAAAGTTTTGCCTTACATCTTGGAATCCAGAGTTTGGACATCCAGCTTTACTGTACCAGTTGTCACATACAATATCTAATGCTATCCAAAATATTTTATATGACCCTAGTTATAATTTTTGTATATCCATAATAGAAAAGGTTTGTTCATAAATACAAATAATTCCAAAAAGACACTCACTAACATCAGCTGCCTTTTGGGGTTAGGAAGCATTTTATAGCTACCTTTTATGCAACTGAATAAATACACCCATAGTATTTACATGTGTGCAGATGTGTGCTCTGGATTTCTGGAGCAGAAAATATATCATATCTCATTATTTCTTTTCAGCTTCTTCTACTTTCCTGTGCATATGCTCATCTCTAATATATTTGTAGAACTTTTAAATTTTTTTTATGTGTCCTTGCAGTTTAAAATTAAATTACCTGTAGTTTTTATTTTTATATCATGCAGTTGGGGTCTGATGGCTGCCTTCAGCTATGTGACTTGCAATTTTTAGTTCTTTCTTATTTTTCAATACTTTAAAAGCTCCTGATAAGTCTTATAGTGCTTATAAGTCTCTTACCCATAAGGCAATCTGCGCTCTCAATACATAACTTTTTGTTTTGGGAGAGGGTCACACTTTGCTTCTATGCTTTCAACACCTCTTCTTAAATTACAGCTAGCATGCCTTAAGTCCTTGGGCTATCTATCAAGTGATACTATCTACCAATTTCCAGACTTTACTGCAGTCTGCTTTTCTGCAGGCTGCTATCACTCTTTTGGTGCTTCCATTTCTTGGGATAGCACTTAGTTTCTCATTAAGCATGTACAAATAGTCTTCCACCTTGAGATACTCAATTATTTTTTCCTCAATACTTTTTATTTGTTTTATCCAATTAACTTTTAACATTGTCTAAAATGTCTGGGACTTAGCCTGATGTTACATGTGACTTACTACATCAAGTAGTAACTAGAGATAGAGTCCTCCATGATATTACTCTGCTTTCTTCACATTTCTCTTTACCCTTTGACCTGTTCTTGGTGCTTAGAATAAGAACATAGATGGAAAAAGTATACTCTTGAATTTTCCTTCTGTTCTTTGTGAATAATTTGTGCTCTTATACCAGCACTTATCTCGCAGTTTGTTCTGCCACATTTCCCTTATGTCAGTTCTGTCATGGCTTTGGCTGAATGCTCAGTTTCTCATTGCTTCTCTTTATTTCTTACACTCCTGACTTATGTAGAGAAATCAGAATGTGATCCAATAAGTCTTATGCCTGTATCCCATACGGTCTTCTTGCTACTTTCTCTTTTGCCCTAGAAGCTAATTCTCTGATTAGGCTATTACTATATTTTGCTTTCTTGTAGTCTTTTATCACCTGTGTCTTTCAAAGTTTAAAGCTTTCCTTTCTGGAACTGGGAATTTGTATCTTGTAGTTTCTCTCCCTCTCTTTAGGAGCTGGATCTAGGTTTTTTGCTACAGTTCTTCATTTTTGGGATATTCTTTGTCAAAGAGCCTAAAGCTTTCCAGCTGGTGCAAAACATTATGTTTCCAGATGGTGTTTGTACCTGACTGACCTTTGTTTATGTGTTCATTCCTGTCTTTATTACTCCAGCTGAGCTCCAGCATATTGAAGTCACTTCTGACCTGCTATGGGTCACCTCTAGTATATTGCTAACACTCACGTAGGAAGTGCAGGTAGCACTAAGGGGGCTGGATTGACTTAGAGTAACACTTGCTGCTCCCTGAATTACAGTAGGTCTAACGGGTAATGATTTTAAACTTGAAAAAGGGAGATTTTGATTGGATATTTGGAAGAAGCTCTTTGATATGAAGGTGATGGATCACTGGAACAGGTTGCCCAGAGGGGTAGTGGAGGGCCCATCACTGGAGATATTCAAGGTCAGGCTTGATGGGGTTCTGAGTGACCTGATCTTGTGACGTCCCTGCTTACTGCAGGGGAGTTGGACTAGATGACCTTTAAAGGTCCCTTCCATCCTTAAACATTGTATGATTCTATGATTCTAATCAGTGGGTGGGTTGCCTTATTCCTCAGCAGGGAAACTCTAGTCTGCTCCACCCTTTGATTCTCCTTTTGGAATTATGACTGTAGCTTCCCAGCTGCAGCTATCTCATTCCTCCACCTCAGTTGTCATGGTTTGCTACTGTTTTTTACAATAGCACTGAACAGTTCTTGAATTCAATAACAAAAGCCTTGGGTAGGAAATGAGTAATTGCTTGCTGACTGGGACAATATCTGTCCTCCTCTGCTGAGAAGTAAGGTTGATGTAGAGGAATAGCAGAGTATGGGTTCCCAAATCTGTCTTCCTATACATTTGGGCTGTGGGTGTTGAGGGGAAATAAAAATATTCTAATGAGATCTTCTACATTTATGTACTATATTGGCTGATTGGCTTCTTTTTTCTCATGTGGGGAGGTAAAGTTTAAAAAGCTTCCCCAAATTCTACAGCTTCAAGGATCCAAAATTAACCTTTCCATGTTGTTTCAATTCTCCAGTTGGTACAAGTATCAGTAAGCTGACTTTTGTAGTTTGCCAAGTATAGAGGCATTACATACATGGCAAAAAAATGCATATATTGCAGAGGAATCTGTATATAGCACATGACCGTGAGTTGCTAACTTTTAGTAAGTCTCATAAATGATAAGAGAGCAAAACATATATAAATGACATACATACAAAATATATAAACACTGAGGGCAGAAAGATTTGTAAAGACACATTTTCTCTGACTCAGGAAGGGGCAGTTCTTCCAGATATTTTGCCTGGATGGAGGAGCCTAAGGAAACCAAACAAGCAGCTGGAAGCTCCTGTATCACTGGTAAAGCAAGTATTTGGGATATAGAAGTCAGAGGTGAATTTCCTCACTCTGGACATATGTTGTAGAGAACTTCCAGGGGGTCCATCTGGGGCTAAGATTTTTGCCGTGAAATGGTCCCTATTAGAAGGTGTTCCATGAATTGGTGCTTCATATTGGGTGTATTTTAGAATTGTGTGAAGGTGCCTCACTATTGGAGATGTGCATCTATATTCTCAGGTAAAAAAAAGACTGATCATATGATGGTCTTAAAACTATGTTTATTGAAGGTTATTATTTTGGTATATGAATATGTTTGTGGAGTTATCAGGAATTTCTTTAGATTCATGCCTTTTGACTATCTGTAAAGCAGTTACTGCAATTGAATACTAAAATCCTTAACTTGCTTAGAACATCAATTAATAAATTAACCATTTAAAGCCCTTACGTACTAAAAGTATAACACAGAGATGATGCATTTCATTCCTTTGTACAGATCAGGAATTGGATTCTGTCCTACATTCGGTAAGAAGCAGGTGACACACCTATTGAAGTCTGCTATGTTACACTGAAACTCTACACATCATTTGAGCTAAACATAGCTAAAGTCGACATGGCACTATGGTAGCAGTACTCTAAATTTATTTACTATTTCTGTGACTCAACTACATACAATAGATGGTCATTTGATTCCAGCTAAAAGTAGTTTAGCATTTTATTAATTCACTGTTATATTTCCATTACTTTGGTATAAACATTTAGGTAAAATAAGAGTGGACATGAATCTCTTTTCACTGTCTCATTTCATAGAATAACAAAAGAATTGAAGGCCTTGTGTAGACTTTTTACTTCATAGAACTATTTGTATTCTGAAAAATACTGGTTTAGCAGTATATAACTTTATTCAATTTTTCCAACACACCTCTCCCAGACTTTCTTCAGTGAACCAAAATGGATGTTTTCAATATATTTGGCAAAGAATCAGAATGTTCTTTTATGATACTGTGCTGATGTTATACATAGAATGAAGTAATTTTTTATAGTTTGGTCAAACATGTGAAATAGAACTTGGTCATTCTTTAAATACTCATTTTCTGGAGAGACTGTTGTGCCTGAGGAAACCATAAATAAGAATACAAGTGTGCTTTATTAGTCTCCACAAGTTTAAATGTGAGACTTTCAGACCATTTTACATACGTTAATGACTTGAACTTCACACCAGTCCGTGGGGAAGAGATGGCATTATCCCCACTTAGCAGTGCAGGAAATGATGGAACACGTGCAAGTTATTTAAAGGTATTAGGTATCAATCTACATGATGAAGTGCTGAAATGCTTAAGAAAAAAATCTGGTTCACTGAAGCTTGATGATTTAGTCAAATGTGTGCAGGAAACATGTGGCCTTGACAGGAACCCGGAACCTTTAATCCCCCAGGCACTAGTCATAATCTCCCTTCTAGCACTATCGGTATAGGGCGCAGCTGCTGTGGGTAAGAAGCCCCTGCTTTTTCAGTGTCTACATTCAGCAGAGCCCAGTTTGAAAAGAAAGTTCAGATTGAACAGCATATCCTTACTGTAGCTGTGCCATGGGTATTGGAGTTGGTGGAAATAGCTTTTTATTTAATTATTTTTTTCCTACTGACAGGATAAGAATCTTGTTCCCATCTGTGGTGCTTTTTAAAGAAAATGGGTAAAACCTGTTTTTTATAAATGAATTAGGAAAATCAGAAAAAAATTGTTTGCATTTTTAACTCCCTTTTGTGAAATGCTATGACATCACTTTTTGTGGGCCTGCAAAGGCTGGTGGATCATAGTCCCATTTAAACTTCTAAACCTATTCTTCAGAACAGAAAAATCAATTGCTTTAATCTTTTCATATGTTTGGGGGGGAGGGATAAAGAGACAAAGTAATTAAATGAAAACAACCCCTTTGAACCATTACAGACATTTATGCAAAATAATAATGACTAAGTATACCCATTTAAGTATTTATTATATATAATATATATTATATTATGGTTAAGCTATATAAAAGTCTTAAGTCTTTGCTTAAAAATTGAAAGAAATCATCACATTTACTTATGATGATACCAAATGAAAGAAAATTGGTTTAAAAATTCCATGTCTTCTTATGCCATCATGCTCTGCACCTTACTGACTCAGCTTGGTGAAGCTTGGGCAGGGCTGTCCACACTTGGTTCTGCTGACTAAGTCTTCAGGCCCGAAGTTTCCGCTGAAAAGCAGATTTTTAGCCATACAGTTTGCTAACTGGAGCTGCTACCCCACACTGAAACCCTAATAAAATGCTAAGGCTCTCATTACTTTCACAGTTCCAAGCCCATCCAGCTAAGTACTCCCAAGTCATTGATCCTTCCCATGAGGTGTGTCCATGGGGTCACAAGAAGGCTGAGATTTTGGGGACATGGTGATGTTTAGGTTTGTTCTACTCACTGTCCAGTGTTTGAAGCACTCTGTTGCATATAAAAGACTTAGCTTTGAATCCTTTCCCCGTCTGATAAGAGGTAGAGACTTATATCTAAGTTTCTGCATGTAATAATCTGCAGGTTGTTGTCTATTCTTGAGAGGGTCTTTCTCAATCTTATCTTTGGAGGTGCTCTGCTTTATAAATAATTAAATATTCAGTGAAGCAGAGACTGGAATCTTTTGTTCCCACCTCAGTACCCTAACCAGTGAGCCTGAAAGTCCTTGTCTCCTTCTCTTTGGCTCAATGAATATTTAATTATTACCCCAAGTGGAGTAATGCCAACAGATTAAGATGGCTTTTATATAATAGTCTGGTGGGTGGGACACACTCCTGGGATGTTTCTTGTGCCTGTTCCACTCAGTGGCTTGGAAAACAAGTTTCTGACCTGCCAAAGGACTACCTGATGGTGGAGTAGGTCCCTCCATGCCTTTATTTTGCTTAAGCTGGAACATTTGACTTGTGGGAGGAATCTCACTGGTGTCAAAATGAAGCACATCTGTAAATGTTTTGTGTTGAGATCTCAACTGATATTTTAATTAGTAATGTAGAAATTGAAGTTGATATTATTCAATTCCAGACTACATGCTTAGTTAAAAAAGCTAGAACACCTAAAACATAAAGCATCTCTGTCGGCATGATAAACAATTCTAAACAAGACAATAAACAAAGGCGAAGCAGAGAGCTGATACTGCACTAAGGTGATGAGAACCACCATTGGGAAACCAATGTGGCCTGTAGCTGTTTAGGAGAAAAGATGATGTTGGAAATCAATGGCTTTGAAAAGCATAGGCATATAATGAGGGACAGATAAATGGAAGTATGTGTGACTACAGCAAGATCTCTAGGGTTGCATTTAACCCTTGTGAAATATTTTCTGTCATGTCCTGTATTCCCCAGTGATATTTTTTATTTTTCCTGCAAGAAAATACATTATATTTCTACTTTCGAATGCTGAATGAAGTAGATTGCTGACACTATCCTGGATTAGTGATGTCTAGATGCTAGATACTTTCTACCATTATCACACTTTGTGTATACCAGCATTTTTATGTGACAGTAAGATGCAATAAAATCCTATCATTAAGTGTCATTATGCAGATAGAAATAGAATCTCTTGCTGAATTAGATCTCCTGCTTAATGTCATCCAACTAACTTTTGAGACGTGGCAAGGAAAGATATTTCTCAAATTGATTGAAATAGCCTAGGGGGGAAAAATTATCTGACAATATTTTTAATCAATATGTCTGACTTTTATAACCTGAAAAAATGTTATCATGCTTAATTCAGCTTAGCCAACATATATAAATTACCGACCTTTTCAAATCTGCACTTGTCCATACAATTTTATCACTCTTTGTCTTGCCTTTATTATTGACATGTACTTTGCTGCGCCTTTATTTTAGTTCTCATTATTTATTTTTAGCTAACTATATTTAGCTTTTGCTTATTCTAGTCACCTGGCCAATAATGTACACTGGCTACATCTCTGTGTGTACCTGAGATCTGATGTTACCAGAAAGTTATTTAGTCGAGAGAACAAACACTGAAGAAGGAAACCACATGAAAAATACCTGCATTGACATTTAGACAACTACCCAAGCCCATTATTTTCTGTTTTCCCTGAGGTGTGGGAGCTCAGTGGAGGTGGTGGTGAGTGTAACAGCAGCCACCCTGATGGATTTGAAGGCAGAGTGATCTTAATAATACACTGCTGAGCACAAAAGCTCTCACTGTTTCTCAAATCTACATTTGGAGGGAATGAGCCAGTTGTATTATGGGGACTTATGTAAAATCTGGTTGGGCTGTACTACTTTAGGCCGCTAAAACCCCTGAAAATTAGAACTGTGCTCAGGTCTTCCTGGCTTCTCACCACAGGAGAAAACCGCTGTACAAAGGAAGCCCATTTGTGGTTCTGTCCTGTAATTTCTCTCCTCAAGGGATTCTGCACAAGCGACGCAGAGTCCAGCTGACTGTTGTCGGCACAGAAATGAATACTGAAAGGAACCTGTCTTTCTTCTTTACAGCATGTCCTTAAAGGAATTAAAAAAACAATAAAAGTAGGCATTAACATTAATTGTAATTGAAAACTAGTAAAGCAAGATATACTGCACACAGAGATGACAAGATGAAGGCTTTGTTTGCACAAGATAAATTTGTTTTCCTGGTACCTGTGGTTCCTTTTCATTTGTGCTACCTCTCTCAAAGGTGAAGGAGGATTTAAGAACTCCAAATGCAGGAAAATTATGTGAAAAAAAGGGTCCATATTGTTTTGTACTTTGTTTTAATGTTTCTGTGCCCAAACAGAAAGTCTGCATGAAAGAAGCGTGCCGTATTTCAAAGACAATTACTGCACAAAGAAATGAATAGTAGACAAATAATTCAAAGCAAAAGTGTTAACTCGTGAGTTGTGAAGTGCGATAATGAAAACATGGTTTGCAAAGACTTGTCTATGTGTATGAAATAACCTACTGTGTATCCTCCAAGATATTGTCAACAGCTAAAGGAGAATAGTCATATATTGTTTAGTGCAAGTACAGGCACACTCAGCTGATGCTCAAGTCTGCATTTGCTGCTCAGAGATTGGAATGGAGGCACAGTATAGAGTTATGCAGTACCTGTGGTAAATGTTTTGGTCCTATCTTCCTTTACAGTTATGTCCAAAACCAGTGCAACTGCACTTATAAATGTGCAATATTACTTTTTCTAAGGTAGACAGGACCTACTACTTCCTCTCATCTATGAGCTCTAGAGTGAAAAATAATTTCCTCATCCACCCTACATCTGATGTGACTGATCACCCCATTTAGAACCAGTTAAACACCTCTGTTGGGAGGGCTTTTAAATTTGAGTCCAATTAGCACCTACCAGCTATATGGTTTAACTCCAGAAAGCCTATTTGCCCTCTAAGCTCCTTTAGTGTTACTAATTACGTGTAGTTTTCTACCTTTTATGCATTAGGATGTAGGATATTAACCTAAACATATAAAAATGCTTTGCTTCCAACATCTGTTTTTCTGCATAGGATCCATTAGGTGGATTAGTTAGAATTCAGCAATAGATTGTAACAGAAAATGTTTTATTTTGACAGATTCAATTAGAGACTTGCTCACACTGAAGTATAAACTTGTCTATGGTAGAAAATAATATCAGCTTGGATGACTCACTCTTTTCCCTTCCTATAGCAAATAAAATATATAGCATTTAAGTACTTGAATTGCCTTAGGGTTTAAGTCTTCTGCTTACTAAAGTTTTCCAAATTAAAGTGTACTGTAATCTATCTTATTTTATGGCATTATAATAAGCTGTATTTCTGGTTATTTTAGGGAGTACACAAGTCTTGACAATTAGAAATAATGATTGTTTGACATCAGAGCATTTCATTTGTCTACACACTTAAATCCAACAGGATTTGTGGGAGTTATTTTTATAGATATCTCCTATCAGTAAACTCAAAGTAGAAAAAGACTTGAGCCTGAGACTTTGAAAGCAATCTTTCTCCTTTATTTTATTACCACTGCCTAATCTATCTTGTAAGGTAGATTGATATTAGAGTAAGATATTAGCAAGACAACATTGCATTTTTATGTCATGATGATAAAGTGAATATCTATTTCAGGATTTCTGTCAAAATGTGCCCTTGTCTACTTCCCAGGCAGTCCTACTGACTATTGCATGTGAATAGTTACGATACTGCAGCAGTGGGCTCTTTGACTGTAGGAGATAGGTCTGAAAGGACATTACTGGAATTGCAGCTAACCATGAAATAGACCCTTTGTCCAGAAAGACAAACTTCACGCTTGAATTGCTGACAGGTCACAACCTGCCTACCACCTGAACACTTGATAACACATTGAAGATATTGTACAAACCCACTGTGCAAAATTGCTGGCATGCATTTGTGCATCCAATGCACATCTGTGCTACCATTAGAGAAACAGCCAGACCATGAAACTGTAGATCTCAAAAACCCAACTGTCAACTTCAAGGTATGTGAATTGCATGCCAGGGTAGGAGCAGTGTACGTGACACTGGGCACTCTATTAAAAATCCTCTGTGAAAGGAAAGCCAAGGGGATTTCCTTCTGCCTAAAGGAGGCAATATTTTGAAGAATACTGCTGTATCATTCACGTCAACAGCAGCTCTTCCTGAAGGATTGGGAGAAGAGGAATGTTTTCATTTTAATATTCACTTTACATCTATGGCCAGGGTTTTTCAAAGACCTGGAATGGAACATCCTACAGCATCCCAGCAAATATATCCTTCCCCTTTCTCCAATTTATCTAAAACACTATATCTAGTGCTGACCAGGAATTTGTTAGTTCATTCCAGCACACCCCTGTCAAAGGAAAATTCCAACTTGCTGAGGATTTATTTCCCATTATTACTCTTTCTGTTCCTGTCAAAGGTGATGTGAGGTCTGTGCAGAAAGCATTGGGTTTGGCTATAGAATGGTAAAGTTAATGCCATCAGGCTGTCCATTTGTTCCTGTGTGACAGACCTGTGTTATCTTAACATGTGACACTTCAGTATTTTGAGCCGTCTGCCAAAGCCAGCGGGCTGGTCAGGGGGCACCTCTTCTGCAAAGTACACTTACATGCAGAAGCCCAGTATTGGCGGTCCCACTGCTTCAGCATTGTTCATAGCTTTAGTCTCACATGAAGGTTAGAAGGGGATGAATAGAACAACTTCCCAGGCTCTGTGGGGAAGCTCCTGGGAACTTCTTAGGCAATCTGAAGCCAAATCGCTGTATGCAAGTAATATAAGACTTAAACAGATATAAGCAGTAATAAATCACATAAATATCTTTTCCTTACACGGAAGAGTGTTTTAGAGTTTATATGCAAACCTTTTAAGGAGTTTGAAACACTGAAACTTCAGCTTCTACCTCTTTCAGCCTATTATTAAATTCTTAGATCGTTCCTTTAATTTCTCTATTTTATCCCTTTGCCATTCCTCCTCATGTATTGTTAATGCAGTGTTGCTTGAAGTCTACTGCCTTTCTTGAAGTTTAAGTACCAGTGCTAACACCTGATTTATAGTTTTGTTGAAAAAACTTTGCACCATCAAACTGCACTTTACTCTTTTAATCTTTCCCCACCTCATCAGAAAAGTTAGAAAAAACAGGCCCTACTGAAGATTGTCGCTTTTGTTCCCTTCTTTTGTTCAGGGATTGCTGGTCTTTAACTGCTCTTTTAGTCATGGGTAGATATACTTACTACACATCTTGCCTATTTTGTGCAATCTGCTTTACACAGAATGCAGTAAAAAGGCAGTAATATGTATATATCTTTCTAAATCAAGCTTAGACATGTCCCTTTATGGCATAAAATACTGAATAAATCTTGTTTTCAATACTTGGTTGGTAGCCCTAGCTGCCCATGACATTTCTGTTTGACATTAGCTAATAATATTCATTTTAAGCCTTGATGTCCAGTAAAAGTGTAGAACGCAGTCAGTTCTTGCATCCTTTCCACTGCTTGTCTGAGCAATCTATGTGTTGTATGTTAATTGTGTCTGGGCATGTTAATACAGACTAGAGTCATAGATTGAGATCACATTTAAAAAAACCAAACAAACCAAAAACTGTACCTGGAAGTGTCCCACAAATTCTATGTAATAGGATCATTTCCTGAAGAGGAATTTGCTTAATATTATTTAGATATAAATGGTTTATGTATGTAAATGTCATTTAGAAATAAATAGTTTATGTATGCAAATCATATTTTGCCATGAGTTTTGAGTATGAAATCAAACTTCTTTTTACTACCTAATGACTGCTATAGATTAACTTCATACTGGATTTCCGTAGTTTGTTGAGCAAACTGGAGTACATTCAGTTTTTACATCCCATTTAACAATTGCAATACCTGGAGAAGATTTCTGGTTTTATTGACATACAGTGGAAACATTCATTCATAGATCAAAATAAATGTTAACACTAACCTGATGTTTGAAGGTGTTACATTGTGTTAAATACTAAATGTTTTTCAAATCCTAGTGGTTCACTGAATCTAAGACTCTTTTCTTGAAGGTCATATGTGGTGTAACAAAAAGGCTGAAACCAAGATAAAGGCCAGACTTTATACTATTTGTCTTCACTTAACAAAAAGTAGTTTTAGAATAGACTCAGGTAAACTGGTGCAGATTTCTACTTTTTCAAGGACTGTATAGATCCCACCTGAGTAGAAATTAGTTGAAATGAGAAACACTAATTAAAACCAGCTACAAATCCAGACAAGGATAACTATGAAATTAGTATAGTTAAGTGGTTTTCCGTGTATAGAAATGTAAAGTGAACAAAGAATACTGGTCTTTTGTACCTAGTATGAGGGCAAAGCACTGAGAACCAGGCTGAACATACACACTGTTGTATTCCTGCTCCTGTGAAACGATTGTTTCATGTCTGTGCATATATGTATATGTATGTTATAAAGACATACTACAGTATTCCTGTGTGAGAGAGCTAGACCACTCCATCAGGACAGAAAAAATTAATCTCATTAAAGACTAATTTGCATAGATCACCTTAGGGTTTTAAAAACCTCATTATAAAATGAAAAATAACAAACTTCAGAAAGAGGCACAAATGTTTTAAGTCTTGTCTTAGGAAAATTTACTATTCTGAAGCTTCTCAAAATATTATGCATTCTGGGGATGAAATGCCCAGATAAGCTCTGAATTTTTTTCCTACTATAATAAATAAAGAATAACCAGGGAACATTGCAAAATAAGGTTTCAGATCAGCACCAGTTAGATGTATCAAGCTATTTAGAATAGTGAGATTTAATTTTAAATAGAAGTTGATAAGATTATTTTCTCTGTAGTGCTGTCATAGACACATAATGAGAGCTTCTTCTGGATAAAGAGAGAAAACAATGCACTTGACCAGGTACGGTGGCTTCTTTAGCTCTAGTACTTGTTTTCAGATTGCCAGGTATCCAAACTGCATGGCTGAAAGCAGATGGAGAGAACCTTCATTGGTGACGGTGTACCACTCCATTTGTTTTGTAGCTAAGATTTTCTGAGTATGCTTACTTAAACTTTTACTGAGCCTGCTCTTAGGGGCAGAGGAAGCATCCAGACTGAAAAACATTTTTATTACCTTAGGGTAAGGCAGCAAAGAGCTGGTGCAGAAAGAGTAAGAGCAAGAGAGGAAAGACCTCTGTGAATGGTGTCATGGCATTAGATACCTGGAGAAGGAAATGGAAAACTGAAGGGAAACTTTGCTATTAATGTTTTCACACTCTTGCTTATTAAATAAGTGGGCCTTACAATTCTTTTTCCTTACTACATCATACCTATTTGTGACATTGTTTTCCAGTGCAAAAATATTTGCTTTCTTTTTCCAGTTGAAATAGGTCATTTTCCCATCTGATTTTTGAGGAGAATGTAATCACAGTTTTTGTCTATGCCAATAAGTTTGATCGAGTTGACAAACTTCACACTAACTGCATGGAAGTTGCATTAATAAGCAGTTAAATGAAGCTGGAGACTCTTTTCACTGTCCTCTATCTGCTGTACAACTCTTTTCTTGAAAAGGAGAGGCTTAGGGCTTTGATAGATACTAGAGGATTCAGTTGTGATAAAACACATCAATCCTCAAAAAAGCTTCTATTTCTTGTTTTTCTCTAATCTTCTTTTTGAAGAGACAAAAACTATTCTAGTAGAGTTGTGGGTGAATATAAACTCATAATAGTAGCTCACTTGCTATGTTTGTTCTGAACTTTATATCACAAATACATTGCTTACTGTTTGTATTATCAAGAAACAAATACATCAGTGAAAAATCACTCTTTGAAAAAAGAGAGAATCAGATTAATCCTATCACAGATTCTTACAATTCATGTTTACATTATGATTCCAAATATCAGGCTATACAATTTGAAGTTAATATGCGCCAATGCATATAGTTGAAACTGGCATCTGTTAAGACTTGTTAAAACTTGCTTTACTGTGACACTGAGGGAAGCCATAACATGTACAGCTTCTACTGATAATCCTGTAGCAAATCAAAATTTATTTATGTGACATCACTTTTTGTGGGAATTGTTCATCCTGTACACCACTTTGATTTGTTTTTGGGGTTGTTTCATTTGTTAATCAAGATTTTTCACTTTATAAGAAGAAATATGTTCAAATCATGTGGTCCATGAACACATTTTGTCATGAGTTGTTTGCTTCCAGTTCACAAAGTGATTAGCCTGAGTAGATATCAAATAATTACAAATATCACTAAAGCTGTTCATATGTGAAATCTGATCACGTCTGATCACTGTTTCATAAAAATCTTATTTGGAATATAAAGTAGAGGAAATCCACTTAAGAAACATGTGTTGCTGTTGAATCAAAAGCTAGTTTTATTATCTTGAGGATATAGGTTTTTTTTGTTGTATGACTGCTAACTCCAAAATACGTTTATGAAGCTGTCCTGGTTTTAGAACTATGATCTCCCTTGGGTTAAAGTATCCTCTCTTTCCATCCCAAGTAGCTTCAAGTTTAGGTTATCTAGTGGTGCACACTGGAGTAACACTTTACACAACCACTGGCCTTAACTGTCCAAACTATATTTCTTACGGATGTTGCTGTCTGCCTAAGTACACTGGCAAAACTGATTTTGAGTGATCTTCTCAGTCTTTGTTCATTCTTGTGTATTATTGAAAGATGAAGTTAGTGACTATACAAGTTAAGTGTGAGACTGTAACATGTGCTAGCTGAGCGCTGCGTGACTGAACTAAGCAGCCAAAGCCACATCTACTACAAATGGTCCTGGAATTCTCTATATTGTAACTACCAGCTTTTCTCAGGCAGGTGACGAAAACTGGAAAATTCTACAGCGTAAAAAAATTACCTTTCAAGATCAAAGACAGCTTGTTAAGCACAGATTTAAGATATAGCCAGCAGAAAAGCAGTCTTGTACTCGCTGATGGTGGGTTATGTCTGTTTCCCTATGTATTTTTACAAAAGTCACCATAGGCCTTGTTAGTCCGTTCTGAGCACTGGTCAGAACTGAGAGGCTTGTGTATGAGTGCTTGACTGACATGTGCCCTAATGGGGAACTAAGTTCTCTGTAGTTCCAGTTATGAAATTAATTACCCATGTCACTCCTACCGGTGCAAAGGCCCATGCCTCAATCCTCTTCCTGAGTTCATCTCCTCATAACACGTAAAGGCGCATGATGCTATATTTCAGTATAAGACCATATATCCATGTCACAGAGAAAGCCAGTACAGATACTGAGAACAGTTTATCAAGACCAGTGCTGTGCTATACCAGATGCCTTGTGCTTCACAGTGACTTGAACATGTTTAGTCTTTCAGATAAAAATCATAGTAACCATTGGAGCAACAATTGCTGGCCACCAAATCTTGCAGTTTGTGCCAAGATCATGTCCTCAATGTACCACATCAAAACTTCTTATCCTGACACCTGTATATAATGGAGGAATGCTGCCTGTCTGGTTTTACTCTCTGCTAAGGAACAGTATATCCTGTCTTCTCTGAACTATTTAAAGTACTATTGCAAGTTTTTTCGTTTCTCTTTCATTTTTGCTTTTGTGTTATTTTTTGTTGGTTACCCTGCCTCCTCCCCCCCAACCTTTTCTCTATGTGTGTATGTGTGGTGGGTTTTTTTCTTCCAGCCAAGAATGCATGCTGTAAAGACAAAGCTGAGAGGCTGGTTCCAGCTCAAGTATTCTCCTGACATAGTCAGATGCTCTCTCTATAAAACTGTGATATTTTCAAGTTTGATTTGCAGACTTACTTCCCTTCGCCATGGAATGCCAGCAAGCGAAGCAAAGCTTCTGCACAAAACAACACCAAGAGTTCCTGTGGGTTCAACCTACAGTTTTGCACACAATCATCAGTGATGACAATTGTGATGACAATTCCTAACTGCCTGGAGTTAGTGTTTTGAAAATATTGTGCAGATGTACTGCTGAGGAAAGATGTGAGTGTGAGTTGAAATTTCCATTACAGGCTCCTCCCAAAAAGAGGCTACAGCTGTGAGGGAGCAGTGTCTGATTCTAGCCCTTTGCACGAGAGCCAGCATCTGTAGCAAGACTTGAGAATGAGGGAGCTGATGGGAGGTGCAGGTGACCAATGAAGTGCTGCAAGCATGGGAGGAACACAGTGCAGCTTTGAGTTAACATCATTATCTATGCATTAGTTCCTTTCCTAACCATTGACAACTGCAAAAAAACCAAAACACTTTACTGGTGGGTCCTGTTCATTCTTTATTTTTGACAAGAATCTTAAATTACCTTAGTTCTTCTGCATTGTTAACACAAGCCTTGCAAGAAAACATCTGCTATTTTCTCAAGTTGTGACTTCTATAGTCAAGAGGCAGGAGGCTAAACATGTTTTTACAAGTTTGTTAGGTGTTAGGTATTTTCTGTCTTCAGACTCACATTTTTTTTTCCTTCTTGAGAAAATGGTTTCACCAAAAAATGCACAAAACAGAAATAAAGTAACTCTGTAACATCTGGAGATTGCCCACAGCATGAACTTGTTCATCTACTTGTTTCTTCTTACTCCTTTTATGCTTTTCTTCTTTAATCCCCCACCTTTCCTTGCAGAGGATGGAGCACTGCTGGGAAACTGTACTGCGGAAGTAGCAGGAAAAGGCCAATTGTTCTTTTGCAGTGTGTACCACTGAGATCCTCAGGGCAGCTCTGTGAAGCTAGGCTCTTAACTGCTTCTCACACCCTACTGAATGCATAGCATTTGTCTAGGGTTACTGAATGAGTGTGAGATGCGCATCTTGCACACACACACACACACACACACACGTTATCAGTAAGGTGTGAACATGTCTGTGTTATGTGAGCAGATGTGCTTCTGCTATGGGAACCTATAGGAATCTATAGGACAGGATAGGATGGAAGCTCCACCCTATGGTCTTCATTAAACAGACAGTCTTGGCTGAACCATTGCATCACATCTTTAAGCAATGGCTGGTAGGACATGTGATGGGAGTTCTCCACTTGGTGTTTGTATTTCCTGTATCCAGGACTGGCTCCAAAATATTGGAAGAATGGAATGCTTATTATAGGTATTTACATGCCTGTGCTTGAATATTTTGCAGTCTGGTCCTGTTCAAGGCTAATAGTCATGGCTAGCTAGTAGTTTTCTTCTGCATGCCTGGAAGTGAGGTCCTGGTTTTTTTTTTTCTTCTATAAATGTGCTCAGCCTCAGAGTGTTACAACTAAAAACATGCTATGCAAATGTATTAGAAGTAAATATTGTGCAAGTTAAAATGAGCTCAATATGTGGTCTAGAATGCAAACTAATTTCTCTGAAAGTTACTTTCAACCTTATTTTAAAGTCAAGATGAATAACGCATTGCTGGAGTAAGCACCACATCTTGCCTTCTCTGTAATTAGTCATGTAAGTTCTATACTGTGGAAATGCTGTAAGATGTTTTTCTACTTGGGGAGATGCATACTACTAGTACCACTGGCCGAAATCCCACTGACTGTGTGGTTGGGACAACATTTGATATGCATGGTGCTTGGTCTCAGGCAAATATGCAACCTATCCCCTCAATTCCTCCTCAGAATCTGGGCTCGTTAACTATTTACACAAGCCTCCAAATTTGCATGTAAATTCAATAGTCACTGTGGAAAATCACAGCTGAGTCACCCTGAATATATTTGTACTTGAGGACAAATGTTTTTGAAATTCCCAGCAAACTAATAGGCTAAAACTGTGTGCTGGTACCATAGCTACCATGCTTTTGGAAGCGCAAAGGAGCAGGAATGTCTGCCTGAGAAAATGAGCATGATTGCTTTTCCAGGTATTACTTATAGCTGAGTAAACAAGGAAAATGTAAGAAAAATAAATAATAGTTTTTAAAACACTTTTAATCAATTTCAAGATGAATTTTTTAATCTGTGTTCTGGAGAAATTCTTATCTTGATATTTCCTGTGAGGTTACCTTATTTCTCATGTTGCCAAGCTGCAAGCAAACTCGTGTGTTGATATCTCCATCCCAGAGGCATCTGCCATAATTAATACTACACTCTGATTTTCTAATTGGCCCAGAAATTTTCACTTGAATTCTGTGACTCTGGAATGAGACCTACTTCAGGAATTTAAGGTGTGCAAGCACAATCCTTAGGGATTTGATCTCCTTTGTCTGTAAAGCAGAGATGCTCTGCAAGGAGGCTGAGTTGGACACAGCTGGACTGTCACTCTTGGACAGGAGTAGTAACAAATCTTCTAATCTCATCATGTTTATCTCAAAGAAAGTAATATGGTGCTATCTACCCCTACACAGCTTTCACAGGCTGACCGAAAGTGACTTAACAGGCACTAGACACACTTCCAAGTGCACTGAAAAATGTAATTCCAGCAATGAAGTTCAAACATATATTTCTTTTACCATCTAATTCCATTCACATATTGCTTTGGTAAAGCAAGGAATTGGAGCCCCAGATTTCTAATCTGAAAACTCTTTGAGGTTAATAATTTGTATCTCAAATTTCAGTCTAATGCACTTGAAACACCTGAAAACAGTGCTATCCTTTTTATGCAGCAACAGAACTTCACTTAGAACTACACATTTTAAGAACATCTTTCATATTATGATGGTATTAGATGTTTTCTGAATAATTTTGCAAATTCAGATTTTGCTGTTGGATATAGCAGTTGAAAGGAGATTAAATAGGTGGTCTCTAAAATGTTCCTGTTCTCTGACAACTGACATGCTAATGTTATGATGAAAGAAAAACTATAAGGGAGAACAAAAATTGTTAAGAGTAAAAATTTTTATTTAATGACTTTTATTTTCAACGGACTGTTCTGCACTGGTACATACAGAAGTGAGAAATTTATATACTCCTCATCCATGTTTCTTTTTAGATAAACTATGTGATTATACTGAGGAGAAAATCTTGTCCTGATGAAGTTACCTTGAGAGAGAAGGTAACTGAAGTCCACATGCTATAGATAAGACAGAAACACGAAGAGTTTGTATGGAAATATAATAAATGTATTAGCATAGAACTGTGCTCACACCAATATGTCCTATTGCTCAGCAGTTTCTCAAAGGCTTTTATCTTCAGAAATCATTGCTTAGGATGGGAGATTTAGTTTAAATATTAGCAAAAGTGTAACAATGACAGTGTAAGACAAACTGCTTGGGAAATCTCCACAGCTGTAAGTGTTTACAAATACTGGTCAGAGCTAATAAAGGTTTTATATCATTTCTATTATATTGGGTGGTGTCTCAAAGTGACTTTGGGCAATGGGCTACATTCAGGAAGCATCCAAATGATTCAATACCAGGAGAAAGCAATGAGCAGGTTGAGCCAAGGGAATAGTGACAGGAAAGATGGATTATCTTACAGTAACAGATACTTTGATAAACCCTCACAGAGGTTAGAAGTTAATGAAGAGGGAGTGATGAACCAGGGAACTGATTTTTTTTTGTTGCTGTAAGGGATAGTATTGCTAGAGATGAGTGGAGGAACCACAGATGGGATGGGAAACAAGGCATTAAGGCAGAGTGCTGTGAGAGAGAAGCCAAAAACCCAAGGCCTCTCTGGTCCTGCTGATAAGTGTTCTCACAAAGCTATTGCAGAAAACAATCACGGGCATTGCAGCATCTCCACAATAACAGCAGAAATCCGTTAAACTGATCATAGCTGATTTGGGATACACATTATCAAGGTCAGACTGTGATGCAAGGGAAGCCTGAGCAAACGTGGTGTACAAGAGTCTAAGGAAAAAAATTGCACTGATAATTAAGAGAAGGAAGATGATATAATTTGAAGAAGAAAAGTTGAATTTAGGTATAAACAAGTACACCTTCACAGAAGTGGCACAAGCAAGAATTTAGAGATGAGTTGAAAGGCTGCCACATCTGAGGCAGTATGAACAGCAGCAGGCTGAAGGAGTTACCTGTGAGCTGGGTTTGCACTTAAGTGGTTTCTGTGTTGAGAAATGCGTGCAGAATAGCTGCAGTAGTTCTCACAAGGATGTGTGACGACTTGAGTAAACTGGAGGTAAAGGAAGAAAAGTTTCAAGTGAGAGTTTTGGAGAAATATCTAGAAGGCAGCCCATGTGGTGTGTTGTTAACCTGGGGGATATGGGCCGTGGAAGAGATAGCAGGAGGCCAGTGAGCAGAACTTGCTGGGGGCTTTGTTCTGATAAAAAGTCTCTTAGGGATTAGAAATTAGCAGAATACGGGGAATGATGGATAAAGCTTTGCCTTCTGCAAGGCATAGTGTGTTGTGCTTTAATCAAGGAGGCTAATCCAGATAAACTGTTTCTGCTGTTGACCTGCCCTGGGGTACTAAACAGCATGAGGTACACAAAATGACTACTGCAAAGGAAAGCTGCAGGAATTAAGTCACGTAAGGTTGGATAGAACTTTGGGCATACTGTAAATGCTTTCAGGAGAGGAATTTTGTGAAGTAACCCAACAAAGGACTCTAGAGCAGGAGCTGACAGATTCAAAATCTTGATCTAAATTTAGGCATAGCAGAATAAAATGAAACCAAGAATATTCAGTGATTGAAGCAAATAATAGGATTAAGAAACTATAGGAAAAAAAAGTCAGATTTGGGAAATACAAACCCTGTACAGTAAAAAAAAATGTGTGCATTATAGCTCTTTCTTTTCTTGTTAGGTATCTTTAGATTTCAGAAGACTCAAATCATAAGTCTGTAACAAAATCCATGAAAACCCTAGCAAATAATAAAGTGTAAAATGTAAGGTCCAAATCAATCGATGTGCTTCCTTGGATTCCTGTGATAAATGAGCTTATGTGGTTGTTCACCCATCACTCTGCTCGCTTGTTATCTCCATTTCTCTTCCACTGCAAACACCGAGACAGGATTTCTCTTTCCCCGATAGAAGAGGACAGTTTGCCTTTGCATCTAACAATCTGCTTGGCCAGTAAGCAGGTTTAAATGGGAATATAATTAAGACATGATGTCATCACTGTGAAAGTCACCACTTTGCGATCTCCAGCTTGTCTGCTGGGTTCCTTATTCCTTCACCCCAGAAAAATCTCTTCTATAGCATTTTACAGGTAAGGTTTTCTGCAGCAATTAAGCTAACTAGCATCCCTAACTCTATCTAAGGCAGCCTAGCATGTGGTTTAGGTTTTGAGTCAGTCTTCTTATGCTAGAGAAGAAGAAGAAATCAAAGAGTATGGTTATTCAAATATCAGTCAAAAAAGTCATGGGAAAAGTTACTGTTGGTAAAAATAAGCCTGTGGATCCTGGAATTTTTAAAACAGCCTATGTGAGCTAATCTTTCTATTTGCTCTGAATTTTAACTGGATTCAGACAGCCTACTCGCTCAGTCGAACATCTGTGAAAAACCCCAGCCGAACCAACTCACAATTTTAATTTAATGAGCCTGGAAATACTTTATCTGATCTTCTACGTCTCCTTACCCATCTTCTGCAAGTTCTCTGTCTCTATAGAGTGTGCACCAAGGCCTTGCTTCAGTACAATGAACATTGAGTGCTTAGCCCTTCACACAGTTACATTGTTGTAGGGCAGCAGTCTGCCTGTGTAGACTGTAACCCAGTGAGTCGGGATTTTAAATGTCAGACTGACATAAGCGGACAGCACCTTTCACTCAAAGGATGCTTGGTAGATGATCTAAGGACAAAGCTGGCTGTGGAGTGGGATTTGGCTCTCTAAGGCTGCCAGGCTTGGTGTGAGAAGACAGCATGGCCAAGTTTATAGGGGAGGTCATAGTAAATCCTCTGCACTGACAGTCGCTTGTCTCCCCTTCCAATGGAGCACGCACTCTGCTGTATGCTCTGATCCAATAGCAGATTTATTGGCTTCCAGTTCCATTCGGTAAAGGAATATAAATCAATTCTGCTGCTTTGAAACTGAAATGTTTATGAACTGACAGCCTGCCCTTAGTTGATTGCAACACAGTTCAGTGCAGGGGTGATGCTTTGAAAGGGGTGACAATGAGCTCAAAGAAGCCCTGCTGAAAGGCAAATATATTCTCAGAGGCAGCTGGCAGACAATTATTATCAGAAAACTTAATGAATACTTTAACCTATACAATCACAAAAGAGAAATGGGAGAGAGATGGAATAATAGACACATTTTCTGGTAGAGAAAATGGATCACAACTGAACAACTGAAGCAATTCAATTAGGGTAGTTTTGCAGTCTTCTGCTGGTAGAAAAGCCCTCAGGCTCACAGTAATTTAATAATCAGTGTTGAGGTTTTGTTGAATCTCTTTAAGATTTGCTCAATTCATGCAAAGCATGAGAGTGGCAGTAGTAGGAAGCAGCCAGCCCAGAGGATGGAGCAGAATGTCTCCAGGTTCCTAAGCTGTGACACACTTGGGCTTGACTTTGGTGCTGGACAGTGTAACCAGGAGCTGGAGTTTATGAGGGGGATAGGGCAGGAAATGAGAGATAAACTTTAGCCACAGTTAACTCAGGTCAGGGAAATTCTCAGGACAGCTAAATAATCTGTAACCTGACCAAGCACCAAGGGGTGTCTGGGAACATCCAATGTTATTGGCATATTTAGCTTCCTAAATTTGGTTGTGTTATCCCTGTATTGCTCTGATGCCAACTCCATATAGCTGGGATAAGCAGAAAAACAGTGAGCAAGTATGAGCAACAGTAAAAAACTATTAACTGAATTGCCTGTATTGTTGTTGAGTAAACTGTCTTTACATCAAAAACACTGAGATTTTTGCATTTATTTCTGATGCTTAAAGCTGTGCTTTTTTTATTTCTAATTAAAAAAATATATCTGTATTTGTCATGAACTGCCATCCAGGTTCATATAGACACTGTGCAGATGCAAAGCAGAAAGATAGATAGTATCCCAGACCAGGAATGGCATGTGTTTTTGTCTCCTCCAGTGAAATCGCTGTATTCATGTCAAAAGGGATAGTTTATTGGGAAAAACAACACATAAGATCCCAGCCTTACAGTGTTAAGTGGAATTCTATTAATGAGTATGATAATGACTACAGCCTGAAACACTTAATGTCTTTCAGCTGTAGGCAAGTAAGTGTGGGGAAGAAAATTGCCTTCCTCTATTAGCTATTTAATAAAAAGTATCATTCTAAAAGCCTAAATATCCAGATCTTAATACATGCTCTACAGGCTCCATTATTCTTTTTCTCAGAGGGGTATGTATAAGTGACTCAGCAAATTGTCTGTGAAAGGAAAAAAGTAGTTATGTTAAAGTGTTCACCTCAGACACTTTATACCTAACTTGTAAGCATCTGGATGTGAGCTGGTTAATAAGAAATGGTTAGAAGAATGGAAAAACTTCAGCTGAAAGGTGAATAAGGTCTTATTTCTAACTTTGTTGGGAAGTGAGGTGTGTTGACAGCAAAAGCTGTAATTGGTGCTCTCTGAAGTTATGTGCAGTCTCTTGCAAAATCGATATGCAGTCAGGCTTTGTGATCCTACCGCTTGCTTTGGCCGCAGATGGGAGAGCTCCAATGTGATAATACAGAACAAAGTTCACTTTCCAGATTGTTTGCTGTCAGGTGATGTGCTGAGTACACTGAAAGATGAAAGACGGTATAGGTCTTTCCAGACAACCATTTTTCCTTGTTGGAAGCAGCTTCCATTGTATTTTGTGCATCATTTTACCGAGATGAACAGCTGGAAGCCTGAGAGCTGCAGACCTAAGAGCTGAATACGAACCAATATCTGAGAAGTATTTACTTCTACGGTGCTTGTGAGTGTGACGGTACCAATCAGTGAACTAGAAGATCCCTGTGGAAGATCTGGAATACATATTTTAGAGGTGTCTAATCAGGCTGCAGTCATATTGCCAGTGCTGGCAAATCAGAGGAAAAGTACCTGTGTACCAAAACAGGTCTTTTATGTTGCTTTTCAGCACCAACTTTTCTTTGTACCAGTCTAGAAGAAAAATGACTGATGAACATACAAATAACTCAATAGGGCATTTAAGAAGGTCCATTTATTTTCTTAAATTATATCTGCAAGTGGCCACTAGCTGATGTCAAGCAACATATAACAGGGAAACTGCATAATTCTTATCCAGGACACTCTTCTAGGTTGAAGCAATCTGTGGCCAGGGATTCCCTTAGCCAAGAGGAACATCTTTCATATGAGTGAAGGCTACCAGACATAATTTTTCTTCTTTGAACTTGTCCAAATTCTTTCTAAACCCTTGTAAGTGTCTGGAACCTACAAGGTCATATGCCTACAGGTTTTCAATTGCTTAACTGCTGGTGAAGAAGAATATCTTATTTTGAGTCTGCTACCTTGCATTTTCATAGAATCATGGGATAATTTGGATTGGAGGAGACCATAAAATGTCATCTACTCCAATCCCCCCTGCAATGAGCAGGAACATCTTCAACTAGACTAGGTTGCTCAGAGCCCCATCTAGCCTGACTTTCAATGTTTCCAGGGATGAGGCATCTATAGCCCCTCTGGGCAAGCTGTTGCAATGTTTCACCATTCTAATAATAATTTTTTTTTCCCAATATCTAATCTGGATCTACCCTCTTTTACTTTAAAAACATTACTGCTACCAGCCATACTAATAAGTCTGTCCCCATCTTTCTTATAAGCCCCCTTTAGGTATATAAATGCTGCAATAAGGTCTTCCCAGAGCCTTCTCTTCTGCAGGCTGGACAAGCCCAACTTTCTTGGCTTGTCATCCCAGGAGAGGTGCTCCAGCACTCTCATAATTTTTGTGACCCTCCTCCGGACTCATTCCAACAGGTCTATTTCCTGTGTTGAAGACCCCAGAACTGGATGCAGTACTGCAGGTGGGGTCTCACCAGAGAAGAGAAGAGGGGAAGAATCACATCCCTCAAAGTGGTGGCCATGCTTCTTTTGATGCAGCTCAGGATAAAGTTGACTTTCTGGGTTGAAAGTGCACATTGACACATCATGTTGAGCTTCTCATCTACCAATACCCCCAAGCCCTTCTCCTCTGGGCAGCTGTCAAGCCCTTCATCCTCCAGCTTGTAGTTGTGCTTGAGATTGCCCCAACCGAAGTGAAGGGCCTTGCACTTGGCCTTGTTGAGCTTCCTGAGGTTTGCATGAGCCTACTTCTTGAACTTGTCCAGGACCCTCTGAATGTAATCCCATTCCTCAGACATGTCAATCACACTACTCAGACTTGCTGAATGTGCACTCAATCCCACTGTCCATGGGATTGATGAAGATATTAAACAGTACTGGTCCTAATATGGATCCCTAATGGATACCACTCATAACCAATCTCCACCTATACAATGAGCCATTGACCACCATCCTTTGGATGCAAACATCCAACCAATTCCTCATCCACTCAACAATCCACCCATCAAATCCATGTCTCCAGTTTAGAGAGAAGGGTGTTGTGAATGACTATGACAAAGCCCATTTGATATTTGATACAGACATGTTTTGTACAGAAGGTAAATAACCTCTAATACAAATGTACAACAGCCTTCTTTCTTCTACTCATAGATGTCTATTATGTCCTCATGTTAACATCCCTTCCCATACCCACTATCTCTTTTCTAGGCTAAAGAATCTAGCCTCTCTAATTATTCCCCATCTAAAGCTTTTCTAGTTGGCTTGCTGCTCTTCTCTGCTTTTGTGTCCAATTTTATTGGACCAGAACTACTTTCCTGTGAAAAATTTGCTACATGATGGATATATAATGTGGCACATTATACTGTCTCTTTCTTAATAATTCATGAACCTTGATTTTTCTCTTTTGACAGATGTACAGTTTACCATCACCAAAGTTCTTGGTTTTGACTGAAAGTAAATAAAGGATTTTGATATTGAGTTGGGAAGCCTGACTCATTGATGTGAAATACATTACAACTCAGCAATTTTGACCATTCTGGAAAGGAGAAGGGGAACAAGAACTACTACTGGAGCGAGAGCTGGGCTTGGCAATGGTGCCCCCTCTGTTTTTGGTATGACAGCAGAGCTGTAACTTTTTTCCTGGCAGGTGAGGTTGGGGGCAGAGAGCCTCTTGGAAGCAATCAACTGGCACTGACTCAGCAGGAGCAGGGTGAAGTAGGTTAGTACACTGCCCACACCAGTGCTGCCTGGGTGCACTTCTGAGCTATTCTATTCTGAATGTTTTCTGAGCTCCTGGGTACAGCAGACTGTGGTGCAAATTTCCCATGACATGCTGTTGTAAAATGCCTTCTTTGCAAAATACTTAAATATCAAAAAAAGAACTTGTAAGTATTTGGAAAATGCAGTATTTTTCCTGGAAAACAGGAAAGCTGACCCCTTGCTGCCCACTTGGAATATTCACATAAATTTTATTTTCAGTCTACTGGAAAGTAAATCTCAGCAGACAGTATATTAGCTACTGGGAAAAAAAAAATCTGCTTGACTGCCTCTACTTTGGGACAGAATAATCATAATGCTATTTTATTTAAATATATTTATTTTAATGTCTGTCTCTTTCTGTAAATGTGTCTGCACCTGATGGATCCTTAACACTACAGCTTCTCTATTTAGATTTTGAGAACTTACAATGCATTCCTTCTTTTATAGTTGTTTTTTGTCCATTATCTTCCCCCAAAGACCTATCAATTCAGATGATCTCTCAATTACATTGTTATTAAATAACATTATATTGTAATATGTTAATGACTATGATTATTGGAGGATTTGACCTGAAGATTTGTACAGGCTGTGGTATACCCATTACTCATTTTCTCCAGTTTGCAGGAAGCCAGTTAAAGCTTTTTGCCAATGATGAGGGGCATGCTTGTAGAAATGGCATGGGAACTATCACCGTGAGTAGCACAAAGCTTGCAAAAGCAAGAGCTAGTTTATCTTTTCAGTCTATGTGCATTTGAAATAGAAAAGCCTGGATGAATATCTCTGTGCCTGACCCTTGCAAGGTTCTTATCAGCTTCATTTTATCTCTGCAGAAAGAGAAGGAACTTAAAACTTTGAACAGACTATTGCAGAAAACAACTGGAGATTGGGGATGGTGGTTGACAGCAGGCTCAATATGCGTTAGCAGTGTGCTCTGGCAGCCAAGAGGGTGCATCAAGCCAAGGCATCTTGGGTGCATCAAACAGCACAAACAGATGGTCAGAAGAAGTGATTGTCCTGCTTTGTTTAACACTGGTGTGGCAGTTCTGGGACCCACTAATTAAGAGGATGTGAAGGTCCTTGAATGGTTCAAAGCAGCACTAGGGAAGGCTTATACCAGACACGTGGAAGCATCTTCTTTACTGACAGAGTGGTCAGGCACATGAACAGGCTTGCTATAGCAGTAGTTGATGCCCCAAGCCCATCAGTGTTTAAGAAGCAGTTGGACAATGCCCTTAATAACATGCCCTAACTTCTGGTCACTTCTAAGCATGTCACCTCTAAAGCATTTAGAACTCTAGTGCTCTAACATTAAGCCACCACTGGCATTTGAGTATATGGAGCTGAATACTGTACCTGTTCTGAGTCTCAACTTTTTTATATCAAATCCCCACCTGTGACATGGGGTTGAACTGTACTTCCCAATGTTGCAGAAACCGTTAAAGGAGAATACAAATAGTATGCCATGAAGCTACCACATACTGTGATACTTATCTCTGGTTTTGGTGGTACTTTTCTATTTTTCACAGTTTGGATGTATAGGCAGAGTGTTTGTTTTTGGGTTGGTTTTTTTTTCCTAATTATCTAAGGACTATTTTAAATCTTGATTCTCTGGAGACAAGTGAATTTAGTTTTATCTTGAAGAGTTCCCACCTGTGAATGTTGTGATAATGTCTTGGATTTCAATAATAAAAGGGACAATGTCTTTCTTAAAGGCACTCAGGCAGCCTGAATTAAGACAGAAAGGTCTGAGCTGTCTGAATGGCTGGTGAAAGGAGAGAGGTCAAACTTTTCTCATGAGTGATTCACTGAAGCCTTTCATCATCTGGTAGACAACCCTGAATATCAGCTGGAGTGCTGAAGCCTGATGTCTAAAATAAATTGGTGAAAATATCCTTCACTGGAGGATACAGTGATACTTTGAAGCATTAAAAATTCAGGCTTGTTTATGCACAAATGTCTCAAGGAATGGGATGGCAGATGTCTCTGGGCTGGAGAGGATGCCATCAGTCCTGGAGGATTCTGAGCAAGGAGCATGGCAGCTCACTGCCTATCTACTCCTTCACCCTTTAACCTCCCCTCCTGCTCCTTCTGAGGCTACAAGCATTATTTTTATTTCTGAATTCAGAAATTAGTGTGATGGCCAAGGTCGTAGCTAAATAAAGAAGCTCTACTCTTTTCAGCACTGATATTCATCTCCACCATCATCAAACCCAGGTGTACTGCTGCAGAGGAGAGCATTAATTGCCCCACTTTGCTGGTCAGCTAGAGAAGGAGGGAAAGGAAAATAGCAACATTACAGACCTCAGCTATCTTGTTCTTGAATCGTAGAGGGAGAGTCCACTGCTGACTAGTTCTTGGCTTCAGCTGCAGGTAAGTGTGGTGGAAGACCATTCACCTTCATTGTTAAATAACTGCTGCCTTCCAATAGAGGAATATAATTTTCTTTTTAGAAGAATTTTCTTTCTTAACAAACATGACATTAATAAAAATGTTTATAGGGTGGTTTTGTTTTGTTTTTTTTTTTTTGTAATGGTTCCCGGTTTTCCTTCTTGTCTTCTGGAATGAGCTAAGAAATAGATATATATATATATTATCCTCTGTACGTGATGTTTCTGTAGACCCAGAAAAAACTTTGGAAGTCCTGGATGGAAGGTTTTCATACACCAGAGGCATGATGTTATTATTTTAGTGGGCAGATCCTTTCTGTGACTTTTTTTTTTTTAATATGTTAGTGTTTTGTTACATATAGCAAAGCAATTTGCCATTCTGGGCTCTGCACTACAAAAGTAACAATGGAAACAATAACTGTCATCAGGCGTGACTATAGGCAGCCTCAGGAAAAAGAATGAAACAAAATAGTAATAGCACAGTCAAACAGGATAGAAATATGACTAATGAATGTAAAAGCTCCACCAGCAGCAGAGCACGTGGGATGTTCATTTCTATTTTAACTCTGCAGTATTGTTCTTTAGTTGCTGCTCAAATATAGTAAAAAAAACGTTGGAAGTTAAAAAGTATTTGCTTAAGGTAGTTATGAGTGGAAAGGCTGCTGAACGGTCTGGGTGGTGTGGGTTTGACAGTCAGGGCTTAACCCTTGCTGCTCCGCTGCCAAGCTGTGCTGTGGTAAAATGGTGGCAGCGGCTCACTCCCCACTTGAGAGCAGCTTGCTCTCCACTCCTTGGCCTCACTTATGCAAGTCCAGGACTCTAGCACTCCTTAGAGCAGCCTAGAGAGTGCTGCAAGAAGCAGGTATGTGTAAGAGCACGAGAGGCTTTAACTATGTCCTGTTCGCCTTAGATGCTCCCCTTCCACCAATGTTAAACTGTTCAAAAAGCAAAGACTTTGCTTTCGTGTCTGTGGATCACCTGAGTTTCCCCTTACATCAGGAAAATTCTTAAGAATCTCAGTAAAGCAGATGAAAGCTACTTTGTTTTGCAAAGCAGCTACAGTTATACTAAAGAATTTGGACTTTAGAGACAGTGAGCTCTTGAAGGTAACTGGTGAGTGCTGTGTGGAGGTAAGCAGTGGCAAGCCGTGCTCATGGGCCTATTCTGGAATTCAAAATACTGTCTGTAAGAACACAGACCCCCCCACACACACACACACCCCCCATTTTTGTTCTGTAGTGGTAACACAAGGAGAAGAGTTACCTTGTGTGCACTGTTGGATGCGACAGCATGAGCAGTCACGCTTGAATTGCCTCTAGGCCTGTGTCCTTAGCAGTAAAACTGATCTCATGAGGTACCAGCTAGGGAATGTTTGCTATTTGTGGGGTAGCATTATCTAGTAGGGTAGCGTGAGATCAATCTGTAAATACGCTTCTCCTCTAGCTTTCAAAAGCTGCTTCGTTAGTCATTTACACTTGGGATCACTGTAGCTCACATTGTCGTGGATTTGGGGATAATTGCTCAATAGTGAAGAGGTTTTAGCTGTGTGAATGACAGAAAACAATGCTGCTGTTTTTCTTATTCTTGCAGGTAACTCATCCAAATTTGGAAATCAAGGGCAGTGCTTTCCCAATAAGTGACTAGAGGACAGGGTCTTTGCTGTTGATTCTTGAGAATATTGTTGTGGAGTAGGGGCTAGTAATAGAAGGAAAAAAAGCCTCCAGACAGTATGAGGTGTATACTGTCTTGAAGTGGGTATTACATAAAAGCTAATTTGAAATGAACATTATTTCTGAAAAATTATGTAGAAAGTCTTTTAATGTTAATTTCCCAGAGGGGAAGACATCAGATGGCATATTAATTGCCATAATTTTTCTTCTTTCTCCTGATATAATTTGTGCTAGCCCCCACTGTTTTCAACACAGCATCAATCTTTTAGTCAATTCACAGCACTGTTTACTGCCAATGTTAACCAGATTTAAACCATCTAGTGAAGTATAAATCTGTAAACTGACTTAGTCTATAAATCCTGGTATTACATTTTTACTTTGAAAAGTATATAAGCATCCCTTTATTGTAACCATACTTGTACGTAGATACGATACCTTATTATTTTGCCATTCTGCATATACCTCAACAGATTTATTCCTGAGTCACCTTTGTATGGATGGACTCTCTCTCTTAAACAAATACACTGCAGATGCAAAATTTAGCCAGGCCATATGGTTGTATTTCAGAGAATGTTATTTCATTTCAGCCAAAGCCACACCACAGGATGTTTTAACAATGTACATGGTGTTCAGTAATGTTCTTTGGCAAAATTTAACTTATTAACACAGATGTACCCTAAGAAGATGCACTGCATTTAGTTCATGAGCTTGGATTTGCTTTTCTGCTTTGATTCTTTAGAGGAAGAGAGTTTCTCCCCACTCTCCCTCCCACTCCCTTCTGTGGGAAGATTTAGCTCACAAAATTTACCAATCTTTCAATCCCTGACAATCTTCCATGTCAACATCTGCATTTCTGCCTTGATGCAAGGTCCCTTGACTGGAGGTGGAATAGCAGACACATTCATCTCCATGTATAAGGGCTCCTGCAGAGCTATTGATACCACACACTTTTCAGTGCCTGGGGTGGAGTAACTGCCCACTCTTGTGTTTAGATGAGTGATCTAATACTGCACCTTTTAATGAAAATCTCTTCATGTTGATGACAATTAGGGACATCTTTCTGATGAAGCACTTTGCTCTTAAGAAATTCTAGAAAGTATTGAAAGATCCACCATAAGATGAAAAACATTGTGAATGGGAAGGTGGGATTTGGATGCTGTAACACACATTTTCAGAAGCTTCTCTTTTTTTGCAGGCAGTATAAACAATCTTGTAATTGTTTATTCATCTGTTGCCTGTTCTTCAGGAAAACGTAACATCCTCTGCATTAAAGCATTAGTCACCAAACATGGGCGGTCCTAAATCTTAACCATCTGAATTTCTTACAGAAGATGAAGTGTAGTGTGGGAGCGAAAGAAAACAGGAAGATCCCATGATGTAGAGAATAGAAAAAGCAATTTGATCATACTGCCTCTTACAAAGCAAGAAAAAATTTATAACTAATCCTTTATTATGTCACCTCTGAAATCTTCAAAGAATAACTGTTGCTTTTCCTTTTTTGAATGTCACTCTGAAGGAAGAAGGCTGGTTTGTTAGCTGAATCAATAAATAAACACGGATGAAAACTGCTTTTAACTTTATTGGAATTAAATGCAGCAAATCTCAAAACCCGTCATTTTTCTCAATAATTCATCCTGTAATTCTTATACACAGGTAAGGAAATGCAACTGTATGGATAAACCTTAACAGAAATAATATTTTAACTAGCTAATATTCTGTAATAAATGGATTTTTCTGATAAATTCCAAGGTATGTATGGCACAATTCTCCCCTCACCCCACTTTACTTGCTGAGCTAAACTGTTTTCATATTTGTCAGCCACTGTTTATCAAGCATTCTGCTTTTTCAATAAATCTCAAATGAGATAAAAATGTGTTTAACATTGTTGACATCAGACCCCTGAAACCAGCTGCAGAGTTGCTATTGTTTGGTTTCAATGCTCACTAAAATGAATTTCCTTTCTGTTGAATCCGAGGGATATGATGAGTGACAGGCCATCCTTTTTTTTCTTAATCACCCAGATCTGTGTGTTCCTCTTGATGCCTTGATAAGCAGTGCATATGTGTGTGAAAGGAAGGGAAACAGGAATTCCTTTCGGAAGGGTGACAACCTTAGTAAGACTGAAATGATTTCAAGGCAGATGTTCCTGGCAGAAATCAACTGAAAACTTGCATCTGAAAACTCGAACAGCTGCCAGCAAAGAGACTTACATTTATTTTGGCTCTTTTTCCAAACATTGATCTTGTTTAAGGGGGGAAAAAAAAAATCAAACAAAAGCTCTATAAAGAGCTAGTTTTGTGCCAAGTATATATCACACTGACAAGCTGCACCATGAAAAACAGGACTTGGCAACATAATTCCAACAAAATATCATCCCAGCAGCCATGTTGCTATTCTTTAGTTTAATATGTGAATGTTTCCATCTTAGAGAGCACCCCAGGGACAAACTCTTGCATTTAATTAAACATTTGTTGGTATTGTAATCAAAGTGGTAGAAGTGAGATAGAGAACCTTTCTCCCAGAAAAAAGAAAAAAAAAAAAAAAGCAGCAAGGAAAAAACCTCCCACTGTGTTTGCTGGTACATCTACAACTTGATTATGGAGTCTTTTCTCTTTTAGACATCCCAGAAACATGTCACACACTCCACTGATGCCCTTGGCCTCCTAACCAGCATATTGTTTTTGGCACAATCTTCCTCCTGTGATTCTGTCCAGCATCGGGTTCTCAAGGTTTCCCCCTTCCTCTCCTTGTACCGTGCTCCTGTCACACAGAGCACTACTACTCATTTACTTTAAGTCCTTGGGTGACAATAATTTAGAACAACTTGTAATGCTCCAAAGCTAAGGAGCAGTAGTAATGAATAAATGAGTTTGACAAGATGAGAAGCAACATGGTTTCATATCTCATGCCAGATGAGACCCTTCACATGGGCAGCTGCAAGTCTAGTGAAACACCACTGAAGTTAACGGGGCTACTCTGGGAATCCAGTAGTTTAGCTACTGAAGAGTTTAGCATGAAGTTCTGGGACAAAGCTGGATTTGAGAAGTGTTAGATAAGATGATTCAGCAATTACAAGAAAGTAACCTTTATCATAATGGTGTTGAAGAAATGCTAATGCAAAGAAGTGTCTAATTATTCAGAGAAGAAGTGAAGAAGTGTCTAGTTATTTGGGTTCCAACTTCTGGTAAAAGATGGGAGTAAGGAGGAAGTAAAGTCTTGTAACACAGTAGGAAGATCACTAAATATGAGCTCTGGTACATTCAAGTGGAAAGCAAGGCTGGAGTCCAAGGAGATATCCTGTCTACTGCCTCTGGTTAAAAGCAGAACTGTTTTTCTAAGATTCTAGTATTATAACATGATGGAAAAAGTAACTGAAGTAATTGAAACTTGAATCCTGACGTGGTTTTATAAAATCTAAAAAATACCACCAAAAACTAAAGGGCAATAAAAAATAATGTTAAATCTATGACTGGAAAGGGAAAGGGCTGAAGTAGTTTGAATTGAATTAAATCCACTTACTCATGGAGTCAAATGGCAGGATAAGCACACCATTTTCTCATTTTCCCTGTTTCTTACTTATATCCACCTTTGCTCTCCTCTTCCTTCCAATGGATAATTTATTACAAGCATATCATATGGCCTTAGCAGGCTTCCCTCAAAGTGACTACCAGCCAGCCCAAATTCTCAAATCACTAAAACTAGTCAAATCACTCTCTTACCCTTTCTACCATCATTTTCTGGAGCCTTAACAATAAGACAATAATGATCAGTGCTCTGTGAGATATATTTGTCCTCTGGCTCTCCCCCCAGAACCCTGTCTACCCACTGAAATAGCCAAGAGGACTGACATGTGGCATAATGTTTTGGTCACTAGTCAGCTCTATGCTGGGAATTCTGAACTGATGTGAAGGTTGCCCATAGCAGGCAGATTTAGGCTAACATCTGATGTTCAGTGCTTAAGAAATCTGATAGAGTAATATTTACTTCTCAATTCCAGAAGTCATTATTGTGCGTTTTCTGGAAGAGCAAATTCCTGCCTGTTCCCCTCTCTTCCCCAAGGAAACCGCTTAATCAGATCATCTGAACCATTGCACAGAAGCAGCGCTCAATAAAAACTGTTAGAAAAGATATTTTAAAAAATCCCAATTTTTAAAAAGATTGAAAAAAACAATCCCAACACCCAGAACAGTTTTTCCCAGCCCTTCTTCATCTCTACCTGTGCATTCTTTAAGCAGCTTACATTTTACATACACACATAGATGAGGTTCTCCCTATGGGTTCAATCATCAGAGGAATCTGAAGAGAAGACTCTTCTGGCCAGATTTTCTTGCCCAGGTAACATGTTCTCAACTGGGAATTTTAGTTCCCTAACACAACAGTGTGACAGCAAATGGAATTCTCTGTACAACATTTATATTTCTCCTATACTGGTGAAACCAGCCATTGTGAAATACTGTGGACAGCAGTCAGGATTTCAGCATCGGGACCCTGACTCTTTATCTCTGTTTCCATTTTTCAAGTACAGATTATAAAGTAGCAAGTACAGTTTCAGATTATAAAGTAGCTTTCCGCACCACCAAAATTTGATATACAAGCAATAAAAATAGATTTACAGATACATAAAATGCAGAAAACAAGCAGTATTTGCAGAATTGCAAATGCCACAGTTCCACAAACATAACATCCAACATGGTGAAATTGCAGTCTCCGGAATACAGCCCAAAGGATGGCCTGTTCATGACCCTTCTTCACAGCAGCAATAGACCTGCAAGGTCTGCCTTGCACAGGCCAGCCTTGGATTGATCTATATGGGGTATGATCAACTGCTCAGGAACTACATAGTCTTCCTCAAAAGCTTTGTTTGATGAAGGAGACCAGCTGCTCTTCCCTGGCAGTAGGTACTGTTTCAGTGAATCATGTCACATGTGCTGAACTGGTGTATCCTGGAGTTTTGTTTAGCCGTTTGTTCAGTAATTTTTATCCATTTATGTGAAGGTCATGAGACATTGGAGTCTTATTTACCTGCACAGTAGGTATCTCTATCAGCGCAGGTTATCCAGACTTGTTATAGCCACTGGAGAGGAGTTTATACAAGACCTCTAACTTGGGATGAGATCTCCAATGTGCTGGGATTGCTTGCTTTGTCCACTGATTATCAACAACCATTAAGTAGAACACCAAACTAGGATACGAACAACTTTAGACAGTCAGATGAATCCCATGTCAGGAAACCTCTTTTTTGTTTAAGGATGAACATTGAAACCTTCACCCACTTCTCATGCTAAATGTCCACTGAAATCAAGGCTTTATCACTTTAGATGTGGCATCAGCAGCTGGGAGGACAAAGGGAAGTGCAATTTGTCTGTGTCTGCCCATTCCAGTGTATAAACTGGGATGCTTTTTAGAGTTTGGAGGGAAAGAGGGAAAGTATCTCTTTATTTGGGACTTGCTAGCACTGGTGTAATAAAAGCAGTTGTATCCACATGATCAAGACCCATGTGGTCAAGGAACAATGACTGGGAAAAGTGATATTTGGTCAAGGGACAGTAATTGGGCAAGTTGATATTTGCGAGCCATCGTTTTACCAGACAATGATCAGTGTGTCTGAGAAGGTGGTTGCATTGTGATTGTAGGGGAAATCATGTAAGCCACTGAAGTGTGGAAATTGCTGTCAGATCCAGCTTCTTTGCTGTCCATTCCCTGTGGAGGAAATCCTAGGTCACTTCTGCACGTTTATTAAATCGGTGGGTGGGTGGATGGGAGGGGACAATTTGTTATGATACATAAGCATCCACATGGAGAAGAGGCTTGCCAAGTTCCTGCAGAGGCCAAAGTGACCAGGAAACAGACAGCAAGAGTGACGTAGGGGAAACTTGGTGGAGTTGCACAAGCAGAACACTTTGTGAGGAACAGCAAAAGGCCAAAGTTAGCAAGCAGAAGGCTCTTTTGTGTGCCAGGGTGCAGCTTTTTTTTTCCCTTCAGCAAATTCACAGTGATAACAGTAGCAGACAATATGATTTACCTCTGCATCTCCTAAAGACAACAAAAGAGTATTTTCTGGTTTACAATTGGTTATCCTGTTTTAAGAAAAAGAGTGTGTTTCCTCTTTCTCATGCAGACCCTGCAGCTGAAGCTTCCTTTGCTATCACTGAGTGCAATCTGTTTGGATATTATGTTAAAATGTATTAAATTCAGTGAAGATAGTAACCAGAGCACCCCAACCTTGTGACAACAGTCAAAGTCCTAATGGGGCAGATGTGGCAGGGGGCCATGGCCCTGGACCAGGACAGTGTGACTCGGCAATGTCCCTGGCAAAGTCTTTGGGTAGTGTAGAGCTGAAGGGAACAACAGCAGAACACTGCAGGTTCCCAGCTTGGAGAGAACATGGCACCTCTTCCCTTCTGCTGTGCTGTAGGGAACAGAGAGAGTTTCATGAATACTTCATTTGAATAAAAAATTTGCCACTTATTAAGTAACACTGGAACTAATCCACAATCTTTAAGATCTTTAAGATTTTCTAAACCTGCTCTGCTGTAAAGCCTCTTTCAAAATTTGCAGCATTTTGGCTTTGAGCAGACCTTCAGCTTTTAAAAAGTGTAAGAGTTTCCAGTTAAATACTGCTCGTGGAAACCAACATAGAATTGTATTTTGGACACACAGGTACACAGTTTTATTATCTTCTTCAGAGGGTGCCACACAAGATATTGTAGAGTGAATTAGCAGGATCTACTTAAACAGTTTGCATCCAGGCCTTCATTGTAATCTGAAATCTGTCTTGCTTACAGGTTCTCTCCTATTCTTTGGTAAGAAGGTGAGGAATCCTGGTGCTTTCACACTGTTAAAAAGAACTCTGGGACATGAGAGAAGGAAGAGCAGTTTAATGTGCCTTTAGGAATTCTCATAAAAGTTTGGTACAGGGGGAAATAATGTACTTCTAAATTTCAAAGGGCGCAGTCCTTGATACAGGAATTTAAAAGTTTTTCTGTGCTTAACTATATTATTATTGTTTTCTCTTAACCTGGAATTTACCCATGCATGGCTCCACTAAACAAGTTTCTTTTCTTTTTGAAAACTGATTCATTTATTGAATTAGATCTACATTCTTAACATTTTTTTAAATTTGTACTTTTTATTATTTCCCCAATACTATATTTTCTTTCTTGTCTGATTCATTAAGTCTAATATTTGCAATCTTGTTCTTAAAAGAAAAAAAAAGAAAAACATACCTGTCACTGTGGAAACCAATATTTCAAAAATCCAGATACCAAAAGTTGTGCCGCCATACTTCGTGTCTGGTTTGTTCTTATATTTAAAGTGTATAAGAAGGCCAACTGGATCTAACTTAGCTGTGAACTACAACATTTTCCTACAAGATCTCCAGTTATGCTGGCACCAGAAAGGATGACATAAATGCTGTAGTGTGCCATGTAAATCATAGCAAGCATACGTATTTCTGTGCTGCTGATGTTCAGGTTGGAGGGAAAAATAACCTGGTGGGTTTTCTGCATTCTATTTTGTTGGTTAAGTCAGTAACTTTGTATCTATACACATGCATATATATGCAAGTATTCCTGATGACCAACAGGGAACTCTGTGTCACCTGCTCTGTCCTGCTTTCACCCGTACTGTGGAAGGATCATTAAAGACCTGAACAGACTGGACCGATGGGCTGAGACCAATGGGATGAAGTTTAACAAGGCCAAGTGTAGAGTGCTACACATGGGACGTAATAACCCCATGCAGCTCTACAGGCTTGGGGGAGACTGGCTGGAGAGCTGTCAGGCAGAGAAGGACCTGGGGGTGTTGGTTGACTGCAGACTGAATATGAGTCGGCAGTGTGCCCAGGCAGCCAGAAAGGTCAATGGCATCTTGGCTTGTATCAAAAACAGTGTGGCCAGTAGGTCTAGGGAGGTGATTGTGCCCCTGTACTCGGCATAGGTGAGGCCACACCTCGAGTACTGTGTCCAGTTCTGGGCTCCTCACCATAAGAAGGACATGGAGGTCCTGGAGCGAGTCCAGAGAAGGGCAACCAGGCTGGTGAAGGGGCTGGAGGTCAAATCCTATGAGGAGCGGCTGAGGGAGCTGGGGCTGTTTAGCCTAGAGAAGAGGAGGCTGAGGGGAGACCTTATCACCACCTACAACTACCTGAAGGGAGGTTATAGAGAGGTAGGTGATGGTCTCTTCAGCCAGGTGGCAGGTGATAGGACAAGGGGGAATGGCATGGAGCTGTGCCAGGGCAGGTTTAGATTGGATGTTAGAAAAAAATTTTTTACTGAAAGAGTTGTGAGAGCCTGGAACAGGCTGCCCAGGGAGGGGGTTGAGTCACCTTCCCTGGATGTGTTTAAAAAAGGGTAGATGAGGTACTTAGGGATATGGTTTAGCATAGGACAGGAACAGTTGGACTCAATGATCTTAAAGGTCTTTTCCAACCTTGTGATTCTGTGATTCTATTTCACATGCCATTGTTTATGTTCAAATGCTAGTTTAATTTGGGTAGTGTAACACTTCTAGAAATGCATGCACTTTTGATTTGAAGATATGAAGGCAATCACAGCATTTTGGAATAACTTGAGTTGGAATGGACTTTTGGCAGTTGTCTTGGCCAACCTACTGTCCAAAGCAGGAATAACTTCCAAGTCAGGTCAAGTTACAGACGACTTTTTTGGTTGAGTTTCAGGGCAGCCTGCTCTAGTATTTGAACACCTGCTCTAAGATGAAATGTTTCCATATGTCAAATGAGAATTTATCTTGCTGCAATTTGTTTATCTCTTCTTTTTGGCTAATCTGCATTAAAGGACATTAACCCTTGCTGTATACTTGTGCCATATTTCTTTTTTTTTTTCCCTCTCTTTAACTTCTGTTCACTGGTGCTAGTTATATTGCTTAGATGTATCTCAGCTGCATCAGTAGAATAGAAAGGTTTTCTTGCAGCCACAATTCTTCCTTCATGAAGGCAACTGAGAACACTGTATGGAGAAGGAAATGGATCAAGGTCTTCAAAGGTCTATCTATATAGAGAGATCCTTAAGGATAGCTTCCTCACACATAATTCTCACACACATGCAGCCTGATTCTTGAATATGTACATCATAATCTTGCTCATATTTAACTTTTTGCTACACAAAGTCCTAGGGGTTGCACAACAAAGCATATTCTCCTTTCTTTTTCCCCTGGGTATTTGCAAAAATTGGAAATGTGATCCCTAGATATGAATGTGACAGGTAAATGGATATTTGTGTGTAGGAGCTGTTCTGTTCCATCTCTTCATCTCCTGTTTTCCCTTCCTCAGCATGCTGCTTCTGAATCCTTCCACTCTTGAATCTGAAAAAGAATTATTTAAGACAGAAAAGGGTGAACTCATATTTTTTCATCAGAGACTACCTCATGGTATTAAGAGATACTCTGGATACTTTGGTAACTTTATTTTTTTATTTATAAAATCAGGGATATTTCAACTTCTACAAAAAACAGAAATCCCCCAAATATTTCTTTGCAAATTGTCTTATAACACTGTATTTGAAAATATCCATAGGAAATCCTTTCTTTTTTTCCCCCAGCTTTATCAAGGATCTCTCTCCTTAAGAATTTAGTACATTGCACTAAAATAATTTTTGTAAAATCTGGCAGAACAGCATGAAAAAAATTAGAAAGAAAGTTATTTCTTGAGCAACTGAAGCAGTGTTTCAGAAATGCTAGGGCTTATTTCAACTTGTCCCTTACAAAAGTATTCTGTGAAGATGATGGCATTGCCAATGCGTTCTTGTGTCAGTCATTCCAAAGAGGAGAGTGTTTAATTCCACCAGATTTCTTTGCTACCATGAAGCTGTTGCACGGAGCATCTTAATCTCCTCCTCACAGTCATCTGCAACAGAAGGAAACACATGAAAATGTCTACAGGGTGACAGATACTGGAAAGTATGATGCACAATTCTGTGGTGTTCAATTGAAACTCTGTTTATGAAAAGGATGCAGAATATTTTAGCCAAATATCATAAGCAACATAGAAATTACAGCCCCTGGGTAGCACCTTTCCAGGTTTCTGCATTGGAATCACGGGCTTCATAAATTAAGACCAAACCTGTCCAAGGGATCAAGAATACTAATAAGTTTAATTCAAGGAACTAGAAGTTACAGGTCCTTATTACCCTAGATATGAACCAAACATCAGTCCTGAAGCCCACTAAATGTTCTGTTTTTGATCTAGCAACATGTTTAGCTTAGGAAAAACAAGAAAGACTTCCTAAGAAAGTCAAGAAACTGATTACCTTCTTGAAGAGGTAATACTCACAGTATGTGACTGATATAAATACCACAGATAATCTCAGAAATAAATACCACAGATAATCTCAGAACAGCATATGGGGGATGGAAATTGTGAGGCTTACTCATTAGCAAGGAGTGGACAGACATGAAATGACAGTACACCAAGTAATGCAGAATTCAGAGTCCATTTCAGTAGGATTTTATTTCTCAGTTGTAGGTGGTGTGCACAGCTTACATATCTTTAACTTCACACTTCCTTCACAGAATTTTTTCGTGCTGGAGAACCAATTTGGAATGATTATTTACTTTCTATTTTTGTGGTAGAGGGGAGGAAATAAACACTAAAGGTTTAGCCTTCTACAGCAATGAAACTAAGGCAGACCGAGTTGTTACATCATTGTGGGAAACTTTTAAAATAAATTCTCTAAACCAGTCATGCATCAGAGTGTAGGGTTTGAAATTTGGCAAGTGCAGGTTGCAAGGTATAGTACCATTCCCCTCTTGGTTTACCTACCTAAGCTTGGACAATACAAATTTTGCAGATGCACGCCAGAGGTTGAGAGACCCACGCCATGCAGTGCAATACCCCACAGCCAGTGCAAAATGAGCTGTCAAGCTGTCAGCATACTAAAACCTGCCTGCTCTAGTGGTGCAAAGTTCTTTACCCTTCACTCAAAGCAGCGTGACTTGGCTGTCGTTTACCATTGCAAAAATCCTGAGGAATCCTCTATCAGAGTTAGTAGGAATGTAAGCCACTATAATTTGTACAAACCATGCCTGGTCTTGTATGTATTACAGGAAAGTTTGGGTAAAAGGGACACCTGTTAGGACCTGTTAGTGTGGTGCCTGCAGCTATGTGGGTTGTTGTAGACCAAAGAAAATCTTTGGCAAAGCAATTGCTAAACAAATATTTGATATTATGGATTCAAAGATTAGTTTTCTGCAGCTTAATATTGTAATTCACAGAACTTGGGAAGGTTACTTATTACAGAGCAAGTAGGCTAATGCATTTCAGTGAAAGGGGTAAATACGTGCATGCGTCTACACAAAAGACCACAGCTAAGGCTATATAAGGTATATATGAAAATAAAAAATAAATGTTGCAGTCAGTGTAAACAGAGTTTCATTTTAACTATGTGTAAAGAAGGAACATTAGAGAGCACAGGTTTCTCTGGAGCAGCTGGCAGACTTGTTCATATCTCTTGTGTGATATCTTGAGGATGCTGTTTGCTGACTTTTGCCTGTCCTCCCTACCTCTCAGTGTTTCTTTGAGGCTTTGCTTTTTTTGTTTTAACCTGCCAGCTAAAGGAAAATGTATAACAACAGCTGTCACTACTGAAATGTCCCCTTTGCAACAGCTCTACCAAGTCAGAAAAAGAGGTAGAGGGTGGAGGAGGTTTTTGAAAGCAACAAAGGGGCTTTGTACTGAGTGGGAGTTGTCTGATTAATTTTCACTCCTGGCTCTGTCAAACTCCCTCTACTCAACAAATCCCGTGCATGCATGTACATATACTTATGTGTATATGTTAACATATTTACATTTACATTTATATTTATATAATCTTGGTGCTTAAAAAATAAAATCACAGTCTAAAAACCTGGATCTCCTTTTTTTTTCTTTTTAAATTTTCTACTCACTGCAGTGGTATCATCATTCAAGTAAAGAGCTTAGGCTCAAGCGCACATTCTGAAAGAACATTAGAACCATAGATTCACAGAACCCTAAAATCTTTTAGGTTCAAAAAATCCTTTTAAGATCAAGTCCAACTATTAACCTAACACTGCCAAGTCCACTGTTAAACCATCTCCCTAAGCATCATGTCTACATGCCTTTTAAATACCTCCAGGGATGGTGACTCAAGCGCTTCCCTGGGCAGCCTGTTCCAGTGCTTGACAACCTTTTGGTGAAGAATTTTTTTCCTAATATTCAATCTAAACCTGGGTATTTTATCTTTTGTATTTGTGTGGCTAGTATAATGGGTTTAGTTCCTGCCACTGTGTGTTTGAAAACGCATTTTGTTCCCGTGCAGTACACTGGACTGGAAGAAGTGGCAGGAAGCATAACGCAGTTGCAGAAACCAGCAGAGTAGCTGTTTCTGAGAAAGGACAGTGGTCTTGACAGGCAGGCACCTAAATCAAATGAGATCACAGAAAACAAATAAAAGCAAAGTAAATTCTGCTCAGGGCAGGACTGAAACAGAGACAAGCATGAGATTTTTTTTAATCACTTGCTGCTGTCAAGATGCAAGATTAAAGACATGAGGAAATTTTATTTATAAATACCTGGCTTGTTGGTGTAGTAAGGGTCCTTGTATGGAAGAACTTTGTGTGGCACACAAATGGGAATATGGTATTTAAGAGATAAGGCTTAATCTCAGTTCCTGACAAATGAGGTTCATTTTTCATAAGGTTCCCTCCATAGTCACTGGAGAGACAGAGACTGGGCTTTTGAAGAGAAACAGAGCACTCCGACCTTGTCTGCATCTCTTTGGACAGACACACTTTGTAAGTCTTTGTTTCTCTCTCTCTTTGTTGGTTTGGGTTTGGTTTTTTTTTCCCCTCATCTGTAGACACATCTTAGTCAGTCAGCTCTAACAAGAAGCCTTTCTGAAAATAAAGTAGTTACCTGTGATGACACCTACTCATACAGGACCAACTTCTTCAATCTGCCTTTTTTTTATTTTTAAGATAATGAGGGAGAGGAATAAGAACAAATCTTACGAATTTGTAGTTATTCAGGGTTGGTTTTTTTTTCAGGCATGTCAATTTTATGAAAGACTTCAAATTTATTGCAAAATTTTCCTCTTAGAGACAATGCCTTGGGCCAAATTATGGTTTTCCTCCATCCACAGTCAGATCTTTCTCTAGTCAGTCTCTGCACACCAGCTGACTGATGAGCAGCAACCCATGCAAATGTCATCACCCTGACATTTTTTCCACTCTTTACCAGTGTTGTCTAATAGTGAAAATGTCACCAGTTTTCTTGAGATGTCCCACTTTCATGTCACGTGTCTTTCTGAACAGACATGCCTGCATTCCTTCCTCTGATGAAAGGCTTTCACCTCTCCCTCTTGGGACTTTCCCATTATTCCCTTTCCATATGTAAGAATGGCAAGATATCTTCAGCAGAGAGCCTAAAATCAGGAAATGTATAGTTTAGTATAGACATAAATAGCAGAAGGGATATTTGCGCTACATATCAGTGTACTAAAATGATAAGAAAGGAAACCAATTAAAATTGGAATATACAATAACACCTTATCATCAGAATGTATTCTATACTTTTAGGACTTCAAAAAGCATTTTTGAGTCTTTCAAGTTGTTGATCCTCTTCTTCTTTTTCTAGTTTTAGTCTTATCCTGATCCTAGTCCTGATTTTCTGAGAGTTTCATAGAGGTGTTGATATTCTACTATAATGTACTGCATCACAGAGTACATTACATAGAAATAATATATGACTCTGACTGTGACAAAACCTCTAGTGAGATAATGAATTCATAGCATGAGAGGCAAAGGCCAAGAAGAAAAATATAAAGGAGGTTGCTTGTCTGTAGATTTTAAGGTATGGCAAAAAACCAATCAGTGGTTGATATTGCATGTTATGATGTTGATAAGGCATGAGAAATAAACATGATCTCAGCATGTATGAAATTGAGATGAAGTAATGTAAATGTATGGTCTAGGCATATTCCTGTTTTAGAATGACGTCAGCTTCTGCAAAACACATAATATCAACATGTACTGTTTTATATTACAGGTATCTCTGCAGTCCTACATCTGACAGAAATCTTGAATAGAGAATATTTCTTCCTCAGCACTGTGGAAACATTTGTGGAGGTGTTCTGGGAATTCCTAGGTAACTGGGACTGCTCTATGTATTTATTTATAATTTGATCATACAAAAGCCATCTCGTTATATCAGAAAGCTAATTAGATATGTTGTTTTAACATGTGCAACACTACACAACCCAGTGGTGAAATATGTAGTGGGAGGGAGATTGCGTTCCCACATGCTTTCTTCTTGAAGGTTGCAGCAGTAGTGTTGCTGTTCCTGTGACTATAGAGAAGCAGAATGTAAAGTCCTTTGAGATTTGCACACCTTTCATTTTTCTGGCTTATGAAAAAGTAGTAGGCTTTCTGTATATGATTCTAAATGGTTCTTTACCTTTCTTTTGAATTACTCCTCTCTGTGTGTCTCCTTTATACTGCTGCCTATAAATTAGAAATTATTTAACTCCCAGGTGGTGTACTGTCAACTTTTTCCCTTGTTGAACAATGCATTTTGATAGTTACAGACCTTGAACAGCAGAACAAGCTAACAGTTAGGCTGCAGGTGTGCTTCAGTGACTAAAGATCAGCAGAAAAGCCAAATGTTGGTTGGCTCGTATACTTCCTCTCTGAACAGAAAATGGGAAATCATCCAACACATCACATTTTCCTTAAAGGAAACTAGTCATAGGAACAGGAAGGCTGTGTCAATAAAAAAGGTACAGCTAAGCATTTCATGATTGCATTTTAGCCTCTAAATATTGTCCCAAGGCTAAATCATATATGTGTGTTTGATAGGCATACGTATCTTAAACAGTTGGTGCTGTCTAGCAAAACCCCTTAAAAAACTGATCCAAAACCCAAGCCCCAATTTACTGACTTTTATGACAAGTCCACTGTAAAAAAGAGAGATTGCTGTAAAGCTGTAAAACTCAGGGTTGATTTATATCTAGTCAGGCTCAAATTCCATTTGGTAAGACACATCATTGCTTTATATCATACTCTACTGTGGTGTTGTGTAAGAAAATCGCATTACCCCTGCATATGAGGAGGGGCCATGTAGCTCCTCATCTTCCATCTGACTGGCTGACTGGAAAGGTCAGTTGCTCTGGGAAAGTTCTTATCTCACTAGTTGGGTTTGCCTAAGTTGCGTCAGTATTAATTGTTTATTAAAGCAGTTTATGAAGAAGGTTAAAGATGGTTACCTACTATGAAAAAAAATGGACAGGGCTTGTTCACAAATATTTTTACTTCAGCCTGACAGCCCAGTTTTGAAAAGCTGCCTCCTGATTCTCTCTGTGATTTTTCGACTGAAAATGTGCTGAGGTAGACGTGATGTCATTTACACATTTAATTACATTGCTGCCTTGGCACATCAGATTGCAACTATATAAAAGACATCATTTTCACCCACAAACATCTGAAAGTGGCACCTTCTTTTTTTTCTTAACTGGAAAATACTAAGCTGATTTTCAGACACCTTTTAAGAGTATCTCCTCTCTGCACAGAGTGTAAAAATACCTTCCCAAGCTCTATATCCCTCAAATGAGAAACTAGAGACAATTTACTTTTAAAAATACACAATAGTGTCCGATTAGCAGAAATTAAAAAAAAACCCCAACTTTCTATGCTAAGATGATGCCCTTACTTCCAGTTGCCTCAACCTCCTGTGGGGTATAGGAGGAGGAGAATGGATGTCTAGATGTAATAACACTACTTGATGTATGGCACCCAGATGCTTACAGGAAGGGGAAGGAAACATTTTAGGAACCTCTGTAAACACATATGCAGGCTTTTTCGAATACTGTGGCATTTTTCATTTTGTTACAGAGGGGTGGGAAATATGATCAGGAGGGGCTGCAACTGCAGTATGGGTTACCATAGCTTGGGGAATGGTAGGTGGGGAAAGGACTACTTGGCTAGCCTCTGAGTCATCACATGTGCATTGCACTGTTCCCATTAACAGGCTGGGGTGGGCTGAAGTGTCCCTTGGTCCTTTTGGATCCCCCTTCATTCACCCTTATTCCTACCCATAGGGATGTTACTGTTGTTTCCATCACTGCGATAGAAAGCAGCACACAAGCCATTCAGTAAGTGCTGCACTTGTTGACCTTCTTGTGAACACAGGTAGGTCAAGATATTTAACCTGGATATGTTTGGAAGAGGCATTGTCTTTCAGTAATCAGCGCAGAGCTGTCAGTGTTCCATGGTCAAAAGGTAAAATTAGAGCATTTTTTAAAAGGTCATTCTGCTGCTGCAGTCAGTCTGTTTTCATGATTGAGCTGGACAACTGCACTGTTTCTGTGGCACCATAACCTGTAACTTTAAAAATACACTCAGATGAACTTTGCCACTTACAGTCTCTGAATAACTGTCACACACTGTCCTAAAATCACCAACATCTTTATCTCCTCACAGCCAAGCTAAGGAAAATGCAACACTGTTCCCTAGCTAAACAGAAGCAGGGAAATGGTGTATGCAAAACTATACTTCATGTGTGGGCAGATTACCAGGTGTCCTTCAGCTTCCATGGGAGGAAGGAGGAAGAGTCCCTTTGTGTGTTAATTTATCACAAAAGATGAAAGAGTGCTGTTATTTTATCACAAAAGAACAAGACATCTGTGTAAAACAGTTAATCAAATTACCCTGTCTGGTGCAGGCTCATATCATTACAGCTGTCTTACATGTGCAGAAAAGTACTATTTTTTTCTTGAAAACACAGCTCTTGAGGTATTAAGCATGCAGAGTCACACCACTGATTGTAAATAACTGTGCTATAGCAGGACCAATATCCCTTTCTTACCTCATATGAATTTCTTATGAGAAAAAAGGATCAAAGGCCTCAGCAATGTTCATCGCCTCTGCCAACAAACTGTATGGTGAAGTCACAGACCATGCTTCTATCTTTTTGGTGGGGTAAGGTCAGTTAGTCCAGTCTTTGTTGTCTCTTCACAGGTCTTTCGTCTGTATAAACAACGTGTCTTACCATCACTTTCACTTAGGGTGAGTTATCTTGGACTACCTGGGAGCTGCTTTGGGTAAAGCCACTGGTAAGCAGCTGTGTAATTTTACAGTAATCCAATAACCTTCCTGTGGCTGCATTGCCTGGGATGTGATTCCTGTCAAAGATGACATTCCTGGTGGGCTGAGAGATCCCAATGGGTTGAGACCTAGATAACTATAGCAATGACATAGAATAGTAATTTTTCTTTTATTTTCTTTTTTTTTTCCTATTGGGGCAGTGAACAGATTGGCAATTAATATATTTAGATTTATTGAAACCCAGTGAGAGTTATTTTGAATTATGTTATTAAGCCCATGATTCTACGCAAAGTGTCAGGAGGGAAAAATCAGACACTGATTAAAAAGGATAAACCCAGAAGAATCACAGTTCATGCCCAAGAGGTTGAAAAGCTGTAAGCTATTTTATATTTTGGACTAAATCAATCTGTAGCTTACTTGGACTTTTTAATAGGAATAGGCTGAATGCCAGTTGCTGAAGCTGCTACCAAAATTTTGTTCATTCTTTCTCAAAAACAGGAATATATTATTATGTGTTTTTAACTGGGAAGAAGTTAATATCTAGTATTATGATGCATGCTTTTTAAATATTAGCTTCACGCATGTAGAATTTCCACTACTTCACAAAGAAATGACAGAATTTTATATATCATTCAATTATTTTCCTTCCATGACAGAAAATATAGTTTAAATGGTCTCAACTCCTGATTAACATTTGACAATATTTTCAAAAACAATTTCTGACAATTGTAGCTCCTGGGCAAAAAGGGAAAGTTTTATAAAAAATAATAATAGAATATAAATATATGTTAAATAATTGTAGTTTTGCATGGCTGGGTTCTGTTGGAGAAGGGGGGACTGCAGGGGTGGCTTCTGTAAGAAGCAGCCAGAAGCTCTCTGCAGGCCCCACAGAGCAAACACCAGCCAGCAAAAGGCCCGAGTCATCACTGACCAAGGCTGAGCCCATCAGTGATGGTCACAGTGCCTCTGGAAATCAAATTTAGGAGGAAAAAAAACTTTAGCAGCTGCTTTTTGCCACTCATTACCTGACTCTGGTGTCACTGAGTATGCAGTGTAGTATAATAAATTAGAGACTTTCCTTTCCTTTATTCTGTGTTGAGTCTGTTCTGCCCGTGACACTGATTGTGGAATGATCTCTCCCTGTCCTTATCTCGACTCCTAAGCCTCTTAATATATATTTTCTCCCCTGTCCAGCTGAAAAGGGGAGTGATAGAGTGGCTTTGGTGGGCGTCTGGCCTCAGCCAGGGTCAAACCACCATAAGCATTTAAACTGTACTTTGAAACATCACAGTGTTATAACAACATATATTCCCTTGCTTTGTACCCTTCAAATACAAAGGGAGAATGGCAAATGTAAATGAAGAAGCAAGAACAAATCTGCTTTTCAGATTTTGTATTGTATTTCTAGTGAAATCAAGCAGGAGAATACAGGAAGGTTCCATCAAACAATTTTCTTGCTTAGAATCCTAATTCAAGGCTATAACTTTTTCTGTCTAAAATGAAGTAAACATATCTGCAAAACCAGAAACTGTACAAATTCATGGAATAAAAATTGTTTAGGAAGTGTTCCCTGAAGAAGAAAAGACTTTGGACAACAACTTATAGACTCTCCAACTTTAATATCAGATCTTCAGGTGTTTAAAGTCTAACCTTAGCTGTAGAAGATGAGTAAAGGAAAGGTAGCACCAATATGCCAAGTGCTACAACTGTCTACGTGACCGACATTTCACAGGTCAGTAATGATAGTATTTATTAAGAATTAAGACATCCTATTCTCCTGTGTGCATGCAATGCCAGCCACTCTTTTTATTAGTCCTTTGTTAAAGAAACCTCTACTGCAGTTTTGCTTTCCCAGAGCCTGGAGAATAATTAAATAAGATCCTCAATCTCTCTTTTCTAAGTGGCAGAGTGTCACTGGGGCATTGAAGCTGTGTTTGTACACATAAGGTTTCGTTTCAGAAATAACAGCCTGCTCATTACTTCCAAAAGTCTGAGTATGCCTGGCCTAAGCTCCCCTAGATATCCGCTTTGGTGCACAAAGCAGTGAAGATTTCTGTGTCATTACAGCTGTAGAGCAAATTGAGCTTTTGAGAGGCAAACTTTCCAGTTTTGTATGCTTCTTAGTTGTGTTTCTGGATTCTACTAAAATTGGGACAAGTGAGAGCTGAAGCATTGCATGGAAACCTGATAAAGTCCACAGAGAGTCCACCAGCTTGTTCCTCTAGCTCCTTGCCTTTCAGCAGTGGCTTCTTTTGAATGTGTGTGAGGCTTAAGCGATGTTCAGAAAGGGCTAGAATTGGCATCTTCCATTCACCCTACTACCAGATATGTGATGCGTACCAGCTGATACTTGCCCAAGCTGGATCATGGCAATTCCACCAGGCTGTGAAAGTCGGATATTTACACAACAGTTACTTCCACATACTTGCCCAGAGGAATGCAGAACCTTTTTTGGCTTATGCGTTTGTCGAGTGTGCCTGAACACATCCATGTGTCAATATGCTCTGAACCAAGTCTCTTTAGGCAGAATCAAATGCCTGAAAACTTCAGAAAATAAATGTTTCAGTCTTGAGTTCCCTTAGAACTAAGACAAATGTAATAATGACTGATGTTCACTAATTGTTTTGAGGTGCTTGAATGCTGGAGATAATGAGAAACAATCCCACTATGGTAGTTATTAGAGAGGATAAGAAGATTCTTCTCTCATAGACCTCACATTTTCGGTGTGCACATAGCAAGATAGCTACCAACAAATTACACATGCCACAGTTAAAAGCATCAGGGTAAGAAGCTCTATCAAAATGCAAAATATGATCATTGCTTTGAGGTTGTGTGACTTACAACATTAAAAGCAAAACATATTGGTTTTCTATGAGTCAAAAATTAATTTGTGTTTTGAATGAATCATTGCCCTCATGATGACAAAAGGCATTGGTATTGTATTCTGTTTACAGCTTTTATTCTTTTATTCTGTTTCCTTGGCACTGAGAATAACAGAAGGTTCCACAGGCAGAACAAAAGTTTTAAAAATAATCAGCATTCATGTTTGTTTGGCCTCTGATTCTTTTCTAGATAATCCTTCATATAATAACAACAATCTATGTGATTTATTTGTAAAAACTTAGATGTGTACTGTATTTCTCTGTCATGCAAAGAGTATTTACCTGTGTTTAGATAATTATGCAAATATTCTTACACAGATAATTCTTTAAGATCTGAGAAATCTATATAAATTTGGAATTTAATTTTGTACTTAAGAACTTGAGTACCTTTTTTATCTTATAAATCATTCTTTGCATTTTTTAATTCACTTGTCCTGTGCTATGGAAAAAGACCAAGATAATATGAGGAGTATTATGCTAGCAGATGAAAACAGATGTGAAAGTGATAAATTTCTTAATTTGATAAGATGTATATTCAGCATTATTTGGACAAGGCATTATTTTGTGTACATACTTTCTTAGTAGGAGTTCCCAGAAGTGAAAGACTCCAGAAGTGAATATTGTAAGAATTGGGGATGTTAATTTTATGGAAGCATGGTAAGACCTAAATAAATCTTTACTATCAAGCTTCTTGTTTTAGATTTTACCTGTAATGCTATGAGTATTTCAGGAATGTAATTTTAAGAGAATACATTTTTTTCTGACTAAAAGGAGGAAAAAAAATATTCTTGCCTGAAGACACCTGTCCAATGTTATTTAGAAATCTTTAGCTGTTCTGGGGCTTGATGCACTGTTGCAAAAAAGAATAGGAGGAGAAGAAGAAACCTGGAAAAACCTTTTGTTTTGTGAAAAACACTGAAACTTCACCCTTTTCATCATGATTTCATCACCCAGATTCAGAAGGGTACCATGGATGAATCAGTTCCTGGCAGAAGTTGCAATAGCCTGAAGGATGCATTTATTTGAATTGGCTAAAATTGTTCTTCTAGACAACGTTCCTGGATTGCTCACCTCCCTTCAGTCAGGAAGAGGTGTTCATCCAAAACACCTCGTCTTGTCCTAGAATGCCTGTCGTCTTCCTTTATTTACAACTCTGCTCAGTGAAGTCTGCGTCAGGTGCCACGTGTATATGTGGGAGCATGTGGATGGATGGAATAGTCTGTCTCTAGTCTGAGTGAGAAAGTTTGTCAAAGACATGTCTGTATGGAATTGATGTAGCGTTTTGCTCTTAAAGCAAATTTTCATTGAAGGCATCCTGAACTTGACCTATTTGAAAGGAGACAGAAAGCAGAAACTGCTTTCCTAAAATAATTAACTTACATATACCCTTCCATGTAGTCTAAAATTATACTGGTGTGACAGGGGTGCTGTAATCTATAAGCCTAGGAGTACTACTGTCGGGCAGGGAAATCCAGGAGAGCTCTTGTAGTACTGTGAGCATCATGTGAGCATTGCACGTTGCTAAAATCCTTCAATATGGGAGAAACATTGTGAGCAACCCGCAGTTCTGGTCCACACACGTGCCATGAGGTGTTCAGATCTAGACTGGGTATCCACGATACTTTGTAAGGCAGCATGATTTACTTCCCTGGGGGCCACACCCCAGGGTGGTGGCCTGGGCTGCTCTCTTTCCTTCCCCGTGTTTTCAGTTTCCTCCTGTCTAAAATAGGAGTATTAAGTCTCACTTCCCTTTGTGGAATGTATTGACAGAGTGATGAAAAAATGCGATGTATTAGTGTGCCTGGTTGCTGAGAAGGCTATGACCATGCATCAGAAGTGGAGACCTCCTGGCATTTACAAGTCATGAAGTTTCATTCCATTGAATAACACATAAGAGGTAAATCCCAAAGCTACAGAAATGAAGCCAGGAAATCTCTAGACTCTCCTGCGAAGGTTTAATGATCAATCACGATTAAAAGAAAATTGCTACGAGATTTGCAAATTTTAAAGTGATGGTTGACAAATTATTTTGCTGGGCTTATTTAAGAAAGTCAAATTGAACACAAAATCATGAGATAAATTAAGCCACTGTCCAAGAAGTTTTAGAAGCCTACTCTGAAAAGGACACAAAATCTACAGAAGTGAAGCTACACCTTAACTTAGAGATATTATATTTCATCTTGTCCAGTGGAGTACTGAGTATGCATGTTGACTATTGCTCATTAGACTGGCACCTATTATTAATAGAGGAGTGTGATATGTGGAGTATTTTGATCCAGATACTGTAATCTGGATAGACAACTTAAATTCAGTGCTTTTTTTTTTTTATTTTAAACTTTGTCTTATTAAATTTGTTAATTTTGGAGTAGAAATATGTAGCCAATTTTGAAAATTTGACGTGAATATTTTTTAACAGTTTCAATACATCCCAACTATGTGATTCATTGAATTTGCTGCCCATGAGAGATACAAATTAAATCCAAAAATATCATCAAGCTTTGCCTACAGGGAATTGCTGTATGTCAACCTATTATGCTGTGGTCTGGGATTTACAGAGTCCCAACTGCAGAATATTTACGGCTACTGCACCAGAGCCATAGTTTTGGTATAGAGTATTTATAAGGAGGAGGAGAAGAGACACCTATGTGACAGATGGGGAGCGGGATGTCTGCATGCACTAATATACTAATATAATAATGAGATTAAAAAAACCCACAACCCACAGCATTTGCCAGTACAAAAATATAGTTGCCCTCATTTATCACTGCTATGTGCTCATTAAAAATAATATCTTTTGGTTCCTGTGGAGTAACTACATGGCTCAAATGCTACTAAAATGTTGAGGAATACGACGAAATAATATCTCTAAGAGTACAACTACATGCCACAGCCTCTAGCAAGATCTTCCTTTCATCATTCTGAGACAGGGACATGTTATCATAATTCTCATTATGCCATATCTTATCTTCACCGCTGATGTAAACTTTTGCATATATGAGAATGAAGACAGCTTGGACCTTAAATTGGAAAGGAACAAGGGTTTGTCGGCACCGTAACATTTAGTCACCACCTTCCCTGGATGTGTTCAAAAAAAGGGTAGATGAAGTACTTAGGGATATGGTTTAGTTTAGGATGTGAATGGTTGGACTTGATGATCTTAAAGGTCTTTTCCAACCTTGTTATTCTGTGATTTCTGTGAAAGGAATGGCAACTAAACGACTTCAGTATCAGCCCTGTCATGTTTGATTTTATTCATACAGGAGACTGAGCAGATTCATCAGACCAAAACCTCACTACTGATGCAGCTGCTTTCTGCCAGTGGGACATCTGAGAATCACAGAGCTGTCACGAGAACACGTGCCACAGACCTTCCTTTGTCAGAGAGGAAAACACCTGTAATAGGAACCGGCAGGTCTGTGCCAGGATGGCACTTCAGCTTCATGCCACTATGCAAGGCTGGTGTAAAAATAAGAGGTGTATGCCACAACACAGACACAGGGCACAGGGCAGGAGAATGCACAAAGCATGTTTGTCCTCTTTAAAATTCTTAAGCGTCTCCAAGATCTGCAGTTGGATGTGCTTGAAACAAGTAATACAGTTACTTATTCTTTTGGCTAGGGAGCCTTTTCTGGATGCTTATTTCCTTTGTGGATAAACCAAAAAGGGTTTTATCTAACCCCAACTTCCAAAGATTTAACACAGCCAGGAAGAGAAAAACAGCCTGATTCCTCCCTTTGGGGGGGCGGCAGGGGAGGGCGGGCGGGGAGGTGTTTTTTTTTTTAACTTGCCACTTTCCTATCTCCCTCTGTTCTGAAGCTTGTAATTGTGTTAGCATCATGTCAGAACATGTCAGAACAGTTCTTTTGTGAGTCTGCATTTAATGAGCTCACAGCCAAAACTACCAAGCTTTTCCCATACTATTCACATGCTATTGTGAGGCTTTGTTCAGCTTTAACGAAAGTACAATTGATATAAAATGTATTTCAAAGGATCTTAGCTGCTCACGTTGTTCTTCGGTTTAAGCATGTTATAGCACTGCATGCCATGTCATAGACTTTATTGCAGATGTTTACACACTACTAGAGTGTAGTAACAGTAGAGAGGGGTATTCTGTTGAAATGGTAGTCACATAGCAGAGGATGTTTACACAACTGTGAAATGACGTAGCATTATTCTGCTCTTACACTGTAAAATATTTATGATTTGCAGAAGTATTGAAGTCATCCTAAGGCTGAAAATATTCTGAGGTGAAGCTGACTACCTAGGACTGTGAATCACCAATAGTACAGAGATAATTTATAAGTACATAGGTATACTGGATCTGGTTTTCAGCTACATTTCATTTACAGTTTTTGGAAAACAGTTCTGTAAACTATCATCATTATTGAAAATGTAAAATTTTTCCGCCAAAATTGTGAAGTGTTTTTAATTAATAAAGTAAAAAGCAAAGACCGTTAAATAAACTGGCTGAATTAAAAATAATAATTAGTTTGTATAATTGCTTTAGAATCAGTACATAGAGTAGATCTCCATCTAGGATGTTTTCAAAAGCTAAATTTCCAAACTTATTACCTTAGTGTCAGCAAAGCTGCTAAAATTTGTGCAGCTGACAGAGCAGCTGAAATTTGTGCAGCCGTCCTCCCACAACCAGTGGTTGCAGAGCTGCGATATGTTCTGAATACATACCCTCCTGTTTGCACAGGGAGGTATTCATCTAGCCGCTAACCTTATTTCACAGAAGGTACAATGCAGGATGATAAGTTTATTTAAAATAATAACATTTCGGTTTTTCCACTCTCTTGTATGTCAGAAAATGACATCTGTATATACAACACTACAACTTTCAGAGTGATTGCAAATTATTTGTTTTACCAGTTGCAATCTGAATTCCATTGGGATTGTGTAAGGCTCTTGGCAGTGTTTACTGCCTTATCGACTGTAAGCAGACCAACAACACAGTAATTAGGAAAAAATGCGGAAGTTCCTTCCAGATAAACCCCATGTCTTGTCAAACCTTTGAGGTTTTACTCATCATTTTGCTTTTCAGACCTCCCCCCTAGCCCTCAAGTATCTGAGATCAAGCTTTGAAAAGTCATTCATTAGCTTGGTCGATATCTAAGGGCTGGACTTACCAGGACAAAGTAGGCACTGACTGTGGGAAAGATTGTTTTTCATCTAGCAGCCAGTTACCTGGGACAGTTAAAGTAGTTACTGACCTACATGGCCACTACCTGACCCAGAGGCTAATGCCCTCCTGATAGGATTGGACATTTAAGTGTGCAAACAATCACAGTTAAAACCTTGGCAAATTTAGAATCTTAGTTCACATCAAACACCACAGTTAAGGTATTTATGTAAACTCAAAGAACTGTGTGAATGCAGATGATGTCACAAAAGAGACATGGTAAGTGCAAAGGGGAAGGTCAGAGTCACAGAATCACAGAATCACAAAATTGCAGAATCACAGACTGGATTTGGTTAGGAGTGACCCCAAAGCCCATCTAGTCCCAAGCCCCTGCCATGGGCAGGCACACCCTCCACTAGCCCACGGTGCCCAAAGCCCCATCCAGCCTGGCCTTGAACACTGCCAGGGAGGGGGCAGCCACAGCTTCTCTGGGCAGCCTGTGCCACAGCCTCATCGCCCTCACAAGCCTCAGCCTGTCTTCATAGGAGAGTTTCTCCAGCCATCTCATCATATTCATGACCATCCTTTGGACTTGATTCAACAGCTTCCTGTCTGTCTTGTACTGAGGTACCCAGACCCGGATGCAGTACCCTGGGTGGGATCCCGTAATAGTGGAGCAGAGAGGGAAAAACACCTCTCTTGACCTGCACTGTTTTTGATGCAGCCCAGGTCATGGTTGGCTTTCTGGGCTGCAAGTGCACATTATGTGACAAACAGCCCCTCTCCAGATTTCCGGTAGGCCCCTTCAGGTACTGGAATGCTGCTATAGGTCACCCTTGTCTAGGCTGAATCCTTCCAGACATCTCACTCTCATCTGCTGCTAAGTGTCAATCAACAACTATTTTTTTTTTACAACACCTTTGTGCCAAGTATTTAAGGGAATTTACAAAGTCCAAGTGAGATTCTTTGGCTTATTATGAAACATATAGAACAAGTCAGGACATGCCTACCTCGGGTGCAATGAAACACAGTGCAGCAATTTCCTGACCTAGTAAGTGGCTCAGCATTGCTGCCTAGAAGCAATATCACAGGGTTTGAATGATGCTGTGCCAAAGTTAACTGATCCTGTGTGCACATAGCCCTTGTGGTGTGTCTGTAAGTTATTCCTTAACAGCGTTAAGAGAGCTGGTGATAATATGGGTCCATCTCTCTGAGAGCTACTGATGTGCCCTTGGGTGCTTAGGAATGGGGCCTGGAAAAGGCAAACCTCCAACAGGGAAGCCACCTTGTTTATCTTTGGGTGAAAGGCTGAGAAGATGGATGGTTCTCATAGAACAAATGCCAGGACCTTGGAATCCAGGACCGGTTCCATCTGTTCAGTATTCACAGCTGCAAGCATCTTCCTGAACTATAACCACCAACTTAAAAAGATTGAGCAATGGTAAAGGAATCCTGTTTCCTTTTCAACACATCATGGTCAATAATGGTGGGTTCCAGATCCTGTTCTACTGTGTATTTAGCATAAACCAGGAAGTTCTTCAATGAAAAAGATTCTGGGCACCAGCCCTTTCTATTATTAAGCTTTGAGTGCTATGGTCACACTTACACTCTCTCCCTCTGCTGTCATTTTTCCATAAAAAAATTGACAACTGCTCTGGGAAAAATATGTTGTACCCATTCCAGAGCACCTTAATTCCTAGCAGCTAGGACAGTCTCTCTTAAGGAGGTTACAATGGAATTGCCATAGGTGAGGGCTCTGGCCATTCAGGTACTCAATAGAAGAGAAACGAGGCCAGTCACTTGCACGTGCTAAGGAGACACCTGCTAGGAGATGCCTGGAGGCAAGAACAGCTAGCTTGTGAATCCTGGTAAAACTTAAATTTGGATTAGTAGCTGACCTGCCCTAAACCATCAAGGTTGAAAGATTTCCTTGGCAGCCATAAGTGCAGCTCTAGGAAGATAAAGAGATTTACAGTTAAAAAGTATAGTGATTGAGGACTTTCTGTGTCTCTAGAGCTAGGTATCAGATAAATACAGTCTTTCTTGCAGGAAGAGCTGTCTGTAGAGGTGAAGACTGGGGATAAAGGCAATTGGAGAGATTGGCTGAGGGGAGCAGGGGCCTTCTTAGTCCTGGTAGAAGAGAACTTCAAGCAAATTTGATCTGTCAATGAAAAGACAGAGGGTAAAGCAAATTCATTCTTAAACAAGCTTAATCACATCTTTGATCAAATTGTTTCTAGGTCAGCTGATGCCTTTGTGAGACTCTAGAGAGAAATTAAGGTGTTATGAATAACTGGGCAGAAATTTGGGTTAGGTATGACATTTTGGGTTATCTTTTAATTTAATAACAGGCATTTATCTTCCTCTCTTGTCCCATCTTCCCTATTTCCCAAAAGAATCCATTGTCCTGACAATGAGTGATTGCACAGGAAACCTAGTTTTCTATTCTGATAACACAATCCATTTAAGGATTCATGATTAAAATTTAGCCATGCAGAGAAGTGCAGACCATGAACCATTTTAAGGTGCCACAACAATGCTGGGTTTATTTAGATGTTTTATTAATATGATTCTGTCTGGTTTGTTTCTTTCCTCATGAAGGTCTAATTTATGTTCACTTATGAATTCAAACTAAAGACTTATGTGCTACAAAGATAAAGCATTTACAGAAGGATGCGATGGTTTAGTCATGTCCCTCTTATTTGGAGTTCACATTGTGTTAGGTATCTCATTGCCCACTTCCCCAACTCAGGTGCAACGATCACTTCTAGTTGCTCAGTTGGAACTGACTATGACTCACCAGGAAAGGTGGTGGCAGTCTGCCTTGCATTTTGCAACTTGTCTACATTGAATACTATTTTTCAGCAAGTGGCTTAATCTATATTTTTTCAGGTCTATACAAGGATATTTCTTCATATATATATATTTCTTCATATACATATATATAGATATGTAAAGTCTTTGGCTTTGGTTGCTGTTTTTTAAATTTTATTATAAATTTCACCCAGAATTGAAGAAATATGTGATATACGTGTGCCTTGACTATCCAAGCCAGGTTGCTTAACCTCACATGTAGCCCTGCAGGGAAACAAGGGCTCATTGGAGGGTGAGGGATAACACATGCATGGGCTAAAGCCCATAGACATTACCTGCTGCTAGGAAAAGAAAACCAGGTTAAGGTTCAGACCAGGGTTCTTCTGCTGTGTCCCTCTATGCAATGACCTGGACACTGCTTAGTGAGAACAGGCACCCAACAGCCATGATGCTCATGGGCACCCATGCCCAATTCATGGAGTTGTTGACTGGGATAGAAAGAAACCCCTCAGTTATATTAAACGCAATTCCATCCCATCATCTTCAGGTATGGATTGTTATCAAGGTATCAAAATAAATTATATTTTAAAATTAACCCGTGCTCCTGAGACTTACATTCAGTACCTTTCTCATTTTTCTTTTATATATTACTTTCATACAATTTTATACAATGAAGTTCTGACAGATAGTTACTCTAAGCCAATGAAGCAAGTTCTGCCTTGAAGAAGAATTATTTTATCAGTGTTTGTAGTGTCTAGAAAGTGTGTGAGGGTGGGTTTAACTCAATGAATACTTATCAAGACCTGGTGTTAGAATATCCCACATATAAAAAAAACCAATTATACAACATTTTTTCCAGGAAGGAGTGTTTTTTGGGGGGGCAGTTTAATCCTTCATAATCTCAGTTAAGGGCAACAAAACATTGGGTTCTGTTCCCATCAGCAGTTATACTGGGTCTTGGTGTATGTGTTCCCTCTCACCCCAAAGAACAGAATTCCTACACAGGACATTCCCAGATCTACTTTATGCATTTTGTCCATTTCTCTTCCTCTCTTCAGTCTGTGATGTCAGACCCACTTTGTTGCTGTAACCTGTCATTTTCAGTATTCATCCTACTCTTTGCATGTATTTATTGAAGTGATGACTGCTTCTTTTATATAGCCTTATTGTAATGTTTCATTTAACTCATTCAGCAGTTAAAATTCTGATTATTGCATTATCCATGTTGTTCTGTGATAAGAAGGTAGTCCGGCTTTGTCTGTAACAGCTTGGGGTTGACATAGATGTCAGCTGAATAAATGCATATTGTCTGGAATAGCCCTTTTTATGTTAAGTAAAAGGTTAACTTAGAGTAAGCAATTCCATGATCCTAATTTTCCTCTTAATTTATAATATTCCAAACAAGGTTTATAATTTAGAATAAACCATACCCTTCATATATATATATATGAAAAATATATTTCAAAGGACATACTAAAATTTCATATTTATAGAATATGACTATTCTGTTACTGACAAAATGCTGAGTAACCTTGCACTCCAGTTCTACCAAATTCTTAAATACAGCTCTGACTTTAAGAATGAATAGTTTTGCTCTCTTTTTGACATTGCTTTTGTTCACTGTGCTTTTGTAAGTCTGTGCTTTAGAAAGTAAATATTTATTAACTTTACAAATGTTAGAGGAAGGAAGCAGGAGAAAACGAGAGAGGAGGGAAGGAGGGAAGGAAGGAAGGAAGGAAGGAAGGAAGGAAGGAAGGAAGGAAGGAAGGAAGGAAGGAAGGAAGGAAGGAAGGAAGGAAGGAAGGAAGGAAGGAAGGAAGGAAGGAAGGAAGGAAGGAAGGAAGGAAGGAAGGAAGGAAGGAAGGAAGGAAGGAAGGAAGGAAGGAAGGAAGGAAGGAAGGGGGAGAGAAAGAGAGAGAGAGAAAGAGAGAAAGAGAGAAAGAAAGAGAGAAAGAGAGAAAGAGAGAGAAAGAGAAAGAGAGAAAGAAAGAGAGAAAGAAAGAAAGAAAGAAAGAAAGAAAGAAAGAAAGAAAGAAAGAAAGAAAGAAAGAAAGAAAGAAAGAAAGAAAGAAAGAGAGAAAGAAAGAAAGAGAGAAAGAAAGAAAGAGAGAAAGGAAGAGAGAAAGGAAGAGAGAAAGGAAGAGAGAAAGGAAGGGAGAAAGGAAGGGAGAAAGGAAGAGAGAAAGGAAGAGAGAAAGAAAGAGAGAAAGAAAGAAAAGAAAGAAAGAAAGAAAGAAAGAAAGAAAGAAAGAAAGAAAGAAAGAAAGAAAGAAAGAAAGAAAGAAAGAAAGAGAAAGAAAAAGAAAGAAAGAAAGAAAGAAAGAAAGAAAGAAAGAAAGAAAGAAAGAAAGAAAGAAAGAAAGAAAGAAAGAAAGAAGAAAGAAAGAAAGAAAGAAAGAAAGAAAGAAAGAAAGAAAGAAAGAAAGAGAAAGAAAGAAAGAAAGAAAGAAAGAAAGAAAGAAAGAAAGAAAGAAAAGCATAAAGTAATAAAGGATACATTTAATTTAAAATTTTGAATCTTTATAAAATCTCAAGAACTCTAGTGAGAGGTACTGATCATTTGCAGCAACAAAAATTCCTCTTCTGCTCTACAATCTTCTAATCACCACTGCCCCCTCTGTGCTTTCTGTGGGTAAACCAGAAAAGCCTTTTCCTATTAAAGCCCACCTAATTGTGCCCTCTTACATTTTCATCCATTCACATTAGAGAAATTTAGGCTGCAAAGACATTGAGATAATAAACTACTTGAGGTCATCAGGAAACAGAATAGTTGTGCTTCATTTTGCCGTATACTTTGTGTAAAGTGTTAAAACTGACATGCAGGTCCATTTCTGCTAGTGCTATGAAGATTCACTGAGGTGTACTCAAGCACAGGCAACAGCTGAGAATACCGTCTGAAACTGAGGCAAGGACACTGTACCTTGAATGAAAAATTTCTTTTCTTGTGGTTTTTTCAAAAATAATAATAATAAAACAATCAATCAAAGGAAGCAAAGGAGAGTTTTGCTGAGAAGACTGTTCCTTTCAATTCTGTAAGGAAGCCTGAGGCATACTGATGATGCCTGCCTTTGTGTTTCTGTGTCGCATTGTAAAAATCAATGTTATTCTAGTAGCGAAACTTGGTGAAAGCACAAAGTGCAGAGAGGATGATGCTTATGTGCCCATTTCTGGAAATGCCTGAAACTATTTAGTCTCTTGAAATTACTCACAGAAGTAAGGATAGGTTCCTATACTGTTGTAGTCTGGGAAAATATTAGACCTAGATCGGCAATCAACTACTAGCTCTTTCCTGGAGGAAATAAAATGATGAAGTTATAAAATTTTCTGATATATCTGTCTGATCCTTCTGAACACCACCAGTCTGATATGTTGGCTGCAGGTTTGTGGGGGTTTTTTTAGGTTCCTGTGTTGGATGTACTAATCAACCTCTTTAATGATAAGAACCTTACATAAAGCAAAATTGTTTAACTCTTTTTGCCCACACTCCACCTTAACACTTTTTAATAAAAACATTTCCCTCACAGGTGAAGGGAACAGCCACCATGGTCAAGTACTTTGGCAGAAAACCTCCAGCTTATGCTATGCCGCTGACATGATCATTTAGCTTTTGTGATCTCTTATAATAAAGTCATATTAAAGGCATATTGAAGACACAGTTAAAATGTCATAGAATCAGAAACTGGTTTGGGTTGGAAGGGACCTCAAAGATCATCTTGTTCCAACCCCCCTGTCATGGGCAGGGACATCCTCCACGAGACCAGGTTGCCCAAAGCTCCATCCAACCTGGCCTTGAACACTGCCAGGGAGGAGCCAGCCACAACTTCTCTGGGCAGCCTGTGCCACAGCCTCACCACCCTCACAGGGAAGAATTTCTTCCTAATGTCTAATCTAAATCTACCCTCTTTTAGTTTAAACCCATTACTCCTTGTCCTGGCACTACTTGCTCTTGTAAACAGTCCCAATCCATCTTTTCTGTAGGCCCCTTCAGGTACTGGAATGCTGCTATGAGTTCTCAACAGAGCCTTCTCATCTGCAAGCTGAACAAGCCCAACTCTCTTAGCTTGTCTTCATAGGAGGGGTGTTCTAGCCCTCTGATGATCTTTACGGCCCTCCTCTGGACTTTTACTCCAACAGCTCTATGTCTGCTTGTATTGAGGTCCCCAGGGCTGGATGTGGTACTCCAGGTGGGGTCTCAGCAGATCAGAGTAGAGGGGTAGGATCATCTCCCTTGATCACGCTGTTTTCTTTGTAGCCCAGGATGCAGTTGGCTTCTTGGCTCGTAAGCTCTCATTGCTGGGTCATGTTGAGCTTGTCATTAATCAACACTCCCAAGTCCTCAGGGCTCTCAAATTTCATCAATTAATGTTTGCAGGAAGAAAATGAAGCACAGGTCTAGTTAACATTTGTAGTCATAATTCAGTGTATGAAGCCTAGAATTGACAGCAGTTACTTGAAGCTCTGGTGTGTTTCACAGGAAATATATGTTTCTTCCTTTGCTCATTCTGGCATTTCCACAGCACTTTGCTTGCAAAACCATTCTTTCAGTCCGCAGAGGACTCCCTCCTCTCCTGATCATTTCCTCTTGTGGTTGTGGTTATCTGCTAGCTGCACAATGGGCAGAACCTGTTTGCAACTGTCTGCTTAGCTCCGCAGAGAATCCCAAAGGTAGGCAGGCACTGCTCGTTACCTGCAAGACACAGTGACTATCCACAGTGGCCTGAAGATAGCTAGTTCTCCTGGTTCAGAGATGGCTAAACACTTCCTATGAATTACTTGCTTTGCTGTTCCTTCTTTCCTCACTGCTGAGGTCCCTCTGATGTGCTGCACCTTCGTTTTACTGAGGCCAGTTCAGAGACAGATGGGTCTGAGAGTGAAATTGTACAATCACAGAATGGTTAGGAACATCAAGTCCCACCCTCCCTGCCATGGGATGTCTCAACAGAACTGGCACCTGACGTGTGTGAAGTGGTGGGTTGAAGGAAATGCTCCTTTACTTTAGCACTGTCTCTGTTTTCATCATCTCTGCTTTCACTGTCTCTGTGTTCTTTATCCTTCCTTTATTCATAATGAATGGTGAGGCAGCAAAGAGCTCTAGGTTGACTTGATTTGCTGTGATGGGAGGGTTTCATATGGAACAGCTCTGCTATAGCTGCTGGTGAAAATGACTGCTTATAGTTCATGAACCTTTCCCTTCCGTGTCTAACTGTTAGCCTTGAATCATCAGCCTCAATTTTTAATAGGAATTCAACTGATAGAAAATAAGTTGGTTTTCATTTTTGTACAAGGGGTTTGAAAAGCCATGCTGTAAGATGGGATTCAGGAAGATAATTTCCATGTGTAAAGAAAGGGAAATTTAATTTGACTAAAAGCACAAGCATGATAATGTTGTTTTGCTCTTGTTTTGATTTTGTGTCCATTCATCCTGTCCCCATCGCACATCCCCTCCTTCTCATGAGGCTGAATGCAGCTCCAGCTGTTTCTGGTATGCTTCCTGCAGAATCTCCAACCTAGATAATACCAGGAAACACTCTAACCAGGCCAAAAATAGCTTTATATTATTATTTTACAGTTATATTTTTTTGTCTCATCCACTCAACCACTATGGGAGATGGAACTTACCCTTCAGAGAGGATCTTTCAGCATTACAGGCTAGCAAGAACAGCTGATACATACTCATGCTAGAGTCTGCAGTGTAATGAGTTCAGCAGTTGTATGTTTTTAAAGCACTGTCACACAGAGGTCAGGGTGATATTCAGGGCAGAGCAGAGTTACAGAAGAGGATTAAGATCAGCTAGGTTTTAAAACTGATGATCACATTTGGGGGACTAATTTGTCAAGCTCTGATAAAATTAAAAACCAAAACAAAATACATCCCTATTTCACTTGAGATAAAACATCCAATTAAAAAATATTTATCTGAAGAAGGTCGTATTGCAATGTTGCAGTCCTGTTACCAGGTGTGCGATGCCATATAGTTCCTCTGCATATGTAATATAGCTTGTGTAGTCCCATGGATTTCCTTTATGTCATGTACCAGTCTTGACATTAGGCATTTATTTCCATATTTTGCTCAGTCAGGGCTTTGCCACATGCGGCAGTTCTGAGACAAATGTTTCTTTGGGTCAGACTGCAGCCTTTCTCATGACTGATAAAAAAGATCATAGAATCATAGAATCATTTTGGTTGGACTTACAAATCATCAAGTCCAACTGCTAACCTCACTGACAACTCCAGCACTAAACCACATCCCTAAATGCCACATCTACACATCTTTTAAGTACCTCCAGGGACGGTGACTCAACCACTTCTCTGGGCAGCCTGTTCCAATGATTGAAAACCCTTTTGGTGAAGAAATGGTTCCTAACAACCGATACAAATATTCCCTGGCACAACTTGAGGCGATTTCCTCTTGTTTAGCACTTGTTACTTGGGAGAAGAGACCAACATTCTCCTGTCTACAACCTCCTTTCAAGTAGCTGTAGAGAGCGATAAGGTCTCCCCTCAGTCTCTTTTTCTCCAGGCTAAAAAACTCCAATTCCCTCAGAACTTGTTCTCCAGACCCTTCACCATCTTCATTGTCCTTCTTTGGACGTGCAGAAGCCCCTTACTGTCTGTTCTGGTGTAAGGGACCCCAAACTGAACACAGTACTCAAGGTGCAGCCTCACCAGTACTCAGCACAGGGGGATGATTACTTCCCTGGTCTTGATGGCCACACTATTGCTGATACAAGCCAGGATGTTGTTGGCCTTCTTGGCCACCTGGGCACACTCCCCGATTCTTCTGAAAATTAACTCTATCCCATCCGAGAAAACAGGACAACATTGAAGACTGCCACCTCACTGATGTGAATCCTGTGTAGGAGGAGAGTGCTCTGAGTCATATTGTGCATTGCTGTACTATAAAAGGGTTGCCTATACATCTCTACCTAATTCACACAGGTCTGTATGCAACAAGGTGGGGTCAGCAAGTGACTGTTGAAAGGAATGCATTTTCCCTCATAATTTCTGTTCTTGAAAGTGACAGAAAAACCTATTTATTTGGTTATGTATTCTTTCAATTCATACCTATCAAACATCTCAGATGGTTTCAGGATGCTAACAAACTGTTGATAAGCAATGTGAACTAAAACTAGGATGAGCTCAAGTTTCCTGTGGGGTGAAAACTTTGCCTTGAGAATTTCTTACGCACCACGTCATGAGATGGACTTCCCCATCACTCTCCTGAGAAATGCTCTGCTAGTCCTGGGGTGCTTTAATCCTGTGATCTTCTTCCCTGGCATCCCAAGCCAAAAAAATATGAGGGGGGTGTATACAGGTACATAAGGTGTATATACAGAAAATTTGAGTGTAATTAAAACTTAAATTAACTGTTGATTTTAAAAAGATGGGAGAGAGTCTCTTCTGACAAGGGCATACTTGTACAGCTCTGATGCCACATCTGCCCATACCTCCTTTGCAAACAGCTGCTCCTGCTACTCAGGGATATATGTGAATACCTCATCTGTCCTCCCAGAGTGTAAAAACTGGGAATTTTTGTTGGTTTGGATTTGGGCTGGGCTTTTTTATATTTTTTTTTTTTTTTTGAGCAGTCTGCTTTCTGTTTCTGCATAACTACATTTTTATAATTATAATCTATAAAAATTTGAATAAATTATTTATTTTACAACTGGCAATAGGTGATTAAGTTTTCGTTTATCTTCAGTGGAAGCTTCCTGGGGGCATTGGTTTTTCCATTACTTGTGTTTGTCTCAGTGAATGTCCAAATACATAAACAGGGCTCCAAGATGTGCTGCAATGCAAATAGTACCATAACATTTATTGCAGAGTTTCATATTTATGCTGAAACCTCTCACAGGAGCTGGACTTTCTCTACATCACAACTGCTGAAAGAGTCAGGAATGGCAGTAGGTCTTGTATTTTCAGAAATTAATCTCAAATTCAACTTAATTTAGCTTCTTCTCAGTTCTTGCAAGAAGGAGCACACCATCAGCCATAAGGAACCCTGCAGGGATGATATATGTATTCCTTTCCACAGTTTCCCTCAAAATGCACTGATAAAGAGTTTTTAAAGTTTTCTATATTTGCACATGCTGATCCTTAGGGAATTTCAATTCTAATTCCTCCTGATTGTTGAGATCCTACCTTCAACTAATAAAAAAATATAACAACATTTACATTTGCTGGTGATTTTTCAGAAAAAATGCCTCTCCTATGAGGTGAACATCTTAAGGTAGCCCTGACCTGTACTGGAAACACCTTCACTGTTTAGTAACTTCAGCTGAAGTAGCACCAACATTTTGCATTGTATGAATGCATAACCCTTTCTGGAAAGTGTGACTGAGGCCAGGTGACAAGAAATTATAGAGTGCTTTGGAAATAGACTTTTGTTTTTACTGCACTTAAAGCTATTTGTAGGATTAGTGCAGGCTTAGCTAACACTGTGGAAATTCGTGTCTCTTAAAAGTGTTACCCATTTGGAAAAAGCTGAGCAAGAAACAACGTCTTGCTGTTGGCACTCTTTAAAATAGAAGAAAAGAGAATTGAATGAATGACTCAATAACTGGAGTGTTGGAATGGGAGGGTTCAGGCTCTTTAGGAGGGACAGAGAGAGGACACGAGGAGGGGTGTCACCCTCTGTGTCAATGACCAGCTGGAAGTGCAGGGAGCTCTGCCTGGGGATGGATAAGCTGATTAAGAGCTTATGGATCAGGATTAAAGGGAGAGCAGGGACTGGTGACATTATTGTGGGGGTCTGCTACAGGCCACTTCATCAGGAAGACTGACCAAATGAGACCCTGTATTTACAGATAGGAGCAGCCTCACAATCACAAGTTGTGGTCCTCTTGTGGGACTTCAACCACCCTGATATCTGTTGGAGGGACAACACAGCAGGACATAATTCAGTAGGCTCCTGGAATGCTTTGATGATAACTTCCTTCTCCAAGTGATAGAAGAGCCAATGATGAGAGGTGCCATACTGGACCTTGTTCTCACCAACAAGGATGGGTTGGTGGAAAATGTTATGCTCAAGAGCAGTCTTGGCTGTAGTAACCATGAAATAGTGGAGTTCAAGATCCTCAGGGCAGCAAAGAGGCTGCACAACAAGGTCTCTACCCTGGACTTCAGGAGAGTAGACTTTGGCCACTTCAGGGACCTGCTTGGTAGAGTACCATGGGACAAAGACCTGGAGTGAAGAGGGTTGCAAGTCAGCTGACAAGGATCACCTGTGCAAAGTTCAGAAGTTATGCATCCTAGTGAAGAAGAAATCAGGCAAGAATGGCAGAAGGCTTGCATAGATGAACAAGGTGCTTCTGGGAAAACTCAAACATGGAAAGGTAGCCTACAGATAGTAGAAGCAAGGGCAGGTAGCTTGGGAGAAATACAGAGAAACTTGTGTGACATCAAGGACAAGAAGAAAAACCTCTAAAGGTACATCACTGATAAAAGGAAGACTGGGAAAAGGGAGGGCCCTCTCCAGAAGGAAATGGGAGATCTGGTTGTGCAGGACAGGGAGAAGGATGATGTCCTCATTGACTTTTTTTTCCTCAGACTTCACCAGCAAGGCCTCTAGCCACAGCTCTCAGGTCACAGAAAGCATAGGCAAGGACTAGGAGAATGAAGAACTGCCCACTGTAAGAGAAGATCAGGTTAAAGACTGTCTAAGGAATATGAAGGTGCACAGTCCTTGAGACTGGATGAGATGCATTTGTGGGTCCTGAGTGAACTGGCAGATGAAGTTGCTCAGCTAATATTCATCATATCTGAGATGTCATGGCAGTCCAGTGAAGTTCCCACTGACTGGAAAAGTGGCAATATGATCCCCATTTTTAAAAGTGGAAGAAGACACGTAGAACTGTAGGTTGGACAGTCTCACTTCTGTTCATGGAACAGATCCTTCTGGAAATTATTCTCAGACACATAGAAAATAAGGAGGTGATTGATGACAGCCGGCAAGGCTTCACTAATGGCAAATACTATATGAAAAATTTGGTGGCCTTCTATGACAAGCTTACAACATTGGTGGATAGTGCAACTAGTTGGAAGTGCAACAGATGTCATCTACCTGGATTTGTGCAAATTATTTCACTGTCCTGCATAACATCTTTGTTTCTAAATTGAAAAGACATGGATTTGATGGATGGACCACTTGGTGGATAAAAAATTGAATGGGTGGTCATACTCAAAGAGTTCCAGTCAATAGCTGGAAGTCCAAGTGGAAACCATTGACAAGTGGCATTCCTCAGGGGTTGGTACTGGGATTGATGCTGTTTAATATCTTTGTTGATGTCATAGATGGTGGAATCAAGTGCAGACTCAGCAAGTTTGTTGATGGTACGAAACAAGTTGATGTTGTTGACACACTGGAGGGAAGAGATACCATCCATAGGAACCTTGACAAGCTTGAGAGGTGGGTCCATGCAAACCTCGTGAAGTTCAACAAGGCCAAGTGCAAGGTCCAGCACATGGGTCAGGGCAATCTGAGCAAAACTACTGGCTTTGAGGGTGGAGAATAGATTTGGAGCAGTCCTGAGGAGAAGGACATTGGAGTGCAGGTTGATGAAAAGGTCAACAAGAGCTGGTAATGGGCGCTTGCAGCCCAGAAAGCCAACCATGTCCCGAGTTGCATCAAAAACAGTGCAGGTCTAGAGAGGTGTTTTTCCCTCTCTGCTCCACTATTACGGGATCCCACCCAGGGTACTGCATCCAGGTCTGGGTACCTCAGTACAAGACAGACAGGAAGCTGTTGAATCAAGTCCAAAGGATGGTCATGAATATGATGAGATGGCTGGAGAAAGTCTCCTATGAAGACAGGCTGAGAGACTTGTGCTTGTTCATCCTGGAGAGGAGAAGTCTCTGTGGAGATCTTATAGTAGCCTTCCAGTACCTGAAGGGGCCTACAGAAAAGATGGAGAAGGACTGTTAGCAAGGTCATGGAATGCCAGGACAAGTAGTAATGGGTTTAAACAAAAAGAGGGCAGATTTAGATTAGACATTAGGAAGAAATCCTTCCCTGTGAGGGCGATAAGGCCCTGGCACAGGCTGCCCAGAGAAGCTGTGGCTGCCCCCTCCCTGGCAGTGTTCAAGGCCAGGTTGGATGGGGCTTTGGGCACCGTGGGCTAGTGGAGGGTGTGCCTGCCCATGACAGGGAGTTGGAACTAAATGATCATTGAGGTCCATCCCTCCTAACCCAAATCCTTCTGTGATTATATGAATGCTGTCACTTCCTGAATGGAGTCACTTGTTATGTGTCACAAGAAGAAAGATAATTTCAAAGTGCTGCCTAATCTTCCTGACTTTTTGAATGCTGCACACAGGCTTTTAAGGTCCTCTGCTATGAAACACAGAGAAACAAGCCTTGCTTTCTAGAGCAGAACTGAATATGCCCCTCCCCTCAAAAGAACCAAACCAGGAGGAAATGAAACCTCTTTACAACTGACAGCAGAAGTTTTTCAATTATGCAACTCACCCTGTTGGTGCTCCCAAAGCTGCTGTTGGAAAGGGCTGCCTCTGCCCCTGCTGCGCTGCCCCAGTGCCATCTCGTAGCTGCCCCTCTTCACCCAGGTGCTGTGGGGGCACAGCAGCTATGGGACTCCCAAGGGGTGGCCCTACCAGGGCAAGGCAAGAGGAGACAGGGATCTGCACAGATGATTTGGGCTTAATAGTGCTCCGCATTTAATAGCAATTTCTCTGGGTTAAGGGAAGAAGTGGAAGGAGGCACGCTCTGTTGCTGTGCCACGAGTGATGCTAGGAGGAGGAAGGTGCGCTTTACAGCTCTCCAGGCTTGCAGTGTGGCAGCAAGAGCCTAAAGAGGGCCAGTAGATGCCTTGTATCTGCTGAAATTGCCTGATAAGGCATAGTCAGTACAAATAAAACCATTTGCTACATCACAGAGAAATAAACACTAAGAATTAATACATTTGCTTCATCACAGAACTAATATCTTCTGATGAAGATAAAGTAAGTTAAAATCACATAATCATAGAATCACAGAATGGTTTGCGTTGGAAGAGACTTCAAAGATCATCTCGTTCCAACTTTCCTGCCACAGGCTGGGACAATCTCCACTAGATCAGGTGGTTTAAAATTTCCTGACAATGTCATACCTTTTGCACAAGACCCCCTTAATGCAATGATACATATTTCAGGTATGTTGTTTTCCTTGTAACAGACACCCAAACAGTGCATAGCTCTACAAGGAAGACATTCTTGCCTTTAAAAGTTCAATGTAGAACAGCTACAGACATTTCTTTCTAGGTACTGTGAGTGGAGGTTGAATTTTGTGTTTCTTCCTGTGTCTATAAAGTGCAAATATGAGAGATGAATGGGATAAAGGCAAATGGTTTGTGACCATATGACATTTTCTACGCAGACTGAGACCCACATTTGCAGAATCATGCATAGCTACATAAAAACCATGAGGAATCATTTATGAAGATTGCTGCAGCCTCATAATATTCTAATTCCTGTTGATGCTTCCTTAAATCTATTCTCTGTCCAGCATTACTTTTCTGCTCCATGGGGGTACCTTTGCTTGCTGCATCTTCCTTCGGTTTGTGATTTGTTGAGTTTCATTTCTTTAATATTAGTATTTTTTATCCTCAGCCCTTTTGTGGAGCACGTTTTTCCCCAATGTAACTTTAAAGTCCTAATTTTCCCCCTTCTGTGGTTTATGCCCAGCCAACAGCAAAGCCCCACACAGCCACTCGCTCACTCCCCCTCAGAGGGATGGGGGAGAACCAGAAGTGTAAAAGTAAGAAAACTCACGGGTTGAGGTAAAGACAGTTTCATAGATAAAACAAAAGCCGTGCACACAAGGAAAACAAGAGAAGCAATTAATCCCCCACTTCCCACGGCAGGCAGGTGTCTCCAGGACAGGCTCCATTACATCTAACAATGACTTGGAAAGACAGATACCATCACTTCATATATCCCCCTTTTCCTCCTTCTTCCCCTAGCTTTATGTGCTGAGCATGACATCCTATGGTATGTGATATCCCTTTGGTCTGTTGGGGTCAGCTGTCCCAGCTGTTTCCCCTCCCAAGGCCTTGTGCACCCCCAGCCCAGTTGCTGGTGGGTGGGGTGAGGAGCAGTAAAGGCCTTGGCTCTGTGCAAGTGCTGCTCAGCAGTAATGAAGACATCTCTGTGTTATCTACACTGTTTCCAGCTCAAATCCAAACCAGCCGCATACCAGGTACTGTGAAGAAAATCACTTCTATCCTAGCCAAAACCAGCATGCACACACATCCTGCTACTCTGCTTGCCTTCTGTTGCTTCTTTTCCCTAATATTTTGCCTCCTAGAGAGCAAACAACACCTCATAATTCTCCCTCACTCCCCACTCCCCACACTCATACTCACCCGCCCACAGACGCCTGCTCTACTACTGCCTGATACCCACACACAAACTCCTGTTGCCACATTTCATCCCTCCCCCCAACAAAGAGCCTCTCAGACATGCTGTCATCCCCAGAGACAGTTATATTCCTGGGTTCTTCTCACAGACACCCTGTATTTTACACAGAGACACAGTGACATTTTCTTCCTTTCCTGTCTGTCAAAGACTCACTGTCATCATTTCAAGTCCCCCATGTTCTCTCAGTCACGTTGATTTTACCCTGCCTGTCCAAAATCCCTCCATTCTCTGCCATCATCTGCCCAGATGTGTCAGCCTGGCTGAGCTCTTTGAACTGAAATCTTCTCTCTGCCACAAAACAACTAACCAACTTTAAGCAGGTCACAGAAGGTTCATTTTCTTTTTCCTTTTTTTCTTTAATAAGCAATACTTCACATCCTCGGAGGTGTGTGGTGCATGAACCTTTTTCACTGAGGATTATGAAAATCCTTGAATTGAAATCACAAAGGGGCTATTTTGTTCTTTCATTCCCCAGCACCTTGTGCTCACCTTGAGCTGGAGCAGGCTGCTGGGAAATCCCCTGGTTGCACAGCAGGGACTCGTGGAGTCTCCAGATCAGTGATGTGCCCCAACATGACTTCTCCATGAGGTTTACTTTTAATTAATTCAATTAATTATTTTATGTGCATGCTTCTCTCGGCATTTTGCCTTGAATGTGCTTGACAAATGAAAAGAGAAATTGATTCAGCAACAGTTACAATGGTATTCCACTGCTGCAATTTGTTTTATGTGTACTATGTGCGGTTGTGTTTCTGTAACCCAAAACATTTTTAATTCCCCCATTCGGGACTGGAGAGTGCAGGGCTGGAGCACGCTGGGAGAAAATTCAACATTAGAATTTAAATATTTGCAAGTGCCTCTTTTAGTGCTGTTGGATGGGACGAATGGAAACCTGCAAGTATTTGCATTGCAAATTGCATTTGGAAATTGTTTGAGTATACCCAGCTTGTAAAAGCATCAGCTCTTGAGATTTGATAATGTCCTTGAACCCTGCAGGGACTGGAACAACAAGGATTTTCTGTGTGATTGTGAGATGCACCTCTGAATGTTTGTTTCAGTATGAATCAGTCTCACCCACCGTGAGACTGATACAGTGCCTTCCATATAAATTCCTCCTCTGTTAAAAAATTTTTGCAGAAACACCTCTGAACCGTGGATTGCCCCTATACCCTTGACATCATTATATTGAGATATTTTGTAAGGCAGAATGGGATGGTGTGTGGATCAGGCTCAAAGAAGGAAATGGACAGCGATAGGGAAGGTTGGTACTCCCACGAACTGTTTGTCCTGCTGGGGCCTCTTAAGGAAGGGATCTGAATCATCACTGGAAAACCAATGCTCCAGGCAGCCCCTAAGTGTGGACCAGGCTTTGCTTTTAAATGCAGACAGGAGGCATTTCTTTCCACATCTGCTACCCCATCTTCATCGCACATCTCTATTTAGAAGCACTAGTTACAGCACATTCTCTCATGAATCTGATGACTTTAATTTAAAAGCCATTTTTAATTTTTAAATAACTGAAATATGGTTCGCCAACTGAATCTTCTAATTTTCTCTGGACAGGCAATGCTATCTTAGGAGCCGCCTTCATAAATTGGGATAGTGTGAACACTGAAATATCAGTTTCAGATCATACCAGGACTGCCAGATTTTGCTCTCACTGATATCATAACTGTTGCTCTAGAAAAAAAACAACTAAAAACAACCCCCCACAATATAACCTGATTGCATAATAATTCTTTCGAAGAGGATTATTCTAAAAGAGTTTTAATAATATGTGAAATCAAGAAAAATATGAAATAGCCATAGTGAAATCACATGAAACTGTAGGCTTTATTTCTGTAAAGTCAAAAGATGGGTTGAATTTATGTGCCATGGAAACAATCTCAAGTGAACTTTGAGATTTTAAGGTTGTTTGAACTGTAAGCTTGGTGAAACTAAGAAGGGAGAAAGAGAAGCGTTCTCACAACCTTTTATGCTCATATTACAGGATGTGGAATGACCTCATGGATTTTAGGACCAAGTCTGAGGAAAAAAAAATCTGCTTCTAAGCACAAATTGTAGGATTATCCCTAAAGTAAATGCTGTCAGCCTATAAAATCTATATGGATGTAAGAACAGAAGACTCAAATTGATTAGATTAAGATAATTTATTTATCTTAATAGTGATTTCTTTTCTTCAGTGTTCCTTCTTCTGATTTTATATTCCTTATAAGCACAGAGATGACTTATTAATAGACATATTATTTTATTGAGGAATGGAGACTTTTTTCTCATTTTAATATGCAAGCATCTTCATTAAGCCTATTTTTATTGTGCAGGGCACAGAATGTTTTATAGGCATTTTGATATGCGTGATATTTAACTTTGGTTTTGTTATGAAATGTAATAACCACTGTCAGTGTAAGAACTTGAGAATTCGCACTGCTGTTCCTAAATGCTGATTTATTATTACGTGTAATTAAGCTGGCAAATAAAAACACACAGTCTTTCTGAAGTATGCTACAGTAGAGTAAAATCCTTAAGTATCCCAAAGACAAATGTTGGTACAAAAAATCAAAACCACCACTGCTAAATAGAGGATTTATGATGCCAATGATAAATGAAGTGCACACTAAAAGCATTAGCAAAAATAATTTTTAAAGAGATCCCCTCCCCTCAATTCCTAAGTGGAAGGAAGGGGGAATGGCTTCAAAAGAAAGTTACAGCATACCAATTAAGAATTCTAATTACAACATCAAATTGCAAAGATAAGTACCTCATGAAAAGTTCTTTTTAAAATGTATTTCTACTCTATAAAAATGTACAGGTATAGCAATTATATAGAAAGTTATGATCCTTATAGTCTTTTGGTGAACCATTAACCTGGATTCTAGTGTAACATAAAATGTAATAACAACAAACAGAGGTCCTTTTTCAAGCATAATCCCACAAATTGTTGTAAATCCAGTTGTTTATTTGCATTTTTTTTCTCACTGACACTCATCCTGCAGTAGTTATGATTGCCTTGATATTTTAAAGACTATCCTGTGCCTTTTGCTTTATCAAACTGATTAAGATCATTGGGCCATGATTCCTCCATCTGTACGTAAATCAATGAATTTCAAGACTTTGTAAATCTTGTAAGAAAGCCAGAGTTTTTCATGCTAAACTCACAGGTCAATAACCATGGACATGACAGAGTAATTAATGGTGGAAAAGACCTCTGAAGGCCACCAGCTGCAATCCCCAGGTAGCAGGTTGCTCAAGATGGTCTGCAGACAGATTTTGACTATCTTCGAGCACGGAAACTCCACAGATACTTTCCTGTTCCACTCACTGTCAAACTACATATTTTTCCCTCACATTGAGTTGGAATTTCCCTCATTCCATCTTTTTATTTGTTGCCTCTCATTCTGTCCTGGAGCATGTCTGAGAAAAGTCTTCCTCCATCTCCTCCACACCCTATCTTTCAGTAGCTACAGGCAACAATCATGTGTTTGTCCCCTTACTCTTCTCTTCTTAAGGCTGATTAAAAACAATTCTCTCAGACTTTTTGCACATATCCTGTTTTCCAGTCTCCTGACTACCTTGGCCCTCAGATGGATTTGCCTGATTATGTTATTGTCTTTTTTGTATTGGGGAGCCTGAAACTTGATATACATTAAGAGTCTACAAGTGCAGATCCCTGATGCTGAGAAAGTTAAATAACAATCTGAATTCCAATAGAAGTTTAAAAGTATGGTTTAATATGTGATAACAATTATTTAGTTTTTATTAAACCATCTAATTTTGCCATACAGGATCTTTTTCTATCTGTTGCATCATAGATCCCACAGTCTGACCATTGGTGTCTCCAATTTACACAGGCATGATATTTTTAACTAAGGATGGAGTTAATCTACCCTAATTTTCAATGTCTAAAAGTTAAATATTCATTAAAAATACAAGCAGCTTAAGGTCACTAGATCAGAATCATAACTTCAAGTTTAAATACCTAAAATTAAGAAAGGCAAGGATCAGTATAAATGTCCCAAATTCCAGTCACTCCTGCAGAGTATGTGTTTCTTTTCACTAAAAACCATTTGGGTGATCTTTCTAATTAAGAAGAAAATAGCACTGAAAATGGTTTCATCTAGCACTATAAAAAAAAAAATTAAAAATGTAAGCTGAGAGTATGCGGAAGGGAAAATGATATTTTTATACTACTCTGTCACATACTTAGGCTTTTGTCCAGTAAATTCATCAGAGCATCTTCTAAATTTTTTAAAAAGCAGAAGCATTGAGATGCTAAGATCACCTAGTACTCTATACTAACAATACATTATGAAAATAAAGCTCCTTTCCTTTTCTGCATTAGCACGTTACACTATGAGCTTATGGACTATAAGGCAGTAGCCATAAAACAAGGTTCCATCATTTACAATAACTTTTTTACTATATGAATGTGATACAGTGCTAGTAAAATGTAATGGAAAATTGTGCAGATGGTACATTCCTCATCCCTAATGTCAAGATAAAATCTCTGCAATATCTTTGAATAAATGGAACTCATAGAATTTGCACAGGAAAAATACTTTATTATCACTATGGCTGTGATTTTATCTACAGTGAGATCACTCAAGCCAGTGTCCAGCATTGATAGGTGAAGCATGAGTCTGACAGTTGATTGTTTCCTTGGCATGCAGCGACCATAACTTGTTAGTAAAATGTTTCAGTTAACCATGAATGCAGCAGCTGTTGTTGACGAAGATCGTCAGGCATATTAAAGTAATGCAAGATGCCTACCTTGTGGCATATAATTCAACCAATTTATATAAATTATTCTCAAAAATAGGTATGCATTATTTCTGATAATTTTAAATCTTTGGTTTCGCATTATTCATTTGCTATGATGCTAATTGACTAATGAAAGACACAAAACCCCAAAACACACAGTATGGAAAGAGGCAGCAAAGAACACTGATGCAAAAATTAAGAACAGTTTTGTATTTGAAATCTCCCAGGTGAATCTCTGGATTAGAGTTTGTACTATCTTTTATATCTTTTAAAAGTAGGTGAGAAGCACCATTTACAGAAAATGTAGATTTGCCTGGCTGCTCTCCTACACTCTGATGTCCAGCCATAGGCTTAGAAATGTGCAGTGGAAATAAGTAACCATTCAGTGTACAGGTATAGTATTTTCCACACGTTTGGGGCTTGTTTGGCAATGTTTTGGTAGTGGGGAGTGGGAAGGGCTGCAGCAGTGGCTTCTGCAAGAAGCTACTAGAAGCTTCCCCTGGGTCCAACAGAGCCAACATCCACCGTCTCAAGGATGGATTTTGGCTGCCAGAGAAAGGAGCAAGAAGATGTGAGAGACTTTGAAGATATTGAGGTGAGTGAAGAAGGAGGGGGAGGAGGTGCTCTAGGTGCTGGAGGAGAAATTCCCTTGCAGCCCATGCAGAAGACCATGGTGAAACTGGCTGTACCCCTGTAGCCCATTGAAGATGATGGGCATTAGAGATTCCTAACCTACAACCAATGGAGGATCTCATGGTGGAGCAGGTAGAGAAACCTGAAGGATGTTGTGACCCTGTGGGAAGCCTATACTGGACCAAGTTCTTGACAGGACCTGCAGCCTATGGAGAGAGGACCCCATGCTGCAGCAGTTTTGCTAGTGTGACTTGTGACCTGTGGAGGACCTACCCTGGAGCTCCTGAAGGTCTGCAGCCCATGGAGGCCATGCTGGGGCAGTTCATGTAGAACTGAAGCCTCTGTGGGAAAGACTCTGGTTGGAGAAATTCATGGAGGACTGTCTCCTGTGAGAGGGACCCCATGCTGGAGCAGGGAAAGAGTATGAGGACTCCTCCCCCTGAGGAGGAAGGAGCGGCAGAGACAACTCATGATGAACAGACTGAAAACCCCATTCCCCATCTCCCTGTGCCAGTCGGGGGGAGTAGAAGGGAGCGAAGTCATGAATAAAGTTAAGCCCAGGAAGAAGAGAGGGGTGGCAGAAGTGTTTTAATATTTGGTTTTCTTTCTCATTATCCTACTCTGTTTTGATTGGGTATTGGGTAATAAATTATTTTATTCCTTGTTGAGTCTCTTTTGCCCGTGACGTTAATTGCAGAATGATCTCTCCCTGTCTTTATCTCAACCTGTGAGCCTTTCATTAAATGTTTTCTGCCTGGTCCAGCTGAGGAGGGGAGCGTTAAAGAGATGGTGGGCATCTGGACTCCAGCCAGGGTCAAGACATAAAGGCCTTTGGATTCCAGTCTATTTCTATGCTAGAATATGGAGCCACACAGTGAAGTCGGTAAGTGCTGTACTGGCTTTATAGATGGTGGAACTGATGTACAGCAAGTCCAAGTGGCTTTGAGAAACCCATGCAGGAAGTCAAAAGCAAAGCAGGAACAGAAACTTTGTTTTCTGGCACCCAGCCCCATGCTTTAAATAGAAAATGTTCTCTCCTGTGACAACATCTTCAGGCCAGCATTGTCCAAGGCATGGGTTGATGACCTCATAGAACTTTTCCATCACTAGCAGCTGGGCTTCCACAATTAGTCTGGTAACCATGTTGACATTGTGGTTAGTGATGGCTGCCTCAGAGTTTTAGGTGTGGTTTTGTTCAGTGTCTAAAGCTAAAGTTAGATGTGGAAAGACTGACAAGCTCTTCTGATCTATACCCCTCCCATGAAGCATTGCTCACAACAGTGCATATTTCTAATGTTTCTATGAGCATGACTTCCACCTTCCCTGGTGTTAAAGATACTCCACCGCTTAATTATTCCCCCTCTCATTAAGCTTTCTCAATAGCTAATCAAAGCTTTCCCAACCTGTATTTCTACCTCCCTATTTCCAGGTTTTGTGTGAAAACCATATGCCTTGTCTATCAAGACATTCTTTCTTTCTTATCTGAAATTTTGATCCCAGCTGAGGCACTGGGTAGATGCCATTAAAGGGCTGGGTAGGGCAGTTCTCGCCTCCTCTCTTTGACCCATGCACAGCAGTCTGAGACCTCAGTCATGGAAACAGCATCTCCATTCCTACCAGAGTCATAAGCCATATTCTGTGCTCAATAGAACTGAAGTTCTTGGAACATGCCAACTGATGCAGTACATTATTGTCCATCACCAGCATGTGTCTCAGTGCTACTTCTGTGCTGAACCCAAAGGTTTAGATCCGTTCACGTGGCAATCAGGAGGAATCCCAAGAAATGCAGGGCCCTGTAGTGAAATAACCTTCTCCAGTAACCTTTGTCATGAAGGAATAAATCTGTATTACTTAGTGGATTACTCCAAAGGAAAATAAATCAAATCAAAACAAAACAACCTGCTTATGTTTTTCTTCTGCTTGAGGGACAATGAGGTTATTTTTAGAATATGACTGTTTCAATAATTGCAGTTGCTACTGTGAATGACATCAACCTAGAAAGAGGAAACTCTTTTCATACACTTCCATGTAGGGAAAGCAAAAGATAGAAATGAGCATTTTCCTGAGAGGCAAAGTCTTCTTTCTGACAGCACTGTCTTTTATTGAGTACAGAAATATCTTTTCCTTTTGTGAAATTGGCATTTACTCTGACCAAGTAATTTTTCATGTTTTCAAGGAGGTCTTTTTCACAGCACTCTCTCTCCATTGGTTCAGCTGGTGCAGTTCCTGCAGCATCTGACACTGTAAGCGGGCAGTGGTGGTGTGCATCCTCATGGCCTGGAACCCATTGCTGCCACTGAGATACCACAGATTGATTGCCTCTGCATGGCACAGAAATCAGATTCCTGTTCCTGTGCAGCAAAACAATGGTGATTTCACTGAATTCATTACTTTGATGCTCTAAGGGGTACAGGACCACAGATGTGTCTACTGATGAGTAACTGGTGGGTCTGATCTTTGAATATTTAGTACCTGGGCAACGGATGCCTTAAAAGTTTAGTAGTTGATAACAGAGTTGTAGCGGGTTCCTTTTTCTGCGCTAGCTGACCAACTGAAATGGTTTGGATTCTGTGGCAATGAAGTTAAGCTGGCACCTTTACAGAAGGCAGCTGAGCTACACAGTGCTCATAATCTTTTAAAAATGCTCCTTAGAAACAGGTTGAGCACAAAACAGAGCCCAAAGATTTTTGAAGCACGAATTGAGTGCCTTGTTTTGAAAGGGTGTCCCTGAAGGGCGGCAGCAGCTTCTGAAAGTTTCAATGAGGTCACTTGCCTCTCTGGGCAAAAAAAAAAAAAGCAAGCTGTCTTTGTGACTGAATTAGGTTTAGGCTAGGAAGGCAGCCTGGGATAATCACAGGGCTCAGAGTTTGCACAAGTGTTACATGAGCAACATTTGCTCATGCTCATATAACTTCCAGTTCAGAGGAGGCTGATCTACATCAGGAGTTTGTAATGGCATCTGCAACCCAAAGCAAACAGCTACTGTCCAGACCAAAGTTTTACTCTGCTTTCAGTCTGAGCAGCCCTGGTTGCTGACTGTGGGTACTGCCAAATTCAGTGCCCAGCATATCTGACCACTTGATATGATCATCTATCCAGAAATGCTGTTAACCCACAGAGGAGAACTCTAGTATTAGAGAAAAAAATGATTAATGATTTGACATTTTGAGATCTTTCTCCTCATTTATCAACTCAACTCAAGCACTTTTTTTTTTCTTTCTCAGTAGGTCAGAGCAATAACTGGTGTGGGGTCTTGCACTGTGTATTTGTGTGCATGGACATGCTCTTCCAGCCTGCGTCCATTTTGCCAGTTTTAGCAGCTTAAGTTGTTCAGAATTTATCAATTTACTAATGAGATCAGGCTTTATTTAGGTAAAAGGATATCCCTCTTTCATTATTGTGGTTTTTTTTTTTTATAACTTTATCAGCCTCCAGTTGAATACTAGGTACTCTGGAAATCCAGAACATACAAAATGCACGTGGCTGTAACTTTTCAGTTTTAGTGCTCATACTTACAAAGGCTGAGGAATCACAGGATTCCCACTGCTAATATGGCCCATGACATTTAAATGATTTGTGAACTGCAGCCTTCTTACAAATATTACAATAGGTTGTAAAAGTACTTCTTATGGTGAATTCTATTTCATAAATTAACTAAAGATTGTATTTTCTGTTTTCCCATGCTTCTAGTGGTATCTTCAAAATTATGCCTTTTCTATCCTGCAGTGCAAACTGTATGTTATTTAAAAGATATTTCAGCTGTTTTGCTTGTGCTGCTTAAGAAATACTAAAGTTGGGGAACAATACAGAAAGAGATATAAACCACAGTATCTTGAAATGACTCAGACCGCAGTCAGCCTTGTTCACATATCTACTGCCTTAACTTTGTATATTCCCCTGTCTAGCTTTCCAGTCTAACTTAGCTTTATCTGAGGATGTATGTTGAGGTATATAGACTTCATTTAGCTCATTGGTCTTTCCAGTTGTAATATATATTTCAGAATAAAAATACTGTTGAACATCTGTTGTCTGTACATAGTAGGAGGGTCACAAAGGTCTGTTCACAAGTTCTGCTGACCTCACAGCTAATATTCATGTTTCTGTTAGTATTTCACATAAAGTAAGTTAAAGCAGCAGAAAATTCCTGTGCCTTTCCTAAAGTAATTTTTTCTTTTTGCAGCCAATGAGCTGCAAGCCAACTAATCGTAAATGAACTATAGCAAGCCACTTTGTCTTTGTAGCACGGTACTGTCTGGAATTTAAAATATATTAAGAAAGTTTCCTTCTTTCTCATTTGATGTTCCTCAATAGATTTCTGAGAAATGTGTTTAGATTGACTTATTTTCCTTGCATTTTGCCTCACTTGTCATTTCAGTATTGTTCTATGGCTAATCTACTACTTCTAATCCTTTAAACATAAAGTGTAGCAAGAAAGTCCTTATTAGGTAATTTCTAAAATTTTGCATTAACAGGTACCCTATTTTTCCCACAAAACATCCAGGCAAACTGAGATGTAGAAAGGTGATGTAATGAGATTTAGTGAAAGTGCCCTGTACTGCCAAATAACCTGGTACCAAAAAGCATGGCTTTCTCAGGAAATCTCTGCTACTTACTTACGAGCCAGAAAAATACCAGGGTGAATGTACATATGCTCTTTGCTAGACAGCACTGGGTTACAGTGAAGCCTGCAAAAGCCATAACAGACTACTTGGGACTTAAAAAAACTTAAATAAAATCAGTTTAAAGCTCAGAGAAAGCGTTGTTTCACTGTTGTTTATTTGAACAGATTCAGGAGCCCCACCTTCAAGTCAGAGAATTTTTTCCTGAGAGACAGATACCTTTTGGCAGCCCAGTTGTTGCTACCTTACTGTTCATGTTTTGGGAAAGAAAATGTAATGTTTTCAAAGAGTTTCCTATTCAATATTTTAAAGGTTTAGGAAGAATACTACTAATTCAGAAGTGATAAGGTGCTTTTTTAAAAATGTTTGAGAAGATCAGCAAAGGCTGACATTTTTCTTTCCATAAGACCCTATAACTCACTACTCCAAAGATGTATGATCAGTAGCAAAAGAAGAAAAGCCTTTGCAAGTTAAACTTTATACAAAAAAGAAGAGGGAGTTTTGTTCTCTTTCTGAAAAGGAAATCAGAAAAAAATCTGTTGAGCTTTGTACACCTTGATGAGTAGATTATCTTCAAAGGGAAGATAAAAGATTACTGATAACAGGCAGCAAATAGCTGCGTCTGTATATCGCTGGGATTTTTAGCTGTGACCCTAAGGTTTAAGTCCACACATATTTGCTACAGTTGTAGAATGAATAAACTCAATATCATGTTACCAAATATGTCTCTCTTAATGATAGTAGTAGAAAATGTATAATTTATCTACCATTTTTTCTCCCTTTTTCATGTAACAATCCATCATGTATTTCATATTTTCTAAGACACATTTCCTAAAACTGATTTTGATCCTATTGGATTTAAATAGTAATCCAATACCTAACATTTATAGGTTTATTTAGAAATCATGGCATAGAACATCTCCTGTTGGCTTGCTGGTTGTCTGCACTTAATCTCTAGATACATCAATAAAAGGTATATATGATTTGCATAGGTTCATTCCTGTCTGAGCGAAGAAAGGTAATTGCTGTACTTTGAATGGAAACATGGACAAGTAGTTCTCCAAAGGGATTTTGTCCAGTTCCAGCCCTGCAAGAAAGACAAGAGAAATAGCCCTTTCTTTCTTCCACTTTTGAGCTAAAGCCACAAATTTAGTTAGGGACAAAAACCAAAAAAAATCCAAAAAAAAACGAACCCAAAACAAACCCACCTGATTCTCACTGCAATTTTTTTTCAATTTCCATATCCTTTTCTGTTTGTTATGGTTCAGTCTTTATTCTTAATTTCTAGTGCAATGCCCTCATCTTCTATCTATATACACTGTCCTTTTTTTCCCCTTCACTTTCTGTCATGCTTCATTTATGTAACTTGCTTATCGTTGCTTGGGCTGAGTTTCTCTTTGATTTTCAGCTGTGCTCCATGATCAACACTAATCCGTTTCCATTGACTCTTTCCTTACTTTTGTCCCAAGTCTCAGTGTGTTTTATCCTTTTCCCATACTGTGATCTGTACACAAAGCAATTGTATATTCTCAATGCTTCCTTTTCTGTTACCCCTTAGGGTATGGAGGAAGGCTCCAAGCACATCACAGAAAGGATGGGATTTCACATGAACTTATGTGATCTCAAGCCTATAAATCTGGCAGCACTCCTAAACTTTTTTTTTCTGGGGATAAAGATGACTTTTTGCATTATGGGATTCAAGCAACTTTTAGGGTCAGTTCTATCTATTACACAGGGCTTGATTGTCTCTTTCAGCTGTTGCAGGCACTGGTGTGGGTAAAAGGAGGCAATTAGTTGTACAGATTGACAGCCTAATATGAAGAAAACCTCTGCCAAGAATAGATCTTCATGTGCATTACCTGCAGTAGACATCAAGAACATAGAAAATCAATAATAACTCTTGATGAGAAATCTGGGCAAGCCATGACAATATCTACTGGTCCAGCACAGCTGCGAGACAGAGGATTTGTAGTTTCCTGCACAACGAGGAATGCTTTGCATAGGCAAGCAGACTCAAAGATGCAAATTGCAGAGCCCTGTTTGGATGGATGTTCCATGACCATTCAGATTGCACAAAAGTGGCCCAGGTGTTGCTACAAGACAGCAAATTTGAGGAGAGTAACAAATGGCTCAGAGTGGATATACACAAGTCCTCTGTAATTTTCAGAAGACACTTGATTCAGTTCAGAGGGCAAGTATGAGTTTTGTATATCTCTAATGCCCCTTGTAAATCTTGAGGTGGTTAAATGGGTCTTCAGCTTTCGGTAGTGTTCTGAATTCTACTCACCATAAATATGATTCAGAAAGATAGCAAGACATCCATTATAACAAGATTCCCAAGCACTCCATTTATTGCTTTTCAAACACAATGTTATCAGCACTGATACTTGACTGCCCCAGTTAGGATAGCAGTCTTTGAAGTGCCACCTAAACTGGAACCAAAGGTAAATGTAAATGAGAGAGATTACCCCACAGGTTGGATAGAATTTGTATTTGAGAGTTTTGCTGTTATTTTCTGTTGTGTATATTGTGCTTTATACTAAAGCTGTGGTGATGCAGTGTCCTGTTTATACAGCGGGCTTCAGAGTGTGGACTTTTGCCTTCAGTACTGTGATTTCAGTGCTGTGCTCCACTTGAACTTCCCAGCTGGGAAGGCAACCTGATTCACACTGTCATGACTTTGGACAATGAATATGTGATTTTAAATTAGGTTTAGAACTTTTCTTTGAGTGTAATGATTATTCTAGTTCTTTGCTCTTTTAATCAATTTCTTACTCATTATATGGAAAAATTTTTCAACCTCCTGAATTTTCCACCATTTTTTTAACTGACTTTGAGTTCTCCGGTTACTTTTCTCTGTGGTATTTCTTCACTAGCAGTTTTTGTGTCTATGGGTTTGGGATAAATTAAATTATACCACTTCCAATGGGCTATCTCACATTGTTGATAAAGTAGTTGACAAACTGGGTCAAAATCGGGGAGAGATGTGGGAGCCTGCAAGTCAGGCAATGTGGCTTATAACTTTTATCTCTTTGATCCCCAGACTGGAGCTCTAAAATCAAAGTTAGACATTTGGGTTTCTGATAATACTATGAGAAGATTTAGACATTCAAGAATCACCTCAGCAATTCAAACTGAATGAGGAGCTGATGTATAGGAGATGTTGAACAGACATGACCCTGACCTCCCCCCATCCCTGTGGGGCTTAGACACCTGGCTCAGGTTGCCTCAGTGCATTTGATTTCCTTCTCTGTGTTCTGAGAAGACACAGCAGTGGTGATTCCTTTTTTCATACAGCTGCCTTGTTCTCAAAGGTCCCCACAACAAAGCCAGCATATGTTGACCCCTGGGACAACATCTCTCATCTTGTTACTGTGTACAGTATCAGTCTCCTACCGTCCAACTTTATTGTCAGACCTAGGCCTTCTAAAGAAAGCAATGCAAGGTTCATGGTGGCAAGACAGGAGAGTTAAAGGAGCATCAAACAGCAGCATTGTCACTGGTGCACTCATTTAAGAGGGGGGATCTGGAATTTTAGTCTTGAAGTTTTATGCTGTTTATACATTTACTATTATTCTTGGAAATGGAAAAGTACCGTATCCCTTTCTGGCCCTGCTTCAGCAAATTATGAGGTAGGTAACTCTCTCCCCTACTGCTATATGCATCTGTCTGCATTGTGAAGAGGTCCTTATCTTGATCAGTGGAAGAGATGGATCTGAATTTTCTCAGATCAAGGAAATTTTTCCTGAACGAGTTCATAAATGCCTATTTCGTTTCTCTAAAATTCTCTCTTCCTCCTGATATTCTGTTGATTTTATAAAGAAAGCAGTTAATACTATCTTTTAGAAAAGAGTTTTGAAAATCTAGGATTTAATTTGCTCAATGTGCACATGAGATATCCATGACTGAACTGTCTAAGATCCCTTTACAATCAATGGACACAATTGGGACTATACAGGGTTTTGTGAACACCAAGGCAGACAATAAATCTGATTAACTACACCCAGCAACTGTTTCATTGGGCAAAAATGGAGCTGAGGGTGAGTATGTCAGCCTATAGCTAGGCTACCCTAAATCCCATCCAGAGGATCAGGCATGCTTGCTGGATGATTGCCCAGAAAAAGCAAAATTACAGGCCTTTCTGGTAGGCTGAGTGAGGTACCTAGAAATCTCTTGGGGGTTGCTGAAGCCAGGAAAACAATCAGCAGCTGAATTTCATTTTTTCACTGAAACATCTGAAATCAGGTTGTTTAAACTGTCTAAATCCCATTTTGCATCTGACCTTCCTTTGATTATAGTGATAAACCTGGCTATCACTTAAGTTCAAAAATGGACTAAGTCCTTTGTTTTCCTTTAAAGGACTTTGCCCTTATCGTTATCCTTGCTGTTCTTTTATTGTTACTATATAGTGCTGTACCTGAACTGCCCTCTTACACCTCTCTGTTCATATTTTTTTGTGTGTGCTTTGTTGTGTCAAAATTAGAAGGACAAAAAGGAAAGAAAGCCCTCTGATCAAAAAAATGCACCCCTACACTTTGGAAACTGCACATTACATACATTCAGAGTTACAATCCTTAAATAGGTGAAGAACTAAAGTTTCTGTAACTGATAAATCATTTTATATCTTCAGTATAAGAATAAATAACTTAATGGATAAAGGATGAATTCTGCTCCAAGCAAATTCTGGAACGGAATTTTTCACAAATATGATTTGAAGTTGATATGAAAGAGCAGTATTACACTAAGATTAACACAGTTTGCTACGCTTGCAGAACATTACACTATTTATCACAAGCTTAGTTCAGTGTACATTAAATTTAAAAATAAAAAAGTATAGTGTGCACCATCTATCTGAAGGAGCTGGCCTTATACTCACAGCATATGAAAACTGTGTCTCATTTTGGGATAATCTGATGTATGTCAATACCTTTAAAAATTCTGAATATAAACCTCCAAAAAACAACCAACACCAACCAACCAACCAACCAAAAAACAGCTTGACATCATTTATAAATTAATCAAGACTAGAATTTCCAAGAAGCATAAGGGAATAGGGACTTCAATCTTTCTGAAACTGGACAAGGAACTCTTGGATTCTTTTGATAATCCAAGCCAAACAGTTAAGTAAGCAGGCACTTACAAATGGTTATAATGTTTTCCACTTGGAGTAGCCCAGATTAATTAAAGGCAGATTTATTTCCTGGAACCATGATTGCTGGCCCAAACATTAAAAAAATTAAACTAAATATAAAGATGAGATAAAATTCAGTTTAAAAGGAATGAATTAGCCTCTCTGCTCTTCTCCCCAGTGTTATTAATTAATACTTATATTTGATCAGAATTAATGCACCGTATATGCTTTCTGGAAGAGAAGGCAAACACATTCAGTCTGTAACTGAAAGTAATCGGTCATTCTTTTGTTCACCAAAGGGTTCCTGATATCCTGATGTTATTTGAGGACTGGGAAAGAAAGAAAATGAAGGGCAGGAAAGGCAGATGGGTCTTTTCTGTCTGTATAAATTCTCAGGAAATTGTTATCTGCAGTCAGTTGGATGTGAAAACAAAGAAATTTTCCTCAGTTTTGTTATCACAGTAACCCCTGAGCTCAGGTTGTTAAACATTAGTAACCCCTGGGAGTGCATTCTGGGCCCAAGCTGCTGACAGAGTTTCATGTGGGATTCGACTGTGGGCTCTGCATGCCCCCTGACCTGTGTGACTCCCAAGGTTTGTGCTGAAACTGCTGGTATGGTGGGTTATAAGGAAATAATTTCCTTCTCTTTCTCTGAACTCCAGCAGATTATATACACAGGGTTTACTAGTCTGTTTGCACGTGTTCCCCGGTGTGCTTTGAAGTATTATTCTAATGATAATGACAAAGGAAAACAGATAACGTGTTCTCATTTCAGAATGGTGGTATTTTACTAGCCCTGGTGCAGAAGTGCAGAATTCTTTGAGCCAAAAGAAAATCAAATATAAGCCCTTCACTTTTTCCTTTTTTTTTTTTAATGGAATGATTTGGTTTTTAATGAGTAGCTTGTTTTGACCCAGAAGTTCAGCCAGTATCTTTGGAGAATACATAAAAAAATTCACAGCATTAAATATGCCAAATTCTCACAGAAATTACTTAATTTTTTTCTCTTTATTATCGGATTCCTGGTATCAATCTTTGAGGATTAGTGAGTAGGCAGTTCATACACATACTCCGCCATTTTTAAGGAATGTTTGCTTTAGATAAGAATATATCCAAGTTAGATTATATTTCTTTTAGCCACTAAAGAAAAGTAAAATTATGGTATTAACTCAATAAAAATTGATGTGGCCAGGACAGCTTCTTATAAACATTTATTTTTCAGGTTTACATGTCTGGTTCCTAAGAAGGTGAGCTGGACTGAAGACAGCAGAAAAAAAAATGTATTTGCCTACAGTAATAAAGATAACAGACATGAGGTATCATTTTGATTTATCTTTTTCCTTTTTAATTAAAAACATCCCCCTATTGGAGATAACTGGCATCTCATCAGAAGGAATTTATGGATAGAAGTGAAACTGTTCCCTGTGTCTGTTAGTCAGAACTGATAAAGGATTTACTGTAAAGTGTTATATACGTGTAATGATAATACTTTTGGTTCCGCTGCTTTAAGTAAGTGCAAGCTTTATATCCTTTGAAGATACCTCTGATTTAAAAGCAATTTAATTTAAAGTACAGTTTCATACTTTTGACGCCAATATCGCTCTAGAACTTTATTTTCTAAAGGAGAGGTGAGAAGCTTGCTCACCCTTCACCACACTTGCTAGTTGGGTTTTTTCTTTTAGTTTGGAGCAGGTATACTGCCTCTGGAACTGCTTGTGCAACTCAGTGGGAAAAGGATTACAAAAGCTGAGTCTGGACCACTTTTATGTTGCCATAGTCTATTTCTATGGACTATTACAGTATTGAAAGTTTTGACCCACATCATTGTTCTCAGTAGGAGAATTTAAGCTGCCCGCCCCAAGTCCCAAGATATTCTCCCCATCCTTCCACCTCCAGAAGGTCTTCTAGATGCTTCATTTTCCCTGGTCAAGGCAACTGTCCATGGACATGTCTACAAGAATTGTAGATGTTCTGCCATAGCGAACAGATCCATGTCATTAGTGGATTCCCACACACAAGAAGTCCATGGAAGATGACTACAGATCAGGTTCTCTGTGCCTTTGGTTAGACAGCAGCTAGACTTCAGGTAAGTCATGGAGCAAATCTCAAACCCAAAATTGGTCCCCACACACTGGGACTTGTGGGCTACTCCTCCATTGTCATGACCACTGTTAAATGCCATTCTGCAAACTGCACTAACTGTTACAGGGCAGAATAACATCAGGCAAATATTTAGGTATTTGTTAACTTCCTCTAACAGTTTAACAGCTGCCAACAAGAGGGCCTGAGGCTGTGCCATTTAGCACTGAATGCAAAGGGGGTGACACAGGTGATGATGTGATCAGATGCAGTAGTGTCATGTTTATAAATTAATTTGATATCAACAACATCGAAATTATTTGAAGGTAACATTACCATGCTACATGGGTCTGCACTGCCCTGTGTACAACCGGGCAGCCTTGCTGAGCCCTTCCAGACATCTTGCCTCTGCCTTTCCCCAAGGTGTCACAGGAGAAGGTAGGGCACAACTTGCAAACCTCAGCAATGACGGGCAAACGGGTGAAGGCTCACTCGTCTCTGCAAGGGGGCTGCAACATGCTTCCCTTGTACCATGCTCTTCCCTTGTGCTCTACAGGTGCCCAATAAAAAAGAGGCCAGAGCTAGGCAAATGAATCCCACTAGTGTAACCTAAGATATGCAGTATAGCTTTCCCTCTAGAGGTAAGTGAACTCACAGAAGATGCAGGCTTTGTACAGACCCAAGCTGCAGAACCAAAGCTTTTCAGCTCAGATTGTAGAAATACTGTTTTGAAGTCCCAGTGTCAGCAAAGAAGTTTTTATAAGATGTGTACAATGTTTGTGTTTACATTCATAAACATCACAAAGAGTGGATTTGAATACCACTATTTTAATACATTCATGAACATATTGCTATTGAGGTCAGGAGTTAAAACCAAATACAAATTTAAATCCTGTGCTGCCTGAGTGAGCCATTTCAATAATCTTCATGACCTGTGTAAGTATCAGAAACATTTCTATCAATTAAGCTAAAGACCAGAAAAGATCACAAGTAATTTTAGGTCACAGTGTTGTATCTAAGTGAGAAACAATTTTTATATGAGCTCTCCTACCCCTCCTCTTTGACAGATAAGTACCAGTAACTCTGACCAGCAATAGTTATCCCCTGCTCCACAAGCGTTGGAGCGCAGCCTAGCCTTTCTTATGACACAGCAGGGAGTTCAGACTGGAAGCAAAGTATGCTGTAAAGTTTCAGGCAGTTTTCATTTTTATTGCATAGCTAGCATAGCCAAAGAAGCTCAGAAACCCTCAGGATATTAGCTTGGCCTCACTATATTACAGGGAAAGGTAAAAATTTTGCTCAGTGAATTTGCTTACAGTGTAAATCAGTACAAAATTTGTCTCAGTGTGTGCCTCTATACTAGTAAATGAAATTTAGTAGTGTCATGGGCCTCACACAGACATGTAATCATCCTACAGTGACCAAGGTCCCTGGCATGCTTTTGATTTGGGTCAGCTAGCATATTTGCCAGCGAAGCATAGCCTGGCACTCAGGATGGTGCAGAACCTATTCCCAATATGGAGCTTGGATGACCTATCCTAAAATAAAGCAGATTTGGAGAGGTTAACTCCATGGAAGTGATATTTTGCTTTTGAATCTAGGACTCAAGGAATAAAAACATTTGGTGGACTTCATTTTAGAATTGAGCCATCTGCATAGCTGTTTTACTCCTCAGAAGGAGGAAGGAGAGAGAGAGGAACAAGGATCCCCTTGTGTCTTGAAGTACAGTTTCTCATCAAGGAAATCCTCCAAATGCCACCCTGATTCTCCATAACAGTTGAAGCCAAGCTTTTCCTAGGCAAATGGAGGTTTTCCACCTTTGAATGGCAAATCATCTTCCATGAGTCATACTGCCTGTTCTGGTGCTCTATGGGAAATGGGCAAAGGTGCCATCTATTTGTAGCTAGATGCGACAAGTCCCAGCCCAGGACCAAGGATCCCTGTATGCCAGCTAACTGAGCCAACTTTCCAGCCTGAATAATGGAAGAGTTCCTGTTCCTGGAGAGAACACAGCTTTTGTGCTGTTCCTCATGACACACAGAGGACTCCTGTCTGGGAAGATGTTTTGGAAGCATTCACCAATGCCATAGTGGGATGGGGAATGTTGGTCTTGCACCCAGCATTCGATTGGAGGAATACATGGAGTTTTCTTCTTCTCTCCCTTCCCTTTCTCTAGACTCTATTAGTAGCTGACATATTTTTTGAACATGCAATGGTCTCATTTTTATTTCATGCCTATTGGATTTCCTCCATATATTATTCACAAATTGAAATTAACAAACTGGTGCATTCCAAACAGGAGATTAACACACACCTACCCCAAGATAAGCATCTCAGGAACAGCAGCATTGCAACATCAGGTGCAGCAGCAATCCCACTTGTACCAGTCACACTGTTACACTCAAAACCTTTATGGGTAAAGAAGCAGCACACCCTACATATAAGCATATACAGTCAAGAATTTATTGTTAGTATAACTGAAATATTAAGAATCTAATCATTACTATTCCATATCTAATTGTTACAGAAAGGAATACTGGTATAAGAAAGTTATGGTTGAAATCATATCCACACACTTCTCAGTTTCTACACCTTCTGGTAGTATGTTGACCTTTCCACTGCTGCTCTGGATTCCTAAGGTGGGTAATTTCATTCTGGTTATGATGGTGGTGATCTTACTGTGAGTTGTTGGTATCTGGAGTCTTTTGCCAAATGGCTTGTGATGTTCATGCTTCTGGATTCTTCACTGTACCCCAAGATCCACCTGGAGTCAATTTTATGTTTCTGCTTGTACACTTTGTTATTCTTCATCAGTCTGTAGCTCTGTATTGCATCCATGTATGCAGTTTCATTTGTTGCTCTTAAAACTCATGTTGTCCGGCTCCAACTCTGCATTTCTTTGACTGTGAGACAGTTGTTTTTAGCTGAGAGGTCTCCTATCTCAAGCTAGTGCCCTGTTTCTTTATCATCCCATTCCTCTACTGATCTATGCTGTATCCAGTGTCTCTGCTTCTCAAGGCTTCTGCTATCGTACTGGACTTCTACTTCTTCACTCTACATCATTTTGTTAGAGTTATAAATATCTCATTCTCCACAGAATAATTGTTTGTTACTGCTAGCTATATAAAACTGTGGTTGTACTACACAAGGATAACAAGAGGAAAACAAATTAGCCATAGACACCTGGTCAATTAGAGAAATTACTGTTGCAGCACATGCAAGTAAAACAAAGCTGCAGGCAGGTCAAGAAAAGTTCAGACTGAGCAAGCCTGACAAGCCTTACTCCTGAGGCTTTACAAATTCAGTACAAAGCTTATGGCCTGTTACTTGGAGTGGCAACACTATATTACAGCAGTACATGGGTACGATCCCCATGTTTGCATTGTCTGCCAGAGTGCTGATAACCTATATATCAAAGTACTTTAAGTGTACTGATCTTTTCTCCAACCTATTCTGATACATCCATACAAACTGGAAATGTTATATGAAATAGGAGATTAGAAACTGAAGCATGATGACACGCATGATGGACAGGAGTGGATGCACATTTTGCTGTCGTGTCACCAGAATGACATAAGTGTAATCACATTGTAACATTAACTACATTTGTTGGCTGGGGAGGGAAAGAGTAGCCATGGCATTACTTGAGCAGTTAAAATGTTTGTTAATTGTTTCTGAAATAGTTGCTGTTACTGACTTTATGGCCAAATAAATGGTAGAAAAATATAACAATATAATAATCTGTCCAAAAAAGTACATCACCCTTGGAAGCCATGGCAAAAGTGGTGTCTGGATGTTGCTTTCTCATTGGTTTCTAAGGGTCTATATAAGGGTCTGATACTCATGACTTCCTCTCAGATAGTGCATGATACAAAGCACATATATGAGCAGCCAGTATTTCTCAGCTTCAGAGGTTTTGGAGCCTTTAGGAAGGAAGGAAGGAAGGATATAGTAAAATTTTCTTGTAATATATAGGAAACTTTTCTTTTTATGGCTAAGACTGAGAATGTTCTGTGCACTTCCATCCTTCCTTACCTGGAGGATGTACAGAAAAGCAAAGATCTTCTCGTGTCCATCAAACAGGAGGATCAAGAGAACTGTTTTTCAGTTGTTTGATATTTTTGAAAGAGACTAAACAATTGGATTTACCTGAGTCAGTCCTGGGATTATTGAAAGTTGAATTCTGTATGTGTATCTGTTTATATTCTAAGCATAGAAGTGATATCCCTCCGTATGGATGTCCCTATCCTCCAGGACTTTTCCACTGATGTAGGCCAGTATTGAGGGTCAGGACAAGATCAGTGGTAGTACCTAAATGAGTTAAATTTAGAAATCCTTATCCAAGAGAGAATGGCTGTGAAACCCATTACACAGTTAAGCATTCATCCTGACAGAAAGTTTTGAAAAGCTTAAGGAAGTTACTGTCTTGCCCGCTTCATTTCCTCAGCAGTGAAACAGATAAAATGAATGGCTGACTAACATAGAAGGTGAGGGCATCCCTGGAGACTGAAAACCAAATAGCACCTGGGACAAATGTCCGGAGCCTGATCTCATCTTTTTCTGTGTGGCTTGCAACCTGATTGCAAAACACAGTGCAATCTGAAGCCTCTGTTCAAAAGACAATTGGGATTGGAATAATAAAGGCGTGGTAGAATAGGAATTAGCTGCATTGTTTGAGTAAGGTTGAGTAATTTTCACAGCACCTTCCTAGGCTGTGCCTCACTCAGGCAAGTCCTTGGTACAGCGTTTCTCCCACAGCTTCATTCACTAAGAAAAAGTAACGCATGTAAACAAGAAAGTGTATAAGCACAAGAGCTGTAGCAGTTTTATTGCATTGGTATGACCTGAAAAATCAAAAAGCCGTACAAAAATAGATTTCAAATCATTTCTTTTGTTGGTTTTGGGGTTGTTTTGTTTTGTTTTGTTTGGGTTTTTTGTAAATCTGCAAGTTACTAATTGCAAAAATAGCTGCTTGAGAACAATTAGATGGAAAATACAAAACGTATCTCTTAGATGAATTCATTGTTCTACTTGTAAACATCCGTTGGGGTATCACATCCTGGAAAAGCCATTCAGTTTTACTACACATGGAGGTTAAGGTTTGCTAGTTCCCATGCGCAGGCAGGCCATAGTTGCTTTGCGTGCACATAAAAGAAACACACCTTCCCCTGTATTCAGGTATGTAAATACAAAACTTACAGCCAGAGTCAGGAAATTATTTTTCTTATGTTATTAATTACAGCCATTAGCCATGAATTTTCTGCAGCATAATCAGAAATGGAAATAATTAGTAAGCAGATGAATGTAATTTGCATTCAGGAAGTATTCCAAAACTACTGAATTAAGTCTTGCTCTTTTTACAACTATTTTCCTTTAAAATATTTGCACAAAAACACCTTTAGGAGGAGGATGCATTTATATTACATAGATTTGTCCTTTCTTCTCCTGTGGTATTCTTCTTAGCACGTCTCCCTCTCCAAGTTACCAACAAAACAGTGAACCTTCACTATAGAAAAACGCAGACCTGTGTCTTCTATTTCCTACTTCTGTCCCATTATTCTGAAGGGGCTGACTGTACTGAGAATGTAATACCATTCTCTATGCCCACTGCAGGTATTGGGCTATTTAGATTCTTTAAAAGAAATGCTCAGACCTAATACAGTTAAGCCTTAATGCAACTCATCTAGACAATTAGATAGTTCTACAATTTCAGAGTCAAGAGAACTATGCCAGCAGGACCTGGTATATGTCAAAAGAATGAAAGGAAAGCTGCTGTAAAGAAAAGGAAAAAAAACAAAGAAAAAATAAGAAAAAAGAAAGAAAAAAGAAAAAAGGGGGAGAAGCTCTGTTTAATTCTATACATATATATGCATCTATATTATTTATATATACATTAATTATATATATGTATATGCAGTGAAAGGCTGTTCTTAGAAAAGGGAGGTAAATGTAGCATGCAAATTCACATTAGGCATTCAGATGGAGAGACTTACCTTGTCTCAGATGTTGTCCTGATGTTTACAGACTAATACTGTGATTTTCCTGATTTTGGTCTGCTTGTGTTGCATCAGAATAGTCAGTCATTCATTTGTTTAAACATCCTCACAGAGAATCATGTGAAATCTATTATGGGCATATATATTTCAGTTAAATATTTAATATTATTTGCATGTGTATTTGACTGACAGGTCAGTGGCATGTGCTCACTACAGGGACAAACTTTACCCAAAGAATATGCATGCACACACAGAAACATGCACTTCCAGTGCTTTAATTAGTATTACTCGTGTAGATCTGCATAATTTTAACTTCCTAGGTAAAGATGCTTGAAATATAATTTTTTAGCAAGTTGTGGAAATTGAGAGAGAATCTGCAAAGATTTAAGATAAAAATCCCTAAAACCAGAGGAATGATCGGATTCACAAAAAAAAAAAAATCTCACTCAGGCCTTCATTTGATGCTTTAGCCTAGGAAAAAGCTTGCTCTTTCTGTAGGGCTTGTTCTTACATAATTACTGGTTAGGTAGAAAACTCCAAACTCCTTTTGAGCTACGGCAATGAAGAAACACTTTCTCTCATTTGTTTCTCCTTTACCTTCCTCTCATCACTTGCATACTTGTTATAATATCTTCAGACTAAAACTTCAGATGACAGTGTAATTCCAAACTAAATTAAAGCATTCTTATAAAGGAAATTCAGTGGAAATTTCATGCAAATGCAGTTGACAGTTTCATGGATCATCATCAGAGCTGCTACAATAAACTATGCTGATCAAGAGAAGAAAACCCCAAATTTTTTATACGCAGCATCTCTATTGCAATGAGTGTTATACCCACTGTTGCACACACAGAACCAAAAGCTGTGAACGATAAAGGCCAAAAACTATCATTTGGCTTCTGAATTTGCTGCATGCTTAAGTTACTCACTTCATTCCAGTCAGTGCTCAGGCAACAGAGATGTCTTTTAAAGGCTCATAATTTTGCAGCCTCTACTCCTTGGTAGATAGCAAGTTTACCTTGATGTCGCATTTGGACACCTTTACAGAATTTTCTGATTCTTATAAGAAATTATATTTTTTAAAAATATCCTGTAATCCAGCCGTTTGTTATAGTCCCAGTCTCACTGCAGTGTTTCCTGATGGGCTCATCCACTGTGTGCTGTTAACATCTGTTCATCATTTCTTAGCTCTTCATATTGTGTTATGGAATAGACCATTTATAGCAACTTTGATATACTGATTTCAAAGCTACAATTACTTCTGCTGACCTTAAAAAAGTCTGTGCCAGTTTAGGATCAGTCAGTGACTCAGAAAAAAGACTGTCTTGTTCCTTTTAATTGAAGACTAGATTATGCTGGAGCCCTGGCACAGCAGCAAACTGAGGGATTTACCTACCAAATTGCTCTACTGCTACATATTTCAACATTTTCAAAATGGCTTAAAGTTTTGTTCACAGATTGCAGACAGAGCATGCATTCATGCAGAAACAAAGTGAGAGCTATCTCACCAAGACACTTTAATTTTGGTCCCAGGCTCCTTTAAAATCATGCATATACCATTAATAAGAAGTAAAAGAAGATTGTGGGGCTTGTAATGCAAGTTGTAGTACTGAAAAGTCATTTATTGTATTTTAATTATTATTATTATACAAAAGTATAAGTACTCTGGTATTTGATGCAGAGGTGTGGCTCCAGAAGTTAACACTGAAGTTTCTCCATAGGTATGGCTAAAGACAGGGACATCGTTAAGGAGATTTTGAAACAGCATCGCCCCACTCCTTTGAAAATACCTTTGGGATTATTTCAGTAGCACGTTGCTGATGTTGCAACAACGATAATAGTTAGGTCAGAGACATTAACATTCCTTTGGCTATGCTGTTTCTGTTGCATGACTAGGCAACTGAGCCCATTAAACTAATCCAGGGCTGGTGTTTTCCCCAATTTGGCAGATCCTGTGGCACATCCTTAAAAATCAAAGCTGTTTGTTGTTTTGTTGGGATTTTTTTCAGCAGTAACTTCATTACCGTATATCACACAATAGCCCAGCTCTGAAACTGACTTAACTTGCTCAACTTTGAGTGCCTGTGTGGTGCTACTGGATTCAACAGGGATTGTGTGCTGAGAGTGAAGCTTCAGGAGTCTGCTGAATTAAAACCTCACTGGGCATTTTCATGTGCTGGATTGAACCTCAATATGTGTTCCAGCCAAATCAGCACCAGATCTGTAGAAGCAAGTCTGGAGAAAAGTGAGGCTGAAATCAAACTGTTTTTATGAGACTGATCTTAATCATTAGTGTTTTGGAGAAGTCATCTGCAGTCTTGACTACATCTATTAAACCCAGTGTTACTGGATACCAGTAACTGCTACTTATTGGGACAATAATTATACACGGCTGTGATTATACTTTAAATGATTCAATGCAATATTATGGCCTGGTCCCTTTCTAGTTTTCCCTCACAGTAAAAGAAAATTGTACATAAGCTTAAGAAATGCTTGCTGTTGCTAGATCTGGCTGCACATTGGCAGACAGGGACAGTAGCAATAAGTCATTCATGTATTAGATGGATGTTCTGATACCTTTTTCATATGCTTAACACATTAGGTCAGCTCAGTAGATTTACCTTCTTGATACTACATATCTGTTGATGAGTTATGTGTTTTTTGATTTCTCAGAGCTGCTTGAGAACTAGTAAGATTAGGCTTTCAATAGTCTCTTTTTGAGAGAGTTATCTTGTATTTAGAGGCTAGGCAATCAGTAATCTTAAATTTAAATCCAAACATTTATTTTTGGATTGTCGCGTGACACAGCCTCATTCCCCTTTGATTTAATTTCTTTCAATACAGACTGCATAATAACACCACATAAATATGTTTTGAGTCTTCATTGACTTATAAAAGCAATTGAATAGTCTGGGTGATTATGCTGTGTGAGCACTACAATTCATAGTAATGAGAGATTATTGCAATGTGTCAATCCTGGCTCATCTAAGGCCTACTGACCTGCTTTGACCACAATTAGAGAGACTGTGTTGGATTTCAGTAAAAGTCTGTGTAGTTGTTGTGCTTCTCTTCTGTTGCCCCTTCACTAGCAGATCTGATGCTACACTTCAGTCATTCATCATGCAGGGAGCTTCCCCCAAGCCTTTCACAATTTTCTTTGTCACACCAGAAGCTGTTTTCTTCCATCCCAGTGTATCTGAAATCTATCTATGAATGAGTACTGCGTTGGGTACCTGTTTTCTGGGCACAACAAACTGTTTTCAGAAAACATACTTTGGCCCAGATGAAAAAAGAGTCAGGCAAGTGCCTTTATGGACCTGTCCCTATCCCATTTCCACCTCCCCTGTCTTCTCATCTGCACTTGTACCATACAATGACAGCAGCAGAATCCTCCAGCAAAGCACTGCATCCCCAATGTGCTGCTGGTACTGGCATCTGGCAAATTACCAGACCTTAAAGCCAAAACAGTTAGTTTATTAATGTCTCGAATTTTTTTCTAGATTTTAGTTGTGATTTTATTTAAACAGCTGAAGTCTTCCCAGCTGCTAAAGTCAGAGGTTAATATGCTAAGCCATTAGAGGTGGGGAATGAGGTAATTTTCAGATGCGACAACACTGGCTTTTATTTCAGACCTTTCTGGAGAAAGCAGCTGCAAGATTCAAGTCTGAGGTGAAGTAGAGACAAAAAGGCAAAGTGGGTAAATCAGAATTGAGTAGCTGCTGGGAGCTGAGATGTAGCATGGAACTAAATGACATTTCTCTGTGTGTCTGCTAGGCAGTAACTTTCTAATGCATCATCCAGCTGACATCAGGCTTCTAAATCCATTTTTAAGCATCAGTATAAAGAATCTTAGTTCAGGTTGGTGAAAACCAGGAAAAATAACAAGGGAGAAGTGGGTATGGAAACTCAGCCTTGCAGTTACAGAGATATCCACAGCAACCTTTGCTGCAAATCAAAGAATCTGTTAATGGCCTTCAATAAAGTGTGACTGAATAACAAAACATTATGTAGAAAAAAAACACAAGCATTTCAATTTCCCAGCTGCATTGTTCTAAAGTGAACATCCAGCTTTTCTGTGACACAAGTCAGTGAGAGGATGCTGTGTTAAGTTGGCCATTGCACTGATCCATCAAGGTGATTCCTGTTTCCCTATCACATTTTAACCTCGGATCGGTATTTGGTCTCGATCTATATGTAAATCTTGGAGAAATTTCTTGTCCTGTTTGTACAAGGGGTATTTCTTCCTTTGGCTACTTGCTTACAGTGCTGAGTAACAGGCAGAGGTCTCACACCTATGTACAAAAATCAGGACAAGAGGACAGTGCATGTAAATTTTTTGTGCTTGTTAGCAGCCTGACTCCTGACTCTCCCTGTTAAGCTGTGTCTTTGAGGCCAAGCTGCAGAGTACAGACTGGGTAAGAGAAGAAACATCAATGTACTAATACTTGGAGGGTATCCCGAGAACAGCAAGGTACAAATCCGTAGTCAGAGCACCGCTTGCACAGAATCTAAAGACATGTTTACTGAGCCTTTTTCCAATGTTTCAGGTTAGTGGTTAGGCTGGATCTTGGAGACACTCACCTCTTGTTTAGCAAGTAAGAATAGCAAGTGCCTCCTGCTGCCTGGAGCTCTGGTGGATTCAAATTATTTATAATCCCAGCTCAATTTCGTATTTGTCTTTTTCCCTTGGTAAACTCAGTCTTGCATGGCTACATTAGTCTGACAGTGACTGCCCTTAATATCCTCATAAGCAGACAGGCAGCTCATGTAAATGAGAGGTCTGAAAAAACCAAAATGCATTTAAAAAAATGTATGGAGGAGTTTTTTCAAAGTGACATTGCCTGTTATGTGACTAACTCTTTCCTGAAAAAATTGAAAGCTGAGAATAAAACTTTAGTTTGCATCCTTGAAAGGCTTTTATAACCTGCATTAAAAAAAGGTAAAAATTGTTGTGGTGGTTTGGTCCTGGCTAGAGGCCAGATGCCCACCAAAGTCACTCTATCACTTTCCTTTTCAGCTGGACAGGGGAGAAAATATATATTGAGAAGCTTAGGAGTAGAGATAAGGACAGGGAGAGATCATTCCACAGTCAGCATCACAGGCAGAACAGACTCAACACAGAAAAAAGGAAAGAAAACTCTCTAATTTATTACACCAGATCTGAAAGCAGCTACCCCACCCCTCCCTTCCCAGCAGGCTTCACTTTAGTCAGGATTTCCCTCCCTTCTTTCCCCCTAATTGTGGCATGAGGAGAGGCAGGGAATGGGGGAATGGGGGTTTCAAACAGTTCCTCACGAGTTTTCTTCCTTCTTAGTCGAGGGGGCATTAATTCCGCACACCCTTCTCCTGCTGCACTGTGGGGTTCAACCCACAGGAGACAGTCCTCCACAAACTTATCCAGCATGAGTCCTTTCCCACAGGGCTTCAGCTCTTCACCAGCTGCCCCGGTGTGGGTCACTTCTACCAGGTGCTGACTGCTCCAGCCTGGTTCCCCATGGAGTTACAACTCCCCACCCCAGAAAACCTGCTCTGGCATGGATCTGTCCCTTGCTCATCTCCGAGTCTCTGTCTCTCTCCACGGGCTGCAAGTGCTGGCAGGGGCTTGCTCCAGTGTGGGTCACAGCATCTCCTATATGTCTCCCCCTGCTCCAGTGTGGGGCCTCTCCACGGGCTGCAGGTGGGGTCTTAGCCTTTTCCATGGGCTGTGGGGGGACACCTGCTCCACCATGGGTTTCTCCACCGGTTGCTGGGGACTGGCACCTGGGGCACCTCCTTTTCCCCCTTCATCAGCCTTGGTGTCTGCAGTTTCTTACATCTTCTCACTCCCTTCTGTCGTGGCAAAAAGCAGCTGCTTGTGGGTTTTTTTCTCCTAAATGTGATTCCCAGAGGTGCTGTGACCATCACTGATGGGCTTGGCCTTGATCACAATAACCACGGCCTTGAGCCGGCTGGTGTTTCCTCTGTCGGGCCTGCAGAATGTTTCTGGCTTCTTCTTGCAGAAGTCACCCCTGCACCGCCCCCCAACCCATCCACCCACCCAAACCTGCCACGTAAAACTACAATTGTTTGCACATAACCAGTCTGTAACTGAAAACCATAAGGTTATTACTGGCACTATTCAACAGGATTGATTTATGGATATATAAGAATTTTGGACCTAGAGGGACAAAACTGCCTTTCATTTACTGGAAAAGCCCTTCAAGAAATTTTAAAAAGTTTTCATAAGGCTTTTCCTTTCCTCTTTTATTCTTGTTTGAAAAATTCTTTGTTTTCTTTGAGAAATGTTTTAAGAAATCAGTTCTAAAAAACAAACAAAACCCCCTAACTGTCTCCTTCCCAGTTTTGTACTGTCATAGATCAGGCTTCTGAAAAAAAAACCCATTATATTTGGCCCCAAATAGCTTGCTTCTCAAAGTTATAAAACCAAAAACTTTGTGTCCTCTCACTGTACTTGACACTGCAAATATATGCCCTTCCTTTCTTTTGCTCTACAGACAGGTTACCAGTGTCTTGGGGCAACAACTGTTTTTCTGGAATCAATTTCTACAGAACTTAGCACAGTGTGCTGCGACTATGGTACTTGGGAGAAATATAATTTAACGATTGTGATTCCTTTTAAACTGTTCTGATTTAAATTGTTCTGGACTGATCTAAAATCAGTTCTCGATATTAGAATATTGAGGGAGAAGCCTTATAGGCTCTGCCTAAAATACTAATGCAAATACCTGGAGTGTGGTAAACCAGGCACATGTACACGTGTCATGACGCAAGTGTCTAACTATCTGTGTGTGCGTGATGATACCTGATTTGCATAGCTGGCTGGGAAGACGTGGGAGTGCAGTTTTTGGAGGACCCAAATCTGAAGTTTCAGCTTAGGCTCTTTACGTTGGTAGTTAATTTGTCTGTCCTAGTAAAGAATTACCCTACCCATTTTATTTTATAACTCTGACTCCAAATTAGTAATTAAAAAATCCCAACCCCCTCCTTAACAGTCTGTAGAGGTACTGAGTTAGTGTGGCTGAGTGTATTTTTCCAAATGTGTTCTGTAATAACAGAGGTGGTACTGTGATCAAGCTGCTGGTATTGCACTAAGAAACACTCCCAGAGAGTAACCCTGTGTCACTGTATAAAAAAAGATACAGAGCACCACTGTGTTTCCTAAAGGTACTTCTATGTGCCCATTATTACGGGATACTCAACTATAAATAAAGATGCCACTTACTTACTATAGATGGGGATAAGTGATGGACATATGTACAAAAGAGACAAATAAGATATATTCCCTTTTGCTGAAACCCAGCCTTTAGGGGCCTTTTGGGATACCAGGCGTTTCTTTACAGAAGTGCGAGTCTCACATGTGCTGAAACGCACAGCTTTCCTGTAACATTTAGAAGAGCATCTTAACTTCTTCCATCACAGTAATAAGCAGCTCCATAGCACAAACACCAAATACTGATTTTCCTATGTGAATTGAGTTGGATGTCCCTTCAGTGTTGTCACCTGGGTTGGAGCTTTCAGGACTGGTGCTGCTGGGCCTCCCTGCAAGGAGGCGGGCTGGCTGCGCAGCTCCATCTATCCTTCTGCAGCTGATGCTGCAGCAAACTTCCTCAATGCTCTGATGTATTTGCAGCCTGGTGCAGTGTACAGGCCTATTGCCAATGAGATTTAAAAAAAAAGAAGCAAAATATTAACTGCAATAGAAGCTCAGCTGTTCCTTGTTCTAGCGGTCAAACTACAAACTCCAGGTTTGGTGACCAGCATCCTAAGAACTGAAGAACTTGATCCAGCATTTAGTTACAGTAGTTTGTTTTGGATAGCTTATATCAGCACATCCACTTCTTACCACCATACAGGAATTTCTGTAGTGTTAATTCCTAATCATCTTCAGCATATACCTGCACTATGTAAGACAGCACTTCTCTGTTTTCTACTACAATCTCCTTTTACATTTGCTGAAAGAGTCACAAAGGTAACAGAGAACCCTGAAGTAGACTGAATAACCAAATGACATGGCTAACATAAAATAATAACCTATGAAGAGAGTCTCATAAAGTGAGAAGTGGAGGCAGGACAGTACTAGTAATGCACCTATAACAGAGAGGTATGCCAAGGGCACCCAGTAAAACTATATAGGAATGGTGAATTGTGACTTCTAAAATATAAAAGCAAAGACGTGGTTAATGAAATTCATTGAACTTCTAAATTCAATTCTTATGACATTCTTAGTCTTTTGTAGTGGTTGTCAGAGGAGCTATTATTCCTACACAGAAAACTGTGGTTATACTCACTTCATACTTTTTATCTAAGGATATCAAAGTGCTTTCCAAATTGAACAAAGCCTCCCAAATAAACATGCTATGTCAACATAATTATTCAAGTACTATATGGGTAAAAGGAAATACAACAGTACTGGATTTCTTTGCCACATGAAGCTTGCATCAAGACAAAATCAGAGGTGTATTTTCTGACTTGCTAACATAATTGTTACCCTCATATAATTCATACCTCTCTAGAGCTGAATGTTGAGTATTGTGCTTTTACATGTTCAGTTAGAATCTAGATTAGGTGAGCTGTGAAAATCAGCAATGTTATTCTATGCAAAGTCTATAAATTATAATAGTAGATATTCAGATAGAAGTATATAACATAAACAGAAATATCTCTAAATACATATTTTTATCATATTATTCCCTTTTTGTTTCTGTGGGACAAAATTGCTGTTCAGTGACCATCATCTCCACACTCCTATTGCTTTATAGGAGAGAGATCAAATGGTGGACATTTTATATTCTGCATTTTGACTGACTTTTTTTCCACCTATGCAAAAATTAACCTTTGACATAGAATTTTACAAACTACATCTAATAATTAAAACCAAAAATGTGTTGCTGCTTCTGCCAATATGGTATTTCTGCCTTTCAATGTGATCTCAGAATTTTTATATAATTTATTAATAAAGATGCAGCGACACCAGCTGTAAAATGTTTAATCCTTAAATTCTTTTGCTTCAAAAGGATAAAATAAGGCATAGTTTCTTAAAGCATAGGCCTAAATTTAGTTCATTTGTGTTTAAAAATATTGACTAGAGCAATTCAGAGGCTTAACTGTAAATGCAGCCCTGTCTAAATGGGGAAAGAAAATAGCCATGAGGAGGTAAACCTCATGAATAGGTCCTAAGGAACAGGTTCTGCTTATGGAACATGGTCTTAGATGAACACATACTCAGGATACTGGACTATGAGACTATGATGGATTGACTTCAGTCAGCTGCTGGACACTCAGCCAGCTGTTCTCTCACTTCTCATGCTCAGCAGGACAGCAGGAAAAATAAGTTTGAAAAGCTCATGAGTCAAGGTAAATAGAGGGCAACCACTTAGCATTTAACCATCATGGGTAAAACAGACTTGACTTAGTGAAAATTTATTTAATTTATTGCCAGCTAAAACAGATTTAGATAGTGAGAAACAAAGGCCAAATAAAAATGACTACACTTCCCACCTCCCCCTTTTTCCCCAGGGTCAACTTTATTACTTCACCCCTGAATCATCTACTTTCCCATCTTGAAAGGGATGGGGAATGAGAGCTGTGTTTGGTCTGGAACAGTTCTTCTCTGCCATGCCTTTCCCATCACACTTTTCCTCTGCTTCAAAAGTGAGTCCTGAAGTTCTTCAGGATCAACCTGCTCCAGGGGATGCAATTCCTTCAGGGCATATTCACCTGCTCTGGCCTGGGGTCCTCTACAGGCTGCAATGTGGAATCACAGAATCACAGAATCACAGAATAATAAGGTTGGAAAAGACCTTTAAGATCATCAAGTCCAACCATTCACATACTAAACTAAACCATATCCCTAAGTACCTCATCTACCCTTTTTTGAACACATCCAGGGAAGGTCAACCAACACCCCCAGGTCCTTCTCAGCCTGACAGCTCTCCAGCCAGTCTCCCCCAAGCCTGTAGCGCTGCATGGGGTTGTTATGTCCCATGTGCAGCACTCTACACTTGGCCTTGTTAAACTTCATCCCATTGGTCTCAGCCCATCGGTCCAGTCTGTTCAGATCCCTCTGAAGAGCCTCCCTACCCTCAGGCAGATCAACACTTCCTCCTAGTTTAGTGTCATCTGCAAACTTACTGAGGGAGCATTCAATCCCTTCGTCGAGATCATTGATAAAGATGTTGAACAAGACTGGACCCAGGACTGAGCCCTGGGGGACGCCACTCGTGACCGGCCTCCAGCTGGATTTTGTTCCATTCACCACCACCCTCTGGGGAACCTCCACTTCATCCACCTCCCTCTCTGACGTCCATAATGTTGTTTCTCACACTTTGGTTTTTTCTCACTCCTCTTTGCAACCTTGCACTTCTTGCCCTTTCTGAGATACACTTTTCTGAGATGCAATCATCTTGGTTGAGGGGTTCAGCTGTGTTCTGTGGTGGGTCTGTTGGAGCTGGCTGGGACTGGCTGCACTGAGAATGGGGCAGCCCCAGCTCCCCCTCATTCCTGCAACCCTCTGATATCAAAACATTGCTACCTGCACCCAATGCAGGGATATTAAGCAGGCACTAGTTATACTGGCTGGACAAATACGGAAGAAAGGCTTGAAAGTCAGTGAAATCCAAGGTAAGAGATGGACTGTGCAAGAGAAAATGTGTAATCAAATAAAACGGTGGCTGTATGAGGAGAGCATGAATTCAGAGACTGATGATTCCAAGCTCAGGCATGGGCCCACATCTGTCTTTCAGCAAGGCCCTCACCTTGCATTGGGGCTGCCCAGATCCTTTTCCTATTTGAAGGCACAGGGAAGCATTGGCACATCTGAGGCTGGGTTACTCAGTAAGTGGCCTGATCTGTCTGACAAAGGGTCTGCTCCAGAAAGTGAGAGGGGAGCTATGTCCTGACTAGGCTTCTGTTGGGCGGCCTGGAGTTACAGCACCCACAAGGGAGAAGGAGGGCACAGGCTCCTTCCTTTCACCCTCTGGAATGACATGAACTAACAATTCCACTGCATTAACTGGCTGGGAGGTATTCCAGGGTTGGATTTTATCATGCACTGCTGCTTTAGCTATTCCATATGTGAAATATTCATGAGGACTAAAAGAGAGATTGAGAAGGACCCTATAGCCTCATTAAAGTGTTAATGCAAGCAGTGGCAGACAGAACTTCTGGTTCTTTCTCCAATTAATACAAAATTAGTACTTATATACCCCAGTGCATGTATTGAAGCCTAGGGTTACTTCCTTCCAGCTAAGAGCCCTACCTGTGAGGTTGTGAAGGCAGAGCAGTGCTGCCTTCTCTGCCTGTAGCTTCTGAGAGGCCCAGCTGAGTGTTTGGTCTCTGCACGCTGCCTGCCACAGACACGGCCTTTCAGTGTAAATGGGGAAAGAAGCTGACCCTGGGGGAGAGCAGGGGAGCGTGCTGCTTACAGCCCACCCCAGCTGCTCCATGAGCCCTGTGAAACTTCATGCCTGGAAGCATCAGTGCATAGCATTTTGGATTTCTGAGGTCCACTGTCAGTCTTGTGAAGATATTGATGGTCTTCATCTTTGAAGACTGGTAAGTGTGTGCTTAGATTTCTTTCTGGATTTAGCCTTACCTGACTTGTGCAGGAGATGCACTGAGCAAGTGCACTGGAAGATAAGATGAAGTGGTACATCAGGAACCCAGTCATGGTTTCTGGGATGAAGGCACTTTACAGAGTGCCTACTTTGGCAAAAGACAGGTTTATCTATAATAGAGAAAGATAGATAGACCCTGTAAGCATACTATTTATACATAACCTTAGCAAAGGATTCTCATTAATAAGATATTTTCTTTTTCTGCCATAGCACAGAAGCCTGTCTATGTAATTGTCAAGATAAAAAGCACATTTTCCCCCTCACCTATTAAAAAGCAGATTTTACATGGCTTTGTGTCCACATTCTGGATTTTTTACATGCTTTACATGTACTAATGCCATTGGAATATAGCATAGACAATCAGAAAGGCCAACATCTTGCTAAAAATCTTATCTTTAGAGTAAAACAGACAACTTTTAAGTCTCATCTACTATTAAAATGATAGCCACTAAAGTAAGCCATTATGTTAAAATAAAGCTCTATATTTTGAGAAAAAAGCTTCAAAATTACTTTGAAAATATACACCATTTGTTTATAAGTGTTATCTTTATTTTCATTTTCATTTGTAGAAGGCACAAGTCCAAAATCTCAGTTTTGAGCATTATAGTTATTAGAGTGGATAGAGCAGGGGCTAGGATACACTAGTGTTCTTTGCTAATACAATTGAACATAAGCATACAGTATTAAATTGTATGTGCATTCATTTATATAATTCAATTAGTATTTTGTCATTTGAGTCCCCATCTTGAAATATGTTGCAGACCACTCAATAAGGGCACAAATAAAGTAGGAACTGAATTTTTGAAGTTGTGTATTATTGATCAATGTAAGGGTCTTCGCTAGGCAGATAAATATTGTGCCAGTAATATGACTTTCAGCAGCTGCTACACCAGTTTCATATTTTATGACATCAGGTAGACCTATGCTAAAGCAACTAGCTCTGAACTCCTCATTAGAATCAGAAGATTTTGTTGCAAGAGTCCTGAGATTAATGCATATAGAAATACCAAATTTTTTTGGTGGAACAGACATATCAAAATGGAAACCATTCTGATCCACTTTTATTTCCTATCTTTGGAACTTCAGAAGTTGGGAATATTTGCAGACTGATAGAATATGTCAAAAAAAGTGATAGCCAGTCAGACATGTTTTTATATGCATGACGACAGATTTAGAATAAAATTAATTTCTCTAAACTTTACAGGGAGACCAGAGGTGGCACAAAGTGGCTGCTAGCATTTTGTTCTTCTTAAATGTGATTCCCAGAGGTGCTGTGACCGTCGCTGATGGGCTCGGCCTTGGTCAATGACTCTGGCCTTGAGCCGGCTGGTGTTTGCTCTGTGGGGCCTGCAGAGAGCTTCTGGCTGCATCTTGCAGAACTCACCCCTGCAGCCCCCTTCTCCACCAGAGCCCAGCCACGTAAAACTACAACACCAAGAATAGAAGTATGACTTCACCCTTTCAGGTCTTCAGTTTTCATCTACTTTACCTTGCAAAAGGAAGGAGTTGATTTGGCCTGTGAATTAGAAAAAGGCAATTTTCTGCTTCCTGCATGTTATTAAGATACTACAAAAACCATGAATTTCCTGGGTATCAGCCAGATTTTTTACCTGATGCTTCCTGAGTATTCCAGTTCCCCTTAGGTAAGACAAAATTTAACAGTAGTTTGGCTGTAGCCAGCAACAGCTAAGGAGCACAAGCCTGAGATGACTGATGGGGTGCCAACTAATTACAGGCTGAAACAGAATATCCTCCTGACATACAAGAACACGGTATTAGTTAGCCTCACTTAGATCCAAACTCAGCTCATCAGCGTTCCATCATGATGCTGTGCTGATGTCTCACAGTTCTATATTGCACTGGATGCTACAGTGCAGGCACACAGCACCTTTACACAATGCCACTGGACCAGGGTCTCCAAAGGGTTTTACTATGCTTTCTTGGTTAGGAAAGCAGGCTGAAAAGAAGGGCTTTTACTGCTTTTGCTTCTGCTAGCAATCTTGGGCTGTATGTAAAATGCAGAAATTAATCAGGGAACAGAGACTAGAATCAGGATCTCCCCTTGCAGTCAGGTGGCCTAACCACAGGGTTTCTGTTATGCCAATCCATTTTATGTTCTATTAACATATTTGCATGATGAATATAAACTCAAGAAAATGACTGGCTGGAAAATCTTTGGGCAGTGTAGCAAAGATCAGCACCCTCAATGCAATCTTTTATGAGAGTGACCCATTCTTGTCCATGCATTTATCAAATAATAACTACTGGATATCAGCAACTACAATCTAGCATTAGCAATCAAAGCATTGCTGCACAGCAGTGAGACAGATCCAGGTTTTTGGGCCTCTATTTTAGAGAATTTTATTCTTTCCAGTCACTTATTTCCACATAATTTTCCTGTTTGCTCCCAACCATTCTTTCATCATAGCTTCTGTAGCCTGGATTACTTACGTAGAGATTTTTTTTCCCGAGATGAAACAGAAAATTGTTCTGTATCCTTGGTAAGTCAGTGTGGTAACGGAAGACTCTGAGCCTGGCCTAGCAAAATATTTTTCTTAGCAATTAACTGGTTTTCTTTTTAAAAAATGTCTTAAGGAGGCATCCCTTTTCTTTCTTGAACCTGAAATCCTCCATCTCATCAAGTGTGACGACCTGATGTGTCTTTTTGTTCCTATTCTTTCTCTGTATTATCAACCTACTGAGTTTAAGTTTTCTTTCATGTGTATCATAAAGCATTCTAAATATTGAAAGCACAAAAACACTTCTCAAAAAAGCCCATCATGTCCCGTAGATGGGGTTTGTTTAAAGTTTTTGACAATCTATAAAGCAATCCATTCAGTGTGTAGCATAGTTAGATGCCTTTACAGGACTCAGCATGCTGCTGCCTAAACATTTTATCCCCTGCTGCAGGATAATTTGAGCCTAGGCACTTTCCCATTTATTTTTCATGCATTAGCTTTTCTTGGGGGTATGTGACCTTGATGTGTTGCTAACACCCTGAGATTTATTCAGCAGCTTCTTTTGATGAGGCAGACTGCTTCATTAAGTCAATCCCCATGCATTTGCAGCTCAAGCCGTATCTTTGAGACGTGTTTCAAGTTAACAGTTTAGCTTCCAAAATGGTCCTTCATGTAAAAACATCTAAGTACTTCTGCTATCTCTTGTCTTTGCTTCACATTCACTGCATTTGAAGACCATTACCTTCTTAAAGCAGAGTGTATACACACACCATGTGGCAAACCATGCACCCTATGTGAGTGTTGGTAAGGCCAATCGGTAGCTTTCTGTTCTCTTTCTCACAACAACCTGAGACAACATGTCTAAGTGTAGATGTCCCAGATGGTCTTGATAATAATTTCACATCCTACTTAGCAACATTCTTGTTCTTACTCTGATTTCAGTGTGCTTCATGTATTTTCAGTGTTTTATATAAAATAGTGACTTCACAGATGCTTATGCTTCAATGTGTAGCTGTTTGGTGATACAAACATCTCAGACTTTTGGGGTGGCTTTGAACCAAATGACAAAAACCTCAGAACTTGAACTCTAGAAGGAGAATGTTTGCACTGAATCTTGGAGCTCTAAATGGCTGTGGAAAGAAAGAAAACTACAAAATATTGCAGAGAGACACAAGGGTGAAGTCAGGGGCAGAGCTCCTTTTCTCTCCAGCTGCTGTTTTTCTGATGAACTGATGCATCTTTTAAGACCATGAGCTCTCTTAAAGTCAGAACTCATCTACGGATCAAGTACGAACCTAAGTTTAGAAATGGGTGCCAGCTTCTCTTGAAGCCAAGTAGCTAACGGAAAAGCAGAAAGAATCAGTACACTGGTCTTCAATTGCTTCTGTTGTTACAAATGGTATATCACAATATTTGCATAGATTTCTTCCGGCAGTTGTAAGTATTACACTCATCTCCTTCTGACTCTTTACTATCATCTTCACAGTGTTCAAAGTGTCAGACAAATACACCAGCTACAGCAGCGTCCAGCTACAGAAACAGATTCCAATATATGTTTCAGGGGAAAGCTTGATTTTGCTGCTTGTGTCGCCACTCCATGTTGTTCATCTGAAAAAACACAGTGCATGTGGCGCTATGAAGGGGTTTCTCCCCCACCGCTTGGAGCCACTGGTCCCTCTGCTTTGCCTGGAATATGAAGCTCTGCAACATGTTTAAAACTGCAGCAGTGTGACTCATGAAACCATTCTTCCCTCCACAACAAGTAACTGGTTTCTCCTTCATCAGGCTTGATGGGGCTCTGAGCGACCTGATCTAGTGAAGATGTCCCTGCTTACTGCAGGTGGGTTGGGCTAGATGACCTTTAAGGTCCCTTCCAACCTAATGCGTTCTGTGATTCTATGATTCTATGATCCATCCCTGCCCCTACAAAACCTTTTTACACATTTGGCTGATCATTTCTTTCTGCAGAATAGTTATGCAGGAAAAACTGTCAACAGGCAGAAGTTTCAGTGCCAGAGTGAAAAAGCTGCCTGTTTCTCATACAGATACACCAACCTGGAAAAAAGTCCACAAAAACAAAGACATTTACCAGTTTCCTCTGCCCCAATCCTATCTACATGCAATATGTAAGACTTCATTTTGTTGACTAGCATCTAGAGTGGGGAACAGCACAGACCTGGCTGATGATGTGGACATAAAAGAAGACATTGAGAGAGGCCCATTATAGCGTCGGCATCATCCTAATTCTGAGTAAATATACCATGCTAGGAATAGTGATGACTAAGGCTGAAAAGAAGGTATTGAATGTCTGAACTTCTCACTTTAACTTAGCAGTTGATATGCTTTTTTTGTCATGATCAAACATTAATAAAGCTATGGGGAAAATACTATTTGATACACAAACAAATATTGCATATAAGTATTAATACAAAGTAACAGCCTAAGAACTCCAGGACTTGCCCCCTGCTTAAATTTCTTTCTACTGGCCAAATATCCTAATTCATATGGTGCCTTTTATAACTTTGTGACAATGATCAGTACAATGAATCTGGCAATGTCTTGAATTAGTAGTCCATAAATTCTCTGAAAAAATCCAAAAGCCTTGTATAGCCCTTTTCAGTGAGAGGGCTGAATGGGAATGTGCCTTATTAATCACAATTACCAGTTTGGAAAGGTCATCTATGCAAATTCCATTATTTTCCATGGAAAAGAGTATAATATACATTGCCTTGAAACAGCTATAACCCTACAATCAGCTTGAGGTTTACCAAGCCTAAAATAGTTGCCAGAAACTGTGGCATTGCTCACTTCCACCAGCAGTGGAATATCTTGGTGTTAGTTGTTACATCCATGTGTTCTCATCTGCTCTGCTGTCAGACAGTGGGGTAAGATCCTCATGTGGTGCTATTAATATTTCACAAAACTATAGTATTCACAAAACATTCATAATAATATTTCATATTAATATTTTGGCTATTGCATTAGTTATTAAAGTGTTCTAGGTGAGTCTGTGCTCACTGTGTCAGCCCACGCAGTGGGTTTCCAGAATTGTGAGCTACCATGTCTCATCTAGCAACCACAATCTGTGACAGGCCTCTTCCCTTTGCTTTCATTCATTGAGACTGCATTGCTCCTGACTGGGAAGCATTGCTGCCATCTTTCCTGGCCTCGGAGCACCATTTAAAGCAAAACACTGCCAACATGTCCTGGCAGCAGTTTCTGCACCGTCATGAAAAATAAATCCTTCCTTCATTAAAAGCAGTAGCTCTTGGCCACAATCGGGACAAGTAAATGCACATGAGCTGACCTACTGCCAGGAAATCAGTTTTACAAGGCCAATAATCCACAACAGAACTTTCCCCACAAGCTGGGCAGAAGGAAAACATGGCATAATGTGGTGAGTTACGGCATTGTGAAGGGCAGATATCCAGCCATGGTGTACCAGTGAAGATCCAGAGGAGCTGAGGATTGTCACAGGCAGTGTACAGTGTACAGTGTCAGAGTAGAGCACTACACAATTACTTCTCTAATGGTTAGTATAATCTCTAGGAAAAGCCTAAGTATAAATAAAGAATAAAACAATACATTTAAGAGGAACTTGGTTTGTAACTTTAGCTTGGAGGTAAATCCTGAACTATGTCCATAACAGGGCTTTTGGAAATGGCATCTTGAGCACATCTTTGCTATATTTTTGATTTGCACCTACATAAGGTCCCCCGATCCATCCCTATGGGTAATGTTACTACTAAAATCCTGGCCAGTCTTGGATGTTTCTGAGGGAGGAAACCCATCTGGGGAAAAGTGTAATCTCAATAAAAAGCACTGGCAAAGATTAGCAATCTTTGCCAGTTAGGTGAATTACCAAGGCTATGGTTAAAGCCTAGGATAAACTGGTAAGTCTAGCTCTATTAGACAAGGACTTAAAGATATCTGACTTCATGGTTTATCTTCAGGTAAAAAATAAATAGCTGTTTTCTGCATACGCCATCATTAAAAATAGCCTTTAGTAGAAGATAAACAGCAAGGGATACATCCTGCCCTGAGCTATGGTTTTATGAGCTTTACTTCCATTCAGGAAAACTGAGTGAAATTACATGGCCAGTGAAATGCAGAAGGCCTTGATAGACTTCAAATCACTTGACCTGTGGGTAAGGTCTCAGTTTATGTAAGTTGAGGAAAATAAGGTACAGTAACAAAAGAAAATGGTGTCTCATTAGTACAGCAGGCTCCAGAACCACCAACAGAATCTTGATCAGCTTTGTTGCTGAAGGCTTGCCCCTGGTTTGTTCAGCATAAGGCTGTAGTGCTAACCTCTCCTTAAGATACATTAAAAATATCAACAGGGAAGTATCAGCCTTGACTGTGTAAGATGCCATTTTGATTTATTTTCAAGGACAGCTAGATAGAGGTGATGTAAGTTCAAAGAAACAGTGAGCTGTTTTGCTTTGTTCAAATGACCTTTAGTGATTCTGATTGCAGAAAAATATGCCTCCAGTTTTACTCATTCTTTTCCCCTCAGATACAGTCTCAGGTTGTCATTAAGGAATGTTACTAAAGCAGCTCTTGAGATAGCATGCTGTTTTTTCCACCAGTTATGGTGGGAAGTATAATTACAGGATAAGCTGCAATGAATTCATGCCAACATGTTCAGCTCAAGTCACATGTCAGAGAACAAATTCCCTGAAAAGAAAATCTAAACCTTCACCTGTTCTGCATTCTTGAACTATGCATTTGAATTGGATACTTCTCTTTCTGTATTGAAAGAAAGACCTTTTATCTTCCCAAAATGTACAGAAGTTTCTTCCTCTAGGCTTCCAGTCAGTTGAAAATAATTGCACTGCTAATCTTTCTTGCTATGAAGAATTTATGAAGAAAAGATAGGCTTAATGTAATCAGACTTCTTGTTCAAAAAGATGGATTTTTTTGTACTATCATGGGCAAAATTCCCTCATTCTTATCCACTCAAGTTGGGCATAGATGATATTTTGTTTAACAAAGTATTTGTTGAAAAGATAACACTCAGAGGTTCTTAATCTGAAAGGGAAAGTTATGAAAACAGGTCCGGTTTCAAACTGTGAGTGCTTTTGTTTTCATTGGAAATATATTTATGGTACTTTCTCTTTATAAAAATCTAAAAAGGAAAGGAATCAAAATGGCTAGAAAACCCATGTGAGCTGAAGAATATCTATGTTTTGACTGTGAATACTTTCATTTGGCATGAGTATAACCCAATCAGGAAGCCTCTGGAGATTGATCATGCCAATGACCACCAAAACCTCAGGTAGAATTTTGCTTACCTTCTGTGTACACAAATGCTGAATTATATTTTTAGTGGAGAATAAACTCAAAAGGACACATCCTGCCCTACACTAGCATTTTATGAGCATGCTCTAGGCCAGAAGTTGTGCCCATTTTGCTTGAGGTAACTTTTTTTCCTTGGGTAAGCTTTTTAGGTGCTCAGGTGGTATGGTTTGAGCAGTAGATTACTAAACAACTAAATGACAAAGGCAGGGAGTGCCATGCACAGGGCAATGCAATTGCATTTATACCATTCATTTGATTCAGCTACTGTAACCTCTCAGTGCCTAGATGCTACAGACTACCCTGCCTCAAAACCTGCCCTGCTTCCATAGATTCTTGGAACATACCAGGCTTTAGATATCAAAGATGGTAGAGTGAAGGCCTTCATATCCAAAATTTTTGTTCTGAAACCTGTTTAGTATTACATAAGTCTGGAGGTACGTAAACTTAATAGCCAAACCTCAGTAGATCTGAGGCAACAGAGCTCCCCTCCCATCCAGTTCTGTCAGGTGCTGAATCCTCTCTGAATATTCCTTTCACCAACCCATTGTAAGCCGTTTCTCATAAGGGAGAAAAACAGAAGCAAAAAAAATGGTTTTGTAACATTCCTGCAAAATTTGAGAGGGCTGAAAGATTACAGACACAGTTCCTCTGTGTCTACTTATCTGAAAGCTTGATTAACAGTGGCAATGCACTGGGAATAATTGATGAACCACAAGCTATAGCATTTCTAAAAGATGCCACAGTAAAAATAATAAAATGTGAAGGCTCAAATGAGTAGTCTAAAGCTATTTCAGTGTCTGCTTCCTAATTTTATTGTCAGTGTGATGAACTTTACTAATGCAGCGCATATCTATAATCCATAGATAAGGAACCCCAATTGTTACCTCCAACATCTGTTGTACCCAGGGAAGTATAGAATAAATTGTGGTAGGTGCATGTAGCACTCCAAACTGAGCACTGAATGAAGAAGAGATCTGCACAGCCACATGGCTGAAGAAAAATCAGAAGGAACACCACAGCAAAAGATAGGCTAACTAAAAAATTATTCCTATCCATACTATTTCTTCCATGCAGAAAACACATGACTACTGAGTGGTGTGGTCGACACCCTAGAAGGAAAGGAAGCCATCCAGAGGGATCTTGACAGGCTGGAGAGATGGGCCCGGGTGAACCTAATGAGGTTCAACACTGCCAAGTGTAAGGTGTTGCACTTGGGCCGGAGGAATCCCAGACATAGATACAGACTGGGACAAGAGCTTCTTGAGAGTAGCCCTGCTGAGAAGGACTTGGGTGTCATGGTGGATGAGAAACTTAACATGAGCCAGCAGTGTGCTCTTGCAGCTCGCAAGGCCAATGGGATCCTGGGCTTCATTAGAAGAGGGGTGGCCAGCAGGGACAGGGAGGGGATTGTCCCTCTCTACTCTGCCCTTGTGAGGCCCCATCTGGAGTACTGTGTCCAGATCTGGGTGCCTCAAGACAAGAAAGATGTAGAAGTGTTGGAGAAGGTTCAGAGAAGAGCCAAGAAGATGATTAGAGAGCTGGAGCACCTGCCCTACGGAGAGGAGAGGAGAGGAGAGGAGAGGAGAGGAGAGGAGAGGAGAGGAGAGGAGAGGAGAGGAGAGGAGAGGAGAGGAGAGGAGAGGAGAGGAGAGGAGAGGAGAGGAGAGGAGAGGAGAGGAGAGGAGAGGAGAGGAGAGGAGAGGAGAGGAGAGGAGAGGAGAGGAGAGGAGAGGAGAGGAGAGGAGAGGAGAGGAGAGGAGAGGAGAGGAGAGGAGAGGAGAGGAGAGGAGAGGAGAGGAGAGGAGAGGGCTGCGGGGGGACTTCATTGCAACCTTCCAGTACCTGAACGGAGCTTATAAGCAGGAGGGGTTTCAACTTTTTAGAAGGGTAGACAATGACAGGACAAGGGGGAATGGATTAAAACTAAAGGAAGGAAGGTTTAGATTAGATATTAGGGGGAAGTTTTTTACAGAAAGAGTGGTGAGGTGCTGGAACAGGCTGCCCAGAGAGGTAGTGGATGCCCCGTCCCTGGAAGTGTTCAAGGCCAGGTTGGATGGGGCCCTGGGCAACCTTGTGTAGATCCAGGCCTGAGGTTGGTGGCCCTGCCTGTGGCAGGGGGGTTGGAGCTCTGTGATCCTTGGGGTCCCTTCCAACTCATACCATTCTATGATTCTATGATTCTATATGGAAGGGAAAGTTTGACTGAGAAAGATATCTAATAGAAATTGCTCAGATATTTTTGACAGGGCTAACATGTCTCAGACTAGCTGTTCACCTATTGTTTTTTGACATAAGAATGTTATGCATCAGTGAGGCTATGTTTGATCAAAAGTAGGAGCTGCATCATACCATAAGCACATTTGTGAAACAGGAACCAAGTTCTCTGACCTGGACCCAGACATAAATATCTTTGCCTCCAGAGGCCTAGGCAAGGTTTCATGGAGACCAACAAATTCCCTCATCCATGGTCAGGTACCTCCTACCCTCTTAAACTTTCTAATCTTTTTCAAATTTCCCTAACAAATCTTTCCTTATTTTAATATCATCCCTAAGCACAAATATATAAAAGTTATTTTGTAGGGTTTGATGCTGAAAAGAATGGAAAAAATTACTATTTTGTCAGAAATATTCTCTTAAATAGAATTATTTTCAATAGAAAAAATTTAGAAGTAAAAAGCTCCATCTGTGGAGTTCTCTTAGCTCTAATACATACATTTAGGAATCTTCACTCTCATCTTCCCAAAGATAAAACCAGAACCCTGATTAAAGCAGGATCAAGCTTAATGTCCTTGTTAAACATGAATTGTTTCACAAACATATTTATAGAGAAATTGTTGCTGCAAACAAGCTGTATCATATGAGACTTAAGAAAGCCACTATGTTCAACTTATCAAAGCAAAGCCAAACAGGTGACTTTGTCATTACATGGGACAGGTACTTGTACATGGAAAAGCTTCATCAGTCAGGACATTCTCAGTCTTGTTGACAAAGGCATAGAGTAATTCAGTGGCAAAAATGTTAGCAAAATATTACTTTGAGATAAAAGTGAAATTCCTGACAGGTCTTTAAGAGCACTTAGATATGTAGAACACTTTACAGAGGGAGATAATGAATTAATTGTAAATTGAAGTCTTTAAAACAAAAGTGTCAAACATCTTCTCAAAAAAATGTTCTTAAACATAGGCTGGATTTTTCCACCTTCTGGAAGATATCCATGTATCATTTGCATGGGAGCTAAGGGCTTCTGGGAACAGAGTTTGTGAAACTCTGAACAGCCCAGATGCCTCTGCATGGGCTTTGGAAAAGCAGAATTGTCTACATGGCCTTCATCATCCTCAGAGGACATGCAGCAGTACAGGAAAACAATGTAATCTGTAATCCAGTCCAAACACCAATCCTGCCTGTCTCACTGTTCCCTTGAATATTGTATTCTTTGCTGCACCTCAGCCTGACTTCAATATAACAATTTCTGCCAATATCCACCAACAGAAACAGCAGGGGAAAATAAATTACATTTCAGCTATACATATTTATATCTGATATACCTTTCTTGACTTCTGATGTTAAACTAATGCCATATAATTATGACTTCTGCAAGGTACTGAATTGAACACACCAAGAAGTACATGAATAGTTTAGCCAATGTCAGTAGGACTATTTATTAGTTTATTATTGCAGGCTTAAGTGGTTTTCTGGGCATAGGCCACAGTACTCAGCACAGTGAAGATAGAAGTGTTCTTCTATCTCTAAAATGTTCATAAATTTTCATCAAAATGGCGGGGGGGGGGGGGGAAGCTAACAAGATGTTACTGTAGCCTGTTGCTCCCTAACACACTTGTCAAATCTCTTTAATGCCTTGAGTGATGCTCATTAAATACCCAAGAATTAATCCGTAAATGAACTTTTTGTACACCACAGGCTGAAATAGCTTCCCAAAATAAAGAAAAGATATTGCACTTCAGAAATATTTGTTAGTCCATTCACTGAAAACTTTCAAGATAACAAAATCTGTGTATAAAGAGGAATTGCATTACCAGGACTGTTGGGGATACTCAGACATTTACTTTTCAGCTTAGTTATTAATTTTCTCAGACTATTTTAAGAACCAGGAGTTCTGTTTTCTGGAGAGTGTGATAAGTATGTTACACATCTCAACACTGGTTAATGTTGCTTTTACACATCTCTTAATTGAAATACAGTGTTCTTTAAGTAAAGTTTATATTGGAACAAGGAGATATATCTTGCAAATATGTAGATTGAAATTAAAGGCTGTTATATGCTGGCCAGGAAACTGAAGATCCTTGGATTTTTCGTCACCTGACATAAACTTATTTTGTGGCTTTGAATGGATCTCCTAGGCCAAAATTAATTTTCTAATTAACATAAGTGTGCTTATTTTATGGCAATATTGCAACAAAGTTCATTTAATGCTAAATGATGGTGATATAATCATTTGCATAATATATAAAGGTATGGTGAATGATCTTCCAGTGTTATTTTCATTATTTTAATATGCATTTGTTTGATTTGATACAGTATAAATTCCCAAGTGACAGAAGAATGTGTTTCTTCTGAAATCTCAAAAATGCAGTGTCAGAACAGTATCAACAGAAAATACTACATCCCACACTTAAATTTTACCAACCATAACATAAATTGCTAATATTTCCCTCAAGGTGTTCTGACTTATGTCTGTCTCTCTTTTCCATATTTCTGTGTGAGGGAGAATGTATGAACTATCACAGCAGTGTTTATGAAAGCTGAAGTAAGCAATCCAGATTATAGTTGTCAAAGTTGCATGTCAACTCTTCCACCTATCCACTATAGCAAGGCTGGATAGATCAAGGGAAGTATTTAAAGGTAGTACAGTATTTATTTCCTGTCACGGAAAGCAGGTCACTCCTGGTAACTTCTCTGTTGAAGCAAACCTCTGAAATATCAACAGAAAGGTATGTGTGTTTTAAAAAGCACCTGGGTATTTCTACTGCTCAGTTCTAACAGAAAATTTCTGCAACTTGACTCAAAATTTCGTCTCTATCTCTTGTTCAACAGTACCAAGGGGAGTGTTCTCACACAAACTGACATCTGTGTTATAATGACTCAGGGATGAAGCCTTTTGTTTCCTTTTGGTTTTGCATGCTGAAATCCTGTGCTCTCTTAGAGGCGCTAAATCATGAATTTTCATCATGAGACCAGTCAGGCACTTTATTTTTCAGTGCTGGGACAAAGCATGACAAATACTTGTAAAACATTGCAAGTAAAAGGTGTGAACCAGGTATAAAAACAGACAATAAAAATACGTCTTTAATTACCTTTACAAGCTATTATTTTTGCACCAGTTGCTTTCAATCAGATTGCAATTGCCTTTTCAGTAGGTGACATTCCAACCCTTTGTTCAAGGACACGTCTAAGAATTGCATGCCATCCTTTCCATCTCACGCCATCCGTTTTTGGGAGCAGATGGGACAGCTGGATGATACACACAGTGCTGGGAACCAGCTTTTCTGCAGGTAAGCCCATGCTTCAAGATGGGTTGTATAAATGGGTTTTAATGAGTTACATTAAGACTTTTGCCTGTGAATCTAACAAGGGTCCTCCTGGAGCAGGTCCCACATCTGCTGTAATAGCCGAAAAGCATAGATGAGGGGCTCTTTTGGCATCATTGTTATTCCTCAATGCTACTTTACCCAATAAGGTGAATGCAACCTGCTAATGTATTTTTAGAATGGTAAAGAGTCACATTTTGCATACACACCTTTTTATTTCTGTGGTTGCAGCTAGTTTTCTGAAGATTTCGCAGCTGTTCCCAGCATGTCCTTACATGACACTAGCTGCTCTAAGGAAGCCTACCTCTTTCATGGCTTCAGTGAAAAAGGCAAGCGTTGCTACTACAAAGCCCCCGATTTTTCTGTCAGCAACTCCATTGTGCTCCTGTCCAGTGCACAGTGCCATCCTGAGCACTTGGCTCATAGAAAGAGCAAGAGGAAGGAATCTGGTAGTTGGAGCTGCTTGATGAGAAACAAAAGCAAGCTGGGTGAATTAATACATATCTCACTCTCAACTTCTGGGAACTACTGGAAGTATAATTCTACACTGAATCAAAGCTAGCCATGGCAAAGGTTTCAGGTCTGGCTTGTGTTTACCCCCTCTATTTCTCTAACAGTGAAGGGAGGAGTGAAATTATCTCCTTAAATGCAACTGTGTGTAGAATGTGTATTTATTAAATCAGAATAGAGCTTTCTTTGTTTTTTTTAAAGCTATGGTGGATTTGTTAAATTAGAATAGAAACGTATATATTTTAAAAAAAAGTCCTAGAAATACGTGTTTGAGTGTGTGTACAATGTGCACCTGGTACTGTTACTTCTGACACACAGAAAGGAGCCAGGAAAAAAACAAGCCAGAGGCTCCCTTGAACCTAAAAGGCTGTGTTGGCTTGTGGCTTTTCAGCAGGTTTAAGGACTGAGAACTGTTCCCAAAACTAATGTTTTCCTGTGGTAATGATTCCAGGCATGCCAGGAAAGCCATGTATATCCACTGAAAAAGACACTTGTGTGTGTAAGCTGAAGGTTGTTTTTTCATTTGTTGTTGCTATTAATATCCCTTTCATATAGTCCTCTTCCTGACTTTTTTTACCTGTGCACTAGCCATTAACAATGTATCTGTAGGCCTTGAAGCACTGGCCAACAATACAAATTAGCCAATAGCGTGTGGTATCTTGCATTCTAGGAAGAAATCTGCACTGCACTACACCTCTCTATGGTGCTTTCCCTTACAGATGTACCTGAGCTTTAAAAACATTAACCGAGTGTTTGTATCATTGTTGTCATGGTGAAACAACTGCATTCTCCAGGCACCTGGCATGTCAAGAAGATAACCCAAGGAAGAACATAATTGAAAATATCTGCAGAACCACAGCCATGGAGAGGCAGACAGAGTAATCTTGAGGATCCACCTCCCTCTCCCCCTCCATCCTCTTCTTTGGCTGTTTCCCAAGAGTGCTGCTCTGGAGAAAAGAGAAATGTCTATTTGGTAACAGGACATTATTACCTTCAGCACTGTTTACAGAAAACAGGCTAGCTCCTATAAGCAGACTGAACTAGCACAGCACAAAGCCTGCTCAAAACACTTAGCTGCAGCATTCAACTTGGTAAGGATTCAGGCCTCCAGGGAAGACAAAGCACAAAGGTCAAACATTAAAACAACGTTAGTTAAAAAGCATGTGTGTTAAGGTCATGGCTGGAAGCACATGACATTTTTTCATACATCTCCAGAAAGTATAGAAATACAATATGACCTCTGTACAATGATCACTTTTAAGATGCAAAGTAGGCTGTGACCATGAATAGTTATGAATTATACTTAGTTAATGGTGATACTGTGCTCTTCAAAGGCTTTTTCTTCTCCTGTCATGTGGCAATGCCCTAGAAATTCAACCAAAGCAAAAGATGTGGGCAAAAACAAAAGACCTCAGCCAGCTGCCAGATTTGTTCAGAGCAGTACGAGTGTGGTCCTAGGAAGGAGGAAATTGCTGCTGCGCAGTTGGAGTCCATTCATTCATTCAGTGTCAGAACAAGGCTTTCTAGCAGGGTTCCTATGTGTGGGGTAACTTAACAAATGTAAGAATGGCTGTATTCAGCCAGACCATAGTGCATCTAGATAAATATTCCTCCAATAATAAATTCTTTGGAAAGATTATAGGAATGGAACAAGGAAGACCTTGATGTTTCCCAAGATTTTTCTCTCAGATGGCAACCTGTTTCAGCACTAGGAGTGCAATTTTGAGTCAGGCTAGGGCCAAGCTAGAGCGTTAAGCTTGTAAGTCTCCACAGTGCTTAACTGTGGGCATGCCCTGAGGCATGGTTTTGGCTCAGGTTAACTCTGTCATTGATACAGTACTCAGGAACTGTTCATGGGCTATTTTGTGCCAAGGACTGTTCCCACTGTTAGGATGAACAAGACTGGATTAGATCTTACTCCAGTTTTCTACGGCCTTCTCATCTCCCACAGCATCCTTGTGGCTAAACTGAGGATGTGTGGTCTGGAAAGTTGAGTAGTGAAGTGGATTGAGAGCTGGTGGAAGGGAAGAAGCCAGTGAGTTTTGATCAGTGGGACAGAGTCTGGCTGGAGGCCTGTATCTCATGGAGTCCCACAGGGGTTGGCACTGGGACCTGTACTATTCAGTATATTTATTGGTGACCTGGATGAGGGAATGGACTTTACAGTCAGCAAGTTTGAGAGGGGTGGCTGACACACAAGAGGGCTGTGCTGCCATTCAGCAAGACTCAGACAGGCTGGAGAAGTTTAAAGGAGATTCAACAGGAGCAAGTAGGGTCTTGCATCTGGTGAGGAACAACCCCAGGTTGAGAATCCTCTCAGTGATGACCAGCAATAGGACAAGGGGCCTGGAACAGGCTTCCCAGAGAGGCTGTGGAGTCTCCTCTGGCGACATTCAAAACCTGCCTGGATGCAATCCTATGTGATTTAGTCTAGGTGATCCTGCTCTGGCAAGGGGGCTGAACTAGATGATCTTTCGAGGTACCTTCCAAATCCTAACATTCTGTGATTCTGTGATTCTGTGATTCCCAGGACACACAGCTGCCCTCATCCTGCACTGCAGGGTATACATTAAACCCCCTCAGATTCATGCCATAAAAATGCCACCAGACAACCCTATTTCCACATAATTTGCTGACAGCTACCCCCGTCTCCCACCAAAAAAGTTATTACAATGTTTTGGGACCACAGAAAGTACAAAAAAAGCTGTGGGACCTGTACTATGAAGCTTGGACAAAGCTGACTGGAGTTGACTGGCCTATGTACTGTATTTCACAGAATTACAAGGTTAGAAAAGATCTTTAAGATCATTGAGTCTAACCATTCCTGTCCTATGCTAAACCATATCCCTAAGTACCTGATCTACCCTTTTTTTAAACACATCCAGGGAAGGTGACTCAACCACCTCCTTGGGCAGCCTGTTCCAGGCCCTGACAACTCTTTCAGTGAATTTTTTTTTCCTAACATCTAATCTGATCCTGAAGATTTTTAAGCAGTATGGGAAAATATTTTAATTTAAAAATTATCAGCATTTAATCTTCAGCAATTTTTTCCACTAATTTTTCAGTCCATATAAGATTTTACCATCTGTGACCATGGTAGTAAAAGGAGTTTAGAGCTTTCATTTGGGAAGAACCACTTCAACTCCTTTTTTTTAATAGATGCACTTCTGGGCATCCTTGTACATTATAACCCATTTACACTTACCATGTAAATTCATTGAAATTTATCACACCAGAGCTTCCAGCTGATGATGCTGTGGGAACATAAAAAATAATCACTGTCCTGCCAGAAGTGCCCATGACATTCTAGAGTACATGTCCTGCAGCCTGGGATGTAACTTTGGATTAATAACTGTGATGCTGAGGTCAGGATCTTGTTCAGGTGTTTGTCTTCTCTGCACTTACAAGCTCTCAATGAACAAATAGGTAAAAATAGGATGAAATTAATGAAATTATAAGAATTACAATATCGTTGAGACAATTTGTAATTAACTTTGATAACCTGATACACTAGTATAGAAATGGTTGCTATAGCAACCTAAAGGTATGTCAAAGAGTTGGATGTGTTAATGGCATGCAGGGAGAGTAGCTCATTCACCAGATTCTATTGCTATGGAGACATAACTGTCATTTTACGCTGATGACAAAGAGAAGAGTTATGGTGGGGTTTTTCTTCTTCCTTTCAATATCTTGGGTTTATTTAATTAATTTTAATAAATGAAGCTGAGTCCTTATCTAAGGGAGATGAAGGATTTTTTACCCAAATTCAGGATTTATATTCCAGGTACTCTAGAAATTCTTTCCACATTCTCTGTTCTTTGAAATCTGAACACAGATTTGAACTGTATTTGTTAAGACATACCCTCGCGAATGCACAGTGAGCTATATTAGAAGAACAGCATGTGTGGTAGCTTAGTTTTCAGAATACTTGTCCTCATAAATTTTTTCACAACCAGTCTGTCCCAGTCTCTCCTTCTGCAGCATGGAGCAAGTCCTTATCATTTGGCTTGGGTAGTCCCAGTTTCATTTGACTTGTTTGCTGCCCTTGTAAACATATCATATCTGTGGTTTATCAGACCCATATTTCACATATGCTTCAGTTCTGGGCCCACTTTCCTTCTCTGGGATCCCTGTCCAGTTTCAGTCTCTACTTAGCTCTTCCATGGGTCTTTCAATTGCCTCTGCCTGTGCAGTCTGCATCTTTCTCCCACATCTGCCTCTTGTCTTTTCTTCATACAAGTCAGGGGCCTTCCACCTCCTTCTCATGGCCTACACATAGAAATGAGGTATGAGAAGGCACTAGCAATATAGTGTACCTGTTTCTGGTACTAGTTCCTAAATCAGTATTGTCTACCACCCATGTCCCACAGTTACAGCTTGGGGGAATGACTCAGACAACTCTGGACTGGGCTACATGCAGGAAGAACGTCTAGGTAATTTTCGCCATAATAGCACAAGACACATTTTTGCTATTAATAGTACAAAGTTACCAGATTTTAAATAGAGAACACTAGAAATTTCCAAAATTTCCAGAATTTTATAACATGGACATGACAATATTTTTTCTCTGTCTTTGTTTTCAGAGACTAAACTGTTTTGAATGGTCCTCATGCTGCTGGACTGATTAGTATCTTTAAGAGAGAAAATTTCAGATGAAGTGGATGTAATTTAATAAAGACAAACTTTTAAAATATTCTGACTGCAAGTGCCAGGTAATCCTAAACACTGCTGAAACATCAGCTACCAATCATACTTACAAAAATGGAAGCGTCTAATTTGGAAGAAGTTAAGTGTGTAGTGCTTTGTGCTGCCCTAGAAATCTGTCACTAAGGTTTAGTCTCTGATGTCCCTGGTTATGCAGGGATAAGGTTTACTAACAACATGAGCCACATCAGTGTTCCAGTGCTACCCCTACACCATTAACATGGTCTAGGATTTCAAAAGAACACGTTGAGAACCAGCTTTGGGCTAGAGATTTTTGGAGAGAGTTGTCAGCAGGCTGACCATGGAGTGATTCCATAAATGACTGCCTGCTTCCAGGCAGTTATTCTCACAGAATAACACTGCCTTATTAACAGTGGCTCCAATGTCTTTTGTTCAGTGAATTTTTTTATTATTTAAAATAGAAATATATTTAAAAAGACATAAAGAGAGATTTTTTCTTTGGTATCAGTGGAGTCACAGATCTCATCAAGTACAATTTTCCTCTTGTCAGTGCCTTTTGGGGTTTTTGTTTTGTTTTTAATTTTCCTATCTCTAAACTTCATGGCATGTGAACTGTCAGTAAAATAAAAGCTATTGGAAGAAAGGAATAGAAAAAAATTGAAGCTGGGTCAAATAAGACAAATTCCATCCTAGATGTTCAAAACACAAGTCAGATCTACAGCTTCAGTCTATGCTTTGTTAGATTTGGGGAAAGGGGAGAATTTCCTATTCAGAATCTATTTTATTTCTGAAAATTTTAGTCGGTGCAGAAAGACATGATTCTGAAAAATTGTTATTTTGCCATAGTATAGCAAATATTAATGAGAACAAACATTATCTTCTTCAAATTGTTAGCAACAGCCATATTGTACAGTTCTTATGTATTTTAGTATTGTTAAGCAGATACTGCTCGATCAGCAACAACATCTTTGATTAGCATTACAGCCATTAAGGTTTCTAAAACCAGTTCTAGCTGGAGCATGCAAAAAATACCTTACTCACAATGGATGTGTGAAAAACTGACAGCACAGGGGCTGAACTAGTCAGAGGAATGACACAGAGCTAAATCAAAAGCATTTATTTGCTAGCCTTTTTGCCTGTCTTTCAATGAAATCAAGGCATTATCATGAAATTATTCAAATAAATCCTAATTGAAGGAGTGGTGTAATTTCCATAGCTTTTAAAAATATTTTAGCATATTCAAGTATTAACTCTCCTTGTAAACAGTCCCAATTCTAATATAAATACTATCTACAAGTAATCTTACTACACCACTTAATTACATTTTCCTTACATGACAATAGGCAATTAGGGAAAAAGGGGGAAATTTCAAATCATAGTTTCCCCAAGAAAATAATTCACTTTAAATCATGATTCTAAACTCATGCTTTTGCAGTGAGAACAGTTTTCTCTGTTGAGCCATTATTCACAAGCAGATCCAGAGGCTGATTTAATGACCCTGTTCTTCAAACTGTTCCCTATGAACAATGATTGCATCAGAGATCAGTCCATGGACATTTCCTCCAGACATACAGCTTGGTTAAGAGTTTCCCACACTTCCCTTTCCCAAATTACTTGTTCCCACTCTCAAGCTGCTATTGACTCCATCAGAATGACAAGGCTAATCATGAAGCCAATTCAAACAATTAAATTGTTAATTTCAAAAAATGAACTTCAAAAGAAAGAACGTTCCTTGGATGGCTTAATTTAATTCATATCCTCTCACAGTTGAAGTGGGATGAAGGTGAAATGTGAAGCATGGAAACCTCTTGAAACAGTTTTGCCACATGGTAAGGTTGAATCATAGCCACACTGAGACACTGCCAACCCCCAGGAGATCGTCCTTCTTTGTGTCCACCTTGCACATTGCAGTGTTGTGCAGACATGCCCAGACTAGTTCCACATAGCATTCTCAGCAGGATAAATTGGTTTCAAGCTACTTTTGGAAGGCTACTTCCACCTTCCCACCTAGCTCATCTGGGGACTTTTGATATAAGACTAGTCAGTGCATTAGCACTGGAGTACTACACAGCAACCTATAGTCCAATTAAAGTGTAATCAGGCTATTTAAGATGTGACTCTCATGACTGTGTCAATGTAAGTCATATTTGCAGTTGACATAGGATGCTAAAAGCTCTCTCAGTGAAATTCTAATCTGTGATGTCACTGTCAAAGTTTTATCTGTCTTCAGTGTAGCAAGTATTTCATGCTCTGCAGTTACTAATTGCTGAAGAGTATGTTTTGCTACTAGTATTTGCACTGTCTTCTTAATGAATTGAATTTCCAAAGGAGATGGCCCATCAGCACTGCACAAACAGATAATCCAATTACAATACAAACACTTTGGTATACATACCACACCCTCACAAAACCTCTTTACCTGGGTAGTGGTTTTGAGAGCAGCATTAATCAGTCTCAGAAGACCTCAGCTTTTTTCTGTGTGTCAGATTCACAGCTGGAAATCATTACATTAGCAAAAGTAACCACCTTTACTTTCCAAGGCAGTATTCTCACTGTCTGTTCATATCTGATTCATTGGAGAAGGTGCCTAATGACCATTTAAAAAGCTTCAGAGTCACAGTAACTTTCGACTGTTTCAGCAAGATAAAAGTGAGTGAAATGAAAAGAATGGTAAATCCAATGTAAGTTAAAAAAAAGTATTTGAGAGCAGTCCAGCATGTGGAGTTAGAAAATGAGATTTTATTATAGAATGACACTTGTAGTGTAAAAGCTCCAACACCAGAGACATCACCTGTTATGACAAAGCTTGGCAGGTGGTTTTGGTGATATCCATAAGCTGCTCCTCCATATTGCAGAGTAGCCTGGGTACAACTGCAACTTTACTATAAATGAAGCCAGTCACAATTTAAGCTAGTGAGATCTTTCCTGGTCATTTTGAAGAGATTAGGTCTGGACTCTACATAGCTGTTTTCAGCTGAGGACAAGAACCTAAGATAGAGCTGGACACAGCCCTCACACGATCTGGGATGGTCCTTTGTTTCTACATGGGTCCTGTGGTGGTGCTGAGGGATGCCCAGCATGACTACAGCATACTCAGAATGGAGGTATCTGGCAGCTGCACAGGCATACAGCCACCCGCAGTGGGGTCCCAGAGCCACAAACCCAAGTCTTAAACTTTATTTTCTCCCATTTCCTGCTCCCTTGCTGCAGCCCTGGCATGTTTCAGTCTTTGTTCTCCTACTTGACAGGCATACACAGGGCAATATCACGGCTGGCAAGTGGAGATAGGAGCTAATGGGGGAAGGGCTGCTAATAAACTTCCTTCCCTCTCCCTCCTTCTTCCCCATACGTTGATGATAGGTCTCCCCTTTCACTGGGGTAAAGCAGAGAAGCAACCTGTATTACTCGCTTCATTTTCACAGAGTTGGTGTTTTATCAAGCGGTTGTATGAAAATCCTTCATTAGGTCTTTATATCAAATGAACTACAGAGGATATCTAATCCCATGTCACTGATTTGACACTGAGAAACCTTCTGCAAAAACAGCAGTATTATAGCAGCTAAGAAACTCACTGTAATCAATTATGTGGAACAAAGCAACCCAAAAGGTAAAACACCCTCTCGTTGCCTGGAGTTCTAGAGTAGTACAGTACTCACTCTGTCTGAATGCTTTTTACAATGGCATGTTTTAAGAATCCAAGTCATTTGGTTAAACATTCTCATAAGCAGGTCATGAAACTGGCTTTTAGAGATCTAGTTTGCTGAAAAAGAAAACTTCTGCCCTAGGTGAGATTTTAATCTAAATAATTTGTACTCTAGGCAAGGCACTGGAATTTCATATGCAATAGAAGTTAGCCACAGACTGTATTTTACCCGCAGCTATTAGGTCAACATCAAAATTGTTTTGTCAATATATCGATACATATATAACCCCAAAAATTAAGGATTGCCCTGGTGAGCACTAGAACTAAAATGAACTCAGACACCTTGTATTCCCAGATTGTCTTGTAGAAATACTAGGTTTAGTAGTCAGTTATGTGACGCTGCTGTATAGAAAACTTAGCCCAGCTGGCAAACTGCAGAGGAATATACTCCACCTAGTATAACCCAAGGGTGGGTTTGCATCAAAAAAGGATGAGCATAATGTGATTTTGGACTAATTTAGATTAATTTAAGCAAGTTTATGCAGTAAAACCTTATTCCAGTACCACTGTCCAGAACAATAAGCTTATTGCTAACGTGACTCTAAATGGGTGCTGTCAGTTACTTCATTCACTTATTAATATTTTAATGGTGAAAATTTGCTGATAAAATGCAAGACTGTATTCTTTAGTCATCTCTCCTATACTTTGTGCAAGATTTTTTTCAGGCTGTAAACTTTGCAAGCCAAGAACTGTCTTTCTCTCAGTGAAAGTATTTTGATAGCTACCAGAACTCAGGGAATAAACAATAGTAATGGTCAGCTCTTCTGGAAAGGTTGTTTTCACACTGTTTACTATGGGTTCTGGCTTCTGTTAAATGTAGATGTGCTGATAGCTGCTGCTTGTGGAAAAAAAGTACACCCTGTTCTCAAACAATCAGTGTCACAAAAATTTTGGTCTCACTATGTGGAAAAATGGATCTAAGCTGTTATGGGGAAATGCACTATCCTGTTTTCACTTCTTCATAAGTATAATGGCATTCCTAACTTTGAAAGTTTCGCTTTCCATGGGGAACTTGAGAACTACAGGCTCCTTGAGACTGTAAGAGTTCAGTCTTCGCAGGCTGTGGTTGCCAGCCATTTTCCTGAACTTCCTTACAATTAAAAGACCTTTGCAAAATTCTACGAAAGTGAGTTTTGATGGCAGCTTTACTTGCTGGAGCTGTGGCTGTATGGTTGGGTTCCTTTCAGTTTCAGAGAGATGCTGGACCCATTAAAACATTGCCTCAAGAGTGAGGCAATGTTTTAATGGGTCATTTGAATAGTATTGTAGCAGCAGGGAAGTAGTGAGGTCACAGTGAGTATCATGTCAAGAGCACCTCCTGTTAAAAATAAATACCTTTCTCCCCTTGCACAGTGGGAACCAGATTTGTGAACTTCAACTGGCAAATGTTGCTTTAAACATCATAATCATAGCACAGCCTAGCTTGAAGGAAACATTGGGGTGGTCACTTAGTGCAGCCCACTGCTGAGGGCAAACTGCAAACTCGGTAAAATCTCGAGGGATGCAGATGCACAGCACAACTAGTTCCAGTACTTCACCCTTCCCTGTGAAGAATTTATTTTGCTTTGCTTTGTATCAGCATGAAGATAAATGGCAAAACCCTCTGTCGAGTTAAGTTTTACATCACGTAAATGAATTGACAACAGCAGGATCAACACAGCTTAAGGCATGTTCGGGTGCACTAAGGCTGCCAGAGAAATACCTCACTTCTTTCATTCTACATTTGGGGGGTCATGGAAAAAATAGGCACAGGGGCAGGCAGGGCCATACATGAGGTTTTTGTGATGAGCCAACACACAGTGCTGTTTGGGGAAGATTTTTAAGATAGGGAAATTGAGTCAAAAGGCTTCCCAAAGACTTTTGTAAAACACATTTATGCATATTAACTTCTGGACTGTGTTCACAGCTGAAGTTGAGACAAATCCCTAAAAATGTGTTTACTGTATCAGCTGAGGAAGTTTTTGTGGTTGTGGCCACATGGTGGTGGGTGCAAAGATGACATGCACAGAGAAACTTTTCATGTACAGGCAAATAATTACTCCTCCAGCCACCTGGCTGGCAAACAGAGGTGAGAATTTTTGCAGGCAAAGCAGAGGAGACAGTATTACCACAGGAACACAAACTGCACTTTCCTTTGATTTCAGTGCAGTTCTTCATATTCATCAGGAATGTGACAGTGAGTAATGGCTCTCCTAAGCCATCTTTGATGTTGGATCAAGCTGCTATGCATATACTCTTCTACTGAAGCACAGAAGTCAAGGTGCTGACATTACTTGATTTTGTTACAGTTGTAAGATGTATGTTCCCCCGAGGGTATCTTAAAACAGGAAATGAAGGGAGCCTTTCATCTTTATGATTGTATATCATCCCAAAGGCCTGTGCTCAGTGCTGCCCAGGAGCTATAAGAAAAGTCAAATGATTCAAATTTGCTGTACACACAAAAATGTACATATTTTTTGAAGGGTTTGTTTCTGAAGTGCAATCAAGTTTCTACACATGAGGTAAAAAAGGTTTAGGGAATTAAGTGTCCACAAAAACCCACTGACTGAAAGCCTTTCAAAGTGATGACATTCATGCAATTACAGACTTGGTGTTTACAGAGTCAGGGAAGGACCCTCCAGCATCCTTAATTAGAGCTTATGCTAGGATATGGTTACAAACATTTAGCTTCATCCAGACATTTCCCAAATCTCAAACCCCTATTGCTGAAATGCCCTGGGTTTTATAATTCTTGTGTTGTGCTTGCATGTGATGATGTGACAGGATCCCTGCTGAGGCTGTGGGTTTTTTTGAGATCACAGAAGTTGCACAGCAATTCCAAAATGGGTAAATATGCTCAGTGTCACTTCTTGGCTTGATATCCAAATTTGTGAAAGCAGGAGAGCTGTGATTCTTCCCCAGTAAAGGATGTCTTTTGTACTCCTGCGTGTCTCGATTTACCACATCCTGGGTGAAGTATCTCAAAAATAATTAAATATTTGAGGTTGTAGTAGCAGAGTGAATTAATGTACCATTTACACCTTTATGTGACTAACAGGGAACACAAAGATTGCAATGGGCTATTAGCCATACTGGGAAGTGCCAAGAATATTATCCACTGCTAATTTCTAAGAGTATTCCTCTTGCTTGAATTTTGAATTTCTGTAGACATTTGTTCTTGATTATTAAGTCATCTTAGAGCTGCTAAACCTTCTTATTTTACTCTTTATGTCAAATATATGTTTAGGATTTCAGGTTTAAACAAAACCAATTCACAGTCTGGATGAGCCCTGTAATTTGAAGACAGTTAAGCCACTCTAGTGTAAGATTTTTCCTAGTTATCTAATATCACAGTTATTCTCTAATTTACTGAACTTTCTGAGTTATGGTTTACAGAAAAGCCCTGTGGCATGGCTTCAGTGAAAAAGCAACTATCAGCTGTAGTCCCTTCCTCTGTTTTGTACCTGAGGAAAAAAAAAACCAGACCTTTTCAGGTCCATCTCTATTTTATACCTGAAAAATACTTCAACCTGAAGAATGAAGGTGGATTATTTTTTTAAACAAAGGCAGTATCATAGAAATATTTCCAGGTTCTCAGTGCACATTTCCATCTACAGATTTTTCACAAAGGCTAGCTTTCATTTTGGTAGATTTAAAAAAAGAAATCTATATGAGCACACTGAGTACTTTTGATGTCCAATGTTAGTCTGGAATTTGCACTCATTTTCTTTAATCTATTGTGCATTAGGAATGGCTAAGCCATCTGAAATTTCAGTTTTCATTGTGACATTTTATACTAATGTACACTTTAATATCACTGTACAAGGTAAAATGGTCATTTTAATTTCTATTGAATCTTTGACTTCTCAAATAAATTTTCTAGGAGCTTCATTTATGGTTAAATAATGCCTTCTAATAGTATTTTTTCCATTGTTTTATAGTGCCTTTCTCCTCAGTAATGCCCCTCACTTTATTCAACTTCTTCCCATGTCCATATCTGCATTTTCTCCCAACCTAGAATATAGTAAAAAAGGACTTTGTGAGACCTTCAAAGTGGCTTGTTCACTCACCAGCAGGAACAGAAATGCTCTCACCATTCTTGTTCCACGTTTGTGGCCTCATTACTGCAGTAGCTCAAGACCCCTGGATTTTTAATGGATTTTTCCTTACTACAGACCAGTGCAGAATGGAAACTGCTCTGTATCACTTTGTAAGTGGCAATGAACTTTGTGACTGCTGCTGGAGGGGACTTTGTTTCAGTTCATTTAGCAAGTCAGACATTCTTATTATAACATTTAAGTGTGGTTTTATTTTCTTATGGCTTTCTTTTCATTATTTAGTGTTTTGGGTTTTTTTCAAAAGAAGTCATTGGGAATTTTTATTTATTAACTATATATAGTTTATAAACAGATGGTGACTGGCTGGAATTCCCCTCTCCAACTTAAATAATCTTTATGCTTTCTTATGCTCTCCCTTTTGTTTTCTAGGTTTTTTTCTTCTTTCTACGTTAACAAAAACACAGAGTGATGAACCTTGCATGTTTTCTGCTCCTCACAAGGAAGAGAGGGAAACTAGGTAGTTCTGAAAATCTTAATTTACATACCCCCTTATTGCTTATTTTTGGTGTTTCACTGTATCACTAGGTTTTCATAATGGCTTTGTCTTGAGAATATTATTATGGACAAGAAATAGAATGGTTGTGAGAAGATTGTAGGGAGTGACAGGGTGGCTCTAGTCTAAAATATGAGACACTTTATTTGGGTAAAGGAATGCAAGTGCAACAAGAAGACAAAAAAAGACATTATTGGGATAAAACCAGAGTAGCATCAGACCTGAAGTTACAGGATCAGTAAGAGGTCTTTATGAGTAGGAGTGCCTTCAATAAGACAGATAGGCACCTGGAGGCCAAAGAAGTGATTGTATGGTAAGAAGTTAGTGGGAAGCTGTGCCACAAGTGGACTTCCAGGTAGGTGTTGTGTGATATTTCCTTTCAATGCCCTAATAGAAAAAATTATAAGACACTGTGGCTGTATCTATCACATGCCATTTCTGTGGGTCATGGAAGTTTACTCCACTTAAAGTTTCTGTGACTCCATTATCACAGTTATATGTGCTAAAAAGGTGAAGGGTATTTGAGAGTAAGATATATTAGATTTTGAGGTATTTATCAAATTGTATGGTGTTGAAAAAATCTACTGTTGCAACTTAGTCTTTCAATGTCTGTTTGCTTAGAAAATTTCCTCCCAGTATTTTACAGAATCTTGTTAGAGCTTCTGTCATTTGCCATTACACAAGAGGAGTATTCTAGTGTCCCAGTCTTATTAATTCTTCAATATCCATTTAACTTTTAATGTGAATAGTACTAACAACTCTTGTGAAATTTTGGGGTTTTTTTACAGGTGAGCTGTGCACATGCAAAAGCAACAGCAGGATTCAGGACTAAGATTATAGATGATCTGTTAACAATGAGTATAGGTCTCATTGCAGTTAGGCCTAGATTACTGATTAATGCTTCTAAGCACTATCACAACAAAAGATATAGTAACAAATCTTTTCTCATACTCCATAGTTTCTCTCTCCCACCTGAGGTGGTAGGTATGTTTTGCAATACACAATGAAAATCAACTTTCTTGAGTTCTGCTGGACTGGTGGTAGAAGGAACATGTTGTGTCCTGTCAGACCTAAATGCCATGAAGAAAAGTATTCTTTCTGTTTGTCTCAGTTATCACAAAAATATCACAGAGAAGGTGCTAACACTCAAGCAGATTAGTTCTCTCGGCACTTTATGAGGTTTCACAGCATCCTTATAAAACTGTTTCAGCACACTCTGTCATCTCCATCCCTGTGTATCCTGCATTCTTGGATACTCTGACTTCTCCATCTATGTCTGCCTCACTTCAGTGGCTTTCCCTCAAATGACAGCTAGGCTTATAGACTTTTTTAAGGTGTATTGGGTATATCTGTTTACAATCTAGTCTTCATACTGCCATGGCTATTTCATTCCAGTCAAGCAATTTCATCTTCATGGAACATATTGAAAGCAACTGTAATTGTCATTATCTCTTTGCTCTTGGTCTTCATTAATTCCTAGGCACACTTCAATTTCACATAGTACATTTTATATCATTATTGCAAATAGCTTGTAAAAAATTTTAGTTGGTGTATAATTTCACTATTATATTTGTTTTATTAACCACGTCTCTTTGTTCTCTGTTATCCTCTCTACTTATGGAAAAACAGCTCTGGAATATGATTGCTTATTGTCTTCTTATAATCATTGTGAAAGCCTAAAAGATTATTTTTTATTAAATGACATCTTACTAAAGGGCACTTGACCTGAAATTAAGCTACTTGCTTGGAGAGAGTGAACTCTAAGCTAAGAAATGCAATTCATATTATGCTGTGTTAGCTTGATAACCTACATTCAAAGAGTGTTTCTGCCAACCTTTCCTAGAAGCACCCAGTTTCAGCCATAAACCAGGCCTGACAGATAAGTAGGTTTGATACTACAGGTGGAGAATGTCAACCTCCTAGAGTCACTGAAAGAAAAATCAAAGAAGAAAAAATACAGCTTCCTATGGTCTTTGCTTTAATCACAGTGAAATAGATTGGTGGTAAAAAGATAAGTAGCAGTATGCTTGGACTGTCTTCTGGATGGTATTCAGCAGTTACCATCAGGTCAAAGTTTGGCTTTGTCCCCATCTGTTCAGTGTGGCCAGTATTGAAATTCAAACACTATATCCCTGTGTGGTGGTTTCACCCTGGCTGGAGGCCAGATGCCCACCAAAGTCGCTCTGTCACTCCTCTTTTCAGACGGACAGGGAAGAAAATAGGTATTGAGAAGCTTAGGAGTCGAGATAAGGGCAGGGAGAGATCTTTCAGCAATTAATAACAAGGGCAAAACAGACTCCACAAGGATTAAAAAACCCATCTAATTTATTACCCAATACTCAATCAAAACAGAGTAGGATAATGACAAATAAAACCAAATATTAAAACACCTCCTCCCACCCCTCCCTTCTTCACAGACTTAACTTTATTTGTGATTTAACTTCCTTCTCTCCACCCCACCCCTCCCTCCCACTCCCAGGTGGGAAATGGGGGTTTCGGTCAGTTCCTTGTGAGTTGCTTCCCTTCTTACCCTGGGGTGGGAAGGGGTTGAGGGGGAGAGCATTCCTCCCACCATTCTCCTGATGCACCGTGGGGTCCCATCCATGGGACACAGTCCTCCCCAAACTTCTCCAACACGAGTCCTTTCCCATGGGGCTTCACATCTTCACCAGCTGCCCCAGCATGGATCACTTCTACAGGATTCAGTCTCTCAGGCCCAGACTGCTTCTGCCTTATCCCCCACAGAGTCACAAGTTACCCAAGCAAACCTGCTCCGGCATGGGCCTCTCTCTCTATGGGCTACGGGTCCTGTCTGGAGCTTGCTCCAACATGGGTAACAGCATTTTCCATATGTCTTCACTCGCTCCAGTGTGGGGCTTCTCCACAGGATGCTGGTGGGGTCTCTGCTCCCTGTCCTCTTGCATGGTTGCGGGGGGACACCTGCTCGACTATGGTTTTCTCCATGGGCTGCAGAGGCATCTCTCTCTCCAGCACCTGGGGCACCTCCTCCCTGCCCCCTTCACTGACCTTGGTGTCTGCACAATTTATTACATTAGTTAAGGGGAGAAAACCCACTAGCTGGCTGCAAAAAGCAGCTGGTAGTGGGTTTTCTCCTCTTAACTGTGGTACCACTGTGACCACTGCTGATAGGCTTGGCCTAGGTCAGCAGCGGGACCAGCCCTGAGCCAGCTGGTGTTTGCTCTGTTGGGCCTGTAGGGAGCTTCTGGCTGCTTTTTGCAGAAGCCAGCCCTGCAGCCCCCTGTCCTCCACCAGAACCCAGCCACGCAAAGCTACAACACTGCAATAACGTGTTTTCTATTTGGCAGACACATATATCTCACTCTTCAACCTTCTATTTTCCTGAGATCACTGCCAGGGTTATGATTTAGTGAGGTGGGAAATCAGGACCATACGCTAGGCCAAAGGGCAGCTGTTTGGCCTTCCAGCCCTCTGCCTGGTCTGCATCTTTCTGCCACACACTCTGTGGACACTGCAATGTAAACTGGTCTTTTTTGGCCCGTTTGAGATGTGATCCAAACATTAATAAGTATTTGCACAATAGGCTAGTAGAATCAAATTCTGTTTCATTACCTTTTTTGAAATTTCTGTTCTGGAACAAAAAATTAAATCCTTCATACATATATATTTTCTAACAGATTTACCTCAAAATACCTGTCCTTGACTAGCACATGTTGTTTTCAGCCTGGTTCTTTCTCACTTCTGTTTGGAAATGCCGAGAGGAACCATGACCTCTTAAACATCCCTGTGAAAATATTTCTTGCAAGTGATATGCCTCTTTAAAACAAATTGCACTCTAGTGAAATGGTATGTTTAGAAGTAGACTCTGACTCCAGTTGTTAGTATGCTACAACTGACCACCAGAGTTCTTTCTACACTACAAGAATGATATAATCTTTGACTTTTTGGGACTGTCTTCTCAAAACTGCTTAAATGAGGTAATATCAGCAGACAGTTTCAAACTTAAACTGCATTCCAGACCTTGACAATGCAGCTGTACTGCTAATGAAGAGCTGGCTAAGTAACTTGTTCCCAATTCCACCTGATTTTACTGTCTGTAATTATTTCCAGATTTTTTTCCCAGAAATTTTCTGTCTGAAGTCTGTCACCCAGAGCTAAGACAGATGAATAAGCAGGCGATGTCAAAACTTTTTAAATGGTGATTGAATTTCTCAGTTTGAAGCATTATTATAGCTACTGATGTTTTTATAGTTATACAGTCTGTAACCTGGTTTTCTCTTAGCTGTCTTGGTGTTCCCTTCTATCTTTTCATTTATGTCCTCGGAATTAGCTCCATAATTTAAGAAGTTTTATAAGCAGAATAGCTTTTACTGAAGGCTGTGTATTTATCAAGATAAGACCATAATTCAGATAGGCTAGTAATAATGATGCCTGTAAACAGAAAAAAGGTCTTTTAAATAATTATAAAGGAGGAAAGAAACTATAAAGGTTGCTGAAGTCCCTGAAATTGATTAAAAAAGAGGAATATCAAAATTATTATTTTAATAGAATCTTTCATTATTTTTTGCAGGTTTTACCAGACTGACACTGAAAGCACTAATGCTAATGATGTGGAGAATGTAAGTAATCACCCCGGACTGGTTTAATGCATCAACCTTTGGCTTATCCTTGTAATCAGAACTCCCTTGGAGAAATGTATTTAATTAAGAGCGTAAATGGCATGATGTTATGTAGTGGGAAGGGAACCATGGCAACAGTAACAACAGTATTTACTGCTATGTTGCAATCAATACCAATATTTTACCTTGTGGTTGGTGGTGAGCAGATCTTTAAAACTGAATTTATGTCGTGGAGGCATGCACTAGTTTGATCTGGGTCCTTGCGTTACAGACTTCCCGCTCATTTCAGTTCCAAGTCACATAAAGGGGTTTCTCCATGTGCTATCATTATTATTATTATACTGCATTATAATTTGAGTGGTTAATCCTAACATTTTGCAAGAAAATGTTTTCCCATGCTTTGGCGTGTATGGGCTTTCCAGACCTATCCTAAAGCTCCTTGTTTTTACCATCTTGACTAAGCACAATGTCTACAGCCTGCCACAGTCTACATAGGACACTATTTGCATAGCATGAAACCTTCACAGAAATGTTCTTTTAGTTGGAGACTGTTCAGACACTTTGAAGTAGGTACCTACACAAAGGTAGAAGGATCCCTCCAAGCTTTTACATAGCTGCATATTTTGTAGTGACTGAATTTCTTCTACCTGAAAGAACCTGTCAGATGCAAAGTCCTATGTGCAGTCAGCATCTACTTTTTACCTGATTTCAGCTTCTACATAGCATGATGGCAGGCAGTAGAATTGTTATGTATTGTTGGTCCATTTTTGTATTTGTCTTTTGCTGGAATGTTTGGCACTGGTGAGAGGATAGCAAATGATATGAATGGCATTCTGTTTATGGTGGGAAATCATTATCAAGTAGGAAGGCTTTATATCATTTCCTAGCTATGGTCAGACTTTCATTCCAATCTCTTCTGGCTTGTCTGCTCTTCACTCAGATCCCCTCAAAGTAAGCCCCGAAAGCACTGGTCTCCACTGGCTTGAGACATTTTTCAGGCACTCATAGTTATGTTTCTTTGAAAATTCTTACTGACCCCAATCTGACTAACTGATCAGCATCTGAATTTGGACTTAGAATCCAGAGATTCTACTCTTTATTTTAAGCATATAATAACGGCATAATTCAGGGGATCAAAGCTGCATGATAAAATTTCTCTTTTAGTCAATGGAGAGAAACTGGTGCAGTGATGGTCATTTAAAAACATTTAAATCCAAAGGCCAGAATTAGAAGTATGAATATCTGCACAAGTATTCCTTACTTAAGTCTTGAAGTGACACAGCTGAGCAGAGGTACTTTAAGAACATTACACACTGAAATATTACTTTTCCAAGTAAAATAATGTTTCCAGAATTCTTAATGGTCAAGGTATGCCTTCCTTTTCTTAGAGCAGTCCAGTGATTACTGTAGAAAGTTGATTGGGAAGTGAGAGATCTGGTTTAAGTCACCTTATGGAGGTCAAATGTCCATTTCTCAGTCCAGATACATATTTAAATATACTGGAAATTGCTTTAAACTGCAAAAATCTGAATTTTGAACATCAAATCTTTTTGTAAGAAAAAAAAGGGAAAAAAGCTAGTGTTTTCCTAAACAGGCCTCTAAGCCTTTAAATAAATTCTCATTCATAGCAAAGCAGCAGTTGCAGCTTGTGAGACTACAGTATCAAATAAAAGAAAAAAGCCCCTAATAAGAAAAAAAGCTGTGCAAGAAAAGGAATTTGGAGGCTAGCACTACTTTTTTAAGTTAGCCCTGATGGTAGAGGTAGTTCTTTGATTTTTTTTACTATTAAGTTGACCAAAAATGGCTTAGAAGGAGCATGGCAGCACCTACTCCTAGACACATTCCTATTCCAAGGCAAACAGCAAAAACATCGTTGATAAAAGCTTCCCAAAAAGCTAGCAATAACAGAACCACTGCCAAAAGGAATGAAAAGCAATTAACTGCCATCAGGGAAGCCACACATACTTGATGTGTTCTTTCAGGATGGTATGTTTGCTTAGACACAAATCTTCACAGTTCGCATTCATTACAAACATAGCTCAGGGACAATGGGGAGATAATGAAATCTTATTAAGACAGCTAACTTTAATACAAAGGCATTGATATGATAGGTAAATTTGCAGGTCATATACTAGCTTAAGTCATAAATTAACCTGTGTAATGATCAGAAGTTCAACTTGTGCACATAAGGAAAATAAGTTTAAGTTATGCAAGAAAAGTTACAATGCAGGTTGAATTACACTTCTTGGGCTTTTTGAAAGTCTGTTTTCTAATGCCAAAACTCTTTTTACTGAAGAACCTTGCACAAAGCCCTAAACATTGCTTTGTCCCATCCCACCCATCCAAAATTCCTTTCCCCTTAGTCATATGTTTACTGTGGCATCTTTCATAAAATGAATATAATAGCAATTAATATGATTGTTAAGGACAGACATTATGACAATCCTCCATTTGTCATTAACTCGCCGTACTTCATGGTACATCAGTTGTGTTTTCTATTTACTTCTTACTTTAAATCTTTTGGGATTTTTTTAAGGTTAAATATATTTCTTAAATTTGTTTGATATCATTCTCAAGTTTTTTCAGATAATAATTCCTACTCTGCAATCATATGCAACTCTGACTGCATCTCTTAAAAAACCTGTCATTTTCTTCTGTTCAGGAATTGGATGGGTAGTCAACAATGCAAAAATCTATCCATAACCACATTCATAAAATAAGTGAGAGCAATAGCAAACTTTCTGAACTGAATGTAAGGAAAGGTTCAAAGGAAAAGTTGCAAAATATTCTGCCTGCCTGCAACATTTACAAAAATCATCACAAAAAGTGTGCATCCATCAATATTCTTTAGGCTTTAAAGAATGTTTTTTTATAACAGCAGAGAAACATGGTAATTTCAGCCTTTTTATCCTGTCTACATTAAAGAGAGAGATCTTTGGGCATTTGCAGACAGAGCTGAAAATCACATTGTTTCTTTTAAAGATGATGGTAGCTAAAAACATTTGGTTTCTCACATGTCATGTCCCAGTTCTATCCCAAATAAATTGAAAAACTCATTCACTTTGAAAACATTGCTGATTAATAAATGTTAGGGAACCTGACATAAAGATGAATCTTTAGTTCAGAACATCAATTAAGAACTTTGAGAGAATACTGAAAGATCATTCTGGATGAGTACTTATCCAAAACTATCTAGCATGTTTTGGCTTTCACTCATAAATGAAATACATTAGATTAATAGCCACTCTGGGGCAGATAAATGAAACTGGAGATCACACGGGAACAAACTTATTCAGATTTTCCTCTAATTTTCTCCTTTTGTTTAATTGTGCTAACAGTACAGAAAGAAGGCTATCTCACAACCTTCTATCAGATCATTTTCTGGTCCTGACAAGAAAGATAGAGTTCAGAAAAAATCAAAGTTAATACTTCCATTCAAATGTACTGCACTGTTTCAGAACCCGTAAGAGTTACTGTTCTGTTTCACCTTGGACAATGGTTCACGTTGGTTCCTCTTTCCTGATCCAGAAATCTTTAAGACATCTCTAAACATCTCCAAGATATTTAGCTCACCTGCTGGGTTTCAGTGACAAGCATGTTTTTTTATGTATTCCTTTTAATTTAAAGAAGCCACTCAGATGGATCTTGACAGGCTGGATCGATGGGCCCGGGTGAACCTAATGAGGTTCAACACTGCCAAGTGTAAGGAGTTGCACTTGGGCCGGAGGAATCCCAGACATAGATACAGACTGGGAGAAGAGCTTCTTGAGAGTAGCCCTGCTGAGAAGGACTTGGGGATTCTGGTGGATGAGAAACTTAACATGAGCCAGCAGTGTGCTCTTGCAGCTCGCAAGGCCAATGGGATCCTGGGCTCCATCAGAAGAGGGGTGGCCAGCACGGACAGGGAGGGGATTGTCCCTCTCTACTCTGCCCTTGTGAGGCCCCATCTGGAGTACTGTGTCCAGATCTGGGTGCCTCAATACAAGAAAGATGTAGAAGTGTTGGAGAAGGTTCAGAGAAGAGCCAAGAAGATGATTAGAGAGCTGGAGCACCTGCCCTACGAAGAGAGGCTGAGGGAGCTGGGCTTGTTCAGCCTAGAGAAGAGAAAGCTGTGGGGGGACCGCATTGCAGCTTTCCAGTACCTGAAGGGAGCATACAAACAGGAGGGGAATCAGCTTTTTAAAAGGGTAGATAATGGCAGAACAAGGGGGAATGGACTAAAGATAAAGGAGGGAAGGTTTAGATTAGATATTAGGGGGAAGTTCTTTACAGAAAGAGTGGTGAGGTGCTGGAACAGGCAGGAGGTGTTCAAGGCCAGGTTGGAAGGGGCCCTGGGCAACCTTGTGTAGATCCAGGCCTGGAGGTTGGTGGCCCTGCCTGTGGCAGTGTCGTTGGAACTGTATGATCATTGGGGTCCCTTCCAACCCAGACCATTCTATGATTCTATGATAATGTGTCAGAGTATTATCCCCAAAGAAGAATCCTCATGCTATTCTGAGAGATATCTGGATACTGCACTCAGATTTGGATCTTGTCATGAGCAATCTTCACTTTAATGAGTGTATTTATAAGTGTTTTACAGTTAATCATCTCAGAAATCTATGAAGGAACTTACAAAAGCAGCTAAAGCAATTTGTTGCTGCCCATAGCCCTAATATATTTTTAAGTAATTAAGGGAAATGAAAATTTTCCTTTAAGGAAGCAGGACCTTGTAAATTATAAAGGAATAAACTTCACTTTATGAAAGTGAATCAAAGACGTTAGTAAATGGCTTACAGTCAAGACTCAGGAAAAGATGTAGTTTTCAAATTATTAGAGGCCATTTGTTTTCCTAGAACTCTCCCTGGAGTATAAGACGTCGCTTAAGCGGGTGGCTTGTTTTGTTCCCACCTCAGTAGTTGCACAAGGTAACATTAGCATCCCTGCTCCTTAGCTTCTTTGTTCCCAAAATCTCAGAGGAAACATATGCACTTTCACTGAGCTGACTTTCCTACAGGAGATTGGAAGGATTAGGGAGGTTAAGAAAGAAAATGGGATTATGGTTTAGTGGCTGGACATATGGTCAGCAGGACTGCTCTAGCATAGCAGTGCTGAGAGTTCTGTGCCACCTGGTGAGAGCACAGGGGACATCATCGTGCTCAAACATTCCTCTGAGACATGAAGCAGCTTGTTTAAAATGTGCATTCCCATAAATTCCTATACACATCTGTCTTTCAATTCATGATTTTTGTGGCTACTTCAAAATCCTTAAAACCATATTCTCAGCAAGGTCAATAGTCATCATTTCTCAGTGCAGATGCTGAATGGATACGGCATTTCCTGCAGCATAATGGAGATATTCAGAGTGAATATCAACCCTATGATTAGTCTTACCAAAGAAATTCAATTTTTAATACAGGTACTGGATCCAGCTGGTCAGCTTAGTCAATTCATATGAAAAATGTTTGAATCAAATGCAATCAGAAAACAGAAGCAGTATTTATAGAAGTCACGCAGGTATTCATTAGATCTAAGCCACCAAACCTTAATAGATGTTTATAACCAGAAACATTATAGCTCTTTACTAGGGCACGGTTATCAGCTCCAGGCTCACAAGTGTCTGCAGGCCACTCCCGAGTGTGTGCCTCATGAGCACTCTAAAAGACTTCAGCACAAGGAGAGAAAAGTTTTTTCCTGACTCCTGGAGAACACTTTCTACCTTAAACTGAGTTCTCAGCACTGCTTTCAAACATGCCTTTGCAGGACACTGGAACTGAGCTGCTGTGCAGTGTGAACAGGTTATGCAAGAGCACCCCCTGGATAAAGCAAAAAGTGAAATCATTTCCTCCTCATCATTCTCACAGGTTATTTTGGCGGATTCATTGTATTACTTTGAATTGGCTTGTTTCACAGAATTGTTTTGGCTTTCCTGAGAACTTGAATTTTAGAGTGTGTGTACGTGTGCTGAGGGGCAGGAGGGAGGAGAGAAGAGGCATTTTGCTATTCATGTTTGTTGCACACAGATACATGATAGCCATTGTACAGAGTATACCAGAAAATCGTCTGGGTGTGGTGCTATACACAGAGGCTAAAGCAAATAAGTCTACCACCCAGTGTGGAGAAGTTCCCAGTCTACTTTTCTCATACCCTGATGTCTTAGAAGATTTTTAACTGGTATAATATATTGTATCTACACTAGCATGTTAAATACAGGTAGGGCACAGGTCCAAGTAGTGTCATGGAATCATTATTTAGTTCTTATCATATACAATAGCACAATTTTGACCCACACTAGCTAGTGTCCTTACAGGCACCCAAGCACACTGTTCAAGGGTTAGGAAGGACCAGCCATGGTTCCTGCTGAGCAGTGTGGACACAGCTGCTCTTTTAAGGAAAATGAATTTAATTGTATTATTATAAGCTGAGCCATACCTCTTGCTCTTAGGCTGGAGAAAGGCTTCTGAGCTATTCAGCTTAACTGTTGGCATTTTATGGAATAAAGCAACATACGCTCTTGATAGGGTACTAGCTTGCCCACCTAAGACATCTGTGCTGTACTATGGACTGCAAAGTTCTCAAAAGTGTTTAAGAGAATGAATTTCATACTATTCATACTATATAGAGACATTTTCATATCTCTATATATCCACACATAAAATGCAAAGTGGGGGAAAGAGTGATTTCCTGTGCCAATGAGTAGAAATATTTAAAAGTGCAATGTACTGACATCCTATTGTCCTGGAGAGCATATGACTTCAAATGGTAGAAGCAGTGTGTGACAAGAAGGTTATTTGTTCTTTAGCCCTCTTTCCCATCGTCTTATGGCTTAATCTGATTATCTGCCTATTTCTTTGTGAGTTCATAAAATACAGATTTCTGAGGATGCAAGACAGCTTTGCAGTGTACCATGAAAATGCATAGAACATTGATCTTGTTTAAAAAAAATTAACTTGTCAGGTATTTAAAAAATTTGTCACTTGTTTGGAATAAATTATCATAAAAAGCTGTGTGAAATATATGCAGTTTCAAAGGAGAAAATAAGAAAATGGCAGTTTATATTTATAATGTTAAGGAGAAAAGAGGAAAATAGTGGTTGATATTTTTTAACAGTTTTAATGACAATGACAACATTATAATGCCTTACTGGCATACGAGTTGCTGTGGACTTGCTCTCAGACTTGCGTGTTAAACTCTGTAAAGAAAACAGTTTACACTCATCTGGATTAGAAGTTACTTCAGCATCTTCCTGTGTGTATGTCTTTCCCATTTCAGCATTAGACAGGCATTCAACTACAAAATGCCCAGACGCAGCACTTGATTCTATTTCACATAATTGCTTTTTTCTTTGTTTTGCACTTGACACAGATAAGTAAGGATAAAGGTGCCAGTAACATTTGTTTTACCAGTTCGTGGTACTCAGTATGACCTTATAGGTCATTTCTCAGGTATGAGGGATATGACTTCACATTTCCAATTCTAAGTCTTGATGGAGTATGTATCCTTGATACTTCAGTAAAGGCACAGTGTATAGAGAAAAACGTCTATTTTGTAAGGCTTAGGTGGACTCACCATATGCCAACCGAGACTGCTTTTTCTGGGATGCTATACAATTAAAACGGAACCCAGAAATAGATTGAAAATAATATACAACTTTAAAAGAACTGTTTTCTGTCAAGAATTGAAAACTGTATTTGAAAGTGATTATCTCGTATGATATCCAGCTACCAGATCACTGTAGGGTCATAATGAAGAAGCACATAATGGGTCTTTAAGATTTTATGGCTGTAGCTCCTAAACGAAGCCAAGACTGGCTGTTAACTAGGCATTACTCGAAATGTAGCAATTGTGATTACCAGATGCTATTCTAGAGTTTTTAGTGGAGTTTCTTGCCATTCTGTACCCATGTACTGACTGTTCTTGTGCTTGGAATTGACCTGATCCTTGTGTAAAATCTACTCTTGGCCTTGCTGAACTTCATACAGCTTGTATGGGCCCATATTTCAAGCCTGTCAAGGTCAATCTGGATTGCAGCCCTTCCTGCCAGTGTGTCAACTGCACCACACAGCTTGGTGTCACCAGCAAACTTGTTGAGGATGCACTCAATCTCACTGTTGATGTCACTGATATTTATTTTTCATACTCTTTGACATAAAAAAAATCAATACCACATTTGAAAGCCTGAAATGTAGTCTAAAATACTTCCAAAATTATTTTTAAAATACTGTGTATTCAAAGCAAACACAGTTTCAAGGGCATTTGGACTCTCTTAGGTCCCTTTCACATCACAAATAACAATGGCCCTGGTTTATATAATGAACAAGAGCGTACCTGGAGTTGTAGCTTCAGAAATTAGTATTTGCCTAGTTTTAATTATACACAGTTCTTACATATGTGATTTACTTTACTTTTCCAGTATACTGTCCTTGAAAACTCCCTGTTGATTTAGAGAAAAGGGATGCAATCAGATTTGTCCTCCTCTGGACTGACATTCCCAAGTATCTATTATTTCACTTCATGTCTGTGACAGTTGCTCCTGAGTATAACTTTCCCATAGTATTTTCTGGCCTTCACTGCACCTATCTATTTCCAGTGCAACATTTCCTGGTGATTCCTGTTTCCTGATAATCTGAGTAAAATAACGCTTTTTGTGATTTAAAACTCCTGGAGGTGAAGTAATTATCAGATTGGAGGTTATGGGAGAGGTTGTGTTTTATAGCATACAGCAGTGATGATAACACATTTGACTGCAGATATTGTAAATCACAGAAGTACAGTTATAACTGCAAGTCACGTTTTTTCATAGCTTTTTAATTTTTTTTCATTTGACAGCAGTTGAATGACAAATGTGTGAAGCAGAGACAGTTCTTTTGGTGCAGCCCACAAACCTGCTTTGGCAGGGGGGTTGGACCCGATGATCTCTTGAGGTCCCTTCCAACCCTTACAATTCTGTGATTCTGTGAAATTCTCCTTCAAATACTGTAGGTTTGTGGAAAAGATTGCTGTCCAGACATGCATGCACACACACAATCACAAACATATTAGTACCTATTATCTAGGGAACGGACACATCACAGCTCATTTGCCATGGGTAATTTGGTATGCAATCCCTTCCTTGACAGTAAACCACATACAGATGCAAGTTACTTACCAACAAAAAATAATATGTTGTTATTTTTGCTTGGATAAACAGAGCTGCCAGTTCACAGAGCAAAGTAATCTATTTTTATTACAGTAACACTGGGAGAAATTTCTATTAGTTTAGATCTCCACTGATATAGATGTACAAGGGCTTCTCATTGTAACATGCACAAATTTTCTCAAGGACATACACACTGCATATCACATCTGCTCTCAATAATTTCTGAAGGAGCACGATGCTCTCTCAGAACTAATGCAAAAATGAGCATGCCTCTCTGATTCAGGACTATCATGATACTGGTACTTTCTATTTTCTGCTAAAGCTTCCTCACAGAAAAATAATTCACAGCTAAAACAGCTCTTTCTGGTAGTGGTTTCCTCATCCTGAATGCATGTGTAGTCTTTCCACTCCACATTCACAAATAGCTTGAGAGCTTTCAAGCATCTGAGGTCATTGTGCTTCATACAATTGTTCTTTGTGGTACTTTGTGAGGGAGATTACATGAGAGCAAGCTGGAATTCCTGGATATCATATTTCTCACTATTGAAGTGCTATCTCCTTGAATAAAAAAAGAAATGAGGCTATCTGAAGTGACCTTGGCAATTGTTCGTGTGCTTTATGCCATTAAACAATTAGATATAAGTTCAAATCAAGAAGTCCTAGAAAACCATAGGTGTCACTTTCACGCCTGATAATGTCTTTGAACTAGTTAAATTTTGCTGGATGAAGGACACAATTTCTGAAATACAGCTCATTGCATCAAACAAAGTATTTGATTAGCATTTCCTGCATGATTTAACCCTGTCTGTTGTAGTACTCCATTGTCAGCAATTGCTGAGCTGTTAATCCATGTAAGCATATTAAAACTAAGCACATGTAATGGAAACGAGTTGCTGCTCACTAGGGGTAATTCTTAATAAGTAGAGCCAGAAAGCAAATCACAAGGAATGTCATTATTGCTAAATTATTATTAATGTAACTACTTGCTGGTAGATTACAGATAAAGTATTCAACAACACTTAATTGAAAAATATGCTAAATTACTTCTCTTTCCTTTTAGGTTGATGAAAATGAGAGAGTCAAACAAGCACAAGGAAAAGTCTTTCTCATTCATTAAAAACCCCTTGCTGCTTAGTGAGAGAGGTAGGACATCTCCAACCTTCCACTACTTTTCAGAAAATATGATACTGGATAGTGGAGGAAAGCTGTAATACCAGTGCAGAAGGAAAGAATGAAATCCAATGGGAAGAGGCAGATGTTGTGACTGCCACTGGAAAACTTTCAGATGAGTTTCTGCTTTATCAAGCATTCGAAAAACCTGAGCGAACACTCAAAGCGAGAGCACAGCACACTTTTAATCAGAGTGGCCTGCACCCTTGGGCCTAAACTAATTTTAAACATGACTTTATTCTTTAATTTAAATTACACTGAAGAGTGTGTTCACCTGGAGACCAAAATCTGTGAATCTGAGCATAGTACATGAAATGCTTCATCCTCCAAATTTAACGCTGCTTAAGTAACTGAGAGACTTGCTAGTGCCATGGAACCACAGATGTAGATCCATCAGGCACCACTTAGCTGGTCTCAACAGGCAAGATCCCCATCCAGGCCCAAAACAGTAAATACTCACAGAACATGGAAGCCGTAGTTTGCACTATCTTGTTTATGTTTCTTCCCGCCTTACTGAGATCCCAATTTCATGAGGTGTCAAGAAACTTGAGTTCCAGTGCATGTTGTTTGGCTGTCAGCAGATGACAGCAGTTTGGATGGAGTCTCTGAGAAATCCACACCTCTATTCACACTTCAAAAAAGGGATGAGAAAGAAAACTGATAATACATGGGTTTTAAAAATTTTTTTTAGATGTGCAGAGTGTACCTGTACAGAGCTAAACTTAATAAAGACTTTTGTCAAATATATTCCCAGAGAATTGTTCATGGTGTATTCATAAAAGGAACAGGAGTTTTATATGCGTATTATATCCTTGTATATCCATTATAAAATAATTATATTATATATTCACTGTATCCTTAGCACACAGTTTATGATGTTCACTGCCCAAAAGACCTGAAGGCACTTTTTACTTGTCCTTATCCCAACAAATCCCCTTTGGCAATGGGCTCAGGGAAACCCTGTAACTGTTACCTCATCTATCACACCTTGATTATAACTGAGAATTATCTTTTCAACAGCATTCTGATTAAAAAATAAACCCCTACAGATTTGATGTAAACCTTTTTCAATTTGTGACAGTTTTGTTTCATGAAGACAGGCTAAAATATCAACTAACATAATTTCAATTTAGGCAAATATTTTTTGTTCTGTTTTGAAGCTACTACTTTGCTTTTTATATGATGAAATGTAAAACATTAAAAAAGGTGAATTTGTGAAAATGCATTGTTTCAACTGACTAGAAACTTTTAGGGTTCTTTTGTTTTGTGTGCTCTGTATGAGATTCAAATATCTGGGAAATTTTCTAAAAGACAAATAGAAAGTTTTGGTTAAGGAACTATCCGAAACAAGCACTTTCTTTGACAATTGCTGGAAATTTTACTAATTTCCACTGCAGTTAAGTGGAAGAAGAGGTACAAAAATAGACATTTTTATGAAGGTGTATTTCTTTATGGTCACTAAAAGTATAAAAGTTTTAGATGGATTTTCTGAGTTTCATGATATTACAGCTAGTTGTAGTGCTTTAGAAATGCAACTGCAGAGACCATGTCACACAAGCAGATGTTAAGCTAATGAGGTTTCACAGGAATACCTGATCTACAGTTCAGCTTCCACATCCAGTACCAGGCTCACAGGGAGTGTAATGAAACCTGAATGCACTGCATTTTATTGTATTTGGCCATCGTTTTCTACTCTTTAAACAAAGCATTTCCACAGTCAGAATAATTTTACACACTCAAAGCAAACAAAAGGCAGAAGGAAGCAGTACCTTAATTTGTCCTCTGTGAATGCAAGCACGCTGAGCATGTTTTAAATAGAGTGTTAATTCAGATCCATGAAAGAACACAAAATATGGTAGCCAAAAATGTATCAAGCATTAAATTTGCAGAGGTTTCAGTAGAGAGTGTAAATATAGACATTTAAAGTATTTTACAGTGTTTACTGGTATCAACATGAACAGGGATTTGGTACAAATTACCTGCAAACTGGTCAAGTGCTGATCATCTACTGCTGGTGATGCTTGTAATCCCAAATTCCAGTTTACGAGCTAAAGAGGTACTTACAGAGTTCAGAAAGGTCACAGATTTTAGTCTGCTTTGATGGTCACTTACAAACAATGTACCTCTCTTGTTGATTTTGGACTTCTGCCCAAGGAAGTGGGGGAGGAATTTAACAGGCCAGAAGTCTCTGAAACCTTCCCATTTACTGAGAAGGTCCATTGTGTAAAACCTTAGTCTTTGCTAAGAAGTTCCATTGTCAAACATTTTTCTAGGTTTTCCCAGTTTTCAACGACTATTCTCTTTTCCCTCTCTTTGAAGAAAGATAACATCCTGCCCAACCTCAACTAGTGAAACCCCCCCAGCATGTGTGCGTGCATTTAAGCATGAATACCGTCCTATTCACAACTCTTGGCAAATAATAAGGTGGCTTTTTAAGCAATTGTAGCTGGACATGAACTCTGTGACTCAAGTGTCAGTGTACCCAGGAGTCTAATGTGCACCATTTAAGCAGAGTGCTAAATGGTTCAGAGAAAACACCATAAAATCCAATACACCCTAGACAGGGAGAGAGCAGAAATTCAGCATAGCTGTGTATGTGTATGTGTAAATCATACTTACAATCACAGAACTGGTCTGATTTTCAGTTGAGCTTGAGAGCTAAGAGGAAAAGTCCTTAGAATAATAAAGCTACCTCCTTTCACGTGTAAGATATTGACCTCTTGTCTGTTTCTTTCCCTACGTTTTGTTTTTTTCTGACAGAAATGTTGAAGATGTAGTCTCAGATTCATCCTACTTAACATTAGGTACCAAGGAGAAATATGTGTTTTAGGATTGTGTCAGCCATGTGGTGTTTACAGCCAAAAAAATAAGTAAGAGGGTAGTTTCCACAGGCTGCAGAAAGGGCTTTGGTTAGAAAGGACCTTCATCCATACGATCTCTAATTGTAGACTGGATGGGTCTAGGCCAACGTCCTTGTTCCTTAAAGTTCTACAATGGGATGATGTGAAATTAATTATAACTTCATAAGTTTATTTCCAACACTTTGGAATAAACAGCAATCCTCCTGTATGCTGTGTAGATAATTACTAAATACAGATGGAAATACTGTGCAAAAGAAGCTGTAAGCAGCCCTGAGATTATCTTGCTTTCTTGGTTTTTAATATCTATTAGGGAATTAATCTTGGAAGATGCTGAGGAGATGAATTTCAGAGGCAGCAATACAAGAGAGGACACTTGACTATTTGGATTACTAAATCAGGAAGCTCAAGGGAGAGATATGAATGAATGAGCCATACAAAAGCACAATGCGCAAGCTATGAAATATCTCTAGTAAAATTAACAGGTGTATCCAGTAAACGAAAAATAGCTTTTCCTGACAAACTTGGTCAGGTCTTTAACATCACATCACATATAAAACCATCCATCTTTTTCCTGCCTGATAATATTTTAAAAATACAATAAGGTAAATTAAACATGAGTAAAAATGCGTGATTGTGATCATACGCAGGTCATGTGACTAATGAAAGATACGTCTAGACTTTGTGAAAAATATTTTATTACCTTATATTTGTTTTGAATCCTAGTGATCAAAAGCCACTGAACTCCATAACTGTATGAGTAAAGCAAGACACAACATAGCCATACCATCTGAGGTGATAAAAACAAAGGTGAGGCTTGTGAGCACTCTGGAGGAGTGAATTCAATATGGTCTTGCTGCAAAACCTTACAGTATAAATGTTTGTGAGAGAATAACAAAATATTATCAATAGAAAGAAGAAACAAAAGATGCCTGGGTATGACAAATACTCAGATGGGCAGAGATACCACACAAAAAAATCTGGGACTGCAATGATCACAAGCACATAGTTTATTCCATGATGTGTGAAAGCAAGAGAGGCAACTATTCCATCGAACTGGTGGGGTCTTTGCTTCAGGGGAGATCTTTGTGAGCAGTTCAGGTTTGATATGTGCAAATTACATTATGGGCAACAGTTATTGATGCAAGCTCATTCTGGTCTGCTCATTCTGGGTAGAGAAGCAGCGGAGTGCCTGCCTTAGTAAAGCCGTGAGCTCAAGTTTATAAATTTTACTGACAGTCAAAGGTTAGAAACTCAGATTTTCTGACATGCTTATATGAACTCGCAGAGTGGGTCACCTCTATTTTTTTATTTTTCACTTTATTGCTCAGAGCAAAAGCAGAGAAAAAATATCTGCCTATAACGTGCATATGCAATGAAAGGTAGGAAAAAAAATGAGGGTATGAAATATAACAGGCCATAGGTGAGTCACTGGATAGATAATGTCAAAATGGAAATGGCAGGACCCAACTAGCTGAAAAAATAGTAAATAACATGCCAGTAAAGGAAGATTGAGGCTAGGCAAAAATCAGCAGAAAAGGACTAAGTGGAGGAAGGTGGGGGAGAAAGTGGGTGCTTTAAAGTATTTAGTCACAGCTGGCTTACTTGTCACTAACAGCAACAGGCAGTGAGGTATAACAAATCACCACACGGCCATTACCTCTGTAGAAAGGAGGAAAAAATCCCAGCCCCTTCCAGATGAAGCTGTATGTTTCTGTACAAATGATGTATATTCCCAAAATAGAATTTGACTTGGATGTTGTCTGCATACGTTCCTCTCAGAAAATCTCTTGGGCTTTTTAAAATACCGTTTACTCAGTATATTCTCTTCATGTCTTATCCCAAGGGCAGCATCATTTTCAATAGCAGAAGTACAACACCTTAATTTAGCACTCATTTAGGATTACCTCTGAGGGAGGACCTTGCCTTTCTTATTTATTTTTCCTTCCCCATACCTGTGGGCAATCCAGGGCAGACCATTTATACTATAGTTTGGGTCATACACACATCTCCTGGACTCTCCCCTGGCTGCTAGCTGTTTAATGTTAATGAATGTAGGGTGCATAACTCTGGAGACTGCCACAGTTAAGCAGACAGTAAATTAATCTGACAGGTGAATGACTGGTCCTTTCTGTGGTTTGTCAGCTCAGGCACAGAGGGAACTGCCACTGCCAGGAAAAGGGAATGTGTGGTGGCTGGGGGTAGTGGAGGGGGGCTGTATGTGCCCCAGTGAGGTTCTGTCTCCACTCCTGCTCCCAGCAGTAAATCTCAGCGACTGTACTGCAGGTGAGAGGTGTATTCTTCACTTCAAAGCATAACAGAGTGCTGAAACCAAGAAGCATGGATGAGTTCTTTGGTATTGTGTGGGTTTGCCCTCCGGAGTTTCTGTTTGTGCTGTGTTTATTCCTCTCCTGTCTTTCTCAGCAATAATGCTGTATGTTGTTATCCTCTTTTTGGGGAAGTAAATACTGGGCATGATATTTGGGGGGAATATATGAAAAAAACTTCGGTTATCTCTTTTTCAAAGGGAAAATGCTGTGATTAATACAGTAATATGTCCTAAGAATGACTTCATGCTCCATAATCCTAGCAATTTGGATGATCCTCTTTTTAAGTTTTTTAAGTGTAAGGCACATATTCAAAGGAGCATAGGAAATAAATTGCACCACAAGTCTGGTTTTGCATATATGGTGGGAAAGCCAGTAGTGCATGACTGCAGGCTGTAGCCAGCTTCCTTTGTGTTTTCCTGACGAATAAGGAAGCAAAGTAAGTGGTTTTACAGAATGCTTTACGTACAAAACCTGAAAGTAAAATACCTTATAATGGGTACTGTTGTAAGGTTGAGTTTTTAAGATGTCACACTCCTGCGTCACTGTCAAATAACCTAATTGTGTTCCATCTCCAGTGGGAAGGCTTTCCCACTGCAAGACCTAGCCTCACAGCACAGGTGCTGGCTGTACTTGCACTCTTGTTGCGTCAGCAGGCATGCAAAGTTAAACTGGAGAGAACACTTTTGACTAAATGACTTCATTAAACATGCTGTTTCATTGAAGCTAAAATGTATTAAGGAGACCTACAAGTTACGTGGGAGGCTTCAGCTTTGGGGATATTTTTTTTAATAAGTCAGTCTTTATACTGTGAGAACACAACCAGCCTTGAAAGTAAGGAATCCTCCTCTCCTTGCTGTGCTAGATCAATTTGCTCTGACCCCAAAAGCCCTCATAGCAAACAAATGCTGTAACAACTCCAGGCTCTCCATGTGCAGTTAACCACTGCACGGTGCTGGCACAGTGACTCCGGGGAAAAGACCCACCAGGCACATGGCTCCAGTAAAAAGTATTACCTTTCACAGTGAATCTTGATTTTCATACATGCACTGGAAAACGAAGCAAAATCTTTAGCCCTCCATTAGCACATAACCCGAGCAGACAGCACTTGCTTTACAGTGGTACAAAAATGAACCTGGAAAGTGAGGGCTTCAGTGGAAGGGGGTGTTCCTCCTCTGGCTTCCGTTCATGCAGAGTTAACAGGCTACACCCCTGTAAACTCACTGAAGCGGCTAGGGAAAGCAGTCACTTTTGTTATATATCCTGTATTTTTTCCTATGTAAAACTTCAGTGACTGGGGCTGTGAGCTTGTAGCCCCTTACATGTACTTGAAAAGCATAAAAAAGGAACTGACTTGAGGAAATTAATTTAATTTATTACCAATCAAAACAGAGTAGGCTAGTGAGAAATAAATCCAAATTTTAGACCACTTCCTCCCACCCCTCTCTTTTTCCCGGTTTCAACTTCACTCTCAATTTCTCTCCCTTCTCTTCCCAGCAGCACAAAGGGAAAGGCAATGGGGGTTGTGGTGAATTCATCTCACGTTGTCTCTGCTGCTGCTTCCTCCTCAGGTGGAGGACTCCTCACACTCATCCCCTGCTCCAGTGTGGTGGGGTCCCTCTCATGGGAGACAGTCCTCCAGCAACTTCTCCAATGTCAGTACTTCCCATGGGCTGCAGTTCTTCACCAGCTGCTCCAGTGTGGGTCCCTTCCATGGGGTGCAGACCTTCAAGAAGAGATCGCTCCAGTATGTGTCCCCCATGGGGTTACAAATCCTGACAGCAAACCTAGTCCAGTGTGGGGTCCTCTCTCCATGGGTCCACAGATCCTCTCAAGAGTCTGCTCCAGTGTGGGCTTCTCATGGGGTCACAACCTCCTTCATGTGCCTCCTCCTGCTCCAGCGTGAGGTCTTCCACGGGCTGCATGTGGATATCTAGTCCCCATCATCTGTGTGCTGCAGGGGAGCAGCCTGCTTCACCATGGTCTTCTTGATGGGCTGCAAGGGAATCTCTGCTCTGGCACCTGAAACAGATACTACCCCTCATTCTTATATGGAATATGGGCTGTGGCTCAACAAAAATAAAACTATATGATGTGAACTAGTCCGATTTGTTTCTTTGGGTACTGTCAATTCTCTTTCCTACAACAGAGACAAGATCCATAATGCTAAGCAGCAAGAGGGATGCAAAAGATTTGATGTCATAGTGTTGTAGTTATAATTTAAAACCAGTCAGGAAAAACTTAATCCTATTCCCACTTGCTGAATTAGTGAAAATGGAAATATCAGCAGAGATGGTGTTTCTCTGGAGTCTGCAGGGATCCTTTGTGGGTTTTCACCAGGATATCTACCTCTGAGCCCAGCAAGCAGGTTATGGGGAATGCAGACTGCCAGGAGCCAATGGGTCTGGAGCATCCTAAGTGCATTATTGAGCCTGCAGTTACAGCTCTTACATTTGCAGCTCTCTTACTTGGATCTGCTGAATCTCCTGGATGAGAAGCAGCATGCCAGGTAGTGAAGCAAACAGTTTTGCGTCCCATCATTGGGCTGGCTGCCAGTCGGGGTTTCTGAGGTGCTGTCAGGGTACTTGAGGTGCTGTCCAGATTTAGTGGGACTGGGCTTTTCACCATTTGTGCAGCAGGCAGTCTCTGCCAATGCCCTGCAAAAGGACTCCCGGTCCATGGTTTGACTTTAAAAAAGAATAAGAGTGGGAGAAAAATTTCAATGAAGGTGGTTTGAAATTCAGCTTCTGAAGTACTCCATCTAATGGCATTTGCTTGCTCAGACTAGCTCATAGAGTTATTTGCAGCAGCATTTCTAGGTGTATTGAAGCTCATACTTCAATCATTCACTGACATAAATGTCCTGCTGTTCCCAGGAAACGCTCATTTATATGAAGAGAAACTGGCAGATGCAAATTCAATGCAACATAGAGAACAGGACTTTCTGTATATGAGCAGATAAACCTAACCACAAGCTAATGGGTGCAAGGAGTTAGCAGTTGTTTATCTGGGAAATATATTATGAAAATTATAAAAAGGGCTGGTGCTACTTTCATGCTTGGTTGAGAAAATTTGGAATGCTGTTATATATGGGACAAAACACTCAACAGAAGTTTAAGTCAGGAAATTGATTAAACAATTTATCTTTTAGCCATCTTGCTACTTGGTTATTAAAACCAAACACAGCTATGCATACTAACAGCAGGAGGAGAATTCCCCATCTGTGGTGTAATTGCTTTTGTCAGTTTGCTTCAAAGCAAAAAAGATGCTGCTGTTTCGAAGTGAAGTTGTTCAGGAAGGTTCCTGTGTGGCAACTCCTAACCACTGATGTCCTGCCAAAGTTGTAACAGAAAATGTTGCCTCTTTACTTTGCAATAAACTTGCCAGGATTGTGTGCCTGTAAAGGAGGGGAAGAGAGGAAGTAGGGCTGAGAATGCATATCAAAACGTTTGCTACCAAACATGGTTTAAGATAATTTTTCCCTTGTATTTTCCATAAAAGAAAAAAAACTTCCTCCAACTTAAATTTGCCTCAGTTAATTCCTCATCTTTTTCTTTGTTAGCTCTATTTAGGTTTGTTTAATCCAACAATCCTATGTTTAAATGGAACCTTTTGAATGTTCTGTACTTCTTTTTCAAGTTATAAACTAGAGTTTGAAACTAGTTGTGAAATTCAGTGGTAATTTTGTTTCTCTGAAGTGATTGTTAATCATTTAAAAACTTGCTTAAATACTTGTTACAGCCTGGAGATGGACAAATGAAGCCAGTAAGTTTTGGATATGAAATGATGCAGCTTGCAGACTCAGGCCTGACCTGTTCTCCCCCCTGAAGTATCAAAGAGCAATATTGTACACCGTTGCATAATTTCAGTTAGGTCTATTGGAGATGTTATCGCTTCCACTCCTGCTGCCTTCTCAAGGCTGTCCTCTCCAACAGCAGCTGTTCCAAGAATGCTGAGAAACGGAGGAGAAAGTCCTAATATCAGAGTGTGGTACACGTTCTGTAGGGAAAGAGGAGCTCTTGGCACAACAATTAGAACTGTAGTTAGATTATGTAAAGACAAGAAACTTCATTTTAAAAGATCCATAATTCTTGGTAGTTTGTGCAGTGACACGTTGGTGCTTTGTGCTCAGGCCCTGCTGTCCTTTTCCACAACTGGCTGATAGTTTCTTACAGCTGGTGACATTGTGATATTGCTAAGCAGGTGAGACCTGCTGCAGAAATAAACATGAGAGATCTAACTAGTTGGAAATGTGTTCTTATGGAGTGATATTAATAACCTGGTGTTCTGACTGTGGAATTCAAAGGAGGTGGAAAATTGCAAACATCGAGTGAAGTTTTGAGGCTGTTGCATCCTTTCCACGCTCAGCTCTCTCCTCTGCTGGACAGAGTTCAAACACACATCCATCATACTCCCCTAAGCACTGGAGTATGGGTTACTCTGCATGTTTCTGCAGCTTGTTCAAAGGTCAGTAGATAAAATGCCTAAAATAAGGACTCTTCTGGAATGTGTGATGATTATTTGGCTATCAAATCAGGCCACCTTTTGTTTTCTCTTTATAATTGAAGAAATTCTGAATCCTTTTTCTGTGTGGCAGAACAGCCTAAACAGGATGAAGCAGAGAGACTTCCAATGCAGAATAGTCAGTAATAGTTTGGGTGTTTCCTTGTAGACATGCAAGCTTGAAACCCTTCAAGCAAAGACGAGTAGTTGAAACTGGCTCTCCTGCTTGCTTGTGAAATATGGGCATAGGACCATGTCTTTGGATGCACTCTAAAAGAGGATAAAAGTACTGAGGTCTCTTCAGTGACAAGACTAGACCTCGCTCAGTGCTTTGAGGGGAAAGGACGGTTCTGGGCTGCAAATCCTGACTTGGCAGAGGCACTACGGCAAGACTCCCTGAAGTGGCCTGACATGAAGTTTGTGTAATCAGATTTTCCTGTTGGCTATCCCTAGGTGGCACAGTAACGAGCACTTTGTTCACAGAAACCTTTTTATAAGGGCTCTGACATCTACTGTTCAAGCAGGGTGACACTTAACATGCAGATTTTAAAGACTTGTATTGGAGCTGACCCATAGACCTTAGTATAATATGCAACATGCTAGACCACAGTGACTCCTTCCCTGTCCCCTGTCCACCATCCCCAAATCATAAGGCTCTCAGTGCTAAGGGGAAAACTTTTCAGCAAGTACTGCAGGAGGATTTCATAAATACATTTATGTTTATTTGCAAAAATGCCGCAGTCTCCAGGTACTTTGAATTTTAAATCAGGGTTTCCTTTAGCAAAATTGTCACTGAATTCAGGAGTTTTGCAGTGAGAGATTTAGTCTCTAGAACACTGAGGGACAGGGTTGCGTTTGCTTGTTCTGATATATTCCAACAAATATGACTAAACATTATTTTTTTTCTTCCTCTGGTGATTCACAGCTTAGAGTCTATTGTTAACATTGGATACATGCCACTTTCACAGCTGAACATATTGCAGAAATCTAAAAACATTTTTGAAAGGACTAGATGACAAAATTATTAAAAGCCTGTGATGGTATGCAGTGTATTTGTAGCTCATGAGTGGGAGAACCCATTGCACACTAACCATTGTTCAGAAATTACAGCTTATAAGCTACTTTGCCTACCACGGAAAGACTTTGGCTATGTGTATTTTTGAGTATTTTAAGTTAAGGAGCTAAGTCTCTTGCCTCACAGAGGGAGCAGATGTGTGGTGAAAATGGCTGTTCTCTCAGTAAGGAAAGGGTGTCAATAATTCTTTGTAGTCATAGTAAACATATATGGCACTTCACAAATACATAATGTCCCCAGCCAGTAGAATATTTCCCTCTCTGGGTTTCTCCCTCTGCCCCAAATTTAATTCTTTTCCTGCTAACTGAGGTCAGTCAAAATTCCCAGAGAGTGCCCAAGATGAAGGAATGTCTGCTTCCTCCAAATCAGTCACACGAGTGTTTTATTTCGCTTTTTAACCCTCTCTACTTTAAGGACACTCCACTTTGGCTAGCAAGAAGATTACAACCTCTCCTCTGTCAATAAATTCTCCTACCAACCTATTTCTGCCTGAAGACTATTAAATGTTAACTCACATCAATCAGATGTTTGTTCTCCCACAGGAGAGACTGCATAATAACCATTGTATTTATCTAACGTCAGGGGGTTTATTCTCCTGACACTGAATGCAGTATCTGAGTGCCTTCTCTGTTAAAAGTGTGCCTTTCACTGATAAAACACCAAAGTTGTACTGTATGTCACGCTGCATACATGGCCTACCTAGTTGGGTTGGTAAGAGAATGCTACTTTCATGATGATTTTGTCAGGAATCCGAGGTAAAAATAAGCATCTGTCTTGCAGCGACTGAAGTGCCTGTGGCGGTCTTACAGCACCCATGAAGATAGTTCATGTTTCTATTTTATGCAGCTGAATCACTCTGGTGAAAAAATGCTTCATCATGAAAGTTAGAACCAGAACTTTATGTTCTTGGAGGCCTCTGACCAGAAGTGTGGTGTGTTTTCAGCATCCTTTGGATGGATGAGTTTTGGAAGTGCTGGCTGTGCGACCCTCACCCCTCCGGCTGCTGGCCTTCATGAGCCCCTGAGTGAGAACAGTCTTTTGGCTGCACTGAAATCAAGGGGTACAGTTGCAGTCATCTAGACATAGCCTTGATGTGTGTAGTCTAGAAAAGCCCCAATAGCTCTATAATTCTGTCTGGGAGTCTGGTGTATACTTGATTGCTGAAACCTAAGCTGCTGTAACTTCCCTGATATCAGTCCCTTGGCTAGGAAAATCAAAGTTACTATGCTTATAAGCGAGAGTTGCTTGTGCAGATGTACCTTGTAAAAGGTTTTGATGTAATCTTTGATATCTAGTTACTAAGGGTCTGATTATCTTCTTAAAAGTATCCCTGGGACATGATGTCATTCTTTGCTACTGAGGAAAGGCTCTTGTGAAAAGATAGGTCTTGCATTATGCTCTAAAAATAGCGAGGTCACTCCTATCAACAAAAGATAAGATTTTTGAAGTTAAGGAAAACCCCATGTAATCTCACACAGACCGCACACAAAACCAAGGCAAAGTGCAGGAAACACTCCAACAAAGTCCAATTGTGGGGAAAAGACATAAAAAATACATAACACTGGGTTAATGAGAGTATCTTTTCCATTAAAAAAAACCAACCAAACAAAAAAAAACCCAAACAAAATTTAAAGTTTTATGAGAAAATCTGTAAAATAGTTCTGTAGAAAACTAGAGAGGTGTCCTAAGCTCTTGGCTCTTGGAAAGGTTGAACTGAGCTAGAGTGAAGGAAGCAGGATTTTTTGTAAAGCAGTACCAGAGTTCAGTGCACAGCAACCAAACATACTGGAACTCTTGCCTATGAGATATATAGTGTTGCAGTTTTATTTCCAAGGAACATAACATCTGTCAAGTTCTGGTATCAACAATTCCCCAAAATGAAGTAGTGGTAAAACAACTTATGTAACTAAAAAATAAAAGCTCCTTATTCTGGTAATTCCAGTGGTGGGGTGCTGGAACAGGCTGCCCAGAGAGGTAGTGGATGCCCCGTCCCTGGAAGTGTTCAAGGCCAGGTTGGATGGGGCCCTGGGCAACCTAGTGTAGATCCAGGCCTGAGGTTGGTGGCCCTGCCTGTGGCAGGGGGGGTTGGAGCTCTATGATCCTTGGGGTCCCTTCCAACCCAGACCATTCTATGATTCTATGATTCTATGATAACCAGGACATCTTGACCAGCCCTTCAGCTTTTGGAGCCAGAAAACAAAATAATTTTACATCAGGCAGGAGAAAAACAGGTAAATAAGTCAATAAAATCTGTAACATGTAGAACAATCATCACATTAAATTTGATATTACATTTTTTCTTAATAAAGTCAGGAGGATACACCTTAATGATAGCAAGAAAGATGTGGAGACAAGTAGGGGCAAGAACTCACTGAAACAGTATAATTGCCTTGCATTGGGAAAATTAAAGAAAAATGTCCAATATTGTCAATATATGGGGTGTTCTGTGGAAAGCAACGGCATTGGTAAAGAAGAGGAGGGACTGCAATGCGACCATTTGAAACTGCCACCACAGTCCAAAACTGTGTAGACTACAATTTAGTGGAGTTGTCATTCTGCATGTAGGTAGGGGTCAGTAACTGTATCTTAAGAGTAGTTTGCATGCCCATGTTAGTACATGAAGGTCTGAAGAGTCTAGATATTTAGAAGGATGTGAGGGAGGGTTGTATGCTTACCTTAGTGGAATGAACCGTGTGCTATTTGGCTTATGCAAATCCTCCTATTTTTAGGCTTGTTTGACCTTCACAGTATGCAAACTTATTTTAAGCACAATAAGCTTACGATAAATATTTATTGGCATTATCTTTCAACTATTGTAGAAGATAAAGAGGAAAATTTTTAGAATCATTTTAGTATCTTTTGAAGTAAACAGCAAATTGAAAACAAAACAAAACAAAACATAACCATTGATCTTATGGCCCCTTTTCCAGAATGCTAGTCTTTTCTATGACCGAGAAATCAGTAGATATAGAGAATCTTTTCATGAATTTGGAAATGTGATAGCAATTTTTAATAGAAGTTTCATCGGTATTAGGAAATGGATGTCAATTATCAATCCTAGGTTCTCTCCAATGATACTTGAAGGTACTAACTGCTGCTACTGACTTCTGTGGATACTGCACTTCTAGAATTCATATGGTATTTGGGTAAGAAGGATGGCGGGGTTTTGGTTTTCCTCCTAGAAGACTGGTTACAGCTGTCTACATCTGCTAGGTGTTAAGGGTAAAATCATCAGAGCAAGTTCACTATTTTTTTTTCCCAGTTTTTTTCCAGAATTCCAGGTTATTGCCAAACCTGCTAGGTATGTTGGCACTGATTGAATATTCTGGGGTTTATATATACATGTCTTTGATAACAGCTTGTTCATCTAATGTCCCAAACTGCAAATGAGTCTGCCTCATAAAAGGTGTGTATTTACTTAAATGTCCAAAATGCAAATTCCTAGCAAAACAGTTCAAGAGATTAAATCCTGGGTTTGTATTTCTTATGAACATAAGACATACACTATAACTAGTTTCGTGGGATTCCAAAGGCAAGTTGGAAAATCAAGATTGTGATGATTCTGGAGAAGCTTGCTCCCCACCCCCAAAAAGAAAAAAAAAAGGCTCAAAGACTTTTCTATAAACATGTCAGTCTAACATTGGCCAGGTTCATAATACGACCTACCACTGATACCAATTGGGAATACTTAGAGCTCCCTAAAATCAAACTTCAAAGCATTTCAGATCAGCTATGAAAATGCTTCAGTAGTTTTGTAAAATGCATACAAATATGCAAATTTCTGTCAGTCACCAGGCTAGGAACAATTGCTCCTAACTTTAACCATTATTTCTAAACTAATTTCTTTTAGTTTACTTTTCGGTGAAATGAGAAATATTAACACTTCTGACTTGAGTGTCACCCCTGTTTTTTTCTTTTAGAAAGAGGCAGCTGAAGTAGATTGTTTAACCTTAGGATGTGGATCAACCACCTCTTCCTGTCAACTGCAGAGGTAGCACAGATGTAGACAACTCTGAGGAAAAGAACATAGCAACACAGCCCCAGCAAAGACAAATACATAGTCCTTTTTTGTTTCATGACTTTGACTGCCATAAAGCTCATGTTCCACGTTGTAGTTATTGCTAGGATGCTGAGAACATTTGACTAGGGTTTTTATACTATCAATTTCTACACAGAGGTATCCTTGAGATGCCTGAAATAGAAATGCTGCTGCATCTCATTGAGGGAAAAGGAAAAAAAACCCAAAAAACCCTTGTAGGAAAGTAATGAGGATGAAGACAAAATTTAATCCAGACAAGTTAGCTGTTGTAGCTTGGAAAACAGAATTTTTAAAAATAATCTGAAAACCCTGAACAGAGTTTCCTTAGAAATATTACCTGCTTCTGGCTTTTATTCCATTTCAGTTTTCAGTGCCCCTTCAAAAGCTAAATGTACTAGGCTCTTTTATGAGTCAAAGGGATATGCTCACAAAAATGAAGAAAACATATTAAGCTATTGGGTTATTTTCAGGATAGCAGGTGTTCTGATCTAACAATCTTATGAGGGTATAACAGTGATCACTTAAAAAAAAAATCTCCAGCAAAAGCATATCTATATAATGAGTTTAAAAAAGGCATTAACAGCTGAAAAGTGAAATGGATTTCTTGGGATTCTGAACAGGCAATAATGTAAGGGGAAATGAAAGAATGCGTTTTCCATGGGTCACAGGAAGTTTACCTATAAATAGAGCACCCATTGATTTCATAGCTGGCAGAGAGCAGAAAACAGCTTTTGGTGCATAGCTGCCATAGAGAAAGGGCAGGGTGAACTGCACTGGTGCAAGTTGTATGCACCTACACCAAAACGCTGCTTCTGGGGCTCGAAAACCCAAACTAGACCAGGCTTTACCTCTTCAGATTTTTCTTCTTAGCTGCAAATCCTGAGAACTTTATGGAGTTTCAATTCTTCAGGCAGCCTGAAGCAATTACTCAAATGCCTGAAGTGTTCCAGTTATGTCAATAAGCTGCTATCTTGGGAGCAATACTGTGGTTTTGTATGACCTAAATGTCTTTACACTACCGCCAGGATACTGAAAGTGGCAGTTCAACCTGAATGCTAAATCCCTGTTTTAATCCTGTTCTATGTAAGAAAATAACTGGAAGGCAAGGATATAGTAAATAATTACCATAAAAATATGGAAAGTTTCTGTGTTATTCATCTCCATATTTAATTTTTAAAATGCCAACTATTAGTACAGAAATTGAGAATCTATGGGACTATCACTCTATGGGAAGCTAAAATAATTTTTTTTATATTGGAACTTGCTTATAAATGTGCTGGATTTTTGCCAGCTACTGTATAGATTTTATGCAGAAGAACAAGTGCTACTGCTAAAGAGACCAGTATCAATGTAAATGGCCCGCAACCCAGTTACGTGTAATTCTTCCAGTCAAGCTACTCACATCACTGTAGGAGAGGAACACACACCTGATGAGCTGCTCATTTTCCTGAGGTACTGATATGTTGATTCTACCATTTTGCAAATCACTTTTGTCACACACAGCTTTGGGGTACAAAATAAAATAGAATCAGCCTGTGCATGTAGACAGCTCCCACATTTGTTCAATTGTAAAAACTGAAGAAAACAATCTAGTTAAAATTTACATGTTTTTGAACCTTAGCCTTGATGGGACCTGCTGAGCAGGGATCCAACACCCTGTTCCCACACTGCCACGGTCAGTGATCCTTCCAGAACATGAAAATGGAGGTGTTTACTGGTGCACTGGCACAACTGCAGTAGCAGTAGCTATGACACTTAGACAGTGTACTGTACAAAAGACTAGTTCGAGCTGTTTTTCTGTTCATCTTGGAACATTGTCTATGCCTACTCTACCTTGAAGTCCTCACTTACTTCCAAGAAAAATTAAAATCCTGTGGGTATAGAGCTGTGAAAGGTTTTTTTAGGGGGTTATGCAGCATCACTTAACACATGTAATTAAGTCTCTCAGCTTACCTCACTTGACCTTTGTGAAGAAGCATTTGTTTCAGAAAGACACTCCCCATTCTAGATTAATCTGAGAATATAAATATCTTCCAGGCTTCCTTTTAGCCTCTGAGAAAAGAGCTTAATGACTTACGATGCTGTACTCGCACTGCTACATTCACATGCAGCTCAAGAAAATGTTTTTCTTGCATGGCAGGTTACTGCAAATAGCAATCACATGTTGTAGGTGCCTTATAATTAGTGCTTACTGAGCAACTATAACTCTTTGGCTCTGATTTCAGTTAATTCCATGGCCTTCATTCACCTAGAAACACAGGGATAGTTGTGTCTTAAATCTTATGAGTCAAAGGGATATCGTAATAAAATCCATGGAGGGAAGTGAAAGTTAGAAGCTTAAGCAGGGAATGTGAATGTTTTCTCTGCCCCAACACAAAACTCTGCTCTCCAAAGTGTGTATCTGGGCAGATGCAGCAGAAATACCTAAACTGGAATGTTGGCTGCTGTACTGGGTACCTGGTAGTGACCGAATTATTTATTGTAGCTGGTCAGAACCCATGTGTGGGAGCTGCACACAGAAGCCCTAAGACTTGGGAGTTGGCAGCATACAGATGTATCATGATTGTGTGCATCCTTGGTAGTTTGTTTTTCTTATGTAGAAGATATCTTACTCAGCCACCTGCTCTCTCAGCATGCTCCAAATTAGAATTATTTTTGGTGGTCTGTCTTGTAAATGATGGATGACTCTAGTTTGGTCTCCAAGGAAGAAAGCTTGATGCAAACAGAGATCACAGCACTGGCTTGATCATCATGTCCAGATGTATCCAAAACCTCTTAATTCCTCTGGTAAAATAAATAATTACATAAAATTGTACAGAGCTTTCAACTGCTCAGACACTTTTGTTACCTTGACAGATTTTACTATTCTGCCTAAGTTGAAGTGGCTAAAATCCACTCTTATTCTCTTCCTAGCACAGTGAAAGATCGGGTAAATGAGGCAATATACAATCCATTTCTGAAAGAGAGCTTAAGTGTCAATAGCATTTAAATCAATCCAAATTAGAAAAAAAATTACTCACTTGGAGGGGTAAAACAACATTGTCAGGTGGATGTCTAAAGGCAAATAGGGAAATAGGGCATGTATCCAGATTGCTGATATTATCCAGACTTCAGGTGAAGGAAAAGTAAAATTCAAGTTGGTGCTGTTCTGGCCTCTGTCTGTTTTTCCACTCATATTCACATCTGTTTTGGTGGAAAGTTTTTCATCACTTCAGACAGGTTCTCAAACCATCTGGCATGTGCTTCATTTGTCTTGGGCAGAAGTTTGTAAAGTGACCCTTGGCTTCAGCCTTTGTTATGCTGTACCACTCGTGGAAAGTCTTTTGAGTACTACCTTCACCTCCCAGTTTCAGAGAATATCTTGTCTTATTTTAGTCTTTTGTATCAAAATGTTCATGATGTCATCTATATTTATCCTAGAATTAACAACTTTCTTCATTAATGTTTGTAAAACCTGCAGGAAGGTGATTAATGGCTATTACCTCTCATTAATTTATATTAAATACATAAATATTACATTAGAAGACTAACTCTTTTTGATCTTTCTAGAAAATTCCAATACAACCTTAATTACATCTCAGCTATCATCTATTAGGGAAATTGTGTACAATGGAACAAATGCAATTTATTAGACGGCTAGTCGCTTGCATAAGATGAACCCTGTGCCGAGTAGAGGAGCATTTTATGAGCATCTTAAATGCCATGTAAATACAGCACAGTTAAAATCACAGAATCACAGAATCACAGAATGTTAGAGGTTGGAAAGGACCTCAAAAGATCATCTAGTCCAACCTCCCTGACAGAGCACGATTACCTAGAGTAGATCACACAGGTATGCATCCAGGTGGGTTTTGAATATCCCCAGAGGAGACTCCAATGATAGATCAATAGATACTTGAGTGTATAAATTTATCAGAATGAAATATCATTTTGGTGAGAGTTTTGGTTTTTTTGGGAGTGTCTGATGGACAAGGGGGTACATTCCTTGAATTATCATAGTCTACTGTAGCTCCTGATGGGTTTTTTATCGCTTCTTTCCTACCAATGTTTCTCTATGCTACTTGCAGCTTTCGCTGATTTCTTCTTTCTTAGTGTTTAACTGGTGTCCCACAAAGTTTCCAAAACAAGTGTTGATTCAGGTACATGCAGAAATGTACCCAAACCTACTGCAGCAGTTGAATGACACCTGGGTTAGCTACTTGCAATCTCCCTTATTGTCACTTTAATTCTGACAATGCACTGACTGATGATTTTACTGAAGCTCTCAAAGCATCTTGTAAGAGGATCAAAAGTCAACCTTTTTTATTAAATCTTTTAAGCAATATTTTTCATGTACTTAAATTGTGAATGAAAGTTCAAAATATCAGAAACTTAAAATTCAGTTTTACTGTATTACCAGAGACATCTTCACTCTCTTTATCCTGTCTCCTCAGACTTGAGTTTAGCTGCATTCATGCTGTTGTTTTCTCAGTGTTGCTCGCACTGTGTCTTTCAGCAGAATTGAAAATGATTACACACAAAGCACTCTGTGTAATAATATTGGAGCTACCTACACACACAATAGATGTAAGGGCTCCTTTGGGTCCGATTGATTAGGTTTTGTTCTTAAGAAAGTTGTGCCATGCTGCATGTATGAATTAGCTGTGCAGAAGTAGACCTGGTACTTAATCAGGCTTTTGTCAACCTCTCAGTCTCAGAGAGGCTTTGGTCACCATTCTTGCTGTTGGGAGCCCACCATCTGTGGGGTGATGGAAGATATCATTTGGCTGATTTGGGTCAACTTAGTTAAGCTTTTCAGAGAAGACTTGTTTTAAACACTGAGGCCCTACCACTCTAGTTTTATCCAAACCTGATCTGGGAATGTATGCCAGCTACTACAAAGGGGGTTTTAATTCACCGCTTGCTTCCTTGAGCTTTCAGTTCCCTGCCTGCAAATCCACCGATAAGCAGATTCCTTGAGGACAGATTTTTCTGAATGAATTATGTTCCATGTGAAGTGCTCAGCTGCTTTACCTCTTTGATCTGCTCTGGTGCAACACAGGAGTAACTAGCCATGACTAATCATGGAGGACAGGTTAACCAGGAAGCCTGGGAAATAAAATCAAAACTCATTGGACTTCTATTCAAAGAGTTAATATTGAATGGTTAACCAAATTATTTTGATAGAAGCAGGTCTCAAACTTCCAGGTTTTTTCTTTTTCTTTGGTGGTTACTATAAGACGAAGTTTGGTGTACTGCAGTTCCTTTCATCCACACAGAAAGGAAGTCAGTATCAGTATCAGAGGTTCCACAGGGTTTTTTTGTTCTTTTGATTTCTTTCATCATCTTTTGGAAGAATTTCTAGCTCCATGTCTCTAAGTACTTATTTCTTCCCAATTTTTAAATGTATGCCTTCTAATGAAGTTCTTGAGAATCTTCAGCTGCCTGTGACAAGAGTTTCTTGAATGTTAACCTGGGGCTCTGTCCTTTTGTGGATCATGCTAATTGTGAAATGACTTAGAAGAATGGTAAGTAGCTGTATTCTGCTTAGGGAGCATACCAGACTGTCATTTCAAATCTGCAAAGAGGTGAGGTATGTTACACTTCATCTCCTATGCTTTATTTCAGTACTTCCTACTGAGAGTCTGTGAATGAAACTGTATTCTGTATTAAACAAAGCTATCCTTCAACTATGGGAAAATGAACATGGAAACATAGGAAGACGGGAAATATTGCAACACATGATATTTCCCTGTTTTTAGAAGAAAATGCATGGCCATAAAATGTGGCATCACACCATTCTGGCAGCAGTCTCCAATCTTGCACTTTGGTATTCTTTTCAATGATGAATTAGTGCAAATAGACTTGATTGCATCTGAGCTTAAGTTATGTGGTTGGGTTAGTTTACTAGACAAAATGGGGGCAGGAGAAGGAGGAATCAGGATTTGCATTACATTGCAAGTGCAATATATTCCATATCAGACCATTTGTCCAAGCAGACATTGCTTACCGCTTTTGTCTACTGTTGTGATACTAGTCTGTACATGCTTCATAATCTGTCTCTTTGGAGTTACACTTTTAGTTTCTGAATGCAAAAAACCATGAAACTAAAAAATAGGATTCATTGTCTTAATTCCTGAAATATATTTTAAAAAACCCCACCACGACAGGATCCATTCAATATTGATTTGGAGAATTCATAAAAGCAGAGGAAAGACATTTTCAGCAGTTCTCCCCTCTTGAGAACTATTGGAATGTAAAAGAAAGGTGGCTGACAATAATATTGTAGAGACTCTATATAAACAGAAACAGAAATTAGCCCACTGGGCTGGAGTCCTCACTCTTGATCGCTTAAAAATCTCCAGGGAAATGAAAGCTCAGGAACTATGGAACACTTGTTCCACAAAATGCCCATAAAATAACTTTGTAATGCATTTAACTGATAGAAAATATAGTCTAGGTTGCATTTGTCTCTTGGGGCCCTATTAAGATCTGCTAATTCAGTAAGGAGACCAAATCTTTATCAGTATCAGGCTATACTGATTTTTGAATCATGTCTTCTGAGCTGTCTTGGGAACTTACAACATTACAGGCTTATGTTCCCGAGAGTCAGTGCTTTTATTTGACTGATCAGCTCAACAGGGCAGCACTCAGGCAAGGCATGATTTTGCCACAGACTCTTCCAGTGTAGTTCATCCTACAGTAGCTTTTCCAAGCAAAATTGTTGTATGAATCTAAACAGTTCTCTCCTTCTAAGTCAAGACTAAATTGTATTTTTATAGATTAAATCTCTTTTTAACATACAGTATCCAATTTAAGTCCCAACACCCAAACAGCACCTTTAACAGGTGAGCTTGTTAAAGAGGCTTTATTACCATGTGGGCAATACAGGGAAATCACAGAATCACAAACAGTTGAGATTGAAAGAGGAAGTGGGAAATGTGTAGTTCCACCCCACTGCTCAAGCAGTATCTCAAGATACTCACAAGAATGGAGAGTAAACTCCCATGGGCAGCCTATTCCAGTGTTTGGCCACCTTCTTTTGTCTACATAGATGTTCATGGATAGATTTTGTGCCCATTGCTTCATGTCCGTTAACTGTTGCCCCTGAGAAGAATGTCAATCCCCCTTCTTTACTCTCTCCATCTTACCCTAACAGGCATTTATACACACCGATAAAATCCTTCTTCATCCTTCTCTACTCCAAGCCAGAGTCCTAGGTCTCTGTCCCTGTATGTTCCTGTCTGCATGTTCCTGTCTGTATGTCCCTGTATAGCAGAGGACCCAAGCTCCTAGCCCTTAAACTTTTTCGTGTCTCTCCACTGAAGTCCCTCTAGTATGTCCATGTCTCTTTTGTACTGGCGAGCCCAGGACTCCAGATGTGCCTCACTAATGTTGAGTACAGGAGAAGTATCACTCTCTCAACTTGCAATGCACTTCCTAGTGCAGCCCAGGATGCTGTACACCTGACCAAGGGAAGGTGTACTCTGCTCCTGGCATGATGACTGCTGATGGGGCTCACCTGTCCCGTAGGGGTAAGCGAATCCTTGCCCAGGAGATGGCAGGGCTCATTGAGCGTACTTTAAACTAGTTAGAAAGGTGGGAGGGGATATTATGAAGGCTCTTGGGGTTAGGCATGGGCTTTGGGAGACAAGACATGAGTTGGCGGTGGAAGAAGTAGTGACAGACTTGGGGATGCTCTTCCATGTGATAGTGGGGAAAATTCTGGGGATTGCCCTGAGGACTCCTCAGTGGAGCCACTATTGCCCATCCCCTGTTGGAAATCTCGCTGTGATCTTCTGAGGATACCTGCACCTGCTGCCCCACTAAAATGCCTTTATACAAATGCACGCAGCATGGGAAACAAGCAGGAAGAATTAGAGATCTTTGTGCAGTCACAGGGCCACGATCTCATTGCGATCACAGAGACGTGCTGGGACAGCCTGGGTGACTGGCACGCTGTCATGGATGGCTATGTGCTTTTCAGGAAAGACAGGCTAGGGAGGTGAGGTGGAGGAGTTGCTCTTTATGTTAGAGAGCAGCTTGAATGTATTGAGCTCCACCTGGGGAAAATGACCCATCAGTCGAGTGCTTGTGGGTAAGAATCAAGGGTCACGCTAGTATGAGTGACACTGTTGTGGGTGTGTGGTATAGGCCCCCTGATCAAGAGGAGCAGGCTGATAGTGCTTTCTATGAGCAGCTAGAAGTAGCCTCGAGATCCCAAGCCCTGGTCCTTATGAGGAACCTCAACTACCCAGATATTTGCTGGGCAAGCAATACGGCCAGTTGTATGCAGTCCAGACAATTTCTGCAGTATGTTGAGGACAATTTCCTGCTACAGATGGTGCAGGAGCCTACAAGGGGAGGGCGGCTGCTGGACCTTGTTCTTACTAACAAGAACGGGCTCATCAGGGAGGTGAAGGTTGGGGGCAGCTTAGGACAAAGCGACCATGAAATGATCCAGTTCAAGATCCTGAGTGGAAGAAGCAAGCCAAAAAGCAGGATAGCTACCCTGAATTTTGGAAGAGCTAACTTTGATCTCCTCCGCAACATTTTAGGAGCTATCCCGTGGGCTACGCTGTTAGAAGGCAAGGGAGCCTGTGAGAGCTGGCTAGCATTTAAACAGCACTTCTTCCAAGCACAGGATAGGTGCATCCCTTTGAGTAAGAAATCGGGAAAGAGAGGCAGAAGACCTGCGTGGATGAGCAGGGAGCTAATGTGTAAACTCAAAGGGAAGCAGAGGGTTTATGAACTGTGGAAACAGGGTCTGTGCACCTGGGAGGAATATAGGGATGTTGTCAGGGCCTGTAGGGACGTGACTAGGAAGGCTAAAGCCCACTTGGAGTTGAAACTGGCAAGGGATATAAAGGATAATAAAAAGGGTTTTTTCAGATACGTGAATAGTAAGAGGATGACCAGGGATAATGTAGGTTCCTTGCTGAATGAGGCGGGTGTCCTGGTATCAGGTGATGATGAGAAGGTGGAAATACTGAATGCCTTCTTTGCCTCGGTCTTCACTCCAAAGGCCCCTTGGGACCCACAGATCCTGGATGAAAGTAGGAGTGTTTGGGGAATGAAGAGCTTCCCTCTAGTTGAGGTAGGGGTGGTCCAGGAGCGGCTCAAAGGGATTAATGCAAACAAATCCTTGGGCCCGGATGGGATACATCCACGTGTGCTGAGGGAGCTGGCAGAAGTGATTGTGGAGCCGCTTGCTATCATCTTCGACAGCTCTTGGAGAACAGGACAAGTACCTGAGGATTGGAGGATAGCCAATATCACTCCAGTCTTCAAAAAGGGCAAGAAGGAGGACCCTAACAATTATAGGCCAGTCAGCCTCACTTCTGTCCCTGGAAAGGTGATGGAACAGCTTGTTCTGGATGCCATTACCAAGCAACTGGAAGAGAAGAAGGTCATGAGGAGTAGTCAGCATAGATTCACCAAGGGGAGATCGTGCTCGACCAATCTCATAGCCTTCTATGATCTCATCACTGGCTGGGTGGATGGAGGGAGAGCAGTGGATGTCATCTACCTTGACTTCAGCAAGGCTTTCTATACTGTCTCCCATGACATCCTGATAGAAAAGCTGAGAGATCATGGGATAGATGAGTGGACAATGAGGTCGGTTGAGAACTGGCTGTCGGACCGGGCTCAGAGGGTTGTGATCAGTGGAGCAGAATCTGAATGGAGGCTTGTGACTAGCGGTGTTCCCCAGGGCTCGGTGTTGGGTCCAGTCCTGTTTAATATCTTCATCGACGACCTTGATGAGGGAATAGCACCCACCCTCAGCAAGTGCCGACGATACAAAGCTGGGAGGGGTGGCTGACACACAGGAACACTGCGCTGCCATCCAGTGAGACCTGGACAGGCTGGAAAGCTGGGCAGGGAGAAACCAGATGAGGTTTAATAAAAGCAAGTGCAGAGTCTTGCACCTGGAGAGGAATAACCATCAGTATCAGTACAGGCTGGGGGATGACCTGCTGGAGAAGAGCTCTGTGGAGAAGGACCTGGGGGTTCTGGTTGATGACAGGTTGGCTATGAGCCAGTAGTGTGCCCTGGTGGCTAAGAGGGCCAATGGGATCCTGGGATGCATCAGGAAGAGTGTGGCCAGCAGGTCGAAGGAGGTGATCCTCCCCCTCTACTCTGCCCTGGTCAGGCCCCACCTGGAGTATTGTGTCCAGTTCTGGGCTCCCTGGTATAAAAGAGACAAGGGTCTCCTTGAGAGAGTCCAGAGAAGGGCTACGAAGATGATTAAGGGCCTGGAACATCTCCCGTATGAGGAAAGGCTGAGTGAGCTGGGGCTGTTCAGCCTGGAAAAAAGACGACTGAGGGGGGACCTAATTAATGTTTATAAATATCTTAAGTATGGGATGCAGGGGGAATTGGCCAACTCCTTTTCAGTCACCTGTGGGGACAGGACAAGGGGCAATGGCTGCAAATTGGAGCACAGGAAGTTCCGCACCAACATGCGGAAGAACTTTTACACAGTGAGGGTGACAGAGCCCTGGGACAGGCTGCCCAGGGAGGTGGTGGAGTCTCCTTCTCTGGAGATATTCAAGACTCGTCTGGACACCTATCTGTGCAATATGTGCTAGGGAGCCTGCTTTGGCAGGGGGGTTGGACCTGATGATCTCTCGAGGTCCCTTCCAACCCCTACGATTCTGTGATTCTGTGATTCTGTTGGCTGGTTTTGCTTAAAGGCCACAGTGTGGGCTCATGTTCACCTTTATGTCCACCAGGACCAGCAAAGCTGATCCTTTTCCGTAGAGCTGACTTTCAGCTTCTTGAGTTCAAATGACTAAACCAAAGCAGATGTGGTATTGCCCAGAGTTATTTCATATGTAACACTACACGATTGATTGTTGCTGCAAACACTTAAATAGGTGTATGCAAGCAGTAAAAGATTACTATTTATTTCAGTGTAAAATAAAGGATTTATGCTCTACAGTGCTCAGTTTTACATGTTTTTTAGCTACCAAAATGACTTTCATTTCCAAGGAAAGTACACAACTTTCCTTGGGGGAGGCAAAATTACTTAAATTTTAAATATCCTCTGACACAAACTGAGATTTTAATGTGTTTTATAAAGTTACCTGCAGCTATGGCCAATGACTTCTTCAGTTATATCTTACTTTATCCCTTTTATAGCAAAATCTAAGTATGACCTATATGTCTATTGGGGGTGGATTTCCAGGCTGACTTCTACTCAACCACCATCTGGACATTACATACAAAAGCTGTGACAGCAAAGGGTAAAAAAATAATTTTTAAAAAAACCCACCATTATATGTTATGCTCTTTAAAGCATATAAAAAGAGTGGGAACATGCAAAACTCCACACTTTAAGAAAGGATAGAAAAAATACTAAAACCTGTTGAACTTTTAAAAAGGAATAAACAATTGAATCTACAGCTTGGATGCAGCAGTACAGACAGAGGAGGTGCTGAGCTTTTCCACCTACAAAGGAATGATCCGTGCAAGCAGGTGAGCAGCCTGTCTCTCAGAAGAATTTCACCACTTGGGCACCATCACTCCCCACCTTGGGTTTGCCCCCAGCACATTGTTATGCTGCTGCTGAGAGTGACAGGTGCCAAGAAACTTCCACCCACTCTTTGCCTCTAGCTCTTTTGATATCTTCCAAACAGAGAAATAGAAAGGGCAAAAACACATTATTTGTGTAGGGAACATAGGCAGATGGAAAGGAGTTGAACTGCAGCCTCCTAAGCTTGGTAGCTGGAGCTCATGATGAAATCTGTTCTGTGAAACACCCTTTTGCATGTTATTTCTGGCTGTGTCTGCAATGTGTCATCAGATGCGATTCATACTATGTAACACAATGTTTGCTTTGCTTTTTTTTTATTTTTCCTTCCTCAAGCTTGCCGTGACTGTTGATTAAACAGTGTGTGGGTTACAATTAGCTTAAATGTAAAATGCAAAATTAACTCCTTAATTTTGGCACAAGGGAACCACCATAGCAGTCAATGCTTTTTTCCTCTTCTGAACAATGCAATCAGTTCTAGGGTCCATTAATGTAATGGTCATGAGAATATAAATGTCAACATCTGAAAATACAGTTTGTCTTCTTTTTGGTGAAAAACATGAAAAACAAAATTATTTTAGTCTTTAACTCGTATTTCAAAATTATTCAAGCTTGATGACTGTTGCTACTAAAGTGATCATTGTCTCCTCCGTTCCCTGGACTCCCTACTCTGCACTTCCCCATTCTTCTCCTTCTTCCCCAGAGAAGAGGAATAACAGACAGCTACAGCTAAAAAAGTTGTGGTGTGACTTTCTGGCTTCCAATAACATTGGCCTGTGAATATCTGCTCTATCTGGAGGCAGCTGAGCTCATGCTAGATGTTTTCCTAGTAGTGCATCTCTCATACTCAATACTTTGTTTTCATTATATCTGTAGGATATACCACTGAGACTCCTACAAAGTCTGGACAAATTTTAAATTTGTATAAATTTGCTACAGGTTTCTGAATTTATTATAGAAAGAGACTGGATAGATACCTAGTTCTTATTACCTTATTTTCCCAAGAAAACAAGACTGAATAATTCAGGGGAGGTTCAGGTTAGAAAGTAGGAAAAACTTCTCAGAAAGCGTTGTCAGGCATTGGAACAGGTTGCCCAGGGAAGTGGTGGAGTCACTGTCCTTCAGGGCTTTCAAGGAAAGGTTGGATGAGGTACTTAGGGACATGGTTTATTTAGTAATACAGGTGGTAGGAGGATGGTTGGACAAGATGATCTTGAAGGTCTTTCTCAACCTTAGTGATTCTATAATTCTATGAAAATATTTTCCTATTGAGAGAAGGAAAACAAAACGAGCAGAAAGTTACTAATAATGGTGGCAAACTATTAGGAAAAATATAGGGTGTGGTATACCATCATAGGTTCCATATACCTTAGTATACACCAGCAGAATCCTGGCTTTTATCAGCAATAGTGTGGCCAACAATATGTTCCCCACTAGGGAAGTGATCATGTGCCTCTACTCAGTTCTAGTGAGGCCACACTTCGAGTACTGTGTTCAGCTTTGGGCCTCTTTCTACAAGAAAGACATTGAGGTGCTGAATCATGTCCAGAGAAGAGCAATGAACCTGGTGAAGGGTCTAGAGCACAAGTCTTATAAAGAGAAGCTCAGGGAAGTGGGGTGTACAGCCTGGAGAAAAGGAGGCTAAGATGAACCTTATCACTCTCTACAACTGATTGAAAAGAGGTTGCAGCCAAGTGGGTGTTAGTCTCTTCCTCCAAGTAAGAAGTGACAGATAAGAGGAAATGGCCTCAAGGTGGGCCAGTGGACCTTTAGATTGGATATTAAGAAAAAAATTCTTATAGAAAAGGTAGCTGATCATTGGAACAGGCTGCTACGAGAAATGAGTCACTGTCCCTAGAAGTATTTAAGAGACGTGTAAATGTGGGACTTAGGGATGTGGTTTAGTGGTGGACTTGGCAGTGCTAGGCTAATGGTTGAACTTGATGATTTAAACATCTTTTCCAACCAAACGATTCAATGATTATATAATTGTAGACATACTGGTTGGAAGGGACCTCTGGAGATCATCTAGTCCTATATCCAGGTGAAAGCAAATTTGTCTTCAATAATAGGTCAGATCAGTTGTGTCTCTATTTAGATACCATGGCAGTTCCACGAAATCTCTAGGCATTCCAGTGCTACATCCAACCTCCTACATGGCCAAGAGAATGGCTTAAGAGCAACCAGTGGTTGGGAAGTGAACCCACGTAAACTGAAGTTAGACACATTTTTAAATATTGAACTCATCTTTTAAAGAGTGAGAATGTTTAATCACTGGAGCAACATTTCAAGTGAAATGATAAATGCTCCGTTTCTTCTTATCTTCAAGCACAGCCTGCTTTTCTGGTGTGTATCTTAACATGTACAAGGTACTTGTCAGTGAAGTACAAGTTACCAGGCTCTGAGGTGGGATAAGGGAGATTCTACAATTCTGTGAGAGAAATTCAACATTATGTGATATAAAGGAGATCAGGGAAAATTATACTCATTCTTCTTTCATCCCATCTATGAACAAATACAATATGTGTACAGTGATTGCGTGCTCAAAAATGAGAACCAGTATGTCTGACTCGGTCATTGTTACGCTAAGTATCTCATTTGTTGGTACATATTCTGAACATCTGGATTCTTTTATTGCTCCATGGTGAGCAAAAAGTGACTATGCAGTGTCCCCCCCCTTAGACTCAAGGGGAGAACTTCAGAGTATAGCATACTGTCTGTAAATATCTAATTTCTGTCTCATTAAAAAGTCTCCTGAATCATAAGCTCACCCTAGTTATGGAAATTTGTTAGTGATTGCTTATTTGACTCAGTGCCTTTCTCATCACTCAAAGAGGTCTTTCCAAAATAATATAGTCTTGTTGGCTAAGCACTATGGAGTAGCTCATATTTCTGTCCAGTTTGCTGTGCCAGTTTTTAAACATGACTTCTAAAATCCTGAAATGTGCCAGAAGATAAGTATCTGCCCAGTGATGATTTTCTGGCAACTTGCACTAGTGCTGAAGTATCATGAAAAACAGGATTGATTCTAATTATCATCTATAGCATTTTCCACATTGGAATCCTAAATTTTCCAGGCAGCATAATAACACCTGGTAGCATGGAAATTACTCTTTGGCTTCAAGTTTCCATTAAATGCAAATCTTGTTGGTTTTGTTTTTTTTTTTTAATCTTTCCTGTTAGGTTAGAACAAAACAAAACCTACCAAATAGCAATTTTAATTTTCAGGTTGGGGTCTTGTTTTCTGAAAAATGAAGTCAAATGTCCATGTATCACATTAAAAAAGACACCTTATCTTTTTACTGAGAGCAACTGAAGTCACAGCTGATGATGGACTTCTCAAAGTGTTTTTATAAGGACATTAACTAGGTTTGCACTGTTCTTTTACAATAATTTTGTTTCAAATCAACTGCTTTCCTTCAGCCAAAATTACCATTATTCAGACAAACAAGAACATAGCTAAGGATGAAGTGCAACTATCCACTACTAAACAATGACTGCTTTATGGCTTATCACTCTTTAATGGCAGACGCTGCTTATCAAACATCATCTTGCATTACTTTACAACACAGTTTTTATTTCTGGGCTGGATTTTTGCCTCACCAGGACATTTGACCAATGATGTGGGCTGTGTGTCCAGCATCCATTTGAGTGTGCTTGCTATTGATTATTTCTCACAGTAGCTCTTCGCCATCCCTCCTCTCTCAGCCTTAAAAGGAGACGTTTGAGCAGACAGAGTACTTGTGGGCTTCAAAAACTTCCTGTAAGAGATGAAAGCAGCCCTCAAATCTTGAGAACTGGGGAAAGCTACAAAGGAGGTATTATATTTCTTTGAATCCTGGACTATGTCTTTTCTCATGATGTGTGTACACAAGGGGACAATGTGAGGGCTGCACAAAACAATGTTTGGGATATCTCATGACTTAAAGTTTAAATGTTTTCTTAACTTTCCCTTTTCTCTTTTAATGTCCTTCTGTGTGTTTCCTGAAGGTCCCATTTCCGAACATTTTCATCTCCTTCAGCCACCTAAACCCTTCAATAGCAACTGCTAGGAGAACAGCAAGGGAATAATTTTTCAGTAGAAGTTGACCTAGATTCCCTTTGGTGAGTGCTACTAACAAGGAACAGTTGAGTTGAAGGAAGGGTTGATCTAATTACCAAAAACATGCCATCTTCTTCGATGGACCTTCTTCAAAAAAGGTGCCAGTTCACAATGCAGGATAAAGGAGATGAAGAAAAAAAAAAAAAAAAGGAAATTGGGAATTCCTCTGTGATGAGTTCAGGGCAATTTTTTCCCTTCTGCTATTCATGAAGCAACCAATGGCTTCAGAATCCCAGGAGACCAGATCACCACCCTCCTTTCCCATGGCATGAGCAGTTTACAGAGGAACTTGGATAATAAAAGCCTGCTTTCAGATAAATGACAAATCTCAGCCTCCTAGTTATCTCACTGTCAGCAAGTATCTATGTGCAATATACACAGCAAACAATGTTTCTCAGAAATAAATGCAACCAGGACATTCACATTCTTCTGAGTTGCACTAATTCTACTTATCCATTCAGACATGCACTTTAACCAACCCTCATAAAAAATGAAACACTGCTTTTTCTGCAAAGAGCCCTTTAAACAAAATGTAAAAAGGAAAAGAAGCAGAGGGAGGTCTCAAAGTGGTTTCCAGATCACTTTATGGCAGTGATCAGATTTCAAAGCACATCTCCTCATTTCTGTCTTTTGGGAGAGGAGAGATACAATAGTAGACTTAGGGCACAGTACGTGCCTGTGAATGACGTGTCACACATTTGTTTGAGGAAACTTGTCCCTACACTTGCACTGTTGGAGTGTGGGCTCTCAGCCTTCCCACCTGCCAAATAAATCCTGCAAAAACATCATATGTAGGATGTCTGTTTCCTGCTAAGCAATGCCCTATGACCCTTGGCAGCAGGAGCCTCTTTCCCCTTGGTTTTACAGTGCTGCTTTGTGTCCTCCCTGGGCAAGAGTGTTGCTCCCTTGGAAGGTCTTGGACTGAAACCCCAGGTAGGAAGGAAGCAGCATGCAGCATCTTTTGTCAGAGATAAAATGTAATTAGCCTTGAGGATGTGCAAGTAAAGGAAACGTACAGGAAGGCAGAATCACGTGGCTCTGATGAAGTATTTAAAGGCATTTGTTGCAAAAATAGGGTAAAGTAAGTTAGAATGCAGGAAAGCTGGAGTTCTTAGACATACCCTGTCAGTGTAACACAGGTCTAACTACCTCTCAAAATTACCTTCAGCCCCTGTGAATTTTCACAGGGAAGGTGGTTGTGATGTTTTTGTTGTGCTTGCACACGAAGTCATAGCAACTGCAGATCTAAACTGTGCACATATGTTATTTTGAAGATGCAGACAAAAAAAAGTTTATAATAGCACATCTTTATATAGTATGAATATGCATGCCTGCATATAATTTTCAGTAAGGGCACATAAAGGACGGTTTTAATCTGTCTGGATTAGGTTTGAATATATCTGTTGCATTCACTGTTGGTAATGATTATTCAGTTTCTAATCTAGTCTAATTAATTTATTGCTATAATGCTGTCAAAGATCTCTTACTTATATGGTCCTTCTTCAAATGAAGCATGTATTAATTTTCTATGTTGATAAAAATATGAAGGTAGCAGTTAATTAATTAGGACAGTTTTGTCTTAGCAGATTTGCATGTAATCATGGCTGTTTTACATATTTGGTTCGACCAATTTTATGACTGAAATTGACACCATAGATAGACAAGACATATCCTATTTGAACGAGAACACAGCAAAAATGTCAGGGAAGGAGCTGAATGGACTAAACTCAAAATAACTTACAGTGGAGTGACCTTCTCAGAAGGTCAGATGTCATGGTTTAACCTGACCAGCAGCTTAAACAACGACACACCCATTTGCTTACTCCCCCAACCCCTTCCAAGACATCGGATTACTAAATTCATTTCAGAAGGAACATTTTTAGCATTTTGGAAATTTCATGTAGAACAGCCTGCTTAGATGGAATGTAAAAATGGGAAGTAATGGCCACAGTTTTGTAAACAGGAAAAGTCTCATCCAATATCACATTATAACACAATTTGTGTTAATTATGCCACAAACAGAACAGAATTTTGGCCACATATATAGAAAAATACATAAAAATTAAAAATATCAAAGTGACTTCAAAACGTGTCATTTTTATCCAGTAAGGTCTGTGTTTGTTTACATCAGTGCACAATTATTTTGGTTCTGTTCTTTCTCTCTGCTGGAAATTTGGAAAACTTTTGATAAAAATATGTCCTAGCAATGAGTGAAATGTTCACTAGATATTTCAGGGGTTTCCTGACATCAATATTATCAAGATAGATATTTGCCACATGTGCTTGGGCATATGAGAAAAGGAATATGAAATTTCTGTGGGATTATTTAAAAGATCTAAGCAGACCAGAGTTTTTCCCAGTGGACCCCCATTTCCTCTGCGTGTTTGAGCTATGCTTAGTGCAAGGTTGGAGACCAGCCATCATCACAGCTTCAGGAAACTGAGGTGACCAGCCACTGACCGTAGGCTGCTCTCTCCCTCATAGCAGATCAAGAGACATTCTGGTTTGCTCCCAGCTTCCTCATCAGGATGTAACGATACATCCAAGCCATGAGCAATTTCCTTCAATTGCACCTCCTCTGCTAGTGGTTGGTTAGATAAGGGATATTATATAGCCTCCCAATCTCTTTGATGGACATAATTTATCAAAGGGATGTCCTACCCTTCCTTGTGAAACTAGGACTACGTGGTGCTGTGTACGTGCTCCTGTTCATGGGACGTCAAACTGTCCAGGCAGTTCTACTTCTGCTAAGGAAATGTCTGGTGGTGGTAAAGTGTTGGCACAGGTCCCAAACTTGGCACCAACATGGATCCACAGTGATTTTTGCCCCCAGAAATTTTGTCATTTCTCGCCTAGATCCCCTAGGCTTATGCCTGCTTATTCACAGCAGATATAAATTTACACTCTTCAGTGATCACAACCACTCATTTGAAAAAGGTCACTGAAGTTAAATGAAGGTGGCAAATAGCCACAGATACTGATCTGTATGATAATGTACACAGAAGATAACCTGTCCACAGCTTTTAAAATTTAAAACCAGTGACTCCTGAATTTATTTTGGCAGCCAGCTCCCATTCCCATTGGTAGTTGAGGATTACAGCCTCCATTCAGTTCATGCAGTGGGGGTTCATGACATCTGCTTGAGAAGCACCACTACATGAGAAAGCAGCTGGGTTCAGGCAAGGGAGGAGATGAAGAGATGGTGCTGGTCAGAAGAAGAGGCCGTCTTCAAGGTATCAGGGCTTTTTCAAGATTCATACTGTTAATTTTGGCAAAGCATTATTTACGGAGCCATCATTAAATAGATTTTTTATTTTCATTTTCATTCCAAGGGGCTTCTTCTGTGCATTAGAATCAGTATGGAATAAATAAAGGCTTATTGAGAAATACGAAATTTGGAAGTAGTTGGTACCATTGTTGCACTGAAAGTAGAAAGCTATAGTCACAGGGAATGAGAAGAAAAATAGTGGTAGGCTTCACCATTTAAAAAACCCTCAAACATTTAATGTGGCAGAATTCTCACCTCCCTCTTCACACTGCAGAGGGACGATGTATTGAAAAGGCAGACAGTATTGCAGGTGGGGATGCAATGAAAGTAGAAGAAAATCTACCCATTGTGGCTAAATGATACAGAGGAGCCACAACTGCCCAGAAGGAAAAAAGGGAGAAATTGAAGAACAAATAAGGATTCTTAGTTAATCAAACAAGAATTTAATTAACTTCAAATCAACTGAATGTCATGGGAAAAACAAGTCGAGGGAATAAAAATTTTGACTCAAACAAGGAGCTTTTTCCATTTAAATAAATATTCTAGACAGGCTGATATTGTTATGAAGCAAGAAAATTAGGTAGGAGTTCCCAAGGTTTTTGGAGGTACCACCTAGAAAATTAAAACCTGACAAACCTTTTTTGTACTGTTGTTGAAGAAAACATTAAATCTACTTTTCTTTTAACCCCTCCATATCTGCTGGAAAACATATCAAGCAAACAACAGAATTAAAGCAAAGAATAAAAATTAGTGCATTTCAACACTTCAAAAACTGTTGATGATAAACATTTAATCCTCGAACCCAAGGTAGGCAGATGGTCAGCCATGCAACTGATAAAACAACTTGTTTTTCTGGTAATGTAGAACTAATAATACCTTCATAAATTATGCAAACTGTCTGCCATAAAGCAGAAATAAAAGTGTGTTTTTTCTATATTTAATGCAAATTTGATCAAATAGTAAGTAATACAGTGTTGACTAGTATATCAAAAGACTTGCCAATCATATATTAATCTCTATTACTTAGGGGAAAATAAATGTGTTATTGAATCTCAAGATTTATTATGCTTCCTCTCAATACTCATTATATTAATTTCTGACATATTGTGCTCAGAATTATTTTTTTCTTCTTACAGTTACATTTTGCAATATTTTCTGAAGCTAGTAGTATTATCAAAACCAGCACATCTTATGACATTACAGTAATCAAAAAATGAAACAGGCCACAATTAGATGAAAATTATTTTATATTTTATGATAGCTCAGCTTACTTTGATTTCTGTTATCTTATTTTTTTTGAACTGGAAATTCATCTAATCACTTTTATAAAGGTTTCCGTTACAAAATTCTTGAGAGGATTTGGCACAAAACCTGCATGTGTAAGAAAACTAATAAAAGTATTTATTTCTTTTCAAAAAGAATGTGTTTGGAAGGAGTTTTGTACCTGGCATGATAAGGTAAAAACAGTAAGATGGTGAAAATTTGGGTCCTAACACCATGAAGCCCTGGGAAATATACTTAACGTTAAATTCTGGGATCACATCAGAGCCAATGGCCTAATTGATTTAGCAAAAGTGAATGTGGTCAAGTGACCTGCTGAATTAGAGTAACTATTTATTCCTACTTTACAGTCCTAGTTAGAGATTAAAACAGGTAAGAAACTCAGCATTCTTAACTTCATGTGACTGTGGCAGAGGATTTGTGATTCATGGATTTCTGACCCTCCCTTCTTCTCCAGAAGCTACCACAACCTTTTCCATCTTCTGCTACTTTTTTTCCCTTCCCTCTCTCTCCCTCCCAAATATACTGCCACATGCCCTCCATATCCATACATGATAGGTTCCACTGCAGTTGAGCGAGACAGTTACCCAGTCTCATGGTTCCTTCCATGGATACCATCTGCTCAGTATCAGCCCCATGGGTAACTAGGCTGCCCTTTGGGCTCTAATACACTATTTCCTGCCTGGGTCCTGCCACCTGATACCTGGGCCTGCACAGCAGAGTATGCTAAAGTTCAATCCAGGCAAATTTTCTGTACTATGTTGAACATAAAATCCTGAAAATCTGCATTCTAGACTTTGAGAGTATGCAGTCTGGATCTCTCATATATCCCCATATGTCCTTCAAGGACATATGCTCTCTAAGTGCAACAGTCTCTGCCCCTACACTGTTCAGATGGAAAAATTGCTTTGAATTCATCTGAAAACTTGTAGATGTTGGTTCTTCGGGAATGAGGAACTGAAACAGTGGTATATGAGATAATCTTTCAGTGCTCTGTTTCCCACTTCTGGATGTACTCTGCAGACATCCTGCAGGCTGGGTAGACATAAATATTAATTGAATGTACTGGTCAGGCAGAAAAGATCTAATTATTTTATCCTCCACTGAAATGTTTGAACAGACTGAAGTTGAACTGCTAGGAATTAAAGATTGTAATTATTGTTACTCAGTACGTGCATTTCCTCATATTCCAATTTGTTACAGCAATAATGGAAGGACACATGAGGGGATACTTCCTGTACCCTAAATTTAACTTCCATATGTTTCCTTTTTTCTCTATTTCATACTCCCTATTTTTGCTTATACTGTTCCTGAGGTGAAATTTGGTTTTATGAATTGTTGACACCATCCAAGTTTGAAATAAATCCAGTTTAAATTTTATTGCCAATTCCAAACCCGATTTTTATTTTGAGCAAAGTGCTGGATGAGTTTCAGCTTATACAGAATTTTCACTCAGTTCCAGGACCAATATTACATGTACTCTGGGCATGCCAATTCATCTTCCTGCAGCCTTAGTTATTTTATATAAATCTAGATAACATGGGTCTCCCTTTCTGATTATGCAAGGATGAGAAAAAAATGAAAATCATGAAATATTTTTGGGATTATCAGATCTATGTTTCTTCAGAGGTGTCTCTTGAAGAGATGCCAAAGAAAACATTTGTAAATGGTATGACCAATGTACCTCTCTGTCCCCCAGTTCGACACATACATGTCCACAATGCTTGCAATGCCCTTCGCTGGCAGAGAAATTGTGCATTGCATACACAATAAATATTTATTTGCTTGTTGATAGATTTGATTGATGTCTAGAAATCTGACAGGTACTAGCACACTACTAACAGTAGCCTGCCTCAGCAAATCAAGTGTCAGGCTGCATGAGCTGCTGGTTTACATCACACCTGATTGACTGCTCAGGCATATGTAGATGTCCCCCTTGGACCACTTTGAAGGGCAGTAAATCAGTTTAGGAGTGAAAAACTCAGGTTCACACCCCTGTTGCACCTGAGCCTGTTCATCTGTTGCCGAGTCAACAGTGAGCCACTCAGACTCTCCCTGGACATACTCTTTTATGCCCAAACATTCACCACTGCAGGATCTTCAACCTCCACCTCACCAAAACCACCTTCTCTCAAGCCAAATATTGTTTACCTATTTCAACATAATAAAACAGTTCCAGCTGAAGAGACTCATCAATAAACTCATTAATCTATGTAGGAGATATGTTTGAATTTTCCTCATGTCACATGGATGGTGCTCTTGATTATTTGTGAAGGGGAGGAACTGTTCTTCCATTTTTCACTCAGGTAAAACAAAGTGCCTCTCATGAGAAAGAAAAAAGAAACCAACAAAACACTGACAATATGAACATGGCTTTTTCACTGCAGCCTGTACCCAGTTCCCTGCTCAGCTGTAAAGCAGCAAGGCATCCCATGGTCCCAGCATTCGGGGTCATAGGGAGAACATGTCTCTGATCCCAACTCAAGAATACCAACAGGCCTATGGACAGGCACTTTAAATGTTTATTGCAATCCCCCTGTGAGCTGGTTAGTTTTGTGTGTTAGATGAGGTTTTGTGGAAAGTTTGAGGAAGAAGTCACAGGCGTCACAAAGGAAATGAATGGCAAATACAGAGATAAAAATACCTTACAACCCCACATCCAGATCTGAGTTATTTCCCCTTGGCATGTGACAGAGCTACTTTTTGGCAATCTAAGTTTTAGCTTTACCGGTGCACGCAGGGAACTTGCAGGCAGCTAATATTTCAGCACAGGTACCTGATAGGGAAGAACTCAAACCTTACTGATTTGATTTGCAGCAACAGTTGGGCCATACCTGTCCTGTTTTGAACCATCACCAGCACTGTTGATTTTTTTTCCCGTCTAGTCCCAGATGAATACTGAAAACAAAGAATAAGACAGGAAAATATTCTTTACAGCCTCCTCAGTTTTTCACTGACAGCCCTGACCAGTGCAGATTTCCTGACTTCTGGCTCAGAGTGGGTGTAAAGACAACAATGTCTGTGTCGTGGGTGTTTTGCACAAAATTTGTGTAACGGTGCTAAAATGTGTCACAACTAACACCTGTTTTCTTCCTTGGGATCAAGACCAGATGGCCTATAGGTTTCACTGAACCCATCTCCTTGTTAATCCCTCATGTAGCAAATCAGCTCTTGAACTTTTACCCCCAAGAAAAAAATAATCCAAAAAACTGAGAGAAAAGGAAATGCTTGGTTAGGCCTCATTAAACCTTTGCTGCCAGGCACTATAAGGTCATGGATAATGAGGACCCCTTCACTTCTCAAGGAGTTGAGTATGCTTTCTGTGTTGTCTGCCCCAGAACTGGTGCAAATGTTACCCATCTGGAGTTTTTCTAACGTTTACAACAAATGCATGTGTCCAATTTTACTTTTAGACTAGCTTATGACCCTTTTTCTTACCCATATTCTTGTAAACAGAGTAATTTGTTTCTTGGCCAGTGTTTGTCCAAACTGCTGTGCCTGGGCTTTTTTTCTTTCTAGTGTAGGTCACATGCAGGTGACAAGACATGTCAACTCCTCCAATGCCCTGCTTTTGCTTACTCGAGGTTGGAGGTATCTCTTGATTTATTATTTTTAACCTCTAGCTATCAATTCTTAACTCTGAACTACTTGAAAGACATAAATTCATTCTCTGTCTTGTCACTCCTTTACCTAGCAAGGCATTTCACAGTCCTCTAAAAATACGTTTGTCCATTTTATTAATTGAATAACAAAGAGCTACAAAAAAGTACTGAGGCATACATTTGAAGAAAAGATTAAATAGACCTTTTTTAAAAAAGCAAATGGAACTAAAAATTGAGGCCATCTCATCAGAATCTAAGTACTTACCTGCAGGAGAAGAAATTCTTTAATACCTCGGCATCTAACGGTGGAAAATGTAGTTACAGATATTAAGGCTTGATGCCTATATATAATTTTGTGTGTATAATCAATAAATAATAAAACTCCTGTCATCCCACCATCCTTGAAATCAGAACTGGAAGACATTTCAAATATTATTGCTTGACACAGGGTTTAGTTGATGAAGGAACCAGAAGTGTTTTCTCTCTGCAACATCAATTACTAATTAATTGATCAATAGTTATTATTCTAACTGGTGTCTCTAGTCTAAAACACACTAGTTTTCTTTGGATACATCAAAATTTGAACAGGGTGCTTTTCAGTTTTTTAGCCTGTCTAGATAATGGAACTTTGCCAATCTCTCTCCTGCTTCTTACAGGCTTGCTTAAGGGTTTTAGTAGAACTCCTGTGTTTCAAAGCATTGCAGAGGTGTTGAAGTATGTTCAATAGGTTACTCAATTGCCTTTGATCTAAACAGTTATTTATCACCTACTGCTGTAAATTGGAAGGAAGGGTAATTCCCCATTTTTGGAAGGCACACCATTTTTTGCTCTCACTGTCTACTCTTTATGAATCTTGACATGTAATCCTTAAAATAAGCATTTTGTATTGAGAAGTCAGTGCACTTAATTATTGGAGAGACAAATGGAAAGAGTTTGAAGAATGATAAATAGTTAGAAGGAATGATTTACTAGGAAAGAATAAAGTACTAAATGACAGTTAAAGGAGAATAGGATGATCGCTCCTTCCAGTTGGATGGAGACATGAACAGGAAGGTATCCAAAATAGGTACATTTTTAAATAAAAATGAAAGTGCCTGCAGGTCACCACATTCATTTCCTTGGTTTAATAAACTGAGACCAGTAATAGGTTTGGAAAGGTTGTGCTGGACATCAGAGGAACTGTGCCTCTACCGAATGCTAGTAGGAGTCTCTGTGGATTAACACACAGTCATGTTACACTCTGTTGCTCCATATTTTGCATATTTTCCTGTTTAAGACCATAGTTAAACACAGTGTGCACTGAAGCAATCCACAGTAATGTTAATGACAGACTCCAGTACTGCAATATTTATTTCTAAAAACAACAAAGATGTTGGCATGGTAATTTTCTATTATTCAAACTGCAAATCTAATCAGAATTAGTCTGATTACTTTCAACTTCTCTCCCTTCTCCTCCTCCTCCCCACTCACAGTGATTCACTTCTGATCATCAGGCAAATGCAGAATGCGGAATTAATATGGAGATAACTTTTGTTTTCTTGATGAGAACATGTTTTACTAAAATACAGTGTGCCTAGCATTTAGCAGGTGGTCACAATTAACCAATGACAAAATTGCAGCCACAGAGTTTTTAGAAGATGGTACAATACCAATAGAGCTTTTTTGGAAAACCTCATTGAAATATTAGACTAGGAAGGTCATAGCCATGTAGAGCATATTAACCATGATTCAATAAACATCTAGCAAAAGCTGGCTCTTAAAAAAACTGTTTCAGGGGAAAGAAGCTGGAAAATTAAAGTGAACAAGATACTAAGAGAGAACAGCAAATACAAATTTTTTGAAAACCATTACTCAAATCTAGAATCAATGAATAAAAGAAGAATGGTACCAGTATAAAGAAGATAGAGCCAGCCTCTTTCCAGCATTGTCCAGTAACAAGACCAGAGGCAATGGGCACAAACTCAAGCACAGGGGTTTCCCTCTGAACAACAGAAAATACATTTTTACTCTGAGGGTGATGGAATATTGACAGTGGTTGTCCAGGGAGGTTATGGAGTCTTGAAAAGATGTCTGCATATGCACCTGGGTAATCTCTTCTAGGTGGCTCTGTTTGGCCATGCAACATGACCTCCAGCCTCACCATTCTGTGATCCTGAGGTCCTGAGATAAAGATGTCACAGCAGAATGAACATCATGAAAGTAATGTAAGACTTCTGCTGTTCATTTTTTGCTTATGTTCATTCTCCCAGTCTTATGAGAAAAATTTTCCCCTAGTAGATATATTTATTTTGTGATAATTTTAATACTATGTATTGGCATGAAGAACATTTTATACTATGTATTGACATTGCTTAGCTGTATAGAATGATCTGCAGCAGTTTCAGTTTCCTATACAGAATAGGCTTTGTATTAATATAATGCTAATATTTGACATTGCAGTGTTTGTTTTGTTCACTTAAACATTATAATTCCATTTATTTCATCTATTTACCAATAAACTTATATTTTGAATGAAGTCTGGTACACTCAGCATCTCACAGGTTATTTTGGGAATATAGAGCATATTGATCTAAATGTTGCAGCTATTTATACCTGCACATGTAGCACAGTCCTGCAAAGATATGAATTTTCAACATACCTCTTTATACATTTTAGCTCTATTCTTGTCCCATTTTTTTCTTTTTTCGGTTTTTTTTTACTTTTTACAGTAATAATTAGGTTGTTTTTTTCTAAAAAGGGACATTTCAGGAAAACCAGTATTTGAAGCTGACTGATAGAAGTTGGATCTGTGATTAGCTTCAAAGAAAGGAAGGGAAACAGTCCAGGCACAACAATGGCTCTTTTTCACCAAATGGCTCCACCATTTGTTCTTTTTCAGATTCTTTAACTTAGGCTTTGCCATTGCCAAAGCAGCATTTTCATTGTCTGAAAATTTTTCATTTTCCATCTGTAAATGTAGGCTTTCTAGTACTTCCAAGTATGAATTAAGGCAGCTCAAACATTACTGTGAAATTATTAATCAGGTTTACAACTGAGACAGCAAAAAACTAACCTTCATTTGATTTGTGTCTGGCTTAATCTATGATGTCTGCACTATGTAATTTTTTATTCCCTTCTCTATCTTGTGCTGCTGGTGTCTCTGCCCACTAAAGCATGTATAACTCTTCTGTCAGCCTTTTGTTAATGTGCTAGTAGCCCAAGCAGAACTACACCCTTGGCTTCATCAGCGAACACCATAGGTTGTTTCACATGACTGTTACTGAGCTTGAGAGTCAGGCTTTATTTTAAAAGAATAAAGCCAACGCAGACTCAGCTTTCCTAATTCTCCATATGTGACTCCCCCCCATATCCAGCAGATCTCCTCCCTGATCATTGAATAAAATTTCAACAGTGAAATATTGCTGAATTTCTAAGTAAGGCTTTAAGCATGTAGAATATTGTTAATCTCTCTATCTTTATTAAATCTGCCCTTTTTTAGGAGATTTCTGATTTATTTTAGGCAGTATGACATTTCATGTCTTGTTTCTTTTTTTATATACCAAGATATTTTTTCTCTTTAAACCGAGTACTGAAAGATTCTGAATAACTCAGGGTATACATTGCCCTGAACACCACCAAATGCTTAAAATATATTGCCAATTATAATTCAATTAAATAGGAGCAAAAACAAGTTTGGGGTTTTTTGTTTGTTTGTTTTGGTATTTTTTTTCTCTAAAAGGGAAAAGGAGAATGTACTCTATGGTGTACTGTCAGGGGCAGGTGAAGTTCATGCCTTCATATCCAAGAAGTGATTGCAGAATGAAAGTTGATCTGTGTTGAGTAAAACTACTATAATAACATCCTGGTGATGTAACCCATGACTGCCTCATGCATGACTTCTGCAAGTTGTTCCATTTTAAAGAGGTGTAAACTCTGAACTAAATTATACCTCCTAGCAGATACGCCAGGATCAAATCTCCTTTTTCACTACATGACACCAAGAGGGTATAAAAATCCTGAAAAATGTCTGTAGAGGCGTGTTTGTTCAGAATAATTTTGGAAGGTCTCTTGGATGTAGATTTCCAAGTGTAAGCTAAAGTTGCATGATGCTTTGAACATTGGAATTGGGGTGGGGAGATTGTCTTTAGAATATTTTGGGTGTATTTCTGTTTACTTCTCTTGCAAATTACAAACCATCAGATTTCCTTTTTGGTGAAAAATTTGTATCATTCATTTGTTATGTAACTTTGACTCTAGGTTCTGGTACTTAGGGAACACTGGGTCTCAAAATACACGTTGCTGTCTGTACTGCAAGTTGTAGCTCTTAAAAACGGCAGCAGAAAAACAGCATGGATCACACTGCCTAAAAGATGTAAGTATGCCTGTCTAATACCATTAACAGCAATATAAATTATCCCTACCACAGTCAGAAGGGAACTTCATTATCCAGTGGCTCCAAAATATTTCCCAGCAGTTTCAAGTTTCACTTGTAGGTTTCACATGCTATGTTTATTAATTTAATTAAATGGATTCCTAGTAGCAGTGCACTACTTTTGTAGATATACAATGAAGACCTACTCAGAATATTTTCAGCAAAATGCTGCTGTTGAAATATGCTATTTCATGTAAAATGAATTATTTTGCTTCTATATATGGATTTACAAGGTTTTGACAGAATGATTCCTGCTAGTGTCATTCTGGTTCCTTGGAAAAGGGACTCTATTTTCAGATTTTAATACCTAAGAAAAAAACTAATATCTACAGATACTAGTTCAAGCATGAGGATCAAGGACTACCCTGCTTAAAGAACAATAAAATATTAGCCTTAATATCTGGAGAATTTTCATGTAAGTTTTTGAATTTGCTGTTTCCTACAACTATAGCCATCATGAGAGCTTAGCCTGCCTGTAGAAAAGTGTTATGTTCTCTGCTTCGATAGGAACACCAGTAAATGAGAAAAGGGATTTGTTACATACCCTCCACTTGACTAAAAATTCTTCAGCAACCTTCTTGAGGTTACTGAACGTGGTATTACACTAAAATGTTCAGAAAAATATAGGAACCAATTTGATTTCTACTGCCAGCCTCAATTTTGCATTAAAATGTTAAAGGTTGAGATTAGACTAATGAGAAAGAAAATTTATTTACACTGTTTCCTTTCCTCCTGAATTTCAGTCATGTTTGGCTTAAATGGCCTGTTAAATAGTGCGTGAAAGCAGCTTCAGTGATTAATCTGATTGTATACACTTGTCACTTACAGCAGCACAATTTTCTAAGACATACTTCAGTGGGCAAAGAGCAGTCATTTCCTAAAGAAAATCCTGGGCAGGAAATCAGACCACACAAGGGTGTCTCCTGGCTATAAAATCTGAGCTATATTTTAATGGAATCTCTCAAACAGTGCTAATAAAACACACCAAATAAGGCTTTGCCCATTTGCTTTCTGAGCATAAGGCTTTGGAAAGCTGTCAAACACTTGAAAATGGAGGAATAAATATACTCTTCTCTCATTATTTTTAGGCATTTCTCAGATTCTTAAGTAATAAAAATATGTGCGGTGGTATGTGCTCAAACTGTGCCAAGTATTGTATCAGGCAATGGCAGAGCATGTTCCTGCACAATAATTGGGCAAGTCATATGCAGTTATTTCAAATGAGTTGATAGAATGTAAATTCATTAGAAAAAACTCAACGTCCACACTATTAATTCCTTCAATTGCTGCAATGTGAGAAATTCACCACATAACTTTCACACCTGGTTGTACTGTCTTAGAGGTTTTTTCTGTAAGAAAAGTTGCAATGCTATTAGCACTAGATGCCTGTTTCAAAATGCTGGTAGATATTCATCCTAATTAAAAAAAATAATTCCATGATGTCTGCTTTCTATGGATATAATACTGTATAAGTTTACTGGCAGAAACATTTGCAAAAGCTAGTGGTTTAAGTGAATGCTGGAGACTATTAGCAAGATAATGTTGATTTTAGAATCAATCAATCAGAAGAGCTTTTTTAGCATCTATTTGGTCCTGATCCATCCAGTGAACAGAAAAAAGAAAGTAGCAATTTCCAAGCACGAATCAGGTTTTCACTATTAATTACTTGCTGCAAATTTCTTATGACTGTTTACAGAAGTCATCCAATAAAGTTTTAAATCTTGGAATAATTGCAAAATTCTCTCAGACAGCTGATAAATTCAGTGAGTGGGAGTATGTACTGCCTTAAGTTCCCAAAGCCATGTCCTATTTTATGCCCTATATTTATGTCCTATCACAGGTTCCAACTTAATATTTTCTTGTTATTGAATCAAATTACAATTAATGCAATTAAAATGAAAACCTATTTCATTAACTGGCAACTCTACCTGTCATTTTATCTTGATTTGTCATTGAGGGGATCAAAGGGCAGCTGTTGTTTGCTGGTGTGTGTGAACAGGAGACATGGCCTGGAACAGAAAATAGAAGTGGGAGAAAGTAGAGGCCTACCATCTCCTTCTTCACAGAGACAGCAGTGTAACGATGATTCTGGGATTTTATTCTGCCACTGTAAGGGTGATTCTTCAATTGTGGTCAAGATTTGGCTCCACTTTGGTGAGGGGAAGTTTGGATTTTTTAAGCTTTTTACTGGATTAAATATGACAAATATTTAAACTAGAGTCCCTATACCCCTATCCCTGCAGGTTTCCTCATATTTCACTAACACTTTTCAAATTATTATCCCCCAATTCATTAATTTTATAATTTATTATAGTTATTATCAGGTCTGGGTTTTTTGTTTGGTTTTGGGGTGTTTTTGTTTGGGTTTTTGTCCTTCTTTTCACACTTTCATCTTTGTAAATGCTTTCCCCATGCCCTGAGATGGCCCTGTAGCTGTTGCATTCACCCTATGATGCACATGTGCCTGGAGCAGCAGTGGTGGCGTTTCCATGCTAGAACAGGCACCATTTTAATGACTTTTTCCATCCCTAGTCATGGAACTGCAATTCAAAAGAAGTCAGTCTGCAATCCAATCTCCTGTGCCTAGCAAGCACACAACCTCTCCAAAGCGTAGAGTTATCTTCTGCACATACATGAAATACTATTCATGTATGTGGCTGAGTAACCAACCTCTACTTTCTTTTGTACTCCAAAAACCGAATTCTACCTAAACTCTGCTTTAATAACCTTGCTTTTTACCAGTTAAGCCTAGTGAAGGTGAAATAGGATTTAGTTACTTACCAAAAGTAGAGGTTGTACTTTGCTTTTGTCCCTGGACTGATGCAGTATTGAGGGACATCATACCAATAAATTCCAAATAAGTTATTTAATTTCATAAAAGCTGAAAAAAAATCTAGAAAGGCAGCTGTCCTCTGCATACTAAAGAACAAATTGATGAAAAATCTTTAAGTCACCACAGGATGCTGATAAAGAGGACACTGTTGTATAGTTGTTACCTAAATTATGTAGTGAAAGATCACATGATATTGCTGATATTGCCAGACAAATCAAACAAATTCTATTACTGGTAATCACCCAGTTCATTAATAAGAGGCCTGTTACTTTATATTCCCTCCAACCATTAATACTAGTTTCAATAACCTTCATGAAAGGTTGTGCTGTGTTTAGAGCTTTAAGACAGTTGTCACATTTTATTTAGTACAGGGGAAATTCTAGATGCCAATATTTACACTTCACAGTGAATTTCTAATTCAGTTTTTGTTTGAACTCATCTTTATTCTTTCAGTACCTATTCAAACACTGGAGGTTCACCTCAAACTGTGTAACTTTTCTTTGTTTCTGACCCTTTCAGAGACCACCTCTTCTACTTTCTGAACTCATCCACAGGCAAATTACCCTACTATCTCTTCCTTCCTACTCTTGCTTTGAGAATTTAGCTGCTTCTGTTCCCAATGTAACTTCCTTTCTCCTCCTTGCCATGTCAAATAAAAATGAAACCTGATTTGAACTATAAAATCAAATAATAATGACACACACAGTTTTTGTATCATTTAAAAGAATTCCATTAAATATACTGTCAGAAAAAAAAAAGAATTAAGTACTCTGAGATCTTGCATCACTTGTACTTTCCAACATCCTTTTAGCAGTGATTATTTTTTGCATAGAGAACTAAAGAAGAGAGGAGGAAAGTGTTCAAGCATCTACCTTGATGTGACAATCTGTATCTTCTTCACCACTTTGTTTTCTCACCTTAGTTAATTTTCTTTCTGACTTCAAGGGTCTTAAGCCTGTACACAAACTTATTCGATTATGGGAGTTTGGGTTACGCAGAAGTGTGAAGCCAAGCTCTGCCTCTCTTCCAAATACCTGAGCAAAATAAATGGCCTAAAGGAGGAGTAGTAGGAAATTCATGTTACTGAGTAGAAAAACCAAATCTCTCCATCCTTGCATTCACTCATGGGAGTTCACTGTCTGTAGTTACATCCTGTTCCCCCCTAGTTTCCATTACTCATTTATTTCTAGAATCTGCTCAGAATCCATTTCTAATGAAGACTGAAGTTCTTTGCATGGTAAAATATTAGGAGACAAAACAAAGGGGTGTTTGTAGTTGGTTAAAGAAAAAAAACAACAGAAAAAGAATTAATTCAGTCTTGATAAAATAAAAACTTCTGACACAGAAAAAAAACCCCTGCTTCTCTAGTGCTCAACATCTGACTAAAAAGACAATGGTTAGGTTTAGTCTGGGAAGAAAGAGCAGTAAGGAGCTCAGTGGAGTTAAAGCTCTTTCATGTTTTTATTCTTTTTTGCTAGAAATCAGATGCTATCTCTAAACCCTTTTTTTTATCTTTATTGTTAGAAAGTAATTAAATGTAGAAGATGTATTCATTGATGTGCATGTGCTTGTACGTACTGAAGTAAGAAAAAAGGGCAGTAACATGAAAGGAGGTAGTTTTCAAGAATAATGTTAATTCAGTTTTCAGTAAGAACTGTGAGAATTAAATGCCAAAGGGATGAACTCTTGGAAAAATAACCATCACAGAATCCAGTTAACTCTGCTGCTTTAGGGAAGCCTTTATCTTACTTGTACATTGTCATACTCTGTGAACCCTCTGCACTGCTCCTTTTAGCTCTCTGAAGGAAGATAAATTGCTGTTGCAGAAGCTGTGTGGTGGATATATCACAACACCTTCTATAGCTTCATTTGCATCTGACATGCTCCACATGGAAAGGTGATATTACAGGAAATACCCTGCTTTGTTCTACTCCAGATGAAATTGTGCAAGATGAAGCAAGAAAGCAAAGGCAACTAGGATGAATTTACATCAGTCACAGAGTACCAGGTACCTTAGCAGGTGGATCGGTCTTCCAACACAACGTGGTAAGAAGACTGGCTTGGAGAGCTGTCAGGCAGAGAAGGACCTGGGGGTGTTGGGTGACTGCAGACTGAATATGAGTCAGCAGTGTGCTCAGGCAGCCAAGAAGGCCAATAGCATCTTGGCTTGTATCAAAAACAGTGTGACCAGTAGGTCTAGGGAGGTGATTGTGCCCCTGTACTCGGCATTGGTGAGGCCACACCTCGAGTACTGTGTCCAGTTCTGGGCTCCTCACCACAAGAAGGACATGGAGGTCCTGGAGCGAGTCCAGAGAAGGGCAACCAGGCTGGGGAAGGGGCTGGAGGTCAAATCCTATGAGGAGCGGCTGAGGGAGCTGGGGCTGTTTAGCCTAGAGAAGAGGAGGCTGATGGGAGACCTTATCACCGCCTATAACTACCTGAAGGGAGGTTATAGAGAGATAGGTGATGGTCTCTTCAGCCAGGTGACAGGTGATAGGACAAGGGGACATGGCATGAAGCTGTGCCAGGACAGGTTTAGATTGGATGTTAGAAAAAAATTTTTCACTGAAAGAGTTGTCAGGGCCTGGAACAGGCTGCCCAGGGAAGTGGTTGAGTCACCTTCTCTGGATGTGTTCAATAAAAGGGTAGATGAAGTACTTAAGGATATGGTTTAGTTTAGTATGTGAATGGTTGGACTTGATGATCTTAAAGGTCTTTTCCAACCTTATTATTCTGTGATTCTGTGATTCTGTGGTAGATTGAGCTGATTCAAGGACTGACAACTGCATTTAACTTCTGACAGGCTTCACGCCCTCAGAAAGAAGAAGGGGGGTGGGGAAGGTAGCAAGGGCAGAAAGCTAAGCTAATATATTTATTCAGCTATATTTTTGTGCCTTTGGAATTTCAGCTGAATATGGATAAGAAAAGTTGTTAAAATAGAGATGTCTCACAGGCCAGAATCCAGAGTGTGAATATTTAGGAACACTGGGATCTGCGTCCAGGTTTCCAAGTCAGCCACATTCTTGATATTCTGTACTCAATTCCCAAATCTTTATGCATTTGGTGAGGCTAAATATGGTTTCCCCCTCTCAGAAACATCAGGTACCAGCTAAATCTAGGAAAATAACATTTTTTAAATCTTCACTGCTCAGACTGCTTGAGGAGGGTAAAGACAAGAGGAAAACAAGGTGAAAAAAGTCACTTCAGACCAAGGATGGGAGAGCTGTGGTGATAACGGGAAAATAAATCCAGAATAACACAAAACATGAAAAAAAAGATTTTTTCTAAAGAAAAAGGCTGAAATAGGTCCTATTTAAAAAAAAAAAAAAAAATTAAAAACCAAAACTGATTTCTTCCACAACTCATCAGATTGATCCACATTTACAAATTATTTCGAATGTTCCAGAAAATTTATTCTTTCAATTTACCATGTAAGTGTACGACCATCAGTTCTCATAATGACCATTTGCCACAATAATGTATTTAAGCTATTTATGCTTCACTAGTGCAGTAGTTTGAGTTGCATCTATAGCATTCTATCCATACTTTGCTTACATTATTTAATCTAGAATTGACTTAGGATTTGGAGCTTTTTCTGTTTTGTTTAGTTTGTGTTTGTTTGACTTGGTCTAATTATATTAACTCTTTTTCAACATTTACTCCAAAATAGTAAATTTATCTGTCACTGATGGCTACTGCTACAGCAGTGCACCTCACAACATTTATAACTGGCAGATTCTACAACATTTGCAAATACCCAATTTTAATTGAGACAAAAGTAAGTAATTTTATTTGCTATAGTGGGCCTTATTTTGCTTGTCCTACACTAGCACCACTTCCCTTAGCTGAATCACTCTTGGTTTATACATGCACACACCTGATTCATACCCCATGGTCCACAACAACCATTGTATGAAAGTGCTTATAGGACATATTTACAGTGAATTATTAAAATCTATTTCTTCTAGAAAGAGTGAGTGGATAGAGTACAGAAATGTCTGTTGTCAAGTACGGAACACCGGGGCCCTCTGTATTACTTCGTGAATGTTGCACACATGTCATTTTAGTGCATTGCATGGTTGGAATTCATCAAGAATTGTGGGAGGATGAAAGGAAACAACAGTAAAGAGAAAATGTCCTCAGGGAGCAGTAACATAGGGTTGTGGATAACAGTATGGAGACTCTTAAGTACCAGCAGTACTACCTTGTTGGCTCAATCCAAGGTCAATGCGATGCTTTGGAAGACCTGGCCTGGACAGCTGACAGGCAGTGTAGTCAAGATGAAAGTTGGTACACAGGGAAATTGAGAAAATTATGCAAGGGTCCTCTATTTAGGCAAGATTCATGTACACAACACTTATTTCTTTCTTGATCTTCTCTGTCTGTGTTTTTCTTGTAGATTTAGTAGCATTTTGTGGCAAAGAAGTTTCAGCAAGCCTCCACAGATATTGTCTGAGCATAGGGTTCCCAAGAGACAGTTCCCTGGGAGAACACAGCCACATTGGCCCTCCAAAACGAGCAAGAAACACAAAAACCAAGGCTGAAAAAGACAGGACTGGAAGGGTCAGGGATCTCACTTTGTTGGACCCGTCCTGATGACATCCCTTTGTGTCCAGCAGAGGCTTAGGGCACTTGCTACAGATGAGGAAGGAAAGCACTGTGTTTACAATATATTCAGGTGGCATTTCCCTTTGAATTTCTAATTTCAAGTCTGATCAAGAAAAGCAAGGTTGCAATTTCATAATATGTTGGAATCATGAAAGCTTCATTTCCCCACATCTGCTCTTTCCTGTCCCAGTACAATTCTCCACTTCTGCATTAAACCGGCCAGGCTGATTTAGTGCTGTGTAGTAAACCAAGCTGCTGAAATGATCCTACCTGTCCCTCCCTTCTTTCCTGCATTTTTGGGAGCTGTTATTGTATCATTTTTTTATCTTATTCAGTTTGACAACACAGATCCAAATAAATCTTGCCACCACAACAACTGGGCACAGACACCTTTGCCTCCAAACTGTCTTACTGTGGGATGACTGCAACCTGCGTAAAACATAGGGGAGCAGTTCAACCAGCACAAACATCACCTTGAGCACTCCCACTCAGAAAGAATCTGCTGAAGCATATATAAACAAACAGCAATGACAGCAGCAGTATCAAATAATGCAGTTTAAACCCAGAAGAGTCAATATTTTCTAGGGTGAGAGACTTTGTTTTTGCTTTCTAATCCAGTTCACTTCTGAACAGAAATTGGGAGTGGAGCATTTAATATCCAAAAAGTGCTTTTATAAGCTGGATGTTAGGGGTTCTGTTGCAACCTTAATAACAAAATTCAGAAATCATTTGGTGCCCATTAGATGCCTCAGGGAAACAAGCTGGGGACCCTTTCTATCACCCCTTCACTCCAACTCTCGTGGATCATCCTGCTGTTCATCACAGACAGTCCTGATATTATTAACCCCCCTCTCCTTTTACATATAGCTTAAAGCCCTATCAGCCCCACAATATAGTTACAGATCTTATCAGTGACAGGTAGTTTCCTACACATCGACGACAAACTGTCTTCTGAGAGAAGATAGATAAGAGATACTTTTCATATCTGATGGTACCATTTGCAACTTCCAACATTATTGTTGTTGATTTTGAACCAAATCAAGGTTTTCTGAAGGTTTTAAAAGGCATATGAGATTTATTGGTGTCTAGGCACTCTGCTAGGATGTGCTAGGTCAGTTTCAAGTCTGTTTCACATCTAACCAATGAGGTGATCTGACTTTGCAAGAGCGACACCTGCCCATGAAATAATCATGCAGATTTTCCTTATGAGCACTGTTTCATCTCATTGAGGGAATGAAACACTTGAGGGTCAGGGTGGGACCCCATGTTCTAACAATTGTAGTCACACAGGATAGCAAAACCTCAAGTCCTTGCTTCAAGGCAGCTATCAGAGAAGCTGAGACTGAACTGCGTTGGGCTTTCCCAGTGGAGCAGCTCTGTAGTAAGACGGTAATGAGTGATGTTCCAGACTCAGCGTGGAGATGTTTGTCTGATGCCTCTTCATCCTGAAGTGGGGGTGTTCCTGGTGGAGATAGGCACCCATTCCCAGGCAGCTTACTCACCCTGCTAGTCTCCCTCAATAGTCAGGGGTGAAAACAGGCCCTTCCGGAAGGAAATTCAAAGATTTGTATTAGTTTCCTTCTCTAAACCTTCCTTTGCAGTACATTCCTTCGCCACATATTACACATGCTTCTGCCCTAGTCAAAATGTGTGAATACCCCTGAGTATCCTGTGCCAGAATAACAAAGTCATCTTGTCAAGGCACACATGAAGGTGGCACAGGTTTAAATCCTAATATGAGGAGTTCTTCAATACTCTAAGTAGTTGTTAAGCAATTAGAGTCTCTCTCTATATATATATGTATATATTGATATTATAATGCAGAAAAGTCTTCACAAAAGTTACTATTTAGACACGGCCTATTGAAAAGCATGCCTGCCATTTTTCCAAGGGAAAAATAACAGAAAAATTTCTAACTTGTACTATGGTCTTTTATACCCATAACATTTCAACCAGTCTACTCTGTTTTACCATCCCTTTCCATCTCAGCTGAGCATTATATCCCCTTCAGGGTTATAGGAGCGAAATTCATCATTCTATCTCACCATTTGTTTACACCTTTCACTCTATCCCTCTTCCCATTTTTCTTTTCCTTTACTTTCACCCATCCTCAACCATTTACTGTTTGTTTGTTTGTTTTTCCCCTCCAGCATTCACTTTAAGTCTCAGGGGCAGACTGTGATCTTGCTTAGAGAAACATTCCCATTGTCATTGGCAGTAGCTGTTGTGACTGCTCATTAGTGGTAGCCCTTCACAATCTGGTCTGTGTGATTTAGCTTTGTTTCCTTTGAAAGAAAAGATAGTGAATTTCTCTCTACAGCCTACATCAGTCCTCATCTTATTATTTCTCCCCATTTTAAAATATATATATACACACACATGTATCCCCTGAGTGCTTATTTTCTCCCATTCCCTGTTAAATAAAATCTTCAACATTCACATAACAGTGAGGTTCAGACGAATAAATACAGAGGTTTACATCTGAAATAGCCATACTAGGTACCTTTTGTGCTCATTCTAGAGAAAGAAGCTCTTGCAGGGCACAATTCATCAATGTAAACTTTTTAAATGGGTCAGATGAATCTTGTTTTTAACACCACCAGTTATATAGAGAATCTCTTATGAATAAACTGCCTCTATCATTAACATTTTGGGCTTATATTTATTCCTTTAAAACTTTCTAATTAGTAAGTAAATAAAAAGTCCCTAGCTACAGGTAAATCACAGAATCACAGAATCACAGAATCGTAGGGGTTGGAAGGGACCTCGAGAGATCATCGGGTCCAACCCCCCTGCCAAAGCAGGCTCCCTAGCTCATATTGCTCAGATAGGCGTCCAGGCGGGTCTTGAATATCTCCAGTGAAGGAGACTCCACCACCCCCCTGGGCAGCCTATTCCAGTGCTCAGTCACCCTCACTGTGAAAAAGTTCTTCCGCATGTTGGTGCGGAACTTCCTATGCTCCAACTTGCAGCCATTGCCCCTTGTCCTATCCCCACAGACCACTGAAAAGGGGCTGGCTGATTCCCCCTGCATCCCCTGCTTCAGATATTTATAAACTTTGATTAGGTCCCCCCTTAGTCTTCTCTTCTCAAGGCTGAACAGTCCCAGCTTACTCAGCCTTTCCTCATAGGGGAGATGCTCTAGGCCCTTAATCATCTTCGTAGCCCTTCTTTGGACTCTTTCCATGAGATCCCTGTCCTTTTTATACCAAGGAGCCCAGAACTGGACACAATAATAATAATCTATTTTACAACAGATGCCCATATTTTTGTACAGGAACTTTGTATTGTCTGTAGCCCTCACACCTTTTACAGGGAGTCACAATGGAAAGATGTACAGTAACAAAACCAGTCAGGATGAAAGCACCCTTGTGAACTATTCAGTGGTGAAGAGCAGAGCAGTTAAAACAAGTAGACATAGCACACATGTGGCAATGGTAACTCAGCGATATGTCCAGGGACGCCTTTTGCATAGAGCTACCAGCTCAAACCACAGTGATCTGCTGTTGTATAAGCAGAATTAAAAATAAAAAGAAAAGCAGTGGCTGCATTTGTATGAGCAACATTCTTTTGTGTCTCTTGAAATTCTAAATAATGACTTTTTAATGATGACTCAAGAACTAAAATCTCCAGCTAACATCCAAATATTTTTGTTCACAAGAATTCTTGGGTGTTTCATGTGAGTTGCAGTACAGAAGCTTCATGTTCCTACTCAGACTCCATGTCTGATGACTCATAATCTTTCCTACAAGTAATATCTAGAAATGTGGAGGAGCCTTCCTGCTTCTGCTGTGCTATGGAAGCTGAAGCCCCAACAGTGAATCCAGTGAGAGAACAAGGACATGATGTAACTGAAGAGTAGCTATGGTGAGTCACCACTTAAGCGTATCCAACTGTAGTACTTCATCATAAGAATGTCCTTTTTTCACTTGAAAAAATATTGACTTTTCAAAAGACACTTCTTTACAGATTACACATGAAAGGCCCTATTTCTCCTTTAAAATTCATCCTGGTTGATTACTGCAGATGCATCAAATTAAGTAACTCACCTACAAGATTATCTTCTATTAGCACTTTAGAAGAGCCTGCCCGTATCTTAAAGGGCAAGGTTAAGCCTTAAAATTTTATATAAGGTTGGCTTAAAACCAAGTTCTGTCATCATGTATTTGCCTACTGAGCATCAGAAAGTTTTTACTGGCTCTTGCAACTATGTTCATTTTTGCTTTGGTACCTCAGTGTGTACAGAAGCTGGGAGAGCTGTCACAAGGTAGAAAATGTACTGGTATTACAAGAAGAACATTCAGTACAAGGAATATACTAAACACAATTGCCTTTTTCTCCCCAGGCCATCAACAAAACATATCCTCACAGAACTTCCATTAAAGAGCTGGTAACACTGCTGAAATATTAAAGCTCCCTATGTGGTCCTCAATCCACAGTTCAAATGGAAAACTAACAATAAAACCTAATGTGTCTAGTACAAGACCAGCTGAAATATGTCAAAACATGTTTCTTACAATGATTTTTTGACAAAAGCACCTTATTTTACTGAAACATCTCTACAAAATTCACAAACATGTTTTGCCAAGTGACTGGAAGACTGGTAGTATTATCTAATATTGCCCGACAAGTGACAAGCATGATGGATGGCATTGCTGGACTGGCCTTAGAGGCCAGTGTCTGCTCTGTGGAAAACTGGAGGCCAGAATCAAAATTCACTGGACATGATAGGAAGCTGTTTATCGACTTTGAATGAATACTTTATCTAGGACAGAAAGTTAACTTTTCATAGCCTGAGAGTCATATCCATAATTAAAGAATATTTAGAAATAACCCAAATAAAAATCTGAATATTTGGAAAAGGTTCTAGTTTGTTGAAAGAGATTTAATAAGGCAAATGGTATGAACTTTGCATCCCTCCTCTGTTCCAACGGTTAAGGCTGAACATGAAACACATCTTCAAAAAGGTTTTTGTAGTTCACAAGAAAGATTCCTTTAAATGAAGGAACAACAACAGGAAGAAAACAGTATTGGGAACACTTTCAGAAGTAAGTCTCCTAAAGGAAGGCTTGCAAGGAAAAGCCGAACTTTAACTGAGCCATTATGTATAATTAGAACAGAAACTATTATTCTGAAGCCTCGCAGATGCTAACTTCATCTCTTGCTGTGTTTTCATTTTTTCTGTTCAATTGACTAATCAAAAGCTGGTTTTACAGCTGACAGAAATAGTTTTACCATGAAAGCTGGATGTGGTCCTTAGTGCTTGATGTATCATGAATTGTCAGCAGCTCAAGGGAACATGGGCAAAGGGCTTTGTCTCTTCTGTGACCTCAGATTTTCTCAGTTTCAAAATGCAAGTCCATGCTCTGTTAAATATTCTTCCCCCATGGAGAGAGATGAGGGGAGGTGAATGAATGACTAACCTACATACAATTCAGGTACGTAAGGGAATCTTTTTGTTTTCCAATTCAGTGGAAGCGAGTCCAGAGGAGGGACACAAAGATGATCAGAGGGCTGGAGCACCTCTCCTATGAGGACAGGCTAGCAGTACTGAGGCTGTTCAGCCTACAGAAGAGAAGGATCCAGGGAGACTTTAGAGCACCCTTCTGGTACCTGAAGGGTGTTTACAGGAAAGCTGGAGAGGGACTTTTTACAAGGGCAAGTAGTGACAGGACACAGGGTAATAGCTTTAAACTAAGAGGGTAGATTTAGATTAGACATTAGGAAGAAATTCTTCCCTGTGAAGGTGGCGAGGCCCTGACACAGGCTGCCCAGAGAAGCTGTGGCTGCCCCCTCCCTGGCAGTGTTCAAGGCCAGGTTGGATGGAGCTTTGAGCACCCTAGTCTAGTGGAGGGTGTCTCTGCCTGTGGCAGCGGGTTGGAACTAGATGGGCTTTGAGGTCCCTTCCAACCCAAACGAGTCTGTGGTTCTGTGATGCTATTATTTTATCTTAAATTGTTCAAGATCCCGTTAAGAATTCTCTGCTGCTTCTACCTTCACATGAATGTACATTAAAAGACTTTTACTCTGCACTTTGGCTAAACAAACAGGCTGTCTATTCTGAGAAATCTAGTTGAAAAGATTTTGATGATGTTTTGTTTGTTTTGAATTCTGGAGGGCTAGTTAAGGACTTGGACTTTGTTACACTGGAGACATGCACCACCATGAGCTTCTCTGTCTCCAAAACAGGTTGTTTTCATAAATATAATTCTATATAAAAAGGTTTGCATCCTCTCCTGAATTAAATTAGCTTGATAACTAGGTTTAGGTTCTTGTGTTTTGTCAGTGAATAAGCACCAAAGTCCTGGGGACTGCACAGTTTTCTATATAATTGCTTTACTGTCTTAAGGAAGGCATCAGAATTTTCCCTCCTAGGATTTTAATGTTGGTGACAAATAGGTGTGGAAAACAAACAGAAGGCATACACTTATGTTAAAGGCAGCAAAACACAAGTAACTGCAATATGAACTTGTACAGATTAGGCTAGTAATGCTTTACAGTCCCTCAGACCAAGCCTTGGCATTGCCAATTGCCTGCTATCATTTATGCTTTCACTTCTTGCTAAGATTGCCCAAGAAGTATGAAGCTTTCCCTAGGAATGGGAATAGGATAGTGAAGTCATTTCATGCACGTTCATAACTCTGCTCAAGATTAAAGATCCTATCCATTTGCATCACTAAAAAAACTGAGGTCTTCAGCACTGCAATTCATGCAAGAGTCATTTTTATTCTCTTGCTGATGGGAAGGCACATTATGACACAGTCTGAAGTTGCATTCATCACTCTGCATTCACGGCACGATGTCATGCCAATCCTCCTCTCCAGCAGCAAGAATATAAATGATAAGGCTAGGAGTGAATCAGTCAAATCCCTTACTCAGAAGTACTGACAACCAAAACCCTCTCTGTTGCAGCAGGCTTACCTATGTTGTGAGTGACCTACCAGTGACCCTCTTTTGAACTCAGGTCCAACACAAGAAGTCCAAGGAGACAACTGATACCTTGTGTTTCGAAAGAAAACGGCTACAGGGAGAAACCAAGGCAAATAGCCTAGGGAGTATTGTGGTAACCTTTAAAGCAGTTCCAATCTACTCCTCTCCATGAATATTTGCTCACACTTTTTTCTAATAAATATGCCTTCCCACACTTGTCATCATGCCATGCAGGATCTCACAGCTCTTTTTTTGAACATATGGTCTTTTTGCTACCTACTCTTTCTCTAGAACTAGATTTGGAAATGATGCATAAATACAACCTGTTTTTCTCAGCTAGAAAAGTCACCCTGCTCAATACTCTTCTTTATTAACACCTTTTCACTCGTTGGTGCAGTTAGATGCATGAGAGGAGATTTAACATTTTAATTTCATATCGGCAAGTGAGATGTTGGGTTGTTGGGGTTTTTTATAATTTCCTCACCAAATGCCAAGATGCCATGATGCTCTTAATGCTAGTATGTTAAGAATTCAGCTGTAGATCTCAAAACTCCATCTGCGTACCACCTCTATTTAAATACTTCCTTAACATTTTAGAAATTAACACAGTTAAAAATTAAAATAAGATGGACAGAAAAAAACAGAACTTTATTGCCACATTGTAAGGTTATGCAATATATTCAGAGTGGCTTAAAAATAAAGCTACAGTAAAACACAAAAGAGAGTGGTGAGGAGTCTTTGTAGCATCTGAATTTATATATTTTAATTATACCAGGTCTTTACTAATGACTGTGATAGGTAACAATACAGTGTATTTTAAAATAGGTAATTTAGTTGATGAAATGCAGCTGAACAGCTCATTTATTTTGCTTTCAAGAAAATACTGTGTAGAACCTGGCTTAAAAATGTGTCCATCAAGAAAACCAGTTGGGCATCATTAAAGATGCCCAACATTCAACACAGGGAGGTCACTTCTTCCACAAATTAGCGCTGTTATCCTCTCATACACACTACTTCCTTCATGGTGAAATATTGTATCACCAAATACCAGTTTGTGAATCTGACCTGTGGTTTAAAGTCTGTGATCTGTTAGAGCTCTTTGGTAGAGTATCACCTTTGCTTAATCTTAGGGGTCAACTGTAGAAGCCTATTCCTGCTCAGCAACTGAGGTCTACTCATTTCAGTTTGACTGCCTCCTCTGAGCATTTTCAAGAAATAGTGTTTTTAAAACTGGTCTTGCAAACACAAGAACTTTCTCTGACTCTGCTCATGCCCCCATACAAGCACAAGCCAGCAGCCTCATTGCTGCATTTCTGTGAGAGGCCTGGGGATAATAAATCACATCCTTTATTTCCTCTCCAGCTACAATGTTTAGGGTTCCCTAATCCAAAACCACACCAAAATGAGCTCGCTCAGGCTAGTGCTTACAATATCATTGCATTTCTCTGGAAATGTTCTGGCCAGGTCTCAGTTACAAATAGGTTAGTATTTTTTATATAATTTATGAAGATGTGGAACTGTTGGAGAGGGTTCAGAGGAGGGCCATGAAGATGATTAGAGGGCTGGAGCACCTGCCCTACGAAGAGAGGCTGAGGGAGCTGGGCTTGTTCAGCCTGGAGAATAGAAGGCTGTGGGGGACCTTATTGCAGCCTTCCAGTACCTGAAGGGAGCATACAAACAGGAGGGGATTCAACTTTTTAAAAGGGTAGATAATGGCAGGACAAGGGGGAATGGATTAAAGCTAAAGGAGGGAAGGTTTAGATTAGATATTAGGGGGAAGTTCTTTACAGAGAGAGTGGTGAGGTGCAGGAACAGGCTGCCCAGAGAGGTGGTGGATGCCCCATCCTTGGGGTTGTTCAAGTTCAGGATAGATAGAGCCCTGGGCAACCTTCTCTAGATCCAGGCCTGGACGGTGGTGGCAGAGGGATTGGAACTCTACGATCCTTGGGGTCCCTTCCAACCCAGACGATTCTACGATTCTATGAAAGCTGTTAAAAAATTTTCATAACTACCCCACTGTAAAGCTAAAGGCAGAGGAGCTTTTGAGCATTTGTGTATTGTCAAGCACATCTCCATTTAAATACAAAGGCCATGACATGTGTTGGCTCTCCTTTATCCATGTCTTTATGTTACTGTGCAGAACTTACTTACCTGAACTTTCTGTACTACAATTTAAACCTTTCTGTGTCAGTTTTGTTTGGTTTGGGTTTTTTCCCTCAGAGTTGCCTTCATCACAACCCTTAGGGTCAGCGTCAGTGCTTGAGCCTCTACTATCTTTCATCAGAGTTATGACCCCAGCACAGAAATTGCCATCAGTTTAGGGAACTGATGTTTCAGACATGTGCAGATTTGGTAAATAGATGATAAGAGGCACTACCAAACGCTGTTACCATCAGACTGGCACATTTCTTCAATAGTAGAAGCTTCCACTGTACTAAAAGTAAAACATGCTAACAGGTCGTTTATTTTTCATAGGGATTATAAATTTCTCTTACACTTTCACCTCATGGGTTTCCCAGAGGTTTTATTCTCTTAGCAAGTATGATATATATTTCCAATAGTCAATACTTCTGGAAAGAATATTGCCTGATATACGTAACTGGTCTAAAAACTCGCAGACAACAGCATATTCTTTACAGGCATTAATGTGCCCTTGTCTTGTACTTGTGATTTCCACTACTTGTCCCTCAAGAGCCAATCTAAGTCTAGGGCTAGAAAACAGAGGGACAAACACCTTTTACAAGTCAGTCAGTTCTGAAGATCTGAATAAATAACCAGTGCATGCCTAAAACAAAATCAACTGTACTTCACATTTATATGCATGAGCTTGAAAATATCTTTGTAATCATAACTTTAAGACTCCTAAGAATTGCATCAAGGACATTTTGACAAGTTATTTTCCAGACCTGCTAACAATTATTTCCAGCTTCCCTTGCTGTACTTTGTGAGAAAATAAAGAATGTTTTTAAAAATTTACTAGGGGAAAATATACAACTTAAAGTAGCAAATGCTTCTGGCATCATTAACAAAATCTCACACCAAATACAGAATGGGCATCTAGCTACCTGTGCTAATGAGCTGGAGAGAGTATTTTTCCTCAGTGTACTGCATTTGCAGGATGCTGAAGGGTCATGTAGAGTTCACATGATCTACATAAGGTGTAGGAAATTAATACACTTTTGGAAAACTACAAACAATTTTATAATAACTGATACTGAGCTGTCAGCATTCAGATGCCCTTTTCCTCCTTCTTCCATTATTTTTTTTTAAGGGAGCGGGGAAAGTAAAAGGTGTGTTCGCTAGACTTAATTTTATAGCCTCACAGAATGCCATTGTATTGTAAACATGTATAAATGAATAAAGATGACATTATTCAATACTAAAATAAAATAGAGGAGGAACTGCTATAGCAATGTTCAGCTCCAGTGTACTGAGAAAAATAAGAGCCCATTTCTTGCAAATAACCTAGCCAAAGCAGTGTGTGGAACAAATACAGATACAACAGTAGCACTGAAAAGAGGGTAGCGGTAATATACCAAATTATTTCTCCTGTGAGCTTGGTTAAATGTCATTAGCAGACCAACTGCCTTATTCATCAATGAGTTACCTCCAGGTTTCTTTTCTGCTGTAGCACCTGAAGCTGAAGTTGGCAGTTCCTTTTCAGGGAACCAACTGTCCACCCTTGTTGTGAGAATAAATCAAAAAAACATTGACTTTGTTTTTTGGGTAAGTACTCACAATTAGGCTTTTTAAGAAACTGATTTTTAAATCTATATGTTTTGTTTTCATTATGGTAAGAAAAGTTAGGAAAGAGATTAAGAATCCTAAACCATCACCAAATTATCCCTTTTTTAATACCTACTACTTGGTACTATGTATCTTACCTGCCTGTGCTGAGCCTGTGCCTTGTGCATCAGGGGAGCTACAGAGTCCACACGTTCTGCTTGCAGTCTGTGCAAACCATATACCTACCACCTCACAGCCCAGAGGTCCTTATCTGATTTAAACAGGGGAGCCTGGAACAATTTCCTGAAAGACTTTGTTGTGATTCTCATTTGAGACCCTGTCACACCCACCTACCCGCTCCTGCTCGGAAGAGTCTCTGGAACTGTTGAGTTACAAAAGCCCACTCCAAATTAAAAGCTTTCTCTTGTGTTCTCCAAATCAGAGTAAGTTTTAAATGACTGTTCACAAAAAGCAGTTGGGATAACCATTACACTGCAAGAAACTCCTGATGATGGAAGTCTTAGTTCCCCAGCATGCTCACCTGTTGCAGCTACCAATGTTGCAGTACTGACCCCAAACACACACCACTTCCCATGGATAAGCAGTGCCATGCAGACTTGGTGTCTGATCAGCAGAGGGGTAGGAGTGCTCACAGAGCTGGCTGCAGCCTTTTAAATTCAAACCAAAATCTGGTGTTTCTGACTGACTCACAGCAAGAAACAGGAGTCTTTGCTCAAATGCCATGCAAGCAGAAAATAAAATGACGGGCCAGCGAGGTAAGCCAAAACAAGACTTCTCTGTGTACATGCAATGCAACACATCAGGTCACCAGAGGATATGAAATGGCAGAGAGGGCCACCAGTAAGACAAATAGATTACTTCCTTTCTTTCTGTTTTCAGTTGTGGTCCCCAACCTTCCACACCAGTGTGCTCCAAGGTGAATCCAAATATACTGCTGGGAATACTTTCCTCCAGAGGGACACTGTGGGTAAGTCAGTGCTAGGACTGCCTCCCTGCATACCAATTCCAGTATAGTTCCTGGAGTCCATGAGCCACTGAGCACTGCTTTGGTGGGTTGTGAGACAGGTGTCTCATTATTTCATATACCACATACTGGAAAAAAACACACAAAATATTAAAATTATAGAAATTGAGCCCCTGGGAGCTTTGTGATCAGACTTTGAGCAGGCAGAAATTAATATCACAGAACGGTTTGGGTGGGAAGGGACCTTTAAAGATAATCTAATTCCAACCCCCAAGGTTGCAAGGATTTTCAATGATCCATGTACTACACACACAGAGATTTCTACAGAAATTATGAAAATAGGGATTATAATTCCCAATCTATTCAGCTTTCACTGCACCCCCTAGCCTCCTCATGACCCTTCTGTGCCTCAGGACATTATGGGTACTGGGATGGGGGTCGCCAGCTGCAACCACCTCATGCTCTTCATTTACTACCCCTGTTTCTGCTTTGTTTTTAGATTGCACTTGGCTGATTTGGGACTCCTGCAATCACCTCACTTTCTGAAGTGGCAGTGCAATACAGGTTTCCCTTTGGCACTTCTACCTTGATGTGCAGACTCTGTATGTTCCATTATGTCCAAGTGCAGACTGAATTAGACCAGTGTGAAACACTTCCAAAACATCTTTTCTGCAGTGCTGATGACACCAACACAACACCTCATTGAAAATGTTAGCTTGAAACACTATGTGCTGAGACAACCACTGTATGGCCTAACCCAACACAAATCTCTCACACCCAGAGAGTAGAAACAAAACTCCTCCTAGCCTGCCACTTCCCTCCTACATCTGCAATTAGTTGTCATCTTCTCTGCTTACCTTTGAGTGTTGCTGTCAACTTCAGAGTGTTTGCTGCAACACAGGCCCATTGTTCCCAGTAAAATTTGTTTTCTCAATTTAAAAGCAAGATAATTCTCTTTTTATTATTTTATTGTACTTTCTCATAACTATCTGAACAGTCTGCAACTGATAAAACATTTGTCAGATGGAAATTAATTCTCTTTCTTTTAATCTTGCTTCTCTTCTTTGATGGATTTTGTTTGCAAGAAAAAAAAGCAATGATGTAGAAAAACCACCACTGGTGAAGGCACACAGAACTATTTATTCTCTCGCTCTGCCTGGATTTTTGTGCTGCAAGATTCTATCAACATAATACCATATTCCACTTTTTGTTATGTAATGAATGGCTTCATTTGCAACAACCCCCTACTTGCATTCCACTCTGAACCCCGGTTTTATTATCCAAGTGTGAGATAGGCATAGTAACGGGTAAATTATTCTGAATCAGAACGAAATCGTTTTCTTCCCACTCAGATGTGTGGATGTGAAAATGGACATAAAGATTTTCACAGACTGCAAGAATATTTGTTGAGCCATTTTGAACTGCTGAATAGTTGCACTTATCTAAAATGGCACAGAAAAACTCTCTCCCTCCTCCATGGGGTTTAATAGGGATGCCATGCTCAGAGTGTGTAAAGAAGTGCTTGTTAAAATGGTGCAATGCTCTCATCACAGGCTGCCAGTGCTCCGTGCAGTCCCACAGAAAACACAGAAGACATTGAATGCTGAGGAATGAAGACCCTGGAGCAAACACAAGACTGAGAGAAAGGAGTACTGCTGATAGCTGCCACACTGCTTCTAGGCAGAGGGCAGCTGGACAGCAGCATCCCAGCAAAGCATTGCCATGCATGAAGCATGGGAGCTACTGAGAACTACTGAGAAAGGGACTGGCTTCTCACCCAGGCATACTGTCCTGTGCCAGCTTCAGCACCAACACCCAGCTTTCCTGATGAAAGGTGAATTGTGCCAAAACGCCATGGAAACTGCTCTGTGTTACTCAGAACGACATTGCTCCCAAACCAAACTGACATTGCTCCCTCATCTCTGCATGCAAGCACCGGGGCTGCCAGGAGGAGCCAGAGAGCCCTGGGCCATTGGCTATCATTGAAGACACTAGAATGTTCAGCTGTAAAGTACCCAAGGCAATAGGTCTCACATCAGCATAATACAAAGCGAGTTTCCTAATTACGGTGGCACTTCTAATGTTAACCATTTTTTTTTCTTAAAACAATCCATTTGAACACTTTAGCATTTGGCTTTGTACCAAGAAAAAAGCCAGATTTTAAAACTCTAAAACATGTGGCAAAATAGAAATTCTGCAAAATGCAGTATTTAACGTATGGGAATATCAGATGATTTTTAATCCAATTATGTAATTTTGCATTCTTTTTTATCATTGTACTGAAATATTCAATTTCATTTAACATCATCACACAACTTTGGTTTATACTGCTAACAAATTTTCCTTTAGTTTTCTTCAGTCAGTGTATCACTGCACAGTTTAGGCAGGTTTGCATTATGGAAGAATGGGAGAAATCATCATGGCCATTAACCCTAATGGAAATAGGCTTTTAAACTGAATAGCAGAAAATATCTTTGGTCCATTCAAAACTCAGGATATTCATTCTCAGGAATATCAACAACTGAATAGTTTTGGGGGTTTCAGTTTTGGGGTTTCTTTCATGGAAGAAAAAAGTCTTTCAGGGTAATCAGTTTTTCACTAGAGAAATCTTCAATTTTATATGAAAGGCATTTTGCCCTCTGTTAAGCACTGCATCAAGAATTCCTGCTCAGCTCTAATTTCAGCGTGAGCTGTGACTGTTCATGCCCAGATTGAAAGCGTCCCTGTGCCAGCACCCCGCCCTGCGGTGACAGTGGCACGGGGAGGAGCGTGAACGCCTATCCAGCCGCCTTCCGCAGTCTGGGAGGAGTGGGAATCTCCCAAACATTCCTGAGATCCTGGCAGCCCATCCACCCCTGGCACTGTCGATCCCATAGCATCTTTCACTTCATCTTTGAGAATAATGAAAAGATTTATCTCCAGCTCATCAGATCCTCCTATTGCTTCAGCAAAATTTCTGGCAGCTCCCAAAGCAGCAAACTATTCACTATAAAAAAACACTGTCTGTCTTAGGATCACACAAGCGCACGAGGACTTTTCATTTTGTCAGTCCTTTTGCAGGTTAGCTTGTGGATACGTGTCCTTCAGATAGATTTATTTCCAACAGATTGCTTTACTGACTGAGAAATTCAGTAAAATGACATGAGAAACCAAGTAGATTTTTGACAAAGAGAAATCTGATTCTCATTGACCTTACAAGGCATTTGGCTTCCCACTAGGCACCAACTTTTAAATCTACAGTCCTATATCTCAATTATGTGCATGGGGGAACAGTTCCTGCTTCAGGTCGCAGGTGACAAAGATGGTATTATGATTTCTGGAATCATCATCATTTTGATGCCAAAACTTGTAGTTTACTGTAGTAGTATTACTGTAATAGTACATGTGGTAATAAGGCCCGTGGCACTTCAAACATAGCTCATCAGAAAACTATTGACTAATTACCTCTCAAAACAAACATTTAAGGTAGGTGGAAGCAAACGGTCCTTTCACCCTCTGAAACTCTATATCTTTTGTATATATATATATATATGGTTTCAAAGCAACTGAGGACTTTCAATTTTTCTTACACTCACAGACACAAAGAGATATAAATCCATTTTGCACAAAATGGCATTAAACGTATGTGGAAGTTTATGGTCTGTCTATTCTTCTGGAGCATTTGCAGTTTGTATAAGCAATTGAATGTTAAAACCCAAAGGAGTACCAGACTGCAAGACTTATTTCTCTGGTCAGAAGTTCTGTTTTGGAGGGTAAATGCTTTTTTTTTTTCCTAATAAAAGTTCTGCTTTGGCTTCTTTTTCTGGTAAAAGCTTTGGCAAACAAAAAATAGTTCACACCTATGAATCCTTTCAGTATGTAAGATCAGCATTTCTAGATAAACTATATTTTTAATAAAAAGTTAATAACTGGTTTTAACTACAAAATCTACTTAGAAGTTAGAGATAATGCAGGGCAGAAAAAACCCTACTTCTTTGTCCCTGAGTCAATGGAAAAGCCAGAAATAGAAAAAGGGAACCTTTAGCACGACCCAGCCTATGACTGGCATTTCAAATACCAGATAGAAGAGTGGTTGGAATGATTGGCATCACAAGCCAGGCCTCATGGGCAGTTCCCACACAATGGCATCCCAGACAGAACAGGAAATATCTGTGTTATCTAAGATCTTGCCGCATGGCAACAGTCTGCAAGTGTTGACTTGTTACCAGCACCCACCATACACCAGAGTGACATGGCCAACATGAAGCTTAAAACAGAATGTGCTTAGTTACTACCTGAAATCTATAGGTAATTAACATCGTTAATAAAATATTCATTTGGAGCAGTAAAAGTCCAAGATCACTTTTAATCTATAGATTACTTTAGACTGTAGATTTTGACAATTTTCACATAATGTTCTCAAATACTGAGCAAGGCTCAGATATTAATCACAGTAGCTCTTTAAATCATGAGAAAACAAACAATAAAGATGACAAATATTTCAAGGTGGCTAAATTACCAGATATTTTGTCATCACCAAGCTGCAGACTGTGACTCATGCTATAAAGACTTTTTTTTAAGCCTGTATAAATATGCCATTTTTTTTTCTTTAAATGCCAAGGGCTAGATTTTGATCTGGTGTAAAACTGGTGTAGCAAGATCAGATTTAGCTATCCCAGATGGTGTAGCAGAGGTTAGTCCCACGTACAGTTATTCACTATGTGGAGAATAGGAACTTCTGAGTTGACTCAGAGCTATAAAGTTCTACACAGATGTGAGAACATGAGCTGGAAAGAAGTAGTATTAAGCTCTAGTGATAGGACAAGGGAAAATGACTTTAAACTGAAGAAGGGAAGATTTAGATTAGGCATTAGGAAGAAATCCCTTACTCTGAGGGTGGTGAGGCAGCACAGGCTGCCCAGAGAAGCTGTGACTGCCCCCTCCCTGGCAGTCTTCAAGGCCAGGCTGGATGGGGCTTTGGGCAACTTTGTCTAGTGAAAGGTCTCCCTGCCCACGGCAGGGTATTGGAACTAGATGGGCTTTGAGGTCCCTTCCAACCTATGATAAAAAGTGTTTCAATCTTTATTCCTGGGTCTCCAAATTCCTTAATCTCTTAGAAAGAGGAAAAATTTCAAGTCTTAAACACCTGTTTTATATGTATTTATTTGTCTTTCTAACCTGTACATACACCCATGCATTCTCTGGAATCTAAAAAATCTGATTCACTGAAAGTTTATGTATAATAATAGCACTACTGCAGCTCTGCCAACGCATTTCCTACATGTATTTCATCTCTCTGCCTTATGAATAAAAGAAAAAATATCTCCAGGAAAGCCAAACTTTCCAGAAGCATGGACTATACCATCTCCTGTTTCATACATCATGTTGCACCAAGGAAAGTCAATTGTCTACGCAAGTACTGACTGCAAGGTCTGACCTTTATTACAAAGGTAGAAAAAATCTTCCATTAGATTTTCTGATCCTTGATTTTCAGCATCAGCAGATAGGAAAAAAATTCCTTCTACTCACACAGAAGACAAATTTACTCTGAAATTAATAAACTCATCTGCAATGCAGTCTTTCAGATTAATTTAGCGTTATATATCTGCATTTAAAACCAGTTATTACAGACTTTGAAGCTTGCAGCTATTCTTTGAGGGGGCTGCTGGCACTCTGGTACCTAGGTGAATGAAGGGATGTTGAAGAGGTGTTTATAACTCAATTCAGAGATTCTCTTTTATGGTTCCATACAGACAAAGGCAAGTACAAGGACAGAAAATCAAGGAGTTTATTAAAATGATATTCAAAACACACCTTTGCTTCCCTATATATTTCTGTAAGTCCTGAAGGATGAGAAAGAAGGCAGTAGAACAGGCATTTCTTCTTTCCCTGTCCTACTGTGTGTGGTGTTTAGCTGAAGGATATCTGCAGAGACCAGGGTGGAAAGCAAGACCAGTCCTAAATCTGAGGGGAGCCAGTAGAACAAAGCTGCTCCAGACTTCACCATCATTAATCCAGGCACCAAAGCCACCCTGGCAGGATTCTCTCCTAGGGCGCTGCTTGGCATCACTGAGAAGCCATCAAAACTGGGGGGGGGAGTACAGGGTAGAGGAGTGCCTACACAAGTCCCTACAGAAAGGGGTTCAAAGCACAGCACAGCCAACACAACTGGGATGGCCCTGTGTTACAAAATTGTTTGGGACTTGGCCTGGTAAAACAGTGCAAAAACTGTGGCCCACTTACCTAGACTACTTAATCCAAAATGAATTTGATCATGGGAGGAGAAGAGACTTTAGGTCCAAATAGCTTAGCTTCCTACAGGCACTTAACAGCTCTGCAAAACTAATGAATAGTCTAAAACAGGGCTTTCTCCAGTGGGAATTGTTCCTTTTGTCTTAAAATATATAAATATTTATTGGACTAGAGGCTCAAACTCTAGTTTTTTAATTTTCTTTATGAATCTCCTAGCCAGTGGGCTCCACTGTGCTTCCCTCTCCCCAGTGAATCTTTAATTATTCTGAAGAAAATAGAAGAGCTTCATTACCTTTCTATTCTTATTATTAAAATAAATTCATTAACAGGAAGAAAAGGAAAGGGATTCATTTATCCTCAAAGGGAAAATGTGAAATGAATTGAATGTAAAACATAACAGATATTAATTTTAAACATGAACATTTATACCAACTGTAAGCTGAAGTGTTTCTATTGATTTCAACAGAGTACACCTGAGTTCAGACTTTAAGGAATGTGATCAGAATTAGTACTTAATGTGACAGGACCAGAGTTTGGACTTAACCCTGAAGTTAAGTGAGAGTTTCTTACCTTACATACAGTGGAAGTCCATCTCAACCAGCATTTTACAACTTCTTTAAGGGTTTTCTTTGTGTTTCTGTCTTAACAGTGACATGAAGTATAGCACAACACATCACAGGCTGAGCAAAACAAGAACAGTGTATGTTTTACATTATAAAAATAATACTAATACATCTTGAGGAGAAAAATAGCCATACTCTTGTGAAGGACTGTAACTTTATTCTGTCTTTGCCCTTCTAGCACTCAGACATACTGTTACATATCCACCATTGCAAACCTGTGGACGATCCATTAAAAAACTCCAAAATTAAATGTGTTCCTACAGTTCCTATTTAAAACTGACTACTAAGTGGTTTACAGTCTACTTGTGCCTTTGTGTGTTCGAGGAGAAGCCCAAAGCAGGGATGCCTGTGACTGTCTCTAATCTCATGAAGATGAACATATAAAGGTATTTTACAAAAGAGTGGCTCATTTTTTCCATTTTACAAAATACCCCAAGTATTCCCATGTTGCTAACATTGTCTTGTTGATGAATTATTAAAATTAATAATAAATAATTGTCACGATAAGAAAGAATGTCCTTGTTTTGTACTACATTTTTCACTTTAAGCCTCCTATATGTTCACACAAATGTCTGCTACAATTTCTCCTATCAATCAAGACCACGGAAGCTGTGACCCTCCTGCGTTCTACAGGGCTGTCTCAGCTCTTGTAACCTCAAATTTAAAATTACTTGGATCTGATTTGACTTTTAAAGATTACAGCAATCTTTCTGTTTTCACCTGATGAGCCATTATTTTCACCAGTGAGAATTTTTGAAAACAACACAGTTGAATGAATTTGAAAAGTATAACGTTGAGTGAAAGGGAGAATGTAGGAATATATGAGGCTGATGAATCAGCCTTAATATTTGCTTGTAGTATTTACATTGCACAAGGCTGGATTCACCTGCTTTAAACTTCCTGAATTCAGACAGCACAATTAGGTGCAGAATCTGCTATACCTCCACAGAAGCAAAAAGAAATGCTCAGTGACAGTGTTTATGGTCCACTGTACATTATGGGAAGCCAGCAGGAAAACTCCTGTTACTGAAACACTTGTGTTATGGACACACAAAAAGTTACTGAAAACGAAGGGAAGATCCAATGCTCACGCTTGTGATGAGGTTTTTAATATAATTCTAAAAAACATCACATGTAAACAGAAAGTATGGAAGACAAAAATCAGATTAACAAAATAAAGAAAAAACAAAGTCATGCAGGTATCTTCTGCAGACTTTAAATTCAGTAGAGTAAAATATTGCTGATAGATAAAAAAACTGAAAAGATACAAAAGATGCCTTTGTGATCCAGAAATTATTCTGTATTTCAGAGCCTTTTCCTCTTGAATCTTGCTACTGTTTCTGTCCAATACTGTGGGGGCAATTCCCATCTACAGTCTGCTCATTAGTGAATGGAAAGGATTGAGCCTAAAGCAGTCAGTGACTTTTAAATGAGACACTCGCAGCAGGATTGTCAAGCACCTGAGCATGCCAGCACAAAGGGTCTATACTCATTAGGGTCTCCAGCAGAAATCAAGCAGCATCTTTAAGATGGAGCTGGGAAGAGGTCTTTCAGGAGATATAATGGACCCAGTGAGGGGCAGAGGATGAACTCTCAGGCTCCTTCTGCTCTTATTTTCTAATGGTCTAAGAAATACTGAGTAAAAATGGGATAGAGTGTTTCAGTAGGGGTGAGCTGAAGCAAATCCAGTTTGCTTTTAGTACAGCAGAGCACAGTGTGATACTGGAAAGCTAATTAAATTTGCTCTTTTTTTTTTAATATGACTTAGCAAAATGATGCCAGTGCTACTTAGGACTTCGTATGCCTATTCTCCACATGAGTTTCTTGTATTTGAATTTGCCAAGTTCTTGGCAACATTAGAACAGGAACGGTTTTACAAAGTCAGGGTCTTCCTCATGGCTTGACTGCATCATCTAGCACTGATGAACTCACAACAAAGGAGGAACCTAATTATAACGTTTGTGTAACAACATCTATATGTATTATATAATTATACTGTTTATGAATATTTGAATTGCACAAACATAAATGTGTATGAGGAAATGGTGCTCACAGAAGAGCTGGGCCTTTCTAATCAATCCCCTCACACTAGGGTTTCATGCATCAGTGTAAGAATACAAAGTTATGAGACTGAAAAGAAACTAACTATGAGATAAAGCCATCCTAACATTATACTGACTGATGATTCCCAAAATGGTAATAATGTCACTATTTAAAACAGTTAATGTTACACTGCATCACTACATCCAGGGAAGAAATTATTTTCTCTTTTCAGGCAAATACCTCATAGCGAACTAATCAGTTACCTAAGTTGGTATTTTATGAGAAAATTAAGATCCTGCTTTTACTTTTTCCGTTTTAATCTCTGTTCAAGGATTCAGCCTGTGCTCACCATCAAAAAAAAGAAAAAGACAAAAACAAAAAAGTTTGTTTTTTTTTTTAAAAAGAACAGAAAAGCAGCTATAGATTTAAAATACAAAGAACCACATAGCAAGCAAACAGTGGACTCTACTGAAACTGATTTGCTAAAAGATAATGCAAGATGTTTCACATGGAAAACTGAAAGAGCCTGGCAATATTTGTTGACTTTTCTGGTCCTTAAAGTTCACCCTGAGAAAACATACAGCATCAAGATTAGGAGCAGAGTTCAAGGTACTCATGAATGGTCCACAGACATCCCTGGCTTCTCACCAGGCAAGGTAAGCCAGGAGAGCAAAGGCAAGGCAAAAAGGCAAGAAGACATGTCTGGTACTTGCCAAGGAAATCCCAGGAACACTTTTGGAGCAGCTGGGACCAGGTCTGGGAGCAGACATGCCTACAACACAGCTCAGGCCAGGGCGGGGGGCCTGGGCTGTGGGTACCCTCAGTGGGACACTGAGCAGCCTGGCCAGAGCTCTGACACTGCTATAGTGATGCCACTGAAAGGCAAGGAATAAAAAAACAGTACAAGCAAAGCAAACCCTCCTTAGCATCTGTACAAGGTATCCTTTCTTTACTTCGATGTCTCCTTGAAAAGAGACCTTCCATAAATATTGCAAGGACAGTTTTGTATTTACTAGGGTCAAATAAAGAGACTCCAATGACCACTTAAAAGCCAATAAACTTTCCTGAGGTTTGAAAAATTCAGATTCAATACTTTAAAGATGATTTTCTTTTCTGAGTGCTTCAGCACTTCCTGTTCCCAGAGCAGCTGAGAAGAGAACATATATAAAATCCCAGGAGAAAAAGAAAGTAGGTTCTTTTGCATTTCCCATTCAACTCCAGGCCTTCTCAGATAAGATCTAAGTAAACCTTTGGATTTTTCAGCACTTGCCTGAAATGACATGAACTCCTCAAACTTTGAAGTTTGCTCATTATTTTATCAAACTGAAGTCTAATTTATGTTTCATACTCATACACCACACTAGTATCTCAGAGGACTTGTAGAAAGTGAAAATAAGGGCTTGATGTGGTTATGAAAGTTTTTTCCTTCAAACATGCCCCTAATAGAGTTTGCTGGGTTCATCACAGTGTACCACAATGTGAGTGTTAGTTTGAATACAACAGCAAGCTCTTTCTGTACACAAATTGCTGAAAGCAGAAATATACACCTGGTTTCCTTCTAAATAATCAATCCTTCACCACCAGCAAAGATCCATCATACAGACCCAGATGCACAGAGCATATTCAGAAAAGAGCAGCTCAGCTAGTTTCACTACCATACACACAATTGCACTTATTAAGTTGAAAATGAGAGTTTTTTAGAATTTCAGACTTTCCTATATGACTTTTCAGAAATGCTGGACTGTATGTGCACAGAAGTAAATCACACCAAGAGTGTATGGCAGGACCACAAAACTAAGATCACAACACCAAGGAGATTGTACTATGAAGCAATAAGACTGTTTAAAATGACACTATTTTGAAGGACCTTAATCAGGTAATAAAAAATTAAAATATAGACTGATTTTAATTTTATAACTTTATATTGTTTTACAAGCTGTAGCACAAGGAACACCACCTATGGGTCATATCATGTGTCCTGCTGTGGGTAACCTACGAGAGTGATGAATTCACCTGAATCTGAAAGCTCCTTTTCTTCCGAAAAGGTCCCATAGACTCTCTTGCCACCAAAACACATCTAATCATCTGGCAGGCCAAAAATGTAAGAGAATTTGTGAGAGGGCTTCAGAAATTGCTCAGTCAGCAGCCTACTGTCAGGACCTCTTTTCTGAGGCAAGGCTGGGCTGCGCTGCTCTATTGCTGTTAAACTAAGGAACAAAGAGAAATTCATTCCAATGCAGCATTGCAAGGTGTTTCATGTACCATTTATCCTAATAGTCTGGTTTTCAGTCATTCTTTAAAGAAGTTTATGACATCCTCTTGAATTCTCCTTCAAGCCTCTTCCTTCTGCTGCCTAGGATAGACTTGGTTTTGTTCTATGTTCATATCAGCTTAAACCCAGTTCATACTACTTATACTTTCCCTTATCAACATATGAATAGATATTTCTAATCCCTTTTGTGAATGCAAAGAAACACCTAAATATAGCCTAACTGAAATCAGATTCTCAAAGCTATCATTGGTTAAATATTGACCCAAGGACGTATTCAAACACGTACCCACACCCAGTAGAATCAATGGCGTCTATCATATTCCAAGCATTGAGCCAGAATTTTGGGTGCTGCAGACTGTCCAGGAGTATATACCTTTGAGTATCACCAAAAGATGACCCATGGTTTGATGGAATTAAGAATTTGGTTAGTTAAGCTGCACACAATATTACTTGCAATTTTTCTCTCTTACATGTCTATAACAGTGACAGAAAGCATTCATGTCAATTCATTTTGAAAACTGCATCTGAAATTGCATTCAGTGATACAGCCCATGATAATAATAGGAAAAGTGATGTTTACCATAGACTGTCAACCCCCTTATAGAGTCACAGACTGGATTGGGTTGGAAGGGACCTCAATGCCCATCTAGTTCCAACCCCTCTGCCATGGACAGGGACAGCCTCCACTAGCCCAGGTTGTCCAAGGCCCCAACCAAGCTGGCCTTGAACACTGCCAGGGAGGGGGCAGCCACAGCTTCTAAACTTACCCTCCTTCAGCTTAAGACCATTACCCCTTGTCCTATCACTACACTCCCTGATAAAGAATTCCTTTTCAGCTTTCCTGTAGGCCCCTTCAGGTACTGGAAGGCTGCTATAAGGCCCCCCTGGAGCCTTCTCTTCTTCAGGCTGAACAAGCTCGACTCTCTCAGTCTGTTCTCACAGAAAAGGTGCTATCTGTTTATCCCCTGTTGTCTACCCAAAATAAAGCCATGTTGCAGCTATAAGACTCCTTTAGTTTACCCTGCTGTCACAGTAGCAGTTAAGATCCCAGGAGTTGGCTCCAGGAGTTTTGCTTCTTGAAAGTGTTTGAGACATTCCTCAATCAGGTCTAGGGGCTATTCACCCTCTGTTCCCTTATGAAGTTTCATCTCCTACCATTGTCTGAACACTTCTAAGAAAAAGTCCTTTGTTCCAGGGGTCACAAATGAGCTTCAGTATTCAAACTATTTGTTTGGATTCCAGTTGGTCTCTGACACCACCACATCACAGAGCTTGACGTCATCCACAAGCTTGCCGGTGGTGGTATCTATAAAGTAGAATTTTCCACTTCACAGGGACAGGAATGTGTTTGAGTTAGAGCTTAGACACTGTTTAATTTAGGGTTAAATGTACTAACTTGCTTTGCTAAAATGTATCCCTGAAGAAGAGTTGAAGGAATAAACGGAATAAAACCAATACCTCTGCTTTGTGTGTGTATTGGCGTACTGTACACTGGGAACCGACTCCACTTTTGGGACACCAGGGGTGCACTCAATCCCACTGTCCTTGTGGTTGAGAAAGATATTAAACAGTTCTGGTCCTAATACTGAACTCTGAGGAACACCAAATGTAACTGGTTTCCACTTGGACATTGAGTTGACCACAACTCTCAGAATGTCACTGTCCTTATTTACTGACTAGTCCATCTGTCAAACCCATGTCTCTCCAATTTAGAGAAAGGGTGTCGTGCAGAACAGTGTCAAATGCTTTGCACACATCCAGGTATATGACATGTCAGACTTGTCTTACTACCAAAGCTGTAACCCTATCATAGAATGCCACCAAATTTGTCAGGCATGATTTGTCCTTAGTGAAGCCATGTTGGCTGTCACCAACATGTTGGATGTCCTTACTTTCCATATGCTTGAGCACAGCTTCCAGGAGGAACTGCTCCATGATCTTGCTGAGCACAGAGGTGAGACTGACCAATCTGTAGTTCATTAGGTCTTTCTTTTTTCCCTTTTTAAAAGCAGGGCTTATGTTTCCCCTTTTCTGGTCACCAGAACACCATGACACCTCAAATATGATGGGGAGTGGCTTAGCCACTTCATCCATCAATTGCCTCAGGACCCACAAATGTATCTCAGCAGGTCCCATGGCCTTCTGCACCCTCAGGTTTCTTAGATATTCTTGAATCTGATCTTATCCTACAGTTCTTCATTCTCCCAGTCCATGACTTTACATTCTGTGACCTGGGCAGTGTGGCTAGAGCCCTTATTGGTGAAAGCTGAGGCAAAAAAGTCATTGAGTAGCTCAGGCTTCTTCATAACCTGGGTAACCAGGTCTCCCATTTCCTTCTGGAGGGGGCCCACATTTTTTCTAGTCTTCATTTCATCACTGACATACCTATAGACATTTATTTTTGGCCTAAAATTTGCAAAGGGTGCCGGTGCTGCCACCAGTTCACACTGCAGGTCAGGAAGCCCTGCCCGCACAGGCAGGTGGGCAAACAGCCAGGCAGGTGGCCTTTGTCTTGGTGAGAGAGTTTGAGCTGGAAAAATTGCTTATGTAAGCTGCACGTAACAGAGATTGTGTTTTTCTTAGAACTGGTGAATGCACTGAAGTAGCCAAGTCATTTCAAAAGAATATGCAAAGCTGGAAGTGTCAGCAGAGGGTGTATTGTACAGGCTTTAATCCTGTAAAATGTGACCAGATTTTCTGGAAGACCTATTCTTGGTGGGCAGTGCAAGCAAATCTTTGCGCTGCTCCATGTTTTTTGTTGTACCCATGACGTCTGGCATAGGAGTAATAGAGCTGTGGAAAAATGTGGTGGCCCTAACCCGTTTTGTTTAGGAAAATGCAGCAAGCCTTTCAAATGTGGTGTGTTACAAAGGTTCTTCTGTTTTCCTTTAAGTAATTTGCAGAATTTTTTTTTTTAATAGGAAAAGTATCAAATTGATGAGACTGGTTAGCTGCTTTACACAATATGAAGGGATTAGGAGAGAGAAACAGGTATGTATTTAATCCAGTGAGAAGGGCCTCCTACAGGCTGAGGCATGGATATGTGGGGAACAGCCTCTCCCAGTCAGGCTTCCTGATTCTGGGTGGGCTCTATAAAGTAGAATTTTCCACTTCACAGGGACAGTACTGTGTTTGGTTTAGTGCTTAGACGGTTAGAAAAGGCACTTAGAAAAGTCCCAACATTTCCATACATATCACCATGTGTCAAACACAGGATCAGTGTCCCTTGGCAGAGCCCCCAGCATCCCCTGGTAGAGCCCCCAAGCAGGCAGTCCAGGCTGCCTCCACCCCCTCTCTTCCTTCAGCAATGTCAGTTTTTCACAGAAATGTCACTTCTCACTGGGTCTATCCGTGGTCACTCAGTGGGCAAACAACTGCCTGCAAACTCAGTCTTCTTCTGCTCATGCAGCTTATGCACATGCTGAGTGCTGGCACCCTGGAAATGTGGGTATGCTGGTCACTGCAGTGCCCAACCACCTCTTCATCTATCTTAGTTTTCAGCTTCTGGATTGTAAAAGCTGCTGAAATATTTGGAGATCAGTAGGAAAAGCCTCCAATTTGTAATTACATAGCACTTCTTGTTTGGGCTTTTGAAGCCACCAGTAAAGCCTGATAAAATGGGTCGAGGAGAGCAGACCCACCACCTGCCCCTTAATTGTTCTTTTGGGGTACTGGTGGCGAAGAACTGCAGGCAATGAGCAGTGAGAGAAAGCCTCTGCCAGAGGGGTAGCACGGGAAAAATTAGTTAAACACTTCATCTGAAGGAGATAATTTTTGGGAATTGATGAGTTGGACTTCTCAGGAAATGGCTCCTCTAACCTATGCTATTACCCAGTGACAGGCTTACCTCTTGTTTCTCGTTTATTTATGAGTAAATTGAGGAAAAAAAAAAGATCTGTCCAAAGATCTCATGAAGAATGTGGGATGGACTCTGTTCCTTGTCCTGCAGTTATACATGCCTGCATTTCTTCTGCTCAGTGACTCAAGAAAACACCCATTGTCTTGGGCTCCCTTTTTGCTTTCCTGTGGTTATTCTTCTCAGTGACAATGAATTTTAAAGACCTTGAATTTTTAAAATAAGATCTTTCTAGGCCTCCCTCTGGAAAGTTGTCAGGTTTACCTTTTTCCATATAGATTTTTTTTTTTTTGTTCCCTTGAACATAACTTTTGTATTTCTGTCTTTGCATGTTTGTAGGGCTATATAGTATATAGTGTTATATGCATGTATATAGCGTTATAACTTGAGGGCACTTAAAAGATATGTTGCATATTATTCTCCTTAACCACAGAAACATTTTCTGAAATTCGCATTCCTAAATTACTCCAACTGTGACAATATTCCATTCCTTCTAAAAAAAAATTATATTTGTTCCAAATATGGGGTGTAGATTTTGCTGCAATACCGTTTCCACAATAAGCCATGAATTCTATCCTATAACAAATGTTTTCTGACTTTAAAATTAGCTTGCCTCTTTGCACAGGTCTCAATAGAAGGTAATACAAGATTTAAAATGAAAACGTAAATGATCAGAAGGAGACCTATGGATTTTTTTTTCCACAGCTTAAGGGTATGTTATATAAAATGACAAAATTTCATCAATATTTCTATTATTTTTCAATATGTTATTAAAGGATTAAAGGATATGTTTTATTAATATGGACTTTTTTTCAGCATTGAAGAAAGTAAATTTATATAACAGAATAGTGTGGACATGCATTACCTTCTACAAGTGAAGTGACTGATGATTGAACCTGTCAAATATATTGCTTATTAGATTTTGAGTCATTTTTTAAAGATGTGAATCCAAATAAGTATGTTTCTAACCAGAAGTAAAATGGGCCATTTACGGAAAAAATAGCACAGTCCTCTCTCACTTAAGTCCACCAAAAGTTTCAGCAGCACAAGGAAGAAAAACTTTAAATGATGGAGCTGTCATGCCTAAGTATTTTTTTTTACTTCCAGAAATAGAGGCCATCTCTGTTTTCAGGAGATCATTGAAATGCTGTAAGATGAAAGGCTTCAAGCACTTTTTGAAAACATATCATTATGACCAAATTTGGTTTCTGATACTACTTTTTTACTGTATTGCACTGTTTTTCCTCCCATGATCAAACTCTGAGAAATATTGTTGTGAAAATGTTATTACCAAAAAAATGCCGCCTTTTTATTCAGGACTTTCTGAAAGAAAAATGATGCCTGTTTATGCAGTGTACAGCAGGTCTTCACTTGCTGCTCAGAAGTATTCCATAATTGGCACTCTCCTTTGGAGAAGTGGGAAGTCAAAAAGGTCTACAAAGCACTTTTGTTTAAATGTCATCCATTTGAATGCTTGTTTTCACCAGAATAAATTAATAGGTAGCATGAAAAGAGGAATGTTAGCGTATGACTAATTTATTTAGTATTTTAAAGTGTACAAATTAAAAGAATCAGTTTGGACATACCCAGAAATAATTAGTCATTTCCAATTCTCCTAATGAAACCAATACTGAAAAAAACCCATTGTGAATGAAATATTTAATTTAAGTTTAAACTATGTGTTTTGGGTTTTTTTCTCCGTTCTTCCCCCCCTCCCCACCATATTAATACCCAAAGAGTTTCTAACAACCCAAATATGCTATTTTGTTTAGTTAAAAAAACCAAAATAAACAAAAAAACCCTACACCAAAAGAACCCAACAAACAAAGAAATAAACAAAAAATCCAAAAAATGTTCTCCATTCTCATGAGGAAATTTCCTGAATTCGTTCCAAAAGACTCTTCCAAAAGCATTGATTTTGGGCCCAATGGCACCTTTAGATTCAGTGATATCATTACCTGAGTAGATTGATACAGGAGTGACAGCTTCAGTCAACATTGTCTGTTCTTTGAGGCTTTTATCTAAGCTGGAACTACTGCCAACCTAATTCATGCTAACCTGGGATGGATTTTGTGCAGTTGTCTTGCCACAGCACTGCCTCCATGTGCTCGGAATCTTTCAGAGCAATGCACGGGATTGCTTCCGTGGAAGAATCTCTTTGCCCATATGGAAAGGGAAGAGCATTGATGTTGTTTCATGGCTAACTTCCTGCAGTGGCTTAGTGTGGGAATTATTTTGAAAAACCAAGTGCATCATAAAATCAATGCTTTTTAGCTTTTACTCATTCTTTCATAAAAACTACCTTTGAGCACTGAAGAGTTATTATTTTTAGAAACTGTGAAGCAACCATAAGAGCTATTGATCAGTCCTACTATTTCTCCCTCTCTGTCATCCCAGCAAACACTGGATCTCTCTCCGGCTCAAGAGCTTTTTTAGTACAGCTGCTGATTAAATATTAAAGAATAAAAATCCAAGACACACTGAATTGAATGGAAGTTTGCTCATTTACTTCACTTAGACATTTCCAGTGATTTACAAGTCTCCAGGGAGCTCAGATAGAAAGCACCTGCCAGTGCCTGAGTAGCATGAAAGTGCCTCTTCTCCATCCCCTGTGCCTTCATGGGTCCATACCTTGCAGTCTGCATCCATTCTGGCTTTGGGACAGGTGACTCCTCCTGCCCTTCCTACCACTGTGCAAGGGGGAATTTTCTGCCCCAAAATCAGACCCAAACACAGCTGTGTATCTCCAGCTGCTAGTGTGCAGACACTGCTCACCTCTGCACATTTGTTACAGCACAACAACCATTGTTGCTCATGACTGTGTAACCCAAGTGACAGTATCCACAGAGGCTGTGGAATATCTTCTCAACTTGTACAATATGTGCAAAAGATAAAAAGGAAGGACTTTTGGTATATTTGGATGGTGCAATGTATGAGCCTACAGGCATGCACTCAGCAAAATAGGTAGTGAAGAGGAGCAGCACAGTCTGCAGATTGCATTATTTTGTAGGTGTGGGGTAAACAATAATTGTTCTGTAGCATTCACACAAGCAACCTATCTATAGCAACCACATACGCCTATCCTCGACAAGGTGGGATGTCTGACTCATGCCTGAGGGCCCCAGAATATAATTAAAGGAACTTAGAGGACTCAAAGAATTGCTCAACATGGGCCTAGAACATGTTTTGACCCTAGAAGATCAGCTGTCAATGAATGATGGAGGAGGCATGTAACAAATACTGCTGTAGCCTGCTGTTGTACTACTGTACTACTTCAGTACCAGGCTGTGCTGAAAATAAGAGCTGGCTTTCAGGCTTTGCAGCTCTCAGGGCATCTAGGACACCAAAGACAGTGATGGTGCATGTGTGTTTGCAGTTCTCTGGCAATAGCCTGCCAAAATGTTTGCACACAGGAGGTGGTCAGTCCCAAAGGCTTATTGATTGACCTGAGGCAGCGCCCCACAGGAACCTGAGTGAACGAGGCACTGATCTGCCTGGACAAGATGGAACTTTATTCTCACATAATACATTGGTTGCCAGAGGATATACATGCCTTTTGTCATCTGGGGACTCTGTCCTCACTTTTTGCATCTTCTGAAGCCAAAGCCAGGCAGGAAGCTTCACTCTCAGCCCTTACAGCATGGCTGCGGGCAGTGTGCATCCTGCAGACTGAAAGCTTGGGAGCTGCAGTTGTGGTCCTGTGCAGTGGGACCTGGACAAGCAAAGCCTTATCTGACTCTCAGAAATGAAGATCACCCCCAAAGCAATCTGGCTGGTGTTCAAGGGAGAGCAGGGAAAATACTGATCTGTACGTATTCCCGTTTATTGCACCAGTGGCAATTCCCATGGTGTTTGCCTGCCGGTTCCCATGGTGAGCTGTGGATTGGGAAAAACCTTACAATATGTTGCCTCAACTTGTTACAGGCCTTGGAATTGTTTGTTTCTCAGGCTATGTGGTGCGTTTTGCTCTTGATGTGTTTTATAGATTGTGCTGTGTGAAGTTGCAATGTTTCTTCTGAATTAAGTATTGATTTATATATAGCTTTCTCTAGCCTGAGTTTGTAGATGGTCTTGAGTTCTTTTATAAATATTTCAGTAAAATCTTTCTATGTGGTGGCATTTCCACTTCATTCCAGCTGGCTTGACAGTCATAAGGGTTTTATCCAGGACAAACTGTTATAAAATTGTAAATCTTTACCAGGTAAAACTTACTAAGTTCATGGTCAGAGCTGCCAAGGGCTAACAATAAATGGTGGTGTTGGTCTTTTTTAAAATTCAGAACAATGTGGGAATGAATATCAGTGTCCATGTGAAAACTAGCTTTATCTCTAAAAGGGTCTTTGAATTTTCAATCGGAATTGTATCAGGCAGTACTGGTGACAGAGGTCTGCAGCTTGCATCCTCCCTCCTGATCTTTTTCCTTCCTCTGCCTGTGCAGGCAGCAGCATGTGGGAGGAGAAGAATTTGCCTGGACCCTTCCAGCTCTGGAGCTGTTCACAGCCTGTCACACCCACCCCTTGCTGTGCCTGCAGGTCTCAGTCGATCCTGGGGCAAATGGAAAGGAAGGAAAGCAGAACTCCCAGATCTTCGGCTAAATATTTGGAGAGAAAATTGCACGAGAAAAGCACAGACAATGTTAGTCTGAACACTGTGCAGTGGCATGAGTGTGCTGGAAGTCTGGAGCCGACCATGGGGAAAATACGGAATAAATATAGAACAGTTGCAAGGGCAGGGAAGTGTACTGCCTTGCCGGGAGATATGGGACCCAAAAAATGCATCTTTCATCCAAGTGAGAGTTACTGATGAGATCAAATGAACCTTGCATGCTTGTGTTTTTTTAAAACGGAGATACAGATTGTTTTTTTTTTTTCCTAGAATAGTTCTGTATGAAACTGAAATCCAAGTACAGTACCCAAATATTCATTTTGCAATAAGTTCTACCAGCAGCACATGGAATGTATAATTTCCAGAAAAATATTGAATAAAATGAGTTGGTTTAGCAATAGTTTCCTGATTTATCTGTATTTTAGCCTCCTAGGAGAATAGATAAATAATGGTTTAAAGCAAGGAGCAACCACAGTTGCAAGAGCAGGAGATGAGATTCAAGCTATTATAGCAGTGATGCATTAACAACTTTATGGCTTTTTTTTAGTGTATTTCAGATACTTTCAGACTCCCAGCTACTTTCACTCAGGAGAATTAAGGACTGTAAAAGATAACTGCTGGTTTGTTTCATTATCACGCTGCAGAATGTGTTTTAAAGGTAATGCTAGAGTTTTCCAGAATGTCGCAAACATAATTTCAATCACAGGAAGCGTTGGTGTTGATAATATAGCAGATGATATTCATGCCAAAACAAAGGCACAAATCTATTCTGACTGTTGAGAGTGTGTACCCAAGAAACCAAGAATTTGAACTCAGGGGAGTTTGAACTCAACACTTGCAAAAACCAAAAACATAGTTCTTACTGAATCCTGGCACCTCTCGCAGGTTTAGCTGTTTTGCTTCATCAGAGGAAGCACTGCTTTGGCTCTCAAGTTAAACTAGAAGCCCAGCGAAACAATCCAAGAAGTTCAGGCTTCCTCTGGTCGGACCTTGGCTGCTGAAAGCCACCCTCCCCTGTCACAGCTGTGATTCCTGTAAACCAGGGATTTTACTTCCAGATTATTACATTTACAGGGATTGAACATGTTTGCACTCATGTTCATCAGCGCAAGGTGGCTGAATGTACATGGGCTGGTCTTTTCAGAAGAAGGAAGCTTTTCAAGTTCTGCATGGGTGCATTATGAAATTGGTAGACATACTTTAGATTATATCATCCTCACCATCTCTGTGCTATGGCTTCAAGGCATAAAAATTCCTTCCTCTTCAGGTTCTCACAACACACCTGCTTGGCTAAACCTCAATTTATCTGAGGGAAAAAAAAAAGTTCACAGAAACGTTTTCCTTTGACCTGGGACTCCGCCTTTTCCCCTGAGGCCAACTGGCAAGGCCATATCCTCCTCAGCTGTTTGAGTAACGCCCAGTAATCAGAACTACCAAGCAACTAGTTATTTGGGCTGATGGAGGTCTCTAGTGGAAAATCAGCAGAAACACAAGTTCATCTCTGATCTTCAAGATAATATCTGCCTGAGAGAAAAAAAAAAAAAAAAACAAAAAACCCTCTTCTCCCTCACCCAGCACATGAGGACAGACAGCAGAAATGTTTTTCAAAACAATCTGCTCTGTAAATGAAAAGGAACTGTAGAAGAAATGCCTTCCTGGGCAGGGTGAAGCTGCTGTGGTCATGGGAGCCGAGGTGTGGTTAGGAAGAAGCAACACCCGCTGCCACCTCTCTTTTGGCAAGAAATGGTCAAAGATGTATTTCTTCAAAACAAAGTGAAGAATTTCTGGGCTGACTAAAAATGCAGTAACTTGTTATCAGTGGCTCTATATTGCTTGCAACAACTGACATATAATCATTTCCCTAGTTGGGAAGGGTAAATCTTTTAAGAAATCTGTGAATTATATTATGCACTTGAAAAAATATTATGCAACTGCACACATTATGATGATGTTGCTAGTAATGTTCTTAACAGCTAAATGTCTTAAAAGCAACACACAAACAAAAGTGTAACCAGTGTAGAGAAACTCACAGTCCCATCCAGGAGTTGCTCTGGCAATATCTACAGGTCATGTCCTACCTGCAGGTCCAGGTAGGCATCACAGCAACAGAGAAGCAGCCCTGCATCACTGCATGCGGAACAAGCCAATCTGTGCACATCAAGAGGAAAGGAAGGAAACCCAAAACGACACCAGGGCTTTGAACTTGATTTTCTTTTTTGGCGAGTCAGGTTATTTACCAGAACTCGCTGATAAATGAGAAAGAATTTTAGTCAGATTTAGAACCATCAGTCATACAAGTTCATCTGGGAGATAACTGTTTGCTGAAAATTAGCAATTAGCACAGCATGCTTCATCTCAACATGGACAAAAATCTAAACTGTACAAAGAAGAGTGGGATGCAGAGCATCTGGCAGGTCTAGAGAACTTCTCGACCAGAATCAGCACAACCCACTACCTCTGGGGACACGCAGAAGAATGTGTCACGATGGGGACCAAAGCATGCTCCACCCTCTGTCTGATCCTAGGCCAGATTTGACACATCTTCAAACTGAAAATCAAAACATTTTTTAGTTCACTACATATTAAATCAGAGTCACTATCATTATTTTAGAACTGAATAGGTTAATGCTGACTTAATTATGGATGAAAAAGAGGACTCCGAATTACTGAAATTCACATAAATCTGCTTTTATAATAAAAAAGAGCACACATGCACATAGTTATACCAATATAATGAAAGAGTTTCATTAAAATAGCTTGAGGAAGGTAATAAATAATTCCCTATTGCACCTACAGCCAATTATGCATTTAAGAATGGAGTTTGAGGAGTGGAATATTCCTTTTCTTGACCTCTTCACTCCCTGGTGTGTGGTATGGTTCTTATGCAAGTCAGAGTAATCCAGTACTGGGTGTTTTACTCGTGCTATGTCACTGGAATTAATGGGATAGCGTAGTGCAATGAGGGTGGACCAGAGAGACTTCATCACTCTGTTATCAACAATTTTTTCCCAAGTGCCTTCTTCACATCAAGTTCCTTTCAGCCACAAGGGTTTTTGCCAGTAACAGAAATTGGTCTTGTATGGAACTGTTAATTTCCATGCTTCCCATGATCCCAAATTTCACATGGGTATAAAATATTAAATATAATTGAGCAAATACTTCACAGTGGATAATCCTCCCTAAATGTCTTCCCAGAGGAAATACTTTCCTCATTGTTATTGAAACACAGGACTAAATTCTTTTAAATTATATTACATCAACTTTCAAGAAGTAACAGGAATTGAAGAATTGTATATTGTTGCTACATGGTGACTGGTCTCTTAAATCATGGGTTGGGGTTTCATTTTCCAGTTAGAGGGGTAAACAAAAAATTTCAAATTGGAGGAGTTGTATTTATTTATTAATAAGTATAATAATACAATGCTGTTCCCCTTCCTCTGTGTGTGTCCAGGCACCCCTGCAGAGCCCTGCCCTCATGACCCACAGCCATCCCCAGCTTTCCACTGGTGCACTGCTTGGTAGCAGCAGCAGCAGCAGCAGCTCCTTACAACTAGCCGTGGGTTAGACTTCAGCTCTCCAGGACATTGAAGGATATGGCTTCCTACTGCTTCAGTGGAGACTTATGGACCCTTACATTCCTTGTAAATGAATGTAAAAGAGATACAAGCACAGCTCAGACAAATTCATTAAAATTCCGGCTAGAATTTGTAGCAGTGTTTTTCCAATATTCCCATTACTTCAAATAAAAGGCCACTGTAAAAACATCAAGAGTCCATTTTAAAATTTAAAATCTTCATCTGCTTCTGAATTTACAATACAAATTGCAAATTAACATTTTACTCCAAGATTACCTTCAGGAAATAGACTTGGCTAAAATTTCCTTGAGGCTTAAGGAACTTCAGTTGTATAGATGTTCTGTGGGCCCTGGATACCCTCTCAGCAGAGATAAAGTGTTATTTTACCTGTCCTCATATCACCCTACAGGCTTTGTTCAAGATATGATGAAGTGTTATTGTACCAACAAAATCACTCCTTTGCAAAATGCAGCACTTACAGCTATTACAAGAGCTGCTAAGATCTGTTTTGCACCGTTCATTTTGATTATGAGTATAGATTGGTGCAATGCCTCATTTGTCAGTCTGCTGAACTGAAAACCATCTTTTTGTTTAGCAACAGAAAACTGTCAATACCCTTCAAAAGGGAAAGAAGAAATAGCAAAACTATTGTTTGCTCTTGGCTTAGGAAAGCAAGTATCTTTTCAGCTGGTAAGGGAACAACAGTGCAGACTTGACTACAAACTCCCACCTGTAGGAAGAACAGACATTGAGAAGGAGTTATCATTGCTTTTCTCAAAGGAATTAATTTAATCTCCTGGACTGGAATATCTAGTGACCACTTGCAGAAAGGGAGAAAGCGTATTTTTAACAGGCTTTGGTTTCACAAAGATCAAAACATCAGAAAATCTGAAAATTCAGCATTTGTCTGATGTATTAAAAAATAAAAGTGCTGAAACACGTCTGCCCTCGGCCATAGGCCACACATGAAGCAACCCATTGACCCTAACTCTAGCACAGAACCTTCCTGACTTTCCTTTCTCAGTGCTGTAATCTTTGCAGAGCACTGCTCTTGAATAAAAGCCAATTAATAAGATTTTTAGGGCCATCACTCACCTTTCCAGCTCCTGGTGTACCAGTGCGAGAGATTATCACCTTCAGAGGTTCATCCCAAGGTTGCTATTTCCAATATTCTGCTGTTGGAGGGTTTCATATGAGGGAAAATGGGCCTGGTAGCTGCCCCACCTGATTTTCCTGATCACTGTGGAAGGTAAGGTAGTAGCAGCACATGAACTGTGCTGTTGGCCACTGGTGCCATGTGAGAAACATACAGGGCAGAAGAGCAGTGATGAGCCACTAGCTGTGGAGACCCCTTCCATGGGCATGGCTCTCCAAAGACAATCTGTGGTCCCCAAGACCATGCATGCTCACCACCTCAGATTTTTACTGCCTGCTGTTCTTTGGGGTTGAAATCCACTTCATTTTTGCAACAGCAGGCTCAGGAACTGAATATGGACACACATAGTTCTGAATATGTACATATATGACTTCAATTTTTTCCTTACAAATAGTAAAATAACAGTAAAATGTATGTATTATTTCCACCCTCACCTGCATTGCATTATCTGCTATTCGTCTTCATCATTAAGCAGATTTTACCCCATCTGCTAAGTCCCTGACTCTGAAGACGCAATCACTGCTTTGCATGCCTGTGGAGAAGGAGAAGGAAAGGTTGCACAGAAATCCATCCTGTTGCAAGCACTTTAGGACCAGCCAACCAGGCAGACCCAGGTGTGTGGCAGAGTATCTCCAGAAGAGCTGAATATCTGACCTAGACTGATTTTAGCTGTGCTGATTAACATCAGGTGAAAATGTGGGTGCAAGAGTTAAGAAACAAAGGAATGTGTTTTGCAGCTTATGTTGCAATTTTGAGCACAAGAGGAGGGAGAAACATCTGGCAATAGCAAATGCCCTGAGGACAAAGACACCATACATTAATATTATGGGAACTATTCAAGGTTGTGTTCAATGTATGCTAAAAACTGGCCAACTGGCAAATTGTTTCCTTTCGCTAATCTGATGTAATGAGGTGCTTTTTTGGGGGGGAGGGTGGGGTAGGTTAAACAGAATATGAAAACCAATTGCAGGATGTGTATTTCACTTCCCAGAAACCAGATGATGGTGGAGCAAGAGTGGTGGTAGGGCAATGATCACAAGGGTCCTGGGGCAGCAGGGGGGATGACACAGCATAGCAAGGACCCATCTGCTCCCACAGCAGGATTTCCACCATGCAAACTGGTTTGTGCACTCCTCAGAGAAACCCAGCTCCAGGCCAGACTGTCTTGGGAAACAGGTCAACACATTTCCACTGAAGTCAGATGACTTTCACTCCCTGACAGCAGTGACCTGTGTCATCCAGGTTACTGTAGGTCTGTGCTTCATGGCGCTGCAGCACACAAACCTTGTATGCCTGCATTAGTTTGGTCTCCTGTCCCACCAAGTTAACAGGTGACAGTAGATGTGCATGTGTGATTACAACAGTCTGTAAGATCTGAAGAAACCTGAGATCTGTTATGATGAAAGTCCTATGGAAATCACTAATACAAAAGACAATGCATTAAAGGTCTTCTCTCTTACCCCCACCTTCTGTTCTTTAAAGTCTTACCCAGAGATAAGTGGGAAAGGATCCTTTTTACAATGTCTCTATGTTTTAATGAGCAAAGACTCTTTGTGCACACTTGTGCTTTTGCCAAGTTCCCAGCGAGGCAAACACAGTGGTGTCATCATTGCTTTGAAACTGGAGGCAAAGATGTCAGGCAAAGCTTGTCAGGACATCTTCTGAGGTTTTACAGGGAAGCCTTCAGGGTGAAGAAAATTGGAAGTGACCTTTACACAGAATTACTATACATGCAAGTAGGCTTAGCCAGAGAAGAAAGGTTCAGCGAGAGGTTTCTGTTAGGTTTTATTCATATTTCAAGCCAAGTAAAGCAACTTCATTTCCCTAAGAAAGCGCTGCCATATGGAGCAGGACAAAAATGTAATTTAGTCAGCAAGAATTATTGGATGTTATAGCAGAAAACATTAGTAGCAGTATGCAAAATTACATAGGGTTTTGATTTGCTGCAAACACGACCGGTTCCTGACATACTTTACTATCTCAAATTAATATCTCACTATAAGAAAATAAAGGAAGGGTGGGCCTAAAGAGCAGGAAAGACTCAATGAGTGCTAATGAGCTGCAGGACTGTCTCACCAGAAAGCTGTCGAAGGTTGTTCCCTTGAACTTTTAAATAGTTTCTGCTGGTATCCCAGAGGAAATCTCTTTACCCACCCCTTCCAATGATCTAAACAATGTTTTTCAGCTTTACTTAACTCTTAAGAAAGCCTGATTATTCTGAGGAAAAATTACATGAGCATAATGAGTACGCAGCTGTTAGTAGAAATTAAGGTAAAAATTTATTAACTTTAATTGATCTCATTTTATTCATTTCATAATGTGAAAAAGGAAAGGGAAAAATTATATAAGTACACTCTAATATCACACTCACAGTTTTTTCTCTATCTCTCCCTTCTTCATATATAACCAAACACATAAAATTAATGCAATGAAACAAGTGCAATAAATTAAAATTCGAAGCCTGAGTGTGGTGTTTTATTTATACTTTCAGAAAGAGTTCTATGAACCACCTTTTGATGTTCTTTGCACCAGAGATATAGAAACAGTGGAGCAGAGGATAGAATTCATTTGGGTTTTGCTCTGTCATTTTCATAAGGTAAGTGCCACTGCAGATTTCATTAGGCTGATTACTTTCAAGGGAAAATGTGAGGCAGGCCTACATTGCAGTTCAGGGACAGTACAAACCACAACATCTTGCCTGCAATTTTACTTGCAAGAGTTCTGCTGTACATCTTTGCATAATTTTTCACTTAGCTGTTCCCACCAGCCAGAGCTTCTTCACAGAAGGAGCACTGCAATCTGCTCGTTAGAGACAACTCTGAGACCCAGGTCCTGCTCCCCACTTGGCTCAAGTACAGGGGATGGTCCTCTGCCTGCTGTCCCTCACTTGGGCCTCCCTTCGAAACACCAGTGTCCTCTGCCAAGATGGCATGAGCAGATCCTCCCATCAGATGCACATGGCAGCACACCTGCCCCATTCCTGAGTGAGGGGACGAGGGGTGGGGTGTTTGTTGGGCAGGGAAGGAAAGGGGATCCTCCATCAAGAGAGCAACAAGGGGATGCAGACCCTTAGGAGAAGAGGGAGGAGATGCAGGTGCCACAGGGGGAGGAGAAAGATGCCCCTCATTGGGTGGGTGCAATGCTGGGACAGCAGTGCTCCCCATAGAGTGGTAGGGTCAACCCTAACGCTGGTTTGTAAACTGTTCAGGTGTCAAAAGATGAAGTACAAAAGTATAAACTCCATGAGTGTCTGTGATTCCTTTCCCATCTTGTGTTGTGCCAGGGTTCACAGAACCCCTGATGACTCTGTGCCTCAAGCTGCAGTCAGAAAACCATGGTTTTGTTCTTTCAAGTGTGATTTTGCTTTGCTGATCAGATTTTTAATATAATCACATTCCTGCATGGGACCCAATGGCACAAAAATAAAACCATCATCTGCCAATCTGAAGAAAACATCAGACAGCAGCAGTAGAACAAATCCCAACACGCTCACTTTAACGGGAGGCTGAAGGGTACGTTCACACTAAATGCATTTTTAATGCACTCTCCCCTGCTTCTCTTTGTAAGCTGTTTGTTTGTTTTTAAATACAAGCATGTTCAGTAGTTGAATCATGAAGCTACCCATTGGCAGAGGCAGTTGGCACAATCCAGCTTTTCTCTCACGTTTGGTCCGACTGTGGCACAAATCAAGCTCTTCAACACTGCAAACAGCCAGCTGAGAGCTGAACAGGCAGCCTGAGTGCCACCGAACCGACAGCTCCACGGCACCCACAGTCACAGGGTTTTTTTAAATTTCATGAAAGAACACATTAGTGGTGTTTATTCCTTGTGTAATGAATGAGAAAAATATTTAAGATCATTTTCACAGTAATTCAAACACCCTATTTGTCTTTTCCTTTTTATATTAGATCGCATAACAAAATTCCACCTCTGTTAAATTAATAGCATTCATTTTCATTCAGTTTAGATCAACAGGATCATTTTGACCAGAACTAAGAGGCCTATGTGTTGGGGTTGTCCAAGGAAATTAATCTAAACCCAAACACGTGTAACCAGAAGTGTTTAGTGCTGCTCTGTATTCACATGCTTCTGCTTCTGCGGTGGTCATTTTACTCTTTCTTCCATCCGTCATATACCAAAAGTTCTAAACACAGAAATAATGTTCACTTAACCAATACAATTGTGATTTATTCTTCTTCATGTGGAAAAAGTTGTGTTTTGCAAAGCCTTAAAACTTCGACTTAAATACCAGTTCCTTAAGGGATTGAGGATTTATTTCTTAGCTGAAACATTGAAATAAACTCTCCCATTTTCTTGAGATTAGATTTTCCTGACCTGCCAATTTCATCTACACAAACAAAAAGAAAATCCCTTTGTAAAATTTCTTATGCAGTCTCAGCAGGTCAAGAAATGCCCCAGAAATCCATAATAGATCTGTAACATTGAAGAATCTCATTTTCTAGACCTAGCCTTAAGTTTGGGGAGGATGGGTAAAATGGTCAAACGACTAGAAATTACCTCCTGGGTATTTGGAAATGAAAGGTGATACATCTGGGAAATTTCTTACAATCAAAGGCAAACACCCACTCAGTGGATTAAAGGCAGATGAGATGGAGGCAGAAAGATACCTGCAACAGGTATTGCTAAGCAGTTCTCTGATGAGAGGTTTAAAATGCAAATCACAGACGAATGACCGATTACAGGGCAGGGTTCTAGAAATAAGCAGAAGAATGTGCTTTATGTTTAAAAAAAGTTAATGTTGCAATATCACAAAGTAATCTGCATTGAGGTTTCAGGAATCAGGATAGTGTATGTCTGTATTGTGTCTCTGCTGCTCAGACTTAAGATGAATGCTATGAAATTAACAGTTGCAGAGTTTCCACACTTCATTGTGGCGCTACAGAAAGAGGAAAGGTGAAGAATCAGGTGGATCGCTACCAACCTGATGTGAATGCCACTGTACCACTGCCTTCAAGTAAGCCAAAGTGGAGAGGGATTCAGGGGAGCGTGGCTCCGTTCTCACCTAGCAAGGCTAAGGGGACGTACATGGAAAGAGAAAAAGACCTGACTGATACACAGGTCATTTTGCATGCATTGTGTTATTCATTTAAGGAGGTATTTCTGATTTTAAAATAATCCTTACAACAAAGCATTTTTTATATATCCAGGCCAGCTCTACCGAACCAGGAACAAGCATGTCACCTCCACCAAGGTTACTAAAATTTGCCTGCATCTTTCCACAGACCACACTTGACCTTGTGCATTTATAGTCTGGCAGATACCTACCAGTAACTAATTTTGTTAGCTGAAATCAGGTTATCCTTGCAGTTTCTTCCAGAGAAATTCAGGTACAGATCTGTAATCCTATATTTTTATTCCACTTACAAGCATCACTGCTAGGGAATAAAAGAAGTGTCTCAGTATGATCAGAGAACTAGTCAAAGGCAATGGACACAAAACAAATCACACTTGCCTCCGTGCAAATTACCCCTGTTTCGTTGTGTCTGTGCTGCACAGGCTCCATGCTGACTCATGGCATTACCTCATGGGAAACTCCTCTAAAAAGTGATGAGCAGAACTTCTGCAATGTACATACACTATGTCATTACTTGCATCTCTCTTTAGCACTGCAGTTATCGTAATGAAATGGTTAAACTAAATTTTCTGAAATATACTGAAATATCGACAAATAAAGAGAATGCATGAGAAGCTTGGGAAGGAATGAAGAGGGGACATTTAGGAAAAGATATTTTAAAAAGTGGTAGGGAAAGAAATCAGGAAAAGTGTCACTCTTTTTCAGGTTGTGTGAGCATGTGATGAAGAAGAGGAATTGGGAAATTACTGTCCCTTTTCTCTCTTTGCCAACTTTCCTTCGTTGTTTTGCATTAGGAGGCATTTGACAAAAAAAAAAGAAAAATGTCCAAAGGGCAATGACCCACTAACTCATCCTCTTCTCTGTGACCTACTGACTGAGCGCCTGAGGTACTTGCAAACAGCATAAGTGCTTTCAGGTACAACAGATTAGATGTCTTCTGACAAAAGATTTGGTTGCCAGAAAGCAAGGATTCATCAAAGGATAAACTGCTTGTGGGAAGGGACTGGCATAACGATCACTCACATTTTAAACCAAAACCTTCACTATGAGATTTAAATTTATTAAACCAACAGATACAACATTTCCAAGATGAACCCTTATCCTTTCTTTCCAAAGCAATTCCCCATTTGAAATTTGAATTTTTTAAACTGTTTTAAAACATAGAAGGTCAAAACACCTATCACTTCAACAAGAATTATTGCAAAAACCTATTCAGTAAGTTATTGAGGTGCTTTCCTCTGCATTCAACATGAAAAACATTTCTCACATCTCAAAGTTCACATAAGGAAAATTCTGAGTTAGGCTTTATTCTGTGGTCAGGCTCAGCCAAAGTCATACACACAAGCAAACTCTGTCCCCATGAGCAAGCCCTGAAGGCCTGGGTTATAAACAATGTGGGAAATGCTTGTATCAAACTATTGAGATGGCGTAAAATACTCACAGCAAGGTGCCTGAAAGTAGCACACTTGCAGAGAAGGGCAGTAACACTTCTGTCAAAATGCCTGCATATTTATTCTCAGTTTCTAAAAACCACCATCTTTTCAGATTTCTTTTATTTAAGGACAGAGAAAATAATTGTACGCAGAAATCCCTTGTGAACTTACTGGAGCTACAGATTTTCTTTGCTTGACTCTCATCTAAATTCCTGTTCTTTCAGTTTCCTCTCCTGGACCAAAGCTGGTGAGACCCTCCTAGTGTTACTTCCAGCACAGGTCAGCAGGAACCACCTTTCACCCAAAAACTGCAACACTTTGTGAATTTTCAACCTTCCCTACGATGCTGACACAGCCAGTGGAAACTATGCAGCCGCAGTTTTGCAGCATGATGAGCACTGGGTTTCAGTACGCAGTTTTCCTTGCCACAGAGGTATGCTGCTTGCAGCGTGAGATCAGTTAGCTGTTCCTGACGGAGCATGTTACAGTAAGCCAGCGTTGGTTTCATCATGCAGGCTCCCCAGCATTTTTTCAGCTGGGAAACAACTGTGAGAACAATGGAGGATACGTCGCTGACAATAGGTGCAATATCATTTACATTTCTGACAAGCTCTCAGCATTGCTTTATTTCAGCTGAGTTCCTGCCTCCATTATGTGACTGCAATGTGCCTGCCAAGTGATGAAATGCTGGCTCCCTGACAATAGCTGAAGCGGGATACACCCAGTATTGGTTGAACACAAGGTGACTTTCCCAGCTTGTAAAGGCCTGGGAAAAGACATGAATAATGCTGGTGTAAAACCACAACATCCAACAGGTATCAAGTTATTCCTGACACACATGCAACAAAAATAAATAATGGCCAAGAGGCTACTGCTGTTGCACACAATAAGGACGCATAAGATTAGAGTCCAAGTTCTTGCAGATTACTGGGCAAGATTTCTTGGGGTCCTTGGTATTTTTCTGTGGATGAGCAATCCTTTTCCACTTCACAGTCAATGGTTTAGAGAGAACAGCGTGCTTTACTCCTGCCCAGATTCCTTTTGATCCGTGCTGGGACCTAACTGTTGCCCAGGTAGTTTAGGCAGGTATAGAAAACACACAGAAAAGAACTGGAGCTGGGCCTCAGCTGAGGACCCATTCATCACAAAGCCCAACAAGAGCTGACACCTCTGTCAGGAAGATGGGATTTGCTCCTGTCCCCTTTTACAGCCCTGCTGTTCACACTCCTGAAAATTTTTCAGGTAGATCACGAGTAAACAAGCAAAGGAAAGAACTCAAAGCGGATGCCACAACTCCTGTGTCTCAGCTCAACCGCTCTCTCATTTATATGTGTAAATTCCCATTGTCTTTTCATGGGCTGCATGGCTATTTTTGAGGGCTGAACATATTCCTTACCACCTACACAGGAGCACATTACATTGTCAAACTGCATTTACTAGCCCATCCTCCTTGCCTCAGGTTATGTGTCAGCACTGATGTCTCTATATAGCAAATCCACATTAGGGCTAGTTTTAATATTGAGCACAACCAGCTCTTCCCCTGGGCTCCCAGGGAGGTCTTTCAGTCCAAAATGAGTCCCACATTGCTGCACCTAATCTGCAAACCATGCTCAAGGCAGCTAAATTGCAGCTCATGTGAGTCTGCTTGCACAACACCAATAGCCAAGTAACAGTGGCAACTCTGCTTTTCAGTTTATTGAATTATTAATTTTCAAAACACCACCTCTTGAAAATAGAATTGCAGAATGTACCAGCTTTATCTCAAAGCCCTTCAACACATAAGAAAAGGAAAAACATACTCTTAATGAGAACCAGTGCACAGAGGGCTTTTCCTAAGACTGCAGGAGATGTTGAACTGCTTATTGAGAAAAAGTTGTAATAATATTATTAACACCAAAACAGGGCCAAGAAGTAAGTACAAGAAAGCAAAAGCAGTTCTCTTGTAAAATGATACTTTCTGCTGCCCAAACTGTACAGCTGTTCCTCCCCTGTATGCAGACCATGTTGGTGGTACCCTATCACGTCCCTAACAACTAGCTTTAACTGACAGGCACAGGCAAAGGATCCTTCTGTACCTCTTCATGTTCTCCCAGCAGAATTTAGATATGGCATTGGATACTCCCTGAGTCTGCCCTACACAGAGCTCAATAGCATTTCCCAAAGCACTGCTGGAGCTTGGGCAGGACTTTGGGAACCGGTGGCTCATTGTAAACTGCTGGAAGAGACTTGGATCAAATACAGGTTCAGGGATACAAGCTTCTACGTACTTCTGCCAAGTGCAATGCTCAGCAGCAAAATCATGGAGTTCACTGCAAGTGAAGATTCAGAAGTGGCAGCCAAAAGTTCAGCAGTTCAGACTCCTCTTTCCAGATGAAAGGGAGTCTGTGTTTGTACAGCGTTTTGTCGAGATAATTTTATGATTATTGGGAAGTGTAGAAACCTGGTCTAGACATTCCAGTCAAGAGCTCAAAAAAAGCCAACCAACCAATCAACCAACCAATCCTGCTGCCTTGGAAGTCCTTCAAAATCACTCCTCCGTGAAACCTAAAGCATGATACAAGAGTTTGTTTCCAGGAGCTAAAGCACGTTTTGGGAGTGTGTGCTTGAGAGACAGAGCTCTGAGGGTACGATGCTGTAGCTGGCTGCTCCTCTGTCTGGAGCTCAGACACTCCCAGGAGGCTGCTGCAAGAGACCTCAATTTGCTATTGAGGCAGGGACTATTGATGAGGAAGACTATTGATGAAATCTCTGCCTTGCGATACTTTGGCAGTATTGTTCAGCATTAAAAATACTTTCCTTCATACAATCTGGGCACTGATGAATGACTAAAATTCCACACCTCCCAGAAACTGAGGCCAGCCAGGTCCAGGGAGCTGCTTGGAGGACAGAGGCAGGAGGACCTCCCTGCCCGGGGACCCCAGGGCAAGGGGTGGCTTGGTGCTGTCTCAGCTGCTGCCTCTGCAAAACCAAGGCCTGTGAAATGAATAGATTTGAGGAATTTGTTTTGCATGTCATCCTGAATTAAGCTTGTTGCCCTCTTTGCCTACTCAATATTATCAGTTAAGACAACCGATTCATGTTTGTGAGTGAGGAAAATTAGCCCCCAAGGAATAAAAAAGCTTTAATTTTTCTTAATTGCTCAACAATGGCCTAAGACAATGATTTATTACTGAACACTTAAAATTTTAACTTCCCTTATTACTAGCTAAGTTGAATAGATATCACCAGTAAAAGCACTTTAGGTCCAAATGTAGATAATTGTCATTTTCTTTTGCTGTTTTACTCATAATTTTGAGACCTTTATAATCTCTGAATAATATATGTTTAAACTTCAGGGGTTTTTTCTTCTTTTTTTTTTTTTTTGAGTAATCTCACTATCCCATGATCTGTAAATGGTATTAAAGGACAAAAAGAAACCCTACAGTTTATATAAAGGAAGTCAGTGAATATTATCATACCTGCCCGACTTCCGTAATTTGGATATTCACTGAAAGAGCAGCCTTTTAAAATGGTTTAGGGGACTCGAAAAATCCTCCAAAACCTTCTAGAATCAGATGCTGAGAAGCTTTGCTCTGATCCTATGCTTTCTTTGCTGATGCAATTAGCATTGCCAAACAGAATTACAAACCACAGCATCAAGTTGCAGCTAATACTAATCAGTAAAAGTAGTGCTAACACTACCACGATGTATGGGAGACATCTCCTGCCATCTGGTTTCATTGCTGCTTCTTCCTCAGACACGGGTTCATTTAGTCTCTTGCTGCCAGAGACAAGCTGGTGCGAAGCCTCCAAGTGGAAGTTTATTGCTCTGCCTACAATTTAGGAGGTTGAGATTGTCTGTTGAGATAGAAAGCTTGCTCTTCCAGAAAAGGTTCATTTAGTAAGAGGTTTCTGATATGGCCCAAAGCAAGAAATGACAATGTGTAGGAGATCACCAAGGAAAGGTTGATTTCAAATGTTTTTCTTATTGCTGGATGATTGCATGTTATTTTTGTCTCCAAGAATAAAAGTTGCTAATCATGCCACTGAGTCACTGTGCTTTGCAACTCCTACGTGATAAAAATAAAATACTCTCATTTATATTTATTTATTTTTATGCAGACCAGGAGCACAGAAGCACTTACGTACTTTCAGGCGCTTCACTTGCAAAGCCGCATTCTTTTGATTACCTGCACTCCCCCCACTTCGTATTGCTCACCAGAGCTGGGTTGTTTATAGTTTCTGATTAGCAGAACTTGACTCAGGACAATTGCATTCTTTGAATATGAAGATAAATTCTTTCATCATAGCAGAGGGATTCATCTGCACAAATGTCATTGATGCGATGCTGCTTTTTTTATTAATAAGCAAATTGAAGTCACAACCCACGCACATTCCAAAAGCAGGTTATCTGAACATGGTAAACTCTGATGCATAGGACTCAGTGCATGCCACAGTGAAAATACACGATGCAGAAAATACTTTAACTTGTCTGCAAAGAAGCTGGCTAAAACTAACAGCCTTTATTCATGGCATATACCTTTTATCTTTAATACAGACTATATGATGTAATGAGAAACAACTAGCTAGCATGGAATAGCAATGTGGAATGGAAAAGGATGCAAGCTAAGAGGCTTCTGTTCTCTCATTGCAGCAAGCACTAGGTCAGTATACAACCTCTTCTGAGCACAAGCATGCAGTGAGGGAGCCAAAGTAGGGGAAGGCTCCAGGAAAAGGCTGAATTTGGACTCTGAGTTCACATGTTGCTGACTTGCTGTGATACCTACCAGCCTAGGGAGACCCTTGAGATTCTCAGGCTTACATCCCACAAGCTGGACTTCTGCAGAGTGACTCAACCTGGTGCTAATGATGCCAGTGTGGCTGGTGAGCAGGAGAGCTCTGGAGGTGGAAGAGGCAACACCACCAGCAGGTCTGGAAAGGGAGCAGAGGGCACATGAACCTACAGCTCACCAAGGAACGTGGCTCAGCAGTCACTTCACTCTCGAGCTGTCTAAGGACACCAGTAATATCACAAATGAAAGTGTATGCCTGGACACAGGCAGATGTGTCTCTGTTTCTTCATGTATTTTGGGACAGGCTGTCTGGGAGAGTCAACACAGTAAGCAGTACAATGATGGTGTAACCTTGCTACAGATTTCTTTCATTGCTGTTGCAAATATGACTTGATCTGCCTGCATACATTTTTCTTTAATTTTTAAAAAGGCTCTGTGCACAACCCTAGCCAGAAACTCTGCCTTTTTTCCTTATTTCCTACTGATGCTCACAGGCCTGCCTATCTGTCATCCCTGAAGTTGGGCAGACTGGACTGTCTAAACATGGCAGACCTTTTAAGTACCTGTGGAGTCCACCCCTGATCACACCACCAGTTGCTCTAACCAAGTGGAATTGACAAAGGAAGGTTTCTCATAGTATCTCCACTATACCCATACCAGCTGGGAGAAGGAAGAAGTAGATCATGAGAGGTTAAACCCATGGGTAGATAGAACACATGACAAATTAAACAAAGCAAAGTTATGGCAGGGAGTAAGAAGTGTCCTGGAATAACTAAGCGGTGTGCTAAGCTCTGGAGAAATGAGCAGGTGAGAAACTTGGTAGACATAAGTAAAACAGCTAGAGGAATTAATAGATGTGCCTTGGGAGATGAAAAAAATGTCAGAGCTTCTAACAGAAAAGCTTGGGAAGGTAGTAAGGCCAACTCTGCTGAGAGAGGTATAGAAACAGAGTGGAGTGGCCAAGATAAGCAGTAGGAAGGTGAATAGCAGGAATAACCAAAAGACAATGCCAGTCTTGAGTAACAAGCCAAGGAAGCCAACAGAAGTGCCAAGAGCCTAAGAAATAACCTTGAGGAGACAATTAACATGAAAGCCATCTTATGAGAGCTAGGAGCTGTGGTTTGGAGATCATGACAGAAGTCTCTTCAGGTCACACTGAAAACTTGAGCATTTGATGGTATTGAAGGTCTTTGCCTAGGTTTCTCATAGGATACAGATGACAATTTTACCTGCTTCTATACTATATATATGTATATATGTTGTACATATTAAAATTATAAACAGTAGTGCTTTTCAGTGTCATTGGTAGAAACTGTCCAAAACTGTTTATAAGTCTTATGAAATCACACTCTTTATTCAGCCCAACCTGGGCTCTAAAAATATAAAATCATAAAAACCCTTATATAAAAGAATTTTTTTAAAAATACAGATTTCACTTGCAGAATTCATAATGGTCTGAGGATGGCTTCTCTTCTATCCCTCTCACTCCTCCAGTGATGCTGGTAGCTGGTGCAGTCCTTGCACAAGGGCACAGTACCTGTCCACTTCTTTAGCCTGATGTACCATGGCAGGGACCTGGAGAGAAGATGACTCTAATGCACAGCTGTTCTTAGCTGCCACCCAGCACTCAGTGACCCAACACTGGGAGAAATTTATATTTTTCCATGTAATCATGGAAAGCAAGTGAACCTGAAATGAACTAACTCCTTTCTGCTCAAGCAGGTAGACAAGAGTCAGCCATCTGCCCCTACCACAGGGACTTAATCTTGGAAATCTCCATCTCACCTCTCTCAAAAGGACATAGTTTTCAGGAGAGTTTTCACTGCTGAGCAAGGCCATTCCCTATTCTATGCAGCAACAGCAAATCCCTGGGCACTTTTTAGACTGACAGCCATCAGGGAGCCCTGTCACTCAAAAGGCAATTTAGTGGCATCAACAGTTACCTCTGCTTGTGGAACTCTGGTGTCCAGAGAGACTGCATAAGCACATATATGTATGTATATAGTATTCCTCCTCCATACTCTTTGTGTATAATTCTGCACAGCTTCTGAACTTTGCAAAGTGTGAAGGTCCCAAACAGAAAGAGAAATTCTCTTCAAACTCACAGGTCTCTTTATCCCACTGTAAACAGCGGTGCAGAGTACACAGCAATGGCATATCCAGTGAAATTTCCCCTTTATTGAGACACATTTTACTTACTGCAAAGCATTGCTAATTCTGGACATGTCTGATGCTTTTCTTAGTCCATTATGCTATAGAGCTCAATCATAAGATGCTTTCATCTAAAGACACCATGCTAGACTCTACTGAGTGGTTATGTGAGGAAATACAAGGGAGGTTCCTTCCATTTAGAGATAGGCTATGAAAAAACAGGCTTTTCTAGGTTTGCGACTTTCCCAGGAGATAGCTCCTCTCCAGGGGACACTGACTAAGCCAGTGATTTTCTAGCATGGCATTGTGACATGACATTTCCACAACTTTTGATTTCATGACATCAAGGTCTATACAGGCTGGATTTACGGGGCAAATGTAAACAAATACTGCTTTGCAGAAAGCTGTACTTCCTTCACCACTCCAAAATTAATTTTTCAGTGATTTCAAATGCAAATATTTAAACTTTACAAGCAATAAAAATTCTTGCTAGTGGCTTAATACCTATACTTTTCCCTTAAAAAATCTGTTGAGAAAATGGTACATTCTTGTCCCTATATCTGCATGGCTATAGGGTAATAAGGAAAGAAGTTTCACTATCTTCTCTCTGCTATTTGTCATTTTCTGTATTTGTTCACTCATAACAGTAGGATGAGGAACATTTAATATATAAATTAATGAAGTGGCAATGTGAGCAATTTTACACCCTTATATTTTGAACATATTAAGCACAAACTGGATATCAGCATCAGCTGGTGAGTCAGCTTCTCTGAGCACAGGAAGAACTGAGAACACATTCAACATAAAAATTTCTATCATTCTTATTAAAATGCAAATATTTGTTCAGAAAACCTTATGATTAATTGGCATGAAGATTGCAGTAGATTAAAAATGAATCATAGTGCTGGAATACTGGCAGAATAGGGCGTCTTTAGTTGTGGTTTTTTTCACTACCAGGGATGGATTTTAAAATTATTCACTTGCTTGGGCTTAAGACATCAGTTTGTCTAATCGACCACAGTGACTGTGACAGAAGCCAGCAGTAGGTGTTTAGGAACATGACAAACTGGGCGAGGAGAGTGTGACCTTCTGCTGATGTATCTTCTCAGCTTTTCTCAGTGATTTAGGAACTTGTCAAGCTGGAAGTTGTGCCAATATGGACTATGACATCTGAAGCTTCACAGGCTGTTTTCTTAATACATTTATACTTTTCTAAAATCCATTACAGCATAGAGCTTAGTTTGATTACATGCTTTTTAGAGGTAGTTTCACTTTGTTGTACACTTTTTACTTGACCCCACCTCTCTCAGAAATTATGCTCTGCTCGCCTTTTCTGTGCCATTTATGTTTTCAACATTTATATTAGGTCCCCCCAGTCATGTGTTACCTCTTCTTATCAGAGATGAAGATTCCCACTTTGCTTCTCCTCAGACAGAAGTAATTCCATACTTCTCTTCAGCTTGGACAAGTTCCTCAAACTATCTTCTAGTTTCATTGCTACATTAGGCAGGTTTCCATTCAGTTTTAAAGGCACAGATAAACCATGGCTTTGCAGGCAGTAGCACAGTGCAGCTTTAGATGATTTTTCTTTTTTTTTCTTCTCTATTTCTTTGTTCATAATGGAGAACTCTAACAGTAAAATTACTGAAAAACCTAATACCTCTGCCTGGAAACCATCCATTGCTTACATTCTTACACTATGAAACTGTAAGATATTAGTAATAATTAGTATTATTAATGGGAGCTTAGCCCCTAATCAAACAATGTTTTAAATCTCTTTCTTCAGTATTAGTTTAGAGGTTGTTGTCTACTTATATTTGATGGGGTTTTTCCCATGTGCATCACTTCAGGCTTACCAGCACTGAATTTAACCTGCCCTTTTATTATCCTGTTGTTCAATGCTCTAAAACCCTTCTGCAAACCTGTGCTGTCAGCTTGTGATTGAACTGTCCCAAAAACTACTTAATGTGCAGACTTTGCCAACTCACAGCTTATCCCCATGCCAGATCATTTCAGAGCAAGCTGGTCAGCCAGTACATACGAGTGCTAGAGAAGTTTGAGATTGACCTTCATTCCTGCTGGCAATCTCCTTTACTGTAAAAGACAACTCTTTGTTGTTCCTATTTATTTCTTATCTGTTAGGTGGTTGCTTTTCCATGGGAAAATAAAGTATCTTCTTCTGTGAGAATTTTGATTCATTATTCTTCAATAAAGAACCTTGACAAAGTTTTTAATATTCAGATTTATAGTTTAGATCTACATATGGATAAAAGCTTTCTCAAAGAATTCTAGCAGATTTGTGAGGTGTGACCTGCAAAAAAATCACCCTTCTTACTCTGAAAGCAAGTCATAATGTAACTATGGTAAATGTTTGGCTATACTATTTTACTATGGGTAATTTTCAGTTCCACCATTTTTTAAAGCTCATATAAATTTGCAGGGAACATATGACAGGTTTTTTTGGTCTGTGTCATCAATGAGATTTCTCCACACCTTTTTTTAAAGACTAGTCCCATACCATTCATCTTTGACACCTATTAAACTAAGTTTAAGTGACATAAATATTTATACCAGGATCCTTCTATAGTTCTTGCACTGATACCATTATAACCTGACAATATTTTATTATTCGTTTTATTGATGTCTTCTAAAACTTTCATTTTTAAAATTTACTTCTAAATAGAAGGTTTAAACCCCAGATTCTCCCTTCCTGTGATGATGCAGTGTGGGGAAAGAGCCCTTCACCTGAAGCAACCAATCCAGTTGTTATGTAGTCACACACAAAAAAAATCCTTTTCATAGGAAGGTTGGAAGTGATCTCAAAGCCCACCTAGCCCCAACCCCCTGCCATGGTCAGGGACACCTTCACCCTCCACTAGCCCAGGTTGCCCAAAAGCCCCATCTAACCTGGCCTTGAACACTGCCAGAGAGGGGGCAGCCACAGCTTCTGTGAGCAGCCTGTGCCAGGGCCTCACCACCCTCAGAGTGGGGAAATTTTTTCTAATGTCTATACTAAATCTATCATCTTTTGGTTTAAAACCATTGCCCCTCATCTTACCACTACAGTCCTTCCCCAGCTTTCCTGTAGGTCCCTGCAGGTACAGGAAGTCTACCATAAGATGAACCCAGAGCCTTCTCTTCTGCAGTCTGAACCAGTTCAGTTCTCTCAGTCTGTCTTCACAGGAGAGGTGAATTTCTATGGCTACAAAAATTCAGACTTTACACTCTTTTTCATAAAAAAAAAATAGAAAAACCTTAATGTCTCCTTGTCTCCTTACTTCCAACTTGAAATAGGTTGTTCTTACTGCTCGGAAGTAACTCAGTAATTCCTTCTCTTCTGTAACAATATTTGAGATTTCCCAGTGTTTTCTGTGCTTCTGTGACCTCGCCTGCCTCCGTTCTGTTTTCTGATTCCTGTTACCATCTTAGCTGTTGAATGATGAATCTAAAACTCTGTTATTTAGATATGGAATTTCTGTCCATAGGAATTAACACAGTGCCCTTTTTCAGTTGATCTTGTATCATGTATTGCACCTTCATGTTATGTTGTCTTATTTTGGTGGTTTGAGCCTGGCTGGAGGCCAGGTGCCAATCAAAGCCAATCTATCACTGCCCTTTTCAGATGGACAGGGGAGAAAATATATATTGAGAGGCTTAGGAGTAGAGATAGGGACAGGGAGAGATCATTCCACAATCAGCATCACAGGCAGAACAGACTCAACAGGGAACAAAGGAAAGAAAACTCTCTAATTCATTACACTGCTCTGCACATCCAGTGACACCAGAGTGGGGTAATGAGAAGTGTGACCACATCTTAAAGCACCTCCCCCCACACTCCCTTCTTAGCAGGCTTCACTTCAGTGATCATTTCACTCCCTTCTTCCTCACATTGTGGCACAGGGAGGGGCAGGGACTGGGGGAATGGGGGTTTCAGTCAGTTCCTCACGAGTTGTCTTCGTTCTTAGCTGGGGGGAAGCATTCCTCACAGCCTTCCATGCTGCACCGTGGGGTCCCACCCATGGGAGACAGTCCTCCACAAACTTCTCCTCCATGAGTCCTTTCCCACAGGGCTTCAGCTCTTCACCAGCTGCCCCAGTGTGGGTCACTTCTATGGGGTGCCGACCTTAAGACCCAGACTGCTCCATCCTGGTCCCCCATGGAGTCACAAGTCCCCCTCAACAAACCTGCCCCTGCATGGGTCTCTCACTCGTCTCTGTGTCTCTGTCTCTCTCCATGGGCTGCAAGTGCTGGCAGAGGCTTGCTCCAGTGTGGATCACAGAGGATTCTGTATGTCTCCTCCTGCTCCAGTTTGGGGCCTCTCCATGGGCTGCAGGTGCGGTCTCTGCTCCTTGTGATCTTCCATGGGCTGCGAGGGGACACCCACTGTCTTCTCCATGGGCTGCAGAGGAATCTTCCTCTGGCACCTGGAGCATCTCATATCCATACCCCCTTTTCTTCCCTGGCCTTGGTGTCTACACAGTTTCTTACATCTTCTCATTCCCTTCTCTGGGGGCAAAAAGTGGATGCTTGTGGGTTTTTTCCTCCTAAATATGGTATCACAGAAGTGCTGTGACCATTGCTGATGGACTCAGTCTTGGTCAATGACTCCAGCCTGGAGTTGGCTGGTGTTTGCGCTGTCAGGCCTGCAGAGAGCTTCTGGCTTCTTCTTGCAGAAGCCACCCCTGCAGCCCAGGCCCTTCTGTACCAGAACCCAGTCATGTAAAACTACAACACTTGTCCTTTATATTCCTTCTAGCAAGTTTGTGACACATTTATTCTAATTCATATTTCTTGTGTTTAGATACCAGTATTTTGCCCAAATCTCTGAAGAACTTCAGCACATCTGTGGATAGGTATAAATCTGCATGTACTACATATTTGCATTATGGAGTGCAAGCTCTTTTTGCTGTAGCAAAAATCAATATGACTTCAAGGATGAGATAGTTCTGTATCAACGCTGTTATTTGAATCAGGTATGTTAAGCGTGTTAACCACACCACACATCAAAGAAGTAGTGATTAAATGTTATAGAGTGATTCCTTCTCAGACAAATTATCACAAGATATCTCACAGTAGCATCACTGAGCTATGAGCAAAAGTGTCTGTAAGTAAAGCATCAAACTCTCATTATCACTGCCTTTGCTATCAAAGCTTGTCATACAAAAATATACAGATATCTTAAATGGAGATTAAATGATATTCAAATTATAGTAACCCAAAGCAATCATCTTAATATTGCTAGGTTTATATATCTACTCAAGATTAGAAAGGAAACTTTTAATGTACTTTTCATCTTAACATTTTTTTAATTCTTTGCCAAATCATTTTCTTTCATCATTCATGCACAGTGCACCATCATTATAGTTGGGTTGTGCAAGATTGCAGGGCTGTTTCTTCAAAAAAATATTGAGCCTTCACAATATGCCTGGCTACTGTTGTGATTTTATTGGGTAAAACCATGAAAAACATTTTTTTTTATCTGAGATTTGGTATACAGGATCATGAAATGCATATTTGGAAACAGAGAAACAAATTGCCAGGAAATTAAAGAGTTTGTTAAAGCATACAGAGGAGGCAGTAGAAGTGAATGGCCACTCAGTGCTAACACATCTGCGCAACCGTGGGGTTGCTAGTTGCACATAACTTACATCTTCCCTGCCATGCACAGGTCTAAACTTCAAGACCTGTGAGATGCTTGAGCTCTTTCTGGACTGTGTATTTACACTGCCAGGCAATGCTTGAGTGTCTGCTTGTGATGGCAACAATAATTCCATTAAAACAGCTTGTACTACAGGAACAGTTAATTAAATAGGATCCTTGGCTTAGTGGTTACCACCACTGCATAGATTGGGTCCACCAAGGGAACAGCCCTGCACACCTTCCTCCACAATACATAGATGCTCATTTAGGCGATACCCATGCAATGCATTTAAGCTTCAGATTAATCCCTTTGCCATTCCAAAACTTGAAAGCAGGATGAAGTGCTTAGCATGAAGTGCATCCAAAAAGCAACAACGCTATGCCCAGGAAGGCAGTCTGTGATATCTTTCCCTCCACATCCCTACCTCCCTCAGGAATTCACTCCTTTCCAGGAAGGTGACATCAAAAAGTAGTACCTGCTGCATTGCTGTATTTCACACATAAATGAAAGCAGCAGCAGCAGCAATGAGAAATGCAAGAAAGTTACAGGGGTGTGTTAATAAAAGACGTAAACTGCTCAACTTCCATAATCTCACTCAAAGAAGGCACCATCAGGGATGGGGATGCTCACACTCTGAGTTCAGAAGAAAGCCTCTCTAGAGAATAAATGCTGTTATTGATGTGAAACAGGTTTACCCAGCTCTATAAAGATGGGTTGCAGTCAGCACTTCCCAGTGCATTCTTGGTGCAGAAGTTTCCTTACCTTTTGAACTTGCAAAGTGCCTGAGCACATCTTACCCAGTAAAATAAAACATGCAGCATATCAGTTCAGTTTTTAATTAGCTCTCCTTCTACCTCCTCTTCTAATACTGACAGATCTTGAATGGGCTTTTTGTTATTACTATGGACTTTAGCTTTTTGAAATACTGCTGAGTGGAGACCCAGAGGGGTGGAGGTGGAATTAGATCAGCAGCACGTATGCCATCATCTGTTTGGTATGTTATTTCCTTTCACTCTGATGTTGGGAAGATCACACCCAGCCTTCACATTCCTCTTCAACAAGTTGTGTCAAGGAAAGGGGAGAAAGGAAGCTGCCCCACATACCACTGGATATCAGAAAGGAAGGTCTTAATTAGGATGTTGGGATGTAATTTCTACAGAAATCAGCCCTTCCTTTTGTCAGTCCCAGGTCCAGCTGCTATAATAATTTCAAAACATTGTCTTAAAGAGTGAGGGCTCAAAAGATAATATAGTACTCTCTGGGGTTATTTAATGCTTTTGGCTTATATCTAAAAGGAATGCTGAACTTTTAACAGCAGTAATAAATCCGTAAGAATGAAAGAGTATTAGAGTCTATTGAAAGTGAAATAATACAGTTCGGTTTGGCTGGCATTTCAGAGAGAGGTGAGGTATTAAAACAGAAGACGTACCAGAACATGCAAACTAACTTGCTCAGTGTCATGCAGTAGCAGCCCATTCCAAACTAGAAAAAATGATGAACTCTTTTATTTTCTTATTCATAAATCTGAGAAATATAGATTACAAACTTTTCCTTACACCTTTCTTATTCTTTAGCAGTAGCCATAATAGCAGTAACTAACAACCAAGGTAGAAGGCCTTGAAATGCACAATCATGGTCATATATTTGCAGTATTCCTGCTTAAGAAATGTTCTAAATTTTAAGAAGAATGTTTGATCATATTTTGTAGTGACTTACAAGTAAAACAATGCATGCATTTCTGTGACTCATTAAAATTTTCTTAAAACTGGCTCATTCACCTTAGAAGTTCATTTGTGTTTTTTCTATAAACCTACATGAGACTATAATAATCCAACATAAACAAAGAATTTATTTCACTCACAAGTAAAAAAAAAGATGTACTTGGTCAGCGTTAAACAAACTTTTTTTTCAAAACATCATTTTCTTTCTGTTTCTTATTTGCTGAATTAGGGGCCACCAAGTCCAGTCATCCATCAAGGTAATTTTCATACTTGAAAGTAATTTATATTAAGCATCTCTCATTCTTAGAAAAATAAGGAGTTACTTAAACCTTTATGCATTTTTTTAATATTTCCAGTATTGTAGGTTTTTTATTATTATTATTTCTTTGTGTTCATGGCACAAGAAAATTAATGGTGACCAGCTATCTCAGGGGAATTGGAATAAATTCTAAAATTGCAGCAACAAAATCTCTGCAACGACCAAATCAGAATGTGCCTCTTTGCCTTGCCTGCTGCCATTTTAGACTGCCAGTCTCCAATGACAGGACTGTGCTGATTAATTTATAAAGCTGAATATACCCTTCAAAAGCTAGATAAAATTCCACAAGTGACAAGTTCGTACACCATGTCACAATCAATCCAGAAGAACTGATGTATGTCCCTATATCATGGACTTCCAGTAACACATTCATGGGAAGATATATAATTTTTAAAGAATATAGTCTCTGAGTTACCTACCCATCTTTCTCCATCAGATCATCTTCAGTCAGCCTGATGATTATTTCATTTCCCATATGTTTGCTCTTGAGCACAAGCCACACCACCAGGACAATTGTTACTGGTTTTGTTTTGATATGCTTCAATTCCCAGGGCCTGATACCTGTTTAATTAAAGAATGACTTATCGTGCTCTAGTATTTTAGAAAACAAAACAAAACAAAACCAAAAAACCCCAAAGCCTTAGAAATGGGAATAAATACCACTTACTCTCACATTACAGCCTATTCATTCTCAGAGTGAGGTAGACAGGCCATAATGTGAATGAGCACTAGGCATCACACAGGTGGTGCGAGCTTGTGAAACCTTGCCCCCATTTAAACCATAGTGCTACTGAATAATTGAAGGCCAACAGTCCCTCCAGTTTCTTCAGCGGTTACTAGAGAAACTCACTTTCCCACCAACTCAAAGAAAACTCAACTAGTTATTCCACCTTTTTGATTACCTATCTTTCCCAAGATGCTTTGAATCATAAATGTAGTCATTATCACAAACAGTTCTGATCTACCTATTATTTAAATTAGACCCTGCAAGATATAAATGATTACAAAATGTGGTCTTTCCAGTGACACCTTCAGCCTACAGATATTTTAGTCAACATTTCTGCGTCTCTTTAAAAACACCATGCAGCAACCAGGGGCAAGAAGGAAGATTGGACATGGAAAGACAATTCTGTAGTTCTAGCTCCTGCTTTTCTGTGAGCTAGAAACAATGATTATGCTAGGTAAATTGTAAACAAGTGTGGATATATTCATAGAAAGAATGCTTTTGTATGAGAAATAAAACTGACACACTACTTATTCATTGCAAATATGCAAGTATTCTGGACCTTACTGCACAACTTGCTCTGCTGCCTACAAAATAAATATGCTTATGACTACCGAATATAGTTTTCTTTTTACTGGAATTACATGATCTAAAGATATATAACAAATAAGTTCAGCAAATATAAACAGATAATTTCATAACTCTGGCTTTCATTTGTGCCTGCCAAGTGTGTGTAGACCTTACTACTTCCTTGCTTATAATGAGATTCAAATTGTTCTCCAGGTTTTCAGTAAAGGGGGGGAGGGTGGAGGAGCTGGTGGAGGGAAATCCAACAGTTAGTGATAAAGCTCATGTTTAACAATGGTAGGAACTGAAGTTAAAATCCTGCAGGAGATCCCACTAATTAGAATTGGTTTATGGCCTCAGCTCCTGTCCTTAATATTACTGTCTGCCAAAGCAACCTTTATCACATTCAGGTTAGCTGTACCTGAATGGTGCCTTTCTGCATTATTATATCCCTTGAGCTTGAGACTCTAATAAAATTTAAAACATTTCTAGTTACTGTTTGTACTGCATAGCTCTCAACATCACTGCAACATTCTTTATAGGGAGAAACAAAACAACATAGGGTTCTACACATTTAATTATCCTCTCTTCGCTCCCACCTGGCTTTCTTCTTCCCCAAAACCAAGTCTAACTGTGCACCTTCCCTGATTCTGAAGCTTTTTCTGAAATATCCTGCCATGCTAACCACAGAAGAGCATCAATTTCACCATGAAGTTTCCCAGATGAGGGAGTCCTCTGCTTCAGCACTAAAAGTAAAAAAAAATTACTTTCACACGGACAAAAGGATGTACCACCATGCACTGATCTCAGAACTATGCTGGTTCTACCTTTTGTAGCAGAGCATCCCCTGCCTGTTTTCTAATAATAATCCTACTTAACACAACCAAGCTGACTAGGGTCCCTTATGCAGCATAAGAGAGAAATGAAACACAATGCAAAAAGAGACAAAACTCCACTCAAACTGGTATCAAGTTCTGCTCTCTCCTAAGAGTGATTTTGCTAAATAAAAAAGGGTTTTCTTATATGGAGTTAGCAGACTTATTAAATCCCATGCGCACAAGAGTTTGCAGAAGCTTCAGTGTACTCAAGAAAATCCCTTAGTGTAACTACCCCAGTTTCATCAGTGCCAAAACCACACATGCCTTTTCTCCCCTGGGATCTGAAAAGTTCATCATTTCTTTGTCAAAACAAAATCAAAGTGGCCAGTCTGCAGTCACACAGGTCTGAAATACTGAACTTTCACAACAGGGTAGTGGCCTACTCAGGAAGCTGTAGCAATAGCTGTTCACAGTAGCATGGGATGTGAAATACTAGACTGATAATCATGAGGACACAGACTCTTAAGTGCAAATCTGAAATGGTCAGTAGGGTGAAGAAGTGAAGATAAACTATCCATTGGTCAAATATTTACTATAATCTTCACTGGAAAGCTCAACATTAGCAAGAGGCAACTTCATCAGTAAGTCAGGAACCAGTATGGCTCCAGAAGTTCATCGTTCTCCCCCTGCCCTCCTTCTCTTTTCCCTCAACAGGTACACATACATACTTTTATTCCCTGAGGGAAGGGAGACTTTCTCCACCTTTCACTGATATGAGTCACAGTTCTCTCAATTTTTGCTTCAGAAAGCTAGGTGGTGCATTGCAGATTCCAGGTGCCAGAAGCCTACATATTGCACTGGGAAGGTAATGATTACTGAGCTTCATCCTTCTGTACACCAGCAAAGAGGACAGGCTATAAAATAGAGTATTTGACAAGTCATTCCTCTTGGAAAGAAAACTCATGTGTGAGACCAGCTATTTTTTCATCAGCTTAACTCTCAAAGGGATGCTACTCAGCATATCATACAAAACCTTTCCCTACAATGCAAGAGAAGATTTGGACTGAAGTTTTAAGCACAGACTATAGCAAGACCCATTGGTGATGGAACAGGAACTTCACTGACAGTAATGGTGGAAAAATATTTTGAAGACTCTTCTGTAGACCTTTACTAAGGCACAAGAGACAGAAATGGATTAAGAGCTGCTTTTTTCCATCTGGTTAGCTCTTATTTGGGTTTTAAGCTCGATTAAAAGCATTATGGATTTAACTGGAGCTAGAGACACTGCCAAGAACTCTGAGACAATACAGAATTATTTTACCACAACTTACATTAATCTTGAAATTTGAGTGAGTGTAGTAATTCATCCTTCAAATCAGTTTGGGAGGATATGTAGCAGGGGAGAATCATTCACCCTCTTTTAAAGCAGGGCTATGTTGTCATTTTGGATTAGCTAGACACATGTAAACAAGCCACACTTCACTGTGCAGAGGCATCTAGCACTGCTGACACCTTCCCTTTTTTCTGAGGACAACATTTTTCAATTTTCTGAAGAAAAGAATGTTTTGGTTCCATATAGCAATGAGTTTGATGTTGAGCATTAACCTAAACAATTCTTTTGTCAAAAAAAAAAAGAAAAAATAATAATTAGATAATGTTATGACCCCAGAAAATCTTAAGAACTTGTAAAATGGACAGATTATGACAGCTGTGAAAGGACCAAAATCGGTTCCTCTATACAAACAAGCCTTTCAGCAGCTTGATGAGGTAAGAAGGTGGCCTTGAAAAAGTCTTACATGGTTGCCATGAAAAAGCAGGCCACACTTAGAAAATATATCAAAATGAGTTGAACAATTACAGCAGAATAATAAGCTTTCAGTGACAATTATAGAGAGTAAAAAGCAATCATTCTGTTTCAGCTGTTATTTGAAGTTTGTTCTGTCACTTTAAAAAATATCAGAACAGGAAATAACATAGAACTGTCTCTACCTACCTGTTTTCTAGCTCTCATGTGCCTTGCTTTCTCTAGAGCTTGAGGACTTGTGAGGCAAATAGGACACAGCAAAGGGAGTTTCACATAAGCAGAGATAAGAGAGAGAAGAACACAGATGTAAGCTGAAAGAGCTTCAGTAATGAAGAATGTCATCTACTATCATACATACCCCTTTCCACAAGGACTTGCCATGAATTGACAGCAAAGCCCAGTTTGTGGGAAGATTAAGGGGTTCATGTCTTGAGGATATTCTAGGGGATGTTCCCACAGATAAATCCACAATTTGGATTCAGTTTGTAAGGAGGGAGTAAAACTGTACTCAGAGCTCTCTAGGGCTTGCAGGATGTTTTATATTGCCAGGCTAATAAATAACCTTGCAGCTATTTCCCCAAGAATGATGCACAGCAGCTATACTGCAAGTTGTGTTCTGACAGAATTTGTGTTTCTGGAGTTTTCTTAGTATTATCTTATCAGAGGCCATGAAATGGCCAAAAAGTATGTCCTCCTGTTTAAGCAGGCAATTATACTACATTAAAGACCAAATCAAACAATTTTAGTTTATATATGACTGACCCTTCTTCCTTTAGATCTCAGACATGGCAGAGTGATGTAAATCGACTGCACTGCGCCCAAGAGGTGGGATTAGATTCTTAGTTTGGCTTTTTTTTTTTTTTTGGGAGGGAGGAGGTCTGTGGAGGGGGAGGAAAGAGATTTGGAATTAAGAAGTCAGTCTCTACTTGAAACAACTACAGCAAAAACATGGAGCCAGTTCTTATTGGTGTGGTTCTCAGAGCAGAGAGATGTACACAAAGCTGAACCTCTTTTGGGTTCAGCTTCCCTCAGTGAAAGAAGAAAACATCTTTTTGGATGCTGTTAGATGACAAATGACTTGTGCTCAAGATAAAAGATTGTTAGATTGCAAAACTGATTTAATTTGGAATTATATTGTACAGATCAGGGACTGCATTGTACAACAAGAGTTGCCAGGCTGACTTATTAGGGAGCTTAAGACTTTTTCAGGTGTCTGGGAACATCTTTTCAGGTAAAAATGTAATTTGTTCCTTCTTTCAGATATAATTTTCAATTAACCTACCTAGTCACAATTTTCAGAGGTTTTGGGGCATAAAATATTTTTGGGCCTCACTGAATTTCTGTGTGGTCCAGATTATAGACCTTCACCTTCTCACAGGAGTGTAAAAGAAAGAACATTCTTTGGTCCAGTGACTCAAGGCTGAAAAAGGTCATGACGTTTTGTTAGAGTGCTACAGCTCTCTTGCAGAAACATCCTTGATCATTAGACCAAAAAAATCAGTATACTAAGGCTAATATAAAATATCAACACATATTTTAGCCTGGAAAATAAAACAGGACTCTAGTTTCTAAATATGAATGGAAGTGAGGGTGAAGTGTCCCACATTTCACATGAAATCCATTTTATAAAGGTAGTTCAGCTCATTTATCTATTCATCTGCATTTAGGGAGGAGGCCTTGTGAAGTTTTTGGCATAAACATTATCCTCTCTTTATCACATGAGATGAGACTACACTATTTGTAAAACAATTTCAAAGGGAAAAAAAATCTTCATAGAAGAGAAGCTGATTTATTGATAGGCTCAGGTAGTTTGTTATCAGTCTGTGAGGTTTAACTATCGCTTTCATTTATAGCACTGACTTCAAAAGAAACATTTGCTGCATGAAAATATTGATTAATTTCCCCCCACCTCCCTAGGCTTTTTTCTCAAATGCACTGAGATCCACTATAACTTCTGCCAGACAGCAAAATACATAACAATACTAAACTCAAAATTCAAAAGTACTGAATTGCAGCGCTGTAAGTGAACTTGAAAGGCCAAAACAGCAAGTGCACCAATGACATTATCTCAAATATTACCTTCATGGGCAGGTTTTGTCAGGACTTGGAAATTCTTTGTATGCTCACCTCTATTTGGAGGGCTTGTTGAAGCATTGAAGTGACAGCTCCTTGCTGAGCAGTCCAGCTCAGGGTTATTTTAGGCCATGCCTGGTCAGTACTGTGCACCACGAGCTTCTGCATAAGTTACTGTCTACACTTCTCAGGCATGGCAGCTAGCACCCAAGTAGGTCACCTTTAATGGAAGCAGCATAATGAGCCAACCAGAAAAAAAGCTCATAAGCATTAACTAAGTCAATGTCAACAGTTTTATAGCTGAGAGAGCATATTGGCACACAGATTTTAAAAATGGATTGAGGCAGCTGACAAGCAACCAAGTGAGCAGTACTTCCAGTAGAACAGCAAGACAACACTTAAGATTTTAGACTCTTAAATATTTCTTGGATATTAAACATGAGTAAAAACCAGAACATTTTTGAAAATTTTCCTAAGAATTTTTGAGACCTCAGATCTACCAACCTGCCAAGGCAACTGAACAGCACAAAACAAAAGACACCAGTGCAAGTTGGCTAACCCATCACTCAAATATTTCACCTTTTGGCATGACACACCTGCAAAATAAACAGTATCATACATGCACGCAAAAGTAAAAAAGGATAAAGTATACAGTCAAGTCCTTTTTACTTTATGATCTTTTGTCTTTCACCCCTAATGCAGAAATGTTAATTCTTAAGAGGGGTTGCAAGACTTTCATTCCAAGATGGGCACTGACTGAGCCCTATGTCTACAGAGCAGCATTTGGTTTCAGCACAGTAACAGACTTGAAGCCATATGACCAGCAGCTTTCTGGAACAGAGAGGTAGGGAAGCAAGAAATAAATGTAACGTAGCAGCAGACACACAATACAAATCAACCCAAAACAAAACAAAAAATCTCCAAATCCTTTATTTCATAGTCTCTGAGTGACAAGATATAGCTTGGCCAACTTAATTCTTTGGCTTTCCCCCCCCTTCCCAAGAAAGGCCTGTCTCATATTTGATTAGCCACTGAGCCCTGTTTTCTCAATGCATACATTTCCTCAGGAATGGTAACAAGTGCAGTTTTACTCCCTTTTTATGTTAAATCTCCGTGACATTTTTTTGCAGGCCTGTCAGTGGATATGACTGCTGCCCTCTTGTAACTCAACTTCATTTCCTTGGGAGAATCAGTTAATGGCAATCACTTCATTCCCAGAAGGACGCAAGGGAAAGAGGATTTTTCACACGAGACAAGAACTGTGCCTTCACTGCAACTGTAATCAGGATGAGCATGCACGTGGGACACATAGACACCAACGAGGCTATCAAGGAAAGTCCAGATAGTTTTGCAGAAAAGGGGTCTGTTCCAATAGCTGTCCTCGACCGAGGCAGCACAAGCTGAGAGCATGCAGCCCAGCTGAGGCAGCCAGAGTGGTTTATCAAGATTTGTCTTTCTGACTAGTGTCTTTCATTCATGCCTGATGTTCAAGCTGATTTAGAAAATAAGTATTTCATTTAAATAATAAGTTTTAAAAGCAAGTAGCAAAAATGAGGCCTTGTACAAGCAACAGCAATACTAACAAAATGTTACACAACCTGATGTTGTAGCTGATGACTTGCAAGAGCCTGAAGTCACTTTACTAATCTTATGTATATCACATGAGATTGCCTGCAAATGAGCCATGTTTCAAGCACACTTATTACAGGTCATGGCCTTCAACTGGAGTTTGAATTCCCTGTGCCATTAGTTTTACATCACCCAGCTGGAACTCCAGTGTCTGTTCTGTAACAAGTCCTCTACATACTGAAAAGTGAGGGGTGGAAATATGACTTCATAGGCAAACATTAACTTGCCATATTCTAATTTCTGAAGGCTTTACTTTGTAAACTAAACACTAAAAACCTTAACCCACAGTTTGTTCTTTTGATGTTTTGGGATTTTGGGGTTTTTTTTTAATGCAATTAATTTTATACTTTATGTAAAGGGTTATGATTCCACACATTCCACATTTAAGTTTAATTGTTGGCAGTAGGAAGACAAGCTTTCAATGAAGCCGATTTCTTTTATGCGTTCAGAGCCTCTGGCACTGACAACTGCCACTGAGAGCCTGGTCCAGATTGAATGAACCACAGGAATAAGGCCAAACAGCAATTTCTATTTTTCTATGTTGAGGAAAATTGATTGTTTGAAGTTTGGACTGTGCAGAGTTCTTGTCAATAACTCTATTATACTGTCACATCCAGAGAGTCCAAGGAGCATACGTAAAGTGTTGGAAGGGAGAAATTTTCAGGGAACAAGATACCTCATCAGTGTCACACAAATCCACTTTTTCAGATATAAGTTAGTAAAAAGTTACTCTATCTCTCCCATTAAAATCCTCTCACTTGACATCATCTTTTTATAGTTTCTTCTGCTTACAGAAAATTAGTAAGCATCCTTCTGGAGCTGGCAGGGCACCTATTGTGATTGGTTTTCTCCCCACATCTCTTCCCTTCACACATCATCTTTTTCTTCAGTAGACCCAGAGCTAGCAAAAAGGAAACCTCAGCCAGTAGCAGCACTGGTGGGCTATTTCTAGACCACTCTCATAAACGTGTTTCTATCCAGAGATTTCCCACATGACAACTATGCTGGAAATGTAATTCCAAAAGTGTGTCTATTGCATTATCCCATAAACAAGATTCTGGGGAGATTAGTTGAAAGGCATTTCAGCTTTCTGGCACTCACCCTCTTCAACCATAGAGGAGTTTCTGTTCTGAATGCAGATTTTACGGAAACAGCAAGAAGAATTTCCGTGGATTTTACAAAAAAACCAACTCACAGAAAAAGTAAGGAAATTGGCATCAGGAACGTTTTGCAATTAACACAATAAGCCATTTGGCTCTATTTTCTCTTGTTATTCCTAGCAACTGGTACTTCCAGGAGTACTGATATAGTTAGCATCACAGGAGGAGTGAACAACAGGTTTCTCTAGGAGGTAGTAACTGGAAGCAAAATATGCACATACTGGACATCCTGCCTAGCTGAAAGTAGTGTAATGTCTACAACTCTGTCTTCATTAAAATCTCTTTTGCAAAAATGTCCTTTTTCCGTGATATCCAGCAATGCAGCCAGTCTACATTAGTCACAATAATGCTGTCATGTTCTTACAAAATTATTTTAATCATTCCCCTAAAAAGAGAGCTCTGCTTTGAATTTTTCAGTACATTGCTTGCCTGATTATTTTTTTCTTTAGCTTGTAGACCTTTATGTTATCAGTACTTAACATATGCATGGGAACAGAAAACTTATCTGAAGGATTTTGATCCTCCATTTTTACACATAAGTAAACTCACTTATCTTCTGTCATAGTAAAAAAGATAAAGTTTCTTTTTTTTTTAATCTGAAAGCAATGTTAGTACAAGAGTTAAAGCAAGTAATTAAATATAATGATCTCTCAAAACCCGCTCAACTAAAACAAAGTGAATATTATCCACTAGAATGGAAAAGATCTTGAAACACATCTCCATTCAGGCTTCCATACTTTCTATATTGCTTTTAATGATGAAATACAGTACCTTGCAACAGCACATGCTGTCTCAGCATGATACATTATACAGTTCAGAATCACTTCTGTTATATGCTGGTCTCAAAAAGAGAGAAGCCAGTGCTTCTCTCTTACTGGATTTAACAATGTATTAGGCATGCAAGCCTCTGGAGGAAAGGTAGGTGCATTAATATTGACAGAATTACTTCTTCCCATTCCAGGATATGGTACTGTTTTACAGAAAAGGACGTGTCTGCCATACCCTCTCATCCACACGTATAAAGGGAAGTAAATTAAAACCCATAGTCCCAAAAGTCAACCACAAACATAATGACAGGTTGTAAAAGCTACCTGTAAACAAGCAAATAAAAAAGCCAGAGTCATCATACTGTATTGCAGCTCCTCCTATTTGGCTGGCCAGATGCACATACATCAACTTCTCATGATGCACAGTCTAACCCAGCTATGGAAAACAACCCTTTTCACATGAAAGGTGGCTACACAAACAGTTTTAGGAACAGTGGAAGTGTGTGCCCTCATTGCTGGGGGAGCTAATATACATCATAAGACAATTTCTCTTTGAGAGATCATATGCTTTTGTACAGTATATGCACGTTTGTACAGCAATCTAAACTGAAGGTGTTTGGGAGCCCATGTGATCATTTAAAGATTTCACTTCTTACCTTTGCTTCTTTCATTGAAGATCTTCCTGCAATGGCAGGCCTTGGTCCCCTGTTCTGGGCAGAGGGTAACATGGAAAGGCACCTGTTTGTATGCACTGCCTCAAGAAACAAACAGGCTGTGTTATGAAAATCGACACAGAAGAGCTGCACAGGAAGATGGGCTGAACTCAGGTGCAGCGACCTTTGATACAATTATTCAGAAAATAGGGTGGCAGGTAGGATGTGAAAAGCATTAAGAAAGTTTACAGGATTCAGGAGAAGGACAAGTAGGAACATACTTCCCATCAAACATTTAGTTTCTCATAGCCACAGGTGAGCAGAGCCGGATCATAGAATCATAGAATCATAGAATGGTATGAGTTGGAAGGGACCCCAAGGATCATAGAGCTCCAACCCCCCTGCCACAGACAGGGCCACCAACCTCAGGCCTGGATCTACACTAGGTTTCTCAGGGCCCCACCCAACCTGGCCTTGAACACTTCCAGGGATGGGGCATCCACTACCTCTCTTGGCAGCCTGTTTCAGCACCTCACCACTCTTTCTGTAAAAAACTTCCCCCTAATATCTAATCTAAACCTTCCTTCCTTTAGTTTTAATCCATTCCCCCTTGTCCTGTCATTGTCTATCCTTTTAAAAAGTTGAATCCCCTCCTGCTCATAAGCTCCCTTCAGGTACTGGAAGGCTGCAACGAGGTGCCCCCGCAGCCTTCTCTTCTCCAGACTGAACAAGCCCAGCTCCCTCAGCCTCTCTTTGTAAGGCAGGTGCTCCAGCCCTCTAATCATCTTCGTGGCCCTCCTCTGGACCCTCTCCAACAGTTCTACATCTTTCTTGTATTGGGAGCCCCAGATCTGGACACAGGACTCCAGATGGGGCCTCACGAGGGCAGAGTAGAGAGGGACAATCCCCTCCCTGTCCCTGCTGGCCACCCCTCTTCTGATGGAGCCCAGGATACCATTGGCCTTGCAAGCTGCACGAGCACACTGCTGGCTCATGTTAAGTTTCTCATCCACCAGAATCCCCAAGTCCTTCTCAGCAGGGCTACTCTCAAGAAGCTCTTCTCCCAGTCTGTATCTATGTCTGGGATTCCTCCGGCCCAAGTGCAACACCTTACACTTGGCAGTGTTGAACCTCATTAGGTTCACCCGGGCCCATCTCTCCAGCCTGTCAAGATCCCTCTGGATGGCTTCCTTTCCTTCTAGGGTGTCAACCACACCACTCAGCTTGGTGTCATCCACAAACTTGCTGAGGGTGCACTCAATTCCATCATCGATGTCATTGATAAAGATGTTAAAGAGAACCGGTCCCAAGACAGACCCCTGGGGGACACCGCTTGTCACCAGCCTCCACCTGGACATAGACCCATTGACCACCACCCTTTGGCTACAGTCTGTTAACCAGTTTCTTATCCACTTGATGGTCCACCCATCAAATCCACATCTTTCCAATTTAGAGATAAGGATGTGATGGGGGACTGTGTCAAAGGCCTTGCACAAGTCCAGGTAGATGGCATCGGTTGCCTTCCCTTTATCTACTGATGCTGTCACTCCATCATAGAAGGTCACCAGATTGGTGAGGCACGACCTTCCCTTGGTGAAGCCGTGCTGGCTGTCCCAGATCACATGCTTCCCGGATGCTTATTTACTTCACTGAAAATGTTCAGGATTGCAACATTTTTGGTATTTCAAGAGAAGAATTCCCTATTTGCACTCAGAATGCCTGGAAATGGGAAAGTTGCACTCAGATCATTTGTCTGCCTCACTTAAGCAGTAGCTGGTACTAAGACTTGGTTGAACAGTGAGACAAGTTCCAGATGATTGCTCTGATCAAGCACAGACTACAGTTTTCATGTGAATCTACATCTGAAGGAACAGCCTATATCAAAAAGGTCAACTGTGTTGGTTTAAATCATACTTGTCACTACTGCCCACATAGACTCAGCAGACCAATATAGAAGCTGGTTTACAGGCTTTCTGACCCGAATTGTTCAAAATATCCAAACTGATTTGAAATAGGCTTATCCCACCTAAAACTGCCTGTGGACATGTGCTGAAGAACAACAAAGCAGTAACCTGCAGAAAGTAGCAGATTAAATTCTAGTGTCTGCAAAGTAATATATATGAGTGAATAAATAATCTTAAGTAGATATGCGTAATGATGGATTATGTTATCCAAAAGCATGTAGAAAAGCTTGCACAGAAAAAAACCCACACCATCAAGCAAAACAAATAAGAGACATTTCATGAAAGCAGTATAGGTCAAAGCGGAAAATATAATTACATTTTTGTACAGAGCAATGACAGACACATTTCCTGGACCGTGGGTAGTTTATACCAACCCACCTAATGGTACATGTAGAATCTAAAAAGATACAGATGGAAAAGTCCAGGATGATGGCAGATTTTTGGAAGAGCTTCTAGAAAAGGAGAGACTAAATGGTGGGATTTTTTCCATTTGACCTTTCCAGTTTGTCATTCTGATTAAATCAAGTTAGACTTCAGTTTCTTCAAGAGGACTACTCAATAAAAATAAAGAAGAGAAATAAACAAAAATCAAATATTATTAAGACAAACCATGAAGACGATATGGTAGAAGACTACAAAAAGATAAATGCCAGGACAAAGGTTTGTAGAGAATTATTTTTTCATGTATTCTCACAGTACAAAAATAAGGACGCACCCACAGAAATTATTTTAAGGTTTAAAAAAAAGGAAATGCTTTTTCCACATAAATTCTTAATTGGAGTGCAGAATTCATTACCACAGGAAGTTGTGGAGGCCACAGCATAAAAGGAATTGGAAAAAAAAAAGGAGATTTGTGGAGGATAAACCCACTGGTCACTGTTAGACACAATGATCCGGATGTAAACTTTAGCACAGGAAATTCTTAAACCATCAGTTACTGGAGGTGAGGATAATCACTTGCTACATCCTCTCTTCCTCATCCTCCTCTTAAAGCACTTATCGCAGGCCACTGCTTGCAACAGGACACTGGGCCAGCTGGGTCTTCAATTGATTTGTGTGGTCTTTAGTTACATCGCATGTAAGTGTAAGAAAACACTAGTGAGTTGCCACCGTCAGGTATGGACCAAATCATATTTTGCAGTCTGTATAGCTACCCAAAGCAAAAGAGGCAATTTTAGGAGGATGGGATAAGAAATCCCATAGTAGCTACAAATTACATGCTTGTGAGGGAGAAGCTACAGAAAGGAAATCCTGAGTTTTGCATGATTGAACGCTCCAATTTGGTAAGCAGCACCTGAGTAGAACACTATGTCTGGCTTGAACCTCAACAATTACGGAATGGCAATAGTTACACCTGCCCAGCTTCACCCTAAAACTTTCCAAGGAGAAGCACTGGAGGTAAGATACATAAACAACCCCTGATTTTCAATTATATGTCTGCTCTGTATCTAGCTTTCATCAAATAACAAATATACTAATCTACATATCAAATACATTAACAAGCAAATGTATCCGAGCTCAAACTGGGATAGGCACCAGCAAATGCAGTGCTGTCTTTGCACCACCACTGACAGCATGAAAAGCTGAGTGTTCTGGTCACATCTTCATCAGAATGTTTACTGCAACACTTCTGTCACATGCTATGTTAAAAAGTCAGCCTGCACATGTGCTGCAAGAAGGTTGTGACCTAACTCCCTAAAATGAGAGCCATTTGTTTGGAATATTCGTGGTTGCAGAAAAAAAGTAAAAATCATGTCTTGTGACTCAAGAGAGCTAACCCCAGAAATGTGATGTTGCTCAACAAAACAGACCGCAGACATTCCAGACTACTGTGAGCAATGGGACATGCTCTAGTCTGCTGAGAGTTTGTACAATGCAAATCATTAATACCAAGTGCTAAACTTCACACTAAAAAAAAAAAGCTCAAATTCTGTTTACAGATGCAGTTCTCTTATATTTCTCTCAGGATGGGTACAATATAGCAGAATGCTTCTGGGTTGGTACAGCAACATTCCACAACATGAGGTGCTGTCAAGGGGTGCAAAGAAAAGTCCAGGATACAAAAGCTCAGGGAGTGTTTCCCACTGAGCATCTATCTGCTAATGAGTGAAAAACTGTTCTGTGTTCCAAATGAATTTAAAACTGTTTTGTGTTCCTTAGGACTAAAGAGTAGAGACTGACGGCAGTGTGGAGCTGCCAGGAGCACAAGTCCTTGGAAATAAGGTGGATGGCTGTCCCATTCAGTGACACCAGCACTCAAATACCATACCTATGCGGGCAAAGAAACGCTTTAGCAATCAGGCATACAGCTGTTTATGTGAAACAGCATAGTAAACTACATCATACTTTAATATATTGTAGTCAAAACCTGTATGCCAATTTTCACATTTCTACACACTCATAAATTGCCCATTTTAAAGCAGTATTTCTCATTACTACTCTGTTCTATAAAATTGTATCTTAAAATTATTCTTTTGTATTGGATAAGCAGGGTAGCATTTGGTCAGTTTACAAATAAAATAACTATCATTTTCTCTGAATTAAAAATCTTATGGTAGTGTATTTGGCCACTATATTCATCTACCATTTAAAGTGTACTTAAAAAGAAAAAAAAAAAAGAAAAAAAAAAAAAAAAAAGAAAAAAAAAGAAAAAAAAGAAGCACACACCCAAGTGATCAAAAGAAAGTTAATTGCTGAGACTGATTTATGATAAGAACCAACAAAGTCAGCACTCTGCAAGCACGGCTCAGAAGACCCGACACCGACAGAAAGGGTTTCTATAGTACTGTGATATTTACATTAGGAGACATTTGTGCAAAGCCCAGCAGATTTCTGACCAAAGGCAGCCAGCCCTGTGCGGAGGGTGGGTGAGGAAGGAGAGGCGGGTTGGGGGGGCCATGGGCAGTGGAAGCCGCGGGGTGGGAATCCCCACCTCCTAGCACAAAGTGCAGGAGGAACAATGCTGAGAAAGGTGGGTGGCTACACCCAGGTCAGTGGAGATGGACAGTCCCCCACCAGTGTTACCCCCACCACGTCCTGGCTTTTCAATAGCATTTACACATTCGCAGTTCTGAGTTATGGAGCTGTAGTTTCTTCTCAGACTTGGTGACTTCAAGGGGAAACACATTAGAAGATAAAATTTGCTTAAACTTCACAGTGATAAACTACAAAGTGAAGTCTTTCTGCATTACTACTAGGCATGCCTTGGCTGACATCCTGTGACCCTGACAATTTTTCTTCTACAAGGAGACCTGTAGTTACTGCAGCACATTTCAGGGGCCTGAGTGAGGCATGTGGTCACCCCACAGCAGGCATTAGGGATGCCAGGTCCTACATAGCCAAAATACCCCGTTACCACAGCTCCCTCCACCTCTGGGCAGAGCTCCCTGCCTGACTATATTCCTCCTCACTTTTCACCATTAATACCAATATGGATGGGTTGGTTTCACACACATGGGGTGAATCTGGGCTGATTATCAGGTTAGCAGGTTATCAGCTTCTTTCAGCCCTTTGGGGTTTCTTATAGGGATGCACAAGAAGGTGCTCTACAGATGAATTAATTTTTCCCTCTTCCAATGTGCCGGAGATTTTGTTAATCCAGGCATTACTTATATATAGGAACAGCACTCTGCATCACCACATAGCAGGTGTGGTTGTGGAAATGGCAGTTGTTGCGGTGGTACCCATGGATCATTGTGATTAGCAGGCTCCACTTGCCTCTGTCCGCTCCTCAGTTCATCCGCCCCATGCACAGACTGCAGGACTTTCCATGGCAGTTTTGTGCTACGTAGCGGATGAATTAAACCTCCATCCCATAGCTCGTCTGCAGCCCAAGCTATCAGCCACAGCAGTAGAGGGCCTCTGCAGGCCTCAGGAATCCCTGCTGGACAAGCCATTCCATCTCATTCCATCCACATCTTTGCAGCAGATCCCAGGCACACAATCTGTTCTGTTCTTTGTTGGTATTTACACACAGCTTGCTGTACACATCCTTTCCAGAGCACCCCCGTCCCTCCACCCACCAGTCCTGGTGTGTCAGTGACCTCTAGAGGCTCATGTCCTGCCTCGTGCTGGGCCTCAGCCAGGCTGTGCCGCCACCACTGCTGCAGCCACTCCTGTCCGCCCTTCCTGGGGAAACAGCTATTCATGCAGTGAGAGGCCAAGCCGCAGAAACACCACCTCTGTATTGCACTTGTAAAATCTGCACTTGCTTTTGGGAGTGAGAAATGCTGCGCAGTCTGTCAAAGACAGTGGGCAAAAAAACCCCAATGGGCAAAGCACAAGAGAGAGGAACATCTGCTGAGCACATTACCAGGCACAGGTGTCTGCAGACATTGGCAGTGCACTGCTCACAGAAGTTTTAGCTCCTTGACAGCAGAAGAAAGGGTCTGGTCACCATGAGGAAGCTGTGAAGATCTCCTTCAGGGAACACGTGAAAAAGGGTTTGCCCCTCCTTAGGCAAAGAGACACTAAAGGCCCTGGGCTACGGGTAGCACCATGGTTTACAAGTAGCCTCAGATGATCTACCTTATCACAAGTACCTACAGTCTGTAGGTACACCCAACATACAACAAAAATCACAAAGTGGCTCACTACCATGCAGGCAAAAACTTAACCAATTCCCTGCCTCACATGTTCACACTGGCCATTAGTTTTGTGCTTCTCTTCTTAAATGGAAATATATGCATCCTCACCCTCTATATTTATTTTTTCAGGGAAAAAAAATTCAAAACCAAACAAATCCTGAAAATATCATATGCACGCTTCTCACACTCTGGTTCCCATTCCCTGGCACGACTAATAACCATAAGGGAAGGCATATCTCTACCTTGAGTAGTGGGGTTCTGAGCTGTAGCCTTCTGCTTTGGAAGGATCATCAGCTACTGATGCATTTGCCAGTCCAGGGTTTCTTGTAGTTTATGTTTATATTCTACACCATCCATGTCACAACACAGCTTTTCCCATGTTTTCAGAGAAATACAAAGCTTTTCAGAACATATGACAGCTTGGGATAGCATTTGTTGCTGAATTAGCCATTGCACGCAGAAGAAGCCACCAGACATGAAGCAGCAGCCCATAGTCAGACACAACAGACTGACCTATATGAGTGGCACCACTGGCTTGGCCATGTAACATAGAGTTGTTCAGCATAAGCCTGATGCATGTGCTCAGGTTTAACCATGACTCATTTTGCATTCTAGAGACCACCCAAGTGCTTTTGAGATTCAAGACCTTCAAAACCCTAAATATGCAGACAAGAGGGTCTAGGTATATATATAGAGAAACTAGCTGCTCATGGATTAGATAGGTGTACTCTTCACTGGGTTAAAATCTGGTTGAACAGCCAGGCCCAGAGAGTTGTGGTGAATGGAGCTAATTCCAGCGGGTGGCAGATCACAAGTGCTATTCCTCAGGGGTCTGTGCTGGGGCCGGTCCTGTTTAATATCTTCATTAATGATCTGGACAAGGCGATCGAGTGCACCCTCGGTAAGTTTGCAGACACCAAATTGTGTGGGAGTGTTGATCTGCTGGAAGGCAGGAAGGCTCTGCAGAGGGACCTGAACAGGCTTTATAAATGGGCAGAGGCCAACTTTATGGGGTTCAACAAGGCCAATTCCTGGGTCCTGCACTTTGGTCACAATAACTGCAGGCAGTGCTACAGGCTTGGGGCAGAGTGGCTGAGGAGATCCCTGGAGGAGAAGAACCTGGGGGTGTTAGTTGACAGCTGGCTGAACATGAGCTGTCAGTGTGCCCAGGTAGTCAAGAAGGCCAACAGCCTCCTGGTCTGTATCAGGAATAGTGTAACCAGCAGCAGTAGGGAAGTGATAGTTCCATTATACTCAGTACTGGTGAAGCTGCACGTTGAGTACTGTGTTCAGTTTTGGGCCTCTCACTACAAGAAGGATGTTGAGATGCTGGAGCATGACCAGAGGAGGGTGACAAAGCTGGTGACGGGTCTTGAGCACAACTCCTTGAGGAACAGCTGAGGGAGCTGGGGCTTGAGAAAAGAAGGCTGAGGGGAGACCTTATCACTCTCTACAACCACCTGCAAGACGGTTGCAGAGATGTCAGGGTTGGTCTCTTCTCTTCGGTGACAAGCCATAGGATGAGATGAAATGGTTTAAAATTGCTCCAGGGAGATTTAGGTTAGATATCAGGAAGAATTTCTTTACTGAAAGGGTTGTCAAACATTGGAACAGGCTGCCCAGGGATGTGGTGGATTCACCATCCCTGGAGGTATTTAAAAGGCATGCAGATGAAGTCCTTAAGGATATTATCTAGAGGTGGACTAGTCAGGGTTAGGCTATGGTTGGATTCAATGATCTTAAGGGTCTCTTCAAACCCAGATGTTCTATGATTCTATATATTTCCCTGTGCAACAGGGATATATACTTCCCTGCACAACAGCAGCCTCATTTAACATTGATGGGTGGAGAAAAGGAAAGAGTTAATTAAGATTAGAGACAGGCATTTATATACATACACAGGCATCCCATAAACCCTCCAATTCCTGGCATGTCTTGGCCAAAAATGGAGCACCCATCTACCATTTATTGCATGATAAATCAATAGCAACAGCTCTTAAATACTGTTTTCCTTCTTGTGTCTGAAAGTGCTTGATGACCTAGACAAAAAAAAGAGCAGAGAGCACTTTTAAATCATTCACAACAACTCTTCATAATAGGCATACTCCAGATAAAAAAGACTGAGTATTTTAGCAAAAAAAGCTGAATGCTGCTGGCTGGCCCAACCCCAAGCACCCAATGCTGTAGCCCACCCTGCCACCTGCCAGTGCTTCTTCCCATTGACTTCAGCATGAAGGCAAATTCACATGGTCATCTTCAGGCCTGTCTCTGACATCTTGCTCCTCACTTTACTGCTGATATGCCCAAACCCATCCATCAGACAGTAGTTCCTTTCTGTGAACCTTGCCTCAAAGCTAAGTTGGAGGGGTGGAATTCCAGAACACATTTTTGCAGACATTTCTCAAATTCAGGTTGGACAAAGCCAGTCTGACCAATTCTGCACCAAAACAACACCTAAAGCCAATGGTTTATTCTTATAAGTGTGTTGTTTGGCAAGTGCAACGGACTTAACAGTCCATCAGCTGTTTGTCTCTTTCCCTGCATAAAAGCCTGCTGTAGATTGCTTTTCTTTGTGCTACTTGTGAACAGCCACCTTTACTCCCACCTTGCAAATCTATTTCTAATGCAGTCAGACAGTAAATGTATTTCTTATCAAGCCATCAAGCACAAAGCAACAATAACATAGTTAATAAAACAGTCCATCAAGAACATGTTGACAGAGCATGAAGGTCTGTTCTATAAAAGTTTAAAAAATAGGAAAAAAGATGACACCTCTAATAGACTGAGAAATTGCCGTACCTGTTCTGATGCAGCCATGTACATTTTAAACAACATCTCCCGTCTTTTACAGGTTTAGGCATTAAAAGGTGTGTGAACAGGACATTGTAAAGGGAAGCTTTTTCTGTACTTTTCATAGCTAGCTTCTTATTTGGTTTTGTATATTTTAGCCCAGCTCCTAGAGGGGAAGAAAAACTGCATCTTCATTTTATCCACATAATGATATCTTACAACTGTGAATAAAACTTGTAGAATCCAATAACTGATGTTATGTCTGTGAAAATGAACATTATAGTCATGGAAGGCAGTGAGGAGGAATTTTTCAGATTGCCTGGTGCTTCCCAGTCAGTGCCAGAAACTAAATCCTCTCTCAGCTGTAGAAAGGTGACTTAACGAGGAAGATTTAATGATCAGAGGACTGGAGCACCTCTGCAATGAGGACAGGCTGAGAGAGTTGGGCTTGTTCAGCCTGCAGAAGAGAAAGGCTCCAGGGAGACCGTATAGTGGTCTGCCAGTACCTGAAGGGACGTAGAGGAAAGCTGTAGGGGGGCTGTCTACAAGGGAATGGAATGATAGAACAAGGAGTAATGAGTTTAAACTAAAAGAAGGTAGATTTAGATTAGCCGTTAGAAAGAAATTCTTCCCTGTGAGGGTGGTGAGGCCCTGGCACAGGCTGCACAGAGAAGCTGTGGCTGCTCCCTCCCTGGCAGTGTTCAAGGCCAGGTTGGATGGGGCTTTGGGCAGCCTGGGCTAGTGGAGGGTGTCCTTGCTTATGGCAGGCAGTTGGAACTAGATGGGCTTTGAGGTCCTTTCCAACCCAAACCCGTCTGTGATTTCCCTGGGGATCAGAAAGGAAAAACCTGGAAAAAATAGAATATGTATCTCCATACATCAGTTTAGTATTCTCTACAGGCAGGCAAGATATGTACTAGAAATCAAGGGGGAAAAAAAAACCCAAACAAAAAAAACAAGGGAAAAATAAAAAGGAAAGAAAAACAGAAACCGACCACCACCATCACCACAATATATTTACAACACTGTGTGCAGGAACAGGTCTGGTTGCAGTACGTGTAGGAAAGCCTGCTGGAACAATCATGTCATGCATAGGGATAGATGTCAAGTTTTCTTAGCCAGGGATTAGAAAAATATGTTTGTCTCCAAATAAGCTTATCCTGCACACTGCCAGGAAATAGTTTAATGAAAGCTGCCACTCAGCTCTGTTTCTTTTGCCATGAAGTAAAGAAAACAGCAGTGCTGCTGGAAACCCTGACAATGGCCACTGATTCCTGTGTTATCTGCCGGAACATGCTTCTGGGGCTTACCCAGCTCTACCTGACTGACTGGAAGCTTTGGTAACAGCTAGCACTGAGAACAGCCCTAATCACTGCTCAAACATTTCCCTCTTCAAGCAAACCAACACTGACGTGTTACAGATGGTATGATCCTGTTTCAACCTTCCAGAAATGCCCTCTGGTTTTCCTTGAGGTGCTTAAAATACGCTTAAAACTCAGTTGCATGATGAAGCAGAAATTTTGTGCCATCAAGTGTGGAAATGGCATGCTGAATACACTATTAAAAGAGTTATGCCAGATTTGTAAAGCTCAGAAAAACTCCTTGTATTATCCTCTGCTATACCAAAAGCTGGGAAAATGTGTTTTGACTAATAAGTCAATTTATATGGCTTTGTATTGACAGCACAGTCTAGAGAGGGAGAGAGAAGGAGAGATGGAAGGATGTATCTGGAGAAGACCGTATACTAACCAACATACAACACAAACTGAAAAACATGCAAAAGCAAGAGTCACTTAAAAAAGGAAAAGGAATCAAAGCTGAAATATAATGTGGAAGAGAATTAAGAAATTGGTGGGTTTCTTTGCTTAATGAGGGCCTCTGCCACCTGCCTGTGAGTGCACAAAGCAGATTAAAACCCAGACAGTATGGAGCACAGACTGCAGCTGAGGCTTAAAAATATGTTGGCAAGATAAACGACAAGTAGTCATTCATGTTCTGATAGCAGAACAGCGTTAGCCTGAAGCTGCGGGCTGTCTGGTTGTGCAGGAAAGGAGGGTGAGGAGAAGGGGACATCTCCCTGCATGTCCTCGCTCTCCACGCAGGGGAACATTTCTTTTGCTCACAGTTTCCTCTCTGTGCAACACAAACAGAAGCATGGGGTTTTCCCTCCATGCAGCCAAAACTCACCCTGCTGATAACAGAACTCAGGCAACCCCAGGCAGGGCTCAGACCCTTCCCTTGCAGCACTCGTGCCTCACAGATCAGAAACACAGACTTCAGATCAGGCGTGTGCTTTTCTGAGCTGAAGCTTGAGCTGCTGTCCCAGGAATAGTGGTATAAGGAAAAGTTCTTACCTCCACAGGCTCCAGCTGTGGCTAGAAATGACCCAAGAAAACTGGTGTGATAGAAGTTGGCACAGAATTACAAAGAGACTGAAGGTCTTTTTATTGTCGTCTCCAAGCTCTATACATGAAAAAAACCCCCACAACTTTAAAAAGTAAAAAATTTATGAAAGAACAAATGTCAAGATTAGCAAAAGTCTGGTATACCTTGACTTTTGCAAGGCTTTTGACATGCAGTATTTTCACATTCAAACTATAAATAAGGACAGGCTGAGTAAACCACAGGGTGGGCTGGGAAACTAGGGGGACATTTAGGATTAAAGATCAGGGGTCAGGAATTCATAGTCCAGCTGGCATCAAGTTAAGTGTGACATTTCTCAGGTGAGCCAGCTGGAGATGATGCTCCTGGGCAGTAGGCTGCAGTGCACTCCCTGCAAGTTCAGGAAGGACAGCAGTGGGCACCAGCAGTGCCCTGCATCAGGCAGGCTAGCTGGGATGAGGCAGCAGGCCAGGGGAAGGGGTGATCCCCCTGCTCAGCACTCCTGCAGTCCCCTCCAAAGTAGGGGTCTTCCTGTAATCACATAGGCATTGATAGTTCAAACCATGAGCAGTGTTGGGGATGCAAAATACTGAGGGATCAAGGTGCACTGGTCCAAGGGCTGGTCAAAGCAAGCTCAAGAATAACTTTGGATATTCACCGACAGAGACAAAGGAGAAGTGACTGGGGAGCCAAATGAGGAATAAAGTCTAGAAGGATTAACCTTTACACTAACTCCCTCTGTCTATTCTGCAGTTCTTCAGTCTGTGTGAAAATCCCTTTGTGATCACAAAATTGAATGATGGGGTAATGAGTTTGTGTTAACATCATGACAACCTGGAGGGAGAAGGTCAAGTGAGAACATTCCTTTAAAGTATCAGGCAGGAGAGAGCAGCAATCAGACAGAGAAAGGGATGCTGCCAGAAAATGTTTCCTGTTTTGATCCATGGGGAAAATGTGCAGCATAGGCTTCTGTTCTTACCATGACAAAGCTCTTCCTTCCAATGTCTTGTTCAGCTTGAGAGTTCAAAGCTAGCTGGTCAGCCTGAAAACAGGCAGAAAAGGAGCATGGTCCAAGTTTTCCACTGGCAAAAAATCCACAGCTGCCCAGTGAGGCAGTTCCCAACTTTGCCCATCAGCCTCTCCTGAGGCTTCTGCACTGCCCCTCTCCTGCACCCCAGAGCAGACCTCCTCCTACATTTTCCCATCAGAAGCAGAACCAGCTCTCAAGTTCCCACTGAGCTGCCCATTCCTGCCCCTCACATATATATGGCCATCTGATAGATCAGATGCATGAATTGATGCAGATTAGAGATAATCCTGTTAAAACAGCTCTCTAAAAGAGCCCCATCACCTCCACGCCAGGAACACCACCCCTGTCACTCCCAACCCTTATGCCATAACACCGGGTCCAGATTTTCTGCACTGGTACTGCTCACCAAAGCCGAGCCTTTTGGACAGGTATTTCAGAATAGGGCAAAGTTTCCATGCAATGCATTTAACCCGAGCTTGCCATTTCAGAATGTCACATTGTCTTAAAACTGAATCATACAGATTCATACATCATAAAAATATTTCTTCCTCTGCTTTCCCAATTCCATTTAGTCCTTCCCACCAAAACCAATCAAGCATGCTGTTAAGCATCCCCCAACAATGTGGAAATCACCATTTTGTGGAACCTGCACAGGTGCTACCACTCTCCTGAATGACTAAAGCCAACAGGAATCAGGTTTTCCCCCATTCTTCTAGAAGGACAATCAAAGGTCATGTTTTGCCTCTCATCTTTCTAGCTTCTGGAGGCACCCTCAGTTTTACCCTGTGATCTTAGGAGGCTGGCTGGTAGGCTGGTACATACAAGAAGTCAAGTTTCAATAGCACCATTTTTTCTTCTTAGTGTAATAGGCTGATCTTCTCTGATGGAAGCTGCTCCTGTTCCTGCTGTGATTCATATATGTCCCACGCAGCTCTGACAGGCAGTGTCTCTGGACATTGTTGTTCTTCAAAATCTTGTTGGGAAATCCTAATTCCATCAGTACACTTTATGCATCCACTCATTTCTATTTAATTATACTTTGAACCAATAAAAGTTAAGGGTCTATAATTCTAGTTTTATCAGACCCATACAGCTCTGAGAAATTATCTTTGACTGGCAGGAAAATAGTTTCTTCTACAAAAGTACACAGAATAATGTCTCACATTCTGCATTTACACCAGGGTGCTGATTTCTTTCAAAGAGTTAAGGAAGCAGAATTACTTCACACAGCCAGGATAACATTTTTTCAGTGCAGGAATTCTGGGGGCAAAAATGCAGATTCGGGTACAGCTGTAACTATTTTCAGACAGGCACATGATTTATTGATTAGATTTAGCTGTAAAAAGCCTGGAGAGAAGGGAAGAGAAATATTAAGAAATGTTTTGATTTTTCATTTAAAAAAAATTTTCATTTACAAATCTTTCTCAACATAATACAGAATAATTAAAAAAAAGTTTAAAAAAAGTCCTAAGGTTACAATAATTTATTTTCTAGTTCAACAAAATAAGAATAAATGTTTCATTTAAATCATCGGCCAGATTTAAAATCAGAGCTTATCCACAAATTAAGTTGCCTCCTAGAAAAGTAGTTGCAAGGCAGCACTCTAGAAGAATCTGCAGCATTCTCAGGAATATCAATTATCTGAGCTTTAGGCATTCTTATATATTGAACCATCATAGTCTAAAGACAACATCTAAACAAACCTTGAGACAGAGCTACACTGCTGGCTATTCCTTTTAGGCAGTTACGTCCCAGTTTGACCCATTCAGCTCCCACCTAGCTGCTAGATTCCTTAAAAGACCGTGAAATCCAACCTTCTACAACAGGACTGAATTTTACATAGCAACTCCTAAAAATGCCCAGAAATACTATCACCTTCTATTAGGTTGCATAAATGTTCGCTCAGAACATTACAGGCTTTTCCTTCTCATTCAGACTAAGTATTTCAGGTGGAAAGCACCAAACATCAGTAGAGACCATTTAAAGAATTAACACCAAATCACTGGTTTGTTCCTGAGGAATCCTGACTCAGCTCTGGGGTTTTGGCTGTCCCTTACTAGGAGCGATTATTTTAGTTAAATAACGATGGATAAATAACTCAGAAATTCTGGGAGACCATTTTCCCAATGGAAAACACCTATTTGTGAAAGTCCAGGTGTTTTGAATAGAGCTAGAGATTGCAAAGAAATCCCAGTGGAGAGCTGTCAGCAAACTCTCTAGGCTCCTTTTCCACCTGCCTGTGGGACTGCCAAGAAACCTGCCCTCTGGCAGGTTATATCTGCACTATATAACCTGAATCTGGACAGTAGATTTTCCTAAGAAGCCAGCTCTCATTTTGACAGCTTTGCTTAATAAAGCGATTCTCAGACCACAACCTACTTGTGATCCTGTGAACCAGTCTGACACTCTCCTCTGTGCCAAAAAGGTGGTTTTTGTTGACTCTGCTGCGTGGCTTGTACACCTCACCCCACCAGGACCAGCTTTCAAACAAAGCCACTTCACAGAGCAGCTGCCAGATTTATCCTCAAATGCTGCCTGCCTTTAGCAGCTTAATTATCTTATCAGCTTCAGCATCATAGAGTTATCTACAGGCACCTGTGGGAAAGAGACAGTCTTGGGAAAAGGTCATTATCCCTCCTTTCAGGTCTGACCTCAAAACTTTTTCCCAAGCCTGAGCATTTGTTATGACATCAGTTTCAAACCTTCGCAATAACTCATCATGATAGAGGAAAGAGCAGCCAGAGCTCACACCCTTCCCAGGGCCAGGAGGCTCACAAGCCCTGGAAGCCACCCAGCCATGTCCTCACTGCCTCCAGTGGTTGCCGAAATAGCTCTTCTACCTGAATTGAATAGCTGGCAAAGGGCTTAGAAAAACTCACTGGGGTAGCACTTGTGATGAAAACACAGGCCAGCTCTGCCTTGTGTGTGCAGGGTGTGAGCACCACCACCGAGGGCTGCCCTGAAAGAGCTTGAATGAGCATCATTTGAGGTCAGGACAAGCAGTCACAAAGATGGACAAATCCATCCATGGAAGAAGCTGATGCATCCCTGCCCTGGGGTTTGCAGCCTCCCTGCCCCTTGTGTAGCTCTCTTTGCATACTTGTGGGATGCTACCACAGGCTGGGAAATGAAGTTGGCATCCTTCACCTTTATGGAGAAAAAACAGACTGCAGTGACCACTTTTGGGGAAGGTGGGAAAAGGAAGGGAAGAAAGAGTGTCAGACTCTGCAGTCGTTGTGCTTTATTTAGAGTTAAAGGGCTGCTAAGATTTGTCTTAAATGCTGTCCTGCTTCATCAGCTTGTTCATCTCATAAATGAGCTGGTTAATCTCCTTCCAGAACAGATATAAAGTACACCTATCATTTCCTGTGTATTCCAAGAGCAAAGTAAAAATTTAAAAATCAAATTTACCTTAAGACTTTATTGGTGTATTTCTGATTCACTCACAGAGGTATATGCTGCAGACAATCAAAGCAAAACAGATACAAGCAGCATATCTAGATTAAAGACAGCACTATACAAGAACCAGAATGATGCTGCTATGAAATTAACATATAATTGGTATCAAACTGATATGCTGTCATGGTGATGTCACCACCTCACATCGCTAGATAGAGTAAGGAAGTGGTTTTATTAGGGTAATAATTTGTTTTTTAAAAATAAGTGTGTGGTTGATTTTCCAGCAAATACTCTTTATTGCAGATAGTGCAAGCAAATACCATTTCACAGAAAACAGAGTAGTGAGAATGGGTTGCTCCAAAGACGTAGCTCAACTTCTTACCCTCAGGTGGTCTTCAAAGGGGAGACAACCCAGCAAGCTTCTGCACTTCAGCAAGTCGAGAGCATAAAATGAATTTTTATTTCTTTGTTAATTCTGCTGAAGCACAAAATAAATGCTATGGGCCAATGAATGCTATAACCCAGGTCCTAATCCTGTTAATATTCCTGTTTATGTTTTATTTTACATGCAGAGTGCTCAGGAATATTCTGTAAGGCATGTTTCCTTTGGCTGCATCAAAGATAAACAAAGCCTGACACAATCCTCCACCCCAGGTTTATGGGACTCGGGACACTAATGACTTCTCAGAAGCATTTTCTGTTCAATTTCAAATAGATTTCAAGAAAAAAACATTCATTTGGCCCAGCTGTTGCTTGATCACAGACTGGTCCAAGCTTTTGTGCACATCAGTCTCCAATTCCTCTTTAAACATCGCATAAAATTCCAAGAAGGAAACCTCATTTGAAACTCTGCCAATCAGACCTTCAGATAAAAATAAACGATGTTTCGGTTTCTACATTCTCTGAACTGTTTCCCAAAACCTACAGTGACTCCTAGCAGTAAAGTGTCTCTCAATGCCACGCTGAACATATACCTGGAGAGTCTTTTAATCCTTCTCATCCCTTCAAGTAAGTGAAATGTCCACTTCAGGCTTATGTCTTTGCTTCAATAGGTAGCATCTCTGGTTATTTGCCCTCCTTGCAGTCAATGCAAGCAAGTAGTTCACACTGGCACACTGACCACACACTCCTTACCAGATAAATTGTTCTTCCATGAAGGATTTTTAACTGCTTAGATCTTTGTCCAGCAAAAGCTATTGTAAACTGCAGGGAAATCTTATTCCTCATATGTGATGCCAACATTATGCAATTATTAGGGAAGAAGGACATTCATATTTTACTTGATCTTACAGACTCCTAGCAACTTCTGACTCTGAAGCATGACAAAACACTCCAAGGTATTCTCAGATGTTTGTATAAAACCAGCATAATTCTATGCACAGCTGAAGCTTCACTGGGGATATAAGGGGAGCATATGGTATCACGTCAATCAAAACCTTTCTGTAAACATATAGTGCAGTCTCTGGTGCAGGAATCAAGATTGTCTCAGTACTGCACTACTGTCCTGTGTACAAAGTGTCTTCCAGAAATGTCAAAACCCAAGGAAATACTCTTACCCACGTGCTGCCTGTGATTGTTTATTTACCCAAAAGCAGAGAAGAAAGGGACACTTAATTCACTACTTCTGTGGGCTCTGCTGTGTAAGCAGACATCAAACAAAACTTTTTTCGTTACTCCTCCCCTTTTTAAGACACCTGTCTTACAGCCTTTTTTGAAAAGTTTGAAAAATCGTGAGTTTTAAGTACAACTAAGCATTATGTTCACAGCAGGTCCTGATGGCACATACTGCCAGACGTTATTATTAGAGAGAGCAGCCTTGTTGCCATAGGTAAGCACAGACACCCATGGAGCCTCAAAGATAGCTTTTCATCATAGCCAAAAGACCTCATTTGTCCTTTGTTGCCTCTGTTTCAACTCCTAATTTCTAGCAGTAAGTGAAGTTTGAATCACTCTCTCAATGTCTGTGAAGCAGTAAATTACTGCACGTGTTCGTATGTCATACTTAAAATATCCTTGCAGTTTGAAATTGTCCATACATGTTCATAAACTGAGTTATGCTTCACATGCATCAGGAATGGCATGACAAAAGAAAACCTCTGTTTATCAAAAAAATCCCAGTCTACTCAAACCAAAATGTTTTTCAAGTAGGTATTTACATGAAGTGCTTTAGAACCCGCACACAGAAACCCAGCCTTGGAGAACATTTTCCAGTTGCAGGCTGTGGTGGGCTGACCCTGGATAGAGGCCAGGTACCCATCAAAGCTGCTCTGTCACTCCTCTCCTCAGCTAGACAGAAGAGAAAATCTAGAAAGAGAGGCTTACAGGTCAAGATAGGTACACAGAAATATCACTCACCATCATGGGCGAAATGGACTCAACAAGGAATGAAATGCATTCAAATTTACTACCCAATCTAAACAGAGTAGGATAACGGGAAATAAACCCAAACCTTAGAACACCTTCCCCCTACCCCTCCCTTCTTCCCTGGCTCAACTTCATTCCTGATTTCTCTACCTCCTCCCCCCAGCTGGCACAAGGTGACATGGATTGGAGGTTGTAGACTGTCCATCATGAGTTGTCTCTTCCACTCCTTCCTCCTCAGGGGAAGGGCTCCTCACACTCTTCCACTGCTCCAGTGTGAGGTCCCTCTCACAGGAGACAGTCCCCCATCAACTTCTACAAAGTCAGTCCTTTCCACAGTTCTTCACAGACTGTCCCAGTGTGGGTCCCCTCCATGGGGTGCAGACCTTCAGGAACAGACTGCTCCAGGGTGGGTCCCTCACAAAGTCACAGCAAAACTGCCCTAGGCTGGGCTCCTCTCTCCACAGAACCATAGTGCCCAAGCATGGGCTTTCCATGGGGTCACAGCTTCCTTTGGGTGCATCCACGTGCTCCACAGTGGGGTCCTCTGCAGGTTGAAGGCAGAATCTGTGCTACCCATCATCCTCCATGGGCTGCAGAGGAATCCCAGCTCTAGCACACCTGGAGCACTTCCTCCCTTTCCTTCTTCACTGACTTTGGTGTCTGCAAAGATTCTTCACATCTCACTCCTTTCTCTGGCTGAAAAAAGACCTACCATTCAGGCCTTTTCTTCTTCGATATGTTTTCTCAGAAGCACCACCACCATCACTTGATTGGCTGAGCCTTGGCCATCTTGGAGCCAGTGGGTATTGGCTCTGTCAGACCTAGGGGAAGCTTCGAGCAGCTTCTCGCAGAAACCACACTTGTCCCCTCCCTCTCTCCCCCCTCTCCACTACCAAAACCTTGCCATGGAAACCCAAAACAAGGTTAAGATCAAACTAGAAGAGTAATTGCAGTCCTGAAGGGGAATAGACGTGCATGTTACAGCTGTCTGGTCAGCCAGCGTCCAAAAGGTTCTGTGCAAAACATCTCCCCTCATGCAAGAAGGAAAATACTATCTTTACCTTGAGACACTTAATCAAGAAAGTTTTCATACCAGAAAACTAGTGTAAATTGCCTTACCATAGAAATGAAGGGTAGCAACTTGCACTGTTTAGCAACAGGGGTTGAGTGGTGTATTGCTAGATACCAAGAACGGAGACCTGCCCAAATCTGAGATCCATTTGCATTCATCATGGTTTACCTAGGAAAAATGGAGGTGGGAATTCCCAGTTTAATATTTTTAATGATGTAAATATAAACAGGTGAAGTGTGGGTGGTTTTTTCCATGGAACTTCCCTATTTTTCAGAGCCAATTTTTCTTTTCTTTTTTTTTTTTTTTTTTTTTTTTTGGCAGGGGGGAAAGTGGGAACAGGGGGGAATTACTTCCAGAGAAACATTCCCTGTTTTACTAATAAATTATATCCAAGTAACATGTGATCCCACCACAGATGTATCAGCTTTAAGAAAGAATGTGTGAGGGTATCGTGTTGCTCAGCTATTTTAAGGCTTCCAGTATTACAGACAACCTACTTATAAAAAAGCATGTGCAGACACAGCCTCATATTTGCAATGGAGCCCACATCTAAAGACAAAGCTCAACCAAAGAGCAGAAATATAAAAACATTCAGCATCATTTCAAGTGGCTTCTACACTAAAGACCTGATCATACTTGTACTAGTGTGAGTACACTGAAATCAGACAAATTACACAGAAGTCAAATGAGGAGACACAGAACTGGACCACAGAAATCCTTGACCCTCGTAATATCTTATGTTCTTGTGCTTTAATGCTATACTCGTTTGGTAGGCAATACACAGAGCTAATTTTACGTGGGAGTGCCTCCTATTGTGTTCTCTGATATATAGCAGAGACTAACATAGCAGCAGAGCTGACAGGCAGAACAGGTTTCAGTATGCTATTCCAGATGTTTTTGCCTCAAAATTAGCTGTCTGTGAGATGAGGGAAAAATACAAAGAAACTGAGTTTCAGCTCTCAATCCTGACATAAAATATGATCTTTTCATTCACATATGGAACTTTAGCCAAAAGCCTACAGATCTTATGGTCCTTTTGAGAGCATGCAAGAATCCACTTACCAAATGTTTTGTGCAGGATAGGGCTTCAGATTTTACCCAGATGGGTAATCTTTAATGTGAGTGCCCATTCTTGCTGAATACAGGTCACACGGAGCAACAGAGAAATGAGCAATGTATCAGTTAGACTGTAGTCTTGAGCAATCCTTCTGGAATACTTCTAAGATTTGGTAGTTTCTTTTGCTATGCAGTGCTGCCCAAAGATCCCAGTCATCTGGGCATGAAAACTTTTATCCACCAAATATGGTTTCAAAACATGTTTCCAAGGGCATGCTGGCCTGGAACAAGGGAAGTGCTGTGTTCTGAGCAGCCCCCAACTGCTGATTTCTCATCATGAAAATGGCCAAGACATGCACCTGTTTGGGTTTGGATTTGGGATGTTTACAATACAAACTGTGGCAGATGCAGGCCATCTCTGCCCATGCTCCAAGCCTGAAAAAGGTAACGCAAGCATGATATCATCACCCCAAGCCAAACGTAATATAACCTCCCACTGCATTCTGTCTCTCTCAGCAGGTTTAATTAGCTCGGCCTCAAGTGCTGCACTGGCATGGTCTGTACTGGCTTCCTCTGGTAACTAGTGGACATAAGCATCCCATGCTTCCCAGACCTCACTTATGCTGTACCTCTTATGGCCTCACTTCACACCCACCCTCTGCATTTCCCATCCAGACAGGTAATGCTAGCTCAGCATTCAGCCTACAACACCCTATACGCTCTTCACAGTTTATTCTAGCTCCACTATGGAGTTTATCAGGCCACCTAGGAAAGCAGACAGAGGAAGGCAGTTCCTGGGATTACATGGACACACAGCAAAGGGAGAGCATTGCTGGTAGCTGGCTTCCTCCCATCAACTCTGAGGCACTGAATGAGGTCTTTGGCTCCTCACTGACTCCAGGATGCGTGACCTGGCCCTGGGCAGCCAGTGCAATGCATAAAGGAAGCAGGACACAGCCTCAGCACCCTGAGCAACCTCTGAAGCATGGTAGCAACAAACAAGCACACAAGGATGAAGCTTTCCACTGGCACGAGGGAAGGAAAAATTGCTCAAGGCAGTGTCATCTCTGCTTACTTTTCAAGGCAGGGCAGCAAGCAACAGGCTCAAGCCTCTTCAGGACTTATTTCATTTGCTTTCCTTGCAATTTGATCAATTGCAGGAATAATAATTTCAGGTCAATACCTACATGAGCTTTATATAGTCAAATATTAATCCTTAGTATTTGAAAGAAAGCCAGAACAATCTGCATGTTCACAGAGCCTGCTCAAGGGGAAGCAAAGATGTAACTGTACTATGCATGCTTTTCTTTCCAGTTTCTAGATTTATAAAACAGTAAACCACACTCAAAGATCTAGGTTGCTGGTTTATAAAATACTAACCATAAAATTTCATTCGATTACCTTGTATTGAACCCAGCAAAACACATCTGATTAAGTTTTCTAGCTGAAGCTTACCTCCTTTAAAAATGAACACTATTGTTTTAAAGGAGTTAAGTTTTCCATTCTCATCTTTTATTCTACTGCCATTTGCTTTCCATGAGAAAATGACTGTAACGTGCAGGAAAGCAAAAATGAATTGAAGCTTTATAAAAATAAATAACTTCTCAGCCCTCTTTTGCTGAGTAGACTGAGTTATTTTAAGCTAATCACTGACATGCTGTCCCTTCAGCCCTTCAATGGCTATTGTAGATGTTGTCATCACTATCTTCAAATTTGTTCTGCTTCTCAGGTGGACTCAGGACATGCATACCATATTGCAGCATCAGTCCCCCTTCTCCCTTCCCTTCTCATCTTCTTTTCTCCGCTGATGACATCATCATCCTCCTGGACCCCAGGGCTGCAGTGGGAGGGCCTGGCAATGGATGGACCAGCCCCTAATGCCTTTCCAGACTCACTGCTTTGCATTTCCTACTCAAGATACAGTCTTCATTGCCTGGTTCTGAACAGACAAGCTTGTGTGTCTATTAGCAAACCACGTATCAATGGCCTCCTATACTGAGACATCCTGATTCCTCCCTCTAGCTCCTATGTCCTCATCACTGATTAATACTCGACCAATTTTCTTAACATAAAATCATTGCTAATTACAGTATGAAAATATTTGCATCTAGATTGTTGATGAAAACACAGAGTTGTGTAAGGCTTGGTAATAATCTAGGACATGGTACATGCTAGAAACACTTCCATTTGGTGAGGTTTCCTTTTTGGTCCAACTTTTAACCCACATAGTACTTGCTTTCCTGATGTATTTTCTTAGTTTTAAGTTAGTATAACTTGCAGCATTAATAGTATCATTGTATTTTTATATATTTTAATGAAACACAGTCAAATTAGGTTTTCTTGACAGGATTAATTCACTCCAAATATCATGGTGGTTTCCATTAAGTACATTCCCCATACTTTAATCTCTTTATCATTGAGTCCCCAGATCTCCTTTTTCTTCCCTTGCAAAGGATGACAGGTCAGTAGACATAAGTTACACTGGATATGCCACTTGGCTTTTCCAAATTTTAACTCCTTTAGGCTTCCTGACTGCACTTGCTCAACAATTACTGAGATGCATGTCTTCATCATAATTATAAAGAACATTTTACATTGATCAAGTAAAGACCAGTCAAGCCAGGATTTTCAAGATTATTTGCCTAATTTGTCCAGAATATCCTACTTAGAGCAAAATGATTAGAAATAATTTTCTAACACCCATTCTTCAGATATCCTCACTCTTTATGACCTGAACACAGCGTCCTGATTTTTTTCAAATGGATCAAAAAATACCAAAACCACAAAAAACAAGAGAAACTGAAAAATCATTCATATTTTCTTCACAGATGCTGACTCTTGAGCTAACTATTAAACAAACAAAACAAAACAAACAACAAAAAAAGACCATTGTATCAACAAGCTATGATTCTCTTTTTGTTGAAATACATGCCAACTCCACTGAGGTTAATTGATCTATGCAAATTAAAAGTGAATGCAAATAAGTTCACAAAAAGTCAACCCGAAATTTTGGTTTGCCATGAATAGTCCTTTTATTATTCTCTCTTTACACAAACATCCAATCAAGAAAGGGCCTTTTTTTTCGTAAATATATGTGGAAATTGAACTTTTGACTTAGCACAAGGCTCACTGAAAAGATATTTTTCCCACATGGAAATAGGAATAGTTTCTTTAATAAAGCTACAGTATCAAACCTGATCTCAAGTTGGCATGCAATTAGCATTTATGGTTGGCATCAACAGTGGCCTAAACCATGTCTCTTCAAGAGAAGAGGGAGATATTGGGAGAAGAGAAGACTCAGGAGGGACCTTATAGCAACTCTCCAATACCTGAAAAGTGCTATCTATAAGCTGGGGAAGAACTGTTCATGAGAGCATGTAGCAACAGGATGAGGAGTAACAGTTTTAAACTCAAGAAGGGGAGATTTAGGTTGGACATTAGGAAAAAATTCTTCACTATGAGGGTGGTGAATGACTGGAACAGGTTGCCCAGAGAGGTGGTGGAGACCCCATCCCTGGAGATACTCAAGGTCAGGCTTGATGGGGCTCTGAGTGACCTGATCTAGTGAAGATGTCTCTGCTTGCTGCAGGGGGGTTGTGCTAGATGACCTTTAAATGTCCCTTCCAGCTTTACACATTCTATGATTCTATGATTCTACAATATTTAGATTCATTGTGTTCATTGTGTTACCAGCCACAAAAGCAGGTAAATCTATAACATAGGTCAGGTTCAATGTATCACATTAAGCAAAGATTTTACTACAGCTATCCAGACACATCGCCTGCTACTAGAACCACAGACATTACATCCAAAATGTATTAAGAGGTACCTGGCAGAAACAGCAAAGGATCACAGAAGATGACATTATTCCATGTTTATTATGTATATGGAGGAAAATTTACTACATTTGAGACAATAGCCACTTGCACTATTTCTACAAAATAAGAAAAAATAAGAGGCTTGGAAATGATGCATTTCTGTGTGATACAATTGCTATGCAAAACAGCTACCTAATATGATGCACAGCACCAGACATATTTTTTTGTGATCCAATAAGCCAGATAGGAATCTGAACACACCTAACATACAGAAAATTAATTCATGAGACAAGAGCAGATTCATCTTAAAACTCACCCTACCTGTACTATCTCAGGAGACCAAATTGCATACAGGCCACTCCTCTGCCAATCCCCAAGCAAAACACTTGTGTCTGTTTAAATGCTCCACTCCCCTGTGCAGAGGGTGAAGGCAACCTCTGTGAGCCATTCTCATGCAGGCAAGGGCTGTCTGAATGGGTCTGCAGTGGGCGAACTACATCTAAGTGGCCGTTTTTTTCCTACCCAGGAAACCCCAGCAGCACAGGCCATGCGAGCCACTGGCATCCAGAGAACACACACACCATCCAAGGGGCTTCACCGCCACCAGTGGCTCTGCAGAGGCCTTTTGTCCAGCTCAGTACTACCACCTCAACAGCTCCAGCCATGACTTCTAGAACAGATGCTCCACCTGTTTCCTCTCATTCCTCTGCTGACATCAACATGGATTCCATAAGAGTCAAAGGCAGCAACATTTCTTGCATTTAATGGCAGCCTTAGCACACCATATAGTGCAAAGTTTGTGTGCAATATCTTGATCCACTGCAACATTCGAAAAAAATGGAAGAAGAGACATTTAGTGCAGCTCTTCCAGTGGCTACATTAATTCTGCATTCATTTTCCCTATAAAAAAAAAAAAAAAGAATGGGGGAAAAGAAAAAAGTTGCTGAAAAAAATTAATTACTTACATGTAACTTCTCTCCTTCCCCTCCCTGCAATGGAAAGAATAGGAAAAGAAATGAGAAAATTATTTCTCCTTTCCTCAGTGTCTATCTCTCACTTTTCATACATGTTCTCTTCCCTCTCTCTACATTGACCTGCAGATTAAAATACCCTTTAAATGCTTTCTTTGTAATTTTTTGGTCATTTTTGTTTAGTTGTGGAGAAGGGGGGTAGGGGGAAGCAGTAAAACCATTCTCAGAATCCAAACATTTTTAACTTAAAATTCTTTTGAACAAGGCATTTTTCCAGAGGCACAATGTAGTCTTTCAAACAAAATAGAAAATGGCTTTTTTTTTTTTTTAATCTCTCAGTTAGGATTATTCCTTCAACAACTCAGAAAAAAAATGCTTTGCAAGTTACAGAAAGAGGATTTGATCTCAGCTTCATTTAAATAAATAGGAATTTGGAGAAAAGTTCCTCTAAGGTAGAACTACCATAGGTGATCAACCATAAAAAACAGTATGTAGCTTACATAGTTAACAAGGATTTTACCACTGCCTTGCAAAATTTAAATGGACAACATTTAAAAGCTGAAAAGAAGTACTTCTATTAATCATATATTCACAGACTCTTTTGGGTTGAAAGGGACCTCAAAGACCATCTATCCCCAAAACCCTGCCATGGGCATGGACACCCTCCACTAGCCCAGGCTGCCCAAAGCCCCATCCAGCCTGGCCTTGAACACTGCCAGGGAGGGGGCAGCCACAGCTTCTCTGGGCAGCCTGTGCCAGGGCCTCACAGGGAACAATTTCTTTCTAATGTCTAATCAAAACTTTACCTTCTTTTAGTTTAAAACTCTTACTCCTTATCCTATCACTTCACTCCCAGATAAACAGCCCCTCTACAGCTTTCGTGCAGGTCCCTTCAAGTACTGGCAGGCCACTATAAGTTCTCCCTGGACCCTCATCTTCTGCAGGCTGAACAAGCCCAACTCACTCAGCCTGTCTCCATTGTTTTTGTGGCCCTTCTCTGGACACCCTTGAGCAGGTCCACATGTTTCTTATGCTGCGGGGCCCCAGAGCTGAACACAGTACTCCAGATGGGGTTTCACAAGACCCAAATAGAAGGAAAGAATCTATTTCAATATCTAAATTATTCTGATGTTATTCTTGTTTGGAATATATATGTCTGGGATGTCTCATGTACTGTCATCCTTCCTGCAGATGTCCCAGAGGTTTCTGCAGACATCCCAGCTGCCACAAATGCCCACTGCTCTTCCCCCCACTACTGAACTGCTCAGGCAGACCTCACGGTGGCCTTAGTCAACTGCAGAGATTTCAGTGCCTTTATAATCAAGGTGTACTTTCTCTACAGACACCTTCACTACTGGCAAATTGCTTTTCCAGCTGTAGTGATATTGCACCAATAATCCCTTCTCTTCCTTGTCCTCCATGTCCTTACACACCACCCAGGAGAAATTTGCTTGCTTAAGGGAGAGAATAACAGAGAGTGAGAATAGCAGTCAGAGAGAATCACAGTGAGTGCCTGGAGAATTTAGTCATCTGTGGTTTTATTTGAAAAGAAAAGAAACTGGTCAGAATCAAGTAAGGAGACAAGACATAGTTGCTAGGATGGATGGAGTTTGTTTTCAAAGCTTTGCAAGACTGGTTATTTTCAGCCAAAATCCAAAGGTAAGGCAAGATCATTATGTTGTTACAAACGACACATATATGTAATTTTTTTTCTTTAATGAAATGGAAGCAAATTTCACGTTGACATATATCACACATTCTCAGAAAGAGTGATGGAGAACAATGTTGGGAGGTCTTGAAAACAGCAGCAACTCTATGAATGTGTAGGGTCCTTATGATGTAATGGCAGCTAATTGTTGCTACTCTACTTCTTACTATCAAAGTTTTTAAGTTTGATAAAAGGTCAGATATTAAAAAAATAAGTTGACTCTTCAAGAAACTCCAAAAATGCATCTGCCAAAATTAAACACATTATTCTGTGCATTTTACAATTTTCTATAATGCCAGTCACTATGGGAAATTATACCAGAAAAAAAAATCACTAAAAAAGTTAATAAGGCTCACACTTCTTTATCCAGAGAGCTAGGGAGTTTTCCTTTCCACTGAAAATTGCCATTGTGTCCCTATTCCAATAGGAAGTGGTTCCCTCTTTATGCAGAAGGCTAAACTGGGTTATGGTATTCTCAGTTCATCATCTGGTCTACATGGTACCTGTTTGAAGTTCCCACACACACAATAGTCACTGGAGCACTTTCCACACCAGATATAAAGAGTTTCAGCCCTCCCAGTTTTGTTTTTGGTAGATTTTAAAGGAAAACCAGGACACTACTGGTCTTCCCTGTACCTCCATGACTTCCAAAGTTACCATACTTCTGTGCATCTCCTCTTTGTTTGCCTACTAATAGAAACAGTCAGAGAGCCAAAAAGATGATCCAGCCACAAAGATTGTTTAAAGAAAATGAGTGTTAACTAGGAGACATACAACATCTGAGGTTTTCTTATCAGCAATGGTACATTGATCCTGAAAAGGCAACAGCTCCACATTTCTGCAAATATTTGATGCTCTTTGTCCAATATCACTTTAGTTCTGTCTTCTGTCAGGCTGACAAGGTTGGGGTTGTTCAGCCTGGAGAAGAGAAGGCTCTGGGGAGATCTTATAGCAGCCTTCCCATACCTGAAGGGGGTCTACAAGAAAGATGATGAGGTATTTTTTAGAAGGATATGTGGTGATAGGATGAGGGGGAATTGTTTTAAATTGGAAGGGGGTAGATTTAGATTGGATATTAGGAAAAAAGTCTTTACCATGAGTGTGGTGAGGCCCTGGAACAGGTTGCCTGGGAACATGGTGGTTGCCTCCTTCCTAGAGTTGTTCAAGGCTGGGTTGGAGCAGCCTGGTCTGGTGAGAGATGTCCCTGTCCATGACAGGGGGGTTGGAACTTGATGATTTCTAAGGTCCCTTCCAACCCTAAGCATTCTGTCATTCCATGATTCTATGTCCCACCACCAGAGCTGGTGAAACCAAAGAGTGCAGTGTCAAATATTGTGACAACCTGTCTGCAAAGGCAGAAAAAGAAAGAAACTTGAAATGAGCCTCAGCTGTCAGTGGCTTCCATTCAAGAGAGCAAAGCTTTGCCTTAGCATTTCCACACTTGGTGACAAGTCTGGCAACTCTTCAGACAGGGAAGAGAGTGACCACAGCCCCTCAAGAGGTCTGTGACATTAGAAGAATGGGGCATTTGCTCTGTGACTCTTGTTATCACTGTTTCAGTAGCATTCTTCCCATACTATGGGGAATTTGGTGACATTGGTCAGTTACTCCCTGGCTTCAGACCCAGGAAATGGCATACTGTGCCAGTGTTGATGGAGCTGTTCCTCTTCTAGTTACACAACCAACATTAGTGATAGCAGCAGTAGCAGGCTGTATTTTAATAAAGTCAAATTATGGTTACTTTCCTTAATAATTATTAAAATGGGTAAATCAGAGTACCTTTGATTTACAAGAAGGGAACTAAGCTACTTTTATGTTTCAACATAATTAGGCTGAAAAGATCATTAGTTGAGTTTAAAAAAGAAAAAAAGGAAAAAGAGCAGATGCTTGACATTTCATAGTTGGCTGTACATATTTTGGGTTCCTGTGAGCACTACTGAACACTAATGAGCCTGTGATGGAGGAGCTTGTGCTCTCTTCCATAGTGGATGCAGTCAGGAATTACACCAAGGACCAAGTTGAAAACAAATAAAACTGCTTCTGGCACCAACAGAGCATGCCAGAATGAAAGCTACATAATCAGTGTCATATTGGCCACATTAAATCAGTAATCACATTAAGTCACACACAGGTCACAGAATCACCCAGAACATTGGGAGTTGGAAGGGACCTTGAAATATCACCTAGTCCAACCCCCCTGCCAGAGCAGGATCACCTAGAATAAATCACACAGGAACACATCCAGGTGAGTTTTGAATGTCTCCAGAGAAGGAGACTCCACAGCCTGTCTGGGCAGCCTGTGCCAGTGCTCTGTCACCCTCACAGTGAACAAGTTTCTCCTTACATTCACATGGAACTTCCTGTGCTCCAAGTTGCACCCATTGGCCCTTGTCCTGTCACTGGCCATCACTGAGAAGAGCCTGGCTCCATCCTCCTGACTCTCACCCTTTACATATTTAGAAACATTAATAAGGTCACCCCTCAGTCTCCTGTTCTCCAAACTAAAGAGGCCCAGCTCCCTCAGCCTCTCCTCAGAAGGAAGGTGGCCCTGTGCTGGACTCTTTCAAGAAGCTGCCTGTCCATCTTGAACTGAGGGGCCCAGAACTGGACACAATATTCCAGGTGGGGTCTCACCAGGGCAGAGTAGAGGGGCAGAAGAACCTCTCCTGACCTACTAACCACACCCCTTCTGATACACCCTGGATGCCACTGGCCTTCTTAGCCAGGAGGGCACCTTGCTGGCCCATGGTCATCCTGCTGTCCCCTAGGACCCCCAGGTCCCTCTCACCTACACTGCTCTCCAACAGGCCAGTCCCAACCTATACTGGTACCTGGGTTTGTTCTTCCCCAGACACAAGACCCTACACTTGCTCTTGTTGAATCTCATTAAATTTCTCCCCGCAAAGCTCTCCAGCCTGTCTAAGTCCTGCTGACTTGGTCCACAGGCTCTACTGAGGCTTTCTCTTCCTGTCACTGCTGTTCACCACTGTTACAGAATCAACAGCAACATTGGCCTTGTTCCTGCTGGTGGGCTTAGAGAGAAGACAAAAAGCAATAAAACAGTAGAGGAAAGGAGGTACAGATAAATGCCTAGACACAGGTTGTGCCACCTAGCTAGCATTGTGGGATACAAAAAGCAATTCTGATTAAGTAAGTTTAATATCAGAAAGAAAGGAAGTAATTCTGGAAGAATCTGACAAATATCCTACTCCAGCAAACACAGTTCTGTCAAGATTGCAAAGTCTAGGTCTTGTTGAAGTGACAGGCAGCTGATGAAGGGATGTTACAGGGGCTGCAACGGCAGGAGAGGCATGAAAGCAGGGAAGGTGTTATAGAAGCTCCTGGAGAGAGGTGCAAATGTAAAAACTGGAAGGGAATATGTTCCAGTCTCACCATAGATAAGAGAAAAAAACTAGGCAAAGAATCATGAGAGTATTTATTTTAATAGATGGTTTGGCTAAAATGTCCTATCAGTCTGCATCTTATAAATTGGAGGTACAGTTTGTGATTAAAGGAAAGGTTAGCACTCCTGTCCGTGCTAAAAGGCAAGGCTGTCTCAGCTGGAGGAGGAAATTAACTACTCGCAAACCTTTGCCACACCTTCTAACTTAGGTTTAGTCTGCCCTGTAGCAGATGGAGATGATAATAGTAATGAGTTCAAACAAGGTTAATGCAAACAAACAAAGAAAAAGCCAAACCAGACAAACCCCAATTCTTGATGACTTTTCGGACTCAAATGGCATGTGCCCATTGAGTCCAGTTTTTGATAGGAAAAGTTTTTCAAGTGATGTTATGAAGATAGGCTGCCAGAGTTGGGCTTGTTCATTCTGAAGAGAAGGCTTCAGGATGACCTAATTATGGCCTACCGGTACGTAAAGGGGTCATACAAGAAAGTGGGAGAGGGACTGTTCATCAGGGAGTGTAGAGATAGGACAAGGGAGAATGGCTTTAGGTTGAAAGAGGGTAGGTTTAGGTTAGACATTAGGAAGAAATTCTTTACTATGAAGGTGGTGAGGCCCTGGCACAGGTTGCCCAGGGAGGTTGTGGAAGCCCCATCCCTGGAGGTGTTTAAGGCCAGATTAGATGAGGTTTTGGCCAATCTGGTCGGGTGAAGGTGTCCCTGCCCATTGCAAGGGGGTTGAAACTAGATGGTCTTTGAGTTCCCTTCCAACCCAAAGCAGTCTACGATTCTATGTTAAAAAAAAGATGGCATGGCTCCTTGCTTTTCCTACTCAGGTATGCCCCAAAAGTGGCACACTTAAATCACATTCATTGGCTGCTTCTTCACTGATGACCTCTTGGGCTACCTAGGCAGTCACAGTAAATTACAGATTAAACAAAGCTCCCCCAAATTTAGGTCGGGGAGTTGGAAGATTTGTGAGGTCTTGTTTTAGTTTACTTTGGGTTTAGTTTTTCATTCTTTAATTTTATTTACAAAACATTTGATCAAAAACTGCCACTTGAAGACTGCTTCATTAAACTACTACATTTAAGGGTGGAGTGGAGTTGTATGCTGGAAATGCTTTCAGCACATCATCTTTAAGGCCCAAGCCCATGGGCAGATAGGAGAGGAAGATCTGCTATGGATGCCCAGCACTGCAGATCTCCTCACAAGGCTTCCAGGTGACACAACAAATCTATCCTGATGTCAGATGTCCTCAGTTTTGGCATGTCAAAGGGAAACAACCACTTTAAACCAGAGCATGACCTCACCAATCAAAAGTGAAAACTTCTGCCAAAGTATTCCCTTAAAAATTCCAACACAAAAGACAGGATCTCATAAGAGAAAAAAACAATGTTCTTTAAAATGTGTTTCCATTAAAAAATTAAAGTGTCAAGTGTAACTCTCAACAATAGAAAAAAATATTTTCTGTTTAAAGAAATGTGCATGTTTGTTTAAAAAGGGAAAACTCTGAAGTTTTCCAATAAAAACTAATATACAAATACTGTATGTAGTAGCCTATTCCCTGTGATCCCTATTTGTCCTGTGAGGAGAGGAGGCAATGTTTTAGATGTCATTTACCTTCATTTTCTAATCCAAAGACGTACTCATCTTCCTTGTACACAAGGATAAGTTTGAAGTACCCTTGCTCAACTATGTGCCTTTTGATTTAGATATCTGTAAGAAGTTCAGCCACTGCACAGGTCAGGCATCTCTTTCCTCCCCAGCCTGCTGCCACAGGCAAGCGCTGGCAGTGCTCTGGCAGCACTAAGTGCAATCAGTTGCTTTCAAAGTGGATAGCTGGTTTGGAGCTGTTTTCTGTTTGCTAGCTGCGTGAGGTCCTAATTTTCTATCATTATTGCTCTTCTGCAAGTGCTGGCTGCAGTTGTCATGAACTGGACACAGGCCAAACAGCTGGCTACAAAATGAAAAGTCAGACCACGGGTGCATCCAGCCCGATGCTCTGCCTCCAGCAGCACAACGGGAGACGCCAGTCACGTGTGCACGCCTTGCTGTGCTCCTCACCCCATTCTCCTACACATTCCTTCAGCACCCCCAGATGCTGAGTTACTGTTAGAAGATATATGGCTATTTTTGTGTCTCTCGGATATTTAAGTGTCTGTTTCTAGACCTATTACCCATTAAATTGTCTAATCTGTATTTGAATATGCTGATGCCATCTGCTTCTACAGTCTCCTGCAATATCAAATTCAGAAGTTCACTACCCACAAATTTAAGTGCTTTTATCTGATTCAACTGATCTCCTACCCATTTCAATGAGTGGCCCTAGTCCCTGAACTGGGTGATTTAGTTCTACATTAGGCTTGTCCATCTTCTTTCTGATTTTGTAGGCTTCAGACATAGCCTTTCAGCTTCTTCCTCTCCAAGATTAAGAGTCTTTTTAATATCCATAATTTAAATAACTCTTTACAAGGTATTGGTCTCGACTGCTGCTTTCTTCTATGCCCTCCTTTTGGTGTGGAAACAAGTTGTGCACAACATTTAAGATGTGCAAGCACAAAGTTAAATGATGCCTTTTTCCTTATTCTCATCACCCTTCTAAAGCTGACATATTTTGTGTGAGGGGGAGGGTTGGGCTGCTGCTGTGTATTAAAATCTAATTGCAGAGGGCCCTCCTGAGTGACTCCAAGATCTCTTTCCAAGTTCAGAATCATGTTGAGATTGTTTTTCCCTAGGTGCGTGGCCTTATATTTCTCTAATCTGAAACTGATCTACTAACCTTTTGCTTGCTCACTTAGTTTTGCAAGGTTCATTTGGAGTTTCATTCCATCAGCATATTTGATTCCTTGCAAAAGTCCATAGAAACACTGCTGCTGATTCTTCTCCATGATGGAAATTTAATATTAAGCCCACTGAAGCCCTATCTTTTGCTGGACAGATCTGTAGGAAAAGAAGACTTCTCTCTCCAGATAAGACATATTCACATTTACGTTCTTCACCAATCACCACAACACTCTGTAATCATCAAGGTCTGTCCATGGAAAGTGCTCTGGGTATGTTACAATCTTACAGAGAAAATCAAATAATACAGAAATGAAAGAACTGGAAGTGGAAGAGATAAATTAGAAGTTTTACTATAAAATGCACCATCCAGTAAGGAGCTATGGATCTTTATTTTTCTGCTTTCTGAAAATTCATTTGCTTAATGCCACTTCTTAATTTTTCATAAGCCACTCCTTTTACAGAAGGCTACATAAAGAAAATGAAATGTTTGTGACTGCAAATAGAAAATGCCTTGGGTCTTCACCATTTAGGAATGGGAAATTTCCTCAGTTGTAATAAAAAGATAATTTAAAGAAATATTCTCCAATAATAGAATTAGCAGTTGGACAGGATTTTTATTGGTCTCACTTGTACCACATGGACCAAGATAACTCCTCCAGGACAAACAGAAAACTGACTGAAGCTTTCTTGTCATGGAGACCCACTCTCCCAACAGTGCCCTGCTCAGAAAGCACTATAGGTGATGCTCAAATCCACAGGGACTCTTCTCCCTAACAACACAGCACATCCCTGAGGTACTTGCACATCTTGTATCAAAATCAGACTGGTTTGTTTCCACAGCCTGCCAGGCAACTTGGAGAAAAGCTGGCAAGAGAATGAATGACAGAAATATTTTCCATACATTTAAAAAACCATGTGAGAGCATTTTCCCCTCATATACTCTGTGCCTCTTTCCATCCCCCTCATGTATTTTTCGCTGTCATTGTGCTGTTAACAATGAAAGTGAAAAAAGTCCTTACTGAGGAGTTTGAGGCAGTTTTATTGCAGTACTACTGTTCTCCAAGGTGTTTTGTTTTCTGCAGTAAACCAGAATGATATTTTTCAGTAGGGCTGGGATACTTTAACTGGGAAGACAAACATTTAACTGGGAAGCCTTAGCAGGATTGCATATTGTGTTACACTTCCCAAAATGTACGCAGGTGTATCAATGCATGGTGGTTTCACTAAGGACCATACCAGGCCACACCGCATCGTAAAAGCTGGGGCAGCAGGACCATGACTGCAGCATTTGTGGGTCTACCCTGCAACAGTTGTCAATTCATAACTAAATCCTCATTATTAACTAATCTCCAACCTCTCACTGGCCTTGCTTGCACTGCCTTGGCTGTCTCCCAGACCAGCAGGGCTGAAGAGCAACACTCCTTCCATTGCAGGGATAGTTTATACCACCTAAATCCCAAGCAGAAACACTGGGCTCCCCACCAGCGCCTGAAAGCGAACTGCACCTGGTAATATGCGTATGATATCCTCGTCTGCTTCCCAGGGCAATCCTTCACATTTTGGCTACTTTGGATCCCTGCTGAGGCAGAAAACTTAAAAAAAACCAAAACAAAATAAAAAACCACTGGATTGTTCCAGCAAGAATCACAGGCAGAGTTGGGTTCCTGACTGCTGCAGTTTGAGCACTGTATCTTCCACTCAACAGCACGGTGCTTCTGAGCAGCAGTGGCAAGGGGAGCTCAGACTGCTGACATTTGCAAGTGCATCCAGCAACTGCACATCTGCAGAAAGCAAACTTCCTTCTCATGTTTGTAAACTCCGAGCAAAGAAAAGGTCATCCAGGTTTCAGCCTGGCCGCGCAGATCTGATCTACTGCTCAAAGCACTAATAAGGAGAATTGGTAGAAATGGTCAGGGTAATTTTCTAATTTCCTTGGGTTTCTGTTTCATATAGCAGAGAGACAAATTAGCAATGCAGTACAACGTCTAGGCACGTGCTCTTAAACAGCAGAATTAATAGATAACATGATTAGCAGAGATCAGTAAACAGGATGTGTCCCAAAAATAATCTCTCAAGGGCTCTACCAGCTAAATTTAAACTATTTAACAGGGATAGCTTGTCTACAGCAGCAGCAGATTAAACTGTACAGTTTGTCGTAGGCTTAAGGGCTCAACTATGCAACCTGTGTTTGCATTGAAATTTAATTCCCTTTTGACGTAGAAGGCTGGGACAAAGTCCTCTGCACCACGTAAGCTCTGCGCAGGAAGCCAGCAAGTAAATCAGCCTGTTGAATTGACTAAGGCTGCTGGCCATGCCTTGAGCACCCAGCTTTGAGGTCTCTTGAGGGCAGGGCAAAGACACAAAGACATAGTCCTTGTACCAGTGCCAGCGGCCACTTCACAACCTCCTGGCCTCTTCAGCTGGATAGAGAATGTTGTTTTGACAAAGATTTCCTCATGAATTGCTATTTACTCTCATGTGAAGTAAAGTCTGTGTGCACAACATATGACAACCAGTCATGCTACAGTTCTGCCATTAACAGATTTTGGCCCCAAAGATACTCAGATGCTCCAGGTACTACACACAAGTCTTCTGTGTGCAAGATGAGAGCTTGACCCCAGCCACTCTGTTGGCATGTGAATACTAGTTACTTCAGAGATACTAAAACTAACTCTAGTGAAGGCTTAGGGAGTTAACCTATGCTGAATCCAGCCTAATTTTCAGTGTCAAGAAGGGCACTGAGGGCTCAGTACACTCGCCTAAAGCATGTTCATATGTAAAGTTTCAAAACATCCTTCAGATGTCTGGAAAGCAAGGAAAAGAGCATCCCATCCTATCATCAGCATCCCTGCCTGCCCCAAAACAGGATCTTTCTGCCCAGGAGAGATCTTTCAGCCTAGGTTTCAAGCCTTCCCAATTTCACAGGCTGAAGCTAGGCCCCCAGGCTGGTTTGGGTGATCTCAGCCTCTTTAATTTCCTAGTGCAAGACCACTTGCTCCTCTGGGTGCCTGGATAACCCAGAACTGTCTTGCAGGGTTTTGTCCTATGGTTTTGCATAGAACTGCCTCAGTGGCTCTTGGCACCTGCAGCAGGAACCATGCTGCCCTGAGGACTGGCTGGCTACACACTTCATTGCCTTGCAGTATCAGACAGTGTGTTATTTAATTTCCTTATCTTTCCTGAGGCCTCTTTATTTTGTTAAGTGTTTGCTTTCATCTAAATAATAAATTCTTCTTTTCTTCCTTTTCTTAGTTTATGCAATAGATCCAGTGCTACTAGCTTCCTTCCTGCACACCTTTGTGTATGCAATCTCCAACCCTGTGCAGATAATACTTGCTCAATCCTCTAAATACCAGATGAGGTTTGATACAAGAGGCGTATTGACCCATTTTAACAGGAAGGAAAAAATACAGCAGAGATCCAGGGCCCAAGACCGTGTTGACTTCACACCAGTGAGGAATGGTAGGACAGTGATATCCAATGATAGGACAATTCTCATCTTCCCTGAACGGAATGCACCTTGGGATCAAGGAAGACTAATTGTCACTTGGAATTAAAACTGGCAAGTGATGTCAAGGATAACAGAAGGGCTTTTTCAAGTACACAACAGCAAAAGACTAGGGAAAATGTGGGCCCATTAGTGAATGAGGTGGGTGCCTTGGTGATGAACAATACAGAGAAGGCAGAGTTAGTGACTGCCTTCTTTGCTTCAGTCTTTACTGCTAAGGCAGGCACCCCAGATACCAAAACTATAGAGGTAGGAAAGAAAGTCTTGTCAAAGGAAGACCCTCCCTTGATTGACAACGATCAGGTTAGATAGCATCTAGGCAAACTCAACATCCACAAATCCATGGGCCTGGATGAGACGCATCCATGAGTGCTCAGGGAGCTGGCAGATGTTATTGCTGGACTGGTTTCGATCATCTTTGAGAGGTCATGGAAAACAGGAGAGGTACATGCAGACTGGAGGAAAGCCAATCTCACTCTAGTCTTCAAAAAGGGAAAGACAGATGATCCAGAAAACTACAGGCCAGTCAGCCTCACCTCCATGCCTGGAAAGGTGATGCAACAGCTTATCCTGAGTGTTATTAATAAGCATGTGGAGGAGGAGGCTATTGGTAATTGTCAACATGAATTCACAAAGGGGAAATTGTGCTGACTAGTCTGAGTGTCTTCTATGATGGCATGACCGAATGGGTGGATGAGGGGGGAGCAGTGGATGTTGTCTACCTTAACTTCAGCAAGGTTTCTGACACTGTCGTTCATAACATCCTCATAAGTAAGCTCAGGAATTGTGGGTTGGATCTGTGGACAGATGAGGTCAGTTGAGAAATGGCTGAATGGCAGAGCCCAGAGGGTTTTGATAAGTGGTGCACTGTCTAGTTGGAGGTCTGTGGCCAGTGGTGTGCCCCAGGTGTCAGTGCTTGGTCTAGTCTTATTCAAGATATTCATCGATGACCTGAACGAAGGTACAGAGTGTACCTTTGGCAATAGGCTGATGATACAAAACTGGGAGGAGTGGCTGACACACCAGAAGGCTGCGCTGCCATTAAGCGAGGTCTGAACAGGCTGGAGAGTTGAGTGAAGAGGAACCAAACGAAGTCCAGCAAGGGTAAGTGTAGAGTCTTGCACCTAGTGAGGATTAACCCCAGGCACCAGTAAAGGATAGGGGTTGAGCTGCTGGGAAACCGCTCTGCAGTGAAGGATTAGGGAGTCCTGGTAGACAACAAGCTCTCCATGAGCCAGCAGTGTGCCCTCATGGCCAAGAAGGATGACAGTATCCTGGGGTGCATTAAGAAGACTGTGGGAAGCAGATCGAGGCAGGTTATCCTGCCCATCTACTCTGCCCTGGTGAGGTCACATCTGGAGTGCTGTGTTCAGTTCTGACTTCCCCAGTTCAAGACAGACAGTGAGCTACTGGAGAGAGTCCAGCAAAGGGCTACGAAGATGATGAGGGGACTAGAGCATCTCTCGTCTGGGGAGAGGCTGAGAGAGCTGGGTCCATTTAGCCTGGAGAAGACTGAGAGGGGAATCTCATGAACACTTACAAATATCTAAAGGACAGATGTCTAGAGGATGGGGTTAGACTCTTTCCAGTGGGACCCAGTGACAGGACAAGGGGCAATGGGCACAAACTGGAACGCAGGAAGTTCCAACTGAATATGGGAAAAAACTTCTTCAACTTGAGAGTGACATAGCACCAGGGCAGGCCACCCAGAGAGGTGGTGGAGCCTCCTTCTCTGGAGAGATTCATGATCCGCGTGGACACGATCCTTTGCAGCCTGTTCTAGATGATCCTGCTCCAGCAGGGAGATTGGACTAGGTGATCTCCAGAGGTTGCTTCCAACCCTTCCTGTTCTGTGAATCTGTGTGAATCTGTGAATCATTTCCCTCTACCCATTTTACACATAAGTAGGAAGCTCTCAGTGCTAATTACCCAAGCATGGTCTTTCACCAGTCAAGGAAGCTGATTTACTTCAGTCATGAACATTTTCAGCACAGGACCAGATAAAAATGTCAGCAAGAGAGGAGGCAAGTAGGAGAAACAGGGCTGTGTCTGGGCACCAGTGAAAAATAGCTGGGTTTTGCATAAAAAAAGTTGTATTCATATATCATATCACCATACCTACTGTGGAAGAAGTCACTTTGATGGAAGAAGTGACATTAACACGACAATTTTCAATGGTAACACTGAATGACAAGGTACCACTATTTACTGTGTTTCCATAAAAACTGTTATTTTTGAACCAGTGCCATGCAAGAGCCTTACTTTTTGCATCTTCTGCAACTTCCATCGGCTCTGAGGGGAAACACAGGGTGCCTCTGAGCAAGGCACGCTTCAGATGCAGCAACACAGAAGAGGCATGAAGAAGTTGGTACCTACAGGTTGCCCTTGAGAGGCAGTCCCATCCTGCACCCCACATTCTGCTGAAGAAAGGATTGCCTGAGAAAGGAAGAGAGGGGCTTCTGACTGCCTCCTCTGCCCTTGCTTTTGCTCAGGCATTCACAAATGCCACAAGTATCCTTTGAGATCCAGGAAGACCAAAACTGACATAAACCAAAGCCCAAAAAACCAGATGAGCAAAAAGCAAGAACACAGCATATTTCAATGTAAGAAAAAAACCTTCTAGGACTTTAAAATATAACACTCAGGCTGCCAAAAGTTCTACTATGGAAGCTAAACACAGGTCTGACAAGCAAAGGTTTTTACAAGGCAGCAAATTAAGCATCTGTGGATTTACATGTTCTGGCAGACTTAGAGCACTACAATTATAAGAGACTGGATAAGTGGCTTTATAGGTTGCCTTTTTCCCTCCAGCTGCTAGGAAACACCCCCAAGTCAAAGAATAGGTAAGAGCCAGTGAAGATTATTCCTTCCAAAACTCACACAGACCTTCAGAAAAAAACCTATCATCATCCTTGAGCTCTGACTGCTTTTTCAGAGATAGAAACTCTTGTCTGTAGAAACTCTTTTGGTTTGGGTATTAGAATTTGACAAAAGAGACCAAAATCTACTTTGGCAGTTAAGATATTTTAGTCAGAATCATTTGGATCACACAAAATCTGTGTGAAGACATTCAGTGGTAAAAATAGGCCCCTAATAGATTTCCCACAAAAACAAAAAACCCAAAAGAACCCCAACCAACCAAGCAACCAAACAAGCAACCAAACAAAAAACCCCTCAAAAAAACCCCACAACCCAAATATATAGCTTTCTGACAAACATTTGCTTCTATTTCAGTGAATCCAGGATTCTGCTACAATGGTAAATAAAAACACTGTAGAAATAAACACATTGCCTTCTTCCAAGATTTTCAAAAGACAAAATAAATAAATATTTAAAACCAAAATTTTTAAGAATCATCATAAAGGAAAATAACATGAGAGCAAGTTTACACAAGATATTACAAGATTCAAGGAGGGCATCAAGAGAAGTCCTGCAGCCATATAGAGACCTGAAGAACTTATGGTCCTGGGTTTCTAACATCCAGACATCACAGGGCAGGTATGCATCCTAGCTGGTCTGTTGTGTTCAATCATTTCAGTGTTCAGCTGTTGTTCAGTATGTGAAAATGCCTATGTATGTCTGATGGGACTGCTCAGTTATGTCACTACTGTTTGGTGGATGTAGAATACTCTAGCATCTAAGGTATTCACAAGTAAATTCCAACAACCTTTCACCTTCCTTTGTGCAAAGCAGCTATCAAACTCTTCTTTCTAAATCCTAAAGTTATCTCTGCTGTAGGGCAACAAAGCCACACCTGGTAGCAAGTTATGCCTGACATATCTACAACAACCCTAACAGCATTCTGAGCATCCTGAAATGCTACAGAAAATCAAAAAATATCTAACTGCTTCAGGGATCTTTAGAAACTTTAAATGCCTCAAGGGGAAAATACTTGCTCTGTCTTTGCATCAGCTCTAAGCCTTTTAAAAACTAGAATTAACTCTGGTCATTCAGTATTCATTATGTTCCTCCACCAACCCATACACAAGTCTGTACTGACACCCAACAGGCTTGTTTATTCAGCTGGTCTGTAGTTGACCAGGATGCACCGACTAGAGTGCTTTGTACAACTGCAGCAATGACATTTTTGTCTACAACTCAGACTGCTTATGTAGCAGAAGTAATTACTCCACACTTCTGTCTTTGGTTTGCCAGGCTACCATTGGTTTATGGTAAAGTACTGCTTGAAAGACTGAGAGGGGAATGGTTAGCAAACAGAGATAGCCCAGCACTAAAAATACTATGACAGAATTGCTTTCTTCTCTGCTAGTTATTGCATACCCTGGTTCAAACCGTGGGATCCACTGTGGGCAATAAACTAGAGATACAGTAAAATGGCTAAAGAAAGTCTGTCACAACACTGTCTTTCCTGTGGGAAACAGCAGAAACACTTGTCTTTTGAACATGCACACATTACATAGCCCACTGCTCCCATGTGTGCATTGACTTACAGATAGGCCAAACATGTGCATGGCTGTGAGGAGGGAAGGGTAGGAAATAGTAGGCTATACTTGGAGAGAAATATTTCCTTTAAGAACAGTGTAGGTTACAGAAAAAAAATCACTGAGCTCTTCCCTATTCAGTGTCCTTGGTAATGCACTTCCTGGAATTAAAGACCAAACCTAAACAAACCAAGTTTAAGTATTCATAAGAAGTCAATTACTGACCTAGAAGACTCTGAGCAGCTTTCTGAAGGAACAAATAAATAATTATATGCAAGATTTTTTAAAGTAGAAATTTATTTCCACATTGCTAATAAAATTTGGAGTTAAGAGAGTGGCAAGAGATTAGGAATCTCAGAATTCTTCATTCCTCATGACACAAAGTGATCACATGTGCCTGAGGACAGAAAGAAACTGAGCCACTGGATGGTATCTGGCAGATAAGCCTTCACTCTGAAGAAACATAGCAGTATCCACTGTACACAAAGGACTGTCTCTTACCAACTCTAGAGATAATCACAACCCTTGGGCTCCTCCTCAGTTATCCTTTGGCAAGATGCTGAATGTCATATTGTGTCCCTTCTTTTCTCCTCACTGAAGGGCACATGTAGTCAGCCATGCCTGTTTTCCTGAGACATGTTATGGAGAAGGTATTTTCCCAAGTGGGCTGGAGGCAGGACTAAACCCTCCTTTTTTATTTCCTCTTCCTTGATTCCCTCTATATCTTGCAGGGAAAGGCAACGAGAGAGCTCACTGTCTTACGATACTTGAGTGCTGGCCAGCAAGTAACTATGTAGCAAGTATCCATGACAAAACCTGTCTGTAAATCTGGGCTTCCAGACAACTGGGATTTTGCCTTAGATGCTTACTCCTGCTTACATGGAAGATGGGCTCACCCACCAGAGGAAAAACAGGCAGGTGGCTACTGCCACAATAGCCAGCCACATCATACCTCTTTTTCACTGAAACAGGTACATGCCGCTCATGTCGCTTATGCACAGACACATTTCTCCGAAAAGAGGGAAATAGGCCTTTCTGAGGACAACATGGAGTAAGCCCATCACAGAAAATAGAGATTACTTATCCAAAATCACAGAATAATAGAATCATAGAATCTTTAAGGCTGGAAAAGGCCGCTAAGATAACCAAGTCCAACCATCTGTCCAATACCACCATGCCAACTAAGTCATATCCTGGAGTGCCGCATCTACACATCTTTTAAACACCTTCAGGCTTGGTGACTCCAACCTCTCTGGGCAGCCTGTTCCAATGCCTGACCACTCTTTCAGTAAAGAAATTTTCCTAATATCCAATCTAAAAAGTGCGGTGAAAGGATGTACAGCATGAAAAACAGCACTCAAAAATTAAAATAAATCTGGGAAGCTGTGGCTGCAGCCAAAATTTTTACCTAGTTTAATGGAAACTTTTCTGTAGTATTTCCTATTATGAACACTAACCTTTTCTTTCTTTTCCAGAAAGGTGATGTTTTTTACAAGGAAATTATTGTGCAATTAATTATCAGATAGTAATCAAACCATAACTGGGGACAGGAATCTGCAATGAAGTATCAGTTAGACTTGCCATGATTTATTAGTTTACCTCATAAGAAAATTATAATACATTACCCTTACCAGGATTCACTGGAGTAGTTAGGTAGTGAAATTCCTAACAGGACATGGAGGGAAAAACATTTATTTTTTTTCTCTCTGCTGAAGATTAATATCTGTAAAAACATTACAAGACAGACAGGTTTAGAAATCTGAGAAACTCGATGAACAACATGGGTCCACATCAAAAGATTTGTTCATTACTCAAATACTGCTGTCTGAAATAGGAAAAAAAATTTGCTAAGTTCAAAAGAAAAATATGAACTGGAAAAAAAACCTGCTCTAATTCATTAGTTATGAACACTCATGAAGTGACTCCATCAATAAACTGATTAAAATCATGCTTTTTCTTCCTGACTGGAAGGAAAAAAATACTACATTTCAAGGTTTCATCTGATAAGCCTGTTTCATTAAAAGGTTAAAATCCTTAACTAAAAATCTGGCTTCAGCTATAACGCAGAGCTTTTCACCGCCAAGCCAGAATCTGCACAAGACCATGCTAAGAATATTCATGGAGCAGATGGCTTGTCAGGGTCCTCCCCAACCAGGATTAATTTCAGCTGGAGTGGGAGATCAAAGTTCCTCAAGGAGCTGGTTATTGCTGTCACTTGTTTCCCAGCCAGCTTCAAAGGGCAGGGGAGTGCTACAAGAGAGGAAGTGGGCTGCTCACAGGATGTGTGGGAGCAGGTTCTGTGCACCTGTGCCTCCATGAGCTTGGCATCTAGGATAATGGAACAAGAGAAAAGCTCAGTTGCACAACTGTCTGATCAGATGAGAAACGAACCTGTGTGTCCTTGTTATCAGAGCCCAGGTCCAGGGTCTCCAGTAACATGCTCTGTTGGAATGTAGTGTATAATCTGTGTGCTCCTGTCCCTGCAGACTGACCAAACAATAACCCATCTATCACTCCTGTACCCAATCTGCTGCTCAGTGACAAACACTGTTTCTGTCCACTGCCCTCTGTGTTGCTGTGGTGCTCTGTCCATGGCTGGGGGCCAGATGTCCACCAAAGTTGCTCTATTACTTCCATTTTCAAGTGGACAGGGAGAAGCTTAGAAGTCAAGATAAGGATAGGATCATGGGCAGAACAGACTCAACAGGGAACAAAGGAAAGAAAACTCTCCAATTCATTACACTGCCCTGCACACCCAGTGACACCAGAGTGGGGTAATGAGAAGTGTGACCAGATCTTAAAGCACCTCCCCCTATCTCTCCCTTCTGAGCAGGCTCCACTTTAGTCATGATTTCACTCCCTTCTTCCCCCCATTGTGGCACAGGGAGGGGCAGGGAATTGGGGAATGGGGGTTTTGGTCAGTTCCTTCACAAGTTGTTTTCCTTCTTAGTTGGGGGTGCATTCCTGCTACAGTGTGGGGTCCCACCCACAGAAGACAGTCCTCCATGAACTTCTCCACCATCAGTTCTTTCTGTCAGGGCTTCAGCTCTTTACCAGCTGCCCCAGTGTGGGTCACTTCTATGGGGTGCAGTCATGGAATGTCTCTCAGTCCCTCAAGCCCAGACTGCTCCAGCCTGGTCCCCCATGGAGTCACAAGTCATCCCTCCAGCAAACCTGCTCAAGCACTGATCTCTCTCTTGCTAATCTCTGTGTCTCTGTCTCTCTCCATGGGCTGCAAGCGCTGGCAGGGGCTTGCTCCAATGTGGGTCACAGCGTCTTCTCTACGTCTCCACCTGCTCCAGCATGGGGCCTCTCCATGCGCTGCAGGTGGCATCTCTGCTCCCTGTCATCTTCCATGGGCTGCAAGGGGACACCTGCTCCACCGTGGTCTTCTCCATGGGCTGCAGGGGAATCTTTCTCTCCAGTAGCTGGAGTGCCTCATGCCCCACCTTCTTCACAGACCTTGCTGTCTGCACAGTTTCTTATACCTTCTCACTCCCTTCTCTGGTGGCTTGCATTTTTTTTCTCCTAAATGTGATTCCCAGAGGCACTGTGACCGTTGCTGATGGGCTCGGCCTTGGTCAGCAATGGGTCTGATGTTGAGTCAGCTGGTGTTTGTTCTGTCGGGTCTGCAGAGAGCCTCTGGCTGCTTCTTGCAGAAGCCACCCCTGCAGCCCCCCTTCTCCACCAGAACATGGACACACAAAACTAAAACAGTTGCACATTATTCTCTATATTCACAGAATCATTGAATGGTTTGGGTTGGAAGGGACCTCAAAGACCATCTAGTTCCAACCCCTCTGTTATGGGAGAGGACACCTCCCACTAGACCAGGTTGCTCAAAGCCCCATCCAGCCTGGCCTTGAACACTGCTAGGGATGAGGCAGCCACAGCTTCTCTGGGCAGTTTGTGCCAGTGCCTCACCACCCTCATGGTGAAAAACATCTTCCTTTTATCTAGTCTATATCTACCCTCTTCCAGTTTACAGCCATAGCCTCTTATCCTGTCTTTACATTCCCTTCTAAAAAGTCCCCCAGCTCTCCTGTAGGCCCCTTCAGGTACTGGACAGTCACTATTATGTTCCCCAGAGCATTCTCTTCGCCGGGCTGAACAAGCCCAACTCTCTCAAACTAACCTCTTAGGGTAGGTGCTCCAGCCCTCTGATCATATTTGTGGCCCTCCTCTTGACCCACTTCAACAGCTCCATGTCCTTCTTATGTTGGGGGCCCCAGAACTAGAAGCAGTACTCCAGGTGAGGTCTCACAAGAGCAGAGGGGCAGAATCACCTCCTGCAACCTGCTGGCCACACTTCTCTTGATCTAGCCCAGTATCTTACTGGTCTTCTGGGCTGCAAACACAGATTGCCAGCTCATTTTAAATTTCCCATCAACACCCCCAGTTCTCCTCAGAACTGCTTTCAAACCATTCTCCACCCAGCCTATAGTTGTGCTTTGAATTGCATTGACCCATACGCAGGACCTTGCTCTTGGCTTTGTTGAATTTCATGATGTTGGCCTGGGCCCAACTCTCAAGCCTGTCCAGCTCTCTCTGAATGGCATCCCTTCCTTCTAGCATGCTGACTGCACCATCCAGCTTGGTGTCATCTTTGAACTTGCTGAGGGGACACTCAATCCCACTGTCCATGTCGCTGACAAAGATGTTGTCCCAGTACCAATCCAGTCTCCATTCAGACACGGAGCCATTGACCGCAACTCTCTGAGTGAAACATTGTCCAACAAGTAGTTCATCCATCAAACCCCTATTTATCTGATTTATTAACTGGGATGTTGTGTGGGACAGTGTCAAATGCTTTGAAGAGTCTTTATGAACATTAAAATGGCACCCTGAAATGCTGAATGTGGTGATAAATATTAAGGGTCACCAAAGTGCAGGTGGTACAGTCTGCCCAAATAAATGACTTCTCTTCTCAAGGGAGGTCTTCTCAAGGTTTACCCCTATGTGTTACAGACTTGGGCAGCTTGTGGAACCATGAGCTCTCCACTGCCCATGCTGACAATGCCATCAATACTGCCACCCTCATTCTTTCCCTACTTCTTCTGGTGTTCACACAAAGTGGGTGAGAGAAGGATGTTTATGCAGCTTCAGCTTTCCAACATCTGGATATTTTTACTTCCTTTTTTAATACAGTCCTGTATTGAAGAGCACCAGCTTTTATCTATGGGCTGAGTGTGGATGTGGAGAACTTTTTAATCCTAGAGTAATAACCAGCTGAGGTTAAATTAAGTTGATTTATGGACTTCACAACTGGCAGGCAAAGATACCTGCTGCTACAGCTAGATTGTTCCCAAGGCAATGAAGTTGGTGATAATAGGAAAATTATTTTTCCCATCCTCAAAATATTCTGTGGAATACATTAGGCAACTGAAGGAAGAATCATATACTGTCCTTTTGGGTTTCAAAAAGACGTTCCTATTCTCTTTTCTTTTTCTTTGCCTTCCTTTTGTTTTCTTCATTATATAAAACAGCAGTCATCAAAATCCAGATGTTTTCCATCTCCACTGAAAAAAAAATTTTGGAAAGGAAACAAGCAATCATTCTCTACAGTGGATTCTAAGTTTATTGTGCTGGCTCCCTGGTTTTCTGGTTCCGTAACGACAAACAGACCTTAAGTCCACAGTGACAGCCACGTGTTTTCAAAATGACTGTGTAGGGAACCATAAACAATAAAATAACCATGAGAGGAAGAGGAAAAAAAAATATTACTAAATGTCTAGGTTCTTAGAAAACACTTGCTACTTCTAAAAAATGTGTACAGTTACTGACATAGAAAAGACAGACTCTGCAGAAATAATTTCCAGTAGGCTGGGATCTGCTGCACGGCCCACCCAGACACCAGAGACCTCCCTTGAGATTTTGTGCAGGGATTCAACTTTCACATTTACAAATACCAGGTAATTTTCACAGCCTCCTTGGGATAAGCAGTATTTCTTCCCATTTCACAGATAGAGATCAGAGGACGTTAACTGATGCCTGAGATCTGACTTGTGTTTAACCTAAATGCCACAACAGCCACTGTAGGGAATAAATGTTTTAAATTTAAATGTCCTTTACACAACATTTTCTCTCCCCTGGATATGACAGTCTAAGGTAAAGCAGCCAGAAAGATAAAGATTCAAAGAAATGAAGGAAACAAGTAAATAAAGTTAAACAAAGACAAATACACATGAAAATATATTTTTAATGGGTTTTAAATGGTAATATTAAGATTCACAGCTCCTTCACTTAAAGAAAAGTTAATTAAAGATCATGAATTTAAAATACACAGAGTTAATAAATGCAAAAACTGTCATTTTTTCAACAGCTACAATGAAGTTCTCTTATACACTGCAATGAAACATGGCAGGAATATGTGATACTGTATTTCATACACATTTCCATTTCCCTGCATAAACAGTATGGGCTTAGGACTGTCACAGTGATTCTAATCAAACCTTGTTTTTAAGGTCCTTGAAAAACACCTTCCTCTTATTACTCACCATTCCTTTAAGTGCACATCAACGTTCCTCTTGAATGCCACATTTCCATAATCACCACAGCCCTGTTCCTCCTTGCAGTGGTTTTCCACATTTCCAACTAATCCAAGAAATCTGGGAAACAAGAAAATCTATAGAATTTGGCTCTCTGGTGCCTTCATATGAATTGCACAATTTTCTGTTTGCTTTTTTTATCTTCTTTTTTCTCCTGCCTTCCAATCCTTATTTCTGGCTAAACACTCCCTCTGAGGCCAATACACTGGAAGTCTCAGGGTGAGCAGGAATGTAGATGGAGCTGAAACCCTCGTTCCTTCTGCATCTCAACACCCTGTTAGCTGCACTCAACATTTGCCATCACCTCTCCTAAGATTTTTATAATTTTCCTACTATACCCCGGGCATCTGTTCTTAACTCTGCCCCTTCCCCTACTTTTCAAGAAGAGCTAGAAGCACATCAGCAGTTTAGTTGCTCTGCACACAGAGCGGTGGGGGAAAAACAAAGGAAATTCTTCCCATCACATAAAACAGACTTGTTCTTCACATCATGCAGCGAAGATCTCATCTGTTTTTTTTCACTAAATAGACAGTGGATTAGGATGCAGGCACCATCTGTTGCAACACCACAGGTAGGAAAGCTGGACAACACAAAACCACATAGTTCAGAGCTTGTCAAATCCCAGAGAGCAATCTGCCCCCTCTAGCTCTGGGCTCTCAGATTTGTTCCAGACCAATTCAAAAATGGTCATGTTTCCAAGTACTCACTGAGTGTGAACAACCCTATTTTTGCCTTCCCTCCCTATCTTTGGGCTCTGCCCAGTGGGGCTGCTCTTTCCAGAGCCAGCCAATATGGTAAGATTTTCCCTGTTATAATTTTGGGAGACGTGAGGGTATCAGACTAGCTCTTGATGTTAAAAAAGACATACCTACTTTCAGTAAGTACAGCCAAACACATTGGCATCATCTCTGTTCAATGTATTTTTAAAGGAAACCAATCCTTATTTTGAGCAAGACACAGGCACTAGCATTGAGTTTCTTTTCAATGCAACAAACCCAGCAAGTTAATACAGCCACGCTTAACAGGGGAATGCCTGTGCCTCACTTTTATCCACAGGAGGGTCTGCTCTTCACAGAATCACAGAATCACAAGGCTGGAAAAGACCTTTGAAGATCATCAAGTCCAACCATTCACATCCTAGACTAAACCATATCCCTAAGTACTTCATCTACCCTTTTATTGAACACATCCAGGGAAGGTGACTCAACCCCCTCCCTGGGCAGCCTGTTCCAGGCCCTGACAACTCTTTCTGTAAAAAAATTTTTCCTAACATCCAATCTAAACCTGCCCTGGTGCAGCTTCATGCCATTCCCCCTTGTCCTATCACCTGTCACCTGGCTGAAGAGACCATCACCTACCTCTCTATAACCTCCCTTCAGGTAGTTGTAGGCGGTGATAAGGTCTCCCCTCAGCCTCCTCTTCTCCAAGCTAAACAGCCCCAGCTCCCTCAGCCGCTCCTCATAGGATTTGCCCTCCAGCCCCTTCCCCAGCCTGGTTGCCCTTCTCTGGACTCGCTCCAGGACCTCCATGTCCTTCTTGTAGTGAGGAGCCCAGAACTGGACACAGTACTCGAGGTGTGGCCTCACCAATGCCGAGTACAGGGGCACAATCATCTCCCTAGACCTACTGGCCACACTGTTTTTGATACAAGCCAAGATGCCATTGGCCTTCTTGGCCGCCTGAGCACACTGCTGACTCATATTCAGCCTGCAGTCAACCAACACCCCCAGGTCCTTCTCTGCCTGACAGCTCTCCAGCCAGTCTCCCCCAAGCCTGTAGCGCTGCATGGGGTTGTTATGTCCCATGTGCAGCACTCTACACTTGGCCTTGTTAAACTTCATCCCATTGGCCTCAGCCCATCGGTCCAGTCTGTTCAGATCTCTCTGAAGAGCCTCCCTACTCTCAGGCAGATCAACACTTCCTCCTAGTTTAGTGTCATCTGCAAACTTAGTGAGGGAGCATTCAATCCCTTCGTCGAGATCATTGATAAAGATGTTGAACAAGACTGGACCCAGGACTGAGCCCTGGGGGACGCCACTCGTGACCGGCCTCCAGCTGGATTTTGTTCCATTTACCACCACCCTTTGGGCTCGGCCATCCAGCCAGTTTTTAACCCAGCTGAGGGTCCACCTGTCCAGGCCAGTGGCAGCCAGTTTCTCAGTCAGAATGCTGTGAGAAACTGTGTCAAAGGCTTTACCAAAGTCCAGGTAGATCACATCCACAGCCTTCCCCTGGTCCATTAAGCGGGTCACCTGGTCATAGAAGGTGATCAGGTTAGTTTGACAGGACCTACCTTTTGTAAACCCATGTTGACTAGGCCTGATCCCCTGGCATCATGCATGTGCTGCATGATAACTCCCAAGATGACCCCTCTCCATGATCTTCCCTGGGACTGAGGTCAGACTGACAGGCCTGTAGTTCCCTGGATCCTCCTTCCGACCCTTCTTGTATATGGGTGTAACATCTGCCAGCCTCCAGTCAAGTGGAACTTCCCCAGTCTGCCAGGATTGCTGGTAGATGATGGAAAGGGGTTTGGCAAGCACATCTGACCGCTCTCTCAGTACCCTTGGGCGAATCCCATCTGGCCCCATTAACCTGTGGGTATCTAACTGGCCAAGTAGGTCGCTAATCATTTCCTCCTGAACCACGGGAACTTTGTTATTCTTCCCCTCCCTGTCAGGCAGTTCCTGAGGATGAGTACTCAGGGAATATCCATCTTTACTATTGAAGACTGAGGCAAAGAAGGAATTAAGGACCTCGGCCTTGTCCTCATCCCTTGTCACTAATGTGCCATCAGCATCCAATGAGGGCTGGAGATTCTCCTTGACCCTCCTTTTACTGTTAATATACCTGTAGAAGGACTTTTTATTATCTTTTACAGAACTGGCCAGTCTGAGTTCCAGTTTAACTTTAGCCCTTCTGACTTTCTCCATACATGTTCTCACTACATTCCTATAATCATCCCAAGACACCTGCCCCTTCTTCCAAAGCTCATATTTTTCCTTCTTTTCCCATATATCAGCCTGAATCTCTCTACTCAGCCAGGCTGGCTTCCTAGCTCGCCGACCCCTCTTCTGTCCGACTGGGACAGCCTGTTCTTGTGCCGCCAAGATTTCCTTCTTGAGGAGCAACCAACCCTCTTGGGCTCCTTTGCCCTCAAGGGCAAAGCGTCAGTCCCCAACAACTGCTGGTTTATTCATCCACCCCCTTTTCTTTCCTTGCATAGTAACCCCTTGCATCTCCTGTTCTCTCACTTCTCCTGTCTCTCACTTCTCCTACCCTCTTCCCTACCTGTATTTAGAAGAGAATTTCATTTTTTAAAGTAACAGCTGAAAACACCTCTTTCATACTGTATCAGTGCCCTACCATCCTGTTATGGTGACAAGATCTGCATGGGACACAGCAACAAACTTCAGCTAATTGCACCTGTACCCAGGCACCCAAAACTCACAGGACAGCACCTGTGCAGCCACAAACCTTGCTCAGCCCAACCTGCAGCTCTGGCCAGGGCTCAGCTCTGCACTACCGATGTCATTCCTGACCAGCACCAACTCTCCACACACCCCACCAGTCTAAAATGCTCCACACGCATCCCTCATGCTCTCAAACGCTGTTGAGACAGAAAATCTGCCCATGTGCCCACTGCATTTCTCTGCCACAGGCTGCACGCTGAACCTGCTTCCTGCACTTTAATTCTGTTAGCTCTTTCAACTAAGCTTGCTGGTTTTTTCATGTGCTTATCTCCACTGAAAATAATTTGTTCTTGTTCTTCAGTTAGAATACTTCTGTCCTCTAGGATTACTCCCCCAGCCCTACACTTCTGTTGCCCCACTTCCACCCTGAATCTGCACTCTCCTTCCTCACTCTACTTGTGCCTACCCTAGCACTGTTTTTATCATATCTCGTAAATTAAGGCCGTAAGGTCAGACTGATGCCTGAATTACAGGCATTTCTAAGTTAATTTTATTTGGGACTAGAGAGGCACCTGCTTTTTATTGGATTTTTAAAAGTTGTATTAACTTGGAGAAAATATTTTGGCATAACTCAATTTTCATAAAACAACCCAGGAACTTAAAATGATTACTACTATAGAAGCTAAAACACAGTATCAGCAAATGCAGCTGAAGTGTACATGGTAATGTGATTTATAAGGGAGTATAATCAAAAAGATGGATCATCAGGCTGAAAAAAAATATTCAGCAACTCTATGTTTATGAGAGTTCTTGCAGGGCACGCTAGCTAAACTTTACAATACTAATCAGTTCAGTCACCCAGGAAAACAATTACCCCTAACACTGCATTTCCAGCATTTTGCCATTTATATATTTGGTGAAGCAATTATACCCCAAATTACCTTTATATTCTACAACTCACTGCGATTGTATATACTATTAGTCAGTAAATGTGCCTAGATCTCTCTGCGAATGACTCAACTGGAGAGTCTTTCAGCTTCAAAAATTAAGTGACCCGCAAGCTGCAAGAGAACAAGGGTTTTGTTGCATAAACTCACTTGAAATTCTGTGGGGTTTAAGAGAAAATAGGTTTTAGGCTTGCAAGCTAATTGCAATTCAGAGTATTACACATGCACAGGTAACTGCACACAACATCTGACAAGTTACACATGAACACATACAGCATTTGCATGGAATCCAAAGAAGAACTGTCCTTTTTTTAATCCTTATGTTAAACCCATAAATGGTTTTATGATCAGGTTTTATGGGTAACTTTTAGGAAAGATTTCCTAGAAATACATAGGCTGTAAAAGGTTTGCTCACACAGCTGGGGAACAGTTACACAAGAGGAGTGGTTCTAGCAGAGCCAAATTTTGCCCAGAATAATTTTTTTCTATTTAAAAAAAAAAAAAGTCCATTTTCCTGTGGAGAACTTCACATGTAATTCTGATGTGAAAATAAAAAAAGCCTAAAAGAAAACCCCAACCTTTTCAGCTTCTCCTAACATAATGCCACACTGTCATGTTGTCTTGAGGTTTGCTCAGCATTTCCAATACTAATACAAACGTTAAAGGGAGTTATATTAGAGCTTTGGCTGAAAAAATGTCTCAGACCCAAAGCTTTGACATAAGAAAAGTCAAGCCAGAAGCAGCGTACTTTCAGCAAAATTTGAAAAGACTATGTTAATACATACATAGCTCGTTTTTAGATTATAGGGATGTAAAGAAGCTGTTTCCACATGTGGTTTCAGTTATCAAATGGAAATTCTTTGGGCTGCAATTTAAAGAACAGATGAGACATGAGGCCCACGTAAACTAAGTTAGTACATTAGGTATTTAATCACCAGAAGAATCAGTAGACTCCAAATTTGTCCAAGATTCTCTCTTTTTTCTGGTTGTTGAGTCTGTGCAGTTCCTTGAGGGCACATCCACATTTTGGCATGATGCTCGGGTGGTAACTTTCCAACAGGGAATTCTGCAGAGGTTAAAAGCTAAACTCCCTCACTCACCCCCGACCTAGAATTTCTAGCAAGAGCTAGGGTCGACAGGGTTAATAACCAGGAGAGTTAGCAGCCTCTGCTAACCTCCAGTCTCCATGCAGCACCCATGCACAGCCTCGGGTGACACTCCTGCCCGTGAGGCAGAACTGCAGTAGTGCCGACATCACTGTGCTCTCATGCAAGTCAACCCACTCAGGGTTAAAAGCAAACCAAAGACTCAACGGTACTGTCCTGCAATGCAACAAGGAATACATAACACAGCCACTGGGAACTTTGATTCTGGTGCTGAGGATCTGATGTCACCAGGAAGGCACCAGTGGCTGCAGGGTCAGACCCCAGATGTGCTCCATGCTGGGCACAGTGCAGGCAGCTCAGAGAAAGGTGCTGTGCTGCAAACTGTGGGAGGAGTGCTTGATTTAATGATTTATTTATGTTTATTTTAAAGAGAGCAGCTGAGTGTTTTGCCAATTTTACAGAGCTACAACCCACAACATGGTAGTACGTTACTATTTTTAGCCCACTGGACATCATTAATTGGGAAACATTGTTGGTTTCAGTGGAAAAATTGATGGATACAAGGCATTTTACTCATGCAATCTTAGATCAGTATGGAAAACATAGGAACTCCTGATAACCTTCTAAAGCAGGAAGCATCAAACAAGCAACAACTTATGGCTCCAACTCCTCTTCTGACAGTGATGAGCATAAAAGCCCCTTCAAATTTGTTTTCAGGTCCACCTTACCAGTACTTACTAAGCTATATTCTTCTTTTTCATTTTTTTTTTTTTTTTTTACAGGACACTGGGCTATACTCTTGCTTCTCTTTTCCTGCTTCTTTTTTGTGTGTGCACTGATTTTCACCAGTTGTTGCTATGGAGGAGAAATGTTTCTGGAACTGCAAAAGCCACCTCATTCTGGGAAACAGCCTATCAGTCTCCCTGACCACACCACTACATTTCAGCAAGTTTTCAATGGACTCCTAGCAATGCTTCTCATTAGCTTAAAAGCAAAAGGGAATGAAAACATCTCAAAGAAAAGATCTGAGGGAGAAGGGCAGCAATTTTCTCCTTAGAAGTCTGCAAAGCATGAGATGTCACATTACATATTAATGACTGTTTTTTTCTAGAAAATCTCTCAGAGTCCCAGAGGTAGCTCACCCACCATGATACAGGAGCTGATGCTATCACTCTATTCAATCTTTTATTAAGAGTGCAGGAAGCAGTTAAGGAAGGCTGTTTAACTACTGAATGTAGTCTGAAGGTCTGCAGCATTTAAACAAGCTTCTTTTGCTCCTCCAGCTCTACCACTTTTCCATTCAAATGGGCTCATTTCTGTAAAAAGCCCTCAGCTGCTGCCAGGCCCAACTCACCTCTCCGTTTTGGGACACACTTTCCCAGAAGATTCACAGCTCAGCCAGTGCCTCCAGCCATGATGAGGGACCACCACAGAACCAACCCACACCAAGCTACACAGAAGTGCTGCTGACTTCTAAGGATGAGCTTGTAACATCCAATATAAACTTCTCATTTGATTTTCAACTGGCTTCTTTTTTACCTTTTTAAATATTCAGTCATTAAACCAAGTAGGTTGCTGTAAAGTCTTGACTTTTTTTCTGAAAATCATATTTTATTTTGAAGGGAAAAAAATAGCCTGTAGCTATTAGTATGTGTTGTCTGACTGTCATGGTATCACTGATGCATTATAAGTTAATGGAACTAATAGGAATGGCAAATTATCGTAGAAATATATATCAAAATTATCGCTTCAGTAAGTCACTAAAGAAAAATAGGACAGTCCATGTTTTCTGTCCAGAAATGTTAAGGCACTCTGTGGTGCTTTGTCCCTGACTGAAGGCCAGACACCCACCAAAGTCACTCTGTCACTCCCCTTTTCACCCCAACAGGGGAGAAAATATATATTGAGAGGCTCAGGTGTCGAGATAAGGACAGGGAGAGATCATTCCACAATCACCATCACGGGCAGAACAGACTCAACACAGAATAAAGGAAAGAAAACTCTCTAATTCATTACACTGCCCTGCACACCCAGTGACACCAGAGTGGGGTAATGAGAATATGCTACCAGATCTTAAGCACCTCCCCCCACCCCTCTCTTCTTAGCAGGCTTCACTTTAGTCATGATTCTTCCCCCCATTGTGGCACAGGGAGGGGCAGGGAATGGGGGCATGGGGGTTTTGGTCAGTTCCTCATTAATAGTCCTCCTTCTTAGTTGGGTGGGCATTCCTCAAAGCCTTCCCCTGCTGCACCACGGGGTCCCACCCCCGGGACACAGTCCTCCACGAGCTTCTCCACCATAAGTCCTTTCTGTCAGGGCTTCAGCTCTTTACCATCTGCCATAGCTCGGCTCCCTTCCGTGTGGTGCTGACCTTCAGGCCCAGACTGCTCCAGCCTGGTCCCCCATAGAGTCACAAGTTCTTCCCGCAGCAAACCTGCTCCAGCGTGGGTCAGTGTCTCCACAGGCTGCAGGTTTCGCTGCCAGGAGCTTGCTCCAATGCAAGGTTTCCACAAGGACACAGCCTCCTTCAGGTGTCTCCACCAGCTCCACCATGGGTTTCTTCATGGGCTGCAGGGGAACCTTTCTCTCCAGTGCCTGGGACACCTCTTTCCCCTCCTTCCCTGGCCTTGGTATCTACAGAATTTCTTACATCTTCTCAGTCACTTCTCTGATGGCAAAAAGTGGCTGCTTGTGGCTTTTTTCTTCTTACGTGTGATTCCCAGAGGCTCTGTGACTGTCACTGATGGGCTTGGCCTTGGTCAACATCTCTGGCCTTGAGCTGGCTGGTTGTCGGGCCTGCTGGTGCTGCTGCTCTGTTGGGCCTGCAGAGAGCTTCTGGCTGCTTCTTGGAGAAGCCACCCCCATAGCCCCCCTTCACCCAAACTCAGCCATGTAAAATTACAGCACACTCATAAGGGAAAGTGACATTTCTCAGCCTACCTATGTCCTTGTCCCATGGGTGCTGGTATCACTGAGGCCAGACCTTGTTTTACGCAGGTTCTGTTCAATTAGCATGTCCATGTGAAAGCATTTTTAGCAATTACTGAGCAGTTTTTAGCAAGGAAATCCTGTTATCTGTGAAGGGATTGGGCACCTCCCTCAAACTTTCTAGTAGTCATGACACCATTCAGACCAAAAAAAAGTACAGAAAAGATGTTTTGTCTGCAATGCTTGAGCATCAGAAAAATTATCAAATGTTTCTGAAGAAACAGGATGAACATGCACTATCAGTGCTGAGAAATGAGACATACCACCAGGAACACTCCATGAGGCTCATTTTCCAACTTCTGATCCTGAACTCTTGGTACTTGTCTCAACACTCTTATCACACTAAACCTGTTTGTGTCCCATTAAACAAAGACCTATTGAAGCTTTAAGCTGTGATCTGTAGGCAGAGCTACCACCAGGAAATCATGTCCAAGAAATAGGAGCTTGCAAGCATTCTCAAGTGCAAAAGAAGATTTTAGCATAGTAAATGACAGAACTGGAAAACTGATCTAAAAATTAATTTAGAAAACTCGGATTTTCTTCAAGTCTCTCATGAAGGAATCACAAGATGCTGACTCTCACTGGTATGGAGGTCTTTTTCAGTAGGTTTCATCCAGGAGTTGCAAAAGAGCAATATCAGAACCCTGTCTGATATCAGAACCCTGTGTCTTGCAAATTCTGGTCCTGTGCATGTGTAAAATCATTAACGATCACCTAATGAGGAATACCTATAAACAGCCTAATGTAAACAAATGCCTGCTTGGTCAAGCATCTGCTGAACGTTCTCACAGTCATTGGAATCAGGAAGACTCCTGGGAGCAAAATGTGATTAGACAAAGGTTCAAGAAAGTCTAAGAGTAAAGCACAAGGAAAGCAACTAACCCGTACAGTGCTGCAAAGGAGAGCATGAGGGATTGGAAAAGAGGCTGCAAACTGTAAAGGTTAAACATCACAGCTTAATTTATGCAGAAAGCAGTTCCTTAGGCTGTCTTCTAAACTCTCTCTCCAGCAGTTCTCTTGAAGAAGAATTGCTTTCATACACCACAGCCTTATGGTTTCCTGGACCAGCAGCACGGACCTCCACACCTACCATCTAGGCTAAGGCACAGAGCTGCCAAAAATCAAGCCACAGTCTTCAGGCTTTAACAAAGCACCCAAAGGTCAGAATGCTGAGGCTGGCACTGCCATACCATTTACTCATAACAGCTCTTAAAATGTGCATCCATGTGATATTGAAGGACAAGCTTTGCTATATAAATTATAGACTAACACATCCTGGTGCTGCTCATCAGCAGTATTAAATGATCAATTCAATAGCCATTTTCAATCAGGGTATAAATAAAACTCAGGTGGAGTCCTTGTCCATAGCAAAAAACACAAATATAAAGCCAGGTGACCACAGATACTTGAATGACCTTGAAGAAAAATCCAAGAAAATTCTTTAAATAAAACAAGCAAGCAATTCAATAAACGTGGGGGAAATATTACTTTAAAGCAGTGGCAGTGACTATGCGCTGTGGGTTAATGACTGGACCTCCTATTCACCCACAGTCAGTGAGACTGCAGGGGATGGAGTTAAGGGTAGTTTGGGCCAGTCTTACAGAATCAAAGATTCACAGACTGGTTTGGGTTAGAAAGGATCTCAAAGCCCATCTAGTTCTAACCCCCTGCCATGGGCAGGACGCCCGCCACTAGACCAGGTTTCCCAAAGCCCCATCCAACCTGGCCTTGAACACTGCCAGGGAGGGGGTAGCCACAGCTTCTCTGGGCAGCCTGTTCCAGTGTCTCAACACCCTCAGAGCAAAGAATTCTTCATAATATCCAATCTAAATCTACCCTCTTTTAGTTTAAACCCATTGCCCCTTGTCCCTCCCTAATAAACTAATTATGACTCTCCCTAATAACCAGTCCCTCTCCATCTTTCCTCTAGGCCCCTTCAGGTACTGGAAGGCTGCAGTAAGATCTCCCTGGAGGCTGAATAAGCCCAACTCTCTCAGCCTGTCTTCACAGGAGACATGCTTCAGCCCTTTCACCATCTTTGTTCCTCCTCTGGGCTCACTCTGGTCAGGTCCATGTTCTTCTTGTATACTGAGAACTGGATGTAGTACTCCAGGTGGACACTCAAGTAGAGAGGCAGAAACATCTCCCTTTACTTGCTGTTCATGCTGGTTTTGATGCAGCCCAGGATGTATTTGGCTTTCTGGGCTGCAAGAACACATTACCAGCTCATGTTAAGTTTTTTGTCAGTCAGCACTCCCAAGTCATTCTCAGGACTGCTCTCAATCCATTTTCAACCCTCAACATATAGTTGTGCTTGTGTTTGCCCCAACCCATGTGCAGGACCTCACACTTGGACTTGTGGAACTTCATGCAGTTCACACAGGCCCACCTCTCAAGCCTGACAAGGGTCCTCTGGATGGCCTCTCTTGCTTCCAGCATGTTAACCACATTGCTTTTATTTCTGGACCTTTGCAGGTTCAGTATTTCTTGAGTTTCTTTTGGGAAGTCACGCATGTCCTGCTCAGGCCAGAAGACTAGCATGTGCTAGTGTGTAAGTAGCACTGGGCAATTCCTTTCAACTCATTATGTCAGCCGTGCATGGATCATCTGACCTGTATCCATCACAGCCATAAAACTGAAGGCTCAGACAGCCTCTTCCACTGTATCAAATCCTGGTCACATTAAATTCACTACGGGACTTTTAGAGCCTCAGTTGAGCAGATATAGACCCTAGCACAACAACTTGCACCAGAATTATTTTTGGCTGTTTATTTCTATATTTATCTGAATGAAAGAGCAAGTATAATAATAACTGTTCATGTGATCATCTCTTCTCTTCTGCCCCATGCACACATAAACCATAATTCTTGGTTTTTTCTTAATTCAGATATACTTTTCTCAGCTTTTGCATTAAACACAAAATTCTCCCTCCTTACCTGAATAGGGAGAAAAGGTGTGAAATTCAGGAAAGCCTAGTGTTTAAGCAGAGGCAGACTTACAGACAGGGAGGTTAAAACTGTGAAGAAGACAGATGGTGAGATGTCTGCCCAGGGATGGTGGCTTGCAGAGGTGAAACAGAGAAGACAACACAGGACCCCAGGGTCTCCTCAGTCAGGCTCAGCACATACAGCTGAGACCTCATTTTCAAATTACAGAAGTCAGATTTTATGACAAGCCCTTTTAAAAATGGAAAGAAATGTTGCTGCTGAAAACCTTTGCCTCAGCAGGAACTGGGCTTTCCCACAAGCCTGGCCCTAGTTGCGGCATTCAGCTGGATTTACGGCAGAGTGCATCACTACTGTGATACACCTTCAAAACCCGCAAGACAGAAAGGCCAAAATAGACCCAGTGGGACCCTTTATAGCAGTGTCCAGAAGGCAGGGAATAGAGGGCCACTGCTCCCTGACACTGCAACAGGAGGCACCAGTTCCCCAGCTGTCTGCACTCACTGGGCAGAATGAGCAGACACCACATCATGTACTTGGACATCCATTCTGATAAGTGTTAGGATCTGGCAAGGTCTTGCTGTCTTTTCTGCTCCCTCAAGCACATACCAGTCCATTGAAGTCAAGTTCTTTAATATCTGGAAGGTTTTTTTGTCATAATACTGTTTGCAAATTTATTGTAATTCTGTCCATAACCCCCAGCAAATCCTCTCTATTATTTCTTCTTCAAATTATTTTCCTCTGACTGATCCCTCTCTTTCTTTCTTCCAACTCTCTTTAGTCTCCCTCTTCACAAGCTTCTTATTTAGGTATTTTTAAAATACATTCCTTTAAATCCTCTAGTCAAAAGCTCAGTCACACCAAAAATAACAGCCAGGAATTGGTTATGGTGTGTATCTGAGAGCAAGACCTCCCTATTCACAGCTCAAAATATGCTTTGCAGAATGGCATTACTGAAAATAGTGGCAGCATGGCAAAGATTGCCAGAAATGCTGAGAAACCACCATAGATTTATCTGGGTAGACATGATGGTGCAAATAGTGACATCTGGTTGAACAGGTTGGACGTATATATATACTTACTCAGGTTAATGTTATGTGGACACTAATTCCTCTTCCCACTTCAGTATCTCCATTCTCCAAAACTGAGAAATCCCTCTAAAAAGATGAAAACTCTTCTCCTGGTGCACAAAAGCCATACTTGCCATTCCTGAAAGATTTCCAGAATTTAGGTTGAGTAGCAACTCTGTCAGGTCTTTGATGAAAAACAAACAAAACACTAATGGACTATTTTCCCTGTGTGTAAAACAGACTCAGATATAGCACTGCAGAGGCATAATGTCAGGGCAGGATGGCAGCTTCAGGACACACCTTGCACCACTCTTGTAAAGTACTCAAAGACAAGGATGCTGCCATAAGCATCAGCTCTGCATGCATTTTAGCATTACAGTTTTGAGAGAATAAGATGCGATGACATGTCAGAATCAGGCCAACCAGACAGAAGACATTAGATTGGCTGCAATTTTATTAAAGCTACTTTAGGACAAAATATTCAGTAAAGCAATTCCCATCCTCAGAGTGACACAAGCACAAAAGGGAATGTAAGTGGCTGCAAGATGCATTGGTGACAGTTTGGAAAGCCCTTCCTGGGACCAGGCCAGCATGGGGAAGGGAGACTCCCTGTTTCATAGGCAGGCTCCAAAGCAGCCCTCTCTTCAGGTCTGCTCTAAAAATGTTGACAGCCACATTCAACTCTGACAGCACAGAGGCAAGATTAATATTTTACTGTCTCATGTGAAGACAAAATCCAGTCTGGCTTATAAATACTTTATTGAAAAAAACATGTTCTTTACGCTAGCAGAAAAAGAGACAATGCTTGGTGCAATTGACCTGAAAGGCCTGTCCTAAACTGACCTGAGCTGTCAGCCCCAAAATGTTGCTCCAGCTGCCTAGTGGCACTGAGGCCATGGTTGCTGACACAGCTGCAAACAGCCTGGTGATTTAGAAGGAAGTTCAAGATTTGTAGTATCTGATGATCTTAAGGATTTTTTCCAAACTAAAGGATTCAATGACTCTATGATTTAGGAAGAGCATGGAGTGGAATAGAGGTCTGCTGTCATCATCGCTGCTCTTTCACAGGAGGACAAAACACTGCCGTATTTCAGTTTGTTTTTCATAGTATGACCACCTCTGGCGTCTATTGAAAGACAGCGTGACTTGAAAAAGGAGCTGCCAATGGAAACTAACAGTTAAAAATCAGAGAGAGAACAGACAGCAAAGCAGAGGAAGAAACAATGTGTCTCAAATACCCTCAAAATAATAGCTAAACATGTGTGTCTGTGATGGTCTCTAAAACCAGGAATATATTACATAATCTGATTGTTAAGAATATGAAAACAGGATCCCAAGAAATAAACAAAAACACAGTGCCACTTAGGACTATACAGAGAAACTCTCTTACAAGGCCTGAACCAACAGAAGCCTCCTTGTAGCTCTTATCAGCAGATGATGGAAGTGGTAGGGTTACGTGCAATGGGAGGACAGAGTTTGGTAAAGGCAGTGCTGATATAAGACAGAGTGCTATTTTTATTTCAATCTGCCTTGAAGGACTCGTAACTACAAACAAGGAAAGTACATGCTGGTAGCACCCTCCAGGAAAACATCGGAATAAATTACAAAGACTGGATAGCCAACATTAGAGTTTCCCTGGGAGTAACAAACAGAGGTACAATCAAGCAATGTCTGGCTTATCTGGACAGCCAGATATGGTATTTGCTATTTCCACTACAGTGTATCAAGTGAATAAATACATGGAGTCATAGAATTACTCAGGCTGGAAAAGGCCCTGGTATGTAATTTAGTCATAGCATGGTCAACATTTTGCTTTGTAACACCAAATTGCCATATTCATAATGAGAAAATTTTGTTTCAGTGTCATTTCCACTAAGGTAGTCATATGTTATAAATTAATCACATCTGCTGACAGGAGCAGAAAAGTAACAAGACAGTATATCAGCCACTTACTTTCTGACTGAAGCCTATAAAACTGTCAAATCTGCCCTGTGAAAGCCAACTCCTGGTTCTCCAAATCAGTTGCCCTGAAGTGACTTGCACATCCACCACTGGCAGAATCACTTTTTGCAGAAACAGGAGGAAACTTCTTACTCAGATATCCCACATCAGCCTAATGCCAAGGCATTTATTTTCCAAAACCATCCTTGCCTTCCATCTTTGCACACTGCTCATACAAGAGTAGCCTTCAGGCTGCTCTCTCATTTGTACTCGAGACCTGGTCTTCTGCAGAACTGTATTATACACTTCTTACCCTGGAATTTCCTTCAGAAGAGAAACTTTACCAACTCATTTCTACTATTTCACAATCAAAAGTATCTTACTGAAGTGTTTATAACAAGCCATGAACAAGAAGCTTGATAGTAATTCAATATCCTGCAATTTAGACAAAGACAATTTTCTAATCTCAGTAACATATTATTTTACTGTTCATATAGTTAATATTCTTATCATATTTGGCAATTAATGTTTCTCCTTTAAAAATTTAGTAATAAGAAACCACAGGAAAAAATCCACACCATAAAACTAACTGGGAGTTATAGCTCTAAATATCTTATCTCTTAGAAGTATGTTTTGAATACATTTATGTTTTTATAAGTCTTAACTAATCCACAATGCTGACTCTCCTGCAATAGAGGAGACCAATCAAAAATAAATCTCTGCAAAGTACTTATTATGGTTTGCATTAGCAAGGAAAGCAGTTCCAAGGGGACAGGGGCTATGTTATTATGAGAACCAAACTGTCCAACTGTTTTTGACTACGATAGAAATGAATTTTGGCTACATGGTGCAACTCTCTTTAATGAATGTTCAAAGTTGGGAAAGGCAGTTAACATTAAAAAAAACCCACAATCAAACAACAAAAACTTAGAAACACTATAAATGTTCTCTTGTGGCCAGTTCATGTAGCTGAGATCAAACCATCATTGTTCTCTAAAAAAGCCTTAAAACAAAATCAAACTGACTTTTTCTTAGCCTTTAACTCTCTTCATCTACTCCCATTATTCATGACAGATCATATTCCACCTACTCCACCTTCCCCATACTAAATGCCATTTTTGCCTCTTCTTTTGCTTTATGATCTGAAGTATGTCACAAGAAACAGCCTCATCCATCCATCCATCCATCCATCCTTCCATGAATGGCTTGCTACTCCTCAGCTATCTTTTCCACACAAAACATTAACTTTCATGTTTCCTACTCTTTAAAAGCTAAACACCACAAAGAGATACAAAAAAGGGACAACTTCTTCCTATTGTATGGGCTGGAATGCCATGTGTACATAGGGCACCCCAAAAGAAAAGAACTGAAGGAAGACTGGTGTACAAGTACAAAACATTAAGTAAAATATTTTTGCAGTGAAAAGGCGAATATTTCTTGTTTTCCATGCCTTTGTTGTTAGGACAAGGTATGGTGAATATTCCTTTTTCCTTTTTTCTTTCTTTTTTTTTTTTTCCCATAAGGTCCCATCCTGCAATACAAAGTAACTGGAATTGAGACTAAATAACCTCTGGAAGGCCCTATCAAAAAATCAGCAAATACCAGATTTTCCTTCTTTTTCTATATTGTTAATAACATTTTCATTCCAAATTATGTTACTTATAATTGTACAGTTTCCCAAATGGAGTAAAGACAGAACTTACAACATTGGAAAATAAACAAGAAGCTGCTCTAGAGAACCTACCAGCTAAAAGGTACATGGGCTAAAGTTCATATCTACTTTGTTTAGTGTACATAGGTGGAAAGCAAGAAGAAAATTGTAGAAGGTTTACAAAGTGATTCAGTTAAAAATTCTGAGTGCATCTGAAATAGTATGTGCAAAGATAACAATAAGGTGTTTAACTTATACTGAAAATTTTAGGTGCAGGGAAAAACAGTTTCATTTGAAATGGAGTCAGTGCTTGGTGTAAGGAGGTTCTGTGGTGCCCAGGCTGCTTCGTACTGCCCCGGGGAGATAAATTATAGAGTAGCAGGAGGAAGAACTACATTGAAGTGAAGTTCAGTGTCCCAGGCAATGAATGCACATCCTTACTGAGAGCCTGCAGTTAAGTACTTCTGCCTCCTCGAAAAGAAGACCGGCATTGCTGTGACAGGTGGGAGTTCAGAGGAGTTTTCATGGGAAATGGCACAGCAGTACCTGTGGAGAGATGCATCATCGCTGGTGTCACTGCTGTGGCTGCCATGGTAAGAATAGGCAATAGGGAACAGATTTATGGCATTTCACTTGCATAAATCTTGGCCTTTCACTTTTTGTAACTTCAGCTCCAGAACAGGTTGGACCAGCAATGTGCCTGCATGGTGCCCTCAGCACGGCTCACTTCATAAATTAGAGATTGGTGGAGGGCTATGAAAGCAAAGCCGTGCAGCATTATATAGTTGCAACACCGCGGGTCAGTGCAGACGCTGCTCAGGGCAAGCGGCACTGGCACAGAGCAGCCACAGCCCTGCACCGGCCCGCTGGGCTCTGCTGGGATGGTCTCACCCTACAGGCATGGAGATACAGCCCAGAGCGTGCCACAGGACTGTGCCTTCTGCAAGAACAAACAGGCAGCCTCCAAGGAGAAAAATATACAAATGTTTCTAAGTGCTGGAAATTTTCTTTCTGTCGTTAGGTTTGTGGGTTTTTTTAAGAGAGAGTATTTAAAGAGAGCATGGCTCTTAAGTAGTGATAATAGCTCCCTGCTGATAAAAGCTATCTGCAGCATACTGAGCAGATGGCAAAAGGCAACAACAATCTGTTTCTCCCTATGTCTCAGTTATAGCAGCTTAGAAAGCCGGAGCTTATTGTGTAGGTAAGATTCCAATACCTCTTTCTTCTTTATCCCTTTCTCCAAGTCCTTCTTCCCAATGCACTCTACAATGAATTCCGTCCCTCTAGTGAGATATAAAATACTTCTCAACATGTATATATGATATGACAAGCTGAAGAAAGACCACAAAGGAAAAGCCATCTAGAAGAAAAGGAGTGAGGGAGGAAGGGGAGGGAGGGAGGGAAAGAGGGAAGCAGGGAGGGAGGGAGGGAGCAGGGAGGGAATTTTATGTACATTGAATTTGCTTCCTGTTTCTGGGCTGGGACATATACAAAGAACACAATGAACAATTTATTCTATAAATTGCACTGTATTCCTCCCTCTTCACAGGCACACAGGTAGTGCAGATACACCGTGTAAATACATCCATTAATTCTAGCCTGCCCAAAAAGTCTAGTCCATCCACACTAACATCTCTCTAGCAGTGATGCCTGGACTACACATATTTTTTCTGCAAGATAGCAAGGATCTCCCTCAGTAATGTACTTACATCGGCAAGAAAACAAAATGAGGGAGACTAAATTAAAAAATTGTGTCATATAATTCTTGTTTAGCTGTGAGAATCAACACATAAAGACAACAGTATATAAAAAGAGTCCTTGGATTTCTTTAAGGCTAGAAGTTCCTTCAACTTAAAAAAAAAACCCTAGTGAATAAAACCTGAAGCACAGATAGAGAAAGAGTGCTGTAAATCAAGTGCCATTCCTCCCTTTCCAGGCTTAAATGGCTTCACTTTTATCAGCAGAAGGCCTACCAGCTCACAGAGGCTCTGCCTCATTTGCAGAGCAAAGGAGGAATATTTTTTGGCCTGCTTTCTACCATCTTACAACCCCTATCTGCTGAAAAGGTGCTGACAAGCATTTGAAATATGTCCAGATACTTACCTGAAAACAGTTATGCACATTATCATTCAACTATGTCCATTACACAGTGAATCCGAATATTCAAATTCCTTAAAGGAACAGCAACAAAAAGGCTGTCCTAGATTTACCAGAGAAATATCCTATATCCTAGACTTTGCAAATTAGTACATTCATCCTGGAAAATAGAAAAATATTAAGAAATATTATCAGGAAGGAAATAGTTTAAAAGCTGTTTCATATCTTGAAACATTTATTCAGTTGCCTGCTGTCAGCAAAACTGAGTTTATCAGCCCCAGTTACAAGGCAAGACCTTGGATTTGGGTGTAGAGTAGGGGGCAGGAGTGACAGGGTGGGAAGGAGAGCATGGGGAAGTCCTGGGATGAAGAGTTCAGAGGGCCTGCATTGCCTGATCTGCAGAACTATGCCCACTTCCCTACTTTTCTCTGGCTTGCAGAAATCAGGGTGCACAACCATGGCTCAGTGATGCAGGCAGCACCGCTGCCCATAGCCGCTGGAGATGCCTGTGGCTAGAACCAGGTCTCACTCAGGTTACACACATTATGCAGTAGTCTGACTCACACAGGGTAGATCATGTATATAATTATATGTATGTATATGTTTATATCAATTGTATTTGTATACAATGTCTTTAAACTGAGGGTAAATTTAGGCTAGACATAAGGAAGAAGTTCTTCCCCATGAGGGCGATGAGGCCCTGGCACAGGTTGCCCAGAGAAGCTGTGGCTGTCCCCTCCCTGGCAGTCTTCAAGGCCAGGCTGGATCCCCATCCAGGGCTAGTGGAGGGTGTCCCTGCCCATGGCCGGGAGTTGGAACTACATGGCCTTTGAGGTCCCTTCCAACCCAAACCAGACTGTGATTCTATTATTTTTGCTGCAGTGTTAGCTATGAAAATGTTTTCTTGTAGTGGAGCGGTACAAACACTCTGATATTGAACTGCAAAAGAATTTCAGTGAACTGCCATCTGTGGAAACATCCCAGTATTCCTAACATAATTATATTGGTAATAGTGACACACAGAGTAGGATTCATCTCTCCATAATTTAGACATTTAAAGCATTGGTCATGCTTGACTATTTTTACAGCAAATAAACAAAACAACAAAAAAAACCCTCTCTTGTAGACATCAACTTCGGGGAGTTACCATACCCTTATGGCACTTATTTTCCTTTACTGATGGTAACTGGAGCAGAGTGTCCAGCTCAGATGGAGACAGACAGACAAGTACAAATCATCAGGCAGGTGTTGCCCATTTGATGCTGTGGCAGTTAATGTTAGTGTAACTTTGTCCTGGTTTCAGCTATGATGGAGTTAATTATTTTTAGCAGTGGATGGAATGCCATGTTTGGGTGTTAGGATGAGAACAGTGCTGATAGCACCCTGATGTTTCTAGTTGTTGCCGGGCAATCAAGGACCTTTCTCAGCTCTGCATACTTCCTTACTAGTGAGAAAGGAGGGGATGCAGCCAGGACAGGTGACCCGAACTGGCCAAAGAGGATATTCCATGCCAGTTACGTCATGCTCAGTATAAAGGGGACTGGGGGGAAGAGGAGGAGACAACGCCAGGACGTGCAGTTTCTGGGGCGGTCGGGTTGTCCGGGACGGGCTCTAAGCTGTGCGGCCTGAGTTGTGTGGTTTGGTGAGAAATTGCATTGTGTATCACCAGTTTCATCTATTTTGTGCTTTAAACTTCTGTTATTGTTATATCTAGTTTTCTGTTATTGTTTCGTAAACTATCCTTATCCCAACCTGCGTGGTTCTGGTTTCTAGGTTGTGGTGTCGTTCCCTCTTTTCTTCCTTCCCTTTTCCCCTTCCCCCAACTTTCCTTCCCCCTTCCTTTTAAAAGTACAAGCGACTGTGTGGGGTGCGGCCCTCGGCCGGGGCAAAACCACGACAAACTTGCCTCATCTAACGTTATGTGCTGAGCAACCCTCACAAAAAAACGTAGAGGTGGTGATACAGCTAATACCTTTCTCTGGGATTCTGTCTTTTTCAAATAAAGACAGAACAGATCTAACATCACTGAAGGAAACGCAGTGAGTTGCACTGCACAAGAGGTGGGATTGTCATCCTTTCAAAGACACAGTTCTTGGTGTAGGTCATTACTCCCCGAGAAAACACATATGTTAAAGTTTGTCCATGACAAGTATCTGCACAAAACACAGTTCTTTCTGAAAAGGAAGATTTAGTGACTCACATTGTGCCTGTCATTGAGGGAGGAAAAAAGCACACAATTCATCTTGGTAGACAGAAGAAGGTCACCAGTGGCACACATTTTCCTTCCAGTTTCAGATAGTTGAGTTGTTTTGAGGCTTTAATGCATTTATCTGCTGCCTTGTTTTAGGATCTTTGTGGGGGGCAGAGAGGTAGGGAGATCATCTTGTAGTAAGAAATATCCATTTACGTAGATTATTAGGGGCTGATGATGGAATAGAATGAATCACCTTTGTTAAATTAAAATACCTTTAAAAATTAAATTTTCTAGTTTCTATTCAAAATTTGGTTTTTTTAATGAATTGCAAAAAACTTTTATTAAGTAGAGCATGTACCTCAGCCGATAAGGTGAAATAGTACCTAGTGCTTGCTGCTTAAATCCAAAGAAAAGTCCTTATGCAAAATCCTGCTGATGTACATTTTGAAAAGCAATTTGTAAGATAAGACACTGCCCATCTTACTGCTTGATGGACTCAGAAAATACGGATTTGCAGAAGATGCTTGGTACTTTCTGTACTCACTGCCATTAACACAGAGAGGGGAGGTGGTTGTAGTTTTGTGTGGCTGGGTTCTAATGGAGAAGGGGGGCTGCAGGGGTGGCTTCTGAAGATGCAGCCAGAAGCTTTCTGCAGGTCCCACAGAGCAAACACCAGCCAGCTCAACACCAGACCTGCCACTGACCAAAGACGAGCCCATCAGTGACGGTCACAGTGCCTCTGGGAATCATATTTAGGAGAAAAAAAACACAAGCAGCTGCTTTTTGCCACCAGAGAAGGGAGTGAGAAGGTGTAAGAAACTCTGCAGACACCAAGGCCAGGGAAGGAGTGGGAAGATGAGATGCTGCAGGTGTTGGAGAGAAAGATTCCCCTGCAGTCCATTGATGATGACAAGAAGCAGAGATCCCATCCACAGCCCACGGAGGACCCCTCACTGGAACTGGTGGAGACAACTGAATGACATGCTGACCCCATGGGAAGCCCACATTGGAGCAAGCTCCTGGCAGAGAAATCTGCAGACCATGGAGAGACTGACCCATGTTGGAGCACATTTGTTGGGGGGAAGACTTGTGACTCCATGGGGGACCAGGCTGGAGCAGTCTGGGCTTGAGAGATTGAGAGACATTCTATGATTTATGACTGCACCCCATAGCAGTGACCCACACTGGGGCAGGTGGTGAAGAGCTGAAGCCCTGTGTGAAAGACTCACACTGGAGAAGTTTGTGGAGGACTGTCTCCTGTGGGTGGGACCCCACGGTGCAGCAGGGAAGGCTGTGAGGAATGCCCCGCCAGCTAAGAAGAAAAACAACTCATGAGGAACTGACTGAAACCCCCATTCCCCCAGTCCCTGCCCCTCCCTGTGCCACAATGCGGGGGAAGAAGGGAGTGAAATGATCACTAAAGTGAAGTCTGCTAAGAAGGGAGTGTGGGGGGAGGTGCTTTAAGATGTGTTCACACTTCTCATTACCCCACTCTGGTGTCACTGGGTGTGCAGGGCAGTGTAATGAATTAGAGTTTTCTTTCCTTTATTCTGTGTTGAGTCTGTTCTGCCTGTGATGCTGATTGCTGAATGATCTTTCCCTGTCCTTATCTCGACTCCTAAGCCTCTCAGTATATATTTTCTCCCCTGTCCAGCTGAAAAGGGGAGTGATAGAGTTACTATGGTGGGCATCTGGCCTCCAACCAAGGTCAAACCACCACAGGAGGCAAAACATCAGCAATAACATTTGGAAAATGTGGCTGCAGCCCAACCACACTGGGTGAACAAATGGATATGTGGATTGTGGAGGAAAAAACAAAAAAAATTCATTATATTATTGATGCAGACAAGCACAGATCTATTGCTGAAACTCATGTGCACATTGCGGAAAAAGCCATCATCATCTCTCATTCTTTGCAGCTCACTAATCTGAAAACAAAAATATTGGTTAGGTTATTCAAAAACAAAATAAAATCCTATACACAGAAAATAAAGGGATGGCAGAAGATAAACAAAAACTCTTCAGAACTTCATAGTTCAGTGAACTCTTCATTTTTCAAGAGCAAACTATAAACTGAAGACCTCTAGGCGTCTCAGCCATGTTATTTATTAATCCAAATGTTCCTGGGCATGCTTTTTTATAAGTTTCATAAATCTTCCAATCAAATGCTTTGTACCTTTGAATGAATGATCCTTTTGAATTATTTAGTCTTTGTCCTTACTACATATCTGCCCTAGTCTGCTTATCTAATTTGAAGCATCCTTAGGTCTAATCAGCTGTCTCACTTGAGTGTCTCAAAAGCCCTTGTTTTGTCTTCCTTTCAGGATTTTCTAAATGACTAGAAGAAGCACAAAAGCCAGGAAGACAGATAAGACTTTAGAAGGCTATAAAAACACTGAAAGTCATTAAAACCGTTAATCAACACGCTACATGCACATGGGGGAAATTATTTTTGATAACATTGTGGTAATTTTCCCAGAAAGCAAAGAACTAAAAAAGTGGAAGTTACATATTCATATAAATAAATATAATCTTCATAATTAGTATCTGCTCCTATAATATTTACTTCTGAACCAGCTACTGCAGGACTGACCACGTGCAATGTAACTACCTACCACAGGGTTAACACCATACATTGGATGTAGATAAAAGCACAACGGGGCCATTTTAAGACATTGGACAACATGTTTATTCAAAACTGAAGAGCACATTAGAATCACAGACAGGTTTATGAGTCATGTCTAAGAGCTCACTTTTATGGATCAAGATCATCAACTTGTACTTGTACTACTCCCTAGAAAATTTGTTGTTTAACAGCCAAATTGATAAGCATACTTCCTGTCAGATGAGACAAAACAGACTTTTTGTCTAAATCATGGCACAGTTTTCCAGAGCCCTTTCACAGCCTCTGTTGGCTTAGAAAAATGAAGCGTTTGGTGAAGAAGTGCTCAGTGTAAAAGCTAGTGGTCTCAGCCTATAAAAAGGAAATAACACTCCTAATTTACAAGGTTTTCCGGAGATTATATTTTTACATGAAACAGGATCAAAGTTCGTCTAACAACGAAGTTTTCCAAAGCCAAACTGTTTCTACATAAAATGTCAGTTTTGCTGACAACAGAAAAAAATGGTTTCCAGTAGACTTTTGAATTTTTTCACTCTAGCTGAGACACAAACAGGATCTCACCTACCAGTATTACCCCTGAATACAACAGCTGTTGTCCGCTCCTAGTTCTTATATACCAACTAGAAAACAAGAATATTGCACACATTTTTCAATTTTCTAAAAGAAGATAGAGTTTTCTTCAATCCTTCAGTTTATTTTTGTATTTTGGTGGCTTGACTATCAAAATAGCAATTAATCATGTATGGTTTGTAATCCTTTATTTTACAGCTAAAATCATTGCTATTAAATTTATGTGAACATGAATGAAAATGGGAAAGAGTGTTTCATTCAAGTGCCTTCTAATATTTTAAGCAGAAAGCTAATGGAAAATTGAGAATTTCAGTATGATCTTCATCGTGAACATGGTATATGGCTTCTAATTAAAAAGCAGAGTGTGACAACTGGCTTTAGGTACTCCTGAGTACAGTGTTTACTAAGATATTTGGCCAGCCCCAAAACTAGAGGCATAGTCTTCAGAATTACCTCAAAGGTATAAAAGCACAGGTCCCTCTGAACAAAAAGTAATTTATAGAACCACAGACTGGTTTGGGTTGGAGGGGACCTCAAAGACCATATAGTTCCAACCTCCTGCCATAGGCAGGGACACCTTTCAACTAGACCAGGGTGCCCAAAGCCCCATCCAGCCTGGCCTTGAACCCTATCAGGGAGGGGGCAGCAACAGCTTCTCTGGGCAGCCTGTGCCACGGCCTCACCACCCTCACAGGAAAGAATTTCTTCCTACTGTCTAGTCCAAATTTAACCTCCATCAGTTTAAAGCCATTAACCCTTGTTCTATCACTAGATGCCCCTGTAAACAGTTCCTCTCCAACTTTTCCCTCAGCCCTATGATGGGGGGCGGGGGGGGGGGGGGAATGAAATAAATGAAATAAAGAGCAGTGAGATATGTTTCTGTATCCTCAATTCCTGTTCCTTTCTTCAAAAATCTTTTAAAAATTTCACAAACTCTGAAGATGAATGTTAAGCTCATCTCTAGCACTTCTGTCCTCAAAAGCAGCCCCCTTTCCACCCTGATTTGCCTCAGAATGCCAGTGCCAATGTGTGGATGTCCAAGCAGAGATATTATCACTCATTTAGTCCTTTAAACTCACATTTCTTGTATATAAACAAAAAGGGGTAATTGCTTGCCTTGTCACTGTGCGCTACAGAAGGTTTTCCTTGACAGAGCCCATATTGAATGGCTGTGCCTCAAGCTTGGATGGGTGGGCTTCTGTTCATACTTTCATCTCCCTGTATGCTGGTTTAAAATAAAGACAACAGTCAGAAGGACTTTCAACAACTACAAGACAAGAAAAAGCCATCTTGAGATCATTTCTTTTGTGCTCTTTTCCTCTTCATGACTTATTAAGTATGCAAACATCTTCTGGAATTGTAACTGACTGGTATTAATTTGCAAATATTGCTGTAAATATTGACTAGAGTACTAATAGTTATAACTGATGAAACTACTTTTTTTCCTCCTCCAAGGACATATTATGAAATCAGCAAAAAAAACCCCACCACCCACCCCCTAAAAAAAAAACCACAAAAAACAAACCCTGCTAAAATAAATTCAAGATTAAAATGTTTATTAAGCTGCAAGACACAGTAGCATGCAAACCACACAAAGGGTTTAACCCTGCAGCACCCTTGTAGTTTATCGCCTGCCAATAGTCCCACCAACCACAGTGTATTTGTAACCTTAAAATAAGTTAGGTACACAAGTGCTCTGCTCAGCTTTTAGGAGAGTGCTCCTCATGCCAACTGCATTACAAGCTGCAGGTCTAATGAGTCCTTAAAGGATTGCAAGGAATGTCAAGTGAACCAGGGTCAGTTGAGGGCTTGAAGACCAAACCAAGCAAAATTTACTTTCTTTGGAGCAAAGGCAGCGAAAGTCCACTCAAAAGCCTGAAAGAGTCCATCAGGGAAGAAAGGGAGAGCAAAAGCTTTCACCTTTGCTTCCACATATGAATTAATAACATAAGGCTGTGACTCCTAATGCTGCCTGACTACTGGAATAATAAAATGTAAAATAAAATAAAAATTTAAAAAGAGACATACCCACCAGTTCGGATCATTTTAACCCAAAGACAACCACAAATTACAGTCATTATCACAGCTCCACAAATCTCTCCGTTCAGATATACTGTCTTCACTAGCCCAAGGTTGCTCAAGCAGAGTACACAAAATCTCTTTCTTCCAGAAGTAAGCAGGTCAGAAGACAAGAACATGTCACAGAGCTGACATGAGTCATCAGTGAAGAACTGAAAGGGTATGTGAGCCTACAAACCAGGACTAAACTTCAGTCCAGAAAAGCCCAAGAGGTAATATATGCCAGATAGGATGTAGTTTGGATAGGTGGTGAAGCAGTCAGGGACAAGGGAACAATGTGGAAGAGGGAAACTGGAAGAAGGGGGGAAAAATATTCTATTTGGAGATTGTTGTGAAATGCATGCCATGCGATATAAATATAAATCTATATTTATGTGTGTGTATCTGTGTATGAGAAGTATCTGCATATGAATATATACACATTAATATACATATACACACACACACACATATATATATGTCAAGCTTTTCAGAACTGGTTGAGTCACCATCCCTGGAGGTGTTTAAAACATGCGTGGATGTAGAGCTCAGGAACATGGTTTAGTAGTGGACTCGGCAATGCCGGATTAACAGTTGATGATTTTACAGGTCTTCTCCAACCAAAATGATTCTATAAAATGAGCTGTGACTGCAATGCCTGTCTTTAGACTTTTGAAGGGAAGCTTTGCTTTTGTCTGCTCAGCAAGGACTGAAAAAAGTGCAGTTATTGAAGAACCTATTTCCTGGCTTACATTGTTTCTCTCCAGCCACATTTCATCCTGGTTTGTCACCAGGTAGAGACTGGCATTAGAAGATCCTCCAAGGTGGTGAAGGGGAACGCCCTGAACACCTGATAGAAAGTATTGAGCACATACCTGGCTCAGAACTGGCTTGTTTGGTTTTATAAGTTAAATTTATTTCAATTTATTTCAATTGCAAAAAGAACTTGGTTGAGTAAAGGACAAGTATCCTTCCAAAATATCACGGCCTAAAAATCATTTGAAGCAGTTAAATGCAGTTTCCTTTCTCTCCTGTAGATGAACTGAATCACTTTTACAACTGCACCACACTAAGAGGGAAAATCTAACAGTCCCTTCTTTTGGCAAGCAGAGGGTGGAACTGGTTTGGAACAATGTATTTTAGATATTGGCAATCAGAACAGTGAGATTGTTGCTTTATACATTTTCAGCAATGACTTCCATTTGGTCTATTTCTTTTGTACCCATTTCCTACTAACAGCACCATGAGGATTTTGTATTTCCTATGTACATTTCTCCTATTTTGTAACTTTTATTATCTCTAAAATGTTCATTTAGCTATAGACAATAATGCACAGGCCCTCGATTACAGAAATTAGCTGCAAGTTCTGCTGCTACTGTAGAAGTCTCATATTGCTGATCTAGTCAAGTGAAACATTCAGTATCACCGTTTTCCCAGACATGTCTTGTTTTCCCTCTTCCCACGTACTACAATAGGGTGAGGAAGCATCTCTATACATGATACCTCTTCTTTTCGGCCAGTCCTCAAGCAAGAACTCAGCCCAATTACTTCCTTTTCAATTAAGCTTATCAGAGCCTCAGATATCTGTATCACTTAGGAAAAGAAAGGTGAAATCAGTATTTGCCATACCTGAAGATGGTGGCTGATTGCTCTCCCTTCTGACTGCAGAGACCATTGCACAGGTAGTATCCAGAAACCAGTCTGCTATTATTTAAAATTTTCACACAGACAGAAGTGGACCCAATGATACTAAACTGTTAACCAACCTACTTTCTGCCACTGGAAAAAATCATACTTATGAGTGTTGATTTTTCCCTGGCTTGAGACCATCAGGTCAGCATCTTGAGAGAGGTGAGGAGATACAACCCATGCTATTCAAAACACCATGGATCCTGCCACATCTTCTGAAAAGCAGGACAGGCAAAACTTGTTACAGCAATCATTTAGCAGGCAAAAAGGTTCTCACCTTAAGAAGATTTAAGACCATGCATCAAGAATTGTAGAAGAGTACCAAAACGGCCACCCTGAGCATGTGGAACAGGGCAGTACTGGCAGCAGAGAAGCTCACTCACCCTGCCTCAGCTCTGCACCTTACAGGGGGTCTGTGAGCAGCATTGATGGGGGTGGACACAAGCATATAACAGATGCCTTTTTTCAGATTTAAAAAAAAAATGTGTGACTCCTTGCAGGATAAATGCTGTCCCACCATGATAGACAACAGAAATAGTCAATAACAGGATGTATGACACCAGGTTCTGCGAGCTCAGCAGCAAAAGTGATCCCTCTATAACAAAAGGAAGATCTGAAAGTCATCTCACTGGCTGCAGAAAGAAATCCAAGTGTGGGACACTTGCATTCCTGACCCCAACTATCAATGACTCCAAATGCAAGCCAACATGCTCCCAGGGTGCATAAGATGCCAGCATGAGGTTCTAGCAGCCCAGCCGCAATGCAGCCTACCCCACTGGAGGCAGGTAGGCAATTTCAGTGAGGAAAACCTGTTCCAACAAGTGAATTTTCACATGCAAAATAAATTTCAAGCATGGAAGAGCTGAAAGGATTTGAAATATGAAGACAAACCGCTTTGTTGTTGTCAACATACACGCTATTAGGAACAAGCTGAGACACTCCAATTAGTCTGTAGCAAATTTATGTTATGGGTTATTCAAAGCATGACAAGTAAAACATATTTGCAAACAGATCTAAGTCTTTTTTAAAAATCCTGCGACTATTCAGTGCAAACTATAATTAGTGGTAACCAATATGGAAGTAGTAAAATCTCAGTAAATCTCAGGGAAAATCCTCATTACATTGTACAGCCACTTTATATGTGAGGCGTCCTTGTCTTGCCAATGTTTCTGCAAGATGCAGTGATTGCTTTTAAGCTAACACACTAGTACACACAGCTCTGTCAAGTTTTGGTTTTCCAGAGATAGGAAAATGCCTTGCAAAAATTGAAGCAAAGATTTTAATCTTTACATTTTTTACTGTCATAGCAGTGATTTGGCAATATCTTCTGTGCACATACCAACACAGAACTTACAACAGATTGAATAAAACCAGCCAATATCTACTACCTAGTAGCCAAGAAAAGTGGCATACAGCTACCCGGCTGGCCAAGCTGACAGGAAATCCCCTTAGAAATTATTACCTCATGTTTTCATTTTGGTTCTTTCGTGAGTGTTTCCTCAAGAAAAGACAATTAAAAAAAAATGGGGCTTACAAGAATAAAAATTTTCTGCGTTTATGGGCAGTAGGCACCCTGATGTTCTGTCAGAAATGGCTAAAGAGCAGCCACAGACAGTAACACTATGCAAAACTCCTTTCTGTCCTAAGTATCAGCGATAAACCACAATTTTCAGGTTAACAAGCGCTTAACAAACTAAAACAGGGGCATCAAGACAGCCATGACAAATGACTTGGCAGTCATTGTCTTTCATGGGGATTATTTCAGTGAATTATGTCACAAACTGATCCCGCATTCCACAGGTTTCTCTAAATATCAGCCTCTGAATGTCTCAGAGGAGCAGCTTTCTACTGTGGGGGTTTCTGTGAGTTGTTTCCTCACAGGAGTCAATCTTTGACATAACAGTCTACAAATCCTAAACAAAAGCAAATGGCAAAATTTTAAAAGAGCATGGGGTGGCAGACCATCTTTTTTTACACACAGATAGCTTAGGTTTACTTGCCCAAAAATATAAATATTTTTAAAGCACATTCCTTCCTGTAATTTGGAAGAACCACACTAATAAAACTCCAAACACAGAGGAGCTGGATGAAGTCTCTGCAGAGCAGTAGGAGAGCACATGCATCTTCCCAGCCCCGTCACTGCTGAGAGCCTGTTCCCCAGTACAGCCTTTTCACCAGCCCTGTTCAACCGAAGAGCTCGAAACAGCAGCAAAAGATGCCTCTTTTGCCCATAGCTCCCTTCCCTCTGGAACAGAAGGATGCTGCTGGACATCTTGAATTTGTAGGATTTCCACCCTTAAAGTCTCAAAGCCCAAGTTCCACACCAGCAATGTGAAGGATGTATCTCATGCTGTGTTCTACCACAACAGGTTGCTCAGGGGTTCTCACAGTCATTAAGTAAGCCTCTGAGAGAACCTAAAGCTGCACAATAGGACTGACAAATCCTGCATGGGGTGATGGAACACCTAAACCCGCAGGGGGAGGAAGCCAACTGAGTCACTTCTCCACTCTCCAATGTGAAAACATGCTGCATTCCGTTCTCATCCTGTGTCCACCCACCCTAGGAAGACAGTGACAGGCTGTGAGGGATCACAAAAGGTGATATCATCTCTTTGGTTGGGAGGTTAACTCTTCTCTCTGGCTGGGAGGAATCATAAGGGGTCATCTTGTCTTTCTGCTTGTCCAGCACAGGATGCTGCTCCCAGCAGGTGCTTGTCCAATCCATTCCTAAAAAACTCCAGCATATGCCCAGGGTTTTGGCATCTCCAACACAGTGAAAGAGTTACACTACTTCTTGCTCTATCCTCTGCAAATTTAGAAACCAGGTTATCTATTTATTTTTTTTCTCAGTGTTTCAATGAATACTTATGCTCCCCAATCCTTCAGAAAACCCTGAACAATGTCAAGACATTTTGCCTTCCCAAAGAATTTTTCCTTTAGCTATTGCTCTCACAACCAAATGGCCAGGGATTTTGTTTCTGAAAAATTTCTGACTCCTACTCTGTACCTAATTTTTATTTTGATCTTCATGCAAATGCCTTCACACAGCCTTGTCTTGTTGCTGGTGAGAGCTGATCTAGGGAGTGCCAGAGTCTTCTCTGATCTCCTCTGGCAAGGCATCACAGAATCACAGAATTGTAGGGCTTGGAAGGGACCTCGAGAGATCATCGGGTCCAACCCCCCTGCCAAAGCAGCTCCCTAACTCATATTGCACAGATAGGCGTCCAGATGAGTCTTGAATATCCCCAGAGAAGGAGACTCCACCATCTCCCTGGGCAGCCTATTCCAGGGCTCTGTCACCCTCACTGTGTATAAGTTCCTCCACATGTTGGTGCGGAACTTCCTGTGCTCCAATTTGCAGCCATTGCCCCTTGTCCTGTCCCCACAGATGACTGAAAAGGGGCTGGCCAATTCCCCCTGCATCCCATACTTAAGATATTTATAAACATTAATTAGGTCCCCCCTTAGTCTTCTTTTCTCCAGGCTGAACAGCCCCAGCTCACTCAGCCTTTCCTCATACGGGAGATGTTCCAGGCCCTTAATCATCTTCATAGCCCTCCTCTGGACTCTCTCCAGGAGATCCCTGTCCTTTTTATACCAGGGAGCCCAGAACTGGACACAATACTCCAGGTGGGGCCTGACCAGGGCAGAGTAGAGGGGGAGGATCACCTCCTTCGACCTGCTGGCCACACTCTTCCTGATGCATCCCAGGATCCCATTGGCCCTCTTAGCCACCAGGGCACACTGCTGGCTCATAGCCAACCTGTCATCAACCAGGACTCCCAGGTCCTTCTCCACAGAGCTCTTCTCCAGCAGGTCATCCCCCAGCCTGTACTGATACAGACGGTTATTCCTCCCCAGGTGCAAGACTCTGCACTTGCTTTTATTAAACCTCATCTGGTTTCTCCCTGCCCAGCTCTCCAGCCTGTCCAGGTCTCGCTGGATGGCAGCGCAGTGTTCCTGCATGTCAGCCACCCCTCCCAGCTTTGTATCATCGGGCACTTGCTGAGGGTGGATGCTATTCCCTTATCAAGGTCGTTGATGAAGATATTAAACAGGACTGGACCCAACACCGAGCCCTGGGGAACACCGCTAGTCACAGGCCTCCATTCAGATTTTGTCCCACTGGTCACAGTGTTTCCACCAGAAACGTGATTTCAAGGACAAAATTCTTACTGCCTTCAAAGGAGCCAGTGCTTCCCATGACAGCCAAACTGCCACAGTCCCAATGGACCACCAGTTCCAACTGCTGTGGATGTTAAAAGTCAATACAGACTAGCTCCTCCTCCCTTTCAGCAGCCACAAACCCTTGGGATGAGGCTGAACCAGCACAAAACCAAAACTGTACTCTCCCTCCATGGAAATGGAGGAGGCACTTACCCAGCAAGAGAATTGGTTTCTTTCCAAAGAGAGACAGGAGATGAGGTGGAGATGGTTCTTCACAAGTCACGCACGTACACTTCTGCATCAGCAATAGAAAAGCTCCACAGACCAAACTGACCAAAAAAAAGTTAATTGAGGAGCATCTGTGAAAATACTGAGTAGTCTTGATAATGACAGCAAGAAACTTGAAAAGAAAAGAAAAAAACAAAACATACATACCAAGAATCAGAAGAGACTCTGGCTCAAGGGAGTTAAAACAAGTTAAAATGAAAGCCCCAGGGTCACACTGTCTTAATTCCTTAATTCTTCACAGGAAATAAATTTATGATAATATTTTCCTGAAGACAATTCATTATTCGGAGCTTATTAAAAATCAAGAGTCATCAGACAGACTCCACTTCTATGCTGCCTCCTATATACTAATCAAATGCTTTAGTTGCATTCAGACAGAATAATTAGACACTCCAGCATGCATGAGTGCCTTGTTACAGCTTTCTCCTGTGCCTTACAGTTCCCAGGGTGCTATAGTCTCATTTCTAGACACATATATCAGTCAGACAAACCTCCAGAGCACACTATTGTTTCCCCTGCAACAATTACAACCTTATCTAGGGTATCTTTTAAATATCTTATCTAGGCAGCTTTTAAAAAGCACATTCTTATAAAAACAAAGCTTATGTCTCCTTAAGATTGAAAAAAAAAGTCTACATCATAATCAAATATGAAATAGCCTCATATAAACGTCACCTTTCAGGAAACTTAGAGCTGGAGCGTTTTGTTCTTGTGTAAGTACTGCATGGGGAAGAACAGCTGATTATACCGCAGACATCTGATACTCTTAGCATAAAATGCTTTGTGTACTAAACAAAACCCAGCAGTTTCACTTTCTCTAGCAGAAGTAGTTTCCCCTCCCTCCTGGTTGTCTGTCTGCCTGAATTCACCCTCACAAGCAGGACACAAGAGTGCAGTGTACAAGAGTACAGGGATTTGGATTATTATTTTTTTTTAATCTTGATTCCTTACATATTTAGCAAACATTGGCCAGTCTACTTATAAGCTTCTGCAGAGGTGCATGATGACCGTATTATTTAAACAGAAAATTAATAGACTAGAGTAATTTTATATTCCACCAGTAACCCCAAATTGCAGTAGCTGTAGAATTACAACAAACTGAAGATTATAAGGATGAGCTAAGGCTTAATTTTCTCGCCACATGTCTGGTAGCAAATTGCTAATAATACTTGAAGTCTCCAACCTTATAATGGCTGCACAGAGATATCATTACATCCAGATTGCTTGGGTTTTTCTTTTTCTTTATATATACTGCCAACAGTGTAATGGAATAAATTACCAGATGTGCATTCCTCAAATGCCCACAAGTTTCAATCATTTCTGCCCCATTTTAAAAATAATTTCCTTTTTTTATTTATTCTGAAAAGTCCTAAATAGGATTCTACGTATAACTGTAAGAAAATTACTCTATTTCTCACATTCTCCAAGTATTCTATATTGGTTTTAGCAAAACCATGTTAGAAAGAGTGAAGCAAAGTGCTGGAAAACAAGTGCTGTCCTAAACATTGAGGAAAAGCTAGTATTTATTATTATTTTGACTTACTAGTCTTTTACCAGCAAGACAGATCCCTGATTAAAAAAACTCTTCACTGGGAGGATGGAGCACTGGGACAGGCTGCCCAGAGAGGCTGTGGAGTCTCCTTCTCGGGAAACATTCAAAACCCACCTGGACATGTTCTTTTCTGACCTATCTAGGTGATCCTGTTCTGGCAGAGGGGTTGGACTAGATGATCTCCAGAGATCCCTTCCAACCTCTACCATTCTGTGATTCTGTGATTAGTACCTAAACTTAGTTAACTCTCAGGGTGCTTTTCTTCATTTCTAATCACTGATAACCTTGTAAACATTGTGCTAGCAGTGCTGCCTGTTTCACTTCTCCCTTCTTTCTTCCACATCAATCTTCATTTCACCACCTCTGACAGTTTCAGTTTCAAAGGCAAGTCAGTTTTAAAATTCCATTCTCAGGGAAGCGATATGTACTGTGGAAGCTATCACTGGTTTTCTTCTTTCCAGGTAGGAGTATAATTAAATCTAGCCTCCAAGATGGGAACTCTGGCTGCTGCAATATTCCAAGACACTGTTGCCTAAACAATGTTGAAAAGCAAGTTTTATTAAATGTGTTGAGTCAGGAGAAAAGCCATCAATGCATCTCCTGCAAAGAAAGACAAGATTATAGCCAAAGAAATAGTTTTGTTGTCAGAACCGCGATAAACTACTCCAAGAATGCATCCAGATCTTCCCTGAGGTGCCGGGGCAAGCCTGTCTCTCTCAGGAACAGGGTTTCTTTTCTCTAGGTGTAACAGCTGCTTTTATGTCTGCCATCTAAGAGAAAAAGTCCCAAAATAATCATGTCTTATAATCAGACAAAAGAAAACAGCAATGCTACCAGAAGTAAAATCCGCAAGACACATGCTAACCCATTTGTTTCATCCAGCAGGTTCTCCCCACAAGACACCTCGGCCTTAGAAGAATGGTTTTTTCTTTTCCCTCTTTCTTCACAATTGCTTTCAAACTTTTCATGCCTGCATCTCCAGTAGCAATTAGGGCAATTAAGAGTTTGCTAGAGGCAGAAAGTAATACAATGCATTTGATTTCCCTCCCAGGAAACATATGAACAACGCGAGGAGAGGGAGGTAGGAAGCTGCAGACAGAAGTAATGGACGATGTAAAGACAGGACAAGACAGTCTTTTGATCAGCACATGCAGCTTTTCTGTCTGCAAGCTGGAGACCACTTACCCACAAAACTTTACAGCACACCTCTATATTAATCCTCTTCTCTTTTTTGAGGGGGCGGGGAGGGGTCAGTCTATACTGTGTTTAAAAAGGTGTCCAGGAATTTTTAGTCATTACGTAATAGAATTGATCTCCAAGGGCCCTTGCTATGAAATACATATATTATTCTCCCTTTTAATTTGTTAGTGTTTTACTTATGTTCAGAGACAGAGCAGACAGCCAACCTCCAAGCTCCTCCCCAGCACCCCCAGTCAAGTTCAGGTGATGTACATCTCTCCTGCAGAGCCACTGTTGCATGTGCTGTGCAGGGAAAAATGCTCCGATGTCAGTAAGAGGAAGTGTCCTGTTATTTGAGCTGCTCTGAGACATGCCATTACTTTTGTCATTTAGCAAATCCATTCCCTCAGTATTGGTCTGCTGCATTGAAGTGGTGGATGGGCCCTAGAATAACCACAAAAGGATGCAGACTATGACAGAAGCTGAAAAATCAGGAAGAGCTAGAACAAACGTACTGCCAAAAGGGTTCTGCCTGACACCTCTACTTTACATTGCGAAGGCTCAAAGAGCAGCAGCACTGGGCAAATGAAGCCATCCAACCAGTTCACACTCCTGAGTAGCAACTTGACTGATTTATCTTTAAAAAGGTGCACTGTGGCAACAATTCACAAGGTCTTCAGGAATTTAAGAATACCGAAGTGTTGAATGTGTGCTGCTCAGTATCTGCTCACACAGAAGTGTTTTTACTGCCTATGTTCAGCAAGATGCTTTAATCCATAGTAGATCAAGTTGTCCTACTGAAGGGCACACAGATATTATTTAGCATTTCCTTGCTACAGTTATGAGGGCTGTTGGTACACACCACTGCTCGTTTGCAGGCCACACACTCCTATACTCTTTGAAGTTAAGCAGGTGAGAGCAAGGAAGATAATTCAACCTATGCCTATGCAAAGCCATAAGCTGCAAAAGGCATGACTGGAGGAGGAGACCTTCTGGGACTTACACAGCACCAGATCAATCAAAAGCAAATATGTCAAAGCACATCTTCTCTGTGCAGAAACCTGTTAGATGCAAGATCAGCACAAGCAGGAATAGAAAAGCAAGGCAGTATCAGCACAGAACAAATCCCCTTCCAAAGAGCTTTGGCAATGAGGCACTGACTTCTTGGCTCAGGAGAAAGTAGCACTTAACAGGAGAGCAGCAAGGCAGTGTGAGGGCGTGCTGATGGCCAGTTGTCCCCAGCAGTGGGGATGCTGAGACAGCCATTCTGTGCCTTGACAGAGAAAAAAATGACAGAGAAACTTCTTAGGTGAAGAAAACCATGCCAAAGAGAAATGATGTGTTTGAGCAAATCTTGATGAATAATTGCCCTCTGTTTGATGTGCTTCGGAGCATGACATGCTCTGCTACAAATGCGCTTGCCAGGAGGGAGGGAGCAGGTTGTTCAACTCCTCTTTCATCACTTCTGACATGAAGTTATCTGCACACCTAGCAGGCACCATCCTCTCTTTGAGGAGGTAGCTTCACCTTATGGGCTGACCATGGAGCAGAAGCAACTTGCACACCTCGCCTTTTAAGCTCAAATCTAACGACACACTGAGGCTTCACTTCTCTGCCTCTCTACCAGCTTGGCTTCTGGGCAAAGCTGGGAAGCCAGACACCAAGTACAGCGATGGTCATGCCAAAGCTTTGGGCAGCTTCAGCACAGGAGCTAAAGCAGAAAGCAACACCACAGCAAGCTGGCATTTCTGCTGTCATTGCAGTGTCAGTGCAAAACCTTTCACTGACATTTGGGGACACTGCTCAGTCCCCACAGGAGCTGTGGGTCCAGATCAGGAACCACTGGATAGACATGGCCTCTCCTTTACAGCAATCAGAAAAGATTACAATGCTGACAGGCTTTAAGCCTGCAAATCTGTGATGTTACTCTGCCTTCCCAGAGAGCACTTACGCATGCTGCTGAATGAAAAACCAGGAAATTTCTTCTACAGGGAGGATCACTGTTATGTACACAAAACTACTCAGTGCCACATGTATCACAACAAGCAGCTTTGAGGTGACTTTGTATTTAGATCCTGCAGTCTCTTCCCAGAGCTGAACTGCCCTTCCATACACACCACTTCACAAAAGATCTTGCTGCAGCAACAATTTGCTGAGAGAATAAAAAAGTTAAAGGGGTGCTTAGCTTTTTCTGACTAGGTAAAAAGAGTCCAAGTAGATAGAGTCCAAAAGAATAGGCCAAACTGTTGCCTCCAGAAACACACTGATGAGAGGAATAGAAACCACAAAAGCTGGAGATTTAAAAATGAGCATGTGAAACAGAAAAATTGACTTTGTGCAGCCCTTTGACTGTCTTATCTGCAAGAGAGTGGCATCAATCCAGTCTCCCATAGAAATTCCCCCCAAAGTACTCACATCTTGCCTCTTCTGTTGGATTTTTGCCCTGTAATCTCAGTTTAAATTTGTACCTCACTGCAATTGTAAATGTATGGATGTTTCAATACTAAAAATCTCCCTGAGCTGGTACCCATTCAGAGTTATGGGTTCCACTGACACACACCCATGAATACAACAGAAGCTTACAAACACGGAAGCAAAAGAAAACATCACTCCACCTCAACCTTCACACTTCAGTTATATGCATGAAATGAACCTGTCAGAGGCAGCTGAAGGAAGTTTAGCAAAGGAAGTTAAGTCAGAACTTGTAAATTGAAGCCTTGTAGTTTGCTCAGCTCTAAGAAACTGAGAAAAGCAACAGAGGGAGGAGACATGGGGTTGTGTTTTATATGTACATAGGGCAGCCTGGCTCAAGGATCTCTTTTTTACAGCGAGGTATGAGAGCAGATGTTTCAGAAGCTGCCTGGGAAGGTATCCCCTAGGACACAGAGCAGCTGCACTCATTATTGGCCTCCAGTCTTTTACCCACAGCAGAGAATCTATCCAGCATATGACTCCTAACACTACAGCCAGGCCATACACCAAACCACCCTACTGCTTTAAAGCCATTGATCCCCATTTTAATATATCCCTTAAGTTTTATATAAGCAAACTGCCAAAAGCCTTGTGTAGGGTTTTTGGCAGCTGCCACTGTTTCAGGGAGCCTACATGAGAGCATGCCCTCCTGGAGCTGCCCTACTGAGACTCTGGGGAAGGAGAAAGGCTATGAAACAGGAATTACAAAGAGCCCTATGCATTCATTGAAACCAAAACTAGAAACATGGCTCTTACAAAAGCTACCTCACAACCCATGCACCATTTGGAGACAGGCAAGCATTACTCCAGCTTTACTTACTTAGGCCATTACTCCAGCTTTACTTACTTAGGCCCCATCTGGAGTTCTGTGTCCAGATCTGGGGCCCCCAATACAAGAAGGATGTGGAACTGTTGGAGAGGGTTCAGAGGAAGGCCACGAAGATGATTAGAGGCCTGGAGCACCTGCCCTATGAAGAGAGGCTGAGGGAGCTGGGCTTGTTCAGTCTGGAGAAGAGAAGGCTGCGGGGGGACCTCATTGCAGCCTTCCAGTACATGAAGGGAGCTTATAAGCAGGAGGGGATTCAACTTTTTAAAAGGATAGACAATGGCAGGACAAGGGGGAATGGATTAAAACTAAAGGAAGGAAGGTTTAGATTAGATGTTAGGGGGAAGATTTTTACAGAAAGAGTGGTGAGGTGCTGGAACAGGCTGCCCAGAGAGGTGGTGGATGCCCCGTCCCTGGAGGTGTTCAAGGCCAGGTTGGATGGGGCCCTGGGCAACCTTGTGTAGATCCAGGCCTGAGGTTGGTGGCCCTGCCTGTGGCAGGGGGGTTGGAGCTCTGTGATCCTTGGGATCCCTTCCAACTCATACCATTCTATGATTCTATGATTCTATGACAGCTTTGCATGTATGCAGGGTTGTATGTGTAAATACATTTAATCACAGAGGGAAGAAAATAGTGACAGGGAAGATAGTTTGTCATTTTCTACTGAATAGCTGTGTTACACATGCTGTCTGGCACCTGAGGTGAACAACAAAGATGACAGTTTTAGGACCTTGGCTGAAAACAGAGTCCAGGGCTTTGCTTGGACCCCTGTCCCAGCCAGTGGGCTTGCAGCTGCCTGGGTCTCAGAAAACCATAGCCATCTGCTAAAGCATCACAGATAATGGGATCAACCTACAGGATGCTTGAGGCGTCCAAGATTGCATCTGCACAGACAGTCAAGCGCTGTGCCATCTATGTGACAGCTGTGTGTGACACTGGCATAGGCATTGCATCTGAGCCAGCAAGTTGCTCCACTTGGCTGTTTCCTAATGGGGTGTGCTGCATTTTGGTGACTGGGGCTGGCTTTTGTTTGTCTTTCCAGCAAACAGCACAGAGGCATTCAGATCTGTCTGCACTTGTTGGAATAGACGGACGTGCCCTAAAGGCAGGAGAATGCCTTTCCCCTATAAGTCTGGCTCTGTCAGATTAAAAAAAAAGTTGCTTTCTCACGTGGAACTCTGCTTCATTCTTCAACCTTAAGATAAAATCTGGTTTTGAGTAGGCTAGGTGAATGTTCCTCCAGCTGTACAGCCAGTTCCTCTGCTTGATTCAGTATACTGAACACTATGATAACACAAGGCTTCATAGAATCAGGGCCACCAACCTCAGGCCTGGATCTACACTAGGTTGCCCAGGGCCCCATCCAACCTGGCCTTGAACACTTCCAGGGATGGGGCATCCACTACCTCTCTGGGCAGCCTGTTCCAGCACCTCACCACTCTTTCTGTAAAAATCTTCCCCCTAACATCTAATCTAAACCTTCCTTCCTTTAGTTTTAATCCATTCCCCCTTGTCCTGCCATTGTCTATCCTTTTAAAAAGTTGAATCCCCTCCTGCTTATAAGCTCCCTTCATGTACTGGAAGGCTGCAATGAGGTCCCCCCGCAGCCTTCTCTTCTCCAGACTGAACAAGCCCAGCTCCCTCAGCCTCTCTTTGTAAGGCAGGTGCTCCAGCCCTCTAATCATCTTCGTGGCCCTCCTCTGAACCCTCTCCAACAGTTCCACAACCTTCTTGTATTGGGGGCCCCAGATCTGGACACAGTAGTCATCTCATCTACTCTGTGTTTTAGTATTCAGCTCTTGGAAATCCCCACCAGGGCCCTGAAAAACGTAGCAGGGCAGCAAGTAGTTTAACACATCAAACCAAAGTCACTTCAGTTGCAATGGATTTTTCTATAACAATGTCCAAGGCTCACAGTGATTTCTCAGGCTGTCAACGCTTAGTCATTTCAAGCTGCCAGTAGAATTAAGTGGTTTGCAGTGGGCTGTGCTTGATTCATTTCTTTCTGTTTCAATGTACTTTGTTCAAATAAGGGCTTACTTTAGCTGCAGCCCAAAAGAAGAGAGAACAAGCCTCAGCCCCGGTGGAATTCAGACAAATGAAGCTCTCAGCAAAGCATTGCAGTAGCAGCCGTATCTTTTATTGGACTGAGTTGAACAGCTCACAGAGTAGACAAGCTCCTTTTGGTGTCCGAAACAGAAGTAGGAGATTGCAAATGCTGAGAGCAAACTATTGTCATTCATTAGATAAGTACTAACTTGATCATCTTTGAAACTAAAGGTAGCTTTAATTTATTAGGGCAGGGGAAAGCAGGCAGGTGATAAGGTGATTGTCTCTGTGTCACAAACTTAGGAAAAGACTCAAGTCAAAGACAGCATTTTCCAAAGGATACAGCACTGGCTAATGTTCAGAGACAGCAGAGCCTTGCTTCAGCAAGTTTTCTTCTCTGTGCTCATTGCCACCCACAATCCATCTTAATTTGTGCTGCCACTATTTAAAGGAGGGCTGTGCTGGGCCCTGAGCAATGCAGAGCACAACCCCAGTTCTTCAACAGTACCTAGGCCCCATGTGAGCTTTTACTTAATACTGTAAGCAAGAGGAAAGAGTATTTTCTTGGGCAGCATTACCATCCTGGATTCATCAGGTTTCTCTACTAGAAAAGACAGTATCCTAGGTACTACATAATTTAATTGAGATTGGCCTTCCAACAAGCAGAAGAAGATCTGTTTCCTGACTGTTTGACTTAGCTGGAAGTTGTCGTTTCCCTGTGTGTCTCCCTTTCAGTCCCTACTCTTGAATTCTAGTCACAGAGAGGGGAAGACAGGCAAACAGATACGAGTTACTGGTGCTGCCCCCTTACAATATTGGATCCGGCTCAGCTGGTGGGTCTCCCTGTCCAGTGTAACACCAGTCAAGTAGAGATGTCATTACTGCTCCAGCAAAGAGAGATTAACAAGGAAAGGCTGCATTGCTGCTCTAAGAGCAGCATAAGCCTCTGTAAGACGATGTTGTCTCCAGCCCTTTCAGCTGTGCTCAGTCGTAAGCCACCCTAACACTACCAGAATATATTCTGAAGCACACACTTTTTTCCCAATATTTTGACATTCAGACACATATCTGCAGAATTCTCAGTAATCCTACAGCTAGCACACAGGGGACACACTTCTACCTCAGTGATCATCTTCCTCCCCACACCACAGCTGTGAAAAGCTAAAGAGATACTCCCTGTTCACTAGCAATTTTTTGAAAGGAGAAAGTTGAGCAGAGGCATATGCCTACATATGCAGGCAGGATTACAGCCTGCTTCCCAGCGCATGTAGAGATGGCTGTGTGTGCTTAGGGAGAGGGACACAGTAAAAACCATCAAGTGGCCTCTTGTCCCCGAGAACAGGAGTGCATTTTGTATGGCACTGCTTCTCCTGAGGCTCACACTGTAGAGCTGGTACTCACAAGGGAATCCTGGGGACAGCAGTACCCATCACCCTAAGACACATGGCCCTATACTGAACACAGAGCTGAAGCCTGCTTCAGGTGTCAGGGTTTGGTTCGTACTCATCTCCCACATGCAGGCACAGTCACATGGGAGAAACATTCCTTGTCACTCTCTGACGAAATGACCTTATTCTTGTCAGTGCAAAGCCTGCACAGCAGAAAGCAGCACTGTGCAAAAATATCCAGGTAAGATTTGACAGAACTCAGGGATTAAATGTAAACCAAATCAGCCCAAAAATATCGTGGTAACATGTCTGACTGGTTCAATCACCTAACTGGCCCTTTAAAACCAGGAACTCCTCTCCACATCACACCCTATTGCACCACTTAACCTCCATAAAAGCAGAGAGGGGTCACAGGATGGATAGAAACAGCACACCAGTAATGCTGGGAAGAGGGGGCGTACACACACACACACTCGCTCACGCGTGCACACACGCAAACACACACACACACTGCCAAATCAGCAGCCAGCATGTAATCCCTGAGCTTCTTCAGGCAGAGAGGTGCCAGCAGCAGTGGCTTTAGAGACGCAGGGGGCTGGCTGCTCGCATCCAGTTGTCATATCAAGCTGCTTTTTTTTTTTTTCTAAATAGACAGGAATTTGAATCCTATGTGAAAACTGTACCCTGCATTGTGCCTGCCCTCCTTGTCCCTGAAGCCCTGAAGCAGAGCAGAGGGACTCACGGAGCCACAGAGAGCAGCCCCAGGCACCCCCACAGCCTCTGCCATGCAGCCCACAAGAGGCCACATCTCCCCACAGCCCTGTGTATCAGCCCAAAGTTGGAAAATCTCCTAAGAGGAGGGGTAAGTCCGTGCGTGACAGAAAACACCTCTGAACCATTTCAGCTTGAGCTTTAATGCCAGTCAGGACGAAAAGAAATAGAGCTGACAGCTACTGAAGCAAAATGGACTAACAGTGTCCCAAGGCCATGCAGACACACTTGGCTTCCCATAGATTTTCTTCTTTTTCCTGTTTTTTTTAAGGAAGAGGATTACACTTTATTGATTATTTGCTCTTTATTGGTGACTTGCTTGAGGCCCTTTTCTTTTTATTGTCATTTTTCAAGGCTATAGGTCAAAACCAAGAAGGGTAATCAAGCATGAATGCACTCAGACAGCATAAGATTAAAAAAAAAAAAGAGAAAACAAGGCTTTGACCCATATACAGTAGTGATCAACAGAGAACAGTGTGTCCTGTATTGTTCATGGTTCTTGCTGATCACAGCCATAATGACCAGTACTATACAGCCAAGGAGGGTCCAGCTTTGTTAAAAGACAAAGCACATTACAAAATATTGGTAAGCTACATTTTAAAACAAACAAACAAGCAAATAAATAAATAAACAAACCCAAACAAAATAAATCCCCCTGAAAACCAGCCCACAGAACCAGAAAAAAACAAAAGGACAACCATGAACCATTATGTCCTTAAACATTTATCTAGAAGGAAAGACATCTGCCTCCTGCATATGTGCAGGAAATTTTTAGGATACTGCTCGGAGGAGAGGTTAAATTTTCCACCTGGTCCAGGTTTCTTATGAAAATTGATGTTTTCCTCTCTTGATGTTTCCCAGCCCACTCTGTATTTTTACTGTGTGTGGAAACTCCATTCTACAAAGTGTGAACAAATTCTCTTCTGTAATTCCCCAAGGCTCATTAAAAGAATTATAGGACTTGGAAAAAAGGAACAGTTAATATCAACTTTTTCTAAAAGATAAGAATGAGTAGCATAAAAGCAATATTCTGGAATTATTCTAACTGCAATCATCAATTGCAAACCAGCAATATTCTCAGTTACTATAAGCATATATGTGTATATATATGTGTGTGTGTGTGTACAGTAACATATTCTCAGTTATTATAAGTATTCATTCATTTATTTAACAAAATTTAGTTGAATGGGAATGGACTGTCATCCAGGCTAGCTACCAAGTCTGCTACAGAACAAAATCTATCTGTCTACCTGGAAAATTTTTTACTCAGAAATCCTTTTCATTATTCAGAGAGTGTAAAGACTAAGGCACATGCCAACATCCACACAAGTCTTTCAGAGAACTGTGAAGCGATGCACAGCTACTGCTATAGACCATTTTATGCATCTCCATAACGCAGCCAAGGGTGTTTTTAGGGAGTCTGTGCTTCAGTTTATTCATGGTCCTGTAGTTACTCTGAGCTGTCGCCTGAACCATGCTGTCTCTTAACATGAGATGATTAACCCAGCGCACCTCTCTATGAGGGAACCTGATTTTGAGAACACAACTAAAGTTTGGATACTAAACACTCTGAGCTCCTGTGGGAGAACAGATTGCCTCTGAGATTGATGGGAGCCACTTATGATTGATTTAGCTTCCTAAAAAGAGAGAATTTTCTTTTAAGGCACTGTGGGGTTACTTGTCCAAAGGCTGCTACAGGACAATCGTATGATTCATACATTATAACCAGTAGCAAAGCTTCAGCAGTTGGTTTCAAGTATATTCTACTGGTAAAAATGCACCGCTACTATGAGATAACATCCAACGTGTTATGCCAAGATAATGAATTTGTGCATTTACTAGGATTCTGGGTTCAAAGGAATAACTAATAATTATTCTGTCCAAGTGGCAGAAGGATTTTATGAGAGCTGGTATGGTATGACTGAAACAGTCCACAAAAGCCATACAATGGCCTCTGAGTTGTGTCTTGTGGTAAGGACATTTAATCCCAGTAATATCTCAAAGCAGTTGCTGAAAACAACAAAACCACATCTTTGTACATATATAATATATAACCAGGGTCATGAAATTCAAAGTTAACTTGAGACAGAATATCAGTTTCCCTACTTATATAATTAATAATTTTGTCAGAGCTGAAAGCTGGCAAAAGCTTTATTTCCTAGCAGAGCTGTAGCAAACACTTAGGACAGACAACTCCATTTAGTGCTAAGGGCCAACAAGCCTGGGCAATTAAGTCCTCTGCTTGTCAGTAGGGTAAGCATGACTGCCCACCGTGCCCTCAGTCATGAGAAGGCAGCATGGCTCATAGGCACCCCACAAGATAGGCAACACAGAGGCTGGTCAATATCAGCTGTGGTGATGCTCTGCTGATGAGCTAACTTCACCAAGAAAAGAAGTGAGGAGGGAGGGAGCATGTTATTCAGACCACTGAGTATAAAGGAGAGGGCTCTGGGTCAGCCACTAATAGACTTTGCTGGATTTCTAGATAGTGTAAAGGCAATCAACTAGGAGGAAGTGTTGATCTGCCTGAGAGTAGGGAGGCTCTTCAGAGGGATCTGAACAGACTGGACCGATGGGCTGAGACCAATGGGATGAAGTTTAACAAGGCCAAGTGTAGAGTGCTGCACATGGGACATAACAACCCCATGCAGCGCTACAGGCTTGGGGGAGACTGGCTGGAGAGCTGTCAGGCAGAGAAGGACCTGGGGGTGTTGGTTGACTGCCGACTGAATATGAGTCAGCAGTGTGCCCAGGCAGCCAGGAAAGCCAATGGCATCTTGGGTTGTATCAAAAACAGTGTGGCCAGTAGGTCTAGGGAGGTGATTGTGCCCCTGTACTCGGCATTGGTGAGGCCGCATCTCGAGTACTGTGTCCAGTTCTGGGCTCCTCACCACAAGAAGGACATGGGGGTCCTGGAGCGAGTCCAGAGAAGGGCAAGCAGGCTGGTGAAGGGGCTGGAGGGCAAATCCTATGAGGAGCAGCTGAGGGAGCTGGGGCTGTTTAGCCTAGAGAAGAGGAGGCTGAGGGGAGACCTTATCACCACCTACAATTACCTGAAGGGAGGTTATAGAGAGACAGGTGATGGTCTCTTCAGCCAGGTGACAGGTGATAGGACAAGGGGGAATGGCATGAAGCTGTGCCAGGGCAGGTTTAGATTGGATGTTAGGAAAAAATTTTTTACTGAAAGAGTTGTGAGGGCCTGGAACAGGCTGCCCAGGGAGGCATCCCTTCCCTGGATGTGTTCAAAAAAAGGGTAGATGAAGTACTTAGGGATATGGTTTAGTTGAGGATGTGAATGGTTGGACTTGATGATCTTAAAGATCTTTTCCAACCTTGTTATTCTGTGATTCTGTAATATTAAAAACAAGCCAAACACTTATGCCCAGGCACAGAGGTCATACCCTTAGAGAACAAAGACCAACTGTACACTTGCTGTTCTCTCAGATGAGTTGGGAGACTTCTTGTGGAGGAAAGCTGCACCACAGATATTCTCCTTCCTCATAACTACCTTGTCCCTTATATGTCAGGTTTAATGAAGGATTTTCTCTATATTGCCTCAGTCCAGATGGCCACACAACATGGTTTTCCTCTCTACATTATACCAAATCCACATGTTTTAGGAATGGACTGGGACGTCAAGGTAGGCTAGTACTTTACATCTTCAGCTCAGGAAAAATGCCTTCTTCAAAAAGGGTAAAAGCAGAAATGTCAAAGAGAAAGAGAAAAAAGCAAACAAAAAAAAATCCAACAGAAAAACTCAAACCAGACTGTCCTCAGGTGCTCTCTCTGTGAAGGGTCATCATTTACACATCCTCAAGGGATCTGTTTTGCAGCTGGTAAAGCTCATTATTTGTTGTGAAACAGCATGCACTTTGCCTCCAGCCCAAGAAGTCACAAAAACTTACACCAGTAAAGTCATCTAGGAAGACAGCTTCAAAGGAAATGAAAAAGAAATCAGCAGCTTGTAGGAGAGATCACAAAGGAAAAGTGGATTGGACCAATACAGTACTTTCTTGTAGCATTTTATGAACTGCTGCTATAAAAGTTGTCTTGGAGTCCTCCAAGGAAAAGCTGGCATCTGAAGTCCTTCAACAAATCTGAAGATTTCCAGTTCTAGTAAAAAGAAAATTCAAGGGTAAATCTACTCACTGTGTTTATTTGAAGCATCATTTCTTACCTCCAGGTAAGCTATGGGAAGCATCTCCTCTCATCTTTGTGAACTTCACCTTGTTCTCAATATCCCACTTCTTTTACCCTAGAAGACAGAGCTGTGTAGTTCCCCAGTAGATTCCAGCTCTTCTTTCAATGCAAGTGTCTACTATAGCAGGTTTAATTGGCAGATTTTGGAGCACCATACTAGCACACTTCAGGAACTTCTCATTTTCTCCCAAAATAACCTACTTAATATGATGAAAGCAAAGAATAGCTGTGTTTCACTATTCCATCTCCCCCATTGTGCAGCATCATACAATTCAGGCAAAAATTTCTATCCCCTGTTATTTCAGAGAGGCCAGCACCCACTGTTGAGAAGGACATCAGATGTGTCTACCATTCTAAATGCATGTGGAAAACAAACTCTTAGTTCTGCCCTCCTTATGGGCAAAGGCAGCAACCTCCAAAAAGCCTGAAACTGCAAATGTGTCATCATCTGAATGTATAATTAGATGCATCTGTAATATTATTATATATCTATATACCTATGTATGTTCTGTGACTAGCTCTGGTTATGTGAACCTGGCTTACTCTAGCTTTAAAAGATGGGAGAAAAGCACTCTCAGGAGAAAGCTTTTTTTCTAAACTGTCCATTAAAAAACTCCAACATGCCTGCCTGAGATATCTCACCCGAGCCCGCAGCCCTCACCATTGATAAGAGCATTGAAAGAGAGAAGCAACCCCCAAAGGAGAAAAGATTTCATTCAGCCTGGCACACAAGGTGAAAATGTAGGAAACAACACTGGTCTCTGATGCTTTCCCCTGGTAGGTCTGTGGTGCCAGTATGGTGTAGTGCCCCACAGCTGTGGCCAGCCCTGGCATATACCTACCAGCTTGCATTAGGGCTGGAGTGCTGAGCAGGATGCCAGAGAGACCGTCCTCATAGACATCCTCCCTCAGATGTGCCAACTTCTCATGCCACACTCTGCTCTCCATTCCAGGAGCTGTGCAGCAGACTCCATTACCCTGCTTTTCACTCAGCCACCTGCGAGTGAGCTCTCAGAGCCACCTAACCACTCCACCAAGCCCAAAGCAGCTCCACATGTGTGGCTTAGCTGGGAAATGCAGTGTGCTAGGATTCCTGAAAATAATACCTTATTTACAATATTGTGACTATCCCCAGTGGCAGGGCAGATGGAGTAGCTGAGCAACCACTGGTGCCGGGAGCAGATCAAACCCACTAAAGAGCAATACTACAAGATTGTGGCTTCTGACCACAGAGCCAAGACCAGGAGTACTCCATGTGTCCTGGAGTTGTTCCTTGTGTCACCACTTCTTTCACAGGTGGATACAGACATGGAGAGTCATCTCTTGGGTGGTATGATTTCAGCCACAAGTGGTGACCAGCCTGGCCCAGCCTACAGAGCAAGCTGTCCTCAGGCTGCCCTGGAAGAGGTTATGGATACCCCCAGTGAAAAGCAGAGAACAGGAGCAGCCCTGGAGAGGGGAGAGAGAGAAACAGCAGTCATATGGAAATGCAGTTCTACACAGTTTCATTCTCCTTGTTGCACTACTTTATGTCTAGTATTACAATGCAAACAAAGTCAGAGAAAGCAAAATTCCCCAGGCTCTGGTCCTTGTTTCATAGCTTTTCTAGAAAGTTCATATTGCCTTGGCTGGTGGTAGCTTGCACTTACCTGTCATCATCTATTGCTTAGTAATTCATTTTATCTACATTACTCTTGGTTTATTTTCCCTTCTGAAAGGGGGTTCTTGTAAGCTATTCATGCAGCAGTAATTCTAGCTGATCTTATCACTTAATAAAAAAAATCTTAAGTAAAATCTGAAACTTCTTGTACTTCTTAAATGTGCCAAGTCTTGAATGGTCAGGAAGATATCATCATTCACAAGAACATAAACATTCTTGCTGCTACCTGTTGGGAAATATTAGCTGTCAAGCTTAGCATAAATGTTGGCATAGCTAGCTTAGCCCATGTGCCTAAATTGGCTGGAACCTTAGGCCACAAGCTGTCAACTTTCACCTAGATGTGTTGAACTTTTTCTGAACTTTTGTCTTTTGCTTTTAAGAGAAAGAAGGCCCCAGAGCTGGTTCAAGCCAAAAGATAAGGAAGCTACAACCATCAGCAGAAGCATCAACCTTAGAGATAAGAAAAGAAACAGCCTGCCAAGAGACAGGACACAACAAAATCAGGAAGACCCCAGACCCAAATATTACTATTGGTCTGGACTGTCACAGAAGGGGTACTTAGATTGTAAGGGTATAATTGCCTAGGGGTTTCTTTGTTCAGGGTCCCTCTGTGGTGGCATCCAGCTTGAGCCATTACAGCTGCTGTACCACCCAAATAAATTATCTCATGAGACTTAGAACCTGAAACTCTGCTGTGGGCAGCTCAGGATGAGGTGTCTTTCTTAACACTTCCACTGTACTCTTGCGATCCTGAGCGTGAACATCTACAGTTGTCTTGACTTTGCACCTGAGGAGTTGAAACCCCAAAGTTTCAGCTGGGACCAACTTTCTCAAGTAACAGGCTAATAAGTATCATCAGACGATGTTGCAGTGTTAGTTATCTGGAATAACAAGGAAACAAACCTACTCACTGTCCAAACATCATTTTAATTAAAATTCCTTTGTGAAATTTACTGCAGCTATAAACCAGAATAGTAATTAGTAGTACAGCACAGACAGTTAGGACCTGGGTCATAATTAAAATAAATACTCCTTATTAATAAATAAATTGTCAACTAGCCAGGTCTCTGATGCAATAACAGCTTAATTTTGACCGTTTGTTTCTTGTTTAAAACAAAGAATCTGAATTTAATGTAACATGGGCAAGAATACAAAGAAAAAGAGTTGCAGCTGGATTTTCCCCTCTCCCTGAGATTGAAGAAAACTAATGAAAACTCAAACAGATAGTAATTTTTCTGCTTCTCCCTCTCCACCTCATCCTCAAGTCAAATTAACTACTTCTAGGAATAGTCATCATGTAGCTCAAGGGTTTTTGGTACCAGGCTGTGTTTGCTCCAGTTGTATTCAAGACAATATCCTTCACGAAGACTCATCTGAAAAAGAAGGGATGTGGAAACATTATGTATTTCAAAAGAGGTGAAATCTTACAAAGAAGCAAAATGGAAGACATAAAATGGAAGCAACTGCAAGCAGGAATGACACAGTTCCTCTTCTGCAATGAACCCTTCCCTGGTCTCCTCAACCAGCTTTATGCATCTGTCCATGCTTTCCAGCTAACTCTCCTTTATGTGAGTGTTGGCTGCAAGTTGCAGCCTTGGCTACTCTACCCAGACACTCTGCACAGTTCTGGCTGTGGGGTAAAGGTAGATATTTCATGTTGCCTGGTGTTACACAACCCAAATATTAACCCTTCTCTAAATGCAATGACATTGCCAGTGCCTCTGCAACTGTGGCAAGCCCTAAAGAGGGAACTGGCAAACACAAAAGGCTTCAGTTGATCCATGGTTTTGCAGTCAAACATCTCATGCTGGTGACAGGACAAGTCAAGACAAGGCAGCTTGAGTTTAGGAGAAATGCCTACACGAACTAATAGGGCCTTAGTCTGAACTGAAAAGCCCAAGCAACCTTCTCAGTCACATTCAGTCACACCCACAGTACCTTTGGGGTGAACATGGCAACGGGGATCTCCAGTCAGTCTGACAAGGAGGTACACCTCAGCTGACTTGTTTGGTTTCAACATTACCTCATTAAATAATTGGAAAAATCTAGCTTTTTTCCCCCCCCCCATTAGTTTTCTTTCAAGATGTAACACAGCAGAGTGTTGGAGATACAATCACAAGGCACCACACCAAAATCCAGGTGACTGCAGCTCAAGACTTTGGGAAAGACATTTTTGCCTAACTTTGGACTCATCATCACATCAGTAATCTATCAGTATGAGTCACAGATTGCACTGGGCGGTGACTGTTGGTCATCCAAGCACAGCCCATGAGGACAAGCATACATGGAGACTGACAGCTCTCTGCATCAATCAACTGTGAGGCTACCCAGACCTCGCAGTAAAGACTCCTGGGCATGACTCATTTCCAGACACAGCTGTTAACCTCTAACGTGAGACTGCAAGATGGATGTTGGGGGTTTCATCTGGCCACTTCAATCTTCAGCAAGCCTGCCCTCACTGTAGGACCACACACATGAAGTAGCCTAATGATGACAAACATGGGTAGGCTGTGAGGGCTGAGGTTTTAAAGGTTTGTGAGCTTTTGTGTAAAACACATATCCCCTGTGAGATCAACTGAGGACTTGCACCAGCTGGGAAAGATGAGAGGTGCTTCATCAGCTCCAGTCTGAAGAAAATTGAAAATCCTCCAGTAGGCTTTGCTGTTCATTAAGTACGCTCAGTCCCAGGCTGCCAATTTCAGTGAGACACTAATATTTGTAATGAAGAGCAAGAGTCCAAGGAGCAGTATATATAAAATTGCAGTAATTAGTCACAGAGTTTAAAGAGGAAGAGATGACCAGGAAAAAAAAGAGAAAGACCAAAAAAAATAAAAGGCAATAATAAGTGAAGACCTAAAACCAAGGGGTTTAAGAGTCACCTCAGGCCATTCTAGAGAGGCCACAGACAAACAGACGCTTATGGTATGCAAAGAGACTGATAAATATTGGCAATAAGCTTGAGAGTAATTGTTCACATTAAGGTCTCCAAAAAGTAATGTTAATACTGGTAAAAGTGATAGTCATTATTTTTCTTTCAAAGACCTTGTAACTGATTAATTTAGGATGCCCATATTTTATACATAAGGAAACAGCACCCTAAGTTGGTCTGCTAGGATGCAAACAAAATATTTCACTCTGTCAGGCAATGAAAAGGGAAAAAAAAAGAAGAAGAGAAAGAAAAAAACATTTCACAGAATCACAGAATTATCAAGGTTGGAAAAGACCTAGAAGATCATCCAGTCCAACCATTCACCTATTACTACTAGCTCCCACTAAACCATATCCCTCAATACAACATCCAGTCTTTCCTTGAACACCCCCAGGGTTGGTGACTCCACCACCTCCCTGGGCAGTGCATTCCAGTGCCTGACTACCCTTTCTGAGAAGTAGTGCTTCCTAATGTCGAGCCTGAATCTCCCCTGGCGCAGCTTGCTACCATTCCCTCTAGTTCTGTCACTGCCTACACGGGAGAAGAGGCCGACCCCCAGCTCACTACAACCTCCCTTCAGGAAGTTATAGAGAGCTAAACCACTATGAAGATTTTTTTAAAGTAGGCTTGGCAAGGTTTGCATGTATCAGTTGCAGTAAGATCTTGACCTGACAGCCACAAAGTTGACTAGTGACCTCTTAGTGTTACTTTATTGTTCCATTTGGTCCCTATTCCCCATCATTAAGAAAAAAACACAAACAAATAATGCTAAGGTGACAAGCACAGTGAGAAAATTAAATTGATTTTCAGCAAACAGTACAGACAATTCTTTGAGCCCCACATAATTTACCCTCAAAACAGCTTAAGCACCCATTCTTGATAACATCATTTTCCTAATAAGGGACTCCATAAAAAGGGAGGAAACGAAAGAGGAATCACAGAACATTAGGAGTCGGAAGGGACCAAAAGATCATCTAGTCCAACCCCCCTGCCAGAGCAGGATCACCTAGAGTAAATCCCACAGGAACACATCCAGGCAGGTTTTGAATGTCTCCAGAGAAGGAGACCCCACAACCTCTCTGGGCAGCCTGTGCCAGTGCTCCATCACCCTCACAGGGAAAAAGTTTCTCCTTACATTCACATGGAACCTCCTATGCTCCAGCTTGCACCCATTGGCCCATGTCCTGTCACTGGCCATCAGTGAGAGGAAGCTCTGGTATTTCCATATTTGTGATTAGACTAAATGAAAATCCCATCTCCTTTTAGCTTTAACCAATTGATAGCACATGTATTTTAACTGTTGATAGCACATGTATTTTAACTGTTGAGTTTACTCCAGTCCACGAGCCTCTCTTTCTAAAACCTTTAGGTGGAAAGTTACTGATGCAGCATGAAAGGAGACCACAGGTTCACCATAAGTAGGAACCTTTACCGACATTTCGCAGGCTGCTTAACAGGAGGAAAATACTAGTGAAGTTTCTTCCCCCCACAACCCTCTTCACTCTGCTAGAAGCATTAGATTTGATTGAGCAAATACAATAATACTGGCAGAATACATTCATATTGACAGCAAAAGGCAATAACTTTATTTTGCTCTATTATTCTGCATATGTATATGCATAACTGCCTGAAGTGGTCACACATCAAAACAGGCAACAGATGGCATCAGATGGAGATGGGAGAGGAAAGCACAGTAAAGAAACAATTCACTCCAACAAATATTTTTTTTAAGTAATTTTTATACCCACATATATACACATATATAAAATTAGTAGTATCATGTGTTCTAATTTAGGAATTGTACTTTGGGTTCTCAGCTTGAATTTCGTGCCCTAAATTTTACCAGCAGAGATATTCCACACTAATAAAAAGAAGTCCTTCTGCTGCAATGTTTTATAGACCCTGTAAATAGTCTGCATCATTCATTACATCCTATTGCCATATTCATGTGCCCTGAACAGAAATTCGTATGATGTTCTCAGTCAGCTCCCTCACAGCTGTGACCACTACTCTGTTCCTACCTCCCCAAGTGCTGCTTCATCCTGTGGGAAGCACAGAGTGGAGATGATCGCTCAGAGGTATCCTCTTTCATTTACATTAGACATCAAGAAAATAAAGCAGGGAGTGACAGAGGTTCCTTTCCCAGCAGGGAGGGAATGCTCTTAGCATAGGGAACAGGGATGTAACCATGCTTCTGCAGGTGGTCTCTCTGATTTCTGGAGTGATGTGTGCTATTTACCACAAAAATTGTATGCCAACCCTTTTGCTTCTTGATGTCCTGGTTTCAGTTAGGATAGAGTTAATGTCTTTCTAGCAGTGGGTGGAATGCCGTGTTTGGGAGTTGGGATGAGAGCAGTGCTGACAGCACCCTGATGGTTTTAGTTGTTGCTGAGTAGTTGGGGACTTTTCAGTTGTTCATATTTCCGTGCTAATTGAGAAGGTGGGGGGCACCCAGGAAGCTGGGAAGGGACACAGCCGAGACAGGTGACTCAAACTTGCCCAAGAGGGTATTCCATGCCAATTATGTCATGCTTAGTATAAAGGGGGGCCAGTGGGGAGAGGAGCAGGCAGCTCCAGGACGTGCAGTTTTTGGGGATGGTCCGGTTTCGGGATGGCTCTGAGCTGTATGGCCTGAGTTGTGTGGTTCAGTGAGAAAATGCATTGTGTATCACCAATCCCGTGTATTTTGCTATAAATACCTATTATTATTATTATTATATCTATCTCTCTGCTATCCCAGTAAACTATCCTTATCCCAACCCATGAGGTTTTGTTTTTTCTGGGGTTTTTTTCCCTCCCTTTCCTTTTCTCCCAATTCCCCCCCTCTTCCTCTAAGAGAGCGAGTGGCTGCATGGTGCCCAGCTCTCAGCTGGGGCAAAACCACAACACTTGATTAAATGTTGTCATGCTTTGCCACACAAATACCTAAAACATGCTGATTTTACTCTAAAATTATTATTTTTTTTTACCAACTCACTTAGCTTGGAAGTGTACAAATGAAGGATGTTCATCTGGATCCCAAAATGCTTCTGTGTACATAGGTTTTGACACCTACAATTTCAGATATTATAATAACTTTTCTTCCTCTCTACATGCCAGGAATTTGTTGTTGGGAGCTCTATCATAAGAAATAATTATAAAAAACTATGGAAAGGCTTGCTATGTGAGAAAGGAGGGACAGAGGCTTAGAATATCTGGACCATTGTTTTTCATGGCTATGGCATTTAATGTACAAAAGGCAAAAACAGAGGACTGGGATGAGCAAAGTAAAGTTCATACTTGAAGACACATTTTAAACACAGGGATCAGTCCCTTCTTCCTAGAAGCACATGCCCAACAAAGGTTAGTGCAGTTTACCTTTTAAGAGTGTCATTTTATACTTCTCGGGATGCCATGTCCCCTCTTACTACCTTTTGCAAGTAATGTGTGCTTGCCTGAGAGAGGCATCATCCTTTTCTTCCTGGCAAAACCCAACCAGCTATTGGTTATTTGAACTTCCAGGCACCTCTTAAAAACAGCAATTTCAGACAGCCAGGGCATGAAAATGTTAGTGACAGGACTTACATGTTTTGTTACCAGCATCTCCTTGGTATCACTGGCCACCACTAACACATCAAGGCTGTCCTCTGTTCACTTCCATGAAGAGGGAGAATTGTCCATCTGGCTCAGATTCTGAACTATCAAAATGCAAAAGGTCTAGGCAGTACCTGCCCACAGCTGACAGGCTTTTTTCCTCAAGGACACACAGCTTTCCTAGCACAAACATTAAACACAGGACAAGGACAAGTTTTCCGGGAATTAGTCCAAGTCAGTGACATGAGCTTTCCAGGTATTAAATGATTATCACAACCGCACAAACCCTGTGCCAGGGTGCAGGCCCATCTTCCAACCTCCCCTCCTCCAGGCTCAGCACAGCATAGCACTCATCTCAGCAGCTGCCCCCGGCAGTCTTTACCCTTGATGATGCAATTGCTGTAAACATGGCCGGAAGATATTTGAGATCCAGTGCCACTTACTTCTGTATAAAACCCTATATGGAACAAGTGTACTACCCCCCACTGCAGGAGTCAGGAATACCCGTGCACTGCTGCTGAAGTGCAAGCGCCCTGCTCAGACCAAGGCAATGCTTAGTCCCCAGCTGCGGCACCTGTAGCTACCTGTACTGAAGCTGTCGTCAGCAGAGTTAGCAGCAAAGGCACATGCCTACATAAACACCTGTACGCTGCAATCTGCCAGGTTCCCTGGAGGATGTCTACAGCTTAGATACAATTTTGTAGCTATTAATATCCAGGTTAGTTAAACTAAAGGTAGCTCACGTACGACTGCACATGCTGCAAGCACAGGACAGAAAATATCACAAACTGTTAAAAAGCAGATTTAGCAACACACCCCAATATGTTTATGGGCAAGCCTGCTGGCACAGGCCAGCACAACTGGCTTCAGCAGTAACCAGGAGGAAAATCAAGACAAGGCCACGCTCCATGTGAGGACACGAGCACTGTACTGCAACACAGCTTGTCCCAGAGCCACCCTGTCCTGTGTTGCACAACTGAGGAGCTCACGCCTGCCAGCACCAACACAGCCTCCAGTGCTCCTTGTTTCTGATCAGGATGGTTTTTCCTTGGCATTGGAGGTGCCCACCACTCCCTGGAGTGCTTCAGGGAAATTCAACTAGCATTTCCCACACGTGACTGAAAAGGGTCCTGGCAATAGGAATGGGGCTTTTCTCCATGGGAGAAGTATACACGTTACAGCTCAGTTGAGAAACATTTGATTGATTAATTGATTGAAACACTGATTTGTTCAGGCAAATGAAGAAATCCCCCATATGTCTCTGTTTCCCCACCTGTAAAATTTGTGTATATACCTGAAAGAAGAACAATGTTAAATCTAAGCAGCACTTCAGATGTTAATATCTCTGGGCAGGTCCTTATATTATGTGAAGAACCAGTAAAAGTGCACACACATTAATTATCATCATGTTATCATCATACTTAGCATTATTTTTGTGTGCCTTCTGCAGATTTTAATGTTTCTTTTTTCTTTTAAAAGTGAGCAGATGGAAACATATTTTGGGTTCAGCTGTTGCATGGAGATATGTAGTAGGGTAAAAGAATAGGGATTTATCTGAATTATTCTGCAACAAAAAATGAATCTTTTCATGTCACGTCATCTCTGGCAACTAAACCAGTTCATGAGATTGCCACATTCCTCTGCACACTTATCCCTGAACCTCAAGTTGGGTTTGTGCAACCAATTTGAGGTGCGTACTTTAAGTGCAGCCAGTGAAACTAGCTAGGTTAAATTTAGAAAAAGAAACAAAAAAACACATATGCAAACTCCTTCCTTTCCCCAAAAAGAGAGGGAGATGAAAGAGTTTAACCCAGGCCAACTCAGCTACTGGGCTAAATGAGTGGCTTAGCGGGAGGACCAGCACTTCTGCACCCGTTAGGCACCAGTGACATGAAAATTCTGAGCTTCATTAAGTTGGATAAGCAGGCTGGGGAAAGGCTCCTGGGCTAGGTACAAACCTGCCTGCTAATTCCATATAGTTTTAAATTTTGATGAGACCCTCAGGTGTGTCTGTGCTGCACAGGTAAATCAATGTGTTGACACCCCTCTCTGCCGCCCACCAGCCCCATCATAGCTCCATGCGATCACCCCACTGCAAAACCCAAGAGTGGGGAGCTTCACAGGCTGAGACATCAAGTACTCATTTTAGGGGAGAGACCAAAGCCACACCAGAGCAGGTAGGTACATCATGCTGCAAATTAGCTTTAAAGCAGCATGCAGGAACACAAATAATCGTTGGTTTCAGGCATTTTGGCATTTTTCTCCCACTACTGCTAGTCAGGGGAGGACACAACACTGGTGCCACTGGAGGCACAGCTGCTGCCCAGGGCTGCTGTTTTCCAGGTGCCTGGATCCAAGAGCAGCAGAAAAAAGCTGAAAAAGAGACTTACCTTTGTAATACCTGTTTTGGACATCCAAAAGGTACCCAGTGTGTTTGTACAACTGAGGATCCCCAAGAGTATCCTGTGGCTCCCCAGCTGGGGTGGTTAGCCTTTGCCTGACATCTGCACTCAAACACAGGGGCATGGCATGGTCCTAACTGCACTGCAACCACACTGCCCCAAGAATGGGCAACCTGGGCCACCCCTGCATCAGACATACAGAAATGTCAGTATGCTAGACAGGGGAATAAATGCTTTGTTCTGCATTAAGGTCTTGGTGAAGAAGGAGAGGGTGTCCAAGCTCCCACCCAGCAAAGCCCTGCCAAACTAAGCCAAGTATACACTTACTGTTCTCATTTCAGAAGCTGCTTTAAAATGCATGTTATATACAAACTTTGAAGCAGTATAAACTATTTCAAGTTTATAATTTGATCATAAATTTGCAATAGTATTCAAGCTTTTTGACCTATGAAGACAAGAGAGGAGGCCCCTTTCAGGTCACAGTGGTACACTGGTTTTCAGCAGTAAGGCACCTGAGACTGTGAAGACACACTACTAAGACACCACAAGAGCCAGTTAAAGCTAGCACAAAGTTATTTGAACTCTTCAAAAGAAAGCAGTGAACAGATACTGCTAACACTGCCCCAGTTTGCTTTATTTTCATGCACCTCTTTTGAAAGATATGTCAAAACAAACAGAAGACCAGGAAAATAAGTGAGATGTATTTTCTGCACGTGTTAAACTTCGAGATAAAATACAGCCTAAATGCTCAAGAGGGGTCACATAAAGACATCCTGGCTTCCTGTCAGATCTCAAACCTTTTCTCTCCAGCCTTTCTCTCACTTAGAAAACATGCGTTGACCCATCAACCCTGCCAAAATCAACAATTTCAAAAGCAAAGCTTAAATATGCTGTTAATCAGGATTTTCTCTTTAATAAAAAGCCACCAATATTTTGCATGTATGTTTAAATCCAGTTTAATTTATCTTTTGTGTGGACTACATAGAAATATTATTTCCATTTCATTTGAATATGCATAATAATTCCAAGTAGTAAACTATGTTGTTTTGAATGCTAACTGAATGTCTGCAGTGCTTCCTTATTTCATATGCACTTGCTAATAAAATGAGAACAAAGTTTGTGTTAAAATATCCATAACAGAAATAATTGCACTTCATGACAGGGGAAGCACCAATACATTCTCTTTAGATGCTAGAAGCTGAGTAGATAGCACAACAAGGTGCCATCTGTTAATATTTATTGGTGAGAGAGAAACTGTTTATGCAAATTAACTGTTCCAGATGACATCAAACTCCCTTTGCCATTTGGTCTTATCAGGAGAAGGAGGACAAAAGCCCCTTTGAGCAAAAGTTTTTTCCAGTTTTCTACAGTAGTTAGAGGGGAGAAATAAAAAGTATTCCAGCTAGTAGAAAATAATATTTGAACAACTGCCTGCTCCAGGCCTTTTATGTTTTACAGAGGTGTACAATAAATGCTCTTTCATGAATACTGCATCTGCTTAGGGAACCCGTTCTCAGCGTTTCAAAACTGCTCACCAAATGGGACAGCACACTGCAATAGACTTCAGTGAGAAGTGGCATGGTCTCCCACGCAAATCACTGAGCTGCAGCTACAGCATCATGAATCTCATTCTGGCTTGCCACTTAATTACTGCGTGGCCTTCAGCAAGTCATTTTGCATGTCTTCCTTTATTTCTGCTCACACATTTCTTAGAGGTGGGAGGATAGGCGGATAAAGGGCTTGAAACATAATGGTAGGTAATCTTTCTCCCAAGAGGAAGACTTTATTTCTCCTTTAAAAAAAAAAAAAAGAGAATAAAAAGCTGACAAAGTGTAGCGCTTGCACAATGGGAACTGCTGTCAAGCACTTCTGTATTAATGTATGCCAGCAGTATGCCTTGCAGTCCTGCGTTTTGATCCCATGTTTATTCACAGTATTCCTCTTGGTGTCCATGGTTTTTGCTCTTCCCTATCCTGGGTATGGGATTTTAGCATAAAGCAACTATAAGCTTGACACAAATAAGACGTTTATCCTGAACCCAGCAGAAGTACAAGTCCTGCACAAAGCTATTACCTCCTACCAGATTGTGAAGCTTCTTCTCTGAAGCATGGAAAGCTTAAAGGTGTTATAAAATAAAAATTGATAAAGTGTCAAAGGCAGATTTTTCCTCTGGTTTCGTTTCAAAACTTCTCCGTTGCCAATCCCTGACCAAAAAGCCAGACTGACGCAGTCATCCACTGCCTTAAATAGTTAAAGCTCATGTAGTCATGATAGTTACCAGTAAAGTAGCATATCTGTCCCTGAAAAATAGATGTGCTGCCACCCATGTGGCAGTACAATAAGCTTTGCTGTTCACAGAAAAAAAACCAAAAACACATATTTCCCCAACAACAAAATATATTTTAATGCAAAGTATAAATTTTTTCACAGCCTAGATTAAACTGGAAAATTTTTGGAAGACATTTTATTTAATAAGGAAACAAATAAACCATATCTCCGCTTCTCCTGTATTTTAGTCACAATTGCAGACCAAAAACAACAGCGGAAAAGCCAAACGAAAGATTGTTAATTAGTTGGACCTGTGTTTTCCACTTGATCTGAATTTAGGGAAGACTGCACCATTTTCTCTTTCTATGTCAAATTACATTTTGCCCGTATTATTGCAGTGCCAACACAAACCCTTAAGTGCCACTGCCTCCCCACAGAAGTGAGCAATCTGCTGGCCGAAGGCTTGCTCTCACCACTACATCCTGTAGCATCTGTGAGACAACCAGAATTCTACCATAAAATGCAGCACAAGCACCTGCGAGGACTTACCTAGAAGCAAGGTGCTGTCTGGAGGCAGTGGGTTTTCAGCCCTGCCTGCCAGACTTCACAGATTCTGCCTTTGACACGAAGTCCTATAAGTAACCAATTAGTTTTCCCCACCTTGGCACAAGTATTTGATCTAGACTGAAATCTACATTCTATCACCTCTTCCACTTTGCAGTATGTACAGTAAACCTGGCAATTCTAAAAACAGTTCTAAAAGGACTTCCATGCTAGCTAGAGAAGATTAAAGCACCTAGTGCATGAAACTTTCCCCTGCTCACAAACAATATTCCTTCTGGCAAAAAAAAAAAAATAATTACTCATGTAAGACTGGCTTGCTTTTCTTTCTTCCTCATGCAGTGTCCTTACACTGCATGTCCAGTGAGAATGGTTCTGGAGTCACAGAATACTCAGGGTCTCTTCAGAAACTCCTCTGGCTCTGTGCAGACTCAATAGGGTCTTGTTTCCCCACAGTTACATTTGCTTTGTAATGAAATCTGAGATTTGACTTCAACAACTGTAACAAAAGTGCTTGTGTCAAAGGAGGGACAGCACTTTCAATTTTTTCTAGTCTGACTGTATGGGGATGTGAGGGGGGGAAATGCCAGCCTAAGCTTGTTCCCTATGAAACTATTCACTAGCAATATGAATAGGCCAGATTTTACTAATATCATCATACTAGTCAAAAGAATAAGAAGTATGGGTTTTAGCTACTCACGTATTTTGGAAAGTTAATCCTGTAAGGATCCTTTGGTTCTAGTAAATTGTAATTCATTGTAAATTAGCAATTTACAGTGTATTTGAGCTCATGTTTTCCATGAAGCAAAAAAGATGGAGTCAATTCAATCATCTTGTTCTAATGTTAGCATCCATTATCATGTAATACTCATTAACCACTCAGTGCATAAATGTGTAGCTGTAAGCCTAAAACAAGAGATTAAAATAGCTCTCAAATTTATTTAAGAATAGCAAGCAGCTCTACAATCATAAAGTTTTGATCTACTTAAAGAATAGCATGCTCTTTCTTACAGGAGTAGCATTTTTTAAAATCAGAGTTCTTTCTAAAGCAATCAAAGAGCTCAAATTTAATCAGAGTTCCTCTTCTGCAATGATGGTGGAAAACAGTCCACCAGAGTCCTGCTTTATGGGAACACAAAATTGTCTGAGCCAGCTCTCCAACATATTAAACCCCATGGGGGCTGAAATGAAACTCTGCAAATAAGCAGAAAACTTTCCACTCCCGTTAAATGCAAGTTCCTGTCCTATCTGTGCCAGTCCATACTGGAACTTTCCGTGCAGTATATCTGGAACAAACTTACTTTTGCAGTCTATATGAAAACACTCTAACGAGCACTAGAAAATGTGAAAGGCAGATGACTGTGATGACTTCAACTGCGATTAGCTATTTGCATAATTAGCTTTACTGATCATAATCCACTTATGCGAAAAATCATGTCCTAGACATCACAATTGCTCCAGGAAGAATCTATGTGGGCACTGAAGGGCCAAGTGTGTGTTTCTGTTTCCAGGAAAAGACTAAACTCATGGTTGTTTGTTTCCAGTGAGGCTCACTGAGACCCTTATTGCAAAAAGAACTCAAAGTCTGCCCTCACAGGACACAGCCACAGCACTGCATGGGATCACTTGGTGCTTCATTTGGGGCATAGTTATGGTGCAAGGTAACAGCCCAAGTGAGTCCTCAAGCACCATTGCGTCTTGAAGCCACCAGCATACCTAATGCACCAGCTGCCATTATAGTAATTTGTATTGGATCTCTACTTACCTAACTGCCCTTCCAACTTTGCATATTTGGATGGACTGCACTGATTACAGAGATCACGTTTCATTCAGGACAGCACACAAAGTCCTGCTAACATGGGAGGGAAAATAATTAAAATAATCCTAATGACATCAAACATCAAAACTGTTTCCCAATCTTATCTCTTTCAACTGTTGAACATGACAAGATCATAGAACAGAATCATAGAATCACAGAACGGTTTGAGTTGGAAGGGACCTTTCAAGGTTATCTAATCCAACCCTCCTACAATGAGCAGGAACACCTTCAGTGAGATCAGGTTGCTCAGAGTGTAGTCCAACCTGACCTTGAAGGTTTCCAGGAAAGGGACATCTACTACCATTCTGGGCAACCTGTTGAAATGTTTCATCACCCTCAAAGTAAAAAATACTGTCTTTATACCCAGTCTGAATCTACCTTCTTTTAGTTTAAACCCTTAGCCCTTGTCCATCCGTGAAGTACCCCAAGAACCTTCTCTGCAGTGTTACTCTGAATCACTTCATCCCCCCCTTCTTGCGTTGATAGCACAGGTTGCCCTGTACTTGGCCTTCTTGAATATCACGAGGTTCACACAGAACCATTTCTTGAGCTTGTCCAGGTCCCTCTGGTCAACATCCCATCTCTCAGGCATGTCAACAGCACCACTCAACTTGGTGTCATCTGCAAATGTACAGAGGGTGCACTAGATCCCTCTATGACTTTGATAAAGATAATAAATAGCATTGGTTCCAATATGGACCAATGAGAGACACAACACTGATCAGGACCACTATTGGTTGGATGTGACCATCCAAACAATTCTTTACCCAACAAACAGTCCATCCATCAAATCTGTATCTCTCCAATGTGGAGAGAAGGATGTTGTGGAGCACCATGTCAAAGGCCTTGCAGAAATCCTGATAGATGACACTGTAGCTCTTCCATTGCTCACTGATGTAGGCACTTCCTCATAAAAGGCCACTAGATAAGTCAGGTAGGACTTGCCCTTGATGGAGCTGTGATGGCTGTCTCGAATCACCTCCCTGTCCTCCACGTGCCTTAACATAGCTTTTAGAAGGATCTGTTCTATGATTTTCCCAGGTACAGAAGTAAGGCTGAGAAGTCAATAGTTCCCAAGTTTGTCCTTTCTACCCTTTTTAAAAATGTCTAATTTCTTACACACAGAGATTCAAGAGCTCTTGCACTCTGTGGCAAGTGTCCTTAAAGGTCTGGCAGCTCTGTTCTGCTCCATTGTCCCCATGGGCAGTTTCCCAAGTGGGAACTGTTAGTTAGTTGGCTAACTCCTTGAACAGATGGAATTTTGCTTTCTTAAAACTCAGGGTCCTGACTTTACTCTTCATTTGTCCCATATACCTCAGGACTGTGAACTCCACCATTTCACCTGACTGCCTCCAGTCCTAATATTATCAGTCATTTGTGCTGGTGACCATGAGGTTCAGTAGGGCTGTTTATTAATTGACTTAAGAAGTTATCCTTCATGTGCCCCATAAATCCTCTGGATTGCCAGCAGCTTACCATGTTAATTTTCCAACAGATGTTGGGGAATGGTGACATCCCACAGCTGGATGAGACACATTGAGTCTGATGCCTCCTGTAGCTGTCGTGAGAAGACTTTTCCAATAGGGTTCCCATGATTAAGTGACCTGTAGTAAATGCCAACCACAAGATTCCCTTTGTTGCTTCCGTCTCTAACTCTTATCCTTAAGCAGGTTGAGCAGGTTGATTGTGGCTATTCTTCAGAGATAAGTCCTCACAATCTATCCATTTCTTGACATAGAAGTCAACCCCTCCACCCCTCCTTCCCCACCTATCCCTTCTAAACAGCCTGAAGCCTTCAATACCCATGGTCCAGTTATGGGATTTGTCCCACCAAGTTTCAGTAATGCCAACTAGGTCGGAGCTTTCTAGTGACACTGTGGCTTCCAATTCCTCCCATTTGTTTGAAGATGATAATGAGGTGGTGATTCACCTCTCTGGGGATGGTGTCTACCTGCTAAGGAGAAAGTTCATCGAGACCTAGTGAGGTGGAAGGACCCCAGTCAGTTACTGGTACCCTCCACAATCTGTGGGGGAGGGAGGCCCAGCTCTTCTTCACTCCTGTGTGCTCTTTGAGACCTCACAGCATTTTGGTACATGCTCATCTTTCCAGGCTTACTGCTCCCTTTCAGGTCAGTGACAGTGAGGAAGGAAATTGTTTCTGGTGTGTAACAAGACTTCTCTCTCTTTCTCCTCCAGCCAAAAGGAGCACAGAGGATAGCCTGCCCGTAGCTGTGCTGCAGGAGGCAGTATGAAAAACCCTCTCGGACACCAGCCACAAGAGTTTTGCTTAGAGCTGTATTGACAGCAGATCTGGGGTGAGGAGAAATTTCCCCTGGGTCAGCTTGTAAGGAATTGTAAAAAGGATCAGCAACGTAGTGTGGCTAAGGTATTGCAGGGTGCTTTGCCCTGGAGGGAGGGGATACGCAATTACCTGTGGTATATTAGTCTCCCCTGATTCTGTACAGGGCTTACCCTAGAGTGTCCTGAGGACTGAAAATCCTTACTCCTGCTACAGTCTTCTGTTTTGAAAAAAAAGGCACATGCACAAAAGCTGACAGGATGCATCAGGGACAGAGGTGCTCATAAAGGTTTCTTCTGATGCTTCAGATGCTACAGGGCATATAAACCTTAAGGCAACAAAGAAAACAAGAAAGGAAGGGCAAAGTTTCTGAGTCTTGTTTAGATTGGTATCCCCATAGCAAACAGTAGGAAACAGTAGGTAACTCAGTTCAATGTTTAGTTAGGTTCCCAGAAAACAGAAACCACTTAACTATTTTACAGGGCTGTTCTTCCACTTTTTGCAAAGTTTAGCCCTAATATCTATGGCACTAATGGTAAGGCTGCCTCATGAGCAAGCCTATCAGCTCCAAGAGAAGAGAACAACAGAACATTATCTTCTAAAACCATCAAGGAATGCAAGAGTCTCTTATATTTGCTTGAATAGAGGCAAACACTTCTCTTTATTTAACATAGATCTAGTCTTACAGTCCAATTGAGAATGCCTTCCTGTAGAACACTACATGCTATTCAGGACAACAGAGCTCCTTAAAAGTTTAACAAAAAGCTTTTTCATCAACTTTTTTCTTTCACTGACAACTCCCTGCTGGGGGCATAAAGGTTTGGGGGATGGATAGTGTGCTCAATGCAAAAGAAAATGCTAAATATGTGAGAGCAAGGCACAGACAAGTTTCCAATTTGTCTCACAAAATTCTCCACGTGGCCCATTTAACCTCCAAAATATTCATGGGTATTTGCCTTTTCAAAGTCCCCTTGCTTTTCTATGACCCTTTTCTGACTTAGCTTGTGAAATTAAATACTGATCTCCTCCTTACATCCACAAGCACAGCCCCAAAACATTTCTTCAAGGGCAAAGGAAGACATGGTGGGATGAACTGGCCTAACAGAGTTAACAGTACAAGCTGCTGCCCTTTCCTTCAGTCTGGGGTCTTATTGCACCTCCCCATAACCCAGTTAAATTTAATACCTGTGCAAAAAAAACATAATCTACTAAAAGCAGTCAAAGGTTTTCTGCTCCGTGAGTTGAATTAATGTACGGGAGGATGTTCAGAAAGAGCTAGGTCTGTGCGGGTTACAGTGAAGCTAGGAAGGACAAGGTAGGGAAAATCTTCCACCCTTTCTAGGATGAAGCAGTTGCTCGGGCTGCCTGTCTGGTAGAACTGCACTGTCCCCGTGTGGATACAGACGTAAGTAGCTGTGTGTCACACCGCAGGAACTCATTTCTCATTATCCATAGGAACACGTCTGCCAGCACTAGGCATGCTCACAGCATTATAGCTGAATCCATGCAAGATACTGGGACAGAAAGCAAATTTAACACAGGAACCATGATCTTAAATGAAAATACAAGCTGTGTGTGAACAAGTCTTTACTTGCTGGGGTTAGCAAGTTACAAAGAGAAAGTTATTATTACAATTGCACAATAATTCCTAGAAGTATCGCTGGAAATGAACACCATAACTCCTTTGAAGACCTTTGAGGTCATCTGAAAGGATTTGTACACTTACTGTCTTATACATCTAGCTGTTCCAAAGCTAACTGCATGAGTACAGGAATGGTATTGAAACCTCTAAAGAAAATTCACGGACTTCTTTCTGATGGCATTAGGAGGAATGATTCATCACACAGGTCCTTACCTTCCCCTCTTTTGTTTCATCCTCTTTTGCTCCAAAACTGACGTGTACACAGAATTGAATTTTGTCACAAGTTGTTTGTTTCAGGAGCCCAAAGGTGCATATTTTTATGCCAAAAACGTCCAAAATTCATTTCCTCTTTGTTCTGCTGTGTCTAAGAGCTCTGCACAAACCATGGAGCAGTCCTGCTCAGCAGAGGCAGTGAAAAGCCCGGCAGCTGTTCTGATTCAACACAGTCTGCCATGAGGTGTTATTTTCATCTTTGTATCTGGAATATTAAAGAGGAAGGAGACAGAAATGTCTGTTTCTTGTGGCTTTGTTACTTCAAATACTCCATGCTATGTCATCTCAAGATTTGCTTGTTTCTAGCATGCTGACATTTCACAACCTACAGTGAACAGGAAATCATCAAGAATTATTCTGTTTACTTTTAGATGTGGAACACACATTGCCCATAATTGAATGGCAGTATCAAAAAAACATGTGGTAGTTAAATGTTTGACTGCACTGTATGAAACTTGCCCTCAAACTTTTTAATCCCACCTATATGTTACCAACTGCATGTAACTAGCTTGGCTTTGTGCCCTCAGCAGAGCATTTAGCCGGGGTGTGTTACTGGGGTCAGGAGAAGGAGAGTGGACAGAATCATGTTTCCCAAAGGTTTGAAGGCAGGATTGGTACTGGTTTCTCCTGGGATAAAGCACAGTTAAAAAATTATGCATTTTGAGGTGCAGAACGAAAGTATAACAATAAAGAACCAAGCATCCCAAATACTGAAAAATTAACTTAGAATGCATACATGATTTGAAGACTGACTCCTGTATAGCAGAGTCTCTGCGCTAACCCTGTCGCTAGCTGAATAGCCGTTACTCAGAAAACCAATAGTGGTTGGTATTATAAGGGTCTATTTCCTCTGCTCTTCTAAATGAAGTACAGCTGAAGATGGAATGACACGCAATGTTGTCTTTGTATTCCGGAGGATGTGGCTTCTTTGTATCTTTCCTCATTGTGCAGAAGAAATCCACATCTGAGGAATCATTCTGGAGGTTCATAATTGCATCCAGATGATCACAAGTTGAGGTCTGATCTTTTCTCTCTTTATAACACATAGTGTTTCAGTTGTTCCCTAGGATTAAACTTCTAACTCACATCCAAGAGCCCACATACCTGAATTAAAGCTGAACTCAAGAGTAGAACTGCAAAAGTGTGAAATTCATGTACATCGGGAAGCACCAAAGTGCCGAATTTGGGTTCTAAACTACCTTTCATCTCTGCTTGGAACTTTCAACCACAAACCTGGAGTTGGACTCCTAATTCCATTCACCCCAGTTTTCTACCTAAGATGACAGATCTACTAGATCATGAACCTTAGTGAATAAAAACACTTGGTTCAAGTTCCTATTTCAAATCCAGTGGAACAAGAATTTGAGTGTAGGCTGTGGGTATCCAGTCTGAGCGCATCACCTCCCAGAGGACATATATATCTTCACCTCTGTCCTTGGCTGCACCAATCTCAGCTATACATATGCTGCCTGGGGGCTCAGGGTCTTGGTGCCATAGGCATTTGGAACAGTGGGTTTGGACATCCTGCAGAAGAGCCTTCATCTTCTGCTGGCACTGTGACCAGATACTCCAAGGGAGGGGTCATGTCTTGCTAATTCAGACCACTAGCAAAAAATTTACCACCTGTAAAATTAAGGAGAATCTAATAATACTGTTTCTGAGAAAGTAATTTGTGGCTAAATATTACACTACTACACTCAGCTCCCAAATCCTCTGTCTCAGACACAAAAGAACATGCACAAAGTATGGATGCTGAATAGAAGCACTGCACAACTACAGAAAAAAAGGTTAAAGAAATTCTCATAAAGCATAGCACTGCTGTCTTGCAACAGGGCATCTTGGTTCAGGTCCTGCAGCGGTTCTACTAGGTCACAGCAAAGCAGTACTAGAAGCACAGTGCTTCCCTTTCACAAAGGGAAGGCTGCATTCATTTAGAACTACTTAAGAGACATTCAATATGGTATGGGTTGCTTTTCTTACCCTCACTATGTTACCTCCAACTGAATGACTGATGACTACTCACTCGCCACGCTTCCCAGAGCGTACGTGCGCAGACCAGTGAGCACTCAAATACTGCCACAATGGAGGCCACTGGGAAGTCAGTGTGAGCAAGGATGCTCCTGTCCTTCACATAATGCATGTCCCTGCAGGACTACAGAAAGCACTGGCAGAAAAAGTCTCACTTCGCTTTAAATTCTTTAATGACTTTAAATATATGCAACCTGAGGATAATTTGCTGCTGATGGAACTATTGTTAATTGGTGTGATGGTGGCAATATTGGACTATTCATCAAGTGACAGGACTAGCTGTTGTTCATGTACATTATAGGAGGGTAGCGCTCAGAAAAGTCTACAGGATAAGGCTGCTAGTACACACAGCTGTTTAAGTATGGGGGCATTTCTGAAGTGCCAACTAATAAGAATTCACCGAAACAATGTGTTTAAACTAGATACGCAGGGAAGAGAAAACCTTTGCAAACCTGCAGTAAAGTACTTCTATGTAGGACTGCTGGCTTATGGCATTCCCTGGGAACTTGGACCTCACAGCTGAAGGGTTTCAAGAGAAACAAGTGTAGGAATAGTAAAAGAAAAATATTTTTTTAAATACTTCCAAAGTACGTTTATTCAAAAAATTGAATGGGAAGGTGTCCAAAATCAGTCACTTAGATGTGCAGAGTGAAGCCAGCAAGAGAGAATAAAAGAGGTTTAGTGAGGTGAAAAGCCCAAACCTGAAGTAGTGAAGTCTCTTCCACAACAGCAGCAGGCAGCTGGAGGCTCCTCCAAAGCTGCTGCACCCAGGGGCAGCTGTGGGGCTGGGGGATGCTGGGGACCTTCTGCTGCTGGAGGGAGGCATTCAAAGCTACAGCGGGGCTGGTTTACTGAGAGAGTCCTCTGCTCCAGGATGCACTCCTGTAAGCCTCCTTTCTTTTTGGGACATCACTGAAAAGCAGATATTGGAGCAGATGACCTGTTCCCTGGTGCCTTTAAACATCTGCCTCAGCCTATCTCCCTGCTACTTTATCACTTCCTTCTTTAGTCACGTCCCAGATGTAAAATGCAGCTAGCATTAAGAAGAAACCTGAAACACTACTAGAGGATTTCTGTCTGTTCTTCTACCCTCCTCTCAACAACTCAGACTGGAAATTCTGTCCTGGAGAAAAACTGAATCTGTGGTTGTTTTCTTCTCCTCACAACTGAATTTGTCTTGAAGATTTCAGTTAAAAAAGAAAAAAAAAATTGCTGCAGCCTGCTGACACAAGCAGAGGAAATAAAAATAAGATCAAAACAGGCAATGGACCATTTTGGTTACACAAGAATATAGGCTGCAGCACAGCCAGCAGAATAAATGAGCAGACAGGACAAAGAATGGAAAGGTTACAGCAAAACAATGAAATCATGTATGCCAGAGTCATTTAAGAATTCTGGAGACTGTTTGCAAAAAGAAGGATAAGAAGAAAAATTCCAGGAAGGATACCATGAGCCATTAATTTCTCCCTAGAAATGGGTTGTGTTGAAAAGTCACCTCTGCCTCACGTTTAAATTCAGCCTTCATGATGCTTCTGTAGCAACATATATTAATTAAAAATTTTTAAAAGTGTGTGACAGAAGAACACGGAGGGGAAAGAAGGTCAAATTTTGAATACAAATTTTTAAAGTCCTCTCAGAATTTGCTTAATGGCCTTCACTTGCATCAATATCGATCTTCCTGCAGGAGAAATTACTGTGTTTGCTTCATCACAAGTCCCAGTTGCTGCAATCGCTGTAAAAGGATTATAAAGGGTATTCCTTTTGAAGTGTCCATTTTCATTTTTTAAGAGTAACTCCTCTACATAGTGCCAGTAAAACAGCTAATCTCTCAAGCAGCTTATCACAGAAATTCTGTGAGAAATTTCTTGGCAACACCTGGGAGCCCCAGTAACAACCAACCACGGAGCTGTGCTAGTGCTAGACATGTACAGAGCCTGAAAATAGTCTCTTTTCCTGACAATTTAAGTGTGCATTGTAGGCATTGCTCAGAATGTTTCTTTGTTAAATCAAGGATGCTGGTGCTTCTGACACTTGTCAGTGTATTCACTCCAGATCAGAGGGCTCCAGATATCCAGAGCATCCAGTCTGCCTGATCTCTGTGTCTCAGCCAAGCAATACAGTGCTGGTTTTGGGCTCTTCTGTATTACTTCCACGCAGGATAAGACAATTCATCTAGAGTGCAGTGCAGCAGTTCTTGTGTGCTCAGACATGCCAGTCCCCAGGAGGCTGGAGTTCACTGCCTGCATGGTTGGGCAATGAGAAGAATGAAGCTAGTCTGCAAGACAGGGCATTCTCCTGCAATGATCTTTTCCTGTCTAATCATGTGATGTCTTCTCTGCTCCTTCCTTCTGCAGAGCAGCTATGGAGCAGTATATTTTCCACGTGCTGCTGAATTAATTTGAGCATCAGTTTTCTTCTCTGCACTTCTGTTGTGGTTGCTGCTAGAAGTAGAAAGGCCAAAATGCCATGAGAAAAATTATTCTCACAACATTTCAAGCATTGCTAAAACAAAAATGTATTTACATTTTGGAAAATACTTGCCCTTTTAAGAGGTCTGGTCCAAATTTGGGGGCCTACGTTATGAGAATCAGTTAGGGATATTTTTGTCCATTCTCTTTTCCTTTTATTAACATGGAGCACAACTCCCTTCTGCTGCATGTCACATTTATTTAATCAATACAAGTACAAAGTGGAGCGAAACTGAATGAGAACAACTGGGCTTTATACTAGTTTTAAATTGGCAACAAAGCAGCTGCTGAAAGACAATGAGAAGCCAGATACATGGGGATCCATTGGTCTGTCTGTCGTGCTTAACCGTGGAGGCCCAAATAGAATACAAAAGTTAGAAAAGTGTGCTTAGAAAACCTTTTACTAATAAACTTCTATAGTTATATATAAAATACAAAAGTTATGTGAAGTAAGTGAGAGAGACTGTCATGGGGAGAGATGAAAATAAGAGTTCTGGTCCAAATTCTGCTCTGAGCCATTGCAAATCTGATCTTTTCCTAGGAAATTTGCTAAAGGCACTGGAAAAGAGCAATATGTTATTCATTATCTACCCTATGACCTCCTGCCATGTGCCCTTTAACAGAAAGCTTTCAGCAAAGAAGCAATTTAATTTTCTGAATCTGTTTACTTTTGTTACACTCCCTAAAATGAAGTATGTTGTTTTGGGCACATCGACGAAAAGTCTGGATCTGCTTATTAGACTGGAATTAGACATTTCAAGTCTACATGAATACAACCATTTCAAGATTTGGCAGCGACTTTAAGTGAATAGGAAGGGATTTCCTAACCACAAAAAATGTACAAGTCGTTACTTTAATCTTCTATAAAGTCAGAAGCAGTTGGTGTGTTGTAAGAGAAGCCACTGCTGGCACATGAACAAATGTTTAGTTCCCTCATCTGTAGATATCCGCATGATTCAAACACAATGGGACCATGTCTAAGAGCCCAAAATGCAATAACTGAAAATCTCTTTCAAAAAAATCACCTTTACTTGGTTTTAAAGCCTGTAAGCTTCTGTGACAGAAAAATCCTTGAAAGTGAATAGGTGACATAAAGATGCTGATAGATGAGGCATCCTAGCATGCAGTCTGTCAGCTGTGCCATTGAGGTGACACATATGGTCTTCCCAGGGACACAGCCACCCCGACACTGATGAACCTCACCAGATGCCTGCTCTGAGCAGGGAGGAGAGGCTGGGGCTGCATGCAGAGACTTCCTGGGAAAAAACAGGGAACAGATGAGTGGTGCAGAAGAAAGCAGGAAGCCCTTTGAACACTAAAAATAGTTGCAGTGATGATCACTGCATAGATAGGCCACCCACTCTTCAGGTGTGCTTCAGCAGCAGGTCGAAGCCAAGCTGGGGAGTGGGGGGTGGGGGAGGAAGAGGGAGGGGTAGGGGAAGAGGAGCTGGATGAGGCTCTCCTCCTCTATCCCTGGTGACTGCTTTCCAGGTCTGCACTGAAGGCAGAAAAGGAGCACCATGCAAGTGTGGACCCTGGCTGCAGGAGCTGGGACACTTCTAAGGTGACTCTGAGGAAAGACTGAGGAAGTTGGAAGATATTTAATGCCTAAGCTTAGATAAAAATTGTAATTTATATTTTATTTTACCTTTTTCAGTCCTGTAAAGAAAGCCTGAATTCAGATCTCACTGAAAAACAATTTTTGCTTTGTTTTCCTCTCAAGCTCTCTCATGGTTCTACAGGAAAATCAGGATAAACCCAGGGCTGTCTCCATAGGGAGCAGATGGAAGACACAGCAATGGGAAGCACAGAATATTCAGAGGGAGCCACATGCAGGAGATGTGTCGTGGGAAGCTTAGGACTAGGGGAAGGTTACCTGCCAGCCTGCTGTGGACCACCATGTTGTAGTCTACATACCACAAGAGGCTAAAATGCTCCCAGTAACAAGTCTTTGGCCAAGAGAGATCCTATGGACCTCAGGCAACCCCAGCACCACAGCCATCCTCATTTCCTCTCTTCAAAGAGAAGTATAAGCCCAGCAGATTTAGCTCTAAACATGTATCAGGGAAAAGTGAGCCCATACATTTCTCCCACACACATGCTTCTCCAGACGAACTGTCTACAGCACCGGGTTTTGAAAGAGAGGAGAGCTTATAGCCAGCAGGCAGGAAAGGAAACCTATGTTAAAAGTGACTCAGGGTGGCTTTCCTTTTCTCTACACCTACAGAATACCCTGGAGAAAGTGGATCCACTTGAATAGCAGAGGTAACTGTGCTATGAGCCCTTTCTGAAGTCCATGAGATCATCTGTGTATACCATGAGGATATACCACCTCGCTCAGGCAGCCCCATCTTAAAGCAGAGAGAATTATTTCTATCACATGTCTGTTCCCCTGGGGTATAGGTCCTAAACCTCTGCAAGTCCTGTGCAACAGGGAGGGGGGAAGCAAAAAAGCAAAACAAGGATTGTAAAGCATGTTTTACTGAAAATGTGTCACTCTAAATTTGAGGCTTGGAGAACATCAGATCAGTACTTCCAGGTTAAGAGGCCCAGAAATACTGATAATTTCATGTGAAACAGCCTTTCTTTTATGGTAGGATCAAATATATAGCCAGAATTTTTTTCCCAAGGAGCAGTCACAAGAAGTGAATTCAGATCAGCAGATGCTCACTGATACCTTACACAATTTAGCACCAGAAATTTAAACTGAACCAGTAGCAGCAGCATGCAAAACTAATAGTCTTGTTCTGTCATCCGGAGTAGCTCGCAGTGACATGGAAGTGAATTTGTCCTCACCTACCAGGATCCTGAAGCACCTGAGGTATACTGGAGTTTCAAGAGGTACCATAACTCTACAGCAGATCTGAGCAGACCACTGATTTTGGGTGAGACATACCAGGAGATCCCCCAGCTCCAGAAGGAAGTACTCAGTTTTTCTCTCAACTACATGGAAACAGCTACATTAGTCACTGTAATCCAGTAAAAATAAAGCACTAGATGCGTAGTTCTGTATTTTGGCAGAAGTAAGGAATATAATTCCCGAAGAGCTAGTTCTCCTGGTGTCCATATAATGGTATCTCAGGTGTTACCTCATCACTTGCCCCAAAGGCACATGGCAGCACATGGGTCACAGGGAAGCCATCAGTCAGCCTGTCTGTAGCTTTCAGCATAAAGAGACGTTGCCAAACACGAGCAAGCCAAGTGAAGGGCCACTAGGATGCATGGACACCTGCCCTGCAAGGAGGTGCTCTCCAGCCTGCAGAAGGCAAGGCTTCATGGGCACCCTATTGCTGTCATGAGCCACCAAATGAAGGATCTAGAGATGATGGAGTCAGACTCTTCTTGTATGTTCTCAGTAGAAGGACAAGAGGCAAGAGACACAAGCTGGAATATGGGGAACTCTGACTTGATATAGGAGATAAAAGTTGCACCCTGAAGATGCTCAAATGCTGAAACAGATGCTGTAAATCTCCACACACTGAGATATTCAAAACCCAACCAGACATACCATGAACAACCTGCTTCAACTGGACATGCTTTGAGCAGGATTTTGGATTAGAAAGCCTGAGAGTTCCCTTCCAACCTGCATAACTACAATCTGATTCTGCAGTTCTGAACATTACCACCACTTCCACTAAAGTAATAAAATCACAAATATCCTTAAAGCAAATCAGTCAACTATCATTTGCATCACTTTACTAGTGATTGTTTGTTTTGTCTAGCCTTTAAGGTCTTTAGAATAAGATGAAGCATTATTTACAGTTTTACTGCATTTTCTAAGAATTTTAAATTTATCTCTATGATACTGTGTAATGTTTTTCATCCCAGTATTTTCTGTATCTTTCTTCTCTTTAATTTTCAAGTCCATGAGACAGACATTTCCACTCACAACTGTGGAATAAGCTTAAAATCACACACATGTACATGCACCAGTAAAGTGCACCTTGGGTGGGGTGTTTGGTTTTTTGCGCTTCCTTTTTTTTTTAACTGCACTGTATTGTGTTTGAGGGCTGCATCTGGTTTATTGTTGCAAGTCTTCACAGGACCCTGATGAGATCAATGGAGTAAAACTTCTCCAGTGTGTTACAACTTTATTGAAAATAACATATGAGAACTCAAGAGCCATATTCATCTTATTAACTCAGGTTCAAAAATGGTAATTTAATTGCTGTGCACTTTCTTTCCTCTTTCCACATTCTCTACTTTACCCCTCTCAGTCTTCCTGAAGAGTCATATCACGATCACCAAGTGTAGGTAAGCAAAACTTCTTCATTGCTGGTTTGTGACCCATAGGACTTGCTGTTATGCAAACACTTTGAAACAATAGTTTTCTCATTTTTATATCTTTGCATTGGTTCTAAATTTCTACAGCTTTGCATCTGTTACTTTGATTGGACAAAAGCCTCAGAAAACCTCGCTCTGCCAATGTAAAACACGAAAATGTTTCTCCTGTCTCCACTCTTTCCACCTTTCCCCAAATCCTCTCTCCTTCTGCAGTAATTTCTAGCAGCATTCCACTGACTGGATTTGCCTGCTGTGCAAAGTGATTTTCACTAATCTGCTACTTAGTAGGTAATTGTTAAAACAATTTGTCCATACTCATCCGTGGTGTAACAATCATTGATTTTATTTGGAGTCACAACAGGAATTAATGTGGGTTCTTAATTTTGCAGAAAGCTATTTTCACCTACAACACAAGTGTTTGTTGTGCTTTTGCCAGGACTGTTGATGACTGGTCCTGCTCCTAGGGCAGATACCAGTTGTGGGGAGCTCTTGGCTTAAGAAGAATCAATTTCCTTTGGTGATAGCTTTCGGAAGGTATTTTTATCCAATGGGATTATTTGCTTTACCTGTTGGCTGTACTTAGTGTTCATTTTAAATTTTCATAGACAAGTATGTCAGTCCATGGTGCATGATACTTCTAATGATATGTGCTGTTGCTGTTGAACCAATGTTCGGGAGAAGGCCACACCAACCTTGTATATGTAATGAACACAGGCTCCCTTTCACAATAGATCATTAAACCTTTTTTAATGAGGGGCTTGTATACAATGCACCAAGACTGGCCTAAAACCTGGAGCAACTAGATTTCCATGCAACATCTTTCCTCCCACATGTTGGCCTTCTCATGCAAGTGAATATTTTAACATTTCAAATAAAATATAATGTGAATGACAGGCTGAAGTTCTGTATCCCTAAGGTCTTTCCGTTTGATATAAAAATTAATTTTGTGCTATGCCCACTGGTCTTTGTTATTTTAAGGGCATGGAAGATTTTTAATAGCAAGTCTTGAAGACTGGTGCTATAGAAATTGAGAAAGAAGACTTGGGGGGGGGGGAAGGCTAGCAGAGAGGTAGCCTTCAAATTTCTGTCACCTGGCAACAGCTGTGGGGGCATTACAGCCTATTCATGGTAGGTGGATATTTTAATGAAAATAAATATTAGTATCATTAAAATTACATCCCATCTATGTCACCAGTAATTTTTAATGAAAATACACTGTTTAGATATATTAACAAACCCCCTGCAGCTATTGTTTTATAACTGTATTGCGTATTAATAGGTCATGTTACTTCACTACCCAAAAGACTGCAAAGCCAGATTGTTTGCAAATCCCAACTCTGTGGCTCAGAGATCATGAAGCAGTAGTATAACAATATCAATATAGGACATGTGCAACTATTATAAGATTTAATAAAAGCCCCCTGAACACTGCATGTATCTATCACACCAACCCAATCAGGTACAAGGAATTGAGAAAGTTCTATCTGCAAATTATAATTTGTGCTTTTGGAACACAAGCTTTGTTTAAAAAAAGCACTTCTGAATGACCAGACTGCATACTCAAAGGATAAGGTCATGTTTTTATCCCACTGTGCCCTAGCTTTGTATAAGGAGCAAGACACAGTGATGCTAAGAACTCTAATGCTATAAATAACCCAAGAGCAAGCTTTCTCAGCAAAGTGTGGCTGATCTGACCATGAGGACTATCCTTTGTTATATATAGCTAAAGAATGAGTATTTTTAAAAGATCAGAGGAAGAATAAAAATAAGCTAAGTACAACCAAGCGTATTTTTGAAACACAGTTTTGAAGTTCAGCACTAACTGAATCCACGTACAACAGGAGATACCATGTCCTGTTCTGGGGAAAAAATCCCTGCTGAGAAGCAAGCATCCAGGGAGCTAGCTGCAGGCAATGGTGGTCAAGGCATCTGTTGAGGGCAGCAGACAGCTTGGTCAGTGAGCTTTGGCCCTGCTCTCCATATCATCTGTACCAGACAAGATGAGGGCGGCACAGCTCAAAGGGGAAACCAGCCTTCAAATGTCACCCCACAACCAGTGGCAGAGTACGGACAGATCTACAAATGAATGAGTAATCCAAGCCCATCAACAAGAGTGGGGGTTTTAATAGTGGTTTTATAACATGATGATTTGAATAAGTCCTGGTGCATCCACAGCTGAGGGCTCATAAATTCCTCAGAGGCAGGTCACAAAAGCAATTTTGAGACCATCACCTAGGAAGTCCTGCCCTACTTGTCAATTTAACCCTTCTCCTAAAGAGCTTCTCAGGGGAAAGCCCATCACTGACCTCAGTAGAGGCATGGGTAAGTGTGTGGCCAGGGCATCCCAGGATGTTGGGACATATTGCCATGGCTAACAGCAACACCACACATGTAAATGGGAATAGAAAAGAAATAGGAAAAAGTTACAATAGATCCAGTTTACATGATAATGCAAAAGTAGAAAAATAAGGTTAAAAAGGATATTTTTAAGGATAAACAAACAAAAAAAGTAATAATGGGAAGAGAAGAAATATTTTCAATCACATCTCTCCAGAATGAGGTGTATATTAGATGGATGGTTTTATTAAAGTCAGCTTTCTAAACAGCATCCAGGGAGTTCTGCAGCATGCATCTGATATAAAAATCAGATGCAAACGAGGAGCACACAGATGAAACCTGGCCAAACCTATAGGGAGATTAGCAATTTCCCAAGTGTGCTTTTAAGTGAAGGATCATCATACTTGCTTAATACACTCCAATTTACCTCATATGAAGAGTAGCACCAAGGAAGCACAGTTATTCTAATGTAAAACACAAGATCAAAGCAGGGGCAGGGGCTGGGGAGGATTATTGCAGCCTCTCACTTCTTACACAGTTTATACATGTGAGATTCCCAGACCCTTGACCAGAATAACCCTGCATGCTGGAGTCATACTGCAGTCCACAGGGGGTCAGAAAGTCAGTACAAAGATCTTTCCTGACATGATATTTAATGGCTGATGCCTTTCAGACAGGAAAGCATCAGGCATAATTTCCTGGCATATCCATGAGGCAATGGTTGAGGTCTGTTCACATCACCAGCTGAGAGTTTGGCAGTGGGAAAGAGGTGGGAGAGGGGTGTGGAGAGATGTGGAAGGGGCTGCAATGCTCACCAGCACCGGTGCTAGGCATACAGGAGGGAGAGGTCAGGCAATCATTTAGATTAATCAGTTATTTCAGTGCCTATGTTTATGGTATCAACCTCTATTCCTGTTACACATCTTTCTCCTTTCCTCTAAGACTGCAAGCATGCAGCAGCACTGCAGGATCCCCTGTTGGAAAGTTAACAAACCATGCAGACCTTGGTCTTTGGCGAACCAGGATGCCACAGAGGCTAATCAGGATCAGATCAAAATGCTGGCAAGCACATTGTGTGCTACGTCACCACATCTGAGCCAGCAGAGATCCTGTCACAGCTGCCTCCAGGCACCTTTCCCTCCACCTTCCTTCTCTCCTGACTTTTTTTTCCCTGCATTTCAGTGGATCCTGAGATGAAAGCATGTTGCAAGATTTCCCTGGGCATCACTCTGCCCATGAAGACTGACTAGACAATGCCAACACCATGTGTATAGCAGAAGAAAGCATCAGGACCTGAATGCCTGGCTGCAGTGGGCAACCCAACCTGCCTACCTGGCAGAGCCAGTGCTAGCAAGCAACACCTCCCATCCAGAAAGCACCAGGAGAGTGAGATTTTTTTTTCACTGTTCCCACTTCTCCTCCTTCTGCCAAAAGCAGGAGCAGGGACTGCAGTGCGTAATGGTCCTGACAGCAGGACTGACACCTTCTTTCCCACTCCAAAAGACCTGCAGACAGACTATACCTTGCATGCAGCAGCCCTGCCCTAGGGGAGGCATTCACAGATTCTGATTCCGCAGCTTTGGGAATCACCTTCTTGCTATTTCAGCACAGTGAATTTGCCACTTTCTACTCTTCTTTTCCCCTATAAACTTATCAACACGGTTCAAAAGGTTGGCATGATTTTTGAAGTCATCTTGCCACTGCAGACCACATTGGTGTCTGCACTCAATACCCCAGACTGTGGGCCCTGTTTCTCATGAGCATAGGAATCACCTCTGAACTCTGCAGACCCAGTTAATGCTCAAAAAATCAACACAAGAGCATCGAGCAACACTTTTCCCCATCCCCCGTTCCATCCCCCCCCAATATTGAGAGAATTCAATAGCAGCCAAAGAGGATGATACTGCTTAAGAGGGGAGGACAGAGATGACCACAAGTTATGTGGAGGGTCCCACAGCAGCCACTGCCAAAGCCCTGCAGGGCTGTGAGGTCACTTGGATAAAACCCCTCCACCTCCCCAGCTGGGCCCAAGCAAGGGTTAGGCATGGCAGCGAAATTTTAACAAAGGGATCTGCACAGCGGCAGCGAGCTCACACAGCAGCATATGGTTATGTTTTCCTTTGCAGTCATTTGATCAGCTGAAAAGCCTTTCTGTTCCCAGGGAGGTTCTTGAATTGATTTGCAGCTCAAAGACCAGACCCCCATGGCTAGAGAAAGGGTGCGAACCAGCTGCCACAGAGCCCTGGGTCCCACTGGGTTCTGCAGGGGACACAGGGACAGGGGCGCGTGGCTATCGTGTGCAGGACGGCCCAGGGAGGTGGGAGCTGCAGAGAGGCTGGAGGAGAGGCAGCTGCAGGCAGGACCATCAGCAGAGGCTAATTTTACAAACTGAAACAACAACAATAATGGTATAGGCGTGACAAGCCTCGTCGCAGCTGGTTTGGGATTCAGACGGCTTTATGTTGTTTTGATTAGCCTGACGTTCGGCTGGTGGGATGCCTGTATGGGCACATGTGTGGGCGGGAGGATAAACACAGCTGAGGAAACCTGGTCCCTCATCTTACTTCTGCACAAGCAAATGGGCTTATCCTCTACTTGGATGAGAGCCGTAGCTGTCCTCCCTCCCACATCCCAAAAGGTGCAGCTGTTTAATGGCAATGTATCACAGGAGCACTTGTGGCAATTTTGCTGATGTTTATTGCTATAGGCAAAGTGCAAATGCTTTTAATGCTGTGTCAAGCTGGTGAGACTCAGACAGCTGTGAAGAAAAAAAAAAAGCAACAATACATGTACCAAATCATTTGGGGAGAGAAGAAGGGGAAAAGAACAACATCCTGACAGAGAAAATAGAACAGTTTAAATAGGATTTCTCCCTGTCAGGCCCACGTATCCATCCAGAAAGCTTACTTTCAACCAGCTCTTTACTGCAGAAGCTAGACAGACTTAATTAAAAGCCTGTACTTCTGTTCCTATGGTGTGTTAATGGCAACTGGTTGTAAACACAAACTGTGTCTGAAAGAAGAGTTGGCTGTAGGGGACTAGGGAAGGGAGAAAGAATACTAATCCATTACAAGGGGGAAAAGCAAATGTATGAATGGGTTGACAAAGATAAAGCACTGTCAGCCTCTCAAGACAAATTATTTTGGGGTTCTCCAGGCTCTTCACATACACTCTATACTTCGTATCTCTGTGCCTGTTTCAAATGTCTTGACTTTATCCAAAACCATCAACTTTTCAAAAAAATAACATAACTTTCCTGTAACTTATATAGAAAGATAAAAGAAAATTTCTTAAACTGACAGCAACATAAACTTTGTTTTCTGTCTCCCCCTATAGCTTCTGAGAATTGAAGGGCTTTTTCATGATGAGTGGTAAAATAAATTACAGCAGCCACAAGCCTCTCCAGGGGCTAATAAATGAGCACAGATGGCTGAAAAAGCACAGCCAAGACTTTGTTCCTCACAGTGGCTTCAAGGTTGTAGGCTCAGGCCTACAGTTTGCTAATCAACCCCTAACAGCATCTCAGTGCCCTGTGAAATCTTCATTACCACTGAATTGCTTTTAGGGCACCCAACGCATCAGAGGGGCTGTGGGCTGGAACCCTCAGAGTACTACTATCCCCTTTGCCAGCAATTCCTCCTCCTCCCATTTCAGCTGTGCAAGGTGTGTGTGTTTAAATACTCCCTAACTCACTGTATATCTGTCAAGGGACTTCAAATCTCATCAGCTACCTAGATTGATTTGATGGACACATGACTCAGATGGAAGAGAAGCAGGAAGCCTTTCACTGGCACAACAGTTTTAAGAATATTCATCTATCCAAGTACATCTATTAACCCTCAGAGTCTGATGCGAAAGACTGCTTTATCTCCAGTTTTGCTGTCTGCTCCCCCTGCCAGTGATATCCTCATTAATTAGAATGCAATGAGGATAATGCACTTAAGCAATAGCAAAGAAGGAGGTGGAAAGCCAAGATGCTTTGTTTCCATCTGTGAGTTCGAAGGGAACCAAGGGATTTCAAAAAGTAAGCTTAAAACATGGGATATAGATGTTCAACAGGAAGAGGAAAATAGTTTCCCCAACACTGTTTGCCTCCATCTTGCCTGAATAAGAAAAATCCCCCATATTCAGGCAAAAGGGAGGTGACTGCAGCCTATTGATATGAATTTTCTTAAACAAAGGATGCAATATATCCAAAATTATTTATCTTGCCTTTTATCTTGCCTTTTATCTTGCCTTTTGACTCTGCTATGCCACATAAGGTATGTTTTGCATACCACCATATAAATGATGGACTTTTTTTCACCTACTTATTAATAGACATGTCATAGAAGTAACTAATTAAATAAATTATTCCCTGTATATTGTTCAGACATTTGGAAATAAGCTGGTAATGAAAAACCCCATTTTGAGTTATTTTTCAAAGTAAAATATACCAAAGTTCTCTGGAGAAGATATAATTTGTCATTTAACCAGCAGCAAAAATAGATCTTGATCCATCAACAGCATAGTTCGTATGCTTTATCTTGCAGACAATAGTCTTTAATGTGAACTAAAATTTATTCAAGTTACACTACAAGAAGTAACTGTTTAATGGGTACAAAGACTGTTAGAATTGTTTTAATTAATTATAACATGGCTCATCCTTAATCCTGATATTCCAGCAATAGAAAGCCTTCTGTTTGTCACATAAGGAGCTTTTTCTCCATCAGTGCTGCTTTTACACCTTATACTGACACAGGGGAATGATCAGGATCACAGCACAGCTTCTTCCAGGCTACAGGTCTGACTAGCTCATTATGAAGCCTAGAATGTCTCTGAACCATTCACAGACTTTTGGGTTGGAAGAGACCTGCAACAGTCATCTAGTCGAACCCTCCTGCAATCGCTAGTGACAACTTCAACAAGATCAGGTTGCTCAGAGCACCATCAGTCCTGACCTTGAATGCTTCCAGTGATGGGGTATGTACCATCCTCATCATAAAAAATGTCTTCCTAATATCTAGTCTGAATCTATCCTCTTGAAGTTTAAATGCATTAACTCTTGTCCTGTCACAAAAGGCCCTACTAAAGATCTGTCTCTATCTTTCTTAGAGGCTCCTTTAGATACCAAAAGGTCATAATAAAATCTATCTGGAGCATTATTCTCCAGGCTGAACAAGCCCAACTATCTCAGACTGTCTTCAAAGGGCAAGTGTTCCATCTCTCTGGTCATTCTTGTGGCCCTCCTCTAGATCCACTCCAACAGAGCCATGACTTTTACTGAAGGTGTGGTGTCACAAGAGCAGAGTAGTGGGAGAAAGATCACCTCCCTAAACCTGCTGGCTGTGCTTCTTTTGATGCAGCCCAGAATATAGTTGGCTTTCTGGGCTGCAAGCACACACTGCTGGCTCATGTCAAGCTTTTCATCCATCAGTATCCCCAAGTCCTTCTCCTCAAGGCTACTCTCAATGCCTTCATCCCCCAGCCTCTATTGATAGCACAGGTTACCTCTACACAGGTGTGGGACCTGCACTTGGCCTTCTTGAATATTACGAGGTTCACACAGAACCATTTCTTGAGCTTGTCCAGGTCCCTCTGGTCGACATCCCATCTCTCAGGCATGTCAACAGCACCACTCAACTTGGTGTCATTTGTAAATGTACAGAGGGTGCACTAGATCCCTCTATGACTTTGATAAAGATAATAAATAGCATTGGTTCCAATATGGACCAATGAGGGACATTACTGCTCTCCATCACAACACTGATCAGGACCACTGTTGTCTGGATGTGACCATCCAAACAATTCTTTACCCAACAAACAGTCCATCCAACAAATCCATCTCTCCAATATAGAGAGAAGGATGTTGTGGGGCACCGCATCAAATGCCTTACAGATAGATGACACTGTAGCTCTTCCATTGCTCACCGATGTAGGCACTTCCTCATAAAAGGCCACTAGATAAGTCAGGTAGGACTTGCCCTTGATGGAGCTGTGCTGGCTGTCTCGATTCATCTCCCTGTCCTCCATGTGCCTTAACATAGATTCTCAGAGGATCTGTTCCATGATTTTTCCAGCCACACATTCAGATATGGCCACAACAGTGTGACTCCCCTGCCAAATCCAGAGGGACTGGCTAGCTGTCTGTGAGTTAGATTCAAATGAGAATGAGCCTGCTCTTGCTAAAATACATCCAATTTGATCATGACTTCAGGAAGTTTCTAACAGCAATTCCCTCCTCTGTTCCTCTGCCCAGGTGTAACGAATGGAAGGGATTTCAGTTACTCACAACTTCATGTTGAGCAGCAGTGGGTGTAACCATCTTTTAATGGATGTTATATGCTGGCAGCATCAACTGTGAAATCCTGCTGGGTGAAAGCCAGCTGCACACTTCATCCAATATCTGTTTGGTCAGGGAACATGGGAGATAAAAGAAACCAGTTGTTTACACATGCAACAGGTTACCATAATCTATCATCTATCAAAATTAAAAAACAGTTAGCTACATGGTCAGGATTATCTAGGACACAAGGTACAAAACAGAGGCAATAGAGTAAATGAGGAAACTTGCTGACCTGAAAAGGCAAGAGAAAGGATTATCTGAAGAAATTTTGCATTCCAGCAATAAAAACTAAATGTAGTCCATACCCTACTTTACTATTTGTTGATTTAAATAATGTACAAATGTACTGGCCCATACACAGTTCTACCTCAGGAATTTAGTATCTGTGGGACTCTGGTGAACCTTTATTAAGTATAAAGCTGGTGTAAAGAAGATTGAATTCAATCTTGTCTCCAATCTATCCTGATTATAGGGTGGGCCTCTTTGCTGTCTTTTCACTGTATCTTGAAGTGTTTATATGGGGATTTGCAAGCCAAACCCCATGGCTGATCATCTAAGGTTGGGAAATGGAGTAACCAAGTGCTTGCAAGAAGATCCAAGACAGTCAGTACCTACTGTACAGAGAAATCACTCCAGATGTGATTTTATAGAAGGACTGTCAGTACATGCAGAAAGCAGGCAACACCTATGGTTGAGGGAAACATGCAATTTTTTTCACACCAGAGTGCTGGCCACCCAGGGAAGGAACTGGAGAGCATTTTAAGAGGGATCATGGACCCCAGTGAGGAGCAGCACCTTGTGCATACCCAGCTCAGGACCCCGACCACAGCAGCACGTCCAGGTCTACAGAGCTTCTCCTTGGACCACATTGGCTTGCCTACATACATTGGGACAGCAAAATATAATTTTCCCTGAGTTACTGAAGAGATCTGCATCAGCTGTGCTTTAAATAGAGGGACTATCTGTAAGGGAACAGAAAGGAATTCAGAAATTGCAAGTGTCCACAGAGAAGTGGAAGAACACAAGCACCACAAAATGTCCTAGTGAATCTTAATAGCAGTTGGCAGAGCTTTATTCCAACTGTCCTCACCAAAGATGGGTGAGACATTTCCAGCCAGATCATCTCTGATATAGCAACTTCATTTCTCCATTCACAATGATTGCTTATATCCTGCCATTATAAATAAAGTTTTAAAGGATCTCTGATTTTAATTTTCTCCATAACATTTCATTTTCAGATGTACTGCCAAAACCACTAACACAAAACCAAAAGAATATAAATAATGAAACTATGTATTCTCTGTCTGAATTAAGAGCATGCTATTTTTTCATCTGTATTTAGAAACAAATTATTTTCTACATTATACTTATTTGAGAAAATATTTAAATCTGCTTGTCATTAATAAAAGAAATATTTTTTATTAAATGCTTGACATAAAAATACCTGCTTCTGGACAGAACAGAAAAACCTTAACTCCATCAGGCTGCTATCACAGGCTATGCCATAAGTAAATGTCTTGACTGAATTACAGCTTTTCATTTCCCTTCCATCATTTATTTCATCAAAGATACTTCTAAAAAGAAAATCTTTCTTTCATCCAAAAATAAATCTGGCTGAAAACAACTCCAGAGACCTCCACAAAACGCGATTAAATAATGAGGTCTGGAAGCAGCTGACAAGCATAAGAAAGCTCAAACAGAGCATGAATTTTGATCGTTATGGTCCCTACTACCACCTCACCACGAGATTTTGGTTCTAAGAGCAAGACAAAGTGTGACCACAGAGTAGGAATGACCCTTTGCAAAAGGCAAGATGCAAAATTTCCTTCATCTGGAAAAATTTACAGAGTACCTCTGAGAAGAATTACCCAGTCACCTTGGAAAATCATTGCAAACTATATTTTTACAAATGCTTAAAGAACTGTTTTGGCAATCTCAATAGATGTAATCCTAGAGGCCAAAAAGAACTGTCTTGGCAATCTCAATAGATGCAATCCTAGAGGCCAAATTTGATCTTCATTTTCAGAAGATAAAATCAGGATTATTCTTGTGATGACCCTCTAGCAGTCCTGAGGGTCATGTCTGTGATGGGTCACAAGCAGCTTCCTCTGTAACCCGAGCAAGTGCACCTTGGAGCTGAACAAGGGACCACCGATACCATTAAACTTGCTGACTGCCAAAGATCATTTGATTCATTACTGAACTGTCTGTACAGGCTCAGGGATCGGTCCTCATATAAGCCAGCTGCACATTGCCTGTTCTTTCATCTCCATTTTGCAAGCAGGATGAAAATCTGACCCTGCCTCTATTTCCTTTCAAAGCACTGTACAGAGCATGAGTGTTTGTGTTTTGTGTCTCAGGCAACTCCTCTGAAACCTGGAAGGTAAGTAGAAACCTGTAATTTGTCAAAGCATTCACACAGGAAGAGATACAAAATTCAGATATATCAAAATAATGTCAGTAGCAGCATGAGAAAGCTGTTGTGCTGTGTTACATCCCCTTTACTTATGAGTTACCACTAGCTGGTGTAGAAGGTGGGTTAGCCAGCTTCTGATAGAGGATAACACTGCTCCCATCTCCTCCCCAAGCCAGAGACATCTCCTCGAAGAACCTGAGCTACCTTCTGGGACAAGGACTGATTCAGAGTGCACAATTTTATTACTGTAATAAATTATTACTCATTTTCATACACCTTGGGTTTGGGAGTTTCAGGACAGTGCTCAGAGAAAACCACTTAATGGAGTCATTCAAGCATAACCAGAAATTACTGGAAACGTTAAGGGCAATTTATTCTTGAACAATTACCTAGGATAATTTTGCAGACCTAACAAGTTCAGAGGTATTTTGAACTAATCCAAAATGCTGGATCCTTCTGCAAAACAATCAGTAAAACAAAGCTGTGCTTTCACTGCATGCTTGTTATCACTACATAGGAAAAGGTCATGCTATTCAAATATTACATTGGTCATCCCAGATCAGAATTGTCTTTCAAAATATCAAAAGGCCACAAAGCTCTCTGGAGTTCAGAGGAGTGGGGAGGCGTATCTCAGATTTGAACATGAGAATGTTAATCCACCCTCAGGCAAAATATCAATTTTGGCCAAAGGGATCAAAGCAATATTCTCTTTTTTTTATTTTTTCAAGTGATTCCAACTTGGCAGCTTGCATGCCAAGTTTCAACATGATACTATTTCAAACAGTTCAGATAGATAACATGTAGTACCATGCAAAACAACTTGCTTAGTAAAAACTAAAGGATATCCTGTAAAACAGAAGTAGGTATCTCATGTCTGAGGTAGGTAGAAGGATATGAATGACACATCTTTGCTTCGGTACATGAAGATATAGAATGTGTCTTGTACACTGTCTTAAAACAAAAGCTGGCAACTATTGGCGAAATTAAGGAATTAAGAGAGATGCTCTGAAATAAGGAGAAACAAGTGAACTGCCAGAAAGCTCTAATAGCTATAGTGTTATAAATTCTATAAAATTCTTTTACCTTAACTTATAGCATAAAGTTAAAATTTTTAGACCTGGGACGCTTTTTCATTGCAGGAGAATTTCACTTCTTGAAACTTAAGAAAATGCCAAGAACAGGGAATGTAAAAACATAAAAAAATAATATTAAGACATTCTCCCTGTTTAATCAGCTGAGATGCCTGGAATACAAGATGGTCCCTGGGGTTCAGGACATTATAGGTGGCTGGTAGGATGAAATCCATTATTCTTGTCTACCTCTAAATATGTTCTCTGGTGTTACTTTCTAATGCCTTACAGATTATGACCACTGCTGTCACAGCACATTTCAGCTAAAGATTTATGCTTTATGAAATCTTATCTCATTGAGATGCTAGCACTGGGTAGCAGGTAAAAAACCCACAATTCATAGTCCTCTGAAGCTTAGCATTCTTAAAAAGGGTAACATAAGGCATTGTAGTCACAGTAAGGCACGATGATTTTTAAGTTTTGAGGTAGTTTTTCATTAGTTTTGTGGAAATTCTGAAGTATTTTGGTTTATAGTCATGATTTCGCTCCCTTCTTCCCTCCCATTGTGGCACAGGGAGGGGCAGGGAATTGGGGAATGGGGGTTTCTGTCAGTTCCTTGCAAGTTGGTTTCCTTCTTGGCCAGGGAGGGCATTCATTTCACCCTTCCCCTGCTGCACCTTGGGGTCCCACCCATGGGAGACAGTCCTCCACGAACTTCTCCAACCTGAGTCCTCTTCCACAGGGCTTCAGCTCTTCACCAGCTGCCCCGGCGTGGGTCACTGCTATGGCAGGCAGTCATAAATCACAATGTCTCTCAGTCCCAGTCCTCCACGGGTTCACAAGCCTTCCCCCAGCAAACCTGTTCCAGTGCAAATCTCTCCCTTGCTCATCTCTGTGTCTCTGTCTCTCTCCATGGGCTGCAAGTGCTGGCAGGGGCTTGCTCCAACACAGGTCACAGCATCTCCTGTAGGTCTCCACCTGCTCCATCCAGCGTGGGGCCTCTCCACGGGCTGCAGGTGGGGTCTCGGCCTGTTCCATGGGCTGTGGGAGGACACCCGCTCCACCATGGATTTCTCCAGGGGCTGCTGGGCCATCATTCTCTCCAGCTCCTGGGGTGCCTCCTTCCCCTGACCCTCCCCAGCCTTGGTGTCTGCACAGCTCCTTACATCTTCTCACTCCCTTCTCTGGTGTCAGAATGCAGCTGCTTGCCAGTTCTTTTCTCCTAAACATGATTCCCAGAGGTGCTTTGACCATCACTGATGGGCTCGGCCTTGGTCAGCAGCAACTCTGGCCTTGAATTGGCTGATGTTTACTTTCTGGGGCCTGCAGAGAGCTTTTAGCTGCTTTTTGCAGCAGCTATCTCTGCAGCCCCTGTTCTATAACAGCACCCAGCTACGCAAAACTGCGACAGTGTCTAGAGGCTCTTTTAAGTGGTGCCCTGAGACAGGACAAGGGACAATGGGCACAAACTGGAACACAGAAGTTCTCTCTGAACATGAAAAAAAGTTCTTGACTTTGAGGATGACAGAGCACTGGGGCAGGCTGCCCAGAGGTGTTGTGGTGATCCTCCTGCTGTAGGTGATCCTGCTCTAGCTGGGGGTTAGACTAGATGATCTCCAGAGGTCCCTTCCAACCCCTACTGTTCTGGGATTCTGGGATTCTGTGAGTTTACTCAGAGAGAAACAGACTCAAGTGCATGCTTGAGATACTTCAGAAGGTTTTTCATCCAGTCCAATGTTAAAATAAAGCCAGATACTCAGCTAGCCTAAGTCAATACAGTTTCACGTCTTTAGTAAATCCTATACTGACTTCTGCCACCTGCGGATCTGCTCCACCAGTCAATTAAAAGCAGTGAGCAAAACAACTGCTACAAATATGTGCAAATGAACAGCAAAGACAAAGCTTTCATAGAGCCAAGGCTGGCAAAGTAAAAAAATTGGTCATGGCAAGCAAGTATGATTTAAATTAATTAGGGTGCCTGCCTGCAGAGGACATGGATTACAAGCTTCTGCAGCAACAATACAGCAGCAATGTATGGAAGCAGCATCTTATTTTTACTCACTTCATCTGCTTCGCTCAGATCACTGAACACAAACATCAGAACGGTACAATCACACAGATTCACATTACACTGGTCCTAATGAGTTTATGTTGATCATTTTACTATGTAGTGCTGTCTAAGAAGTCAGATCTGGACATCTGACTAGTCACTCGGGACTGGAGAAACTACTCTAGAAAGCTTGTACAGGCTATGGAGTTCCAACACATTTTTAGTTTCCAGGGACAGGTTCTCAACTAGCACAAACAGATCCAACAGAGCTCTGCAGACTGATACCCACTGGGAATCTACTGAAAAGAAATAATGCCCTTTAACTTTGTAACACCGAGGCTAAAATAAAAACAGAAATGAAGAGATGAAGCTTACAAAAAGTTTCTTTGCTGTTTTATTGAAACCAATCTGCAAAAGAACTACAAACTGACATGTGTGCACCATCTTTCCATTTCCTCCTGAGTGCAGAGAGAGGCTGGAGAGCCCCAGTACTCAGTACATGACCAAATTCTTATTTATCTAAGCACCTGCCAAAGCTGAGCCTGGGAGACAGGACTAGAAGGGGCTAGAAGGCCTGTTACTCCAACACACTACAGATATCCAGGGAAAAGGGTGCACAGCAGCATTCTGGGGGTGAGACAGTTGCATTTTTAGCAGTGATAATGTTTCAGGCTCCCATACTGCAGAGGAACTGTACTCATGTCTGCCCAGTGGCAGAGATGTGTCTGCAGACAAGGCAGCTAGCCATCATACAACCCTGCACCATGTTAAGCTTGATTGTTGCAGTTTTGTTTCTGCTCTTAGTGTATTCACCTGATCCAGCAGCTGCAATGACAGAGGTGGGGATTTGAGCTCAGACCACCTGGAAAACTCACCCACCTCTTTTCCAAACTCCCTGTGTACCTCCCCTTGGAAAAACACCAACTGGCACATGTCCTGCCATAGGGTTTCACTTCCAGCCACGTGAGAGGAGCATGACAAGATTAGAAAAGTCATGGAACTGGAAATTATAGCCCATGATGTGTCCCACCTCGTGTCACCAAGGGGAGGAATATCACCCATCCATCTGCAGCAAGGTGCAGGTAAGATCACCACATTTTACCTCCAAGGTAATAATGCAAGGAGGTAGCACAGTAACAGGGCTGGATGCTGCTGCACCTGGGTTTACAAAAAAATCACTGGGCAAGCAGCAAAATAAAAATTGGACATCTTTTACTGTTTTGCAAGTGTTTTCAGGCTCAAAGGTTTTGCAAGATTGATTTTCATTAAACCCAGTGACCCATATCCCTCTCATCAAATCCAAATGCCATAATAAAGCCCTGTATTTATTCACAGTACTATAGTGTACCAAGTTCATGTCCAGGATCTGTAACATCTAGCAAGGGGTCACAATTAACATGAGCTCACAACTAGCTATCATAAATAAACTGTGGCTAGCAGACCTCATCTTCATGCATCTTCTCCTGCAGCAGAGAGGCAGCTGTGTGACATCTTTCAGTGCTTAGCTGATAATAGCAGACAGAAAGAGGAGAAAATGTTGAAAATCTCCCTTTTTAGGTTTGTAGCCACACTCAGTAATGTCATGTATTGCCTGTGTTCTGACCCAAAAAGAAACTGAATTCATCATCAAGTCCTCAAGCTTAGACATTAAATTGTTCAGAGCTGGGAAACAGAAATACTGGTTTCTGTTCAAATACTTTCATTACTTGGGTTTGGGCATCATCCACCTCCTAAAATTAGCAACAAAGGAAAACCTTTTCATCACTGAAGCATAGTTAGTGCATCCTATTTTAGTGGTAATAATAAATGACAATTAGTTACTGGTGTACGGGGAGGGGTTTACAGTACAGGAGGGTTCCAAATGATAATTAGCAAAGCCTCATGCTGTTCATTGCTTCATCAATTTAAAGCCTAATTAATGTTCCATATAATAAACAAATTAACTTGCTGTGGATTGTCATTATGCCCTACCTTCAGGAAATGCCTTAAATAAACACTGAGAGCTGAAGGAAGGACTCGTTGTTAACCCTATTAGCTCATGAGTGATAGTAACACAAGTTGTTAGCCAGGGTCAGTTCAATAACAGCAGTAGTCTTGAGTTTATCTGTGTAGGGGGCTTAATAAAAACATGTTTCCGTAACCAACAGGGAGGTAAGTAACCGAGTTAGCAAATGTAATCACTACAGAGATATTTCAGTAACTAGCAAGCTCCTGAGGAAAAACAGTTGTGGCATGAATTAATGCAACAGCATCCTGTGAAAGAATGAAGCTCCCAGCAGCAGTTCAGGAAGAGAGGTGACACAGCTCAATGGAATCCTCAGGCACTGCAGAGGTAGCAGCTTTAAGAATAGCTGAGTGAGGGCAAAGAAACCTACAACTCCCCTTAGGAAACGATGAAAACAAATGTTGCTTTAAGAGATATGGGTATGTTTCCAGAAAATTATGAGCAGACATAAATACTCCTTGAATAATTAACCTGTAGAAAAGCAATTACATATCAATAAGGCCTGCTCATTCGACTGAATTTCTGCATATATTCACATTAAGTCCTGATGACACGATTGTTAAAAAGTCATTGCTAGTAGTTTTTATTTGGAGTAGTGTTAGGAAGCCAGTTAAAAGTTATGAGGTCACTAAAATCCTAATTTGGTAGTTCATCTATACAATGAATGTTCTTGAGTGGTTTCAGTGACTTTCAGTTATTGGTAAGTGTTGGAAGAATAAGATATGCTGTTCAAATTTTTGTTTTACAAATGGTAAAGAAAGTCAAGGAGCTGAAACAAGTTAGTGTTAGTTACAAAGAAACCTTGGTGGTAGAGCTTGAATGAGCCCTCTGGAATGTCTCACCATCACCCATGTGCTTGTTCATGTCACAGTACCCTGGTTTTTTTCCTTAACTGTTACAATTCCCAAGGTAGAGAAGTCTTGAAATTCCTCTCAAGCCTATGACTTGGGGCTAAAGTAGCAAAATAAAACAAAAAGTGACCATAAACAAAACCACCACTGATACAAAATTGGCCTTTGTGATCAGCAGTCATTACAAGCTGCTGAAACCCAACCAGGAAACCCACCCGTAAGAATGAACATGTAGTCAGAATTGGTGCAGCACAGAGGAAGAGAGGGGAAGCCAACAAATTCTTTTTACCATAAATAATTTTAAAAATCAACCAGCATTCCCTTCTGTTTGCTCTGTGAGAGCAAGAGCAGAAACCACCACATCAACCAAGCAGACAGACCAGAGGCACTGCACAAAGAAAATCTGTGTTTGCTTCTCAAAGGCTGTTAAGCTTGTGCCAGACCAGCCAGTGCAGTGGCTAAAAGTACAGACAAAAGATGCCTTGCTAGATGTGGTATGAGGTTAGGACAATGATTACTGCAAACCCTCTAGTGCAACTGCTACCAAGAGCAATAAGAGTGTTTGTTGCTCTGCTACCTTCTACATTAAAAACAGCGAAAGACAAGCATATGGAGGTTGAGTAGATGGTTTGGAATGAAAGAGGAGCCAAAATCAAATTTCACTCAGTTGCAGTCTGAAGATTTATAAATTAGGGTTTCTTTCAAAATAGACATGAGAGTAAACAAGCTAACCAAAGCAGGGCAGCTTTCCCAAGCTCATGGGTGTCAGCTGATTTGGGCAATGACCCACATCTCCCAAAGGAGCATTCTCCCCACTCTTCAGAGCAAGAGAGGCATAAGATCTTCTTAGGGTGTTTTAATATATATGCATCTTGTGAAGCTAAATATGTCATGGAACAGTCCAGAGATACAGGGGATGCCACATGCCCCTCTTACCATCTCAGCATATGCACAATGCCCAAAGATGTTGAATTAGCTTTCCAATGCCTCATTTTGCATGTGAAGAAGGAAAGTAGTAACTGCAAAGATGCTAGCTCTCTTGAGGAGCAACATGGATTGAGCCAGGCTCAAGCTCACCACTGTGCAAACATCTGTTCCCAGGGTTAACCCAGTCCTGGAAGCAGATGATGTGCCTCTGCGGAAATGCGGTCAGAATGATTCACACAATCTCCCATGCCCTGCAAGCCCAATGAACACAGCCTGCACCACATTCCCAGTACCGAGGACTTTCGAAACCACCTTGCATGCAGCACAGCTTATTAGGTATGAAACAGCTCTGATGTTAATCGGCGTCTCTAAATTATAATTTTTCCCTCCCATAGTCCATCTGTCCAGGTCTTTGGATGGGAAAAGTTAATTTTCACAAGAAGCTGGGAGTGGGCACAGCCAGGACAGCTGACCCAAACTAGCCAAAGGGGTATTCCATGATGCATGACACCATGCTCAGTACATAAAGGGGTATGCTGACTGCGAAGAAGGGATCACTGCTTGGAGACTGCTGGGCACCAGGTTCTGGACATTGAACAAACTCCATCGTGTATCCCCCACATGTAGGTATACGTACATACCTTTAATAGAGGTATTGCTATTTTCCTCTTCCTTTGTGGCTCCAGAAAACTGTTCTTAATGCCAACCCTTAAGGTTTATGTTTTTCTTCTGATTCTCCTCCCCAGCCCACTGCTGGGGAAGAGGTGAGCAAGCTGCCACATGGTGCTCAGCTGTGGCTGGGGCTGAACCACACCACCCTCCTCCCCTGTCCATGTAGACACTGAACATTTGGGAGTATTTAAATACCAGATCTCCCTGAATTCAGAAAAAAATTGCCAGTTCTCCTTTTTTTTCTTTCTTTATTTCTTTTTAAATCTCTTGATGGTCTTGTAACAGGATATCATGATGGAGGTTAAGCTAAAGTTAGCTTGAAAGCTACTGCGATTAATTTTGGCAATGTTGCACCCAGCTTCTGGGATTTTTGGGTTTAAGTCTCTGAAATGCTGTGTGGTTCCTGGGGAGAAATTTAGCCTGTGTGCTTCAGGGCTTGAAATGAGGGTTTCTATGGGAGCTGTTTATAGAACTTACTGTCACTTATTGTAAAGCTCCCAGAATATTTCCAGGGTTTTAAGATAGACAGAGAAGTAAAATATCAAAGTGTATTTGTGCTAGTTGTTTTTCTGTTCAGGTACTAGGGTTACAGCAATTCTGGGGAGGAATACCCCACAGGGGCACATCCACTTTTTCACTACACTTGCCTTACACTTGTGCTCTTGTAAAGAACAAGTGGCGGAGGGCTCAGGGCAGAAGAGAGATGTGTGGAAAAGCCTGGCAAGGCTCTTCTGCAGCCACAGATCTCAGGGCACACCGCCATGCAGAGGTCCAAGTGCTTGGGGAGAAGCAGATCACAAGTCCTGTCTGGGTAGCTCCACCACTACTCATGCCCAAAACTGAGGCAAGGAGTGTCAGTGGCAGCACTGCAATCCTCCTGGGAGCCAGAGCAGCAGCCACAGAGTTCATTTGCCACTGCAGCACACTTTTTCCCTTCTCCATTTTCTCTGAAGTCACCAATGGATGTCATTGTGCTAATGATAACAGAAGAAAATGCTGGCATAGCGGAGGTACCTGACATAGCTGTAGCTTCGCCTCTGTGACACCATTAACCTAGAAGAGCAGGTTTTGAGCACCAGTGATATTTTATGGCCTGTTCCAACACAACAAAGACAGCTCCAATTTTTCCTAAGCTATAGCTATACATCTCATTTTGACACAGATAATCCCACACTGCTTGCTTGTGGGCAGTGGTGAAGAACGAGACCTCTCATTCAAGTGATGCGGTATAACAACAGCTCCTTGAGTATCTGCATTTATCTATGGACATCTAACAAATAGTAAAGACCTCATTCTTTAATGTTGATATCTTGGAAACGTTTCAACATTTAGTATTAGAGAGCAGCGTATGATTGAGGGGGGTTGGGCATTTTTAGACTTACTAAGCTAAAGAAAAATAGTCAGGGCTTTGGTTCAGTTTCACTCTTCCATCTGCAATAAACCCTTACTGAAAACAGACACCAGAATCAAGTCCCACTGGTACGAGAATTTATTCCCCAAAAAAATGATGTTTCTTTGAAGCCAAAGCTGGGAGGTTGCAAATCCCAGCACAGCAATCACCCTGCTGCAAAAGGCTTCAGACTGATGGTGCTCTGCTAATACATACACCCGGGGATGCATATACCTGCTCCAGAGGCTGTTTCAGGTGCCTGGCACAGTTCGTTAAAGGGTAAATAGAGACGGGTAGGACTGAGCAGGCTCTCCCAGGCTTTCCCCCTTTTTAATCTCTTTGTATCTAAAAAATTGATCACATATACACATACAGGACTGGTATTTATACTCAAGAAAAATAAAAAACTGCTGGATTTATTCTACATTTTCAAAGCAATGCACATAACATTTTCGAGACATAAAGCTTAATAATGCCTTAATTAAAGCCAGCTGACTGCTGGAAATGTGATTGTTTATAGAGAATTAACAACATATGATAATTTGCTTCTTCCAAAGTTCATCACTTTGAACATGAAGATGAACTGGATGTTTTCCGGTCATACAGAAAATGAAAAACTTTAAAAGATTTTTAAAACCAGGGTGATATAAAACAAGACAAATGGTACCCGTTTTAAGTTTCCAGGGTTCAATCCTACCCCCCCACACATAAAAAAAAGGGTTCCCTTTCCCTTGATCTGAAACAGAATTGTGGCTGGTGATGGCTAATACAAATATGAAAAATACGGATATGCTACTGACTCCAGGGGAAGGAGTCTCTGATAGTTTATCGGATTTCCTGTGGTGGCCCTTTGATAGGAAAAAAAAATAATTAAGTGATTTTTAAAAAGCCTGTCATCAAGTGAATGGTACTGCTATGATATATTGTAATAAAATTCAAATTTAAAAGAGCTTGATAACAGGAAGGGCTGAAAACAGAAATACAGGAAACAAATATGCAGAATTCTGTGATGTGGGAGTTAAGAACAGTACTAAGCAAAAATGAGTCTCGGCTGTGATATCTGAACTCGAATACCATTTTTCCCAAAGTCTGGGGGTGTTTTATCTTTCAGGGTGGTCTGTATTTACCACCTCATGTTAAAGCAGATTCTAGTATTACATTTCCTTTCTCTTTTATTAAGCAGATGAATAGGCTGACTCTTCACCAAAAGAAGAAAAAAGAACAAACTGTGCAGGTATCTTCTGGAGAGCTAAGGGTAGGAAATGGGTTTATTCCCTTCTTACCTCAGAGAAAATTCCATACCTGAACAACAGCTTTTTGTATTGTTCAATACATATGGATTAGATACTCTAAGAAACATAATAAAAATGTGAAATCCCAGATTTGGGGTTTGTTGGGTTTTTTTTAATTGTAATTAGTTGTAAGCTAGTTTATTTTCACTGGTTTTATGTTATACACCTTCCTCTCATGAGAAGCCTGCTACAACCTCTATGGTACAGAATCGCTCTCTGAAAATGGAGATACCCTGATTCATCCCAGCAGAGGGACTGGTCCTTAACACGCTCCATGTTATGGGTACCTTGCCCTAAGGCAAAAAGATTTCAGTAGTCTAATAATGTTACTGCAAGCATGACATTTTATCCACACCACTACAGGCAGAGGAGCCCTGATGTGGATACCATATTATCACTGAAGACCAGGAGCCAGTCTGACTGCTCCCTGCTGTCACATCACCACCGGTGCGTCAGGGTTAAATGGGCCCTTACAAGTGACATGGTTTATGCAAGTTTGAGAGTTCAGGACCACACCATAAATTTATGTGGGCAGTTAGAGGGGAAAAGTTGCATCTCTTACTGACAGGACTATGTTGCTGTGTAGATGATGCAAAACCACCAAAGAAACAGGGAGTTGTGAACCCCACTTTCCAGCAGTTCGTATTACGGAAGAAAAAAGGTCTTTTCTCAAGAGGGTGCCAATCACAGCCAGGAAAGTGTGTGTGCCAAGAAGATAATTTTAAGTACAGCTACGGCCATTAGACAAAAAAGGGAAATGGTAAATGTAATACATGCTCCCCTTACAAGCAGTACACGGCAGCGGGAAGGCCATTTTTTAGCAGTATATGTTAATTTACACAGCTTTGGCATATATACACTTGTTATTTGTATGGTATTTTCAGATCTCAGAAATTAATTATATGAAAGATAGTCATATTTAATCATAAAAGAAACTGTGCCTATTCCCACCGTGACACAGTGACAAAATTCCTAGTACCTTCAAACAGAAATAAGAACAGAACGAGAAACTAGGTGACCTTTTTACTCCCCTTACAGTTCTAGCTCCTTAGATCTAATATTTATGTATGAAGATCAGCATCATGAAATAATAATACCTTCAGCTTCTAACCAACCATGAGTTTGACTAAGTGAAAAGAAGATAAAACATAAGAAGTGCATATGCCTGCTCAGAGGGTCGGGAAGTGGAAGAACACTACACCCCAGCACAGCATGCATGGTGAGTCCAGCTGGTGGCCAGGATCCTGCATCAGCAGCCACCTGACACAATGCAAACCAAAGGGCGCACACAGTCTATCAAAAGGCTCTGCACTCTCGGGGCTTGAGATCTGGAGAGAATGAATAAAATTACTGCTTGGGCAAGCCCAATCATTAAGTCTTAATAAAGGAACAATCTTCCCCATGTATTCTAGCACTATTTTATTCTGTTAGGGGTTGTTTGGGAGTGGCGTCCTATAATCTAAGCCAAAATTATCTTCCTAAAAAGAACAAAAACACTGTAAGAATTTTGGTCAGTCTGTCCAGAAGAAGTATTTTTACTGGTGTTGTGCAAATTTGTTTTCCCAGAGATGGGCTTAATGTTTTGGAGAGAGAATTGGTCTCAGTAAAATTAAGGCAGAGACAAAGTAGTCAACATTATATGTTTTTATATCAGCTCCACTGAAGACAGAAACTCTGCTCTGGCAGGAAGATTAAGATCCTTAAGACACAGTATGGCTGCAGCCTGAGTTCATGATGTTACCAGGTATTTAACATGCCTGTCAATGGAGGTGATGAAAGAGTTGAAGGCAGGTTATGAGACAGGCTTCAGCAGCAAGTCTAAAGTCCCACCCTGGGGTGCACGCATGAGGCACAGTCTTGCAGAGGGAGCCATGTGCTTGGCTTTTCAGAAGGCCAGGCAAGAGTTCTGAGACCACACAAGAGGGGCCATTGGTCCCTAACCTGTTTGGGACCAGAATGGCAGCAACCCTATAAAACGGCACCTCTATACTTTCTCCTGCAAAGATTCACATAGAATCATAGAATCATTAAGGTTAGAAAAGACCTCTAACATCAAGTCCAACTATCAACCCAACACCACCATTCACACTAAACCATGTCTCAAAAAGTTCTATCTTCAAGGTTTTTAAACACCTCCAGGGATGGTGACTCTACCACCTCTCTGGGCAATGCCTGACCACTCTTTCAATGAAGAAATGTTTCCTAATATTCAATCTAAACTTGCCCTGGTGCAGCTTGAAGCCATTTCCTCTCGTCTTATTGCTTGTTACTTGGGAGAAGAGACCAACTCCCACCTCTCTGCAACTTCCTTTCAGGTAGCTCAAGGGGCTGAATGCCCTGGAGACAACTGGTCTGACTATTCCCCCAGGGCTCAGTCCTGGGTCCAGTCTTGTTCAACATCTTTATCAATGATCTTGACGAAGGGATTGAATGCTCCCTCACTAAGTTTGCAGATGACACTAAACTAGGAGGAAGTGTTGATCTACCTGAGGGTAGGGAGGCTCTTCAGAGGGATCTGAACAGACTGGACCGATGGGCTGAGTCCAATGGGATGAAGTTTAACAAGGCCAAGTGTAGAGTGCTACACATGGGACATAACAACCCCATGCAGCGCTACAGGCTTGGGGGAGACTGGCTGGAGAGCTGTCAGGCAGAGAAGGACCTGGGGGTGCTGGTTGACTGCAGACTGAATATGTCAGCAGTGTGCTCAGGCAGCCAAGAAGGCCAATGGCATCTTGGCTTGTATCAAAAACAGTGTGGCCAGTAGGTGAGGCCACACCTCGAGTACTGTGTCCAGTTCTGGGCTCCTCACCACAAGAAGGACATGGAGGTCCTGGAGCGAGTCCAGAGAAGGGCACCCAGGCTGGTGAAGGGGCTGGAGGGCAAATGCTATGAGGAGCAGCTGAGGGAGCTGGGAATGTTTAGCTTAGAGAAGAGGAGGCTGATGGGAGACCTTATCACCACCTACAACTACCTGAAGGGAGGTTATAGAGAGGTAGGTGATGGTCTCTTCAGTCAGGTGACAGGTGATAGGACAAGGGGGAATGGCATGAAGCTGTGCCAGGGCAGGTTTAGATTGGATGTTAGAAAAAAATTTTTACTGAAAGAGTTGTCAGGGCCTGGAACAGGCTGCCCAGGGAGGTGGTCGAGTCACCTTCCCTGGATGTGTTCAAAAAAAGGGTAGATGAAGTACTTAGGGATATGGTTTAGTTTTGGATGTGAATGGTTGGACTTGATGATCATAAAGGTCTTTTCCAACCTTGTTATTCTGTGATTCTGTGATTAAAGACTGAGGCAAAGAAGGCATTAAGGACCTCAGCCTTTTCCTCATCCTCAATGACAGTGTTTCCTTCCACCCATATCCAATAATGACAGAGATTCTCCTTGGCCCTCTTTCTGTTGTTAACAAATTTGTAAAAACACTTTTTTTATCTCTTAGGACAGTGGCCAGGTCGTGTTCTAGCTGAGCATTTGCCTTTCTGATTTTCTCTCTGCATGACCTAACAATATCCCTGCACTCTTCTTGAGTTCCCTGCCCCTTCTTCTAGGACAGACATAGGAGAAAGGGAGCAAGTTGCACAGATGATGCCTCCAGCTGTTTCTGTGGGAGCAAGCAAAAATGGACACCACTGTGATCCTTACATCCCAAGGACCAGAAATATCGTGATGAAGATATACTGTAACAGGAGCAAATTGCTAATGAGTTATGTCCTGAGCAGAGAGACAAAGCAAAATTACAACTTCAAGTGTGATGATCCTCTCCTCTGAGATCTCTAAGGACCAACAATACCTCTTCCTATATGGACTGTATGCACCTATACATGGATTTATCTAGCCTGCTTCCACTAATCCACAATAAGTATGTTGGTGGCACCCTCTGCTCCTCCACAATTACACTCAGAAACCAGCGCAAATTTTTTTTAAGAAATCACAGGTTGAAAACTACCTCAAGTATCACTTTTTTTGCATCTTTGTGCCAGAGACAAGTTCAGTACAATCCCACTGACATCAAATTGCACCAGGAACAAACACAGCCCATTAAAATGTTACTACCCTTATTCTCCTTTTTGAAGAAAGAAAAGCATACCCTTAGGCTAAAAAGTTTATACAGCAGAATTTAGTCCCAGACTTCAAACAGCTGAACAGAGCTGCTGTAAGAAGGGATTATAATGAAACAGCTTCAGAGCTCTGAGCATAGTGGGCGGCAGAGCAAGGGCTGCCGAAGTGAAGTCAGAGCCTAACGCTTCATGTGACGTTGTTCCTAGCTTCAAAGCCATATGCCAAATTGCTGTGCTCAAAACCACTATTAAACAAAGCACAGTTTTGAAAATACAACATTCTGTATAACCACACTTAAGAAAACAATATTTTAACAAATGTTTTCCTTAACCACTGTGCAGTCTACTGGGACACAGTTCCCTGGAGAGCCACATAGACAGCACAGAGCAACCTTCATTCTTATATTTGCTGAGTTACAGCTGCTGGCACAAATATCACCACACAGGTCAATTCCTAACCTCCTGCTTACTCCTCAGGTCCTTCAGGGCATGCAATGTGCCATATTCCCTCACACGCCATTTTAAATAACCACCCACCCATATGATGTCTGCAGCCCCCCTCTCACATTTACTCTCTTGCAGTAGAGATCAGGAGAGAGGTCCCAGCTGCCCCCACCTCAGGCTGCCGCTGTGTAATAGCTTGACCTTCGCTCTGACTGCCGGCTGGAGCACGGCATGTGCATCTCACTGCACAGACCCTGCCACAGCACCTCTCTCAGTGGGGCTGGCAAGGCAGCTGAGGACAATACACTCTTAAGCCACTTCAGCAGCAGGCGCCTGCACACAGGCCACAGGGCGTTTTCTGAACCCCCTCAGGAGTTTACTTTTGATGTGCCAAGAGTGGAAACAGGATGCCTAACTTCCAAACCCCATGCAAAAATATCTTTTCCAATCCCATTTGATGCCTGGCTTCAACCCAGCACTCTTACCTCCTCATACATCCATATGTTTGCCATAATAAATTCTCCCACATTGGCTGGGAGCAGAATGTCACGGCATAAAAGTTAATGCTAATGTTACATTATCTCCTCCTGCAGCTGCCTTGGGCAACAGGGGGAAGAAAATGAACTAGCAATGTGTTTCTGTCTTTAATACCTATGAGTCCAAGCAGAAAGCATAAACAGCCAGAATTTTCCAGTAAAACAAACAGTACTGACATTTAAATATCATCATTAAATTTAGGGATGACTAACTAAAAGAGCAGAAAGATATTAGCCATAAGTTTGCCAGCGGTACATTTAATAAAATGGCAGCATCTTGTGCTTTAAGTCTCTCTGCCCTGGGACACACGATCAGTCTTGTCTCAGCACAGCACCGCCCTTGCACAACCACACAGATATGACAGCCAAGCTCCTGCTGGAAAGAGAAGTTACTGTAAATGAAGGCTCCTTTACAGATTAATAGTTCTGGACAAAATCTGGATCAAGCAGAGCAGCCTCAAAATTAACAGTCTTTTTCATTATGGTTCTGCTCAATCAAATCAAAGTGCTCTGCTAATTTCTGGTTTGAGGGGCTAAATTCATGCATTATGAAGGCCAGTACCTAAAACGGGAGGGGAGTGTCCTCTGCAGCCCTCTTTAGGAAAGCCTCCTACTGACTCCAGTGGCAGCTGGATCAGTAAAATTTTTAACCACACGAAAGTCGGATCATTCACCATAGATGAAAATCCTGGGGATGGTGGCTTGCGGAGTGTCAGGTCTTATTCTTGCTGTCAGCAGTTTGGCTTACAGCTGCCTCCAAAATAATACTTTAAATATTTTATGTAGACAAGCAACAGAAATTTGATGGAGTGGGAGAAGAATTCAAGATTTTAATGAACTAAATACATCGTCTGAGGCAACGCAATGGAAATCATAGAAACTGAATCACTGAACATATGGTGCGTCATGTTCCAAAGAATGAGCATCTCTGAATGAATCAGTTGTTTTGTAAATAATAATACAACATCTTTATTACAAAATCAGAGCTGTGAGCAACTCAGCATCTTTGCATTTTCTCTGTTATAAGAGAAAGTTTACACTGCTGCAGAGTGGAATAGTGCAATTAGTTTCCAAGAAAACATGTTATATTAGGGAAAAACATCAGATGGCAAGAACTAACTGCAAGTTAGCAGGCTGTTTGCAAGCTTGACATCAAAAGCATGCAGCCTACTGGCTCTTCTCTGTCCTAATGGAAATTAATTTATAAATATTTATTTTCAAATATTTATATTCCAAGTTGGAGCACACACAACCCAGCACTAGACCTTGGTTTCAAGATCTTGACTTTTTCATCATCATGTAGGTTTTATCACTTCTGAAGCTGGTGTGCCTTCACTCTGCTGGTCCCACACAGCTACCAGATAAACAGGTTGAGACAGACCTCTCTGCAGATGGCCTAAACAGCAAGCAAGGGAGGCCTTACCTCTCTCTCCAAGGATTTTCATAGTTACAACCTTCACTGCTCAAAGCCTCTATGGTAGACATGCCATCCTCTGGCAGGTGGGCCACCCCAGAGACCTGCATGCTGCGGCCAGACAGCTGTATCCCAGAAGTACCATTATGTCACAGTATCCCCATGGCATCCACCTTCCACTGTATCCCCAGCCAGGTCATTCAATTTCTGATTCTCCTTGCCATCTTCCTCCTTTTATCTTGCTCAGATTCTCACCCTCAGTTCCAAGGTCCCTTTCAGCACCTTCTCCTTCCCACCCCTGCCATCCACTCCTACTTTGTGGGATACACTAAGTATCCCACAGCCCCATTTTGCACTCTGCTTTCACACTGAACACCACCACCACGACATTCTTCAGTCAAACCCTTCTGGCCATTGCCTCCAGGCTGGAAGGATGGATGTCTTCTGGGTTCTTCTTCATAGCCTTTTTGTTTTTGAGTTGTCTCAAAAGAGGAATGCTTGTACAAAGTGATACCCTAACAAGGCAGATCCAATTATTCTTCATTTAACTTTCCAAAGACAAAAGGTTTCATCAAAGATTTTTACGTACTGCCATCATTCATGTTTGTTTGTTATAGGGATGAGAGAGACAAAATAAGAAATTCAACTTCACTTGGCCCTAAATTTTGGTAGCTCAGATAAAAATGAAGCTTAACCATTCCAGAAGGATCTTGACAGGCTTCGAGAGGGATCTTGACAGGCTTGAAAAGTGGGCCCTGGTGAATTTAATGAGATTCAGCACTGCAAAGTGTAAGGTGTTGCACTTGGGCCAGAGGAATCCCTGACATATGTACAGCCTGGGAGAAGAGCTCCTTGAGAGAAGCCCTGCTGAGAAGGACCTGGGTGTCATGGTGGATGAGAAACTTAACATGAGCCAGCAGTGTGCTCTTGCAGCTCGCAAGGCCAATGGTATCCTGGGCTCCATCAGAAGAGGGGTGGCCAGCAGGGACAGGGAGCTGATTGTCCTCTACTCTGCCCTCATGAGGCCTATCTGGAGTACCAGGGCCTACAATACAAGAAAGATGTAGAACTATTGGAGAGGGTTCAGAGGAGGGCCATGAAGATGATTATAGGGCTGAAGCACCTACCCTACAAAGAGAAGCTGAGGGAGCTGGGCTTGTTCAGCCTAGAGAAGAGAAGGGAAGGCTGTGGGGGGACCTCATTGCAACCTTCCAGTACAAACAGGAGGGGAATCAACTTTTTAAAAGGGTAGATAATGGCAGGACAAGGGGGAATGGATTAAAGCTAAAGGAGGGAAGGTTTAGATTAGACATTGGGGGAAATTTTTACAGAGTGGTGAGATGCTGGAACAGGCTGCCCAGTCTGATGGCAGATGCCCCATCCCTGGAGGTGTTCCAGGCCAGGTTGGAGGGGGCCCTGGGTAGATCCAGGCTTGGAGGTTGTTGGCCCTGCCTGTGGCAGGGGGGTGGAACTGTATGATCCTTGAGGTCCCTTTCAACCCATGCCATTCTATGATTCTATGATCTTCTAATTGATTATGTTTTTATATATACAACAAAACTTATCTTTCTGGTTCAACATTTGTAACTGTACTCTTCTCTTTATCCTTTCTCTTATCTTTTAGAAAAGATGGACTATAAACCAGACTAGATGTTAATACCTTTATAACTTCTTGTGGAAAAAAAAAAAAAGACAGGTTTTTTCTCATTATTTCTAATATTTTTTTTGAGAAATAGAACATCACACAGACTCTTTGTGAAAAAAATTTCTAGCTGACCACTAACATATGAGACTAATACAGACCAAATCCTATTTTAATTTAAATACTTTGTTTGAAATAAATCTGATCAATCTTTTCAATTCTCCAATGATAGGCGAATAAGCACATACACTTCAAAAACTAAATATTAATAATTCAGCATTTGAAGTGGTTTTAGATCCAAATTCAGGTCTGCTTTGTAAAGAATAAAAAGACATCTTGCAAACATTTCCTATTAAGTGTGAGATGACCTCCTTATCATGATACAAAATTTGTTGTAAAGCAACATAACAACCATCACTTCCTTACAGACCCATTACAACTTAAATTCTGGAAACACACAAATTGTTTCTAGTGCCTCTTTATTTGTTAGGGGGTCCCTAATGTATGAAATAAGGATGTTTAATTCATTAATTCCCCACTTACCTGCAAAAGAAAAAAGTACAAATTCAGCCGTGGTTGATTTGATAAAAATCTATCCTCACCACTGAAAATCTCTAAATGGAAGAAATTAATCTGAACAGAATTACAAAACAGCATATACAGACAAAAATTTGCTTGTATTCCTAGAAGTATGGGTCCCCTACTTCTACCTAAAATTTCTTCAGCAACACCATTGCAAGCCATAAGCAGTAACATTAGCATGACAAAGAGATACTATAGGCTTGACCCATTTTGGAGGAAAATGATACCCTCTAGCAGGAGAAGTTGCAGCACAGTGTTCTTATAGACCACCAAATTATGGGCTTCAGAGATTGCAAATCTCTGCACCTCTGAGAGCAGGCCCTTAGGTACATGGTATAAGGACTTTATGCACACACACACACACACGCGCACACACACACACACACACACATACTTGCACACACATGCAATATTTTCCATAATTCTTAGAAGAAATGCTTTGCACTCCTCTAATAGGTACTTTCTTTGTCCCTTGATTTCTGAGAGACAGGTGAGAAGTGTTAACCCCAAAGGAAGATGAGAATTTACGTACAAAATGCACTTCTATGACTTATCTAAGAAAAACAAGAATCTGTGCTTATGTTATTCTTTGGAGAGGAGAAGTATGCTTTGGAAGAAGAAAGGAGACTCGTGTATGAAATATAGACTATCTGCATCTACGGGCTGTGGATTAAAACCATGTCAGCTGGAGAAGGGAAAATGTATTCCTATCATCTTATGGTTTATCAGGCATATTTGATGCTTTGCTCTCGCAAACAGTGAAGGGAGCATCCCTGTTCAGCACATGGAAAAGGAAGGATACTCCCATCTTTAGGGAACAGTACATGTCCAGCTGTCAGATGACTCAGGATCTATTCTTGGTAGTTCTACAGAATTCCTTTGTGGCCTTGGGCAAGTCACCTGATTCCTGATAAATCCTTTAGAGTGAATCAGGTATTTTTTTCACACAGCTATTTCAATAGCATCAATATGCATGGCCTGAAAAATCCCATCATTTCGCTGGGTGCCTACACCATTAATCCTTATTTACTGTCTACAAACTGTGCAGGTTTTCCACAGTGATAAGCATTTGCAACTCCTCCTGACTCCAGCTCAGCTCTTACAAAATAGGCCTTACACACAATTAGAAAATTCTGACATCATACTAGAAGTCCAAAAGCAATGTGAAAGGCTAATTAGCACTTCAGAAGTGACTTCAAAGCTTGTGTATCATAGAAAGCCAGGACAACAAGGTTAGTTTTCACCAAATTATGCTAAGAATCAAAAGCAAAACAGAATCAGCGAAAGATTCATCAGGAAAAGAGCTAAAATGTTGCTCCCAAGACCGAAGCTAGCATGGCACTGAAGTGCACCAAACACTGGTATGAACACTAGCAGATATCCATCTCACTTAGTAACCCATATTGAGTAATATTAGTGATAGTTGCTAGAAAAGCAGGGCAATTACAGAGTCATCTCTCTTGCTCTGGGCTAGCCTGGGGTCTCTAAACACAAGGAGACCTCTTTTAGAGCTCCTAACTGCCTGAAACACTTTTACAGACCTGCATTTGATACATGAATAATTTAACTGATTCTGAAAATCTTAAGAGTCTCTCAGCAGCCTTTGGAGGATGCATTTTCTCAGTACCCCAAATGAAGGTACAGAAGGAGAAGCACAGGCATAGCAGTGTAGCAAGAGGTGACACAGCTGGAGACCATGGTTGCAAGGTGATGAGTGTTACTGAACAGGCACTAGTTAAGGCTGAGCTCATTTAAAAAAAAAAAATAATACAAACTGATAGTTCTTCCAAGATTTGACAGCTTGTCATATATGGAAAACATTAGCTTGTTTTGGTTTGGTTTGTTCCAAAATAATGTTCAGTTTTGAGGGAGAGGGTGTCTGATGGTTACAAGACTGTTCAAATGAGGGTTTTTTCCTAAGCACTATAAATTATAAATGCAAGTCAGGGGAAATTACATATAATTAATTCTTATTGCAAAGACAAAAGCCTTTTCTAATTCAGGGAACATTTCAGGTGTAACACTTGAATTCTACTAAAAAATAGCAGTGCTAAGAAAACTACACTTTTTCAAAAATCTCATGGAAAACCTGGTATCTATAAGAAAACCATGGAAGAATAATATGTCAGCAAAGACTGAAGAGACGTGAAAAGGGCTATCAAACTTCTCTTGCACTGTATGTGGTATCATATAGCACAAATTTTAATAATCACTTCCCATTTTTGGCTGGCATGCACAAAGCTGCAAAACATTTATTTTATGATTGTGTGGATCGCTTTTGAAAGGCGTGTTGACCAATCTGTATCTGTAAGACTGATAAGTTTATTTCTAAAGACAGCATGTCTGGGTACAGTGGGTTCCATGCTGAGGTTTCCTGTACTGATTAGATCACTAGACAGTAATGTAGTTTTCATCATATCTGCATTCGGTTGCCAAAATTTTGTCCCTATTTATATTTAAAGTAAATCATTTAAGCTTTAGGCTTGCAGCTATGTAATTTCCAGCACTGACGTTTTAAACTATGTGTACTGCAGGTCTTGTATCTCCTATGTCTTTCATTTACTAAAAACACGCTGTCTTTCAAGCAGAAGAATGCATGCTTTTAAATTGCAAAGCTACATTTTTTCAAAAGATATTGGGAGGGGGAAGCATAAATAACTTTTTCCCCTAATGTTTATTCACAAAAGTTTGATAGCAATGTGTTTATTCACAATGTATTTCTATGATTTAATAGTATTTTGCAATAAAAAAGTAATCTAGCAAGAATTTACTTAATCTTTTTCAGTTTGAAAATGCTGTTTCCATGGAGAGCTTGTTGGCATTATAATGACAAAAAAATTGGTACAGCTTTAGCTCTTTGCTCAAACTCCATGTGAACCAACTGGTTCACTGACAGGAATTGATCTGCTGTGCCCTAATTTGATGTCCTATTCCTTACTTGGACTCATTTCAGAGAAATATCCAGGTTTGGTTTATTGCTTACCAGTCATCTCTTACCACGCTCAATTGTAGTTTTACCAAAAAGCATTAGTAAGTTTAGGTTTACACTACGCCGTTATGCCACACAACTGGCACCATGGCACTGGAGGTTCCCCAGGTGCCCTTGTGGGGAAGCCTGTGGCTTCTGCCCTGGAGTAATCTGTGTGTTGGAGGACACACCACCTGACAGCATTTTTATGAGATGGTCAAAGTCTCAGATTTTCTTTTAGATGGTTGTGAGAAACCCAATCCTTTCCCTGGAGGGGATCTGGGGGGTGAACATCAGAGGATAAAGCCAGCGACATTATCCTCACTCACCCAGGACAGCAGGCACATTAAAATCTGGGCACAGTCACGGCTTCCCTGTTACTTCTGATTAAGACAACTGCATATTTGCTTCACACACAGTCCATTTATGGAGACTAACCAAAACTACCATGAAGCCTGGGAAGGAGCAACTGTTCAAAAATATTTATACCTATGAAATAAGAGCATTTGTTCAAAGACTACTTCTATTTTTCTGCAGATTAAATTATCTCAAAATCTATCACAAAACCTCTTGACCCTTTACTTCCCACAGATAATGAAATATTATAGGACTTAAATAAGCATGTACAGCAAATCTGCTTTGGAAAGATCTGGTATTACTCCGGGAATTATGAGAGACGTCTAGGCCATTTGGTTCCTAAAATATTTAGGGTAGATTACAAATAATATTTCCTGGTAGTCAGTTGAAATACATCAGCCATCATTCTGATTTCTTGAAATAGAAAACAGATGAAAGCTCCCTGGTTCAAAATTGTTTATGAAATCAATTTATCTGAAAGCTACATATCTTGTTGAGCAAAAGCATAATGAAAAAGATTTGGTACAGCCCTAATTATCATCAATCAAATGGAGATGTCTTTTGCTCTTTGCTGGGGTCTAAATTCTGAAGAGATGGATAATCATAGATATGGAGCACTTTTTACATTATCATATCTATAGATACTATGCAAATAGGAAAAAAATTGCACTACCATTATTGCTTTCCACATGTTATGAGAGACACAGTAGGGTGCAGTATAGAAATGTAGTATATAGAGATCACGGTACGTGGAAGGTACCCATGTCCTCTATAGAAAGCACAAGATAACAGGTATTCTGCCTGCTCAAATCAGTGTGTTTTTCAAAGGTGCCTAAAAAGAGCATAATTACTTGCCCTGCAGGTTGAACCAAACAACACATGGTAGTTAGGCTGTGTACATGAGACCTGTGGAACAACTCTGTGTTGGGTCACATTCATTTTTTGTCTACAGTCACATAAATGTAGGTGTCCAGTCTAACTGGGTTTCCTCCACAGGTAGTAAAAAGGGATTTGAACCTCCAAAAGCCAGTTCAGTCTAAATATCTTAAGAGGAATTAATTAATTTACAGAATTGGCTTTTCCTACTGGCAAGAATGGGAAACTAATAGGATCTGCATGGGCTAAAAAATTAACTTTGAGTGACTCTTGTTTGCTGCACCTTCATCTCTGCAATTCCCTTGCCACATGGTTCCTCCAGAATCACAGGGCACATACGTCCTTCTGTAGTACTTAAAGCCCACCAGGCATTAGTGTACACTCTGGCTGTACATTCAGGCATGCTGTATGCAGGACACACATGGTATATAAAGATCTACCAGCTCTAATTTCTGCACAGAATGGTTTTTAGGGGCTTTAGATCCTGCACCATTCCTGCAGCAGCAGAGATTCTTAATGGCTTCGTCTGTTGAGGAATGAGCTCAGATGTGATGGAAAGCTTGAGAGGTATCCTAACCCCTAACAAAGAGGAATGCCTGGCCTAAAAAAGTATGTATTGTATTTTTATAACTACTTTATCAAATTTACTTTAAAGCAATAAGATTATGAGGACACTTTGAAAAACATATTCACCTGCCCACTGCAATCCTTCTAAGTGTATTCTCTCACATTGCAGAGATTTGAGAAGTATCTATGATTTACGGAAGGCTGAAAGACTGAAAAACATCAAAGTGACAGAATCCTTTTCTTTTGCAAAGACACACTATTTATTCTGTAAGGGGGAAAAGCATAAAATGTTAATATGAGCCATCAGTGGTTTAAAAACAAAATTCTGTTTTTGAAAGTTCAAAACAAGAAAGTGATTATTCAGACATCATCTTTAAATGAGAACTTAATGTATCCCAAAACAGATGGTTCACAGTTAATGTTTCCTGTTTCTAAAATAATTTATTCAGTATCACAAAACAACAACTTTCAACAGCTGCTGAAAACAAATACTAATTATAGCAGGAAGATATAACCATTCACTGCACCCCAAAATCATTAATAAGTCAACATGCACATTCAGAGATGACAGCAACAGTCACAATAAATGGTACCCTCTTTTGTGTATGTGTTTTTAAATGAAACAGACTTCACCATCTGTGGTTAATTATTCTGGGATCATTGCCATTATTTTATTCAAGATTTGCTATCTAGTTTTAATAAATTAATGAGGTGTTAGAAAAATCCTTATGTGAATGGGAAGAATGCATCTCCACTGTTTACATAGCAATCCTAGTATTCCATCAGCTGCCATTTGTCTTCTCAGAAGACATCATAGATGACTACTAGCACACCGTGTGTTTAATTACCTTACTAACCCTCCTCTAGAAAACCATACTTGCTAATGCAATGCTTCCCATTTCAGTTTTCCCAGACAGACTGCTCCACCAGAAAGTCCTCTATACTGGATGTCTGTTTCAGACAATCTTTCTGGAATTTCTCTGCAGAAGTCAGGAAAAAAGCTATCACTTGAAATCTGTGAATCCTTCATAGAACACATCCAGAGTCAGAGCCAAATACAAGGCAGGGGCAAGGAAGGGAGGATCAATCTTAGTAATTATGAATGTCCTTGCAATTGCCATAAAAATCTGTCCAAACTAATGCAACTGACACACCGGGGGCTTGCTGTAGATGCTTGCTTTGCTCAGAGCTTCCACTGGTGCCCCAGGGACAGCTGAGCCTCTCTGCAGCCTTCAACAACAGGGCATTGCTCAGGCTGGCTGGTGAATTGAGCTCTCAGGCATGTGTCTAACATGGCATAGACACACAGGAGTCACCAATGGACCAGCTTGCTGATCTTCCCATGGCCTGGAAGGAGAAAGGTTTTGGACCAGCCCATAGGCAGAGCCCCATGAGATGAGAGGCAGATGACCTGAACAGGACAGGGACTCTGTCTTGCTTTGTCAGGACTCGTCCCTGACTTACTTGTAAGGCACCTCCAAAAGCAATGTGAGTAAGGCTGTTCCTCGGAAAAGGAGCCTCATCTGCTCTTCAGCTTCTGTGGGGCTTCAGGGCAGCCTGCCTCTCAGTGCTGAATAAGGCAGAGGGCCTGAGCCAGAATCATGATACATCACCTTGTAGTTAGAGACGAAGTTGAAATGCAAATGCTAAATAATGCTGTGCAAATAATGGCCATCTTTGCACTCCTTACATTACCAGTACTTAACCTTGCAACCTTAATATCTCCTTTCCACATAGTTTTTGTGTCAGTGAACTATTACATGTAAATAAAACAGATAATCAGTCAGTCTACAAATATTTATGCAATAATGGCTGAGGCCAATGGCATTCACTGGAGGAAGGATGATAGAGTATTTGGTGGCCCAATGAGAATCTGGGAATTATTAGCAAAGCATTAATTACCTGAGAAATACAATGGGATGAAATTGTCATTTCTCTGTCAGGGATGCCTGTAAACTTTAATTTGAAGGGGGTTTGGTTGTAGTCTGTAACACAAAGACAGAGGATAACAGGTTCTGCTCCCAAGTGTTGTGCTCTGATAGCACAGAGACTTTCACTATGAAGCAAAAGCAGCAAAAGGGGTTGGACCTTCTTGCTCGAAAATTATTAGCATGTCACAGTCAGATCTCCCTTGAGCAGAACGGACCATCCCCAGTAAAGCAGCAGTTTGAAAAGTATTTCTCTGGTTGGCTTAATTTGGTACAATTCCCTGAATCTGTTAAATCAATACCAGATGTCAGACATTTTCACTGTGTTCTGCTCCCTACTGCTCTTTTTATGTCTGAGTGTGAACATTGTTACCAGCTAGGGTACTGCTAGGTCCAGTATTTCTGCTTTGTCCTTAAATTAGTCTGATGTCAAATCCCTGTCTTCTTTGCTGTCATAGGGTTTGTATAGTCTGATGGGGAAAAAAAGCTACCTTCTTGGGTTTTTTTCAAGTTAGTGGTGGAGAGTAATTAACCCAAATTCTTGGACTGCCTTAACGCCTCATTATTGTAATAGTAATAAATGTAACATATGTGTTAGATACAGAAGGAAATATATTTTATGCAGTGCTCAAAACGGTTCCATCTGGACCAGTACGCCATAACAATACTTCCTAGAATGGCGGGACGAGAAAGTTATTTACACACACACTCGTACACACAGGCAGAGCAAATGGGTGCTATCCTGTCATTGCTAGATTTCTAGCAATTCTATACACAGACATGATTCAGAACAAAATAAAAATATGCAAATAACACAAAAATCTTAAGTATGGTGAAGAAGGTGTGTAGAAAGGGTACACAATCCCTGAGAAGTTTTAAAAATGTGGCCCTTTGGGGTGAAGCCGGATCTTGCTAGTGTCAATGGGAGCTTTACCTTTGCAAGTAAGATTTAGGCACCACTCGAGACACTGCAGGTCGTGCATGCCAGGGGAGGCACACTCCCCCCTCCCCATGCTCCTACAAGGGCATAAAGCTCAATTGACTTTCCTACTGAAACAAAGCACCACACTAAGCTAAGTAGATTTTATGTTCTGTGGATAAAACCAACAATAATATATCTTTAGCCTTGAATAAGAGGAAATATAGCAATCTTATCTGAGTGCCTGGCAGCCCTTATCTCTGGGGCCACCATGCAATGTTATGACGCCTGCCTAGCACTGTGACAAGTGCTTTGTGAAGCAGGCACCAACAACAGTGTCTTACTCGTGTACTACTGCAAGGAAGGGTTGCAATTCTCCCTGGCTCATATCACTGCAGAAAAGATACTGCTGCTGAAAATAAAAGGTTTGCCAGCATGCTTAGCCCCTCAGACTTGGCTATGTTTTACCGAACCAGAAGAAGGAACAGTCCCAGAGCAGTCTTATGTCCTCTCCTTTCATTACAGGCAGCAGAAACCTCAGGCAGCTTCAGTGACAGGTTGTTTTCTGCTCTTCCTACATCAGGTAACTCTTCCAATCAAGAGCTCATGGGTTTCCTGCAAGTTTGATTGGACCCAGATGAAAACAAAAGCAAGAAGAAATTTTAGCTCACATCCCGGAATGTGACAGTCTAAGTCCTTTTAGAGAGAAATGCAAAAACACGTGTATTTTGTGTAATTTCACCATCCCGCAGAGCAACTCATAGAGTTACACTGAAGGAAATATTTACATACTCTGAAGGCTGAGTAAGTTATTACTCAAGGCTGAACTTCAACAAACTAGCCTGAGGTTTCCAAATACTGAACTCTGCAAAACTATTACTGGACCAAGTTAACACCTATACAAGTAGTTTTCTGGGCACGAGTCAGCACCCACACAGACATGCACTTGCACATTTAAAATAATGAGTTGTGTATCAATAATTTCACACTTAGTCAAAGAAGCTGGCAAGAAAGAGAGAAGACTGAAAAGGAAGCAATGCTTTAGGAGTAAAGTATCATGATGATGACATGAAAACTTTTGAGAATTTAGATGAGTGCGACATCGTAATGGAAATTGAACAATATGCTACATTCATCTACATAAGTCAGAACAGCTCTAATACCACAAGGATGGATAGATAGGACCTAAAATTAATTGAAATCAGAAGATATTGATCAAAGAAAATGCTAATGCAGGGGGAAAGGCAAGGTAAGGGTGTGAAATGAAAATTGCTTCAAATAAAATGGAAGAAGTGAATAATTTTGTCCATTCTTGATTAAAGCAACCAGTAAAACTCCATTTCAAAACTTCTAAGCTCTTCTCTATGAAATCTTGGCTTTGGAGGCAAACATTTTTCATAAACATCCCTAATTAGTGGAGGCACAATATGAACAGACAGTAGGAAATTGATGTCCATATTCAAAGAATAGGAAGATCAAGTGAGATAGGCAAAGTGACCTATGTTAGCTAAACCTCAATGTCATTTAAGATTTTAAAGCAAATTAGGAAAGGCAGCTTAATGAAAGACAGAGTGAAACCAGAAGTGAAGACGAATGTACCAAAAGCAAAGCCAGGCCAACAATACTACTTTTCCTTAGGAAGAAAAGCAAGCTTTTTAAAAAAGCAAGCAAAGGAAGCAAACTTTGATAAGCATCACCTAGGATCTTGTGTAAGATTACTTGCTCAATCAGAGAAGAGATTATTACAAGAACTATAAAGAAGGCAGGCAAGTGGCCACAGGACAGCGAGCTGACAGTAAGCTGCGCTGTAAGAACAGGCAGTCCCCTTGTGTTTGTCTTAGGACATACGTGTTATTTCATATTCTCATTAATGGCCTTAGAGTAAAGGGTATAGGAGTCCACTGATTAAATCTATCAGACATGAGGAGTAGTGAGGAAAAGTAGGAGAATATGCTTCCAGAAGGAGGAAGTCTCAAAGCCTAATTAACCAAAGCACCAAAACTGACACCTCCAGCTCAGCATTTCCTTGACCTCACTGTGAGAAGGTGCCTTCCTCTTTGTCAAGTAGGAAAATATCCCAAAGAGGATTCCCAGATGAGCAGCTAGAGTCAAGGAGGATAGGGATACATTAATGGAACATGTGAAGTAAGGGGTAGACTTGGAAACTCTCAGCACAGTCTTGCAAAGGCAAGTCCTCCTCTGCAAACCTCTTTGAGTTATCTGGATGGATCAGCAAGTATGTGGAGGAGGATATATGGTTGAAAGACAATCTCTCTGCATTTCTAACACTTTCAGCATAGTCATCCACCGAGGACTCCTAAGTAAAGTCAGCAGCCATAGCATCAGTGGCAAACAGTCAGCTTATGCCATGGAGGGAGGTGACTGCCAGAGTTCTTCAAGGATCTGTGCTGGCACTTGTGGTATTCAACAAATTCAGAGTTATCTGGAAACAGCAATGTGGTGACAAAGTTTGCTGATGCTTATTTATTCAGGATAGTTGAAAAAGGCAGTCTTCAATCATTTCAGGAGGACCTCATGAGACTGAATGACTGCATAATAACACACAGAGTAAATTCAGGACAGATAAACATAAGTCAGCCCAAAAGGAAAAAAGTATCCTAATTTAGGATGTCAGATGATGGTTTCCAAGCTGACCATTACCAGTCAAGAGCAAAATTTTGAGGTTATGATAAATAGTTCCATAAATACATCGGCTTAGTGCTCAGGAGCAGTCAAAACAGCAAACTGAATATTAAGAAATATTGGGAAAGGAACAGAGAATAAAACCAAGAACATCATTATGTCCCTGAACAAATCTGGGGTTTATCTGCAAATTGAATACTGTGTGCTGTTCCACTCCCTCATCTCCAGCAGGACATAATAGAATTGGGAAGGGTTCAGAGAAGGGACGACAAAGATACTTGATGATGTGGATTGTTTCCCACTAAAAACTAAAAACTTCATTTGTTATTGTTTCAGACTCCTCAGTCTGAAAAAGAAAGAACTGTGGAAGAAAATTATAGAGGTCCACAAAAGCATGGCAACCCACGGGGCAGAGGCACAGCATCTGGCAAGCAATCAGGAAAAGGCAATGGGGGTTGGCTGTCCAGGAAGGGCATTGTAGCATCAATCATAGAAGGAGTAATTCGGCCAGCCAAGGTCTGCAGGGAAAGATAGTGTCTCATTAAATCAAACCCTATGTCTGGGGAAGAGATGACAGATTTCTGGGCATGCCCATCCTTCTTCAGGTTATTTGGCATCTAACAGACTATACAACTGGCAAGAAAACGTCTCTTTCAAGGCTGGTGTGGAAATGTCTTAAACTTTTCCATTTTTCTAATGACTTGTGTGCTTTTTTGTTCACAGAGCACAACATGTGTCAGTTGTTGTACTGTTCTCACAGTGTCCATGGGCTGGCTGAAGCAATTTAGCTGAGGTGGGAAGGGAAGCATAAAGATCCCTCTGTTCTTTAGGACAGCTTTCTACCCCACACCCACGTTGGTTTGTGTCTTTTCAGTATTTGGGACACCACTACATGTACCACAACACATGGAAGCACAGAAAGAATATCATTGCAGTTACTGACAGATGAAACCAAAGACACAAATGCACCTTTTTAGCACAGTTTATCATTTCCTCAACTCTTAAAAAGGCACTGAAAGCCCTCTTCTGAAACACTTTTACATACCTCAAGCAAACACAAAAGGTACCCCACAGGTTCTGGGGACTCATCCAAAAATACCATTCCAGATCTACAGAAGCTGCAACTGTGCGAGACCCTCAGACTGAGACTTGCTTCACTTTTAACTGCATGCCATTGTTCTTTCCTAAGGCACAACATACGCAGAGAAAGGATCCCCTTACATGCCCTTCTCCAGTTCATTGCATAAAGCACCAGAGCCTATGGTTCAACATCTTTTATCTCTACAGCACCTAATTTAGCAGGTCAGTACAGGAAAACCTTAGTCACTTCTCATTGAGTCTCAGTTCATTGCTTAGAGATTTGGAATTTTAAAAAGCAACAAATAAACAACCAAAACCAAACAGAAAGAGTACTTCCCTCTGTAACAGGAGTGCTTAATAGGGTGAAGATAGCAGGGTAGCCAAACATTATCATTTTTCTCGTGGGCAAGACATATATGTAAGTGATATTATTCAGCAGTGTCTATGCATCTGTTCATACTGCTGTATAACAGGCTGATAAGGATGCAAAAATCCGTCAGAAAATGCTGAGCTCTCATCTGAGCCATATGCAGTGATGGTATCTTCTCTGATTTACAGTACAGTGCATTCAATTCTTATTACATGTAGTCTGGAAGCACTCTGCATTTCCTTCCTCTGTAGTAGTCCAGTGGAACAAGAGCTTTTTATCTTACCATGTCTCTCTGGAAGAGAAATCTTTAACATAACAGAATGATAGAGTATCTGTTAAATGCAACGCTATCGACTGGGAGTTATTTGTTCTCATATATACTACTCCATTATTGGAAATTTAATATATCTGCCATCTGTCACCTCAATGACCTGAGGAGCATATCATAGAGCCCTGCCCATGTTGGCATCACCTGTGATCACCCTGGAAGTCTTTTTCAGAAACAGCAGCAGCAAGACAAGGAAACAAGTGTGTGCTGACAGAATTAGTGGAATTGCTAGAACACGTACCGGGGACACAGTCATTAAAACGCTGCAGAATTAATTTCAGTCTGGAAATTATCCGTGACCTAAATGGCTTTTATAGATTAACATTTCTAATGACTTTTCTTCTTAATGACACGTTAAAAGCAGTTTTCCATCATTTTTAATTAATTGTTGAAAGCAAACAAACATCCAAACATTTGATAACATAGCCTCAACTCCGTAAACTGAGGTATGCATTTAATTTTACTCACATCATAGCTCTTCTAACTGCATACATACAAAAAGCCCTGAAAATCAACTACATTCATCTGCACTTGCAAGATCATCACCAAAATTCTCCTCTCACAAAGAAAACTATGTCCTTTCTTTTTGGTCCAGAGTGCTTTGTGGTGGAGACTGGTTAATTTCTTTTAGGGTAGGGGAGCAGGAGTTAGGAAGGAATGTGTGGAAGGAAAGAGAAAAAGAACAAAGTAAACATTTCACAACAATCACCAATGAAAGTTACCACGAGACATGTCATCACTGCCAGATGGATTGGGCAAGTATGAATTTCAACAGATTTTCCTCAGAGATGTGGTCCCAGAAGCTCCATAACTGTTGATTGTTTAGGGTTTGGGTTTATTGCATCTCAGCAGCTTCAGCCTAGGTATGGTCCATTCAAGAGAAAGACTAAAAGCAAAGAAAAATCCCTTTAACTAAAAATTACTTCCCAGGAGGCACTAAAATTACACGAGATACAAATTTATCATATCCTGCCTCAGAACTATTACTGAAATGTTATTACTTTTCTTCTTTTCACATGCTAATTTTAAATTTGGTGTTGATCTACAAGGTTAAGCAGCTGCTGTATGCAATTACAGGAATAACTACTTATCAGCAAGGTGCAGTGTTTTTTTATTCATGCCATACACAAGCAGCTATACAGCACTGGCCTAGGACCTATGAAAATTCAAGCAAGTAAAGACTGCATCACAGTTAAGCAGAAATCAATCACTGCATACACTGGGATTTAGAAAATGCATGCCTGATCACAGCTTCCTGGGACTTCAGCCTAGCGGATGAAAGTATATACACCAAAGTATTGTCTGAACCAGATAAGTCTCTGAAAGCAAACATTTGTTAGTCACATCTGAAGAGCTGATGTAGCCTTCAGACCTGGGTTCTGAATCCTTCAGATTCTGGGTTCCTACCACAAATTAAATATGTCAAAACTAGGTCCTTTCAGGAGAACAAATACAAACATAGGTTTATAAAAGAAACCACAGGCCTGTTGCTTTAGATCTTATTCATGAAGGGGAATAGTTGTGCAGCCTGGGAAGGAATTTCATGAAAACACCCAATGCAAGTTGAATGTTGAGCTGCATACAGTTATTGGCTGCTGCTCAATTGAAATTCATTTTGCCTCCAATTGTTATGGTGAAGTAACAATGACAACAACAAAGTCCTTGCCTGGGTAGAGACTCTCTGCCCAGAGCAACAACTATGAGCACAGCGCAGGAGTCTTACAGGTCCCTCTGCCCCTTCCAGGAGGAGCTTACTAGCAAACCATCTTGTCCAAGTCTTTTTTATCTACCATCTGCCCAGGACAAGAGGTTGACCATGCAGTGTTTTCCACCTCTACTCCATGTTTCCATTCTGCTTCTCTCTTCCACTGACAAAAGCCATAAGCAGACCTTCACTGTGAAAAGCTCAAGGCAGCCAAGCATGGCAATGCACAGAGGATGACAGAGCAAAATCTTCTGGGAGCAACCTGCAATTTCAGCACAGCCAAAATTAAAGCCCCTGGAACTCCACCTGAGCAGTGCGCTTACAACTCAGTCTCAAACTGCAGGAGAAAGCTGTTATGAAGGCTGAAAAGTCAGCATGTACAAGGCAAAGAATGCCTGAATTAGAGATGCATTTGCAATGTAGGTGTGACACAAAGGCTTTTCTCTAGCCAAGAGAAGTCTGATGCTTTGGAATTGGTTCTTAGCTTGATTTGAGGTAGACATTCTAAAAATTGCTATTACCTTAAATTTCCTTTCAATATTTTAAGAGCATTTTGTTCTGATTTTACTCTTAAATTTATTAATTCTTTCATAAAAACTAAAACTTTAGGGTGAAAATTTCTGTCTCTAAATTTAAAAAAATTAAAGAAAAAGGAAAATTATGGAAAATTTTAAAGTTTTTATCCAGGACTGTCTGGTTGGACAGAAACCAGTGGAAACCAGCATTTTCCCTACAAATGATTTTGCTGAATCAGCATTTCTGATTCTCCTCATGGAGAACATACCCTCATATCTTATTTACTGCCCACTATTCAGATTGCACTCAGACAACATAAAGGTTACTCTTGGGCTGAGCTTTTCTGTGGTGTTTCTCATCCACACTGTCCTTTTCCAGGTTCCCTAGGAGTACCATGGACCCCTCTGCTTGTCCTTGCCCAGTTCTGGTCCCCTCTTCTCCACCACATGCAACATTTTTCCCAGGTGCATCTTTTGTTTAGCATCATTTTACAGGCCCTGCTTCACTTCTATCTGCCCACCACAAAGGTATTTTTATTTCCTAGAGCACGCTAGCCATCACTCACCGGGTTTGCTGTCCCCAGCCACTTGTGCCTCTTCCCATCAGATGTGCCCTGCCTCCATCTCACAGGCAGATGTGGGAAAAACCTTCTCCATGCTTCACCAACCCCCTTCAAAGATAAATACATGTACAAGTCAGCTTGCAACAGACTCCTGACACAAATAATTTCAGCCTATGCACTTAAAGATTGTCAAAGTAAGAAGAAACTAAAAGGGCTTCTAATGGAAAGCATTAAGCAGACTTAATGAATAATGTATTAATTTTTTTTTCTGCTGAAGGAAGAGACAGGCTTTCTACAACACAAACACGATTCCCCTTCTTTGAGGGCACACCTACCTATCGTGCCTCTTCCCACTCCTTTAGTCTCTCCTGTTCCTTCCCACATTTTAGGCAAATGTCATGTTTCATCAAAAGAGGTCAAGGTCTGACAGGCTGTCCTGTGTGGAGGAGGAGCTCTCTGTGCCATTGTGAGGGCAAGCGCAGGCATCCAACAAGCCATGGCAAGTGAATGTCAGCACTTCTATTTTTTATTAGTTCATGGATTTTAGGAATGGAAACTAACATATGTTATCCCAGAAAGGTAAAGATTTCCTTCTTTTAAAGTGAGTCTATAATGTAAATAAGCACTGTAGACAAAGGCTATGGGTGTATGGACTCCTGAGATGCACTATTCAAAACAGTGGCCCTGGGTGGGTCAAAGACTACATATTTCAAACCCTTCCTACAGTTTCAGCAGATGAAAATCATACTGCTGTTGAGGAAAGGGGAATTACTGCAAGGACACACATCAGGCAGGACCAGAGAGGCCTCTTGCACTGTGGTCTACCAACACTGGCATATTCTGATTTTGCTGGCTTTGCCCAAGGGGAAGAGATTAACCTCTCCTGAGGTGTGGCATGGCAAGAGAGTATTCCTCTCTTCCCGCCTGGATATTATGTTGCCTCCAAATGACAAGCAGAAAGGTGGGGGGAGAACACATGAAGAAATGTATATGTTCACTACCAAGTCACCTAACATCCTGTCACATGGGTTAGGTGGGTTTTAGTATAACAGTTAGTAACAGAAGCATCCCAGAAGTAGCAACCAAGGTGAATAAGAGCTGCAGCTCACATTGGAGCCATTCAGTTTCCCACAGCTGCCACTGCTTAAGCTACAGCAATGCCTGAAGCAGCTTCAAAGGTTCCTTTCTGCCAGGCACCAAAAGAGTCCAGAGCCAGAGGGCATCCCTGGAGTCTGCAAAGACAGAGGCTGGGATGGAGAAACAGAAATCAGGAGAAGCAGAGCAATGCTTCCTTTATCACATCAGTAATAACACAAAGGAAGATGAGGGAAAATGTGGGCCCTATCCAGAAGGAAGCAGGAGACCTGGTTACCCAGGATACGAAGAAAGCTGAAAACTTTCTTGAAAAGAAAACTACAATTTTTGCCTCAGTCTTCACCAGCAAGGGCTTTAGCCACACCACCCAAGTTGCAGAATGCAAAGTCAGGGACTGGGAGAATGAAGAAGCACCCACTGTAGAAGATCAGGTTCTAGCAGAGCAGGATTCAGACCCTGCATCCAAAAAAAAGCCTGACTCCTGCACATCCTCCACCACCCTGCTCCCTGTACTGCTGAGGACAGCACTAGGGTCAGTCACAGGTGCTGGGAAGCTTAAGCAAGACTGGAGAAGGTTAAACCATCCCCTGGCACTCCACAACAGACTCAACTAGGCGACTGATGAGGAAGCTATGGGAAATAAAAGGCTGAATAAATTCTATAATATATAGAAGCCTTGACCCATTCTACTGACAGCAAGGTCTCACCTGCATTTTCTCCTTCTTCTCAAACACAGCTGTCCCGTTTAAGAAACTGCCCTATGCTGTCCTCCTGTCCTCTGCCTTCCCACCACATGCTTTTCCCAACCACCCTGTTTGCACAAAGTGCAAAGGGCTCTGATTGGTTTAGAGGAAAAGCAGAGCATATCAAAATAATTAAGCTGTCTTTTCTTTGTTTAATGCTTTTCAATTAATTCATTGCATAATATTAAAAAGTCTGGGTTTAAGCCCGTTAGCTCAGAGCAGCAGAAAACAAACAAACAATGAGCTCTGTTCAGGATAAGATGCACACTAAGAACCATTTCATTTCCACCAACCATGCAATTTCCAAACAACACGCTATTTGTATGCACTTGGTGTGCTTCCTTCAGGCTCAGTCGGTTTCAGATCATGTTGATGATTTATGAGATGCTACACTTACGGGTCGTGCTAACGTGAAAGCACTTGGAAGAGTCTCAGCTGCAGAGCTAAACCAACAATCTCTTTTCTATTTAAAAAAAATTTAAAAGTGCAGCAGGAACTGCATGTAAACAGATTGTCTGAAAGCTAGGGAGACATTTTACAAGAAGGGCCAAGCAACAGCCCACCATCACTGGAAAGCATAGTTCCACCCTGTTCTCAGGGAAAAAAAACACCAAACAGGTTTGTGGGGGGTTTCCCCCCAATATAACAAGCTGAGTCAGCTCACTGAGAAGTCCAGAACATCTGAGCCAATTCAAGGGGACTGGAGCATGGAGGATTCATGCAGCAGGCAAAAGTAAAGTAGTAAAATAAAGCCCTCTCCTGATATCAGTGACCTGATATACTGGCTCTGCCAGCGCCATGAAACTTCACCCCAACCTGTATCCTAAATCGAGATTAGCAGAGATAAAGATGGCAAATGAATGGATGGAAAGTACAGGGCTTTCTTCTTGGTAGCTTCACCTGGATGATGCAGGAGGATGCATAATCACTGGAAGTTCCCAGGAAGCAAGATCAGCACAAAGCTAGGTTTTTCCTGATCAGTTTTTAACACAGACAACTTCACAACAACCACTACTACAAAGCAAGGCCATACATCAATAGGTAATGTGCTTGCTGCCTTTCAGCAAAATACCTGTTTTGAGAAATAATGCTGAAAGGAAAAAACGAAATGGGCAGTCATTTTTTGAAGGTGTGATGTCACAGCCCTTTTGGGACATTGTTTTCCTTCTATGAATGGCAAGAGCATCACATGCTAGTAGGAGTCTATAGCATTTACGTGTTCACAGGAACATGCAAACTTTGAAAACTAATGTACAAAAAAGCTCTAATAGAGTGAAAATTCTTCAGATTCATTCCTGTTATCCTGCAAATAGTAAACAAGCCTCAGCTTAAAAAATATTTTACAGAGAACCCAATGCCATTCCTAGGATCCGCATACCTAAGAAAAACAAAATAGAGAGAACTCCCTTCCATCCTGCCATCCCAAGAAGGACAACAGAGAAACAAAAAAGGTAGTCTGAAGTTTCCTGTGGAGATTGCTCATTTGTATAAATCTAGTAAAGAAAAGATCCATTTCTGTACTTCTGCTCCTATATTTTCTGTCTCCTGAGCAAGTAGCAACACTACAGCCAGGATTTCTGGATATTTATATTCACCCTGTGACAACTTTAGAGACCAGACAGCTTTCAGTGCATCTTCTCTAACAACCAAACAGAAGTCTATAACTAAATAAATGCACATGTGACCAGGCAGGACTAGAGATGGACTCATCAGCACATGCTGCTGGCTCACACAAGCTGACCAAACGTTGTGCTTCAGACTCTTTTAAGACTCCTGTGTCTCGCTCCTGACGTGCCTTTCAATTCTATTCTTGGGTTAGAAATTAGAGTCACTTTCTTTTGTAGTGTAATTTGTTTCAAGGAGTAAAGTAGCAGGGTGAGAAACAAACTTGAGCATCCTAAATGTCTCCAGGCTTATCCAAATTAAATTAATAAAATAAGATAAAATTAAAAAAAAAATCACACACAGACACAAACAACACCCAAACAAACAAAAAAAACCACCCCCACCCAACCCATATATGAGTTATTTTTATTCAGGAACATCATTAATAACCTTTGAAGTTTTTGATTGTCCTGTGGGTTGGGACCCACAGCCAGATTTCAATCTCCTTTCAATCACCTCCCCTTATTAAAGCAGATATAATACAGCAAAGACTGTCCAAAAGGGAGTAAACTGGAAAAAAAATACACAGAGATTCCCAGGAGTTATTACAGACAAATTTGATAATTCAGTTTCTACAAACACCAACACATCCTTGCACCCTTTACTCCCTAAAGCATCTCAAATAAATTTCATCTATACATTTCACTAGTATCTCTCTTCTTTATTTGCTTGTGCACTGCACTACAATTTTACTATGCATTGATGCTAGCTTTCATACAGTCTATTTTTATTTTAAGAACCTCAAACCTTGAAATAGTGGCAGGATGCCCAGAGCATAAAAATCAGTGCCCCCTTCTAAAGCCTAGTAATGCTACTCACAAGCATGAAAAAGTCAAAAAATATCGTAAGTCAACTCAGCACAGAAAACTGAAGTAGCTGTTATGAACCCAAACCCCACCAAATCTATCCATAAGAACAATTTCACATTTGGACTTGGTCCACCTGAGCACTCTACCTCCCTCAACAGCCAGGAATAGAAATATGGGTGGAAGAAGAGTGGGACCATAGTGATAATTCCTTGGGGACGTTATGTCAGCTTCCAAAATTTGGTACCTGCATGATTTCCTAATCTGATTTTGCCATCCAATCTGTTTCCATCAATTTGCCCAAGGCCATTTTGGCTCAGTTTTTACTTGCTTTGCTTCAGTCCACCAACAAAATTGGGTTGCTTTCCTATTGCTATTCCAGAAGACAGAGGACGAAGCTGGATTTCCCTGGCTTCACCCACACAGAGCAGAAAAAAAGAAGCACAGAGAAGCACAATAGAGACACAGCCAACCTGCATGGACATGAACCAAACCACCATAGTTATATTGGCTACCCTGTTTCACGTTCTTTGAACATTTAGGGCTTACTTTGGCATCTTGCTGCCTCGCTTTCATGTGGGTAAGAAACCTGGCAGGAGAAGAGAGAGATGATGACTCTCATATTGCTGTGAGTCTTTGTTGGGTTTTGTGGTTCCTGGTGAAACCTGAACAAAAGGAAGAGAGGCCCAAATCATGCACTTCAGACATCAGTGTTAACTTTTATCCTAGCCAGGCTCGAAACAAGACTACTCAGACCTGGTAGAAGAGGATGAGGACTCATCTGCTTCAGTCTGCACTTGGAAGAAGAGGGTGGCGAATGGGACCAATACTCACAGCCTCAGCTCTGACCCTGGAATCCTGTGTTGCTACAAACTGCTGTTGTCACCTAATTTAATATCGTTGCAGTTCAGATGAGCACATGTTGGTAAATAAAGCAGCAATGGAAGGGCAGCATCCTGTTTACATTTCACTGCAGGATGATTCATTTACAGTTCTTCAGCAAGGCAGAGGCTGTAATCATGCAAAAGGTCAGCAGTTTCTGCTAGGGCTTTTGCATTTGGTCAGATAGTGTTTAGGTTTTAAAAAACTCCAGTGTTGATATAATCCTGCTGAACAGTCTTCATCTTTCCTGGAAATCAAGTGTTTGACGTAGATGGAACTTCTTCAATTTAAGGTATGGAAAACACTCCCCACGTTTCCAAAGACAGTCAATTGTCTTTGAGTACAACAGATGCAGTCCGCCTGCAAGCCATACCTTCTGGTGAACCTGGCAGCACACCGCCTCTTACAGAAACCCAAAGGCCTCATTGCCAGACTTGCAAGGTAAAGGAACACGAGATCACCCTGAGTATTAATGGCCTCTGTTAAACGAGGCTGGGGGAAGTTCTGTCATTGTTTGGATAAATAGTCACAGATGAACAAGTAATCTAAAGCACTTGCCCTTCTATTACACAGCAGATGGCCTGCAGAATCAGCCATTTAACTTCAGCATTGAGATATCAAACACGACATCCGGCACAGTAGGGGCTAATCAGTTTCTGATGAGCTATGATTTCTTCACGCTTAGCATTTGCCCGAAATCTCATCTTCCACCCCAGTTGCTGAGCTTTACCTTTTGCCTGTGTTAGGTACAGTGCCTCCTGGTGTGGCTTCGCTGCGAAGGTAACATGGCTGCCGGCGGGCAGTGCTTGTGCCTGGCCTCTGCAGGAACATGCTTTGTGAAATCTGTGCATGAGCTCCCAAATAAGCTATTGATTTAGAAGTTGACACCAACTCTTTAAAATAGCAAACCCTTGCAAGGTGTATCCTCTTCAAACACTAAACTTAACTCGCCTATACCAGAATATACACGAGGAACAACCTTTCCCAGCTGCTGGACGAGTCTGACCTTACACTGCTGCATGATTTATATTACAATCAAATAAACATAGCTTCTGAGAAGGTTAGAGCTACTTGCTGCCTTACAAACACTCCCTCACACACGCACTTTCAAGCCAAAGATGCCCTTAAATCAGTAACTACTTCAACAAACCCTTGAGGAACTAGGATGTAATTATTACAGCAGCAGTTCCTGATTAAGGACTTGTTTGAAAAAGTGTTCATTAATTTGCATGCACATCTGATTGACTGTGACGTTTGAGAGCTGGCAAAGAGTTACACAGGGCTCCAGTTCCCCTACGCAGTGCTTAGAGTGTTAAATACTTGCCCATTAGAAGAACTGTCACCTGTTTGGTTTCAGTCTCTTCTAAACCTTAACCCCTACAAGCTCAGATCTCTCCTTTCTTTGCTAGCCTAGTTAGAACTAACAGTTCTGGCTAGTCTACCCAGATTGCAAATACGTGCACAAAAAATGAAGTGACTCAAGGAAGTCTGACCCGTTCCCAAAGAGTGCACGATGGGAGAGAGGGAAGCTGGCAGGGCCGGGCAAGGAACCCGCTGCCTGTTTCCCGTTCAGTGCCACTGCTGTATGAAACAGGGACATCTGACAGCGATACAGACAGTGCCACTGTTCAACTGTTAGCATGACATTAAGGACTGCTTGGAAAAATATGAAGATTGCTCAAATTAATGAGTAGGTTTTAAGAAGCAGAGAGATTTAATCATAATTTTACTTGCACTTTGAGAAGGGAAGTTTGTAAGCTTTGTAAGCCAGGGGTATGCAAGTGAATCATCACACGACAGTTGTCCAGAGTTGCACTGGAACCTAGAAAGAAGGTAGTTAAACCTACCACACTACTTAAACAAGACAAAGGCCATCAGAACAGGAACAATGTGTGTAATAAATACTCAGCACACTGGACAGTTTACCGGGCAACATTCCCCAGCACCAGCTAGTGGTACCACAAATCCACAGCAAGGATGGAGCCCTGCCCGCAGAGAAGTCTGGGTGGCAGCAGAAAAGTCTCCATCTCCATCACTAGGTCCAGAGCACATGTGAGGAGTCACTTGGGCTCCAGTTTCCCTTGCCCACATATAGCTGGTGAGAAGTACATACAACCTCACTTTAAAGAAGATACGTGCCCTGGAGCTGACTCTGTTTTGATGGAGCATTCTATGAAAAATAGAAAAGGTTGTGCAGGGATGTCAGGAAGGCTCATTTTCTTCATGTCCTAGCACGACAGAAATGTGGCGTTACCATGTCAGTCCTCCTAGTTACTTTTGCATTCTATAATACTCAGTATATTCAGGTGAGACACTGATGCTGCTCTCAAGCGAGTGACACATCTTGCACATAAAATCCTTCATGTTCTTAATTCCAGGGAGTTATGACCTGAACAAATGGTTACAAGCTGTTTGAGGGCAATAGTTCTCCCATTTGAAGAGTGTTTGACATTACCAGGTCTTTAGACACTAAGGCTAACACACAAGCTTTTCACCTGCTGCTGAATCCAACCATTCCTAAGACCTTTATCTCAAACTCCAGAAGGTTTTTGTTTTGTTTTGTTTTCCTAAATATCCATTTGCTTGTTTGTCTTGGCAAAAACATTCCTGTGCTTGCAGTTAAACGTTCAGGAACCTGAAGAAATGCAAGAGACATCCACCTTTTTCTCCATTATCTAAAAGTGGTCACCTCAGCAGCTGGTACCACTCCTCTGGACATGTGTTGTACAGTTCTTTCCAAGGACCATTGCTCCCCCCCTCCCCCTCCCTAATCCTTGCACTTTTGACAGCAGAGTATTGTCTGATGTCTAGACCCAGGGGAGCAGTTTCGTCTGCAAAAGGACCACTTCTGAGGTGGACAAATGCCAGGTATTCGGGACTTCTAAAGCTTCTCATACAAATCCTGCACAAAGCCCTGTTCATCTACAATCCCATCCATTTAGCTTGCAGTTTGCTTCCCTTGCCTTGTTGGTGCTTTTACACTGGCGATAAGCACAGGGCACTGACAGCAGTGCACACTGACAGCTCTCTGCTGCTGGTAGTTATTTAGCACCTGGCAAGCGCCAAGGCTCATACAACATTCATACAACACAGTATTAGGGACAAACCCTTTCCCAACACCACGGTGGTTCTGATGGAGCAGCAGCCAAAACCGACACACCACGTCATCTGTGGTGGCTATGCAAGCTTCTGCATGCAACAATACCGGGGCACACACGTGCTTTCACACAGTCCCTGGTGCAGCAAGAAGAGGGAAAAACCCCATGCAGTGGGGTGGGCTGGCAGCAGTGAACGTCGCCTCTCTTCACCAGGCACACAGCTCTGTAGAGCAGAGCTCAGAGCCAGGGCTCAAGGCATCTCCACACCCTGCAGCACCGGTCACGCTGGCTGCAAAACAGCACAGCCAGGCTCTGCAGAGCCCACGGGGCCATGCACAGCCCCACTGCAGCCCCTTAATCAGTCTGCACCTGCACCACAATGGCACACAGCCCCAGGCAGCTGGCACCACCACAGAGGCAGGCTCAGGTGGCGTGGCCCTGGAGATGATCCCCCAGCAGAAGCTGGGAGCTGCAGGCAGCCCAGGATCACATTACCTCAACATCCAAGAGTAATCTTGATAAATTCAACCCACAACCCATCCTTGGAGGTATTCGAGAGCCCTCTGGACGTCTTCCTGGGTAACATGCTGTAGGTGACTCTGCTTAAGCAGGAAGCTTGGCCAAAATGACCTCCAGAGGTCCCTTCCAGTCTCCACAATTCCATGAAATCTTAAGATCTGTTAGTTCCTAGTGAAAACAGTTGTGTAACTCCAGTTCAGCTATATATAAAATTCATAAAAATCACAATGTGACCAACTCCACTCTGTGCTCAATCAGAGACTTTAAAACCCACAAAATGCAAATCAGGATACTTAGTTGAACACTGCCAGCTGGCGTCAGGTCCAAGAAAATCTTGACTTTCTATATAAATATGGTTTTAGTAAGAGCCCAGTAGCAACGGAAATATTTTCCCGAGTAACAGAAAAGAAAAATGGCTTAATCAAGCTGTCGCTGCATGGCTGCAAATCAAATATTATTCTGGTACATGGGAGCTCTGCAGTTTACATAACCTGCCTGTAGGAATACTAGAGAGATCCTGAAAGAAAAGTGAAAATTGCTCAAATCAATATGAACATGAAATTGCTCAAAATCAGTAAGATGTGAAGTGAGTTACTTTCATTGCTCAATAAATGGGGAAGAAAATGAAGCATTAACACCTGCAGGTAATGAGTTACAGCAATACTGGTCCCAAAAAAAAATCCAAAACTAGCTTTGACCCTACCAATTTATTTTATTGATGTGAGCAGCACTGATGGTTGGGAAAGAATATAATAAACAATGTCAACACAAAGCTAAATACTACAAAAGTGTATTTGCATTCCATTTAGGAATGATCTGATACATGAAAGCCAAGAGCTGCTGATTGCTGCTTTTGTTTCTCAAACGTAAACCCATGCACGATGTAAGGTCTGTAAAACAAACAAACAAACACGATGAGTTCATTGGACTGAGCATACGCTTTAACCCCAGAGTAGATTAATCTGTATGTACAAACGCCCTGAGAGGAGAGCTCTCTGTTTCTCAATTACACACTGTGGGTTCTAGACACATGGTAAATAACCTTTGGAAAGACTGCCTCTGATTTCCCTGTATAGTAAGCCAATTCACTGCTTAAATGTGAATATAAATCACAAACTTCAGGAAAAGGAAAAAAAAATAAAAAGGAAAAGGAAAATAGTTGGATTTCTTGAAAAGTCCTGAGAAGTGGAACCGTTTGTCCTGTGCTTGGCAGCAACAACCCCAGAAGTGACTCCCAGAGACAGCCTCGTGCCCTAAAATGGCCTTCACACCTGGGGAGAGGGTGGCACAGGGACAGACCAGCCTCCACACTTTGCAGAGACCTGTCTGACATGTTCAGAAGTTACCACATGGTTTAGATTATCCTGAAAAATTATTGTGGCTGGCACCAGAACCATCCACTGAAGAGATCTTTTTAGAAGGATCTGTAGGTATTGCTCTGGCACAGATGACACCTGTGGGTTATTGAACAGGCAGCATAGGAAGGAGACAACACAGTTACTCCTAATCTGCTCTTCAGGTTCCAACTCAGATCTATTCAGTCCATACCTACTACACTTGAAAATAGCCTGTGAGTACTCAAGCCTGAGCAGAGAGTATACATTTTGGTTCACCAGGGTTTTAACCAATAACAAATAGTCACTAACTTGTTAGGGTTAGGGTTAGGGTTAGGGTTAGGGTTAGGGTGTTCCCCAGGGCTCAGTGTTGGGTCCAGTCCTGTTTAATATCTTCATCAACGACCTTGATGAGGGAATAGCATCCACCCTCAGCAAGTACCCGATGATACAAAGCTGGGAGGGGTGGCTGACACGCAGGAACACTGCGCTGCCATCCAGCGAGACCTGGACAGGCTGGAAAGCTGGGCAGGGAGAAACCAGATGAGGTTTAATAAAAGCAAGTGTAAAGTCTTGCACCTGGGGAGGAATAACCATCTCTATCAGTACAGGCTGGGGGATGACCTGCTGGAGAAGAGCTCTGTGGAGAAGGACCTGGGGGTCCTGGTTGATGACAGGTTGGCCATGAGCCAGCAGTGTGCCCTGGTGGCTAAGAGGGCCAATGGGATCCTGGGATGCATCAGGAAGAGTGTGGCCAGCAGGTCGAAGGAGGTGATCCTCCCCCTCTACTCTGCCCTGGTCAGGCCCCACCTGGAGTATTGTGTCCAGTTCTGGGCTCCATGGTATAAAAAGGACAGGGATCTCCTGGAGAGAGTCCAGAGAAGGGCTACGAAGATGATTAAGGGCCTGGAACATCTCCCGTATGAGGAAAGGCTGAGTGAGCTGGGGCTGTTCAGCCTGGAAAAAAGACGACTGAGGGGGGACCTAATTAATGTTTATAAATATCTTAAGTATGGGATGCAGGGGGAATTGGCCAACCCCTTTTCAGTAGTCTGTGGAGATAGGACAAGGGGCAATGGCTGCAAATTGGAGCACAGGAAGTTCCACACCAACATGTGGAGGAACTTTTACACAGTGAGGGTGACAGAGCACTGGAATAGGCTGCCCAGGGAGGTGGTGGAGTCTCCTTCTCTGGAGATATTCAAGACTCGTCTGGACACCTATCTGTGCAATATGTGTTAGGGAGCTGCTTTGGCAGGGGGGTTGGACCCAATGATCTCTCGAGGTCCCTTCCAACCCCTACGATTCTGTGATTCTGTGATTCTGTGATCACTCTTGGGAGACCACCCCAGTTTTGTGGGACAATAAGGCCTACAACAACGGCTTTAAACTTTTGAGCAGTGTGTCCTGATGATGAAACATCACACAGAAAATGAGGTGATTCAAAAAGAAACTAAGGGCAGAACTAGGGTCTGTTCTTGGAGTCTCTGTACAGCTTTTTAAAATTATCTATATAAGCATGTACATGCACACACATACACATTAGCTTTAAAGAATTGTCTGTGGGGTAAGAATTAAAAATCAGCAAACCTGCAATGTGTATTTCAGTTGTTTTAATGCATTTCCATCCCCAACAGAAAGTTACAAAAGGTTTAACAAGAAAAAACCTCAAGTCTTGAGCTGAAGAAAAGTACATTTCCTACTTAAAACTCTCATCCCCAGAAGATACTGCATCACATCATATGGTGGCATTTATGAGCTGGTTGCTCAGTTCTCCTATTTCACCTTGCTATATTCCCCAGTTCCTCTAGAAAAGAGAGAGTGGTGCATTCACCCAGTGTCTTCACTCAACCACCTACTGCCCTGGCAGCCTCATCTCTCACATTTTGTTCTGCTTTATGTATTCTGCTTTTACCATGAGAGCAAGATAGGCTACAAAATGTTCTTTCCTAGAAAAAGGAATTCTTTGGGCCTGCCTTACATGCAATTGAAATAATTTTGGGAGGCTGGAGGTCTTAGACTTCCTTCTGCTGTGCAGCTCTGACTTGAGCACTGAGAGTGACAAACTGTGTAGGCCCCGACTCACGTAGCATCGCTGCACAACATGGTTGCTGAACAAAAGGAGAATGTGCAAAATCTTCTTACAGGGCAAAAAAGCAATTGAAAAAGTGGTGAAAGATGAGGGCAGCTGGGTTGTTTCCAGTCTTTGCAAGTGTCTTTGAGTTGTTGGGGTGTTTTTTAAAGGAGTAAGGATCTAGGCCCTGCTTCAAATGGTGAACAAAGTAAAGGTTTGCATGAAAGCTGTAGTAAAGCCCTTGCTTGTGACCTTTTTTCAAGTTGAGCCATGGGCAGAGAGGGAAACAACTCCACTGCAGAATTAACAAGAATGAGACCTGGGGATTTATTTCTCCCCTCTTGGATGGACGCTTCCTGCTAATTTCCAAGGAGCTGGAAACAGCAGCAGGCAGCTTTATTTCTCTTGGACCAATCCCAGGATAAAAGCCAGCCTCTCCTCCTTCAGCCACTGGCTCCATGAATCTCTGAAATCTTACCATAAAAGAGCTTTGTGCTGTGTCAGTGCATGACCTCCGTTACACATGTAGCTTTGGGTTTTATTTATAAAAGTCCTTATGCCACTTTCTATCCCCACAGATATCAGTTCCTTACAGCAGAAAGATGTGCCCCCAGCTGCAAACAAACATGTGATGGAGGAACTAGAGGGCATTTAACCCAGGATGCAAAAATCTGCAGCGTCTCTTACCCAGTTCCTGTGATAGCAGAAGAAACTAGTGGGAAGTGTTGTCTACCTCCCTCAATAAAAGAGACAGACCATCACCTCATATACCAGACACAGGCTGGCACATTAATGTATCTTATCCCCTAACTCACTTAGGTCTGGATAGTTAAAACAAAACCACTTTTAATTAAAAGTCTAAAACCAGTCATGAAGTCTCATGTTCAATCATAGCAAGTGTCCGTTACTCCCACTGAGGAATGGAAAGGGATTGCTCTCTGTCTTTGAAAACTGAGGTGATAATGTGTCAAAATAAAGGTGATTCATGATAGCCACCCAGATTTAAAGATTTTGTCCCAAAACCACAAAAACTTGTTATAAGTGCTCAGGGCTCATTTCCAACAAGCATGCATCAGAACAAGAATTGCAGTGCCAGAGAGAGATACAAACTTCCTATAAAAATCCAGTGGAAAAGAAAACTTTAAGTGAGATGCAAGTTGCAGGCTGTAAAAAGTCATCTCATCCCGACTCTGACAAAAAGCAGCCTAGCTGCAAATACATAAATAAGAGCACGTCTCAACTACATCTTTTCTGTCCTCTAGCGTCAGCTTTTTGTGAGTAACAGAATCAGGATAAGGCTTTTTCTATCATCCATTTCAACTGTTTGTTTGGTGAGGGCTTTTTTTAAGCAAAGCAATTCCTGCCCTATTTGGTGAGCACTGAACAGTGGTAGGTGCACCTCTGAAAAGAGGTCAAGTTTCAATTTTTTAATTGAAAAACATCAGCCTGCCCCAAAACATGTTTTCAGGCAGCGTCACTGGAGCACATGAATGCAGACAGAAATCTTCCTCTAGATTTACTTCAGGGAGGAAAGCAGCAGAACACAGCTGACTTTGCCCCCAGTTTTTCTTCAAAAAACTGTTCATGAATGTGCAGAATTCGTGTAGCTAAGATTATAACTGAACTGCCTCTCTCTCCTTGACTTACAACATACCCACACATGCAGGCTGTTCTGCTTGAGACCCTTTCTAGCCAAACTCCCACCTGCAACAGGCGGTCACTTCAACCATTTCTCAAGTACAGTCTTAAGTTACACCAAAGCAGAGCAGTCCTCCGACCACCATTGCCTTGGCATTTAGGGGATCGTATAGTAAAGTATAAAAAACAAATAAACAAAAAACCCAAAACAAAAACCCATAGACCCACTAGTTTAGGAAAACAAAACCGGATTAATAATAGTTGCACAAACTGCGTGAGTAGAGCAGGTGCGGAGACCGGAGCCAGCTGAAGATCTCCAGCACCCTCTTCTGGTTCCTGCAGCAAACAGCCTGGACCGCAGAGAGAACCCTCCCTCCCTTCTGCCCAGACACTGACAGACCTACCTGGTCGCTGCACACCTAGCTGTGAGCTAACACGAAGCCACGACCTCAGCAGCACCGCAGTGAACAACACAGGACATTCTATTGCTTTGGAAACTTCAGGAAGAAGTTTCAACTGCTTCAGTATTGTTCCCATGAGTCTCAGCACCCATTATTGGTGTGACTGGGCTTGTTAGAAGCGATAGATCCAGGACCAGAACCTTCATGTAACAGCCAGCCTCCAGACACTGGGAAAACTGCTTGCAAGGGACCGATGGGAGAGAGGAGGCAATTCACACACAATATGGTCTGTGAGCCAGGCAGAGATCAGAGTAGCCTGAGTTGTCAAGGTTCCTCGTTTCACTTCACTACTCTCTGGAAAGGGTGAGTCCCTTCCTAGGAGTGGCAATAGAAATGAAGTTTCTCTGACCTCCAGAGAGAGCATGGAGGAAAGCACACGAATACCCTTTCCAAATCTGACCGCATGGATGACGCAAAGGCAGATGCCATCCTCCTAAAGCAAAGTGAAAAGTGACACATTGAGTGGGAGTATCTACACCACCGAGGCCTGGGGGGTGGCAAAGGCACGTTCATTGTAATTAGGGACAGGACATAGCTGGGAAAAAAACCAGGGAGTCAAAAATGAGACGCAAATTTGTTCAGCATCACCCACAGGCCAGTAAGGTAGCATGGTGCTGAGGCCAGAGACGATACTGCTGGTCACAAAGCTGTGGAGGTGAGAAGAGCCCCGGTGAAGAACTTTCAGATACATGGGCAGAATAGGTTATTTCTTAGACATGTTATACAGTGAGGATCACCAACATCTCAAGGGAGTTAGGAGAACCCACAGGCTATGAAAGATGGAGACACATGGTAATTATGAATTAGGAATGGAAGCAAAGAGTTAAATGGTCAGAAGATACTATTTGAAAGTAGGACAGTAGAAACCAGACCATTAATTGGGAAGTTTGTTCTCTTGGCTAAGCAATGCTGCTTCTGCTCCACTTGAAGCCGAATATTCACTTTTTGTTCTGTCACACTGGTATTTTAGGTTATTGGTGTCAATAGCTCTGTGGTCTGGGCCACACAACAGTGGGCAGCTTCTTTGTCTCAGGATCAGATACTTCAAAAACAATCAGCAGCAGCTCACCTCTGTTCTCTCTAGCCACGCCACAGTCTGGAGCTCTAGAGTCTCCCCAGCTCCCTGGAGCTGCTAAAGCTCCCCTGAAGCCCAGTCAGCCGCCACTTTGCACAGAGCTATGGCACAGAGATCATCCTTGAGGGATGACTAGGCAGGTGTCCATTCATGTTTATTCTTGCCACTGAAATTTATTTTCCCTTTTGCTATCGAGTTCTTGCCAGTTTTAGCTGCCTACAGGCTGCCTGCTGGGCTGTGTCACCCTGCAGCCATATCCTCAGTGACAGGCCAGTCAGGGAAAAACAGTCCCAAAAAGTTAAGTATTTGGCAGTTAAGTGGCTGACAACAGATCCTTGCACTGGAAGAACAAGGAAACCATCACCACAGCCAGTACTATTGGTTCCACCTGCAACAACATCATCATTTTTCAGCAGTTTCATCAAAAGACTAAAAATTAAGTTATACTAATTTATAGGTTAAATGGAACTTTAAGACATTTTCATATTGGATTTTTAGTATAACTAACTTCAACCAAGAATGCAATTTGATTCTATACAAAGATTATTTATGCAGACCCACTCTGGAGGTGGACAAAGAAAAAAATTCAGAGCAGTGAAAAATCACAGAATCACAGAATAACAAGGTTGGAAAAGACCTTTAAGATCATCAAGTCCAACCATTCACATCCTAAACTAAACCATATCCCTAAGTACTTCAGCTACCCATTTTTGAACACATCCAGGGAAGGTGACTCGACCACCTCCCTGGGCAGCCTGTTCCAGGCCCTGACAACTCTTTCAGTAAAAATTTTTTTTCTAACATCCAATCTAAACCTGCCCTGGCACAGCTTCATGCCATTCCCCCTTGTCCTATCTCCTGTCACCTGGCTGAAGAGACCTTCACCTATAACCTCCCTTCAGGTAGTTGTAGGTGGTGATAAGGTCTCCCCTCAGCCTCCTCTTCTCTAAGCTAAACAGCCCCAGCTCCCTCAGCTGCTCCTCATAGGATTTGCCCTCCAGCCCCTTCACCAGCCTGGGTGCCCTTCTCTGGGCTCACTCCAGGACCTCCATGTCCTTCTTGTGGTGAGGAGCCCAGAACTGGACACAGTACTCGAGGTGTGGCCTCACCAATGCCGAGTACAGGGGCACAATCACCTCCCTAGACCTACTGGCCACACTGCTTTTGATACAAGCCAAGATGCCATTGGCCTACTTGGCTACCTGAGCACACTGCTGACTCATATTCAGTCTGCAGTCAACCAGCACCCCCAGGTCCTTCTCTGCCTGACAGCTCTCCAGCCAGTCTCCCCCAAGCCTGTAGCGCTGCATGGGGTTGTTATGTCCCATGTGCAGCACTCTACACTTGGCCTTGTTAAACTTCATCCCATTGGACTCAGCCCATCGGTCCAGTCTGTTCAGATCCCTCTGAAGAGCCTCCCTACTCTCAGGCAGATCAACACTTCCTCCTAGTTTAGTGTCATCTGCAAACTTAGTGAGGGAGCATTCAATCCCTTCATCAAGATCATTGATAAAGATGTTGAAATACTCGCTTGGGGACTTGGTAAAGTACCTGTGTACTTTTCCATTTATACCTGAGCTTCTTTTTGAAATAACTTTTCTGTGCAGACAGAAATATTTCTCAGCTTTTAGTAGCAAAGTGTTTACAGCTTAGCATAAGCAGAGGCTTGATTATTGGGCTGCTTACAGTAATGTAAATTCCTTACAGATCAGTTCATTTCAAACCACCTGTCAAACAGTATGCCTTCTGTTGCAGTTTTGCATGGCTGGGTTCTGGTGGTGAAGGGGGGCTGCAGGGGCAGCTTCTGCAAGAAGCAGCCAGAAGCTCTCTGCAGGCCCCACAGAGCAAACACCAGCTGGCTCAAGGCCAGACCTGCCGCTGACCAAAGACGAGCCCATCAGCAACGGTCACAGCGCCTCTGGGAATCACATTTAGGAGAAAAAAACCACAAGCAGCTGGATTTTGCCACAGGAGTAAGGGAGTGAGAATATGTAAGAGACTGTGCAGGCACCAAGGCCAGTGAAAGGGGGAAAAGAGGCACCCCAGGTGCTGGAGAGAAAGATGCCCCTGCAGCCCGTGGAGAAACCCATGGTGGATCGGGTGTTCCCCCACAGCCAATGGAAAAGGCTGAGAAAAAGGGAGGGGTGGGGGAAGGTGCTTTAAGATGTGGTCACACTTCTCTTACCCCACTCTGGTGTCACTGGGTGTGCAGGGCAGTGTAATAAATTAGAGAGTTTTCTTTCCTTTTGTCGTGGTTTTGCCCCAGCCGGGGGCCGCACCCCACACAGTCGCTTGTACTTTTAAAAGGAAGGGGGAAGGAAAGTTGGGGGAAGGGGAAAAGGGAAGGAAGAAAGGAGGAAAATAAACCACAACCTAGAAACCAGAACCACGCAGGTTGGGATAAGGGTAGTTTACTAAACAATAACAGAAAACTAGATATAACAATAACAGGAGTTTAAAGCACAAAATAGATGAAACTGGTGATACACAATGCAATTTCTCACCAAACCACACAACTCAGGCCGCACAGCTTAGAGCCCGTCCCGGACAACCCGACCGCCCCAGAAACTGCACGTCCTGGCGTTGTCTCCCCCTCTTCCCCCCAGTCCCCCCTTAAACCGAGCATGACGTAACTGGCATGGAATATGCTCTTTGGCCAATTCGAGTCACCTGTCCTGGCTGCGTCCCCTCCTTTCTCACTGGTAAGGAAGTATGCAGAGCTGAGAAAGGTACTTGATTGCCCGGCAACAAATCGGAGACATCAGGGTGCTATCAGCACTATTCTCATGCTAACACCCAAACATGGCATTCCATCCACTGCTAAAAAAAAGTTTAACTCCATCATAGCTGAAACCAGGACACCTTTATTCTGTGTTGAGTCTGTTCTGCCCATGACACTGACTGTGGAGTGATCTCTCCCTGTCCTTATCTTGACTCCTAAGCCTCTCAATATATATTTTCTTCCCTGTCCAACTGAAAAGGGGAGTGATAGAGTGGCTTTGGTGGGTGTCTGGCCTCCAGCCAGGGTCAAACCACCACATCTTGTTATCTAAAACAAGATCACAGAATGGTAGCAGTTGGAAGTGACCTCTGGAGATCATCCAAGCCCCTGCCACAGCAGGTTCACCTAGAGCAGGTCGCACAGAATTGTGTCCAGGTGAGTTTTAGGTATCTCCAGAGAAGGAGACTCCACAACCTCTCTGGGCAGCCTGTGCCAGTGCTCTGTCACCCTCAGTGTGAAGAGAACTTCCTGCGTTCCAGTTTGTGCCCATTGTCCTGTCACTGGGCACCACTGGAAAGAGTCTGACTGCAGCCTCTAGATATTTATAAGCATTAAACTGATCCCTTCTCAGTCTTCTCCAGGCTAAAAAGACCCACATCTCTCAGCCTCTCCCCAGATGAGAGATGCTCCAGTCCCCTCATCTTCGTAGCCCTTTGCTGGACTCTCTCCAGTAGCTCACTGTCTGTCTTGAACTGGGGAATGTCAGAACTGGACACAGCCCTCTGGATGTGACCTCACCAGGGCAGAGTAGATGGGCAGGATAACCTGCCTCAACCTGCTTCCCACAGTCTTCTTAATGCACTTGAGGGTACCATCAGGCTTCTTGGCCATGAAGGCACACTACTGGCTCATAGAGAGCTTGTTGTCCACCAGGACTCTCAGGTAGGGACTTAGGAAACATATGTCACTACAGTCCCTGTAAGACATCTCCCATTTATCCGATGGTCAGATCTTCACAAGAGAGTGCAGTGGAAGCAGGCTTTGGTGGGCAGCGAATTCAGTAAGGGATCAATAGACTCTAATTGGTCTGGAGGTCTCTCCTAGGTTGCAACACACTAAGAGACAGACCCCAGAAGCTGCTTTACAAATCTCTACGGAAGCACAAACCTAAGCAGAGAGACAAAATAAAGCTTTAGATACGCACCTTTGCCTCACGCAGAGCCAGACTGCCTCACAAATCACAACAAGGGCTGTTTAGAAAATGCACTGCCAGCTACGCCTAGGGAGAGCTGAAGGGACAGACATCCAGGGAATGATACAAGCGTCATTCAGTTAGCAGTAAAACTCTGACATCTGAATAGCAGCACGAGGAACGCTGACCAGCCCGTCAGCACATTTATTATCCTAATGAGCCTTGGTGCACAACAGCAGACCAGAAGTTCTCTGCAGCTGAGTACACTGCCTCAGCCACTGCCTAGCAGCAAGCAGAGCACGGGATAAAACAGAGACATTCTTGACTAAACTCCCTTTCCAGTTTCTGGTAGCCAGCAGTTTAAATCTATTTACTGAAGAACAGGAATTTTTTTTAAGAAGAAACACTAAAATCGAGGTCCTCATCATACAGAAAGCACATTATTTTTTCTCCCCACAGGCAGTTGCATAGAACGAAAAAAAAAAAAAAACCAGTTTTTTTCACACTTGGTAACATTTCTCACAGACTTGGATGACAAGCAGTAAAAAAAAAAAAAAAATCTACTTCAGAATCTTGACTGAATACAATATGCATTGTTGCAGTGTTGTGTAGTTGGGTGCTGGAAAAGAACAGGGGTGCAGAAAATGGCTGCTGCGAGGAGCTGCTGGAATTCTCCAGAGCTTCTAGCTATAAACAATCCTAGGCCAGAATCATTGTTTACCAGGGCCAAGCCGATGAGAGACAGTCCCAGCACCTCTGAGAATCACATATAGGAGAAAACAACCTGGAGGCAGCTGCGTTTTGCCACCGGAGAAGGGAGTGAAGAGATGTAACGAGCTGTGCAGACATCAAGGCCGGGGAGGATGGGGGAGGAGGCGCCCCAGGTGCCAGAGAGAAAGATGCCCCCTCACAGCCCGCGGAGAAACCACCCCCATGGAAAAGGCTGAGACCCCACCTGTAGCCCATGGAGGGGCTCCACGCTGGATGGAGCAGGTGGAGAAATAGAGAAGACGCTGTGACCCTACGTTGTGACCCCCTGCCAGCACTTGCAGCCATGAAGAGAAACAGAGACACAGAGATGAGCAGAGAGAGTTTTGTGCCAGAACAGGTTTCCTGGGGGGTGGCTGGTGACCCTATGGAGGACTGGAACTGAGAGACATTGTGATTTATTGCTGTCCATCATAGCAGTGATCCAGGTGGAGCAGCTGATGAAGAGATAAAGCCCTGGGGGAAAGGACTCATGTTGGAGAAAGTTCGTGGAGGACTGTCTCCCGTGGGTGGGACCCCACGGTGCAGCAGCAGGAGGGTGTGTGTGTGTGGAATGAATGCCCCCTCCCTGACCGAGAAGGAAACCAACTTGCAAGGAACTGACTGAAGGCCCCATCTCCCAGTCCCTGCCCCCCCTGCTTTGTGATCAGGGGGAGGAAGGGACTGAAATCATGACTAGACTGAAGTCTGCTAAGAAGGGAGTAGGGGGGAGGTAGAGGTGTTTCAAGATCTGGAAAAGGAAACAGCTCATGAAGAAGTAACCGGGAACCCCATTATTTTTCCTAGTCCCTGTGTCCCCCTGTGCTGCGAGCAGGGAGGGAAGAAGGGAGTAAAATCATGGCTAAAGGGAAGTCTGCTTAGAATGGAGGGGTGGGGGGGGAAGGTGCTACCGAGAACCCCATTTTCCCCAATCCCTGCCCCTCCTCTACTGAGAACAGGAGGGAAGAAGGGAGCAAATAAACTCTTGACTAAAGTCTGCTAAGAAAGGAGTGGTGGGGGAAACATGTGTTTAAGATCTGGTTGCATTTGTTTTAAGATTTGGTTGTGCTCCTGTCTCCGGTTTTCTCTGTTCTTTTTAGTGTAGTGAAATAAATTAGTTTCTTTCTTCATTCTTTGTTGAGTCTGTTTTGCCCGTTTTGTTGCCGATAAAATGATCTCTACTTGTCCTTATCTGGACTCCTAAGCCTCTTGATATATATTTTCTCCCCTGTCCAATTAAGAAGGGGAGCAATAGACTGATTTTGGTGGGCATCTGGCCTCCAGCCAGGGCTAAACAATCACACCATCAACGGGCAACTTTACTGTAAATAACTCTTTCCAGGAAAGATAATAGCTTCTCTTACTAGTTAAGAGGAAAAAAGGCCCCACACAAGTCAGTGAGGAAGGCCCCTGGTCATTCCAGATGAGGTAAAGGAGTCCCAGCTTCCTACCATAAACACAGGTACGCTGCATCACCAGCAGACACAGCAGCCAGCACATCACAAATAGATCAGAAAACCAGTGACACATCACGCATGTTCCCTTTTGAAGGATAGGAGGAAGAGACAGGGAGATACAGTTCACCACCAACAGAGACTGGATGAAGAGGTGAAACAGCAGTGACTGCAAACCATTCAGCAGTGCCAAGTCTGCATGCAGCAATCAGTGATTACTGCCACTGAAGTCAACCCTCTTTCAGCCCAGCACTGACAAACTACCTCCAGCAGGCATCCACAGCTTGCTAGAATGGGCAAGCTTAGTCCACCCACTTCTGAAGACTTGAGGCAGACTTCCTTGCTAGCGTTTAATCTGCTCAAGCAAAAAGCCAGCAGAGGATGTACCCTGGGAATGGATCGGTTTATGGTCAACAGAAGGGAAAGGCTGAGGAGCTATGAAAATTGTCCTGGGAAAGAAACAGTCAAAAAGTAAAAAAATTACACAGTTACATACTAGACAATCAGGTTCTGTTCAACTTTAGACCCTTGAGCACTGAGTGGAGGGTAAGAGTGCAAAAGAATGTTTTCATGCATTTTATGTTAACTAAAATAGGAAAACCAAACTTTATTTCAAGTGACATTTTCCAGGAAAGTAAAAGTAAAGAACTCAACTGAAAGCAGTTCCTCAGTGAGAGACGGCAAAAGAGAGGACGAAGGCAGTACTCAGCTTCATCACAAGTAAACACAACCTAAGGCAATCCATTCCCTCAGTAGAAACGTTACAGCTTCCCTATTTCTACAGTGCAGTGAAGGGCAAGCTGAAGTATCAGAGCAGGCATCCATTCAAGCCAGGGCCATGCAGGCCTCCATGCATCAGTGAACCAGCAGAAGAGGCCATTGTGTAGGGCTAGAACTGCACCCATGGTACCAGCTGCTTATGTGTCTGCACGGTATCGAATCACAGTACCACTTATGCCAGACTTCATAAATGCAAACACAGTGTAGAAGGAGCACCCAGCCTGACATGTGCACAGAGCTGGGCTGACAACACAGTGGACACAACAGAAGCAGCCACACACTTACAGAAAAGCAGTTACAAAGGCTGTACAGGTGCTTCATTCTACAAAGCGAAACCACTGCTCAATTCCCATTACCCCTTTACTCACAGTTCATTATAAGCAGTGCTTCTGTCACCAGTTTCACACAAGCATAACTTTAACTTCTACTTTCTCTAAGCAAATTTTCTCAGTTACCAGGTCTAAACTTCCCAAGTGTATACACTTAGTATTAACACAATTCTTCTACAATTATGGGATCTTCCAAAAGGATTAATTACAGAGTTACTAAACTGAGTAAAAGGTGGGGAAAAACGTCTACATCCCACTTTCAGAAATACCAAAGAAAACAGTTTTCACTTAGGAATAAAAATAGTGCGTTCACATTCCACTAAGTAATTAGGATAGGCAGAAGATGCTGTTATGTGAAAACTAGAAAGGGAATAGACCACCAAGGTGTCAAAGTTAGTAGAAAATAAAACAAGCACTGCAGGAAAGGTGAAGGAAAATGTAAGGCACACTGGTGGGAAAGACTTCTTACTCATATGGTAGCTTTCTCTTTTAAAAAAAAAAACATTGTTATCCCCTTAAACTGCAGTAAGAAAATGGAATATTTCAATACAGTGTAACAAAAAACAGCCACATCAACATTCACATGCCTGTTCCAAGACAAAACCTGACCTCTTGAATAGAACTCTATATTTAAAATGAATTTACTATATTTAAAATGAATTTTTAAAAAAACCTACCCACAAAAAAAGAAAAATCCAAACATACCAACTTTGGCCACCTTTTAAAAACTGCCCTTTTCTAAAGAAGTATGGACAAAATTTCAGCTCTACACATATTTTCACTTTAGACTTCTAAATTGCAAGTTACCTGCTGTAAGAAATAGGACCTTTAAAAAGTATCTGAAAGGGCAATGTCTGTATATATTTATACAAACTACGTTATAGATGTACATGACATCACAGAGAGCAGCTGTGCTTATGAATTAATGCCACATAGTTTGTACAACCTTGTGGAAATGTTGAAGAAATAAAATTAACCAAATACCTCTATAAATAACACCATTTTTTAAACGTATTATTGTTTGATGCAAAGTAAGCAAAACAGGTGCTTATTGCATAGATATAATTCTGCTGCTATAGAAGCAAGACCTGGTGATGAAAACACTTTCACCTCATTCTGAAATGCAGTCACTGCTGCCGGAGTGCAGCTAATATAAATGCAAACAAAACTTACCAGATTTAAAAACAATACCCTTGTCACTATGCACCAAGACAATGGTCTGTAAATCAGTTTATTTTCCACGCAGAGAACAAACCCAGTCAGTGTAATTATTTTCCTGCATATGAACAGTAACAGCAAAGTGCTTGTTTTCCCACAAGAAATTTATTCAGTGTGAAAACACAGGGCCTTGCAGTATCCAATAAAGCTTTCAATTTAAAGGTTAGTTCTAGAAATTTGGAACTGCAACATCAGGGTCTTCTGCCATTAATAAATGACGACTGCATTGCAAATGGCTAAAGAGCAGTTATGTGAAGAACAACAGTACAATGGCTCAACTAAGGAAAAGAGTTTGAGCATGCTTTGCTCGTTTTAGCCAACATGCTACGTTGCTCTTTTCGCAAACAAAGTGTGGTCAAGGATTTCCATTGTAAGAACAAAGTCTTTTGGCAAGCAAAACACTGTGTCAAGGTGCCCTTTTTATCCTTATAGACTGGACATCTTAAGACAGAGGCTTCCCAAGACATTACAGAATCCTTTGTTTTTATTAAATGAGAAAGTCTGATCTGTTACGTTGTCACCTTGCTAGTCAGAAATGCTTCAGTGATGAAGACAGTCAATGCTGGGTCAGCCCAAGTCCTCATTCTACAACATCCATTTACAAAGAAACTATAGTAAGGTTCAACGTACCCAACAAAACATTACTTGCTTTCTTCAGAGAAAGGTCCCACCATCCTTTCTGTAGTGGGTATGTTACTACATACATTAGAAATTTATTTTGGACAACACATCCCCAAATTTTCATGAGATCAAAACAAGCTTCTGAAGATGTTACAGAAGTCTTCACACATCATCGTCGTCTGATGTATCACTGCTGCTTGTCTCGGAGTCCTCATTCTCTGGAGCAGGTTTGAAAGTGTTGTTTTTCCAGGGACTAAATTTAAAATCATAGGTGAGGCCATTTTTTAAAATGCCATTTTTTCGAAGGCCATTTTTTTGTAACTGAAATGGGAAAACAAGACATATTTAGAGAAAGAAAACACTAAACCCAACAGATCTATTGCATTTCAACATTCTCTACATCTTCACCTGTGGGCTACATAAGATCCACAGCACTACCTTTCCATATATATACACAAAGGAAAACTGTCCTGAGAGCCTTCACTTCTGGGTCAACCACCTATATTCACAATTGTGGTCAGCTCCTGCAGTCAACAAGAGCTTGCCCTCTTCTCACCCACTTCCTCAGACGTCTTGCCCCAGTAATCCCTTCCCCCACACGGCCTCTCCTGTGATGCAGTCCTTTTTTTCCCACAGTGCTGCAAACATCTGAGGGCAGGGTCTGCAATAAAGAAGGGGCCCAGAAGACAAACAGCAGCGAGGAATGTCTACCTAATGCAGCTGGAAAGTATAAGCTGGAGAGAAAGGAAACAACTCATTCTACAACAAGAAAGGAATTACTCTGTCTCCACACATAGTGCAGAAGATGGGCTATTGCCCAGCATTTAAGAGTTCAATATTCCAAATGCTCTAATGAATTAATTCCTTCTTTGCCTCAGTCTTTAACAGTAAAGATGGATATTCCCTGAGTACTCATCCTCAGGAACTGGCTGACAGGGAGGGGAAGAATAACAAAGTTCCCATGGTTCAGGAGGAAATGATTAGCAACCTACTTGGCCAGTTAGATACCCACAGGTTAATGGGGCCAGATGGGATTCACCCAAGGGTGCTGAGAGAGCTGTCAGATGTGCTTGTCAAACCCCTTTCCATCATCTATCAGCAATCCTGGCAGACTGGGGCAGTTCCACTCGACTGGAGGCTGGCAGATGTTACACCCATATACAAGAAGGGTCGGAAGGAGGATCCAGGGAACTACAGGCCTGTCAGTCTGACCTCAGTCCCAGGGAAGATCATGGAGAGGGTCATCTTGGGAGCTATCATGCAGCACATGCATGATGGCCAGGGGATCAGGCCTAGTCAACATGGGTTTACAAAAGGTAGATCCTGTCAAACTAACCTGATCACCTTCTATGACCAGGTGACCTGTTTAATGGACGAGGGGAAGGCTGTGGATGTGATCTACCTGGACTTTGGTAAAGCTTTTGACACAGTTTCTCACAGCATTCTGACTGAGAAACTGGCTGCCACTGGCCTGGACTGGTGGACCCTCAGCTGGGTTAAAAACTGGCTGAATGGCCGAGCCCAAAGGGTGGTGGTAAATGGAACAAAATCCAGCTGGAGGCCGGTCACGAGTGGCGTCCTCCAGGGCTCAGTCCTGGGTCCAGTCTTGTTCAACATCTTTATCAATGACCTGGATGAAGGGATTGAATGCTCCCTCACTAAGTTTGCAGATGACACTAAACTAGGAGGAAGTGTTGATCTGCCTGAGGGTAGGGAGGCTCTTCAGAGGGATCTGAACAGACTGGACCGATGGGCTGAGACCAATGGGATGAAGTTTAACAAGGCCAAGTGTAGAGTGCTACACATGGGACATAACAACCCCATGCAGCGCTACAGGCTTGGGGGAGACTGGCTGGAGAGCTGTCAGGCAGAGAAGGACCTGGGGGTGCTGGGTGACTGCAGACTGAATATGAGTCAGCAGTGTGCTCAGGTAGCCAAAAAGGCCAATGGCATCTTGGCTTGTATCAAAAGCAGTGTGGCCAGTAGGTCTAGGGAGGTGATTGTGCCCCTGTACTCGGCATTGGTGAGGCCACACCTCAAGTACTGTGTCCAGTTCTGGGCTCCTCACCACAAGAAGGACATGGAGGTCCTGGAGCGAGTCCAGAGAAGGGCAACCAGGCTGGGGAAGGGGCTGGAGGGCAAATGCTATGAGAAGCAGCTGAGGGAGCTGGGGCTGTTTAGCTTAGAGAAGAGGAAGTTGAGGGGAGACCTTATCACCGCCTACAACTACCTGAAGGGAGGTTATAGAGAGGTAGGTGATGGTCTCTTCAGTCAGGTGACAGGTGATAGGACAAGGGGGAATGGCATGAAGCTGTGCCAGGGCAGGTTTAGATTGGATGTTAGAAAAAAATTTTTACTGAAAGAGTTGTCAGGGCCTGGAACAGGCTGCCCAGGGAGGGGATCGAGTCACCTTCCCTGGATGTGTTCAAAAAAAGGGTAGATGAAGTACTTAGTTTTGGATGTGAATGGTTGGACTTGATGATCTTAAAGGTCTTTTCCAACCTTGTGATTCTGTGAATATGGGTGTTGCTAGACTTACAGAAGTATCAATGTTTAGATCTAACATAGCACAAGATTTTCCTTTTCAGCTCCTCCTCACTGACCCCATCAAGGATATGCAACACTCCAAATTTTCATTTAAAAAATAAAGAACAAACTCAAAGAACTATGAAGTCTAGAGAGCCTTTTCAACCTTTGTTACTAGTGAACTGGGTGTCTCCATTTCCAACAGAGTCTTTGGAGAACTGAGGAAACTGCATAAAAACATTGAAAGAAAATTCCCTTTCCTCAGGCTAAGCTGAGGAGCTGGAAAGCCTGTGCAGCAATGCTGAAACTACTCAGCAGCACTCCCTTACCCTTTCCTTGATATTCTGATAATAGACCTTACCTACAGTAAGTACTGGTTCCCTATCTTTTTTAAGCAACTATTCTTCCAAAAGCAAAATACTGAAATGGTACTAGAACGGCAACATTCCCAACCATCAGAATCACTGCAGATGCTCCTCAAAGGCAGGCACTTAGGGTAGCAAACTACATGTCAACTGAGTCTTACCTGTTCACTGATGATTTGAAACTCCCTCATCTCATCCTCTGTTAGTGGAGCATATATTTCATCATTTTCACTGTCCTCCTGCCAGCCCATCTCCTTTAACAACCTTTAAATTAAAAAGGACAACATTAAGGAATTTGCTACACACACTCAGACATTTCAAGCTTGGCATATATGTATCTGTAAAGATCTATAACAAATGGATTAATCAGACCATAATTTTTTTTAAAACAAACTCTTACATACGTAGGTAAAAAGCCTTACAGAAGATAAGCCAAGCCTGGAAGTTGAAAAGTTCTCAGGTTCTTCACAAACAACCCTGCTTTACCACTACATGTGGTAAAAAAACCCAAACCTTCAGGCAAGAAATTTGCATCAGGTGGAAAAGCAGGAATGCATTTCCTTTGCATAACCTGCTTGAAAACTGTAAGAAGAGACAAAGACTCACATTGAGAGAAGCTGCAGGTTTTCCTGGACAACAGGGCAGCCATGAGGAATACTGGTGCTTTCCCTCCATGGGAACCAATTAAGGATGCAATGGCCTCATATAGTTTCTTTTTTCTTTTTCCCCTCACACATGTCAATGTGAGAACTGGGAAAGGCTTCATCACAAGTGAGTTTCACCCAACATCAAATGCTGGTATTTCAGCACAGATTAACATTGTAAGTGAGTTTTGGGATGAGAGGAGGAAAAGAAGAGACATATTTGTCTCGTAACTAAGCTTGAGATGCATTAACGAACGTGTTTTAGCTAATGCCAAAAGTGGGACAGCAGTATCTGAGCAGGAAGAAAGTAGTTTTACATGTGAAGATGCTGTGAAAACCAGCACTTTCCAAGGGTAAAGACACCATGACATACAACAATTAAGACAGTAAGTTCTCTTGATGCAAAGTCTTTGCCAAAAGGATCAGCACCTTCTTTAGGCATACCACACATCTGTTGACCTTAAATGTTAAAGGAGGTTAAAGCTATTTCACAAAAACCTAAGAGGAATGTAAAGTATATGCCAGAACTAACACATGAAAATGATGCTTAGAGATGAAGAACAGTGAATATATTAAAACAGGGAAGTAAGAACATTCACAGTTGATGACATGTTCTAGGTGCTTCACTGGCCAGATGTCAGCAAAAAAAATGCCTTTCAACATGACCCTCCCCACAACAAAGTCTAGGTCCCAATTCAACGGATGTGCATTGGGCAAACTTAGAGGTGACAAATGACATCAATGGTCAAAACCATAATAAAAGCCTGGAATTGAACAAGGAGAAGGGGAGAAATACAGCACTACCTGGTTTGGGGTTTTTTTTAAACAAAAAAGTCAACAGGAAAATAACAGAAATGGAAATTACATCCTCTGCAGTATCTGGACCAAACTGGACAACATGACAAACAGGCACAATTAAATCCTCAGGAAGCAGCAGAAATCATATGCAATTCACCCAAAACATATTTTAAGGTAACACATGCTTTTGCATAGACATACAGAAAGAGACCCACAATACCAAATGCAGTGCAATGGTAGTTATATTTCTGGCAACAGTAAACTGACTTAGAAAGTTTTTGCTGCAACTAAGCTAAGATCTTAACTGTGTTATGTACAAAGTGATTAGTTATAGAGCTCCTGTTAATGTAAATAAAATTTAAGGCAATGGCTAATTAACTTTTATGCAACATTGTCTGAACTTGGCAGGACTGCTGTCCCCTTAAAGCAATACTAGGCTTCTAGAACCATTAAAAGTGTGAAGTATGTAAATAAAAATGAAGCTTCAGATCAGCAAACTTGCCACCAACAGCTTGGCTGCATGTTGGAAACTTCCCCAGAAGGAAGGAAGCCCAAGATACATTTTGTACAAAATGTACTGACATTGTTACCAAGTATGCATAAGTATTCTGTGAGTTAAGCTGGTGACTTTCAATTTACCACAAAAAGGCTTACCCTAACACCTGTTCACACATGTGCAGAGGGGTCAGAGCCAAAGAGCTGGGACAATATGGACACACAGCCTCTCTGGGATACCACAAAGGAAAGACAAATTCCCAGGAAACCTAAGGCGGCCCTTTAAAGTCATCTGAATTGACAAATGAGAGTTAGATTTGATGCCTATCTTCTAGATGAAACGTAGCCATCAGCAGCCTCTAGTGGCCAAAGACTGGTGTGTCCTTCCCAAGGGTGGAAAAAAACGGAACAGAGCAATGAGCATTTTGCTCTTCATGGTCACGAGGGATACCAGGTTGTGAAAGTTTCCTCTGTGGGTACCACAAAAGGGGAAGTTGTCTAGTCCAATTTATACACATAAACTATCGCTAAAAAAAATTACAAAAAAATGTAATAAATAAATAAATCCGCCTATCACATCTATCTATCACTGCCAGAAACAGTAAAAATCTGATAGAGGTCATGACAAGATGATCTGTAGACTGAACTGTGACTTCCCAGCAGCAGTATTCTCACCCCTACCCGTTACTAATACCATTACATTTATGAGGCACTAAAATTATGTTTCATCCTTCTTTTAAGTTACTTTCTCCCTTGCCAGCATGTTGTATTTTGATATCACTGACAGTGTCAACTAGTCAGCTACAGAAGTAATTAATTACTTTAACCATGAGGGAAAAAAGTCACTGGTGTTTTACATAAGTTGCAGGATTTAAAGTATTACTAATACAAATTAAACATCAGTTATATGCATTGTTCCTCTTAGACACACAGACCAGAATCAGAGGGATGAAGTGACTATGCAATTTGCTTTATTTCTTTATAAGAAAATTCATTGCTTTTTTAATAAATCAAGTTTAATACAGTACTAAGTCTAGTAGAAATAAACTGTATTCCATGTTACATTAGTACATGTCTAAAAGTTAAATCTGGACAGTAGTCATTAAGCCTTTTATGCATTACCAGTTTTTAGATTTTGATTTCTGAACTAGTACGAATTTAAGACACGCTCCCTCACCATGAAGGAACACTCTTTGTATTATGTGAAGTACATACCTATGCTCTGCTTCAAGAGAGCTTGAAAGAATATCTGCCTGACGGAAAGATGAAGACTGAATCATCTGTTGAGATGTAACTGAAGCATTGCCATTCTCCTGCAGATTTTCCTTTTCAAAGTTTCGGTTTATATCTCTATCCTGATGAGAACTGTTGCTATTATGCAAGTTAAAGGACTCATCATCCTGTTAAAAATAATTATATATTGTGAGGTTAAGTAAATTCCATTCATAAGTAAAAGTCTGCAATTCCGTGATTCTGTTTAATTTAAATTAAGTTTAATGAAGAGACACTGTACTGCTTTCGGAAGTGATGCTGTTTGTACTTCTAGTGTCTGCAATACCTGGATACTACAGAAATCTTCAGCTATGCCACTGATAAAGCAACACAGAAAGCAACTCCCATGCACTGCCTAAAACCTTTTTCTACAAAGTTTCAAATATACCTTAAAATTCAAACTTATTTAAGCTGCCTTTCATACTTACAGAAAAAAAAAATACTATCTATTTAACTTACAAACAAGGGTCCCAATTAAGTATCAGAGCCATTTGTGTCAGGAGAAGTTTGGAAGCCTAAGAGTCTTCAGATTTACTTAGTTTAAGAAGCAGGTCACAACCACCATACCCAAAACAGCAAATTCACCTCCCACAAGTTTAGAAAGCTTCGATACTGCTCTTTCACTTCAGACAACAACTTCCTCTACACATAGAATCACAGAATGGTCTGGGTTGAAAGGGGCCCCAAGGATCATACAGTTCCAACCCCCCTGCCACAGGCAGGGCCAACAATCTCCTGGATCTACACAAGGTTGCCCAGGGCCCCATCCAACCTGGCCTTGAACACTTCCAGGGATGGGGCATCCACCATCAGTCTAGGCAGACTGTTCCAGCACCTCACCACTCTCTCTGTAAAAACTTCCCCCTAATATCCAATCTAAACCTTCCCTCCTTTAGCTTTAATCCATTCCCCCTTGTCCTGTCATTGTCTACCTTCTTAAAAAGTTGATTCCACTCCTGTTTGTATGCTCCCTTCAGGTAATGGAAGGCTGCAATGAGGTCCCACCACAGCCTTCTCTTCTCCAGACTGAACAAGCCCAGCTCCCCCAGCCTCTCTTCGTAGGGCAGGTGCTCCAGCCCTCTAATCATCTTCATGGCCCTCCTCTGAACCCTCTCCAACAGTTCCACATCTTTCTTGTATTGAGGCCCTCAGATCTGGACACAGGACTCCAGATGGGGCCTCACGAGGACAGAGTAGAGAGGGACAATCACCTCCCTGTCCCTGCTGGCCACCCCTCTTCTTGATGGAGTGCACTCAACTGGTGCTTCTGAGGCTGTTGTTAACTGCAACCGTAACTTAACAGCCATGAAATAAAGAACACACAAGGAAGAAAGTTCATTTAGAAAGCAGACTGTTCAGGTCCACTCAAATATTAAAAGCTTTTTAATCATATAAACCAGAGATGCTTCTTGTTATTCTACCCATTCAGCAACCTCTAATTTTTATTTAGTAATAAGCCAAATATCCTCAGAAGTCTCCCCAACTGCTATAAAACAAGAAGAGTACTATCATTACCTAGTTATCACCCTTTTGACAAGAAAATCCCTAAACTGGGCATGTAACAGTGTTATCCATAGCAGGAAGGAACTGCTTCATCAGTCAGTGCTGCACGTGGAAGAAACCATACTTCAGAGTCCAGAATCAACCGTCATCATCATTTCCCTCTCACCCGCAGTGTTATCTGTTCTTTTTAATTTGTCTTTGCAGAAATTTTAGAATGCTTAGCAAGAGTTTCTTAAGAATACGTATCCCAGTGAACTTACGTTCCCACTGTTCAATCATACGCCTCAAGAATGCGTCTCAGCTCAAATATTAAACTACTTTAGTACGTATAGGGCAAAATAGCTTCTTCCACATGATCATGATTTGCTTTGTTATTTCAGGCGAAATCTGTTACTGCAGGCCTTACAATTCCATCAAAAGGATGCATAATTGAAAACTGTTCTGCATTTCTTTTCCCACCCACCCAGTTGCACACTGTATCTTCTACTGATGATCATTAAAACTAATGTTGAAAGTACAGTGACTATTAATTATATGATTTTATTTTTTTCACATTTTTCCGCACCTGTTGGTAAAAGTACAGCAGTGTGGAAAAGGAGGTATGCACTTAGCACCAACAACTACTGCAGGCTACCTGTTACATAGACATGCCCAAGGACATTACAACTTCAGTGGAATCCCCACCAAGTTAATGTATTATTTTTAGAATTCTGAAAGCTTAAGACAGCATTTCCCAGTATCTTTTTAGCTGTACATCAAAATATTTGTGTATTCCTTAAGCACACATGAACAACATTACCTCCAACACCAATCTCAGGTTGCTCAACCACAGAATGCCTAACAGAAAGATGCAGATCTTAACTCACACATACAGCTAAGTTGTACAGTCCCATTACTTTTTTTTTTCCTCTTTTACCATGAAATAGGAACAGGGTCAGAAAAGTCAATCATACTTTTATGACCAATGAACACTGGCACTGGTTTTTTCCCACATCTCTGAATCCAAATACACAAGCCTCTTATTTATCTCACTGATTTGTAGTTTATAGTGTTTGGTTTCTTTTTTGTTTTGGTTTTTTTTGCTAAAACACTTTAAACCACTCATTTGTAGCAATTAGGCTCATAATCACCTAATCCTGAATAATGCCATACTTATCTTTACTTGGACTACATCTGATAGCTATGGTTATGGCTTGTTGGTGACTGGTAGTGCTGACATAATTACTGGAGGAAGTAATTGGAACAAATTTAAGTTCATCAAAATGTAATTCCTTTTCTTCACTTAGAGATCCAAGACTGTGATTTAACAACTGTTTGCAGACAAATAAAAAATAGTTTATGGTCTGTCTGAAAACTACTACTACTGCATCTACAATAGCTAGTAAGAAAACTACCTTCTCTTGCCCAGAATGGTTCTTGTCTTTATGTTCCTCTTCCACTTTATCTCGTTTCAGTTCTTTCAAAAATTCACTCTTCTTATCAGTCCGCATTCTTGTCAGTTTTGTCAAACAAGGCTGACCAATTTTGTCAACAGGGGATGAAGAGTTTGACCGATTATGCTAATGTAGGGAGTCAAGGGAAAAAAAAGTATATTAGAAGGGTGTTTATTTAGAAAACTCTGAATGAAAACCAAAAACCTGTACTTCCAGGTTTCATGTATACCCGTAGTCAAAAGCAGAGGGAAGATATCTGTGTTTCAGTATATATATACACATATATATACAGTCCTTACAAGTACACCCAGAGATGCAGGTTTATGGAACAGTCCTAACAAACAGTAGACCTTCTGACCTGTGTCATACCATTAGCAGGTTTCAAGCTATCAGGTCATAATTCCTAATGCAAACCTAAAAAGCAGTACTTAGATGTGCCTTCCACATCTCCCTCTCACACATCAGCTTCCAAAAAAACCCCTTATTTAATACAATTCTGAATAACTTAGTGATTCCCCTTATCTAAGCAAAATAAACGTTGTACAGGTTTTATAAAAATGACAGACACTGATTTACCTCTTTCATTGAATTCTGTGATACAGCAAACACTTTGGCAGTTGATTTGAAAGGACTGAAATTCCCAACACTATAGACAGAGTCGTGAGGAAATGGATTCCCATGTTTATTTTCTTTTGCTTGGCTTTTCCACTGTGTAGGCTAAACAGAAATTTAAAAAGTTATTAACCATAATACAATCTCTAGAAAAGTGATGAAGCAAAAGCAAAGCATAACTACAACTATAATCTGGTGCAAACACCTTGTGGAAGAGACTGTTCATGAGCAATTCATCCTCTCAGAAAAAAACATTTACTTTTTTTAGAAAGACTAAAATTTCAAAACAATTAAGAACCTCATATTTGAGGTATTAAGAGTCAAAATGCATGTCTTTTACAGCTGAAATTGGACTTTTAATGTAGAATGACAGAGTTAAGAACCACTGTATATGCTCTCAGAAGCACATAAAAATTCCTGAAACAATGATCAGAAGAGGTAGATGCAAAGTTGCATTTGGAAAGGCACAAGAATGACACTAATAGGTTGCAGTATCATCTCTAGTAATAACTGAAGATATCTTCATGCCAACTGTGTCTCTCCACTATGTACCTACTTTTTTGCTAAAATCATATATACAAAAGGCATGGGTGTTCTTTAAGTTAAAACATCTTCCCTCTCACTTGGACAGTCCTTGCACTTCTCAAAAACAGTGTATGAAGAGATCCACTTACAGAATAATTCAAAAAGAAAAATGGCCCATTGTTTACACTCACTTTTGGGGTGTGCTGTGCTTAGCAAGAGTTTAAAGCATAATACTCCAGGGGGTGAAATAAGCATATTCAGAATTTCAGCTGGATTTTTTTCAGTATGTTGTTCATGACATCAGTATCCAAGACTCACCTTTGCAGGTGGAGTAACAGGTTTAGGAGCTAGTCCTTTATAAACACTTGTACCAGTCCCATTCTTTACAGGCTGTGAATAAAGGCTTCCAACTACTGGGACTCCAGACATCTGCAGTTCTTTTGTACTGCCCTTTTTAATGGCCAGCATTCTCTGAGATCTAGACTTAGGATTCGAAGGGTATTCTAGGGAAAAAAAAAGAAATACGTGCAAGTGTGTGTACACGTATTTATTTGTGTGCCTGTGTAAACACATGTGTATACAATTTTAATTTTATAGGCCACAGGGTACCAGATAACCATATGGTCCAGAGCAAACAGGCACAAATCAGGAACTTGTCCCAGCATTAGCTCCACAAACAGCACACTGCACAAACCTGGACAGAAACAGGTTTTGTTCCATTTTCTACAATTACCATTTGTAAAGTGTTTCATTTGGCAATGCAGGAATTTTACGTTCAGAAAGTAAAGATATTCTTCAAATAAGCCAGCTACAAAGTCTTGTCTGCAACTCTAAAACCCAAATAGTTGCTGACAGTTACCTAATCTTCAAATGAGTCACTACATTTTTTTTAAAAAAGCTATCTTAAAAGCATGAGGTTAGCTTTAGCAGTTAAATGTTACAAAACATTTGTGATAACTCTATAGTTAGCTCTCACCAAACTTCATGAAAAGACTTTTCATGATGCTCACATGCTTCCATCACATATACACAAAGTAAAATGGAATCTAACAAGCACACATTTTTAGCAGCCTTTAGAAGGGAATGGTAACATTCTTCCTCTGCTGAATATTGTTTTTTATAAAAGCAACAGCCTTAATTTCAGTTTCTAAATTACAAGACAAGGTTTGTAATAGCAGAGCTGTAATAAAGATACCAAGCTGTAAACTCAAACAAGACACTGTACTGTAGATTACAGATTGGACCAGATGATCTTTAAAGGACTCTACAAACCAAACCATACTATGATTCTACATGGCTAACAGAAATGTTCCTTCCTTTGCTTGTGCAGAGTGATATCGAAGAAGCCTGTAAAGCTTGCATTCCTCCAGATCAAAGAGCCACATCATGCAGCAGCCACAGAGGGAGTGCTGCAAAGGTTCTAAGACACTCAAATTGCAGCGGAATTTCTTCCAGCTTGGTTAAGAATTTAGTTACTGTTGCTCTTTTACTGAAAGATAACTGTGCCTCCTGACTTTCACATGAAAGCTGCTAAACACAGGAAACCAGCAAGCTGTCCAAATGCTCAGGCTCATGCAGGAGTTCTCAGCAATTAGGTATTTATACTGAGGGGTTGGCCTACACCTAGTATTACCTAAGAGTGCAAAATATACTGTGAAAGTGGAGCAAAAGAATTAGTAAATTAAAGTATCATTTATAATGAGCACCAAGTTTCAGATCTCAGTCTTAGTAACAGTTTAACTAGTACCTTTTATGTTTAATTAACATTCCTTCTTCATGGAAAGTTCTTATTTTGACTAAGTTTATTACTTTAAAACCTGTGCAGTCTAAAGTTGACACCTTCTTAAAGGCGAGCAATTGACTAGACAAAGGCAGCAGAACTGTAAAGTGCTAGCCAAATTCCACAAAGTAGGTATGAGAGAACAGTCCCTGTTGGAGTTCAAGACCCACTCTCAGGACTGGATTTTTTACATGTAATTCGTAAACACAACCAACAGATTAAGACAATTGGTTCCAGGAAGATACCTTAAATCTAACCTGCAAGCTAACCTGCATTCCTCCACCTTCCTAGGTTTCTCTACCAACTCTTCCAACAGCTCTAATCAGTCAGAAAAATTCTTTCATTAAATCTTCAGCTAGCAATCACATCATTAGTTTAGGTGACCCAACTTCATGGCATTTCTTCTTGAAAATAAAGGTGAAGTTAATTTCTTTACATCTTTACCAAAAAAAGTATACACTTGTGCAAAAGAATCCTAATTGTAGCTGGATCTACAGACCAACAGACTGATACTCAAATAGAAGTATTATGTTTCTAACAAAAAGATACTTATAGTCTAATAATACTCAAGTTCTCAATTTTAATCTATACCTTTGTAATTTAAATGTATACTTTTATAATTATAAAAAACACCCCATGTTTCACATAAAACAACTTCAGATCTCTGCTACATGTTTACATTTAGAAGCATCAAAAGTACTCACCCCACACACCTGCAGCTAAAGATTTACTCTGCTTTGGTTCCCTCTCATATTCAGGATTCAAAGACGGCTGAAAGAAAGTTTTATCATTATTTAAGAAAGTCTTGAATTCTGGGACCAATGAAGCAGCAAATAACAGTAGTATCTGCAGTATGATTTCTGCTGTCAAAGGTTTTTAAATAGAGACAGACACTTCCCCCGAGACCCAAACAGGTCAATGTTCACTTTTCCCTCTTCACCAACAAAACCTATCAGGCAGGTGTCAATACCGTTACATGAACTGTCCAGAGAAACCAAAAAACAGCAATATATCATCCTTCAAAGAGGAAGCTCATGCCTCCTCTTACATCCAACAATTCCAGGGTGAAGCATGGGATCTCAAGGTCCCATTAGCAGAAACATCACTTTGTTTGCACTTCAAATTTCCAGGAAGGGAACTGTGTAGAGTTTATTGCATGCAGATACCACAGTAAACTAACACCCAAGGTAGTTTTCACTTAAATACTCAAGTGACAGTAATAGCCATATAATGATAAAAACTGGATAGAAAAGGACAAACAAGTTAATGGACAACTGACTAACACCCTCATACTTATGGGAAGGATGATCCTTTATATAATGATCTGAAATCTTTTTAATGGACAAAATGGCACTTGCAGAAACAATAAAACCTTGTTTAATATAATTAAAATTAACTTACAAAATCCTCAGCCTCAAACTGCTTCGGTACTTTGTCTTCCTTTTTCCCAGTTGAATGGTCAGGTACATTGGTGTCATGCAGTCCTTGGCCTTTTCCATGATGGAAAGTGCTGGTACGAGCACGGGAACCTCCTATATGGTATCCCTCACGATGGTTTATGTTTTCTGTACTATGTTTACTATGTGAACGCCAACTATTCTTCCCTTTCTTTCCTAAATGCCCTTAATTTTTTTAAAAAAAGAAAAATTAATTAGAAAGAATTTTCAAAGAATATTTTACTTTTGCAAAACTGTCAGAAAAGTTAACCAGCTCTATACTCTGGGATGTGATAGCATAGTAAACAAGTTTCCATTCAGCAGCAGATTTTGAAGAAACAAGTTTCAGCAGCAGATTTTGAAGAATCTTACAAAAACAGCACCAAAGAAGGCAGCTAGTAGTCCAACATCAATATAAGTCAACCTCCTTTGCTGGCTGCTCATTTTTATGTTGTTGGCTAGACTATTAGCTTGACACTCCTACTCTTCTTAAGAGAGAAAAATGCTTGGCATCACACTACTTTAACCAACCCTTAGTCACCACACCATCTCCCAGAAGATCTGTCTTTCCCCTATGCTACTACAGAGTAAGAATTTAGCATAGGAGAGCTATTACCACCAGACTTTTTTCCTAGCTGGAGGGCTACAAAGCAGTGATGTAAACATACTCAAAAAGTTCCATGACAGCCAAATTATACCTCCATTAGGCCGTCCAGTGTTAGGATCACACCCTTCTGAAGACTTGTGTCTTCTGCGATTTGCTTCACAATGATTCTCTGTCCATGGAAAGTTTTCAGAATGTTTCTCAAGGCTTAGGGATGACTGTAAAGGAGCACAAATGGTAGACCTGAGATAGCTGATTAATAGCAAAACTGAATTATCAGAACTGTAACATGCACATTAGTCACGGTAAATACAATTCATTTTTAAAAGGACTTTGAATGACAGACAATGCATCAGTCCTCAAGTATGCCTGTGCTCAGAGCTATGTCACTATCGTCCATGCCAGCAAAGTGGAAGTTGCACCTTCTGCTCTAGGACACTGAAACAGCACTAAGGACCATGCTTGTGACACAAGGTAACAAAGCCAAGTGCCTGTTTTGTTTTGGCTGCAGAACAGAGCACAAGTTACATGTGTTGCAGGAAAAGAAAAATTTAAAAAAGGTGAGAAAGAGCAGGAGACCACAGCTGGGAAGGCAGAAAAGAAATCTAAGATCTTGATTTTCCATGTGCACTCCATGTAGAGCAAGGAGTTGCTTCCACTACAGGCAGCTCATTAGTCTTGCCATTGTAACTTAGTACAGCAAATGCAACTAGTTATGAAATACAAATAAAACCTAGAGTAAAAAGTATAGATTTGCAAATGTACATCAAATTATCAGCTTATAAGTGGGCATTGTAGAAATTTCAAATAAATTAATCCTTAAGTATCAGTAGGAAGTATTTTATAAACTAAAACCTCACACTGAGAAGAGCACTCAGAAGTCAGAATTTATCCTGACTAGAACTCCTACCTAAAGGGATTCAAATAAGCAAGATCAATTCTTAGAGCAGCTATCACCCCTATTACTTCTCTATCTGGCTTTACTGTTTTAACGCTATAATATTTCTTTAGCTGGTACATATTAAAAATTCAACACATTTCCATTCAGCAAAAGCAGCTGTTAGCCTTACTGCTGTCTGCACCACACATCTCACACTGAGCAACAGCAGCAGTGGTACTTGCTGCCACCCAGCCAGCCCTTGATGCACGCGAAGCAGAGCCGCCTTCCCTCCCAGCACACCCGCCGCACGCCTGTGTGCGCACAGTACTGCACACAGCCACGGGATGCAACTCATCCCGTAACAGCTACCAATGCCTAGGTGCACAGCTGTGTGGAGATGTACTGCAGCAGCAAGCTCAGCTTAATGGTTACACAGAGAATCAACTCTGCCACACACAAACTGTGAGCTTTGCTGCCTGAAGCTCACTCCCTTTCCAGACTGAGTAATATTCAGAGGGGAGGAAATCAAAAAACGTGTATGTCTGAAAATACAACCCCCAACTTTATTTCAAAATTATCATGCTCTAACATCTATCCAAGTGACATTAATATTTAAGATAATCCACTGATCAAAGTGAGGGGAAAACATACAAACAAGGACATTGCAGTAATAGATTTAACTACTCTAGAGAACACGCTGAAGAAAATTATTTCTTCCTTCTCATCAACCTCACCCCCTGTGAGAGACAAATCGCACACACAAAAAAATCATGCCTAAGTTCTACTGACAATGTCCCAGCAGAGTTCAAGGTGCTGTTCAAAGTTCACTGCTTCAAATTAAAGCTCAAGTAAGCAACAGATATTTCATCCAAAGCATGTATTTCCACGCTGTACAGAATTCAAATAAAAAAGGACTGCCCTATCAATTTGAATCCTGGGAAGTGAATCAGTTCCCTGACACTTTTAGAGTAAGAACAGGAAACCAAAAGAAACTATCAAATTATTTAAGTAGATTTAAAATGGTCATGATTAATCTCAATATCTAAGCAAAAAATAAATCCTGAATTTTTAAATAAGTTGCCCAAAATTTCACAAAGGCCCAGATCTGTTTATCACAGATGAAATCTTAGAAGATAGCTTCATGTGCTCATCTACATATGACAACCTTCGAATACTGCCCTTGTAGTTTAACTTTCATTTTTGTGTATGAACTTTGAAGAACAATCATATTTTAGCACAGTATAACAGACAGCATTTTATCCATAGTTTAGTTGCTTATAATAATACAACGAAGCCTCTAATGTGCAAAGATCGTGCAATTTGCATTTTCCCCACACGATGGAGGTATCAGTCTATCAAGTCTCTTGTGGCAGAGACAACAGAAATCTTTGCAAGCAGCAGGAAATTTACTGGCCATTTCTGGAACTTGATAAATTATATGACAAGGTTCATCCAGCCAAGAAAGCAAGCAAGATTTGTGAAGTGGAAGTAGTAATCTTACTTATTGTTTAACATGTAGTAAAAGTAAGCTTGCAAAAAACAAGTTTACCAGTCTGTTTGCAATCTCTTCACATATGTTTTGCAGCAATCCCTTCTGAAAAGCTCTACCCCTAAAGATGACTTCACTATTTACAACATGTCCCCATTTTCATCTGCCCTACCACAACACTGCACTGACACACATACAGTAGTTCCAGACCTGAACTAAAGCTACTGAGCAATGGATACCCAGCTATTTAGGTGGACTTCACTATGTGACAGGCAGATGATAATGATATAAAAGCTTATTCTTAAGAGGAAATCATTAGCAAAAGGCAAGATGGATTTCAGCCAAGCTGTAATCTGTATCAGTCACTTTCAGACAGCTCATTCACACTTGCCAGCATCGTGGTTTTTTTAATACTAGCCTTTAAGTATGTAAGGATAAGCCTCAGGTACCTAGGATCGAGGCAGGGAAACTGCACTCCTCAAGACGCAGTTCTTAAAAATGCCTCTTCCAGGAAATAAAAACTGACCTCACACAGAGTTCAGCTTCTCCTTCTCAAGCCTAAGCGTTGATACCATGGCCTCACCCAGCTCCATTCTATGTGAAACATGAGACACCTTGCCTTCCTTACCCCATCCTTCGTCTCCACTCTTCTTTATCTGCTATCCTCTTCAGCAGCTTTGCTGATATATGGGGAAGCAGAAATAAAAATCTGTTCTAGGAAATGCAGGGGAGAGAAGGCCACATTATTTGAGACCTGTCTTGCAGAGGAATGACGGGACAACCCTTATCACATAAACCAAGAATCACTACGCATTGGGTAGGACCAAGCAGACTCTGCAAACGTTTAGCATCCAAATGTGCTGCATATCAGAATGCGGATCACTGGGGCAAATAATGCAAAGAAATAGGCTGCATTTCAAACCATGAAGCACAAAGACTAGAAAGGAGAAAGCATATTGTGGAGCTTTTGGAAAAGAAGAAGAGAAGTCTATCTAAACGACCTGAGGCAAAGAATCATGGAAGAGAACAAGATCCACAACATACTTGCTATGAAATTTCCCACATCGCAGAAAGGAGGTGACAAATACTTCAGATCTATTCCAGTAGTACTGGAGCAGGCCTGGAACTAACTTTATCCTGCTCTATTGGCACTTTAAGTATGTAGATAAAGCTCTTCCAGCGGATCCTTCAAATATGTGAAGTCTGCTTCATAATCGCGTTGCTGTAATAAATTAAGCTCTGAATAATTCTCCAGTTGAAAACATACTAAGTTGGAAAAAACCCCAGATCAAGAGAAGTGAATATATGAGAAATCAAGTAGACTGAAATCAGATTGCGGGAGCCATCCTGGAACAGATAGGCCTGATGTTCTCAAACAGCAGCAATTGAAGGCTGAGGATATACTACACTAACAAAGCAGCTAGCATGGTCAGTGTAAAAGACAGACAAATAAGAGCAGTATGAGTAAGGACATTCAATGACCTGACTAAAAATAATGCATGCATATGTGTGCATGTAGGCATATAGAAACAAAGCAACGACAACACAACTAATACTGACTGCTAACACAGCCAATACCGATGCTGACTGTGCATTTAACAATAGCACAAGCCTATTTCTGTAAGTTTATAAAGGCTAAACATTTTCCATGGATATGAAACATAGCAAGAAACTTACATAAATACATTAAAGTAAGGCAATGCCACTCTCATAGCTGCAGATATGGATATTGCGTTCAAAAGATTATAATGAAGACAGGTCTACAAATAGGGAAACAGATGACAGGAGTTTGAATATCCAGGGCTGCCTCTGCTTCTGCAGTCACACAAATAAACAAAGAGTAGAAGGATGGGCCAGAAAAGAAAGAAAAGTTTATTAGACGGACATACTCAGGACTTCATAGAATATTCAGAAATCCTAACAATTCAGATTGCTGCTTACTGTCTCTGAGCTAACTGTCCTATTGTATAAAGTGAGTAACTGTACTAGATGAAACAACCAGAGCAAAAATGCACAACTACTGGACAGAAACCACCATGCTTCACCAGTAGTAATAAACAGCCCACCAGCAACTGAATAGGGTTTTTTTTTAAATCAGTTTGATGACAGTGTAACACTTCTGTAAAATTCACAGGACACGGAGCAAAATCAGATGCAAGAACATCAAGCACATGCCTCTGCCTGGTACTTCTAGCACAAAACATAATTCATTTTCAATGTCGGATGAAGGCAATCTTAACCCAACAACAGCTCTGATAATGTAGCCAGGTGCACGCTTCTATCCACAAATGCAGCTGCTCCAGCAAAAAACTTTACTGGAGGTATGAGACTGATAACCACAGTAAAACTACTTAAATCACAAGACTTGATAGATATCATCCATTATCAACCTATTCATAAAGAGATTTGCATTTTTATTATAATTGAGGTTACGACATTTAACCTTTTCTAATAGAGTGCCTGTTAAAAAGAACAGAGAGCATACCTTTGTTGAGGATGGTGGAGTAGGAAAATTAAGCCAGGCTGGAGCAAAGTCATGCTGCGCCATTTAGGTCCGGTCTCTCTGAATCTACGAAACAAGGCTTCAGCACCTTATGGCAAGCCCTTGTAAGCGGAAAAATAAGACATGAGAACTTTTCAGATGCTTATGTTACAAGAGGATTAAACCAATGATATTTTGACCATTATTTTCTTTCTGTTTTCTGGTATTATTTTCTCACAGACGTCTGGTATAGGATCTAACTACCCTCATCTCGTTTACAGCATCGTATTTGTGCCTTTATTACTAAAGAATCACAGTAATCCAATATATCACATGTATCATGAAAATATAACTCTAACATTCCTTCTTTTATTTCCTCTTATAAATGGGATGAAGCATCTTGAGTAAAGCCTGATCCAGAAAGCCATGGCAAAATCAGCTTGTAGAAATACCTTCTGGCACTATGCCTTCCAATAGCTTCCAAGAAACAGGTGATTTTTTGAATCAGTCCCTAAAAATTAGTCTCCAGAGGCCATATTAAGGTTCCTCATGAAAAACTAGATGCTTGGAACCACCACAGACCCCATATTATCTCTAGGTTCAATGGAAACAAGATGTCTACATGTCCAGAAGCAGTGTCAAAATCCAGTAAAATCCTCTGGTTTGAAAACAGGAAAGTAACGGTTTGAGATTAAAATCCAAGAATACTTTTTTCTACCCCCACAGTCTCCCTAAAGACAGGAAAACATCACAGTAAGCAAGAAAATGCAAAATAATGCGAACTATATTACCTGAAGCTGAACTACAGCATAGAAAGGAAAGAAATGGATTAAACACTGCCTGGATTATACAGGTATCCGAATCATGCTCTGCAGCTAGACACTGCAAAGTTGCCAGAGATTCAGAAGTATTTTCTGTGTAATATATAGAGACTATGAGAAATTAAGCTAGAGAAGACATAATAAACATCCACATGTATTTCATAGGGAAGCCTAAATAAACATGTGTCCACATCTCTGCAGAACACCATGCAGACCTGTTTCGTCAGCGAGCAGAGGTGTATTAAACTTTAATCTAAGGCTGCTGTAATGTATCAATAAGGCAGGAAATCTGAACTTGATCATTATTGTTGCATCCTGTCCTGAACCAGGCTATTGCAGATTTCCAAGTGACAAATGAAAATGTTCAAGCTTCTAAAAGGAAGTCTAACAGATCTGTAAGCATTATACAGCATTTGGTTGAGCTGTTCACTCTTTTTCATGCAGTGAGCTCATACATAGGTTTTTAGGTACCTCCAATATCAGAGTTAAACTCTAAGGTATTATGCCCAAAATCTACTATATTAGAGAGAGTTTAGAGCTTGAGGTATGTCTCACACAAATAAGTGGTTGCAAATTGCACTGCTGAAGTCATGTTACACTTTCTTATAAATTAACCTAAAAAAAAATTCCAGAGAAATTTTCTAAAGTATCCAATTACATCAGACTATTAAAAAACAAATGAAGTTCTAGTCACTGAACCACCATATAAATGGCTCCTCTTTCTAACAGTAATCAACAAAGTGAACTTGATTCATCATGTTTAGTAATGATACAGAAACAGGAAAGGGTATATTTACAGGTGGACCAATACAAGAGATGCTAAATTAAGAAACAACATATTAAATGTGAGCAGATTGCATCATGAAAAAAACTACTTTCTTCTTCCCTCATATACAGTTCTCATCTCCAAGCAGGAGAATCATGAAATCTTTAGTAGCATCAAGACAGGCATCAATATTGGAAAATCAGCACAACGACAACAACAAAATGTTATTTATACCAAATAAGAACATACCAAAAGATCCAAGAAGTGTTAGCAAGTTATTGGTGAATAGACAATTAGGTATGGGACAACAGAAGCACTAATGATGGGATTTCTCAACAAATTTATCTTACTATTTTTAGATAATTAGTCAAGCTTCTTAACACTATTATTTATACAGCTGCTGTGAAAGTAAATTATTCTTAACGCACTGTGATGGTTTTGGCTGGGATAGAGTTAATTTTCTTCACAGCAGCTGGTATGGGGCTGGTTTGGGTTTGTGCTGAAAACAGCACTGATAATACAGAGATGGTTTAGTTACTGCTGAGTAGCACTTACACAGAGCCAAGGCCTTTTCTGTGCTTCATGCCAGCCCACCAGCAAGGCGGCTGGGGGTGCACAAGGAGTTGAGGGGACACAGCCAAGACAGCCGACCGCAACTGACTAGAGAGATATTCAGTATCATATGACAACATGCTCAGCATATAAGGGGCTGGGGAAAGAGGAAGGAGGTGAGGGCGTTCAAAGTGATGGCATCTGTCTTCCCAAGTCACCATTAGAGGTAACACAGCCCTGGTTTCCTGGAGATGGCTCAACAGCTGCCTGCCTGGGAGAAGTGGAGGATGATTTCCTTCCCTTGTTTTGCCTGTGTGTGCAGCTTTTGCTTTACCTACGAAAATGTCTTTACTTCAACACACGAGTTTTCTTACTTTACTGTTATTCTCCCCCATCCCACTGCAGGGGCGGGGAGCGAGCAAGAGGCTGTGTGGGGCTTCGCTGCCGGCTGGGGCTAAACCTCAACACTCACTGACATCCCTACCTTTTAACTTTTTGCATGGAAATCAAGGGCTTAAGCCAGATTTGGTGAACACCAAGTATCCAAGGACTGGAAGGGTGTTTTTAACAGAGCTTTGTCCACAGCTCACCAATAATGGGTGTATATTCCTTCCCTTCCAAGTCTTCCTTGTTTTTCTCAGTTCTTTAACTAAAAGCCCTAAAAGGATTTTTGATAGTGCTGCTTTGTCAGATGAGTCAATCTCTTTCCTAAAAGGCAGTATAGTGAAGTGGTACTGGACCAAAACTATACAATACTCAGAGCACAAAGTCAGCAGCAGAATATCTGTAAATTTCCATAAGACCACAGAAGAAAAACTCTTTTAGGCCTAATTCTCCCAGCCAGTTTTGATAAAAAAACACCAGTAACAAAAGCACAGATGTATTTTCAGACCACTGCCTGACCAATTTCACAGGTTTAATGTTAAAAACTACCAAGAAAAGCAACTATTGAGGATAGGACACCACCCAAGTCAAGAAACATTCTCATCTGATCAAACATGTTATTGATCTGGCAATTAGACATGGGAAAATTGAGTATTTTAATTATTAGCTTACTGATTTTTAATAGGCACTAGTCATAATTGGGAAACAAACAGATCAAGAAAGGGCAAACATTCTTTCAAAATTGTATTTTAGAGTACATAGTCTAGCCATCTTTAAATTGCCAAATTCTTAAATTGCCAATTCCCTGTTTTACCAGGCTCCATAAACACTCTTGCAATATCTTAAATCTTTACGATGTTGCCAACAAGTTTGTCCTAGAATTTATTTTAATATAAAAACATTTTTATTACAAGCACGAGCTCTGTTTTGATGACCTGGCAAATATTCAATAGCTCTAGAATACTCTCCATTCTCAGGAAGATATTTTTGGTAAATTTAAAACAGATCACAAAAAAGTAAGAATGGGATGTCCTCAAGACCACTCTGCACAGGCAGGATTTACTATGCTTAAACCCTCCGTGATCAGCTTGGTTGCCAAACACCTCTTTGTTCCTTTCTTGCTTTCCAACTTCAGTCAGATCAACAATTGAGACTGCCACTTTATCCTGCAACGCGTCCCATCACTAGAAAGGTTTCCTTCTACCAGGTCTGATCTAAGTCCTTTTTCTTGATATTCCATTCCATTATCCGAACTATCCCTCAGCTGACAGTCCCCCAAAGCACTTGCAACCTCTATTCAGATTCATGCTATCTATAAATTTAATAAGTATACACTTTATTTCACTTTAGGAGGAGATTTCTCTATTCTGGAAACATAGAACTGCTCTGAAATTTTTTTTTAAAGTATTTGAATGGAGTGAAGGTCAGTAGTACACACCCACACAAGCCTTTACAAGAAAGTGCTGTCGTTACACCGATAGAACCCATGGGTCTGCTAGCAAGCCCCCTCCTGCGTACGTACCACTCTACGGATGAACCACTGCTCACCAGCAACACAGCATCAATAGAGCCATCAGGAGTCAGCTTATCCAGGTAAACACCACTAACCACTGCTTGCAGAAACTCTCTTGGTAACAAAAGAGTAGGCCCAAAATTTATCACTCAATGTCTAAGCCACCACTAACTCAAAATGTATTTGCCATTCTTTAACCAAAGTGCCATAAAAGCCAACTCAGCCTACGTTGTCTATTGCTGAAGCAGAATTGCACAAATCCAGAAAGGTACTACTACTATCCTCTACTATTAAGACTCAATTGCAGGAAAATTTCTTTAACCAGACTGGTGAAAATGTTCAGTCCCATTTCAGCAGTAGCCTCTGGAGTCTGATTTTCATACTGCAGAGTGATTTCAGGAAAGAAAGTCTTCCATAACTCATAAATTTAAAAAAAAAAAAAAATTTTTTTCCTGTGTTTTGGATACTACAACAGCTTATACCAAAGAAAAAACCTGTTCTTCAATTTTACTTCTTGTGTTAGATCTGTGAAGTATTTTGTTTCAGGTAACAAGCAGTAATTATTCTGATATTCAAATATACAAAATTAATCCTATCGTTTTGTCAAGTATTATCTCTAATAATAGGGCAGTGAATGCCAAGGAGTAATGAACAGCTGCTTCCAAATGATGCACAGTGAAGAGATTTGTCACAAATAAGACCCAGTCATCCACTCTGAGCCACATTAGCAGCTAAAAAACACTGCACCAAGTACACTTAACCAACCTCAGAGAAAGGCTGTGCTGGGTTTTTTTTTTGTTGAGTCAATAAGGTAATTTTGTGACAGAAACTATTCCTGACCAGTTTTCAAGCAGCTAGAAACAATACTCTAAAAAACAAACAAACGAACAAACAAAAAACCCACAATACACACTGGCAAAAAAACCTTATTTGTGCCTTCTGGAAAGCATTCGGGAAAATTTAATACATTGTCTTTATTTTAGAATAAAAAGTAATATGCTGAGAAGACAGAAGCAGAAAGCCACTGCATAAATCAGGAGTCAAGAATTCTGTGAAAAGCCTAAGAAAAAAACCATCTAGAGTAAACTCTACAAAAACAAAGCAAAAAAAAAAAAAAAAGCCCACCAAAAAAGCCACAAAACTAACCCAAATATCATTACTGTAGCTCATGCTTACAAAATTAAGTCAAATATTAAACAGTACATTTTTCCTGCACTACTTTTTTTCTTTTTTAAATTATCATCTCAGACAAAGATGTAAGTGAATTCATACTTAGAATAACAGCACAGAAATTTAGAATTTTACTTGGTGTAATAATGAACTATTTCAGTGACCAGGACAAGCAAGGTCCAGGAAAACTATTTGGCTTGCTTTGTTTCACAAAATGAGGACTTAGTATTTATGTAAACAGTGTTTGTAAACATCTGAAGGAGTAAACTCCACTATGAAAAGAGATGCCTAAATCATAGAATCATAGAATGGTATGAGTTGGAATCCAAAACACTGCAAGAATCACAAGGAAATACTGACCACAGTAGATTTAGTCTGGATGCACAGTCATGAAGATTACAAGAGTAAGATTCTGGAACAACTTTCAGACTAAAGACTTGAACTCACCAATTCCTATTAAGCTTCTAAGTCAGTAACTAGTAATTGTCACTAAAGAGGCTAATGTGTTGCACAAGGCATGTATACTATGTAATTATTAATCCACTTTTTCCCCCTTCTCCGGCAGTAAGCATGTGAGAATACTGTATCTCCCCACAGCAAGCTTCCCCCCCTCCCCCCCCTCCTTGCTACTTGCAATCAATATACTGTTTAAAGCCCAGACTTTCTAAACACAAAGACCATCCACTGGAACTACAGAATAAATCTTTTTTCTTCCCCCCCCTTGCAATAACACAGCTAGAATTCAACATGGCAGAAAACACCATAGAGTCACAAGCTTTTGGATTAACCTACTTTTAGATTACTTTAGTGAAGTGCTTCTTCAAACTTCACCTTATTTTCTCCTTATCTGCAATCTTTCATTCACTGCTACTGGAAAAAATATGCAACTGAAAAAACAACTAACATTTAGGTTTTGTTTGCAAAGCCTGTTTGTAAACTAAATGCCTCTATGTATTTAGCACATACGGCAGGGGCATGAAGTAATATGATCAAGGAGATTCACTTGAACAAACTATCTCAAACAACGTTACAGAATACATCTCAGATTTAACAAACAAAATTTCTCATATTTTAATAAAATTTGTGCAACTTCTTGCGGTATTTTTTATTTAATCTTTTTTCCCCTCCAATGTCTACGGGGGGAGGGGAGGGTGAACAACAAAACACAAAAAACCCAAACAACAAATCAACCATAGGATGCCTGCTCATCCTTGTACCTTTTGTCCTAAATTAGGAACTCCTGTCACTTCCGTGAGTTACAGATTTTACCCTTCATCACTCCTGATCAATGATCGAACTCAGCAAAAAGGCATGATGGCAGGAGTTTCTAACCACTGGTGACACACGAGAGCACTACAGGCCAAGCACAGTGCAAAACCCTAACAAGCATCTGCTAGTCCAGCCTCTAGCTCTACACAGCACATAAAAAACGGGAATACACTGCAGTCACACACCAGATTCACTACAGGCAGGGTAATTGCAGTCACTACAGACAGAGTCAAGTGCATTTATTCACTCATTTAGCTGCAGCGCTAAACCAGCAAGCAGTTGGTGCTGTCAAAGCTATGGAGCAAAAGGATCAGGCAAGAAGACAGATCTAGACTCTTCTGTTCCCTCCGTCACCTCCATCTACAAAATGCTAGAAAAAATTAAGCCTTACAAAGCCTTAAAATAAAAGAAAATTTAAAAAAAAAACAACCCAACTCTCCAACTGGAAGACTTATGATCTAACCTGACTTGTTTCATATACTAGAAATTCATATAATGTCTCCTGCACCACCTCTGCTAACACAGTGAAACAATTCTAATTTCTTTTACAAATGTCCTCAACCTGGCCTTAAACATATCATCAAAAAAACAAAGGTTATTGATGTCCAGAATAAACTGGTTACACACACAAAAAAAACCCCTAGTTTAAGTAATCACTCCTGCTCCCTTATCCTTTACGCAGAACTTTTTCTAGCTTTACTTCCACTCATCAACTCTTTCCAGCATTATAAACCCTCTCTCTCTATTTGTGCACAATACTCTTCAGGAGCTGGAAAAGCGACTCCCATGAGAATTCACCTCAAGGGAATTCTGCACTGGCTGCCTAAGTGGACATGAGAGCCCACAGACAGGGCAGAAAAGAAACCACCTTCTAGGGTGCTGCAAGGGCGGAGAGTAGAGCAGGCAGATGTAATCAGAGCATGCTGAATTTTAGTTCCATGTTTTGTTTTCTATAAACAGGTAAAATAAGAAAAAAGAGCCCGATTACTAAAGTACAGAAATCTGAGAGGACTACAGCACATAAGGTAATGTGCATCCACATTTAACTGCCATGATTTTTAAAAATTATTTTCATTATTCAGTTTAAGTAGCCCTAACTGAAGGAAATGCGTTTAGCATCGCACTTTCAATAAATTTCACTATAAACATCATAACAATGTTGTAACTCGTAAGAATCAAGTGTAAAAATTTATAATCCTACCTTTTCCTTTCGCAGGTCCACACGCATCACAGAAGAATGTCTCAACAACACAACTCTTCAGTTTATCTGAAATAGTATGAACTTTACGAATCACATTGTTACAAACACAGATACTCTGTCTGAGGGCATACTGCCCAGTCTCAAAATTCTGTATTCTCTCAATAACAAAGACAGTCTCCTTTATTGTTTTCACCTTCACAAACTTTACACAAGAAAAATATGAATTTGATGGCTTACTGATTTTATATCTGGAAAGTATCTTCTGAAAAATTAAAATACAACATCCAAGAGTGTTCTGAAAGACTGAGGACCAACTCATACTTTCCTAGAAGATTAAAAACTGTACTGACCTCTCCCATAGGAAAGATGCTCTAGTACCTTACTCATCCTTGTGGTCCTTTGCTGAACTCACTGTACTAAGTCCCGACATTTCTTGTACCAGGAATCCTACAGCAGAACACAGCACTCCACAGCTGGCCTCACTGTGCTGAGAAGAGATATGAACTCCCCTTGACCTGATGGGAACATTCCTCCTAATGTGGTTCAGGGAGAGGTTTGCCTTACATGCTGGGAGGATAGCATGATTGGCTTGCTGTCCAATAGGACACCCAGGACCTTCTCTGCAGAGCTGCTTACCAACTAATCAGTCCCCAGCATGTACTGGCCTATGCCGCTACTACTCCCCAGATGCAGGACTTCACACTTCTCCTTTGCTAAACTTCACAAGGATCCTGCGTCCAGTTCTCCATCCTGCCTAGGTTCCTCTGAATGGCAGTACAAACATCTAGTCTATCAGCCACTCCTCCCCATTTTGCATCATCTGCAAACTTCCTGAGTGCAAACTCTGCCCCATTGTCCAGGACGTTAATATGTTAAATAGTACAGGCTCCAGTACTGAACCCTGCGGTACAACAGTCACAGCTTCCTCCAAATGGCCTTTGTACCCCTCATCACAATCCTGACAAGCTGGGCCTGGCCATTCAACCATTTTTTGATACACCTCATCATTCACTTCTCTACACTTTGTCAGCTTCACTATGAGGATGTCATGGAGGACACTGTCAAAAGCCTTACTGAAATCAAGATAAACAACATCCATTGCTCTCTGTTCATCTACCAAGCTAGTCAGCTCCTTTTAGAGGGTTATTAGCTTGGTTAAGCATGATTTCCCCTTCATAAAGCCATGCTGACTGGTCCCACTCACCTTCCTGTCCTTCATGTGTTTGGAAATGGTTTCCAGGATTAGTTGCTCTACCACCTTCCCAGGGACTGAAGTGAGGCTGACCAGCCTGGATCCTCCTCCTTATCCTTCTTGATGACAGGATTGACATTTGCTCTCTAAGAGCCTCTCCCAATCACCCTGAGACCTCTCAAAGACAATAAGGAATGGCCTTGCAATGACATCAGCCAGCTCCCTCAGTACTCACGGGTGCATCCTGTCAGGACCCATGGATTTACGTACATCTAGTTTAAGTGTTCCCTAACCTGATCCTTTCTCCGTGGGTGGAGAAAAAAGCACAGCAGAACTTTAAGATGACAAGGACATGAGATCAGAGACTGTCTCCACCCAATTTTAAGAGCATGTTGTTCAACTTGCCTAACCAGTATTCAGCTGGCAAAGACAGTCCCACTGGTATTGAAGAGATCCAACTTCAGGGAGGTCTCTTCACGCGTACAAAATCAAAGTATTTCCTTAGTCCAGAAAGTTGTCTTGAATATTTAAGACAGGTTTCATTAACATGGGTGAGATACATTTGGTAACACTATTTGTCTAGACTACCAGAATAAATAAAAAAAAAGGAGTTTGTTGGGGTTTTTTCATACCTTAGCATAAACAAACATTTTAAAATGGTGGCATCGCTGTAATAAGTAAAAGGCTAGTCAGTAAAATAGCCAAAATACCTACAATCTAAAAATGTAATTTACTAAAAAATTGGTACATCCAATTTATATAGAGCCAACCTAAATCTTATATTAAAAACCAGTTTTTAAAATAATACTAAAAATTAGGGGGAAAAAAAGCCGTGACAGCTGAACCCATCTCACCAGAAGCTAGAAACATAAAAATAAGTTTGCATTTTCAGCTTTTATACCTCTCATGCTCTGCAGACAGCCTATGTTATTTTACAGGGAGCAGTTTCTGTGACACTGTATTTCAGAGATTGTCAGAAGATGATTAAAATAAAAATACAATACAAACACAAAAAGCTATGAATACTTGAAGTTTATGAGTGGAGAAGCAAAGTTATTAGGGGGGTCGGGGGGTGTGCTGCAAAAAGAAGCTTCAAGCCATGAATTCCCACAGATAGAAGAGAGATAATTCAAATTTCTTTATACTCCCTTGAAGACCAGTTTAGAACTCCATTTCACCAGTTTGCATACAGAAACACAATAAATGAACAGAATAAGTGTTAAGAGCACACGGATATATACACGTTCATAGTTTTCAGGAAAGTCTAAAATTAGCATGTAGGCATATCTAAGTTGCACATATCTATGATCTTTTGCCTAATGCCTCACAGATTATTATTACCATAAGCACACCACAGCATGAACGTCATGTGTGACCTTAACTCCATCCCTCAGCTACACACTTGTTTGACAATCCACCCTCACTTTGTCACCATAATTTTTAGTATATTTAGAAATGAGGGGGGAAAATATTATAATTCATCAGAGTTGAAGTATACTATAGTGATGTGACAGTAGAAAAAATAAAAAGTTATATATTATTCAGTGCCTCAAGTTTGTTGCTACTGTTGCTGCTTTGCTTCTTTGATCATGAGCTACAGCAAGCTCATTATCAAATCCTTAATAAGTCAAGATGACAAATAAAGCATATGTATGAATGGCAGAGGTGTCTATAAGCAGGTCTATATGACATCTTTGAATAACCATCTAACAAGAAGGGAAAGAAGGCATGTGATTTTCTAGCAGAGAATTTAGCAAACCGAATGCTTGCTATCAAAGACATGCTAAATGCCAGTTGTACTCCAGTTCAAGACAACAACAACAACAAAACAACCCCCCCCCAAAAAAAAAAAAAAAAAGAGAAAGCCATTTGCTAAGGTACAATTTTCACTAAAAGTAAGAAACTCCAGAATAACTGACCTACGGAACAAAACGATGCTGCAGTTCTCCCACCTTAGACCAGCTTCACCCAGTCAACATCAGCCATGGAAAAAACTACACAGCTTTGCTCTGAATTAGGCAAAGAAACTATACGCACAAGTCCCAGCCATCAGACCACACAGTCTCTCCTCCACAAACAAAAACATCCAAGATTTTTCTCGAACTAAGCAGGGCTTGAAAATAACCCACTGCATCACAAGTTTTTACATTCTGCCCCGAAACAACATTCCTTGTGATAAGAGATCCTACGCAGTTATTTCTGGTCAAGGTTATGGCTAACTTGAGGCACAATTGTTAAGGGTAAGCTTGAAACTACTCTTGCTTAAATCCTTACAGAGACACCTCAATTTTCATCCCCATTTTAAATATATAGTTTATTACACATCTTCCCTACTCTGTGATTGATTTAGTTCGAACAAAGCAAAATAAGGTAATTTCAAGTTATTGTGCTACCCAAAATTTCCATGTTAATAACAGAAAATAATACTCAAACCCCAACACAAGCTTTACAGATTTTTTTTTTAAATGAAAGCATTTCTACTGATCACAAATGGCTGGAAAAGCATGACAACTATTTCAACTGCACAATCACAGCAGAATGAGTTTAAATCTTCACAACCAACTATTTAACACTTTCAAGGGAAAGTGTGCATGTCACCACCTCACTACATTTCAATGGTGAAGAGAGTTTACAGGCCAGTAACTTACAAACAGGGTTAAGTTCGGGTATGCTAATTCTCTCAAGTTCCTTGGTTCTCTAAAACTTATTGTCAAAGACTCACACTTCTGATAAAAGGAAAAGGAGCTGAACTTTTAAAGGTCTCTCCCACTGGTTCAACGGTCATTACAAAATTCTGAACCATCAGCTAAAACCTCTTCTTTCTCAACTGTGCTACTACTGCAAAGTAAGGAAAATCTCCGTGTTCAGTCTTGCTGTGCTCACCATCCAACATAGAACTGTTCTGATGAATATTCCAGCTCTGAACAACAAGGAAGGGTAAAATAAAATATATGTACTTCTTTTCTTTTTCAAATTTACTTTTTTGTCTCATCTTTCAAAAAGCAGTATGTTCCTGCAAGGCACAGAGGATGGAGCCACATCCTCTGTCAAACATGAACATTAAAGGAAGAGCTGCTGCCAGAGCATTTGCGCACCGTTCATGGTGTCATGTACACACACACACACAGGGAGGAGCTGTTGACAGATATTAGTTGTTTAACAAAAATAACTGAGTTTTAATTAGAATAAATTACTGAGGATTATAGTAGGGTGCAATTTGTACTGTTTGTAAGCTTTACTTAGCATGAGTAGCTAGATCTGCTGAAGCCTTTAGGCTGTGATAGAGTTATTTTTCTTCCTAGCAGTTGGTACAGTGCTGTGTTTAATCTTTTGGCATGGGAAAGTATTTTGATACCCCACTGATGTCCCAGTAGTGTTTTTCCCAAGCCTGCCTGGCTGCCTGGACACAGAAAAAGATAATGTTAGAAGACCCCAGACAAAAAGTCATCACTGGAACTGAAAGAGCTTGGACAGAACACGAAGGACATGTGGAGAGTGGGTATATGAATCACAAGGATATAATCACCAAGAGACTTCTTGAGAACTTTTACACAGTGAGGGTGACAGAGCCCTGGAATAGGCTGCCCAGGGAGGTGCTGGAGTCTCCTTCTCTGGAGATATTCAGGACCCGTCTGGACGCCTATCTGTGCAATATGAGTTAGGGAGCCTGCTTTGGCAGGGGGGTTGGACCCGATGATCTCTCGAGGTCCCTTCCAACTCCTACAATTCTGTGATTCTGTGATTCTCTTCGTGGTCAAACACTCAACCTGGGCTGTTTTTGCTGCTGTGCTTTTTCAATTTAACTATTTTATAAAACTATTTTTATATAACTATTTTATAAAATTCAATGCCTGAGACTCTGCTGCAAGTAACTTAAGAGTTGAGCCTCAAGAAGAAGGAAGTATGTCCAAGAAGTGTGTGTGTGCAATACGGTGAACGGTGTGGGAATGCTCAGGCAGCAGCTCCTCCTTTGATACGTCTAATGACATGCCTAGGTATAAGAAGTGGATGAAGTCAAACCATAATAGTAACTTTTTTTTTAATCATTTAAAGCAAAAACATTCTCTAGTATGGCCATAGCCCTACAATCTAGTTGGAACTTTAAAAACAAACACACCCAAAACCCAAACAACAACCACCCCATAACCAAGAAAACCCAAAACCCACCTTCATTTCTTACTTACATAAGGATGAATCAACTAAAGCACACTTTGTTTGGCATAAGAACCTTGAATATCAGCAGACTCGGTGTTCTAAAAACCCACCACTGCACTTTATCATATGGTCTTCTCCTTCCTATATATGTATGTAATGGTTCCTTATGAGTCATATATATATAGTTTTACATCACTTCTGTGCATCAAGTATTAATGTCAAGACATTCAAAACATCCTTTAGGAAATGCTTTAGAAACAAAGATCATTAGAGAGCTTTGCATATCTTAACGATCACTTCTTTCCAAAAAGGTTTTTTCTCCTTCCCCTGTACCAAAATGTAAATTAAAAGAGCAAACAATTTCATAACACAGTATAACTTCATATCTAAAGGCAAACTACAATGAGGTTCTTTCCGCTTGAAGCCCTACACAGTTGCAGAACCATTTGTTGGAGACCTTAGCACTCATCTCCTGCCCTCTACACGGTTCAAATTCTGAAAGCTGAAGTGTTAGTGCAGTAACATCACTACCCCGCTCAGCGTAGGTTATGTAACAAAATCACTGTGAATTCTTCTGCGCTTCAGAGTTTTCACAAGGATCTGAAGTAACAGCAGTTTAAAAAAAGGTAGGTGTTCTGACATGGCCTGAACACAGAAAGCAGGAAAGTAATTCTATGTGTTTCAGCTGTTTCCTAGACTACATTTACCAAAAATACAAAAGGAGACGATCATGGAAGACTTGATGGCACCACATGGGGCATTATCACTAGTTACTGTGTAGTACTACTGCTCAAACACACAGAAATAAAAACTAACAAACAAAAGAAAAAGCATGCCATGTCTAATTCAAGTTCATTTATAATAAGGTTTTCAAATAGTTCCCCTTGCAGGACAGAATTTACTCCTCATACTGAGAAGTAAAAGCGACTTCCCCAAAATTTACTGATGTACGATCACTGTCATGCTGCTCCATCCACACACTTTAAACTGAAGAATCTCATTAGAATGAAAAGACAAAAAGCATAAAGTTCATTAACTCGTGAAGAACTAACAATGCTAAATACCTACACAATTTCCATATGTCATTTTACAAATTAAATTCCACTCAAGCTTTGCTAAAAGTTTAACTCCCGCTTACTCTTAAAAGCTTCCACCACCAGTTGTTTTTTTTCCACACAGCAGAGCTGCCTACACCATTCAAGACAATTTCTCAACAGAAAAGGACCCATTTTAGGATTCTACCAAAATAAACACATCAGTAAAAGAGCCAAGCTGCTGACAGTTATTCCAGTACAAAAGCTATGTTTACATCAAGGCTTAAAGTATAATCGCTCTGGGGCAAGGACCTTATCTTCATAGTTGTCTACAAACTACTTAACAGAGGGTCAGCACTAGGCAAATAAAAACCTGGAGAAGAAATTAGAGTGGACCAGCACACTAGGCATTTTCTCATCAATGAGCCTAACCCAAGTATGAGTTTTGCTTAGTGTACAGGGGGACGGCTGTATAGCACGCCTGAATCCTTGTCAAATGGCTAATGCACACAAGTAACAACTGCACTTCCCAAGTGCAAACATGGTGAAGAGGAAAAGAAAAAAAGCTATCCTGCCAGCAGACATACATACAGACAGATTTCATTTAATGAAGCTAAAAAGCAAACTTTCCAAAGCATACAGAAGGGAAAGAGTCTGCATAAAGATGTCAGCCAAAATAATAAGCACGGGGATGCAGCTCAATTCCAGTGAAAGCCTCTTCTCAAAAGGTAAAAGTTATCTCACAGCACCAAAAGTTAGTTTCTTAAAGAGAGACATGTAACTTTTTCTTTGAGTTTAGAAGCAAGTACTTGTGTTACTACTGTTTATGAGTATATAACAGCCAAAAAACAAACTAAATGGCCACTCATGCCTGAACTCTTCCTATTTACCAAATGCTTTCAACTAACAGAATGAGGACGATGGCTCCTCTCTGTTGGTTTGGTTCCTTCACATGGGGAAGGCAGCACACAGAATTACTTCAGCAAGCCTAAGAATTTAAAAAAACTTGTTTAAGCACAAGCCTCTCATTTGTGGTCAAAGTAACCAGGTACAGGGGGAAAAAAGCACCGTAGCAAACTTTATTACAGTTTCACATACTTAGCATTACTTTTTCTGCAAGGCTTTAAAGACAAGCCACCTTCCCAAACATCTTTGCATTGCCATCAGAGAACACCGTGGGGTTTTTTTCATTAGTTCACTACTACTACTACTTCGGTACTGCAGAACCTCTTAAGAATTTTTTTAAGAGGCAGTGACTAAGGTAAATGTGTCACTTTTACCAGACACTCAGTTTACAGTCTAGCCAATAATGCTTTATTTAAAGCTTTATGAATAATCAAAGTAAGGTAGGAGGGGAGAGAACTTAAGTAAAATTACCACTGACTTTTGAATTAAGTTGTTCTGTCCATCTTAATCTTCTTTGAGGCAGTTGCAATTCAGCTGAACGCAAACCTAAATAAAAAAAAAATAGATACCATAAACATATTAATTTCAAAAATTAAATTATATCTACCTTCAGACACATTTAACCACTGAGGGAGGAAGGGGACAGCAATATGTCTACAAATAACACATAAAATTAGTTAGTTCACTGCTGGATTTAGTTTTGAATCCTTCCAAAAAGGTGGAGGGGTTTTGTAATGTTCTACTTGCGGACCAAACTTAATAATTCCCATTTCCGAATTGGAAATTTACTCTGAATCCAACCTTAAAATTTCAACACATAAAAAAGCTAGTTTGCACCATCAGTGAAACTAATCTTTGGTAAAAAGTATTCAGGTTCCCTAAGTGAGAAAGAAGAATGGAAGGAAATTTCAAAAGAAAGGGAAAAAAAAACCACCACTAAACCATAAAACCAACGCAAGACTACATTATGAGCTTATTGTTATGCTGGACAATCATTTAATACAAATTAGAGACTGAGATGTGATAGCCATCCAGCAAACTTGGTCAATAATAGTTCACTGTTGAGATTAAAATATTAATGTGAAGGGTAAATTACTTACGGGTTCAGTCCAGATGTACCTATTTTTCAATCTCCTAGAAAAATCACATTTTTACCTACACATTTCTTCTTGAATATGTAGCCTTCAAATACTTCAAGAATTATTTAATTAATTATTAAAAAAAACAAGTTAGATTCTGCAAGCTCATCTCAACATTCTCAAAAACCTCAACAACCTCTAGGCAGTAAACATTACTAATTTAACCATTTTACTGACAAAATGTTTATTCACAGGTAAATTGACTTATGAACACTACAAGACTTACCAAATCCAAGAGGACTGCACAAGGTGCTAGCACTGCGCAATTTATATTTTTCCAGTTTGTTCTCCTTGAGATAATATCCCAAGTTCTTGATGATACTACATTTGTAGCTGTTTGACGTAGACTCACCTCACAGAAATCAGCTACCCATCCTTCTTGCTTACAGATTCCACAAGGCTACTTCCAAAATTTGCTAACTCCCTATCTCAAAAACCTTTTTTTTCTCTCTGACAGCTTCTTCTCGTCTATTCCATTATGTAACACTGTAAGAAGCATCAGCTCCAGGTGAAATAAATACACTTTTTACCAAGCCAAAAATCCAAATTTCACATCTGAACCGTGGAAGATTTGCCACCTTCAGGTAACTGAGGCTTGGTAAACAACGGCTATCTGGACACCTCCATACTGCTTATTGGCAACAACAACATTTTTCAACAAAAAATATCAAATAAAGTATAAAAGAAAAAATGATAAACAAAGGTCTGTTAGAATCTTCATCTAGAAAATAGGTCTCACTGCAAAATGACAGGCGGCTATGTCAGAAAATCTAAAAAACAAGATACGGGGGAAAGTATCTGCCATGAAACTTTTCAGCAGCGTCTACACAGTGAGTCAGGCTGCATTTAACCTGGAGCCAGTTAAGAACACTGGTTGTGTGCCTGTGACTCAGGCAGAACGTTGCCTACAAGGAAAAAAGAAATTTAAAATGCGTCTAAAAGCAAGAAAGCACTTTATTTTGGCAGCCGAAGTATGCAAAACTCGATAAATTTAGCCAGGTACCCATGCCATAGGGACGAAAGCGCCCAAGGATGAGGTGCTCGGTGGTGCTAAAAGAAAAAGCTCACGGCTTCTGGCTTTCGCTGCTCAGACGCCCACTGCTAAGTTTCAGGAGCCTTTTCGGGAAGAAGCACTCGGACAAGTAACCCCTGAACGGTGCCCGATACTTCTCCGCTCTCGCAAGGAGCGACTGCTACCGGTCGGCTTCTGCCGAGTTCTGCTTCGCGTTTTGCTTTGAGGTTTTTTTCCCTCCCTACCAGTTGAAGCAAGAGGCTGCAAACGTCCAGGGCTCGCTCTGCAATCCAAACCGCCTACGGTAGAAAAGAACCAGAACAATCAGTCCCCTCTTTTGAAAGCCGAACCGGCGTTAGAGAAACCCGCAAGCCCGAGCGCCAGACACGCCTGCATACGCAGCCAGAGCAACCCGAGCGCGGCAGCCTGGGGTAAAACCCGACCCGACCCGGCCCGGCCCGGCCCGGCCCCGGAGACAGCGGCGGGCGCGTCTGCAGAAGAGCGCTGCCTACCCACGGGAACGTCCTCCCGCTTCTCATTCCCGAAAGGACAAACTTAATGGGGGGGAGGGCCGGGGTAGGATAAATAAATAAAAGAGGAAGGAAGGGAGAGGCGTTTCTCATTTTATTGGGGAAGTTGAACGGGTCTGTTGGAAGCGCCCGGGGGGGCCGCGCTGACCTGGGGCCAGGGACACCGAGCGGAACCACAGAGCGAGCCCGGGGGAGGCGCGACAGCTGCCCGGGGAAGCCCCAGCGCGCCCCGGGAAAAGGAAAGCCTCGCCGCGCCGCCGCCGAGACCACCCGCCTGACAGGTCCGCGGGCTAGACCCCCGGCCACGACCGGGCCCTTTGCTATGGCGCGCACTGGGAAGGGCTTCGCCGGCCCGCGCTGAGCTCTCCCTCTGCCTGCCTGAGGGGCCGCGCCGCCCCCGCGCAGCAGCAGCGGTCGCCACCGGCCGCCCCACCGGGGGCTCGGAGGCGGCTCCCCCTGCCCTCCCCGAGGGCGGGCCTGGCCGCGCAGCGGGGGAGGGAACGGGGCGGCCTGGCGCCCCGCACGCCAGTACCCGCCCCGGCGCCTCCGCGCCTCCTCCCGGCCTCGGCGACCCCGGCCCGCCGCCACGCCGCTCCTGAGGCGGGGGGGTGGGGGGGGGTTAGGTGGGGGGACGGGGCGGGGAGCGCGAGGGGCTTACGCCCTGTGCCCGGCGGCGGCCGCGTGCCGCCCCGCCGCGGGGACCGCGGGCGCGGGAGCGCCGCACGCGCACACCCCCCGCGCGCGCACGCAGGCAGGCACACACACGCACAGACACACACACACCCCGCTCGCCTCGCTCCCAAAATGGCGCCGCTCCGCGCCGCGCTGCTCTACGCGCACCAGCCTCGCGAGAGCCGCCGCGGGAACCCGGGGCGGGGCTTCTCGGCCGCCGCCGAGGGTACGGCACCACCCCCCACCCCGCCGGCGGGAGCCCCCGTGCCGTTACGTCAAGGAACAATCCCGAACGTTCCGCGCGAGGCGGCGGGGGAATCCCCAACGCTCGCCCCGCCCTCGGGAGTCCCCGGCGCCGCCGTAATGAACCGCGCAGCGGCGCAGCCCCACCCCTATCGGCACGGGAGGCGGCAGCGGCCCCGGCCGGGGGGACAACGCTGAGGTGCTGGAACGGGTCACCTAAACTGCGGCGCGGGCTCGGGGCGCGGCCGGACGAAGCAGCCTGGGCGGGAAGGGCCGCAGGACGGTCCGAGCGCCGCGTACGCGGGCGGTGGGCGCGGTGCAGCCCCCGGGAGCAGCACGGTCGGTTCCGGAGAGAGCCCCGCAGTCCCGGGGGCGAGGCGTTACATCGCGGGGCCTGACGCCAGGGGCGCAGCGGCTGCGGCATTAAAACCAGCGAGCCGCTACCGGCGCCTGCCGGAGGCCGGCGGGAGCAGGCTCAGCCCGGGCACCCGCTTACAGCGGGGCGGCGCGGCGCGTAAGAAGCGCGCACGGCGTTTTGCACCCCGGGAACTGTCTGGGTGTCGGGATCAACCCTTTGTAGCTCTACCGTCTCGCTTTTCCAGCGGGAGGTCAGGTGGTTTTGCAGTTAATTGAGTGAGCAATTAAGTACACAAAATTGCGTTTAAATATCATTACAGAGGGTACTGGCAAGTGTTTTTAGGGCCTGCGTTTGGCTCTGGGTTTTCTGTCACGGGCAGTTTGCTCTGTGAGTTTTACATTATTGTAGGAACTTAAACTACACACTGTTTTTTATGTATTTATTTAAAAAAAAAAAAACAAACCCTGAAAGTCCTGACAGACAGTAGGATTTTTAAGGCATTTTCCAGACTTCCATGTGCTGTCAGAATAGCCTATTTTCATAATTCGATAAAATTGCTAGAAATTAGCAAGAAGCAACAACTGCTGGAAAAATTACTAGACGTCGACAACTGGCAAAGTAGAAAAATATGTGAAAGTCTCAGCTTTATTATAGAAAGGTTAGAAAATGTATTATATCATGCAACGGTTTGGGTTGGAAGGGACCTCAAAGCCCACCTAGTCCCAACCCCCTGCCATCCACAGGGACACCCTAAGCTAGCCTGGGTTGATCAAAACCTGTCAGACCCTCTGACACTGCTGCAGTCAGACTGGACTTCCATTTCACTCTGGGTAGTCAACCCAAATTTAAATTCCTGAGAGCAGCAGTGTTTTTCTAGGTTCCCATCACAATCCTGACTGCGTTGCACTCTCCTTTCTCAATCTCACCCTTGAAATTGTCCTTTTATTTGTCTTGACCTGTGCTGATGAAGTAAGACGCGCCAGGCAGGGCGATGGAGCATAACTCATGACCCTCGCTTATTTTAACAAACCATCACTCCAGACAAGGAGCCTTTCGTGGGGTCACCAGGACCATAGTACCAAAACTGCCCATGCTCTCAAGTTTCATTACTAAAATCTGTTTCAGGCTGGTAATTTATAACCCACATACTGATCAGTTTAGCTGTTATCAGACATATGATGCAGTAGTAACTAGAAGCTAACACATCACCAAAAACATTCCAGGACTCACTATGCTTCATGCTCCAAACACAAGTAATACCAAGAAATATCTGAGCAAAGGGATCATAAAAAAGGCCCAAAGCAACACAATCTTAAAATATGATGGGTAACTGGGATAACGAGGCAAGAGTTGAACCCAAAGCGCCATGAAAACAGAGCACACTTTGTCAATAACACACCTCCAGGCCAGCTTGACAGCACACACTTAAGCTGTATTAATGATTTGAAATGACCTTTCGATTCATTTCAGTGAGTTTTGGCTAAAGCCTCTGATCTGCACAGCTCTTCTGAGCATCTTCTGGCTTTGCAATACATTGTATACTGTGAGTATCAAAAGAGAAACACAGAGTAGCAGCAGAGTATCAATCTGTATCAGTTCTCCTAATAGGCTTCTGTTTGTGTAGCTTCATGTATGATTCTTCTATTTCCTTGCAGTGACAATAACCACATAAATTTTAGTAACCACAGGAAAAGCTGTGACAGCCATTGGGGAAATTATTTTAAAGCAGTAATGGGAAATGGGTTTGATTTATATCTCTTTGTTTCATTACATGTTTCATGTCAATTCCACTTCATGAAAAGCAAGGCTTTGACCCAGCAAACAACTGAAATGATGTCCATACCTTACCAAGACCAAGACCAGTGGCAAACCTCCTACTGAAATCAAGAGTTCCCCTCTTAATGCACTTTAGTTTACGTGTCATAAGTGCTTAAGCAGCTCCAGCAAGGTCAACAGGACCATTCCTAGTGTGAGAGAATTAGCTTACAGGAATTAATTTGAAAGCCTGCTGGAGATTAATTTGGTTTGTGAAGAAGTTCCCACCATGCACAGAGTAACTATACCAGCTGGGTTCTCCAGGTATACACAGGGTTTGTACCAGCAGCACAATGCTTCTATTAATCCAGGTGGTTTTGTTTGTATGGGGAATAATTAAACTATACTGATAAACCCATATGTGTTCCATTACTGATGAAGAAATCCTAGCATAGACATAGGCATTGTCTGTCATGAAGAACAAGAGGAAAGACAGACGATTCCTAGAATGGCAAACCTGAAACAATATTTACAGGTTTTTATTATAAAACATGATATTCGGTCTTCTGAACCCAACCTGTACCTAGATCTTCAAAAGTCTATAGGGCACAAACAAGGGTGAGAGCATTGAAGCAACAGAAATATAACGGCAACAGTTTCTGAAGCTAGGTAGGCTGAGCAGAACGTGTCAGTTTTGGGAATCTTCTACAGGTGGTTATGACAACACTTACACTGGAAAATAATATGAGTGGGAAAGTTATCCCATATCAACAGTTCGCTTTTCTTCAGTAAACTTGGAAAAGTAGGCCAATATTTTTGCCACAGTGGCTCACACACTCCTCTTGGCAAACCATGATAAAAGCAAAGGGTAACACATGCGGAATTGAGACAATGGTTGAGATATAAGAACAAAGCTAAGCTTTTGAATGACTGAAGTATCTCTGGGTAGTCTGCTGAAGAGAGAAGAGAAGCGTGTTCAGCACTGACCCATGTCATTTCATGTTCTCTCTGGTGTAGATCGGTCTGTGGGCTGTGAGATAACTGAAGAGCAAGAGCTCATTCCATATGCAGGGACTGTCTACCTCAGTATATGAAAGCATTAAACAAGTGCAGTGCAACAAAAATGCATGAGAGATGCTGAGGTATAAGAAATGAAACCAGAAACATTTTAACTCCCACCAAATGCTAACCATCCATATATAAATACAAGTCTTAGAACTTATTTTAATATAAAAAATGTATAATAAACTTAAATTATTTATTGGACAAACTTGGGTGATGGAATGAAGCACGAGACCAAAAGTTAAAAATGTATTTTTACAGGCACTTAAAATGTGCTTTCATTTGTTCCAGAAACAGAATACATGATACTTCTGCGAGTATATTAGACACTCAGATTGTCAATTAAGCAAATATTAAAAAAGACATGGGAAAGGGCTTAATTCCTTACTATTGCACATTTTTTCATCTCTCTATGAAGAACTCGAAAACATGTAACCTCGTACTAAAACCCCAGTGGGCCAAATGTACAGCCTCAACCAAAGAAGGAGACAGAAGACCAAAATCAAAATTTTCATATAACAGGTATAAAATCTGATTAATACAGATTATTACAGAGAGCTCCTGATGGAGTGAGCCCAGTACTTAAAAACTAGATAGGAAATGGACACCTAATACTCACAAAAACACCCAATTCTGATGCATGTTCTCCTCAACAAAGGAGTATTTGTACAACCACATCCCAAGCGCACCAAAAATTCCTCAGTACACAGCTCTGAGCAGTCCTCGTGCCAAAGTTTTACGTATCTTTCAGCTGTGGATTCGCAACATGAAATATTTTAAGTAATAAAATTAAAAGAATGGGAGCATTATACAAAAGTGCACAGCAATATACAGTCATCATTTGCAGTAACATGATGAACACTAGTACAAGGTATCTGTGTTTGTCTATTTACTTCTATGTTCTCTTCCGGGAAAGGAAGGAAAGATGACACGTCCGTTGCTTCAGGATTTTGGTGGGTCTAACTACACAAATAACACAAAGGGATTTAACTGTGTTAAAGAATTGACCATTAATGTTTGCATCCCAGGACACATAACCTCTAGATACAGCGTTTTTCAACAGTTCTGAGCATCTTGGTGTCCAATTCACTTTAACACAATGAGCAAGTGCTAAATAGGTCTGAAAATTGAAACGGAAGTGCTTGCTGACTCATTCTTTTCTGAAGAACTTTAATATTAAACTTACCACTGACTTCGATGGTAGCAGCATTTTGGACAAAGGCTGCAATAAAGCTCTAAGTAAAAGTTCCTATTTTGAAACAATACCTAGGTATTAATTTTGAATGACTTACCACAGCCAGTAGCTAAAACAACCACACAGCCCTTCATTCACCCCCTTCCGCCACCCACTCAAGTGGGATAGGGGAGAGAATCAAAAAGAAAAAGGTAGAACTCATGGGTTGAGATAGACCTTTTGGTAGGACAGGAAAGGGTAATAACAGTAATAATAATACAAAATAAGTGATGCACAGCATACAGCTATGTATACAATCACCCAGAGCTAATGCTCAGGTAGTTCCTGAGCCGTGTCATCTCCCAGCCAACCCTCCAGTTATATAACAGAGCAGGATGTCACATGGTATGGAATATCCCTTTGACCAGTTAGGGTCAACTGTGTCTTCTCATTGGCAGGGCAGTATGGGAAGCTGAAAAGTCCCTGACTGCTTGGCAACAAGTACAGCATCAATGTGTTACCGACATTATTCTCCTCCTAAATCTCAAGCACAGCACTACACCAGCTGCTGGTGAGAAAATTAACTCTATCCCAGCAGAAACCAGGACACACATTTTATCTCTCTCAAGATAATGACTGATTCTACCTGCAATGATCAGTATCTCAGTGACACTACTGTAAAGCCAGGACAAGAACTTAGAGGCCATTCATTTGTTGTACTAATTGGAAGGTTAAAAGATGGTTAAGAATCAAGCTTTATAAGAACAGCTTCTCTTCAAGTTTTTCACCTATATTGTCACTGAAAATAGCGTGACAAGTAACTTTTTTCCTTTTAACAGTAAAAGCTTCCATCTCCAAGAATACATTTCAGAAACTATAGTCAGTATTAAAACAAAGATAATTTTAAAGTATCTAGATAGTTTGTCTCTATTAAGTAGTATTACCTTCACGTACATTATCCAGCTAATTAATTGAGGTTTAAAGGGTGCAACTGTTCTTCAAATATATGCCAGATGAATACTGTCTATATGAAATTTATTCTGTTGAAGGATAAAGTCATGCTATATACCTTCTCTAAATAATCAGCAAGTGAATCCTAAATGTACTCGCCCTCTACCCTGTTCTATTCAGGAAAATAAAATAACAGCAAGGAAATAGCTATTGCTCTAAATTTCAGGGAGAACTTAAAATAGTAACTGTCAAACACAAGAAACAATTTAGATGAAATGGCACAAGTTGCAGGATTTATGAAATAAACATGTAATATCAAGAGACTAACTTCTGCTTTACCCTAACCTTTAACATATAAAACAAAATTTTGGTATTTTCCCTAAAATCACAGAATCATAGAACGGTAGGGGTTGGAAGGGACCTCTGGAAATCATCTAATCCAACCCCCCTGCCAGAGCAGGATCACCTAGATCAGGCTGCACAGGACAGCATCCAGATGGGATTTGAATGTCTCCGGAGATGGAGACTCCACAACCTCTCTGGGCAGCCTGTCCCAGGGCTCTGGAAGCCTCACAATAAAGAAGTTCCTCCTCATGTTTATGTGGAACTTCCTATATTCAAGTTTATGCCAGTTGCCTCTTGCCCTCTCACTAAACACCACTGAAAAAAGACCAAGCCCATCCTCCTGATACCCACCCTGCAAGTATTTATTAGCATTGCTAAGATCATAGAACCATACAATGCGTAAGGTTGGAAGGGGCCTTTAGAGGTCATCTGGTCCAACCCCCCTGCAGTAAGTAAATATCTTGATGAGATTGAGTCGCTCAGAGCCCCGTCAAGCCTGACCTTGAATGTGTCTAGGGATGTCACCTCCACCACATCTCTCGGACACCTACTCCAGTGCCTCACCACCCTCCTAGTGAAGAACTTTTTCCCTAATAGCCAATCTAAATTTCCCCTTTTCAAGTTTAAAACCATTACCCCTCATCCTACTGCTACTTGTCCTCACGAACAGTTTTTCCCCAGGGTTCTTATAGGCACCTTTCAGTTACTGGAAGTCCACTAAAAGGTCTCCCCAGAGCCTTCTCCAAGCTGAACAAGCCCAAGTCTCTCAGTCTGTCTTCATAGGAGAGGTGCTCCAGCCCTTTGATCATTTTTGTGGCCTACTCTGGACATGCTTCCAACAGCTCCATGTCTTCAGTGTCTTGAGGGTTCCAGAGCTGGACACAGTACTCCAGGTGAGGTCTCACCAGAGCAGAGGGACAGAATCAGCTCTCTCAATCTGCTGGCCACACTCTTTTCACAGAATCACAGAATCACAGGGGTTGGAAGGGACCTCGAGAGATCATAGAGTCCAACCCCCCTCCCAAAGCAGCTCCCTAGCACATATTGCACAGATAGGTGTCCAGACACATCTTAAATATCTCCAGAGAAGGAGACTCCACAACCTCCCCCTGGGCAGCCTATTCCAGGGCTCTGTCACCTTCACTGTGAGAAAGTTCTTCCACATGTTGGTGCGGAACTTCCTGTGCTCCAACTGGAAGCCATTTTGATGCAGCCTGGGATGTGGTTGGCCACCTGGACTGCAGATGCAGATCAGTGGCTCATGTCCAACTTCTCATCCACAAGTACTCCCATGTCCTTTTCTTCAGGGCTGCTTTCAAGCACATCATCTCCTAACCCGTATGGATAACAGGAATTGTCCTGAACCAGGAGAACTGAACACTGCACTTGGCTTTGTTGAACCTCATGATGTTCACCTGGGCCCACTTCTCCAGCCTGTCCAGGTCCCTCTGAGTGGCATCCTATCCTTACAGCACATCAACTTCATCATTCATCTTGCTGTCACCAGCAGTACCACTGCCAATATCATTAGTAAAGACAATAAACAGCACTGGTCCCAGCACAGACCCCTGAGGAACTCCACTTGTCACTGTCTTCTATCTGGACTTGGAGTCATTTGCCACCACCCTCCAGATGTGACTTTCCAGCCAATTCCTTATCCACTGAACAGTCCACCCATCAAATCCATATCTCTTAAGCTCAGAGAGAAGGATGTTGTGGGGGCCATGTCAAAGGCCTTGCAGAAATCCCAAGAGATGGCATCCATAGCTCCTCCCTTGTCCACTGATGCAGTCACTCCATGGCAAAAAGCCACTAGATTGGCCAGGCAGGACTTGCCCCTAGTAAAGCCATGCTGGCTGTCTCAAATCACCTCCCTGTCCTCCATGTGCCTCAGCATAGCTTCTAGGAGGATCTGTTCCTTGATCTTCCCAGGCAGAGGTGAGACTGACAGGCTGGTAGTTCCCAGGATACTTCTTCCTACCCTTTTTAAAAATGGCCAAGATGTTTCCCCTCTTCCAGTCACTAGGGACTACACCTGACTACCATGACTTTTCAAATATCATGGAGAGTGGATTTGCAACTACATTAGACAATTCCTTGAGGACTCTGGAATGCATCTCATCAGGTCCCATGGACTTGTGTGCATTCAGGTTCCTCAGATGGTGATGAACCTTATTTTCACTTACAGTGGGAGTGACTCTGTCTCCCCAGTCCCCATCTTGCGGGCCGTCAATTCAAGAGCAGTGAAGAGGAGGTAGCAAATAAAGACTGAGGCAAAGAAGTTGTTGAGAACCTCCTTTTCCTCATCTGTTGCCACCAGTTCTCCATTGTTGCTCATCAGGAGGGGACAGAGTCTTTAACCTTCATTTTCTGGATCATGTACCTATAGAAGCCCTTCTTATTTTTCTTGGCATCCCTTGCCAAGTTTAGCTCCAAGCGCATGTTGGCATTCCTGACCTCATCCCTACACAATCAGGCAACATCCCTGTACTTTTCCCAGGAAAGATCCCCTGTCAGTCTTCTCTTCTCTAGGCTAAAAAGCCCCAAGTCCCTAGGACTCTCTTTTGTAAGAGAGATGTTCCAGTCCCTCAATCATCTCTGTAGTCCTTTTTTGTACCCTCTCCAGTAGCTCCCTGTCCTTCTTGAACGTGTGAGCCCAGAACTGCACACAGCATTCCTGATGAGGCCTCACCAGGGCAGAGTAGAAGGGGAAGGGAACCTCCCTCCACCTGCTGGCCACTCTTTTCTTGATACACCCCAGGATGCCACTGGCTTTCTTGGCCATGAGGGCACATTACTGGCTCATGGTTAACCTGTTGTCTATCAGGACTCCCAAGTCCTTCTCTGCAGAGCTGCTTCCCAACAGATCAGCCCCTAGCTGCAGTGGTGCCTGGGTTATTCCTCCCTAGGTGCAGGACCCTACACTTGCCCTTGCTGAATTTTGTAAGATTATTCTGCTCAATGCTCCAGCCTGTCCAGATCTCACTGGATGGCAGCACAGCCTTCTGGCATTGACAGCCACTCCTACCAGTTCTGTATCATCAGCAAACTTGCTGCAGGTGCACTCTGTCCTGTCATCCAAGTCACTGACTAGTATATTGAACAGGGCCAGACTGAGCGCTGACCCCTGAGGAACACCACTTGTTACAGGCCTCCAACTAGATTCTGTGCCACTGATCACAGCTCTTTGAGCTATGTGTGGCAGCCAATCTTCCATCCACACCACTGTCCATTCACCTAACCCACATTTCCCGAGCTTGCCTGTGAGAATGCTGTGGGAGCTGGTATCAAAAGCCTTGCTGAAGTCAAGGTAGACAACATCCACCACTGTCCTTTCATTTACCCGTCTGGTCATGCGCTTGTAGAAGGCTCTCATGTTAGTCTGACATGACTTCCCCATGGTGCATCCATGCTGACTACTTCTGATCACATTCTTTTCCTCAACATATTTTGAGATGACCCCCAGAACGAGCTTCTCCAATGTCTTTCCCAGGATGGAGGGGATGGTCACTAGCCTGTAGTTTTCTGTGTCATCTGTCATGTCCTCTTTGAAGATTGGAGTGACATTGGCTTTCCTCCAATCTTCAAGCACCTCACCTGTTCTCCAGGACTTTTCAAAGATGATGGAGAGTGGCTTAGCAATGACTTCTGCCATCTCCCTAGGCACTCATGGGTGAATCCCAACAGGAACCATGGACCTGTGGATATTCAGTTTATTTAATTGGTCTCTAACTAGATATTCCTCAACCAAGGGAATGTCTTTCTTCCTCTAGACTTTCTCTAGTTCCTCCAAAGTCTGGGGCTGGTCTGAGCAGTAAAGACTGAAGCAAAGAAGGCTTTTAGTAACTGCCTTCTGTGCAACCTCCGTTACCACCACACCTGCTTCATTCAACAGCAGGCCCACATTTTCCCTAGTTTTCCTTTTGCAACAAATATACTTGAAGAAACCCTTCCTGTTAACCTTGATGTCCCTTGCCAGGTTTAGCTCCAGGGAGGCCTTTGCCTTTCTTATTTCATCCCTGCATACTCTGACAGCATTCCTGTAATCTTCCCAAGTGGTCAGTCCTTTCGTCTACAAATGTAGACTTCCTCCTTCCACTTGAACTTTTTCAGAAGCTCTCTGTGCCACCAAGCAGGTCTCCTGCATCCCTTGCCTGATTTCTTGTTCTTAGTGATACATCAGTCCTGAGCTTGGAGGAAGTGGTCCTTGAATATCAGCCAGCTCTCATGAACCCAAATGCCCTCCAGAACCTCAGCTTTGGAATTTCTCCAAGCAGTTTCTTAAATAGGTCAAAATTATCTTTCCTGAAGTCTGAGGTTAGAGTCTTACTTGTTATTTTGTACTTAGTACCCATGATCCTGAATTCCAGCATTATCACTACAACCAAGGCTGCCCCAACATTAATGCTCTCCACCAGTCAAAATGAACCCAGCTAGCCTGTGAACTTAGAGGATATTAATTTTTAAATAAGGAGACTAGATGACCAGCATGATGATAGAGTCCTGCATATATTAAAATATGAGCGGATCTCATTTTAATGCAGGTTCGTGTCATAGCCAATTCTATTTATTTTATCCCTTTTTCTGTATTGACATCAACTTCACATTTAATTTCCCCCACTTTTTAAAGACAAGATTAATTTAGAAACTTCATATACAAGTAAATTTAAGAAAACAATTTTTTATAAGGATGTTTTGCAAGTTTTGCCAATCATCAATTCTCTGTTTTGCTCTTAATGGCCTAAAAGAGGCAGCAGAAGTTTCTACTATCTGTTGTGAGCTTCTGTCATCTGAAACTTCGCAAAAAAACCCAACAAAACCAAAAAACACCAACACCCAAGGAAATTAATGAAAGGTATGAAAGACTGGGAATATGGTTAAAAGCAAAGTAAATACTTTCTCAGACTTCTCTTCTTGGAGCTGTGTTGTGCTCTTTCCAGATCCCTCAGAACAAATTTCTGAGGCTCTTTTTTATTTGTTCAGAACTGGGAATTTAGAGATATGGTTCCTTCCTACTGGACACCAACTCATAGCAGCATTTTTGTATGTTGCTGTTAGAAACTCAGGGTATTTGTAAATAAACGGAAAATAATTCTAAATTTTAAATCCCTGAAATATAATATTTAACCCAGGAAGATGATGCAATAACTTCAAATCAGCATTATCTTGTTTTGATTTTCACTTGTGCCAGAGATCCTACATTAGACTTTGGCTTAGTATTTTTTAACTTTTCTGTGCCTTAGTCTTTACATCTACAGAATATAAGTGCTTGTGCATCTCCCTCGACTTTCTGAAAGATGGTGATACTTTTTGTATAATTGCTAATTATTACAAATTGGCTCAAAAGAAATAGGAAAAATGCCCTCGGAATATAAGTGCAGGGCTTACTGTTCAGGAAACATTCCTTCTCAGTCCTTCCAAAGCAATGATATCCTATTACACTATACTAACTTTGGCAGAATGGCTAATGGCATTACTTTACTAAGTAAAAGCAAGTTTCCTGCAAATATTTTTCAAATAATGATGGCTACGGCATATGCTTTTGAAATATTCAGAGAGACACCAAAAAACACTATGTTTTTTTCCTTCATACAATGTGACACCTCTGTCAATGCTAGAAAATGAAAATTAGTGAGGTACAGTACTATACTTTGGAGAAATTCTTTCTCATCATGCTCCTAATTATTTACAATTTAATTACACACCTACCCTTTCATTAAAAACTCCTACACTCCAGAGGAGATACTGGGTCATCTGTTTTTCCTATGCCCAGCTGACTGACAGTTGTTTCAATTTATTTTGCAAGTGAAGTCACATGTCAGCATGAAAACACCTGGAAAGCTGCTTTCCCCATGTAAGAAGCCCTTCCTGGGAAAGCTGGGCACTTGAGGGAGCATGGTACTTATCTCCTTCATACCAGCATTATCCCATCCCATCAGTGATACAAACAGCCTGATGTGGGTCCTTAATCTACCTCTGTAAAATGCCCAGAGAAGATGTGGTGGGTAAGAGCTCTATGGGGGTGAGTCCCTGCTAAGTAACAGGCAGGAAGGGGCCACCTGGGAAGTGAGAGAGTGCATTACAGATGCTTGGAAAAGATGAAGAAGACTCTGGAGCCTAGAAAGAAGGAGAAACTCAACATAGGCTATGCAAGCAACACATGAAAGAGGATGGAGAGAAACTAACCAAGTTAATGTCCAGCTAAAACCCCTTGGCATTCGAAACTGAATGACAAACAAACCCAAATAAATCAGTGGTTCCAGATAAAGATGATTCAGAATGAAGTGCTCACTGAAAACCTGCGTCTGCTGCTGGAGGAGTCTCAGGCTGCCTAAGTTCCTGCTAAAATAACAAACATTTTGTTTACAACTATTTATCATGATACGCAAATTAAACTGTTAACATTTAACACAATTGTTAACATTTAACACAACAGAAACCATTAGAAAACCTTCTAAATTAAAATATTCATTATGCTCACATTAAACCATCTTTTATGTAATTATCAGTAATGTCACTGCATGCATGTGCTGTATCTGTCTGTAAATCTGGGTAAAACACCTCCTTGCTGTCAGTCTGCTCGGTGTTGGTAAGCTTCACCCAAAATTTTGTCTATTTATTATTATTATCACTACTAGTACTAGAAGTAATCACTTAACTTTTTCCTCCATGTTCTTTGGGAATAAATAAAACTTTGTTTTTTGTAAAGATAACAGAACGCTATAAGCTTGGGAAGGAGGTAAGGGAAACTATTGCCTTTGAAAATTTGGCATGAGAAGTAAGCAAGCAATAAAACTTTAAAATGTCAAACTTTCAAATTAGTGCTGCAGAAAGCTGTGTTAAAACACTGGGAGACAGAAATGACTAGGGGATTTAAAATCTTAGTTTCCGTATTGTCATGGCTTAATCCAGCAGGCAGCTGAAACAGCCATGCAGGCATTTGCTGACTTCCCCCCCTGCCCAGTGGAATGAGGTTGAGAATCAAAAAGAAAAAAGTAAAACTCATGGCATGAGAAGAAAAGTGATAAACAGCAGAATTTCTCACCACCTGAAGCCAATGCTCAGCAAGTTCCTAAGCTGCTCCACCTCCCAGCCAATAACACAGTTACATACAGAGCATGACATCATATAGTAAGAAATAGCCTTTTGGCCAGTTTGGGTCTCCTGTCCTATCTGTGTCCCCTCCCAGCTTCATGGGTTCCCCCACCTTCTCATTCGCAGGGCAGTATGGGAAACTGAAAAGTCCTTGACTTAGCAACAACTAAAGCATCAGTGCATTATCAATGTGATTCTCATCCTAAATCTAAAATAGCACTACACCAGCTGCTAGGAAGAAAACTAAATCTGTCATAGCCAAAAGCAGGACACATATCCATTTTCTATTACAAATACAATCCCCAAGCATGGCATCTGCACAAGTAATGTGATTCAGAGTAGTAAGTGATGTTCCTAATACATATGTGATTCCTTCCTTCCTCCATCCATCTCAAAGAATATAGATGTGTGGAATATGATGACTTGTAGTTTTACAATTTTATCTTTACAATTTTTTCTTTTCCAGTAAGTTAAATACCACTGGCACATGGTCATCCATAACATCAAACTATGACGATGGTCCCCCTATACTTTGTGCCCTGCTCCCCACCAACCTGCCTCCTCATTAACCTTCAGGAGGTATTCTATTCAACAGTCCCTCTGTATAGGTGGTCTCTGAAAGAAACAGAGGTTTTACTAGCAGAGATGTGGATAGTTCTGTGATTTTTGATGGATGCAATGTCTAGGAAACAACACAGACCGTATATAATTTACTAGTAGATATACAGCTGGAAGGTCTAAAACCAGCTCTACTTCCTGAATAAGCAGCCTTTACTTCTTGTCATTATTATCTACAGAAAGAGCTATTTGAGGCCATTACTTTAAGGATTTGGGCAACAGGTTTAGTGGAAGAGTGTGGACTGAAGTTAAAAAGTATCACAAAATTCATGCCACCCAAATACAGACCAAGTCTTACAACATGGTTATGGTATAATGTTTTTTTGGTTGGCTTGCTTTGTTTTAAAAAGACTGGATTATTACCTTCTAATTAGTTTTATGTCTTTCCAATTTATTTTTTTTACTGTTTCAATCAATTGAATTAAAAAATCTATTACAAATCTTTTTTTATTTTCCCTTTTTTGATCTGAGATTGATCTTGATGATAAAATATAATCAAAACACGGATACAAAATGTGTCTTCTGCCATTATTTCAGAAAGAAGTGCTTAGGTAGATTTTTGTCCCATCTTCGTGATTCCAGTTTAAGAGAAAATACACCTTGAAATACAGAACTCCAGACAGTTGTATGTCCAGTTGCTATGGAAAACTGCATAAGCATTGATCTATTTCATTCACAGTACATATGCATGCACATATTTTTTTCAGCCATCTTGAATTCTGAGTCCCAGTAAAATGAAAAGAGCAACCTCATGCGTCCTTTCTGCTCAGGGAGGCAGAAGCACACGTGAAAGCTCTTGTGCACCAGTGGAAGCTCCATACCAATTCTGTGCCAGGCTCCACAAAAGCAGAAGGTGGTTGGGTTTTTAAGATACACTTTAAAAGCATACTGTGCCCTGCCCGCTTTTTCTGGAGAAAAATGCTAATCGGTGGTGCAATAACATCCTTGTTCCTTTCCATTCCTTTAAAAATGAGCTTACCCCAGTAACTTCATCATCCTCACTCTTTATCTCGATCTGAACTCAGGGAAAACCTCTAGGAGGTTTTCATCATAACTTAATTAAAGGTTAACATCATAACTTAATCATGTTGAACAGTTGAAAGACAGTGAAATAAACTTCTTCAGAAGTTAGGACATAGCTAACCTGCATCCAAATCGGGGAGAATTCCTCTTGAGAAAATATATATAGAAGCAAGTGGAAAAGACATTGGAGGAGCTCTTCACACACTGGTGAAGAGCTGAAGCCCTGTGGGAAAGGATTCATGTTGGAGGAGTTCGTGGAGGACTGTGTCCCATGGGTGGGACCCCACACTGCAGCAGGGGAAGGGTGTGAGGAATGCCCCCTACCCCACAGCTAAGAAGGGAAATAACTTTTGAGGAACCAACCGAAACCCCCATTACTTGCCCCTCCCCATGCCTACAATGAGGGGGAAGAAGGGTGGGAAATCGTGACTAAAGTGAAGCCTGCTAAGAAGGGAGGGGTGGGGAGAAGTGCTTTAAGATCTGGTCGCGCTTCTCATTACCCCACTCTGGTGTCACTGGGTGTGCAGGGCAGTGTAATGAATTAAGAGTTTTCTTTCCTTTGTTCCCTGTTGAGTCTGTTCTGCCCGTGACGCTGATTGTGGAATGATCTCTCCCTGTCCTTATCTCGACTCCTGAGGGTCTCAATATATATTTTCTCCCCTGTCCAGCTGAAAAGGGGAGTGATAGAGTGACTTGGGTGGGCATTTGGCCTCTAGCCAGGGTCAAACCACCACACATTCCAAACCCACCTGGACACTGTCCTGTACAACCTACTCTAGGTGATCCTGCTCTGGCAGAGGGGTTAGTCTAGATGATTTCCAGAGGTCCCTTCCAACCCCTACCATTCTGTGATTCTATGAAATATGTTCATCCCTGAATAGGGGATTCTTTTTGCACTTTCAGTGCTACTTTGTTGACCTGAGTATGTGTTATGCATTCTGCATTCAAGAGAATGAGCTAAGCTGAGGCTTCAAGGGAACAGGGATGGGAACTGGGTTCAGCATATCCAGAGGGAATTAAACTGCAAAAGGCTAAGAAGTGTTCATAGGTTATAATGGCGTTTTGGACCAGTCAGAGGTGGCAAGGATTAAGTTTTCCTTTTTAATTTTTGAGTACATGCAGTGTGATCCAACATAGCATACTTGTCTGTTGCTGATAATTTTTACCAGGTAACTCCCTAATCTGTGAATATGGTGATGTAAAAAAGCAAAGACTGATCAGGGATCAGAGGATGTGGTACTGCTGGGGCTGCTTGTGATTGTGACAACTTCCCTAAAAACTGCATTTCTGCAAAGTCTTGGTATTTTTGTTGTCGATGTCTTAGCCCAGGTACACCAAGAGGAGGTATGTCTACAGTTTAGGCTGCTGTGTCTGCTGGAGGTCCACAAAGAGTTTGCATATTGGAGTTAGACTAGGGTCAGCAGTGCAGCATGTGACACATGCTAATTTACTTTGTTTCTCAGAGCAACACCAGCAAGGGGTCCCAGCAGAACACATTAAACAGTATGGAGCTCCACTACTAAAGTATCTAAACTAGCCTGGGATCTCTACACAGTTTGCAAACTGTAGGACACATCCAGAGAAGCTGTTCACTTTGGGATACGGCCTTGAGACCCCCAAATTCCCCAGGTGAGACAGAGTCTGGGGAACTATTGCACTTCAGAGTCACTGTGATGCAGACCGCCGCACCAGCAGAGCAATATTCAATATAAACATGGCAGGTGGTATTTGTCCAGAAACATGACTCAAAAATGAAAAGCATGAGACTTCATAGCCTAGAATGAAGAAATGAAGCCAGATTCCCAGTTTGTGTGTACCATGACAAAAAACCCCAGTAAAAACCAGCATAGATATTAATTGAACATAAACCCGCCTAAACTTTTAGACAGAAAAACCCGCTGCGAAGTGAATTTCACTTTCTCTGTTTAAGCCACGTCAGGCAACCATCAAGAGGAAGGTGTGAGGGCTTGTCATTTTGTTTCCCACACCAGACACTTCAGATGCTGGGTGTTGGCATACCTCCATCACACCAACACCAGGAAGGGGCTTGATGCCGAGTGAAGAGCAGATGACACAGCTAGGTACCTTTTCTGCATGGCATCCTCCGCCCCGGGACAGGACGGGAAGCTACGGTACTCAGAGACACACCGACCCAGAGCAGGGTGTCCAAGTTACCCACTCTCCAGCCAGCCTCAGAGCCCCTTGAGGCAGCACGGCCAAGGACCCGTGGGCTCCGCTGTCCCAGGCACCCCCGAGCGGGGCGCTCTGGGCTCGGCGTCGAGCGCCCTCTCCGGGCGGGGCAAGGCTGGGGCGAGGCGGGGCGGGGAGGGTGGAGCGCCCTCGCTGGCCGGGGCGGGAGACTGCGGCACCGCCGGGGGTAGGGTCCCCACGCGGCCCTTAACCCGGCGCCGCCTCCTCCGCCTTAGCCCGGTCCCACCGTCCCCTCCGCTCCCTCCCCGGCCGGCTTCGGCTGGTGCTCAGCGACTGCCATTGGCTTAGCGGCCCCATCCGGGCACTCGGCGCAGCGCTGTTCCTCAGCCCGATCGTCCCAATATGGCGGAGGTGAGCCGGGAAAGCGGGTTGGGGTGTTGGGGTTCGACCGGCTCCTCGCGGGGCCCCGCCGCCGGCAGGTCGCCCGCTCCCGCCTTGACATCCCCGTAAGGCGCCTCCGGAGCGGCCCGGTGGCGCGGGGGTGGTCAGAGAAGTGGCGGGGAGGCCGGCCGAGCCGCCGGCGCCGGGACAGCGGGAGCCTGCGCGACTAGGCCGCACGGCGGGCGCCGCGCAGCGCGGGTGCCGGGTTCGCAGCCCGCGGGCGGCCGACAGGCCCTGGCCGGGCGCGGAGGGGGGCGCGGCTGCCGCACCGGGCCCCGGGTGGTGCGGGACGGGCCGCCGGCGGCGCCGTCGCAGCGCGGGCGGTGGAGAAACGCCCGGCGGGAGGGAGGAGGAGCGAGCCCCGAGCTTGGAGCGGGGAAAAGGCGGCGGCCGGTCCGGCTGCGTCCCCCTGTCATGTCCCACCCGGCTGGGGTCGGCGGGAGCGGGAGCGCTGGCCGGGCCGAGCGCGGCTCCTGGGGTCTTCTGCCAGCGTAGCGGGAATGGAAGGAAGGAGAGCGACTGTCAGGGACCGAACGAACAAGGGAAGAAGGAATGGGAGAGGGTCAGCGGGATGGAGGGGCCAACTGGGCGGGACGCAGGGGCCGAGGCTGGCGGGAGCGGCCGAAAGGGGCCGTCAGGGGACAGGGGCAGCTCCTGATGGGGGAGCATTAAATGACCCCCTGCCCGAGGAAGCCCGCGCTCATCTCGCCCTTTTCTCCCCACAGGCTTCCTTTGGGAGTTCGAGCCCAGGTTCGTCCTCGCCCACCTCCTGCTCCAGCACCCGGCCTGCCGCCTGCACGCCGCTCTCTCCTTCCTGCTCCTTCCCAAATTTATTCCCTCGTAGCTTTCCTAACGCTTCATGTGCACGCAATTAACCACCTGCCAGATTTTTAAGAGAAGGAGATGTGCACTGTGGAGTCTTTTCCTTAACTCCGTTTGCAGTTAATAATTGGCTGCTTGGAACCCAAAATGAAAACAAACTTTTCTAGCGCTTATAAGTCAGCATCTCAGTAAAGCCATGTAGCCTGGAGAGAGACTGCTTCTCTTGTTGCTGGTAACTACAGGCTTGTGTAAATTTTTGACTTCTTGGTAATAACCGAAAGTGTTTTAAACCATAATGATAAGTAATTTTTAAGGCTTCAACTGCTGTTAAGGTTCTTTGGAATACTTTACACAAGCAAGCATAGTTAACATCAGCAGGGCTACTCTCAAAGAATAAGTATTTGGGGAGTGTATTTGCTTCTGTGTAACTGCTTTCTGCAGTGGCTGTCATCCTTTTTAACTACTATATGAAATTTATTTAGCTTGTATTTTTGCAGTATTTTAAAGTATTTTAGATGGGATACTGAGCATGCAGAGCTACTAAAGACATGGGGCTTTCTTACGAAAAGTCTGTGAGTGGAATAGAACTTCTGCTTGGGTTACTCAAACATCAGATGAGTTAGAACATTGATTAGACACAATAATTTTGAGCACATATGTATAAATAGATTAAGGCAGTTGACGATTTTTAAAACTGGATCAGGATATGACGGCCAATGGGTAGAAAATTCAACACGTAATGTCATTACTGTAATTGGAGTAGTGTTAGCAGCTCTGCTGAAAGTTCTACGAGACCATCTATGTGAATAAAAACCATTTTTGGCCTGAATATGTGTCTATAGTATGGTATGAACTTTCACATTATTGTATTAAGTAAGCTAAATAGATTAATTACCTGCATATAAGGAGGAACACTTAGCATAATCGCTGAAAAGTTAGTTGGATGTTTTAAGACTCAGAAGCATTCAGTATATATACAGCTATCTCTTCCAAGGCTGGAAGCAGTGCAGGAAGGAATACTGGTTTATGTTTTCCAAGAGGATCGGAAAATTATAGCAGTTCATTTCAAAACTTCTAAAGAAGTTCTTGCATGGAAATAATTCTTAATAAACTTTGCTGCTTGTAAGCCGAGGATTGTAGCAGAGCCCTAGTATGTAAGAACCAGAAAGAGAAACCAGAAGAGAAATAATCCCAGTCTCTTTCTTTTCTCTATCCTGAAAGCAGTGAGAAAGAGAACATAAAAAAACTCCAACCCATTAGTTCAGCAATTTTCATTAAAGAACACCAGCTTTTTGGTACAAGATAATCACATCTTTAAAACTTGTTGAATTTAATGATAACTTTTCTAACGGTTGACAAAATGCACTCAGTAACTACTTTTTTAACTATTTACAACTATCCCCTGGAATAATGAAAAAGTGTCTGTTGGACCACAGAGCTGTCAGAGGGTTTGTTTACTAAGCGAACCATTAGAAGGATTTCATTGTTTCTTGTATATTTTCCTCTAAGAAACTCTGCTATGTTTGTATTTCTTTTCTAGATCAAATGCTAAGAAGTAAGTTAGTTTTAATAAAAGATCCACCTGTGATGCTAAACTTATCTGAAATGTTATTTTGCTGTCAGGTTATAAATCAGATTCCGACTAAGCTGTTTACCAGTGAAAAGTTATTCTAGGTACCATATTAATCACATAAATAGAGTGTATCAATCACAGTCTTGCAGCATCAGAAATCTTGTGATGTTTGAGCTTTGTGCCCTGAAGATGATTTCAGGGATGTTGTGAACATTTTTTTTTTTATTCTGTAAAATACTCATTTGGGACTGTACAAAACTTAATATTTCAGTAATGTAGGTACCTCTCAAGTACTATATACTGCAAGAGAGAAAACTGCACCTATTGCTTACAAATATGATAAGGGAAGGACAGCTAAATCAGCTGAATTTGTTGAGCAGTTAGGAATTTGTTCCAGTTACTCCATTGAGAGTTCTGACCCTGTATATAAAAGAATTTGGGCAACTGTTATTTTTTTTCTGTGTTGTAATTTCATATATTGACAAAAAAAAAGTTACTCAAATAAGGTTTTTTTGGTAGTTGGCTCTTTATCGTCTGAAGATCATGACTTTGACCCGTCTGCTGAAATGCTGGTACATGATTATGATGATGAGCGAACTCTTGAGGAAGAGGAAATGATGGAAGAAAGCAAAAATTTCAGCTCTGAAATTGAAGATTTAGAAAAGGTAAGAGTGACTTCCTCTCTCATAGATGCATGTAACTTTTCTAGTGAAAAGAGCACTCAACTTGCTCTTGAGTTTGTATTGTATAATGCAGTTGCCTGCAACGTGCTTTTGCAGCTTGTTTAAAGAAAGGAAAGAACATCAGGTTTGAATGGGATATAGCAGGGCATTCTCAGTAAAGGGCTGAACTTAGCTTCTCAAAGGTTAATATTAAGTGTTATATTAAGGTCATATTCTTTTTCATTTAGAAGTCCTTTCGCTGTGGCAATCACTGAAGCATGTTTTAGAGCCCTATTGGGAAATGTCACTTATCACTTCTAAGTTGTACAAGTTGGATATAAATTGACATTTTGTACATTTTGCATACTAATAAGTGACAGCTAGCTGTATTTCGTTCTGTCAGCAACATTTTGCTTTTCCAGTATGCAAACAGTCCAGTTTAAGACATGATGGATCCCATTCATTTGATACATAAGCAGTAGTTCTGTGTCTTGGTTTGATCAGCTTGGCATTTGGTGGGTGTGCAGAATGACCAGTGTGCTCCTTGGCTTTTCCTATTCCATTTTAGACTCTTTCAGTGATTTTTCCTATTTACACCTCTTGTTCATCAGCAGCAGTGCATCACCCATTTTAAACGCCTGCTGAGTGCTGAACACCCACAAATTAATGCTGCTTGCATTACTGTTTGGTGACCCACTTATACCACTCAGCATAACTGCAGATTATGGTCAGAAGAGTTCCAGGAAAGTGTAATTTTTAGCATTAAATATGAGGCTGTGTTTTTGTAGTCCACCTGAAACCAAATTTTCTAAACATGGAGCTCACCGTGTTTATACTCCTGATTTTTTTTTTCTCCTGCTTCTCTAGTGTTAGGTTTTTAATGATTATGAACTTGCAATTATAGTAGTGAAGCAGCTTGCCAAGTCTGGTGGTTTAAAATGGAGTTGTTGCTCCACAAAATGATCTTGTTGCTTCTATAATAGGAGGAAGAAGAACTGAGAGCCACTCATCTTAAACACTTTATTACTTTAGGTCCCGATCCTGGAAAGACTTGGAAATGAGTTTACGTTTACCCATTGTGAAAAGTCTTTGCAGGACTAAGACCTTAGCTGACTAAAGAAAACAAGTAATTTAATCAGTGTATGAGTTCAACAAGAAATTTTTAAAGGTAATACAACTTCTAAAGGTATAAATACTGGAAATACTTTTAATGTTTTGATGGCTTCAATCAGGTAACTAAATTCTCCACTATTTAGTGTTTTATTAATTGTATTAAGATGCAAATATGCTGTTTACTAAAATCACTTGATTAAAAGCTGTTGGAAAAAACAAGGTATAAATCAAACCTCTCCCTTGATTTTTGCCTTCTGTATCATTAGCTGTCTTTCTCCTATTACCTTCCTAACAGTCATTATAAAATATATTGTGGTGGGAGATGGAAAGGAGGGCTTAAAGGTTGCAATATTGGTTTACTTTTGTGAGTTTTTGTACCCTAGTAGCTGCAGGTATGTAGGGCTAATGTCTTGAAGTTTTTCTGCATTTCTCATTTGTAGGGTAGTTGTTAAGTGTTTCTAGGATATCTTCTGTCTTGAAGAAATAGAGGCAAATCATGCTCTACAATATGAATCTGATAAGGAGGACATTATTAATAATTTCTCTTCAGTTTCATCCAGTAAACAGTTTTCTTGAGTAGCTGATGGGACCTCACTGTACGCCCAGATGCATGGCTATGAATTATTTCAGTCCTATGCGTGCCTGAAAATACTTAAAATCTTTAATCAGGGTTCCTGCTTTCAATTATATTTTTCGTTGGTTGGTTGGTTGGTTTCTTTTTTTAAATATGTCTTATCCTTTTAGGCCTGAACTGTTTACAGCTATTTGGCAATATGTTGAAATGTTTGTAAATCCTCTTGTATTAGGAAGGAAACATGCCATTGGAAGATTTACTGGCGTTCTATGGCTATGAACCCACGATGCCAGTTATGGCAGGTTCCAACGCCGATAGCTCCCCAAGCGAACTTGCAGATGAACTCCCAGATATGACTCTAGACAAAGTAAGTCAGAGCTGGTTTCTCCTGTATTACGGTTTAAAAGCAGAAATTCAGGTGACCTTAAATTATATTTTGCTATCTCTTGATATTATAAAATATGTATCTTTGTTAATTTCAAGATACAGTATTAGTCTGAATCTATTCTTTATCAAGGATATTGAGGATCTGATTCTAATTATAATTATCACACTTATAAATGCATAGCAACTTCAGTGGCACTACATTACTGCAAATCAGAAATTAGTAAGTTAACAATTCTTCTAAAACACATCCAAAGAACTTTAAATAGGTGGAGGCTTTTTTAATAGAAGAGGGATTTTTTTTGATAACGTATGCAGTATCCAGAAATGATAATTCTGGCATCCAACACACATGTCAAGTATGCAAATACTTGTGAATAACTTGAAAATGAACTCCTGAATGAATGCATTGGAATGTTGCTTTCAAATGCATATTGTTTGGAAGGGTCTCGATTTTGGGCAGAGAGAGATTGTTTTATGTGCAGTGACTCTGTGTGTTGCATTGCTGATGTAAAAACCTGAAACTTCAGGTTTTGTGATTTGCAAGCTAATTGTGATTTCTTGAGATTTTAATTTGATTTTTGGCTATAAAGCATACACAGCTAGTAGTTTGGATTGCGAAGTATGTATGTAGTTAGTATATGTCTTTTTTTTTTTTTTTTTAACTTTCTGTAAGTATGATGTAATGGTAAACCCCACAGAAAGTAGGGTATAATGATGGCTCTGCACATCTGATTCTTGTTAGGATTCGCGATTGTGTTGAGGCTACAAAAATGTAGTCAGTTTGCTGTCCAGTACAGTTCTTTCCCTTCCGAACTTCTATACAGAGGGTTTCAAATATGTCTGCTAGTGGAGGAAATGTGCTTTTTCTTACTACCTTTTTTTCTATTTTCTAACCTACAGAAACATTGATTTTTTTTTTTTTTATTTTTTTTTTAGTGTTTTGGGAAGATAACAGGTTGTCTATTATCTGTAACCATCCTCTCAGCAAAAGTTTAAGGGGTTATGTACAGCCTTTAAAAACTTTGGTATATCTGTGACACAAAGAATGACAGAATACTAAAGATTTGAGACAGGTTCCACCGACATTTTTCATTGGAAACAGTTGGAGGAACATCTGAAATTCATGCTTGGAGAAATTACTTCTTGTGCCTTTATTTTAGTAGAAGATAAAGGGGAAATGAATCCCTGTGTTCAACTCTGAAATTAATGGTTCTATCTGATCTTAGATTTAGGGGGAGTGAACTAGCTTTTTAATTAAGGGTGTATGGTCTGCCAAATTTACTTATGGTAAAATAACTAATTTTAATTAATGGGACTTGTAGTTGCTGATTCTAAATGTTCACTAGTCTATCCCTAATAGTCAGTCTGAGGTTTTATTTTTTTATATTAATGATGCAGGAGGAAATCGCTAAAGACCTCTTGTCCGGTGATGATGAAGAAACACAGTCCTCTGCTGATGACTTGACACCATCAGTTACTTCTCATGAGGCTACGGACTTCTTTCCTCGGCCACTAAGATGTAGGATACTTAATTTTATAGCAGTACTCAAAAACTCTCAGCATTGTATAAAGCTTCCTGTTAAAATACACAGATTGTAGAGTAGTGCTGTCTTTACAGGGAACTGAGAAGCAGTGCTTTGTGGGATGTCGTGTGTAAATGCTCTCTTTGGTATTACTGAAAACCTGGAAGAGTTACATTTATACTGTGCTCAAAGCTCAAGTACAATTTCTCTACAAATACAGTAACTTCTCACAGTTAATGATGTATTGACGTTCAGTTCATGATTCTCAGAATGCTAATGAATTACATGAATATGTAACCCATTATTTTAAATTAGTGTTTCTCTACTAAAATTTTTGCTGCTGCTTTTAAGCCAGTGAGTCCTTGGTTTCCTTTCACACATTCAACACTTTTCAATAAGACGTCACGGGGTGAGCCAGAGTGGTTTGTAGTGTCCTGTAAACCCATGACCACCAAAATTTCACTACCTATGGAGCTGTTATGGGAAAGATTTGAGAACTAGTAGTTCAGCCGTCCAACCTGGACAAGGTATTCCTCACTGCTTGTTGCAGCTCACTTGTTCACCGGTGTACTAGAGTTAGAGCAATGTAGACGATTTTTATCACCATTTTAATTTGCTAAGTATTTTAAGCTATTCCTAGGGGAATTTCCTCCTGCTAAAGAAGTTCCTAGGGGAATTTCCTCCCACTGAAGAAGGGAGACAGTAAAGGGGATGTGCAGTCCCTGTAATCAGCAGTTGTAGACCTTTGCATGCTGCTGATTATATAAGGCATTTGTAATGAAACTGTGATACAAAAGCTACAAAATTGAATGCCCCTTCTACAGTTAAATAAAGCCCAAACTTGCTGGCACTTAAGCACTACTTGTGGGCTGTTACTGAGTATGACACTGAAGGTGTGCCACCTTTATCGAAAGAAAATATTAGCCCTTCATCTTACTGAGGGTTAAGAAACAATCATGTTTGTTTTCAGCTGTTTTGGTTTTCTAGCAGAATATTAACTTGTCTATGAGAACTTGTGGTTGGACATTTTAAAATTGAATATCCACCATTTCAGGGAGAGAGGTGTCAGTTTTCCTTGATGTTGGCAGTTTCATCTTTATTTTTTTATCTCTGTCCACTTCTCAGACACTAAGGTAACATTGTTTTAAGATAGACATGTACAATACGTAATATAGGCTATTTCACTAAGCTTGCCTTAATTGGAAAAAGTAATTGCCTGTGATTATCCAGGGGTATTGTTATTTTGTGCATTTATGTTAGCTTCTTGCTTGTTACTTCAAAAAAGAAAAGGAGATAGATTGGAGACTGTCGTAATGATTACAGAAGAGGATCCTCAGCCTTGGATATTGTATATAATGTTCGACAATTCTGGTCAGTTGTGATGAAGCTAAAATTGCAACCGTATTTATGGGCATGTTGTTTCTGAAGTTTGAGAATACAAAATAGCTTTAACTGTAGCAGAACTGCAGATTCCATTCCACCAGGGGTATACAGCTATAAAAATAGAACTGCTTCAGAACCCAGTACAACAGCATTCCAGATTCTAAAATACAAGTTCTGTGGAGGGCTCCATTTGAATTGCTTGGGGTGCTTTGTCGTATTTCTTCCTAAGGAATAAGGGGGGGAGGGTAAGTAATAAGCAGTCTTTTGCTGTGTGTTGCTGATTCCATTTTGTCTATCTCTCCTATATCTTCAATCCATGCTGAGGCAGCCTTGTTTAAAGGAATGTTTTGAATGCCCATTAAAACTTCTGATGAAAGGTTTTAGTGGGTAATAAAGACATGCCTTCAGCTTTACTTTCTTTGCGATTAACCTGAGGCTAAGTCATAGCTCTGGAAGTTTTCTGGTTTCCTCATACCTTTTCTCTAAGGTATAAGCCTTTTGTGGAGAAAATTTATTAAGAAAAATGATCTCGTTTCCTTTTGACTGATAGAAATATAGTAGATTCTCCCACTTGCAGTTATGATAAATGTTTCAGTTCTGCAGTATACAAGTACCAGTGCCTTCTCACTTCGTGCTAGTTTGATAGAAATGTAGATGAACAGACTCGCTCCCAGAACAGAAGCAGGTACTCCTTTCATAGGTAATGGCTATTTTGTAGTTCTGCATTTAAACTGAAGATTCTTATTAGCTAAAACCAAATTTCTTTGTGTTTGAAGCAAACACTACCTGTGATGGAGATAAGGAGTCGGATGGTGAGGATGTAGAGGCAGACAACGGAAATTCATCTGAAGATTTGAGGAAGGTAATAATTTTATCTTAAAAAAAAGTTTAAAAAACCTTTACTGTTAAAAAAATGCATTAAGATTTATAGTATATATCTAAAATAGTACCTGAATTCTGGAACGCTCGGCCAACTGTATTAAAGGCATTTTTAATGCTTCTATGCACAGCATATTAAGTTAATGCCTTTCTCTTTTCATTCTTGTTACATCTTCAGGAAATAATGGTTGGATCACAGTATCAGGCTGAAATTCCACCTTACCTTGGCAGATTCAGTGCTGATGAAAAGGGTAAGTTGTTTTTAGTATTTTACTATTTATTTTATATAAATAGCAGTTGAATTTAAATATATACGCTAAAGTCTCTGGCTTAGTTAAAGTCTCAGAGACTTTAAAAGAAGGCACTAGTACACCGAAGTAATACAGCTACATAATTATATCTCAGAAACAGGATTCTACAACTTTTAGAGGATAAAAAACATCGGAAGGTGGATTACAATGTTAGTTCTGAGGTATCTATAATATTAAAAGGCAACAAACTGTGGAATTTAAAAAGCAAGTAATGAAAGAAATTTGCTCATGGGTGGAACAGCTGAGAAATGAAGAGACAGTTTGAAGGATATGTTAATACATGAAGGGCACTTTTTTTCCCCCCTGTAAATTTTCAGTGTTCTGTAAGCTACCTGTGTTCAGACTGTAAACCATCATGTGATACCTGCTTAACAGTCACCAAGGCCATTGAGTTTTGATTCCGGCTTTCTGAGGCATCACATGGGAGCATTATTTTAGTGAAATATGTCCAGTCTTTTCAGCACTACTAACTCCATCTGTGAAGAGTGATCCTTTGCAGTAGAGAAGAATAACATTTGGTATGGATGGAGCTGGAAGCATTAGCAAGTGAACATCTCTTCTGTTGCTTAAGAAACCTAGGCAGATCTCTTATTTTCTAAGATTCAAGCATGATACTTAAGGGTTGTAAGAAATGGAGGAGTAAGAACAGGATTCATCTGGATAGTACTTTCACCATTTGCACATCTTGACTTTTCGGGCAAGAACTAGAGAAGGGCCAGTAACCAGAGGGTGACCAGGAAAGGTTAGTCTGACAACTTTCTCTGGAATGAGCTGGTGACAGAGAGAACCAGTGAGAGTCTTGTCTGCTGGCAGGGCTATCAGCAGACTGGTAGTGAACAGAGCGGGAGGGCCAGAGGAGCTCCTGTGTGGATTATCAGTCGTGGACTCCAGCAAGAAGGGCTGGGTTGTCTTGCTTGATAAACAGGGTTGAAGTTGTGCATCAGTAGTGCTTGGAGAGGTTGGACTTGGCTGTGAAAGCCTCTTTTCTACTCCCTGAAGAGTTTGTGACAGCAAGAAGGGGGTTGTATTTCTGCTGTGAGTTCCATCTTCTAAATTGTGCTAGAAGGCAGTTATGCTCTTCCAGAAACCTTATGCTTATAATATACCTGGTGGAAGGCTTTCTGTGTTCTAGGTCTGTAACACAATTTTCAGAGGACATGTAATTGTATTCCTCACCTTAGCTTAATATTGTTTCCTGCAGTTTTATGAGAGATTTAAGATTCTTATTCTGCTGTGAAAGCCATTATGCTTGTGTGTTTGAATTTAATAACTCTCTAATTTTGAATCACCAAGCATGTAAAACATTATGTGCAGTGTTAATCATATCTGTTGATCACAGTAAAGGATTTATAGTTCAATCTAGAGTTGTGTGCTTAGACTGACAAAGGTTCAGACCAGCTCTTGAGTGTTTCCGATTGATTGTCTTTCAAATAAGCTACTTAAGAGGTGCATACATTATGTCTCCATGCTGTGAAGGAGGACTATACATCTTGATTGCTTGTGAAGGATGCAGTGTATAAGTTCTTAGCAGCGTTCACTTGCTAGTGAATCGAAAAATGAGCTACCACATCGAAACCTAGATTTCCATTCTGTTATGTAATTTTTTGTCAAATTTTCGTTGAAAATGCCCTGTTTGTTTTGGTTTGGTGTTTGGGTCAGGTGATATTTGAAATGTAAAAGTAATATCCTGAACTCTTCTACTGTAAACCATAGTTTATTTTTTAAAGCAGCTGAATAAACCTGAATGGTTTGTTCATGTGAAGATGATGAATACATGTGCATAATTTGACTTGAATCATCTAGTTGTCCACAAGGTACTGTCTGTAAACATTCTGTGTCTCAAGAGTTCAGTCTCATATCTCATCCTTATGGAACCTGAATCTCTTCACCGTAACACAGTGCAGAACCTGTCTCTTACCGGAGTCTTTTGGGGGAAGAGTGAGCTGTAGTCTAAAAGTGGCATGATGGTGCTTGATTTGATAACTTCTGTGTTCCTGTTCTTTGTCTTTGTCAAAGATTTTTTTAAAATCTTGCTGCTTTAGAATTGTCCCACCTGGCATAAATGGATTTCTGTTTTAACAGCCTATGAAAATGAAGACCATTTACTTTGGAAGCCTGGTGTGATCTCAGAAAGTAAAGTTAAAGAATACCTTTTTGAAACCTCTTTAAGAACAGGAAATGAAAAAATGATTGGCAGAATTCCTGAAGGACTACATACACGGGACAATGAACAAGTATGTTTTATATCTTGTTCCATTTGCGACACATTGCTTTGTAATTAACATATGTTCTTTTTCTCTGCTTTGTATTTAAAGGCAGCAGTGCTCCCTTTTTTTAGTCAGATGGCCTTTGGGTTAGGATTTTATTTGTAATTAAGAGTATATTGGCAGTGTTGTGATCTGTGATGTTTTCTGATTGCTGTGCCATTAACCAACCCAGCTTTTTAAATAATTGCGTATCGTATTTTACATTTTCTTAATTAAACCTTGCCTGAGCCTTTAGATGGTTTTGCTTTTGGTTATTGTTTTAAAATTTCCATCGTGGACATGCTCACTGAAAGGCTAGTTTGAGAGGTCTAGATTGGATATTTGCAAACTTTCACTCCTCCTAAAGACTTTTTTTTCTATTTTATAGGCACTGTATGAACTTCTTAAAAGTAGCCATAATGTTAAAGAAGCAATTGAGAGATACTGCTCGAATGGAAAGGCCTCTCAGGGTAAGAACACCTGTGTTTTTCAGAAATCTGTGTTTGGGGGCTAGAGGGGGAAAGTTGTGTACAAAAACCTTTAGCAAGAATCAGGTTGAGGCTCACATACATTTCCATGATGTCTTTAGCACAGGTAAGGTGGAATCTGACTGTTGGTCAGTTGGATATTCCTGCTAGAGAAGTTTTCAACTTGTATAAATGTTACAGGATCAGTTTTCACCTTCACTCATTTCCTCTGCTGCTGTTGTAACAGTGACAACAGACTGAGGAAAGAGATGGGGAAGGCAGTGATTTTGCTTCCTCAGGACAGTCCTCACCCATGTTACAGTATCTTTTTGAGATCATGATCAGTTACAGTCTGATGACATTTACGCCACAATCCAGAGAACAAAGCTAGCTGTATAAATAAGCTCCAGTCTTCCTTATTGTGCTAATGTTGTGCTACACCAGCCCTGAACTGGTCCTATGGTATAATTCTATAGGTCTTTGGTAGAGTGTGGAGTGTTTACAGTGGAAAACAAGCTTCCATCTTGTTTGTCCCTAACTTTATTCCTTTAAATGAAAGTTAGAGCTTGTCATTTAGCAAACACAGTTTTTCATCCTGTATTCTAACATATGTGGTGCATAAAGCAGAAGGGAAGTGTGATCCCTGGTATGAGTTGATATTCTGGCATCTGAGAACTGGATCCAGAGGGAACTTGAATGTCTACAAGTTAGGTGCAGTGAAAGCTAAGTGTCTGAGGTGGAGCTGCAGGGGACAACAGGGACTATCAGAGCAGTGTGCCAGAAAGCTCAAGTACAAGAAGAGGCACTGTAAACCTGAACAATAAATAAGTGTCAGTTGCAAGTTTGTATCCTAAATCCCACACCTGTTTAGGATTTAGATTCCTGTTTTGGGATTGCAAAATACCTCTGCCCATTTGTAGTTCAGAGCCAGAAATTCTGTCCTAGGGACTACTGTTCCCACTCCTGCTGCCCCACTGCCCCAGGTCAGATGTGACTTAAACTCTCATTCAGAATGGTAAAGGATGATAGTGTTGTCACTGCCTGTCTCTTAGAATATCCATTGCACTGTGATCTACTCTAACCACTGACGTTCAATACTATTCTTGAGAATTAAAAATCCACCACTCCCAAGATAATTTCTTAACAGTGAGACTTTACATGGGGATCTTTTCTTCTCTTTGAAGCTTGAGAACTCTGTAGTAAGGAGTGCAAAATTAATGGGGTGAAAGAAAGAAAATCGCCTTGCAGTGGAATGATTATCGCCTTCATCCGGGAGCAGGAAGGTCTTGGTTCGAGAAATGTTTTGAAATGAGTTTTTCCCCCCATTGGCTTTAAATGTCAGCTGAGCGGAACTTTTTGGATCACCACTGTGAATGTAAGATGCCTGAAATACCACTTCTTAATTACATGTTGACCCAAAGCCATAATCAAGATAGAAAAGCAACAATATTTGAGACAAAATTGGTCTATTCCAGTTGTTTGAGCTACGCTGTTTTATAAGTCTTGCTCTTTTTTCAGTGACTTTGTTGTTGTTTCTAATACTAAGATTCAGTTTGAGAAATTGCACGTTTTATCTTTAAAAAAAAATTTACAGTTCCTCCGTAAGAAGGAGGCAGATGTTCCGGATTCCCTGATATCCCTTGTTTTTCAAAAGCCTGGATCAGGCGAAGTGCAGTTGGTTTGCCCTGTATGGCTTTCTGAGGTATGCCTAGTGCTAAAGCTATCCTCCATGGTTCATCAGGCTTTTTCTGGGGGTCCATGACCTCACCAGGTTGTTCATGAGATGAAGAAAAGTTTTGGAGGTTCTGCAGAGTCTGTCTTACTTGCCAGATCTGTGTGTTGTCTGTGTCAGCTTGGGATCGCCCTGCTGTGGTATTGCTTCATACCACCTCATTTCTCAGCCGTGATTTACGGTGTCACACATCAAGTCTGCCCAGGTTGGGATGGGTCAGGGGCAGGTTTGGCCTTCCTGGCCCATTCTATGTTTTATTTAATCCCTTTTCACACCAAGGTACGATGTTTGAAACGACTGGGCTCCCCTTATTAGTGGTCTCTTTGCTTTGGAGTCTGCAGGAGAAAAGAGAGTAATCACCATGTATACCCCTGTCATTTGTACCCTGAAGGCAGGCTGCTCTTGTAAGGCAGTTAAAAGTTCATTTAATGATCTTACTGGCATAGCAGTGTGCTCTCTGTGTCCCAAGCATCTATTCCCCCTGCCCAGTATGCTACTCAGATGGAAAAGAATGTAATTCAGTGTTAGGGGCCTGTCACTTAAGAGCACTCCTGGTTCCCAAAAACCATCCTCTTTGCCTTGATCTGGCATAATACAATGTCCCCCACCTAAGGGGAGACACCAGAGATACTCAGACTTGTTCTCACCCATATTTTTTGTATGCATATTGGCCAGCTGAAGGGATTCCTGTGGAGTGGTTTTTATGTGTTTCTCCACTTGCCCCCTTGAAGTCAAGCACATACCTCATTTTAAATAATAAGAGCTACCTTAAATTATGATTCATCTAGTTCACTTTAATCACTAAGTTCTTCATTAGGGTCCTCCCAAATACCTCCATTTCAATCTCAGGGAGAGGATTAGCTTACAGATTTTCACAGGATCGGAGCAGGGGAAGACACTACCCAAATTATAGTAAGTTCTAGTTTATCCTCTACCTTTCTGCATTTTTCTTTTCCCTCACCAAATTGTTACAGCAACCGATCTATTTAGAGGTGATAGCATTTCTTGTTGCATTCGTTGTTCATCCTCATCTTGTAACATCCTCACTTGTTCTTTGCATTCTGGATACTTATATGCAGCTCCTAAATACCTCTTCAGCATCTTTTACATTATTATTACCTCCTCTTTACCATCTTTCAGTTTTTCTCCTACAGGATTGAACAGTTCTTTTATCTTACTCCAATTACGCTGTTTTTTTCTGTGCCCAGTCATCCAAAAATTTAAGTGAGGGGTTAATTAACTCTATGCCTCCAAAAGTAGTCAGTGATTGAATCTGACATCCTGCCAACTGCATCAATTTTTGTCACAGGTGAATTACTAAGAAAAGCCATTGTGGGGTTAACTGAAAGATTGTATGACTATGAAATGATAATTCATTGACAATTGAATGATAAATGGTAATTAGGCAATAATTGAACTGATTTAGCAACAGTCAATAATTAGGTGGTGGCCAAACATTACTACTTGCTACACTTCTAATAATGAAGCCAGCCTGATAGATAAGTAGATGTCATTTTTAGACTTAATGTAAAATGTTGCTTACCTCATAGACATCAGGTGCCAGGTAAGGGCGCTCTGAACCCGAGGGGTAGCCTGGAGAGGTGTCCCTTCTCTGCCTAAGGGGAGATGGCTTCGGTACTGCCTGCTGCTGTACAGAAGAGCTCAGTGGGCTCGGGATGGGGCTACAGATATTTGTAAAGTGACTGTCACGTAATCAACCCCTCCTTTGGTGAAGGTGCAGCTGCAGAAGTTTTAGTTTTGTCTAGTCCCAGCTCACGCTGGTGCTGTTAGCTCCAGACTCCTTAGTTCCTTGGAAGATACGACCTAGCACAGGTCTCACAGGACGATTTCAGTCAGGGACGATTTCAGTCAGGCCTTCTTGTCTGTGATACCTGTACCAAAGTGCTGCGCACTCACTCAGGGCCAGGACATCTGCCACAACAGGTTGTTCCTTTGCTCTTTTTTCCAACAACCACTGTTCTTTGCATGTAGAATTATTCACCAAAATGATCTCACTTGGTACCGTAGTGTTGTGATCAAACCTTGGTTTTTTTATTACAAGCTTACTAAGAAGTAATAAATCACATCTTTTGAATGCCCTCAGTAATAAAAGATTTCAGAAATCTTTTATGAGTCTTTTTAAACAACAATGTTACATTTCAGGCAGGATATTTGTACAGTAGAGGAGGGAACATGGATTTAAATAACTGAACTAATGAGGTATTTTTTTAGAACGCATTTGGGCATTCATGCATTAGCAACATAAATATTTTATTCTATGTAAAAGGTCACTAAGTAAAAATAAGTTTGTCACACAACTTTTGTAATTGTCTAGAAGAGATGACAGCATGGACAGAAGAAGAATGCAGAAGCTTTGAACATGCACTTCTGATCTATGGAAAAGACTTTCATCTCATACAGAAAAACAAGGTTAGTATCTTACAGTTAAATGCAAGAATTTGTAGATTCTGAAAAATCTGTAAAAGTAATAAATTTGTCAGAAGCCATGTAGAATAGAGAAAAAACAGCGTACTAAAACCAGTTTGGTGGTTTTGTGATGATTTTTCCTTAGATGTCATTGCAAAAACTATGCATTGCAAGATGAGTCAGTGTATTATCTCTGAAGTCAACTCATGTTGATATTACTTCCATTTAAGCATTTATACTATAATTTAGTTTAAATGTGTGCCTCTCCTGGAAGTATAGATTTCCATACCATGGCTGTGGGAGGGCAAAATGCATCTTTCCTGAACTTATTTTTGTCATCAGGAAGGTGTCATTTTACAGAGACAGGCTTAGGTTCTTGTGTTTTCAGAATCAAAACTGTGATTTCTTGTTAGTGAAGGAGTTTTAATCTTCATGGCTTCTGATTTGACTCCTCTGTGCCTGAAGAATAGGGAATGGACTTTTTTGATGAAAAATATCTATCGTTAGGTACAGTTAGAATCATAGAATTGTCTTGGTTGGAAGGGACCCTTCCGATCATCAAGTCCAACCATCACCGTAACCTGCCAGCCACCACTAAACCATGTCGCTCAGCAACACACCTAACTGTCTTTTAAATACTTCCAGGGACAGAGACTCCACCACTTTCCTGGGCAGCCTATTCCAATGCCTAACAACCCTCCCTGTGAAGATTTTCCTAATATCCCATCTAAACCTTCCTGGTGTAACTTGATGCCATTTCCTCTTGTCCTGTCACTTGTCACTAGGGAGAAAAGGTCAGCACCTGCCTCTCCACAGCCTCCTTTCAGGTTGTTGTAGAGAGCAATTAGGTCTTCCCTCAACCTTCTCTTCTCCAGACTAAACAATCCCTGTTCCCTCAGCTGTTCCTCATAATATTTACTCTCCAGTAAATGTAGTGAGGGGCCCAAAACTGCACATAGGACTCAACGTGGGGCCTCCTCACCAGCGCTGGCCAGGATGCCACTGGCCTTCTTGGCTACCTGGGCACACTGCTGGCTCATGTTCAGCCGCCTGTTAGCCAACAGCCCTAGGTCCTTCTGTGCCAGGCAGCTTTCCAGCCAGTCTGCCCCAAGGCTGTAGCACTGCCTGGAGTAGTTATGACCCAAATGCAAGACCTGGCACTTGGCTTTGTTGAACCTGTTGCCATTGGCCTTGGCCATTGATCCAGCCTGTCCAGGTCCCTCTGTCCCCCAGGGCCTTCCTACCCCAAGCAAATCAACACTCTTGCCTAACATAGCATCATCTACAAATTTACTGAGGGTTCACTTGATCCCTTCGTCCAGGTCGTTAATAAAGGTAGAAAAGAGAACTGGCCCCAGCACAGAGCTCTGAGGAACACCACTGGTGTCTGGCTGCCAAATGGATTTAACTCCATTCGCCATGACTCTCTGGGCCCAGCCATCCAGCCAGTTTTTACCCAGCAGAGTACACCCATCCAAGCCAAGCGCAGCCAGTTTCTTTAGGAGAATGCTGTGGAAAATTATGTCAAAAGCTTTGCTAAAGTCCAGATAGACAGCATCCACAGCTGTACCCTCATCCGCTAAGCAGGTCATCTCATCTTAGAAGGAAAGCAGATTGATTAAGCAGGATCTGCCTTTCATGAATATGTGCTAAGTGGGACTGATCACTTGCTTTCCCTGCACGTGCCTCATAATGACACTGAGGATGATTTGCTCCATAATCTTCCCAGGCATCTAGGTCAGACTGACAGGACTGTTGTTCCCCAGGTCCTCCTTCCGGCCCTTCCTGTAGGTGGGCATCACATTTGCTAATCTCCAGCCAAGTGGGACCTCCCCAGTCAGCCAGGACTGCTCATAAATGACGTAAAGTGGCCGGGTGAGCACTTCTGCCAACTCCCTCAGTACCCTCGGGTGGATCTCATCTGGCCCCATAGACTTGCATACATCTAGGTGCTGCAGCAGGTCCCTCACCATTTCCCCTTGGATTACAGGGGCTGCACTGTGCTCCCCGTCCTTGTCTTCTGGATCAAGGGACCAGGCACTCAGGGAACAACTGGTCTTGCTATTAAAGACTGAGGCAAAGGTGACATTCAGCACCTCAGCCTTTTTCTCACCGTTTGTCACTATGTTACTGGCCCCATCTACTCGAGGACAGATGGTGTCGTTAGTCCTCTTTTTATTGCTGGTGTATTTATGGAAACTGGTTTTGTTGTCCTTAGCGGTAGGTTAAGTTCTAGTTGTACATTTGCCCTTCTAATTTTTTCCCTGCATAACCTCACTGCTTTTTTGTAATCTTCGTGAGTGGCCTGCCCTTTCTTCTAAAGGCCATAAATCCTCTTTTTCTCCCTAAGTTGCAGCTTCAGCTCTCGGTTCAGCCAGGCTGGTCTTTTTCCCTGATGGCTTGTCTTCTGGCACAGGGGGACAGCCTGCTCCTGTGCCTTTAAGACTACTTTCTTGGAAAACATCTGGCCTTCCTGGGCTCCTTTGCCCTTGAGGACTGCCTCCCAACGGACTTGTCAACCAGGCCCTGAAAAGACCAAAGTCCGCCCTCCTGAAGTCCAAGGTAGCAGTTCTGCTCCGTGTCCTCCTCGCTTCTCCCTGAATTGAAACCTTATCATTTCATGATCACTGTGTCCAAAATGACCTCCAACCGTCACGTCCCCCACCAGCCCTTCTTTGTTTACAAACAACAGGTCCAGCAGGGCTCCTTACCGTGTCAGGTCTGTCACCAGCTGTGTCAGGAAGTTATCCCCGACACACTTCAGGAACCTTCTAGACTGTTCCCTCTGTATCTGGCAGGTTGAAATCCCCTAGAAGGGCTTGGGACTTCGAGAGTTTGCTCAGCTGTTTGCAGAATGTTTTGTCTGCCTCCTCTGAGAGGTCTATGACAGCCTCCCACCATGGTATCTGCCTTCTTGGCCCTTCCCTTGATTCTTACCCATAAACACTCAACCCTACTGTCACCCTCATTATGTTCTAGGCATTCATAACACTCCCTGACATACAAGGCCACCTCACCACCTCTGCTTGCTTGCCTACCCTTCCTGAAGAGTCTGTATCCATCCATGACAGCACTTCAGTCATGACAGTCTCATCCCACCATGTTTCCATCGTAGTTTTCCTGCTGCACAAAGGCTCCCAGCTCCTCCTGTTGTTGCCCATGCTGCATGCTGTAGTGTACAGGCACTAGAGTTGGTCTGTTGGTCCCTCCACCCTCTCAGAGTAACACCCCTTGAGGTGTTTCGCAGGTGCTTCCTTGTCAACTCTGACTACCACAGGATCCTGGCCCATCTCTGTAAGACTTTGACTTTTGATTGAGGATCCCCTCCCACAGCATCTTCAGTTTAAAGCCCCCGTGACTGTTGGAAAGCTTCTTGTGAAAGATGCTTCTCCCCTGCTCTGAAAGACGGACTGGTCAGCCCCCAGAAGACCAGATTTCTCAAAGCGACTCCCATGGTACAAAGAGCCAAAGCCCTGTCTGTGACACCACTCCCTTAACCACTTACTGACTTCCTCAGTTCTGTCCTCCCTTTTCCTCCCCTTCCCTTTAACCATGAGGTCTGATTGAAAGGCTACCAGCACCCCCAGAATCTTCACTGCTGCTCCCAGTGCCTTGAAGTCCCTCTTAATATTCTTCAGGTGGCTGACAGTACAGATGTTCCCACACTTTCTGTGTATCTCCCTTATGCTATGATGCCACCTTGGGGGTTTGTTCTTTAGGAGACTGGTGGTTTTGTTTGATTTCAGGTTAAGCTGAATTACAGGGTTGTGGTTGCTGCAGCTAGTCCCACTCTACCTACTTTAATCCGTTGTATGATAAATACTTGTGTGGTGCAGATTTTAAATGGACCTTGCTAAGAAATAGTAATTCATCAGAGATGCAAAGAAATAATCTAAAAATATTTTTTCCAACACAACCACAAAGTGTGTGGGTTGATTTATCTGTCACTATAGACCAGAATTTAGACCAGAATTTAAGAAGCCCACTGGAATTTTTTCCAAGAAGGTAAAATGCCAGAAAGTTTAGGGAAAGTTCTGAAACCCAGCATGAGCTGTTGCTCTATATCGACTAGACAAGATTTTGTATGTGGAGAAATTTTAACCAGAGATATTTCCTGATCGCTGTACTACAGAGCATTAACTGGGACTTTATATGCTTTGTGGTGTGTATGGACATCTGTTCGTTTTTTCCTCTACCTCTTACATCTAAACCTGCAAAGCTTACTGCTACACCCAAGGCCTTTTGGCTTTGCCTCTGATGTTTCTGGCAGTTTGATGAAGCTCAAACAGAGTTTACTGCCAGACTATTTCTGTGTAGAGTTGTATGTTGTAGTTGTAATACTTCAGCTGGAACTGTGGCCTGATGATGATGTGAAACGTTACTGCATCTTTGGTTTATAAACGTGCAGGTAGAAGTAAGCATACAGGTAGAAGTAATAAGCATACAGGTAGAAGTAATAACTTTTTCTCCAAGAATCTGACCTCATGTAGCAGCTTCTGTGTTGTGGAAGGATACAAACCATGTACATCAAAACGAGCCTTTGTCAACTCTTCTTGCCTTCTTTTAGGTACGAACCAGAACAGTGGCTGAGTGTGTGGCTTTCTATTACATGTGGAAGAAGTCAGAACGTTATGATTACTTTGCTCAGCAAACAAGATTTGGAAAGAAGAGATACAACCATCATCCAGGAGTTACGTAAGTAAAGGGTTCTTGGAATAATTGTGAAAGTATCTTTTTTTTTTTTCTCTTCTCCCCTTCTGTTGTTGCAGTATTACACTGCATTGCTTATGGCAACACAAAATTAAATCCATCGTCGTTTTTACATGTTGCTTTCCAGTTAATGTATTATGCATGCAATGTTCTCTTAGGGACTACATGGACCGTTTGGTAGATGAAGCCGAAGCCCATGGTGGAGCAGTGCATTCTTCAGCCTTAACATCCAGCAGTCGAACAGAAACCATTCCTGATCAACAGCTAAGCATCCTGAACTCCATCACTGCCAATGAGCTGACAGGTAAAGCAAGGGGAAAAAACCCCCAAAAAACCCTTTTTATTCTGACTCTGCAGACAACTATTTCACTTGCATCTGTGTTCATCTTTTTTCCAGCACTGACCAACAGTGTAGCCACAGTCTGCCACCCCTCAGATGTGAACTGCCTGGACGACGCCTTCCCCCCGATGGACAGCTTGCCCCGCGCGCCCGTCAATCACGTGCCTGTTGGAACAGAGGAACTGCTGAACTTGCCTAGCAACGGTGAAAGTGATTGTTTCAATTTATTTGAGACTGGCTTTTATCATTCAGAGCTAAACCAAATGAACATGTGCAGTGAGGAGACAGAGAGACCCGCGAAGAGATTGAAAATGGGAATTGCTGTCCCAGAGCCTTTCATGAATGATGTCTCTGTAAATAACCTTGGCGTGGACTTCGAGAACCACACTCACCACATTACCAGTGCCAAAATGGCCGTGTCGGTGGCTGACTTCAGCAGCCTGTCTGCAAACGAGACGAATGGCTTTATCAGCACTCACGCTCTTCACCAGCACGCTGCCCTTCACTCAGAGTGACTGTGGAAAACTGAACAAACAGTGGGTACTTTATGCAGTAGTAGTAAACTTGATGGGCGCTGTCAGGTTTGCTTAGTCTTTCACTGGAAGTTTGAACTTTATGACATCAGTGATGTCTTTGTGTGTATAGAACTATATCTTGATTTATCAAGAGTAATTTCTTTTTTCAGTCCATAAATGTGGAAATGTCATAGGATGTTCGGCAGAGTTTGGGACTAAGAGAACTCTGTGGTGCAGCTTTAAGCTCTGCTTCAGTTTGGTTGTTTTGGCTTGTTGTTTGGTTGGGGTTTTTTTTAAGCCTGTAGACGGAGGCCACCATTTCAAAACCAGCACAGAAGTTCTGAACGGATTGGAGTGGCTTCTTAGTCTGAATTACTTTTGCCGTACGGATGCAGTGGAATAACAATGTTTACAGGTACCGATCCTGATCCCTGCTCAATGTAGCATTTATTTTTTTTTTCCTCTTCTCAAGGCAGGGATGGGTTTCTTTAATTTAAACTGCACAAACATACAAGGATGTTTTTTAAATGGAATCTTCTCTCATGTGATACTAAACTAGAGCACTTCAGTTTACAAAACAGCAAGTTCACCTTGGTGGAAGCTAGCACAAGGGACTTTAGTGAAGTGTGAAGACCTACACTTCAATGCTGTCACAAAATTCTAGGCCATGGCTACCTTACACAGAAGTCGTTACGCTGCCATAGATGTCTGTGTACTTTAAACTTACTGGCTTGAACAGGTGTGTTTCAGGCGATACTGTATTCCGATGGTTTTTGTCCATGACTTTGGAGAGTAACCTTAACTTTCCTAAGGCAGCTGGTGTTGCATAAAGCCACAGTCTGCACAGCTTAAGATCAACCACTAAACAAACAGTCTACATTTGGAAGACATCTTAAATTGTTTGGAGCACTGCAGTTTGAAGTGTTACAGGTTTGAGTGACTTGCTAGTTGATATAGGAATTATAGAACCTTGAAGTATGTATTGGAAAGGTTTTGCTTCTTTAGAATGGATCGCATCTACTGGTTTTGGCAAGTCATGGGCTCAAAAATGGCACTTCACTACCTTGGTCGCATAGGAAGGGATGGGTAAAAAATGTTTCCCATAGAAGCAACTATTTAAGTTCAGTATTTTTTATTTTATTTTATTGTGAACACTGAGTGCAATTTAGCCATCCAGGAAGTGTGACTTGCAAACGTACTGATTCTCGCAGGAGAGTCACACCAAGCGTCGTGTTGGGTTGCAACACGTCGTTCCAGCCTACAGCTTGCAGGTTTGTTGGGTTATTTTAATGAGGATCTGAACCTTACTTCGTTACCCCTTCCCCGCCGTACTTTTTCTTTGCACTGTTTGTATTGCAAATCTAATTGCCACTAATTAGTTTTCGTTATTCAAGAGATTAAGTTTGCGTTGTTGATATTTGTAATAGTTGCTTCAAGATTATGCTGAGTAATTAGAAAGTAGTGACTTTAATATTTGAAAGGGAAGAGGGTATTTATTATGCATACTGTGAACTTCATTGACATCCTGGGTTTCGGATGCAGCGTATGGGTTTCCTTACACCATTATAACAAAGATTGAAGTGTTTACACAATAGCGCACTCACCATGCTGAAAACATACTAGTTCAACACAGTGGGCAAATGTAGAGGTAACTCTGTATTCAGTTCTCAGCTAACACGATTGAGATACGTAACTGTAGTAGGTAGACAGTTAGTAACAGGTAGCCTTGGCCCTGTGTTGTACTCTGACATCCTTAGCCAAGCTGTCAGCTTCTTGTTGCTGTGCTTCCTTCTGAACTTGGAACCTTGTTTCTTTTGTTTTATGAATCCAGGCATTTTAGGTAACTTTGTAAAGTACTGGCCATGGTCCTCCGCTGTCACACACGGAAGCTTCTCTGTGGGTTTACAGTGAGCAGCTGGTGTGTGTGACCCTCACGGTGCAGAGATGACCGAAGGCGTATACCAGTTGCACTTACAGAAACACGCCCATTCTCATCAGCCGATGCAGTAATATATTCAGTTTATCTATGCATTGCTGGGCTCCTAATGCAGACAGGGACTTGTCTAAGGTTTGGGTTGTCAGCAAGTTGAATGGACACTTTAGTTATTTAATAAAGACTTTTGACCAAAATTCAGAAAATGATATGAGAGAAAAATGAATTCCAGCTAGTCTAATAGATTTTTAAATGCTGATCTTATTTAGCCTGTTGGCTAGCTAGCTGGTATCGTTTACTTTTAATTCCTTGTAAAAGTGAGGCAATAATTTGCAAGATTTTGTAAATATGTAAATTCTTCATATCTTTTTAGATATCTATTTCAATATTTTCTGACTACTTCTGTGTATAGTAACATTTTTGTGCATGCTTGATGTGACATTCATAAATTTGTACCACTATGACTTTATCCATGTAAAATAGCTATTTATTGAATTTTCCTTTGAAGAGCTGGACTTACCTATTTTTCTCTCAGTTTAAGCATTTAAAATTGAGAACTTGTTACTGTTTATTAAAAGAATTGTGTTAACAAAGTCAGCGTGGAGATCACCGAGTTGCGACCCTAGGAAGAAAGGGCGTTGCCGTGACTCGGGGGGGGGGCGCTGAAGCACGATTCTTGTAACAAACCGTGATGAATTCTTTGTCCTTTGCCACACTTTCTCTTCATACAAACAAACCAAAAAAATAAGGAGAAAAAAAAAAAAAGAATCCATGATGGGCGATTGCAGTGTTGGTAAATGTATCCTTTTATGTACAGGGACTCCGGAGAGGATAGCTGATTCATTTAGAGGTGTAACTGGTGCTGTGATTATAGCAATACTTTTACTTTGGTTAGTCCCACATCATCTTCTCACACGAGGTTTTTAAATGTTTGGTTTTCCTCTTGTCATGGTCAAACTGCTGAATTTACTTGAAGGATGTACAATACTGTTTGAATAATACTAAACCATGTACAATTAGGTCAATGAATTGTGCAATTGTTTCCTGGTTTTAATTTTTGAAACTGAGGATCAAAATATAGGAAACTTCTGATCACATAGGACATAGTGATACTACTTAATTTAACCAAAGTCTCTAGTGAATATCTCAACTTTGAATGTAAGCTAATGGATGAACTGACCAACGGGACACTATTTGCCCAGCATTACAAGCACATTGTCTACAGACAGGGAAACTAAATACAGTAATTTATAAAATAATGACAAGGTTGCTATTTTTTTTATTCCTATTTTTCATTGTAAGACAAAGGAAGATACTATCTATTGTAAAATACGGTAGGAATGCTTATAGTCCTAATAATACAGAGATTACGGTTATTCTCAGTTCGAAGTAAGTACCCTGTGCATAACAGCAAATCTAGTGACAATCGGAACATGTTTTGGTATCAGATGTTCAAGAGGAAGTCGCTATTGTTGCATTGGTTTTAATATTTGTACATAAACACTGATTTTTTGAGCATTATTTTGTATTTGTTGTACTTTAATACCTGGTGTACAGTTCCAGAAATAAATGTCTGGAAACCTTTCTCTGCTGGTAAAGCTTCTCATCCATATGTGCTGTGTTTGCTGCTTGGTTCTCAGAATTGTTCAGCAGTAACAACATAGTTAAGAGCTCCAGGTGCCACTGAAGTGCCTGCTGCCATTCTGCCTAATGCTAAACGGAGCGAAGGACGCAGCACGCAGGTAGAATTGTACGTAATGGTCAGGGCAGTTTAACAAAGCAAAAGCAAGGGGGGGCTGCCTGCAGCAGCAGAGGTATACCAAACCCTGTGCTCCATTTCCCCTCAGCAGGTGCTGTCCAGCTGCCACCCAGCAGGCTGGGCTTTAGGGTGCAGAGCAGTGGGTCTGGACAACACGTGCCTTCAGAACAAATGCTCCCCCACTCGCCCCTTGTCTCCGCTCCTATTGCTGAGCAGACACCCTATGGTACAGGATGTCCCTGTGGTCAGCCCGGGTCAGCTGTCCTGGCTGTGTCCCCTCCCAAGATCTTGCCCACCCCCAGCCTGCTGGTGAGGGGGAGCGTTGGAGAGAAACAGCCTTGGGGCTGTGCCAGCCCTGCACGGGGGGAGCCAAAATCCTGGGGTGCGACCAGCACCTCACTGGCTGCCAGTGCGCAGCCCGGCACTGCGAGGGTGGCTGTTGGGGGACATACAAATAATACCAATTCTCTCCTGAATTAGGACAGCATCAGGACGTGCAGAGTGCAGGCCTGCAGCTGGGAGGAGGCCTTTGCCGATGGAGCATGACAGTAAAACTACCTTAAAGTTTGGGTTGTTTTTCCCTTCCTTCTACCACTAAGCATCCAGACATGCAGAGGCATGTCCCTATTTTTAGGGAAGTCCAATGAAATATGCTCAAGTAGATCATTGCTTCAAGAGAAAGACTGTACTTACTGTAATGAATAATTTATTAATGAGCCATAAATAGACTGCATAGAAACGTCAGAGCACACATCACATCCGAAATAGCATCAGAATGCACCCTCTGAGGCACCAGTGGTGTCAGTTTGGTGGAAATGAATAGGCACGGGGAAACTACAGTTTCTCTCTTCAATGAAGAGACAGGAATCTAAAGACAATAAAAAGTCTGATACACCTGAAGCCCTTCCACAGGCTGTAGCTCTCCCCTGGACTGTTATTTCTACTTTTCCTGTCTCCTGCTCAGCCCTCATGTTGTGGGGACTCACCTGAAAGTGCCGCCTGATGCACTTCCTCCCCCTCCTGATGTGCTCCAGCTCTCTGTAGCCACCAGCAGACAGAGATCAACTGCTGCTGCCAGCTGTGGGCCAGGTCTTGCTCTCCCTCACACAGGAGCAGTCCCTGGAACAAGCAAGGTGAAGCCCATGTTCCCCCCTAGCCATGGGCAGCTGCAGCATGTGTGCTCAGGAGTCAGCCAGTGCCATAAAGCAAATGGCTCTCCAGGAGTTGTAAACCTGAGCCCCACAGGCGTCAGACAGGGGATGCGTTCAAATCTGGTCATTCAGACAGCGTTAACAAGTGTAAATCGGGACAGCTGGCCATCTATGCCCTCACATGACAGCACTGCAGCCTGGAGAACATGAACAGCACCTACCCTGCCTGGCACACTGGGACTAGCACTCCCCACTTACCCATAAACCCGGTCCCACGGAGCTAGGCAACCCTGCCAGCACCATGACAGACAGACTGCTCTTTGAGACCAAGATGCCCAGTCACCTCCTCGCAGGCAGAGCAGGGGAAAGAGTCCCAGCTCAGGAGAGGAGGGATCCTCAGAGGGATAGAGAATGAGCATCCTTGTCAGCAGATCAGAGATGACCACCTGATCTGACCTGTTACCACACAGTGCAGGCACAAAGACACCCACAAGAAGCTGTCCCCAGCACCTTTGTAACATCTGTACAAGCCATGTGCCACTATCCCATAGCTCTGCCACTGAAATCTTCCTGGAAAAGCCAGCTTTCTCTGGCTGAGGAGGACTTCGGGATGAGTATCAAAGACGAGGTTCAGGCTTGGAAGGAGACCTGTAGCAGACACCGAGGTTTGCCTTACGGAAAGGAACGCAGCTGTGTCTGCAGCTGAGCAGGGCACCCTGGCTGTGCCGACCGCCACATTCATTAGAGTACACCCCCTTCCCAGCTCCTCCACTCTCATGCGCTTATGCCAACCACAAACTCATTGCTTGGAATTCTGCAGCAAGTTCTGGGTGCTTTCTTTTTCTTTCCCAAGCTGCTCAGCCAGACCCAAAGACTGACAAGCTGCCGCTTGTTTACTTTCTGAAGGCAGTTTGCCGACACCAGCAAGAATTAATGTGGGAATGGCAGCTCTGTCTATGCCAGTAACTCATTAAAAAAAACACACAGCACACTTGGTTGGCATCGCTCCCCCCAGCCATGCTGCAACATGCCGATCTCTCTCTGGGAATAAAAGCAATGAAACTTGCCACATCCCAGGAAACTTTCACTGAACCACTGAAATGAGGCCTAGATGGGGCTTCTCCGATGCCAGGACAGGCACAGCTAAAGCCTGTGGCTGAAGTACACCTCCTGATGACAGCTCACCACTCAGGCACATCTGAAGCACACATTAGCACCCTGTTGAAGCTAGCTATCAAAAGACAAGGACAACTGGCTACACTGAAAGGAAGCAGATAGTCAAGGAACCACCTCCCAAGAAAACCAGAACAAGAACCAGTAATTTCCTTGAACTACAAAGGTTCTTTGAGAAATAGGTCATGAGAAGTAATTTTTCCAAACTCTGTTCATTGTGAGTATGAGCAATGAGATGGCACAGTATTAAAACTGAGCCATAGTTGGAGACTGCAAAGTAGATTAAATGACATGTCCAAGACTGAGGCCTTTTTATTTTACAAGCCGCTCTATGGAGAGATGAACACCCATAAGCAGGAACACTTGACAGCTGAAGCCCTAATGATGCAAACTGTTACAGCTTCACAAGCTGCTGACCCTGTTAAGGTTGGAGAAGCCTTACAGGGAGACCTGGACAGCATAGAGAGCTGGGCAATCACCAACAGCATGAAGTGTAACAAGGGCAAGTGCTGGATTCAGCACCTGGGAAGGGGCAACCCTGGCTGCACGTACAGACTGGGGGATGAGATGCAGGAGGCCAGCCATGCTGAGAGGGATTCGGGGGTCTTGGTTGACAGGAGGTTAACCGTGAGCCAGCAGTGTGCCCAGGCAGCCAGGAGGGCCAACAGTGTCCTGGGGTGCATCAGGCACAGCATGGCCAGCCGGTCCAGGGAGGGGATTGTCCTGCTCTGCACCGCACTGGTGCAGCCTCACCTTGAGTCCTGTGTGTGCAGTTTTGGGTGCCACAGAACAAGAGGGGCACGAAGCTACTGGAGAGCCAGAGGGGTGCAACGAGAATGAGGGAGGGTCTGGAGTCTTACTAGAAGAGGCTGAAGTCCCCTGGTTTGTGCAGCCTGGAGAAGAGGAGGCTGAGGGGAGACCTCATCACAGTCTATCGCTTCCTGACAGGGGGGAGTGAAGGGACAGGTGTCAATCTCCTCTCTTTGGTGACCAGGGATAGAACCCAAGGGAACGGCGTGAAGCTGAGACACAGGAGGTGTAGGTTGGATGTTAGAAAGAGGCTCTTTACTGAGAGGGTGGTTGGGCAGTGGCACAGGCTCCCCAGGGAAGTGGTCACAGCACCCAGCTTGGCTGAGCTCAAGAAGCATCTGGACAATGCGCTTAGTCCCATGCTCTGCCTTGTCTGATCCTGTGTGGAGCCAGGAGTTGGACTCCGTGATCCTTATGGGTCACTTCCAAGTCAGGATGTTCTATGATTCCCTGTACCAAACATGGAGTATTTTCACAGAAATAGAAGCCTGCAGCTTGCTTTACTAGTGGTAAAGCTGCAGCCCCTGTTGTGTTAAAATGCCTGCAAAACTTGAAGTAGACACACAGTATTTTAATGACACAGGTATCTTCAGTCTTGAATCTATTCATTCAGTTGATAACAGTGTAGTAATTCGAAAAAAGTTCTTCTCCTTGCTTGATGTCTCTCAGAGTGACAAGCACTACACATCTCAGGAGGCTGTAAGAAAAGGAAAAGCAAAATATAAAAAATTATTTGTTCACTTTATTTTTTAAATTTTCATGGCACAGAACTAAAACAATGACTTCATCTAGATTACCCTTGGGAGTAACACACATAATGCAGGCCAGGGAGCCTGGAAAAACAACACTAAAATAAAGACAGCAAATACAAGCAAACTCAGTATAATTAAAAAAATAAAATCACAGCCTGTGTGGGTAGACAAATGTTTCCACTCACACAGCTACCAAGAAATGAAAAGATTTAGTCAAGACACTTACACAGACAGGAGAAGCTGCAGTGAAGTCCACTCATCAGAACTGACTCCTCCATACATGTCCACCCACAGGCACTAGTTAGCTAAACCCACTCCCAACCGAGCACATCCGCAGAGCCAGCTCTGAGCTGCGCGGAGACCTGCTGCCATCTGCAACGGTGGGTGTGTACCCCACAAACCCCACGCTGCAACAGGGGCTGGCAGAGTTTTCCTACAGAGGAACCCGCCCCCCCTAAGATGCCTTTAAGTTGCCCTGCCCTGAAGCTGAAGTAATTATTCTAGGAAGGAAAGCACTTTCTTCTGATGCTGATAAAAGTGAAAGTGAAGAGTGGCACTGACCCAAACAGTCCCCACCTCTAAGAAATTTAGTGTGAGGGCATTTTGAACATACCAAGCAACAACAAAAAGATAAACAAGGGACCAATTACCTGTGTTGTTAGCACTGTGAGTATCAACACCAAGCCAAACAGCTAGAAGTAGATGGGCTCTTTTGCCTAGTGGCTGTACACCGGAAGAAAGGATGACTTGAAAGATGGAATATTCTCAGATTCCAGAGCAAAATTCCACCTTCTAGAAAAGGTCCCATAGCTTAGCTCTGCCTAATATCCTTCCACATTTCAAGTACAGCATCCATACTTCCTTCAAAGTCAGTCTTACCTCTTCTTTCATTAGCATTTATTTATTTACCTGCAGATTACTAGTGCATGTTTAACCCTGCCCCAACAAAGTCCAAGTTTAATCAGAAAAGCCATTTTTCTAATATACACCAGGACTTTCGCTAAGCAGGGTTTTAAAACAGCTACAGAATTACATTAAAAGTCCAGATCATCTGCTGTGAAGTCCTTATTCATCCTCTAGATGAAGAGGATTATTGGGTTCCTGAAGGTAACAACTGGACCAAAAGCACAATTTCCTTGGTGTGTTAATTTGGGACCATCATTACTTTCTCACAGCTTGAAAGTTATTCTTGACTATACACCAGTAGAGAACACTCACTTCCAGACTTAGCATCTATCCTTGTTGACCATATTGCTCCATGTCCATATTCATCTAAATGACACTTTTCCCACGTTTCCAAATAAAAATCAGAGAAAGGTTTCCAAGTGTTTTAATTTGCAAAAGAGGTGGCTTTTCAGGACAAAACGAGGATGTTGTTATTGCATAGTGTAACTAAAAGTAACATGCCTTTATCTTCATAGCATTTAATTCGTCTCAGTACAAACTGATATTAGGTTTCTCCTTGCAAATTCATCTGCTTCTTCCTCACATAAAAACAGGAGGGTAAGAAGCCTAAATCTCAGTACGTTAGAAGGGCTTTTATTGGTACACATACTGAAAAATCTCAGTACTGAAGCAGAAGTAAAATGTAACTAGTGCTTTTGGGGATTCAGAACCCCACTACAGTGTAACCACTGCTTGTAAAACCGTGTCTTCAGAGCTACATTGATCTCACCTGCAAAGATGTGGAAAAAGGAACAAAAAGAAACAGTCTTCTAAATAACTTAAAATTTTTCTATTCAAAGAGCTAATTCTTCCACACTGGTACACAGTTTAGTGTAACTCACCTTCATACAGAGTATTATTATTCTTTTTTACACATAAGATGTGCTTTGTATTACACAAGTCTACAAGCTCTTTTGATTCACTGCTAACCTCTCTATGTCATGGCTGTAGACGATGTTTGGAAGATACTGTTTCAGTTCTACTGGAAAATATTCCGGCACATCAAACTCCTGGTAACACACGTTGGCTGCTTTTTCTAGGGGGAAAAAAACCAACAAAGTCTCCATGATACCGAGAAAATCTTAGATAGGGTTTAGAGATGCTTGAAAATATTAAACATACTGCTGCAAAAGTACTAAATTCTTCATCACGCCTGAACGCCTTGCTTCTGTTGGGAGCTACTAGGCACCTCTGAAATCCCACTCTGGGCTCACACAAGAGATATGCTGTCAACTATATGAGTTTTAATTCCTCCTTACTGGATTGGACTGGATGACCCAATTACCAACACACATATGAAGGGGCACAAACTTGCACAGTGCCGGGGTAGTTTACAGCCTTACTCTGTGGTGTTAACATACAATGTTTACTTCTACAGTTAAAAAAATACAATCGAAAAAAATTGTACCCAGTGGCAAAATACGTCATAAATAGAGGCAGGGAGAAACCTGCCCCCTGCCCAGCAGGAAGAAGGGAATTTTCTTTACATGGACATCGGACCTGGAAGAAGCACTTCCATGGAACAGACTTCTGTCTCCACGCCAGCCAATGCCTGGTTTGCTACTGAAGCAACCTTTCTGGCTGCTACTCAGAGGCAAGGTATCTTCAGCGTAACGTGGGCTCTGAATGCCGCTTAGAGGCCAGGTGTCACTGCACCGAACTCTCTGTGCATCACAGCTGTTCCTGTGAGTTATTTATTCCACATACTGTGGAAGAGAGAGTATGTAAGTAGTTCCCCTCTTCGTGCCAGACTGCTGTATTGTAACAACAGCCTTGTAGGTTTTGCACATGAATGTAAGGAAGTCTAAAAAAGCACCAGTCCAGACTGAGCAGCGGTACAGCCTGACCGTACAAGTCACCGCCTGTTTGGTTTTCTCATGAAGACCCCTGGAAGCTTACTGTGGAGCTTGATCTGCAAGTCTGTGTACAGCCTCAGCCCAGCTAGATATCCTTTCCCACCATCTCAGGTTTTGAGATGTGTGCCTTTCATCCCATATACCAGGAGGGAGACTGGGGTTTCTGCGGAGTCATCAAGAAAAGCACAAGAATATTTGAAGTGTTGCTGCACAAAATAATTCTAACACCCATCTCTCACAAAAGGCCTCAGAAACTTTGTTCTGTAAAGTGCTTCTCTTGTTTCAACTCCACTGTTGTCACCCAAGATCACAGAATTGTTTTGGTTGGAAAAGACCTTCAATATCATCAAGTCCAACCATTAACCTAACTCTGTCAAAGCCAAATCAGTATCTGATTCTCTGTGTCACCTCCAAAATAATTTATATCCATAAAGGCAAACCCAAGCCTGGAAAATTCACCCAGCAACTCACCATGTGAGCAGTTGTTGACGTACTGTCCCACCGCCAGTGGGTTTTGCGGGGCAGCTGTGAGCCAGCTCTCATCACTCATTTGAAATGGGCCAAGCTGATCCCTCCTACTGCAAGACCTGAAATGACAGACAGCACTGACAGGAATCACAGCTCCTTCACAGATGTGAACCCTTCTTACAGCATCGACTTCTAACTCATTCCCAGAATTAAAATCTGGTATTGGTATTAGTGTTCAAATTAGGTATTATTTTAGATCATTTTGCTTGTTATTTTCTTTTCATGCCATGTTTAAACACAAATTGCTACAAATTATATTTTAAGGTAAGTTAGAGCAGCCCAGGAGACCTGTGCCAGAGGAAGCTCAGAACAGACACTGGGAAAAGGTTCTTCCCAGAGAGGGTGGTCAGCTGCTGGAACACGCTCCCCAGGGCAGTGGTCACGACACCAAGCCTGTCAGAGTTCAGCCAGTGTCCAGACAACACTCTTAGTCATGCAGTTTAAGTTTTAGGTAGTTCTGACAGGAGCAGAGAGGTGGACTCGATAACCTTTATGGGTCATCTCATGTGCAACATGAGATGATAATAATTTATATTGTTATTTTTATCAGTAATAGTAACAGTAATGTTACTGCTCCCTTTTTAAGCACTGATCATCTGTAGACCAGAGCCAGAGTTACCAGATTCACCTTTCTGGTATTAGTAAGTCCATACTGAGGCTTGGTTTTTTTTTCCTTCCATCCACTAAGCAGATTTGAATAACAGCTCAGAAGTATAAAGAAAAAAAAAAAGGAATAAAAACAACATCCTGCTCCTATTAAAACCGTTTTCCTTTCAGGAAACAGTCTCTACATCAAAGCTCATCTTACAGGCATGATAGATGAAGACACAAGGACACAACTCCTCACATCCAGCAGCTCTCACCTTTGTGGTGTGTCTATTACAAGACACACAAAGGTGGATGATATCCAACTGTAACTCTGTTTACGGTAAGACAACAGGGAACTGAGACTGTAAGCACCACTGCTTAAAATCTGTTGAGTGACAACCCCCTATTTCAACTGCTTACCTGTACACTGATCTTGATAGTCCTTTATCGTTCCCATCAATAAGGACACCATCGATGCACCTAAAAATAAAGGGATTGCCAAGGGACTGGAAGAAGATGGGCTCATGCTTTCTGTATACTGTACCTGTTGCAAGACAGATACGATTATTTCAGAAGAAAATAAATTAACTGTCAGAACAGGCTTATGTCCCTTCCATACAGAGACTCAAAGGAGACAGAATGGGTAGGAGAGAACTCCTCTTAATACCATTAACGCTTTTAGATCTACAAGCTTTCAGACATATCTTTGTGGGGTGAAAAAAATAATAATAAAAAAGAAAATCTACCTGGGCCAAGATATTCCAAAGAGAGAAGCAACTGATAGAAATCATTAAAGGGAAGGCCTCTGCCCATTATCAATGTGAGAGGGAGATAAAGCACCATAGCCAACTGGCCTGCTTCAGAGGGGAAATTAATGTTTGTTCAGGAAAGCACAGCTGAAGGTGTTAAGCTGTTTTGTTACTGTTGTGTCAGGACACCTTGAAAAGCACACGCACACACACAGTGAGACAGCAAAGACCCTGAAAGACTCCCCTTCACCACCCTGATGAGAGATTTTGTTTGGTGCAGGAGAGGGAGAAGGCCAAACCTGCAACAGCCAAATTATTTCAGCAGACTTGCTTCTCAAGCCTGTGGACAGGATTTCAGCTGTTCCAAGCACAGGAAAGTGACACCAGACTGGCTCGCAATTTTTCATGACATTACAGTCCCACACCCACTATATCTTCAGCAGCTCTCTGCAGAAATCCTTCATCACCTCAGGAGGAGCCTGGCGCAGGCCACGCTGGCAGGATGGGCTCACTGCCAAACAGGCAGGGGAGCATTGACCTGCTCTGCACAGGGTGCCTTCCCCAGCCAGCAGCCCTGCAGTTTCCTTCACACCCCTGAAAAAAGAAGGCATTTCAACAGCTCATCCTCTTGTTTTCCTAGATGAGCTCCTGAAGAAGACTTCTTCAGTGAGCCTATGCTCACGTTTACTCTGTGCCTGACATGTGAAGCAGCTGCAAGGTCACAGGCTCATTCTACATGATTGTCACCTGACAATTACTCAGTTTCCCAGTCGATGGCAATGGCCAGAGGCTCCTGCTCTGGCCGCAAAGAGGCTCCGCGGCCCAACGCTTGGCCTGGTCCCGACCCCACAACGCTGGCATAAGCTAGAGACCACATGCAGGGGGTGATTTCGTTGACAGATGAAAGAGAAAAAAAAATCCAAAGCATTTCAGCAGAGCTGTCCCAGCTTGGCCATGCTGACAGAAACACAAATCTTTCTAAGGTAACAAAATACAGTTCCAAGAAACAAATCGAAAGAGAAGTGCTGGTTTTCCAAACATGCCTTACGGAAGAGCATTCTCCCGTTTTTACTTCTGTGGTCTGAAGATGCCCCTGGTCTTGTCTTCTGATCCGTGTGATCTCAACACCCTGTTTTTCAGACCCTTATCCAAAACAGAACCCCCCCAAAATTCAACTGTATTGTTCATCTACTTGAAACTGCTCCCATCCAATTGTGTTTACAGAATCTGGAGCAACTTTTCTGGCAACAGAAGAAGTAAACAAAGTTTTCCCACCACTATCATTTTGCTGATTTCCAAAAGAACTCAGTTTATACAGAAATATTCTCATCCACCATCACTTGGTATTTTGTTAAGGAATGACAGAAATAAACCTCATAAAATAAAAATTACTGTAGAACTTTGGCATTCTATAGTTAGATGGTTAGAAATCACATCTAAATTAATGAGAAAAAAAAGAACATTTCATTACCAGGATACATAGCTACAACCGTCCCTTTCGGTACAAAACCTTTGGTAACAAAGACTCCGGTCCCAGCAGACACCAAGGAACTTTGGTCTCGAGTAATACTGAACCCGAGTGCATCAACCAGAACTTCCTCTGGACTAAAAACATCTTGGCCCTGATGGTCACAAAAATTTAATTTTGATGGCTTCTGCTCAGTCAGTAATCCCAAATATTTACATTTGACTTCTGGAAGTAAGGACAAAATATGTTCTTGTCTACTTAAGTCATTAATGAACAGAGCTTTAAATAGCTTCAGTAGTGTTTCAAAGACATCTTCATCAGAGATAATTTTGTCTTGGGAGCTTTCAGGAACATATCGGAGTGTCCTGTAAAGAAAAAAAAATAAATTACACTTTTCCTAAAAAAAAAAAAACCAGAATCAAAGATTCATAGAATGCTTTGGGTTAGAAAGGACCTCAAAGCCCATCCAGTTCCAACCACCCTCCATGAGCAGGTTCACCCTCCACTAGCCCAGGCTGCCTAAAGCCCCATCCAGCCTGGCCTTGAACACTGCCAGGGAGGGGGCAGCCACAGCTGCTCTGGGCAGCCTGTGCCAGGGCCTCATCACCCACACAGTACAGTTTCTTCCTAATGTCTAATCTAAACCTACCCTCCTTGAGCTTGAAGCCACTGCCCCTTGTTCTGTCACTGCACTCCCCGGTGAACAGTCCTTCTCCCACTTTCCTGCAGTACCCCTTTAAATATTGGTAGGCCACAATTAAGTCATCTAAGAGCCTTCTCCTCTCCAGACTGAACAAACCCAACTCTCGCGGCCTGTCTTCACAGCAGAGGTGTTCCAGCTCCTTGATCATCTTCATGGCCTCCTCTGAACTCGCTCCAGTCCTTCCTGTGCTGGGGACCTATAGAACCATCTTTTTTACAGCAGCAAACTGCGTGAGTTAGTGTTTCAAACAGACCCAAACTCTAAAGAATATTCTTTTATTTCTGTCCTAGTACAAAACCATCACCTGCTGTACGCATAGCAAGGCAAGCGAAGGTTCCACCTCACTGAGCTCCTACTGACAAACATACTAAAAATCAGTATGTGACTAACATGTATCAAAGTTTACAGGAATATATATGAAGTACGTTACGTTTTGAATGAGATGCAGGCGATGTAATGCTACCTGGGGAGAGATTCATCTGGCTGAACCCAGGGCAGTTACTCATGACATCGCCGTGCTGATTTAAACTCAAGCGCTGCTTTTACCTTTTCTTACAAAAAGACAAAGACACTCCACAGTCCTCCCCCAAAAACCTAAAATGAAAACAAGACCCCCAGCTGCCCGGTTTTAACGTTAAATACCACTCCGAAGTGCCCAGATATGAGCGTTTTACGCCACCGAAGTGACACGCCAGGCTGAACCGCTCCCGCGGGGCTGCCACCTACCAGAGAAAACCCAGCCCGCCGCCAGCCCGCCCTGCGGTACCGCGCTCGCTCCCGAGAAACGGGGAGCGGGCTCTCGGCAGCCCCTCGCCCCCACAGGGGAGCTCTCGCCCACCGCCAGCGGCTACTCGAGGTCGGGAAACCCACCAGGAGGCACCGGCTGCTGCCGCCGCCTCACGCTGCCTTTCAGCCAGGGCTGAAAGGGCAGGGCGGCGCGGCGGGCCTCCCCTCAGACGGGCTTGCTACTGCCCAGGGCCCATCCCTCCACCTCACCTGCGTTTGCGGCGGAGGTTGAGGGCCAGCCAGGGCACGAAGCGGTACTTATAGGCGTCCCAGCGCCGCCTTATGGCCCCCAGCATGGCGGCGGGAGCTGCCCCAGCTCCCTCGCAGCCGAACCCTCCGCCCGCCCTGCGCACCGCCTTCTCTCCGACCGCGCCACCAGCCACCAGCCCAGCCAATGCCCGCCCCGAACGTAGGCTGCGTTTGCATGCGGGGCTGCCAACCAGGCGCCTGAGACGCCATCTTGTCACTGACGGGGGCGGCAGCCCGGCGGCGCGGGCGGACTGGCGGGAGCGGTAGCAGCTGCGGTAGCAGCTCGCAGCGAAGGTGGGAGGCTTTACTGCCAACGTGGGGTTGCCCATCGATTAATTTTGACTCAGATGGAGCTGGGAGCCCCTGCACTGGTTAGCCAGAAGTAGTATGAAGGCGTGGTGTATTTGCGCCAGGGAAGGGAAAGCTGCGGGTGCTGTAAGACTGTTCCGAGTTACGTAGAAGCAGCGGCTGAGCCCCACTCCCTCACCCGTCGGTATCCGGCAGCACTCCAAGCACCACCACGTTACCTTGCAAAAATTACACTGTAACGGCCTCTGCAAGCACTGGAGGCTGGCAGTGCCTCGCATGAGCGGCTTCACAAAAGGACTGGGTTATAGTCCAGAATGCTGCTGCTAACACGTTTGACTAGTTTAGGCCATGCCGACAAGGAGATGCTGGAAGTGTGCTTTGTAGCAGCATAAGCGACTGCAGCTTGAAAGGTGCAGGCTGCAGGGGCGTGAAGCAGGATGCAGCATTTGCAGCAAACATCACGAGCCAGGCAGAAGAAATACATTGCAAACATCATGAGCCAGGCAGAAGAAATACATTACAAACAATAAGGGCAGAAGGAATAAAACTCGCTGTGCATTTGGGGTGGGGCCTTACATGCTTTTGGTACCACCCTCCTTCCCCCCCCCCCCCCCCCAAATCTAGTAAACAATCCAGAACTGATCTTCAAAAATTAACAATACCCTTCCCCCCATCATTTTTTACCAGTCATTAGGAGCAATGCTACCTCCTTACAGCCACTGTTCCTTCTCTACATGGATAACTTCTTTCATAAAACTTAATCTTTGGATAGGCTTTACCTTATCTGCAGTTTTAGTTACTCTGCCAACTAAGTCAAAAGTTACTGGGAAAAATGAGACAGAACATGACAGAACATATTTTACTTTCTTAAGAAACTAGTTTAGAAATAATCATATGGAGGTAGTGTTTGGGAATTGCTGTGGGTGTGAGTAGAGAAGCCAGACCTCAGGGCCCTGTCAAGGCTTACTCACACCCGTGTCTGGACCTGAACTCTGGCCATGAGTCTCTGATTTTGAGACAGGCACAACAAAGCAATGAAAAAAAAGCAGAACTAACTTATCTCACAGCCTCTCAAATGTCATAAAATGCCTGTTTATTTGCTTCCTAGTCACTTTGAATCTGCTGTTGTGGCCTCGCACATCTTTTCCGAGAACAGGAACGGAGTGAAGATACGATGCGCACTGCAGTAATTGAGGGAAATAGAGGGAAGTGGCACGGCTTTCCTGCCATCTCCTGGGCGTTCCTGGTAATGCCAGGGAAGAAAGGTCTCTCCTCACAACTGAAATTCTGGGTATCGACAGCTGAGTGCTGTTGACAATAAAGCAGCACACAGAGTTCATACTATGGCTCATAAACGCCAAAACATGACATTCATGACTCACCACGGCAAGGAAGACTACACAGTGAGAAAAAAGTTAGCAAAAGGAAATACAGAGTCTCATGAGGTGGGCACACGTTAAGTTCCCCACTCAGGTATGTGAGCCTCATCACACTCTAACACATTGTGGAAGCTATCATCACAAACTCTGATTGAACTGTAAAGAGGAAACACGGACAAACCTCAACTTACGGCCGTCACATACAATAAGGAAGAGAGCCTTATTTCCACCAGAGGAAAAACAAACCACAGAAGAGCTTTGCAAATGAAGACATTTGGTTCTGTTAGCAGGTGCCTTTCACATACACTGCCAACTGCTGGGTACAGGTGATCTCCATCACCCCTTCCTAAAAGGAGACTGCAACTATAACTACTACACAGTACAATAAGATTCAGGAGTTCTATAGTTTATTAAAGGAAGATATATTACACTTGATTTGTCATTTAATCTTTGTCATCTATTTTCCTTCTTGACATCTCAGCTAATACATTTTCCGAGTTTAAAAATCATATTTTAGACTTTATCTGAAGATTTATGCTGCCAGATTTTGCCGGTGAATTGCTGTGTTTGTCTCTATTTGCAGAAGTCATGTAAGTCCTGGACACCCTAAAGAGTGAGCCCTCAAAAACATAGCATTTAGTAGTAAAAAAAAAAAAAGCTAGAGTACTTTTTTTCAAACTATCAGAAGTTGCTTAATTTTAAAAATATATAAAAAAAAAAAATCAGGAGAAAGACAAGCTGTAGCTTTCCAACACCTATTCAGATTGCCTAAACATGGAAATCATTATGTTTTCTACTTAAATCACAAGCAACAGAATCATTTCACTGAGAACTGAAAACAGCCAATTAACTTCAAAAATACACCTCAATCTGATCTAACCAAGTCAGCTCACCTGGTGATTAATAGTTACATTTACAATACTGCAAAATTGAGACATTTACTGTTTGATCCATGAGCATAAGCAAGTGAGGTTCATAGTACAGCACTGTTGTGAGACAATTTCCTACCTTTTTTATCAATTAAAAAAATAAAATCAGTGTTGCTGCCCTTTATGTAAGTGTTCTTTATTGATACATCTAAGATATACATGTATATCAGCCAATACTCACTCACACGTGCAATTTAATGAAAGAAACTAAATCTTGATAGCATTATATGCAACGAAGTGTGGCATGTGGAACTGTGTTCCCAGAGATACTTTATTCACGCCGGTGTACTGAACGTGTGTACGTTACAATAAACAAACGGCAGAATTTGTTCAAAAACTTTTATTTACTATAAAGACAAAAAACACCAAAATAGGTACAAATTATACTATATAAAATTGGTTCAATGGGGTAAAAACTTTTAATTAAAATATCTTGATATATTTAAAATAACAAAGGATACAATGAAGCCAAATTTCTTAACCCAGAGATTTCTGTAAGATTTGCTTGCACAGTAAGGTGCTAATAGAAGTTAGCCCTTAAGCCCTGGAAGTCTTAGGAATCAGTCACATAGCAAATATAATTTCATTGTGAAAGTGAACTTTGGTAGAAGAAACTCTATAGGACACCTGAGGTAGTAGAAACTGGAATAAACAGCAGTAGACGTTATTTACAACTTAAGTACCAAATAACATTAAGAACACAAAAAAATAATTACACAATACAATTTTCAGTCCAGCTTTGATCCAAAGAAAATAAGAATATTACATCACATCTGCATTTTAAAAACACCACAATTACCAGCAAGCTGAGGGAAATGCAAACAAACTCAAACAAATGCATTTGGACACCTAGAGGCAGTTTGAGTTTGAAATGTGGTAGGCATGGTGATCTACAAAGTAATACTGATTAGCTGAGGTTCATCAGTCTATACAGTTTACATTTCTGCCAGAAACAGTATTAATCTGACAACTGATCTTCCAGTACATAAATTGGCAAGAGTGCATCCTTTAAAGCTTGCACATAAGAAAGACTTGGAAACAATCTTATTAGAATGAGAAATTCTAAAGTGGTCAAAAATAAGTCAAGTACAAAACAGTTAGAGCTACCAAACTTCACATTTCATATTATCATTTTAACTCTTCAAAGTCTGCCAATCTTCCAAAACAAAGGAATGTAAAATTTCCGAAAGAAACACATTTACAACTAATGACACTGCTTGCTTTTTTATTTTAGTATAAGCACTGTCATTCTTGTAAACTTATCTTTAAGATGTTTTACTTCCAATTTGTGTTGTACGTCTTTAATGTACTATAGCTTATTTAGTTTGTCCTGAGTCTTTGAAAATAACCAATTCTATTTCGGTCCAACGATCCAACTGGCTTCTGAAGAGTTAAAACATGAACAGTATTTTTTCCAAATGGATTAAACACAATCAATATTTGATTTAAAAAAGATCCCCTTTTAAAAAAAGCAAAAGAAAAGCTGCCATTTTCCTTCAGAATTACATGCATCAGTATCTAAAAAAACCTGCCTTAAACTTTAAAAACCTGTTTTTAAAAAATTAACACACCTGCTAAAAACACAAGTTTTGCACTACAGGTGAAGCTTTACTTCTTCACATTTTACTCTATCTTGATTTTCAAGTCCAAGCTTGTTTCTTGTTAAAATAAATACCTTTCTTATGGTAATATTTTTAACATTTTTCAAATTAAATTATTGCTAATGGCTACAGTAAATAGATGATGTATGGCAGAAGGAAAACAGCAGGTAAAACTTGTTATCAGTAGAGAATCTCACCTCAATTTGGTTGTTACACAGAGGATGAGGTTTACTCGTAGCCAGCACCTGCTCCCACTGAAGTGCAGGGCAAAGTCTCCCATAAACTTTAATGGGAGCTGGGTTTGGGCCCTTTGACAGAGTTCTCTACATGATTTACCATGAAAAGAAGGCTCAACAACTTTTAGTGCGATTCAGAGGAAGTTGTTGTATGCAGAAAAATCATGGTTTTTTCCTGTTTAGTTTAAATAACCTAAACTATCAGCCTTCAACACTGCCTTGTTGAAGGTGGCATTCTATTTTATTCCAGATTTCCAGGAAATCTGTTTTTAAAACTCTCGTGTCAGCAAGATGTTCCATGACACAGTTTGCATATTTTTCTAAAGACTATTTTAAAAGATCCCCTTTTCCTCAAAGTTAAAGATACAATAAAAACAAACTTTAATTTCAAAAGAAATTACATAGCTAGCAGTAAATGCACAGTGAACCACAACTGCCTGCTCTTACTTATAAGGAAGGCAAAATGTTGCTTTTTTTTAAAGTATCCATCAACATTTGGATTTGTTACTCAGAGAATTCTGTGTAATTAAAAGGGACAGATACAGAACTGCCTTTTAAACAGTGCTGAAAGCTAATTGCAGAACTCTCTGCTTACATCTAAGTGATGTGAAACTGAACAGTGATTGTTATGTTCAAATAGATCCCGAGCCCTTCAGCTGCTAAGATTGCTGAAGAGGTGCTCTGAAGAAAAATCACTTACCTGCTAAATAACCATGCAGATTTAAGGAAAAATGCTTTTGTGTTCACATAGAGCCAGATGTTTGAAAAGGCACAGTTTATAAATCTCTGCACAAGTTGTGAAACGTTGCAAACTGAGCTTAGGTAAAGATCTCGATTTGTCAATCACATACTTAGGTAGGGTCCTCTGCTGGCCTTGAGTCCTTGATGTATCATCTGTCATTAAGGCCAGGAGAATAATACAATTTTCTGTGCTTAACTGGACTGCACAAGGGATAATTCTGTATTGAGCAGGAGTTTCTTCAGTATATCAGCCTTACGGCTACCATGTAGTACGGAAGACTGGGTGCTTCAGCAGCTCCCTCGATGGGGGTCTGTCTTGAGGCTGAAGTTCTAAACACCGCAGAGTCACGTCCTTCAAGCCAGGAGACAGATGTGTGGGGATGGATGGAGCAGTAGTTGCACTCGCAATCTGAACAAAGGAAAAACAACCTTTTAGAAGTCTGCGATTCTTAAGACCCCACTCCTGCCCCAAAACCAAACTGATCATTTTCAGCTGATGAGTTACAGCCACAATTCAACTAGACTTCTAGAATTAAATATACCTAATGGGTTTTAGTAAGAAACATGAATGACAAAATGGATGACCTACAAAAGGGAAGGGCACTATTAACACATAGCATGGCATAATGGTAAGTCACTTTCAGACAAATCTGAATGTGCAGCATTAGGAGTTTACCAAAGAACATTCCCCATCATGAAATATTAATACACACAAATGACTTATGGTAGAAATACTTATTTTGCTCCCATATTTTACAATATTTTAAGAAAAACTTCAAATCCCGATCTTCTGCTTAAAGCTTAAAGTCAAGATCAACTTCACTTCTTTTTTTTTTGCCCGTTACATGAAGTATTTATATCTTAGAGCTTCTTTGCATATTATTGTATTGGCAGCCTTTAATTTTTCAACAAGCAAGTATGGTTATGTTGGTAGAAGTATTGACTTTGTCATAACAGCACCAATATAAAGAACAGGTATTGCAAAAAACTTCTACTACTTGTATACTTCTCTAAAATCCACATTTCTGTATATGAAATTAGTCAGTGTCTTTTGTAGCAGCAAAATGCCTCACCTTAAATATCAGAGCAAGATGATTGGAGTGTTTCTCTGCATTCCAGGGAGGTTTAGCACAAGCCATTTCTATAACAACACAGCCAACGCTCCACACATCACAGCTCCTACCGTACTGCTGACCTCTCAGAACCTGGACAGAGCAAAGCTCAGATTATCCACCTCAAAATCTCGTAAGTAATTTAGATTTCAAAAAAGAAAGCTAACTGCATGCTGATGAACATTTCAGTCGAGAGACTGATCAGTGATCAAAATGCCGTAACGCTTATATAGCTGTAAAGCTAGGAAATAAAATGCCTGACCAAGGGGCAAAGTACCTGGCAATAGTTAGCTTTTCTCCACATGGTCACTTGGGCTTTAGTAACAATACCTCTAGTGGGTGTAACAAACTACTTAAAACAACTCTGATAACAAGAAGGAAATACCATTATTGCTATGTTGGAATCATTCCTGTTCTTTAAAAGTACACTTAGAAAAACATTTAAAGCTTTTACAGCAATTTTCTATTATTTGTCTATATAAATTGGCCTACAGAGTTCAAACAAACTTTTTGAAGTAACTTCCAAAGCTGGTTTCTTACCTCCGGTGCCATAAATGCAATAGTTCCCAACAACTGTCCCTGAAATTCCCCAGCACCAGTTCCTTTTGATGCCAACCTGGCTGCAGCTCCAAAATCAGCGATTCTTAATCTATGACCTGTGCTGTCAATTAGCAAATTGGCACCTGTCAACAGCATAATAAAAATATAAGCTAGTTGGCTTTCTATAGTGGCAAAAGGGTGAAAACACACTCTTCCTCCCTCCATGTCGAAAGTTTAATAGGCTGACATTCCCCACCCCGAATATCAAGAAAATCTAAAAGTCAAGGACAAAGTCTAATAATGTCAGCTTTCTGTTATGGCTGAATGACACTGCACACAGTTTGAGACTGTCCAAGAGATTTAGAGAAGCAATCAAACTTCACAAAGTAGGGCAAACACAGGATTCTGCAACAATGCCTGGAGACAGAATAATGAAAGAAAATGGTGGCCTAAAAGCCTGGAGTTTTTATTGCCTGCAGCTCCCTGTGAAATTTAAACTTGTTTCATCCTTCAGCAGCTTTGAGTTGTCTTGAAGAGAATTACAGCACAATTGAAAGGTTTCCTATTTTAAGGAAAAATATTCAAGACAAGTATTTGCCAATCCTATGTTCCTACTTATCTGGATACCTCTCCAGTTCACACCCAGCTTTAGTGACATTACAGGGAAAAGTTTAGCAAGGCTAATATTTCCCTGTAAAGTCCATTTTGCTCAAACACAGTACAACTGTATTCATGGTCAGTTAGGATGAAGGAAGATAACTTACTGCAATATTCCTGTACATTGGAAACCTAACTGTTGTATCCTGGCTTGTTCACAGATTATACCATCATTTCAGTATAAACATTTACTTTAACTAGCAATCTTTAAAGCTATATGGCACATTCATATTTTATTTCAACAAACTCAGAAAAACAATTTCTCCAAGCTACCACAAGTAGCAAATATCCCCAAGCATGCTATGAACCTTCTTATTAATTTCAGTAGCTAAAGGTTCTTAAAAGTGATCAGACAAACCCAATAGAAATATCATTCTTGAGATGGTATCTGAAAGAAGCGGTAAGTCTCAAGCCAAAATAAAAGCTGCTTTCTGAACATTCCTTTCTAAAAGACACTGTACATAATTCTCACCTTTAACATCTCTATGGATTATCTGATTCTCATGGAGGTAAGAAAGGCCACGTAACAGTTGTTCTGTGTAGTTAATAATAACCGATTCTTTGAAGGCTCCATATTTACTTAACAAATGAGCAACTGAACCCCCTAGAAGATTAAAAAATAAGTTTTATAGACAGATATTTTTTATTACTAGAATACAATACTGCGTCATAAAACTGACACTTGGTATTGGTATTCCCAATTTATAACTAGCTTTCTTCTCCCCCCCAAAAAAAAAATTAAAAATTTTCCTAGGCAAAAACTAATACATTTAGTAACTTAATCACTTTCTACCTGAAACCATACACATTAAAGACATGAATCTTCATGTTTCCTAATAATCCTATACTTCCTTTAAAACAGTACAAATCCCTTTGTGTACAAAGCACTACTGCTGATAAGCTACACACATTTATCCACATTCTGCATTAACATTTAAGCAGCAGAACACCAGCTTTCTTTGGGGCAACAGATACACAGAGCCTCCAGTAAGCATTCCCTCTGAGGACTTTAATTTACCTTTGTTACCATCCAACTACCAATGTACAGAAGCATGTAGACAAGGAAAAGTGGTACCTTCCTCTATTTTCCGTAAGTCATATAGAGATCTTCCAGATATGCCTCTCAAAGTATTCTAGGATAACTTGGGCTTGAACGAGGTAAAGAGAATCCCTGACATTTCCTCTAAATATTATTTTAGAAAAATTATACTTAAAATAAGTTAATCACCCTTAGTTTGGAGAAAATATTTTCTGCACTACTGCTCATAATAACACATCAGTGGTGGGCTTTCTTTGTTCGTACTCTGGTGGTGTGGTTTCTGCCAAAGAACATAAGTTAAGGCATAATGCTTTCTCTTATAGGGATGCACATAATGCCAAATCTAGTCATGGTAACTGGATGGCAACAACACATAATCCATTCATAAATTTAATAAATCTCCTTAAAAAAAGAGGACATGGGCTCTCTTTTAGCTTCTCTACACTATTAAAGAAATTCTAAAAAAGATTTCATGAACACCTTTTCCTCAAAGCAGACTGCTTACTAGCAATTATTGTAAGTTCTTAAACATCTTCATGTCACCTCACACAATTTTTATGGAAACACTTGGCACAAAAACAAGTTAGAAGTATTCTAAGCTAGGTAACATTCTAGCAAAGTTACTTTTAATAATAAAGTTACACAGGTACACTGAAAATGCAACAGTTTAATGTACTTCCAACTGGAGCCCCTGTCTCTCCAAGTTTCTAACTCATCCCTTAGAGTCAGAAATTGAGGAAAAAGTAGTTGTATTTTTCACAGAATCACAGAACATTAGGATTTGGAAGGGACCTCAAAATATCATCTAGTCCAACCCCCCTGCCAGAGCAGGATCACCTAGAATAAATCACACAGGAACACATCCAGGTGGGTTTTGAATGTCTCCAGAGAAGGAGACTCCACAGCCTGTCTGGGCAGCCTGTCCCAGTGCTCCGTCACCCTCACAGTGAAAAAGTTTCTCCTTACACTCACATGGAACTTCCTGTGCTCCAGCTTGCACCCACTGCCCCTTGTCCTGTCACTGGCCATCACTGAGAAGAGCCTGGCTCCATCCTCCTTACTCTCACCCTTTACATATTTAGAAACATTACTAAGGTCACCCCTCAGTCTCCTCCAAGCTAAAGAGGCCCAGCTCCTTCAGCCTCTCCTCATAAGGAAGGTGTTCTACTCCCTTAATCATCTTGGTAGCCCTGCACTGGACTCTTTTGAGGAGTTCTGTGTCCTTCTTGAACTGAGGCACCCAGAACTGGACACAATATTCCAGGTGGGGTCTCACCAGGGCAGAGTAGAGGGGGAGAAGGACCTCGACCTACTAACCACACCCCTTCTAATGCACCCTTGATGCCATTGGCCTTCTTAGCCATGGTCATCCTGCTGTCCGCTAGGACCCCCAGGTCCCTCTCACCTGCACTGCTCTCCAACAGGCCAGTCCCCAACCTATACTGGTACCTGGGGTTGTTCTTACCTAGATGCAAGACCCTACACTTGCTCTTGTTGAATCTCATTGAACTTCTCCCCACTCAACTCTCCAGCCTGTCTGAGTCTTGCTGGATGGCAGCATAGCCCTCTGATGTGCCAGCCACCCCTCCCAGTTTTGTGCTGTCAGCAAACTTGCTGACTGTAAACTCCATTCCCTCATCCAGGTCACCAATAAATATACTGAACAGTACAGGTCCCAGTACTGACCCCTGAGGGACTCAACTAGATACAGGCCTCCAGCCAGACTCTGTCCCACTGATCAAAACTCGCTGGCTTCTTCCCTTCCACCAGATCTCAATCCACCTCAATACTCGACCTTCCAGACCACCCTTACTCAGTTTAGCCTTGAGGATGCTGTGGGAGATGCTGTCAGATGCTTTACTGGGGGTCAAGGTAGACGACATCTACTGCCCTACCATCATCTATCCACCTGGTTATATCCTCATAAAAAATGCTGTTAGATTAGTCAAACATGACTTCCCCTTGATGAAACCATGCTGACTGCTCCTAACAACCCTGGTTTTATTCAGGGCTTCCAACTGTTTTAACAGTATGACGGTTTAGGTACAGGAAAACACAAATCAAAAAAGGATGCACCAGAAAATACTGCTATGACCATTTAAACTGTCCTGTAAATAGACCTTTATACAAGTTACCAACAGCAACGAAAATACAAATTTGTAAACTGTGGTATTGAAATGATGGAAAATGCAGTATCAATCTCCTTGGGTCAAGACTCAACTGATCTTTGGCATAGTAGCTGTTTACCTGCCATCCATTCAATAAAGAGGTTATAGTTGCTCTTCTCACACGTGGCACCCAACATTCGAATAATGTTGGGATGGTTCAGATGACTCATCATCCTTATTTCTTCTCGCAGTGCTTCAACTACCTCTTCTTGTTCAGATGATGTGTTCCTGACATATGTCACCTGTTTGGAAATACAGTATTCAGATTTACCATACATAGTTACTGGTCTGCTAACACTCCTCCCTTCAGTACAGTAACAAGAATGGATGGTTTTCCATCCTTTTTCACCATCTGAAAATAGTAAGTATTCTTTTCTCAGTTGAGAACGCATCTCCATGTGAGACAGGCATAGAAAGTCCAGGGAAATACCAACAACATCTCAGAGTATGGAACGGGAAAGCTTCCCTCTCCATACACCTCTGCTTAAACTAGGAGGTTTTTTCCCAGATGGTGAAGAAAAAGAGAAGGCCTGAAACAGGACTCTGACAGTGCTGTTAATTCTAAGATTTTTAAAAAGCATACTATCTGTTTCACAACTAAACATCAGCTAAATAGCTGATGGCAGCTATTCTTCCCCCAATTAAATGTTTTGAGATCGCTCGATTCCATAGGTATAGGTTCATTCTGAAATTAATGTTAGGATTAAGAGTCAATGTGGCATCACTGATTCAGAACTAGGGCATCTAAAATGTGAAAGACTAATTCACATCTACAACTTTCAGAAATCTTGAAGGTGAAGCCTGTGCATTTGGGCTTCTCTGTCACATTTCTGTATCTATTAATTTAAGTATTAAAACCACTTGCCTTGAAGATGGCTGTTGGATCAGAGGAAACAAACATTAAACTACATTTCCTCTGCTTGAACCGTTTCAGGGAAAAAAATTCTTGGCAAGTAAGGGGAAATTGCAAATAGAGTTAAATAGTTGAAAAATAGTTGAAAATGAGCCTACAGAGAAGTACAGGTTTTTTAATTTTCATTTTAAAGAGAAGGGAAAAAATGGAAAATACTATGTTAATACCATGCCCATAAGGCGTTTTTGTTATGCATTGTATGAGAACTCATGACATCTGTAAGAGTGGAGAGCTTTTCTATTTACTATTCCAAAAGAACACCGAAAACCAAGAAAAATATTTTCAGGAAAGTGAAGTATTTCAACCATTTACCTGTTTTACAGCCATTAACGTCCCTGTTCCTACATCTTGAGCTTGGTAACAGGAAGAGAAAGCTCCAAGACCAATTTGCTGACCTTTAAGCCATTCTGCATCTTCTCTGTAATGGTGCTTTGCTTTGGTATGTCCAGGCAGAGTTTCTGGAGTCTGCAAAGTAAATTCCAAATCAATTATATGTTTACTAGCATGCATCTAAAATGTAGACATTCTGGAAGGTAACAAAATATCCGAGTTTCTATGCCTCTCTACTCCCTCACAGTTCTTTACACTGCATGTTATATGTGTTGCAGCTGAGACCAGAACAGCAGTATTCTATCATCCACATATTCCTACTGTAGGTAAGAACAATGCACTTTCTCTGTGTTACTACATGAAGGTGAAAGGCAAGATTTAAGGACACAGACAGGAGCAAGACTTTTTTCTATTCCTGATCTCATATCTAGTTAAGGTTTTAATTAGCACCTATAGTAAACACAACCAAAATCACATTGCTTCTTAATTTCTCCCATTTTATGCTTCACATGTTGCTACCCCACAGAAAGAGTCACAAATAATATACTCCTTTCTCTATTCTTATTTCTTGTGCTTTTGTCTGTTTGCAAACAAACACCTTTCTCCTGACTTCTAAAGTACCTTACATCATCTCTCTTGAGATGTGATGACAAGATCTCTTCTAACTGCCTTTTCTTTCAAAAACTAGTTTAGTTTTGGATAATTGCCTTCAAAGTAAATTAGTATTAAGTCTCAGTACAGTTCTACTGCTTAAAAACTGATCTCATTTCCTGGTTTTCTCTAATTTTACACTTCCTTCTTTGCCTTTTTAAAGGTTGGCATGACGTGATGTTTCCCTTCCAAATTCCTTCTCTAAACTTGTTAATAACCACAGAAGGATTCTATTACCACCCTCAACAGGCAGACTGCTTATACTCCACCTCCTAGGAGAGGATACTGTATACCTCTGATTTATGTCACTTTGGAAATATAACAGTGCTGCTTTATAAAATCAGTGAACCCCATCTAAGACTTAGCTAAATTCCCATATGCATACTCACATCCTGCTGAATAATTATGATATCTTCACCGTTTTCAACTTGTAGTTGGGGAATTACTGGCAGGGCATCTTGAGACGCTGACATTGCCATAGCGATAGCTAAAGCTTCCTCCTCTTCAGCTTCCATCTTTTCCTTGCATTTTTGATTATGATTTACATCATCTTTGTAAGTATCATCATTTTCTGCCCGCTCAGGAGAAAGAACTGCAACTTCAGACTTGAATGTAACTGTGCCATCACTTGTTGGCATGGAGGCCTCAAGCAGGTCCTCGATACTGGAATTGAGCTCTGCATTAACATCCAACCGACATTTTTCATCTACTGGTGTGAACACTGTCTCTTCACTCGGTATAACTGCACTGCTACTGCCACTGGTATTGCCGTCACACTGTGAAATTTCATTCAGGTCAAGCGTCATACTGTTTTTTGAGGTTTCTCCCTGCTTGTTCACATCACTTGGGGTGGGTCGTGATGGCTTTGGCCTGTGGATGTGACTAGATGGCAATGGCCTGGCTTGGGTAAAAACTGGAGAAAGTTTCTCTGGTTCTTTATTCTCAGAACAGCTTCTGTGAAACTGGAGAGAAAGTTTCCGCTGCGTCTGAGGAGAAGCTGAAGGAATTTTGCAGGGAACAAATCCCTGAGGTCTGAGTTTAGAGACATCTGTTACAGTGCCAGCTGGTACAGATGGGTTTGAAGGAGACAGAAGCGTTGGGAATAGTGACTGGGAATGGCTGGATGAGGGAGACGAGTTTAAACACTGACTGTGGGGTTTTCCTTTAGTTTGAATGGCTGGCTTTGGTTGCTCAGTGGTTACTGATGAAACAGGAAGACCCACAGCAAGGCCAGCCAGCATCTCAGAAACGTCCTCTGGACTGGCACTCAGTTTTTTATCACTTAAACTTTTCCCACTCTTCCCTGATAACTGGACAGTATTGTTAGGAGTATTATTTTCTGTAGCTTCTGGAGAGTTATCTGGTACAGGTAGCTGCAAAAAGTCTTCATGTTGACATTCCCCAGAGTGCATATCTTCCATGCCTAGCTGGATGGCTTCTGCAATTTCCATTTCATCTGCTATTGCCATCAGACGTCGACGCATCCTTGTATAATGAGTTGAGCTCGTCATACTCAACATTTCTAACAACTTTACAAAAACATGGGGCACTCTTGCCACCATTCTTGCTGCACTCAAAAATACTCTCCGTGATAGTTTGCCAACCATTGAATGGGAATTGTCAATTGACTGCAAGGCGAAACTTAAGAGGGAGAGAAGTTTCTTATACCTAAAGAAAAGGAAAAGAGTTGTTTCAGACACTGATGTGGTCCAGTTAACTAGCGCTGAGAAAGCCATTTCAAGATAATGTATTTAGCTGTCAGTTCTGCAGTAGAAAGGAGACTGCTGCACTGGTGAAGTTTTTTTTAAAAAGACAACCATTTACTGTGTAAAGCAAGTGCACTTTTTCTTATAAATACATACTATTTGTTTATAGAATTAGAAAACCTTTTTTTTTTTTTAAGAAATCAACAACATTCAGCTATGAAGGGTAATAGTCACAGTGTAAGCAAGTACCTGTCTACTACAGTATCAGCCTGTAAAACATCTCCAGAGATAATGTGGGGATAAAATTCACCAGGAAATTCCAATAGAAGTCTGTCTATTAGACAAAGTCGCCCCAGTAGTGCTTGCCAGTTGCTAGATTCATTTTGGGTTCCAAGAATACAGGTTAAGACATAATCCACACCACCAATACCAATGGATCCTAAAAAAAGTTGATAAAATAAGGATTAGATACATTGCCAATCTAAACTCTGATCTAAATAAAACCCAGAACTATATCCTATAAATACACACTGTATGCCCAATGCTGCTGAGAGAAATCTTTTTCCTCTTTGCCATATTGATATTGGATAAATCCTATGTTAAATTTAAAATGCACCATATACAATTGAACTACAGTTACAAGCAAATACACTGAAGAGCTACTATTACCAGATTTCAGTATTTCTCTCCCGACTGCCAGCTCGCCTGCTTGGCCTTTACACATCTCCAATAGCGTTGAGACTGAAAGTTGACTTGTTCGACTGTAAGACATTAAAACAAAAAAATAACACTTTTAGTAGATGCTTTCAAGGGAAAAACATTCTAATTACATACCAATAGCGACTATCTTGGAATTGTGGATGGAAAAGGACTTCACATAGCTTTATTCCAATACATTTCTATAACCCTCTCAATATAAGCTACCAAGTTAATGGCATTTTTTACAAGGATACTCCCAGAAATGTAATGTATATCACTAATAATACATAAAACCCCAAACAGCACTGCACCCTCTTGCAACACAAGGAACTTACTCCTTTAACTTTAGTTACTACTACTACTAGTCTACTAGTAGACTACTGCTGGAGCACATCTAGCTGCCGTTTCAGAAGCAATGCTGCTTATGAATTAAAAGTAATGAGAAAAAGCTGGTATATTTCTGCATCTAGTTTTCAGTACAGGTGAATAAATGGTTGGATGAGCAGAACAAACAGGGTAGCCTGGGACATGAAGACAAGGCCCACTCAAGCTAGAAATGCCAATGGCGTTCACTCAAAGCAGCTGTCTCCTAACATTACATTACAAATAGCAGCGCTAGGTATACTTCATATATATATATACACTTCATATCACAGAACTACAGCAGATATGTTGAAGTAGGAAACATACACGATTGATACTTGATGATTACTTAAAGGTAGTAATGACAATTAGACCAAAATAACATTGACTGAGATACAGGGAATGGTTGATGACTGCCTCTAACATCCTCTTTTATTTTTCAGGGGGTGGGGGCAAGGGGGAACCTAATGAAAGCAAAGTATTATTTAAGATCCATAAGTTCTGGAAAAATACAGTCAGGTGCCTTCAAAACCTACCTCCTTCAAGACATGTTTGTTGGCAGCAATCAGAATTTAACAAAAAAATTATATATGTACACTCATGATCCACACACATTTGATTTCAGCACCAGCTAAAAACGGTCTCCTAGTTCCACATAAATAGTAATAAACAGCAGCAAACAGCAGCAAACTAGAAAGACAAGGAACTACTGGACTGAGTCCAGTAGAGGGCTATGAGGAAGATGAGGAGACTGAAGCATCTCTCATATGAAGAAAGGCTGACAGAGCTGGGCCTCTTTATCCTGGAGAAGACTGAGAGGGGATCTTGTCAGCGCTTATAAGTATCTAAAGGTTGGGTATCAAGAGGAAGGGTCCAGGCTCTTCTCAGTGGTGCCCAGTGACAGCACACAAACTGGAACACAGGAAGTTCCATCCAAACATGAGGAAAGACTTCTTCACTCTGAGGGTGGCAGAGCACTCAGACAGGAGTCTCAGTGGGTTCTCCTTCTCTGGAGACATTCAAAACCTGCCTGGACACAATCCTGTGCAGCCTGGTCTAGGTGATCCTGATCTAGCAGGGGATTGGACTACATGATCTCCAGAGGTCACTGCCAACCCCAACCGTTCTGCGAAATGAAGCTTCAAGTCATTTCAGTAACAATCTGAAATTAATTTTACATTAATGAAACGTCATACCTGTTGGCGTCTGCACATTTAACTAGTATTGTCTCTACAACTGGCTTGAGAAGTCGCTGCAGTTTAGTCCTCTCTGCCAAAGTATGACAGGGGGTATACACCAACATGGCTCTTAAGGTTTTCTAAGAGAAAGGAAAAAATAATGCATCTGAAATCAAATTAGCTACACATTTTTTCTTCTTAAGAGTTGTAAATAGTTTTACATAAATTGCATTCAAAAATGCTCAAAGGATAAGGACCTTGCTACATATTCAAATATTAGTCATGTATTCTTTGAGGTTGGAAAGAACGTAGCCGTACAACTACTGTTAATGCTGTAGCAAGCACTGCCTTGTATTTGGCTAGCAGGGTCGTGACATTTCCCTCTTACTGAGGATTTTGGTCATCTCGTTTTCAGATGATGGTTAAGGCATCAGCGTCACTTGACGATTACTAGGATTCCTCACTTCATGTATGTCCTCCCTCTTCCTCCCCTTCAAAAATGAAGTAAGTTCAAAATTGCAAGAATACAAGTGAAAAAAAAACCCTACTTACTAAAGCAGCAACATACACTTTGTAGACAGGGTCAGCACAGACCATGGACAGCACACTGCAGCAGGACTCCACCACCACATCTCCTGAGATACTGGTCTGAGATGACCCACTAGCTGCTCCCAGAGCTCCAGCGCTTGTGTTGTTTCCATTGCTGCTTCCAGAATTTCCAGTGCTTTCACCATTAGCCAGTAACAGAGCACCACTAACATCATGGGAAAGACGTCTCAGTGCCATCTCTCGTATATTCCAGTTTCGAGAAAACAAGCAACCAACTAACTCCATCCCAAATACCTGCCAGGGGAAAAGCAACGTTACAGGAGTCAAACTGAGTAACTCTGCAATGCAATCCTGTGCAACCTGCCCTAAGAGATCCTGCTCTAGCAGGGAGGTTGGACAGGATGATCTCCAGAGGTCCCTTCCGGCCCCTGCTGTTCTGTGATCTGGTGAGTGTATGTGAAGAGAAAAGCAATTAAAAAGAGCAAAGAAAATAGTACTGGAGAAAAATCACCTAGAGAAGTCTGACAGCAAAACTTTGTCAGACAGTACAGCATCTAAAGATTCTCTGACAGAAGTAAGACATCACAGATGCCAAGTCATCTGTTCTCCAAAAACTGTTAAGAGGAGCAGGATGACGACTGCATGGATAGTTTCATGCACTTCTGAGTTTTAATGATTCAGTATGGGATTTGTTTCCAAACACAGATATAACCAATCCTGAGACCAAGGTCCAGGTAACACCAGACAAAAATGACACCAGGATAGATGTAATAGGCAATACAAGTTCTCCCACTTTTAAGAGTGTGGCCCCTGCTCAGTTAAACCCACTCTAGACTCCAGAGGTTATTTAGGTCATTTGGCTCCTGTAACATAACTTGAGTAACAGTAAGTGTCCACTTCCTATTTGTGACACAGCACAACCAAAACTAGAGTTAAAAATACTGTCTTATTACATGGAGCTTCTATACAAGGCCTGAGATGCAGTCCAAAACTGAAACACCAGACTGGGAAACCTTCTGTTCTAAAGAAGTTAAATATCATTCTTTCCAGTAATAACCAGAAACCTGATGAGATTCAGAATATTTTTTTAAAATGTTGACCTAACAAATCTAGCAAAACTGTTTCAAAGAAATCAATCTTTACCTGTGAAGTTTCTTTTACAAAATAAAATTACCTGAATCCATGGATCAGCTAAATCTTTATAGGCAGAAGGGATCTGCTGGACTCCATAATGAGTAGGGTTAAAATTGCTATCTTGGGTTCTTCTGTGTGAACCAGCTGTAGATTGCTGCTGAGTTTGCTGCTGAACCACACGGAGAACAGAAGAATCCACAGGACTTGGTAATTCATGACTACAGAACAACAAACAATGTGGTTGGTAAATAAAACATTTACTGAAGTAAGTGCTTTGGCATATTTAAGAACATCAACTAAGGATCCAGAAACACTGTTATACGCAGACTGAATCCTTACCTATAGAAGTCATGAGATCTCCATTTAGATCTACAGAGAGGACATATAAGTGGCTCTCTGTTTCTTCTGCATTCTTCTGCCCCTGGAATACAGCAACAGAGTAATATGTACTTCAGTTTTACAGCGTACAAATCCAGAAGATGGCATTAATATTTCTAAGTTTTACTGAAGAATGTGCATTTCAGGATAAATGCTCCTCAACTGACCCATTTGCAGCAGCCTGATAAATGTGGGCACATAAGCATTTTTCCATGTAGAAATGCTTCAGTTTAGCACCACAATTAATAATATTAAAAGTTGTAAACAGAAATGCAGTTTGTTTTGTACTTCAAACACAGGGAATATGATTTCCAAACTATTAAATTCAGGAAATGGAATTTCATTTGTTAAAGCTAACTATTTACATGATCTATTTAATGTAGCATGGAACATACTCTGTAATTCACTATATGTAAATCCCAGATGATGATGAGTGAATTTCAGATGTTCTAATGACAAATCACGAGGTGCTAAAAATCTGTTCCTAACCTTGCTCTAACTGGGCACAATCTCTTCACACAGGTAAAAAGCTTTGACCTCTACCCCTGCAGTTACCTTTTTCAAACCATCAAACAACAAGGTTGATTTGTGAATAACTGATAAAATAAAGCACATCAATAGTACCCAAATTATATCAAACTCTCAAGACTGCAATCAGATATCCACTTACAGGCAGGTTTCTAGTTTCTACTTTTAAAAAAAACCCACCAAAAAACCCAATGAAAACATTCTACATTATAATATTGTTGCATATTGAGAGTCACCAGAAATTAACAAGACAAAGATGACAACATACATATTGACATGCAGTGGTGGTGTAACTTGTTCCGGCAGCCATCTTCACATACAGTTAGGCTCTCTTCATCAAGCATGCCTAACAAACAAATGGGGCACATCTGCTCTTCTTCATCCTTCATACTATAAAAATAGATACTTGTGATCGTAAAAGGGGCATATCAGAATTCAGAGCAGGCTTTAACAGTGAACAGATATTAACTTCCAGTGTGGAACAGTCACTTTTGACTGTATATGAATCACTCTCCTAAACCTTGATCTGAATAAGCAACCAAATTTTTAGAAGTACTGAGTATAAGACAACACTTGTTGAAACAAAGGGAAAGTCACAAAACACATGACAACTTTTCAAACCTAGGTCAGGTACCAACTAGAGATTAAAAGGCCCAGTCTTGGGCACTTAGAAAACATCTTTAATCAAATCAACCTCTGCTTTTCTACTTATTCAAGACGAAATAACCGAATTTTTTATATATGTCTGAAAGCTACCTGCACATATTTTTCTATCATGCTCCTTTCAGAGAGCTGAGTTACAAGGCGATCTCTAGCCCGTTAGAGAAAACTGTAAATGCTATTTGATGAACATATCTAAACTAAAAAAACTGTCAGAAGATAGCAGCCACAAACAGAAATAGACACAGCTGATTCACATGAACACAAACATATCTCCATATACCTGTAGTTTTATAAAACCCAACACATTTTCCCTGCTTTATATATTGCTTCCATTTTAAGTACCCCACCTTAATTTTTAAATGAATATAATCAGAGATTTTGCCAGAAAAATTTTTAAACATGTAGCGAAAACCAGAATTTTAACCTTCCGTAATGTAATTTACATGTGCAAAACTCTTACTATTAATAGCAAAAATCTAAGTTATAGTTGCTGTGTGTTTAAGTTTGGTGAATAACTACAGTGTTCCTGCAACAATATATTTTAAAAATAAAAATCCGTGCACACATCATTTCTATAGACATATAGTCACTTCTATTCCCCTGCAATTGGTATTTTAAAAATAAGCTTACAGTGAAAAAATTAATTTCCACAGTATGTATAGAAACAGAAGTATTAACTTTTTGAAGAATTACTAATAAACCAAAAATAATCGCAAATCACAGTAATAATCAGAACTGAGCAAACTCCCACCTCAAATGAATCTGATGCTCAGTGTTTGCCAATATCACGCAAGAGTAGACTCGCACAAAACAGCAACTTATCTCATTGAAGCAGTAATATTATGAAGTAATCAAGTGTACTAGCAAACAGCTGAAAAATCTTTCATCCTGTCAAAAATGAGTACTAATGGAGCAGAGGTCACAAACCGGTGGAAAAAAAAAATCCTACACAAGATATCTACATTACAGAAACTGACTTGCCAGATAAGTAGTTCCAGAGTACATTATGGATTTAACTGCTTTGCTTTTGCAGTTTAGAGTGACACAGTTTGGCAGTTTGGAAAAATAATTAAAAGGTGATGGGAAATTACGGTCACAATCTGTACATCAGAATTATGAACCTCTTTCAATATAGTCAACTAACAATATGCTTATTATCACAACAAACATACCAAGGTGCTCCTGAAGTTAGGTGTCACTTATGTAAAAGAAAGCCTCAGTTTAGGTCACCTTCGGTGGTTTGACCTCTCTAGAGGATGTCTAGCTGTGCTGGTTTTGGGTAGGATAGAGTGAATTTTCTTCATACTAGTTGGTAATGGGGTTGGTTTGGTTTTGTGCTGAAAACAGCGTTGATAACAGATGTTTTTGTCACTGCTGAGCAGTGCTCACACAGAGCCAAGGCCTTTTCTGCCTCTCACCCACCCCACCAGCGACTGGGCTGGGCTGTGAGGGGACACAGCCAGGACACCTGACACCAACTGACCCAAGGGAGGACTATATGGTGTCATGCTTGGCATATAAGGGCCCCAGGGAAGAGGAAGGAAGGGGAGAGAGTTTCAGAGTGATGGCATTTGTCTTCACAAGTAACCATTATGCATCAAGTTAATAAATACTTGTCTTGCACTTACATTTCAAAGGTTTGTTTCCCACATTCATAAAGGGTAAAACCCACTCTTTTTACAACTCTACTGAACATTTTTCAAACAGAAGTTATAAACCAAATACGCCCACTTGGTACCACAGTGACTAATGTCTACTTGATTGTTTGAAATGAAAGCAGCTTTGAACAAAAAGAATGTAGGTGATTCTAAACCTCCAAAATTAGAAAAAATTAGAAACTACAGAATAAAGCTTTTAATTCCTTTAGAAAAATACTAACCTGTTTTCTGAACTAGATGTAGAAGTACTAGATGATGACAATGTATGAGAATTTGACATGCGTGAGACAAACTTCTGGATGGTGTTACGAGATGGAGCTTTGATCCTCGAGCTACGCCTACTGTGATATTTCTGGAACAAACTCTCAACCTAACATCAGAAAAAGATAGCAACAGTCGTATTTATGCTATGAATAGCTTGTAATTAAAAGTCATATTATTGAAGCTTAACTACTGCTAAAAAGAATCTATTCACTTCACAATAATCCATTAGCAGTAGCAGCAGGAATTTCAGAAGCCTTACAAATAAAGAGATCACAAGAAACACTTTATAACAAAAACTTAATTGCTTATTAAGAATATAAAATAGCTTTAAGTACAGACACAATATCTTCTAAAGACTCTATTTACCTTTCATCTAATGAGACAGACACTCAAATCTGAGTAGTAAACCCAAGATTTGAGTCACTAGGCTACAGCTCTCTACTACTTTTCTTGTAATACGTCTGATTTGCAGCTTGCTTTTCTTCTACTCACAGAGCTCAAGACTGAATTGAAGATTTAAGTAAAAAGCAACAAATCCTCGTTTCTTTGAAAAGCAACAGTTTTCAGAATTAAGATAATTTCCTACAGACTTTTACCTGAAGTGTATTTTAGATCTGCCTTAAATCTATCAGAAATTGATTACCTCAAAGTTCTTCAGTGTCTTTCTCCAGAGCATTGGGTCTGAGGGTTCTAGCTGGAACACCCGCAGCATAACAAACAGCAGATGGATGCAAAACGTTCCACGGCCACAGCTACAAGTCTGCAAAGACAAGTCTATGTTAGGGCTCCACAGAATTGATAATTACATAGATAATCTTTTCCACGTTTAAACACATCATTGAATACATCCTGCACACCTCTCCCACCCTGCCCCTCCCTCTCAAAGTAGTTAATGCAAAAAATTTCATATATAGATAGAAATATCTTCTTACATGGCTTTACAGAAAATGTGAATTCCCATAATTTTATTGAGGAACATATACGTGAAGATGACAATTACTATGCCAGCTTTCAACTTATTTTTTTCCCAGCTTTTTTTTTAAATCAGCTGAAGCTAGCTAGTACTACACTTCATACTAATGAGGAATTTAGGAACATAATTATTGTATATCCATGATAGCAATCAAACTTAAATGAGATGCTTCTGTTAACCCAGTAATTTAGATATTGCCCAATGCAGCATCATTAGTCCTATGAAAATCTATAGAAAAGACCTCACTGTGGGCATTAATATAATTATCACACCAACTGAGAATCATGACGTATGCATGTCATACATAGACACATAAATCCCACAAACAGCGCTTCAAAGTGAGAAATTAGGAAAATGAAGTTTTAACCAAAAATACTCAAGAGAGATAATTTGGAGCCCCTTCTAAGAATGAGAAAGATACAGATCAATAGTAATTGCTTCCAAACAATTCTTAAAAAAAAGAGACACTTCAGACAACTCTAGCATATTTGTTACATATTTGAAAAATATAAGCTGACAGTTATATTACACAGGCAAAAATCACAACTTTTAAACATTACTTTATAGAACTGTTATCATTTGGCAACTAACTTGAGTTTGGTTTTGAACAGATTTCTAAGATTAACTAAAAATGTATAGAAGCTATAGACAACACAAAAACATTCACTACCTGAGGCCCAATAAATACTCTGTATTTATTATCAGGGCTGTCTCCTCCAATTAAGAAAGAGTTGGGTCCTATCTGCTGCAGCAAGTACAGCCTGGCTCGCATAACTTTGTTGACACGGCGATTTGTTTCCTCGGGGCTGTATGGAGAGAAGCCATCTGGAGATGGGGCTCGTCGAGGTGGGGTTATTCGTCCACTCTGAAACTACACAAGTGGGTCCATCATAAATATTTCCAGGGCAATGGTATGTTTATTTAGGTGTTGCTGGCTTTTTTGTCTTTTCTTTCCTCCAAATGACAGAGTAGGAGTCCCCAAAACCTGAAACTAGTACAACCTGCTTAGACTACATGATTTTAAAAGGATTACTTTTTGTCCATGACCAGAACTTGAGCATAGAGGAAAAACCTGAAATTTTGTCAAACATGACAGAAGAGTCTTTAATTGCTTCTATTTTCAAGTCTTTATTGGTTGCCTTACCACATTACTACTGAATTAACAAGTATAATTCAATGAGAATATAATCAGACACTTGTGACTCAATACAGGAAACTATAAGGTAATACTGTTACTGTATTTCATGAATGATGAAATTATTTTACTACAGTTTAGAAAAGGAAATATGAAGACAAAAAGTTTAATAAATTCCAGAGAAAAGAGAAAAAGGACACAGCTTCCTCTCCTTTGCAAAATTAAAGTGACTGTGAGCTCAGGATGGTTTGGGGTTTTTTTGTTTTGTTTCCCCATGATAAAAAATTTCATGGCCCAAACCTTTTAATAACATTGACTTAATTTAAATTCTTCACATTTCTAGCATTGAGATACATTAATGTCTCTGCCCAATTTAAAAATCTTCTGCTTTGATTTATATCCACTTCAAACGTTATGTGATGATGCAGGTTACAACTGACTCACTGTCCACTGTTAGCTAAAAGATAGCCTGAACTTAGAGAGTTTTCCATGTGAAAGGTTACTATAAAAAAGAAAATTAAGTAAAAATGGATCAAAGGCTAAATTAGACTGTTGGGTTGTTGTGGTTTTGTTTTATTTTTCACCCTTCCAATTTCTCTTGTCAAGAAGAAACGAGTTATGCTGCAGTGCTGCAACTTGTGATATTTGTCCCTAGTTTGGAGGAATAGCAGTACATATTTCAATTGATTTTGGAAACCTTGTTTAAAGCAATGGAATGATAAGAGCAAATAGATCTTTTTCTCCCCCTAATTGCACTGTGAAGTTGTAGGCAACTCAAATGAAGCCAAACTGCGGATGAGCATTTTTATAACTAACCAACCTGTTAGATACTATTGCTTAAAACATCATAGTTTTGATCATCTTTAATGAAGCTGGTTACTATCGCTCAAAAGATTCTGTTACATTTGAGAAGATCTGGAATGATAGAGATTTTAGTCTTCTGACAATGCACATACCTAAATCCTCCTTAACCTGTATGTACAGATCAGGATCACAAGTACCATACCAGTAACACTTTTCTGCAGGAATCTTAATCCAACCAACAATCCTTTTCCAGACAGTCTGGAGGACTGACATGTAAAATTAAAGGAAAAAAGCCAAAATACTAACACCTATTCATAAAAATGAAGCTAAGAACACCCATGTCCTCATGACTGAGTATCTATACTTCATTTATTTCCTAGAAATAAAAATTGAAATAGGATTGATTTAAAAAGTACACACATATCTAAGTAAATAATAAAATTTCACACATGAGAAACATATGCTCTGCATATCTCACTCAAGTGGTATCCTGTCATAACCCCTTTGTATCAGCATGTTGCCCCGTGCAAGGAAGATGAATTACCTCTATAAGCAAAAGACTGCAGAGTATAGCCAAACTAAAAATTACATCACAGTTTGCAACTTACAGGCACTGGAGATACCCTTTTTCTTCTAACACCTGGTGATTCAGATTTAATTGTTCTAGAGGATGACGAAGAGGAGCTACTAGGAGAAGGACTACGTCTTCCTTTCAGCGTAGGTGAAGAAGCAGTGCTTTGTCCTTCAGCTTGAGGTTCTAGAGAGAGTTTGTTCATTTCTGATCCATCTGCTTTCCCAGGGATAGGTTTCACCACCTTGCAGGAATTAAACCATGTGTTAGAATTACAAATTGATCACTTTACACTAAAGGAAAACAAATTAACCAAAACTGGTTTGCTAACATTATGTAATTAAGCCATTATTCAGACATCCAAAGCATGTATATATCCTGGGTCCCAGTATTAGCATCCAATAGGGGTTACCTAAATCTATACACAACATGAAAGCAAGAACCCCTTTTCCTGTCCATTTCTGTGCCTTACCTTAGTTGTGGCAGCAACTGATTTGATTCTCAAGGCACTTCTGTAATTGACATCCATGGCACCTCTAAGGACAGCAACTCTCCACCCCCCCCCCCCCATTTGGATAGCAGGAGCCAGAAGATTTTCTCCAGGCATTGCTTGCTTATTGAGAGCTGTAACATCAGACCCATCTGTTTTATATAGAATCAGCTCAGAAATGTTGCTACTTCTACCACACAACACTTGTTACAAAGTAAAAATTACTTCAAACCTGAGGCAATGCAGCAAAATCTAGGTGTGTGGCATGGCACGCCTGCCATACATAGAAAACAGCTACACCACATCTGGTATCTGAGCTAATTGCTGTGCACAAAGCTGCACTACATGGACGGACACATGTGCTCAAGCAGAGAGAACACAGCTGTGCTTTGTTGCACAAAGAATTCTCATGCTGAGGTATGGAAAATTAAGAGAACTTTCAGCTGAAGCACTGAAACTATTCTGCTATCCAGAAATGCATTTCAGTTTCAGCTGGACACAGGGAGTGGAAGACAATAAGGAGGTTGCGGTCTAGAAGTTAGGCACTGCCTACAAGAAGAAAAACCTGCATTTACAGCTTTAATCCAAGCACTGTTAATGTTATTTTAAGAAGTCACCATATTTAATGTATTGCAAAACTGAACTTTACAGAAAGCTTTGATGCTGCTGTTTTTAAATGTACTGCCATCTGATTATGAAAGCGAACAGGAAAATGGAGAAGTATAAAAAGCAATATAGCCTTTCCACCCAGCCCCTCAATTACTTTAAATGCTTTTTCTTTCCTGGAAGATCAGAATGCAAACATGTGCCTTTGGACAAGTTACAGCTACTAGCTACCAGTGCATGAAAGCATTTAATATGTAAAGTGGTAGCAACTGAAAATCAGTAGCATCAAAAGCTGCATTAAAAAACCCCAGAAACCTCAAGGAAAACAGACTGACCAGAGCAACAGTTTCAAGCTATGCAGTAACCAAGATGCATATAAGAATTTTTGAAGTAAGAACTGTTTTGTGCTATTAGACCCTTTGAGGTATCCCTTTTTGGAGGGGATTTGTAAGTATTTTTGATGTTCTCATGACAGAAAGTTACCAACAGAGCCCTGCTATTTTTGTTCTAGAAAACCTGTCCCCAGACACTTGTTTACTGCATCAGACTATGTTAGCTTTAAATTAGTACTCCCACAAAGTAGTATGTGGGAGTCACATCAACCAACACAACTACCCTTTTAGGTAATTAACTGCTATTAATCAACCAGCATTATCCTGAATGCTACTGTAAGCTTGAGGTTTGATTTCCCTACAACTTCTTTAGACTTCTTCTGAACCATTCATATGTAGTCATTACCCAATAGGCTAAATAGAATATTCTGGCATCCAAAACTTAGCAGAGTTGAGATTTGTGTGAAGAAGTTACTCAGCTTTGTTTCTTTCCTGGTCCCAGTAAGATTGCAGTTTGTTTTTTAATCTAGAAGAAGTCCCATATACTTCTGTTATAATACACAGAAAACTGACATTTTCAGATTAAAGTGAACTAATGAAAATCCCGAGGATCAAGGGAGTACAAAGCACTACAGTGCAGTTCTGCGCTCATTTTTACCCAATGAGTGGCAGCTACTTTTGTTGCTGACATTAGAGGGCAGTGTTGGCACAGTATTATTCAATACTACACAGCACCACAGCTATACCCTCTTCTAAAAAATAAATCTTAATAAATGAGTACACTTCAAAAAAGTCAGACACAGTCTCCTATTAAACAGGGAAAATGTTAATGAAAAATAAAAAAAAGGGCCATATTTAAAAGTAAGGAAATTGTTAAGGTAGAGTTTTCTAACAGAAAAGAATTTAGGGGATTTTTGTTGGCAATAACTGTTACAGACATTGCCCTTCTATCAGTGCCACTTACCACAGGGCCTCTCCTGCTTCTTCTTTCCAGCCATTCATGCTTCCAGGCTGGCATGCACGTCGCCTTGAGTTTCTCTCTGATCATGCGCTCTTCTGGGCGGTCTTCCATCTTCTGCAACCCCCTGAGGGTTTCTTTATTCTCCATGTCACGACTACATCAAAGAAAAAAAGGTCATAAATACAATTATTTTTAGTTAAAGTATAATACCAAAGCATTCTTAAAATTTGTCCCATGCTATTTTCCCCTCTCCTTATAACACAGCTACTAAAACATTACTTCCCACTGACTGCAGGAAGCCTTTTAAGAGTTATGGCTAATTTGCTAGTCTGACACTTGTGGCATACCTGTCTTGAGAGGTATTTCTTTAAAGTGTGTGTACTGCTTGTAACGTTGGACAGCCAGTAAAAAGGAATATTCTGGAAAGTATTAAACCAATACAATGATGCTGTATGTCATGACATTCACCACAAGTTTCACAAGTGTTGTGATGGTTCATAAATTCCCTGGCAATTCAAAGCCTGCAATCTCTATTTTAAAACAGTTTAGAGAATAAATATAAATTAGTGGTGAAAATTTTCCATTTTCATAGGATGCACAAGCATGAAACTACCTATGTATTTCTTCTTATACATGAATTCTTCCTCAAAAAAGAGGACTTGTAAACTAGTAGTATGTATGTTTGAACTAGACACAGAAATCGGGAAAGTAAGGCAAGTGGCCTTGAGAGTTGCTTTCTGAGTGACTGATGGTTCAAAACCACTTCAAATCAGTTATAATTATAGCAAAAGCCACAGCAAGTTTGCATCTGTAAAATGAAAGTGTAATCTCTCCCAGCTTGTACTTTTTTGACCTACAGCAAAGTAGGTGCTTGTGATTGCTGGCCACAAACAAAAAGCAAAACATACTGTCAGACATTGCAAACCAAATAGGAGCAGTCTGGAAGATTTCCTGATTCTGTTGAGCTAGATGCTAAATCACCGAGAAAATAAAATTCTTACTTAGCAGCGTATGATCCCTGCCCACTGTCTTCAAGTTCAGTCTTTAAAAATAAATATATTTAATTAAGCCAACTCTCAGGATGAATTTTTATGTTGAGAATACAATCACAAATTAAAGTGGAAAATAATTATATAATAGCTACATAAGAATTATGAGTGCTGCTTTCATACACGCAGTCCTCAGCTTTTAAAACATTTAGCTCTTCAGTTAAAACTACATTTATATATTGAATGATGGCATACAACATATTGCAGTGAATGTTACAGGGAATGAGATGATGTTATTATAACCACAATTCCTATTTTCATCAAAAAAAAATGTTACTAAGGTTCGTTTATCACAAATCTCTACTTCAAAACCCGAGATTTTTCTGGATCTGAGCACTCCTGATTTTTTTTTCCTTATTGTGGAGACAAAGGAAACAAAGTATTCTGAGGCAGGAAATAACTCTTCCTGTTGGGTGCTGAATGTAATAAGCAGATGGATACTGTAAACAATGCATTTTCTTTTAAGCAAGGTCTAAACCTACTGTTAATAACCAATTTTAGACATTCACGCAGTGTCTACTGATTAAAGACTTAATGTTTATAAATAGAAACACAGTCTACCTAAGAATTAATGTTTTTTCAGATGTCAAGCCTTAATGCTTAACTTTAAAACTTATGCAAGTGACATGAAAATTTACTTGTCCCAGCATTAAATTCCACATTATTGTTTTCTAGAAAAAGACAGAAAAATACCTGATGTTAATTAATTAGACAAAAATATTTTAGCAGCAGGTAAGAGTCCAAATGGAGCATGTGCTTAGAAGTTTTAAATAGGAGTGGAAATTGTGTAAAAAGGGTAAGCTTTACCTATTTCCCCCAGTTCAAAAAAATAAAAATCAGTTCATAGACAGAAATCCTTGAACAGGGACTATGCTCTGCATATGACAGTAGTACTTCTACATAATAGCGGTAGAGTTAAAAATATAGTTACTCTGTTTTTATATTAGTTATTCCATGGCATAAACCAGTTGCCTGAATACTTTGTATACAAGGCAGAAAACACTATCCCAGCAGTGAGAGAATGACACAGTATTTCATTTGTTCATATAACCATGATTAACTTCCCAACTGATATAAAAAAAGTCTTTTAGAGGCCCTTGGACTTGAATTCATGAACAATGTAATACAACAGTGAAGGCTTCACAATCTGTGCTTGTTCTCTAAAAAGCAGAAGCAACTATCTTCCTCTCATGTGACAGCTAAACCAATCTACTCTGGTCTGCACAAAGAACTCTTGTGCTTTTCTTCCGAGCAGGTGGGAAAGACCAACCAAGTCTGAAAGCTTTTGCTTAGTAAGCCATGGGGTTATTTTTTCTCCTCCAGAATTTAAGAATTATGTCTATTTTTATGGAACACAGTTTCTGAATTAGTCAAGAAAACTTCATATTTTAAACATTTTAGCCAAGTTTGAGTTATTACATATTCTTATGCTGTTGGGTCTGTAGGATTTTTTTTTTCCCTGTGGCTGTACAGAGTGCAGAAAGCTCCTGCATACTGCAGGACATCCTCATTTTGTGGCCCTGAACCTGGGGAGGGGAGGGGGGGCAGGAGTGGTATTATTATTTTAACCTAAAGCAAACCCTGTCATCTATTTCAAGCTGAAGTTTCCCTACATGACAATGGCTAGATTGCCAGTCTCCCATCAGTGTAGCTCAGCACAAAATAACATCATAAACCCAGAGGCATACACCACCACCAAGGACTTCATCCAGCAGGGTACACAGCATTCTGATCTTCATATAGCAAAACCTATTCACAAGTCAAGGTAACAATTTGCTTATGTGACTGTTTTATTTGACCAGCAGCAACAAAGCTAAGGAGCAGGCCAGAATACAAATCTCTGAACATGCCAGCTTGGACCATTTCTCAACAACCAAACCCTGTTTTCATCAGGAAGCAACAAGCTTGCTCTTAATGTTTCAGCTTTTCAGCAACCAAAGATACAAGGCACTTTTTTTTCCAGATAAATTTTAACTTTTAAAAGAACTAAGAACATGGGCACCCAGCTACCTGCAAACCAACCATCCTGAGAATGCTGGGCTGGAGACACGCTAGGAACAGTGCTCGGCACGTGCAAGCAAGAGCAAAGAGTTAGCCATTCCCTGAATTGAGATGGTCAGCTACTAGTGTTTTAGATAGCTTCTTGCCACTAACAGTTACAGTAGTGCCGACAGTTTCTCTTTTGCCATGAAGTACTTTTAATGATATCAATAGCAGTAAAAAAAAAAAAAAAAAAAAAAAAAAAAAAAAAAAAAAAATAATCAAGATGGGCAAGGCATGGTCTGTCCACCTGGCAGTCTCCCTTTCCTTCTGGTCGGCTGCTGCTGGCATCTATCATCTAACCATTTGTGTCTGTCCTAACAAGGCAAAATATCAGCTATGCCACATTCTGTTAAAATGAAAAACTTCGCAGGGAACTTTCTCAACCTGTTCTAAACAGCAGCAGCTGCCACTTAAAGACAACACTGAACACACTATTTTAGAGACTAATGAATCTGGCTTCCAAAAATAGTTACAAGGATTTCAGCCAAGTGTTATATAAGTGTGCCATTAAGTTACACTCTTCTGTTGGGCAACCCAACACACATAGAAAGGAAAACTTTTAACCATATTTCTTTTTTTCTAGCTGCCTCAACTTCCCCAATAGCTCTTAATCATCATCCCTCCAGAACCGTGCAGGCTCTCTTCATTTGGAAGACACCATCAGCTGCAGCTCACAAGGAATATAAATTGAGTGGTACTCTACATCAACTGTTTACCTTTCACTCCCATTAAATGCCCATATGCCACTGAAGTGTCCCATATGCCACTTCACGTAATTCAGATGAATCACTACCAAGCATTCTGCATTAGAAACACCTTATTTGTCTCAAATAAGCTTGTACCTGCTACATATGTATTTGACGTATACTATATAACATACATATAAATGTATTTGTAGTTTATAACATACAGAAAAAGCACCAATGGTGCCCAGATGTAATTAAACATAGAAACTTAACACCCAGCATGTTTCTGTGGGACCTCTGATGCCTTAGGGTCCCAGCCTGCAGTGCCCCTGTAGAAAAACACTACCAGGTGAGAGTCACTGCACCTTTATTCAAAGTAGTTTTAGAAGCTAAAACATTGTGTATTTCTTCCAGCATTTTTTCTGTAAAAGGGATACAAATCTGTATAGAATGTGAAAACATGTAAGAAGAACTATTTTGTTACTTGGCTTTAAATTTAGAATTACTGACCTATACCTACAGTTTGGTAATAATCATTATTTAGTCCCAGTTTGGTATACCCCTTGTCTTCTCCTCCGTAAAGTAATTTTATCAAGTATTTCTCAAAGACTGCTATGTCAGAAGGTGTATTTGTCATGGAGAGTATTTCACTGCTAACAGGAACCAAAGCACTAACTTCGCAGACTAAGCCATTACCTTCAGTGGAATCTCACAGGCCTTGGTCAAGAAGGATCATCCCCTCTATGATGAGGAGATCTCCAAAGATAGAATTTTCTAGCTCCTATGAAGTCAAATCCACCTACTTGAAATATGTAAAACACTGGTTTGATCACTTGCTCTGAAGTCACCTAGCTATACTTCAATATTTTGGCACTATTCTGGAACCATTGAAAAGGAGTCCTCCTACAAAACAAGCCAAGAAATATCAGCCTGTTTGCCACAGATGTTTGCTACAACGCTAAAACATGCTTCTCACCTGCTTGTTTCCTAAGGAGGCTATCAGACAAGAACTACAGCTACTAATTACTGCATAGTTTAATTATCTTCATCATTTTATGTGTTTGGATTAATATATCTGAAGTGTGATAATACAGCTTGCACAAAGATTTCTAGCTTATTACTGTACGAAAAACTTCAGTATCCCAACAGAGAACTGAATCCAATAGCTCAGTTTATATTACAGCAACTGGGGAATATGCTAGTCCTGTCACCATCCTGGTGCAACAGAATGCTGGGCCTTGCTAGAAGGACAGCAGTAATGTCATTAAAAGGAAAAAGACCAATATAAGTGCTCATTGACAGTCAACTATGTGATCAGTTCATCTGCATGAGGTTAGAGGATGTCAAGCACAGGTGTTAGAAAGTGATTTGGTTTTCTCCAGATTAGCCTAACAGTGCCCTCCTCTATCTCTTGCTTAAGTATAAGACCAAGTTTCTGCTTGGTCACGTATCACCTAAGCTAAACCCCTTCCTTTTAACAGAATAAAACTCTTTACTTGTAGCTTAATCTCTTAGACACCAAATTGAACTTTGTATTCAGATTCTTTAGGCCTGTCACTCACAGGACAAGGGGCAACAGGTACAAACAGGAAGTTCCATCTGAACATGAGAAAAACAACTTTCACTGTGAGGGTGACAGAGCACTGGCACAGGCTGCCCAGAGAGGTTGTGAAGTCTTCTTCTCTGGTAAGATTTGGAACTGGCCTGGACATGATCCTGTGCAGCCTGCTCTAGGTGATCCTGCTCTGGCAGGGGGGTTGGACTATGTGATCTCCAGAGGTCACTTCTAACCCCCACCATCCTGTGATTCTGTCACCAAAACAGGAGTCTTAGGTGAAATGCAATTCACTAACGATGTAGAAATCATCAGGTTAGAACCTGTTTGGTCCTTGCTGATACAAAAGTCTAAAGCCACAAACAGAAAATGGAATTAAAGCACAGAATCATTTAAGTTTTAAGACCTTTCAGATCAACAAGTCCAACTGTTAACCTAGCACTGCCAAGTCTACCACTAAGTTCACCACTAACCCATATCCCAAAGTGCTCAATATAAAAAAAGTGCTCTTTTAAATACCACCAGGAAAGGTGACTTTACCACTTCCTTGGGCAGCCTGGTCCAGTGGTTTGATAACCCTTTCAGTGACACAAATTTTCCTAACATCCAATCTAAACCTCCCTTGGCAAAACTTCACAGAATCACAGAATTGTAGGGGTTGGAAGGGACCTCGAGAGATCATCGGGTCCAACCCCCCTGCCAAAGCAGGCTCCCTAGCTCATATTGCTCAGATAGGCGTCCAGGCGGGTCTTGAATATCTCCAGAGAAGGAGACTCCACCACCTCCCTGGGCAGCCTATTCCAGTGCTCAGTCACCCTCACTGTGAAAAAGTTCTTCCGCATGTTGGTGCGGAACTTCCTATGCTCCAACTTGCAGCCATTGCCCCTTGTCCTATCCCCACAGACCACTGAAAAGGGGCTGGCCGATTCCCCCTGCATCCCCTGCTTCAGATAATTATAAACTTTGATTAGGTCCCCCCTTAGTCTTCTCTTCTCCAGGCTGAACAGCCCCAGCTCACTCAGCCTTTCCTCATAGGGGAGATGCTCTAGGCCCTTAATCATCTTCGTAGCCCTTCTTTGGACTCTCTCCAGGAGATCCCTGTCCTTTTTATACCAAGGAGCCCAGAACTGGACACAATACTCCAGGTGGGGCCTGACCAGGGCAGAGTAGAGAGGGAGGATCACCTCCTTTGACCTGCTGGCTACACTCCTCCTGATGCATCCCAGGATCCCATTGGCTCTCTTGGCCACCGAGGCACACTGCTGGCTCATGGCCAACCTGTCATCTACCAGGACCCCCAGGTCCTTCTCCACTGAGCTCTTCTCCAGCAGGTCATCCCCCAGCCTGTACTGATACAAGCAGTTGTTCCTTCCCAGGTGCAAGACTTTACACTTGCTTTTGTTGAACTTCATCTGGTTTCTCACTGCCCAGCTCTCCAGCCTGTCCAGGTCTCTCTGGATGGCAGCGCAGTGCTCCTGCATGTCAGCCACTCCTCCCAGCTTTGTATCATCGGCGTACTTGCTGAGGGTGGATGTTATTCCCTCATCAAGATCGTCAATGAAGATATTAAACAGGACTGGACCCAACACTGAGCCCTGGGGAACACCGCTGGTAACAGGCCTCCAGTCAGATTCTACTCCACGAATCACAACCCTCTGGGTTCGGTCCGACAGCCAATTCTCAACCCACCTCACTGTCCACTCATCTATCCCATGCTTTCTCAGCTTTGCTATCAGGATGTCATGGGAGACAGTATCAAAGGCCTTGCTGAAGTCAAGGTAGATGACATCCACTGCTCTCCCTCCATCTACCCAGCCTGTCATGAGATCGTAGAAGGCTATGAGGTTGGTCGAGCACGATTTCCCCTTAGTGAATCCATGCTGACTACTCCTCATGACCTTCTTCTCTTCCAATTGCTTGGAGATGGCATCCAGAACAAGCTGTTCCATTACCTTTCCAGGGGCAGAGGTGAGGCTGACTGGCCTATAGTTACTAGGTTCCTCCTTCTTGCCCTTTTTAAAGACTGGAGTGACATTGGCTATCCTCCAGTCTTCAGGCACTTCTCCTGTCCTCCAAGACCTGTCGAAGATGATAGAGAGCGGCTCAGCAATCACCTCCGCCAGCTCCCTCAGCACACGTGGATGTAACCCATCTGGGCCCATGGATTTGTGTGCATTAATCCCTTTGAGCCGCTCCTGGACCTCCCCTACTTGAACCAGAGCGAAATTCTTCATTTCCCAATCAGTCCTACTCTCATCCAGTGTCTGTGGGTCCCGGGGGGCCTTTGAAGTGAAGACCGAAGCAAAGGCGGCATTCAATATCTCCACTTTCTCAGCATCCCCCGTAACCAGGACACCCTCCTTATTCAGCAAGGGACCTACATTATCCCTGGACATCCTCTTACTGTTCACGTGTCTAAAAAACCCCTTTTTATTATCCTTTATGTCCCTTGCCAGCTTAATTTCCAAGAGGGCTTTAGCCTTCCTAGTTGCATCCCTACAGGCCCTGACCACATTCCTGTATTCTTCCCAGGTGCTCAGACCCTTTTTCCACGATTCATAGATCTTCTGCTTCTCTTTGAGTTTGCTCAATAGCTCCCTGTTCATCCATGCAGGTCTTCTGCCTCTCTTTCCCCATTTCCTCCTCAAAGGGATGCATCGTTCCTGTGCTTGGAAGAAGTGCTGTTTGAATGCTAGCCAGCTCTCGCAGGCTCCCATTCCTTCAAACAGCGTAGCCCACGGGATAGCCCCCATTAAGTGGCGGAGGAGATCAAAGTTAGCTCTACCAAAATTCAGGGTAGCTATCCTACTTTTTGGCTTGCTTCTTCCACCCAATGGCTTGCTTCTTCCACCCAACTTCAGGCCACTTCCTCTTGCCTCAAACTTGTCCTTGATAAAACTCAAAAATTAAGTCCTAGAAACAAAGATCCATTGCAGGCTTGTATATTTCCATATATTTGGTGTATGAGAACATTCATACTGTTTTGAGTTAGTGTCTGCCCTTCTTTTAAAGATGAAATTGCATGTTGTATGACTGTCAAAGCAGACTAAAATGTCACCACACACTATGCATAAAGAATTACTTGGACAAATTAATGCCCCTATCCCCAAAGATGATGACCAGATATTTTATATAAAACAATTATACTTTGAATAGGCTTGATAGGGATAGGCAGATAATAACCATGCATACTGCATTCTCTACCACCAATCTAATTGGTGGAAAGAAGACGCCATACAAACAATTAACTTGGACAGGATAAGCCACATACATTTTCAAAAGCTACAAGTTATTAATTAATTTCTGGAGGAGAAAGGGAGTTTACAGCATTTTGGCACCATTCAAAACATCACAATTATCAGTGTTCTGAGATTGCTGCTGGAAAGAGAATTTTAGATTGTTCTCAGAAAAGACGATCATAAAAAAGCGTGTAAGAAAGCAAGTAAAAAATGAAAGGCTTATAAACATGTTATTTCTTGTAAAGAAACATAATATACTCTCAAATTTAAGTCTTAACTAGTTAGACAGTGGTACGTAGGGCTAATAAGGAACCCAACTTGCATTTTTAAAGCAAGTAAGTTTTAAACAATTTAAAGTCATAAAACCCAACAATCTCTGGCCTTATAGCAGAAGACCCAGAAAGATGTTCAGCAGGTTTGGACTTGTTCTCTTCTGAAGACAGACTTGACTACCATGCTTCTGTGAATAAAATAATTATTTCTCACCAGGATTATATCCGTTTCCTCTTATTGCCATCTAGCTGTACTGAAGTAGCATTTAGGAGTCATGAAGATAGACCCTATTATGTTAATAATCTCAACTTGTTTTTTCTATTTATGTATCTTGTCTGTGTCATTTTGTTGCTTCATACTAAACTTTAGGTTTCCACTCTATTTTGATAAATATTCAACAAGTTCTATGGCAAGAGAATAAAAAACATTTTTTAGTTACATTGGATATTATGGTAAGTAAAATGATTTCTTATGATATAGCAATAAGATGATGAACTAAATAAGCACTAAACCTTGCTAAAGAGATATCTATCTTGCTCACAGAGAGACCCATTCAAATGCCCTTGTCCCACAGAGACATACACTGAATTTTTCTCCAAAACCCAAAGACAACTAAACATTTTCACATATATTTCTGCCTCTAGTGTAAGGCATGCAGAAGTAACAAATCCCTTGCAAATCCAGAGTAACTGCTAGGTGAAGAAATACAACGATATGGCAACACACTAGAACCCATCATCCACTGTTGGGGATCCATAACTGACAACAGACTTAGTCAGCAGAGTCACAGGTGGACTGGCTCTCACCACGAAGACCCAGACTTAGGATCTTCAGTTCATTAACTCCTCAGTTCATTAACTCTCTCACATACAATGCCCTTGCACATATACAGGGTGCTCTGTGCTGCACTGGGAGAGCACTGCTTGCCTGTGCAACAAAGAGACCTTTTGGTGCTATCTGTCAACTAATCTAGCCACAGACTGAGCATACAGTAGCTACACCCACTTTAACAATGGCAACTACTATTACAAATGTTTATTTTTGTAAGATAACAGCAAGGTAGCATGACAAAAAAATTACAGGAAAACGCATTCAAAACATCTGCAGGCATATGGCTAAAAATGGCTATAGTTTCAGTAACTTCTATTTCAATTTCTTTAAAATCCATAGCATAAAGAAAAAAATAAATGCAGGAATCTTATCTCATGGAAGGGGAATATTTAATGAGGTAATTAAAAAAAGAAATAAAAATTAATGTAGTTAGCAAGCAATAACAGCGAACTACCTCCCTAACAAAAACATGCCATTTTTTCTTATAATTCTCAGAGTATACTTGAGATTTTATTTCAAAAGCTTTGCTGTGTTCCTATCTCACTTATAAACAATGTACTAGAGCTTTAAATTTATGGTAATGCACACTACTTTTCTAAAAAGCAATTCTTGATAACAATTACATACTGTCAGAATAAAAATGCAGTGAGCTCACATCCCTTTCATATTAGCCTGAATAAAGGAAGAGGGGTATTTTCAGTATCTGTTTAAAATGGACATAAAATTTGCACACATTCACATAGCAAAGCACAACTAGAAAAGCATCACTCTATGTGAGCTCCAGTTTGTCACCAGTGATTTGAGGAAGGACACAACATTCCTTGTGAACAGAATTTCATCATAAAGTCTTTACATTGAAATTTCAGGATAGTCATTCCCTCCCAGGCTTCTAAGTACAATATATTCTCCTAAGTAAGCACCTGGGAAAAAACAGTTTCACAAACCATGGGCACTCTGCCGTAACATATAATAGCAACACGTACATCTAGAAAGATGCATGAGCATGAAACAACAGACAGATACTACACTAATGCAAAACATGCTCGTATACAAATAGTTTAGTTTCATCAAAACACACTGTGCAACAGCAACTAGAACCAGCATATGAGAGATCATTTAAGAAGTAAGAGCTACTGTGTCATCTGGATGTATTTTTTTCCTATCGGAGAAACACTTCAGTATATGCAAAGAGCAAAATAAATTTACTTTTAAATGGGGTCCTACTAATACAGGTTCATGTATTTGACATGAAGTACAAAGTCCTGGTTAAGAGACACTGGTAGATACCTTGGTTACCTTCAGATTTCAATTAGGACATTAACTTCCAGTGGGCAACTGCCAACCCTCAGCAGGTTCTGTGAGACATCAAATACTGTCATCTCTGCCTACTAAAAGCAGTGCTCAGTACGTACAGCTCTTCATGCTAGCTCCCTACGTCCCAATCTGACCATGCTCCTATGTCCTCTAGGCCAATGGCTTTAGCAATCATTTCCAGGAAAGTATTATGTGAAAAATAAAATTAATAAAAAAAGGGCAAACCTGTACTTCCTGCAAAAGTCACCAGGTAACAAATTGAATTCAAATCAAGTAAATTCGATGGGGGATGGGGGGATGGTGCTGTCACTTCTGCTTTTCAGCAGTCTACCAGAAAATCTTTTGTCCGCTTTGCATTTATGTTTGAAATTAAACAGCAACTTTTGATTCAAGGATAGCACTTTTTATGATTCCCATGCTTGCTAGCTACAAGAAATCTTTTCCTCCCATCAAGATAGTGCAAAGTGATTGTTTTGTAAAAACGTAAAATGTCGTCACTGTAATGGTTACACCACCATGCCACTTTGAGCACTGAAAACAATTCTGTGCCTAGGAAAGCATGAAAGATTAAAAGATATGAACAACAGGTCAAAATAAATCACTGTGAAATAACCCCAAATCTACACTGATATTCACCCATCTCCCACTATTGAATTATTCAAACATTCTGAAACATGCACTTATATGGTAGTTGGAACAAATCTGTCTCTAACCTCATGTGGGACTTTGAGGCCACAAAATATACTTCAAATAAGTAGTAATATTAATTTTTAAGTAAGTAATGAGCTATAGATCATGCCAGCTCTGTGTTTGGCAGAACAGTGAACAATTTACTGCTGCTGAATACCTCTTTGAAGAGGAATGGAGGACAGTTTTCCAGAACTGGAGTTAATCTTTTACTGTGTTTTCACATCAGCAGTACAGCTGAAAAGAGAATAACTCCTGCTTATAAAACCATTCTGGGGTCTCTTCCCTGAGGTAACTGTATGGGGTTTTGATGGGAAGGCGTTACAACAGTAACTCAGATGTACATATGCTATCGTTAAACAAAATTAGAGTAATTAAATTTATAAACGTCATATTTTTATTGATCCAAAAGAATCAGGGAAGAAGGAAGAAAGTTGTGAAAACCACAAAAGTTATAAATGGGAATAAGCACAAGTAGGTATGGTAACACAAGGTTTGTGGAGATACAAGGGAGTTAAAAAACCTATAAAAATTGAAACTGTCAAATACCTAAATATCACCAGCAGCACTCGGGCAGTTTTCTTTATTGCCATGGATAGGTATCACATCACAGTGGCTTGCAAGAAAGCTTTTCCATTTATCCTAACTTGCAAGTACAAAAAGAAATGGCCACTGCCTTAGAAAAGGAAGTAGTCTTGCATTGCTAAAGCTACAACATAAGTATGATTACAAAAAAAAGCATTTACTTGCTTATTGAGAGAAGTGGGATGCATCCCAAGTATATCTGTAAGATAATTATTTTTATTCCTGTGCTCCAGGTATGCGTACTTCAGGCACAGGAGACATGTTTTCAATGACAGTGATCTCTATCTTACACAGACTTCCTTAGCAGGGGAACTCAAGAAACAGAATTATCATGATTCACTTACAGTTCCAGTTTGGCTTTATTTGGGATTTGTTTTAAATAATCAACATTAACGAGCTTCAGAGATGTAATAAATATAACGCACTATACAAGAGCACTAGCCAGATCCTTCTTTTAAGCTATTTACCCATTTAAACTTCTTACCTCATAAGAAATTCTTACCTCATTGAAATTCAAGCTAATAGGTTCCGATCTCCTGTATGTTGTTGACCAGTTAAGATATCAGTTACCATTTAAGACCAGTAATATCAATTTTTCTTCAAACACATATAACCTACAACTACTCAAACCACGCTTTAGGTAGCTGACAGAATGAGCTGGGGCCCTCTCAAGCTTTTAAATTAAGGTAATCAAAACTGAAATGCAAGAAAGACTCCATGCTGTGAACCAGGAACCAAGAAAAAAATTGGTTAAGCACCATCACGCTTAAGGGTGTATCCTGAAAAGTACAGAAAGGAAGCTGTATGTGCAGTACCCTCAAGCATTGCTTCAGCTGAGAGAGTAGCAATCACGTCAAGTGTATGGCTTCAAAGGGAAACAACATTAACTCACATGTATACTTTCAGATTTTTAAATTACTCTCCCATGCACCCCAAAAGACAAAGATTGTGTGTGTTCTGCAATTTCACTAGGCTTTTGTGGACTACTCCTGTAAGCTCATCGATGCAATCAATCCTCACACATCTATCTCCTGTCCACAGTTGTGCTCCCCTTCTACACGTCAAGTCTGAAATTCAATGGATAAGTTTACATTAAGAAATCTAAAGTAATAATGGCAAGTAGGAAGAATGCTGTGATTCTTCTACATGAAGTTCACAATGCCTAAGTATTCATGCACATCAATACTAAGGTTTCCTTGCCTCATCCCTATCTCCCATCCAACCTGACATAAATCATGTGGTAAGGCTCTCATGAGGCTTACCTGACCTTTATGAAAGCAGCGTGCTCTTACCTGAGACCAGAAAAAACCAGAACATACTAATGCTTTTATAACAATAACTTTACTAACTAAAATTAAGGTATATGTAAAAGTAAATTTTGCCAATGTGCCAAAATTAAGAACAGTAAATATTTTGATAGGTTGAACAATATTAGTTACATATATATGCACAGCTTTCTCAAACTTTTCATGAAACACGTTTGACAAAGTTGTATAAACAAAAGAGAAGCCTTCTGTTACCTGTCTAGAAGATGACATGTGAAGTTAAAATTATAATTTAAGTTTTCTTTAGAAGGCTTTCTTAGCAAGCCCAAATTTACAGCATGGTTTTCAAATGAACCGATTTGCAGACTTTATTTCTTATTTATTTTCATTGTAAAATGATAGCTTTGTACAAAAAGCTTTGAGTTTCTTGTTTTTAATGGAATTTGTGATATATAAGCTATAAACCCTGAAGAAATGTGTAGGCCCCTGTTTTGGGAACATGAAAACAATAAAGTTAAATATCAACACCTACCTTTTTTTTTCCCCCCCTAAATGTGTCTTCTGTCACTAAGTAGATTTGGAAACTAGTAGCATAACTTAGGTGGCTGCGTTTCATTCATTGATATTTGACCCTTGAAATCTTTAGCAGATAAGTCCACTGCCAACAACATCCTCAACTGAAAGCACTTTCTTATCCCAACTATTCTTTTTCTACATTTTTCAGTAAGCATCCCTAAAAAAATAACACTCTAAAAAGCTACCACCATGAAGCTGATGAAGCCACTTGAAATAAGGGAAAGCCAGATTATAGTTGTTTTGGTTATATTCCTCAGGTTCCTAGTTATCACCACCACCACCTGATTGACAAGAACCACCACTTATTATAAGGAATTAGTGAGTATGCCAATTCCACGAGGCAGCAGTGGAACTGAAAATAGTTTTGTGTTTTATTTAAAATAGCTTAAGAGAAACTTCAATTGTGAATGGAAGATTTTATTCATATTATCCCTGCATGCTTTTATTTTTGGAAAGTGAAGAAGTATCAGAGCTGAAATGTTTTCACAGGTATTAGCACTGTGCTTAGAATGTTTTTGTGGTTTTTTTTAAAAAAGGTTTTGCAGGGCAGGTGAAAGCTATATGGGAAAAGCATGTACACTGTATCAGTCCCTGGTATGAGTGTCTCATTTATGAAGGGATCATAAATTCAAATGTACTTAATCTTAAATTTTGTTGCAAACAAGACATTAAACATCTTAAAAATCCACACATTAAGCAGACAGCCTGCTACACTAAGCCTTGTGTATGGGACATTATTTCTTCTGCTCTGTCAAGTTTCAAAAGCAAGACAAAAGAAATTTGGATGCTGCTGCAAGCGTATCACACATACCCCTCCCTACAAGAAAGCTGTAAGACTAATACTGGTTTTACTGCACAGATGTATTTTACCTGTATCTATCTATGCAGTAAGCTTGCCCCCTAGTAATGCTGGATTTCAGATAGCTTCACTTCAAAGTCAACACTAATAACAAGAGGTAGGAATATGTGGTGTTGCTTACATCCACACTTACCTGCTCTTGAGGAATGCGAAAAAACCTGCAGCCCTTGTCTCCTAGGGCAGACCAGTTTTCAACTCAACACCTAACACCATCAATGCAACCAGTGTAACATAAAATTCAGCACTGGGTGGAATGTGCAAACTCGCAGTTAGACCAGGAGTCCAGGCTACTGTAAAAGGCCTTCCTTATACTTTGTTCAAGTATTAATGAGAAAATGCAGTTAACAGAAGTGCAAGACAGGCATTTAGACTTATGAAGCCCCTTTTCAGGGAAGAAGCACAGTTAGAGAAGAAAAATTGTCAGCACAGAGCTAGCTACTACATGAAAGCATATTTCAAATAGGAGCCTTGACTGAAAGCCTCATTTTTGATGTAGTTCAGTCCAAAATAACCTCTTCCTGGTGGCAATTTGTAAACTCAACTTCCTAAAGTTCAATTTTTAAGAAATATTAATGTGAGGCTATTAAGAAAATACCCTGTGTAATTTTTTAAAACCTATCATGCATAAACACAGGATGTAACATTTTTCTTGGCTAGATCATTAGAAAGTGCAAAATTTATGAAAATTTATTCCATCAGGAAAGTTAAAATTGCAAGTCTTGTTTAAGCAGCTTTCAAAATTTTATGAGGAATTAAAAGCAACAAAGGTGAAAATGTTTTTCACAGTACTCAACTAAATGCAAACCCACTTAAGCAAGGCATCTGAATTAACAATTCCACATCCATTATACAAAAGCAAAGCTACTGCTGCTGTGGGTACTAAGTTTTATAGTTTCATTATGGATCTAAGTCTCAGCCATAAACATGTAAGTTTCATAGGTTAACAAGCTTTTAAGCATGAAAAAATACACTGAGTATTTAAAAATACCAATCAAACAGCAGAGTCCATAAAATATTTGTAGACAAGTAGGATCTTGAATGTGCTGCTAGAATACTCTTAGATCAAGTACTAAAATCAGAGTGATAACAAGCCTAGAAACACATTAGGTAATTTAAATAATTAGGCTCTGAACAAATACCTATATATGCCGCTACAGAAGAAGGAGCCAGAATCTATCCTAATTTGGGTAGGCAACTTGTTGAAACAGTTCCACATACCATTCTCCCAGCAGCTAAGTCAGTTTGGGGAGTTCCTACTCCCTACCTTGATTATTCATTTCTATCCCTCCCTACTGATGCAAACCCAACTTAAAAGCCACTACAAACAAAAAGAACCAAAATAAAAAACAACCACTACCACACATTTTGAAACCTGAAGTTGGAGAGGAGAAAACAGAAAACTGTTGAACTGGATTTGATCCCCAATCCACATCATAACATGGCCCAATCTCCCATGAAAACAGACAGGATGACATTGCTGATGAACAAGCTTTTGTCAGTCTTTTAATACCTAATAGCAAGTGCTTCCATTTTCACAATCACTCGCACTGTGATATATATTTATTCCAGTAGACAAGATGCCACATGCAGCAATGCCATTTACCACCTAGAGACTAGGGATTTGTAGGATGAAGTAAAATTTATTATTAAAACGAGTTGCAGCAGTAGGAACTACAGCCCCAGAAATCTTCAGTTTGCTATCCATCAACCTGGATTTACTCAGGTTATGGCCTGCAGTCATGAAACACTGGAAAGCTTAACACTCAACTAGTACAAGGGGTGGGGTTTTTTTGTTGTTTTCTGTTTAGGAGGTTACTCCAACAAAACCACCTACTCCATTTATTTACAGTAGGACAAAACCACTATGTGCACGGCAGTATGAACTGAAGATAAAGGTAAGAACAGAGCTTAGGGGCAGCTGTAGAACACCTGTGCATCCACAAGGCTGCCAGCTGCATAGTGTCCCACTCCACAGGATCTCCCTGTAAGAGCACCTTTATAAGACCAAACCAGAAGTCTAGACAGCCCAGCAGCTTGTATCAAAAAGCTGTGACCTGTACATGCTATGTTAAAACTAAAGGAGCAACTCCTCCCACTAGATTCTTCCCCACATTCATCAGCAATATGTGGCTTTAGGAAGGAATCTGAGGATTGATTTTTGATCTGCTGTAAGCCTTCCTCCGCTGGTTTGTATGTAGATTGCACTCCAGAAAAACAAAGGCATGAAATGACCTGAGATGTTTAAAAGAAGTTAAGCTTACTTCAGGGAAAAAGTACTAGTTCTATTTACTCAGCACACCACAGTACTTAAAAAAAAAAAAAAGAAAAAAACCAGAGGTAACCTGACAGCTGGAACTAACTGAAGCACAGATAACTGTTACATACACTTTGCAGGGAAATTTACATGTTTATTCCAATATATAGGCCACCTTTGTGTACATATGTATATCAGGGATCACAACCTGTTAGAAAACAGAAGAACTGAAGGCCAGAGATTACAGTAACTTAAAAATGAATTTCCATAAAGACACAAACACAAACCTTGAGCTTCTCCCCCTTTCTTTTAAATTTTTGAGGCAAGTTTAAGCCAGTTGTAATCATCAAATCTGCTGCTGTACAGAAGTCAAAAAGGAGCAGGGGTGCTCAGGTACCCTCCCAAGTACTGAGAAAACTAGCTGCTCACAAAGCACAGGCTTTGCTTTCCTTATTTTTCCTATAGATGTTTACATTAAGAAGGTCTTTGACTTCTTTAGGTAGAAGATATTGCATGCCCTTGATTACATGTCCCACAATCAGTACTAGTACACAGTAACAATGGAAGAAATCCTACTGTTGCAGTGTTCAGAAAAATCTTACACCAGAAACATCATCATATACAACTGCATTTAAACTACAAAGCCCAAGTAATTCTCCAAATGCAAAAAACTACAGACCCCAATAAATATTACCAAAAGTTACACAGCATTTCCTAGCAATATAATCTACTAGTTTAGCTTTCCTTAAAAATTCCTTCCCCTTTAGGGAGAGAAATGGATGAGGAGGCAAAGTAATACTTAAGGTTAGGATATCCAATATTGCCATAAAATGCTTTATGCATCCAATAAATAAGTTTAATTCAAATCAAACTGGCAGATGTAAAATCCCAAAAGACCTACTTGACCTTGGCGAGAGCAGAAGGGGAAACTATACAACTATGGCTTATATTAACTCAAAAAAAAGCTGTCCATGCAAGAAGACTCAAACCAGTCTCTCGGAGCTACTATATAAATACAGCCCAGAAGAAAAGAGCAAATTCTAAAAAATAAGGTCTGATTGCATTGTGGCCTGTTAAAAAATAACTTGTAAGTCATACTTGACCAAATCAGAGGATGATTAATAATTACCACAAACTATCAAAAAAGTGTTCAGTTAAAACAGTTTCCACACAGTGACACTAAAACAGAAACACTCTGTGTTTGTATCTTGGAACATGTTCTTAAGGATCTCAGCAGTTCTTCCTGCTCTGGGCATTGAAGTTTCTGACAAAGAGTAAGAAGTCTGTAATTTCCTGCTTTGCAAAACGATCAAAACAACTGTCACTTTTCCAACATTTAACAGGCACACAGGAACAGATTACTGTACCTAGATATTGATACTGTTTCATTAGGACACTGAAAAGGGTACCCCACCTATGATGACAAGCTGGCAGCAGAATGAAAGATAAACATAAAATAAACCCCCAACCTCAAATTCCTGAAGGCATCAACAACAAAAAGGCAATCTCTTCTCAAGGCCTAGATGGAACTAGACAGCAGTTGAGAGAGGCACTCTCATGCGGTCCTTGAAACAAACAGAAAAAGGACAGAAATTTCAATTAACACATTAAAGTTCTATTTGCCATAACACAGACAGCATGAAGACAAAGATAGACGGTAGTAGAAGTTGAAGAAGACTTCATAAGGAGTCCTTCCCTTGCAGAAGTGGGTAATCAAACAAACATTGCAGAAGTCAGTTACATACTTTCAGTTTCTCTTATATGGCTGAGAAAAAAAACCTCTTCTCTTTCCTGCTCCAGCATGCAAAAAAGAAACCTCTGTGAAACTTGTTCATGGGTCGCAGAACTTTGGAACCAGAAATTATTTTCAAGTGCTGCTCTAACATCTGAGCACATTTCATTTTGTGAAGTAATTTCTTTTCTATGGATTGTTACATTCAAAAAACCCAGAATGGTTGGACAATGTAGAAATCCAGCTGTTTGTTTCAACAATTATAAAAAGGGAAATGTGTGAGAAAGTCTTACGTGACTTCTACACAGTACATAGTTGACTCAATTTAAAGGGCATAATAGTTAAATAAACTTTATAGATATGATCAGCACAGAACTGAATTTTACTATATGATCTATTGCAACTCAGCTTCCCCTTAGATGGCTTGTTTAAGTTATAAAGAATTTACTACGATAGAGCCATTAAGTACACAACAGGAAGTGTTCCGTTGGAGACTAAGACCCTGTTTTCCTCGTGCTACAGAATACACTTGCTGGGACCATACTTGGCAGTAAGCATTTGGTTACTTTGCATCCAGTCCACAGTAAACTCATTGTCCATTAAACCTTCAGCTGCATGAGGTGAGCTAAAAAAAGTAAAGGTCTTTGCTACCTACAACTTATCTCTGAAGAGTTTTTTTTTTTTTAAAGTCCATGTTGGGGCAAACCTTTTTAGGTGAGAGTTGTTTTAACACTCACAAAATTAAATATCTCTCTTATGAAACTACTATCTTCACAGCAAAAGAAATCTTGTGTCATTCATATATAGTAAGTGCAGTTGAAAGTCATACGGTAAAGAAAATATTAGCTAATTTGGGAAATGTTACTGTGTAAGTAGCAGCTGGCTGTGCCATTTGCAACTTACCAACTCCAGATTCACAGGGCACTAAACTACTTATATATCATAGAATGCTTTGGCCTGGAAGTGACCTCAAATATCACCTAGTTTGAACCCCCCTGCCATAGGCAGGGGCACCCTCCAGTAGATCAGGCTGACATACCCTATGGGCCTTGCTGTCTCAAGGGATGGCATACCATTACCCTTCCTCAATCCAGGACCCAAAGAGCAAAGAGAGGTGTTCACACGTATGCAACAGCACTAAAAGCAATGTTCTTACTGAGAAGAAAGTAGAGTATGAATCCAGGCCATGCACGAAAACAATGTCTGTGACAACAAAAATCATAATGTGTGAAGCAAGTTAATAATCTGCTGGTTTTTATTTTAGTTTACTCAAAATATATGTAACTTTTCTCCCTTATGAAGTGCAGAAGAACTCAAATGTATGCAAACAATAAGAGAAATGTCTAACTTGACACAATGCACAAGTGTCAATAGCGTCTGGGAGTGAGGCAGGCATGATGGCAGGAAGGAACATTATCCTTCTCTAAATCTTCTTCTGGTTCCATATATTCACCCATTAGTACAATTATAAGCAAACAAGATGACATTACACTGTATATGCCTTCAGTGCTTCACAAATTGATTTGAACATTAAAAGCACGGTTTCTGGAGTAAAACACACTGAAACATGCTGTAATTTGCAATCAGATCAAAAGACATTAAAGCTATGCTGGTTCTAATGGCAGCCGCACAAACCAGTCAATCCTATCCAAGGAAACAAGCCAACAATTTACCATCAATCTTGGGGGCAAAAAATGCAAGCAGAAAAAGTCTTAATATCCTAAGAAGTTAAATAACTCCAGTATCTGTATCCTCCCTACCCCAAAACAATCCCAAGATGATCCAAGCCCAACCTATGTATTTTTCCTTGCACTTGAATACATGTAGAAAGATCTCATAATTGGCACTTGTACCACAGAGGTACCAGTTTGCAGGTAAACTCCTTGCTTATTGATAGGCAATGAAATAAATTGAGGTAGTAGACTGGAAGTACTGTTTTTTCCAGTATCATTGCAATATTACACTATTCCTCATTCCCATGAGCTGGAACTACATAGTTGGCAGTATTTCATTTGTGAAGCCAATCTATACAGCAGACCTGAAAGGCATCCTCACTTCTATTGGGTCTAAAATTTTCCTGACATTGGCTGTGCTGCTGTCAGGAAGCAAAAGAGGTCTGCTTTTTTTTTTTTTTTCCTTTCCCTTCCATTATAAATAAAGCATTTCAAAGATTCAGAAAAGGAATAAATATTAGTTTGGACCTGTGGAAGTTTAAACTGCAATTTATGTATTTGTTTCCCACTTTTCTTAACCATTACTTTTAAGAAGTGGCTTCCAGATTTCTGACCTCATAGCAAATCCTGCATGGTGTTTATATGCCAGTGTATATAGGGCATCAAAAACAGTGTGGCCAGTAGGTCTAGGGAAGTGATTGTGCCCCTGTACTCGGCATTGGTGAGGCCGCACCTCGAGTACTGTGTCCAGTTCTGGGCTCCTCACCATAAGAAGGACATGGAGGTCCTGGAGCGAGTCCAGAGAAGGGCAACCAGGCTGGGGAAGGGGCTGGAGGGCAAATCCTATGAGGAGCGGCTGAGGGAGCTGGGGCTGTTTAGCCTAGAGAAGAGGAGGCTGAGGGGAGACCTTATCACCACCTACAACTACCTGAAGGGAGGTTATAGAGAGATAGGTGATGGTCTCTTCAGCCAGGTGACAGGTGATAGGACAAGGGGGAATGGCATGAAGCTGTGCCAGGGCAGGTTTAGATTGGATGTTAGGAAAAAATTTTTTACTGAAAGAGTTGTCAGGGCCTGGAACAGGCTGCCCAGGGAGGGGGTTGAGTCACCTTCCCTGGATGTGTTCAAAAAAAGGGTAGATCAGGTACTTAGGGATATGGTTTAGTTTAGGATGCGAATGGTTGGACTTGACGATCTTAAAGGTCTTTTCCAACCTTGTGATTCTGTGATCTTTTTAAATCACGTATGAAACTTATTTGATGGAAAATACAGTGCAAATCAATTGTTTAAGATTTGTGTATCTGCAATGTGTCTGATTTTAAAACCCTGAGAAGATATCCCAGAAAATAAATTACTTTGCATGACATCCTTGGTAGTAGTCAATATTTTAAAATATTTCATAAATTTAAGGGGTTTTAAACAACAGTATTAGACCTAGAAATGGGTGTAATTAAAAGATAAAACTCATACTCTTCCTCAATGTTATGTTTGAAAGCCTATTTTTACACCTACAAGAACAGAATTATTTAAATTAGCCATTGTTAGATGTCTCTGCTTTCATCAAACCAGCCAAAATTAGAAACCCACCTCCCAGTAGAGAACCTGATTACAGAAATATTTTTCCTTAACTTTCACCATCCTGTTTAGTGCAGTGAAGAACCACAACTGGAACACACTTGAAACATGCATACAACGAAGGCAAACCAAGAAGAACAGACCATAAAAGACAATGTTGAACTGGTTCCAGAGCTTCGGTAAAGTCAACTCCTGTCTCTTACTCTCCAAACACCACTGCCAGACTTGAATCCTTACTAACACAGACTAGAAGTTTTGAGGCTGGCTGAGAAACTGTTTCCTCTTATAGAATCTCCCAAAACCTGGTCATTTCCAAGTGTTAACCTTTCACTTTGGGACTAAGCTAGGACAGAGTTCCTCAGTCACTTCACAGCATGACATTAACTAATTGAGATACTCTTTCTGTACTTCATTTTTAAGATGGATTTCTAAAACTAACGCATACATTCCTGCAGCACGTTTTTACTTCAATTTATTACCAGTTTCTCATGAAGATTCTCCAGTAGTTTTAAACACTGTGATGCCCTAGAATAAGAAAGGCACTAAGTGAATCTGTGCTTTCAAGTGTGTCTTAATCTTGTTTCCAGAGCTTTTTAAGTTTATTGTATTTCAGTGGTCTAAGGAAAGGTTAAAATACTGTTGACTGAACCTTGTATCTCTGTTCAAAACTATCTTACAATTTCTTCATACAACAACAAATTCTTGTCCATTAAAATGACAACCTTAAAAAACCTTAACTGATTCATCTTCATGGATAAAAGCTGGCTAGTCTCCCTTCAAAAACATTTAACAAAAAAGCACCTCAAGCAAGGTAAACATGCTTTGAAAAAAGTAAAATTTTTGCATTATTCTTGGAAGATTCTTAACCACTTCCAACTTCAAATGAAAGCTGCAAATAGCATGTAATATTGTGCAGTCAATTCTAAAAAAAAGTTAGAAAAAGCCACATCACTTTGAGCAAAATGCCTGAAAAATATAATTTCCTGTTAATTTGTTCACACTGCCAGCTTCAGAAAAAGAAAGCATTCTGTTTCTAAAATTTCACCTTCTAGAGTGACACAGTCTAAAGACTAAGTGACAGTTGTTCTGGATTGTTCCCTCCCTGCCTTCACAATAAAAAAGCTTCCCAATTCACATGGAGTATTTGTGGGAGCAATTTGGTTTTCTTAAACTTGGTAACAGCTTTGCAAGGATTGGTGCGTTTGTTTTTTTTTTTTAATTAAGCTTCACATGTAAGTAACTAAATACTATATTTCAGCTGTATTTAAAATCCAACCATCACTTTCTGCTTAAGGAATTCTACTCAAAGAGGGCATAGTAAAGAAAAAACAATAGATGCATTCATCTCCAGAAAACATATAAATCAAACTACCATCAAGGGAAATCAGAACTATTAATTAAAAAAGATGATCAGGGGACTGCAGGACCTATGAAGACAGGCTCAGAGAGTTGCACTTACTCAGCCTGAAGAGGCGAAGGCTCCAGGGTGGCCTAATTTCAGCCTACCAATACTTAAAAGGTGTCCTACAGGAAGGTGGGAGAGGGACTGTTCATCAGGGACTTTAGTGATAGGACAGGAAACAATGACTTCAAGCTCAAGGAGGGTAGGTTTAGATCAGACATTAGGCAGAAACTGTGTACTGTGTGGGTGATGAGGTCCTGGCACAGGCTGCCTAGAGAAGCTGTGGCTGCCCCCTCCCTGGCAGTGTTCAAGGCCAGGCTGGATGGGGCTTTGGGCAGCCTGGTCTAGTGGAGGGTGCCCCTGCCTGTCGCAGGGGGGTTGGAACTGGATGATCTGCAAGGTCCCTTCCAGCCTAAACCAGTCTGTGATTCTATGATAATTGATATTTAAAAGAAATTTTAGTAGCTTGAGTGGTTTTTTGCATAAACATTCAGACAGAAGCATATCCATCTAGAAAGCAACAACAGAAGACAAGAATATTTTAAAACTCCAATGTTAAAAAACCCATTGAGTAAGGGATATATTGGTTTGAACAAAAAGCCTAACCAGGAGGAAAATGAAACTGGAATGAATAAGAATCCAACTGGATTAAAAAAAAAGTTACTACCTAGAAGTTTTGGTATGGTTTGTGATGCTATTCAAGTTACAGCATGTACTTAAGGCACAACTTACCTAATACTTCTTTAATTTTTTGGATTTGCAGCAGCACCACTCATTCTTGTAATTATCTGTACATACAAGCAGGCTAAAGTATCTTCACATTGTAAAAATCTAAACTTGCACAGCTCGAAAGAGTATCTTTGTGGCTTTACTTTTTTTCCTTCCATCTGAAGCAAATCATTAGTTGCTCGCTCTTTATACTAGCTTGATTAGGCCAACCTACAATTTTTAAACTGTCTTTTCCAAAAATCAAGGTAAGTGAGAAACGAAGAGTTAATTATCTCCAAGAACAACAATTATTGTTTGCAAAGATCAAATTGTCAGATCTGCCTTCTAAAGCTTTTCTCCAGAAGTTTCACCGGTGTTTTTTTTTACATAAGCAGTCCTAAGTGAAATCTCAGTAAATTACACTGCGGGAGCCTGGACAACTCGTGTTTGAGGATTTAAAGTAACAATCGGTATAAAACCCAGGAGTAACCTGAAGCAGAGCGGGCTCTTTTCAAGCAACGCATTTGAATACAAGAAACACAAAACACAAGCTAGGACTATTACTTGAAGAGGTATACCTACTCTAATAATGAAATACTCATAAAAATAGTCATTAAAGTTTCATGGAAATAAGAGTGCAAGGTTTCTCTGAATGAGCTTAAGAAAAGGGAAAACTGTCCTCCTTGTTACGGAGCACATATCCTTCACCCAAAGAAAATCAGTAACAACTGAATCCCAAGTCATTCCCTGGGGTACTATCAAGAAAGCTTTTATGTATCAACTGTACTTCAGCAAATGGAAGGATTAAGCAGCAACAATTAAACAGGTGATTACCAAGCAGTCTGACCAGCATGACAGCTGTAGTAGTTTATAGTCTCATTTGTGACCACACCGCTGTGTTATCACTCCTCTAAATGGACTTTCAACTTTAGTTAAAAACAACTTGTGTTAACATGACCAAGTCAGAAATGCATCCCAGAATTTGATTATTATAAATTCATAATCCAATTTAATTTTCTCCACTTGGCTACATAATCTATGTTTTATTTTGAAAGAATGAAAAAAATTCAATCCCCTTAAAATTCCGGAAGGTGCTCTAGTTTAATGGCATTGCCAAGTATTAAGAGATTACAAAAGAAATTTTATGTCAAATCCATCCATGATCAGATGCCTTACAAGTTTCAACTACCATCACTGAAACTTTTGCATTAAGGTCAATGACGCATACCATTCTGAAAGTTCTTTACAAGACAAATGTCTAAGAAAATAAGATGTAAAAAAGCGTTTGGTTTAACACATGGTGAAGTTCCTTATTAAATTTTAGTAAAATATTCAAGGTTTAAGCAAACATTTGTGATCACTGAAGATGTCAGACTCCTTTTACTTCTTACCATGAGGATTTGTATCACAGTAGCAGCCTCTCAAAAATGAGACACTGAGAAAGCAGTCCCACTTCTTTAAATAGGTATGTAAGTGCTTTTCAAGTAAATCAAACTACATCACATGTATAGAAGACCAGAAATAGACACCAGTGTCCAGGAAACATCCACAGAACTATAGCTGTGGATAAGTCTGCGTCTTACTAATGGATTGTTTATGAAAATATTTTACTCATGTTAATCTTACACTAGGTACTGGAAGTGGCCTGGTTGTGAACTAGAAGCTGAAGACTGATGTCACCCACTGAATTAATTGCTATGCTAAGCTGACAGGCAATCTGTGAAGGAGGTGAGGAGCCCCAAGTCCATGCAGACGTCAGAAGGAAGACGCGCCTTTGACATGGAGCTGGATCAAGGCTGGACTGCACAGGACAAGTGCTGAGTACACCACTGTGTAATCCTATCCTGGACAGCTAGAAGTATTTGCACAGTCAGCTTCAGTCATATTTCTTCTAACAAGAAAAACTGCATGAATGTTCAGGTACAGGACCTGAATGGTATCTCTTAGAATGCTGCAAGCTGGGCAGGTCAACAGAAGGCAGCCTTCCCATTTACTTGCTTAATAGGTCTGGGTTAAGCATTAGCCAGCCAGCCACACAGCTACACAAAGTTAGAAGCCAGCTGCTGCACAAATACGGAACTGCACAGTTCTCTTATGCCCCAACTGCCGAGTCACAGCTTCTGAAGGACTAATGTAGTTAAACTGAAAGTATTAAACATTTTAAATCCTGTAATTATAGTTTATTTAGTGAGTTCAAATAAGTATTCTGTAAGCCAACAAACCCTTATCAAAAGCTACCATGGTAAGAACCAGCTATACTAACCACTTCCCTTGTGAGAGCCAGCTTTATCCCCTCCCAGTTATAAAAACATGCCATTTATTTGTACATGGAAAGGGAGTAACAGTGCTAGACCCATATTGTCTCACTTCCCATTTCCCCTTAGGTATCAAAATACAGACCTTGTCAAAATAAGACTCAGAAATGCAATGAAGCAGACATTGCACCCTCAGGAGAGAAAGTAAGATGTTGGTTCTTTGAAGTGAACTTTGGGAGAAAACAGTTTAAGTTCTACGTAGTATTTTTTCTTTTCTGAATAAAGAAAATAAAAAAATAAAGAAACCTGAGGGAAGACTGGATTCACTGACCGTTACTGACAAATGCCAAAACCTTGCCCAATTATAACTCCAACAAGAATTTTCACTGCATTTATGTATACCCACTACTTCTTTGTGGTTTCAAGCAAAAAAAAAATTTAAGAATTTCTTTAGGGCAAAATCCAGCTTTGTGCCTCCACCAAATCATAAATTTGTCATCACGTTTGCTGTACAATACAGTGTTTTTAAATCCAGAGGCAACAGTGTTTTCTTCCACAGAGATTAACTGAAAATACTTAACGAAAAAAAGATCCTGTTCTTAAGGTACCAGTTCCCATCAGACAAGCTGTGTTCTCCCCACAGAGGGGAGACAGAGCACAGCTGGTCCCAACTAGCATAACCAGCAGAGCTCTCTTGCATGGATGACAGCATTTCACAGATCTGAAAATACCGCAGTTGTATAAATCAGCCCCCCATCTGGTTTTGGTGTTGTTCCAAACCAGTTTACCTACTTACTAGTTGCACAAATCAGGAAGAGATATGTAGCCCTTTTGGCTCAAGAATCAGAGAAACCTGATACACATTTTGTACCAACAGTAACCAGAGAAGGTTAATTTGTCCAGTGGTCTCTCTCAGAAACATTAATTGGAAGAGAGTTGAATTCTTTCCCAATAAGCTAGAAGCAGCAAACAAAATCTTATGGCTCCTTAAAAGTTGTAGGTATGTTTAAAGGAAAAAAGGAAAAACAATCATACTTTTACTTTTTACAATTTTCACTACTATATCCTTTGAGTCATGGTTTTAATCAAGACAAACTCCCCATTTTAAAGATAGTTCACAAATCAGCAGATACCAAAACACTATCAGCCCAGTCTAGGCAGAAGCAACCTGAGAGTGCTAAATACACATAAACTGAAACACACATTTACATGTGAAGATTCTGTTAATACAGCTTGTAATACATGCCAGATATTACATTCTTCTTTTTCCCCCCGAGTTCTATAGGCACCTGCTGCCTGATGCATCAGAGATGGTCCACCTCATTAACCTTATGAGCCCCATACCAAGTTTTATGCAGCTAGGGTCCACAAGATACACAGCACTTACCTAGTCTCTTGTGAGTACAATGGATTTTATGCTAGCGTTGCTCTGCTGCCAGTAGCTTGGCAGAGGTGACAAGCAGAGAAGCTTCACTCAGTATCCTGCAAGAGCCACATGTCACTCCAAGGTAAGCACACTGGTAATTCAAGTACTGATTTTCTTCTGAATTGGGATTCATGGTTTGAATTAAACCCAAATTAGAGAAGTTTCATCCACATAAACCTAACTTAATTTCAGCCTAAGGCACCAGCATCACAAAAGGGATAGACCCACAAGCAGCAAATGCTTCCTCACAAAAAACGGCAACAAAGCCTATAGGTCTCCACCTTGCATAAGGGTTTTACTAAAGGCTTACACACAAGGTTAAAAGCTGTATTTTTATTTATTTGTTGTTATTTAGGTCTCAACTACTTATGCACATGTGAGTATTTCAAAGACAGTGGAAATATCTATGCATACAGCTAAGGTGCTGCCTGGAAAGAAACACTTTTTTTTAAAGTAATTGTCAATTCATAACAACTCAGATTAATTTTGATGAAGCTCCTATACAACTTTATCCACATAGTAGAAGCTGGCAGATTTCCTACTAGTTCCCCTCACTAGCTCCTCGACAGTCCACCCTGCAGGCTGAAAGGAAGCCAAAATCCTAAAAGTTCTGGCTGTGCTCTCCCCTGCAGTCTTGATTCCCAGGGTCTACAAGTGGCCTGCCCTGGCACTGGACTGACATTCCCATTTGTAGTCAATTTTAAAATACACAAGTGTAATTCATACACAGCCGATTTCAAAATGCCAAAGCAACTGTCCTTCACACTTCTCTTCGCCGGGCATCCTCACTACTGGCAGAGCTGTAAAATACTGCCACAAACACACGGCTCAGAGCAGGTCAGAACAAGCAAAGAAGAGAGCATACTAATTTTCTGCTGAGGTCCTAAGGGAATTATATAGTTCAGCGTATTTACCAGGACAAGATGGTTTACCATTGTACCTGAACATGCTGGAACTTAACCACATGCTTAAAAGGCAAAACTAAAGATACAGTAGCACTGTTGTTCTTACCATATGCACACATAACCTTCTAAAGAGCTAATCTATACCTCAAGAATTCCCATGTAAATAGTTTAATTCCAAGAGCAACTGTAATTCCACTCCAAATGAGTTTAGACAGATGGACATTTTCATTAGTTTAATATCATTAATTAGAGAAAACAAGGGAAAGACTGATTAAGACATTACCTTTCTGAGACATGCCAGAGTTTTCACAGAGGTTTATGATGTCCCAAGAAGAACAGCCAAGGAAAGTTACTGACATGGATGTGTCTGGTACAGACAGTAAACATTTGAATGAGATATCATCAAGACCTCTCTCATGGACATCTCATAGGGCAACTTTCAGCTCATAGTCTTCCAACAATTTTTTTTTTTTTTTTAGGTGTTTGTGTGGCAAGGTTTTGGTAGCAGGTGGGCTATAGGGGTGGCTTCTGCAAGAAGTTGCTAGAAGCTTCCCCTAGGTCCGACAGAGCCAATACCAGCCGGCACCAAGATGGACCCACTGCTGGCCAAGGCTGAGCCCATCAGCGATGGTGGTAGCACCTCTGTGATAACAGAGTTAAGAAAGAAAAAAACCCTAGCATCAGCAGTTGCAGGCAGAGAGAGTAGTGAGAAGATGCAAGAAACTCTGCAGACACCAAGGTCAGTAAATAAGGAGGAAGAGAAGGCGCTCCAGGTGCCGGAGCAGAGATTCCCCTGCAGCCTGTGGACAGGACCATGGTGAGGTAGGATGTCCCCCTGCAGACCATGGAGGTTGATGCTGGAGCAGATATCCACCTGCAGCCCATTGAAGACCCCACGCTGGGGAAGGTGGAGGCACCCAAAGAAGGCTGTGACCTGGTGGGAAGCCCATGCTGGAGAAAGTTCCTGGAAAGACCTGCAGACCCATGGAGAGAAGACCTCATGCTGGAGCAGGTTTGCTGGGGGCACTTGTGACCCCGTGGAGGAAACATGCTGGACCAGTCTCTTCTTGAAGGTCTGCACTCTGTGGAAGTGACCCATGCTGAAGTAGTTCGTGAAGAACTGCAGCCCATGGGAAGAACTCAGAGAAGTTGGTGGAGGACTGTCTCCCATGGGAGGGACCCCATGCGGGAGCAAGGGAAAAGTGTGAGAACTCCTCCTCTCCTGAGGAGGAAGGAACAGCAGAGACAACGCATGATGAACTGACCCCAACCCCCATTCCTCATCCCCTTGTGCTGCTGGGAGGGAGGCGGTAGAGAAATTGGGAGTGAAGTTGAGGCTGGGAAGAAGGGAGGGCTGGGGGGAGGTGTTCTAAGATTTAGTTTTATTTCTCATTACTCTGATTTGCTTGGCAATAAATTAGATTTTTTTCTAAGTGGAGTCTGTTTTGCCTGTGACCGTAATTGGTGAGTGATCTCGCCCTGCCCTTATCTCCACCCACAAGCTTTCCATACATTTTCTCTCCCCTGTCCAGATGAGAAGGGGAGTAACAGAGCAGCTTTGGTGGGCACCTGGCCTCCAACCTGGGCCAACCCAACACAGTAGGAGAGTTTAGGACTGTAGTCTGCAAACCTCAACTTCTTTCTTGGATAGAAAAAAGCTTGATCTAAAAAAATTCTTTTGGACTGAAGTGATGAGCATCCCAGGTATAAGAAACACTCCACATTTGTTTATTTTACCAATCTGCTGCTTTCTAACCCCTTCCCCCACATTTTACATTCCCAAGAGAGTCACTTGTACCCATCTGGTTTTGAAGTACCTATACAAGGGGGAAAAAAAAGCTCTCTTTTTAAGAACTAAATCCTTCAATGCCAACAATAAAGTTGAAATGAGTGACAACAGTAACCATTCTGAATGGAGTCATGCCAAGCTACAGCAGAAGCCAAAAGCAATGGTTAGGCAGTACACCACTAACCCACTGCAGCAATTCTAAATTGCCCAGCATAGCTTTAGCCAAACGCTTTGCCAAGCATTAATGTTTCTCTTCACTCAGCTTGCTGAGACTATCAGTGTATATTGGTTTACAACGCTGAACACACCCTTACATGAAAGCACCTTACAGCTCTGCAGAGAGGGAAGACATCTTCGTTTAATCTGAAATATGTTATTACTCCATTCCCTGATGGTGACTTCCCTTTGTCTCCCAAAAAGAGAGATCTTGAGAGTCAGTCTGCAGGTCAACCTTCGCAGTGAAAGAAAACAAGCAGTAACCCACTCTTTTCTGAATCACTTTGCACAATGCGCTTTAGAGTGAGACCCCTGAAGCCTGCTCTCTGTCAGAGATCGGTATGTCTGAGGGAGTTCATTTCATGCCTTCTTTTCCTTCCCCTCCCTCTTCCTGGATTAAAGAAAACACAGAGAACAAACTGCACATCTTTAAGACTTCTTCCCCAGATACTCCTGCTCTTCCTCCCACAAGCTGCTGGGGCGGGTAAGAAACAAGCAGTTGAAACAGCGTGGGCCAAAACTGGAACTCTCAGTTAATTTTAGCAAGATGTTTGAAAAAAGCGAGAACAGGCCGGTGTGTAGAAGGACATGCCAGTGTGTAGAAGATCCTGGCGCTAACCGTGGAGGTTCGAAGGGAAAATTAGTTCTGCTGGGTACAGGGACCAAGCCAGCAGCCACTGCTGCAGGGCAGGCAGTGAAGAAACTGGATGCATTTGCTGGGCAGTAGACAACAACTAGTTTCCACACTTACCACTGAAAACCTAATAGAAGCCAGAGTGTTTCCTACTGGCTGGGGCATCTGGTGTGCCTACAGACATTAGGAAATCTACTGTATTGAGCTGTTCATTACAGATGAAGTTAAGTTACAGTAAAAAAAACCAACAAATTAATGTCTGTTCTATATTTACAGAAGGATTTTTCCAAAATTACATGCAGACATTATTGAAACAACTTTTTTAAAAATAAAGGTAGGCATATTATTATAGTTCTAAGAGAACCTCCATCCAGCTTCACTCCATTTAAAAAACAGCTGGTCACATTTTGATTTAAAGTCTGAACTGCCTAAGAATTTTACACTGCTATAGCAGCCATCATCTATGTTTTATTTATATGAATATTACTAGTAATATGGATCCTTAATATGAGATATCCTTTCCAAATTTTTAAGAACACATTAGCACTGTCTCTTATCTTCCCCACTGGTTACTAGTATTTTCACAGGCAAACAAGCCTTTAGACATAGGCTAGGCATCTGTAGAACCATTTACTCTAGCAAAATAACAAAAGTTTTGGATGTATTTTATAGGAATATAAGATACTGATCACTTATCTGGTGGCAAAGTTAAAACTTGCAACAAGAGGAAAAAAATGAAAGGAATATTACTATCATACCTGACAACTCCAGAGTCTAAAAACATGGAAGTAAAGAAAAAAACATAATATTGACAACCTAAGAAAACTCACTGATTACACACAAATGTTCAAAGTACATACTCAGCAACCAGAATTTAAGGTACTCAAAGCAATTAGAATATTGTCTTAACCATCACAATAAACAAACACTTGCCTGCTAGAGTGTATTAATATGACAAGCTCAAACTCTACATGAACTGGAGGTCACTGCAAGTTTCAAAACACATTTCAGATATTTGCACTCTGAATGCCTTTCCAGACGCAGAACAGGGTAATACTATCTGAAGGTAATAGGGGGACTGAGCTTTGAAGATTCCTTTTTAAATACAAAGAATTACTAAAATAAAATTCTCCTGGCATTTATTGGCAGTAGAGCCACAGGTAACAGTGACAATTTAAAAAACCGAAAGTGTTTCTCAATATGGTATTACCAACCTTTTCTTTCAACACTCAGCATCTTCAAATCCTTACTCATCAGATGCTGAGCACTAACAAAAATTGAACACTTTTGAACACAATTAAGGAAGTCATGGCTCTATCAACTTTTATTAAGATAATTTGAAAAAGTATTTCATCAGTTTCCAGACAGAAAGTAAACAACACCCAAATGCAAATGACTTAAGCATTAAGTCAATAGAGCTGCTGTTTTTTCAGGACATTTTTCAGTTAAGATCCAACAAACCGGATCTTCAAAAACAAAAAGGAAAAAAATCCCCCACAAACAAAACCCACCAAAAAACCCAACCCAAAACCCCACAAACCAAGAAACATGCAAAAAACCCAAAGTACACACACACACACACAAATAATCCCCACCATATCTCATAGGGAAAATAAATAATCAAGACTATTCACCACCAAGCAGGATTCTTCAGTTCAGCAGCATGTGAAACAGGAAATCGGAAGCGTCCTGCAGGCAACACACTCATCCTCCGGATAAAGATAAAGAGGGAGGGAAGCAACAGAAAGCAACTTTCCACTTGGAACCACGTTCTCCTAGTCACCTAGAGACAAGTAATGAAGCCCTCTTAAAGGCTTTGTCCACTTTGCTGCAAGCAAAAGAATGAACTGTAATTCTAGAGTTAAGTGAGAGAAGAGCAGATAAAAGGTAAAATAAGATGACCCTTGGGTCTTTGCAGAGAATCCTTCAAGGACACTGAGATTAGCATTAGAAACTTAGAACTCAAACCAGATCTGTTCTCTTATCACCGCTGCTGCTGAAAACTAGCTTTACAAGTTTGTTTAAAGAACAGCTACGTGGCAATGTATAATTTCTACTTTAAACAAGCTTAAGCCAAGTTTCACCAATACTGGAAGCCAGGGAAAGCAGACAGAAGTATTTCCACAGTTGCCCCACCCCAAGTTGATTGTTTCCACTCCCACCTCATCCTCTGCTGCACCAGGATAGACTTTTGCACAGCTACACCATTACCTTTACTCCAACTTCGAACGCCAAAAAATACGTTAGCCCATCAAAGGATCCATGAAGTTCAAATCCACCATACAGAAGGAAAAACTGATCTTCCAATCTTGCACTCTACACGTTTGACCTTTGGGTAGGGCACAATTGCATGTGACGACACACAGGTATCACACTGAGCAGTACTTAGGCCCCACTGAGTGACAGCGGAGACGGAACTTTTAGTATCACTAAATCCAATGAGACAGAAAGCTCCAGATTAGTTAGTTACAATCTATTTACTTTGCATAGGAACAAAGAAGCTGCCATACCAGATCAGATCATTTAGGCAGAACCCTACCACTTGCAATAACTAAGAGTGATAAAAATCAGACATGGTAGAGGGTGACCCTCTTCCAAAAGTACTCTCAAGCCGCAGGGCACAGAAGAGGTAGGAGGTGAATTTCCTCTCACAGTAGTATCCAGCTTAAACTGGAAGCAGAAATTTTTGGTGGCTTATTTAAGCAGAGAGTTAAAAATATCCAGCTTATGGATTTGGCTAAAACACAAAACTGTATTTCACCTTCGCTAAGAATAGACAAAGCCAATAAAAAGCTGTATTTTTTACCTTAGTCACATCTTGACAACAGGAGCAGAGGAAGTTATAATATATCAAAAGAAAAAAAAAAAAAAGGGGGGGTGAAGTCCAACCTTGGCCACATTGTGGTTTCACTGTACCTGCTCTCCCTCTGTTGCCACCCCACTGCCCAGTCCAGTGCTCTGCTAAAGCATTAGCGTCCTCCCTTGAAAATCAAAGGTACTACAAATTGATAAGCAGAACTAAAAGTGGCAAGCTTGTACTAGTACGCTTGTACATACAGGCAAAACTTCATTTTCACAGAGCGTCTCTAGCAGGCATCAAACAGCAACTGCAGAAAATATAGTCTAAATATCTACAAGGGTTGTCTTGCAGCTGAAATATCACAATTCTGCTATATTTATCCTATACATTTTCAAATTCAAATAATTTTCACTTAAGTCATGCAGTTGATGGTTACTGTATGTAGAACAGATGAATTGCAGCACTTCTGCTTTTCATTTTTATGAAAACGAGGTTAGAGTAGTCTAACTAATCCCATACTTGGGGATGTGATAAGTCACCTACACCAATTTAATTTACAAAAACTCACTTAAATGGCCCAAATGTTTTAAAAGAACATTATTAAAGACTGAAGAGAAAGGTGTGCATTTTGTCTTAATTTCCCTCAAGTTACATGAAACCATACTATAGTTATCACTGAACTTACTGTTTGGACCTTTTTTATATAACCAAATCAATATACTGTCAGTATAGATACGGGATAAGAGGTCTAAAGCATTTTATGTTGAAGTTGGATTTCCTAGTAAAACACCCCCCTCCTCCTCCCCTTACAGTGATATAAAAGCTCCCAACGTTCACAGCTTTTAGTGAAAATATTTGCTCTACTGTCAGGACAAGCAGAATGCTTGAGAGATTAAAGCAAAAAGGTAATATTTACGTTTAGGACTTAACAGCAAAGTCAACTGCCTTTCTCAGCTTCATTCTGAGGCTCATGCAGGTCTCCCAGCATAAACAGAAAATCTATTTAAAAAGAAAGTAACTGTAATACCAAAGAGACTGATAGGGGGACTTTGGAGCAAGCACAGTAACTGAACTAACAGTCAATCCTTACAGGAAAGTGCAACTACCGCATTTAAAAACGGATAGAAAACCTCCACGTAATGCATTATTTTGATTATGTCCTTCAGTTTGCTTCTCTGTGAATGTCTGGGCAACAGCTGGAGCACAAATCTGATGTGCAATGTTACTGTTACCCACATACAAATTAACTTTGCTCCTTCAGCTACAAGAAGTCAATTAATACTACCATAAAGGCAGAATTATGTTTTCAGTTCCTGATACAGTCTGACAAAGTATTTTGTCTAACATCTGTTTACCAGTCACACAACACAAAGAATTACCGAGATACCCTATAAATTCTCAAGGAGAGTATTTCTGAAGAACAATCACTATTCATGCTGCCATGTGTCTTCAACTATACTCCCAATAAATTCAAAGTAGAACACCTCACTAAAACATTAAAGAGAAAAGCATTCAGTATTTTCTGTGATTTGTCAACATTCCTAGTGAAATGTGAGAGAGCATTTAGGAAAAGGGTTTTTATTTATACACACACTTAAAACACTGACTTATCCAAATGCAGGTACTTAAAAGTCAGCAAAACCATCCATGTGAAAGGAAAAAATTCCACAGCTGCTCTGTCACTGCTGCTGTGGGACTGACCAGCAAGGACAGACTCAATGTTTCAGCACTGATGCGACTTAATATTGACCTTCCTGAACCTCTGATATCAAACCTAACTCCCACTTGCTATCACCATGAGACTTGGAGCTGTTTTAAATGTGTTCTGACACCAATCCTTTATTTCCCCTGAAAGCCGTGAAACTGATTACAATTGTATTACAAGATACAGTACATTATAATTTCATTACTCAAGACAAAGATGGTGCTAAAAGTCATAAAAAGACAAGCTACTTGCCAAGATTCACAGATTACTGCCCCCCCAAAAGACACTTCAGCTTTCCCACTAATCAGTCTGTTAGTTTGGATGCATTTCTTATCTGCTATGACTACACTGTATCCAATATTTTTACACTGCCCTATAAGTAGACCAAAATTCACCTGAATTGCTGAGAATTCACATAAAAGGGACATCAGTCTAGAAATCATTTCTTATTATCGTAGTCTCAAGATAAGCCAAGTTTTAAAAAGAGATACTGAGGTTTAACTGACACAATACACATCTGAAAGGAATATACACGTTGTGTGTCCAAACTGGAACTAAGTTTCTTAGGAGGTTTAAATAATTAGGCAGACAACCTGTAAGGCAGCATTAAAATAGGTTCTTCAATGTTAATATTAAAGTCGTGAAACTACACTGTCCATACCATATAAAACCTTACAGGAAAATTTGTATGAAATTGTCTACTTCACACCAGCATTATACCATCACTATCGCTGTGCCTTCTCACACACATACCGCTTAGACCCAGGGAGTGCACGTTAAAGCCGAAATGTCTGCTGAAGTACTTAGAGCGCTTCACCACAGACCTGAATCCACGTTATTACTGAACACTTCTATATTCGACAAACAGGCAGAATACACACTGTTCTGCAAAACCTCAAGGAAACGGAATTACCAAATAATACACATGGGAGGCAAGCGTGGGCTAGAAACGCCAGAGCACTAAATAAACACACGGAAATATATCACCTAGGCTAAACCACCACAAAATTGCCCTCTCTTGGAAAAAGAAAGAGGACGTTCAGGTTCGATAGACCTCCTGCTCCCTCACTAAGAGTTAAGGAAACCGGTTCTGCCGATGCTGCAAATCGGACCTAGTCTTCGAAGAAATCCCTTAAAAATTAGGAAATATTTCTCCAGTTTTGAGCAGCAAGCTGCTAGGAGTGTGCGGGAAGCGGTCAGGTGCTGGGCGAGCGCCCGCAGCGGGAGCACGGCCGCCGCTGAAGCACGGCGCAGCCCGCGCCCTGCCCCGCACAGCTGCGGTCAGAGCCAGCGGGCTCCGCTCGCCCCGACACCCAACGGCGGACACATCCGGCCCCCGCCAACGCCACGGACTCACGCTCCAAAGCCTTTCGGGGCTCCGGCAGAAGTTTAATCACAAAAGCACACGGACGCACGCACACTCCGCAAAGACACACGCCAAACCCCACGGTTCGACAGCCCCCCGCACACCCCGACCCGCTCCTCCGGCGCCGGCAGCCGGGCTCCGCGCCGCTGACAGCTGCGGGCCGGCGGCAGGGCAGGTCAACCCGGCCCGGCGGCCACCCCTCTCTCACCCACGCACCAGGTGCCCGCGCGCACCGGGCAAAGGCGGCGGGCAAGGGCTGCCCGCCGCGCCCCAGCGCTGCGCTCCGAGGGCAGCTCTCCCGCCTCCCCGCATCCGCTGCCGGCCCGCGGCCAGGCAGCGGCCGGGCGCCCGCGGGGGAAGGGGCGGGGGGGGGGAGAAACGGTGCGCCGAAACCCACCCCGAGCCCGCCCCGTGGGAACAGCCTTGACGCCGCCACTGTCACCCGCCGTCGTCCGGGGTCGAGTCCTGCCCGCTGCCCACCCCCGGCGCCCCCTCACCTCCCGGGGGGCGACGGCTCCATCCTCCGGTCCGCAGCCGGGTCCGTCCCCGCCGGGCTCCCCGCCGGCAACGGCTCCAGGAAGCAGTGGCTGGGGGAGGCAGCCGGGCTGGCTGGGCTGGAGCGCGGCGGCCCGGGCAGGTAGTGAAGCAGCAGCGCCTCGGGGGGCTCCGGCGAGGAGGAGGCGGCGGCCGGGGCGGCGGCGAGGAAGAGGGGCGCCTCGGGCAGCCGGTCCAGCTCCACGCTCCGCACTTTGCGCAGCTGCTTCCGTCTCCAGTCAGAGCGCTGCTCCCGGCAGCCGCCACCGCCGCCCGCCTCCCGCAGGAGCCCCCCGCCGCTCCCGGCGCCGCTCCCCGCGACCGCGCCGCCCTTCAGGCTCCCGCAGGCGGCGGCGGCGGCGGCTGCCTCCGCGCCGCTGCCCGAGGATAATCCCGACGACGAGGCGCGATTCCCCGCCGCCGCCGCCATTTTCTCTGGCGGGTCACATCGGGCTCCCGAGCATTGGGGGGAGAGCCAGCACTCTAACTCGCTGCGGAAACGGCGCTGCCTGCGCAAACGGCGTAGGGAGAGGGTAGGAGGCGGGAGCGGATTGGTGGCAGCAGGCGACGCGGGGCGGGGCGGTCGCCTGTAGGTAGAGCGGGGCGGGGCCTCGTGGCGTCCCGCCCGCCCTCGCGCAGGTGTTGGCAGCCGGAGGGAGCCGCACCCACCGCCGCGCCCGCCCGTCAGGGACGGGGCCCGGCCTGGCCGCCCGCGGACACGCGGTACGAGTCGGGTCCGGCTGCGCCCGGGCGCCGGCTGAGGCGTCGGGCGGGGAGGGAGGATGTCCCTGCCCCCACAAGGCCCTTCCCACGTGTGGGAGAGCGGCGGGGGCTCTGGCGACCCCGCGGCGGAGGGGCCGCGACGCGGGCTAGCAGCTACCCTGTGAGACGCTGAGGCGCGGGGAAGCTTTTCCCGACACTTGGGCTGGCTCCGGGCGGCACCGCGCCACGGCTCGCACCGTCCCGTCTGTGTGCCTCTTTCCCCCACCCTTCGCCTCAGCTGTCCTCAGAGGCCCCAAAACTGCCCCAGGCGACGTCTTTCCCGGCAACCGGCCGAGGAGAGAGTCAAACGCCGGCGGCGCCTTGCCGCGCTGCGGCTAGCGGCTCGGAAGCCGCCGCTGCGCCCGAGCTTACCTGCTCACTTCTCCCCGGGATTAGTACGAAGTTCGATGCACATCCTCGCTTGCAGCCTTCGCACGTCCTTCTCTGGGCTGCCTTCACTCGTCAGGCGCCGCTTCGCTCTTCCTCGGATACTTTTCCATGCCTGCAACCACTCAGAAGCGCTAGCGTCCCGGCGGCGCCCGCCCGTTCCCGTGCGCACGCAGATCTCGCCCAGGCTATAGCCTGCCTGCCACATATACCCACCGCTGCGGCTGTTTCCCCAGAGACTGGGAGAGGGAAGAAAGGCAGGAGACATCACATGACCGTATTCTCGGGGAGGTCCAAGTAAAAACCACTCTTGGTCTAGATTTCCACTCGACCAAAACTGGGTGGCTTTGCTTTCAACCTCAGAGCCGCGGAGAGGGAACTTTTAAAACCCTGCGGGAGCAGACGGGCGCACGGCGGCGGTGCAAAGATGCGGCTTTGCTGCCGTTCAGCAAGCATGCCTATTCGATGGTACTGAGCTAGTCTGAGATGAGAAAAGGAAAACCAAAGTGTCACCGTGCACATCAGGTTGTTTTCAGGATGGTGTGATTTTGGGTACAGTAGGTCATGCAGTTCAAAGCACTTTTCTTCAGGCTTATTTTTCAGACATTTTCATATATCTCACGAGTGTAACAGCAACCAAGCAACTTGACTAGCATAATTAATATGTTCGCTTTGCTGGGGTCACTGCTTTCATCTGAAGCACAAGTTGGGTGAGAAGTACCTCCTAACAGAAGCAGATTATTTCTTGCCTTACATGGCACCTTTCCTATCAAAACAGGCTGAGAGAGTTGTGTTTGTTCAGCCTGGAGAAGGCTCCAGGGAGACCTTATTGCTGCCTCCCAGCACCTGAAGGGGCCCATAAGAAAGCTGGTGTGGGACTGTTTATCAGAAGTGTAGTGATAGCACAAGGGGTAGTGGCTTTAAGCTAAAAGATGGTGTATTTAGATTAGATACTAGGAAGAAATTCTCTCCTATGAGGGTGATGAAGCACTAAACTGGGTTGCCTAGAGAATCGGTGGCTGCCCCCTCCCTGGCAGGCCAGTTCAAGGCCAAGCTGGATGGGGCTTTGAGCAACCTGGGCTGGTGGAGGGTGTCCCTGCCCCTGGCAGGGTGTTGGGACTAAATGGGATTTGATGTCCCTTCCAACCCAAACCAGTTGGTGAATCTATGATTCTATGTGTGATCAGATGCCAACCTAAATTTAGTCTTCACTGAAGGATGAAATGAGCAGATGAGATGAGATCTTTCCCTGTTTTGCAAGAGGAAAAGCCCAAGGAGACTGTACTCCATATAATTTCAGAACAGCATCAGTATGTACATGGCCTCAAGGTATCACTAAGTGAATCACTGTGGTGGCCTGTCAAAATACCATGCTATAACTACCCTTATAAAGGTTTTTCAGTGAAGGGTGCTGTGAGAAATTTGGTTGTGTTCATTGTCACTTTGTATATAGGGTACCTTTGGGATAAGCAGGTCATCTAAATATCCTCTTGTAATGTACAACTCAGGGATGTACATTTAAAGAGAAATTCTGAATTTCATAAAGATAGTATCTGACACTAATTTAAAACCTCTACTACAAGTTACATGCAGTTTTCTGGAAGATTCCTCAACCAAGCCCTATTGTCAAAGCGAGTATGTTACTAAATGCAAAGTAGAACAGAGCAAAGTATGTGCTTTATAGAAGTGGCATGAGATTAGTTGCATGCGAATTCTGAAGCAGATGGCTAAAATTAACTCAAACTAGTACCAATTGCAGGCATTGTAACCTGCATGTACACAGGATCCTCCAGCCTTCAATGAAAAAAAAAACCCAACACAACAAGCAATGTACTGTTATATCCTTTCAAATATTCCCCTCTGCTATAAAATCACATAGACAGAAAGAAACCTCCCTCCCCCCCAAAAAAAACCCCAGAAAACCCAAAGAAAACAAACCCACCACCCTATGCTTTTAAAGTATTCTGAACAGAAATTAACCCCAGCTTTAGGAATTTTCTAAGCACTTGTCACATGGTCAAGGAATAAAGATTTGAATAGCAGTTGGGTAGGAAAGGATATGGAGAAGAAAAGGAAAATCACTAATGAAAGTAAATGTAGGAGATAAGAGGGCATGCCCATCCTTTCGGACTGACAGAGTCCCAGGGGACACCTCTCAGAGTGCCAAGGCTCCGACAAGGCTTAGAGCAGAAGGAAACTTGGGAAATTCAAGGCAAAATGTCAGAGTGGCAATGAGGGACTGAGGAATGTGCATGTGCATGAGGTGAAACGCTTTCTGGAAAGCAGTTAAGCACAGGGTAAAACATGAAATCTAGGGACAGTGGGAGGCTCCAGTGTAAGAAATAATTAAGTGCGGACAAGAGCTGTCACCATCCCTGTTAAGGCATGACTTTGCCTTTGAGTAAGGCCAGCACTATCAAGGTTTTGAGTTACTTTTGGATGAGATGGGAAGTGGAAAAACCTTATTATTTAGTCATTAACACAAGGCATGCCTTGTAAGAGCTGTTTATCCCCTGATTATCATCTGAAATCCATCTCTAATAAATTTTTGCCTACGATCCTTATTTTCACCTTACTGTTTCAAATGGATGTTTCTTCACTCTTCCTTGACACAAGGACAGCAAAGCAAAATAAGAAAACACCGGCCATGCCTCACTCCAGAACATTAGGTAATGCAATGTCTGTATGACACATAGATTCATGCACGATACAGAGGCTCTACTAGAAGTCCTAAATTCTGAAATCAGTAACTGAAAGTGCTGAGTGATGTCTGTGTTTTCTTGTGATCTGCTCTTAAAAATCCATTTCCATTTAAGCAATGTGCGTTTACCTGGTTTTGAAAAGCATAGAACATACTGAAGAGCTTGGAAAGATACTCAGTTACCTCTTGCACAGATTATTTCTCAGTCTATCTAAAATACAGCTCTGGAGGGTAACATGAGACTTCTAGCAGTTTTCAGTGGCCTCATTCCCCCTAAGTCATAAGTAGCGGCACCCAGAGTTTGTTATGAAACAGAAGCCTTTGGCCTCAAATTAGCATCATGCAACACTTGGAACATCAACTGTTGTACACAAAGAAACTTCTGTTTGGGAACACACTAGAGTTTTTGCAAGCCAAGGAGTTTCCTTGTTGCACAAAACCTGTAACAGTGTCATGAATAACCAGCAATTTTCAACATGCTGGAGATAGGAATCTGCCATGCCCCTGAATACATAACCTAGGCATCATCATCCACAAACGGAATGAGAGATTACACGGTCCATAACTTCTGGTCTTGACTAAACATGTAAAAAGTGCTTTAATACTTTATACAAATCAGATTCTCCCTGTCTCATTCTTCAGTGTAGAAAGACTTATCCCCACCTTGATCTTCCACTCGTTCTTTCCATTCTGAGAAACAGAAAATGAAGCAGCTCCTAAACTGTGATCCTTTCCCATTTACTCCTCTGCATAATAGAGAAGTCAAGCAACTAAACGAGGAGAGTCTGAGGTCCTTTTCATTGCTGTTTCTTAGGATCTGATGGCAATCTGCTGATGTCTCTGTTGCCTGTAGAAAAGTTTTGCCATCTTGCTGATGCTCAGTTCTTACTTCATAGCATAACAGGTGTGCCTTTTAGAAGAAATTCTGTCTCAGATAATCAGAATGTCGTATCACTTTTCAGGAGAGAGAAAGCCTGGTAAAACCAGAATTTGTTATAGGGAATTTTATGGGTTTAGTTCAGACACTGGAAAGTGTTATCTAAGTATTTTTCATATTGGATTGCCTATTAATTTCAGCCTTTATTTCCATGGAAAATATGCTTAAAGATTTCTTCTCTCACATTTCAGTTCACACAGAACTGAACTTTGGTTAAAAATCTATTTTGGATCCACAAAACTTATGATTGCATTTTGACCTAGGTGTCAGAAACATTATGTAAGAAAAGAGCTGTACTGAAACTTCTTTTTTTCTGCCAAAGCACATACTAACAGTCCTCTGTTTCTTTTTAAGAACTAACAATACTGATGTTTCTTCTAACGGCCCTGTACTGTCTAGCCACATTCATCACAGTTATCAGTTTTCTTCCTGTAGTGTCTGCTCATTAACTGGGGATGGGGAAACATTTAGCTTATCCACTGTATGATCCAAGGCAAAATGGTGATCTGTTCCCAAAAAAGTTTGCAATTTAAGAGTAAAAGTCAGACAAGGAACTAAATCACAGTCCTGGTACTGAAGAAGTCTATCTGCTATCAATTTATATTTTTTTTGTCACTAGCTTTTTTCATCTTCCATTAAGTACTAAAATCAGGTCAGTGTATGACCCCAGGTAGTTGTTAAAATATTCATAATTTGATGTCTAATTTGGATATTCTTCCTGTCTGTGCTACAGAGGATTTTTTCCCTACCTTGGATAAAGTCACCATCCTTTCATGGCTCAATTTTTCTCTACTGTAACAGGGTAACAAATACATTCACCTACCTCAGGCCTGACACAAGTTTTGTGAGTTTCCAGATGAACCCTTGCTCAAAGGAAGTGTAGTAATCAAGTGAGCAAAACCTGTTAAACCTCTTCTGGTACATCACTTATGAAGGGCTATCAAAGTCATGACAGCCATCAGATCTTTTTCTTACATTCTTCCAAATTACTAAATTGACAACATAGCTCTCACCCAGATCAGCAGTTACATGTATTGTAAGCACCACTCTCTGTTCCCTCTGCAGGGGAAAGCAACTGTACCATTTCAGACTCAGGAGACCAGCAATAGCTTAGTTTTCCAACCCAGCTGTTACCACTGGCTGTTACATCTCTTTCAGCCTAGGCACTTACTATTCCTTCCGTTCCATGAGACAAAGGCAGAGGGTATAAGCACAGCTGTTAATAAACTGTGGAAGCTTTTCTCCACTGGAAGCTATAGATTTCCAAATTACATAGGAAGAGATGCAAGAGTTTCACTCTTATTTTTGTCTCTAAGAACAATATAGCAACCTACTGAAAGGGAGCATGAAAGGTCAGTATGGAAAATGGACTGCTTCCTCACTCCCACCAAAGAGGACCCCAGTTATTTTTTATCTCTGTCTGCTGCTCTGTCATCCTCCTGCCAGCAGCAGAATCATACAGTACCAACAATAAGCGGCAGTTACTGGGGGACAGTAACATGACAACAGCATAAACATTCAACCATCAGCAAACATAAAACCAAGGCCAAGTCCTGTCGGTCTGTCTCAGCATGGCTGTGGGCTGTGAACCAGCAGTCTCGGGTGATTGGTATATCCAGCACATCCCACACAAGCTGTAGGAGAATCCTGTAGAGGAGAAGCAGACAAGAGCGACGCAGTTTGACAGTTACCTCTGGATAACTGCCTCCCTAAATAAGAGCCAGACAGGCAAGGAACTGTCAAGAACACCCTCCACAGAGTATCCTACTTGCTTTCTCCGGAACAAGTGCATATCTGAATATTAATTTCTGGGTACGTTAATGGCATCCAGCCTGGCACATTCTCTACGTCCTTTTTATTTCTGTTGGTTCCCCCCACCACCCCACTGCCCCTTTAGTAATAGTTGTATGCTTTCATTCATGATGGCTTGCAATGGTGGCAGTGCTGTTCTTCCTAAATCCAACAGGCAGACCCTGCCAAGGCCCTCACAGCTGTCAGAGGGAATAAGAAAACTCAGCAGTGACACAAGCACCTAGTTCATCATGTGATGTCTTTATGACAAGCCTGTCAATTTTCTGGCACCATGGCAGAAGTGAATCAAATAGCTTTTTGCTGCAATAATGGCAGGGAGTCCACAGATCTTTAAAATAGCTATGGGATCTTTTATGTCCAAAGAGTTGGACCTTTATCATACCCACCTTTCCAGAAAAGGCCACATCATTTTTTTTCCCAAGCTCTTAAATTTAAGAGGTTTAAATTTACTCCTTCCAGCCATTACAGTGAGTGCAACACTACTTCTCATGTGTCATTGCCAGTCCCTGAGAATGGTGTTTCCAAAGCCATTTAATCACAATGTCCCAAGCTATCATCTAAACCAAATATTGCCCAAAGCCAGATGATCAGGATGTCAGTAGTGGGCATCTGCCTATCCTGACACAAAATGTTTTCAGCATCGCGTTGCTCCAAGTCTTCTGTGCATACGTAAGTATGTAAGAGTCCAGAAGTCATAGAAATGTTTCTCAGGCAGTTGCTGGAAAAAGAAAGATTGCACTAGGCAATTCTAGGAAAATTACTTTTTCAGTCTTACTATTTGCTTGGTATTAAACCCAAAATTCTTACTTTCATACTGCATGAGCAGCTGGCTCCAAAAGAAATACAATAAAATAAAATGTATTTTTGCAAAACAAAAGAAATCTTACCTATCCTGAGATCTGATTTACCAATAATAAGATATTTCAAAAAATATTGTATCTATTCCACAGTATAAACCTGCTTGTTCTTGGGGTGTAGCATTCATAGGGCTCTTGCTGCTGTCTGTCAAAACTTCCTTTGCTACACCTGGTTCATTTTATTTTTTATTATGTTTGTAGAGACTAACAAATCTCATCTGTGAACAAATCATCAGCAGATAAATCCTCTGCTTTCTGCATACTTACCTTCCTTCTCTTAGATACAGAAATCACAGAAAATAGATGTCGTATTAACTGATCATCTTTGACATTTGCAGTATTAATTTGCATGCAATATAATGCATGTATATACTATAATTATATATATAGTATATATATGCTGCTTCTTTAATAGATTTGGTTTGTACATTGCTATTTTAATTTTGATTATTTGATTTCATTCTGCTGATGCAACCTGAAAATATTGACGGGGTGCAAAACTGAGTAGACTTCACATGCTCTACATGTTTTCACTCCGAAAGGCCTTTAGAAGCAAAGAATGACCTTGACAGATGATGTTTGTGTGCATTTGAGGGAGCGCATTAATTTAATGCTTGCCAAGGTAGGACACATAATTTGTTTTGACAGATTGCCTATCTTCCTTGTTTTTTGTGGTTTAAGCCAAAACTTTTCAGATTTTGAACAAAGGCTTGCAAGTCTCAAGAATGTAACTGACCACTTATGGTTGAAGGTACTAACCATGCAAACCACTTCCACTGAGTTGCATAACTGCTTTTCAAGTACGGCCCCTTAATCAAGTTTATTGTGCATGATGCTAACAGTGCAAAGTCAGATCATTGCAAAAATATACAGCACTGTTTCCTCTGGATTTTCATTGGCACATGAGCACTACTGAGCTGCGAGTCTTACTCTCCTGTCCTCTTGACACAAGATTTGGAGGTGATTTTATTTACAAATGTTGACACCATTGTAATGATATTAACTTCATTAAGTAGTCTCTAACATCTTAATCACACAGCTGCATGAACTGTCTGCTTCAGGTTGAAAAGAACAACCTTTTTTATTTCTATCCAAGATAAGAATGTGTATTAACACATTTGCATATTAGTCACATAAGTTTTGAGATTATAAGTATTTGTTTGCTCTGTTTAACCAGAACAAAGAATCCTTCTCAGGGCAGTAACCTTTCAGTCTACAGTAAGAACCACTGCAGGCCCCTTTCTAATAACTTCTTTCACCTGCTGGATCATATGCATATGTATTTTAAGTATGGAGAGATATAAATGGAAAAATAAAATGCGAGGTACAGAAGCTAAAGAAAATAGTACCTCCTCTTATTTTTAACTTCCTAAAACCAAAACTTTTTTAATTATTCCCAAATTCCTTTGTATATTCTAACTCCCCATGTTAAGTATGAATTGTAATAACATATGTTTTCACAGAGAATTCTGATTTATTTGGGTTTAGTTTAGTGGAAGCACTTAATGGGTAATTGCAGCAACATTTTATTTCATGTGCAAGGAAATCCCAGTCTTCATGTCAGTTAAGCTACAGGCAGACATTGAACTCATTAAACCCTAAGAAAATGTACGTTTTTCTTCGTAAGTTAAAACAACATCATACTTCACGTTAATCCTTTATTATTTTGTTCTGCCAATTAGATTTTAATAGAGTAGATATTTTTAAAACTCAACTTTGCTTTTGGGAATATTCAGTCTCAACACAATGGTCATATATGTACTGCTGCAGAGTACTATACAAGTGCATCAGCAACTTCTCTTCTAGATTTTGAGATTTGGGGTAATATATACACTAGTATGTGAGAGTCTATGTGTCAAAGAACATCACAGCTCATCTTTTCACCATCCTAAATTAGCCAGCATTTGAAGGAAGTTGAAGAGCATCAGAAAAGTATCATTTGAGAAAATTATGAAAGAAGAACGTGGCAAATTTGTAACATCTGCAGAAAGAAAAAAATTTATTATCTTAAACACAGAATTTTCCCTAATGTGAGACTTATAAAGCAATTTATTTATGTCTAAAATAAAACAGGACTATAACTCATGTGAACACGTGTGTTTATGAGTTAATACATGCAATTCTTTGTACATATTTTTTTCCCTTAAAATTATCATTGGTTCATATTTTTCATTCTAAAACTGTTACTAGTGACAGCATATTAGAGAGGTATGTAACATAAACTCCTGTCTCCTTCCTCCTTCCCTCTTTTTTTAAAGTACTGAAAGAAGAGAAGCTAAATTCCAAAGCATTTTGATGATGTCATGAAAGTCAGCTATAAAAAGAATATGTTTTTATTTTCCCTACCCCCAACAAAGCATGAGATAAACAGCTATTATTTTGAATACTAATGATGCATATCTGAGGCTTAGGCTAGTGTCATAAGCCTGTCAATTAATTTATTTATAAAATCACCAAAAGTAAATTAGAGGCGTGTTACGAACAGTGTGATGGTGTTTGCAGTCTGTATTGGTACAAGGAAAGGCATTCCAACCATCTTATTTTAGTAATTGTACCACACCAAAGACAACAAAAGCTGTCCTGAGATTGAAGTGTATGATGCTTTCAAAGTGGGTTCATTGTGAATATTCGAAAGGTTGTAGGTCAAAATTCCAGTGATGTCTCACATTCTAGTCTTGCTGCAGAAGATGGGAAAGTATGAATGAAAATTTTGCTAGTAAGCCCAAGCCTAGCATGCGATTATCTGAGTATTTTGGCATGCATTGGTCTTGAGGAAGATATATGGTAGTTCCAAAATTACAGAGAAAAGACAAAACCCATCCACCTCTCCTTTGCAATCTCGACTACACTTTTGCAGAGCACCAGTCATGCACCAGATGCTTCAATTCCAGTGACAGGGAAGGAGTGCTCTTACCATTCCTGCTAAGGTCCCTGGGTCCAGTGAAGGCAACATCTGCCTAAAGTCCTGTCTTGCCCAGAGCCAACTTCAAAGGTTCTGGATTTTGTCCCTATGAGAAGGTCAAGTTTAGAAAAACCTCTGAAAAAGTGAAAGCTATTTTTTTCTAGATAAGGCAAAGAAAAGTCAGAATACTGTGTGTCATCCTCCTATGTGTCTACCAGAAGGTCTGTGGCATACTATATCAATACTGATACGAAGATCTCCTTAAGCACACCACTCATTGCAAGGTAAAGTGTTAAATCTGTCCCATACCTTTAACAGAGTAATTCTCAAAATATCCAGACTTTATTTGTATAATAGCAATTTCTAAAGCACAGACGAGTGAAACAACTTACCATGGCCTAAGCTGGAAGTGAAACAGGATGAGGCTGTCTGCTGTGGTTCCTAGGCATAAGCATATCTCCTTATTCAAAGATGAAGGACTTACGGGGCTGCGGCTTCCATGTCATGGCTTGGGCTACCTCTTCTTCACCTTAGCAACAAATATTCTGAAGTGAGAGTGCTCTTTCTCTTTTCAGTGCTTCTTAGTTTAAATGGTGTTGATTGCAGTTAAGATTGACTGTATACTTTTACATTCAAGCATCAAAACACTCTTACCACAATCCGTACAGACTCGTAAACTGGAATACATTTTAACTCTCTTTGCTGCAAACAAATGTATTTCTCACACAAATTAACAGAAAGTCATCCAGGATTGGATTAATTCATCCTGGTTATTACATCCTATGTCACTTATTCCCTTGTCTTGTTACTGTCAAAAAAACTCATTAATATTTTTAAGTTCTAATAATTTATTAATAATTATCTAATAAACTGAGTCAGATAAGAGGGCTTGTGGCAGCATCGTAGTGAATCACACAGCTTTTTTGCAGTTCAGGAACATGGTACAAAAATTACAATTCCTATGGTAAGACAACATTGGTCAATAAAGCATTTTCACTTGGTCCAGGTAGCAGAAGCCATGACAAAGGGTCTAGGAAGTCTGCAGAATAAAGAGGCTGTGGTGGTCACGCCCTCCTCTTTGCCTTCACTGGGCTCAGCAAAAAGCAAACTGAGCTGGCCAAGAATGAGTTGATTCAGCATGCTCTGCTGAAAAGGCTCTTAAGCTGTTCCAGACAAAACTATGAGGAAGGATGACAGTGACAACACCATCTATCCTTCAGGCTAAGTCCCCCTCCCCAGGCTTTGGACTGCTGCCAAGATGAATCAATGAATCATCTCTACTTTAAAATATACTAGGAAGTCCATGTCTGGCACAAGCTGTTCCTTACTTCTCTTTCATTGTCCTCTGTGTCTGCACAGCCTACTGAAAGTTGGGAGAATGTTCATTTTGCGACACAGAATAAAGCATGTCTGGGTTTCAGGTAAAAAGGCTGGATCCTGTTTGCTATCACATTCATTTGTGTAGTGTGATCCAAAGTTAAAACAGGAGGTGAAAGCTAGTGACGTGAATGAAGTGCTTCCTTCAGAGAATTTTGCTCTGCCCTGCTTGACCTACAAATACATTCCCTTTCCCCTGTACTTACTGCTTCAGGCTTTTTCTTTGGTCTTGTCTGCATCACAGAAATTGCAATGATTTAACTGAATCAGTTTCTAAAGGAACATATTTAAATCAGAGTAATCCTCTTGTATGAAGACTTGGAGCCCCTCTGAGTAATTCTCAGAGAGAAGACCTTTTATTTATTATCAGCAAACTTTCTCATTTACTGGTTTTCATCAATAGATCTCAACAAGCTTTATAAAGTAGGTCACTGCCATTTACTCCATTTTGCAGATGGGAAACAGATGAAATAATTTGCCTGCCGTGGGCAAGCAGAAGTCTGGTATTAAAAACCTTTGTCTGCCCTATTCAGTGTTTCAGCCACAAAGCCACATGGTGTTTCCAAGTTTTCCTGCTGTGAATGTGCTTTGAGGATCACATTTCTGCTAACCTTGTAAGGATGTATCAGTGATTTCCTAGTAATCATAATCAACTTGAAAAACTACAAAATAATAGGTCTTACTTGGTGCACTTTAAAGTGTTTTTAATACAACGTTAGCTCCTAACAGAGCCTCCACCTCTTAGAACTTAGTTTTTGCCATGCAAAAATTATTGGAAGCATCTGTAAAATGTCTAGAGCCTCTCTTCTTCCACCAAAGTCAGCCACAGAAAATTCACTCCAAATTTATGTTCAGATGATAAATAAGCCATCTAACCCCCAAAATATAGTGCTATAGCAGAATATAAATCAGAAGAAGTGTGAGCATACAACTAATTTAACAAGGAGGAAGAAGCATTGAAACACCAGTTCATTGTCCATGCAGGCTTCAGGATGCAGAGATAAGCTTAGCTTACATTTTCAGAAAGGCTGTCCTAACACTGAGCTATCAGGTCATGGGCTGTAGGTGGATATTTTTTCTATGAAATGTTATTCCTTTGTTACTTGAATCTGAGGGATGTAGTGACATCTCCATCCTTGGAGGTTTCCAAGGTGCAGTTAGACAACATCACAACTGACATGATTTCATGCTGGCAATAATCTTACTTTAAGCAGGAGATTGGACGGGGTAATCTCAAGAGAGCTCTTTCAAACATTTCAACAGTCCTGTAATTTAAGGCTTGGTGTGAATGCAGTAGATCTTGCATTTGGATTGGCCTGTCCTATCTGAAAAAAAAAAGCACAAAAATGGATGAGCTGTTGCAGAATTGCCAAGGAAGTAAAATTTCCATCCCAGAAAAATGGAAATACTTCTTTTGCTATGGTGTGCTCTCTGTTGTGGTAGGAGAAGAATTAATCAGGTTTTTAGAATCATAGAATCATAGAATGGTTGGAGTTGGAAGGGACCTCAAAGATCATCAAGTTCCAACCCCCTGCCATGGGCAGGGACACCTCTCACTAGACCAGGCTGCTCAAGGCCCCATCTAACCTGGTCCTGAACACCTCAAGGAGGGGCCATCCACCATCTCCCTGGGCAACCTGTTGCAGCTCCTTACCACCCTCACAGTGAAGAATTCTTTCCTAATATCCAATCTAAATAAACCCTTCCAATTTAAAACCATCCCCCCTCATCCTGTCTCTACATGGCCTTCTAAAAATGTCCTTCCCCAGCTTTTCTGTAGGCCCCCTTCAGGTACTGGAAGACCTCTATAAGATCTCCCCAGAGCCTTCTCTTCTGCCCCAACTCTCTCAAGCCTGTCTTCATAGAAAAGGTGCTCCAGCCTTCTAATCAGCTTCATGGTCCTCCTCTGGACTCTTTCCAACAGTTCCATGTCCTTCTTACATTGGGGACTCTAGAACAGGACACGGTACTTGAGGTAGGGGTTCTTATAAGAGCAGAGTAGAGGGGCAGAATCACCTCCCTTGACCTGCTGGCCACCTTGGTTTTGATGCAGCCCAGGATACAGTTGGCCTTCTGGGCTGCAAGCATGTGTTGTCGCCTCATGTCGAGCTTCTCATCCACCAGCACCCCAAAGTCCTCTGCAGGGCTGCTCTCTAGCACATTTTCTCCCAGCCTGTATTGAGGACAAGGATTGCCCTGACCCAGGTGCAGGACCTTGCACTTGGCCTTGTTGAACCTCATTAGGTTCACATGGGCCCACTTCTCCAGCTTTTCCAGGTCCATCTGGATGACATCCCATCTTTTCAGCTTGGCAGCTGCACCACTCAGCTTGATATCATCTGCAAACTTGCTGAGGGTGCACTCAACTTTATCATCAATGTCATTGATGAAGATATTAAATAGTATCGATCTATTATTAAATAATATCCCCCTGAGGGACACCACATAGATCTCCATAGATCTCCATCTGGGCATCAAGCCATTGACAACTACTCTCTGGATGCGAACATCCAACCAGTTCCTTATCCACCAAACAGTCCACTCATCAAATCCATATCTCTCCAGTTTAGAGAGAAGGATGTTGTAGGGAATTACATCAAAGAAGTCCCAATAGATTACACCCATTGCCCTTCCTCTGTCCACTGATGTGGTCACCCCATCATGGAAAGCCACCAGGTTGGTCAGGCAGGACTTGCCCGTGGTGAAGCCATGTTAACTGTCTTGAATCACCTTCCTGTCTTTCATGTGCCATAGCACAGCTTCTAGGAGGATCTGTTCCATGCTCTTCCCAGGCACAGAAGTGAGACTGACAGGTCGGTAGTTCCCTGGGCTGTCCTTTTTACCCTTTTAAAAAATGGCCACAATATTGACCTTCTTCCAGTCACCAGGGACTTCCCCTGAGCGCCATGACTTTTCATATATGATGGAGAATGGCTTGGCAACTGCATCAGCCAATTCCCTCAGGACTCTGGGATCCATCTCTTGAGGTCCCACAGACTTGTATATGCTCAGGTTCTTTAGGTGGTCAAGAAGTCTTGCTTTATGTATTAGGCTATGCTGAAGCAATTTATTAATAGGTCACAGTCACTAACCCAGTTCTACAGATTAGTAAGAAGGTGAGTTACTGTTTCAAATGATACTTAGCTCCTTTCTAGATTCTGGTCTATGTCTTTCCCTTTGCAATAAAAGAGAGAAAAATGCATATTGGCATAGGCATTGTGATCTGTATCCTTTTCCTTTGTTTTACCTTTTTGCCCAGCACTTCTATAGGTTACTAACTTACAAGAAGGATCAGATGATGGGAAGGCTACTGCGGTCCCATTTTATTATCAATGCCTCATTAGAACTAGGAAGACTCTTGCCTTTTTTGTCACAGGAAAAATATAGCCAAAGCAAACCAAACATCCATACTATATGCTATGTAGAATACAGATAATCTGAAGGTGCCATGTTCACATATGTACTGTATATTACTGGTAATTAGAGCCAGGCAGAAGGAGATAAGGGAACTGCTGTCTACCTAGAAATGTGATCACATCTCAGTGTTTGGCTAAACTTTGCTTTGGTAAAAAAAAAAAATTAAGAAGTCTAGTAAGGTCTAAATGTCCTGTTCTGCTGTTTCTTTTTTTCCTTTTTTATTTCTCTTTTGTGTATGTTTAGTGATTTATTTTGTATTATAGTATATAAATTGATCATATAGCAGTTAGACATGAAATTAAATGTCTTATCAGAACAAAATGTTTGTGTTGACTTCAGATGAATTTTTTGCCTCAGATTTTTCACTTTGAGTGTTAATTTTATATTCAACAGAAAGCCAGATTTTGAAATGAAGAAATCCTGCTGATGGATACCTGTGGTCAGGTCTGTTACTAGTCACATTTGCAAGATTCTGAGGAGCTTGTACAGACAAGTGAAATCTTGTCTTCCTTTAAGTCACTGGGAGTTTCTAGTCTGACCACAGTAGGAACCTTTGGGTAGAGGTATTATTTTTTAAACAAGCACTTTTAAAGTGCTTATGTTCAGAGCCTTTCTTTGGGCTCACCTGAAATATATTATGAAATGTTTCAAACATTTCTATATATTGCTATACAATCGTGAACAGTCTTTCTATACTGCTATGTTTTCCCAGGGCAGCTGGTGATGTACAGTTGGTGGAATTAACAGTAAAGCAGAATTATCAGATCTATCAACGTTATCTTTCTTAGAGTAAAAATTAATGGTATGTGTTTGGCATCTCCTTCTAAGCTTATTCACAGAATTGTGTCTTACAAGCAGACAGCATCAACATGAGTACATCTGAGTTCTTGTTAAGCATGTATTCACTGCAGTTATTTTACAACTCCAGAAATCATCTCTTCATATACAGAAAAGTGGTGAGATGCTAAGAAGACATATTCAAAGTCCCTGGGGTTTTTTCCCCTATTTTTTTTCTTTTTTCTTTTTTTCCAGAAAAAATAAAATTATGTACCTAGCAATCATTATATATTAGGCGTTTAAAGCATTTTTTAAGATGAGAAGTCAAGGGTCCTGCTGATTTTTTTTGCTACTAAAATCATACATCATCCTTTCAGGTACTTCTTGCACTGCCATCAAATAAAGAACAGCTGACAAATTGTCAGCTCATGCATCTGACATGATACAATGAGAAAAATGTGTATACAATAAATAAATGAAGTTTCACTTTCAAAAATCTTGTTTTTTCTGGAAATTCTGAAAGATACATTAAAAAACTTCAGAAGGGAAGACAATGTTCAGGCTTTGTGACAATGTATATCTACAGAGGAACGAAGTATAGGAAATAAAGATATACATGTAGAAGAACTTGTTACAAATAAAAATTTGTAGGGATATACCATGGATTTCTAACTGTTCACATTTAGCTTTTCCTAAAGTGTTTGTGTATGAAGAAAGCCCTTTTTGTTTCTTCATTATATATTAAATGAAATTAAAATTCTTATTAGTCTCTTTTACTTTAGGTTGGGTGCTATTTTAATATGGAAGGGGAGGGAGGGCGGAGTTTGCCGCATAAACCCCAGAAAATTTTGGGACCATAAAGCTCCAAACACAAGCACTTTTACAGCCTTATGAAGCACAAGCTGTGTCCAACCTGCACTGTGATCCAAGTTATCTCTGTGTCCAAACTGGATTATCATTACATGACTAGTCCGTTGGGAGTTTATCTCTTCAAAGATATTACCAAACTCCTGAGCCCAGCAGCATGGTCTCGGCATCCCAAAACTTTCTGTCCCCACACTTATGTCTATTCGGTTTCCTATATGTCTTGTCTAAACCAAAGTTCTGCAATGACTCTGCTTAAAATCCCAACAGCCTCTGCCAAAGAGTACTGACTCCCGAGCAGCTGCGGTGCGACTGAGGCTGGAAACTCAAGACACCACTCTTGGTGCATGGAGAGCTGGGCTGCTCATAGATCAGCTGTTGAAATAGGGCAGATTACAATGTGGCATTTGCCTTCAAAATTTGCTGTAAACTGTGCTGATTCAGCAGCCTGTGTGTGTACATCTCAGCCATCCCTGTAACTGGGCTGTGGCAAATTAAACTGTAATAATGGCTCTGTCAGCTATCCTGAGGTATGTTTTCCCCTCTAGTGAATTAGAACCCTATTTAGAGGCCTCTCCCGTTTGCTTGCTATTTTTTGAGTCAGATCATAAGCATATCGCATTTAAAGAGAAGCAGCAGCAGCTCCTGGCACAACAAGGCAAAAACAGGGGCCATGGCTGACAACCTTGAAAACCATATTCGGTGTTGACAGAGTCCTGATGAATAGCCACAGCCCTTCTCTGATATGGCAAACCGGTCCACTTATTGCAAATATACTTTTGCAGTTGTTATCTACAGGAAGATATGTCATGCTAGCCCCATGCTGATGTCACCTCCCACCAGGTGGGCCCTAAAAGCATTCTCATCCTCTGCAGTAGTTCCTCACAACACAAACTTCATTGGTACTTACGGCACATATGTGGGAAGGATGGAAACTGCAGGAGATTCTGACATGACCAAGTCCTATAGAGTTCAGTAGAGAAGTTGGTGGGATGAGGCTTTGGGGGTTCTGAAAAGGCTGGATACAGCACAGCCTGCACCGCATCAGAGCAGTAGGACACTGAAACATCACCCTCATTTCTGTCCCAAACCACTTATTCTCCTACCCAAATACAATAACCAGTAAAGAGAGTTAAGAAACAGAGTCTGCTTGCATTTTATGAGCCAGTCACATAAGAACCATATAGGCAGAGTTTTAACAGTCCAGCGGCAGAGCTTTAAAAATCAGAAGTATCATTCTTCCCCCTGAATTATGTAAATAAAGGGCACTCATTTAAACATAGATCAAAGTCTTACTGACTTTGAGGCACGATGTGCAAAATTATCTGGAACTGTAAGATCAAAGACCTTGACGGCGGCAATACGGATGGTTGTCACCACAGAACCGTTTGTATTTGTGACTTTTAATGTTTCCCTCTGTAAACAAAAAGAATGAGAAAATATTCCAGTTTTATGTCTGCTGACAAAGCGATTGCTGTACCTGCCTGCTTTGGAGTGACAGGAAATCCTCTGCCTGTGCAGCGGTGGGATCACAGAGTCACAGAATCACAGGACGTGAGGAGTTGGAAGGGACCTCGAAAGCTCATCTGGTACAAACCCCTGCCAGAGCAGGATCACCTAGACTAAATCCCACAGGAACGCATCCAGGTGGGTTTTGAATGTCTCCAGGGAAGGAAACTCCACAACCTCTACTAAGGGCCAGCATAGCTCACTGCCGAGGACAAGGCGAGTCCTTGTTACGAACACACTGATGTCTGCAAACCTGCCTCGCTGCAGGCCTGTGACACCAGCACTAGCATTGGAGCACAGCATGCTTTCTCTCACTCTGGGCAGCCATGAGGTAAAGGCAGCACTTGACAGGCCAGTTACCTCAGACATAGAAAATGTGTTTTCCAGCAGCACTTCCCTTTCTTTGGGGTTTTGGCTTAGTTATACAGTCCCAGTCACCTAAGCCCTTTTCATCTCCTGAGCTATCCTGCCTGTGTCCCGCAGCTGGCAAACCCCAAGCCATCTATTGTACTTGCTGAGAAAAACCTTGAAGTAACATCAAGGTTTATCAATTATGCTCGTCTCAAATTCTTGCATTTATAGTCAGAGACAAACATTAGTCTCATATGTAACTTCACAGAATCACAGAATCACAGAATTATCAAGGTTGGAAAAGACCTAGAAGATCATCCAGTCCAACCATTCACCTATTACTACTAGCTCCCACTAAACCATATCCCTCAATACAACATCCAGTCTTTCCTTGAACACCCCCAGGGTTGGTGACTCCACCACCTCCCTGGGCAGTGCATTCCAGTGCCTGACTACCCTTTCTGAGAAGTAGTGCTTCCTAATGTCGAGTGAATCTCCCCTGGCGCAGCTTGCTACCATTCCCTCTAGTTCTGTCACTGCCTACACGGGAGAAAAGGCCGACCCCCAGCTCACTACAACCTCCCTTCAGGAAGTTATAGAGAGCTATAAGGTCTCCCCTAAGCCTCCTCTTCTCCAGGCTGAACAATCCCAGCTTCCTGAGACGCTCCTCGTAAGGCCTGTGTTCCAGACCCCTCACCAGCTTAGTAGCCCTCCTCTGAACGTGTTCCAGAGCCTCAATGTCTTTCCTGTAGTGAGGGGCCCAAAACTGAACACAGTACTCGAGATGCGGCCTCACAAGTGCTGAGTACAGGGGGACAATTACCTCCCTGCTCCTACTAGTAACACTATTTTTGATGCAAGCCAGGATGCCGTTGGCCTTCTTGGCCACCCGCGCACACTGTCGGCTCATGTTCAGCCGTGCATCAATCAGTACCCCCAGGTCCACTTCCTCCACACAGTCCTCCAGCCACTCCGCCCCAAGCCTATAGCGCTGCCTGGGGTTGTTGTGGCCAAAGTGCAGGACTCGGCATTTGCTCTTGTTGAACCTCATGCCATTGGCTTCAGCCCAGCTCTCCAGCCTGTCCAGATCCCTCTGTAGGGCCTCGCTACCCCCAGGCAGATCCACACTCCCAGCCAATTTAGTGTCATCTGCAAACTTACTGAGGGTGCACTCAATGCCCTCATCTAGGTCATCAATAAAGATATTGAAGAGGACAGGCCCCAGCACCGACCCCTGGGGAACACCACTCGTGACCGGTCGCCAGCTGGATTTAACTCCATTTACTACCACTCTCTGAGCCCGGCCCTCCAGCCAGCTCCTTACCCAGCTGAGGGTGTACCCATCCAAGCCACGGGCTGCCAGCTTCTGCAGGAGAATACTGTGGGAGACAGTGTCAAAGGCTTTGCTGAAGTCTAGGTAGACCACATCAACAGCCTTTCCCTCATCCAGCAGATGGGTCACTAGATCATAGAAGGAGATCAGGTTGGTCAAACAGGACCTGCCCTTCATGAACCCATGCTGGCTAGGCCTGATCCCCCGGCCATCCCGCACATACCGCATGATCTCCCTCAAGACTATCTGTTCCATAACCTTCCCTGGAACCGAGGTCAGGCTAACAGGCCTGTAGTTCCCCGGATCCTCCTTACAACCTTTCTTGTAAATGGGAGTCACATTGGCAAGCCTCCAGTCTTCTGGGACCTCACCAGTCAGCAAGGAGGACTGATAGATAATGGAAAGCGGCTCGGCTACCACCTCTGCCAGTTCCCTCAGCACTCTCGGGTGGATCTCATCCGGCCCCATGGACTTGTGGCAGTCCAGTTGGAGTAGGAAGTCTCTGACTGTTTCTTCCAGAATCACAGGGGAGTTAGCATGCTCCCCAGCTGAGACTACCAGGTCAGAGAGAGGGGTACCCTGAGGATCTCTTTGACCTTTAAAGACAGACGTAAAGAAGGCATTCAGAACCTCCGCCTTTTCCTTATCCTCAGTGATCACATTCCCAGCCTCATCCAGTAAAGAGTGGATATTCTCCTTTGTCCTCCTCTTACTGTTAATGTACTTATAAAAGAGTTTATTATTCTTTTTCACCCCAGCGGCCAGGTTAAATTCAAGCTGGGCTTTTGCCTTTCTGATTTCACCTCTACACATCCTGACAACTTCCTTGAATTCATTCTCAGTTACCCGTCCCTCCTTCCACAGGCGGTAGATTCTCTTTTTCTCACGGAGCCTCAGGAGTAACTCCCTATTCATCCAACAATATTAAAAAGTATCTTTGCTGCATACCCCCCACTTCCCCACTCCATTTTAAAGCAATATTTAAAAGGAAATGTAAACTGATAGCAATGCCTGCTGCCAAGGCAGACTAGTTTGTCTGTTGCCCCCGCATTGTGAAACCACTGTTGTGAAACAGCAACCGAAAGAAGCCTAGCCCAAGACACAAAAAGGGCAATTTGTGCTACTGACTTGAGAAAGAAAGCTGTCCAGACACTTTAAAAATAAATAACGCACTGGGATCTTTTAACTTATTTCTCTAATTATTGCCAACCCAATACTGATTTCAAATCTTTACAGGACACACAACTGCCAGCAGTGAAACTTGGCAGGGAATTAGCAGCTGAGAAAGACAGAGAAGATGAATCATGATTGTACAGATGCAGCGCTGCACGTACTTAGCCCTGAAAGTTGTAAGTTTTCTAAATACAGAATAGGCATGCAGAATTTCAGTGTTCTTTCAATTCCTATGTATTCATGTATTTTAACAGCCAGTAACTTAAGAACAGTTCTACCATAGCCATTTTAGACATCAAAATTCAAAGATCTGATAGAGAATATACATTATAGAGTCCCTTATAGCTATCATTATCTTGTAAGTAAACTGCAAAGCGGGCACCCTGTGTTTAGACAAGCTGAACAGATTTCAACAAGAATGAAATTGGTTTAAAGGTATGCATGCTTTGGGTCTACACTACTTAAAATTAAGCCAGTTTTATTCCACTAAAATCTATATGATCTGTACTAACACTTGCCAGCTTGATGCTGTCCTCTCTCCCAGAAGTGTACAATGAAGGCAAAACCTGCTGGAGAATGAGAATGAAACTATGTTTAGATACTTACTTTACTGTATGTAAGAAATTATAAAGAGGGTTGATAATCCTTTATTCACACGAATCACTCAAGACTGACTACTTAGAAAAATAAAGTTCAAAACATGTCTCTAGTATTATATTCCTCTAGAAGAAAATAGAAGATTATTGACAGTAGAGAGGCAAGTTTTCTTTTAATTTCACTTATTTTTACCATTTAATGCTCGGTACTTTTATGACCTATTCAGAAAATCCACAGAAATATGCCATCTAATACTGAAATAAGAAGAGGATAAAAAACATATTTAAATACAATCCATATATGGCTTTGAATTACTGTTTTATTCTTTGATAGCTTCATACAGAGGTAGTCAATTAAGTAAACTGTTAGACCGATGTCTGTGATGGCTGACCATGTCTGAGAATAAAAAGTAAAAGGTATTGGTCATTTTGCAGCTTATTAGATTGGGCTAGAATAATTAGATTGATTAGAATAATTTCTAGTTCAGCTCTGAGGTAGATCACTCTCTGATTTCTAAATGTCAGCCTTCTTCCATGTCTTAAGTGCTATGTATCCTTCTCTCTCTAGTGAGAGTCTGAGGCTATAGAAATGATCACAAGAGATCCTCTCTCTGAATGGGAGGTCAAGCAACTTCTGGGGAAGGAAAGGATTGTAGCAGTAACACTGTATTCAGAAATTGGTATTAGTGTCATGTAACCTGGGATATACTGCTTAAATATGAGCTTAACCTGACCACTGTGGTAAAAAGATAGTTAAAAAGGTTTCTACAAATATATTAACAGTAAGAAGAGGGCCAAGGAGAAGCTCTTTCCTTTACTGGATTCAGTGAATTACATGACTACTGAGGATAAGAAAAAGGCAGAGATTCTCTGCAGAATAAACTCCCCACCCCCTCTGCCACCAATTGAAGTTGAAACAGTCTGCAGACAACACCAAGTTGGGGGGAAGTGTTGATCTGCCAGAGGGTAGGAAGGCCCTCCAAAGGGACTTGTACACGTTGGAGCAATGGGCAGAGGCAATGGGATTCAACGTGGCCAAGTGCTGGGTTCTGCACTTTGGTCATCACAACCCCAGGCAATGCTACAGACTTGGGTCAGGGTGGCTGGGGCTAGCAGTGTGCCCAGGCGGCCAAAAAGGCCAACAGCATCCTGGCTTATATCAGGAATAGCATAGTAGGACCAGGGAGGTGATAATGTGCATTCTCAGCTCTGAGGCTGAGAATTTGCACCTCAAATATTGTGTTCAGTTTTGGGCCCCTCACTACAAGAAAGACATTGAGGTCCTGGAGCATGTCCAGAGAAGGGCAATGAAACTGGTGAAGGGTCTGGAGCACAAGTCTTGTGAGGAGTGGCTGAGGGAACTGGGACTGTTTAGTCTGGAGAAGAGGAGGCTCAGGGGAGACCTTATAGCTCTCTACAACTACCTGAAGGGAGGCTGTGGTGAGGTGAGGGTTGGCCTCTTCTCACAGATAACTCACAATAGGGAAGAGGGAATGGCTGCAAGTTGCCCCAGGGCAGTTTCAGGTTAGAAATTAGGAGAAATTTCTCAGAAAGAGTGGATAGATAGACATTGGAATGGGTTGCCCAGGGTGGTGGTGGAGTCACCATCCATTGGGGTGTTCAATGAAAGGTTGGATGAGGTAGTGAGGGACATGATTTAGTAAGGAATCTAGATGGTAGGGGGATGGTTGGACTAGATGATCATGGAGGTCTTTTTCCAACCTTAAGGATTTTATAGGTGCTTCATTGTTATTTCAGCGACAATAACACAGTACTTTTATTAAACCATGAAATGGTCTTATCAGAAAGTTTAAGTTTTTTTTTCTTCTGCCAAACCATTGCTTTTGGCACAGCAGGAAAAAATTCAGGCTCAATGCATTTATCTTCTCAACTTGTTTCTCATTTTACCAATTAACCCAACAGAAAATTGGAGGAATAATTACATTTATGTCTAGAAGAACAAAATATTCAAAGAAAAGTTTCCTTTCCCCCCCGGGAAAACACTTGAAAACCCTTTCTTTTTGAAGCAGGTTTATGCACAAGAAAACATTATGTTTGAGTAAAGGAATTTACAATTTATTTAAGATCAGACTGTTCTTACAGCACGTTGCTGCTACACAGCATGTGGTGCCTTGTCTGAACACTATTGTCAGACCATACTGGCTTTAACTCTGCTCCTCTAATATATCAGATACTGTTGGGGGCAGAGGGACAGATTAGGGAAAATCTGTCTTCATTACTGAATTTGGAATAACATTTGCATTGGAATGAGTGTGAAAACATATTCCTATGGCACTTGCATTAAAGGCAGAGGAATGCTAATTTTCCTTTAAAAAATAAAGCAGCACCTGGATATAGACACAGAAGAAAGCAGTGGTGTTTAATCTAAATAGAACTTGTATTTATATTAAGACAATTGTTCAAGGTAAAACATACTTTCCTGGACTCAAAAAGAGAATAAAAAGTTGAGAATCTTCCATTTGACCAAGATATATTTTGTGAAATACTAAAGACGGCTTACAAATTTTTTTCCACTGGCTGATGTTGGAATGTACTAAATTATCTGCTGATAGTGTGATATTTATGCCAGAATGCCTCCTGATTTCCCATTGCCTGGGGAACATTGGATAGGTTACTTGACTGGCCATGAAAGTTGTCATACTGTGGTTACTTAGGAAGTTCTTACTACATAAGATGTGTGGAGTTTAACACAGTCCTGAAAAATCTTTGAGATTGTCTGTGAACCAGTTATGGGACTTAGATCATTAGGTCCTGAAGACTTTTGGCTTGGATAGGTGTACTTTTTGCTGGGTAAAAACTGGCTGGATGGCTGGGCCCAGAGAGTCATGGCGAATGGAGTTAAATCCATTTGGCAGCCAGCCACCAGTGGTGTTCCTCAGAGCTCTGTGCTGGGGCCAGTTCTCTTTTCTACCTTTATTAATGACCTGGACGAGGGGATCAAGTGAACCCTCGGTAAGTTTGTAGATGATGCTATGTTAGGCAAGAGTGTTGATCTGCTTGGGGTAGGAAGGCCCTGGGGGACAGAGGGACCTGGACAGGCTGGATCAATGGCCAAGGCCAATGGCAACAGGTTCAACAAAGCCAAGTGCCAGGTCTTGCACTTGGGTTATAATAAAGCCAAGCAGTGTTACAGGCTTGGGGAAGAATGGCTGGAAAGGTTTTGGTTGACACCCAGCTGAACATGAGCCAGCAGTGTGCCCAGGTGGTCAAAAAGGCCAATGGCACCCTGGCCAGTATTAAGTTTAGTGTGGTGAGCAGGACTAGGGAAGTATTTGTCCCCCGGTACTCAGCACTGGTAAGGCCCCACCTCAAGTACTGAGTTCAGTTTTGGGCCCCTCACTACAGAAAAGATACTGAGGTGCTGGAGCATGTCCAGAGAAGAGTGACAAGGCTGGTGAGGGGACTGGAGAGTAAATATTATGAGGAACAGCTGAGGGAACAGGGATTGTTTAGTCTGGAGAAGAGGAGGTTGAGGGAAGACCTAATTGCTCTCTACAACAACCTGAAAGGAGGCTGTGGAGAGGCAGGTGCTGACCTTTTCTCCCTAGTGACAAGTGACAGGACAAGAGGAAATGGCATCAAGTTACACCAGGAAGGTTTAGATGGGATATTAGGAAAATCTTCACAGGGAGGGTTGTTAGGCATTGGAATGGGCTGCCCAGGGAACTGGTGGAGCCTCCACCTCTGGAGGTATTTGAAAGAGTAGTGGTGGATGGCAGGTTAGGGTGATAGTTGGACTTGATGATTTAAAGGGTGCCTTCCAACCAAGGCGTGTTATATCTGGATTTCTTTAATGTGATTTGAAAGCTCTTCAGTTAGCTGGAATTTCAATGCAACAGACCATTTTATTTTTCAAGAAATTTATCACTCAGCACACTGAGCTGCTACCTGCACTACTGCTGAGGGCTTCGGATGCTCCCACGCACAGCATGGTCCTAGCAGCTGTGAGCAAAGGGGAACAGAGCCATTCTCCTGGACTTCTATCTGGCCTGATGTACATGCATGATTAAGCATCATTAATGGTTTAGTTGACTTGGAGTAGAACTCAATGCATTTGCATTTTAATATGTACAACTAAAAAAAAGCAGATTTGAGTATATCTGTTACAATGTTACATTTCATGTTATATTCTTGCAGGCTTGTGGACTCAAACCCTGGAAAATTTGATTAAAGATGTGCTGCTCTAGGTGCAAGGTTGTAGCAAGGGTATCATGCACCCTTACTAGGATGTTGTGCACTGATCTCAGGGAGGAGGGGATAGCCCTACAAACCAGAGGCTTATGTTGAGCTGTAAGTTCATGTGCCTATGCTGTGTTCTGCAGTTCATCTAGTTCTGTCTTTAGCTAAGAAGTTATCTTGGGGTCTTCAGTGTCCTAAACCACCCAGGACCAAATCAATACTTAGGGAAGAAAGAAAAGGAGCAGAAAACATAGAACATATGTTAAGGTAAGTTTGATGTGATAAAATGCCAAGATAAAAGAGCAAAACTACATGATCAGAGACAGAAAGTGGGCAGACCAAAGATCTGAGCCTTATCTTTTATAAGTGAACTTGTATTATTTCTCCTCCTCTACTCTGCCCTGGTCAGACCCCACCTGGAGTATTGTGTCCAGTTCTGGGCTCCCTGGTATAAAAAAGACAGGGATCTCCTGGGGAGAGTCCAGTGGAGGGACACAGAGATGATTAAAGATCTGGAGCATCTCCCTATGATGATAGGCTGAAAGAACTGGGGCTGTTCAGCCTCGAGAAAAGAAGAGTAAGAGGGGATCTTACTAATGTTTATAAATTTCTTAAATGTGGGAGACACAGTGGAAAACGGCCAGCATCTTTTCAGTGGTCTGTGGGGACAGGACAAGGGGCAATGTCTGCAAATTGGAGCACAGGACGTTCCGCACCAACATGTAGAGGAACTTTTTCACAGTGAGGGTGACAGAAGCCTGGGACAGGCTGCCCATGGGGGTTGTGGAGTCTCCATCTCTGGAGATATTCAAGACCTGTCTGGACACCTACCTGTGCAAACTGTCCTAAGGACCCTGCTTTGGCAGAGGGGTTGGATCTGATGATCTCTTGAGGTCCCTTCCAACCCCTACAATTCTGTGATTCTGTGAACCCGTGTGCTGTGATAACAAATATATATTTACAAAATTCAAAGTGTTTACCAATGCTTAGTGAGCCAATCTGAACGCTATTAAAAAAGTAATGAAGAAGATATAAAAATTTATCGTATTCATACCTATTGTATATTTGCTGTTTTCCTTTGATTGATCAGAGGATGCTCACCTTGAGTACTGTGTCCAGCTTTGGAGCCCTCAACACAAGAAAGACATGGACCTGTTGGAAGCATGTCCAGAGGAGGGCCACAAAAATGATCAAAGTGCTGGAGCACCGCTCCTGTGAAGACAGGCTGAGAGAGTTGGGCTTGTTCACGTTGGAGAAGAGAAGGCTTTGGGAGGACCTTCCAGTACCTGAAAGGTGCTATCTATAAGAAAGCTGGGGAAGAAGTCTTCATGAGGGCATGTAGCAATAGGACGAGGGGTAATGGTTTTAAACTTGAAAAGGGGAGATTTAGGTTGGATATCAGGAAAAAAGTTCTTCACTATGAGGGTGGTAAGGCACTGGAACAGGGATATCCAGCCCCATCCCTGGAGATATTGAAAGTCAGGTTTGATGGGTCTCTGAGCAATCCAATCTAATGAAGATGTCCCTGCTTACTGCAGGGGGGTTGGACCAGATGACCTTTAAAAGGTCCCTTCCAACCTTTCACATTCTATGATTCTATGAGGTTAAAAGTGTTAAACTTTTACATAATTTAGTAGAAGGATTTATCATCAGGTATAAACTGTGGTAAGAATTCACCAAAACCCTTTTAAAAATGTAACTGCTGTCAGAAACTTTTATTACATGAGCCCCAGCAGTAAAAGCCATGAGCACTATAAAATACACTGTGAACAATCCTTAGGATTAATTATAAATGTTTTATTATATGAGAAAACAATATAATCTACTGAGGATGTCAAAACATGAAAGGCTTATATGATGTTGCTTTTCATTTAATACTGGCTTCTTTGACATGAACCATCTATAGAGCTCTTACAGCGGGAAATTTTGTAGTCTACCTCAGGCAGGAATTTCCTCTAATCTCAGGGACTGGCTGTGGAAACATTAGCCACACACTTAGATTTCTTCAGACCAGTCCTCTGGTTCTTTACATTAATTTAGGGAGAACTGATGTTATGAGAACTTACAGACTTTTTGGAAGATCTGCAAGGTAACGAGTCCCACAAAAATGGAGACAGACTCTGCAAGGTAATGAGTCCCACAAAAATGGAGACAGCCTTGTGTTTGTCTTCTTTGAGATTGTGTGTTGTAAACGTGAAACAGAGTTCACACTCACCCTAGGCTGTCAGTACCTAAATCAAGTTCCTCAAAAGCAACCAGGAGAAAGTAATGCTGCATGACCAGTAATAGAAATGACATGTTGCTAAAATGTCACCATATGTTACTATTTTGTACATATTCCAGACTTCACAGAATGGAAAACTGACATTTGTTTGGCTTTCAAAATGTCATTTTCAGTTCCCCACCCATTACAAAAAATCAGAAGTTTTCAATTACTTCAGAAAGGCATCGTATCTGCCTTTAGTTAACTGCTCTTTGTCAGACAACAGCTAGAAAACATTCTGACAACTGGAAATTGTCATTGAGAGAAACGCAACAGCCTCTATCTCTTGGATTTATGATTTGAGAAAAACTGCTTTTGCAGCTCTCTGATTTCTGACTGCTGGCTCTTGGAATGCTTCTTCCCTGCTCTATTCTGAGGAATGAGGGATGACATGGGATGCAGGGGGAATTGGCCAACCCCTTTTCAGTGGTCTGTGGGGACAGGACAAGGGGCAATGGCTGTAAACTGGAGCACAGGAAGTTCCGCACCAACATGCGGAAGAACTTTTACACAGTGAGGGTGACAGAGCCCTGGGACAGGCTGCCCAGGGAGGTGGTGGAGTCTCCTTCTCTGGAGATATTCAAGACCTGTCTGGACGCCTATCTGTGCAATATGAGTTAGGGAGCCTGCTTTGGCAGGGGGGTTGGACCCGCTGATCTCTCAAGGTCCCTTCCAACCCCTACGATTCTGTGATTCTGTGATTCTGTGATGGAAACAAATCAGAATAAAACTGCAGATCTGTAATTTCCTCAAAAAAATAAAAATAAAAAAATGCCCCCAAATCCCCAAATGTCTCTACGTTACCTGCTATTAGAGTTTAATAGCAGAACCTCTTAGGGGGCCATCCCTGTGACTGACAGGGACCCTGGTCTCAAGGAAATCATCAGGTCACTGGTAAACATGACCCAGGCCCACACCTTGAAAAAGAAATTAAATGAGGAATTTATCCGGCATCAGTACAGCTGAGTGGACAACCTGCTAGGAAGAGAACAAGTCCTGATAATTATTTATGAGTCATTCTTGTAATTAGGTAAAATATATTAGCCTGTAGTGCTCTTAAAAGTAATTTGGTGGAAGCCCAGTTTTCTATATAGACAGAATAATTGCAAGGCACACAAAATAGGATTGAAAGACTTTTTACTCTACAGAAATATGTGTAAATTTGAGGTGAGGGACTACTATTGACCCTCTAGTGTCAGACATTCAGCCATGTTTTTTTAGCCATTATCAGCCATAACAACATTTTTGACTGTCAAACCAGCAACTCCACCTATGGTTTCCAACACATCCAGGCACTGAACTATTATTTGCAACTTTAAAACTAGATCAGACCCAGGGAATGAGATTACAAGGCAAGGAAAGAAGAGCTCTGTAGCATCTGTCCTCCCTGTCTATGCAAATATTGGACCACTTCTTTAGTGTCAAATGTGCTGCTGCAGCCTTTCCTGAAGGTAACTGAGGCATGTGATCCATATCTGAAAAAGCCATATGACACTGAATTTTCAAAGACATATTTACATTCAAACACCTAAACTCATATGTAGCAATTAATTAAGTAGCCTGATCCTTAGAAATTGATTAATTTGATCTTTGTATTGCTCACAGTCAGCAGCCCTTAAGATGCATGTCTTACAGGAGAAGAGCTGTCTTTTTTAAATAACCCTGTAATAAAAATTTCTGCAGGTTATTTTTCAAATGTTTTGTTCATGATTAAAGAGCTAGATGGGATTGTGCATAACACTAAAATCCATGACAACCTTTAGATTTAAGTTTATAATCCCACTGTGATTCAAATACCTTAAAATGTTAATGCAAGCCAGTCTGCCTAGTGCCAGTCCTCACTCAGGCATGCACAACTAGACTGTCATTTCCATTTCTCTTTCCAACAGACAGAAACTGCAAGGTTGCACCATTTACGGCTTCCCCTTCTAATCAAGTACATTTCAGAGGTAAGCACAAGCTTAATTAATTCACTCATAACAAAAACTCCACTCTGTGGATTTCCTTACATAATGGCTGTCTATTAAAATGCAGTTTATTTTCATTAACTGAATGATTAAGCTTAAAAAATTTAGACACCAAAATAAGCAATGAGAGTTTATACTTCTTACCCAGCAAGAAACTAACAATCCTGGTGCCTGCCTTCCTTGAAATAGTCAGAGGATCAGGGGCTTTGTGGGAGATGACTCTCATTATTTGCTTTATTGTGGTGCTTGAGGGCTCCCCACTGTGCTACCAGAAACAGTGAGGCAATCCTTGCCCCAGACCATTTCAATCACAAATTGCAAAGGTACAAGGACTGGGAAGGTCTGTGTTCCCTTTCCTAAACCCTTGGCTCCTTGCATCATGGAGTGGTTGAACTGAGTTTCCCCAGGTGTCCTTCACGGTCCAGCTGATGAACAGGATGCCGTGGTCTGGGTGCCCACACTGATGCTTCCAGCCTGCAGCCCAGTCTTTCTAGGAGTCTGACCAAGAGTGCTTCAGTTCACTGCTTTCTCTCTCCAGACAAACAATAGCTAACTAATGTCACACAGTAAGTGGCTCAAGAAATATGTAAATCAAAAAAATTCTTTCACATTTTTATAAATCTTGGCTCAGCACTCGAAGATCAGGATCTCTACTGACCAAAGAGTTCAGGATTCTTTCTCTCTCACTGACTTTCTGAACACAATTTATCTCCTAAAATATGTGATTGTTCTTTTCTTTCTCTAAGAAATTGCCTATCTTCCATTATCTTGGTTCCTCAGATGATTCACAAAACTCATTAGCTGTTTCGTTGGTTAGCTACTTCTCCAGAGAAGCTCAGATTTCATCTTAACTTGTTCTGAGCTACCTCTTTAAGTGAGGTCATTTCTAAGTGAAGAAAGACCTCCTAACCACTCACTTTGCACATATCCAGTCAGTAAGTATCCCAGATCATTTCCATGTGACACTGAGGCATCTACAGTTCTTTGTCAGAATAAAACCCATCCTTTCACAAGCTGGGCTCACACAGGGATACCTTATTTTACAGTAAATAATCTAGTCCATTGCCCTTTTATCTTATTGCTCTCTGTTGCATATTATTATCCTACTAAAATTATGCCAGAAACCCAAAATCCACAGTGACTACAAATGACAACACATCTTTCTATAATAAATTTAAAGCCATCAAACTACATACTTGGCAAAAAAACACTTGGAAGAATGCTTAGCAGTCCCTCAAGGTGTAGGGAGAAGTTCTGGGACATTATCTGTGACAGCTTAGTTGCAATGCAAAGCTGGATGGCCCATGCAGTCACATTTAAACCTGGGGCTGTGTGATTGAGCAATATTTTTATATTGTAACATTTCCTTTAATATTGCCAATCTGATGCTAATTTATTTCCTTCTCATTTCTTCACACAAATCTCTAGTTTCCATGAACATTGTATTGCATTCTTCCCTGTGAGGGTGGTGAGGCCCTGGCACAGGCTGCCCAGAGAAGCTGTGGCTGCCCCCTCCCTGGCAGTGTTCAAGGCCAGGCTGGATGGGGCTTTGGGCAACCTGGGCTAGTGGAGGGTGTCCACGCCCATGACAGGGGGTTGGGACTAGACGGGCTTTGAGGTCCCTTCCAACCCAAAGTGTTCTGTGATTCAATGAAATGCTTTTAAGGATTAGAGTTTTTTCCATACCTTGCACACAAAAAGAATCAAAGCACAAATTCAGAACTGTCTAAAGAAGCCAAGTAGTAAGTATTGTTTTCTACTGAAACTGACAGTAAATAGACAAATTCTGTTTCCTAACAGAGCCCAATAGCTGCTGAACCGATGCAGATTTGGGACCATTAGAAATTATTCATGTGTCTCTTATCAACACCAAGAGAATTCTTTTTTTTTTTTTTTGACCTGTGTAGGTATCTTTAAATAACAAAGTGACTCTATGCTAAAAGCCTTCCAACTTGTTTCTTTCCAATTTCTCTAAGCAATGTTGACACAACTGCTAATGAAAAACACTAGGAACATGGAGATACAGGGAAAGGAGAAAATTACATTCAAGTGTAACTTCAGAAGTTCTCATTAACCAAAAATAACCAAATATTTTAGTAACCAAGCTTGTTTACTAATGCTGAAGGCTAGAGGCTCTTCTGTGGAATTTCAGTCTAGGAAGAATCTTTTTTTAATGATTCATCCTGGGAAGGAATCACAGTTTCTCAAAGCTCAGAGGAGCAAGGCATTTGTACGCAAGGAATAAATCTTTACTGAATATTTATGAAAGAAAGAATTCCTACAATGTAGATGTTTCCTGTGCTTGAATAAGAAATAGTATTGAGGCTTAAAAATCCCTCCAGAATGTGAGATAATGATTCTGGCAATCTAGTCCTCTAAATACAGATGAGCAGAGATGAAAACTGATCAAGGCTCTTCATTGAGCAGGGAATAATTATACATAGATTATACTTTGATAATAATCTATGTCATATACCTCTGAGAGAACTTTTATCTTTGTTTTCAGATAGGCAGTGGGATGAAGTATAGATAGGACCTTTACTAGATAAAGTTGGAAGAGAAAAAATGAGGCAGAAGCTGACATTATTTCCCCTTATATTTTAAAAATGGACAAATTATTCTAAGATATAAACAGTAGTACAGTCAAATTATGCAATATCATTCAGCAAGGTCATAGATATGTAACCATTGAACATCAGAACTCATGCTAGCTAATAACAAGAATTAAAAATGTAGAAATACGTCATCTCAGTCTGTAATTACAGGAAATACCAAAGTAAGTATTATTAAAGCACATAGCAGTTGGCCAAGAAAAAAAACAAGTAACTGTCAGAAGATACCAGCATGGCTTTTCTTTCCACCAGCTGAAACAGGGAGTGTGCTTGAGTATGGAAAAGAAATGCTGAAAAATATATCTTTTCAGTGGTTAAAATCCTACTAACTGAGGTTCTCACCACAGGACATCAAAAAGCACCTGTGGCATTTCCCAGCTTCTGAAGAAGAACTCTGTACTAGTGTCACAGCTCAGCAATTTCTCTTCTAAAGGTTTAGAGAAAGGCGACCCAAACACAAGTGCATTATCAAGTAACTTTTTATGAAAAGTGTTTTGCACCCACTTGAAGATTTTTAGGGCCTTCCAAGCAGAAAGAGGGTGAAAAGCATTGCTTCAACTAATTTCCCAGTACATAATTAACATTCTTCTGACTTCTACCGTACCAAATTTCCATAGTGTTTCCTGCTCCCTGTCACAATGAACTGTGTTGTGTTGCAGGGAAATACTTTGAAGGATGAGAGCTTCTTACATATCTTGCATGCAAAAAGAATCAAATCACAATCGAAACATTATCAATTTTGTCCTATTTCAAAGGAATGCACAGATCAGAGCTTCACATAAAGCTCATAGAAGATGCTGAAATTAAATGCTAGCAGCGTAGCCTGTCACATCACCAAGCTACTGTAGTTACCAGAGATGGCAGAATGTGCAAGCTTAGCCAAATACTGTTTTTTAAAACAGCTCTTAAGAGACATCTGATTTTATACAGAGCATCCCAAGATGACTTCTACTGAAAATCAAATGGCAAGGGATGTTGTCAGTTAAAGGAGCAGTGTCCAGCTCCTTTCACTGCCTTTCCCTCATCCACTAAGTGGGTCACCTTGTCATAGAAGGCAATCAGGTTAGTTTCATAGGACCTGTCTTTTGAAAACCCATGTTGACTGAGCCTGATCACTTGGCTGTCGAACAAGTAGTCCAGATGACCCATTCCATGATCTTCCCCAGGTAATGAGGTCAGACTGACAGCCCTGTAGATTCCTGGATCCTCCCTCCGACCTTTCTTGTAAATGGGTGCAACATCTGTCAGCCTCCAGTCAAGTGGAACTTCACCAGCCAGCCAGGATTGCTGATAGATCATGGAAACAGGTTTGGCAACCACATCAGTCAGGTCCCTCAATACCCTCAGATGGAAACCCTCTAGCCCATAGACTTGTGAATGTCTAATTGGCCTAGCAGGTCTCTAACCATTTCCTCCTGGATCACGGGAGTTTTGTTCTGCTCTCCCTTCCTGTCTTCCAGCTGGTGAGGATGAATACCCAGGGAACATCCCACTTTACTATTAAAGACTGAGGCAAAGAAGGAATTAAGTACCTCATCACTCGTCCTCATCCCTTGTCACTAATGTTCCCCTGTATCCAATAAGGGCTGGAGATTCTCCTTGGCCTTCCTTTTGCTGTTGATGTATCTGTAGAAAGATTTTTTTACTATCTTTCACAGAAATGGCCAATCTGAGTTCCAGCTGGGCTTTAGACTTTCTGACTTTCTCTCTACATCTCTCTTGTCATCCAAGACACCTGCCCCTTCTTACAAAGAAGCCCCTTTCTTACAAAGGGGCAGGTGTCTTGGGATGACAAGAGAGATGTAGTCATAGACTTTTTTTTTCTGATGTCCACCCAGATCTCTCTGTTCAGCCAAGCTGGTTTTCTCTTTCACCAGCTCCTTTTCTGGCACACTGGGACAGCCCGATCTTGTGTTGCCAGGATTTCCTTCTTCAAGAATGTCCATCCATCCTGGACACCTTTGTTCTTGAGGACCGTATCCCATGGAACTTTATCAACCAGCTTTCTGAACAGTCCAAAGTCTGCCCTATGGAAGTCCAAAGTGGCCGTTCTACTTACTCCCCTCCTCACTTCTCCTAGAACTAAGAATTCTATAAGCTCATGATCACTATGCCCCAGGTGTCCTTCAACCTTCACATCCCTCACCAGTTCTTCTCTGTTCACAAACAAGTCCAGCAGGGCACCTTCTCTAGTCAGTTCACTCACAAGTTGTATCAGGAAGTTGTCTTCCACACACTCCAGGAACCTGGTAGACTCCTTCCTCTGCTGTATTGTACTTCCAGCAGACATCTGGTAAGTTGAAGTCTCCCATAAGGACAGGGGTTAGTGATCGAGAGACTTCTCACAGTTGCTTGTAAAATAGCTCATCAGCCTCTTCCTCCTGGTCAGGTGGTCTATAGCAGACTCCCATCACTATATCTGCCTTATTTCTTGCTTCTCTGATTTTTACCCAAAGACACTCAACCTTGTCATCACCAACTTCAAGCTCAAGGCTGTCAAAGCATTCTCTGACATAGAGGGCTACCCCACCTCCTCTCCTTCCTCACCTGTCCTGCCATAGCAGCACTTCAGTTATGCAAGTCATCCCACCACCTTTCTGTGATGGTGATTATGTCATAGTCTCCTTGTCTTACAATAACCTCTGGTTCCTCTTGCTTGTTGCCCATGCTGCATGCATTGGTGTAGATGCACTTCAGCTGCACTATTGATCCCACTACACTCCTAAGTGGAATAGTCTCGCTTCCTAAATGACTGATTGCTAAATTTTCTAACTCATCAGTGGTCTTTGCATCTTTGCTACCACTTGAAATACTAACCCCCACTACCCCTAAAGTGGTAGACTGAGGGTCACTGCCAGCATACCATCCCTCAGACACTTGAGCGCCATACCCAGGCTCTTTCCTGACAAGCCTGGTTTTGTCCCTCTCCCCCCCAGCATCTAGTTTAAAGTTCTATTAATGAGTCCTGCTAGATTCTTGGACAGTATCTTTTTGCCTCTTGAGGACAAGTGCAGCCCATCCTTTGATAGCAAACCTGGTGATGTGCTGGTCAAACCATGGACAAAGAAGCCAAAATATTGCTCCTCACACCAGGTTCAAAGCCAGGTATTTATTTCCTGGTTCTTATTTATTCCCCCATCATTCCCTGTAGTTGGAATGACAGAAGAGAACACTACCTGTGCCCCCAATCCATTCAGCACTCATCCCAAGGACCTGAAATCCTTTTTAATTGCCCTCAACTTTCTTGGGTGGATGTCATTACTGCCTACTTGAAAAATTAAAAGGGGACAATAATCCATGGGCTTGACCGGGGTTGAAAGTTTTCTTGCTACATCCCTAACAGGTGCCCCAGCTAGGCAGCAGACTTCCCTATGTAGTGGGGCTGGTCTACAAATCAGGCCTTCTGTTCCCTTCAGAAGGGAGTCCCCTACAACAGTGACCTGGCTTTTTCTTAACAAAGGCTGTTTTGATGATTGGATTGGGGTGTTCTTAACCTAGGGAACATTTCTAGGCTGTGAGATCCATCATCCTCGCTGAGGTTCAGTTCCATTTGCTGCACTTCATATCTATTGTGCAAGGTAACCTAGGAGGTTGAGGTTGACACAGAGGCAATACGCCTTCTGAATCATAGAACCTCAGACTGGTTTGGGCTGGAAGGGACCTCAAAGCCTATCTGGTCCCAATCCCCTCTTCACGGGCAGGGACACCCTCCACTAGACCAGGTTGCCCAAAGCCTCATGCAATACACCAAGCAAGGTGAGACCACTCAGCATCTCATAAGATTTGGCCCTCAGACTCCATATTTCTGTATGTACTCCTGTTAACTTCAATATTAGTTTTGATATAGAGCTATTGCCAAACCTTTTTTTTTTTTAGAACAGAAGGTATTTTCTATTTGATCTATTTAATGACCCTAATAGTACACCACTGTCTCAAATGCCTCATTATTATAAGCATTCTCCTTCTAACTCCTTACAAAGAAAGGAATTGTGCACTCCACAGCTCCTTTTTATGGATGAAGGCAGTGCTCCAGCACTCCAGGTGAGGTACGTGGCATTTCATTTGGGTACTAATTATACACCAGCTGAAGAAAATAGCACATGCCAAAGCTTTCCATGGGAATCTGGACTGCATTAACTTTATGGCAATGGTATGAGACTATTTTTGGTAGCTGTATTTAAAAGAATCAGGAAATAGGTTTAATTTTAGTAACAACATCTATTAATGAAACCCAAGCGATTTCACTTTGGTTAGCTATCTTGTACACGAACACTGAATGGGAAAGCTCTTCAGGAGTTGGCCAGCTTACAAGAAGTCTAGGTAGCAGAGTTAGCTTTCCACAGTAAGGCAATCCATCTGTCTCCATGTAATTAGGCGTTTCTCCTTCAAGAATTGTCAGGCTTTATACACTTCTGTTTTCCTTGTGACCTTAAAAAAGAATATCTTCTTGGGCCCAGAGGTCAGGACATAGGCCTATCTGTGTATAACTCACTGGGTCTGCTTTCTCTCCTAGGTTTCACCTTGGTCAAGCTGCAGGTCTATCACATTCCTACCTACTGTTAGACAAGTTACAATGGGCTTCCTTGCTCCCCCATTTTTTTTCATATTTTCTAGTCTTTTGCAACAGGTCTTTTTTTAAGGAATTTGCAATCCCCTCTGATTGCACATCTGAGATCTGTCTGCTAGGACAGGCGTAAAACAGAGCAGTACTATCGAGAATGCCCACAACTGTAATTGTAATGGTACTTTGGTACTTTGGGTCATTATTTCAGGATTAGGCAAATGACTTCTCTCTCTGCCACATGTTTTTCCTCATTTGTGAGTGTGCATCAAGTCAGTTTAGTCTGCTTATATCCTTTCATGCTCTGGGGAAGACTGTCCTGTAATTTACAGTGAGCTGTGTTTAGCTTTGCCTGAGCATTTATTTGTCCTTATGGCATTAAAATAGTTTGCTTGAGGTTATGGTTCCTTCTAGCAGAGCTTCTACTAAACTTTAATTGGAATTAAAAGCAGAACAGGAGGCATCTTGCACTTTAGTGTGTCTATTTCAGTGTATGCCTACAATTGCTAATAATGATATGCTTAAAATACTGACAAATGAAGATTGAAATGCTGTATCACAAAGAAAAATGCTGAGTACTTATTATGACAGGAAACAATGCAACAAGCCCCAGTCATGTATCTGGCCAGAATAAATAAATAAACCTAATTTTGAATTCTAACCCCATCCTCAATAACTTACCCCTAGGAAGGCATCCTGGGAAACAAGTGTCCTTTTTATATACAAAATGAAGAAATATACCATTATTTTTGTTTTAAAAAATAATCAGAAAATATTTTGGTCAGTACCTTGAGGTTTTCATGTAGCAATTTTTAGAATTTTCTTTTATAGTAGTCTCCTCTAAAATGAAATATGTTTTGCTTACCATGCTGTGGGACATAGTACTGTTTCCCTTTTCCCACAAGTAAGTAACTAGGATGCACTAAGAGCCATTTTATAGCTATAGCATTTTTAGGGCTGTGTGGAGGACTTATCTGTAGTACCTCCCGCACAGAAGAGGGCCTTCTGACTACTTGCGAATAGCCAGAAAGCAAAGAATTTGGGTGTGGGGGGGAAGATCTATTTGTCTCTTCTATTTTCATAGACTTATGCTGAATATACTGCTTAGGTGTGCCAGGAAATCCAGCTAAGTACTATGCAAGGTCATGGTAAAATTAATCCAAGCTAACTGGAGTCTGGGTTTGCAGGTAGTTCTCAGGTGTTGTCGTAAGTAGTTTCAGAGTATGAATAAAGTTAGTGCACTCACAGGCTCTTCCCAAGGGGCAAGCAGTCACCCAGAATTAAACCCGTGAAGGTCAGCATGCTGTATTTGTGAGTCTGTAGGGGGAAGAGCTGAGGGGTGTTACTTCTAGTGTAAGTTGTCTGCTGGGAAGTAGTGTCTTCAGTGTCTTACATCTTATACTCCTTTGTTTGATGGCATCTAAACTAGACACTTTTGTTCACCTTTTTTTTTCGTTCTCTGTTTTTCAAATTTCACTCCTCTGCTGAGACGTGACAGCCAGTTATAGGCTACTTACATGACAGACTTCAGCCCAAAACCTCCTTGGCTGATTCAGATTCCCATTTTCCATGTCCCAGCTTGGCACACTGACCATGGGTGGTGGATCCCTCTGAACTGTGCCATTTTGCATAACAAAAATAAGTGTTCTCTTTCAGGTGGGCTCCTCATTCTTCAGTACAAGAAAGGCACAGATCTGTTGGTTGGAGTCCAGAGGAGGATCACAAAGATGATCTGGGGGCTGGATTACATATTCTAAGAGGACAAGATGGAGAACAGAAGGCTCCAGGGCAACATTGTAGCAGCCTTCCAGTACCTAAAGGCAGCCTACATGATAGCTGGAGAGGGACTGTTGAGAGTCTAGTGATAGCAAAAGGAGTAACAGGTTTAAACTAAAAGAGAGTAGGCTTAGATTAGATGTTAGGAAGAATCTATGTACTGTGAGGGTGGTGAGGCCCTGGCTGCATTCAAGACCAGGTTGGATGGGACTTTGGGCAATGTGGACTAGTGGAGGGTGTCTCTGCCCATTGCAGGGGGTTGGAACTAGATGGGCTTTGAGGTCCCTTCCAATGCAAACCCTTACAGAATGTGATGCTAGTGCTCGTCATCTCAGCCCATGGTTATAACCACTCAGGCCTTGATCAAGGTCTCAGCTGTGAAGCAATGTGGCTTTGTAGCAGGGTGGGGTGTTGGTGGGAGGTAAGGTGTCCAGAGAGGTTCAGGCTTTTGTATCTTCGTGGAAGCAGTGAGAGCCAGAGAGTGGGAGCCTATGACTGGTTCCTTGCCTGTCATGGGGAGACAACAGTATTTGTACACCTCAGAGAGATTCATGTCCTGAGATGGGCGCTTCAGGGAAAGTGCTCCTCTTTATCTGTGTGGAGTTCCCACAAAATCACAAATTTTTATCTATATAATGGTAAAATATGTCATCTTCAGCAGCTGATCTTCAAGCACCACAGGAAAACATTGCTAGCCTTATTTCAGAGATGGTGAAACTGAGGAGGAAAAGGGCTTCGTGTGAGGTGACCCAGCCAGCTCCTGGACAAGTTAGCTGTGAAGAAACCTAAGGTTTCCTGAGTTGCATCCCACCTCCAAACTGAGTAGTGGATGAATTAACACAGCAGGATTTATCCTTTCAGAAAAGACTTGATCTCACACACTATCCTCCGATCTCAGACAGTGAAACCAAAGCTGGTTCTGGTGATGTTTCTTTCAGCCTGCAAGCTGAGCACTGCACTGAATGCAAGCTGCTGAAGACCTCTGTCTTGTATGTGCACTGCAATGCTAACACTCCTGTTTCTTAAAACAAGGCGTTTAGCTGCATGGAAACCATTTGTGCCACAATTTCAAGTGGTCACGTATTATTTGTAGTACGCTGCTCACATCTTGGCTGTCTCTGTTTTGTACAGGCAGTTCAGGTCTGATTCTTTCCCCATTAACTTCAAGGAAAATTGAAGTTAAGGAAGTCTAAATCATTAGAAGCAGTACTCCCATGTAGGCTGGAGGAGGAAATATCACACAGCATGCAACTTGGGTTGTAGCAAAAGAAGGGTGCCAGAGTTATGGCAATGAGGATATTAATTCTTGCAAATAAAAACATGTCAGACAAAATCCAGGAATGTGGCTACCTATTCCAAAGTGCAGTCTGAAAAATGATCAGCAATAGAGCGTGACTGATTGCACAGATACTTCTCTACCAAGCGAAGATGCACATCAGGGGCCATCATTTGTCAGCAAATTCCCTCCATGTGGCACTGAAGAAATATTAGATGTCAGTAAAGCACATTAGCATATGTAGGTGATATATGATGCCATCCACCGAGATGCACATAGCATGAAATACATGTTTTGCTCTATGTGTGCATGTGTGTAAGAATAATCAGTGTTACCAAATACAGGAAAATATCTTCTGTGCAGTATTGACTCAGTGACCGAAAGGTTGGGCTCTCAGCCAAGATCCTAAACAAAAGTAACGTGTCAAGATGCACGTACTAGTGATTGGAGCCAAAAGCTGCAGCCTCTTTTAAGAACTACACGCCTGCACAAGATGTGTGGCATGAGTACAGGTATCTGTCAGATCCGTACAATGTGACAAGTGAAACCTAGTCCTCCCAAACATCTAAACACACTGGAAGAGCTTACCCTCGAAAATGTGAATGTCCTCAAGCCTGCAACAGTTATTTGTTCTCTGTCACTTGATGCCTGTTGGACACAATTTACCAACATTCAGGTAGATATAATGATTTCCTCCATATATTTTCATTAATAATCCATTCCAATATAATGATTTCCAGAGCAGTGAATGTTTACAGTACCTTGCATAAAGATGTATTCCTTGATGCTTACATGTGGTCTTTGACAGTCATCACATTTTCTGATCTCCCTATGCAGTGGGCCAAATTTTTTAGGTAGGTCATGCTCTTCCATGCTCAGCCCTCAGACACAACTGGAAAGTGTTTCCAGAAGTGCTCACTCAACACCTAACCACTCTCGCAGTGGAGCTGATAGCCATGTTCCAAAAAACTCCCAACACACAAGTTTTTGTGCTGTCCTAAAGATCCAAGAGCAAATCATAATGTGCATTTGAGAGCTAACATGATTTGAACATAGGTTTAGTTGTGGTTTCTAAGCTCTTCTAAACAATGTTACCTGTATCAGCACACTTCAGTGGGCTTCACTGATTACTAAGATGTAATACCCTTGCATGTTTACATTGAGTATTTCAGGATTTTATTGAGAAAGCAATTTTAATCACTGAAGCTAAAACAAAAGAAAGCAGTTAATCTGAAATGATCCACACAGGAGTACTATAATAAGTACATTAGTCCACCTAAGTGTTACTGACGTAATGAAAACTTTTTGGCTTCCTATTTCAGTTTGAGAGTTGCCTGCAGCTGCAACATGAGTATTACTTCCTGTCCATGTGACTCCATCTCTTTACTGAGCTGATCTCGGGCTTCAAAGGTTGTCTTTGCCTGCATTTGTTAACAGAAGATGAATTTATAATAATCTGTCTTGACTACTAATCCACACTCAGGAATAGTAATGCATTTTAGACCTCTCTAAGCACTTGGAAATTATTTTTGAAGTCTGAAAAGCAGATTTGTGGAGTGAAAGACCCGTCAGCCAGTGAGCTTGTATTATGATAGTTTGTATTGTATTCTTACAATAACTTGGTTTGAAAACATAACCACAAAAGTGAGTAGCATTAAAACTGGAGACCAAGTGTTCAACTAAAAGATTTTCCAGATTCTTTGAAACAAAATTAGACATTGGTCAATTAGACCACCAAAGGTCTAAAGTATATTTCAAGTCTGAATCTCTTTTTAGATCTTTTCTGTATAATAAATATGGAGAAAAAAAGATGTCTAAAGTGTATTAAGGTACAGGTCATATGTTTAAAACAATACTATTTCAGTGTTTTATTTAATATTTTAGAAACCTGATAAACACTGTTTTCTTTGCCAATTGTCCCCATAATATATACTATATTTGATTTTAGAGGGAAAGGGCAATCTGGTAATAACACAATCCACACCAGTGGATTTCAAATAATTTTTACCAGTGTTTTGGGAGGAATTCAAAGCCCCTCTGTGGTATGTGCCTGAGCTTGGGGTTGCAGGCAGGGATCAGACAGTAGATGTGCGTTGAGTCAGGAGGCAGTTTCCAGCTCCCTGCTGTCCCCCACAAAGGTCCCAGGGCACTGCTACCACTCCCATGAGGTGCAAGCAGGCAGGGTCACTGTGCCTGGTCATGTTAGCCTACCGCTTTCACAGTGCACTGAGCGTGCAGGTTTTGTCCCACCAAACCTCTTCTTCCACATTTTGCTGGTAATTTGCATGGTCAGCATCTTCTGGGACAACAAAGCAGTTGTGAGAACTTTAGTCCTTTAGCTGCAAGTGTTTGCTGCCCTGTGCTTATTCCTCAGCAGGTCAGGAGGCACCTGGGGGGCATTTGAGAGTGGTCATATGGTAGTGGTGTTTCTGATAGACTGTTTCTCTTCTACTAGACCTTGTCAGATGTTCTAGGGAAACTGTTCAGGCAAATTTCTTTGGCTCTTTTTTCCCCCCTAGAGCCCCAGCAGATGTTGGATAATGCCTTGTAATGTGAAGGTTTCTCTGTTGTTGTCTGTGAATGTCAAGTACAATTAGAACTTCGCAGGAGCAGTACAAAAGCTAATCCATTTGGAGTCCTCTTGAGCACTTGACCTCCTTTTATCTTGGGGCAGTGAGCTTCACAGATTAATGAAGTGTTTCTGGACTGTTGCTCTTCTGCACAACTGGATGACAGCTTCCCTGAAGACAGACCACCGGGATCACCTTGTTCATGGTGTGAAGGCCCTTCTTGGGTGAGCATGGTCCAGCTGCAAGGCAGCATCATACAGCTTGTAGGCCAGGGTCACTGGTGAGTTGTGCAATCAGCCTGGCCTGGGTAAAAGGCTACTATTGTTGGAGAATTTTTATTAAGTAGCATTTTGTGCCAACTTTGCACTGGAGCAAATGAGATGAATGGTCGAGAAAGAATCAGAAATCTATAACATTCAAGGCATTTGAGGCCACTGTTCATTCACATCTGTATGAATTCTGGCTTGGATTCATGAGGAAAACCCATGTTATATTCTGACAGCCTCAAATTTTTCTAGTGACACCCCATAAAATGCAAGAAATTCATAAGCAAATCACTAGCCCCAGTGAAAAACAATCACCCCCCAAAAATCATTAATCTCTGAGCCCAGTCATTCCATGTACATCTGAAGCCTCAACAAAAGCCCAGACTAATAAACAGGCTGATTATACTGTGCCTGAAGGTCAAGAATTTGGAGCTATTTGCAGCCAAAGGGGAGGAGGAGTGAATTCCAAACTCCAGGAGCCCTTGTTTTGTACAGTCTCCCAAAAGTCGTCTCTCAGAGGAAGATGCATCAGACCCCTCTCCCCCCTTGGCTGGTTATTAGCAACTCTGGGACTTCCGACTTCACAGACTGGCAGCTAGAGATTTCCCTCAAGTTTGCTTTGGTTATCTGTGGCAGGAGCTGGGTCATGATCACCCCTGTACAGGGAGACTGTGTTTTGGGATATATGACAGGACTGATATGTCCCCTTTGTGGTTTTTGTTGCGTGCTGCTGAAAGTTTTCTCCTCGCTGTTTGAGCACCTTTAGGGTGAGAAAGGTTGACTAAAGGAAGAGGTGAACAAGTCTGAACAAATTTAGGCATCTGATATTTTCTACCTGGGATCATATTCTGGTAATATCAAAATCACAAATCAGTTGAACCAAACAGTAAAAGGTTCAGTTAAAAAAAAAGGACATTTTTATTATTTTGATTTTTCTGAATTGCCAGTCTGAATAAATCTTTTAGTACTGTGTAAAGGGTAAGAGTACTACAGCCGCAGAGGGTGGTATGTTCGAGGTCCAGTGAATCTATTTTATTCTGAAAGGGAATACCATACGCCTTAGGTCTACACAAAAGCCATTCTAGAGGCTTATCTAGTTTGTTCACAGCAGCCTAAAGTTGCCCTCCAAAGTCCTGAGAAGCTGCTTTAACCAAAGAGTGGGGCATAATGGGCTCAAGGGTGGCATGACTCCTTTTGAGATATGTTCAAGCACTGGCAGCTTGAGGTGTCCATAGCAGGTGCTGGATTTGCTATAAGTGGACAATTTATAAACAGACCTGACAACTGGGAAAACAGAGCGTCGGGAACGCAGCATTCCTGAGCCAGTAGCGCTTTGCCTATCGAATGCTCCCCAGTGCATGGTTCGGGAGAGAGACCCTCCTTACAGGGACCTAGCTGGTTTACAAGCAAAGCAATACTTCGCTGGGGTGTCTGTCAGTTCTGCTACATATTTTCAACAGGCTAATGCAAATATTTTTTTTACTTTTGTCCTTTATTGATTAGCAGTATGTATTAGTTAATTCTTGCATTAATCAGTGTTTACTGCCTGCATTTTGTAACAAGAGAAACCCTAAAGCATTTCCACTCAGGCTTGCTTTTAAACATTTTTTAGGGTTTTGCTATTTTCTGCACAAGCACCTTGGCTCACCATAGGTTGCACCTTGGTTTTGGACCTAATTAATTGTCTTCACTGAACAAATTAGACTGAAGTCTTGAATTATTTAAAATTATAGAGCATCTCCAAAGAGGCAGGACTTGTAGGGCTTATTATAACAGATCTAGCTGTAAGGGAGACACTGAAGCTGCATGGCAGCCAGTTGGAAGGCTGGCCCCAGATCCTCATTCCATCAAACTTCACGCTTCATGGATTAGGTGATCCATGCTTTCATTTTACTTTTTGAGGCCAAGTGGTTCGGCAGGAACAGAAGTGTCTCACCGCTCCTTCCATGGGTTTCCATTTGTTTTCAACCTAGAACAAGCCAAGGAACAGAAGAGAAAAAGAAAAATACTCCTGATGCTTCCCCACCCCCTTGTTTTGAGTAAGAATCCCATTCCTCTGGAGAAGGAGCTCTGGGGTTTCAGTACCTCAGCTCCTTCCTCAAAGCACAGGTAGTATTGCACATGTACTTGCTTCACATGGTGTGGCCGCAAACTCCGTTTCACTCCTTTGGTAAGCTTCTGCTTTGCAAGCAGCTCTTCTCCTTTCTGTTCTTTACTTCCACATTCTCGAAGAGGTCAGATACACAGAGGTATGAATGTTATTTATTATTGGTTTTTCAGTCCAGACCTCTAATGCTGCAACTGAGGGGCTACACCGTATACCTGTTTTAACTCCTACATGATAACCTTAATGCTCCTTGTGATACGTTTTCTTCCTTAGCAGGAAATGGAAGGCAAAACCTACCTCTGATCCCTACTGACACCAGTGCAGTAACTCCCTTGCTCATCAAGGCACCCTTTTAGGGCACTGGAGACAGATTTGAATCCTTGTTCCACCTGAATGATACTGTGACTTTGTTTAGGAGACACTTTCTCCTGCTGATATTGATTCACACTGTGTAAGCAATTAAATATTCATTGGGCTAGAAAGATGAGGTTTGCCCTGGGCAGTAAATCACTCACCACAGAAGGCTTTTCACTCTCCAGGTGACGTGAAAGCTCTGAACATGAGCCTTGCTGCTGTTCTGCAGCAGATCTTGTACTTGAGCTCTCACTGCCATTCTCCTTTTCTAGAAACTCCAGCAGCCAAGGAACACGGATTGATGCAGCTGATGCTGCGTTGGATCTGCTGCTATTTTTGATTTCAGCAAAGGCATATTTTCAGTGAATAACTGTTTCAATACAAGACTGCTAAGCAGCCACAGATGTGCTAGCCAGGACACTGATGAGCTCTGACAAGCCTGTTTTAAAAAGAGTGATGGCAGGTTTTAATGATGGAAATTTGGACGGCTACTACTCGTACTGTTATTGTTAGTGTTTGCTATTTATAGCCCTAAACCAGTTAAGCCTTTAAGCATAGCAATAGCCCTATGATTGATTGGGATCATTTACTTGCTTTCATTTCTGAAGATCTTTAAGACCTTTGGTAGATCATGGCTGTGGAAAACAGGCCACAGGCATTTTGTTTGCAAGCTCCCAGATGTGAAACCTCTGAGATACAGATATAATTGACCTCTTAATCACCCAATGACGTTACTCTGAAGTGTATAACAAATAATGGTGTGAATACACCTGCTTCAGTGTAGCAGCGATGTTAATCACACAATTACTTGTAAACACTTGGACGCTATATGCTAATAACAACTGCTCTTTCTGTGGCTTTGTGACTTTTTTTTCTGATCAGATGGGTGCTAGCGGTACCAGGGAGTAACTTAAAAATGTGGTTAAATCCAGTCCGTTCTGTCAAGTTCCTCAGCATGTGCTAAACTTAAAATATAAGCCTAAGAGCTTTACTAGGCAGGATATTTCCCAGAATTTATCAAGTTCCACTAAAGAAGAAAAATGGCAACAATAAATTTTTCATTCATCCCATGTCGTAGAGATCAGTGAACTCTTGCTGACTTTTTGGTGGTCTCATGTTTGTCAGTGTTTCAGTGTCCTCGGAATTTTAAGAATGTCCCAAAACACGTTATATCCAACCCAGGGAATTCTGCATATGATGTTATCAGACAAAGAAAAATTGCTTCTGAAATTAAAAGTTCATGTTTGCTTAGAAAAAAGCGATCAGAACACATGGTTTTTTCATTTTGTGTGTAAACAAATATGCATGCGTTAGGTATGTTTTGTACACATAAATAAAGATACATGTATGGAGGGCCTTTTGAGGTACTATTTCTCAGACTTGAAAATAATTATAAGTCAAATCAATCGGAGGAAAAATAAAAACATGAAACTGATTAACAACTAGGATTTATTTACAAATATATGTAGCTTTAAAATTGCAAGCTGTAATCAGAACAGAAATATGCACTGATTATAAAAGATCTTCACAAAAGGTTAAGACAAAAAAAAAAGAAACGAAACAGGGAAATTTGATTACAATGCATATAAAGAGGAAGTCAGATGCTATAAAAGACTAAGAGGGGAAGGAAAAGAACGCAAGAGAGAATTCAATGCAGGTAGCAGCAGATAGTCAGGAACAAAAGTAACTCATAAAACAGTGGATTGAAATAGAGAAACTGTCAATAACAATGATGGAATGTCACAGCTGGTCAGTACATAGTTTTCAAGCAAAAATTTCATAGCAGTGAAGCATTTTTAATTGCAAAGATATTGAAGGATAATAAAAAACTGTGGCTACTAAAAAGTCATTAGTATCTCAGTAAATGAACATGACATATCTGGACATTAAAAAAAGCGCCTCATGGATCAACACTGCTTATTTTTAATACATTCTGGAGCCCTAGAGATGTTCCAGAGAACTGGGATGCAGCTATTTTTTAGCTAAAACTTGAAAGAAGAAAACAACTAAGTAAGTCTAGGACCCATCCTGATGTTGAACTTAGGAAAAACATGGGTTTCCATTAAAAAATATTGAGACAGCAATATACTTTAAGACAAAATACACAGAACTGTGGCAAATTAATCCTCCTAAGGTAGGCTTCTGGGTGTTTTGAGGTTGTATGTTGAGTGCTCTTAGTAGAAATGTTGGCATAATAAGATGTTTTATTTGGGTCTATATTATACTTTTATTTAGACATCAATAGCACATCAAGCATTACATAGATTAAATACTTAATATGTCACAAATGTAATTCCATGTGAGCATTTACCAGTTAAATGTACTTCTACTGTCAACTGTGCCATTTTATAATTCAGTCACTGGCTTGAAAAAAATTTAATACTATTTAAAACAGAAATTTCAATCAACGCAAAGCCTGTGAAGTGAAGGACGGACAGGATCCTGATAGGCAGCACTCTGGAGGGCTCTGTGGGGTTGGCAGTGGGCAAGCAGTGTGTGTTTCAGAGGAGCCAACTGTAAGATCGTGCTCCTGGACACAAACGCAAACCTGGCTTACAGGACAGGAAAGCAAACACAGTGAAAAGGAACTGGAAAGAATGGTAGATAATCAGGCACAAGGCAAGAGGACCAATGAGGCTGAAGGCTGTACAGCAAAATCTGTGACCTCCCTGGTGAGTGAGGTATTCCCATCCTCTTCCACTACATGGTTCCTTCTTGGCTCTGTGGAGGGGAAGACCCTGTCTGTAGGCAGGTACCAAACAGTCTTCTGTTGTCACCAGGCAGACTGTGCCTCTGTCCATATTTGCATCTCCCCTCAAAGTCTTTGGATAGCCACACACCCAAGCGATGCTGAGGCAGTGAAGGTGGCTTGGAGAAGAGTGCTGAGAGTGAGTGACTGAGGACCAGAGAGGATGCTATGCTGGAAGACACTCAAGGTATTACTTACATTCATATCACTGAAGAGGAGATTGTATCTCCTTCTGTCCTTCTCTATCCTCCTTTGGAAGCTATCCTCTCCCCAAGTGCTATTTCAGAAGATTTCCTTGGTTTTCTAGGGCTTTCTGCTCCACAGCCTTGCTTCCACAGGCTGCTGCCCTGGTCTTCTAGCTGACCCAGAGTTTCCTCCACTTCCAAGGAGCTCAGGCCCTTATAAAGCCTCTGCATTAACCATAGCACTCCTGTTGTGTTGAGAGGTTCCCACAGTGCTTTCCATGCTCTGGAATGCTCTCTGAGGTTTCCAAGTTCTTTTTTTAACCTATATCTTTTTTATTTTTCAAGAGTTCTAAATTATGTAGGAAAAAAATTTCCATAAAATCTTGCAAGTGAACCCATTTAGGAAAGAAGCAGCTGCATGTGACACTAATGCTAAGTGACTCCACCATGAAGGAAGTCGAGCAAGCTTAAAATGAGCATAGCTAGGTCACAAATTAAATTCAGTCAAGAAAATCTGTTGTCTTGTTTGCAAGTGGAGATATCATCAACCACCAATGAAAATCAAGGCAATGATAGCTCTTGTGTGGTGGGTGTTTTTTTAAAGATTCATAACCACCAATAGCAGATTGCCATATTGCTTCTTGTTTCGAATTTGGATGAAATAAAACATCAGTTGCTGCAGGCCAGAAAGTATCCCAACGTGAGCAACAAACCAATAACTATCCCACAACAGCATGGAGCTTTGGAAGCACAGCAATGATCCTGTGATCCTTAAGAGATTTTCTGGTAGAACCATGCAGTTACATTAAGCAGTGGGTTTTAGCCAGTACACTCCCTCTCTCAGCATTTTGATAATCATGTGAGGACAATTGCCCTGTTGTCATTCTGAATATTAGAAGCGACTCTGATCCTACCAGTTTAATTGATTCTCTATCTACATGAACTCAATCTGTAACCTTAGGATTGAGAACGAAATGGCTTTGTATCTTTCTTCTAGGATGACGGGGTTTCAGCTGTTCAAGACCTTTGCAGGTCTGTTGTTCTGTACAGGTACACAAGGAGAAGACATACCAGAGGCTGCAATTAGCTCACAGGCTGCTGCAGCCCAGTCTGGAGAGTTATCTCAGAGAGGAACATTGTTGAACTTGAGTCCTTCTGGGGTCACCAAGGCTAAGGGTAAGACCAAGAGTGCAGACAGGGCAAGGGATATTCAACTCCAACATGCTCCTTCATCTTCCACAGTGTGTAAGAAATAAGATCAGAAGAGTGCATGCTGTATGAGACCTTAAGGCAAGCACTGGGCAGTGTCACACTTCAGGCCCTTGCTCCAGCATCTGAGCATGAGAGTCATTTATTTTTTTTCCTTAACCCACCCACTGCAAGAGCATCAGTCTCTTTAGTGTCTAGCCTGCCCCAGTGGAGTGTCTAAGAAAAGAGCCATCCCTACTCCAAGACCCTCCACTAGTATGACTGACCCTAGGGTGTCTCTGTCTATATATTTCTAGTGCATTTATTTGTTGGTGAGAACTGTTGAACCCTCCTTTGCAGCTATATGCATGCTAACTTGTCTTTCTATCCCCCAGTCTGGCAAGTCTTCTCCTTTACTTAGTCGTATATTTGAACAGATGACTCCAAGGTCATCTGGACAACATCCTTAAGGTCCTGTGTAACCCTTTTCATTATGCCTTTATAATCCTCTCATGGGCATATGACGATTTCCTCCCTAGCACCCATTGCATCTTGTTGCACAGGAAGGCAGAGAGTTCTGCCAGTAACTGCCCAGGATCCTTTCTGCAATTTCAGTGATAACACTGAGCCTTGCACTTGCAGATGTCCTCTGAAGGGACCTCCCTGATTCAGTCAGTCAACATGCAGAACTGGAGATGCTAAAGCATTCTCCTATTTCTGTTAGCCAGATTCCTGCTACTAACCTTCCTATGCCTGTTGCCACCTTCATTAATCCTTGTGTGAGAGCTGCCAATAGAAGCAGGATGCTTGATGCCCCATTTATATTGCTTTACTGACACGCTAGCCCCTGGCGAGGAAAGCTCAGGGGCTCTGTGCAGAAAGAAAACACAAATGGCTCCAAATCAACAACTACAAGTCATAGACTTTCTTGGCTCATCAGGTTTGAGCGTGTTCAGTCCCTGTTGTCCAGTTGCAGGAGAAGTGGATGGGACAGCTTGGAACATGTCTCAGCTAGGGCATTCCTACCCTGGGAAGGAAAGATGGATCCACATCTTGGAAAGTCCCTGAAAGAAGCTGAGATGAAAGCTGAAGTAGAATTGATTAAGTAATGCTGCTGTATCCCAGGCTTTGCCAAGGTGAATTTGTATAGCTGCCTGTTTGGTGATGGTTATATGTGAGGGCTGCTGTTTGTACAAGGCTCTTTGGAAATGCAGGTATATTTGTGAGCAGGCATTTCCTATCACAGGTATGGACAAGCCAATGGAACGTAATCACCGAACAGTTTGAAACTGTCATGCATTGTGTCAGATATAAAGCTGGCCACGGTTTCTGAGAGAGGGTGCCATGCCTGCCTCTCGTTTGGTACATCTTGTCCCTTTTCTTCTCAAATGGCGATGCACACCCTTTCTCTCTGTGTGTTTGAAGAAGTGCTGTGTTTACTGGCAGGACTCTCTGTGCACTGAACTCTGCTTAAAATCCAACCCTGCACATGCAAATGAGACATGGCCATCGGGCTCTTGGCGATATGCCACCGAGGTCCTCTGGCTGTGCAGCTGATGCCCCAGCATCCCAAACCATGCTGCATCCTACTGGGCCACCAGGGCTTGAAGGACAGGCTTTGTTTTAGGGTTTCGCCTCATGAATAGTAATCTGTTCTGTGGTGACTTCCCAGCTGTTTTCCAGCGGGCTGGCATGTGACAGCACGGTGTCTCCAGTCAGTCTGAGGCCTCCCAAACCTCCAGCCATGACAAGGGAATATTTATATCTCACACGTACAGCAAGCCAACATTTTCTAAGTTATCTTGGCTCTTTTTCCCACTCAAAAGTCCTCTGTATCCACTGGCTCTTTCCAGGGGGGGAGGGCAATAGGAACTGACATGGAGTCAGTCAGATGCCCTTTCACGTCCAGCATCCTGCCTCTGAGAGACACTACGGTAAGTACTGGGAGGAAGGAGCAAGAAACCTTGCAAAATGAAAAATATGTCTACAAACTAACCACCCCCTGTATTCTTAGCGGGTAACTTTTACCACAAAGTTTGGTAGTTTGCCTCTGTTCATATGTTCTTTTCCTAGATAAATAAGAAATGCTAAATTCCTGCTGGCTCTTGACTGCAATACTGTCTTCCAGCTGTGAGTTTCACAGGATAACTCTAAGGAAAAAGACAACTTCTTATTCCTACATTTAAAATCGGTTGCCCTTCCATTTCTTAGGTATGACTTCCATAATGGGAAATGTCAACAGGCAGCTATTTATATATATTTTCAGTTTCTCACCTTTAAATTAACTCTCTGCAATCTTTCAGACATGTCTCACATGCCTTAAACTCCCACTTCTTTTTGAAGATTTCTTGTTTTCAATATGCTTTGTTCTCTCTTACTAATATTTCTGATTAATTAGATAAGCCTTTAAGTGCTGTCTCTGTGTACCTGTTATTGCATTACATACATTGCCGCCATGATTACACTATTTACCATATAACCAAAATTAAAAGCAATATGACCTTGTCTAAGATCAAGTATTCCCTCCTGTTATCATTTATTAAATGACTTTATTGATACCAAATCTCCTCTATTCCAAAATCGGAGATAATAAATGGAACATATTTTTATGAAGATTTTCATGTGTTGCCACAGAAGTATCATCATGGAAGGAGATCTTTCAGTAAAATTTTCCCAGTGTGTTCAGCAGCATAAAAATGTGCTTTTTTTCCCCCCCCCTTCATTCCTGGAATTCACCACTGAAACGGATCTCAACCAAAGCCTCAGTTCACTGAAGGAAGAATAGGACACTTCTGTACAGCCTCACAAGGCAGTTTCTGTGGAGGGAGGAAACACCCTTCCTTCCAGTGATACTATTAAAGCTCATTAAACTTTGAGCAGTACAATGGTACTTATTATGAAGAAGAAGCAAATGCTTGAGCTCCTCCTCCTTGGTCATTCTAGCCAATGTATTATGGACTATTTTAGGAAGGGAACCGTTACTGCGCCTCAACTACCACTACAGCACAGTCAAAAATTACACACTCAGAATTATATGTGTTGTGTCCCTATATTCTACTGGGAGCACACCAGGATCCTTTTTTAAAGGCTGCAACGGGATAAAGAATAGGATTTTCAGTTTGTGTTTTTAATGTGACAAGTGAGAAATGACCTGTTGAGAGATTGTAAGCATTGCACATGTTCTCAAAATCCTGCAAAATTAAGCTGTATTTCAAATACAGTTTGTTAAAAAATGAGCAATGAGATAAACATTTTTTTTAAGTATTAGTGTTATGGGAATCTTTCCCACACCCCAGTGTTGGACTCAAATCTTAGCAATTAGTTTTGGTTATCAAATATTTGGCCATGTTGCATTCTCTTTGTTTTCAATAAAGTTATTGGCACAAAAAATGTGCACTAGAGCTGCCAGGGATAATAAGGTATGCTAAATACCTTGGTACTGAGCACACTTCTCAGTGGTAATTGGGTTTCAAACAACCGATCCATCTTTTATATAGGATATTCCTGAGAAGGAGTCAGAGCTCATTATTACAGTGTTTTGCCTTGATTGATAAATGAAGGGGAGTTGATGTAAGGCAGGTCAACCTGAAATGGAATTTTTAATTTTTCCTGAAAAAGATAATCTCCACAAAAATTTTATCTCTTTTCACCCAAAAATGTTTCATTTTGTTTCGAGATACATATTTCTTCCTTGATCTTTTTCCTTAGTGCTTAGTGCTTTAAAAGGGCCTTTAGTGAGGGAAAAGAGGACAAACACAGCTTCCATGATTTGAAAAAGCAGCACTTGCTTTTTCAGAGTGAATCATGGCGATTCAAAATCTCCAAAACACTTGAACTTTTTATATAAACACTTTCTGTTTTCTAAATGAAGGTGATTAGTGAATCCAGCCAAAATTTGCAAATAGTTTCTTGCTGCTACTACAGCTTCCGGTGAATTTGCTGGTAGCTGGAATGATTTCACCCCTCTCATTCTATGACATTTGAAGCAATTTTTGAAGTGTTTCATCTTTCACCCAATTACATGCTTGTGTATTCTTTCCATCCTAACCTCCTAAGTTCCCAACTTCTTCCTTATGTAGCCTGCAAAATATTCATTTCCTTTTGAGAACATGTAAGCTTTAATCACTGCCGGTTGCACAATAAAGACCTCCAGGAAAAGACTTAGTTCACTGGAAGAACCTACATCTCTTAGGGAAAGCTCTCAAATCATCCACCTCAGTGAGGCTCCCGGCATGCCAAGGCAGCACTGCCCCCCCCAAAATTCATCCTGGAGAGCTGCACTGTGCAGAACCACCGGTACCTCGGCTGACCTGTGCTAGCACTAATGTGATGTGAGCAAATTAGTGCGTGGCTGTGGCCAAGACAAGAGGAAATGAGGCTCGGCAGCACAGAGTACAGAGGACTCAGACACTGGCAAACAGGGGTAATCTGACTGTAACAGTGAAATGTCCTGAAGGATGGAAGAAAAGAATCACTCCCATTAAACCTCTTAACTACATTCCATTTCAATATATAAGCATGTATATATATAAAAGCACAGAGCTAGCTGACAAAGGGCAGTCATTTTCAGAGTAGCTCAAATTGTATCTCTGGGGACTGTGTGCACCAATGGCCTTCTCAGAGCAGGCCTATATTGCTACCTATACATCTAGAAGTATTCATTTGAGGAAATATAAGTCCTCAGGGAGTAAAGCACTCAGTATGAAGGAGGGTGGAGGTGGGCTGTACTAGAAATGACAGATTACTACATGGCCTAAGCCACCTAAAGTTTTGGGGGCCTGTTTGATCATTTAGGGCACTGTATAACAAAATGATAACTCACAAATACTCTTAATAACTCCAAATTGCTCACTGGCCACATAGACATGTCTCTTGGGAGACTGTCATTCATGACCCTTGAAATGTGTCACTCCAGCCCTGCTGAGGCCAGTCCCCAGCACTGACTTGATGCTGTGGTACCCCCTGTGGTACCACAGTGCTGTGGTGCTGTGGCACTTGGTACACCCTGGAGCTGCCAACCACATGATGAGAGCACTTATCACTTTTCAAATTTTGGCCCACATAGCTCAGACCTCCCTGAACCTCTGAAAGGCAAAGAACATGAACTAATGGCAGCAACACACATACATGCTCCTAGCAATGCAGTCCAACCAGCACCATGTTTATGAAGGCTATTTGTTTAAGAACTGCTGACAATTTTTTTTCCCCTAACAGCTTTGGCACTTGGTTTGGCAACCTACCCTTCTTTCAGTTTTGGCCTCAGACTCAGCAGTCTTTCCCTGCTTAACTGCTAAGCCCCAGGAGAAGTGGCAGCCACCCCTGTGCTGTGCCCACCAGCGTCGGCACCTGTGCCGTGGGCAGACCCACCGCCCCAGCAGCCAGCGGCTCCTTCCCAAGTCCTTATATGGAGATCAGCCCACACCGACCTTGCGCAACTCACTTTATCTCAAAACAAGGAGTAAATGGTGCTGGCACAGAGGTGGCTGCTGGAGCTCAAGTCTAATGCACAGGCATGCACACATGAGTGCGTTTGGCCTCTGCACCCATCAGTGCAGCTTTCTTCTGCGTATGAGGGTAGTGGCTTTGCCTCTATGCCTGGGACCTCTGTGCTCAGACATTTTACAGTGCTCACTCCTCACCGCTTTTCTCCCTTCATCCTCAGCCCCATCCTCTCTTGCTGACTGTCTTGCTCTACTGAATGCCTAGCAGAGGTACTATGAATTTCCCAGGTATGTTGCTCATATTTGTTCCCCCTCCTACTTCTAGCTCCTCACGTCTGCCTCTTCTGTTTCCTACCTTTGGCAGGTTATATGTTTTTCACCTCAAGCATCCTCAAATGCTTTTCCTTTACATCAGAGTTTTGATCTTTATCTCCTAGCCAGGACCTTAAAATACAGAGACCTTAGCTTTGATTAAGGGCCTAGAGCATCTCCCCTATGAGGAAAGGCTGAGTAAGCTGGGACTGTTCAGCCTGGAGAAGAGAAGACTAAGGGGGGACCTAATCAAAGTTTATAATTATCTGAAGCAGGGGATGTAGGGGGAATCAGCCAGCCCCTTTTCAGTGGTCTGTGGGGATAGGACAAGGGGCAATGGCTGCAAGTTGGAGCATAGGAAGTTCCGCACCAACATGCGGAAGAACTTTTTCACAGTGAGGGTGACTGAGCACTGGAATAGGCTGCCCAGGGAGGTGGTGGAGTCTCCTTCACTGGAGATATTCAAGACCCGCCTGGACGCCTATCTGAGCAATATGAGCTAGGGAGCCTGCTTTGGCAGGGGGGTTGGACCCGATGATCTCTCGAGGTCCCTTCCAACCCCTACAATTCTGTGATTCTGTGATTCTGTGATTCATGCTTGCCATATGTCTGATGACTTCCCTTTCTCATTCTATCCTTCTGAGAACATAGTGGGTTTTTTTGGCTCTCCCTCTCTCTCAGCCAGGTGATCAAGAGCATCCTTTGTGAAGGGTTCACTTGCCTCTCTACAGTTTCTGCAAGCCAGGAGTGGGACTTCACTGGCAAGAGGCAAAGGATGGCCTCTCTAGCTAGAGAACATGCCATTAAATAGTAAAGCAATATTTGCATAAAGAAGCTTTTTCTTGACAAATGTAAGACCCATTTGCCTCTGGCTTTGTTGGCTCTGTTCCCACAATGAAAGCCATCTTCAAATGCACTTCTCACCTCATTACCAATCATTTCTAATAACAAGGAAGTTTCTCTCCCTCGTTGTTTCAGTCCTTTTGTTTTCTTGTCTTTTCATCCCCTTCTCAGCCCTCCTCAGATGAAATATTATGGTTGTTGCTCCTCAACTCAAATGGCTGAGGGTGGATTTCCATATCTCTGAGAAGACTGAGGTTATTCACTAATCCAGACTGTTGTCAAAGGAGTGCTGAGAAATATTCTCTGCTGTAATCGCTATGCAGACCAGTGTGAAACACAGCAGCACTGAAAGACATTACTGTGAATTACTCTTCATCCCTCATGCTGGACCCTCAAGCAGTTTGTCATTTGAGCAGTCCAGGGAGCAGACAATCTCTGCAGGCTCCACCATGTTCACGGGCTTCCCAGGTCTGATGTGAAATGGAAGGACTTCCAGAGCAGACCTTCTGTCCTTGGACTAAATCAGGAAATCAAAATCCTTTCTAGACAGGATCTCACTCCACAGTTCTCTTTCCTAAGCTTAGGAAACAGGTGCTTTCTTGAGGCTATGGGTTTTGATGGCTTGCAATAGTTCCGAGAAGAGGGCTCTTGTTCTGTCCTATGAGGAATAAGCACAGCCCATTTCAGCATATTCCCATAGTCTTACTCTGTCTGTGAATGCAAAACAAAACAAAATTTACCTGATTACCACTGAGGAGCAGTGGTAGCCTTGGTAGGAGGCAACAGGAATCTGGGGTGGATCTGTGGAGACATCTTACCTACATAAGTGGCATCCTCCATGTACTTCCATCTGCACTGCAAAAATTAAAATGTGTATCTCCAGTTTCTATCTGAAATATGACCGTTTATTTTTATTTTGTTTGTATTTAAGATCAGGGAAATCTCTGAAATGAGATTACATTTCTCCACATCCTTATAGGGTGCTCCCACAGGCTGGAGTGGAGCCAGGAGCACCTTCATGTTTGAGCCATTCAGGACGGGGGTGGTCTGTACTAATAAACTAAACAGGGTCAGACACAGACCAGAGCAGCAGCTTGCAACTGCCCATCATGTTGAGCCATTAGCAGAGCCCTGGCAGGGTTTTGGCCCTTGAGAGCCCAGGCTGCAGCAGGCAAGGAGCAGGAGCAGCTCAGAGCTCGCCCATGCCCACTACTTTCCCGGGGAGCAGCTTGAATGTGGCCAGCGGTCTTTGGAGAGGAGCTGGTGAAGACCAAAGAGTGTATACTGTGCTGTGCCACCCTGAGGGCTAGAGAAACCATTTTTTTTCCACCAGGATATAAGTAGCCTCTCCATTTGTTTTAGGTGTGTTCTGGTATGCATAAAAAATCATGTTCTCCAGGGGATTTAAGCACAGGGGCACTTAATTTCTGAAACCTAAAGAGCCAGAGGCAAAGAAATAGATGCCTAGATAGTCACACCAGCCAAAAGAGTGGTGCTATTGGGCATGCAAGATAGCACAGCTACTGTTGCCTAAGGATATTTTTGACAGAAACTGTAAGTGCTTTTGGTATTTCAAGTGCCTTAGCAGGTTAGATGGGTTTTTTAAAAAACTTTTTTCTTGCAGACCAGCACCCGAAAGCAGCATATGTGGCACTGAATCTACTCAGCATTATTTTGGGTCTGCTTTGGGTATCTTTATCTAACTGATTGACCAGTTCACACTTAGATCTAGCTTGGAATTCTGCTTGCAGTATGTTTCCCTTGCGCTTCCAGTCTGACATGCTGGCAGATCATCTCCCTTGGTGTCATTCAACTGCTGCCCATTCTGTACCTTGCACAACGTGAGGGAATCAGTAGGGTCTGCATGCTGCAGAAATGGGCGGTAAGTGGAATTTCCCAACATGCCCATGGCAAGTTTTGCAGTGGCAACGAGCCTCAGGACCTAATCTCTCCCCGCTCTGCACTAGCGTGGCCACATTTGTGGGACAGAGGTCACTGGGCATCCCCACCTGAAGATTCATAGAGCAGTTGCTGCCATTACGGTTTACACCACTTTGTTCGGTCACTGGCTGTGAGCGGATGGGGCTCCTCCATAAGTCTCAGAAATCTTGTGAGCTGTCAGCAAGACATGCTACTTTACCTATATGCAAACTCTTTCACCACAGTTGATTCTTGACCTATCCAGTTTTCATGATTCTTGTAGCCACTGTTAAATATCTCATCAGTTTCAGCATTGTCAACATCTAATTTTAACTTCATGTGTATGGTTCTTTTCATATACCATGGACAATTTTGTTCATATAATTTCCCTCCCTCTCAAGTTTTCTTGGAGGAATTTGGAACTAATGGTCATGTCTCAGTTATGAAGGAAGTTTAAAATCTCATCGGTTGATACTCAGAGGAACCCCTTCTTGTCTTAAGCAGAAATCAGGAGAAAAGGGGAACGTCACTATGCAGAAATCAGATGGAGGAAAGCCCACATTTCTCCCAAAAGTGCTGATTCTGCCCCACTTATGCTAACAGGAGTTTTTCCATTGCCTGCGGGGAGAGATTGAGATCAGCTCCTAGACGAGAGATAATAAATTTTTTATGTTTAGGTTTTCTAACTGTACTTTTCAAATAACAGCATGGCTATGATTTTAAAATGTACTCAATGTTGAGCAACATTGGTGAAAACCAAAGAAGAGACCTTTCTTCATTGCTAATGCCTTGTGGGTTAAGTGTGCAGAACACAAACCTTCTCTATATATTTAGACTGCGGACAGCCATGGGAAAGAGAAGGAGACACACAGATTATCCTGGGAAAGTCTAGAGAACTAAAACTGATATTTGCAAACAGCCCATGTATTAAATATTTAAATAATTTAAATATTTATCTATTTCAGTTGTGAGCCTGTCATGGACAGCTTCTCACACATATGCAAAATCGGTTTATGGAAAATACCCTGATACAAACTGACACCATGTCAGACCACATCAGTGGTTTGAAGAAATACTCCTTTTTCGGGGAAGCAAATTATCAGGTTCCTACTCCAGACAGGTGTCCATCCTACTCATGTCAGATACATGTGGTAAGGTAAAAGCTGCAACTGGTTTTTTGCATGGCAACATAGTGGTCCTGCATTCCCAGATATCCAAATCCAAACAAATTTGCGCTGTACAGCATGGGCCAAATTATTCTCTGAACATATCTTACATACCTCTGTCTACCTCATCTCAAATCAAAAAAGGCTGCGGAGGACTAAAGCAGAAAATAATTTAGCCTTCCAAAATTTCCTATTTTTAGCTTACATCATCTTTGTATATTACCACTATTTCAAGAGCGAGCAGTTAAAAAGAGCGATGGCTCTGGTTTGACTCCTTAAACAGTGCTAATTCTCTTAAGGGAGAGAGGAAACAGTGCAGTGTGTGTTTCAGTATGGACATGTACAAGCATTCAGGAGCATGATGAATGATCTGTGGAGTTGCATTGGCCAAGTCCAGCCTTTCATCTGGATATTGGATAATATATAGGTGCAATAAAAATGTTGACCCTTTGGAAAAAGTAGTCTTAAACAGTCGAGAGAAAAAGAAATTGCCTTTGTTTTATGGGGGAGGCAAGAAGACATAAGTAATCTCTGAACAAACCACAACAATTACATAGCAGGTGAAAGATGATGAGCAGAGCTGGTTAAATGAGACCTTCTTTAGTGGCATAATGTTATAGAAATATCAGTGCTATATATTATTCATTAAGAGAAGTAGAATCCTGCACCCCACCGATCTCTGGACAGTTGTTGGTATTAAGTAAAATACTCTCTCCATAACGATGTTCTGCTTTATTATTAGCGGACAATCTCATGAATTAAACATATCTATAAGTGCAGGCAGCACAACTGCCTTTAGGAAGTTATTTCATTATTCACAGAATTGGAGAACCATGGTGCTGGAAGGAGCCTGGGAAATCATCTGCACTCTCTGTCTGCCAGAGACATCTCAACAGTTTCAAAGGGTCAAGCTTCTTTGCCAATGGCAAAATATTGGCTTGAGGTGGCTGGGATACACCATCCGTGACTGATGACAAAGCATTTACCTGGAGTAAACAGCTGTAGTAACTAAAACATCAGGAAAGGAGGACAGGTTTGCAAGAACTACAAGTGGAAAACCAAAATCTTGTTATTATAAACTACGTCCAGGGCATATTGAGCTGTCAGTTTTCATAGGTGACTCTTAGTGAGTGAAATTAATTGCACACTACAGGCTCCATGGCCATGCGGAGGTCAGCTGAAAGCTAGGGAAAAGCACAAAGTGCTCTTTGTGGCGACAGGATTAGAGCAGAAAACATGCTTAAGAGAGGGTTTTGGAGCAAACCAATGGTGGGTTTCAAAGAGGGCAAAATGTTTGCAGGTACCAACTGGCACTTCCCCAGTCAGCTGGCTGGCTTGCATGTGCAACTTGCTTGTACTAAAGGCAAACTCTGCACATCCACTGCTAGCAAACCACTTGAAAACATTGCTTTGTTGTTTCCCTTCATCTTTGCAGGTTCTTTGATCTGCAGCAGCACCTGAGGTGAAGCACAAAGCAGATGAGGTCTTTGAGAGCAGCAGGCTTCTCATCAAATTACTCTGTCAGTGTAGGATACCTGGCCAGCATGGGGAGGCTCCAACTCCAGCCCATGAGGAATTCAGCATTTCCACGACAACTGTGAAAAGCAATGCGACTCCTCTGTCCAGGTCTTCCTGAAGGGACTCTCTACCATGTCTGCTGCACAGTGCTCACTTTTTATGCAGAGACAGCTGCAGATTATCTTGTGGTTAAGAGAGAGCAGCCTGCAGAAACCAGGTTCCATGGGCTGGGATTGATTGCTCCAAGCATTGTCTTGGGCAACTGCCTGCAAAAGAATAAGCTGATATGAAAATACATTATTGACTCAGCTGCAATATTCAGAAGGTCTTCAGCAGAGCCTGGGCGGCATTTAGCCTTAATGTGGTATCCAAAAACAGCCTGCTCCGTTGTTTTCTCTAGGTGTGTCTTTCTCCTTTGTAACCAGGGAAGAACTGGGGGAGTTGAATTTCCACTTGTCTAGCACTAGAAGCTCAGCATGGAAATGTGATGATTGCACTTTGCATGTTACAACCTACCACATTAAGGCTGTAATATCAGCACTATTGTCAGATGGTACATTTTTGGAGGAGACCCTGATACTCCAGTGCCTCCACCAGTTGTTAAATCAGTGCAAAACAGGAGTCAGATGCTGCCATTTAGACATTTTACACACTTAATGTCAAAAGAAGAAAGGCAAGTGGATGGTTTTAGCTGAATTTTAGAGCAGCTGGATGCAGGCACAAACCACATTGATGTTACAAGAGGGAGAGGACTGGAATGACAAACTGACTTTCTCTGCATGTGCCTCCCTGACTGTGGAAGTTCCACTGTACAGACATACAATTCTTGTGCTTGAAAGGATAGGCCAGATTAGTTGGTAGAGCACACACGCCAGTGCCAGCAGTTATTTCCAGCTCTGACACTGCCATGCTGTATGACCATGGCTCTGTAATGCAAAGTGCACCCAGTGGTCACAATCAGGCATCCACAGCTTTTGGGTATGGGACTGGACTGGACCAGGAAGTTTACCTTGGGCTCCCATGTGAAGCTTCCTTTGCTACTGCTGAAGATACCCCATTATTGTGTTTGTGCTCGCACAGGGCCAGATAAGCCTCAGTACCTGCATTGGAAGGAGGGGTGAATAGAGCATCCAACACCACCACCCCCTCCACACCCTGGGATGCAGAGGTAGAGGAACCTTTCTCCTGGGAGTATGGGCTGTTTGCTGCAGTGACTCTATAGAAGTTAATGATAAGATCAATGTGGTCACTGTTCTCAAAGGGATGTCTTGCAAGGCAGCTGGGCCAGGTTGAGCCCATGAAGGAAATGCACCCTCAGAAAATGCTGCCCTGACAGTGAGGGATGAGCTACCAGGTTTTGCTATAAGTGGGTGGAGATGGGAACCTGGTCACCTAAATGCCCCAGGAATGATTGAAAGTTGTTGCAGACATAGGTACCCTTGAGCCAGGGTCAGTCTGAATCCAGGGGCATGTTATATTAAAAATCCATTGGAGCATACTCACATTCATGAAAATGAACTTAAAAATTCAGCGGCTGTGGAAGTACTGGCCACCACAGTAGGAGACCTTTGTGATTAAGTACATAAACAGTAATGAATTACTTCAACTCTGTTTATTTTTTGCCTTTCTTTAAGGTTAAAGTATGATATATAGTGAAAATAGTCCCTATTTTCTACACAGGGATAGCCTTTCATTTAAATAATTATTATTCTGTGATGTCTGTCTCCCACCAGTATAATGACATATGATGTGTATTATGTTTGATTCATAATCAGCAAAAAAAGTTGTATTCAGAAGGGTGCCATCAGTAACTTGATGTTCTGTTGATGCCTGCAGTGGTTGTTGCTTGAGCACTCTCTAGTTCCATATTTACAGTTATAATTTTGATGAGGCAATAAAGGGTGCACCTACAAATTTGGCTGAAAAAGATTGCCTGGGTTTTGGAGGACAGGATAAGGGAATAAAAAAAACATAAAGCCTTTTTTTTGGGGGGGAAGGACTAAAAATGAGCAAATGACATTTATTAAAGACAGATGTGACGTACTATAGTTAGGAAGAAGTGGTTGGTGTAAAATGCAAAGTGGTCCTGCTACATACAGAATGCCAGGGTTGCACTGGAGCCAACAGTGCAAGGCTATTGCAAGCATGGCAAATGTTATGCCATTAAGTACTAGCAGGACCATCATGTGAAAGTCACGGGAGGTAACTCTTCTGTATTTGCTTGGGTGAGGCCTCTCAGCTGGAGTGAATTTTCTCTGTGCTTGGACTCAGCACGTAAAGTTGTAAACAAACAAGGTACAGTATGTAGAAGCTCAAAGATACCAACGAGAGACAAATGCTCCTTGTGAGAAGCTGGATTTAGTCTGACTTGAAAAAGGAAGACTGAAAAAGTACATACAAATTATGCCTAGAACAAAAGACAAGAATAAATTGCTTGCCAAATTCAGTAAGAGAGGGATAAGATGTAATCAGACTAATTAAAGGTCAGCACAGTTAGATAGGAGGAAAATTTTTCTACTTTCAGGGGTAGGTAGTGTCTGAATAGATGGCTTAGGATCGTTGTGTCAACCCCATCTTCCCTATGCCTATGTCCCTGTCCCTGTACAAATGCTGACTGGGATAGTGTGGTTATGTTTGATATGGCTTTATAGTGTGGGAGTGTAAATGGAGTAATTTCTAGCCCTACCCTTCTATGATTTTATGTCAATTGAACAGCTGCTGTGCAAAACCTCCTCTGTTGTATGATCCAGAACACCTCACCCACTAAACCTGTTATTTAGAAAGTTTCCTTCCTGCATATATTGCAACCATTTCTTTTTTTTTCCACCATAATCACTATGATAATCTATAGGATGAAGAGAACATCTTTCACTCATCAGTCTCCAAACGCCTTACAAAGCTGAAGTTATTATTGACCTTATTCATAAAGCAGGAGACAGAGGCACAGGAACATTATGGCATTGTTGAGTGTTCTTAAAGTACACTGGTAGCAAAAATGAGCACATAACCCAGGAGACATGTTTCCCAGGCCTTTCCCTAGCTGCCAGACCACATTATTTATCCAACAAATTATGCTGATGAAGATGCAGTACCCAGCTCGCAGCTCTGAAACAGCTTGTTTTTTCTTGTAAGATGAAGAAACCATAATTCTCTGAATGCTGAGGAAGCCTGGGCTGGTGGAGGTCCAAGGTAAAATCCTTTCCATGAATCTCTCACAGAATGCAGGTTAATGCAATCTGAGAACCAGGGCCATAATGTTAAAATGTAATTACCTGTTTTTACCTCTGGTGAAAAACATGTTGTTCTGATTGTGAAACTGTCTATGATTTGACTTGGTAAAGTAAGAATACTTGATGTCAACAGAAACTAATATTGTCTAATTAATTAAACCATCTCATGATGCAATATGTAATATATTATGTTTTCTCACAGTATTATGTTTTCACAGAGCTGTCAGTCACTGTAAAGGTTACTATCTTTCTTTTCTTTTCAGGACAAAAGCTAACTGTAAAACTTGAAACCTTTCTGGGAAATTGCTTGGATACACAAAGAATATATGAGTCTGTTTTTCAATATTCAGTGCTTTCTGAGCATCCTGTAAAGAGGTATTTGTCAGCTCCCTGCAGTTAAATGTGCAGAACCAGATCCTCCAGGGTTGTGGTTTATTTTGCAGCTTTCTCACAACCTTTACAATTGCAGATGTACATCAAGATAAAGTGCCAGTTCTTTTGCAAGACTCTTTTACAATTTATAGATTCCCATGTTGCTCAGTTCGCCATTTTATAAAGAATGGTGTCTGTACAAGAGCAAACCAGGTGAATGCCATAAAAGTGCTGCCTTTACAATGTGTTCTTGCTGTCTGTTTTTTATGTAAACAGCTATGTTGCCCTTCAGAAGTGAATAAAGAGAAAATAAAGTGGCTACCTACTTTCTTTATTGTTGATTGTGGATATCAGTGTTTGTATTGGAAAAACATCTGAAACCTGTATGAAGAGCTGAATGCTTCATCATGCTGTATATTCTTCGCATATCCAAAAGGTTAGTTAGGGCTCCAGTGACCTTACCGTGCCACTTTTCCATCCCTTTATCTTCTCCTTCCCTTCTTTCTGTATGAATTGCAAGCAGCCTGTGCTTGACAAAATTTTAACACAGCCATACACTACAGTCCAGAAAAAGTAATTGCAGGCCCTTTCAAAGAAGAATTTCTTCAGTCTTCTTGTTGCAATTAGATGCCCAAAGCTTCAGGTAAAACGCTTGTAAGAGAAGATGGTAATACAGCACACTATTGAGCAACCTGGAAGCAGCTGCCTGCACCTGGGACTCTGCCTTCCCAGAAGTGTCAGAGCAGACAGCAACAGTTAAACCGAAATGTCTATGGCAGCAGGACACATGTGCCATGCAGGGGTAGCACGTACGTATCCTGAGGTGTGCAGGGCAGGCATGTGTGTTTGACAGCCGTGAACATGCCCGCAGTCTAAGAGCTGCAGCACTGGGTGTAAATATATCTAAGTAACAAGCGATGCATTTCTGTACTGTTTAACTGTGGTCAAATAATATCCATAATTTGTCACTCAGATTGTTTGTGTAATAATTTTTCATGCTACAGATCCAGTTCTATAAATTCGTCAAAGAACATTTGTTTAATAATTTAAATCCCTCAGTGTTTCAGGGAATTGCTGGTTAAATTATTGATGATTATTTCTGCATTATCCACTTGGCCTTAATAAAGCACCTGAAGTGTTGGTCTGACTAACTTTGCTCCCACAGCAGCATACCTACCCCTGCCTCAGTCCCATTTGATGCACCTTTCTGATGGCACTTGATTTATGACATATCCACTGATGGCCCTAACTTCTTAGACTTCCCCTTCTCTGGTTTGCAATTACTGCCTTATGAGAAACACTTGTTTTCTCTACTCCTTTATGAAGTTTTACACATGATCTAAATACTAGCAAGAACTAAATGTGTTAAAGTGTGAAATCACACACAGTTTACAACGACCCCAGTCACAGGGCAGTCTAACTGGAAGCCAGTTTAAAGTGTGAAACCGCCTGCCATTGCCTACATCAGCTTGATGTATTTATTTGGATAGGTAAAGTGTCCCTGTGCTTTCCATAGATAATCTGTCTCCGTTTATCCAGACATATTCCTCCTGCAGGATACCCCACCACTTCCCAAGCGCTGCAGGCCCTGCCTTGGAAGAAGCTGGGTTTGCTCGGGGGTGAGGGGAAGCAGAGGGGAGCATGGGGCTGGGGCAGGGTGCTGTGCGCTGGGGCAAGGTGTCGCCATGGAGGGTGCTGCTGTTAGCTCAGAGCACAGCACGGGCACATGCTGGGGCACAAGCTGAGGACATCCCAGCTCCAGCCATGCCTGGGCACACACATCTTGGCAGACTGCTCCTGACAGCCCTGCTGCAGGGTGCTGAGGGTGGACCTGCTCAGGACAGAGTGCAGGGCAGTGACCATGAGGGGAAGTGAGATGGTTTTATCAAAGTCATAGAGACAGGTCTCTCTCCCTCCTCCTCCATGCAGGCTAGGCTCTTGAGCAGGCTCCCTTTCATCAGGGGGACTGGGCAGGCACTGGTTTCATCATGTGTGCCTCCTCTCAGCAACAGTAGCCAGCTGCATCTGTTTTTCTGCCGCTGAGCAGCTGCGGGAGGACGTGGTCACAGTTTCCATCACTGTCTGATCTCTTGCAGTTTCTGTAAACCACCGGGAAGGAACCAGAACAGGAAATATTTTCATCAGTGCAAGGTGCATTTTAGCAGCAGAACTGAAACCACCAATGTAAAGTCTGAAAAACAGATGACTGATAAAAGTAAAATATAGTTCATTCAGGAAGCACATAAATTGATGCAGTGTGTTAATATTTCAGTGGCTCGGGCAGCTGCATTTCTTGTGATACTGTAAGACCACCCCTTTCCTCTGAGCACAAGCTGAGCTCCAGCCCTTGTGAGTTCTGAGAGGGTTAGGCTGTTCCTCTCAGCCTCTATCAGAAGGTACCTTGGGAGGCCTGGGGTGGGCGAGTGCTGGGAAAGGAAGCCCTGATTATTGTTAGAAGAACTGATTTTGACACAGGGACCTTTATACAACCAGCAGTAGGAATGGGACTTGTCTGGCCTGATGCTGATCATGTCACTCATGTGAGTGATTGCACAGTGAGACTATCTGGCTGCTTGAGAGGCCCTGGGAAAGTGTGGCCCCTTAGTGCCACAGAGCAAAATGGCCCCCTTGGTGTTCTGGCTGTGGCATAGGGGGTGTCTCAGCCCCTCTAGGCAAACCAGCCCTGTCGGGTCGTAGCTTGGGGGGGCTCTAAACCTAGAAGGCATCATCCAGCCTCAGCAGCAGGCTGGCAGCACTGAAGAAGGGAGATGAATCTCATCCCGAAGTCAGTTCTGGAGTGGCCCGTACCACAGAGTATCCACCTAAGCTGTGAACCCATCATCTCTAAGCTTTTATGCAGAGACTCACTTTTCAGATTTTTCCAGCAAAAACATGACCAATCTTTGACTAAGCAGTTCTTTTATAAGTGGGTTATTGGGTTTGGGGGTGGTTTATTTTCCAGTTGGAAGAAATTTCCCTTAAGGGAAATATCACTTCCCAATTTGTTCTGCTAAGCAGCAGAGATGTGCAGAGCACAGCAGAGCTCTGCAGAGCAGGAGCGCAGTCAGCAGCTTCCTGCAGCAAAGTCAAAGCACCAGCAGTTCAAATGTGGGAACTAGGCCAGGAAGCCAAAAGTATATTCCCATGTCCATGTGAAAAATCCTTATATCACATAACAGGACCCATTAAAAAAACATCTACAGGGAATCACAAATTCGATGCGGCTTCTGTAATTAGGAGTTGCATGGGTATAAAATGTCTCAGATTTAAAGGATGAGTAATAATCCAAATTCCTGCAAGTAACTGCAAGTCCAAATTCCTCAGTAAACGCAGAGCAGTTGCAGCCTGCTTTGAACGTGCCTTGCTCAGGATGATGAAACCAAGGAGGCTTACAGCAAATCTGACTTTAAAAAAAAAAAAAAAAAGGCGCTTTTCATCAGAACAGTAGATGTGAGCAAACATCACAGAGTTGTTTGGATCTGCTTTTAGACACGAGGCCTCCCAAAGTGGAGAAGGAACCTGGACAGATGGAGTTCGCTGCTGACAAATGTTGTGCGGGGTCTGCACCAAGACAGGGTGCTTGGGCACCGGGGCATGGGTGATGCACAGAGGCAGGGCCCGTGGCTCTGCGCGGCACCTCTCTGCGGGGAGACTGCTCCAGCCCCTCCGCAGGCTTCTCGGGGCTTGTTTGGTTTGGTTTTGCTAAGCGCTGCAGCTTTTGGTTCCTCTACAATAGCAGAGCTTGTGTACAGAAAGGTCAACCTCAGGTCAAGCCAGGATCTTTTATCTTTTTTCAAACCCGGTATGCAGACAAGCCTTATCCTGTAGAGATAAAGTGAATTTAGGCATTTTGAAAAAGATGCTGGAAAATGTTAGAAATAATGACTGGGCTGTAGATTTTGGATCCTGTCCTTTTATGTGAACATCATTAATGTGTTGTAAACGTGGACTAAAGGCCCAGCATCCCCAAAAAGAACACAATAACATACCACATCTGGATTGGAGTGGGTTTATAAAAAGCATTATTAAAATGAACTGATAGGATTAACCACTGTAATTGAAGAAAATAAAATCCACATTTTCCCACTGAATGTGAGCTGCACTTTTACCATATAGGGCAGTATGAGTCTCTCTTTTTGGTTGCTAGCAAGAATCGATTCAAACTTTTTTTTTTTCCTGATCTTAACTTCAAGACTAATCAGTGTAATCATCTCCTGTGATGACCCAGAGAGCTCTGCAGCAGTGACTGTTGTTTTCCTGAACACTTCCCTGAGAAACAGATTTTGGCCAGAGGCAATGTCATGTGTCCTTTCCCCCTCATGTGTCTCATTGTTGTGTATCTAAAGTCTGTGCCCAAAGGCAACTTCGTTCTCCCTGGCTATCTGGGTGTTTCTCCGCCTTTTACATGCTGGGCAAAAGGTATTAAACAATCTGATTTGCTGCTGCTATGCCCTGATTAGGCAGCTAAAAACGGGGCTAGCACTGGCACAGAGGATTTATTTCAGCTGCCTGCATGCTTGCTGGGGAGCTCTCTTGGTCAGTCTGCTTGAGTGTGTTAGGGATGCCCCTGCAGACTCAGTCCTGCTGTTGTGGACGCCATGCGAGTGCACAACCAGAAAGGGTGGTTGTCCTGAGGATCTTTGGTTCTGCAAAGGAAAAAAGAGACAGGAGATTAATCATGCTCACATAGGCGCTGATTTAAGTAAATTTACCCCAAAGGGTGAGTCTCAGAAAGGCAATCCCAGATGGCATTGGTTTTGCTGCGCCATGGTGGGCTCCTGTAAGGCCACTGCCCTGGGAGAGTGAGGTGGGTGGTTAAGAGACACTGAATACAGAAATACTGCTTCCAGCAGGGTGCCCAGTTTGGTGTCCAGCTTACTGTCCCCAAGCTCATCAGCTTGTTCCATGAAAAAGTGACATACATGAGAGCAGATTTGTGATACTAACCCAAGCTCACAAGCCCCTCTCCAGGCTCTCCTGCAAAGGCATTTTGAGGGCCATAAAGGACTCTAGATATGACAGGATCATCCCCTACAGCTGCAATGGCAGATGACCAAGAATAGAGAAGTTTGTGTGGCTAAAAGAGGTGAGAGAGCAAAAGGAACTCTACCAGCATGATGCCAGGTGTTGTGTGACTTGAGTGAGGGTAGAGACAGAGAGAAGGTGTTAGACCTGATGTATCTACTGGGGATGGTCAATGGGAGACTGTCAGCCGAAGGAGGTCAGGGTTACTTGTGAATATCATACAGCTAGCCCAAACGTGCATTCTCCCCACCCAGCCATGCCACAGTGGACATGTTCTGTGTCAAGGGCAAGTTCAGCTGGCCCCAGGTAGAGTCTGGCAGGTCCCAATGTTAAACTGCAAGGTAGACAAGACAGCTGCCTGCACTGCCAGTCAGGACAGGGCACATCTGTTCCCTACCCATGACACCCCCCAGCCTCACAATGTGCATTTTCTGTGGAAGAAAACTAGTAGGCTGCTAGACAGTTACTCCCCTTCAACTCCCCCATCTCTTCTCTCCCCTTGCTCTCTCCAGATCCTGGGAACCCTTTCACTAGGGCAGTATTTGGCTCCTGCAATAAGCATGAGCACATCCGTAGAAGTGCCATGAGTAAAACCCACCCTTCATCTTCTTTTGTAATTACCTTGATTTTCTGGATCTCCAGCATGTATGAGCACCTGCTTATACACTGCCAGAATTTGGCATGGGAGTCTAAAATGATGGATCCTTTCTCTGTCTCTGGGCTTCTTTACAAAGTGCAGGGAATCTGTGAAAAATGAGATCATTCAGCCAGAGACAGTATGAGAGACAACTGAAGGAAAGGACAGACACCTGCACCAGGCAGTTCAGCAAATCTCTCTGCTGATTTCTGCTGCTGGCATGATGCCCAAGAGGGACAAAGGGGATATTTCCTTCTGCAGGTTGTAGGTGGCCTCTGCAGACCACAGATAAGGAAAGAAGAAAAGAAAAATGTTGCTGCCCAAGACATCAGAAAACTCTTCCCTTTGTTAAAGCACCATGATGCCTTTGGTTTGCTAAACTGCAGGCACCAACAAACCTGTATGGTAGGTTTGCAATGTAAAACATTAAAAAAAATAAATCTGTGAGCCAAAATTCTAGTTGTCTCTGGTGTAACAGCTGAATTAAATAGAGGTACATGCAGAGAGGGTGGAGGCTGTGGATTTCACCAGTATGAGAGATCTCTTTGAATCTCTTACATTTTCATCATAGAAAAAAAGGAACATCTGGACATGTTGTGCAAGGGCCACATTCTGCTTTCAGTTGTGTTGAGACAAACCCAGAATTGTCCCAATGGGGCAATTCAAGATTTACCCCAGGATAAACAAGAGCAGGATCTGTCACCATATTTTCAGTTTGCTGAGCTTAACCTGTTTGTGTCCAGCTTGCACTCATTTTCTGAATTTTCCTCTTCCTGAGAAAGACACATGAGCAGGAGGGAAAATCTGAAAGGTATCACGTTTTCTGCTAAGAGTGAGTTTTTCATTGTTCTTAGAATTGAAGAACAAAAACCTTTCTAAGCACCTTTTCTCCCTTTGGCAACCTGCAAATTGCTCCTGCTACCTTCCTCCCTCTCTACATTCCTTATTCTTTACTCTTCACTTCCAGTAAAGAAGAGCGAACAACTGTGAGTTTTGTTGATGTTTTTCTTTTCCCACTGGCTCTAAAGGCCTCAACTAGGAAAACAAAACAAGACAGCTCACTCAGGGCCGTGCTGGGAATTGTACTTTTCAACTGTCTCCACTGCATGCCTCTGACACTCTTCAGACTGTGAAGAGTTTAGGGAACGGGAAGAGGCTGTGAAATGCAGTGGTCTTCCTCCTGTTTGATTTCTCTCTAATTCCACTTCTTAGCCTACACCTTCAGTTCAGTCTTCTTTTGGCCAGAGCCAAATCTGAAGCTGAGATATTTCTGGGAGTCACTAGTGACACCAGGTGCCCAAGTGAGGCTCACGTGCAGGTTTATGGAGGTTTGTTCTGAAAGCCTTTGGAAGTTCAAGCTCCTTCAGCAAGGCAGCCCAGAGACTGTGGAACCAGGACCTCATTGTAGACATTCCAACAGGAAGGCACCTAAAAAACCCCGTGTGCCACTTTGCATCCAGAGATGCTTGGCAGCCAGTCAGCCTTGTGCCTGACTGCTGCACAGGTCTTGCTGTCCACGTTTTGCTGACACATAAGCACTCCTGGGTGCTTTTCCTTCTTGCATGACACAAGTCCCCAAACACCTTTTTTTTCTGCTGCTTGAATTTGTAATGGGGAAAAAGAGATATTCGCTGCAGGAGTCCCTAGAAAAGAGTCTGCAAAGAACGCAGGCAGCAGCCTTTCCCACCTGCTCTTGCCCTTCCTCCACCTCCTTGTGCTACTTTCTCAGGAGGCACCTGGGAACTTATATTGTGCTTGATGCCACTGCAATTCGAGGATAATTGGCTTTGTTCCTGAGAAAGAAATGTTTTTCCACTGCTGGACATGAAAAAGTATCTCCATACAGACATTTCCTGATGCTTCTCTGCCAAAACTAGGACAGTGAAGCAGGAGTTGATGCTCGAGTAGCCTTGGCATAAGGACAGGCTGGTGCATGTAATGCATATAATTAAAAATAGTTAGCACAAAGAAATGGTTGTTATTTTGCTTAAATCGAGCTGGACTCAGTAGCTAATTAAGTGCAGACTTTTTCCATGGTTATATGCAGTTTTCAAATTCCTATAACACAAACTGTTTTAGAGGATAAGTTAAATACAGAATGCATTGAGTTTGGTAGAGAAAGTTTAAAGGTCTGCATTTTCCCACCAAAGCTATTTGATATCAGCTACAGAGTGGGTGTGTGTGTGTGTGGAGGGGTTATGACCTCTTTTATTTTTACAACCATTGCCATGATTTCATAATACTGGCAGCAGTCACTTCAAGCGAGAGACTAGACTTTATTACTATAATTATATGCTAGTATGTGGGCATAAAACAGAAAAACTTTTCTATAGATAAATGCCAGTAGCAAAATCCTTTTGTCCAACAAACAGTCCTTTAGCAGTGTTATGAATATTATATTAACCTCAATAAAAGCTATGCCAGAAATGTCTACTGTACATGGCGCAAGTTCTGTCTTCTTACAGCAGCTTTGTTCTAAGAAATGAATATACTCAGCACTGAGAGCTTGTGCAGCGCCTTTCCTTTGCAAGGCACATCAGAGATGTTCACTCATTAACCATGATGGCCCACCATGGGAGGCAGCAACACCATTTTAAATGTGGAGGAAAAATGAGGCAGGGAGGGTATAGTTGAATGTAATGAATACAATTTTGTGTGCTCCCCACTGCAATGCTGTGGGTATGTCTGAATAGTGTGGTGCAGATGCAGAGTGACATAGGGTGAGCCATGGGGCTCCAGCCAGGTCAAAACCCAAGGTGGACAATTGGTTGTTGGGTCAAGTCCAGAGTGTGACAGTGAATAGTAGTAAATGAACCTACACCTGGCTGGTGGCCAGTCACTAGTGGGGTTCTCCAGGACTCCATTTTAGCCCCAGTTCTTTTTAACAGTTTCATAAATGACCTGGACACAGGACCAGAGGGTGTCTTAAGAAAATTTGCAGATGACACTAAATTGGGAGGAGCTGCTGACCCCGTTAAGGGTGGAGAAGCCTTACAAGGAGACCTGGACAGCATAGAGAGCTGGGCAATCACCAACAGCATGAAGTGTAACAAGGGCAAGTGCTGGATTCAGCACCTGGGAAGGGGCAACCCTGGCTGCACGTACAGACTGGGGGATGAGACACTGGAGGCCAGCCATGCTGAGAGGGACCTGGGAGTCTTGGTCAACAGCACGTTACCCATGAGCCAGCACTGGGAGGGCCAACTGTGCCCTGGGGTGCCTCAAGCTTAGCATGGCCAGCCGGTCCAGGGAAGGCCAGCCTCACCTTGAGTACTGCGTGCAGTTTTGGGTCACAAAGCTATTGGAGAGTGTCCAGAGGAGGGCAACAAGGACAGGGAAGGGTCTGAAGGGGAAGTCTTGCGAGGAGAGGCTGAAGTCCCTTGGTTTTTGGATGCTGGAGGAGGCTGAGGGGAGACCTCATTGTGGCCTATGGCTTCCTGATGAGGGGGAGCGAATGGGCAGGCACCCATCTCCTCTCTTTGGTGACCAGGGATAGAACCTGAGGGAATGGCATGAAGCTGAGACAGGGGAGGTTTAGGTTGGATGTTAGGAAGAGGCTCTTTACTGAGAGGGTGGTTGGCCACTGGCACAGGCTGCCCAGGGAAGTGGTCACAGCACCCAGCTTGACTGAGCTCAAGAAGCGTCTGGAGAATGCGCTTAGTCCCACGCTCTGACTTGTCTGATCCTGTGTGGAGCCAGGAGTTGGACTCCATGATCCTTATGGTCCTTTCCAATTCAGGATATTCTGTGATTCTACGATTCTATGCTTTGCCGTTTGAGTTTCTGGGGAGGCACAAAAGAGAAGGATGAATCCTGCAGGAGAGCAGCCCCATCCTCACTGCCCCCCAGACAAACTGTCTGTGCTGACAAGGGAAGGAACTGCCCTTGTATCCCATCCATGTGGGAGCTCCGCCAGCAAAGATGAAGGAGGGGATGAGGAATCAAGAAGACAAAGGAGTTTTGTCGAGGTGCATCACTTCAAATCATTTTCCAAGGCCTTTCAGCCCAGCTACGAGAGCTGCAGGGCTGCTAGCCTGCCAGCCAGCTGAGCCTGACTTGCCTGGAGGCTGGGTTTTTGTGATGCATGAGTATAAAATGTAGGCTGGGTAGTTAGCAGCCTGGGTTGGGAGATTGCTGTCCAGGCAAGATGGCCCCTACAGCACAAAGAAAGCAGGAAGGGGTGGGGGCAGACACTCCCTAAAATTGAGAAGACTACAAGGGGGAAATTTTTTAACTTAAGCCAGAGGTTGCTGTGTCATTGGAAAGTGATTCCAGACTCAAAGGTTCTCGTCTCCCAAACCTGCACCACTCCCAGGCAGAGCAGGGATGATGACTGGTAGGGCAGCAGCTGCAGCAAGGGGCTGTTCCCCTTGGCAAAGGCTGCGTGAGACTCACTAGCAGTTCAGCTCATAGAATAATATGTCTAATATAAGGAATATAAACCCTAACAAACTGTTCATCTTGATTTTTTTTCAGATCTATTTCCCTGTCCCCGTTTTTAAATAAGATGACAGAGAGATGCAGAGTAGTATCCATCTTTGTGGACATTTAGTATTATCTTCCAGACTTTTATTCCAGTTGTATTAAATTTTATATCAGGAAAGAAAAATGGCCAATTATATAAATAGCACATTGCATTGAAAGAATAGGTTGATTCAACTTTGTATCAGTTATGTTAGCATGGAATTAGTAAAATTACATTTTGGGAATATTTCACAATGTCATTTTGAGTACTTTTCCCTGTTTGTTAGTGATCAGATATTGACAGATAAAATTATTTTTAGGTAGTTGCCTGATAGCATATGGAACCAGTGCTGACACGTGGTTGAACAAGTTGTTGTTATTAACCATTTGCTATCTGTCTTATAAGCCATGCAATATCCAGTGTGTTCTGTGCTTCTGCTTGACTGAAACATTTATAGAGAATGATATGTAACAAGTAAGGTGCTTTTTAAATATGATTTTTCAGTATAACTGTTTGCTTTTGCTATAGGCCAAGAAACAGACTTACATTCACAGGTTTTAAAAATATGAAATTGTCACAGATAACAAAATATATGATCCTGCCATCCCAACTTGCACTCATTGTTTATAGCCATGTAAATATTCACAGAACAAATCTAAATATATGTGGATATTGCATATCTCTAATGACAAATTCTTGCAACAAATCACATTTCAAAAAAATTCATGTGTAAACATCCAGTAGTGGTCAGGCCTGCAACAACATAACTCTTACAATGTTTGAAGACCAGGAACCACTAATAATTCCAACCAGCACAAACATACATTTCAGCTGGCTGTATTTAAAATGAAAGGTCCAGTGGAAAGCAAGAACAATCACAGGGCACAGAGACATTTGAAATGGCAAAAGAGCTTTGCAGGTAAAACCAGAGACACATCCAATGCAGGCAGTTTTCTCATCAATCCTCCAGGTCAAAGGGAAAGAGTATGTAAGGGCCAGTCAAATCTGGTGAGTCACCAAATTGTTACAGGACTGGTGTCACATCCTGGGGTTTAGCTCACATACCATGGGAGCTGCTTCAAGAAACCTGGTCTGCTGGGAACTGATGAGGTCTATCTGTCAGAGAAGGGGAGGCGCATCTTTGGTCACAGGCTTGCCAAGCTGCTGAAGAGGGCTTGACACTAAAGTTGTCAGGGAAGGGGCAATTCCTAACAGTTTGATGCCACTGCCAGCAGTAGATACACAGAGCCTGGAGAAGTATCACAAGACAGCACCTGAACTGAAGAACAAAGGAATTAAGGCCACTCCAGCCAGTCAGTCACCTTCATCAGGGCCCCAACCGAAATGCCTCTAAACAAACACACGAGGCACGGGGAGCAAACAAGAGGAGTTACAGACATGTACACACCTGCAGGGCTGTGATCTTATTGGCATCATGGACACGTGGTGGGATGGCCCCTGTGCCTGGAGAGTTGGGATGGAAGGGCACAGGCTCTTCAGGAGGGACAGGCAGGGGAGACAAGGAGGGGTGTCACCTCTATGTCAGTGGCCAGCTGGAGTGCAGAGACCTTCTGCCTGGGGATGGATGAGGGGCCAACAGAGAGCTTGTGGGTCAGGGTTAAAGGGAAACAGGGACAGCGGGCATTATAGTGGGGGTCTGCTACAGGCCACCTGACCAGGAAGATCAAGCAGATGAGGCCCTCTATAGACAGATAGGAGCAGCCTAACATTCACAAGTTCTGGACCTCATGGAGGACTTGAACACCCTGGAATCTGTTGGAAGGACAACATAGCAGGGCATAAACAATCCACTAGGCTGCTGGAACACATTGATGATAACATCCTTCTTCAAGTGGTAGAGGAGTAAATGAGGAAAGGTGCCATTCTGGACCCTGTGCTCACCAAATATGTCCCTGAACATATATTGCTGCATAATCTTGAGATTATAAACCTACTGTGCTCATTTTGTTCTGTTGAAATAATAGGAAATAATAACGCAAGTCTGACACCTTGTTCAGCAACTAAAACTTCTGATCTTGGCTGAGCAAAAAAGTTACCTACCTCTGAATTTCTTTCATAGTTTGTGCAGAGTAGGACAGTGCATGTCTGGGAAGGACCAGCTTGCAGTATCAGCAAGGGTAATAGAAGTGTCTTTACCTTTCTGATGAAGGAACCGTGATTGAAGAACAGATAGAAGCTTCTTGACTCAATTTTCTTGGCTTAGTTTTGATATAGCACTAAAACAATATACTTGAAACCTTGGCAGGCCATGAATCACATACCAACACAGGCAGAAGCTAAACTCATGAGGGTCCTTGCATGAGAGAGAGATGGGCGCTGGAGCTGTGGGAAGAGTCAGGTGCTGGTAAGAGGAGTGACATCTGGGAAAACAAACCACATATCTCAAAATGTATCAAAGTACATCAGAATCCTAGTGATATCTCAATTCCCCCAGACAGTTCAGTGCCTTTTCCTAAAGGCTGTCTTGAACCTGTCAGACCAGCACTTGCTGATATACATAATATTTTCCATCAGTTTATTACAATCTCTACCTGTTCGGGGTTTTTTCTTGTTTGTTTATTTGTTTATTTGGTGGGTTTTTTTGGACCATCCCTTTTTTCCTCTTTCCTTTCTCCAGAAACAAACACACTGCTATGTGAAAATATGTCTCATTGCAGGAAGTCTGCTTGTCTGCTCCATTTCTGTGCTTCCAGTAAGCTTCAGTTTCCAAGTCTAGTGTTGCAGCTCAGGGACAAAGTTCTTTGTTTCCCAATTCTGCAAGGAAATATTTATGTGTGAACTTTACAATTCATGCCCAGAATTTATCGGAAAAAAACCAACCACCATAAAATTGTGCAATAAAACTTGTCATATCATACTTTTCAAAAACTGTTTATTAATTTTCTATTTTTTAAGTTATGCAGAGAGGGGGAACGAAACATACCTCATGTGAGCCACTTCTCTGTTCAGATGTGCTGGATACCAAATGGGACCATTTACATTTGCAGCTGCTGGTACATACGCTAAAATTAGACTAAATAAAAAATAGCAGCTGCATGGGTAGAAACAAACCAAAGCTGATTCACAGATGAGATGCAGCCTGGGGAACTAAGGCATCACAGCTAGATATGACACAAAGACTGGTCTAGTGTAAAAGCCCCATGCCTACAAAGACACAGCATCCCATAATGGTAAGCCAAAACCATGTTCTGCTCAAAGCCCTTGCTGGGGAAATCCTTTCACTGCCCTGGACTTTTTTCTTTTTTCTAATTTCTTTTTTTTAACATATGTTACAATGTCTCATTATGTACGAACACACTTTCTTTTAACATGTCTGTCTTCTATCCCCGCAGCCTCCCCCACAAACTTTCCTTGGACAACCACAGTCATTGTGGCCAATGCCAAGAAAAGCCCACTCTCCGCTTGTGTCCAGTCCCATACTCCCTGCTAACTCTATGCCAAGACATTGACAGAGTGCAGGATCTTTCTCCACAGCCGTTTCATGGGCTAGATTTCTTTTTTATAGGATTCCCTTTCAAAATGCCAGCGCAGTGGAATTTTATGATCTCTTCCACCAGCAGCTCAATCTTATGTTGCCTCATGCATTATGTTCAGATAAAAGGACATATTGTGAGTTTTAAGGTGCAGTCTGAGTTACAGGGAGGAGGATTCAGAAGGGGAAGACTGCGCAGTCCACACTCTCTGAACAGTCAAACTGGACTTTCCTGGGGCAGAAAGCACCAAAAATTCCAAGTAGTTTTCATAGGAAATATCAGCTGCATTTAATTAAAAATATGAAATGTGACAAGCAGATTGAGAGAGGTGATTCTCCTCTTCTACTGTGTTCTGGTGAGATGCCACCTGGAGAACTGTGTCCAGCTCTGTGGCCCTCAGCACGAGAAGCACATGGACTTCTTGGAGTGGTTCCAGAGGGGGGCCATGAGGATGATCAGAGGGCTGGAGTACCTCTCTTACAAAGACAGGCTGAGAGAGTTAGGCTCATTCAGCCTGAAGAAGAGAAGACTCCAGGGAGACCTTATAGCAGATTCCAGTACCTGAAGGGGACCTACAGGAAAGCTGGGGAAGGACTGCTTGTGAGAGCATGTAGCGACAGGACAAGGGCAATGGCTTTAAGAGCAGGGTAGATTTATGTTAGATATTATGAATAAGTTCTTTACTATGAGGGTGGTGAGACACTGCAACAGGTTGCACAGAGAGGTGATTGACATTCAAAGCCAGAATTAAGGAAAATGAGCAACCTGACCTAGTTAAAAGTGTCCCTGCTTACTGCAGGAGGGGTGGACTAGAAGACCTTTAAACCTAATACATTCTATTATTCTGTGATTCTATGAACGCTTGTAATGAAGGCTCATGGCTGGAATCCTCTCATTCATGGCCATGTAAGATAACATAGGATGTGCAGGATTTCTTGGTGGTGTGTTGCAGAGATCCCTGTGACTTAGCACAGAGTCAGTGAAGGATATTGCCCTTGTGTATTCCACATGACACTTGTTTCCAGGCAGGTTTGTTAGCTTGGACTACTTTCAAGCACGGTGCTTTGGACCCTGGAAGGAGAACTACGTGCCCTTCAGCACTCCTGAGGTATTGAGTTTTCATCCAGCTTTACTTCCACATCTGTGCAAAGTGGAAGAGAGACTTCAGAACCTTGCAAGAGTTTAGCACCTTCTCTTCAGCTCTTTTCTGCCTCCACTCCCAGGCCCTACCAGGACACTGCCTGGCAGCCACATCACTGCTTCTAGGCTGCTACAGCAGCAGCCTCTTCTCACTCAGCTGTGCAGGACCATGCCAGCTACAGACAAACATGAACCCAAGCTCTTCAGCACCAATTTCTCCTTGGACCATAAGGATCGAAAAGTGAAGCAAAAGGTTTGCTCTGGCACTGGTTACTAACAACATACAGCTTCTCTGAGCACGTCTGCCTGTTGCTGGGGTAGAGCAGAGGTGTCAATGTGTCCCCATCGCACACCTCCACATGCCCACTCCCTGCCCTGGAGGTATTTTACAGAATCACATAACATTAGGGCTTGGAAGAGACCTCAAAATATCATCTAGTCCAACCCCCCTGACAGAGCAGGATCACCTAGACTAAATCACACAGGAACACATCCAGGTGGGTTTTGAATGTCTCCAGAGAAGGAGACTCCACAGCCTGTCTGGGCAGCCTGTGCCAGTGCTCCGTCACCCTCACAGTGAAAAAGTTTCTCCTTACACTCACATGGAACTTCCTGTGCTCCAGCTTGCACCCACTGCCCCTTGTCCTGTCACTGGCCATCACTGAGAAGAGCCTGGCTCCATCCTCCTGACTCTCATCCTTTACATATTTAGAAACATTACTAAGGTCACCCCTCAGTCTCCTCCAAGCTAAAGAGGCCCAGCTCCCTCAGCCTCTCCTCAGAAGGAAGGTGTTCCACTCCCTTAATCATCTTGGTAGCCCTGCACTGGACTCTTTCGAGGAGCTGCCTGTCCTTCTTGAACTGAGGCACCCAGAACTGGACACAATATTCCAGGTGGGGTCTCACCAGGGCAGAGTAGAGGGGGAGAAGGACCTCTCTTGACCTACTAACCACACCCCTTCTAATACACCCTGGATGCCACTGGCTGCCTTAGCCAGGAGGGCACATTGCTGGCCCATGGTCATCCTGCTGTCCACCAGGACCCCAGGTCCCTCTCACCTACACTGCTCTCCAACAGGCCAGTTCCCAACCTATACTGGTACCTGGGGAAAAGCAATGCCTTGTGACTGCCTGGCCTGCACTATGCCTCTGCAGCACTGCCAGGACCCCAGCATCAGCTCAAAGCCTTACAGGACAAACTGTTAAACTGTTCCTGTTAAAAAGTCCATCTACATAGCTGAGGTAGGCACTCAGACCCAGGCTGAATTCCTCCTCCACCCTGAAAAGCCTTATTTAAGTCTTATCTCGTAACAACTACAGCTCACCTTCTCACTTCTATAAATTCCTAGACTTAATCTTATTTTCAGCTCTTGAATCCAGCTTCAGCTGGAAGGCAGGACAGACACTCCCTGGAAAAATGGGAAACAGTAAAGATTCTTGGTTTGAAGATGAAGTTGAATCTGTGTCTCCCATTTTAGAAGCTAATAACTTAGAGAAGGAACAGCTACTGGCTGCACTCAGAAAGGATTGTTCAATGTGCATCAGATCTGGATACCTGAAGGAGCAGATATACCTTGATATACCTTGGGAGTGCCCACCCAAACAACAGAGGCAGATGTATGTAAGAACATACAATTTTGTTCCAAGATAAATTCCACTGAAGCCTTCCTTTAGGTCCTTCCTTCTCTTACTGAGGTTTAAGCTCCCTCCGTAAAGGTAGACGCCCTTGGATGCCACGTTAGCAGGGGTGGGGGAGGAGGGGGGAGGTGGGTCTGAAAGATCTCACCCTGGGCCAGTTGTTCACCATGCTGCAAACCTGTTTGGTAGCCCTTGTGTGAATGGGGCCTTTGTTAGAGACTGATGAGTAGGATGTTCAGAGAACTTGGGAAAGTATGCTTGGCAAGTAAACTCACCTAACTAATAATAAAAATGGTCTTCAAATTTGCCAGGCTCCTTTGCCCGAGGCGAACACAATTAAAGTCAATGAATTGTTTAATGTGAGGAAATAACAAGAGAGGGAAGAAAGAAAGCATACTGTTCCCCGATGCTGTTTTGGAATTTCTCTTGTGCAGATACTCCTTTGGATTGATGATAAAAGTGTTGGGCATGCATCCTGCAGAGAAATCATGAAGCATAAGAGAGATATGTGAATCTGTTGAGTGCTGATCTTACCTTAGCATGAGGATGGAGTCTCTGATCTAAGGCATTTTTCATCTCTAGCTGGGATGATCCTCTATCTGGCAGGCACATATTTCATTTTGGATGTTTTAACAAGCCAGAATGCTTTCATGGGAGCACTCCCAATGACATGGGGTGCTGTTTCAAATATGCTGGCAAACTGCAATCCTCCTCCACAAGAGGCCCAGAGCAGGAGCTAATTACAGGATGGGTGTAGCACATACCTGCTTCTGGTGGGAAAGAACTGAGCTTGAGAACTGCATCTCTGCAAATCCAATCAATGCCCTCTCCTCCGTGTAAAACCAGGAGGAGGAAAACACTTTTAGCACTCAAGAAGAGACATAATCCCTGCAGATAAGACAGGAACTTGATTTAGAAACTGTCCTTGTGACCTGGACATTTCCACCATTTTCCCATCACTTTTCACTGGCACCTCTCATTTTAAGGCCCTGAGTATCTTTAAGTGTCAGACATATACCAAAAGCTTGCAGATTGAAGCAAGCACTAAATTTGACAAATAAATATGGCACTAAACCTGTGCTTTGGAGAGACTTCTTTCATTCCTTGAGTTCTATATATTAACTGACTCCTTACATAATTTACTATGGATTTTGTGTCTTTTCCTAGATAATGCATTTGTAAATTGACTTGAATGAGAAGAACAAATTCCTAGGAGGTAGTTTCTGTTATTCTGCAGTTCCTATTTAACTACGAATGGACTGGTGGGTTTTTTCCTAATAGTGAAGAAATAGATGAAGGACAGACATTGCTAGCCCTGCCTAACCTGTGCTTTTCTATTGTGGTAAAAGAATCACAGGGATGAAATTTCCTTATTCTTCCCTTATTCTATAAGTTGTTCATTGACATTTGGGAAGAACGACCTTTTCTCCAAAGCATCAGGGAGCACTATCCATGCCAGGCCATTGCAATGTGGAGTAAGGACACACTGTTTCATGCTGGAACAAGACAGGGGCTGATCTATGCCCCTGTGGGTCTTCTGCTGCTCCTTATTTCTGAGACCAAATGTATCAGTGTCATTTCAGTCTTGGCAGTGCTAAAGTAGAGGACTGTAAGATGTGATGGAATGGCACTGGCCAGAGCCTTGAGGTAGGGCTATCACACCCCTGAGCACACCAAAAATCTACTGTAAGTCTCCAGTCTCTTGGACTAGCTTTATCAGAACATCACATTTTAAACCTCAGACAGGTGATATTTCAGTAGGAAAACTGCTGTGTGAGATAGATTAAAATGCATCTCCCTTCTTTGCAGAGACAGTCAATTGCAACTTCAGGTGTAGTGATTGAGAGGCTTCCCAGGCTGCAGCAAACTCTACACTGTCCTCTCCCAGTCCCCAGAAAAGCCAGGTTTTCTCCATCTCATAGCTTCAGGTGTGAGTCCACCAAAACAAGCCCTCAGCTCTCCAGGTCTTTCCACCACCAATGTTAAAGGTTTCTTTGCTCTGTCCCATCATGCTTCCAAGGGTCACTCCAGCCACACAGGTCCAGAAGCTGGGCAGGATGACAACTCCACGTGAGGCTCACTGTCAGCCCCGCTTTCCTCCCAGGCATGGTGAACAAGGCAGACAGGTAGCCTGTCATCCATTGGGATTACACTGCATGCTGCAGGACACAGCTTCAGCCTCCCCAAGATGACCAAGAGGGAGGCTTGAAGCCTGGGTGCTCAAGCCCCTGGGAAGCCTGAGACTGTGGTTCACAGTCCAAATAGAAAATTCAACTGTAAGCACAATGCAGTGGCAAGCCTGGTCCAAAGGCCCCTCCCCTCTTCGTCTCTCCCTCTGGCTATGCTGGGAGGATGTCTGGTGCCAGCAGTAACGTCTCAGGAAAGCTGCAGCTGGTCCCTCCATGCACAAGGCAGGCTGCAAGCTCCTCAGCTCTGTGATCACCATCAATAATGCATTCACAGGAGATGACGGAAGAGGCGGGCAGCTAACACCGCTCTCAGAGCTGCTCAATGACACTACTGTCTCTCTGCTCACCAACAATGGCTGTGCATGTGCGGAGGGTCGTACGCTCCCACTGAAGACATGCTAGTAGAGCCGGCAGTCTGTGTCCTCAGCTCAAGGCAGGCTCAGCTGGTGGCATCTGGTTTGCTTAGAACTAAGGAAATCACGTTTCTTCCTGCCTTCCCTCCTGTCCCTTACTTAAATAGCCTCCTCTGTGGCTTACGGAAGAGGCCCAGATGGCAAACAGCCCCCAGCTGCGCTGCCGGGGGAAGAGTGTGAGGAAATGCCAAGTCTCACACTGCAGGAGTAGCTCACAGACCTGTCAGAGCTTGTGGAGAGCAGGACTCCTTTAATCAGCCTTTCTCAAGGTATGCTGTGTACTTTCCTCTGGTTTCACTCTTTGTGTCCCCCTTTTTTCCCTCCCATTTGATGTGACCAGTGCAGCTCTGGGCTTAGGTCCTGTGCAAGTCTTCCCACACACAGGGACTCCATTTGCACACAGGAGATAATCATCAGGCATTTTCCCTTCCCCACCTGACGAGTGTCTTCAGACACTCTTTCTAGACTGTGTACCACCTGATCATTGGTTTGAGTTTAAATATCTAACCCTCAAAATCTGTTGAAACCTCATTTATACTTTAATACAGATACCAACTTCACCCCACTTTAGGAGGAATATTCACATTAGTTGAGGTATGGAAGATCCACACTGACCCTCCTTCATCCCTTTTCTGCTTCTGGCACATCTGTACATAACATATAATGTCCAATTCATATTCTAAAATTTTTCCCTCTTTCTTTTTGCTGTTTTCAGTCTTCCAAAAACTTTCTTTAGAAGCTGAGCAGGAAGAAAAGGCTTACAGAGTAAGTGCTGGTGGTGTGTTTGTGGTGCCCTGAGCAGCAGCCATGGCTGTGGCGTAGATCTGAGTGAAGGAATTAGATCTTCCTCTAGGCCTCCACCATGAGGGTGATTAAAGGGAAAAGATGAAAGTATAACAACATCATTTTACCATTTTGTGATGTACAAAGGTCTTCTTGCCATGGAGAGAATCAGGAGCAGAGTGGGATATCATAGAAATCTGTGAGTTATGGGCATTTACCTGAGAGTATGGTCCTGGACAGATTTTTAAAAATGTTTATTTTTCATAAGTAATGAAGCTTATATATTACAAAATGCAATAGGTTTGATGTTGCTTCAGGGAAGCAGGTTCAGTGCTTGAGGACAAGACAGGTGTGGGTACCTCTCATCGAGGCACAGCTTTCCTCTCTGTCTCCCATGGTCATGGCCCAGCAATGGTGCAAAGGCAAGATCTTTGCAATGGGCAAGTTGGGGCATTGCTCAAAGGGGACAAAGCTAAGACGCTTAGCATGGGCCCCATTTTCAGAAGTTTTAAATTTTGCTGAGCTCAGTACTCTGAAGTGCGCAATCCTGGCACTGTATTATTGCATATCTTTGCCAGTAAATTTCTTAGTGATTAAAAGAAGCAATTTTCTCCTTACTATGCACTTAAGTAGCTGTCATTGCAGGCTGTGCAGGTGGCATGTTTTTGTGCCCAGTCGTACATAAAGAACCCGCTGGAATTCTGCAGAGATCTAGCTTTGTTTTCTACTTTACAGAGCTGAAAAAGATATTTTCAGGGCACACTAGCTGGCAGAGCAGAAGCAGCTGTAAATAGGGTTTTTAATAAAAAAACTTTGACAGCTCCATTCTTGCTGATCACAGTCTCTCTCACGCAACGCTACCACACAGCTCTCATGAATCCTGACCACACCACATCTTCAAACATATTATCTACTACCATAATTTTCATCTTTACTTCTCTGTACACCATTAAGTGTCTAGAAGCCATGGTACATACAAAACTACGTGCTTCCTTTTGCTGTTGTTGTGTATCAATAGCAGTTGGAGGGAAACATTCCTTTGTTTTCCTTGGCTGAACTGTGCACTGAGCCAAATACTCTCCCCCTCCACCTCCAGCCAACTTTTCCCAGCCATATCCATGGTTCACCTTCTCTCCCTCTTCACTGCAGGTCAGCATAACTTCCTCCCCATGCCCATGTGGCCATCCCTTGATTCCCCACCACTTCAAGGTTCTGTATGTCCTACCTTCATATTTCCTGCTTACCTGGAGTTGAAATTTGTGTTTTCTTAAGTAATCACCCCCATGTTTCGGATATTTAGGACATCACCCCTCCTCCAAGATTCTGCCTTTCATGATGAACATCGGGAAGAAGGGCTTCCACTCCAATCACAATCATGGCTCTTCTCCCAGTCCCAACATAGAGACACCTGTGTTAGGATAAGAGCTTCAGCCTGCTGGCATTTCCTCTGCTGGAGCACAATGCTGGTATGGGTTCAGGAGGGGATGTGCAAGGCTGGCTCCTTGCTGTGACAGACTTCCCACCAGTGGTCTACAACTATTGTCAGTTTGGTAATTCTGTGAGGTATAAAACTGTCTGGTCCTGTTTGACTCTAAAACTTTGATCAAGAAATTCCTCTTGGGGCCTATGAAAACATAACAAACTCTATATTTAAATGGAAGCTTGGCAGCCAGAAGTATGGATAGTCCAAGAATCATCAAATTAACAAAAGTGATGATGCAGCTCTGTTTTGTAAACACAGCAGATGCAGCTAAGCTCCCATGAAAAGCCACGAGGCTGTGAAAACTGAAATGTTTACTCTTCCATTACATTCAAGGACACTCATAAAAATAAAATAAAGTAAATAGACACTGAGACTAGAGCATTCCCAAATATCAAGTAAGGGACCAAGTCTGTAAGTGTGAAAGAAGGGGTCAGTGATTGGAGCTGTTTTCATTTGCAATATCTATTTCCCCTCCTGCTGCTTGCCAGGGCATCAAAACTGCACATGCCAAGGAAGACTTCTATGCTGGAAAACGAAGAGAGGCACATCGAAAGAAAAAAGCCTGTTGCCCATGGCAGTACACATTTTCCTTAGTCATGCTGGCTGCAGGAGAGATGGTTTATGTTTTGAGAGAGGATTCTCACCCTTGCAGGCTGTGCTAATGACTCCATGTGATGTGTTTACTAGCCGAATAACACCAAAGCACTAAGGACCTCGGAACTTCCCTTGCCTCTGCATGTGATCCTTGGTTAGCTAAACATGCCCAGGTATCAGGCTATACACAGGCATATTCAGGCATCCCTTCAGGCCATACATGACACAGCAGTACCCAGTAATTTCACACTCCATCTTCCGTTTTGAGGAGGGGGAAGGAGGAGTGCAGGTACAAGGTTGTAGATTTATGCTCTCAAATTTTCAAGCATTGTCCAAGTCATGTGCAAACCTTCTCCCACTGAATCTTTTCTTCCCTAATTTTTTTATCAAAAATTTTCTACTCCTTTCCTTGCCCCTCATTCTGCCTCTCTCATTTTCAAAGTACTGCACTTAAGGGTCTCCACACAGCACTAGGGAATCTGCCTCTTCACATGCTTCTTCATGCCCCTCCAGAAAGCTCCCTTCTCCTGGCAGTCCCTCCTGTCTTCTCATCCTCTATAATCCCTACTTTTCTCATGACCTGAATTATTATACCTGTAATTTGTCTTTGTTTGACTTGTCTACACTTTGTGGCAAGCAGTTTAGAGCAGGGGGATGGGGCTTGCTCTGTCTCTGGAAGTTTGCTGCTATCTGTGTCCTATTTAAACAGCAATAAATCTTGAATCTGCCTCTCTATGCCTCTGAGACAGCTTCAAACTTTTCTCAGTCTGGGTCTGATGGAAAAACCCTCTGGCACATTCAGATTGCAGTATGGGTCTCCCAGAAGCCCCAGGGGACCCACACTGGATTTTCCCTGGGAGCACGGCTCTTCCAGCCTGCTCGAAAGCCCAGGAACATGAAGGGTGCTCAGTGTGCCCTGAGGGAGGATCATTTTCTGTGCTAAAAACCAGAATGAAGGAAAAGACAAAAAATTTGGGAAAATATTACTATAAACGGAGAGAATCCCATTCCCTGCTGGCAGGAGTATTTTGTGAGTCATGGTTATTTTCTTTTGAATACAGAGCTTCTCTGAGCTGATTAAGTAGAATTAACAACACGGTTGGGAATCCTCACAGTTCCCTGTTGCTCTGATCCCTGTGGTTCTTGTTTTACCTCTCCTGCCTTTGGGAAGACTTGAGGAATTTATTAATGAGGCCCAATTACAGAAAATTGTAGGTTTATAATCAACATTCTAGCTAAGGCTGGAATGGCTCTTTTAACTCCTCAGGAAGTTAAAATAAACACCAGAACCCACCTTTCCAGGCCATGTTTTCTCTCCAAAACACCCAGAATGAGAGCTGTCCTCAGAGCTGGCCAGTTATGCCCACTGGGACACTGCAGCTGCTTCAGCAGTTCAGTGGAGGCTCCTGAGCAACAGCGTGTCACAGGCTCCAGATGCCTCTCAACAGGCTCCAGGTTTTGCAGAGGCCACAGGCAGGAAAGGGTTTCAATTAACTGTCCAATTATTGCCCAACATTGCATTTATTTCAGCAAATTTTTTGCACTGTGTGCAAGGCAGGGACTCTTGTGAATACTTGATGCTGACTCTGAATGAGGGGTTGAGCTGCAAGGCACCCAGCAGGTCCTGGCACATCTTGGACTCAGACAGACTCCTTCAGCATTGACTTAATTTCAGCATTCAGGATGAAGCTTCTAGCTCTTTCCACAGGCACCAAACCTTGAAAATTACCAGCTGCTGCTAACAGTTCTGAGATCCCAAGATTGGCAATAGGTTTCTCCACCAGCAGAGTGACTTCCTTGGGGCAGCATGAAGGTTCTTCCAAAAAAACAAAATAAATCACTGACTCCCACAAGCAGAAGAGCTAATCAAGGCCCAGTTTTAGTCTATGGGCTATTATGTCAAATCAAGAGATCCAGTGATTGATTCCTGGTTCTGAGGACAAGTAAAGCAAAGTGACTGATTTTACTCCACTGGATGCTTCTAGAGCAGAATGGTCATGCCAGTATATCATGGGGTCCCTAGGAAACAAGTACTAGTAGTAGTAGTAATAGTAGTAGTAGTAGCAGTAGTAGTAGCAGTAGCAGCAGCAGTAGTAGTGTGTTGTATTTATTTAGGGGTATTTAGTGTTTGAAAATAATGGTCAGACTTTGTTGCAACTCACATAAATTAGGTTTTCATAGTATAAAACTGAGTATACGTGTTGCATGTCCTAGGGTAGAACATACAGACAGTGATTGTTCAATGTTTTTAAATAGTGTTGAAGGACTCATAGGCTGGAAGGAGTCATGTCTAGTGAGAAGAGCTTATCCATGCAAACTCCTGGGAAAAGCCCATGGACAAACTATTTACCAAGTAAAGGCTGGAGGCTGTGTTGCAGAAAACTTGTTTGGGACCATATAAAGCAAAGCTAAGGAATTAACAAAGAAATAAACTGTGTGGATCAGCAGACATCCAGAGGCTAAGTTCGCTTTGTGGACCTCTTTTGGTAATTTGGATGCAATAAGCATGTGTCTCTCATGATATCTCAAAAAAGCTCACAGTTGAGGCACTAATAAGTGTTTCCCCTGTCTACCTAAAGACCTAATTTCACAGAAATTGCAAGGCTTTTTGCATATATGCACATATTTGTCAAGATTGGTTTAACAGTTACTGAGATCAGACTGAGAGGCAGCTCCAGGTAAGTGTATATGTGAGGGTGGTACAAACACATATTCCTCCCTTTCCTTGGAAATCTGGCTAAAATCAGATCACACCAACTCCACTTTCTGTTGTTTTACAAGCATGCTATAATTTCTGAGTGCTTCTGGCCCTGAAAAATTGACATTAGTGTATCCTATAGCTCAGGGAGAGTGCAAAGCTGAACACCGTATGATTTCATTGATTCCTACCTATCAGCGGAGCAGCACACTGTCTTACAGTCTTCAACCACTCCAAAACTGGGCCTGTAGTTATTCTGCAATTCAAAAGGGAAAATATTCCCCTTTCTAGAAGTCATTGCTCACCTTATGTCATATACCATAAACTGTTCCTCTCCCAAGCACCCAGCCCAATTTCAGGTAGGTCCATCAGTAACTTGCTGAAGTTAGGTGTTCTCTAATACATATAATTCTGCTTTCCTCAGCAAGAAGCTTCAGTCAAAAAGGTAGTTCCAGCAAAGTCTGAAGAGTCTGATACAGTCCCAGAACGTCACTCATTGTTATCCAGCATGATCCGCAGTGACAATGACAAACACATGCCTTCCCCCAAAATATGGCAAGGAGCTGGAAGCCCTCCACACCAAGCAGACCAGATTGCTTACACAGTCAGATCATCTTCAAACTGGCTTTGTTGTCAATGTCCCAGTTGCCATCACAGCCTCAAGGAGAGTTATGGAGTCATAGTACAGTAACCAGTGACATCAAGCCTCTTGTACTGTCATATGAAGGAAGCTCCAGCATGGGCTCTGCTCTTGGGTAGATCTGGAACTACTTGGCACTGAGCCACTGCTCTCCTAGGGCGAGTAGGGGTGGAGAGTGCTGGGCTGGTGATGAGGAGCTGACATCTGTGACCCTGCACAGTCTGCACAGTTCACAAGGCTGCAGATACTTTCAGCTAGATGAAGTCCTTTGGGATTTATGGGATCATTAGCATTATTGAGAGCTATGTTTGTTCACAAGGGAGAATATACCCTTTGGACTACATTACTCATTTTGTGAGTCACAATGTTGAATAACATATGTTTTCTATATTTGGTAGATGACCCAATACATTGCACTTCCATCCAGAATTATATTCCATATAAATACTACTAGTTGGGTTTGTTGGGTTTTTTTCCTATTGCAAAAGCCTGAAAACATAAACTTATGTGTACTGCAAACTGAACATGTCAGCATTTTTATTTTTTGCATAATCAGTTACAGGATTTGCAGTATTAAGCCAGATCAGTTATATGCTTGCAGATAGCACCTAGGTTATACCAAGTTTGTGTGTATTCTAATGAAGACATGTTTACCTGACAAAGGAGAATTCCAGGGGTTGGCTAGATTAAAACAAACAAAAAGAACATTTACCTTCAAGAATTTCTGCAATTCCACTGGAACCAAAAATGCTATTCATGTGCTTACAGCTAAGCACATGCATATTTGTTGGCATGGTTGCTAAACTATTGTTCTTGCAAGGAAGGAAGGGTGATCCATCATCATCAAATGTAACGCAATGCTAGGGGCTACTTTCATTAGAGAGCATGGCAAAGCTCCCATTGATTTGAATGGAAGCAGAAGCAGGCTCTAACACTGTAGTACTAAGTTTGTGTAAACAAAAGATACAGCGAAAGCTCCTCATTACAAGTATTTATGATGACTGTGGAGACTGAGAGTCTTTGGGGTGTGGAGCCTCTGAGGTAAAGTGGCATGTTGTGCTGGGATTTCTAAAGTTAACTAGTTTAGTGCATGCCACAGTAGTTAGAGTTGTGGGTGGCTGGAGGGCTTCTCTGAGATCTCCTTAAGGCAAAGAAATTGTACAGGGAATGTTATGTTTTAAACCATAATGCTGGCTGCTGATGTTGAGCCTTGTGTAATCTTGTGTATCTTCTTGATTAATATTGAAAAATTGCTCTCTCTTATCTTTAAAGTTTGACACAGCCCAGATACACAGGCGTTTTGATATGTTTTGCTTTGAAAATACATGAAAGTTCACTGGGACGATGGTGGTGGTTTGGATTGGACTCAGATCAGGGGCAGCAGGGCAGGGATGGATTGGTTCTGCAGGACACTGGCGTTCTGGCCTTGGGTCAGCTCAGAGTTCATCAATGGGCTTCTAAGACATAAACAAGCAGCCAGTCTCATACCCATTCTCTCCTCCAGCCCCCACTCCTCTCCTTACTAGCACAGAGAGGGCATGAAAACAGATCTACTCTGAATTAGTTTATGAAAGACCAGCCTTTTGAATTTAGTGTTGCCAGAGTAGAAGAAAATGGTTTATCTCTTATTAATTCACTTTTCTCCAGTCTAATTAAGACCACCACAATCAGCGAGGCTGAGTAAGTTCCATAAACATTAACACACTCACTTCAAGCATGGGGTATTGACTGCTAGAAATGAAATTACCTCAAGTGAGTGATTTCTGAGAAAGCAAAAACTGCATTAAAACACATTATCACTTCTACATGTTTACTTCTTCACTTTCTGCTAAGTGAATTATTTTGTTAGTTTTTTTTTTAGCTTTTCTGTCCTGAGCAATGGTTATCATCTTTCCATTGAGGGAAAGCTCAAGTTTTTTATGATGCAGGCCTGAATCCTGCACATAACCCCTGTGCTACAGATGTCACATAGAGAATTGCTCTCAAGCAGTTAGGAGAATTTGCCTTTTCTATCCTTCACACACCTTCAGGAAGTCAGCAGACCCCTTACTACAGACAGCCTTCCAGTTGAAAGTGACTGTTATAATCAATTTATAGTAAATTCTGGGGTTCTGTGCCATAAATAAATACAAGTTTACAATGCAATATTTAGATCCAAACTACCCCCCCTTCAAAAGTAAGTAACTGATTGTTCTATGTCTCCATATCAAGACACAAAAAGTATCATGACCAAATAAGGGATAAATAAACCAAGAGTCATATGAGAATATGTGAGTTTTAGAGAAGTTTCAGCTCAGGACCCAAATCCCAAAGAGGATCATAGATGCCTCATGCCTGCAGAGGTTAAACTCACAAAGCTACATATCTGTGGTAAATATTTTTCATTTATAAATTTGTACATATTCTTTCACTATTAGATCCTCAAATTTGAAATTGATGTAAGATTTATTGCTGAATTAGGAACATAACAATGACCACCTTGTACCCCGGATATGCCTTTGATCCAGATCTAGTAGAGACTGGTAGCAGAGAGGTCAGAAGGTACAAGAAACTCAATAGAAGAAAATCATCTAACGATCTGCCACAGGTATATTTCCATTCCGTGTGTTTCCTCATTCCTTTTTGACTTGAAGTATAAATGCTTCGGCTACTAATGTATTTACTCAGTAAGTTTTATGATTTATAGTGGAATTCAGGGTATTGTCACTACCCAGAGGAATGAGCAAGCCTTTAATGCTTTTGAATACTTTAAGCTTTTGACTTCTAGGATATTACATGGAGGCAACTTCTACTGTGTAAACAAATACCTCATTTTATTTTTATATCCTTCCACTTGAGTTAAATTTTTTATTATTTGCAGTATCACTTTTCTTTAGTATGACATTTTGTATGCCTTTCCTTTATTGTGACAGAGAACCAGAATTAGCAGCGATTTCTTTAGTGTTACTCTAATATTTGTAGTTTTTAAGTCTAATTACTACTATGCTATACAAAATACATTAGAATGTTGACCACTGCATTTTTAATAGATTCACTATATCTCCTTGAAATTATACAAATGTGACAGAGTAAATATTTCATAAAAATCTTTAACTAGCACTTATCAAGGATCAGACTGGCTCATCATTGAGGTGTCTGGTTTTAAAATATATCTGTGAATTGTAACTATTTTTTGGGTTGTTTTTTTTTTAGTACCAGCCCAATCATTTTATTCCTACACTCTTTCAGTCTTCTTGGCTGAATACTAGCTAGTCTTGATGACCTGTTTTTCACTGGGTTGCTAGCTTAATTCACCTGCTTTTATTGCAGAGCCTGTTTTTTACAGTAACTCTTGATCTTTAACACTGAGATATAAGTGTGGGAGAAATGAGAATTCTACCAGCCAAGGGTTAAAGATTGTAATTGCCCAAGTCTTGATATGAAGATTTTCTTTTACTAATTCTCTTATCATTTTGAAGTGTAGTTTCTCAATGTTAGTTTAAATCTGATCTCTCCCAGGCATTGTGAAATTAATTCCTTTTTTTTGTGTGTCAGTATTATCTGGGTAAGAAATATAGCTGCTCCATGAACAAATTGTTGTTTGTTACTTAGGCTTGCAAAGCTGATCCCACAATAAAAGAAGGCCATGCACTCAGAGTGGAATGGAAAGTTGCCAACTGTTTTAATAATAGTTTATTTTTAGACATTCCTTAACCTAGCACTTGACCATTTAATAAGTGTATATGAGCAATAAAGAAATATGTGGAGTTTGTTAAAATTCATTTTTTTCAGAAGAGGACTGTGAAGTCTCAGCTGTCCAGTCAAAAAGGCTTAGGGTTTTGGGTTTTTTTTTTTACCTTTCTCCTTTTGGAGTAATTGTTTGTTTGAACATTAGATTCAGGTCAAATCAGGTTGTGTAATTTGTTAACCTTCTACAACACTATCTGGGTGATCTAGACTGTAGGCTCAAATACCCCCAAAAAAGGAGGGAAAGAAAAAAGAAGAATGTAAACAACAAACTCTTCTGCATTTTCTTGGCCCAGGGTCTTTCCACGTGAGAAAGGCTAAATTGTATCTTCTGCATGTGTCTGCCTGAGATGTTATACTGCAGTGTATGTACTTGAAAGACAAGAACAGACATGACCAGAAGAGAAGCCATTAAATCCAAAAGCCTTTTGTGCGGATCTTGCCTCAAACATCATAATCTGTTTGTTCATCTGATAATGGGAGAGGCTATACCATTAGAGAAAAGAGGGTTTTTACATACAAGCCTTGACTTGAACCCTGACAGCTTTTTACAAACTTAGTGCAATATGAAACTTACTCCTAGCTTTCTCGAGCTTGAGATGTTCTGGTATTTGCAGGAGACATAGAATATCAACTCCATCTTTCTCCTGCTTTCCTTTCAAGCTCTTTTACCTACAGTGAGGATGGGTTTTTGATTAATGCTGTAGAAAGTTCCTTGGATGACCTTCAAGAAGTCACTGGAAAGGGCTGTCATTGAGTCAATGAACTCCGGATTAGAAGCCAAATCTCCCCGTCCCCACTTGCAAAATGGAAGATAAAATACTCCTTCCTCACTCCATTTTTTTCCAGACCAGGTACTCGTTCCAAAACAGATATACCAACAGTGAAATTATGATATATTTTATTTTTGCTAGAGTATAATAGCCCAACTGAGTGCCATGATATTAAAAAATATTACAGTACCTCAGTACTTAAACTTCTGGGACCTTAAGTATGGTTGTGGCTTCATAGAGATAAATAAACCCTATGGTTTTGTACAGTGTTGCACACTTTATTTTAAAGGAAACTGACCGTACTGTAATGTAAGTAGTAGGAGTAACACACAATAATGCTATCTTTCTCTTCTTTGAACAGAAAGAGATGTCAGGAAATGTTTCATTTTATAAACCACTGAGAAACAGGTGAAATCATACACAGAATCAATATATCTGATTTGTTTACGTGTATGCTTTGAATGGCTCTCATTGAGGTTGTAGTTAGTCATACTAATGGTTTACTATGTCTGGGTTCTGTGACAGCAATCGTACCCCAAGTAAAAATGCTCAGACATGACTCACCAAAAGGAGAGATTATTTAATTCCTATAGTTAATTTTGTAAGCTGCTTACTAATTAGAGTTGTGCACAAATACCCCCATGCTCACCGTCTTTCACTGTGAAGCAGAGGTTCTAAACCATGCAAACTCCTCCTGATTCTACTGTTTGCTTGCACAGCCTGCCAGAGTTTAGATCTGCAAAGCAATTTTTATGTCATCTTACTGTCTTGCCAAACAGCTCAAAGGACTTCAGTTATAAAATTATAATGTGCATATAAACATTATCACAGTTTTACAAATTAGGTAAAAATTGAACAGCAGAATATAAAAATGCAGAATTTTTCAGAAAGTGGATAACACAACTTTGGTTTCCATGACTGCTTTTGATTTCGGGCAGCTGTGTCTGAACCCATGTGCCATCTTGTGTTTATCTTCAAAGGGAGACACTCCTTTCTGGGCTGTTTGATTAACCAGCCCAATGACCAGAGTTCATATTTGCAGCATTCCTGTGATACATATTTTAAATGAGCAGTTTGAGCCATTTTTCGTTTCCAGTTGATCATTGTCTGTAGATGATGTTAGTATCTTGCATCTGGCTCACGACTCTGGACTCAGAATATTTCCAAGCTTAGATTCAGTCTTGATGGTGCCAAAATTTCCGAGAAATCCCTGTGAGAGTTCACCTCCAACTAGTGAGAAGATGGTGGGTTGTCCCGCTCTCCTGAGGCTGCAGTAGTCTTGGTAGTCTTGGTCACAACAAACCCAGCTTCGGGAAGGAAGAGCCACTCTTCCTTCAACAAAACACTGGTAAGGAAGGGGAGGGAAGCTCTCAAGTATGAAGGGTGGGGGATTGACAGGGGCTTCTGGTCCAGACCTGTGTCAAATAATCATTCACTGTGATTACACTGACCCAATAGCTGCGGTACAATTTTCTCTCCCACTGTAAAGATGTCTATATTTGTATCCTGATAACTTTAGGTAGATCTTCAATTTTGGATACACTAAGAAACCGAGGCTCTGTCTGGCTTTTCAGAGACTTTAGGTGAACCCTTGAGCAAGAGGGAGCATTTTTACTTGCTGGTTTGTTTGGGGTACATTTAAGTCACTCTGACAGAAAAATTGTTGAGTACTCAAATGCGTAACAGTGTTTAGATAAATTGGCCTCATAATCTGTTTCATCATAATGAAAGCATTCACATCTCTGCAGAGGATTATTTCCCTGCTTCTGCAGCACTTTCCACGTGTGTTGGCCTTCCTAGGTTATTTTAATTTATGATGCTTGATGTAGCTACAGGCATTCTGCTGCTGGAACAGAGGGTGGTTTTGCAGAGCAAACATCTGTGGGGGTTTCCAGATGTAGGAAGATTATGGAAGTGGGTGTTATCTCTCAATGGGAAGGGAGGAATGTGGCTAGCAGCAGCAAATTCTTGGATATAACAAAGCATGTGAGCAAAATGTATCTATATTGTGCCCTTTAGAACTAAATAAAAAGAGGAAGGCAAGGTAAAAAATACCAAACATTGAGGCTCTATTCCAATAAAAGACTGCAGGATTTAACATAACTGAACATACCCACAATCCACCTACCTCTCTGTTCTGCCCTGGGCATTTGTCTGCACCAGATGCCTCTCTCTGTCTGTTTATGTCCTGCAGAAGTCAATGAACCTGAAGCCTGTGACTGAAATCAAGTTTGTGTTGAAAGTTTTTCTATATTAAATCCCACACAAGGGGTGAGCCTAAGGGATGGAGCAAAAAAATAAAACCTGCATGAAAAGGAAAATCGGCCATGTTTTTATTTTTGCATGTCCATTGTTGGCAACCTGTGTGTTCAAAGCACAGGCACAAAGAGGGACTTTCCCCAGGAACTTCCCACGTCGATACAGCTGTGAATGTCAGAGACAGCTGGTGATGCATAGATGCCACAGAGACATCATAGGAATCAGTCCTTGTTAGCAAAGCAAACTAAAGGTTTGTCCGTCTAGGACTAACTGAAAGAAGTTCTGCCTCCCTTCTAGCTTCCCTTGACTAGCTGAGGCTATGCTTTTGCTGCCACATCTGAGGCCATGTGGAGCATCAGCTGCCAATTCCAGGTACAAATAAGGAGCTCCTACTCAACATACAGTGGGTGTCAGAGGGATTCTGGTTAAAAGCCTTTTGAAGAACAATTAAGCTTAATATGTGTTTTCCCTCAGGTTTCACTTGATGTGAAACTGCCTGAGAGACATGTTTATATATTCACAGCACACATGAAAAGAGAACCAAAACATGGCAGAAACAGATAGCTGGGATAAAACACGTGTCAGGAACTTCTTGAAGCTGGGCTGAAGATCAGACAATCTTTTAAAAAAGTGCAGGGAATGCTCATTACGGACTGAGTCAGCTCAGCAGCTGCAAGGCTCCTCCCTCCCTGCTTCACTGGCTTTATTATTGTCCTGAGCTGCTGGCAGGCACCTGGTAGAATTCTTCTTGGCCCTGCCTCTCTGCTGGGTGCAATCAAGACTGGGCACTTGGTGTTTCCATTGTCCTTGTGAGGTCTCGCTTGATGTGACCTCTCCCGATGGGATGCAAAGTGCAAGGGAAGCCCAAGTGCCACGCAGACCTGACCCATGCCCTGTCCTGGCAAGATCATGACTGAGCTAAAACAAAAGAAACAACAAGTGGTACCAGAGCAGTAGATGAACACTGACTTGCAAGCTTCAGATAGTTAGAACTTATCCCTATCTGGTCGCTGATGTAGATTTCCACCATACAGCTAATATTAAGGTCAGACTGGTGTGTTTTTTGTATGCTACCTCTCAGGTCCACATTGGGTTGGGCATTCACCATAACCATGCCACTCACTGCTCCCCCAGCTGCTTAATGCTGGAATATATTCCCACCAGCATGAAATCTGCTCGTTTTGTATTGCACTTTTCCTTGTTGCTTCTTTTAAAGGTCATTTTGAGACAACAAAGTCGTGGAATGTCAGGGAAAAGGCAATAGCTTTCTTTTCTTTCTCTTGTCACTTTGGAGAGAAGATTGGTTGTTCTTTCTCATCATATTCCAACCTCCAAGGACAGCCCTAGTCCTGTCTGAAGCCACTGTTTTCCCTGACTCTTCTAGTCTGAGCCACAACAAGACTGAAAGAATTAGCGGTGCTCAATGGTTAAAAAAAAAAAAATTAAAACAAAAATTCTAGACATCAAAAAGCCTTTAACCCCTGAGATGATCAAAGAAGAGTTCTGCTCTGATCTTCCCTCACCCCTGTGAAAGTGACTGAATTTCAGCTGGCAGGAACACAGAGGGTTCACCTGTCCAGCAGAAGTAAACACCTTGCAGAGCGAGCCAGGAGGATGCAGCCACAGATAGGTAACATGCTTTGTCTATGGAAACTCAGGCCTTGGGTGTATACATTCATGTCTGTCTGTCGGTCCCCAGAGGCGCTCTTCCCTCTGCTAGAGAGGCCAACGACCTTGCAGTCATTCGCCTCTCATCTCCTGTGAAGCACAGACGTGCTGCTACGCCATGTCATTTGCTACCTGCTTTGCCAACAACTTTGCTTTCATTTTGAAAGCACTTTAGTCATATTTTGATCTTCCCTAAGAGCTAGAAGCTGTGACCCTCGTGGTGCAAAGAGAGAAACCAAGATCTCTTGGTCCAAGTAGGAGGAAAGGGCCATCTGAGCCAGGGTCACCCCTTGTTGCTTTGATCTCAGAAAACCAGACATCAGTTCATCGGTACAAAGAATGATAATGTACCACCCGAGGTTAATGTGCCCTTCCCTGAACAAACTTCAGAGCGTAGGCATTTCATGAGAAACACAGATCTGCTATCCAGCACGTGTGTGTTAACAAGATGCCTCTTCCCCAAGTGACTGCTACATTTGCTGGTTGCTAAATAATGCATCTCTCTCTCCCTCATGCTCCAATGCCTTGCCTCATGTCATATATATGCACAAAATCATTACAGAAAATCAGTAATTAAGTGCATTTCTGTTTTGTTATGAATAAAATCCTGAAACCTTCTTTTTGAGTGGAAATCCATTGCATTAAGTCAGTGTGTGTTTATGATTGTCCTTAAGGGTGAGGCATCGCAGCTTTCACATCATGAAGTGTATTTCCACTAAAGGTTGTGAGCAATGATTGATTGCATGGCAGAGGAGAGATGATGGCAAGGGTGCAAGCAATAATCTGTTGCAGATCCCCCCCCCAAAACAAAACTACATCTGTGACAGAGTACAACCGAGTTTTGCAGCCAGACAGGAGAAATAGGAAACACCAGGAAATGACCAGATGAACCCACCAAGAGGCACATTCAGAGGTAATTTACAACAGCAGGTAAAAATTCAAACCCTGAAAGACAGTGTTAACATGGTTTATGCCAGGGAAGTTTGACTGCAATTTTTTTTTTGACTGTCTAATGTGATTGCATGTAAAGCTCGTGTATATACTGCAGTGGTACAGTCCTAGGAAAGCCTCAGTTCACCTTTCCAAACAGCCCAGCAGAACACAATAGCACCATTTTAATCTGCACCAAGATTACATCTGAGCACTCCAAATCAGACTTTTCCTTTCATTGAATGTAAACAATCAAATCTCACTGTGAAGCCCTTTCCTGCTTTACTCAGCAATGAGCTCTTACATTTTGCCTGTTATTTAATGAGCACTCTCTAATTGAAAAGATGGTTTAAATAAAAAGGTGTTTCATACTCAACAGGATGTATATGAAAATCTATTTTATCCGGGCAATGTAGAGCTGGAAGAAATCTGACCTGAGCAGCACTCAGAAAAAGCTTTTTAAGTGCCGAGGTCAGACCTGCCTAATCCAGAATGTATCTACTGATTTCTGCAGGGCTGGCCCAGAGTTACATAACAGAAAATGACGTAAAAATGGATATTTTGCTTTTGCAAGAGTCTTTCCCCACAGGTCTCACGCTTGCAGCACTGTGCTCCAAGTATCTTCCTCCTGCTACTCTCCTGCTACCTCCAAGTGTCCTTCCCCAAAAAACACCATGCCCGCTTGGAAAGTTAGGTGCTTGAAAGCGCAGCAGAAGCCTCCATGGTGCCAGGCTTGCTCACAGGCTCCTGCCTTCACCAGGCACTGCCTGGGAGAGCCTCCAACCTGCCCCTGCAAGGAGTGGCCTCTGGCAGGGTGGGTCCTCCCGCCCTTCCCTGCAAACCCCGGGGGAGGCAAGAGGCCCAAGAGCTTTAACCCTCTGGGGTGAAGTCTGGAGGTCAGCGAGGGGCTGCTTGTAACATGGCATCCTGTCTGCGCTGCCTGGTTCCGTCGTTTGGCAAGCATCTTCCTCTCTGCAAGGAACTTTAGATAGTGTCAGTCATTTAAAATAACACAGCCCACTTTCTAATCAAATCACAGAGAGGGAGGGGAGACCAAGAAAAAGAGCAGGGACTGGCAGAGAAGTCAATCACTCCGGTCTGTAAATAATTAAACGCTGAGTGGTGCTCAAATGTATATCTTGAGAAAGCTTCATTTGCCCTCCCCCTCCTCGAAGGCTAATTTAGAACATACCACAGTTTTTGCAAAGGCATTCCTGATACTATTGTGCTGCAAATCCTGTCTGATCCAACCTTCAAATATTTATGTAAACTGAAATATGTCTGGAAAGAAGTCAAAACAAAACAAATATTCCACACAATCTCATTCCCAGATATCCCTCCCTCCTCATTTACATTCATGCTCAACCCTTTCCAGCTGGTTCTCAAGTGTTAGATGGTGGTTAATGACTGATAACTGCAGATTGAGTGTAGCCATAGCCTTACATCTCACCAAATAATTTAACCTGGAGTTTTCAGGAGTTGCAAAATGCTTTTGTAGCTTTTTTTTTTTTTTTTGGGGGGGGGGTGAGTTGTTGCTGTGTAAGTACAGTAGTTTGAAGATCATTATTTGTTATTATTGTTAGTGTTTAGAAAGAGCTAGATTTTTTTAAAATTCAAGTGGAAGTCTACTCTAGGGTGCAGGGTGTGCTCACATACCATACTCCCATACTCTCCGTACTTGACAGATGCCAGTGAGCTCAGGCCAGATATGTTTAAAATGCAGCTACTTGTACAACTCTTTTGCACCATTTGCAAATTGCAGCTGTCTCACTGTTTGCAGAGATACGGCCGACACGTGCTGCCAGTTCGCTTCCCAGAGGACTGGTGATGCTGAGCAGCACGAAGGATCTGTGTGAAATGTGCCACATTCTCAAGTGACTCCTGTATATGACTATTCCCCTGGAGGTGATGAAAGCTTGCAATTCGATTGATTTCAGTGGTGGAGAATGCTGCCAGGGCTGGAGGGCTCTGGGTGCAACAGGCTGCTCCTTGTTGGGGGATGAGGTAAGATGACGGGCTGCGTCTGTAGTGTGCAGATGTCAAGGAAGCTGTAAACCCCTGCCCAGGAAGTAGCCGAGATTATTTGTCCCTGAGCAGTCAGTGTCCTGTGGGAATATTGTGGTGTTGCATTCATGGAACATATGCCTTCATGGCCAAGAAGGCCGATGGTACCCTGAGGTGTGTTAAGAAGACTATGGCCTGCAGGTTGAGGGAGGATATCCTCCTGCTCTACTCTGCCCTGGTGAGGCCACATCTGGAGTGCTGTGTCCAGTTCTGGGCTCCCCATTTTAAGAAAGACACGGAACTGCTGGAGAGAGTCCAGTGAAGGGCTGTGAGGATGATGGAGGGACTGAAGCATCTCTTGTATGGGGAAAGGCTGAGAGAGCTGGATTGGTTTAGCCTGGAGAAGAGAAGGCTGAGAGGGGATCTCATCAGCACTTATAATGATCTACGTCTGGATGTCTAGAGGATGGGGGCCAGGCTCTTCTCAGTGGTGCCCAGTGTCAGGACAAGGGGCAATGGGCACAAGCTGGAACACAGGAAGTTTTGTCTGAACATGAGGAAAAACTTCTTTACTCTGAGAGTGACAGAGCACTGGGGAAGGCTGCCCAAAGAGGTTGTGGAGTTTCCTTCTCTGGAGAGATTCAAAACATGTCTGGATACGATCCTGTGAAGTCTGCTGTAGGTGACCCTGTTCTAGCTGGGAGTTGGACAAGACGATCTCCAGAGGTCCCTTCCTGCCCCTCCTGTTCTGAGATTCTGTGAAACCTTCAATCCAGCATTTTAAAGTGTGCTTTTACCCCTATACAGCTTTTTCAAACCCTTCTTTTGGAAAGCAGATAGCATCTGGTGCTGCTGGGGAAGGTCTGGATGACCCTGCCATGCTGAGCAGCCTCAGGGCATCCATAAATCGAAGCAGCACACAATCCCAAAACTGTAGAGGTGGACACATCCTCCTACTCTGCAGTAGCAGGAGGAAAATGCAGAGCAGTAAACAGAGCCACCCCCATGACGCTGTAATTATGATGGAGTGCTAGTGGTGACCTCAGAAGCATGAGAGGAATAATACCTTTCCGAAGGGATTCTTTTAAGAGTCAGATGTTCTGCTCTGCTGTTATGGGAATATTTACAAGCAAGAATGAAGTTAATTAAATCTGGAATCTATATAGCTTTGGGATGTATTTGGGAGGAGGAAACTATGCCACCAAATTGATAGTGCAACAGCGAGAATAAGAAGTGGTGGTTTACCCTATTTTACATTTTAATTTTTATAAGGGTTTCAATATGCAACATAGGTACTGGTGGGACTTAAAACTGTGACATCTGAAAAACCCCAAGCTTTTTTTTCTTCTTTTTTTTTTTCTTCCATTTTTCTTCCCCCTGTCCTTAATAGCAAAGATCTAGCTATGTTCAGTTTTTTTAAATTCCCCCTCCTGGCAGTCTGTGTCAGTTCCCTGCCAGATATCTGAGATGGGACACTCCTATAGTCAGGATCTCCATTTTAGTTTCTAAACGACTGACAACACAAGCACCTCACCAATCCTTTCCTGCAGCCTAGTGGCCCTGTGACCCTGAATCTCACTTGGGTGAGCATCCCAGCCCTCCAAAACCAGATTGCAGAGAAAGATGTTGTGACCAAGCTAGTTCCATAAGGCTAAGTCAGTCCTTCCAAACCAGAGGAAGTTTGGTTTTGGATTAAATTTTGTTCTTTCTTGCAAACATCTCTCAGTGATTGCGATTCATCTGATTTCTGCTGCTGCTATTACTAGAATATTTTGCAAATCTTTTTTCACTGCTGAAACCTCTCTGGTCGTGTCTTGGTGATCTGTTAAGTGATAACTGAATAAGGATTCTAGTTATTTTTCTCTAGAGATTGCATTATGAGGGAACATCTTTAACCTCCCATGAAAAACAAGGTTTTATGAAGGATGTATATCTGTCAGTGACTAGACCACTCTGAAAATTTTCTCTGCACAGACCACTCACCTCTGAAATTTCACTGTGTGGAATCCCAGAATATCAGGGGATAGAATGGACCTCTGGAGATCATTTCATTCAAACCCCCCTGCCAGAGCAGGATCACCTGGAACAGGCCGCAGAGGGTCGTGTCCAGGCAGGTTTTGAATGTCTCCAGAGAAGGATACTCCACAACTGAAAGATTAACTGTATCAAAACTTTAAACTCCAGTCTTTCATGTCAATAGTTGTTTTCAACTGGGCTTGTTTTGCTGTTTCTCTTAGATAATATAGCAATAAAAACTGCAATTAGCCTCAGTGGAAGCTGACAGCTCCAACCTGATGAAATACTGAAATTGTCTGGAAAAATATGCACCCTGAATTTGGTGAGGCAGAACCAATTAGGAAAAAGAAGAAAGAGATTGCTGCATTCAATATGTGATGATTAGTTGTCAAAACAAAACCCAAAGTGAGAATCTGAGTCTGGGTAAGGAAATGAATGTGTGTGCAATATTCCTCCCATGTATGATTATTAAATCATGTCTTTTTGAGACCTCTAACTTTTTAATCCTTCTCTTTTGGCACTCAACCTGCATTACTGAAGTGGGAGTAGACAGATTTTAAAATAACAGTTTGTAACTTTAACTCTCTTATAGATTTAGAGAGTTTTGTTGCCAGGTGTGTCATCTCAATTTTTGAAAGCTCTGGAATTATTCTCATATTTATCAACTGAGTTAATAGAAGTCCTTTGGTGGAAATTAGGAAAACTACTTCATGAAATGCAAAATTTTCCTTATTTTCTTATATTGGTATTACCCTGGTATAACTTCAGGTGCAGCAAGGACTTTTAGAAACTACATGCAAATCATATGTAATGCACCTAGACTTCATTCTGCCTTTGAACTTATAACATTTAAAGCATTCATAAGGTCTAATGCTTCTAAAGATGGAATTTGTCTATGCATCTAAGTGAGGGGTCAGAGTGAGAAGTCTTAACAGTCTGCTCTGTCAGTGCTTCACTGTAACAAAGCACCAAATTGTCATGCCTTTTAAAATTAATATAATCTCCTACTTAGCTCTCTCATGCACAGCCTGCCCTAATAATAGAATCAAAGTACTTCTGTCACACAGGTCACCAGATTCTAGGACCTGAAATATTAAAATCCCATTCTATCTGAGGTGAAATAAAAACTTCTGTTCTTTGAAAAAGTCTAGGTCAGTGAGTTTGAACAAGTACAACAGACAGCAGAAAGACTAAATGAACAAAACTTACTCTCAGCCACCAACACTGAATATTGATAATTCCCTTAATATTCCTGATGGACTCCACACACATACTTTCTGTGACCAAGATTACTTGTGTTCAGTTCAAGAAAGAATCTTTTAATCTCTTTCTTTTAACAACGGAAGATGAAAAGGTGCTAAGCAGTTTTAATAGGAAGCAGAACCTATCAACAGTCAAGGGTCATTTGTATAACTTTCATTTCAAAGACTCATAGAGTAGTTGAAGGTGCCTCTGAACATCATCTAGTTTAATCCCACTGTTCAAACAAGAGTCAATACAGGACCATGTCCAGTCAGATTTTAATACCTTCAAGGATAGATTCCACAGCATCTTTGGGCAACCCCTTCCAATGCTTGATCACACTTAGAGTCAAAAGAGTTTTTTCTTATATTTAAATGGAATGTCTTGTATTTCATTTTGTGCCCAGTACCTCCCATTGCTTCTCATACTTTCACTGGACACAAGCGATAAGAACCTGTCTCTGTGTTCCCTACTCCTTCCTTTCAGGTATTTATACACATTGATAAGTTTCTCTGAGGCTTTTTTTCCCCCACTTGACTATTCCCAGCTCTCCCAGTCTCTTCTTGCATGTCAGAAGTTCCAGTTCCAGTCATCTTCATGGCCTTTTCCTGGACACAGCACTCCAGGTCTGTCTCACCAGGGCTCAGTAGAGGGGCAGGATCACCTCCCTCAACCTGCCAGCAATGCCCTTTCTAATGCAGCCAAGGATGCTATTGGTTGTCTTTGCCACAAAAGCTCATTGCTGGCTCACATTCAGTTTGTTATGCACCAGGATTCCCAGGTCCTTTCCTGCCACCTACTTTATGGACAGTTGGCCCCCAGTCTGCCCACCATTTTCCTTTCCAGGTGCAGGACCTGACATTTTCCTTGTTGAATTTCATGAGGTTGCCCTCTGTTCATTTCTCCAGTCTGCTGAGGCCTACTGAATGGCTACACAACTACGCCGTGCATCAAACACTCCTCCTAGTTTTGTACCATCTGCAAACTTGCACTCTGCCCAATTTCCCAGGTCATTAATGAAGATGTTATAAAGCATTAGCCCATGTTTTGACTGCCAGGGTTCCCCACTAGTGTCTGGGGGACATTTTGTACTGCTGAGGACAACCCTTTGAACCTGGCAGTTCAGCCAGATTTCAGTCCACTTCATGATCCACTTACCCAGCCTGTACTTTCTCACCTTCTCTATGAGGATGTTACAAGAAAAAGTGTCAAAGGTCCTACTGAGGTCGAGGTAAACAACATCACCTGCTCTCTCTATCCATCCAAGATAGATATCTAATTGCAGAAGGCTGTCAGGTTATCCAGGCAAGATTTCCCCTTCATAAGTCCATGCTGACAACTCACAAGCATGTCCTTGTCCTTGATAGGTCTAGAAATGGTTTCCAGGATTATTTGCTCCATCACTTTCACAGTGATTGAGGTGTGGCTGACTAGCCTCTATTTCCCCAGATCTTTCCTGCTCTTCCTGAAGATAGGAATGAGATTTACTTTCTCTCAGCCCACAGGAACCTCTCCTAGTCATCACAACCTTTTTGCAGGTTAAGCAGGAGTGGAGTTGTAATTGCACTGTCCAGCTCCCTCACCAGTTGTGAGTGCATCCCATCAGGTACCATAGACTTGTATATGTCCAGTTGTGTCAGTTCCCTAGTCTGACCCTCTTTCACCATGGATATGCTTTCCTTGCTCTGGACTTTTCCACTGGTCTCAGGGACCTGAGATTCCTAAAGGCAGGTTCTACCAATAAAAGCTGAGATGGTTTTAAACACCTTGGCCTTTTTTATGTTCGTTATCCTCGGGTTCCCTGCCTGTTCAGCAGTGGCTCCATATATTCTTTAGACATCCTTTTGCTGCTGAAGTATCTGAAGAAGCATTTCATGTCTCACCCGTTTCAAATACAGGTGGGTTTCAGCTTTTCTAACTCTGTTCCTGAATGCAGTTGCTCTTATTTCTCTTGGGTCTATTTACAGAGTTTCTCCTTACTTGTTGTCTTATGCAGTGGTCTGTGACATGGTACAGTCCCAGAAGCACAGGGCTACTTTAGATGTTACGCTTTTTCCTACAGGAAAAGGACAGCTGAAGTGGGGCCTGGATGCTTTCTGCCAAATCCTGTGAAAAAACCTGCCTTGGCCTGCACTTATATGGCAACACATCATCCAGACATCAAAGGGAAGAGGAGAGGAGCACATGCAGGTGACTTTTCATTAAAACTCTCCCTTGTTTTTCACTTGGCTCAGACAAGCTATTCATTATGTGCTCTTGGCTCTCTGACCACCTGGATGCAATCTGTTCTTGCATTTGTAGCATTTTACCTGCTCCTGGTACAGGGATTATGAGCAGCAAGACTGGCTGGAAAAGAACTCAATTTCATCAAAGATTTCAAAGTTTCTTCAGCTAGTTTTTCATTCTCTTTTGGAACAAAACTGAGACTTCATGGATTTGTAGCTCAAACTGGCCTTAAAATAGCATTTTCCCTTCTAATACAATGTCTTATTATTTTCCTTACTTTTCCTTAATTTACATGAAGAGAAAACAGTGGAAACATAACATGTGACATCACTGAGGTGACCAGTTGGCTCTGTCACTGAGCTTGTAATTCCTATGTATTTTTGGAGTACTCATTATCTGGAAATCATTTTAGTCTTTCCTGTTTCTTCACTTCTTATTCTCAGGAAGGTAATTTCTGCCAAACTCTTCCATTGCTGCACATTTCGCTTTAAACATTCAGAAGGTGATGTTCCCAATATACTTGAGATCCTGTAACATATGTAAAATATATTCTACTGGTAGTACCTCCTTAGTATTGTCTTAATTTTTAGGCAGGTACTGCACAGTGACATTGCGACTTCACTGATGTGACCATGCTATGAAATAGATCTTGTTCATAGTTATAGCAAACAGCAGTGCAATCCCAAGCTTTACATGCTGCATGAGCACCTTCCACCTATTTGAAGAGTGACAGTAACATGCCTTTGGAGCAGAATGTTCAAATGCAATCCCTGTTCCCTGCTAAAAGCACCAAGGTTTGCTTCCCCCTCAAGGAGTCCACTACCCCTGCAAGTTTTGGTCCTTTGAATGATGGGAAAGATACATTCCTTAAATTTCTGCTCATTCCAAGGCCCCACATGAAAAGTCAATATCTGCAGAATGTGCCAATGCTCACAATGAGATAGTTCCCAATAAAAGTTTTAATCAAATTGGAAAACAGAACTGGCATTTAAATAACAGTCATTAGGATCTTGTTTTAAACCTTGTTTGGAGGTGAATAAAGGCAGTTCACTCCTTTCTACATTATTGTTTCTGGTTATCTGCAAGATCATAAATACAACTTTCTGTTGTTTTAACCTTAGCATTTGAAGACTCTATTTGGAACTGGATTTGTTAATGGTTACTTCTCTGCTCACCTCAAATACCCTTAGTAGGGACATGCACTTTAAAATCTCCAAGAGTCCTTTAAACTAACTTTCAACATGTAACGCATTGCGTGGCAAGCTTCAGTTGACAAGTTGTAGGTGTGTGAAGACTACCTGAAACTAAGATGACATTAAAACTGTCTTCCTGTCTTGTAGCAGCAAAATCATTAGTCTTCATTAGTCATCAACTAATAGCTCCCTGTATTTCTTGTTTCCATTTCTAATTTGGAGGTGTGCTGCACAGCAGTAGATGAATCAGTATGGACTCAAGTTTGGTTTATATATATATATATATATATATATATATATGCATATATAAATAACTTAATAATTACTTTATGGACTTACATTTAGCTGCAGAAATGAAGTTTTGCCATTCATATTTAGAAAATTCTGTGAGGTAAACCCAGCACTTTAACAAGAATGATAATACATGGAGACTGAAGTGGATAGAAAGGGGAAAGGAAAAGTCAGAAGACTGCAGATGAATAGAAACATCAAGTTGTCCTCTAGACTTCATATGAAAACAATCTTATCTTGTCCTATCTTCTGAGCTACTATTTGTAATCAGATGAGCACATCCAACTCCCACACTGGGGGACCTCTATTCACTACCATGATACAAGCTTATAATGTACCCTATATCCTTCATGGCCACAGCAGAAATTATTTGAAGTCACAGACTCCTTTATGAAAAAATACCAGTTAGACTGGGTCAAAGTAAAAAGACTCCTACCTCAGAAAAAAGTAGCCTTTTTTGTATCAATAGGTTCATTCTTGGCATAACAGGAAATGATACGGAGTACTGCGCTATTCTGACATGCTTCAGATGGTATTGTAAAACGTAAGTCCAAACACTGACTACAAACAGTGATATGGTCTTGCTTATAGAACAATAATCCTCTCAAAATATATTGCCTGGTGTGCACTGCTGTTCTTATAGCAGGGAATTTATAAACAGAGCTTAGAAAGCGACTGTGCCAGTGCATTAACTGGGATCCAATATGAGAGCTCCAGTGAGGTCTGGGGCTCTGCAGTTCTTTCATAGCTGAGAGGGACACATTACTGGAAACATGTTCAGTTTATATCCCTGTAAACAGCTTTCTGTGCTAAGCATAAACAAACTGGGAGGCACACTTTCCCCATGGTTCTTTTGCCAATTGTAATCCATTTCATCTTCTGTGGGGCATTTGTGAAATAGGGACCGCAGAAGCATTTCCATGAAAGTCAGTGATTGCCTAATCCCTTGTAAGTGTGCTTTTCAGAAGTTACACTAATTTCAGCTTTTCTTTAGTTTCTGACCATTTCAGCAAATCTTCATTTTTGGCTTTGATCTCCAGACCACTCTAATTCCATTGACTGAGACTGGGGGGGAAATAGGTTATGTGACAGCCAGAAATGTTTGGTTTGGTGATTCAAAGACAAAAGGAGGCTTAAGTCTGCTCTGCATGATATACCTTGGACCCAGACTACTTGGGTGATGCATGAGGGGTGAATGAATACATCCATAACAATAGTAGGCTGACATGGGAGCAGGGAGGATGTGCTTTCATACAGGTTTATATGACCAGGAGTGAGCACAGAAGTAGGGCAAAGGAAGGAAGGGAAAGGGGGATGGGATCTCTTTAGGTTTCCCTCAGTTTCAATTTCCTGTTATATCTACATGTATGCTGAAATGATTTAGAGACTGTGACGATTCAGGGCACTGACTGTTTTGATTCCAGAAGTGTTTTTAGTTGGAGATGTATAGAAGTAAGTCTTTTCTTCACTTGTCAAGGTCGAGCTATGACAGGCAAGAGACTTTTCAAAAGATTGTAATTACAGTAAAAGGGATCTCAAGAAATTTATGAAGCTAGAAAAGAAATTATATCAGCTCTTCTCATTTCACATTCCCCACCTTTAACTATTTCAGTTTTCAAACGATCTGTAATACAGGAGACCTTGAAGGGCGAATACGAAGGCAGGCTGAAAGAGTTGGGCTTGTTCAGCCTGAAGAAGACTCCAGGGAGACCTTACAGAAGCCTTCCAGTAATTGAAGGGGCCTACAGGAAAGCTGGAGAGGGACTGTTTATCAGGGAATGTAGTGATAGTATAAGGGGTAATGGCTTTAAACTAAGGAAGAAAGATTCAGGTTAGACATTAGGAAGATATTCTTCCCTGTGAGTGTGGTGAAGCCCTGGTACAGGCTGCCCAGAGAAGGGCAGTGTTCAGGGCCAGACTGGATGGGGCTAGTGGAGGGTGTCCCTGCCCGTGGCGGGGGGTTGGAACTAGATGGGCTTTGAGGTCCCTTCTAGACCAAAACAGTCTTTGATTCTATGAGGATAAATCTGTTGTGAAGAAGGAAGCAATGATGTGAATTTGGCAATATAAAAAATTTCCTGAATATAAAGGTTTGGAGATAATTGTTAAATAAACAGAAAACCTGAATACTGAAATATTTTTGTTTAAATGCTCTGCATGTTAACAAAACTCACCATCTTTTCAACCTGTAAATAAGTCTCTTCATGAAATATGGAAAGAAGATCCCACCCAACAATTAAGAGATTGCACATGAACACAGAAAAGTTTGCGCAGCTAACACAACATCCTGCTTGCCAAGATCATCTTGCTCTAATTCTCTTGTCAGCAAAACCACTTTATAGAACTATTAACTCGCAATTTGTTTACTTGATTTTTTTTTATTCCTAGCAATTTCATAATTTTCATATACTTTCATGGCTTTTTTTCCAGTCCCAAAGCACTAAGAAATTCAGTTGAAGCCACAATAAACTAAAACAAATCAATGCATGTGAATGGCCACAAATGTCACATTGCTTATCTTGCTCTGTGAAACACTAAGCAGCTGCTGGCTTTTAACAAGGATGAAAAACAAAGCTCTGTTAGTATTCCTGTGCACAACTTGTTATTTCACTTAGCAGCTGATTTTGGAAAAAGAAAGAAACAGAACTGATCTGATGTCTTTCCTCTCCAGATCAACCCACATCCTTCCTAGGACAGGAAGAGCAGGTGAATAGGACACAGGACATTTGCCGCTTCTATGGCTTCAATTATGTAGTTTATTCCATGGCTTCCCCGAGAACAGTAACAGACTCCAGCGATGTCATTAGTTCAGCTGAAAAGTGAAGATGAGAGAATCTGCTGAGGCATTTGGCATAGACACACCGAGAGTTGAAAAATCCCTTCTACAAAGGGACTGTTTTCCTGGCTCTGTGAGTAAATCTGTAGGGACCAATTGTCTCCTCAGATGTGTGGTTTGTCCTCACATGGAGAAGAGCAAGTTGCATCTGGCTTGCTAAAAGAAATGCAAGACAGAGGGGAAGCAGGGTCCGAAGAGAGCACCAGCACAGCAGGGGAAGCACAGCCTGAAAAGGCAGGCATGCAGCAGGCACTGGGAGCCAGAATGCTGTGCAACAAAAGGGCATGTCAGGGAAATGTTTTTTATGCCAGGCTGATATCAGAGGCGCTTCACTTTCCCCCATTTTATAGATTCCCACAGCAGCTGCATGATGGGGATGGGAATGCTTTACATTTTCTATCCGATATCCAGTGCTTGATCTACATACCTGGACCTGTCTCCTGTGTATCAACAGAGGAAGACTGATGTGGTGAGGACTTGGGAACCTGCCACTGACCCCTCAAAATGAGAACTGTAGTGTAGGTTGCCTTAGGCATATGAAGCCTCAACCTCAAGGTGCACCTAGCTAGGAGTGGGAGGAAGGAGCTGGAGTTGCTATAAAAGGTGGCTGTAAACATCATTCCACATAATAAACTAAAGTAGGGAGCTTGTAAAACAGGGATAAGGTGCTGTTAATCCACAGACAAACTCCTTGGAAGTAAAGCATTGATGTCTGTTCATTGCCAGGCATATTTTGGAAGTTTGAATGAGAAAGGAAGGATCTAGGTGCTGATCATAAGCACATACATGAACTCTGTATTCTTCTCTGTGACCAATAGCTTGCCCCCAGGTGAAGGAAGTGATGTGGTTGAGTGGCCAGCATGAAAGCAAGGATTACTAGAAATGTGGACTTGCCAGACTCTATTTCTGTCTCTGCCAACATAGCCCAATCTCTTTAGCTCTTATGCCTGCATATAGAATGCTGCTGCATTCCAGAGACCTACTGTTGAAATTTTTTTTCATTATTTTTATTATGAGGTGCAGTGATGCAATGATGCTTGTGTATGGACAAGGACATGCTGTCATGGCATCTGCAACCCCAGTGACTCATCACAGAGGACACCTGCATTTCCCCACCCCCATTCCCAGGTGTACGATTGCCTTGCTGAACTTTCACTTTGAGGGTGACATTCAACACATGCTACTGTAGATGTCAGCCACTTCTTCCCAACTTTCAGCTCACCAGTGATGCCTGCAAACCCCCCAACTGCGGAGCCTGAGCCACCTGCTTCAAGGAAAGGCATGTGTGTAGGACTAGCTCGTGCAATCACCACAAACAAGCAGCTAACCTCAGATGCTTCTCCATGGTCTACAGTAGCTACAGAACAACATTTCATTTTTTACATCCTTTACATTTTTGGTAGATACATTTTCCTTGAATTCCTTTCTTTGAGCAGAGCCGCAGTAGTGCCGTATTAGAAACTGAGTATCCCTTTGGTTCAGTGTGCTCAGCTCTCACAGAAACTGCTTTCTGGAGGGGCTCCCAGAGTCAGGAAGCTTGTATTTACCTTCATATCACATAACTGTTATTAATATAGCGCAGTGGGTATGCTTAAATTTACAGTAGATCAAAAGTTTCTGTGGTGTAGCCCTGTTAATTTGCCCTCTACACAGAAGTCAGTTGAGTCAGCTTTCACCACTTCAAAATGAAGGCAGGGATGGAAGTGCTTGTTTTGGGCATTTCCCAGAATACAAAAATAGTAGCAATAAAAATATAGAAGGCATATAGTGGGCTTATGTCTGGTGATGCAGCTGAGGCTGGGCGATATGCACATATTTCATCTTTCTTTCAGAGGGAAATATGTTTATTCTTTGAGGCTGTAAAGGAAACTAGTGGTTTATCATTCTGAACCAGAGTTCAGCTAATTGTTTTGTAATGAAAGATGCATTATTCTATATCTGATAAAAGTAATATCCTAGGCACCATAAAGTTTAGAAGGCAGCTGACAATTCTTCTGCTTTAAAGTGATTGGGATTTGCAAGCAACTGAGAAAAGAGTACATTGTTTCCTTTGTGAATCCTACCTGTCTCTGAAATTGTTTAGATTTTAGTAAATTAGAAAAAAAATCCTGAGGTACTCAAGAAGTTTTAATAGCACGTATTTGAAATGGTCACGAAGGGAGAAAGGGAGATATCAATTACACTATGGCATCAAAGTTTTAAAACTTAATTACTTTTCCCATCCCCCTATCAGGTGGGTATTGCTTGGATATGATGGAAGAGGGAGGTAGTGGAATTTGATCAAAAGCAGCACAGGGTTTGATTGCAACTGTTCAGATGCTTCTGCCACAGCTATGTAAGATGAAGAAAGACAGCAGAGATAGTGTCAACTGAGAGCTTGCTTTGCCTGACACACTGGAAAAATTGTTCAATACTGGTTCATCTCAGCAAAGCTGTTACCCTTTGAAAGATAGAAGGGTCAGCTGGGGTTATCTGCTGCATAAGTACTGACTGCACATATTCCTGGGAGGGATCTTAACTCTTGCATCTTTCCTTCTGAAACAATGATATTTGGGCCTTTGTTTATGAATCTGCCAGCTATGAGTCAGCCCTTTTCTTCCTAACAACGTTCCAGATGGGTGAGCATCCCACTGATGAAGAGCTCTGGGTGAGTAGCCTTCTGTGTTACTCCAATAGAAGAGGTGTGCTGTATAACTTTGCTGCTTGCACAGCAGTGGATAGGCAGTTAAAGAAAGCTGCATATGGACCAAGCTGATAACTGACTGGAATTCATATGGAAGTCAGCATATTCTACTTCTCGCTCGCTTTCTGTTGCTATAATGGAATACTTCTGGAGGGCTGTAGGTGAGAAAGATAAATAAAGAATAATAGATAGTGTTAGCGAGAAATGTAAATTCGCTAAACTGAAAGAAGGGAGCATTTCTGGGTGGCATAGCCTATATCTGGCAATGTCTTCTGCTGTGAACCTAAGCAGTCATTTAAATCATGCTTGGGTTTCCTGATTAGAAACTTGTTTGTAACAGTAACAAACTGCCCTTCTTGGCATTTTATGTTGTGGCAGCTACGTTTTTAACACTAAAAGTAACCTGTTAGTGGCATTATTAGGCAAAATTGTGTCTGTGCAAGGTGCAGTGAGATATGATGCCTGGCATCCTGTTAACAGATTTTAAATTGGGTTCTGTCTATCTGACACAATGCTGCTGACATGAACTTTTTGCTGTGGGTCAAGTTTTGGAAATAAATAATTGTTAAATTAGATTACTTTATATGGGTAATGTCACCCCGATCCAGTCCTCACTGCATTTAACTGCAAAATGAAGCAGTGATTAATAATATGGATGGCTCTTTAATGTCAATAATTCATTCTGTTTGAACTGTTATGAGTGGCTTTGGCATTTTGATAGTTTTTTGATGTCTAATAAGCCAGGGGTAGATGGTACTGACCATTAAATTGAGTTTATTATTGATTGCTTTAGACTAAACAAAAATGGGATAGAAAATTAAGTCTTACCTTGTTTATTCTGAATGGGTGTAGTTGAAACCTGAGCTTTTCTGAGGGTTGACTAACATATCTACCAATAAGTCTTATTTTTCTCCTTCTTGAGTGAGAACTGAGCAATACTGAGGAAGAAATTCATTGAAATCCAAATATAAATGTTTCTTTTTAATTAGAATTCAGTCTTTCAGGCAACGTGGATTTTTTCTGTGCAAATAGTTACCTTTGCTGTAGTTCTCAAGGACCTAAGATGATTTTTTTTTTTAAATCAACTTTACTGTGAGAAAATTTAGCCTTTTCTTGTCAAATCAAATACGTGTTTTCTGGTAGATAAGAATTTATATCCTGAACTCATGATCCCAAATGACATCCCTGCTGTCAGATAAAGAAGAGATCTTAAGATATAAATGGATCCCAAATTCTAAGAATTTACCTAGTGAGAGTTGGGTTGAGACATATAAAAGTGCAGCATGACAATTTTTCCTCTTTAGCCACTTCTATTTCTGCATGAAGCCTTGCAGTGTCCAGTGTTGATACTGTTTTCCACATCAAGATGTGCTGAAGGAGTAGAAGGAAATAAACCAGATTTATCTACAAATATTTATTATAGTATATCAGGAAATCTATGCAACATGCTTTTTCTCACTAGAGACTACAAGCTTTTTCACAGGGAGTAATAATCTAAAACACATTGATCAATCAGGCTGGTTTTCAGTAGAAAAACTGATTTGAGAAAAACTGATGTTGATGTTTGGATAAAATCTTCTTAATCAACGCTGAAAATAAAAGTGGCATTCCTGAGCTGTGTGAGCTTATACCACATTATTATCAGTTTACAGTGCTACAAGTGAGAAACTGTCTGCGCTATCAATAATACCAGTGTGTTAAATGATTCCCTATATTTCATTATTTGTGATCCGTAATACAGCATCTGAGCAGCCATCCTGTAATTGCTTGGGAGCATTTTAAATTCCAGTTAGACTTCATAATTAGGCAGCTCCTGATCCTTGAATTGTTGCTCTTCAATTCCGTGTCACTAAAATAACAACAATCAAACAGGAACTTGGTAAGTTATGCTTTAAACAGAGGTAAATTTGCCTTAAACTTGTATTACTTGTCAGCTTAAACCAGAAGCATGCTTCTTACCAGACTCTCGTGCCATTGCAGGGTTGCTGGAGCTCCAGATGTAAAAGTATGGGGAGGCTGTGAGAAACTTCCTTAACTGTGTTTCACAGCACACAGAACCTTTAATACACTGACATATGCACAGCTCTTACTTCACCGTACAGGGAGCTCAGAATAGACCTTCTGGGAGAACCTCAGCTGATGCCAGAAATTTGGATGTGCCTGACTCACATTAAGAAACAGCACAGAGTTATTACACACTGCAAGCAGGATCATATTTTCCCGCAGCACTGAAATTGGCCTGCAAAATGCCACCATCTCCTAAAATGAACTGTGGCTAAAAGGAAATTTCAGCTCTCGCTGGGACAGCTGTCAGCCACCTCTTCTTCTGACTGCAAGAGACACTACTTCCTCTCAGAGCAGTTGCTTTTCCCCGTGTCAGCAGAATAGTGACAGGTCATGGGTTGAAATTATTGCAGATTTTGCATCTATTTTCGCCACTTTCCAGCCTGAGTTGTTTCAACACCTTTGACTGGGTTTTCAAGGCTTTGTGTGAAACAGTAAATGTGATGAGATCTTCAGGATAAAGGTTGCTGCAGCACTTTCAATAAAAGGCTAAAATTTGCACCAGGTGTAAGTTTAAATAAACAGTATGATTGCCTTCTTTATTTCCTCAGCTATTTCTCCAGAGCCCAAATTTTTTCTGAGGATATTTTTTCTTTTTATTTGCAAGAAGATAGTGATCATCCAGTGAGGGATGGTTTGGTAGTATGAAATGTCTCTAAGCAACAAATCATGGACTTAGGCTCTTTTCTGTACTTTCATGAAAGTGTATTAAACTAAAATTAACTGCATTGACAGAAACATGATCAACAGGTCAAGGGAGGTGATTCTGCCCCTCTCTCTGCTCCTGTGAGACCTCACCTGGAGTACTGTAGCCTGCTCTGGGATACCCAGTACAAGACTGACATGGAGTTGTTGGAGTGAGTCCAGAAGGCCACGAAGATGATGAGAAGGCTGGAGCACCTCTCCCATGAAAACAGGCTGAGAGATTTGGGGTTGTTCAGCCCGGAGAAGAGAAAACTCCAGGGAGATCTTAAAGCAGCCTTCCAATATGTGAAGGGGCCTACAGAAAAGATGGAGAGGGACTGTTTATGCGGGCATGGAGTGATAGCACAAGGGGTAATGGGTTTAGACTAACAGAGGTTAGATTTAGACTAGATATTCATTGTGGTTTAGGACCAGCCCCAGCAGAGCACCACATGGCCGCTTGCTCACCACCTTGTCAGTGTCAGGATATGGAGGAGAATGGGGAGAAAAAAGCAACCTGCGTGGGTTGGGATAAGGATAGTTTACTGAGAGAGCAGAGGGAGGGAGAAATAACAACAGGACTTGCAACAGAATATACAAAACTGGTGTACACAATGTAGTTTCTCACTGAAACACACAACTCAGACTGTACAACTCAGACCCATCCACAAGCTGAATCATCCCTAAGCCACATATCCTGGAGCCACATTGATCCTCCCCAGCTAGCCCCCTTTTATACTGAGCATGATATCATAGTATGGAATACCCCCTTTGGTTAGTTTGTGTCACCTGTTCTGTCTGTGTCCTACACCAAATTCTGGTAAAAATTAACTCTATCCTAGCTGAACCCAAGACATTAGGAAGAAATTCTTCCCTGTGAGGGCAGTGAGGCCCTGGCACAGGCTGCCCAGAGAAGCTGTGGCTGCCCCCTCCCTGGCAGTGTTCAAGGCCAGGCTGGATGGGGCTTTGGGCACCCTGGGCTAGTGGAGGGTGTCCCTGCCCATGGCAAGGGACTGGAACAAGATGAGCTTTGAGGTCCCTTCCAACACAAACTATTCTATGAGACCATATGATTCTATGATCTATGACTAGCCATGGCTGAAAGTTTTCTGAAAGTGGTTTTCCATCTTGGAATGCTATTGAAGCAACACTGAACTGAGATGCTCCACAAGAATGTGTAATTGATGACAGTCCCTGGACACCACAGAAATGCCAGTTTGAAGAAGCCAGGACGTTTCATGTCAATGCCAGCATAACAACTTCCATTTTTCTGCTATATATTGTGTAATAGATGCAAACACTAAAGCCAAAGGTAGCCATTTTGGCACCACTTTTAGAAATATTTTTCTTTCATGAGAAGGGTGTTGGAGAATATAAATTTATGTCTCAGATGGGGAAATAGCACATTGACTCTCTGCTCCAACATCTTGTCTGATATTAGCTAAGTTCTAGATGAAAATTAACTGTTTACATTGAAATAGAGTTCTTATTTATGACTAGAATTAGTATCGTTGGTGATTAAAACACTCCATTTGTAAGCACCCTTCTTGCAACCACTCTTTTGATGAAACAAGGCCACTCACCCCTCATCAGAAGTGAAAATGTCAGTGGAGTAACAAACATACAAGAAATTCCCCCTGAGAGAATGGGTATGGCAAGAAGGACAGACCTTATTCTTTTAAAATATGTAGTGCCAGTGCAATTCCAGTTATGTTAAGACTGACTTTTGCTGCCAGACAATGACACTATTCAGCGTTAGGACTGTGGACATTTTCTGTTTCTTGCCTTTTTCTTTTGTTGTTGTTGGTTTTGTTTTTGTTGGGTTTTTTTTCTGAATGCTAAAGACAAATATTAAGTGTAATTTCATCATTCTCCCTAGTCTTGTTGTTCTCATTTTGAGTAACTGTGGTTTCTTTCCTTCACCTTGTTTCTGTTTCAGTTTCCTGTAGAAACTGAGGGCAACGTTTATCTGCATTGCTGAAGCTGTTATAGGAAGGTAAGCATCTGCCTTCTTCCACAAGACCTTGAATTCTCCTACATTTGCTAAACAGCAGTGTGAACTCTTTGAACAGAACAGTTAACAACCAACACACTAATATCACTGGCTCATTACAGGAAACTAAACTGCAGGCTCATTAGCAAGATAACTTTAGCCTTTTAACTGTGAAAATGGAATAAACTTCCTTTGGGGCAAAAATAAGTTCAATAAATCCTTCACCATTCAGTCAAATAAAAATACCACAAGCTATTAATTTTATCCTCCTTTTTTATGTTTCTTATGAGATTATTTTTTCCAAGGTTCAGGAAACTGAAATTCCCTTGCAAAGAGGCAAACTATTGCAGAGGAACTGTGGCCAGCTTTCGCCACAGAAACTGTTATGGTGCTTGTCCATTTTACACAATGTCCAAATTCCCATACAAAACCACTTCTCCAGAATTTTCCATAATTACAGAATTTCTTGTGAAGACGGTATTTGTAAATTATTTTAAAGGTATTTTGGGGACGAGGCCATATGGAGCACTATTAATTGTCAACTCTCAAAATTACCAGGAACATTTGGGACTTTCTGTCAAAACAGTGGAAAATTACACCAGTACAGGTGTTGAAGCAGTCACCCCTGACACCTTGTTCCTGTGCACCCAGGGAAGGTGAGCCCACATCTGGGCACAGTCATGGCTCTCTGAAATGCCTCTTATCACTGCTGATGCAAGAGCTCACACAGATGACCACACTTGAATATTCATGTTTCTGAAGGCATATAAAGACATCAAATATTGTTGCCAGCTTTGCTATTTTCTCATATATAAATTTTGAAAGACAAGAAAAAGATCACTGGAAATGGCCAATTACAGTTGGAGAGCTCAACATGTTTCAGTATTAATCCCTTGCTAACTCTTCAAAGCCATATGGATGCATGTATTTATGTCAACATAGATATGATCAGTGTTAGACCAGTATTTCATGCAAACAATCTTCAATTACTTAATTGAATTTCTAGATGTGTGTCCCACAAATCTGTCTAGACTCACCCTTGCTTTGATATTCTCCCTAACAATTAAGTGTCTTCTCCTGGGGTTAGCAGCTGCTTTTAAAATAATAGATGAGGGATTACCATATCTAATGGTCAATCTCAAAACTTGTTTTGATCTCCTCTGCTGTTTAAAAAACAAAATTGCTATTTGGAATCCAATTTGAGTCTCTGAAATGTAAATAACTGAGGTCTATGGGGAAGGGAGCAAATACTCCTAGATGATTAATGATTACAGCAAAATTAGTCTCGCTGCATTACTGTAAATGATGCTACAGTGACAACAGAAAGTGTCTGGCTTGTGGTGCTTGATGCCATATATCTAAAATTATTTAGGAAAACAAGTTCACTTTGTGTCTGATCAAGAACATTATTTTCTTAGACACTGTAATAATCAAGACCACCCAGGCACTTACAATGTCAGATTAAAGTCACTCTGCAGCTGAGCAGTAAAGCCTTGGCAGCCTCATTCACGTTGGCAGTTCTTCATCCTTGACCACATTATTTAGCACTCACCCATGATAGGGAAAAGTTGAATCCTGGTGGTGGCCATGCTGCAGAAGGTGATGTACAGGGACAGTCTATATAAGTGATGATGCCTTACACATTGAAATAACCAAAGCAAGTCTTCAAAGTTATGACTTCATAACCTCTGCATCAAATCTTCTAAATTTTGACACCTTTACAAATTCTCAGCATCCTCTTCTTCCACTCAAGAGGGCTGCTTAACCTGCTGAGTTAGAGAGAGACATCATTTCCTATGTTTGCATTATTAAGAGCTAATAATGCATCACATTTAATTCTGCAGTTAGAAACAAATCAAAGTTAGTCTGAGAGCTAAATGAAATATGATGTGCACAGAACTGAAATGGTTTTGCAGCACAACTTAAAAGAGTCTGGTCTGTATCCATCACTAGGGATTTGATCAACAAACAATTTTAGCAGGCACAAAACAGGTACCATCTTTTCTACAAAGAGTCAGTGCTTGTGAAGATATATTGCACTAATATGGATAGGCTATGTAAAGGGCAATGTTATGATGTTCAACAAGGCTTAGTCCTGGGTCCTACACTTGGGTCCCCATAACTGCATGCAACACTACAGGCTTGAGGAACAGTGACTAGAAGGCTATCTGGTGGAAAAAATACTGGGAGTGTTGGTCAACAGCCAGCTGAAGATGTATGTCCAGGTGGCCAAGAAGGCCAACAGCATCCTGACTTGTATCAGAAATAATGCAGCCAGCAGGACCAGGGAAGTGATTGTCTCCGTGTATTTGGTTCTGATGAGGCCATACCTTGAGTACTGTGTTCAGTTTTGGACCCTTCACTACAAGAAGAACATTGAAGTACCAGAGCAAAAAACCTGGTGAAGGGTCTAAAGCACAAGTCTTGTGAGGAGTAGCTGAGGCAACTTGAACTGTGTAGCCTGAAAAAAGGAGGCTGAGATGAGACCTTATCACACTCTACAAATACCTGAAAGGAGGTTGTAACAAGGTGGGTGCTGGTCTCTTCTCCCAAGTAGTAAGTGATATGATGAGAGGAAATAGCCTCAAGTTGACCCAGTGGAGGTTTATATTGCATATTAGGAAAATTTCTTCATTGAAAGGGTTATCAATCATTGGAAGAGCCTGCTCAGGGAAGTGGTTGAATCACTGTCTCTGGAGGTATTTAAATGACATGTAAATACGGTGCTCAGGGACCTAGTTTAGTGCTGAACTTTGTAGTGTTAGGTTTATGACTGTGCTCAATGATCTTAAAGGTCTTTTCCAGCCTAAATAATTCTATTCTATGATTCTACTGACATTTTGGTAGAGTGACTTTTATCAAGGTTAGCCAGAGTGTGGCTCATCAGCAATGAAGTGTCCCTGCCCATGGCAGGGGGTTTGGAACCTGATGATCTTTAAAGCCACACCCAGCCCTAACCGTTCTATGATTCCATGAACCATAGTGAGAAAAAAATAATATATATACATCCACATATACACACTGCATGATTCTCATCACATGGGAAGCCAACACAGAGCACTTATAGGCAGTATCAAAGATCATAGAATCATTGAAGCATAGAACCATTTGGGTTGGAAGGGACCTCAATAAACAGTCCTTCTCCAGCTTTCCTGTAGGCCCCTTCTGGTATGGGAAGGCTGTCGTAAGGTCTCCTCAGAGCCTTCTCTTTTCCAGACAGAACAAACATTCTCTCAGCCTGTCTTCGCAGGAGAGGTGCTCAGCCTCCTCATCATCTTCAGGCTCTCCTCAGGACTGGCTCCAGCAGCTCCATGTCTTTCTCGTATTGGGGACCTCACAACTGGACACAGTACTCCAGGTGGAGTGTCATGAGATTGGAAGAGAGGAGAATTACCTCCCCTTGACCTGCTGGTCACTGATGTGACACAGTATTTTTCTTTAAAACTCTACCACTTTTTCTATTGAATGAGGGAGAAAGGAAGCTAGCAGGAACTTGCTGAGTAATGGAAAGTCTGGACAAGTCAGGCACACCCAAAGCCCTTCTCCTCCCTTGGAAGCAGCAGATGCCAGGAGTGGGAAACATAGACCATCCCCTCTAAAGTTTTTTTCCCAGTCTTATTTTCCCCTGCTTCTTCCCTACATGCAAGAGTCACACCACTTCAGTGCAGAAGCAGTGACTTCTGCAGATCTGTTCTGCTGATACTCCAGCTCCCCAGCTCTGCAGTCCCCCCTGCAGCATGGATTTCACCTGTCTCTTCATGCACTTTTCTGACAAAGCTTGAGGAAAACCAGTAAAATTTGTGCTTTATTCACTGCAGACGATGGACTTGCAAAACAAAGTTGCTGGGGCTTAGGCATGGCCTCCCTTTCAGACTCTGAATATTCACTGCCTGCGTGTGAGGGGACAAGGCGTCTTACGAGAAACGGCAGCACTCCAGGGGTTCTACAGGATGAGCGGCAGATTTTAAATTCCTACTGGTTGAAACTTTTTATAGTATCACTTCTGCTCTGCACTCATGTCTAAATGTAGAATGGAGCAGCACAAAACCCTCTTTCCCACAGCCACCTGGCTTAGTTATGGAACAAGGCCAAAGGAAAGCTATAAGAGGAGACAAGTGGAGGGTTGCAAAAGGGGCTCCAGCAAACTTTTCACAGACTAATAAAAAAAGTACATTCCCAGGAGGTTGATTTTTCTGCTCAGGCCTCTCCACACAAATTCAAAAGGAAGTTTTCCATTTGAGAGGGGAAACAGGCAGGACAGGAACCCAACTGCTCTCTGAATAGCAGCCTTACCATGAATGATTACTTGCTATCTTCATCTGTTGAGAAAATGATTTGTATTGATTTAAGTATCTCCCAGATGGCTGGCTTAACAACACACATACCTAATATGGACCCAAGATTCATCACCTCCTCATTGATTCCTTAGCCTAGCTGTCATTTCTAAGTGGTTCTGCATCTTGGATCTGTTGTGCACATTAGGTAAGTAACCACTTGAACTTTCATTGAACTGCTGTTCCTCAGGCCACCCCTTCCTGTTACTAAGAAGAAAACTAATTGCTCCTGTGCTTTCATAATAACAAAATAATGCAGTAGCTGCAGTAAACAAAAATGCCACTTCATGTCTTGATGTTTCTGTACTTTACAGCTGAATGCCCTAGGAGACCTGCCAGTCTGTCACCCAGGACCTGGATTCTCAGCATCTACCCATGTCATCATACACCTGCCTTCTGAAAAAAGAAATAAAAGGCAAACAACCATGTGAGTTTTGATGTAAGTCTGACCCACTCGCTCCGCATGCAACAGGTAGGTCAGTGCAGCTGAGCCTACAAGGTCTTCTGTTCATGCAGAAGAAAGAACCTGAAAATACGTGGTATTCAGCTAGAAACACAATGGTAATGCACAGTTCAGGAAGCTATTAAGAGAGATGGAATTTAGTACATCTTGATTTTTCAATTCTTGAGATATTTTACACTGGAGATACAAGTTCCAATGTGCATCAGTAGACCAGCATTGCTGCAACTTGCAAGCCTATTTGGAAACAACCTGTTAAAAGCATACTCTCATCTTATTCAAATCTTCAGCACATCTATCATGCTCATGATACAAAGATGATAGTAGAACATACCACTTTTGACTACCAGGTTACCCACATTAGAACAAAAGCAGCTTCAGGAAGCATGAGAACAGTTTCATTAAGGGCAACTGAACAACTACAATCCATTTGATTTTGCAGCATGAAATCATCAGGCCAAAGAAGAGTTGAATTCCAGTGCTTTTTAGGTTAATTTTGGAAATTTAGCCCTGTGTTCCTTGACTTCTACTCTATGTTCAACCTCAGTTCAATATCTATTCACTTTTGCAGCCTGTGCCTGAGATCTCTAGCTGCCCTCACTCTGCAGCACCCTGAAATAACCCGGAGGCCGGGGACCTAATTCACCATATTATTCAGTAATGAGATTAGAGGGCTGCTAGGAAAGGCATTCAAGTTATGACCACAAGGAAAAGGTACTGGAAGATAAGGAAACATGAATTTACAGCACACCACTTTCTTTGTGCACTGTAAAAGCCTGCAGTAAATGCGAAGCAGTTTTTCCTGCTCTGAGGAAGGTGCTCTGCGCTCACAGTGGGCCAACCACATGCACGTGTGCACTGCTGTGAGTTCGTTTCACACTCTGCCTTACCTTGCAGTAACTTGCTTGAGTCCCCCACTGCAGACAGAGGATTTCTGCTGGTATGCTGAAAATACCTCCTGAAACACATTTAGTCTAGGAGCAATCTCTCTGGCCCAGATTTACCTGTACCGAAGAGAATTATTTTGTAAACGCTGCTAGACAAAAAGATAAATTCAGCAATGGTGGGGCTTTAGAGTTTTCTCTTTTGCTGGGGACATCTTGGAAAGGAGAGATGTTGTATTTTCCATGAGTGTAAAATAATTAGACACCCAAATTCAGTAACATGCAATATACTATGTTCTTTTGCCTTCTGAAGATTAAGGACTGCAGATTTTGCTATGAGTTGTATATCATAGAATCACAGAATCATAGGGGTTGGAAGGGACCTCGAGAGATCATCGGGTCCAACCCCCCTGCCAAAGCAGGCTCCCTAGCACATATTGCACAGATAGGCATCCAGACGAGTCTTGAATATCTCCAGAGAAGGAGACTCCACCACCTCCCTGGGCAGCCTGTCCCAGGGCTCTGTCGCCCTCAGTGTAAAAGTTCTTCCACATGTTGGTGCAGAACTTCCTGTGCTCCAATTTGCAGCCATTGCCCCTTGTCCTGTCCCCACAGACCACTGAAAAGGGGCTGGCCAATTCCCCCTGCATCCCGTACTTAAGATATTTATAAACATTAATTAGGTCCCCTCTTAGTCTTCTTTTCTGCAGGCTGAACAATCCCAGCTCACTCAGCCTTTCCTCATAGGGGAGATGTTCCAGGCCCTTAATCATCTTCGTAGCCCTTCTCTGGACTCTCTCCAGGAGATCCCTGTCTCTTTTATACCAGGGAGCCCAGAACTGGACACAATACTCCAGGTGGGGCCTGACCAGGGCAGAGTAGAGGGGGAGGATCACCTCCTTCGACCTGCTGGCCTTTTGATGCACCGCAAGATCCCCTTGGCCCTCTTAGCCACCAGGGCACACTGCTGGCTCATAGCCAACCTGTCATCAACCAGGACCCCCAGGTCCTTCTCCACAGAGCTCTTCTCCAGCAGGTCATCCCCCAGCCTGTACTGATACAGACGGTTATTCCTCCCCAGGTGCAAGACTCTGCACTTGCTTTTATTAAACCTCATCTGGTTTCTCCCTGCCCAGCTTTCCAGCCTGTTCAGGTCTCGCTGGATGGCAGCGCAGTGTTCCTGCGTGTCAGCCACCCCTCCCAGCTTTGTATCATCAGCACTTGCTGAGGGTGGATGCTATTCCCTCATCAAGGTCGTTGATGAAGATATTAAACAGGACTGGACCCAATACCGAGCCCTGGGGAACACCGCTAGTCACAGGCCTCTAGTAAGACTCTTCATCTCAGGTTCCTGTTACGGAAATGGTTCACTGTTATCGATAACTTGCTCAACATCTGTGTTTATCTCTGAACCAGACATACTTGTCTTGTATCCCTGTTTTAATTATAAAATTAAATAATTTAATAATTCCTAAAAAGGCAGTCACTAACAGTTCATTTTCTTCTTGCTAAGTTATCATAACTCAACAACCTCAGTGGAATTTAGACAAATGAATCATAAAGGGAAAAAATCACTGATAACTTGTATTCGTGAAGCACAAAGTTTCATCAAGAGGAAACAGGTCCAAACTGTTCATCATGTGCATTGAGTTTGTTCATCAAGGGCAGGATGCAGTCTTAAAACACTCTATCACTGTGGGATACACGTCTCATTTCAGTTGGTCATACGATGTAATCCTCATTTCTGAAAAGCCAGAGCCATGTTAAAATCAGCTTTCTCCATTGTTTGGAAAATGCAGCCACAGTACCTCTGACTGAGTACAGTCAATTTAAAGAGGTTGGGCGTGCCACCTACCCTGCTCCAGGGAATGTGAGTCTTCACACTATGTATGGGTCCTGCATCTCACCCCCTTGTGCAAACTTGGCTCCACAGATAGATGTGGCTGTGGAGAGAATGACCCTCATGCACACTAACATAAACACTTATATATAGGATTCTGTGCACTTATGTAAAAGAGAGATGCCCTTCCTGGTAACAATGAAGAAGAGCCACAGAAATTTGCCAAGAATGCCTGAGTGGCACCTGAGTACATGGACGGGCTGATGGGGCTTTCTGCTGATGACAAGCAGAGCGGGGAAGAGCATCTGATTATGAGAAGACCTTGTTTTGTGTCTTTCCTTTAAGTAAAAGGGTTCCCTTATGGTTGGCAGAAGTCCAGCCTCTATTGAAGAAACATATGGACAAGTTTTGAGAAAGGAGAAAGTGGAGAATATCATTTGCAGAGGTCAGATTGTCATGGTATCTGGAGGGTTTAGGTCCACATACATGCAGAGAATAAGAACAGCATGTCTCACCTACTCAGTATTTACACCAAAATATTTCAGTGGAATTCTTAATGATTTACACCAGCTTTGCAGAGACCAGCCCCCAGACTGGGAATGTCACCTCACATCACAATGCCACGATGGTGAGGATCTCTAACAAAATGCTATGTATCCTGATTGGGAAAGTTGACGGGCAATCTAAAACAATGCATAAACACATTAACTGAATCAGACATTAGCAGGGAAACTAACTCTGCTTAAATAGCACTGTGGAAAAAACAGAGCATGCTTCATATTTTCCATCCAATTTCTATGCAATTTGGAGCACCTCGCATCCAAAGAAAATTGTGCTCTAATCACCAGACCTGCGTGGATGTCATGCCCTTTAACACATGCAAACACCTTATCAAGTTATCACAGCATATCCTTTCAAGGACTCTGAAGGCAGCTGCCACCCACGACGGCTCTCGCTGCCTGTAGCATTCCAGGCACTTGCACCTCACTTAATACAGCAACAAAGACAGCTTGGCTGCCACACAGCCTACAGTGTGCTATTACAGCTGTGAAACAGCTAACTTAGGCAGCCATATATCACTAAGGCTCTGTTTCAGAGACTCGGAATAGCTTTTCACCATGAAGCCACCAGCACTGTGCCCATAAACTGGCACAAGGAGCAGAGTGTCTGGTGTATGGCTGAAAGTGGAGCACTGGGTTTTGGAGCAGATCAAAGATGGAAACCAAGCCACCGCCACCAGATACACCAGTAGCAGCTCATCCCTGCATGCCAAAGTTTCTCAGCTCCTGAATCAATAAATATGTTTGGGCTGATGTCATTTTAAGATCTAAACAAGTGACTGAACAAACCCAAGCTAGCTGCTGCAAGTCACTAGCTGCTGCAAGTCACTAGGCTGAAGGCGAACTGTTCTGAAATTGGACAGAAGTAATGCATGTTGAAACCTGGGTCTATTTTCAGAGAGCAGGGCTTTGCTGGATATTGCCTTCGGGATTTAAAAAAAGACTCCTTTTGTAGGGGGGGGGTAGATAGTCATCATAGACAAACCGGTTCAGACATTACAAAGCAGCACCAACAGATAACACTCCACCTGCTTTGAGTATGCTGAAGAGGACAAGGCCAGAGTATGGATGCATCCTTGAAGGCCAGGCTAGTATTTTCTACAAGTGTTTGTTCAGCAGCGATGCAAAAGTAAGTGGTAAGGGCCTTCCCTCCCTAGAGAAGTGCCTGTCCCTGCAGAGTCAGTGCTGTGGTTGAAGAGTAAGCCTACAAGTGAGAACTTTTCTGCAGGACTTCTATCACCAAACAGGGGAGTCACATCAATGCAGAGCTGAGCATCCCACATTTCTGGGCAGATGTCAGGCTGCAAATTAGGGAATGAGGTGAATAAGTTGTGACTTATGAAAAATTCAGCTGACTAACTTTAAAAATTGTTTTAGCAATCTAACACCCTAGTGTGGTTTTAAGGCATGAACTGGACCAGATAGGGCATGCACTGAATGAGTGTGAGTTTATTTGTTGTATATGTGTGTGTGCATACATGTGTGTGTGATGAGATCGAGCTCCCTCAGGACAGCACAGCTGAGCCATGTCACAGTTAGCCTGGGCAGGATGTTTGCAAGTGACAGCCCATCATTTGCTGGCTCTGGCCCTGCTCCGGTTACAGTGCAAGGTGGTGGCTGGGGCAGTGGTCCCACCTCTCCCACCTGCTCCAGACTGTGCTTGCTCCTCTGAAACATGAGAAAGCCCACTTTCTCTTCTGGTCCTTCCTATATAAGTGTACACAGGCACTGCATATGCAGTCTTTCATAATCCATTCCAGGCATTTTTAGCAATGAAAGTAGCATTGAACCAAACCAAAATAACTATCTTCTACTGAAGAATCCCTGTAATTCCAGTTTCACCCAACTCAGAAGATGATTTTGCCTCTACAGCCCCAAGAGGAGACTACTTTCTTCCCTGCCTTTAGGTTAATGGTCTTTTGCATTTGCATTTCATATCCCCTACACTGCGTGTAAAAAGAACTAAAGATGACTACTCCTCAGCTTATCTTTTTGTTAAAGAAACTTGTATGAAATACAGGTAAATGCTTTAAGAGATAATTTGTAAAATGTAAGATATTTTAGGAAATGCCAGAAATTAGGGGGTTTTTATGGTCTGAATTTGATCCCATTTTCTTTAGTCTTTAATCAATGATGACATTTCTGTTACTTTTCACAGTATCGTTTTCCTGCTAATCACTAGCTGTCACTGCACCCTTTAGGTTGACAGGACAAAAGTGACCTGGAAGTGCAGAGGGGATTAAGAATGAAAGAAAACTGAATGCGGGTCCCAACTCCTAACGTCTGTTATCTCACTTTTCTATTTCAGCATCACTGAGTTTTCTGGTAACTGGCTGTTCTCTGGAAAAATCAAAGGAAGCAACATCCCTGGTAGAGTGCAGGGAATCTAGCACTGGCAACTGAAGCTGGTCAAAGCCCAGCAGAGACATAACTCTGCCTTGAGCGAGCTTTCTAGGCACAGAGCAGAGGGCAAGAATGTGGAGGTGGAGGAGGTGTGGATGTGGCACTGTCACTTTTAGCTTCAGCCTGCTCTAAAACTGGCTTGCGGCGATAACAGGAACATGTGCAAGAATAATTATAGGAATGGATGTCTGGCAGTCCCGCATTAAGGCTCTGCCTCTAATCAGGCACCAGAAGCAAGGGACGCACAGCTAGAAACCATTTATACACAAGTCAGAGTAAGCAACTTGCCTGTGTGAATTTTGTGGCCAAAAAGGAGTCACATTGCCAAATAAAACATTTGGGTACTTCAGCCTCAAGATCACCCTCTGCAGTTCCCTGCCACATTTATTTTTATTGCAATGAATGTCTCAGGTCACTTGACACAACGACTTGAAGACGTTTTTTGAGCCCTGTGCATCTTTCACATCAACCGAGTCAGACTCAAATCAAGGAGTCCACCAGAACCCCTGCTGTCTTCACAAATGTCACCACAGAAACACCAGTGCGTCTTCCAGATTCAGCAGGTCAGAGTAGATAAAGCAGGTTTTAAAAGTGGTTTGAAAATACAAACATATGTGAATACAGGAAACAACTAGGAAATACATATTAAAAAAATTAATAAAACATTATGGTCCTACGACAATAATCTGCTGAAGTTCCCCTCCCAGAACAAACTGCCAGGGTGATTTCACTGGTGAAGAGAAGGGATACTGTCCAAGGGTAGACATTGCCTCTTCACCATTTGCTCCTGGGAGAGAAAGTGTTATGAATTTACCCCAGCCAGCAGCTCAGCCCCACGCAGCTGCTCACTTCATCCGCCTGCAGTAGGATGGGGGAGAGAATCACAAGAGTGTAAGTGAGAAAACTCCTGGCTTGAGATAGTTAAATCGGTAAAGCAAAAGCCACACGCACAACCAAAGCAAGACAAGGAATCATTCCCCAGTTCCCACAGGCAGGCAGGGCTCCATCACATGTAATGGTGACTTGGGAAGACAAACACCATGACTCCAAATGTCCTTTTCTTCCTTCCCACAGCTTTATGTCCTGAGGATGATGTCATAAGGTAGTGAATATCCCTTTGGTCACTTGGGGTGGGCTGTCCCAGCTGTGTCCCATCCCAGCTCCTTGGGTACTCCCAGCCACCTTGCTGGTGGTGTGGGGTGAGAAGCAGAAAAGTCCTTGGCTCTGTGTGAGCACCGCTCAGCAGTAACAAAACCTTCTCTGTGTTCCAGCACAAATCCAAAATCAGCCCCATACCAGCTGCTGTGAAGAAAATTAACTATCCCAGCCAGAAACAACACAGAAAGCAACATGGAAAAGTCTTCTGCCTTCCTGGGCCACTGGGGCAGAGTCATGGCAAGTCTGAATTCAGGATGCTCTCTAGAAGTTGGTGAAATTAGCAGCTTTACATGCCAGTGATTTCACCCATTGGCATCACTGGGGTGTCTTCATCTGTAATGCTCTTCTCTTGAGAGTTTTGCATCAACAGCTTGCTCCTGCAGTGCACAGTGAAGGCTGAAATAAGAACACACATCACATAGTAATGGACTTGTACTCAGCCATTTGCTCGTCTGTTTATCATTCAGCAGAACCTGAGAGCAGGACCAATTTGCAGAGAAGGAAATGGTGGCATCATTGTGTGTGAATGAATATTAACCCATTGATCTCATTCCCTACACAATATTTCCAGATGATCTGATACAGGCTTCCCAGTCCAAAGCTGAATAACAATTCCCAGTGGATAGCAAGCATTTACAAAAATACATTACTTGTGTCAGTTTTAGTCAGTGGCTTTGGCCAAATTAATTTATCCAAAGAAACTGGTAGCTGAAATACTTCACAATTAAAAGCGAGATTTGTTTTCCCAACCTATTCTGACACATGTGATTCTCCTTCAACAGAATATCATCACTTATTTACATCTGATGCTCTGTAGGTACTCAGGATCTGCTACTGTAGAGAAGCCAACATCCTTTCCATGTGATTAACTTAGTTGTTTTTACTGGCAAAACATTTTCAAAATATTGAAGCATTGTTAAAATTATGTTTTACTTGCTGGTTGTGTTACTGACCGTCCCATGGTTACATTAAGGGTGGACACAAGCAACCAATCCATGGTAAAAGACCCAAGGCAGGAATCCCCAGTCTGGGCCTGTGATTCGGTATGTCTCTCTTCCTTGGGTCTCTGTCTCCAAACGGTGGCTGAAGAAGGTGGCAAAAGAACCCATACCACAGCTCTTTAAGGAAGAAGGAAGGTCTACTAAAAATTTGGCCACATATATTAGAAGAAACCCTGCAGTTGGCAGTGTAACTACTAAGCTAGCTTAAGCTGCCAGGTAATGGTGTCTTTTCTCCGATCATGCACTTCTGCCTTTACATTTACTGTGTGGTTTGTGGTTGGAGTGTTGGTTTCAGTTTTGCTTAGCTATTTGATTTCACTTCTTTGTTTATTGCCCCTCCCTTGGTGCTGTGCTGGGTGGCATGTGTACACTGTACCTACGAAATTTACTTGCTTCATCAAAAGATGGGTATTCATACTGCATTTAGGTTTGATAACTGCTGAGTTTTATCAAATCTTAATTACAGGCCAAGTACAACCTCAGACTCTGTCTCCAAAGTGTTGCCCCTAACAATATTTTGGGTCCACTTTGTCCACAGAAATAGGATCTAATTTTAGAGAGTGAAGTCTGGATTTCAAGAAATAACAGTAGTGTAAGAGAGGAAGGGAGAGGCCATCCTTCTGTCTGTGCTGTCAGGAAGTGGGTGTCCTACCTCCTTGCTGTGAAGGACCAAGGACTTGAATGTTGGTCCTTGGACTTCATGACAGTAAAAGGGTGATGGGTATTGATTGATATGGGGGGGGGTGCCTAGCTGTTGGATTACATCTGAATTCAGAAACCCTGCAGTTACATTTATTCACAATGTGCTGAAGAAAATTATGGGTTGGATCCTGACTCTGAGAGGTTGCAGCACTTGGCAGAAAAGAAGCATTTGTGCCGTACCCGAAACTTTCTGCTTGAAGAAGCTGGATTATCTGCAGAATGTCCCGTGTCTGGGGAGAGCACACCCAGCAGCAAAGGCAGCTCTCCAGAGGGTAATTTCTGGAGAATAAACTGCCTGTTCCCTTCCTGGCATAAGCAGGTGCATGGGGAAGGAGGAGGGTAGATCCTAGTGCCAGCAACCTAAAACTTGAACTGAGGTTTGTGTCATGTTCAGCAAATGCATTTCAGTGCTGCCTGTACATGTGCTGATTAGGAAGAGCAGAGATATTCTCAGGGCCCCATGGGAGGACAGCCTTTCCATCAGAGCTCATCTACAAAACACAATCCCTTTCTCCTTTTTCCTCTGCTGTTTTGCAGACAGAGTGAAGGACAAGGAGTCTGGACAATGCCAAAGGGACCGGCTATCTGTAGGTCTTTCATTACACGGCACACACAGTGGAGCAATCCTGACACATACTTTCTTTTTTTTTTGTTCCCCAGTCTGTTTTCCTTCCCTGAATGTTAAAGCTATGAAATCAATAACAGATGACAAGTGGGTTTAATTTGTGAAGTAAGAGGAATGTAAGCCTATCTGAGTAGTTAACAATTAACAGTTCCAGACTGAAAGCAGGATTTTGCTCGTTTCAGGAACCACCTGGGACCATTTGCTTTACACTAATATATACAGAGGTCTGGAATGTACCACCTTATTATCCTGGTACTGATCAGTACATGCACAAACTTTCACATTTAGAGTGAATCCAGTTATGTCTGGATGCCTTTCTCCTCTGCTTTATGCAATTATGCTGTTTAGTCATGAATCACAGACGTTCTAATTAAGGCTCAAGGTCAGGAGAAGCAGGAGGGAAGGTGACCAGATTTCTAGCTAAAGGCCTTTAAAACCTTTGGTTGTTTACGGGAATCACCGTGTGCTTTCATGAAAGAACTAGATTGACAGACCTAGCATTAAAAGAACGAAGTTAATTCCTCTAATTTCTCACGCATTCTTGCAGGCAGTTTCCTCTAACTGAGGAATTAAAGGTCATGCACCGGCTCTCTCTTGCACTACCCCAGCCATGCTTCACTAGCCGTCAGCCCCAGGCTCCTCTGCTGGCCAGGGAAGCAACCAGCTGTACCCAGTCAGTTGCTCTGAGAGCCAGCAGCTCTTTAGCACCTTGACATATCCTTCAAAATGACCCATTATGTTTTACTCACTTCATGTGACAGTGATGGTCTGGTACACATACAAACATAAAGGGGAATATTGCTGGGAAATTCCCTATTTCTTTATTCAGTTTCACATCTGGGACAGAATTTCTTTCCCTGTGAAGTGCAAGGGTCTGCCACTGGGTTACAGTCTCTGGTAGTTGGTGGCCTCCATTAATTCTTGCACATCTTTGGACTCTACAATGGCCTCATCTCCTCCTATGTTTTAGTAGAGGCCAGGCATGAGGATCCTTTGCCATGTTCTGCAGTTTTCAGGGGCAGGAACTGCCTCTTCTTTCCACAGGTCTTTGGGCAAGCACCAGATAAAGAGCTACCCTTGCTTTGGCCTTTCTGATGGCTGAGGACTTTACCCCATGAAAGGCAGAAGCAGCCGGGCAACTAAACTAGTCCTGCCACAGTGTGGAGGATCTAGGAAAAGTAATGCCCTGGTAACTGTTAGCACATGGGACTGTCCATCTGCACTGCCCTAAGGGGCTTCAGCATCTTCTTCCCAGGTTGCATACATCACTCTGTCCAGCTAACTGTTGCAAGACAACCTTAGTTACCCAATAAACAACACATGTAGAGAAGTATTTTGTTCCTACCCTGCTGTCTTGCACTGTCTCTCCTTTAATGATCTCATAATAAGAAGATAATTTCAGTGAGCAAGTATGGAATGTGCTGGAGTTTGGCTTGGAGCCATGTCCTGATGGATGAAGAGCACTCACCTCCAAGGGGCATTTCCTGCTTTGCCCTTGCAGCCAGCCAAGCTATAAACACAAGTCAAGAATTAGGGAAACATGAGCTGAAGTTATCATCTCCACGACAGCTGGAACCCAGGCAGCTCTGCCATAGGTGAGTTTGGGATGTGAGCTGGCCGAAGGACTGGGCAGGCCTCTTCTCTTTCTTCCTGCCAAGTCCTTTTGAATAACACAGGAACGGAGTGGGAAGGAGGAATAATCCAAATGATTTTAACAAATTGTTAAATGTAGATGAAATGGGAATATAGGTAAACCCCAACTTTGATTGTAGATAGAGGATGGATGCAGAAAGGAAACAGCAAGAAACTAGGTCTAGAAATGCTAGGCCTCCCCTGTTCAAGACCCTGCCAATTTTCTTTTTTTTTTTTCCCCAGAAGACATTTATATAATAACAAGAAAGGAGTAGAATTGGTCTCAGCTGTGTCCCATGTCTAGCCATACGCCTTGTCGTGTCTAAATAAACTGGCAGCTGACATTTTAGCTGTTCTTAGCCATGGGGTTTCCAGAAAGCAAAACATATCTTTTTTTACATTTTGTGTGTGTCTGTGTGTAAATGTCCTTCTCAGAAAAACTGTGAATGAAGTTCAGAAACAAACAAAACTGAGCAAAACAAACTGAACCTGGGGATTACAGGCCCATGGCTGAGGGCAACTTATTTCTGAAGGAGAAGATGTGAGCTGGGATTTAACAGTTTATTTGCTACGAAAACAACCACCTCAATGTCACTACTATTTCTGGGTTTTATGATGGGCACATTGCCTTTCATTATCCCAGGCTCCTCTTTGTGGCTTTGCTTGTGGTTTAGCTCAGATGAATTATTCTTTGTTGCAGACATGCTGTGTTTCTTCTTTCAGGTGAGCTCAGCACAAGGAGAGCCTTGTGCACCCAAGCAAAGGACAAGAGTTCTCTGCTTTTCACTCATTTTCCTCTCTCTGGGGCTAGATCCTGCTCTCTAATGAAAGCACTACCATCAGCATGGCAGTCCTCCAGCCAAATGAGAAGGATACTTCAGCCAGCACCTTGGTTGGACACGTTTTCACACCCACAGTGTGATGTTTCTCACCCCTCGCAGTGCTATAGAACTCACCCTTTGATGAGCATCAGCTTCTGTGAGCAACAGAGATCTTAGTTAACCAACCAGCTGCCTGGGTCCACTAGCACAAGAGTTTCTGAGATGTTACAGTGCTTCTATTAATTGCAGTGAGTTTTGGATTCAAGTCCGCACCAGATCAAGGTGACCTCTGGTGTCCTCCTGCCTTTGAGCTGTTAGAGCTGCTACTCCTACGCCTCAAACACCAAAACTGGCCCAGCATGCTCTTTGAAGAGGTTGGAAGATACTCAAGCATGAGATAATCTTTCCTTCTGCAGGTTATCTCAGGCATCTTAAGACTATTCCCTTGGACACAAATAAATTTATCAGTCTGTCTGTGGGATTTCTTTTGCTAAGTGAAACTACATGTGGGACTTCATATCTTTGTCACTGGCAAAGTATTCTTGTTCATAAAAAAATGAAAATGTAAAAGCAAAGACTATTTAAAATGTGATTAATGAGCTAGTCACTTGATGTAATGCCAAAATCTAGGCTGCTCAGAGCAAAATTTGATGACAAAAATAAGTCTTGAATTACTCCCTCTGTCCCTCCCTTGCCTGTCACTACACTATATTGAAAGCAATTTGTAGCTAACTCCAATTTCTCCGTCCTTTGAACTGTCATAGTTTTTTATTGTTAATTGCTGGGGTGTTAGAAAAATATTTTATGTTGTCTTGTTATATCTGTGGAACATTTTCTGCTTCATCAAAGAAAGGAGCTTATTCCTAAATTCAGTTGTTGTTATTGTTTTATTTATTTTTGCATGTTGATGTTTATATTAACTTTGCTTTTAAAGGAATGATTTTTTTTCTTCTTCTTCTTTTTTTGTCATGGATGAATTATAATAAGAGTGACCTGATGAAAAGCAGTAGAATGGAACAAGGAAAAAAGGTCTGGCAAGCACAGTGAATGGAAAATAAACCTGACCTCTTGCTTAGTGGGGCCAAAGTTAATGGTTATAGACAGTCTTTGTTGGTGGAACATGTTCTCCTCCTCTGAAGAAAGCAAGCAATTGTTCTGCTAAATTAAAACTTAATGTGAAATGAACAGCCTTTTTTACGGGAAGAGAGTTCCCTGTCCTGGAGAGTCCCCTCGGTCAGTTAGGAGCCACCTCATGCAGAAGTCCTGAATCCTGCAGGCCTCTGGTCCTTCCCCTGGAGCATGAAATAAGGCTGTCTAGGACACCTGCTGTGGGGAGAGGTGCTTATGATACCTAATGTAAAGTGAGGAATTTTTTTTTCTGAACAGGGAGAGGAATGAATCTGACAGAAAAGGGGTCAGCACACACAGCACCCTCGTTCCCTACTGCTTTGTCTGTGTTGAATGTCAAAACTCTGGTCACGGAGTGAAAATTCCTGGGCACAATGACAGGACCTGTCACTTCATCCCTCATCTGTGTTGGGACAATGTTGTAAAATGCTAACACAAGCCACGGAGCACTCTGGTTGATAAGGAAGACCTTTGATCTTTCTTTGGTGTTTTCTGGGAATGCTCACTTCTAAACCACACTCAAAGTGGGGGCAGCGCTGGGGCACCTCTCCTTGAAGTGTATTAACATACTGACCTCAGCTTCTTTGTCCCAGAGTCGGGAGTATGATATGGCTAATGAGAGGGATCAGCAATAAGATGCTGGGCGTGGGCTGGAATAAAGGAGCAATGTCATATTGCCAGCTTGATTTTCCCTGATACTGGCTCTGGCAGTGTGCTGAGGAGGACCAGCTGTCATTTCAAAGGCAAGGGACAGCACTTCTGAGCTGTCTGGTTTGAATTTCTACTTTCTACACATCCTTTTCTATGGAATTCCTGCATGAGGAGACACAGCTTCTCAAGAGGTTCAAAGATTTCTTATGATAGGGCACTTGCCATGCATCTTAATAAATTTATCTGTAAATATGTTAATACTTCTATTCAAAATATGCACTTTATTTCCAGTGTAATCAGTCTAACCTCAACACCTAGGCATCAAATCTTCTTAAGCCTCTTCCTGATTAAATATCTCCATGGTCCCTGATAACTTGTCTCTCTACAATACCTCATAAACTATGATCCACACACTTGCCGAAGTTCTCTTTATAAATCTCCCTGTAATTCTGTCTCAGTGAGGTATTCTCAGTTCTCTTGCTGCTTTTTCAGCTTGGTTTTGGGGGGTTTTTTTGGGGGGTGGGGTGTTCTTTGTTTTTTTGTTTTTTGGGTTTTTTTATATTGTTCTTAAGAAGCAGGCACAGGAACTGGGTACAACTCTGTCACTGGGTGGCCCTTTCCTGCACAAGGAGAGCAACTTTTTTTAGTTGCACTCAGCTCAGGTACTAGAGTCTTGCACAAAATTAGAGAGCTGCCTTGCACTGGCAGGTGGATCCTGTTGGCTCCAGTGAGGATGTAAGAAGAGTTTGCTTCTTTCAAGGGACCCAGCAAGGGCTTGGGACAGATGAGATCCGTGCAGAGAAACCCTAGCCAAGTTTGGAGAGAAAACTTTGGCTGAGGTTTGTTTTATTATTGTTGTTGTTTGAATTGCAAATAAAGGCCAGGAAGGAGGCAAGTCTGGACTATATACAGCATGTGAGTACTCTTTTTAGAGCCAGTGGGAATTTTGCCTGCACACACACACACACACACACACACATAAATGCATGCACTCAGCTCTCAAACTCCTCTGTCCCTTCAAGGGATGAGTTTGATGCACTTTCAAGGGAAAAGAGAAAACTCCAGCTGCAGATAAAGAAATGTTGGTGACTAAACTACAGTCTTTAAATACAAAGGCACTATCTGGGGATAAATATAGGTTGTACTTAATGCAGAACCGCACACTGGAATGCACAAATAGCATACTAGTGATCCTTTTGCAAAATGCACAGAAGTAGAGGACAAGTATAGTGCCTGAAACATGAATCAGATGGCCAGACAATTCATTTCCCACCTTGTGGAGACTGCTTCCTTCTAGTGATAATATGGAGTAAGTCATCTGTTGAGCTGAGCTGTCATAATCTTGATATCACAGCTTCATTGTGTAAGTACAGACAGATGGTCATAAGTATGCAACACAAGTAGGATTAAGGAGAAAAAAAGCACATGTATTATCTTAATAGAGGACGAATGCTCCCCACATGCACACACACATTCGTGCTCGTGAACACACACACATGTATATACGTACAAGCCTCTTAGTTTGCCAGTGCAACCCTTCAGCAGATTAGCTGTTCAGGATCGGAACAGCTCTGTTCTACAATAGCCTCTATGGAATAAGACGTATGATGCAATACCAAGAACAAAATCTTCAGGCCTTCTTCAAAATAAGAGAGGATAAGTAACCTCATGAGGGAAAGCTAACACAGTATGAAAGAGTCAGAGGAGTGGGGCGTGTTCAATTTCCCAGAGCTTTGATGAGTGAATTTTCCACTCAACACACCTCAGGTCAGGAGCCCAGGTCCATTCCTAAGTTAATGCCATTGTTTTCTGATCTTTGAACCCAAACACCTGTCAGTGCCACATTCCCAGCGGACAAGACTGGGGCTGGTGTTTCTTTTTAACAAGGAAAATATTTACAGACATATCACTCCCTGTACAGCATCCATCCTGTTGAACTACAAAAAAGTCATTTAATGCAATGGAAAGCTATTAGGGAAATGCTGCGAGTGTCATCTGACATGACTCTTCCTGTCACACTAGAGGTATCTGAAATATGTCCACTTACACTAGGTAGTTACTCTGAATTTATGGGAGACAACTGAGAGAACTTGCCCCAGTGACTGGAAATGAACTTCGGTTCTTATTCAAGTTTCTAGAATGCATCTTTTAAAAACAAGTTTCCATGACGTTATATTTTCTATCATAATTCTCTGTTTGTACAGAAGAAGGAAGAAATAGGAGCCTTTTATAAACAAGGAAACGGTCTCACTCACTCCCCTGTGCAGGAAAATCCAGAAAAGGACAACTCCAAAGTCAGTTGTTCCCTGGACTGTGCCAAATATCCACCCCTTTTGTAAAGAAAAGCAAAGCCCTTGGCTCTCCTCTCCTGCAGATCTGCACGTAGCACGGGAGATTCCCCAAGAGGAGAGGGGGAACCCCATGCTGCTGCCCTGGCTCCCAGTCCCTCTCTGCTTCCCCTTGCGCCTGCTGGCATGGCTGTGTTGGACTCTAATCAGACCCAATCACCTTTTTTTGACAGCCCCTGCTGTGCCCTGATACCCAGATGGTCATCTCAAGGGAGAGTCCTCTGTAGTGACTGGGGAGGATGGTGCTGGACGAACCTGTGGGAGATGGGGAGCAGAGCTGCTTCTCCTTGCTGGGCTCTCATTCACAAAGCCTGTCCTCGCGTTTCAGCTCTGCACAGAATGAAGTCTGTCATTCACCTGCACAGGAACTTGGCTGTCCAAAGGTCTTCAGTGAACTGCAGACATGCAGGTTAAAGAGCAGAAGGTCACAGCTCCTACTGAATAACTCCAGGTAGCTACTAAAGTCACCAGATCAGTTTGCGGTCACAGACAGTAAAAGCAAAACTTTCCTCCAATAACGCTTGGGTAATACTTTCTGGCTGCATTTGAGTGAGATTCAGGTTGCCTGTCCTGGTATTAGGTACTCTAGCTTGGTAAATGAAACTCATATCTCAGAGAAAAGAGACCCTGAAGCTGAGTGAGCATTTTGGCATGGTAATGGTTGAGCCAGGAGAGATTCACACTGCACTTCCACCAGCTAATGAAACACTACCTCCAGTAGATAATTTCTAGTGCTTTCTCATGTGCAGCTAAAATAGAAACTCGATCAATAAAGAGCAGTAGCTGTTCCCAGCACAGAGGTGCTAGAGCTGAACTGCTGTCAGGTGAGCAGGGCTAAGATGCGATAGCTGAGTAACAACCACAGCTCTGTTTTGCTGGTGATGCTCCACCTCAGGCACCTGTGTTAGCTTTTGCATAGCTGCTGCCGTTAGCTTCCGTTCCTCAAGGTCAGCTTGCACTTACAGAGTAATGAGCCCAGAGGGAAAAGATAACAGCAGCAGTTCAATAAAACAGATTAGCATAGGCCGAATAATTTGTAGGAAATTATTAATCTTGCAAATTTTACCTCTCTGCACAGGTAATGATTTTCACTAATTCAATTGGTATTTAAATTACTGGCTAAGCAGTTATGGCAAATAGCTATTAAGTCATAGCTATTTCTGTGCCTGTATCTCTCTGGGAGTACTGAAGAGAGCTGCTCGGGTCACACAGCCCTGATGTGCTTCCTGATTGGATAAACAGCGGTTGGACGACTGGATTTTCATCGTGCACTTCTGTGATTCTTAGTCTGAAAACTAATTTCTTCAGATAATCTGCCATATCCTCAAAAAGTGGGCTGCAGGGCATAAATGCCATTCATTAAAGTATTTAGAGGACAGATGTGTACAAGTAGCAGGCTCTTGCCTAGCCAAGGCAGGCACCACATCCTCGTCAGATGCAGAAAGCAGCAGGTGTACAGGCTTCTCCACAGAACACCTTTCTGCCTTGCCAGCTTTCATGGGACTGCCTTGATGCCTGGGGAGAGCTCACTCTCCAAGTCTATTCAGTCTTTGGCTTCCTGACAAGGCTTGTTAGCAACGTGGCTAATTGGCACAAATACTGATGTGGGAGTCATGGTATGGGTGTCTCTGTGTACAGATCGGTGTGAGGTTGAAACTACATCAGAAGTAACCTTAGTGTGAGATTAACTGTGCTATCAACACACAGATTTAGCCTGCTGGGCATGCTTTTTCATTCATACAGTCTTGTTACATATTCATTTTTCACAAGCAATGACTCGGGCTGTAAGTCAAAGCAGAGGTAGGTGACACTTTTAGCAGAAGTAGGTGGTATTTCTGCAGTTTTTCCTACACCCTCAACCTGACTAGACTAGATGCCTAAATATGCATAGTTATAAATGTGGTGTCTTTTCTTCAGTAGTCCTCATATAGCAACATGAAAAAAACTTTGGGGAGGATAGTAAGCTTTGACATTTTTAACTATGATCTTTCAAAAATATTTTTTGCTTTTTAACCTTGCACCAAAGCTAAAGATTAGCAGAAAGGTTGAAAACCAGGATATAAAGTTAAATATATGTTTAGGGGATAGATAGATAGATAGATAGACGAAATTTTATGGATATTTTTCCCCTGTGCCAAAATCCTGGTGAATTTCTGTTCTGGTATGACATTCTCTTAGTATTTTTCTAGCCTTGCAACCAAATCTATGGATCCAGTAATTACCCTTCACCTGACCACTCAGTAAGCAACACATATGACAGAAACGTGGACCATATAGAGTTCCTAAGTCTTCTGGATTTGCAAAAGAAGTTTTCAAAAAAACAGCATATTTTGAGGGAATAATTGGAAATGTTTGTAGTGTTAAGTTTATTTTCTGTGGACTTACAGTCTAGTATCAAGCTCAACAATGTGGCAGCTGTCACAATGCTTGGCAGAGAAACCAGTAAAAGCAAAAATGTGATATAAAGAGATTCTGATATGAAAATCTGGTCAGAAAAGATGATGAGCCCTGATTTTGGGGGAAGGGGACAGGACAGGACATGACAAAGATGGGAGAGATATTCTTTTGGAAGTCTTGTTTTGTTTTGTTTTCCATTGTGCAGTCCAGAGTAATTTGAACCATTCAAGTTTGATGCATGTGTGACTGATTTAAAGATTAAAACTCAACCATGTGAATTTTGAGACCTAAATAACTCTTTATAATGAGAAAAAATAACCTCATGTGGAATACATAATGAAGCACAAGCTGCTGAAGGAAAACAATTTAAACTTTGGGGCACTGGAAGAGCTAGGGAAATCATGGTCCAGGCTCAAGTCCCATTTACACTGGGCATAATGTGTCTGTACTCACTGATTGTACCATTTTCCTCTGACCCACAGGTAATACTGGTGATGCCCCATATTCCTGCAGAGGCTAGTTTCCCAGCACACCCTACACACTAGCTACAGTGTCACAAAACCTGGATCCACGATGGCTGTTTCCTTACACGTGAACAAGCACCTCAGAACAACCATCAGATAAAGTATCACAGAGAACTTCTGGGATGCTGTTCTTTTGGAGGAGATAGAAAAACCATGGACAGAATAGCAGAAGTACCATACAATCTGTGTTTGCTGGGATGTCAAAGGACACAGGCTGTTTGTTTTCTGGGGACACAGACCAAGTGACAAACTCCATTCTGTTACAGACCTGCCCAGAAGCAGAGAGTGCGGGGCTGCTGCAGGAGAAGGGTTGAGCGAGGAGCTGAGGGTGACCCCAGAACTAGCAGTGCCCTCCCTGACATGCACCATCTCACAGCATCTGAACCCATGAGTGAGGCTGGTGTTGGTCACAGGGTCCATCTGCAGTCCCAGGTGCTGCAAGGGGACAAACCATGTCCAGATTGTGATATTTAAAGTGAAGTTGAAAACTCTTGCCCCTTCCCTGAAATGCTGCAACCTTAACAAATGTTTCTTCAATGCTGTGTGAAAAGCTCCTAGGTAAAAGCCACTGCGCAAGCACAAACTAATGGCATTCCCAAAGAGAGGGCCTAAGGGTAAGCTGAACTCATTCTAAGAAGTTGAAGATTTCTTTGCAACTTTTCCAAATAAGTTAGTTAATTTTCCCTCCCATCAAAACAATATAACGTCAGAGGGATGGCATTTTTTAGCTGTAACAGACTAGCCAAGGTCACATTCCACTGCAAGGCAATTGTCTTCCAATGCATACCATTCCTTGGGGTAGATAAATAATGAGTTAATGTTTACAGGGAATACTGTCAACAGAAAACAGTCTAAAAATATCTCATTTTTGTATTGATTTCACTTGACTGGGAAAAAAAAAGACAGAGAAAGCTAAATTTAATCTAGATTTTCATGTGTAGTAACATACAAATCAGGAATACCCATATAGCTATGATAACATCACTGGCATATCTTTCAACACGAAGGTGATTTTTCTTTAAACTCAGCCACAAAAGTGTTACTTTGCATCTACAAAACTAACACAGGATACTCTAAAGTACATGGGAATGCGTGATCTTCCAAAATCAGTGCAAGACCTCTTACTTTGTTGTGACTAATGTCACAAATTAAGGTTTCCATTAGTAACAGATGTTGCTTTCATCTTTGAGCTGCACAGCACCAGTTTAAAACAAGGATTGACAAAGATTGCAGATTTCCCATAGGAATGCACATACACCCCATGCAGCCTTTCCCCTCTGTGTGGCTGATCATTAGACCTCACTGCAGTGTTGATCCTCTACAGGCTGACCTGGTAAAGTCTATAGGTCAGCCACCAGCAGTGTCCACTCTCCTGTCCAAAGATGGTCTATTCCATACATAATGCCATACCTGTATTTTGCAAAGCTTGGTGCTCTAACTGCACCCTAAGTAACATATTGTGCCTTCCAATTAGCAAGGATTACAAGACAAAACCTATATTCACTCAGACACGTGCACATTTACACTTACCCTTACAATAGCATATTAGTTGCTTTTCATGTTACTTGCCTTTTTGAAACTAGGAAAAAAACTCCCTTCTGCAGAAGAAAAGGGTATAATTTTCCAGGCTGGTTGGTCAGATTATTCAAAGAGTGCTCACAATGTGAGCCACACCTCGCACTTAGTAAGCTACTGTTTGGGACTGCTCTGGGAACGCACATTGCAAGCTGTACACTAACCATTGCTACTGGTATGTGCCCAGCGGTCAATCTCTCCATGGAACAGCTCCAGCAGGAAATATTTTCTGTATCATCAGCCATGTTCCCTTTGCTGAGAGAAAACCAAGCCCAAGAGCCCAAACTTGGAGTCATTTACTGGTTTGATTTGATAAAAAACTGGTGTCTATGTCTGTTAATGGTCAAGACTGGGAATTTCACAAACGTATTTTACCCAGTCTTCCCCAAGCCTAAGAGTTAACAGAAGCAGTCCACTCCATCAAACTTCACCGTGAAAGGCAATTTTCTAATATATATCAAAGAATCCTAAGGTGAAATCCATTAATAAAAGCATTCTCCTTTGAATTTATTTTCCTCTCCGTTACTTTTTACATATTTACTCCCGTTTTATTTTATTTCTTTTTCTCCATCTCTTGGTGACTTCTTTTCTTTGTTGCCTTTTTTCTTCCCATTAATCCAATTGTATCTAGATGTGTCCTTATTTCCTCCTCCCTCCATTGCCTTAGTTCTTGTTGATTACTGGCACTCTGTGTTAGCATAAGTCCTGGTACACAGTATAAAACTGGTCCCTCCCAGCTATTGAGTGCTGGTTTGCTGTTGAGTTGTGCCTAAAAGCCCCTCATGCATGACAACTAAACCATTATTTTCTCCTGCCTTCTGAGCACTTCCTTTTTTTGATCTCGGGTTTCGTTTTCCCTTTTTGCTACCTGTCTCTCTTTTTATCTTTTCTTTGTTGTTTTTGGGTTGGTTTTGGTTTTGGGGTGGCATTGTGTTTTTGGGGTTTTCTTAGTAAGTTATACAACTCCTTCTCCACACACTTGTGAAGACTGCTGCAATTTGCTCATTTGAATTTAAAATCCGTTTGAACCACTGATGCAATGCAGCCTGGGCTGCAACACGTCAGGCTGTGCTCAAAGAAACGATGCCAAGGGTCAGAGTGGGTTTCCAGAAGGGGACAGAGGAACTGGCCATGCCTGCGTTTGAGACATCCCCCTCCTTCTGAGGAAGGTGGTGTAAAAGCCACAAAGCAAAGGAAACATCCTGTAGCTTTTCATCTCAGGCTGCCCCGAGCACAGGAGGAAAAATGAGTTAATGACGGAAAGGCATTTAGACTAATCCAAGGCAAAAATGATCGTCCTTTCAAATGCGATTGCTAGGAAAGTGATTTGGAAGCCAGTGGGACAGAGCAGTGTGGAGTAAGCTGTCTATCTGATACGTATCAGAGAGACCTTCACACTGACTGATTATAATGAATGCAGAGTTGACATTAGCAGACACAAAAAGTTGCATGAGCACCGCGCTGTTGCCTTCGCCCTTGAAAACTTTCTCAGGAGCAAAGGGCATTGTTTTGTCTCACCCAGAGAGCAGCACAGGTAAAGTTTCTCTGGAAGTCAGAAACACTTCACCCTCCAGAAAGAATATATAAAACATCTCTGAGTCATATACAACTATTTTTACAGCTCTGTGGAAGTGCAGAGGGACTTTACATTATGGTTCACGCAGTAATACAGGGCCAGGTTCAGTCCCGGTGCAAGCAGAGCTGGCTCAGCCAAGCCCATGAGAGGCTACAGCGGGAATTCAGCCCACCCTGATAAAGGTGGTTAGAGCTTTTCATTTACTAAGGATGGCTCTTTGTTTATTTACTTGTCTGCATGCTGCACCTCCCTTTGAGCCATGATGTCCAGCATGGGGGCTGCTTTCTCCTGGTACTCCTGCAGAAGCGGCCTATCCTGGGGAGGAGTGCGGCAGCAATGCCGCTCACTGCTTTCCTCCCACTCCACGCACCTCTGCTCGTCACTGCAGTAAGGGGAGCTGGCTCTGCCTTTCTGCCAGAAAACCATGCACCCTGGGCCTATCAGATACAAGCCAGCCACAATACTTAGACGTAACGTATTGTGCTAGAGAAGTAGAGCCCTTTATAAACACTTTCAAAAGCTTGTGCTTGCTGGGCAAAACAGAACCAGCAACACTAGAACACAACATTAATTGCACGGGTTTCTGCAGCTGCTAAAGCATTTTGTTAGAGAAACTTATGTAAACAGCAAGTGGGCTTTTTGAATGCAACAAATACATTTAATGGCTTATAAATGGCCATCAGCTTTTGATTCTTAGCTTTGTACTAGTCAGTGCCCTCAGTCCCTGTTCCACATTTAGTCACTCTTTGTTCCTAGCACATATGAACTAGAAGTCAATGGAAATTTTATTAGAATAAAAAGAAAGCTTTTATTAAAAAAGCGTGCAAGCTGGCTCACAGGACCCTAATGTTCTGTGTTACAGCAAGTCTGTGAGGGTGGACAACAACATTCAAGCGGTTGAGACAGCTAAGCGTATTAGTAAGACCGATCAGAGTAACATATGGGATGTGCTACTTTGATAAGGACTGAGATTTCACAAATGCAGAAATGATTACCCCAAAGTAGGAGAAACAATAAGATTCCTTGACTTACACACATGGAAGCTGATGAAGCTGATGTGTGCTTTAGAAGCACATGATGCTTGAGTGTTTGGCTTCTTTTGCAAGTTACTGGGTAGGTCAAGCTCCTCTGAATCTCTGCTGAATAGGCCTGTCTTTCTGTGCAAAATACAAGAGAGCCTGCAAAGATAGCTTGACCACAGCACGAGAACTCTCAAGGCAATTTTTTTTCCAGGTCAGCTTGCAATTCTTTTTTCATGTTTGCATCTGCCTTTCTCCTTTGCCTTAAAAAAAAAAAAAAAGAGAGAATAATCAGAAAGCTAACATGATTAACATAGCATCTGAAAAGTGTCACAAAGATCTCCTGGGGAGCACTCACCTTTTTGTAATGTACTAGGAAATAAAGCACAGCAATATTGCATGTACCAACCATTATACACTAAAATACATCATCCCTTACACATCTGTGACTTAAAACAACAATATTCATCCCCTAGCCTGGAGGCACAAGTTCTGAAAGCCCCTGTGCAAGAGTACGTGATGACACACATGAGTGGAGGTTCCCTTAGAAACAAAAACAAACAAGATATTTTTTTTCTCTCTCTGCTGAACTGACCCCACCCTTAGCACGCTTATGAATAGTCCTTGCAGTGGATACTGTGATTTTGTGATCCGTTTGTTTTGGGGTAACTTGTCTAGTGGAAACCATTAATTTTGTAAAGGTTTTTTAATGGTGCTTGCAGAATAAGTGTCTGGTTCTAATTAAAAAGACTAGGAATTTGATGGAGTTTTTTAGCTGGTCTTGGTGATATTTCCAGTGACATATTAGAGAGAAACTGTGAATAATGTTTTGCTTCCCTTGGGTTTTTGGTTTGGTTTATTACAACAAGGTAAATCATCTTTTACTAGATGCCCTACTATACAAGCCTAAGAGCTTTCCCTTTTTGATTTAAGTTTCAGTGATTTACTTAAAACTTCATCAGATGCAGAAAACTAAATTATGTAAAGCAGAAGCTAGAAATACTAGAAACCTTTGAAAAATGTGAAGACTGTGGATTTAGACAGGGGATGGACCAACCAGCTCAGATAGAATAACACCCAGCATCGTCCTGCTGCCATCTGTAGTGTGAAACATTGGAATAAAATTTAAACTAAGCTTGCTGAGTGAGCAGACACTTATCCTGTGGTTGAGTGAGATATCTAGGTCATTACTAGCACTGTTAAACTTGCCTTTTTTCTCTTCTGACAAATTATATTCCATGCATGCAGTCTTTTATTGCAAGCCTCTCTCCTCTCTGAAGTCTCTTGTGGAGGTGCCAGCCTAGGTATGATGTCAGCCTTGTTACTCAAGGAAAAGCAAAATAAATTTTAAAAAAATTAGAACAAGATATTGAAGAAAAGGGCTTGACAGCTGAAAAGAACTAGCTTCTTGCTGTTTTCCTTACTGTGTCATTAGGAGTCCCATCTCTGCCTGTCCTGTCCTATACACTTAAGAGGTTGCTTCCAGTTATAAAGTATGTAGTATGTTAATAATTTCTGAAAAAGCAGGTAAGCAATGGATGTTCTGCAATTCTTTGGGAGTTCAAAATCCTCCTCTGAGCTGTTCTATCATGAATTAAGAGATTGCTAGGCATACTGTAACTTGAGGCTTCTTGGCATACATGTTTAAAGCTATAACTAATATGCACACCACCAAGGCATAATTGCCACCTGACATGGCACACCATGTCCTTTGGACTGAATTCCATTGATTCCAGGCTCATTCAAATGAGCATAAATGGAGAAAAGGCTTCAGGCTCAATTTTTCCTCATGCCATCCCTATCCTTTTATAGTAATATCTAAGAACATGCTATAAATTATTACCGGTCTTTCTACTTTGTGACTCACACCTGACTAGGCTTAGATACAGGTATTTATTGTTTCTGCCTGCAATATAGGCTGCTTGTGGCTAATCAGGACCATAGCATGCTATTGATTTCCCCTGAAGATCCTTGTCTTTTGGACACAGCAGTTGTAATTGATACAGTACAGAGAAATGGACACAATATCAGCCTCTGGATTCAACCAGAAAAACTTCAGGGGAGTGTGGGTCTAGGACAGGCGTACTTCTATTAGTATTGTTAAATTAATTTCTGTAATGTTTTAAAAAGTAAATTTTACAGTAATTTAATGTTCCTGATTGATTAAAAAATAAGTCAGAGTGAAACAGGTTTATATCATGAAAGCCCTCATCAAACAGTTTGAAGTTGAAAGGCTGATGCATGTCCTGTCTCGCCTTGACAGCTACTGCACAGCATAATCCAGTGTTGCCAATCAGATCTGAAAAAAGGAAAGAGCAGTTTTCTGACTGTGAATCACTTCTCACCTCAATTAAGATAAATATGGAGTTTGCACAAGTAGACTTGACAATTTGAGGCATGCCCAAATTTTCTGTGTAACTAGCATTTAATGACTGATACCCAATACTTGGACCTGGCACTGAGGGTGAAGTCAACAGTTAAGCACTTTGTTTTGTGGAAGTGACTGGAGGCTCAGCAGAAGGATCTGGTGTCTTTTGTAGAAGTTTTGGAAATAACACATAGTTGTAGATGGAAAGGTTCCCATTGGTTTTAATAGCTCACAGATGTGCTCTTGGCATTTCTGAAATGAATTCTCTTTCCTTTGACTCCATCTCATTCGTGTTCTCCTCCTGCAAATACTCTAATGAATACATCAACTCTAGGAAATGTTCCCCAGAACAAAGGATGCTTAAGCTAGATCTACAGAGTATGTGAGCAAAGCCAACTCTGAGTACATAATTCTGTGCGTTTGTAGCAGCAGGGTCTGATTCTAAAAGTTTTATTTATCCAGCAAAGAGAATAAACTTACTGCTTTAATAGTATATCCAAAAAAGTCTTGTTTCTTTTAACATGCTTGCAAATAATCTGCAGTTCAAGGACTAGTCAATTCAGCTGAGAAGCCAGGGACCTGGTTAAAAAAAAAACCAACACCCTGACAAGACCCATTCCAAACAAAGTATTTGCCCAACTCTGACTCTAGATAATTAGTTCAAATCTGGCACAGGCTGATCCTGGATACTGAAAGGCACAATTGTCTAACAGCATCTTAGCAGACTTTCTAAAATGCTGTGGTGGTCTTATTTCATTTCCTAGACAGTGGACAAGTGGCAGCAGGAAAATTACTTCCAGCATTAGCCCTAGTTAGTAACCTCACCTTCTGTCCAGGGTCTTAATCAGCAAAGACACTAAAGTGCCTTGTGATCCTTATTAAAGGGGTTCTTCTGGGCTAGGATTTGTTGACAAGGACATGAAAAAAAAAAAAAGCTTTTAATTTGGATATCTGCATCTACAAAAGAACTACATCTTCTGAATCAAACAGACTGGTTAGCACCGTTACGTTTTCCTGAAGGGAAATACATACACAGCTTCATTGTGTTTAAAGTTCACCTCTCAAATCAGAGCTGAGAAATTTGAGTAGTCTGATTTCCAGCAGTCTCAAGTACCCACAGTTCTTGCTCCCTTTGCAGAAGCAAATAGCCAACAAATCTGGAAACTGGACTGCTTAATTACAGGTATGTATCTAGATGTTCACATCTGTGTTCAATTTGGTTCCAATATACAGTACTAGGGGGAAACGTTAATTCACACTGGTATCTGTAACCAAAACAAATGGATACCCATGTCTGTATGTGTGAGGCAGAGAGAAAGTCAGGGAGAGCCCAATTTTGTGGTAGGAAACATTGGACTAAAGAATTACCTTCACTGGGTATTTTGCTTTTGCTGTCCATTTCATGATCATGGCACATAGCAATTTAAATGCCTTCTTGATATGATAACATCACTCACAGACTGTTTCTGTTGTGGTTTTGTGGCCATGGCTTTATGCACACATACATTTATCGAACTGGATCAGGTATGAACTCCAATGGTCTTCACAGAATGGGAAAACAGTTTTACCATGACAGAAGAGTTGCACAAGTTTTGTTCAGCTTATTGATCAGCAGGCCATGTGGTAACCTGACCTTCTCTAAGTCTATAAATACGAATAACATCTGCTGGCAAAGCAGCCTTAATGAGGTTCAGTAGAATACAGATAAAGCTAGATGTATAGGAATAAAATGTAGATTTCTGACAAAGATGTCAGTTTGCCTTTGGAGCAGCACAGAGAGCAATGTCATGAAACCTTTTTAGCTAGAGAAAGAAGTAAAGGCTTTTAGAGATAGACTAGATATCTTTCTAATATATTTGTTCAATCAGTTGGAAATTATGGGGCTCAATGAGTCACCCAAGGAGGGATGTTCAGTAGCGTGTGCTATGCATGAGGTCCAAGTAAAGGGTCACAGTGTGTCATCCAGAGACATTGCAGGAGTTTTATCACGACTCTCACGGTACTGAAGATTTTACATGGAAAGCCAAGGCCTGGAGGTAAACAACTATATTACAGTCTCTGCTTACTTCTTTCTTGTTAGAAGTTTGCTTCTTGCCTATACACTTAGAACCACCAAGTTCTAGAAATGGGGAACTGAGAGAAACATGGGTAGGACATCCTCACGGGGCAGGGAAGCGGGACTGCTCACTGCCTGCATGATATATGCCAGAGGTTTCGCTGATCTGTTCTGTTCCTGTAAAGGAGATCTCCATGTTTCTGAAAAGGGAGTTCCAATGCTAGAGTATATTTGTAATCAGACTATTTTTCTTAAGATTTGATCTAAATTCAACTGATCAATTTGCAAATTCCTCCTTGTCCTACCATTTGTGGAAAAGGGAAAAAATATTTCTGCTTTCTTTAAAATGTTTTTTATGCATTTGCAGTTTTATCATCTTCCTTCTCTCTCTACTTTCTAGACTAAACAGTCCCAGTTCTCTTAACGTTTCTCAGAAGCTCATGTTTTCTAAACATCTTATCTAGTGGCAGTTATCTGAATATGCAGCACCCAAAACTGGATACATTACTTCAGCTGAGACTGCACCAGTGCCAAGTAGAGCAGAATAATTACCTCTCTTGTCGTATACCCAGCATTCCTGCTAATACATCTCAGAGTGACATTTGTCTTTTCTGCAAGAGCATCACATTGTTGTGAAGAGAGGCTTGAAAATCTGACCCAAGTGCTGGCTGAAGTTTCAGAATCCAAAAGGCACATAAAAAGAAGCAGGCCAAGGGAGGGGGGGAAGGTTATGTTTCAGTCACTCACACAAAATGAGGGCCTGGCTCAATATATTCACATGTCTTGTGTTGGCAGTTCTGACTTGAAATCAATGAACCTCTACAGACAAGCCTCGTCTAATTTGAACCCGTGAGTGGGAAATCTCTAGCAAACTGCATTGGATTTTTTTTTTTTTTGCAAAGTGAGACATAAAGAAGCGAATGCTGGAAAAGGCATTGAATCACAGAACAGACTCGGATCACTTACCTACAAAATGTTATTAGTTCTGTAAAGCACTTGAAGCATGTGAAGCCTTGCTGAGGAAGCCCCGTGCAATGCTGAGAAACTGGCGGAATATTTTGGGACTTGAAGGGAGAAGTGAGCGTGATGTGCAATTTATACAGCATGCCAACTAGTGCTGCGACTTGTAGAGGTTCTAATGTAGCTGTTGTTACAGGGTTACTAGCTGGTCTTTAATCGGTGGCCCTGTGAGCCATGGTTTTCAGCAGTGTGGGGTGGGTTTTTTTAATTTCCCAGGCCAAAGCCTCATGCTCAATTACATCAGTCACCTCATGTACTCCTGTAACTGAGTTTAACACATTCTAGCAATGACTTGTCACCTTAGCAAAAGCAGAAAGGTCTGATTTACAGAATGTGCAATGTTAAATACAGCCAGGAGGGTAAAGAGACTGCCAGTCATTTACGGACTATTTAGAAATATTTCTCTGCATTCGACAATTTACAAATCCCATGTAACACACTTTCTTTCAACAATAAATGACAAGCAGAAAGACCCTCCTCAGCTCCCCTTCCCAGGACCCTGACAGTCTGGGAAAATTTCTCCTTTAGGCCACTTGCCTATTTAAAGTGTAAGTCTGATTGATTTTACAAGGGAGAAAGAAAGAGTGAGGGTGTCATTGTGTTTCAGAACCTTTATCAGGAGTTTGGCCCGGACTGTCACGGGTAATTTGCTTGTTAGCTTGATGAGAGACCTCATGAGCATTATGGTACAGGGTCTGTATAGGATGTCTGGAGTGTCTAATGATCTGCAGTCAAGAGAAAGGGTACATCTTGGGAGGAGAAGCAGGAGGACATGATATAATTGCTCCAACAGCAATTCTTTCCCTTTCAAGGGAGGTCAAAAGGAAGAACTTACACCTGCACCCCCCTTTTTCTGAGGTAGGAGAGCTGATATTCACATCAAAGTGTTCTTATTAAAGCATCATCTGAAGGCAACGCAACTGAGGCAGATACTTTGAGCTAGGTCCCAGAGAGCGTGCAGCAAAAGGCAGTCCCTCTCACAGACTAACCACACTGAATAAAGACTCAGGAAGTGCTGTCTTACCTTACAGCCAAGGATATCAGGTGGACTGAAATGACCTGGTGTTCCCAAACACCATGTAGTCTGTGGCAGAGCCCAGCTCAGCCCGCTCCCACTCAGAGCTTGTGGCTAGTCCATGTTAAATTATCATGTAGCACTGCATAAACTGAGGTTTTGTCCTAAACGTCAGCCTTGTCCAGCTAAGGAACAGCTCAAAAACCTGTCAACTGTGAAGAAACACCCCCTTTCATGTTATTTCATACAACATGCCCACGGATCTGTCCCAGGCAGGTAAGTGGTAGCCACCTGGTGAGGCTAGAGGAGCCCTTCTATGCATTCACAGGCACACTGTCCTAATAAATGACAAATCTTGCAACTATTGCCCACCAGTGTATTTATGTTTTTCCTCAGAAACACGTACACGCTCATTACACTACAGTCAGAACAGAGGGACAGGAGGTGAAATGGGAACCTTGGTAAGTGACTAACATTAACTTTCTGTCTTGTTCTCTTTTGGCTCAGAAGTATAAGACACGTGATCTGGAGGAATTTAGGGAAGGTCTTTGCGACATGTTAGTCGTTTTATTACAGCAGGAAACTAGTGGGAGATGGAGCTGTCTTTAATTAATTAATTAATTTAACATAGAAATTTTATGGTGGTTAATGATTCAGGCTTACACCTTCCCAACTATGCAGTAACAAGAAGGTGGGGAAAAGGCTTCCTCTCTTCTTCCTCTTTTTTCTATTTTAGTACTAATAAAAAGTCCTTTCTTGCTCCTCTTGGGCATCTTTACCTTATGTATAGTAGTATTGTTTCAAACTAGACATACATTCAGCAAAAAGCCTATGAGTCATCACTTACCTACCCTCCACCTCACCCTGTGAAGAACTGTAACAGAAGAAATTCACCATATGTTCAACAATGAAAACATGCGGATGATTTTGGAGCCAAGTGAATTTGTGCCAGGTGAATTGAATTTTAGAGTGAAGTCTGGATGATTTTTCACAGCATGTTTTTCTGCAGCAGTATTACATTTGTCTTGGTTATGCTCTAGCAAACATGATAACAAAAATAAGATCGATCAGATAGGTCAGGTGACTTTCAGACTCCACATAAAAGATTTACATTGTTCTGCCAAAATAACCCTTGAACCAAACAGAGACTTACTGGGGTAAGACATGCTGGTGCTACATTTGCAGAAGTTAAACTGCACCACAGAAGGGGAACAGGATGGCTTCCTCCTCCTGAGAAATGCCAAGGCTACTTGCAAATCTTTCATTCTTCCGGATGGACAAAAAGAAAGAGAGGAAAGTGGCAAAACTTCCTTAATGGGCAGATATCCGGCACTGGATTTTTATTTCTCTTTCCATTAAATGAGCCTGTTTTAGGAAACAGAATTTTGAATCTGAACTTCCACTGCTGCAGTGCATGCTGCCTAAGGATCAAAAGTGTTTGCTGAACCTGCAACGTGTTTATTTCTCCATTTAAACTTATAAGCCAGATCTAGGATAGTACTGAAATTGTGAATAGCATTTGCAGGTGGGCAGCTGACCACTGTCTGGCCATAAAATGCAGATTGCAGCTGGTACCTCAGGTGAAAAGCAAATTATGCTTTGAATTTTGCCCATGGATGTGTCTGGCTTGGCCAAGGCTACATGGCCACTGAATGGGTGCCCATGTCTCAGCCCAAGGGAGCCAGAAAAGATGTGGGTGGGAATCAGCTTGCCGGCAAGCAGCTTGCATGACCACTTCCCTCTCAAGCAGATCATCCTCAAACAGGACACACAAAAAGGAGGTGTCACTAGTTATGATCTGTTGGCTTTCCTGTTCAATACTGTTGTGGTTTAACCCTAGCCAGTAACTAAGCACCATGTAGCCGCTCGCTCACCCCTCTCCCTGAAAGGGCATGGAGAGAAGAATGGAAGAAAACCCTTGTGGGTTGAGATAAAGACAGTTTAATAGAATTTAAAAATTATATTATGATATTATTAATACATGTAAAGTTACATTTTTAATATTAGAATTAATATTACTATAGCAACATTAAAGATATTAATTATTATTCTTAAAATAGAATAATAATAATAGTAATAACAATACAAATAATAACAATAATTCAAGCAATGCACAAATGCTCACTACACCAAAAGGAAAATAACCCAATGCCCAGTGTGTTTCTGAGCAGCGATCCCACCTCCCAGCTCACTTCTCCATTTATACATGGAGCTTACATGTCAGGGAATGTCCCCTCAGCCAGACTGGGTCAGCTGCCCTGGCTGGGTCCTTCCAGCTGCTTGTGCACCTGACAGGCAGTGAGAAGCTGGGAAGTCCTTGACTTAGTGTGGACACTGCAAAAACCCAGCAACAGTTAAAACATCAGTGTGTCATCAGTATTATTCTCATGCTAAAACAGAGTGCTACACTGGCTACTAAAAAGAAAAAAATAACTCTCTCAGCTGAAACCAGGACAAATATGCTTAAAGGAACATATGCTTAAAAGGAACACAACCCAGCCTGAGGTCTACAAACCTCGGTTGCTAAATGCCTCCACTGGCAGCGGCAGCCAGCACCATTACCAGTGCTAGCCCTCAACTCCATGCCAAACTATGGACAGTCTTACTGGCATTTAAATACAATTGTTTGGGAATCCCTGCCCCATAGTCCTGTTACAGACCTCACAGACCTACTCTTCTGAATCCTGATCCTGTTTTCAATCACTGTGCCACAATAATGGCACCTCAGGCACAATCACTCTCCTAGACAACAACTCCGCCACTTTAATTTAAACCATTTACCCCACCATAGCCTTAAGGACGATTATATAAAGACTTAAGGCATGTATGCACACTATTCATAGTGCATGCATCCTGCCTGCACTCCATCCTGACTTGTTTGTCTCCTCTGGCTCACAAGGTCCTACGTCTGAGGCTCACATATAGCACCTCATAAAATTAGGTCCTGCCCTAGGCTCTTGGTTCTGTACCAGCAGAAACTTTAACAGCTGGAAGTGCTGAGACGATTAAGTGGAAGCACTCTTGGATCTTTTTGAGGGGAGTATGTGTTTTTTAGAGGCAGTGGGAGGTACAACACCAAAAATCTGAGATGGAGGGGTTTTACACTCATGAAACACATAAGTAAAGGCCCATCTGTAGTGCAAGGCAGGAGAAAGTCTGGCATGATGCCTCGTTACTGCCATCAACCTTGATGGTAGGAGTGAAGCATAACAATCAGAGTACAACAAAGCGGAGTTAATTCAAAGGGGAGAGAGGTGAGCGTGGACTTAGTATGATTCCAAGGAGGCAAGTGAGTTGGTGCATTAACCCTTTCAAACAGAGTTTCCTGGAGGAACCCTGAGCATGGCCCTCTAGCACAAGACTTTGAGTTTTTGCCAACTTTATTTGAGGAGGAAGGAGGGCGGGAGGAATGTTTTCTCGAGGGGAAAAAACCTTACCCTATTAAAGCTTTCTGTTGCCAGGGAAGTTCAGGGAAAATTCAGGAAAACTCCTTTTTATGTTCTTTATGATGTTTACTCTGTTGCACAGAGCCAAGACAGGGATGAGAAAGGCTACAGCATGATGTGGGGCTGCAAAAGCTGTGTGTATTTAATAGGGTGACATAAATGGTGTGTTTCTCTTTGCCCTCTGCTGAGTGCTGTGGGTAAAATCTGGCCTAAATAGCAAAACGAGAAGCCATGAGAGTGGTTGCTGGCTCTCATCAGCCGGCCGTCCCCTGGGCCAAGCCCCCAGCTCCGATGGGAAGTACACAGCGGATGTTTAATGAAAGGGCTGCTGCGGCTTATCTCCGTGTGCAGGGGACTTCTTTGTGAACTCACTCACTTTGAAAGATATGTGGCCCACTATGCTGGTATTGTTGGCTCTCACTTTAAGCACAGCCACATGATTCACATAGGAGCTGAGTGCTACGTCTGCCAAGGAAAGCTTCCCCCTCTCCCTCTCTGGTTAGGAATAAACTCAGCAGAAGGCCATCGAGGTCACAAGATCTGCCTGTTAGTGCATTTTACAGGAAGGAAGATACGTTGTCTTAAGATTAGTTTATCAGCTGACTTTCCTGTGAAGAAGACGGAGGCTGTTTTCCTGTGTACCACCACCCCCGTAATTCCCAAACGAGTGCACTCTGTTTGCATCTCCTGTCAGCTCAGCTGTGCGCGTTTCTGAAACAGCCCAGTATTAAGCAAACAAATAAAAAAGCCATTGTGAGACCCAGCAGAATCAACATCCCTTATCAAACTGCCGGACGGGAGGGGATAAATCTCTTCCTCGAGGCTGCCTGTCATCTCTCTCCCTCCCTCCGTCTCAGCGTCAATGCACAATTAAATCCGTTGTGGTGAAATAGACTCCACTGATAATTGCGGGGAGAGTTACTTACAAGGGTGCTGAGAACAGCAAAGAGCCTAACAGCCTTCCCTGCCTTCAAAGCGGTTTCTATTGAGCCTACTGCTCCGAAAATCCACAAGTATTTGGGTTTGTTGGGTTTGGGGGTTTTGAGGTCTGTCTTCTAAAACTTCAGGTCTCTGCAGATCTTTTTTATCCAGCTCTGCTCTTTCTGTCAAGGGAACAAGTAGCGTGCAGAGCTGGCTCCCTCCCCCACAGCCTCCTCTACAAGGTCCCTGCTTTCATAAGGTTTTCAGCCGGGGAATGGTTGCCTGTTTCCTCTCTGTGCTTGCTGTGACAAATGCATTTCTGTGACCAGGAAACTGCAGATGTTACAGATGCACTAAGGCATATTTTATTAGCTAATGAATCTTAATCTCTGAAGGATTACACATATTGAATAATACCATTCACTGACAAACAGTTGAAGGGAATCATCCTGGCTCAGAAGTATTTACAGTGGCAGCTTTAATTGATTATGTTCTCTTTTTGTACATCTGTAAAACTAAAATAACCCTCCAATGCTCCCTGCATCTTAAGAGCACTGATTAACCCAGCAAGAAACATCATTTGCCAGAATAAAATTACTGGTTTTCAAAAACCATTGGCTGGACTGCAAACCTGCATTGCACAGGAAAGCGGATACTAAGCTTTGATAATTTCCACTAATTTTATTTTTGTGACATTCATCTGGTTAGATTTTCATCTGGTTTTACATTGCTTTGCATCCCTCCCCCCACGCCCCCACCCCATCTACACAGAAAACCTTTGGCTTCTACTACTAAAGGTCTTCAGATTCCTGTAATTATCCAGAGGGGGGAAGGGGCTGAAAACAAGGTCAAGACAGACCCCACCCCATTTGCAATGGGATGGGGTTTTGATGCAGGATCAGGACTCGTATCATTATTTCTGCAGCATTTTTGTTAACTGTGAAATGAATTCCTCTTTCCTATTTTTTTCAGAGTCTATGTCTATCTGAAAATATATCCAGATCTCATGCTTGCAAAACCCCTTTCCATGATCTATCAGCAATCCTGGCAGACTGGGGAAGTTCCACTCGACTGGAGGCTGGCAGATGTTACACCCATATACAAGAAGGGTCGGAAGGAGGATCCAGGGAACTACAGGCCTGTCAGTCTGACCTCAGTCCCAGGGAAGATTATGGAGAGGGTCATCTTGGGAGCTATCATGCAGCATATGAGTGATGGCCAGGGGATCAGGCCCAGTCAACATGGGTTTACAAAAGGTAGATCCTGTCAAACTGACCTGATCACCTTCTCTGACAAGGTGACCCGCTTAATGGACGAGGGGAAGGCTGTGGATGTGATCTACCTGGACTTAAGTAAAGCCTTTGACACGGTTTCTCACAGCATTCTGACTGAGAAACTGGCTGCCACTGGCCTGGACTGGTGGAGCTTCAGCTGAGTTAAAAACTGGCTGGATGGCCGAGCCCAGAGGGTGGTAGTGAATGGAACAAAATCCAGCTGGAGGCCAGTCACGAGTGGCGTCCCCCAGGGCTCAGTCCTGGGTCCAGTCTTGTTCAACATCTTTATCAATGATCTCGACGAAGGGATTGAATGCTCCCTCACTAAGTTTGCAGATGACACTAAACTAGGAGGAAGTGTTGATCTGCCTGAGAGTAGGGAGGCTCTTCAGAGGGATCTGAACAGACTGGACCGATGGGCTGAGTCCAATGGGATGAAGTTTAACAAGGCCAAGTGTAGAGTGCTGCACATGGGACATAATAACCCCATGCAGTGCTACAGGCTTGGGGCAGACTGGCTGGAGAGCTGTCAGGCAGTGAAGGACCTGGGGGTGTTGGGTGACTGCAGACTGAATATGAGTCAGCAGTGTGCTCAGGTAGCCAAGAAGGCCAATGGCATCTTGGCTTGTATCAAAAACAGTGTGGCCACTAGGTCTAGGGAGGTGATTGTGCCCCTGTACTCGGCATTGGTGAGGCCACACCTCGAGTACTGTGTCCTTTTCTGGGCTCCTCACTACAAGAAGGACATGGAGGTCCTGGAGCGAGTCCAGAGAAGGGCAACCAGGCTGGTGAAGGGGCTGGAAGGCAAATCCTATGAGGAGCGGCTGAGGGAGCTGGGAATGTTTAGTTTGGAGAAGGGGAGGCTGAGGGGAGACCTTATCACCGCCTACAACTACCTGAAGGGAGGTTATAGAGAGGTAGGTGATGGTCTCTTCAGCCAGGTGACAGGAGATAGGACAAGGGGGAATGGCATGAAGCTGTGCCAGGGCAGGTTTAGATTGGATGTTAGGAAAAAATTTGTTACTGAAAGAGTTGTGAGGGCCTGGAACAGGCTGCCCAGGGAGGTGGTTGAGTCACCTTCACTGGATGTGTTTAAAAAAAGGGTAGATGAGATACCTAGGGATATGGTTCAGCTTAGGATGAGATTGGTTTGACTTGATGATCTTAAAGGTCTTTTCCAACCTTGTGATTCTGTGATTCTTAATGCCTACATCCAGGTCCACATCTGCAGTTCACAGTTACAGAGGGTGAAACAATAAGCTGCAAGCTTCTGCATTAAGTATTTCGATGTATTTTTATCATCCTGCTTGTAATACATATATCTTTGGAAGTATTAGAGATCACAGAATCACAGAATCACAGAATCGTAGGGGTTGGAAGGGACCTCGAGAGATCATCAGGTCCAACCCCCCCTGCCAAAGCAGATACACCATGTTTATTTTCAGACTATGATACTTTATTGAATTCTGGTGGCTGAATCTCTATTGGACCTTGTTCACAGCTAACTGGATATTCCCACACTACCTAAGACTGAATTCAGGTAATTTTTAGGGAATGTTTTTTAAAACCCTTCATGAATATCAGAGTTTAGCCCTTAACCATGAAGATGGCGTTTTATAGAAAGGGTATATGAATGTATTAAAAAAACACCAAAAAACAACAACAAAGCTTGCTTTGCTCTGTTTATTCTAGATGATTTAGAAAAGCCAAATCATATTGTCATATTGAAACTAAATTGGAGTATATAAGAGACAATTTTAACAAAGCTGAAGCAGGAGGCAAAAGAGGAGGCAGAATCCTTCAAAGATTTGTTGTTGCACAAGTAGGATTTGGTTTGAACTCTTTAATTTGCCACTTGTCAGCCTACATATAAGAAGCAACCTTGTTTGGATCTTCACAAAGAATCTCCACAAAGAATTCTTTTTTTTTTTTTCAATAAAAAGACCTGGCAATAATTCTTTGGCACTAGATGAAGAGCTTGCTTATTCCACTGGCAATGGTTTCTTTTGTTGTTATCTAGTTTAATGAAAACTTCATAAAAATAAGACTCTGAAAGTTTGTGGATAAAGTTTATGTACATTTTTTCAGGTCATATGCCAAGGGGTCACTTATTACTGTGCAAGTCATTGCACTAGGAAGAAACAGGGTTAATAATAACTTTTTTTGCGAGCAGGAGTCTTTATTCAAAAACATGAACAAGTAAAGCTGCAGGGCCTAAGGCAAGCATGTGGGCAATACAACTATGTTCTCAGCAGCCTTTCAGGAAAGACCTATGAAGTCCATTGGGAAAGGAGTGCTTTTGCTCTTTAAAGTCATGAAAGTCCTAAAGACCTGAGTCTCCTTTGTACATTTATTTTATTACTATTATTCACTCCAAACACTGTAAACCAGTTCTCAACTTAGTATAGATGTCTTCAAAGTTACATTAGGAATAGGGTATTTTTTCTGTCACTGGCATTGGTCAAAACTTTAAATTTTTCAACTTTTTGACAAAACATGGTGCCTTTTTTCCAGCATATCTATGACTTGTCAAGTTCTGTGGTTTGTAGTTTCTCCTTAATGCACAGCTTTAAATTCAAGGCTTTGAACACAGCACATATGGCACAATGACAAGCTGTGTATCTGTTTGCAGCAAAGGTTATTGTTGAAAACATTCCACAGCCTTAGGCTCATAACGCATCACCCTCACACTCAGAGAGGCACAGATAGAAGCAAGGTCCTCAACAGGATCTGCAGTGACCTGTCAGCAAGCTACATGAGGAGCCAAAGCACACCAAGAAGACCAGAGGGTGCAGATGCAGCTGGACCACAGTAGGCAAAGGCCCGTGGGAAATGCCAGCTCCCACCACGGTGACCACAGCTCCTCCATGCACTGCTGGCCCCGTGGAGCACAGCTCCCATATCCCCAGCTGTGCTCAGGGCACAGTCATATTTGTCCAGCATGCCAAGGCAGCGGGATAAGTCGGGGTTGCTCCTAATGGCATGCCATTTCATTTGCCTACACAGGGACAGAGGCTTTCAGGAGCTGCCACACTGTCAGCTTGCGTGCCTGCCTCTGTGCTCCATCAAGATCAGCCCAGGTTTGCGGGGTGCAGGGGAACAGCCATGGGTGTACACACACAATCAGTGCAGGGCATTTGCCCATACAGCGTTTTACCTCTTATCCATTATAACAAAACTGGATTTATGGCTCTCAAGTCACAAGGCTTAACAGTGCAAAGTTGAGATCTTTCTGGAAATGAGAGCTGAATGTACTTTCCACAACATTCTCCCTCTTATCTTGCTTCTCCTCTGCCTCTCTGCTCTCTCTGTCTTCAGCAAGGGAAACATCTCAAGGGCGGAGGGTATTTGTTTGGTTGGGTTTTTTTTAATTTAGCCATCATTCTCTGGAGAAGGATTACCACGTTTGCTAATGAATGTAATTTAGTAGTTTGGTTAAATCCTAAAATAAATTAATCCCTGACAGTCTTCAGATCACACACAGAATCACACACAGAATCACAAGGTTGGAAAAGACCTTTAAGATCATCAAGTCAAACCATTCCTATCCTAAGCTAAACCATATCCCTAAGTACCTCATCTGCCCTTTTTTTTAACACATCCAGGGAAAGTGACTCAACCCCATCCCTGGGCAGCCTGTTCCAGGCCCTGACAACTCTTTCAGTAAAAAAATTTTTTCTAATATCTAATCTAAACCTGCCCTGGCACAGCTTCATGCCATTCCCCCTTGTCCTATCTCCCCCTCAATGTCCTTCTTATGGTGAGGAGCCCAGAACTGAACACAGCACTCAAGGTACGGCCTCACCAATGTCAAGTACTGGGGCACAATCTCTTCCATAGACCTACTGGCCACACTGTTTTTGATACAAGCCAAGATGCCATGGGCTTTCCTGGCTGTCTGGGCACACTGCTGGCTCATATTCAGTCAGCAGTATCAATATCTGATCAAATTCATATTGATCTGAACACAAAAATCTTTAGCTCTCACAACACAATTCACTAAATTTCTGTAAAACAGAGGTGAGTTAGGTTAATGTCAATGACATAATGCTAATTACATGAAAACTGTCCACCAGGCAGCTGAGAGCTCAAGGAGTTGTCAGATCCTGGGAGATCCAGTTTTCAAGACATGTTCTTGAATCTCTGCTTCAGTCATACATATTGAATGCTTGCCTTTAAGAGAGGGACAGTTTTCCAATACAAATGTTGCATACTGAGCAGGATTCAAGAGGTGGATCTTTAAGCACTAACAAAAACGTGAAACATTTCAATAAAAGATATATTGCAGAAGGGCTGTAGCAGTTTGCATCTCAGGCCTGTCATCTCTGTTATGATTAGAGGCATCCCAGGGAAATATTTTTCTCCATCTGCCCCTTGGGGAGCTTCTATTCCTTCTTCCGATGCCCCCATTGGAGACAGGGTAGGATGTGGCTAAGTATGTACTTGGCAACACTCAGTATGGTCCAGCTCTCAACCACCATGCACTTGCTCTGCCATGGTGCTCAAAAAGCTCTCTTTCAGGACTATGCACTCTGTTCTACTGGGTCTCTGAATTGGGCAGAAGATATTCTGAGTCTCATCAGGAAGGCAGGATGCTCTATTCTGGTCCCTCAGCTAACATAAAAAATGGATAAACCCTCAGACTTTGTCAGCCCATACTCTGTCCTCATACCCTGAAGATTTAAAGTAATATCATTCCAGTGGATGTTTTCTATAGAGTTATGGTTAAAGGTGGAAGGGTCTATGAGACTAAGTAACATTAGAGATGATGCTCTACAGTTGTATTTGTCACGCAATGCAAAAGCAAGCCAAACAGGAAGATTGGAGAAAGAAAACATAGCTTGTCTGCAGAAACTCACTTTAATTGTCTGCATGTGTGTGATCTGTGTGAGCCATGGTAGGAAGACAAGGCATCTCAAGGATGGGTAGGAGAAGGAACCAGCAGAGAGATATTGGGAGAATTAGGGTGGTCTTCATGGGAGGTCTAGAAAGCTGGAAGACACGGAGGATGAGCAAGGAGCTGCAGTTGACTAGGCCATTACAGTTCCTAAGAAGTAACTCTATGTACTTTGTCTCTCAGTCTTTAGAAGGACCCATAAATTGGACCACTATTTCTATGCTAGATTCTGCTGAGGGATGAGGCTTTAGGATCAGGGCTTTAATGAATAGAACGACAATTGCATAACATTAATTCTTATTTTGGAGATTATATCCATGTTCTGGTTAATACGTGGGAAGTTTGCTGGTCTAAAGTCCACTCAAAAATAGAAAAGTCATCTGACCGAAGTAGAAATGCCACCTCTAAATCTGTTTGTGTGTACATGCTTGTCAACTATCAACATCATTGCATTAATGAAGTTTTCTTGTAATTATTCTTCTTTTTCAAATAATATCTTAATTTTCCATTCAACTAAATTCACTGCTGTCTTGATGTTATGTCACTATAAATAAGCATACAGCAAAGTCTTGGGTACATCTGGCAACTAATAACCTCTTGGTACGAATAGTTTTATACAAAAGAGACATGGCTTGAGGCAAAGATAGTGTTTTCACTTCACCATCTCACTCACCCTTGACTTATTACTGGATTGGTCACTGTCTTCAGATCTGGAGGAAGGAGAGTCACAAGAGATCTAGAAGACAATTTTGTGCAGAGTAGACACCCCTTTTTATCCTACAAGACATGTGCCAAAACCTTTGACTACTTACAGCCTAAAGACTTATAGGGTATTGCTCAGTAAGCTTGGGGTATGGGGTTACATACACCTGGAAGATTTTCAGAGACATCAGATGCCACTGACTGGGCAACAGGGAACAGAAAGATTAGTCTGAGCTGCCCTGCCAGCTTTGCTTCCCTTGCTCATGGAATTAGAATCACAGACTTGTGTGGGTTGGAAGGGACCTCAAAGCCCATCCAGTTCCAACCCCCCTGCCACAGGAAGGGACACCCTCCACTTGCCCAGGCTGTCCAAAATCCCATCCAGCCTGGCCTTGAACACTGCCAGGGAGGGGACAGCCACAGCTTCTCTGGGCAGCCTGTGCCAGGGCCTCACCACCCTCACAGGGAAGAATTTCTTCCCTTTGAATATAAACCTACCCTCTTTTAGTTTAAATACATTACCCTTGTACTATCGCTCTATTCGCTTGTAAACAGTCCCTCTCCAGCCTTTCTGTACGCACCTTCAGGTACTGGAAGGCTGCAATAAAATCTCCCCAGAGCCTTCTCTTCTTCAGCCTGAAAAAGCCCAACTCTCTCAGCCTGTCTTCACAGGAGAGATGCTCCAGCCCCCTCATTATCTTTATCACCTCCTCTGGACCCTCTGGGGACCCCAGAGCTGGATGCAGTACTCCAGATAGGATCTCACTAGAGTGGAATAGGGGGGGAGAACCACCTCCCTTTACCTGCCAGTCATACTTCTTTTGATTCAGCCCAGGATACAGTTGGCTTTCTGGGCTGCTAGTGTACATTGCTGGCTCATGTTCAGCTTTTCATCCACCATTATGACCCAGTCCTTCACCCCAGGGCTCCTCTCAATCCATTCATCCCCCAGTCTGTAGTGATATGGTGACGGCCCCAACCCAGGTGCAGGACCATACCAGATCCACTAGGCTAGCAAAGCCTTGCAGTCAATCATGTGAAGTGACACAGGAGTCCTGCTTTTAGTGCTTGCCAGTGGCATAAGCTCAGGAGACTGGTCATCCCTGTTATTCCTGCTCTCTTAAGGGTACTGTTCCCAAAATATCTCCCCAATGGAATCCCAGGGAGGCAGGAGACTAGGCTGGACTTGGATTAACTTCTAGTTTGGATGCATTAATTTTCATTCTTGATGATCCAGCAGACTGTAAAGACTACTCTTTTGCCTTGTGTCTAGCTTTTCACTTCCTGACAGACATATCTTCCTAACATGCTATTCTTACTTGCTTTAAAAATCTAATTGAAACCCACTGAATTTGTTTCTCCTACCCTGTTTATCCCAGGATATTGGATATGCCTACTGGCTTCTTCTCTGTCCCTGTTATATATCATTCCTTCTAACTTCCACAGTTCTTAATTCTGTTCTTTTCTCTGATTTGCCTACAGTTTACAGACACCTTTCATGTGCACACAGTATTTCAGGCCCTGTCAAACCTGTGCATAAAGCAGTGATCTTCAGGTCTGACTTTGTATTTATAACAGACTAATCTCAAAGCATTTGGAATATCATTGCTGCTATATTACACTGCAGACTGTTATTGCATTTTATATTAATACAACTCATGCCAAATATCTCCTTGCCATTGAATGTGTGGGATCATGAGATGACTTCTGTTGCCTGTACTGGTCCCATGGGCTGCTGTACTGATGCGCTACCAGCCTCCAGGCTGATACTTGGTACCCTCCAGGTCCCTGCCAGACCATGGTGCAAGTCACGCTTGCCAGCCCTTATTACAAAGAGCAAGGGAACCTCAGCCTGAGACTTTCTACAGCAGTTGCCCTGCCCACCCCTGAACTCCAGACTGAAAAAACAACATTTTTCATTTTTTGCAAAGAGAAAATTTTGGCAGTAACACAGTCGTCCACAATCAGGCAATAACACACTCCCATCTTTCCACCCGTCCTCTGAGAAACATCAATGCCTTTGTAGCTGTGTCTAATCCAGGTACAGATTTACGTGGGCAGAGGAAAGGGGAGCAAACAAGGAGGCTTGCTCTTGCACTCGCCCACACTGCATACAAATTCCTGTGACTCATGTGACACAGCGACTGTTCCAGCCCACACTACTTTCTCAGGGCCAAGACCTGACACAATCATAAGTGTCCTAGTTGCTCCCTTTATCTTCTACAGACAAAGTTCAGAAAGAAGAAAAGACGAAGGAGTGCATCAATGCTCTTGTTTCTTTCTTGTCTTTCCCCTTGGTTGGATGTTTCTGCTATTCTCCTGACACCCTCCTGGCCCCTTCATGGGGGTCATATTTCCTTCTCTGAGAGCAATTCTCTCCCAGGACATATCTGTTGACTAGTGGTTTTGTGCAAAAATAATACCTGAATGCAAACATTTCAACCAGTAAATTTTATAGTTTTAACTGTGTCAAATATAGAAATAAGGCAAATTTGCAGGGTGGCTGGGAGACTTAGGGGTAGAAGAGCAGCAGAATGAGAGACTTCACAGTATAATAACATACAGATGTTGTGACATGGCTTGCTAAGGGCATAACCCCAAGTAGGAGAATTCCCCCTTCTACACACCAATATAATTCTTTGCCAACATCTCTTATTTCTCAACTGCAGAGTGTGGAAATGCCTTGGAGCTTCATTGCAAGGGGAAAGATAATGAACAGCAATGGGTGGAAAGGCAGGAACAGAGATAAAGGTCTGCATACTGAAATAGCAATAACACACTGGGGTGTATCCTGTTGTGATGTATATACTTTTCTCTCCAATTCCTCCCTTGGGCAGCCTGAGGATGGAAATGTTTTTCTCAGAGGAAGTATTCTCACTATGGATTTTATGGAGAAGCAGCAATTTCCGTAGATGGGATAATACTGGAGGGTAGTTAGAGATCCCTCTGCCAGATATGAACCTGTGCTGTTAAATGCTGGTGCTCTCTAGGCAGAAGCATTGGTTGAAGCTGAAGGATTGTAAGAAATGTCATGTGCTCTAGTACAGCAAGAAAGTTAAGGGACAAACATTCCTATGGTGGCAGTAGCACCCTTCACTAGGTCAGCACTAAATACCAGTGTTTTTATAGCTTCAGCTTGACCCCATGCTTACACACCTTTTAATGATGTATTTAATTATTTTCCAGTGGATCATTAATCTACAGCTTCAGGTGCAGATTATATTGCACATTTCAATGGTTCTCTATGCAACTCTGGGTATTACTGTTCAATTTAAGATGACTGCCCTGCAGACTCCTGAGACAACCCTGCATACACTGGCTGGGGCACCAAAAGGATTAGTGTCGTCTTGCATCTGCCAGGGCAGACCTTCAGTATCTCCACCAGAAACCTGCAGAGCAGAAACAGAAATAGCAGCATGCTGGTTTAAAAGCCTGTCAAGGTAGGGTTCCTACAGTCATATCAATGTTATGACTCTGGTCTGGGATCCATTCTTTTTTTTTAATTGAAACTGAAAGTTGTTTATAGGCAACTTCATACAAGAAAGCAGTTAGTTGAAGCACAACTGCCAGATAAACAGTTTCATCTTCATCTACCACAAATGTGCCTACACCAAAGAGGAATATTGTGACCTGGCTATATGGGACAAGGAGCCGTATGTCTCTAAAGAGCTGGGAGGGAGGAGGTGTAATGCTAAGATCATAATTTTCCATAGTCTTTCTAGCCATACTGTCTGAGGATCAAAATGAGTAGCAGCCTTAGCCTGAGTATATTTTCTCATTTATGCCACCAGAGATTTGTCCCTCTGTGAATCCTACTCAGTATATAGAAAAGAATGTTTTGGGGTTATTTTTAATGTTTTCTATACACCTGCACACAACTTCCACATTTTCTTTGCAAATTAATTTGCTTGAAATTTTGCATATCTAAATCTTTAATTGAATAAAATATCCTTAAGTCAAATATAAGGTTTTTCTTCCCAGAAAAAAAACCAACTTGGCATCATGCAAATTAAGGAGGTCTCCAGATTCTGGGTGTTTATGGAGGATTTCCATCAGGGCGCTTGTTTTTTCTGGATTCAGTCCAGGACACAAGGCTGGTCCTAGATGGCTGCTGTTGACAAGAGAACAATGTATGACTGATCATGTGAGATTATTCTGATCACAAAGCACCTACACAGTTTATTTGTGCACTGGGGCAACTCAGAAGCACATATAAAAAGCCCTCAAGATTCAAACATCTTGCTTTTTCCATAGAGAAGAATATAAACAGCTACCAAGAGGACAAACAGAAACATTAGGCTGTGAGGCAATACTTGACGTTCTCAGAAAGTTCACAAGGTTACAGTCAGCTGCTCCCTTTCTCAACCTGTCTGTGCGGCAGGGATTTAATTTGCAGTCCTTGGTGCCACCCACAGAGTTTGATAAGCCTCTCTGAATTTCACACTTGGTTCTTTCTGGCCAAAAATCTCAGGAGGGGAACTGTGGCATCAGACCCAAGCAGAAGGTGTGCAGACCAGACAACAGTCTTCACTGGGAAGCTGCAAGGACACGGGGTACCACTGAAATGAGTGAGGGTATTCAGGATACTGCTCATTAAAGTGCTGGTGGTGGACACTGGGACCGTGTTTTCCCAGTACTTGCAAAGAAGCTTTGAGTTGAACTTGTAACCTTTGTACACATTTCAGTTTCAGTTTCTCAAAAATACTTCAAGGATTTAAATGCCTGGTCTGTGTTACGGTCAGTGGGACTGAAACAGTCATGGAAATTTCACCATCAGCAACCAATTTTCTCAGCACTCTAAGGCATTATCCCTGATACAGAAACTAAAGTCACAGAAAATCCCAAAAGCATGGCAGGGACCTGTGTTTTCCTGCGCTCCCCACCTCCTCCTTACATGGTACTTTCTCTCTGAATGGAGCTTAGAGGTGCTTCTCCAACATTGTAAGACCTCATCTTTTTCTTGTCAAAAATGTTCTGGGCTGAAATTTAGTTTCAGATGAATCTAAAATTAATAGAAACAATTTTTAAGTTGAATTAACAGTATAGGAATGGAAAAAAATCCCACAAATTCTTTGTATTCAGACCTTGGTTTGTATTCCTCTTGGCCTAAACTGGAATTGTTTACAATATTCTCCCTAATGTAGTCTGAAACATCTCAGCATGGTTAAAAATAAAATCTTTGGAAATATCCACATTTAAAATGTGATTGTGCTTGTAACCTCCTAAGAGACTGCAGTGGGTATATACATCCCTTTCACAGGACGGCAGATTAGAAAGATCATTTTTAATTATGTTATACTCAAAATATCACAAATATATGGAAGGAATTCAAAGGAGACAATAGACTGGTTTATTGCTAATCCTTGTGGTAGGGAAAAGTCCCAGTACTGTGTGTTCACATGCTAGACTATATCAATGCCAAAGGATCCTTTCTTTTCTCATGCATTATAATGAATTACAAGGTGGATGCAGAACCATGTTCTTATGCAATAACTAATGGTTACACATCTAAACAAGCTAGTAGATAAACAAACAAAAAAAGCAAACAAAACCCCCCCAAGAAACAACAAACAAAACCCAGCCCAAAACCCCATACCAGAATCAGCAGCAATGCAGGTTTATAGAGAGATACAATCAACTCAGACGGGAGATTTCTCCAGAGCTTTTCCTTTTCCCATTAGACTCTCCATCTCTACATCTTATTTTATGCAGCACAGATGTGGATGCAAGTTGTTAAGGGAATTCTTATAAGAAAAGTTTACTTTTTAAGAAGTTTCTCTTTATGAATGAAATATGGTACAACCTACTCCCAAATTTCTTCAGATGACAGCAAAGGTTATTTTAAACAGCTGCCTAAATGCTTTTAGAGATGTTCATGGGCTACACACCACAAATAAGTGTAAGGATTACAGAAGCAAGAGCAAAAACTCTTACAAAGTACTTACTGACAGCTGTGGTATAGACCCGTGTTTAAGATACTGAATTCAGAGAAAGTCAGGGCTAACATGCACCCATTTCTGGAGCATGGGTTTATAACACCTGTCATGGACCCAAGGACAAACTTTTTGATTGAAGAATATGAGTGGAAATCTATTCAATTAGCAGTAAAGAAGAGGAATGGGTAAATGGAACAATAAATGTGTTGAATAAGTCTGGGTCATACGTGGTAAAGCTTATACTTGGGAGTGTACTATCAACCAGAAAATATGTAGCTGTCAGATATTCAGGAATTGGTTCCAGAGAGATTTCAAATAAATTTTCCAGTCTCTCACTGGCTGAGTTCACAAAAAATTTTGCAGCTATTTTCCTTTCTTGCAGGTCCTGACTGTTTGCAGCATGGGATTATCCTCAGGAAAGAGCTGCACAGGCAAAAACCAGTGGGTTTTTTTGGTTGCAAACATTAGTTTCTGATTCATTAATCTAGGCTTTACTTTCTCTGTACGTCTGGTTTTAAGACAAGTGCCTCGAGAGGTGCTGTGGAGTTGGACAGGCTCTGATGTTATTGTAATGGAGAGAAAAGATAAAATGAGGAAACATTTTTTACAGAGTTCACATCTTTCAGTGTGCCATCATCTGTGTACAAACCTAAGCACCTCCAACTCTGAAAGCTTGACTGTGGTGATAGGACCAAAACAACAGCAGCAGTGCAACTGCTGAGCCCAGTAAGTCTGTTGCCATGTGTTCATGGGCATTGGGAGATGCCAGAAGCTGGGTCCAAAAGCAGCACAGTCTCCAAGCCCTGTGTTGCAGGAAGCAGTGTGATGAAATGTTTGTGCTTGGCTCTGTTCTGCCACTTTCTGGCAACTCTGCGTGCATCCCTGCCATGAGTTTCTAGCCCTTCGGTAAGATGGTGGGCTCTGAATATATTTTATGCATCACAGTGTAAGATTAATGTCTATTATTAATCATGACAGCTTGCTATATTTCATCCTTGCCAGGAGTTTTGGCTGGCATATCGCTGTCTCCCTGTAACCAGCCCAGTATAACCCCTTTTGTGTGTGTGTGGGCAAGGCCCCCTACCAGTGCCTGTGTAATTGCTTTTGGCGGCCCCCTTTCCTGCCTGTGTGCTAGGGCACTCCAGAGTGCTCTGCCTCCTCCACCCTGCTGCGACCCAGCACAGCCCTGGTGAGGATACACCATCCTTCCCATGGCACTCTCCTAGGACAATTTGCCTGGAACACCCAGAACTCAGCAGTGTAAGTGCAGCTATCCAAAATGATAGAGAGACATAAAGGTGCACATACATTTTTGCCAGTGGAAAATTATTGTGGAGGCACATACTGACCCTTGTTTTTTTGAAACTGTGTTTCCTTCTCCTACGAAGTGAAAAAATAATGGGTGTGATTCAGTCTGTCCTGACCATACCTGCAATTTGTCTCAGTGGATCTTTCATGGGACGGCACAGCCCTGACACTAAGGAAGAGAGATGTGAGCCCTGTGTCCCTCCTATGTCAGTTGCAAGGTGAGAGTATCATTCTTCTATAATGTGAGACCCTTACTATTTCTATAGTACTTTGTGTCTTGCTTTTTGTCTTGACAGCACATAGGATTGAGCAGGCAAAGTCAGGTCATTGTCCTGTACCTGAATGTATGGACCCCTGGTCTTATGGAAGGGGAAAAGGAGCAGTGATCATCTGACTGGTAAATCGTTTTTCTATTACTATCTGATCCCTTCCTGGAGACGCATCTCAGGTGCTCAGTCCATCATTATGAGGACCTGCAAAATCTGGCAAGGCACGGTAAAGTTATCTTGTTTTGATTCAGAAATCTCACTTCCCATATTTAGTTTTAAGACAATTTTGGTTATTTCCCTCATCTAAATAGCACGGTTACTTGGGAAGAGTCCAAATGTGTCCCTTCCTCTGTTCCTTCTTCAGTGTTTCTACAATGCTTACCAAAGGAGGTCTGTCATCACGGCTGAGGATTTCAGACCCTACCATGATAACACAATACAATATGTTCTTCCTAGTCTCTGAGGTTTTCCTCCACCACACTCTCCTTCAGCATTGCTAAAATAGCAATGGTTTGCTGCCCTGGGGAGGTTCCAAGCTGTCACTCAAAAGAGGAAGAAATTGTTACTATTGTACCATTGCCTCCACAAGCCTCTGGAGCAACAGCATCCAGATTAAATGTATTGACTTGCCTGTTGCAAGAGGAAATTCCAGTATGAAACCTGTTTCTGCTGGTTCGAGGTAGCTACCAGAGGCATAGTTCTTCATGCAGACTGCTTTTTCCTGGAGCTAATGGTCTTTCTCATGAAACCAAAAGAGGCCAATTCAAAATGATAGAAGTCAGAAGTCAAAAGATAAGGGACATTAAGTAAACATTAGTAAGGTATGTGGGGAATTTGGCTTCTTACCATCAAAATGAAAGGGGCACAGAATAATTCTGATTTTTTATTGGATCTGATGGAGTCAGAAAGGTAAAATACTCTGAATTCAGCCAACCAAACAAATCTGGTCTTTACCCAAAAGCACATCTAACACCAAAGAGGCACTTCCCTCATTTAATCATACGATGCAGGCCAAATCCAGCTTAAAAGATTCCTTATCACTTCATTAAATTTGGCAGATGGCTGAACAAAGCACACTGTACTCAACTCAGCTCTCAGTCACATCATTGCCACTGCAACAAAAAATGCAACTGAGTAGCACTGAAGTGGGGGGGTGATGCATTTGCCGTGTTGTTTGTAGGAAGGAATTAGCTGTTCCTTGCTCACAAAGAGAACAGGGTGAAAAGCTTGTCTGTGACTGTACTGTGACTGTGTGTAACTTCCTACCTACCCTCCACTTTCCCATTATTTCTGTCAGTGTAAAAGAGCAGACTCCTGTCTCAATAATATCAATACAGTCATTGTCAGGCTCACAGAACTTGTTCCAAAACGTTTCCATTTACAACTAGTAGATCAAGTTGTGGGTTGCTGTGTGGGCTTTCTGTGCTCATGAAGACCGCATCAAAAAGAATGGGCACAGTAAGCTGCCTTGAAAATAGAGAGATGTAGTGTATAAGGCAGCTGAATAATTCATGCAGGGACAAGCATGTTAAATCACCTATTTAACTCCATCAATTAAATAAACAATTACACACTGCTTCCCTTTTTTTGGAAAACAAAGTTTAAGAGGAAATATTACTGATAAAGGCTGCTTTTGGGCTTGTGGCACACATGTCTTTTGAAATGCTCTTGCATTTCAACATTGCAAGGGAATTCTTCAAAATAAGGGAGAGACTCCCATTGGCAGCAGAGGGTTCAGGATCAGAGCTGAAAGGTCATCTTCCAAATAGCAGTTTTCATATAAGTGACCCCGAGCTCATTACAGAGCTCTCTCATGCTCTCTCATCCTTTACATTCCCTCTAACTTCAAAGTCTTCATCGGAAAAGCATCATAAACCAAGATGAAAACAATTGTAAGTTATTCTTTTGCTGTGATTCAAATAAAATCTTGTCATTTGGTGGAGTTAATGGGAGGAATGGGTGTTGTCACTTTTCCCATAATGGGGGTTTAGCTCACCAGCACTGGATAACTGGATTTTATTAGACACCTGGATGCGTTGTTCTGTTGCCCACTGTCTCTGAACACCATTAGAGACTCTGGCCTAGCCACATGTGATTTGACCAAATGTGAACAGACTTTGCACTGCGGGTATCAAGAGACATATAGGTCTCTTCTTCTGGCACTTCAGATAATACTGGTATTAAGTAAATACTTCAGTTCATCTCCCCAGATGTTTAAGTTGCAATTTCTTTGAATGGGCCAGGTCACAGGGATTTTTATTTGGTGTGTGTGTCATTTAAGTCACCTTGTTACACACGGTGACTGTTTCTGTCACCACTCTTTGCTGCCCAAACATGACTTTTCTTTTTTAAAATAGATAGTGGATGTAGATAAAGGGATATGGGAAACACTTTCTAGTATATTGCTCAGTATGTTCAGTGTTATGGCCTGGAATATTGCATATGACCTGAAGGAAGGAGAATTTACAGCATGTCAGAGTGATTTTTAATTTAAAAATGTGTCCAGATTTATGAGAATGGCATTGTTGAATGGCTCCAGGCTCCAGGGAAGGATATGATATGTTTAGGAATTGAAGAGATAAACCAGGTTTGTTATGACTTTCCAGTGATGCTGTCAAACAATTTAACTGGAAGTAAGCAGGAAAATATTTAGTATCTGTTTCAAAATTAGTCTCAGAAGTCATGGTACAGTCATCTCAGAAGCATCATGGTACAGTATTTGGTGATTAGATCAGGTAACTTAACACCGTTACAATAATGAAAAAAACAAAGACAAACAGCAAGGTATTTACATGCTCTTGCACATTCAAGCAAATAGTCTAATTGCAAATCACTGTACAGACAAGAGCTGCCTTTACCTCAAGTCCCAGAAAATGGGGGCAAGATTCACACCCCCCCCGAGCTAGCGAAATCCCAGTTTTCATCAGCTTCTCACCAGAGTTAGCAGGGCAAGGAAAAAATACCCCAAAGTTAGCAAAAATGTGTCAGCTTCCACTGGACAAAAGAAAAATCAGACCTTGTCTGCACACACAGCAACAGGCAGTGACCTGTGTTTCCTGTCTCACCCCATGCTGTCTGCTCACAGATGAGGTGACTTTGCAGTGACTTCTCATTCCCCAGCCTCCAAAGCAGCTAGAGAAATTCACACGTTACAGCATGTAATTAAGGGGAAGATAGCCTGATTGAAGGATGGGTACAAATAAATGCTGGGAGTGATGAGAGCAGAAGTAGATAAGGCCACTACATGATGAGAATGTACTTATCTGTCACATCATTTACAATGCTCGGGCACTTGAAAAAATTATGACAGATTCCAATAATCTTAATGTTAGCCACCAAATATGCTGTATGTTTTATTAATAAGAAATAGTATGCATTTCATCGTATCTGCACCTTTACATTGAGCTGGAATTGAAAGCGCGTAATTGTGTGTTGTCTCTGGTTTTGGTACCACGGGGAATTGTAAAACAGGAAATAATTAATCTAATTGCTAACTGCAAAAATGAGTTTTGCAGGCCTTCTCAGAATTGACATTTCTTCAGAGCAGAGCACAATTCAACAGTAAATGTTTATTAAATAATCCTACACGTGCTTAGGTACATGCAAAGGATAAAATATATGATTAAACCTGATTCCTTTAGGTTTTGTATTAATTGAACTAAAGCAAATATGAAGCAAATAGACACATGGGAGGAAAGTGGAATAGGCACAAATAACAAAGCACTTGACCACCTTTGAAATCCATAGCAAAATTCCCACTAACACAGAGGGGATGGAAAGGAACCTGTATTCCCATGAGACATCCTCAAATATAAGGAGTACTTGTGATTTCAGAGTGTAAAACTTTGAAGAGTGGCTAAAGGGTGTCTTTTTCTAAGAGCAAGTCGCTGCAAACAGATCAAAAATTAATTCCATCCTCACACTGTCGATGGGCACAGGGAAGGGGGAAAAAGCTGTAAATGGTATCTTAAAACCCCAGAATTTACTTATGGATGGAATGTAAGCCAATGGATGAAAGCAGTAGGACAGATTTTATTCCAGTTTTGCAGAAACATTCCCTTGGAGATTAAATCTGACAATGCCAAATCCATTTTCCTTAGAAGGTTTATGTGAATGGGAGAGCAGTGCCAGGACTTTCCAGAGGAAGCCGGTCGCATCCTTTACCAGCAAGAGAGTAGGAGCATATGGAAAAGGAACAAGGCATTCCCTCCAAGGTGAAGGTGGAGCAGGCTTTCCCCCTTACTACAGAGCTGCATGTTTCCACACCCAGAGATGATGTTTAGGCTTGGTTCCAACTGCAGCTTTTCTGTTTCTTTTGGGGAATACCTCAGGAGAAGAGAGCTCCTTGCACAGTTGGCAGCCACATGGATCCTGAGCTCTCTCCCAGGTATACACTGCCTACATGGCTCTGAACGGACATCCCTGCAAAGAGACAAGAGCCTCTCAAAGGTTATGGGGCAGAGCAATTGCAGCACCGAGAAAGGTGATAATTTAAAGGAAAACAGCAACTTTATGTGTAATCCTTTATTTTTGCCCACACAAGGACTAATCACGATCATAACTGAACCATGGAGCACACCTTCAGTAGCAACTCTGCATGGAAGAAGACTGCCACCTTCCTGTTTTTAAAACAGATCCCCCAACCAACCTTTTCACCAGCAGACTGCCCTCCTTTCGCAGTTTTTAATACACCCTGCTTACAGTCCTACTCTTTTACAATGTTAATAAACAAGTTTATCATTGAGAGATAAATTAAAAGAAAGAAAATTATTGAAAAATAAAGCATAGATCTGATTCTGGTAAAAGAGAAGAGCTGTGTTAATTTGCCGGAAATTCCATTTTCTCCCCTCTCTCTCAAAACCGTGTACAAATTAGACATTTACATGATAGATGAGTATATTCCTTTCTTAGGGAAAGTACTCTGCTGGAACTGAGAGCTCGGGTGAGTTCCATGTAATGTGGCCGTTGCCAAGGAAACTACTTGTTCTTAATTGAATAGTAGAGAAAATATTTGTGTAACTTATTGGCACATAAATTAAGGTTGCCCTTGAGCAGCCTTAAACTCACACAACCTTTTTTTTTTTTTTTTAACCAAATTGTCCTGGTTTCTTACCTTCTCTTTTAATGCACAAACATCACAGAAAACTCACAAGATGCCAGTGGCCTCCTACCCAACTCTGACTACTGTTAAAATTGCGTGATGCTTAACTTTTTAGCAGTTAAAAAAGAGAGAAGGCTTGATTATTACAAAGGAGATGACAATAATATGCCAAGAAAGTACGGGCTAAGCAGGAAAAAGGCAATAAAATGAAAAAAGCTGCTGCTGATACAACTTCTCCCAAAAAGAATGTCACATTCAAAGTGATAACAGTGATAATAATGTCAGTTTGTCCACAATGGTGTAGCTCCACTGTAGTCAATAGATTCATGCTGATTTACATCTGCTGAGTATTTTATTTGGGTTTTTTGTCATCACCCTGTCACCAGGTTTTACTATTTTACTATATTTTATTTTTTTACTATTAGCACAAATTTCTGAAGCACAAAATAAGTGCTCTTCTAAAACAAGGATTTTCTTTCAAACAATATCTGAAAGGCTGTAAAATCCCAGGACAGGCTGGTTTAGTTAAACAGTCCTCTGATGCTGCTGATGTGCAAGGGCCAGAGACTTTGCACAGCTCCTCAGCAAGGAAAAGTGGGATGAAGCTGGACTAGATTACCTTAACTTTATCTTTCCATTCCCCATATGCCTCTTTCCTAAGGCTCTTTACAGGAACTGTCAGTACAGAGACCTCTGAAAACCAAATAACAGAATACACTCCTCAAAAAACATGCATTTTTTTCCCTTCATCTGTCCTGTGCCTAGGACACCTGTCAATTTTCATCTATAATATTCAGAAAAGTTAATGTCTAATGTAATTGAAGCTTCTCTGGAATGGTCTTACAGAAGTGCTTCACAAAAAAGAGATAATAAAGGGTTTTAGGATCTTGTAAGGAACCAATTAATAAGGGCAAACTTTAAACTAAAATGTTTCATTCTTTCTTGGTAAACTGCCTTCTCTTAAGTCATAGTCCTACTATTTTGGAGAAGAGGGATGATTCTTCCTTTTGTCAGGTCCTGCAGGAGACCGTTCATCATCCTGGATTGCAGGATCCTTGGAACACAGCTGCTATATTAGATGTCTGCAAAAATGCCTTTAAATAATAGACCACTGTAAGACTTCTTATGTTGTTCCTTGTCACTATTTGCTTTCACTTTATTAATGAAATATGGCTTTCAAAGTTCAAATAAAAAGCAGATTCTTATCCAAGTGACCATGAAGAAGGATAGTGGCAAGTGTGTTGTCCTTTCAGTCAGTGATGAGTTAGTGCAGTCTATATATTCAGATAACTGAGGATAAATGCTGTTTAATTCAGGGTTATGAGCCTGTCAGATAAATCCTCTAAATAAAAATGTGGCAACATTGTATAAGACCAAAGCAGGGAGCCCAAACAGCATCATATAGGTGACCCTGTCATTTAAGCTGAACTTGTATTAATAATGGCCCTTAACAAGCTGTCAATCTCTAAGGAGAGCCTTTTGTGCCTTTTCCCTGATGCCTTTGTGTTCGCTTACTCGATGGCCACAAATCAGCCCTAGCTGAGTTGCGGTCAGTCCTAGGGCAGCTTGGGAAAGACGAAGCTCCTCTCTCCTTGTCTTCCCTGTGCTCTTGCTTTTTTCCCCTTTCTTTGCCTTTCACTGCCACACAAATTATAAAAATAGCAGGCTGGGGGTCAAGCTGCATAAAACAAGCAGACATCAGTTTCCTCTTTGTTTCAGCACAGAGGGGGAAACTGCTATTCCACTGAGATAATTGCCATTAGAGTAGAAAATCCAGAAGTATGGCGATGGCACTGGGAAACAGAGGGTGCTTTTCAATTAGTAGGAAATCCAAATGGATTTCTTAATACCTGCTGAAAAGTAATAGCAAACAACTCACTGAGTAGTTAAGCTCTGCTCCACTTATCCTACTTTTCACTGTTAAATTAAAACCAGGAATAAACCAAAACCCCAACCCCCCACTATGTTGAGGACCAGAAAATAATCTGCAGGCTTGGACAGGCAAATCTTGGTACTCTAAAAACATCATGGCCATCAATGCATTGCTAAAGGAAGGAGGAATGGCTTAATCTTGCTCCATGTCTGCTGCTGGCCTGTGTATTCCTGGACTCTGAGAAACCCCAAGCACAGAGTGAGAAGTGCAGAGCCTACCTGGGATAAGGACATTGGTATCAGCCACACTTTCAGAGCTGTGTTCTCATTTACTTCAAGATACAGTGGCACAGTGAAAATCTCGTTCTTGGCTCATTAGGCTTGGTTTGAGGTTTGTCTCAAGACTGAGCTTGCTCACCATCTATGAGCCATCCCTTTGGAAGCAATATCTAAGAGGTCATCATGGGGTAAGCTCCAGCAGACTCTGAAGACAGGCCATAGTGTCTCCGGTGTATCACAGGTTCCAACCTGCCTCTTAGGATAATCTGGGTGGAGCACACCCCAACCCTGCGGGCTTTGAGCCTGTCTGCAGCCTTGTCTGCAGCCTGGCTGTAAGAAGGAACATGGACAGACAGCATGAGTGTTACGGACCACAGGATCTCTGGCGTGTTGATGCCTTCTCCCCAGCCCAGCTCACAGTGTGGTGTTACGTGACCTGTGCTGCCCAATTGTCCTCGTTGAGCTTGGATGCACCCTGTGTTCCAACACCACCACCAAAGTGACACACAATAGTGAGGGTGTCTGCAGAAAGACTTCTGCTCAGTCTACCCAGTCGTGCTAGATTAATTCCTTTAGGATATGTTAGATTTACCTTGATTTGCAGTGAAAGTTGCTGTTTATGTAGTGACTGCAGTGCCAGTTTGGGCTGGGACAACTCTCTTGACATTTCACTAGTCCATTCCACTAGTCCAAAAATCCCAGTTGTAGAGGAGTTTAAGCACTTTAGGGGCCATCTCGGAAGAGGTAGAGGTGAGGGGAAAGAGAGGAGAGAGACAACGCTCCTTTTCTTTCAAGCACCTTACCTGACTTGAAAACAGTTATCCATGATAATCAGGAGCATGGATGTCCCTACTTACCAGGATAGGATGCACTTGGGAATTCAGAAGATTTTTGTTAGCAGTCAACATTTTTTGTTTTATCTGTCACTCTTGATTATGCATGTTTCCTGTTTGGAACAGAGATGTTTCTTATGAAACCTATATGCCCTTGAATACTCAACATCACAAAAATAACTTTAAGAACACAACTGCAGTGATGGTTAAGGCAGATAAAAAGGCAAGCATTTTCTCAGCACCAACACACAGAGGACAGTACATTTCGAGGTGAATCCCATTTGGTTTCCCCCATGCTATGTGTGCAGAAACTTCTATTCCAAATTCCATTTCCTTTTTTGCTATCTGCATGAGCAAACCACTTTCTCTCCTCCTATACTCGGGTTGCTGCTGCCACTGGGATAATAATCCATAGCTAGATTTTGGTATTGTGAGAATCATAGAATCATCAAGGTTGGAAAAGTCCAACTGTCAGCCCTACACCACCATAACCTCTAAACAATCTAAACCACCACATCTACCTATTTTTTGAACAGCTCCAGAGATGGCGATTCTACCACCTCCCTGAGCAACCTGTTCCAAAGCTTCACCACTCTTTTAGTGAAGAAATTTTTACTAATATCTGCTCTGAACCTGGTGCAGCTTGAACCTGTCCCCTCTTGTCCTGTCACTAGCTGTTAGGGAGAAGAGGCCAACACCCACCTCACTACAACCTCTTTTCAGGTAGCTGTAGAGAGTGATAAGGTCTCCCCTCAGCCTCCTCTTCTCCAAGCTGAACAGCCCCAGCTCCCTCAGCTCCTCCTCATAAGACCTGTTCTCCAGACCCCTAATCAGCCTAGTTGCCCTTCTCTGCACCCTCTCCAGCACCTTGATGTCCTTCCTACACTGTGACCCCAAAACTGCACACGGTACTTGAGGTGTGGCCTCACCAAGACTGAGTACAGGGGTAAGATCACCTCCCTGGCTCTACTGGTCACACTGTTCCTGATACAGGCCAGGATGCCTTTGGCCTTCTTGACCACATGGGCACACTGCTGGCTCATGTTCAGCAAGGTGTCAATGTCCATAACTGCATCCCGCTCTGGAGTCCCCAACATAAGGACATGGAACTGTTAGAATGTGTCCAGAGGAGGGCCATGAAGATGATTAGCAGGCTGGCACATCTCTCCTATGAAGACAGGCTGAGAGAGCTGAAGTTGTTCAGCCTGGAGAAGAGAAGCCTTCAGGGAGATCTTATGGTGGCCTTCCAGTATCTGAAGGGGGCCTACAAGAAATCTGGGGAGGGACTTTTTGGAAGGGCATGTAGCAATAGGATGAGGGGGAATGGTCTTAAATTGGAAGCAACTAGATTTAGATTGGACATTAGGAAGAAATTCTTCCCTATGAGGGTGGTGAGGCCCTGGTGCAGGCTGCCCAGAGAAGCTGTGGCTGCCCCCTCCCTGGCAGTGTTCAGGGCCAGGCTGGATGGGGATTTGGGCACCCTGGTCTAGTGGAGGGTGTCTCTGCCCCTGGCAGGGGGTTGGGACTGGATGAGCATTGAGGTTCCTTCCAGCACAAAGCATTCTGTGATTCAGTCATCACCCCCAGGTCTCTGGGAAGCTCTCCAATCACTCTGCCCCAAGCCTATGGCACTGCCAGGGGTTGTGGTGGCTGAAGAGCAGGACCCAGCACTTGGCCTTGTTGAAACTCAAAAACTGGCTCTGGCAAATTGATCCAGCCTTGTCTAGATCCCTCTACAGAGCCTCCCTACCTTCAAGCAGAGCACACCTCCACCCAGCTTGGTGTGCCTGCAAACTCACTAAGGGTACACTCCGTCCCTTCATCCAGGTCATCCACAAAGATGTTAAACAGGAGCGGCCCCAGTGCTGACCCCTGGGGAACACCACTTGTGATCAGCTGCCAACTAGATTTAACTCCATTTAACACAACTCTTTGGACACAGACATCCAACCAGTTTTTTATGCAGCAAAGTATATGCGTGCTCAAGCCAGGAGCAGCCAGCTTCTCTAGGAGAATGCCGTGAGTAACTGTGTTAAAAGCCTTGCTAAAGTTAAGGTAGACAACATCCACAGCCCTTCCCTCATCCAATAAGCACAGGTCACCCTGCTGTAGGAGGACATTAGGTTAGAAGCATTTAACTTGTTCAGAGAGCTTTGGCATCTCAGACAAAAGGATATTTATAAGTGAAAAGTATTTTATTACCATTGTTACAACTCATTTAAAAGCAAACTTCATCCCAACAAGACTGGTAATCAAACATTACCCCGTGCTTGAGAGGCAGCAAATACCAAATCAATTAGAGAAACTACCTACCTCTACAAATTTTGGGAACTGCATGAACTACCAAGATCCAAATTCCACTTCTTGTTGTTAACAAGTGTAGTAAAGTGATTAAAAGCTTTTCTTTTTTTTTCTTTTCATGATCAGAATTGGTCACTTCTTTGTACAAAGTGTGTGTGTATGACTTACAAAATTCTTTTTGAAAAGAAAATTAATGGAAGCAGCTAATTTTAGCAATCAACTTGCATACCCCAAATTAGGAGCCAATTAAGGAGCCTTCTCATCAACTTTGGTGTGTCCAGTGATATTTGGTCTCATTTTTGTTTTCTGAGCCATGATTTGCTCACAGGTTAGGCATCTTCTGTCTGAAAAGAGTTGCTTCACTCATTTCTAGTTCTTGTTCCCTTTGGTTTTATACAAAAAATCAGTTACTGCTTTTTTACCTTTTTCTGATATAAGAGCCTACAGATTGAAGAAAACTAGCGAGTATTTATTGATTTTGATCATAACTTGGACAGGCCAAGGACCAGTTAGGTGACCACAGCTGTTGGCAGCAGGCCAGCCAGCGGACATGATCAGGGTGGGAGTGTGATGCTCACCCTGCAGCCAGCCTGCCCTGGATCCATGTGACTGAGCTGCCATTCACTCTGGGAAGCACAAGCATTGTGCAGAACAGAGGAAGGGCATGCATGCAAAACCTTTGAGAACTACTGTTTTACAAGAAATCCACTTAATTTGTGGCCTATATTACATCTGACACCAGATATTCAAGGTTAAAAAAAATAAAACCCCCCATCAGTTGCTATTCACAGACAGCACTAATGAAAGCAATAGTTCTCTTGATCTGTTTTATCTATCAATAAGGCATTAGAGATCTATTACAGCCAAGAAATAAAGACACAAACAGGTTCATCCTGCTACACACTGAACTGGATACTTCAGTCTATTATCTGCTCTTGGCTTTTGTGTCTTGATAAGTGTGATCTATTTACTAATGGAATTAAATGGAAGCAGAATCAGATCTCTTAAATCAGGTTGGCTATTGTGGCTTTTTACGTCCCATTATCGTATCAGTATTCACAGTCTCCTTTAATTTCCAAATTCAGCTTGAAAATATTTTAAACCCAGGAAGGAAAGTGTATTGTGTATGGAGCATTCATATACAGAAAGCATTTGTCCTAATTAATCTAGGTTAATTTTCTTTTCACATGATAAGTCATACCGAGAAGCAAATGCAAGACTCATGGTTTCGCAGTAAATTACCCCGCTGTTTCTCAAGGCAAAAAAATCAAGTAAGTTTTGTTTGGCTGATTATAAAATGCAAAATGTCCTGTAGATAGGATGCTGAAGAATGCAAAGGTTTTACTATTGAGGTGCTGGACTTCAACTTAATTTACAAAGAAAAAGCAGTTTGGGGATTTTAGTGACTAAAGTGAAAGACTTTCCTATTCATTCGTCTTGGGTATGCCAAGAGAGGGATCATAAAAAGGCAGTCTTTCAATAGCAGGTCTTGGCAGGAATTTAAAGCCTAGCTGACAACAGTTTGGAAGTGCACTGCAGGTAATACCACTCTTAGAAAATTACATAAGGAAATTTGCCAAGGCTGCAGTGACTGCAGGTCATCTGGAGGAGCTTTTTGAAGCTTTATCTATTTAATAAAAAATTTCAGAATGCCCTTTTCACATATTAAAGCCCAATGAAAGGGCACTATCAAAAGCAGAATTTCTGATAATGGATAGGCACAGGTGGCTTCCAGTAGTGAAAAGCATCTTGGAAATATGAAGAAGGTAAAGCAAATGGGCCTAAAGGTTTTGTTCTGGGGAGTGTGAGAGAGTGATGTTTTGTGCATTCATCAGGCATCGACATAATATTAATCACAGAGCAGCTGGAACAAGCACTCTTTAACAGCTTCCTGCATCAAATCCTATTCAGGTTCAACTTGTCCCATCTGTTTGACTGCACAAGATGGCTTTGAGATTGCTACACCTCCAGGCAGGAGCTATTGTCTAGGCTGATCAAATGAACTTCATACTCAGCTTTAAAAGCCAAGCTTGGAATAGGAATTAAGATAAATAAGAAGGCCTGCTGAAATCCACCAGGAAAGGATGCATAAGAGATCTAAGGAAGAGAAAACTTTCTAGGTCATAAATTCTGGAAGCAATTGATGCCTGTCACCAAATTAAGCTTTGTCCCAGAGGTAATCGTAGACCCAACTTGGTACCATACCAAATGAATATCAGGTTGTGCTGGCCCAGGGCAGGAGAAAGAGAACAGTGCTGCACTGATGCATTAGGTTATTCTACCCCTGCTCCAGAACTTCATGCTTCTCCTTGCTGAACTTCACAAGGCTTCAGAATAACCAATTGGCAAATTCATCCAGGTGTCTTTGCGCTGCAGTTCTGATTTCATTATCTTAGCCACTCTCCAGGCCTAGTATCATCTCCAGTTTGCAGAGGGTATGCTCAGTGTCATTTTCCAGGTCACTGACAAAGACACTGAACAAGATGTGTCCCAGTATAAACACCCAGGGTACTTGTCTTCCAACAGACTGCCAAGCAGGTGTTAGCCATTGGTTGTTACCCTTTGGTAAGGAGGAATAGCCACTGGATGTACCGAATGTAGACAACACATCTCACAGAGGTTCAAGAAGTTACAGTCATAGGTGGCTACCTGAGGTGGCTTTCAGCAACAGATTTGGGAAATAAGTGTGATTTCAGCAGTTTCTCTGCAGACAAACCAAAACTCTGAAACAGAGCTTGGTTGAAATGTGTGCTAAGACTGTGCTTTCTCCTTTCAGACTAAACCACAATAAATGTACCAAGCTAAAAGGAAAGAAGAGATACCATGACCCCCTGCAATACTTCCTTTCATCCAAACCAACGGGGAAGTTGAATGGCATGCTCACTGCCTGAGAATGGTGGCAGAAGCCAGAGGACGGGACTAACAAGGATTCCATTCAAACATTTGCTTGTGGACATCAATGTCTCTGCCTGTTTGTCTCTTGTGTTAGAGACTGACAGCAAAGAAGCAGGAAAAAGAAATTAAACATTGGAGACTGTAGCAATAGGAAGAATCTACATGATTTCCACATCCACACAATTCTTCCTAATCCTATACTTCCTTGAGTATTAGCTTCTGTACCCCAAGTATTTGCTAACCCACTGAAGCACACCAAATCAGCACTTTTTCCTTCCCAACAGCTTTCAGAAATGGAAGCAGGACATTCAGGGTTAATTATAATAATTACAAATGCCAACAATGTCCTTCTGAATATGTATTTTCGTGGAAATGGCTTTGATTAAATGTATTTCTTCCAAGAAAAATGTTCACTATATAATAGATATCTCCCATCTCCCTTGTCGCATTGCAACTGTGATCCCACCACATCAGGCCATTTCCCCAGGGAAAAGTGTAATACAACACAGGAAATACACTGTGGCAGGAGACTCTGGGCTGTAAAAGCAAAAGGGAATACGAGATTCATTTTCCAAGACAAATATTTTCATGTCAGCCAAAAAACGTTAGTGTTCACATTTCTTAAAAAAAAAAAATCAGCAAAATATTTTCTGCTGGTACTTTTCCTTTTTATTAATTCCAGAATTAACTCTATTTCTATCATCATTAATTGTAGGAATTTCCCTAAAGGTTTACCAGGTTTTTTCATGAGCTTTAAGATATAACACATGACAGGACACAAAACTGTTTCCAGTAGAAAGATATACTGAAGCAAGTTTCAAAGTTGTTCCATCGATTGCTTTTTGCTTATCATTATTAATAAAAGCACTAGTGCTAAGCAAACACAGTACTGCACCACTTCTTGTATCACTTCTTACAGAGGACTATAAAAGTCTCAGGGAAATAGAGTTCAATTATGTAGAGCATTTCCATCAGCATACAAGAAATACAAATCAAACCAAAGCAAAAATCTAACAAAAGAGGAGTAGGGTAATTGCAGTTCCTTGGGCGTCACTGATTTTGACAAGGATTCCACCAGCTTGTCTAGTGAATAAAGACCTTCTTCCAGGAAGGAGTTGTTGGGAATGTGTGAGCAGATGGTTTTCAAACTTATTTGAAGTCCTCTGGATATTTTCTCACAGATTGCAGAGGACTTGGACTTGCTTTCCATAAAGTGCAGAAACACAGGCAGTAGCTGCAAGCTCTATAGCTGCTGTTCAGGGGTTAGTCACTCTTACAATCATCGAATCACTAAGGTTGAAAAAGACCTTCAAGATCACCTAGTTCAACCATCCTCTTATACCTACATTACTTACTAAACCTTGTCCCTTAGTACCTCATTCAACCTTTCCTTGAACACTCAGGGACGGTGACTCCACCACCTCCCTGGGCAACCTGTTCCAATGTCTAACCACTTTTTCTGAGAAATTTCTCCTAATTTCTAACATGAACCTGCCCTGGTGCAACTTGCAGCCATTCCCTCTTGCCCTATCACTAGTGATCTGTGAGAAGAGGCCAACCACCAGCTCACTACAGCCTCCCTTCAGGTAGTTGTAGAGAGCCATAAGGTCTCCCCTGAGCCTCCTCTTCTCCAGATTAAACAGTCCCAGTTCCCTCAGCTACTCCTCATAAGACTTGTGTTCCAGACCCTTCACCAGCTTCATTGCCCTTCTCTGGACATGCTCCAGAGCTTCAATGTCTTTCTTGTAGTGAAGGACCCAAAACTGAACACAGTATTCAAGGTGTGGCCTCACCAGAGGTGAGAGCAGGGAATGAACACCTCCCTGGTCCTGCTGGTTATGCTATTCCTGATACAAGCCATGATACATTTGGCCTTCTTGGCCACCTAGGCACTCTGCTGGTTCATGTTCAAGTGAGTGTCAATCAACACCCCCAGATCCTTTCCCTCTGTACACCTTTCCAGCCACCCTTCCCCAAGCCTGTAGCGTTGCCTGGGGTTGTTATGACCAAAGTGCAGAACCCAGCACTTGGCCATGTTGAATACCATTGCTCCAACTCCAACCTGTCCAGGGTCCTCTGGAGGGCTTTCCTAGCCTTCGGCAGATCAACTTGGTGTCGTCTTACTGAGAGTCCACTCAATTCCCTCATCCAAATCATCAATAAAGATATTAAAGAGGATGGGCCCCAGTATCAATCCCTGGGGAATGCCACTTGTGATCAGTCACCAGCTGGATTTAACTCCATTCACCACCAAGTTATTATTCTCATAGAGAGGGAGAAACCTCAAGTGTTCAACCATTTGTGAGTTGCTTACTGAGGCCTTCACAGCAGCGTGATTGCAACTGCTTTTGCAGCCAGTGGAAGGATGGGCTCCTTGGGGAAAAGAGTGTGAGAAAACTTTTGAGACATGGAGTGGGTTCTAGCAGGAGGAGGGGAGTCAGGGAGGTTCCCAGGGGCAAGGAGGGAGAAAAGAGTAATAGTGAGCTAGGACATGTGTGAGGTGAAGGGAAATCTAGGATGGGTCAGTGACCATGTCAGGAAAGGGCTCTGCATTGGATGGGAATTTGGCCTGAAGCAGCCAGCATGGCCTCAGAGAGTGTGGGAGGAGCTGGGGTGTCTATCTGCTTCCATTTAGAATCTTTTTCCCTCCCCCAGGCCAGCAAGCTCCAGGGGACATAAGCCCTCTACTCTCAGACCGCACTACTCTGAGGCAAATGCCACATGTGCTGAGCACTTTCCCAGCTCCTGAGGAAACAGCAAGCAGTGTGAAAACTTCAGACAAGTGTTCACTATGTTCACTGCTTTGTTTCACTATATAAGCCCTTGAGATATAGGGGTGAGGGGAGGGAAGGGAAAAAAAAGTGACTGTCATAGACAAAGTTGTCTGTAGTCAGCTCTTGAAAAGAAGCATAGGTTAGGACTGCAGACACATCTGAAAACATTGCAGCCTGTTGCTGGAGCAGAGGTGCCAGAAGTGAGGGACACAAGATGTATAGAATAAACTGTGTGCTGTGTTTCGTCTGGGAAGTTAATGCACCATGTACTTACTCATGCAGCTTCCCTCTATCTCTCCCTAAATGCAGGGAAGTAACACGTACCATGGCAGGGTATGCACTATTTTGTTCTGAACCTTTTTCAAATCATCATGCAAAAGCGGAATTTATTCCTCCATACAAACTATTCCTGAAGTAGACCAGGCAGTGATATTTTCCCTATTTAAGAGAAGAAAGCAATTCCAGGTACTGAATTTCTATACAATTTCGGTAACTTGACTGAGAAAAGCCAAGTGCCTAAGCTCCAAAAAGCCTGCAGGTCAGGGTCACCGTGCAACATCAGAAGGCTCTGTTCCATAGGGACAGTGTCCCTGACACAATGGTCTGTTCCTGTAGTATTTTGAATGGGTGGGAAGTGTTAGCCCAGGGCTAACAATATCCAAGTGGTCATTTGGGCTGTCACTGAGTATGGCATCAAACTCCCTGGATGCTTCAGATCCCCTACGTGGCCTTTGCCTCCTGTCAGGCATGGAGCTGTGTGTCAGGATACCATTAAGCAGCTCTGCGCTGCTCCCAAGGGGTGATGGGATTTCAACAGTGTGTGAAGTGCCCCCGTTAGCAAGAAGAGTTTGCAAGCTGGTTGTAAAAAAATGTAAAGCACTTTTGGATTCTTCTGGATGAATGACAAATAAATGACAACAGTGAAGTTATTAACTGGCTGACATAACTGGCTCATTCAGACTCCCAGCTCTTCTCAGTATCTGCATGACCTCACCTCTGCTTGGAAGACAAAGTTTTTATTTATTGGTTGGCCAAATATGAAACTAAATAATAATAATAATAAAAAAAAATCCAACATTTTTCTGGCAAGAGGAATGAGCAATGACAGCACTCTGGGCAGGGCACTCTTTGTCAGCTCAGGAGGTGACTTCAGCTGGAATTAGCAGAGGGAATACCGCTCAGAGACCAGGCTGAGCAAACAAGAGCGACTGTGGGCAGGGCACAAGCCTTCCCTCCTGGGAGAGGGGATGCACGCAGGTCTGTGCAAGGTTTGCACACATGAGAACAGATGGCTGAATGGTAAGGTTGTCATCTTCCACTGAGGGCAAGAGCAATTGTATATGGTCTTCCGAGCAAAGGCTTGCTCAATGCAGAATGGATTTCAAGGGAAGCATGGTGTAAGAGATAACTGGTCTCTTGCTAATTTCCCTGATTTCCAGCTACAGCTGCATTATTGTGCTTACATTTCACATGACAGGGAGTTATATCACAAGGCCTAGGAGATCACCAAAACAAACTGTACACAAAGAGCAAATAACTGGCTAGACTTCATGATAGTAATACCCAAAATGAAGATAACTCATTAAATCTGAGGAAGGGCTGTTTCTTTTAAATCACATGCCATGGGCACACAGGTGACAACCTCATGGTGAACAAGTACCAAGCATTGCTGCAAATCCTTTGCCATATGTAAGTGGTGGGAGATGCTTGCTGGTAGACACATAGGAGAGACACACATGTCCAGGCTTGGTCTCCCTTCTGGGCAGACCCCTCCTGTGGGCAGCAGACGGTGGGTCCCATGGAGTGGTGATGAGGCACAGTAGCAGGGGTGCCTGTTGCATCTATCAGGTCATCCTTTCCCAAACGAGTGGAAAAGCCTTCACATCCTGTCCAAGCCCCTCTCTTGGGATACACAAGGGGAGTGCCTTGGGTTTTTAGGGAAGAAGGACTTGAACAGCAAGAGAAAACTTTGGGTTCTGGTAAGGGGCACTCAGGCACCTCACTCCATCCTTGTCAGAAGGGATTAGGTACCTAAGCAGCTTTCCAAAGTTTATACATACCCATCAAATGAGGAATTTTGTCATTTCAAGTTATTACTACATTCTTTTGTAGTCAGCAACAAACCCAGTTTAAAAATAGGAAGCAATTGTAGAAAAGCAAGAGGAACAGGGTGAGTTTTCTCTTTGTTTTACATAGGGAATTGGCAGTGGTTGTGTCTGCTGACAGCAGTGCTGCACATCATTCCCACATCCTCACCAGTCCTCTCCCACCTTGGCTAACCCCATTCCACCACCCACCCTGGACCCAAATCTTCAATAGCTGATTTAGTATCAGCTCCAAAAGGGGGGCATTATTTTTCTAAGATGCAGTGGCATTTTCAGGAGTTTGAGCCCCCTTTTTCTTTCTATTACATAATTTTTGAAAGTAGTGACAGCTGCATTGTTGATACTGTCTTGCTTGTAGACCTATATCTTACTAATGCTGAAATCTGATTCATTTACCCCATGCAACAGAACTCATGGGTCAGAAACCAAGGGCAAAAATCCATATTTATATAGATGCTGTATCTCTTCTTTACCCATGCTTGCTTACAGAGGTTTTTAATGGACAGGTCAGATAATTTGTTCCCCAAAGCTAAAGCTTGGTTTCTAATGTTGATTCAAATATAGTCCTGAATCTTATCCAGATCAAAGATCTTTTCTTTTAAATCAATTTGTCTATGAGTACAAAATTTAAAGCACACCATGTGATGTTTGTACTTCTTCAAAGATCTATAATGTGAGCAAAATTTGCCCATTGTTTCCTAAATGGCCTCCTGGATTTTTGCCTGGGATTAAGTGCATTGGATGACGTTGGGCCATCTGTGCTGTGCTTTGCTATTATTTTATTCTGAAAAATAAATGAACAGAAGAAGGCATTATGGTAGTTGCATCCGCCCATTTAAAGGGCATGTGTTTAGCCAAAAAACAGTATCATTCAACTATTAGCATCATCTTATAAGATCTTCTTTCTCTGAAGAAAATACGTAATGTGCATTAATAGTTCATTATTCATTATGTGATTTCTCAGCTTTTGTTAGGCTTGGAAGATTTATAGTGGAACACTTAACATCTAAAATACTCTGACTGTCAAAGTCCTGTCTTTACTCTGGCTCAAGAGGACAGTTATTTGTCCCTATTATTCAACTTCCATGCTGTCTTACAATAAGAATGGGACAACCTTTGCATTCATATATGGCCCCACTGTAATGAACAGAACATTACATTTGGGGTTATCAAGGTTATTTCTGTCCAAAGAAATATTTTCTATGTGACCATGCTCCAAATAACATGATTTATTTTATTTTTAATTCTAAGAATTATTTTCTTTATGACTAATGGCAAAAACCAGCCTCCAGCTGTGTGAAACAGACCAAAAGTGCAAACACAGTTTGGCAGAGTCCTGATATAGACCTCAGAGGAAACCCCTCTAAGCGTTGGTACTGAACATGGAAACACTTTCTCCTGAGCATAATGCAATGATGTATAGAGCGTGATGTATAATGTGAATATACATTAACATAACATAACCTAACTGAGCTACCCACAGTGGTAATGGAGTGCACCAGACTTCACTCCCTCTCCCCACTACACAGGGCCTGGGCTGCACCAAGGACTGTGACTGCAGGAAATGCTGCTTTCCTTTCTCCCCTTACCTGCAGCCACATCTGCAAAAGAATTCCACTCAGCTGATAATCTGAGACACAAAGTTTAGACTTAGGTAACTCCACTTCCATTACCAATAGATTTTCCAAACACCCCCAGGAATGGACATCCCTTTATTCTGTGCTTTTTCTACTTCACACTGCCAAGAATAAATTTTGCCCATAAGGCTTCAGCACTTCACAATGAGTGCCTTTGCCACACTTAGTGTGCCTCCAGTGCAGAGGCCATTGAGGAAGGCAAAGCTACCTCAGGGGGCAGGAGGAGATATACTGCATCTCTGCAAATCAGTACTCACCTGCCAGCATGGCTGCCCTGTGGTCAGTCCTCCCTGGGGATCCTCTTCATGTTTGAGAAACTGGGCAGTCTCTGACAGTACTGACAACTGTGTTTCTTTGGATTTGTTTGACTTGGACTTGAACTGGTTGATGTTTAGTTTTGACCTGTCAGCAGGCTGCGTCTGTGATTAATTCTCCTCATGAATGGAAATACCATAGGCTTTTTGCAAATATGGTTTCTGTTTCTGGGTTATTTCTTGTGACAAATGATATCAAGCATCTCTTCCTGGCTGCCTACTTCACACCGCAAGATGCTCTCTTACATTTCAGGCTCAAGATGTTCCTGCCTCTTGACTTGTTCTGCCCTTGAGACAGAGCCATATGCCATATGTAACAAGACAGCAACTTCAGGGACTCCTACGCTGCCCAGAAGTGACAATACAGAGATAGTATCATACCTATACTGATATCTCTTTCTCACATGCATCAAGTCCTGCCATGTTCTTTTACAAACCACAGCACTATTTTTTTCTTCAGACTTTCCATAAATTTCTTTCATCCTGGTCATCCTCACTTTATGTTTGGTTAAGCAAACCTCACAGGCTGTAAACATTGCTTAGGGCCCCTCAGAGATGCTTTTGAAGTTGCACAGGATCTGTTATCACTTGGCTCCCCAGGAGCTGAAAAGATCTGTGGATTTACATGTTGATACCTCTCATATTTATTACCATTTTCATCAATAAGTCATGTCCCTTATTAACATAAGGGTAAACAGAATTCACAGTGGACTGAAAAGCTCAAGCTTTCTCATATGCAAATCCATACATACAATTTATATATACATTATACATACTCTGCTCTCATGAAACCCTCACCTAGAGTTCTACGTTCAGCTTTGGAGCCTTCAACACAAGAAAGATGTGGAGCTGTTAGAGACAGTCCAGAGGAGGCCACAAAGATGATCAGAGTGCTGGATCACCCCTCCTGTGAAGACAGGCTGGGAAAGTTGGGCTTGTTCAGCCTGGAGAAGAGAAGGCTCCAGGAGACCTTACAGTACCTGAAGGAAACCAAGAGGGTAGTTTTAGATAAGATGTCAGGAACAGAGTCCTTACTTTGAGAGTGGTGAGGCCCTGGCACAGGCTGCCCAGAGAAGCTGTGGCTGTCCCCTCCCTGGCAGTGTTCAAGGCCAGGCTGGATGGGGCTTTGAGCAGCCTGGTCTAGTGGAGGGTGTCCCTGCCCATGGCAGGGGGTTGGAACTTGATGGGCTATAAATAAATAACATATAATGGTGAAACTACTCCAGGTAAAAAAGAGTTTGTGCCCTGTCTCCCAGAGAAGAACAGCAGAACCATTGCTTTACCTACATGTTTATGTTTGCTACCTGGTGGAGACTGAGCTACAGCGACTGCCAGGGGTTCATAGCACCTTGTAGTGCTGTACCTGAGAGTTGAGCATTTTTCAGAGGCCAGTAGCAATTACACATCGGGACATGGCAGCCTGAATGGGAGTGATTTCAAGTCATATGGGGCCCATAAAGCAAAAATCTTTCATGTGGAAAGGGCCAGTTTTGAAATTTGTTCCTGATTGCCATTCCCCGTCCTTGATATAAAAAGATCTGTTTGGAGTTTAGATGTCTGATCTGTGGCAACTGCCTAGGCCTCTTTGTAGCAGACAGAGTCCTCTGAAAACAGGTAGTTGAAAATGGATGCTATGAAAACAGCTAAAATATGGGAACATGAATCCTATGTCTGAGCACTTGTATATTTTTTCAGTGTCCCTTAATGTGGTTTCTTAGTTTTCCATGTTTGCCTGGCTCTGTCTCCACAATTCTCTTCCTCCGTTTTGCTCTTTCTTATTTCAGCCTTGAGAAGAGGTTTACAGAATACCTCATCGCCCTGTTCTAGTACTTATATGTTGGCTACAAAGAAGACGGAGACTCCCTTTTTACAAGGAGCCACATGGGAAATGTGAAGGTTAATGACTGGCAGTTACTCCTGGGGACATTCTGATTGGAAACAAGATAAACATTTTTCACAATGAGAACAATCAGCCATTGGAACAAATTCTCCAGGGAAGTGGTGGATTCCCCAACACTGGACACTTAATATTCAGCTGGACAGGGTGCTGGGCCCTCTGGTCCAGATATTTTTTTTCTCTAGGTGGAATTTTTGCCAAGAAAAGTTGGAGAAGATGATCCTTGAGGGTCTTTGCAACCTGGTATTTTATGATTATATGATCCTTGCACTTTTTATTGCTCCTTCTTCATGCAATCGCCTTGAGTCTTTTCTCCCTGAAACCATCATTTTGTCCAGCTGTGCTGTTTGCCTCCAAGATGAGTATCAAATACCTGTCCCTGGCTAGCACCAATGAAGTTCCACTACAGGTTGTCTTCTCTGTGCATAACTGCGCAGTTTTCTCACTACAGAAAAATCCATGGGCTCTTCAAAGAGAAATTTCACATTACAGAGGCCTGGAGAAATTAAACCACACAACCAAGATTTTATGAGTTCTGTAATATTGTTGATATTTTTGCCTTCAAGTGACAGAATCTATCAGCAAGTTTCCTCTGCCAGAGCTTGGAATAGACTGAAAAACATCCCAAAATCTCATTAAATGAAGTAAGCATTCATCTATCTGCAAGGAACGGAAGGGAAAGCACCCAAAACCTGTAGCATCACACCTCAGGGGGAAGACCAAGACACGCAGCCCTTCTGTTTGACTCAGGAGTTATACAAAGTGTTGATGCATAAACATTCTCCTGTGAGAGATGGTGCCTTAGGGAAGAATCAGAGTGCAAGTCGCAGTAGCGTGAGTTGGGAATTATCTTCAAACTGCCTGCTCTGAGGGGTGTTTTATCCATCCCCTCCCTCAAACTGCTTGAACTTTACAAAAGCTGCTCTGACTTGCACCCTTTTGTAACAATCCTGGAAGTTATCTCCTATTGTAACAGCAGTGGTATATCCTAATCATACCCATTTGCCCTGCTTCGTGGTCCCAGGATAAGCATGCACCATGTGGGTACATGCACAGGGTCCTTGCCTTCAGCCCTTGAAGAGAGAGTAACCCTGCTGCATGGGTGCAGCAAAGGTTTCAATGGACATAAGAGTCCTAAGGTGCTCTCTGTCATTACACCCATGCAAGATAACTCATAGGTCACATCTTAGAGTGCATTCCTATAGCCAGCAAGTCAAAGGCTGAGGTGGTCTGAGTACTACAGAGAGGTTTGTCCCTGTGCACTGCCCCTCCAAGCAAGCACCCCTGAGGAAGGAGCCATAAGACCCTGGGAATTACATGGAGAACTTCTGCAGAAAGCACAGACAGACACATTCCCTCACGCACACAGAAGCCCATGACACCAAAGGCATCCCAGAAGGGGTGGGGCCTGATAATTTAGCCAACTCTCATGACTTTATCATGAATCTTGCGATGGTCAATGTTTATTTTAAAGTTCCTGGAGTCATGGTTTCATAGACTTAGAAATAACATCATCCTGGGAGTTGATGCTTAGTGGATTATCTACTATTTGCCTGAGTCTAGTCCAGTGCTGTGTCTTTCCTTATACATTCTTCATCTTTACTGAAGTAATTCCTCTTTTTGTCATATTAAAGCACATATACCCAGATGGACCCAGCTAACTGTGTCAACCCACTGTGTCTGCGTTCCTGATCTGTTCTCATTATTTACCAACACCCATGTTTGTGGCACCTGCAGATTTCACCAGTTGTAGTCACATATATTCCTTCAGACAATGAGTAAAAGCACTGAATAACATTGGGCCAGGTACCACACCCAAAAGTGTTTTCCATGTAGTTCTTTTGGTGGCTGAGAATTCAATATTTGCAGCCACTTTTTAGTAGCTGCTAGTTCACATATCTAATACAGGCTATGGCCATTTGACCTTATATGTGAATAGACATATAGAGTTTTATTTTCTTAAACTGTTTTATTTTTAACCAATACGCTGCATGGGAGTCTCCATGTGTGTGTTTCTGTGCATGGGGGCATGGTAGTACAGTAGCATGTCTTTTCCAACCAACACCCCCACACATACCTGGCTGGGCCAGACAAGATACAAAGATAATACTCTTATATTCACCCACTACTGAGACAGACCCCCAGTTACCTTTTTAAGATTATAATCTCATCAGCATGATAACTGTTATGGGAAAGGGAGGTCTTACAACCTTGTTAGCTTGTCGACTGGCATTCATTACACTGCCCTTCTTTTCTGGTTGTTTCCCACATCTGCTTTCCAGCATCTGGCCTGTGTCTGTGTATGATTATGTGGGAACTGTAGCTTATATTCAAGATAAAATAAATATTTAGTCCTTCTAGTTTCAAGGCAAAAGCTAAAACCCCAAAAGCTAATTTAAAACCCCAACGTTTATAATTTGGTATAATCTCATGTCTTTTAAGTTACTGTTGTGAATTTCTGGGGCCTGTTTTCATGAAGCAGCAATGAAGTGAGCCTGGGGCTGGATAGGGGGAAGAGTCCTGGAGTGCTTGGGGAAGTGGCCTTTAGCCCCAGAGAGGCAGTTTGGGGAAGGTTTCAGGTCTATCCTCAGCCCTGGCTGAGGTGACTCCCAGCCTGCCTGGGGAGTCCGAGCAGAGGAAATAGTACATTCACTTCAGATATGAATGCAGGAACAGTTCACAGGACTGGATGCCCCTGTACAGCACTGCAGGGGAGAGGAGGGACCATGACAGCTCAGCCCCACTGCCTCCTAACCCCCATTGCCACAGGCAGCACCAGCCAGCACAGATGCTCCTCTAAACCTTTGCTAGTTAACTGTACTCATGCTGTGTGTAAATCCCTGGATTAGGAAATAAAAAATTACTTTTCTGCTGATACCAAGAGGAGGGAATACATGGTAAAGCAAGTGAACAGAAAGGCTATTCCAGAGGAAGAGTGGCTGCTCCTCCAGTGGCTGCAGTGGTGACCAAATGGTGAGAGGGTCCACATACCAGTAGCGACTGGGATCATGCATTCATGTGAGACCTCTTTCAGCTTGAAGACCCCTCAAACCCCTGCACCACAAGCAAGTTGAAAAGAAAAGGGAAGATTGAAAATATCTAAGACTGATCTTCACTGTGTGAACACATTAGCTCCCCAAATTATATACCATCATCTCCAGGGAGTGAAATTCATAACATCTCATATACCATTGCTGTATATGAAACCCCTGAAAAAGAAGAAAGTATCAGGAAGAGAGGAAAGTGTTTTTTTTCTGGGGAGGCTCCTGGTTTATGGGAGTGAAGCACATGGGGGAATTCACAGGAAATTTGGTTGGAGCTGGAATCTCCTGATGAATTTAAATGTGTGTCAGTTCCTGTTTAAACAAAATTTATAGTTTTCAAGTAGCCACAGTGGCAAGTTAATCTTGTTTTTTGTTACTATCCAAAACCCTGAGCAAGCCTGGACTTCTCCTGTGGTATCTGTGGTACACAGACAGGACAGGACTAACATAATCTAGAGACAAATAGAAGATAAAATTATAAAAAGAGGCAAAAAAAGGAAGACTAAAAGTTTGCAATGGTTACTAAACCAATATCCAGTCTGGTGTCTGTTACCCATTAGCTTGGGGAATTCCTGTATCGTGGCATATTCTCCTTGAAAAAGAGCACAGCGCCTGTAGCAGCCCACAAAGTAGTTGTATAAAAACGTTATAAGCATCCAGACAATCTATAGGTTATATTAAGCAAAAAGGCCAAACTGAGTGCCCTTTTAGAAAGCTCAGATGTCCCAAAGAGACCATCTTCTCTCAGGGTTTTCAGGCGTATTTTCCTGGCTTTTGTCAGAAAGATGTCCAGTGTCAGATGTTCGATGGGACCAACAACAGTGTTCTGGTGGCCAGTGTCTGTAGTCCAGAAAAGTAACCAGGGCACAAACTTCACCACTGAGAGAATTCAAGAAAGTAGTCTTCTCTTCATCTGAATTTCTTGTAAAGACACACCTACAGATTTTTAAAACTAGCTCAAACCAATCACCCCAAACATGGATCTAATCCAAAATGAGAAGCTGAGCAATAGCAATGCAATCGTCTGCACAGCAAAGACCTTATACAGCTATGAAACTGCAGCTTTATGTGGAGAAGATTACAGTGAAAGGGTATTCTTTTTCAGATGTCCAGACAGCACCCCATCTTCCATTCATAACAGAAATGGCTTCAGTATAGGACATTTTTTTAAATTATCTTACTTGCTATTCTATTACAAATCAAGATGCAAAAAACTTTGTCTCCTGTTGTTATTCTCCTTTTGCATCAACAACCTCTGAAAATAATCCCTCCCCTTTTTTCAAATTGTAAAGTTAAAATCTTAAAATAAAATCAATTGAGCTGAAATCTTTGTGAAGTTAATTAATGTATGTGAAATTTCCTGTTGAGACTTATACTTCTAAGTGGAAAAGAGAGCTAGGTCTGTTTGCTCTCAAGAGCAAAACTTTCACGTTATCTTACTCATCTAACTTTCCAGCTGGTTTGTGTTGCAAAATAACAGCTAAGTACTGTAAATGAAGTAGGGAAAAATTGCCTCTGTGGCCACATGCAATACTTTCAGAGAAATGCAAACACAAAGGGAAGAAATATCGGAAGTCTGTACAGGAAATGTTTGCTTAAAATAGTATTCAGCTTCTTCTTTGCTTGCAGAATTTTGATATTGTTATATTCCCTATGCCCCCTCTAGCAAGAGGCTGCATGTTTGCAGACAGCACTGACCCCAGGAGCACAAGCTCCACCAGTTGGAGACCAGGGAACAGTTGGGTGTGGGTAAGATTACCATGTTCACGTCAAGGAAGACAAAGGACACACCACTGTTTTACCTGCAGAGGCAAAAATAAACCAATGGGGTTATTAGACCACCACATAAAACAGACCTTTCCATTCTGTCAGCAGAAGCAAAGTAGACCTGTCACACACCACAGGCTAGTTTTGCTCCTAACTCGCCATGTACTGCCATTTGTTTTGGCTCCTGGTCAGCCTGCTCTTCGCTTTGAAGGTGCTTAAACTTGCAAGAAAAGAACAGCTGCTATTTGGCTAACATTGTTCTTACCCACATTGCTGCGTTTTGATTTCATGAAATTGAGTTTCTTTATTACTGTTTACAAAGTTCCTGCTTTTCTACTATTTATAAAACCCTTTCAAAGCAGGATTCTTATGTGGAAGAACAAACAAACAAACAAATAAACAAAAAACATACAAAACCACCTTTTTATTTCAAATTGTCTAGTTCTGCTTGCTCTGAGCTGTATTAGCTATCAACACTCCTCGTCCATATTCTGTACAGTACTACCTGCTTGGGTTCTGCACAGAAAATAGAGAGCTTCTTGCACAGAATAGGTCACTCTTGAACTTCAAAGGGTTTTGTGAAGTTCCATCTCCATAGGTCTTTTTCCAGCTCATTCAGCTTGTTGTAATTTTGCCCTGACATGGAAAGCCAATCTGGCCAAGTGCATCAGAACATGTGTAGGAATTGACAGGTATTTTAATGCACATCATTAAAGCATGGCCCATGAATTCAAAGTAAGCAATTTCAAGAGCTCTACAGTATAAGGTGCATACTGGGGCCTGTACCTCATATGGGAAAGCAGATGTATAAAGAGGCTGCAAAGGAATAATCTGACCATGGAAATGAGAGCAAGAGGCAGGAACAAACCTGTACTCTCTGAAGAGAAAATCAGCACACTCCATGTGGGACCAGGCACCTCTTTATACTGAATAGCGCTGGAATGTCCCTAAAGCAGAGATACTGCTTATACTGTCCCAGGAAAATGAGCATGTATTTTATTAAATACAAGGTTATTAATGACAAAATAGCAAAATAAACCAATCAGAACGTTGATAACTGGTCTCTGTGCCAGACGCATGTTCCAAGAGCACTGGAGTGCTAAACACAACCAGGACCCTGTGCCTGTTCAGTGCTCAGGAAGGACTAAGGTCATGGAATGAATGGCTGCTTTATGTGTCAGTGCTGACATCCCTTTCTGGCCCTGCAGTACAAAGGTGTCCCCAGCTGGGCGTTCAGCTGCTGCTCTGGTGACAGGCTCATCCATTCCCTGCTGTGATGGTCACAGTTTCACCTTGCTGCACAAGTATTAGGTCATTCACCCTCACCATGTTATGAGAAAGTGCCACTTTATGAGAAAGGTCACTTTTTCATAGTTGGGGCACTGAGACCCACTGTTGTGGTTTAACCCAGGGAGCAGCTAAAAGAACCACAGAGCCTTCCACTCGTGTCTCCCCTACAGTGGGACAGGAGAGAGAATGTAAAAAGAAAAGATAAAATTTGTGGCCTAGGATAAAGACAGTTTAATAGGACAGAAAAGGCTGCTGCTGCTGATGATGATGATGATACTAAATATATAAAAAATATAAAAACACAAAAAATACACAGAACAAGTGATGCACAGCATAACTGCTCACTACTCAGAGACAGTGCTCAACTAGTTCCCATACCACATCATTTCCTGGCCAACCCACCAGTTATATACCGATGATGACATGATATGATATCCTGTTGGCCGGTTTGGGTCACCTGTCCTGGCTGTGTCCACTCCCAGCAACTTGGGTGTCCCCATCTTCTTGTTAGCAGGGCAGCATGAACAACTGAAAAACCCCTGACTGCTTGGGAACAACTGAAACATCTGTGTATTGTCAGCACTGCTCTCATCCCAACTCCCAAACACAGCACTACACCAGCTGCTAGTAAAAAATTTACCTCTATCCCAGGTGAAACCAGGATGCCCTATGAGGCAGGCTGGGGTCGTAATGTGCAGACATGATGGCAGTTCCCACATCCTTTAGCTGCTGCAGTGTCTTCTATGACCTCCTGCAAATCAGACCCAGATGTCTCAAGAAATAGATACCTGAGATACCTGAGAAGGGGGAGCCTATAGAGAGCTTCTACCTCTTTAAGTGATTTTCCTAGCAATTAAAATGGCACAAGCAGGAATAGAATCCATTTCTCCAGGGCAATATTTAAATCACCCTCAGCAGGAGGCCATGTCTTCTCTCCTGCATGTCTATCCATTTCGGGAGAACTGCAGACATGTCTTCTGGGATAGTAGGAGCTTGTCATTTTGGCTCAAACTCCCAATGAGTTTTTTGCTCACTGAATATCTCCAACCATGAAAGGTGCCACCAGAGCTCCTGTCAATCTTTTGCATCCAGCACTGCCTCTCACTTCATACCTGACTTTTTTATAGAAAGGTTCTCCAAACTCATGTGGGCTTCAGCTTTTAAACTGAAAGATGGTAGGTTTAGGTTAGATGTTAGGAAGAAATTCTTTACTATGAGGGTGGTGAGGCCCTGGCACAGGCTGGCTAGAGAGGTTGTGGAGGCCCCATCCCTGGAAGTGTTTAAGACCAGGATAGATGGGGCTTTGGGCAACCTGGGCTAGTGGAGGGTGTTCCTGCCTATGGCATGGGGGTTGGAACTTGGTGATCTTTGAGGTCCCTTCCAACCCAAAGCATTCTGTGAATCTATGATTCTCAGTCTATGCCCCATTCCCTAAACATCCTAAGAGGGAGGGCCTTTATGTCTGGACAGCTTTGAAACTTTAGCAACTTCCACAGGCTTTTTGCAGTAATACATGCACATGCTGAGGTTCTGAGAGCCATGTATAGGAATTTTAAATCTTTCACCCATCAGGGCAAATGCAAGGAGCTCTGGCTCAGCTGTGATCCCTGACAGAATATCCATGAGCAGCAGGACCTCTAAAGCCATCTCTGCCTTGAAAATAGTCAGCCAGGCTATGTACACTGTTCACAAGTCACCTGGATAGTTAGGCAGTCAGAAAGGTTTCATCTGAGGGGATCTTCTCTAGCCATGTTCTCCTGCTGCCTTTAAATGCTGCACTTTCTGCTTCACTCTTACTATTGCTACCACAGCATCACTGGGCTTCAGCAGAGATTAGGGTTCATTGTGCAGGGTGCTGCTCCACCACTGAGGAGGAGAGTCTGCCACAAAGCACTTACATCTAAATTGACTGGACAGACAAAGGGGTCCAAAAGGGGTGTACTGCTGTCTCTCTTCAGCAGCAGCAGAACGAAATAGAAGCACAGACACTACCATAAAATCACACTTGAGGTCTCTAGTGGAAACTAGATTTGTACCCCCAGTGTTTTTCTCACCATTTCACCACAAGACCATACTTTTATTGTTTGCTCTCAGTCTGGAAACAATGCTTTGGGGAAGTTGTTTTTTTTTTCTTCTGTTTCCAAAAATAGAGGTGCTACATGTGATTTAATACTGGGTTTTGAAAGCAGGCTTGCACCACTGTTCTGTGTACACCTCTCTCTCATGGATTGTTGCGTGCTTGTGCCTGTCACCTTTTATATAAAATGTGCAGAGTTTTCAAACATGATATGAAAACCTCAGCTGCAGCCTCTGCAGAGGTCTCTGCAGAGATCAGGCTGACCCTGAGACAGCACTCTGATTAGTTTGATAGCCTAGAGGCCTCCATCAGCCTACAGGGAACAGGCCACAGCAGGGTTGTTTTTTCCTCTGTAAACAGCAGTTTGAACTCAATAGAACTGCAGTAATTAGGTTGGAAGTAACCATTAGTAAAGAACCGGCATTTTAATTTAAAAGAGCAAAATTTAAAAGGAAAGCTCATATAATGATATTTATTGCAAAAATGGTGCATTTATTGTGAAAGGTATTAAACCCTCTCCCTTTTTCCCATAAAAGTTGCCTTCAAAAAGCCGTGATATTCTTCCCAAACAAGGAAGTAGGTGGTTTTATTTGTGCGGTTGTAGCACAGATGTGGGCTGTAGTGTTTTGTGAAATGAAAGACCAATCTGGTAGACCCTTGTTTTTACAAATATATTATCAAGTGGCTTGAAATGTCATGAAAAGATTCAAGTTTGAGCACTCTAAAAAAATTACTGTCTTTTATGGCTAGGATGTAAAAGGATTATCAGATTATGTATGGATTGGAAGCTCTTGGGATTTTATCACGAGACCTACTATACATCATGATTTCTTTCTGAAAGTTTCTGATGCCAAATCTTTTAAATAGATAAAGGTCACAGTTTTCCTTACAAAGAAAAGATAAATTTCTCCCTTATTTCTTGCAGGGGGGAAAAAAAGGCAGAAAACTATTCCTTACTTACTTTTAATGGTATCTACAATGTAACAAAACAAAACGAAAAAAATCCCATAGCTTTGAATGTTGTTTTAAGACCATCTACTGATGTGTTAAAAACTGACTCCTGACTTTAAACTCAGTGTGGTTAACAAGTCTGCAGTCCCTTCATGGTACAAATGCACAAAAACAATGGCAAAACAGAAAAACTTGGAGAAAATTTTCAGCTTTCCCCAGTCAGTGCCCTGAGAAGCTGAAATTCTTCTCAAAGTCCCATATGCTTACAGGCCTGGCAGTGGCAACACATTTGAAATAATTAGCTTGACTTTGGAGTGGCTTCCCTTTCTTAGCTAACAAGATATGGTCCTTACGGACTGAGCACACACCCAGCCTTCCTTCCTTGTCCTGCCCAGTCAATCAGGTATGTGGGGAAGCATCAATCATTTACAGAGTTCACTGTAGGCTAAGGCTGAGGACAAGTGTATTGAAGATGCTCATGGTTGTTCACTGATCTGGTCTGTATGGTGTTCTGTGTTCAGGGTCAGGAAATGTGGCCTGGATTCCTTTCGCCTCCAGTTTGCCACAGGCAGAAATAAGTTCAGCAATACGCACCTTTCATCTGACTTCTTCTTAGCTTTTCCCAAAGGAGCACATAAAACCCATGTCCTTTTGTGGGATGACTGTCACCTTTCAGTGGTTCACTGGTGGTAGCAGGTTGCTTTTGAATGAGGCATCCTAACTCTGCCAGGTCAAAATCCTCATGGTTCACATTCCTTTTTCACACTGATGGAGTTTGGAAAGGTTATGCCTGAGAGCACCGTGCCATTGCCCGTATGTGTGTGCTGTCTACATAGCAACAACTTAAAAAACAGAGTTGCACCATTTAAGTGTGTGATGTGATTAGGACAAGAAGGGTCTGGCCCCATCATGTTGTGTCTGTGTGGTTTTGCTCATCATTTCTGAGATCTATAGCATCAGAGAACATGATACCACAAGTCTGTAATTTTCAAACTTAAACAAAGTATTTCCTTGGATTGGTGACCAAACTAATTTTTATGACATGTCGTTTCAGTAAGGACATTGCTTTATTTCGCAGAAGGGTTTCCCATAGATAATGGTTGTTAGTTGGCTGAGTTGGAATCTGACAGGATTAAGGAAATCTAAACTGACAGCTGGTTTTGTGCAAGGAAGCATAATGTGGCTGTTGTTACAAGAGGCAATGTGGGATGTTTGTGCACAAATGCATGACAAGAGGGCTTGCTCTTAGCTGTATATGTAAGTGCAGCTTAGCTGTTAAAGCAGCACATCAGGGCTAAATGCCTCACAGAGAAAACTTTATGCGACTTTTTCATCATGCATATTTTGCGGTTATAAATATGATTATGTTTCTACTTTCACTACAGTTGTCAGGAACAGATGTTTGAATTCTGGTTGAAATAAAAAGAAGCCATATTGCCAATTACCTTAAAGAGAAGCCAACTCAGCTCACCACTAAAGACTGAGGATCTATAGCTAGAGGAACAGATTGCCTCTACAGATAACAACCCGGCTCATAGGTATTCACAACTGATACAGCAGAAGCAGTGTATCCTGTCAGAAACAGCACCTCACATGCTTACATTTCAGACCCTGGCTCCTGGGTTTTATTTCCTCCAAGCAAACTTCCCAGCAACTGCTAAGCACGGGCATTTGAATACAAACAGTTTCAGTGGAAACGCACCTCTCTGTGCTCAGAGGCACCACTGCCACTTCTGCTGAACTCAACAGCCACTGAGGCAGCTACCGGGAATGAAGGTACCTGTCTGGAAATGCAAAGCATTTCTCAAGGCTTTATTTTTATTTTTGCCCAGTCCTGAGAGATTTTAACACATCATTTGAGCTCACAGCTGAAAAATTTTAGAAATGGTTTTATTACAGCTCTGTGTAGAATCACAGGCTGTGCTTCAGCACACTTTGCACAGGTTTTGCACTACTGCAACTCTAATGAATGCCCCAAAGTAACATTTAATTTCCATCAGTGTCAGTGAGGACATAGCTGAGCTGAGCCCAGGATTTACAAAGTGCTCAGCACAATGCTAATGATGTTTTGGTGACTCTGATAGGATCAAGGCATGGATGTACTCGCATGGGACTGACGCTTGCCAGCATTGGCTAAAATAAAAATGGAAAATGTGTTCAGAAGAGATGAAAGCAGAGGGAGAGGATAAAGGTGATGATGATATATGCTGAGAGCTCAAGAACTGTTGACAGAATAAAGTATGGTGCTGCAGAGCAGGGCAGGGGGCAGAGAAAGCATCAGGTGCTCCTTTGACTGTGAATGCGGTAACTCTGCAGTCCGCCTTGCCCTACACTGGCACCTGGAAGACACAGATACCTGGATGGATGAGCAAGTCTGAAGAAAGGTATCCAGACTATTCAGGGCAGACTGAAGCCCAGGTGGCCCTAGGGTTGCAGTTTGGATTCTGGGAGCTGCCAAGTCCAGGGCATACTGCTCCTGACACAAATCCATTTCTCGGCATGGAGTGGCCAGTACGACACACTGGACTTGTGCAAATGAAGGGCAGAGGGCTGGTATTATGAAATCTAAGATTAACCTTCCAACACAATTGAGATGGAAGAAACTGCTGCAGTTACATGCAGAAGGACACCAATATACCCTCATAAACCAAAGTCAGATATGCCCACAGAGATGCTGTCCCAGGAGACTTAATATCAGTACTTCCACATTTGTCCACCCTAGGGAAATTATTTGCTTACAGGAAGGGAACACAGTGGATAATGCCTCCCACCTCATCCTACAACCCTAGTGTTAGAGGCAACTCAGCCCTCTCAGCCATGCCCTGCAACAGGAACCTTTCTGTGGATGGATGAGGCTCCTTTGCTATAAGGTTTTCTGTTTATGTTGCTGTTTGGAATAGAGATATAACACCAATTATTTTCACCCTAGATAACATAAACTTAGAAGCAAAGAACATTTGAATAAATGAGAAAAATAAATCCAAAACCTAAGAGGCAAATCTGTTCGACGTACACCTTTTTATATCATGTTGGTCCCACAGAGTCATATATTCTTCCTTGGTGGTTTCTGGATCCCTTATTTAGAATACAATATACTTCTTGTGTTGAGCTTGCTGGAAAACAAGTTCTGGTCTTTTCCTGTGGAAATATTCTCCTTCCAAACTGCTACACTTCTATATGAAAACAACCTGTTCACTACCATTAACTCAAGCCAGCATCTGATCAGAATTAATCCAATTGTTTCACACACACACATACACACACACACGTACAGAAAACCAAAAAACCAGAGAAGATTATCTTGGTTTTCATACTAATTTTCATAAAATTTTCATAGATTAATAATAAATCAGTATGTTCTCTTTTCATTGAAGTAAGGGACAAAACAGCAGATCTCTGGCCTTAACATGTAACTCTGAATACAGAAAGTGTTCTAATAGCTTATTTAAATTATATAACTGCTGAAGAAGTGTAATTTGACTTGTTATTTTCAAAACAAAAATCTTACTGATAATTTTTACAACTAAGCCTTTGTAAAACATTTTTGAGTATGGGTCATTGAAAATTGCAGAGCTGCTTCTTGCTTTCTAATGAAGTCGAGAATCCATCCAGACTTGCCACAAATGTAAACAAGAGCCAGGAATTCATGTAGAAGTTGGAAGGACTGAACATCCAGTTTTGTTTCCTGAGTAAACAGGCTGTGTGAGAACCAGGATATAATTTTAAGGATGGCAGCCATTCTCTGTTCCCTGGGCCTGACTGAACACATTTTAATGAGAAAATGCCAGTTCACTGGAACTGATTAATTCCACATGTTTTTTTGTTTCCTGCTCATCATGTTCACCTTCAGGAGTTCCCACGCAGACTTCGACTGGGAACAGAGATGCAGCCTGGGCTTGTGTGGCTTCCAATGGTTCAGGTTGGGGCATCGTCCTGGGTGTCACAGCACCTGGCTGCCCCTTGAGGACTTGCAGAGTCCAGCAGGCCTTCATTACTTCACTACGGATGCTGCTGGACTCAAATATTTTCTCCCACTGCAGTCAACTATAGACCAGGATCAAGACCCTCATTTTCTCTCCAATATACAAAAGCTGAATGAGATTTTCTAAGGTTATGTAGCTGGATCTCATAGTGAAAAACATGCATTTTAATAACTTTACTCAGCATTTAAAATATGAAAAATGCAGAAAAATTTGAAGTATTTCTTCTTTTTAAGACTGTTGTTTGCAGCTTAAGTCAGTGTATTCTGTAGATACGTAGGAAGCGGGCACAGCTATTATAGGGTGCAATTTATATAAATTTATAGCTATTTATATAATGATTTATTTTATGAATACATGTCAATGAGAATTCAGTGAAGTTGTAACAGGAAAGAAAGTTCTAAATATTATTTATCCCTTGCCTATGAATCAAGTCCAAAAAATTAGGAACAATCAAACTTTTAACATTGAAAAAAAAATTCTATTAGATTGACGAACTTAAATTTTAAAGCACAAAACTGATCTAAAGTCAGAACAGAAACAAACTAGCAATAACTTGAAACTTAACAGGTTTTGGTATTGGGTAGAGAATCCTAAATAGATGCACCCTAAAAACCAGTGCTTTGCATTAGGTGATTCAGGGCAAAGGTGTTGGAACATCTCCCGTGTGAGGAAAGGCTGAGTGAGCTGGGGCTGTTCAGTCTGGGGAAAAGAAGTCTAAGGAGGGACCTAATTAATGTTTATAAATATCTTAAGTATGGGATGCAGGGGGAATTGGCCAGCCCCTTTTCAGTGGTCTGTGGGGACAGGACAAGGGGCAATGGCTGCAAATTGAAGCACAGGAAGTTCCGCACCAACATGTGGAAGAACTTTTACACAGTGGGGGTGACAGAGCCCTGGGACAGGCTGCCCAGGGAGGTGGTGGAGTCTCCTTCTCTGGAGATATTCAAGAGCCATGTGGATGCCTATCTGTGCAATATGTGCTAGGGAGCCTGCTTTGGCAGTGGGGTTGGACCTGATGATCTCTCGAGGTCCCTTCCAACCCCTACGATTCTGTGATTCTGTGATTCTGTGCTTCTGTGTTCCTTCCATGTTCAACACAGCTTCCCAGAACATGGTTATATTTCTTTTAAATTAATATAATACTAATTGATTTGTGACCAGCTGTGCCCCTCTGTCCTGTGCGCAGCACAACTACGTGAAGGAAGAGATTTTTGCAACAAGCGGCTGGCCAGCATAAGGAAGGCAACAACGAAGGAGCAGCAAGGGGATGGTGCAAGGGAGGAAAAGAGTAACAGCATCAGATCTTTGACAAACTTAAGTTTAAATTAGACTGTCATCTGCCTAAAATTAGTGAAAAGTCTCGGTACCATCAGCCAAAATTAGCATTACTGGAGGATTAACCCCAAAGGCCTCTGATTCCCTAAGATGCACATGGGAACAGAGTGTTTTCCAGAAGGTGTTATCAGAGGACATGACATCCTTCTACTACCCTACTGGATGACACCGAAAAAGTCACTTTGCCTTCATCGTTCCTTTGTTCAGCAAGATTTTGGTGGCTCCCCATGGCAGAGGTTGCCACTGTTTGTATGAGCTCAGCTGAGGTCCCCGGGGACCCTTCAACACAAAGTACAGCAGTAACCCCATCTCAACCCCCAGGAAGGACAGAACAGTCCCTGAGCAGCCAGTAGCCACATCCCCTGGGACTGTGCTTTGGCCGATGAAGTGTCTCTTGAGTCCCCCGCTGGCACGTTGGGTGGTATCGTAGGGTGGCTGGCCGCTCCCCGCGGAGCCTGCGGCCGGCCGCTCCGGCGAGAGGCTGCGCTGGGACGCCCTGACCTCTTGTGGTCAATGAAAGAGCCCATACGGCTTCTCTGAGGGGAAGGGTGAAAAAAAAACAGGAAAAAAAAATGAGATGCCTTAGCCCCGGTGCAATTCTGTCTAAATTCTGGCTGCTTGCCTAATCCCTTCCTACTTTCCCAGGGGAATATCGTGTTGGGGACTGAAACAGCTGTGAGGCGCTTCCATGGGCATCCAGCAGCTCCTGGAAAAGCGGTTGCTTTTCTATGGACTAATTAGTTCAGATGCATGACTTGGCAGAACGCATCCTGCAAGAGGTATCCCTTTTCTGTCACAGTGAGTTTTGTCAGGCTTTAAATGTTGGGCCAAAGTTTTCCATGCTATTGACCTTACCTCGGCCATTTTTACTCCTAAGAGTCTCTCTCTGAGGAAAATTAGTATTTTTAGTGTATTAAATATATACATATTGTTTGATGACTGAAATGTTCTGTGGAAAGGTTGAAACTCTGTAATGGTAGGAAGAAGATCACTTGAAACTTCATTGAGGTAAAGCTTTGCATGAAGGCTGACTTTTTAGCAAAGCTATAGACATTTCAAATCTATGGTTTGCACATGCTTTGTAGCTCCTTGCATATCTTAGCACCTTTACTACTGAACATTTTGCCCACTATCATGCATGGTCTGATCTGAAGGTCTTCAGGCTTTTTCCTGTGGTCTTAACCCCAGCCTACCTGGGTAGTATCAGGTCTCTGAGTCCCATCTTGGGATCTAGGTGACAAAATTAAACACTGGATACAGAAATTGGGTAGATGAGGGAAGAAGGTTGAAGACAAATGAAGAGTGACAACACAGAAGGGTCACACTGGGAAGAAAAAGCATGTGCTCATATTCCCTCTCCTCCACAGCCAGAGCCAGAATCAGGACTCCCCACACTCCCATGGTTCATGGTCAGCCAATGTCTTGCCCTAGGCAAGGCATGGTTGGTCAATATCCTCCTCTAGAGCCTATAACAAACAACTGAGGATGAAAAATTTTCCCTGGAGACTTGACCTGGCCTAGGTACAGCAAAAATGCCGTATACACCAAAAATAGTTCCCAGTATCAAGACAGGGAGTGATTACCAGTACTGCTGACCAGTACTGTAGTAGCTCATGTGATCAGGTCCATGAGAATTACATTACTTACCCTGGGAACAGGTGATACTAACACCATACTGGCTGATGATATTTCTATAGATATTTTTATTTTATTTTTTCATTTTGTTTTCCCAGAACGTTGGGAAGTTTTATATACAGAGTTGCATTAGAAAAGCAGGTTAAATGCCCAAAACCTGAGAACCTGAGATGCCCAAACACATCATGAGACCTTAATTCCTTTTCTTCCTAAACCCCACCTTGACACAGGATACAGTCTCAATCACTGACCACACACAGTTTCCCCACAGGACACCTGTCCAGTCAGGCCTAGCCCTGAGGTCAATATGGAGAAATGGATTTTCCTTTGTCTCTGCTGTAGAGTCAAATCTCTTTAGCTTAACAACTTCCAGATGGTCTGATTTTCAGTGCCTGGTTTAAGATTTACAGGTCCAGTTGGAACAAATGCTGAGTATTCACAGCTGCAATGATATCGCTGCTGCTTTGAGCACTATGTAAAGCTGAACATGGGGAGATAGCACATCCTTAGGGCTTCAAAACTGGGACTCTGCAGTAGTGGTCAGTCTTCATTCCAGCTTTGAGTGTTACATCTGCAACCTTCTTCCTCTTTCAACACTCAGAAAAGATACTTTATTTCTGCAAGTCGAGAAGGGTTATAGAGCTGTAAAATGTCATTGCTTTCTACTTTATTTAAGAATGGAGATCCAACAAAGATATTAGCTTGGCTTTTAGTTCTGATGCAATATATTACAGATTTGAGTTTAATGAAGAATAATCTGTTAAAAGATTTCAGTCAAGAGAAACAAAGGAAAGCAGTCTGTCCTGACCTCCTTTAGCATTAAAAAATTGGTTTCTAGCTGAGCAGCCCTTTTTATGTGGTAGATGGACTGAATAGCCCAAAATACACTTGAGATATATGTATCGAGCTCATATTTAAGAAAATTTTAGTGTAATGAGATCAAAGTTAATATACTGGACAAGAGGATAAAGGAAATGATCCCTATCTTGTGTTAAGCGAAGCCACTAGATTCAAGTGTGCTATTGTGTCAGTAGTGTTTGTCTTGAATTATGAAGATGTTAATTCTTAATAGCAATAGATACTGGTACAATGAATAGTGCTACTTTCAAAAGTCCACATCCTACAAAGATCCTGTTAGTTAGTTGTATTCCTAAATTATCCATGAGGGACTTAAACAAAGCAAATGAATCAAAACCAGACCACAGCCAAGCTCACACAGTAGCGGTGTGAAATGTGATGCTCCTGTACAGATGGCAGCGGGCAATGTATGCTTGAGTAGTATGTCGAGACAGTTACATGCAAAGACCAACACACACTAAATAAAGTCCTGATCAGGGAGACTGAGCAGGTGAGGCCCTCCATAGACAGCTAGGAGCAGCCTCACATTCACAAGCCCTGGTCCTTATGGGGGACTTGAGCCACTGCTATCTATTGAAGGGACAACAGGGCGCAAGCTGTCCAGGAATTTCCTGGAATGCATTGACAATAACTCCCTCTGTTTTCAGAAGGGAATAAAGGAAGACCTAGAAAGCCAGAACAGATCGATCAGTCTCACCTCTGTTGCTGCCAAGATCATGGAACAGATCCTCCTGGAAGCTGAGCTCAGGCACATGGAAAAGAAGGAGATGACTTGTGTCCTGGTTCTGACCAGGCCAGGGTTACCCTCCCCAAGCAACCAGTCCAGGTGAGCTGAGTTAGCCAGGGCTGTTTCCACATCAGCTGACATTACACCCCCATAAAAGGCGCTAGTGGGAGAAGGGGCACTCCTGGGTACCTCCAGGGCAGCCTGAGTGTGGCCAGGGACATTGGGTCCAGCCTCACATTCGTGCAGTACTCTAGTCAGGTTGGTAAGGTACTCTGTGTTAGCACTGGGTGTGAGTATAATTTGCCATGGGCTGTTATTGTTCCCCTTTCACAATAATTTGGTCAGCACTCTGTCCTTATCCCACAGAAGCATTGTCTGTTTCTCCTTCAGGAGTGAGCAAGTGGCATGTGGTGCTCAGCCACTGTCTGGGGCTGAACCACCACAACTTGTGACAGCCAATGTGGCTTCACCAAGGGCAAACCCTACCTGACAAATTTGGTGGCATTCTATGATGGGGTTACAGGACTAGTGGATATGAGAAAGGTAAGGATGACAGACATCATCTACATGGACTTGTGAAAAGCATCTGACACTCTCCTTGCACAATACCCTTGTCTCTAGATTGGACACTTGGATTTGACAGATGAACAACTCAGTGGATAAGGGATTGTCTGGACAGTCACACTCAGAGAGCTGCAGTCAATGGCTTAATGTCCAAGTGGAAATCAGTGATACCTGGTGTTCCTCAGGGGTTGGAATTGGGACCAGCACTCTTTAACATCTTTGTTGGCAACATGGACAATGGGATCAAGCGCACACTCCACAAGTTTTCCAAAAAGCACGAAGCTGTGTAATGCGGTCAACATGCTGGAGGGAAGAGATGTCATCCAGAGGGACCTTGACTTGAGACATGGGCCCATGCAAACAGGGCCAAATGCAACATCCAGCACATGGGTTGGTGCACTTGCAAGAACAACTGCAGTCTGGGCAGAGAATGGATTGAGAGCAGCCCTGAGGAGGACTTGGGAGTGTTGATTGATGAAAAGCTTGATATGAGCAGGTAATGCATGCTTACAGCCCAGAAAGCCAAAAGTATCCTGGGCTGCATCAAGAACAGCATGGCCAGCAGGTCAAGGGAGATGATTCTATGCCTCTGCTTTGCTGTGGTGAGACCCCACTCGGAGTACTGCGTCCAGCCCTGGGGTCCCCAGTACAGGAAAGACATGGAGCTGCTGGGAGTGAGTCCAGAGAAGAGCCACAAAGATGAGAATACTGGAACACCTTTCCTGTGAAGACAGGCTGAGAGAGTTGGGCTTGTTCAGCCTGCAGAAGAGAAGGTTTTGAGAAGACCTTATTGCAGCCTTCCAGTACCTGAAGCAGACCTACAGACCTATCAAGGAGTGTAGTGATAGGACAGGGGGTAATGGGTTTAAACTAAAAGAGGGTAGGTTTAGATTAGACATTAGGAAGAAATTATTCCCTGTGAGGCTGGTGAGGCCCTGGCACAGGCTGCCCAGAGAAGCTGTGGCTGCCCCCTCCCTGGCAGTGTTCAAGGCCAGGTTGGATGGAGCTCTGGGCAGCCTGGGCTAGTGGAGGGTGTCCCTGCCCATGGCAGGGGGTGAGACTAGATGGGCTTGGAGGTCCCTTCCAATACAAATGATAATGTGATTCTCTGATTCTATGAAAACTTTGTACAGGATTGACTGATGCTATTACCTCCAAACTGACAAAATTGTTCTACAGGGTCTACACAAAACTATAGTATTCAAGAACATATCTACTTGTGGAAGCCCTGTTATAATGTTTGCACAAGGAAACGTGCACACTGTTAACCAAGTACTTGGACTTGTTAAAAATTTAATTAGCAAATGTTCATGCAAAGTCATCATTTATTCATTGTTGTCATGAGTAAGTTGTCCTGCATCAATCTCTGCTTTCATGTTGAAAATGTAGGAAATCATGTCCTTCAAACACAGCGCTTAAATTCTAAATTTAAATTTAAGCCCTTGACATTATTTAGATCGGAAGAGGAGTGGATTCTTTATAATATTTTACTGCATAAGGACAACTTTTATAGTCAGTTGAGGGCTGTGTGACATGATTCCCAGCAATGAAATACCCCTGAGAGAAGGTTACAATTAATCACTAACTTTTGTGTTACCACCCAGCAAGATTTTTATTTTTTCATGCTGAGAGACTTAAGGGAGGGAAAACATCTTGAAAAGACTACGTCCAGACATACTTGCTTAATTTGGCTTTGAATTTGCTCATGCTTCAAAAATTATTCTGAACATCTGGCTTCTTTGCTAATCAGAGAGAGTATGTTTCATTCCCCTGACTTTTTGGTAAGAAAAAATGAATGTGTTGTAGTCCACCACACGATGAGAATCCTCTGCAACAGCAACAGTTTGCAGGAACTGAACATGACATCATGCTACTCTTGATATGCCTATGCTCACAAGAGCAATTATATCCCCAAAGGATTTGAAACCACACACAAGAACCCCACTGCCATGGGTCGTCAAGAGTGCAGCACCTGCTTAGTACCACGACAGACAGTTCAACCCAGACAGGGACTTACAGGTAGGGAGAGTGATTTACCCAGATGAGAAACAGTTCTTCTCTTTAGTGTAGTTTTTGAACAACACTTTTGAGGGCCTAAAGATCAGAGATGATCAAGACTTTGCTTCCTGAAACATCAGCCTCTGCTACATTCCTATCCAAACAGTCACCCTCAGGTATGGCTCCCTTGATTTCCTCCCCTTGGCAAAGCCTCATGGAGACTTCAAGCCAGTTAAACTGTCCAGCAAACAGTTCTCCTCCTGGTATGCAGAGAGAACAGAAGCTTCTCTGTGCTCCCTTTGTACTCTTCAGAGTTGTCTCCATCAACACCTCTTTGGTCATGGCCACACTTAGGAAGAAGGAAAGCAGAATGTAGCTGCTTCTTGTGACATCCACCAGAAGCAGTGGCTCCTGTTAAGTGATGTCAGACAAGGAGAAACAGAGCAAATTCAGGATGATTTGTTTCATATTACCAGCTCTAATGTCAGACTGGGGAGCTGCTGCTCCTTCCTTTCAGATCAGGGTGGAGAAAGAGCTCCCCCCAACCACAGATGAAATCATCAGCATCATTGCAATGAGGAAAACAAACCATGATACAAGGGTCCTCTGGGCATCAGACAGTCAAGGTTTGGGGCTTGTTTTTTAAGGAGTTTCATTAAATGCATATTAAAATGCAGTAACCGTGGAAATTAAACACTTGCTGTTTAATCAAAATGGTGGGAACTGGATTTCATAAAAAAGCCTTCTCATTACGTCCCCACAGAATATAAGTTATAGTAGTAGGTAAGGTAGCTAGTCTAAAATAGAGCCAAAAATGGTTTGTGAAACACCTCAGAAATGTATCTCTTTGATGATCAGTAAAACCTACAGGAAAGCACTTTTAATAGGGCTGTTTCGATTTTGTGCCACATGCATAAAAGCAGTACTCCATCAGCCTCTCAGAACAGCATTGCCAGACCTTAAAGAACAGAGATGCTGGAGCTGCCATTCCTTATGCATTAATGGTGAATGAGATCTTTAATGATTACCCACATCGGACAGGATCATTTAGTGCAGGGAAGAACAAAAATACCACATTCCTGTCAAAACTCTGATGTTTTCTGCTGACTTCCTCCACTGGTGAGTTGCCCATCTCCAGGAGGTACCAGGGCTTGGTCCCCCAGCCCTCCAGGTCCCCATGATCCAGAGTGTGCCTCACTCACAGACAGCACCTATTGCGTGATCCTTAGCAAACCATGCTGGCAAAGCATAACCTCAGGGGCACGGGGACTGGTGAGGTATCTTCCAACAGTCACTCCTCCCTGCTGCTGAGGATGTTGTGGCAGCAAGGCTCAAAGCTGTGCTTGCAGCACCTGACCTGCTGGTATGGGCAGCAGGATGCCCAGGATGGTCAGGATGAGGATGAAGAGAGGGGAGAGAAACAGCAGAGCAGGGCTGGCACCAGCTGCAAAAGGTTGCAGCAAGATCATGCAAAATGGTCCCTGTTGGGCTGCCATTGCAATGGTCTCAGTTCTTCCGTTCTGATCCCACTCAGTTTCAGATTTTAACTTCTTGTTAACCTTTTAAATGTTAGATTTCACAGACTTTATGGTCTTTTATGTGCAATTTAGGTTTCATATATATGCATGGGCATGTGCAAGCACACATAGGACCTGCTTCACTTCTTCTGCATGTGTCATTCCTGAGAAACACTTGGGTGATCTAAGACATCACCTACCCAGCACAGTGACTGTGAAGCCTGTAAACGGCGGTATGGAGGAGGAAATTTCCTCTGCCGGGTCACCTGAGTTTCCCCAACCAAAGCGACTCTCTTTGAAGCAAGCTGACTTTCCAAATGCACTCCAACTAAAAGAGCTGCTGACATAAACAGAGGTTACACTGTCACCGTGTGCCAAATGTGTCAGCAAGGCTCGGGGGCGAGCTGGGCTGTGTGAATGGCAGCCCTTCCTCCCAGCTCCTGGCACTTGCGCAGGGCTCCCTTCACCCCCACCCACAGCCTCCCCACGTGGGCCGCGGCCCGGCTGCCTGGCAAGGGCTGGTGCAGCTGCAGACAGCCTCCTGCAGCGAGTGTGTCGCAGACAGAATATGCTCCATGCGGCCAAGGGCCGGTGCTGGTTTCCAGAAGCCCACGGAGGTGCCATTTACAATTGTTCTTCCCCTAACATAACCATCAGCTGCACAGCTCTGACAGTTGGCCTGGGTGGATCTCGGTGGACCTGAGCAACTTCCTCCTGCAATCTCTGCTAACAAAAGGCCTCTGTGAAGCCATGTAAAGAGGAGGGCTGGCACTGCAGCATGCTAGTATGCTACTATTAAGGAATTAGCACAATGAGAAAATGTCTTCAGCGCCAAACTGCAGCAATGTCCGGGACAGCAAGACAGACACCCGCTTCTATCCATGCAAAGCTCTTCTAGTGTTCATGGGCAGACTCTGCCTCCTCCTTTTTTTCCATGCAGAACTTGGCTAGTGGAGACAGGGACGGGATGAAGTCAATATAGACACAATTAAATATTTTTTCCTACTGATCTTTAAACTCTGGTACTTGGAATGGTCCTGAAAGTAGAGATTTAGCTTTACTACATTTAAGAGGCAGCAACATTTTAAATGCACACATGTTCTTCTGGGGTAAACTGGTGTGAAAGTAGTACCATGAAATTATTACCAGTTGGGGTTCAGTTCTATATTTTACTCTTTTGGGTTTTTTCCAAATAATAAAAGTAGTTGAAGTCTTGAATGGTGATAAAAATGACTGTGAGATGAGACAAGAAAGGACACCATTGGTTTTGCAGTCTTGTCAAAACTCCAGCTGAGTAGTCAGATTTTAGTCAAGAAATAAGTTTTGAGTTATTCACAATGGCAACTCAGAGGCAGAATCTATTTTTAAGCGGTCATCTTTCAAACTTGTCTCTGCTTTCAAATCAAAGAGGGGGTCTAACCTATTTCCAGACATTTCTCTGATTAGTTTCTCAGCAACAACATCTTACTGTATGAACACAGCTGTCAGGAGGGGCTTGCTTAATAAAATGTAGCCTTTGTTAAAGGGGGAAGAAAAGAAAATTTTATTAGTTTGTTGACCAGGGCATTTCTACAGATTGAGTCTGCTTTTCTGGTTTATGTCGTTGCTCAGATCTTAGTCCTGTCACTGTACTATTTGTCTAGTTTAATTTCTCTAATCTGAGCATCTGAAGTGATTATGGAGAGATATTAAACTGGAAGCATATATGAAAGATCTTATTAAACAGCGTTCCTGAATTATCTAAAACAGATGTAGTATTGTAAAACAATAAAAGAGTTTATTAAGCCTCCAAAGCTGTCTTCGTCCATCTGTGTAAATTGGCAGGTTGCATGAAGACCTTTTTGTTGTTTATAAATAGAGTCATGCCCGAAATATAACTGCATGTCCAAACAGCCTCTAATTTAGGAAGAGTTAAAATCCTGGGTCTTGATATACATCTCGCAGCTCAGTCCTGTCATTATTATCAGAGATTTTACTGCTTACTTCCTCTGGTTCTTGTTATTATTTCTTTTTACAAGCTGGCCTCTAGTTAACCCTGACTCTTTCATTCATGTTATCAACATCTTGCATGTGTTATACCAGATAAAAGTAGACATCCTCATCAGCCTACGAAACACATCTGTTGAAAGACCCCTAAGGGTATTCCATTAGGCTTTAACTCCTCAGCACAAGACTGCTCCTACACTGTTTTTTGCTTATAAAATACAGTATATCGGTCATTATACCTCATTGGTTTCAGCAATTGCCTTGTAAATCCAGAGCAAGAAGGCATCAGATGACCCTAGACTGCCTCCTGCTTGGGCATCCAGTACCTCCAAAGCACCACAAGGTCCTCCCTAAAATCACCATTTGCAAGATAAAATGCCTCTGGGTGAACCATGCACCTAGGTACCTTTGAGCAGGAGGGATGCTCTGACTGCAGGTCTGTTCCCTCTGGTAAGTCCAAAAGCAGCCCTACACAAAAGTTGTCCACATGAAAGCATACCCAAACCATATACAAAGCACACAGGTTTCAGCAGGTATGTGAGTGCTTGTCTGTTTGCACTGTACAGCATGGGGCTGCACGCTGGTACCTGCCCCCAGCCTGCACCCTCTGCTGCTCCAGGCCCCCACCACCCGAGAAAGCCATGCTGAATTTGTACACGTGTCTCAAAACAGGGACTTAAGGGTCCAATGCAGGGCCAAAGGTGAGAGTTTTGACAAGTTTTCAGAAAATATAAAATTGAAAGAGATGTAGCCCAGTCTAGTCAAGATTTCATATAGTTGCAGCTGAAACATTTTTTACAAAAAATTGAGCACTTGAAGCCAGGATTTAGTAAGTGCACTGTGTCCAGTGCCTGTGAGCTGCCTTTGGTGAAGCCCTTTCCCTGTGGTAAATGCAAGGGGCCTTCGCCCTGTTTCACTGTAAAGTGCAGACACCTCAGGTCCCCGGACATTTACAGGAGAATGAGAGCACACACATGCACCCTTTCTGCAACAAAGAAGAGACTCAATCCTGTAGTAACTTCCTTTTGTGTTGAATCCTGAAAGAATGTTTCTTTAAAATGTACTTCTGGATTATAACATACTGTGTGAAGCAGCCACAGGCCTGAATTTAATCTGGGGACTGTGATACTCTGTACATCAGTAGGACAAAAAAGTGCAAAAAGAAAAAGGTAGTGCTTCCTATTCCTGGTGCAGTAGCATGGACAACCTTGGCTCCCTTAAGCTAAATAGCATTGAAGAAAGGTAAACAGCATTACTTTAACTTCATTTCAGAGCATTATATGATCAGGGAATCATAGAATCACAGACTGATTTGGGTTGGATGGGGCCTCAAACACCATGTAGTTCCAACCCCCTGCCCAGGCTGCCCAAAGCTCCATCCAACCTGGCCTTGAACACTGCCGGGGAGGGGGCAGCCACAGCTTCTCTGGGCAGCCTGTGCCAGGGCCTCACCACCCTCACAGGGGAGAATTTCTTCCTAATGTCTAATCTAAATCTACCCCCTGTTACTGAACTACATGCAGTTCCACATGGGACCACCTCTTGAGCCTGTCAGGGTCCCTCTAGATGACATTCCTTCCCTCCAGTGCATCAACTGCACCACACAGGTTTGTGCCATCTGCAAACTGTTCATGTCGCCAACAAAGATGTAAAAGAGCACTGGTCCCAGTACCAACCCCTGAGGAATGCCACACATCACTGATCTCCACTTTGAACAGTTGACCACAACTCTTTGAGTGTGATTGTCCAGCCAATCCCTCATCCACCAAGTGTTCCATCTGTCAAACCCATGTCTCGTTGATTTAGAGGCAAGGATGTCATGCAAGGACAGTGCCAAATGCTGGTAGATTATGTCTGTCACTCTTCCCTTACCCACCAATGCTGTAACCCCATCATAGAATGCCACCAAATTTGTAAGGCATGATTAGCTCTTAGTGAAGGCATGTTGGCTGTCACAAATCACCTCCTCCTTAGACATGTGCCTGAACATAGTTTCCAGTAGAATCTGCTCCATGATCTTGCCAGGCACAGAAAAGAGACTGACCAATCAGTAGTTCTCAGGCTCTTTCTTAATTTTTAAAAACTCTGATGGATATATTTTAAATGGTGGTTTTATTTCCCCTTTTTCAGGAACTTCAGAACTTCACTGGATTGCCATGACTTCTCAAATGTGATGAAGAATGGGTTGGTCACTTCATCCACCACTTCTCTCAGGCCCTGTGGATGCATGGAATTACGCACCTTCAGGTTTCTTAGATGGTCTTACACCTGAAATCTCTGCCTTTGCCTTCTGTGCCTTGGGCAGAGTGGCTAGAGCACTGGTGAAGACTGAGGTAGAAAAGTCATTGAATGCCTCAGCCTTCTCTATATCCTGGGTAAGCAGGTCTGTCATTTCATTCTGGAGGAGACCAAATATTCCTTCATCTTTCTTTTATCACAGATGTATCTATACAAGTTTTTATTGTTGTCCTTTCTATCCCTGACCAGCTTTAATTCTTTCAGGGCTTTAGCTTTCCTGACCTGATCCCTGGCTGCTCAGACAGTTTCTCTATATTCTTCCCAGACCACCTGGCCTTGCTTCCACTCTCTGTGACTTCCTTTATGTGTTTGAGTTTGCCCAGGAGCACCTTGTTCACCCATGCAGGCCCTCCTTTGTTTTTTGTTGTGATATATTGCTCCTGAGTTTAGAGGAGAAGATCCTTGAGAGCTAACCAGCTATCTTGGGCCCCTTTTACTTCTAGGGCCTTGTCCCATGGTACTCCACCAATCAGGTCCCTGAAGAGGCCAAAGTCTGCTCTTCTGAAGTCCAGGGTAGTAAGCATGCTCTGTGCTCTCCTCACTGCCCTGAGGATCTTGAACTCCACCATGTTATGCTCACTGCAGCCAAGGCTGCCCTTGAGCTTCATATCCCCTATGAACCCTTCTTGCTGGTGAGAAGGTTCATCTTGGCACCTCTCTACATTCACTCCTCTATCACTTGGAGAAGGAAGTTATCATCAATGCATTCCAGGAACATTCTGGATTGCCTGTGCCCTGCTGTGTTCTTCCTCCAACAGATATCAGGGTGTTCAAAATCCCCCATGAGGACCAGGACTTGTGAATGTGATGGTTGTCCTGCCTGTCTATAGAGAGCCTCATCCTCTCAGTCTCCTTGGTGAGGTGGCCTGTAGCAGACTCCCACTATAATGTACCCTGTCCCTGCTCTCCTTTTAATCATGACCCACAAGCTCTCTGTTGGCCCTTCATCCATCCCCAGGCAGAGGACCCTGCACTCCAGCTGGTCACTGACATAGAGGTGACAGCCCTCCTTGTCTCCCCTGCCTGTCCTTCCTGAAGAGCCTGTGCCCTTCCATCCCAACTCTCCAGTCATAGGGGCCATCCCACCATGTCTCCATGATGCCAATAAGATCACAGCCCTGCAGGTGTGTACATGACTCTAACTCCTCTTGTTTGCTCCCCATGCCACGTGTGTTTGTTTAGAGGCATTTCGGTCGGACCCCAATGAAGCTGACATACTCGCTTGTCATGACCTGGGGACTCAGTCTCTATTAATTTCTTAATTACTGAGGCATCTTTTAGTTATGAGGCAGAGCCTCCATTGTTGTCTCCAGATTCATTAGTAAGGGCAGAGATGGGTGCTTGCATGGGGCCCAGGGAAAGGCTTGAATAACAAAACACCATGCTTATCAGATAGTCTTGATTTTAGTCTTTAGAACCCCAGCTAAAGCCACTTGAGTTTCACTGTAGTCACAGTGCAGCACATGCCATTGTGCCATTTAAATACAATTTACCTCTCTCACACAGAAAAAATGGTGGCAGTGAAGTTTCTTCAACAACTTTAATAGCTGGCAGTGGGCAGACAGCATGGTATCTGGAGATGCCTCTGCTTATCACAGTCCTTACCTGACGGAATCACTGCTGTTAATGATCCAATTCATTAAACTGGTGAAGCTGTCCATATACATCAACAGTCCCTGCTGGCAGGAAAAGATAGGAATTAGCCCTGGCACTTTTCCTCAAGACGGATATAACTCCTGAGCTTCTTCTAGCATCTGATGCCAGGCTCCCAGAAAACTTATGTTGTGTTAGTAAAAAATGAGTTTGTTATCGCTGCTTAGGAATTATTCTGCCCTTTATAGGGATTGTATTTTCTTAAGGAATATTAAGAAGTGGCTGAGAACCTCACATCTGTGTGTTACTTTTCCAAAACATGTCCAAATGAAACCAAACATCAGTTATGGCTACACAGACTTCATTACAGTACCTTTATCTGATTGAACTTGTCTGATGAGAAACTGTTCTGTTCCACAAAGAGAAGTTGTTAATGCTTTCTGGAAGGTTTTTCTAATTAATACTTGGCATTATTTCTTTGTGGTACACGTGTGCATGCTAGGAAATTAGGGGCAGATGTGCTCTTTAAAAAAAGACATGAAATTACATTCTTTATAACAGATTTTAAAGGTTAAAATAAAGGCTTTCTTGTACCTTGGGACACAGTACGTTAGTTCTTGTACGACTGAGGCTATAATCTCTCTATGGACAGGTCTTCAGCCCTCTGTTCATTGTCTTCTTCCTCAGCTCTGCTGATAGTCATACTCCCTTCTACAAAAAGTAACCAGTGTACATTACTTTTCTTTCTATCTTTTCATGTCTACTCTTTGTCTGTCATTACAACAGTCTTTGTTGGGCTGTCTGCATTGTTATTTTAAGACTTTGGACTCTTTATGAAGCTGCTCTACACTTGCACTTAGGTAACTTGATCCACTTACCCAAACCTCCTCTTAGTCCCAGTTCTCAAAATTGTCTTGCTGCTCCTGGTCTTGTCCCTCTGTCCTGTCTCCTGACTTCCTCTGGGAGATGCTTTGCTAAAATCATGGCTAAATCATAATCCTCTACAGAGTCACCAATGGATAAAGTTACAAAAGGTGGCAAGATATCTTCTTCTATGAATGCAAATAAATGTCTACCTGTCATCCTATTAACACGTACCAGTACTTTCACCATGCCCTTAGACAGCCTCCTCTATTATCTGACCGTTGTAACAAAGTTTTCCAAATCCCCCATAGTCTTTCATCCTGAAATGTAAGGTGATTTCTTTCTGTAGTCCCCAGCAGCCATGGGATTCAAGTAATCATCACACTTTTTCCTACCTCACTCAGAGAGTGTTACCATGAGCATCCTCTCTTCCTCCCCAGTCTTCTCTCTGATTTGAACTATGCAAACCCAACTCTGCTCCTAGCAAGTTAAGTGTTTTTCAGACCTGCTATCCTTTTGTTATCTTTTATCTGTGTTGGACACAAGGCACACAAATCAAACTTTGTGTCTTTCCAGGACTGAGCAGAGTTGTTTTATCTAGCCTTACATATGTCTGTAATGGCTTTGTTTCTCTCAGCTTCTCTCTCCTCTCATTTTGTGCTAGTATCCGTGCAATAACTATAACAACATCCTGGTGCACAGCACTTACTGACAAATCCAAAGCTACATGAATGCACAAGATGGCTTTTTATACCTTTGTTGAGATGATAGGAAGATATACACTTCTGTCCTTGTTCCACAGACCTTCCCTATGAAAAATGAAGTTTTCCAAGGTTACCTCAAGGCTACAGTTATGTTTGCAGCCTATAAATCTTATTTATTAACTCATTGACTACCTCAATTCTCATTACTTTAAGTCTAAAACAGAACAAACCCCACCAGACACAATTTTCTCTTCCCCTCAGCTTTATTCATAAATGAGTTTGCCTGAAGGGAAGAACTAAATCATTGCCTGTTATGGATTCCCTCCTACATGATCAGGACTTTGAAACTCCAATGCTTTTCCTTGAATCTTGCCTTTCCTCTACCATCATTTAAACAACTGACAGTTCTAATTATTGTACTTTTAAGCAAGGACTTAATTAACCTAATCAGCCTGCCATGGAGCTGACAGGTATGCTTTTCTGTCAGAGTTAGGTCAAAACATGTAATCTGCAATGAATAGAAGCTCTTTTTCAGCTGCTCTGGCAGGTGGTTCAGTGCATCTATGCCTCTCCTCAGGCCACTGAGTCATGTGACCTTGCAGTTCACAGTGAATAGTGACGATTATAAAGTGTATGTCAAAAAGCTAGTCTCCTCTGACCCAGTTTCCAGACATAGCATGATGGATAAATGCCAGCGAAGCAGCAGCCTGTGTTATCAAACAGTAACAAGGCCAAAGCAGAGGGGAGCATGGCTTCAGCACCTCCCAGAAACATCAGGGTGCAGCACAGAGAGTTTGGTTTTTCAGGGTATAAGTAGGACACACAAAGTCACACTACACGGAGACACCACCCTAAGCACTCCTAGGTATCTGTGCCTCTACCCACAGCACTCTGACCACTTCCTGGCCATCCCTAAAGGAAGCAACACAAGTCCTTCCCCAAGCCATGGCCACTGTGCATCGTTAGGAATGGGTCACTACTGTGTACCTGGCGAGTGCCTTGCTACTCTGATATCACAAGGCCAGGGAGGGAGGTAATGGCAGCAAAAGACTGTGACAAACTGTTTGCATCTGTTTCTCCCTGAAGCTGGAGCCGCTGCATGCCATAGTGGGAAGCCCAGAGTGATTCTTCTTAACTTGCTGGCTTGCCCTGGACTAAAAATAATGTAACATACTAAACATCCTGACACAGCCGTATGAATAACATAGCTGATCTAAAATTAATCCAGCTAGGCAGTTACCTATAAATCAAAATATATTAAAAAGCATTTCAGTAAATAGATTGCTGGCTATTTTTTCCCAGTTATCTGATTTCTGTGAGTTCGTCACTTTCTTACTTCTAAAGGAGTTTCAAAACAGCAAAAAAAGCCAGAAGCTTTCCCTCATATTTTGAAAATCTAAGAACAGTTTAGTTGTTCCCTACAGAAATACCAAAATTTATGGTTTCCCTAAGTTCTGCCTTTTCAAAAAAAGTATTTGAAATCCTAACTCGCAGATCAGTATCAATGACTTATACCAAAAGACTAACTCAGAGAGCATGCAAAAGCCAAGCTTGACTCTGTGTGTCCTGTTGTTCTCTACTGGCTTTTCTGTTTGGTCTTCATGTGTCACTTTTGGTAGCTTCATCCCAGGAAAGATCTCTTTTAGCTCAGCTAGGAGGGAAATGCTTTTTGCCAACTTACTTTCTGGATTTTCCCTGGAATAAAGGTCTGAATGGCAAGGTGCTGGGATAGCTAACTTCCTTTAAGACCAAAGCTTTTTCTTCTCTTTTTTTTGCCAGCATCAATTGCTTTGATATGTTTAAATCCTACAACATCGATAAACGGTAAGTCAGACTTCTCCCTGTAGACTTTGTATGCAGTGAAGGCATAAAGTCATAAAGAGAAAGCTAGGTAGGGCTTCACTCTGGCTCTCCACTATGCCAGACTGCTTCCAAAGAGGCTCCTTTTATGCCTGAAGAGATGAGCCAATATAAACCCATCAAAAAGATCAAGGTCAATAGTAGTATAATATATATGTTTATAAATATATACATGGCTTTTATGTGAATGCAAGGAGAAACCCCATAGGTAGTGAGGATTTTCTGGGGCACTCCCTTATGTCCTTGGGGAATGAGCCTCTACTCCAGCATTTACCAGTCTCTGTTCTCCTTGTGGGATCTAACCATCTCCTTCCTCACATTTCAATTTGTTTTTTTAGTGTTGTCAAGTAAAATCAATTGCTCTGTTCAGAGGCAGAATTTTTTTCCCACTTGTTTGATAGCTCCAAGTTTTGGTTTTACCACTGTTGTAAGATCTTAGCAAGGGCTGGAGCAGCTGCAGGGCTGTTGGCAGACTGTCGAGGACTCAGTTTTTCTCCATTTCCTCCCAGACCCTAAACATACTCCTTTCCTCTGGCAGTTTCCTACCCTAGGAAGTATCCCCTTGGTGAAAAATCAATCAACACTGAGAACGGTGTTTCCCCATTAGCAGTTTCCTGCCTCCCACCAGGGAAGTCAGCTCCCAGCAGCAGTGACAAATTTGTAACAGAAAAAAATCAGGAAGAAATTGGAAGTTGAGAAGCCAAAGACTGGGAGAACATTGCAAAGAGCTGGTGTTTGTCCCTGTCTTTAAGTGAAAGACTTTCTGTCCTCAGGCCACTGTAAGGAGGAAAACACTTGAAATAAACTTGCACAGACACTACTCATTAATGAGATTGGATCCGTACCCATCATCTCTCAGATATCCTACTACAAGAGCCGGCCACACAGTTGTTAGTCCTGGAGTGCAACTTTTGCAGGTAATTAACAGGCCTCTATTTCACCCTTCCAGTGTCATACCTAAGGGAGTGAAAGCAGACAGACACATGGATCCCATTCAGATGATAATGCCTGTTTCAGTCATCCATGTGTCAATTTATTTTAACCTAGACTTATTGCAAACTACCTCAGTCATGTTCCTTTCAAAATATTAGGAGAAACAGGGAATTTATATCTGTCTAGATGATACCAGATTCTGTCACATTGTAACCCAAATTTCATTGCCAAAGGAAAATAAATATATAATTAAAATATATCTTTATCCTAGAGTATGGATTGCAAACTGCATAGGACTCTATCCTCCACACCTGAGGGCTACTAAGAACAAATACGCAGAAGATCAAACAGCTAGAAACAAATATCCAAGTACAAATGGTCCCTCAGGAACACGGACAAAGGTGAAGCACTGATGTCTTTAATAAGGAATCTGAAATCTTGAACTAGTGCTTTAGAAATGGCAAATGCACCCTGACCTAAGCTAGGTCATGTAGAACACCAGAGCTCTGAGAAACTCTTGAAAACTTTCGTGAAGGACCCCATAATGTGTAGTCATGGCATACAGGACACCAATGCATCAGGCCCCTGTGATTCACCAGAGCACTGACCTGTCTCACAACTCAAAATACATTTGTAATCATGTGGTTTGATGTTAGTGTTTCATTAAACAGACACTTTGCTTACACTTCTGAAACTGTACCGCTGAGCAGAGCTGGTTTATGCATACCTTCATCTTCACTAGTGATGTTGGAGTGATGGCCAAAGGAAATTGAGAGTCTGAAATAACCAGAGGTCTGATATTTATATACAGTCAAACCAAATGCGAGACCACTGCAGGCTGAGCAAGGCTTTGGCTCTGCAAGCAGAGCTGAGACAAGTTGAAGCAACACACTGAACTGTATTGCCAGGAGCATTCTTGTATGATGCACATTGAAGGGCAGCTAAAGAGGTAGCAAATTCCGAGGAGTCATGGGATCCCCCCACAGCCATTGGACCCTCATTGTTTTATTTGTGGAGCAACTAGGGATTCAAATTAAGAGGATGTGCCCCTGATGTTATTTGGGAACATAAGGATTCTCATTTAACTGCACGTACTCAAACATGGGGGCGAGTGAGCACTGCACTAACGGCTGCCTACTTGTGTTTACAGCCTCCGTAACGTGTCAGCTGCAATGTAGTTACACGGATTGATGCATCTGAGAAAGAACTGAGTCTTACTTGTCTTAGCCCTTGAAAGCCTTATAAAATATTGTATGAAAGGTACATAAACTAGTATCACTGCCTGATGCCTGAGTCTGTGGACTGAGTTGGTAAGGTTCCTGAAGAAGAGCCTGCTCCTGTGTCCCTGTTCTCTCTGCATGCCAGGCAGAGAAAGTGTCAGCCTGGCAGGTTCAGCAGTGTGAATCTCAACACGGGCTCTCTCTGAACAACAGCTTTCTGCCAGCCCAGGGACAGGACGCCTCTGCTCGAAGATACTGTGGAGGTGCTCTTTTCAGGACTCCTTCTACTCAGACTTTCTCACACAGAGTAAGTAGAGCAGGGAAACAACTTTCAGTGGAAAAGCAAGCGAACAACAAAACAAAACAACCCCCTCTAAGTAAGGGTAGATTAACAGTCTGTGAATCTTTTGATCCCTTGGACTCTGCCATCCTCCTGCAGAACAGAGAAAAGCTGACAGAGGAAAAATAATGCCAAATAACTGGATTTCTAGAGGGGAGAAAAGCTAACATGAGGCTGGGAGTGAATGGGAAAACGTGTTTTGTCAGTGAAGCTGGCTGGGTGAAATCCTAGCATTGCCACAATCAAACAGGAGCTTTGCTTTTGGTTATGGAGCAGCCAGGCTTTAACCACTGAGTTCCATGAAGGCATATGCCTTGTAAGCAGCATTCATGCTGGGAGTTTAAACATTTATCATGAAAACCTTTTGAAAAATTCATAATTTGGATGAACGTTCGAGAGGCATAAAGAAAGTATTACAAAGAAATTAAGAAGTTTCATTTTCATCTGAGGTAAACAACTATACTGAGACATACATTAGGATTATTACTGCTAAAGTTGAGATGTAGCTGCCAAATTGTCAGAAAGGCACCCTTCACCTTTGACAAAACCTGCCCATGTGGGTTTCAAAAATAATGAAGTCTTTTATTTATCAATATGATAATGACATATAGAGTGAGTACATGCGTTATATACATCTCTGTGCACTTATTGTGTGAGGGGTTTTTTGTCTAGGGCCAGAATACCTGCATTTAAAACATACGATTATGCTGGTTTACCAACCTTGCAATCATAAATATTGATCACTAGCCTGAACTTAGCTCTCATTCAAATCAAGATAGCTGGAAACTTTGTGAAAAGGGTACTTTTTATTTGAAAACACCAACTTGTACAAATGCAAAAGTTCCAACAACATGGCTGGAATATTTTAGATTTTTTTTCCTGATTTCTCTTTACCTGTCCACTTGGCCTAAGCACCCAGGAGCTCTGGCTGCCCAGATGATGACCTCTTGGCCTCTCCCAGGCTTTGCTAAGTCCTCAGGTCTCAGATCAGCTGCCTTCACCTTAAGACTATGGGGCTCCTGTGGCCTGCAGCTCAGAAATTATGTAGTTATATATGCTATGTATGGTGTATATTCTATAAACCAGACATATATGTGCTATAAACCAGTATCTTGCCTCTTTTCACAGAGTACTTTTTAATTCTTGGTTTTGTTGGAGATCAGAGCAAGATTAATCAATTCTCAATTTTCACAGCAGGAAACTGACAAATTTTATAATCTCAGTGGGCACTATCCCTCAGTGTTAACCGTGGACCAGTCTGTGCATTGTGAACTGCAGCTGGCAAGTGGCTTAGTTCAAGCTCCAGACCTACTTCCCAGTGTTCATTGTGAGCATCTCTACCTGGGAAAAATACTTTTGAAGAAGGGTTTCCTTAAGTGTCGTAAGTTAACTGTTAATCAGCTAACACAAGGACATAGTCATCCAAGAGATGTACAAGCATGTAAAAACTACAAATACACAGAAATTCCCATTCCCCCCTGGGGTTCATGACTGCCCAAAGGCTAAAGGTTGAATGTGAAAGAGGCACTTGGGCAGAGAGAGAAACCCGTGGGTACTCCCCTTTCCTGGAGCCTGTTGACCTCTACTTACATACTGCTCCAGAAGAAATATATTGTCTTCCAAAGACAGCAGCTGTCCTTTGAATCACAGGAACCTGACTGCAAAGTCATTGCAACCCATTTTTATACATATGTGTGTGTGTGTATATATATATTTATATATACACATACACATCCTGTGCTGTGACAGTAATAGCAATGAAGAAATATCCTGCTCATGCAAATAGTGGCATTACTTTCAAAGGAAACTAAGCCAGTAAAAGAAAAAAAACCAAAGAAAACCAAACACATTTTCAACAGAATTATTGAGAATCTGACTTCAGGCCTCCATTTACTGACAACAAGCCTTTTTTCTAAGCAAGGTTATATTGATCCATGGGGCAAGGGAGAAAAAATAAAATATTTACTTATTCATGGAATAACAGTAAGCAAAATTTTTGCTAGGTAGCCAGGCATCCGCACAGGATGCTGGGAGTGCGTGGGGAGTAGTCTATTAACAGAGCTGTTCTGCATATTTTGTGCAGGTTACTCCTTGTGTTTTGAACTTCTCCTGAAAGGCCAAGATTTACTGCCTGGAACAGAGGCGGGTGTTCATTCATCCAGCAAAAAATTAGTCTCTGGTGCAGGTTTAAGGCAACCGGCAGTGCAGGCCTTAACTCGATGAACCTGGAAAGGCTCACACCTCCCACACCACTGCCTTTCAAATGAGAAATTCCTCGGCACAAAAGGCTCAGCCCACGGGACTTCTCCAGACAAACAATCAGCCTGCAGTGCTTCACTGGGCATAAGGGTCTTGGCAAGGCGCCATTCACTATCATTAAAAGTGTTTATAAAAAAAATGTTCATTTTTGGCCAGCTTTTTTTCCAAGGCCAGACCTCCACCCCCACATCTTCAGTGGAATGTGTTAATAATTTGCTTTGTGGAGATGAAAGGCTCTTTGATAGGAGCAGCATAAACACATCTCACTGTGCTCAAAGGTCTTTGTCCCACAATAGAAGCATAGTTTCTGTACAGTGGCTTGAACGGAAAGAGCAGACACATTTCTGAATCACTTTTCACTTTTTTTTTCTGCCTTTTTTCCCCCATTTATCTCTTCCTTTATTTCTTATAGTCTCTTGTAAATCCTTGTGTGGAATATAAACAGGCAAGTGGTTCCGGACAAGAAATCCTCACTGATACTAGCAGCAGATGGATTAAAAATACCAGCCAGTCCCCACAGTCTGTGGTGTTAGAAACAGAAAGTCACACTGAAACACAAGACTGTCCTAGAGTATGTGACTGAACATAACCTGGAGCAGTGTGTAGCACTAGAGGATTAGAGGAGGGAAGAAATTGGTAGCTATCGTCTTCTGATCTGCTCTTCAATATCAGATTGCAGAGCCTACTGAATGAATGCAAAAGGTTATCATTTATCTGGAGGAAAAAACAAAACGTGTTACAATCACCTCAAACTTCAGTGTGCACTAGCAAGCACTGCCTGACCACTGTCCTCTTCCTATAGTGTAATCACTTCACAACCCAGTTTGAGCATACATCTCCTCTACACCAGCCTTTGAAAACCCAACCCAGCAGTGCTGAGCCATAGGATCAGTTTTCAGATCCATTTTATCCAGATCCCAAAGGGATAAAGACATCACTGAGATGTGGCCTTTATGCTTTTCATGGTTTAAATGTTAACACAAGTCTTAATCACCAACCTGTCTCTTGAGATATTAGCACTTCAGGACATCTTTCAAGATGGGATTCCTATAGGTTTGTTTTCTCTCCTTTTTGCCTGTCCTTTTGTTAACAATAATGCCTCTTTCCATGGTACACTGTCCCACCTCTACCTGTTTTCTTCAGTGTTCACTCTTCTCGCCTATGCCTCTACTTACTGTTGACAGATTACTTTTATCCTTCTGTACAGACAGATTTATCTAAAGAATTATCAAATAATTTTACACTTGTGTCACCTAACACTTCTCAAGGATCATGGTTCAGTCATTTGGATAACATGGTCAGATATGCTGAAGTGACTTGAGAGCTTATACTACACTTTTCAAAAGTACCTTAGACACTAAAGGCATTTCGGCACTGTCCATGCAGCGTTAAGCTCTTTATGTTGTAGGCTATGACTACATGTTTGGGAATGGACAGCTGCCCATCAGCTCCATCTGCAATGTGCAGCAAAACAGCTTCAGTCTAAACACACGCAGCCACATATTTCCTTCTGGGAGAGGCAATGCTCCTGGTGCTCAGGGCTCTGCCAGTGCTTTTGACATGTATGTCCTGCTTTCAAAAGGATTTAAAATCCTTACTGAACTCTACTCAGAGTGGAAAGAGGGACTGAGGCTTGTTAGCAAAAATGGGTTTAGGAAAAATATAAGCATTGTAATTTAAATGTAAATTTGTCCCAGTGCAAGGAGAGCACAGAGACTCTGAGCTCACCTGAGGTGACAAGAGCAAGTTAAATCAAGTCTCTGACAGCAGAGATTGTATTGTGTGTAGAGGGAGGATTTAACAGCTTTGAGCTACAGCAGCTCAGCAAGTGCTAATCTGGTCACTCTGTGCTGCTAATCTTGTTCTTTTCTATAATCATTGTTTCGAGCCCTGGTGTTTCAGCAGACATAATCACAGCTTGTCATCTGCAATGCTTCCTCCCATGTAATACTCCCTGATAATGTTCATGTCAAGCCTGAGTTTCGACTGTGGCCCTAGTCCTGCCCTTGGCTGGGAGGAAGGCTGCTGCAGCAACAGGTCTTTGGACTGACAGCAGTGAAGGTCAGTCAGGATCCCTCCTGGTGGTTTCACACTTTCAAGCTAAGTGGTGTGGGGTAACATGGACGTGTTGATGATTAACATGATGATGGACAGCATGTATTTTTGCTCATCCTAATGTGTGAGGGCCCTGGGTCCACCATTCAATGTAAAGTGGCCCTTAATACCATAGTTTGCCAAAATGTCACTGCCCTTTTTAACTTTTCTATATATACCTTCCCACAACCCTCTGTGAAACAGTGGCCATCTATTTTGACATCATTTCTGTGCAAAACCACCTGACGAATGGCAGTTTCACTTGAGCTTGTTTTGGATGTTTAGGGCTCATTCAGAGCAGAAACTTACATATTGCCTAGGATACTGTAGAGCAAAGCAAATATTTGCACAACCCCTGGAGAACTAGGAGCACTGAGTTTAAAATATACCTATTGTGTGCTGCCACCTCCAGCCAGCAGCTGCATATCTGTGGTAGGCATAAGCAGGTTGGACCTGCTACACGTCTCTCCTCTTGACAACCTCTGGCAGACTTGTCAAACAGACAGTATTGGGGGGCCAAGGAGAAGGATAGCATTTTAAAGTGTAATGGAAGGTTCACCAGAGCTCCTCTGCATGCACCTGATGTTGTAACCCATCTTTGACTCAAAGTGTTTTCCAAGGGAAAGCTAGTTTTCCTGCAACAGAGGTATAATGCTGAGGGGAGACTCCTGAAAGAAAAGATCTTCTGTTTGGCTGTTTGACTTTGGCTGCATTGTTGGAGAGGTTTAAATACATTGACCTTCATTGCAAAACACCCAGGTTCCCCCTGAGCTAATTTTTCATTGGCTTGCAGGCTGGTTTGCAAGCCCAGCTACCTCTACTGTTACCTGGGAAAGGACAGGACAGTGCACTGGTAAAAGGAGCTGATATTCTGAGATGAACAAGATTTGCTTTACTCTGCATGTGCTGTCTGGAATTGGCTCAGAAACGTGTCGTTTTCCCTGGCATGGTCTGAGTTAGGTAACACTATGGTAGAGTTACCAGCTCTTTGAGATGATAAAGTCCCACTCTGACCATCTTCCCTGTACCATACGCACTAGAAAGAAGCCTAGAAAGAAGCTGTAAGCTTCTGCCTTATTGTAAGCTGTCTGCCTAGAAAGAAGCTGTAAAACTGGACTAGACAGACCTGAGAGCAGGGCTGATCTGAAGCTGGCTTTGTAGCAAAATGAGTCCCAGCTAGCAATAGTGAAAATATAGACATGGCAGTGTCTAGTCATACAGGAGCGATTACAGAACTGAACATGAGAACTTGGCTTAACAGCTGGTAGAGAGGATGTCAAAGCAGGTAACAGGTACGATGGGTTGGCCTCAGCCCTGCTCCTATCCAGGCCTGTGAGTAAAGCTGGAGAAAGAAGGATCTGGAAATATGACAGGGATATCTGAAGTATAAAGTTAGGCATCTGTTATTTGCTTCCAGATGATGGGCAAAGCTGTGGTTGCACTTTCATGTCCTGTTCTTTTTCTTGTACAAAAACACAGGGAGCATTGCCAATTTTCTGATCATTTTCCTATTTCCTGAAATTAAAAAAAACAAAAAACAAAAAAACTCTGTTTCCACATTCCCAAGGAGTGTGAGAACATATGAACACAGGAGGGCTGGAGCATAGCTAGAAGTAGGAACATGCCTTTGGGCTGAAGGATCTAGACACCGTTTTCTTTATTTTAGAAAGAAAAACATAAGAAATAAATAGCAAAGTCAACCTGGGAGAAAACAGTCTTTCATTGTTTGTCTTTATCTAATTTGGATGATACTATGAATAGCTAGCCATTGCTGGGAGGTACAAATAAAATGCAGTCTCTTTTCATCCATGTGAAGGGTACCTGCTCATGTGAAGACATGATCCTTTGCTTGTGTGAGAGGTGTTTACACCCAACAGGGTTTGCAAGAGCTAAAGTATTAAGCACATAAAAATAGTGACTTTTTAGTGAGCTCGAAGGAAGAAAACTGAGGTGCTTTATCTTTTCAACACGGGGTGAAAACGATACTTTATTTTTAAATTACCAAATGTAAAAGAAACGTGGCATTTCCAGGCAGGGAGGACAGTGGGAGCTCCCACCCTGACCAGCCCTGGGCGCTGCTTGTGCTACAGCACGCTTCCCCTGCTCCCACAACAATAACGCACTGCTGCTAATTTTAGCATCAGCTATAATACAAAGTAATTCAAGGCATCCACAGTGTATTTCGCGAGGACAGTATTTCTCTTTTGCTTGTGTAGTTCCCAGGCTGCAGTGCCATTCTGTTCACCAATCTTAAACAAACACCGCCCTTGAGATTTCCGAAATAGTTCAAAGCACTGTCTGGGGAAACATTAGAAATGCGCATGGAAAGCCTGAGTGTGCTTCAGACGAAACCACTTTGAATGTCCGTTTTTGTGCAAGTTCTGGGCTGGAAGATAGAATAAAGCAAGAGTTTTTAAGATAAACTTGTCAGGAATGATGCTATAATGGCAAAGTTTTCTAAATATTTATTCCTGATAAGCTTTTCACTAGCCCTCCTCCCTGGCTCATCACTTCATTCAATTTTTAATGTAAGAAACGTTAGAGGAAGAAGAATTAATGGTCATTAACTTTGCTGTCCTCTTGCAGTCCTGACAGGAATGTTTTTTGTATGTTATTTCCCTGGTTATTTACTATAAGGAACACATACAGATGTATTCACTGCAGGAGCCAATGTACAACAGGCACTACTCCAAAAGTCAGTGTTTGACAGCAGAAGCCACAGTTACCATGGCTATTTCTAAGTGTATAGCTGTCTTCTAAGTACAGGGAGGAGCTGCAGTAACTGAGACATGCTAGTTTGCAAAACACTGATTAATGCTGTCTCATTAATAGATAATCCCCGTTTGCATGAGCTGGGAATCAGCACCTATGAACACCTGAAGCACATGGCCAAGATGAAAATGTGGTCAGAGATCAAGAAAGCAAAAAGTCTGCAATGCCTGGGGGATGGTGGACAGGAAGTAGGCCTGTCTCTCCTGTCACTCCTGTCACTCCCTCCCAAGTCTGTTCCCCATCTCCTGTCCTGCTCTCAGCTCCTAGTTGAGGTCCAGCCACATTCCAGGACTGCCTGCTTCCTTGACCATCCCCAATCTGCTATTGCTAGTGCTTTTGTTGGCCAAAGACCTAAAGCCTGGCTCCTGACCATGCTACTGCTGCCTGGCCTTGTGGTCTGCCCTTTCCTTCCTCAGCTCCATTAGTTAGGCTCCTTTGCCAGGGCAGCAGTGGAGGCGGAGGGCTCCCTGTCCTGCCCCGCCCTGCCCTGCCTGCCCACAGCACCAGAGAGTGTGCTGGGGAACGGGGGTCAGCACTCCCAGCCAGCACCCCTGGGGCAGTGTGAGCAGCCTGGCCAACAAAGTGTGATGGGGAGAGCTCTGTGCATGCAGGGGAGCAGAGATGGCAGCCGAAAGACAGAACGCCAAACTTCAGCAGTGGTGGGAGGAAAGGGACATCCTCAGCATCTGGAGGGGATGGGCCATCTGCTGCCATCCAGAGGAACACCACTAGACCAAAAGCAGGGGCAGGTCTGGGGGCAGCTGTTCCACCCCATTTTCTCCTGTTGTGTTTCTGACACATTTCTGTCTTCTCCAGTTAAAATATCTAGAGATTCTACCAAGATAACTCTGTTATAAGGGGCTTTAACAAGGTCCATAAATATGGCACAGGAAGAAAATTATACAAATTTTGAAATAACTCCAGCACCTGAGGTAACCTGTTAAACAGAAAAAAAATGGGCCTGCCTGTGTAGTTCAGTGTTTGTTGGGTGTTTTTTCCCAGTTGAAAAGTCATTGAACAGTCCTTTCAGACTAAGAGCTGTTCCCACTGCCTTGAATGTTGATCACAGCCACCAAGCACGGGGCCTGCTGGCATCTTGACTGAATTTATTTTGAATTCCTCTGGACCAAAAGCCTTCTTGATGTTGTTGAGCACCCTGGCAGCCCCACACATACAGCCCCACACAAAGGATACTACTTGTCCCTCTGATGAGTGTCTATGTTTTGGATGATTGAAAACTGTCTTAATACAAATGATCTAACTTAGTAGTAGAAAAATTACTTGCAAGCAGCTTGCTGACACGAGGAAGTTGTCTAGACTCCTCCAGTATAAATAACAACAAACGTTAAGGTTTATACAGTCATCCAATTCATTATTAAGTCACATAAATTAATATAAATCTACATTTTATATATTAAACACAGGATACAAATCAGTCTCCAGTGCATCTGGCTCCATTTCAAAAGTGTAACTGCTAGATTAGTGACTGTATTGTTTCTCTCTCAGTTGGGTGATCAGACTAAAATTTTCCTTTTGACATGTTACTTTATTTATTAATAAGCCTGCAGTCATGGTTCCTGGTTTTGCTAAGTTGAGCTGAGCAAAACATTTCCTATCTGCCAAGAGAATGGATGCCCTAGCTGCCAGTGCTTGCACACGAGTCCCTGCATGCACAAGTGTTTGCATACATTCATATACACATGCAGTACGTATATGCTGAGTGTCTTGGAGAGGAAGAAGCAGGAACAGTCAATCACACGTATAGATGGATCTTTGCATAGAGTGAGGGAGTGAAGTAAAGCTGAGCAACAGCCATGCAGCTGGTATGCTGTCAGAGAGTTGGCTGGGCAGTCCAAGGTTCTGCTCTCTGCTCTGCCCTTTTGTAAAAGCACAGAAACAATCCATATAGCAGGCTCCAAGGCCCAGGTTTGTTCTTCCTAAGTGCTCCAGACATCAGGATAAAGAGCTATTGCTTCTTTGACCCAGTTAATCTTTAAAGACATCCATCAGAAATTAGCAGGAGAGCAGTCTTCAGGCTGGGTTTCAGAGCTTCCTTCTCAGAGGTGGGTACTGTGTCCTTTAGTGGATTAGGGCAGAGGACATTAAAATGCCACCCTTCACATGTCCAATACTGGTTCTAGCCACTGTATAGCTGTATCGAAGGAACATGCTCTTTCATAACTCCCACTGTCTTTTTATTTTAAATAAAAGCACTTTCTGCCACTTTGTGGATACACCTTACATGTGCTCTGAAGCTGCTTTCCAGTAACAGCAGATTAACTCCTTGTTTGTGCAACCCAATGGCACACTAGTGGAATACAGGGATTAAGCTGGTTGGACTCCCCAAGTCTAAGATGTTTTGTGAGTGCTGCAGAAAGGGAACTTGTGGGTCCCTGAGAACCTAAGATTTTCCACCTTGAACTTAAGGCCTCCTAAGATCTAGGCAGGTACTGAGCCAAAGCTCTTGAAACTCACAAATCTCACATGTACAATGTACAGTGGTATGTATATTTTTGTGAATATAGCCTTACCATCTGCCTGCCTCGCATCCCTGTAAGTTAGAAGGTGACTTGGTGAATAAGCTTAAATAAGGAGAAAAAAAATCCTCACATGAAAATATAGCAGAAGAGAAAACAGAAGTTTTGAAATAAAGCAAATTGTCTTTGTCTTCTTGTTTCTGCTTTCTCAGAAGAACTGAAAGTGTTGCAACAACTGTCATAAAGAAGGCTGCTACCACTGGTGTATTTAGCATCAGAAATTATTGAGTCTCCTAAAAGCCTGCCACAAAGCATGCAAAGCCAAATTCTGCAGAAAGCTGGCTTCCTGGAGAAGGACCTGTGCCCTTAAAAGTGAACCTGCTAGTTTGCAATACTTGGTTGTGTTACAGGTGTAGCACACATAACATGCTTATGTATAAATGACATATGAAAGATTGCTTTGGAACAGGAAGTTTCCTTACTGTAGGAAGCATCTGGAGCTGAGTCTGTGTTGCAGTCTAAATAGTTATGACTTACAGCACTGGACAGAACAACTGAATACAGAGATTTTTGCAAGTAGGCTAGAAGATACCTAGAGTTCCACCATCAGCAAAGTGGGAAAAAACACAGGACCTAAACGTCTGAAAAGATCTTGTCTATCTGGCAGGTATGTTTTTTGAGCAGACCTAGAGTACACAGCAGACTGACTTTTTTTCTTCCCAAAGAGGGTACAAGGAATTAAGTGGGTAGGGTCAGGGGAAGTTAAAACGAGCCATGAGGAGGAGCTCTGCGCTGGTTTGTGTACTGGCCATCAGTGCCCCTGTGTGGACACATGGCCAGATGCACAGACCTGCCCCACTGCTGTTGCGTGCCTAGAGAACTGGATAGTGAGGGGGTGGTAGTGGTTGTGCATAAGGTATTCCGTGTCCTTTCCTACCCTTCCCTCTCCCAGCTGACTCAAAGTAATGTTCTTTAACGCTGAAAAATAAAGTAAAAGCAGCCACCGATTTCATTTGTAGTAGACTACTGAATGCATGACTGTGGATGCAATGCAGCTAACAGCACAAAACCCTTAAATATCTCATAAACAGAACTACATAATAAGGAAGTCTTACATGTCACTTCTTCGGTATAACGCTATGTTTTGCTTCCCACATAATAAAAATAAAAAGCGGAAGACTTTGACAGAACCTTTCCAAGCTGTGGTGCTGCTATGGAACGCATTACTTAAAATATGCTTGCAGAGAAGGATAGCCAAGGGATGTAAATATCCCTCCACACATTGTGAATGCTCTGAGTAATCACTTGTCAAATGTTCACATTAAATGGAATATGTTAAAAATCAATGAAGGAGCCAGGACATGTTATACCCATTTACCACAGCCTAATCAACCAAGTAAGCTCAGATCATCAAACTAATTATGAGTGGCCAAAATAATTAAGGACTCCCTTCTCACGTGATATTGTTGGAATTCTCTATTACAGAACAACTGCATGGTCATTAGTAAACATTATGCATGTGTTTGCTGAATTTGATAAACAACTCTTGTTCTTGAGAAACTTTGGTGGCCTTTGTGAGCAACAGTCAGTGACAAATAAGTAAGAACAAGCGACATATGTTCAGGGAGGTTTCCTTGGGAAGATCACTTGAGGCAGAGGGGGACAAAAGAGAAAATGGTAACTGGCACAGAAGAGTGCCTCTATAAAACCGTAGGGTTCATTGCCAGGCAAATGTTCTCTCTATCCTGTTTGCATAGAGCAAATGTAACCCCTGATGACTGATTACATTAACTGGATGTCTGCATTCCACGGATCTTTTCTGAGGATTTATACCATGCCAGGTCATTTCTCATATTTATGACTAATCTAGAATAAAGTCAGAAAACAACTTGCCTTTTTCTGATAAACATCCAACAGATTCTATAGCGGTACCAGTTACAGCTTCCTGGATACAATTATTTTCATTCATCATAAGTCTGTACCCAGATGTAGACACACATATCGCTGTGTTCACAATCAACCCAAACTTACTCCAGACCGACATTAGGCATGTTAATTCTTCACTGTAAGCACTGCATTTGATTTTTATATTTAAAACACAGTTCTTATTTCAATCCAAGTCTTTCCTGATGTAAAGATCTAGTTGATATTTTTTACACATTATGGGTGGCATACTTTTTTTTTCTTACAGGGCAGCATCAGATTTAAGATACAACCTATATGGAACTTAAAGCAGGCGCAGGTGCAAGACTTTGGCTAGGCCCCAGTTTCAATCCATTAAGTGTTTGCTAGCATTCTTGACATATTTATTAAGGTCTAAATTTTGGAAAAGGCACGGGAATTTCTAACCTGAACTTAAGTGGTTTCCAACCCAAACCACATTCTATGATTCCATGTAAATCTGCTCTGTAGTTCTGTGGACAAGGTAAAAAGTCAGTCCAAATATCAGGGCCACTGTACAGTGCTTCAAACACCCAGAACAAGTTTTTGCTGAGGAAAATACTGCCAGCTTAAAATGACCAAGAAGAGAGTGTTTCAGCTGCAGCCAAAGCCGCCTTCCAAGTGGAGGGCAACCGAGACAGACAACACGGCTACATCCCACAGTCCCAGAGCACACACCACTCCAAGCAGGGCTAGCACAGGAGCACAGGCAACGTCATACCAGCTTAGCCTGAGTCCTCTGTGGCTTCTTAACATCATTTTCACAAGGGTCAGTAATCTGTGTGGGAATGATGGAAGTTAATCTTTTCCCTTCCTTTCCCCAATTATTATTCAGCTAATGATTAAAGCAACCCCTGGGAAAGAGGGGGAAGGCGAGGGTTTCAGTTCCTAGGGACTGAGGGGAGTCTACAGCTCTTTCCTGGGTGGTGCTGCTTTAGCTGGGGTGGAAACGGCAGGAGCAAACATAAGGTTCACTTCTGTTTTGATAGAGCTTTTTTATTAACTGCACATGACAGACTAAGACAGCAAGATTTTAAATACGGGGAAAAACTGACACAACAATGATTTTCAACCACTTTTGTCTAGGGGTAGTAATGCTTGATACAGCACAGCATGGTGCAGTGAACATAAAGCATCCCAGATATCATGACCAGAAAATAAATTTTTCAAAAATTCAGGAATTAAGAGGTTAAAACATGTGCAGTGTTCCATGAACGTAAGGGCCTGCTTCATACATCACTGAAAGGAACACATTTATAGTTTATTGAGAGTCTTTCTATTCTTTTCCTGCTGAAAAATTACCTGACAGAAAATATAAACAGGCCATGCAGAACTACTCTAAAATCACTCTTTATCTTTCACCATAATTTCTAGCAGCTATGTTCTATTACAAACAGTATAAGCATAGTTGGGGAAACAATACAGAAAGAGGAGCATGAACCTATGAAAGATAGATGCAAAGTGATGTGAGGAACTCTTACAGGAGACTTTTACCTTTTTTTTTTGCCACATTCTGCAGATATGTGCATTTTCTCTGAGAAAAAGTGCATTCCCTTCCAATTGTGCTATGACAAGTAAACCAGTCAACAACAGTGTCTCCAATTTGAAAATAAAATACTAAATGCTTACATTTTGCATATAATAATGGAATTCTCACCACTTTAGACTAATTCCTTCACATAACCTTAATAAATTTCCACATCCACGCAAATCCTACAGAAGTTAGACATCAAGCCTATGATTTCTGCGGGAAGTGGAAAAAAATTGAGAAAAACTGGAATAAGCAACTAAGTGGATTCCCATTGAGTTTCTTGGGATTCCTGTCTTTCTAGTGTCAAAGAGTATTTAATTCCACACGTGTGTGTATATATGTGTTCATATATATATACACAGTATGCATGAAGAGAGACAGAGATGTGTTTATTCCTGATGCAAATAGAGGCCTATTTCTACAGGGCAAGCAGATATACCTGTGGGGCTTAATATATGAGCAAGGCAAACCACAGTTGAAGGGTATTCAACAAAGATGTCATGGAGACTTGCCAAGTCTCACATTTCACTTATAAATGATCAATTCCTTTCCCCTTGCTTTCTCTCTCCACCTGTCATCTCTATTTGCCTGCTAAATCTCTTTCATTGTCTCTACTTCAGCTTGGGCGCTGGTGATTTCAGGCAGTTTTTAACAAATTTTCACATGTAAGGTTTTTATATACTTTCTACATCCATCCTGCATGGCAAAATAGAGGTGCTTTGTAATTTTGATATATCACAAATGGTTTTATTTCTACATATATGGTTCTGTGATCAATTTGAAGAATTACCAGTATATCTAGCTTTAGTACAGTGAAAATATTTTGAATGTATGTGCAGTTCATGTGTGTGCCTATGACTACAAGTTGGAGCACAGGAAGTTCTGCACCAGTATGTGGAAGAATTTTTTTCACAGTAAGGGTGACAGAGCCCAGGAATAGGCTGCCCAGGAGGGTTGTGGAGTCTCATTCTCTGGAGGCCTAACTGTGCAACCTGTCCTAGGGAGCCTGCTTTGGCGGGGCGGTGGGACTCGATGCTCACTGGAGGTCCCTTCCTACCCCTACGATTCATTGATTCTGTGATATCAGGATATATTTCTTGACATGCATAGACTTAGCCCAGAACTGACAGAAAATAAAGGAAATAAAAAGTTTCAGATTCTGCTTTCCTATTGCGCTTTTAGTCAGGAAAATAACCAAACCAAAACAAAACAAAAACTTACTTTGTCTGTAAATACATGTATATAGAGACAATATGATAGCAGTGATTTCCTGTCTTCTAAGCATGAACAGTTCAGTGTGTAAGAAAGCAAAGACATAAAGTACTGGCACTAAAGCATCTGGATATAGTGGTCAGGTGAATGTGCCTTGAAGATACGATCTTTAAAGTCTGACTGTCTTCACTCTGCATGCATATAATTTACTGGCACTGATGCTGGCCCTGCAATAGTTGCCAGAGGATGGAGCTGTCCCCCGGCAGGTAAAATTTGCAGTTCTCATTACTGATTGCTCAGACCAGTAAAGTTGTTTATAGCAACAGACAAGATGTCTGCAGTGTGGGCTGTTACAGATTAACCTGACAGCACAGAAGAGCACTTTCTGGGAGCACAGGAAGGTTTTGCTGCTGTTAGTGGCTTTGCTGTGGGCACTGAATCCTTAACTTTCAGAAGGGTATTTTTGCTTTCTTTCTGACCATACAGAGACATGCAGATTTGTCACTGTATACCACTGAGCTCTGGTAACGGCTCCATATAGGAAAAATCCCTGCTGTCATGGGAAGAGGCATACTTCACAGGCTGCAGACATTTCTTCTTTACTCTCAGCATAAAAATAATGCTCTTAACCCAGTGCTCTTTCAGTAACAAGCACTGCCTCTAGCAGATGCTGTTGTGAACAAAATGCGAGACAAATCTAACTGCAAGCCCACCACACCGTGCAAAGCAGGGGCTGTAGCACACCACCAAAGCTGGCGGCAGGGGAAAGGCTACAGGCCCATAGCTATTCACTTCTGGTCAACCTCCACCCCGAGGAGGCTTCAAGTATCTGTGAGGATTCCCGTGTTTGGCTGTATACTGGAGAGTAAGCGCATGGAAACTTTAAATTTGTGCACATGCATGAGCAGAAAGTGCAGAAAGAGCTTGAGAAACAGAGATGGAGGGGTGTGCAGCTGCAGGCATCCTGCCACCCGCATGCCAAAAAAACAGCAAGCAAGAAAAATACTTTCCGGGGAAAAACTGATTTTACAGAACAATGAACACAACATGAGAAGAAAGAGGAATGCAGATTTTGACAGATATATCCAGGTGGTTTAGAAAAGCAGGTTTTAAAGGTGCAGGTGGGATCTCAGCTGCTTGTGAATTCAGGAAAGACCCGTGCGAGCAGGCTGGCCTGGCCATGATTCAAGGTAGAGTCCTTCAAGAGGTTCAGAAGTCAAGTCACAAGTCTTCTTACACGGCACTGCCAGAAGATCCCATTTTGTTCTTCTGCATGGGCAAACTCAGATGAAAGAGTAATAATAATGGTTTCTTGTTTGGCAACAAGAACTGACTAATAACCGTGCATTCCTTTCTGCTTAAAGCTCTGTTTTGGGGCTAAACCTGCCAGCACAGAAGGAAAAGTAATATGTTGAGGTTCCTTTTCTGAATCAAATCAATATTTATGGGGTAATAAAGAGCTAAATTATTACTTTCAGCGACAGCACAATGCATGTATTCACAAAACCTCCAGGAGAAAAGGAACACTGAAGGCAAGGTCTATAGCACTGCACTAGGAATCCATTGTGCACCATGCTCCACATGGTATAAGGTTTGGTTTTCTCCACCCTACCTCCTTCCTTCTCCAAAACTATCCCAGTCACCTTTTTATCCTCACCTCAGTTTCATACTGGTGATGGCACTGGTACTTCACAAAAAACAATCTCATTACTTCAGATAGCTCGAACTGAAATCCAAAACAGCACAGAAAGAATAGCCCTATGGGCCAGAACAACTGCATGGGACTCAGAGGGCAGCAGGGTCAAATGATGTGTAGTGTGAACACAGCTAGTCGGGGACCTGTTTTAGGCCAGTCTCTAACCATGCTTTATTCTCAGTATAGACACAGACTGAGAAGAGGCCAAGCCAAAGCAGACCTGCTAGTTATCTGACACCAACTCTGGGCAAGCACTGGAAAAGGGTTACATAAAAGTATTCATGAATGAAGGTGGTTATCAGGCTCAAACTGGGAAGCATTACAGTGATGATGCAGTCCGGCAGTGCCAGACAAAGAAATTGTATGTCATGATCTCAGGTAATCTCTTTACATTTAATGCAGTGCTGTTTACAAAGGGTGAAAAAAAAGTAAGTGGCTGATTAGGAAGACAATTTTTAAAATTTTTTTTCTCTTTACTATACTGTTTTACGGCTATATCCAATAGAGTATAGTCTGTGCAAAAGTCACAGCCATTTTATTTTTCTTATCCCTAATATGCTGTGCCTTTATCAGTAGAATCATGTAGATAAAGAATTTATATCAAATTGAATTTTAGCTAAAAGATGGCATCTGTTTTATGTCAAATTTGGCTGGGTTTATACCTTTAATCTTTCAGCTGGGGCATCAAGGCCAGCATTTTTAATAACTCGCACTAGGCAGAACAAAGTCTGCCTCTGAGAACAAGGAGGGATATCATTAATCTGTTTCTAAACAGTGAGTTATAACAGCTCTTTAATCTGAAGAGGATAGATCCTGAGCTGGAATGAAGCATCTAAGTGCCAGCCAAGTTCTGTGAAAAGTGAATAGTGTATATATCATAATTTATCTTGACATGGCTGTTTTGTGATCTACAAGAAGACATTCATTGTGTTGGAAGTACTTGAGAGAGACAGCTGTTTGTGATCAATTGGTGCACTTGCTGTATGTTCTTCCCTTAAGACAGATCAACACTTTTTGTGGGTTTTTTTTATCTTTTATTCTCTATCTACTTGGTTATTTCATTGTCCTTTCAGGTACTTCAACCTATTAACTAAAAGCAGACAAGCTATATTTCAGTATTGAAATCACTGGAGTATTTTAGAATATGCATCGGAGCATGCATATTACTAGCCTGTATTTATGAATGCAAATGTGCAAGCTGTTAATGCCTGGGTAAATCCAAAAGTCACTGTGATTGAGGAGAATATCTTGGGGCAAAGATTAAAAACAGCAGATTTCTGGATTTGGTAGGCATTTCAGGATTGGCCCAACCATTATTAGATAAATCATCTCTTTCATGATGATTCTCACTGAATTCTTCCAAGACAGTAAATGAGTAGCAGCTCATGATAATCAAAAGAGGATACTTAGAGAAAGGCATGCTACCAAAATACAATAAATCATCTGTTAAAAGTTGCATAATTATATACATGTAGTTCCAATGCTTTGCTGCCAAACACATTACAATACAATAAAAAACATCACAATAAGACAACTCACTAAATAAATAAATAAAGAAATACTCTTTAAAAGAGCAAGAAGTCTTATACTAAAGGAGAATCAAAATGTTTGGTAACTTGGTGGTATGTTAGTACAAGGCACCATTTGTGTTAGTCACAGGGCCAAATTTGAAGCATGCATCATATCTCAGTTGCAACACCAAGCAATAGTAGGCACTTTAAAACTGTGGAGAAGCACATTTCAAGGGATATAATAATGAAGTATTCCAATTTATAAAAAACCTTGGGGAAACAAAAAAGCATCCAAAGAACTGAAGTCACCTTCAGATCTAGGGTACCTAAGGAGCTAAAGACATGCTTTCAAATTCACCTCACTGTTCTTCAGAGCTAACATCTTCAGCTTCATCTTAGCAAGATTCTATGTCTTCATGTCTTGAAAAGCCCAACCATTGATGAAATTGGTTTAGATCCAGCCAGTATGCTTTGACTCCAAACATACTGAAAGAAAACTAACTTAGAATCATGGAATCGTAGAATCATAGAATGCTCTGGGTGGGAAGGGACCTCAAAGATCATCTCATTCAAACTCCACTGCCATGGGCAGGGACAACCTCCATTAGACCAGGTGCCCCAAAGCCCCGTCCAACCTGGCCATAAATATTGCCAGTGTTGGGACTTTCACAACCTCTCTGGGAAGCTTGTGCCAGGGCCTCACCACCCTCACAGGAAAGAATTTCTTCCTAATGTCCAATGCAAACTTACCCTCCTTCAGCTTGAAGCTATTACCCTTTGTTCTATCACCACACTCCTTGATGAACAGTCCCTCTCCCACTTTCCTGTAGAACCCCCTTAAGTATTGGTAAGCCATAGTGAGGTCTCTCCAGAGACTTCTCTTCTCCAGACTGAACAAGCCCAACTGTCTCAGCCTGTCTTCACAGGAGAGGTGCTCCAGCCCCTTGATAATCTTCATGGCCCACCTCTGGACATGCTCCAGCATCTCCATGTCTTTCCTCCCTGAGCTGGAGGCAGTACTCCAGGTGGGGTCTCGGCAGAGCAGAGCAGAGCAGAGGGGCAGAATCACCTCCCTCAACATGCTGGCCACGCTGTTCTTGATGCAACCCAGGACACTTACTTATCCAGGCAGTGAGCACTGAACTATTTATTCAGTGAAATTACAGAGAAGGCTGGTTTCATCACCCCAAAATCAAGGAAGGACAGAAAGCAGAAAGACAAATGTACAGAACATGGAGGGAAAACAGCAATACAAACATGTTAGACAGATACATTTAGGTTCTCAGTGGTATGGGCTAGATATCTGGTTCAATAAATGTTTGGATAAAGTAAATTGTTAGCACAATACAAAGAACAATCAAGAAATATTTATACATGCTAATGATAGAACAAAACAATAAGCTTGGAAGCAGACCTACCGGTAACATAGAAGCAAGCAACCTGGTTTTGGCACACCCTGAGCAGATAAAAACAAACTGAGAAATCAGAAATCATTTGTGGGTGAAAGGAATAGTAATGTACTTACAGCCACAGCATTTATTATAAATACTAAAAACATATACAAAAAATGTGTTAAAATTTTGCAACTGAAGAAATATAAGCAGTTCCCAGACATCTGCTGGCATAAGCCAAGGTTACCCCCGAGAATATGAGTTTCACATGATGGCAAACAGTCTATTGACATTGTGGAAGTTGTCATCAAATACTGAAGTCCTTGAACTTAATGAATTCATGACAAAGTGAAAATGGTGAAGTATTTATGGACGTGTGAAAGAAATACCTCCAGAGAGATAGGGTTATCTGGGCTTGGACTGCAAGCTAAATGTAAGGAAACCTTTATCGAGCTGTTCTGGAAATTCACAAAGACTTTCCAGGCACTACTTCTACTTCACATGTGACTTCTGTGATAACAGATAACATGCTTCAAATGTATCGGTCCTTCCAGTAATCTTAACCTTGCTCAAGTGACATAACATGATTGAAAGGCAAATATCTATCACCCATCATCGTGGATTTATTTATTGTTTTTGTACAGGAATCAGAACAACAGCACATAATTGAAATAAAAGCCTATGCCAACGGGAGGCCATTTTTTATTTCAGCTGACTTGGATAATGGCACTGTACTTTAATAGCATCATTGAAATAATAATTAAAACAAGACTGTTAATGACATCACACCAATGTCAGTTCTTAGAAATGGAAATTCCCACAGAAGTTCATGGGATCCATGTCTCAGTGCAAGAGTACATGGAGATATCAAAACTGGAACTGAAGACTAGGGGGTCCTTGAAGACCACAAGTGCTTTAAGTGTTGTCAGTTCGGGAGGACCCCATTTCATTCCATTTTGAAGCCATGCAAAACACATTAACTCTTTCCTGTTTCTCCAGTGTAATTCCATTTCATGCATTTTTCATGTGTCCTACATGTTAAGGATGGCATTCTTCTGATCTGTTTTTCACACTTGCTTTAGGATGAGATGTGTGTTAGCAACACGTCTAGGACTCTAGAGTCACTAGCTTAGAAACTAGTGTCTACAGTGCAAATAAATATCCATAGTTTAGTCAGATGGACCCCACCTATGGAACTGTATGGAAAATGCCCTTTACTTGTGAGCTGATACTTACCCTGAAATAAAGCCATTGAACACAATCTTCTCCTTCAAGAATCTCAGCCCAACACCAATGCCTGTTTCCAGGAAACTCTGTCTCTGAAATTTACCCTGGTCAGAAAAGATAGCAAAAAGTAACTTCTCCAAGGAAGTAAAACATCTTCTATCGCAGCAGTGACTGGATACTTTCTTGCATCATAATTAGTGATGGGAATCAGTCATTTACCCAACAAGAGTGTCAGAGAGTAAATTAGCTAAGCTCTATGTTGGTATGTCTGACATACATCATCAGCACTCACCAAGTAACCTTCATTACATCCAACATGGCTCTCTTAAAATGGCATGCTATTGGCATTTTTGAGGTAAATGAAACAGAGACTTTGGAAGAATACCACCTGACAATCCTTTCATGGCTTTCCTATTTTATATATGTAGACACTAGATATTGTTTAACAGTCTAGTCTGTGCAGAATATTTTATTTGGAGCTATAATGTATGGGGAGGAAATATTTTTTTCCAAAAAAGGATTTGTAAAATGGTCAAAAATAACAAACCCCATTGTCCAAAGAGACTTACTCACTCTGAACAGATTTTGAAACTTGTTATTTTAATGTTTCGTGATGCTGAAGTATTGCCCTGGCTATGTGAGATATTTTACTATTTCACATACCATCTCATGTACTGGGAATCCTAAAACCAGACAATGACTGCTTTCTGATGGAACTGAAGTTCTCATGACAAACTTCTTCTGAACACATTTCTTAATTTATTGATTAAAACTTGTTTGAGCAGTCTCCAGCAATCAAATACTTGGATCAGCTCACAAGGGATCAGGCAGCATGTGCTGAAAATTCAGCAGATGCCTTGCAAGCATGTCACACTGTCCTGACCCTGCGCCCCCTTTTTTTTTTTCCCCTTTTCCTCATTCCTAGTTAGTAATGTGAATTTGTTTGGCAGGATCATTACCCTTTCGCTGATGTGCACAGGATGCAGTTACTGATTCACTGATGTGCACAGGCAGCCTGTTCATTTTCAGATTGTTATGAGGTCCAGAGTTCAAGGGCACATTTCACCCACAACTGGCTGTGTGCCAAACCCAGGGTGCTTAGGGTTAGCCCAGCTTTTCATTTTGGGTAAAATGGTGTCAGCGATGCTATGCTGGTTTGCAGCAGCAGAGGATCTGCCCTGCTCTGGTGGCAATGTTTGGTCAGAAGGAATGATAAATGCCTATCCCCTTGAAGTAAAATCAATCTGATGACCATCACAAGTCACTAAATCAGGTCTATCAGGAGGATCAGAATGACATCTTACCGTTTATTAGTTCCAGCCATGAATCTATATTTGCCCTACAGGAAATAGCAGTGGGGGAGCCTGATTTAATAGAACGTTTTAATTACAACAAAAGTCTGTTCCACTAAGGTCATCTTTCTTTCTGTGACTTCCTCAGAAAGCAGCTGGGCTATGATTTCAGTCTCCTGTCAGCCATATGAATGTTGGAAGCATCCTTAGCTGTTGGAAAAGATACACTCAAACCAGGAGGAGCATTCAGGTAGGTAATGGAAGATGTTTTAAAAGAGGGCTGAACAGAAGAGGCATTTTTATTAAAACTAATATAAACATCGACTTGTTTCATAAACAGTCATTGGCAGTCTTTCAGAAACCATGGATCACTATGTCTTCAGCATATGCAGTCAGAGGGTGGCCAGAAAAATTTTCCTGAAAACTGTTTCCATTTTGGAAGAGTCAAATGTGTTTGTACTAAGATGTGAGTGTTCATTTGTCTCCTAGACAAGAGCAATAACTCAGTTACTACTGTCCCATGGCTGGCAGGGTACTCACGCTCACTGTGCTGTGACTTGTGCATGGGTGAAGCACCAAGCAGGTACCATGTCCCACCATCCACCTTGAGCTGGACAATGAGTCTCCCTTCCTCCCTCTCCCTGCTCCACCAAACAAACTGCCAAAAGGCAGGTATAAAAGCTGTGGCAGAGATAACAAGAACTGAAGGAGTCATAGCAGGTGTAGAGCATTAGGGTACCATCTGGGGCTGTCCAACTCCAGCCAAAACAGACTCCTCCACAACTGCTCAGGAGGGTGGGGTGGCGTAGTTACTCAAGGTCAGGCAGGCAGGCAGGCAGGCAAGCAGAAGCTCTGGCTTAAGTTTGCAGATTGCTACAAGAGCCAGCAAGATTGTAGCCATGCTATTAATTACTAGGCAGCATTAACGCAAGTGCCAGCTCACATTCTTTCTCTAATTACTTTTGCTGATGTATTGTGACAACTTGAAATTGCCCTTGATTCTGTGTGAGCCGGAGTCCAGAAATACGGCACAAACCACAGCAGCAAACATAGGAAAAGTATTACCACTCCCTGCCCGAGGTTAAGCTAAATCATTCCTCACCTTCCTCAGAAAAAAAAGTTGAAAAAACCTTGGGCCACCAGCACATTCTGAAACTCAAGCACCCCTCAAAGCCTACAGCACAAGGCTCCACAGGTTATAAACAACCTCAGGAACAGTTTCCAGGAAGAACATGCAACTCAGCCCCAGGCTTCCAGCTCCAATCGTGTTTGTCAGGTGTCACCTGAGTATAGCACCATTAACTTACCTGTACTCTTTAACAGTGCCATTTCTGAGGGCATTTAGCAGGTCCACACTCTAAAATACAGCAATGGCTAAATGTTTCTCAAGCAATTATAGAAACACAGAACCTTTAAGGTTGGAAAAGACCTCTAAGATCACTAAGCCCAGTGGTCAATGGTCAAATGAAATGCTCACATTTTGCAGCTGGCTGTGCTGTGACAGACCTAGGAAAAACACCTGTAAATCCCATCAATATATATGAACACATTTGATTCTGGAGCTACTCTCATATGAAAAGTAAGAACAAATCAACATATTTTTAATGTGTCTCATGCATTCAGGCTAAAATATAGTGAAATAAAGCTTTAAATAACTGGAAGGTGATGAGACTCAGTCTTTTCTTTCTATTTATAGTAATGTAGCTGTGTAGTTTTTATTAGGTAAGTAAATGTGTGCAGACAGCAAAATGCTAACCAACCATTTTGCACTTCTAGCCTACAAAGTTGAAAATAGTTATGACCCCAAATTAAATACTCAGATAAAGATGAGAATGGTTAGCCTGTTTCATAAAGTGACTTATGACTCATGCCATTGAGTCATACAGCAGAGGATTTGTCCAGAACAGATGCTGGGTGCCATGACCCCAAGTGAATGCCATGCCTGGCAACACTGCTGGTTATTCATACTTTCTTCTCAGGGGTCCAGAGCTGATATTTCAGAAATAAAGTAAGATATGCATTATCCATGTGCCATGAGTGAGACTTTAAATTGTATAATTGCCTCTTAGATAAATGTACAGCTCATTCTGATATCAGTGGAAGAGAGTTCCAAATTCAAATGGAAAAAATATTCATCTAAGCTTCACAGTTTTTATTTTGTGTTGGGTAGATGTTTCTAAAGAACTGAAGCCAATAAATAGGAAATAGCAGGCAAGGACTTGGCTGAACTTGGGGCTTACCCATGTTGTGGTGTAATCCTAGCTGGCATTTAAGACCCACCCAGCTGCTCACTTATCCCCACCACCTACGCCCTGCAGTGGGACGGGAAGAGAATCAAAGGCCCAAAAACTAGCATACTCCTGGGTTGAGATAAATGCAGTTTAAAAGATAAAGCAAAAGCCACGCATGCAAGAAAATCAAGACAAGGAATTCATTCACACTTCCCATAGGCAGGCAGGTGTTCAGCCATTTCCATGAGAACAGGGCTCCAACACATGTAACGGTGACTTGAGAAGACAAATGCCATCACTCCAAACATCACCTGCTTCATTTCTCTTCCACCAGCTTTATGTGATGAACATGATGTCAAATAGGATAGAATATCCCCTTCATCAGCTGGGGTCAGCTGTCCCAGCTGGGTTCCCTCCCAACTCCCTGTGCACCCCCAGCCCACTCGCTTGTGGAGTGGGGTGAGAGGCAGACAAGGCCTTGGCTCTGAGTGAGTGCTCAGCAGTAACAAAAACATCTCTGTGTTACCTACATGGTTTTCCACATAAATACAAAACACAGCCCTGTCCTAGATACTGTGAAGAAAATTAACTTCATCCAGCCAAACCCAGCACAACTCGTCTGGCTGAAAGCGGGCTGAATGTTTCGGAGTACTCCATCCTGTCACTGTATCATCTGCTTCCACTCTAAATACACAGCCTGGAAGTTTTCATTTCTTTGACTGACTAATATTATGTTTAATCATCATTCTTCTTCGTTCTCCCACAAATAGATTTTACAGAATCAATTAGTTTTAGGGAAGACAAATGTACTTTTCTTTAATTATGTTCTCTTTATACATGCTAGGTTTTATTTAAAAAAGAAAAGAATCAATTTAAAGAATGTAAGAAAATTCTGCTTGTAGTTTCCTGCAACACCTATTAGCTTTTGTATTTGTAATTGCCATGTTTGTTATACTGACTTGGTAAGGTAATATTGCCAAAATATTATCACAGAATCATAGAACTATAGAACGTGTAAGGTTGGAAGGGACATTTAAAGGTCATCCAGTCCAACTCCCCTGCAGTAAGCAGGGACATCTTCACTAGATCAGGTCGCTCAGAGCCCCATCAAGCCTTACCTTGAATATCTCCAGCGGTGAGACCTCCACTACCGCAGTGGGCAACCTGTTCCAGTGATCCACCACCCTCATAGTGAAGAACTTTTTCCTAATATCCAACATAAATTTCCCATTTTCAAGTTTAGAACCATTGCCCCTTGTCCTATTGCTACATGCTCTCATAAACAGTTCTTCCCCAGCTTTCATATAGGCACCTTTCAGGTACTAGCAGGCTGCTATAAGGTCCCCCTGGAGCCTTCTCTTCTCCAGGCTGAACAAGCTCAACTCTCTCAGCCTGTCTTCATAGGAGAGATGCTCCAACCTTTTAAGCATTTTTGTGGCCCTCCTCTGGACACACTCCAACAGGTCCATGTCCTTCTTGTGTTGAGAGCTCCAAAGCTGGACACAGTACTCCAGGTGATGTTTCACCAGAACAGAGCAGAGGGACAGAATCACCTCTCTTGATCTGCTGGCCACACTGCTTTTGATGCAGCCCGGGATGTGGTTGGCCACCTGGGCTGCAGATGCACATTCATGGGTCATGTCCATTATGAGCAGAAAAGCTACAGGACCAACAGCTAACAGTACAATTACACCGGCTGTGCCATAGCCAGAGGCTTTATCTTTCACTATAAGCTCCTGGTGTTAATTCTTGTGGCACTAGAAAAAGGTGGATGTGCTGTCTAGTAACTGTGGGGATTATTGAATTTCAGGGTTATGAAATTTGTTTCCTATATATTCTGAAACCAGGCTGTGCAAAATCCACATGCAGGTTAGTTTGAAGGCTTTGGATTCAATTATCACACTGATGCAGCCTCACCTTGAGTACTGTGTGAGTTTCAGGTGCCACAGTACAAGAGGGGCACGAAGCTACTGGAGAGCATCCAGAGGGGTGCAATGAGGATGGGGAAGGGTCTGGAGGGGAAGACTTATGAGGAGAGGCTGAAGTCCCTTGGTTTGTGCCAGCTGGAGGAGAGGAGGCTGAGGGGAGACCGCATCATGGCCTATGGCTTCCTGACAGGGGGGAGTGAAGGGACAGGTGCCAATCTCCTCTCTTTGGTGACCAGGGATAGAACCCAAGGGAACGGCATGAAGCTGAGACAGGGGAGGTGTAGGTTGGATATTAGGAAGAGGTTCTCTACTGAGAGAGTGGTTGGGCACCGGCTCAGGCTCCCCAGGGAAGTGGTCACAGCACCCAGCTTGACTGAGCTCAAGAAGCGTCTGGATGACATCTGGAAAGGAGTTATTTTTATCACCTGATGTAGACAAATATCCCTTCTGTATGGGGTAGATAAGAGACACATACTGAAGTCCCTGTGGCGACACAGATCCCTCTATGACTCTATGACATGCTCTGATTTGGCTGGCCCTATGTGGAGCCAGGAGTTGGACCTGATGATCAGTCCCTTCCAACCCAGTGTATTCTATGGTTCTATCACAAAGCAAATACCATTATTTCTAATCATTGTGATTTTTGCTATAGTAATACACAGGAGCCAATTGCAAGACCAACTTGTAAGACCAACTTCTATACAGATGTGGGCTCCTAGGCAGACCCTGCTTTTTAAAGCATGGTCTGTTGATTCAGTGCAGTAACTTCCCAGCTCCTCTTGGTGTTTTGGAAAGGTTCCCCTTGACTGATTACATATACTTCTTTAAACTAGATCCAAATGTCAGTGCCTAGGCTTAAAAATATTGGCCCCTCTCCACAAAAAGTATGTTTTATCACAGATTATAGATATTAGAAAATAAATGATGGAAAAGACCCGCGATATCATCTTGTCTCTTCCCATGATCATAGGGTTGTTCTCTACAGTATATGTCAAGCAGCTTTGTTCTTTCTAGTTCAAATGAGACTCAGGCTTTCATCAGACTCTTTTACAGTCTGATTTATCTTAGTACCATGACATCTGTCCAGATATTCAGTTTACACTTCACTATGCTGTGTTTCATCCCACAATTTTGAATCGTTGTCCTTCCTTCTAAATAAAGAACCAGGATGTCTTTGTGTTCCTTATTCTTGGAAAGTGCAAACATTTCTGGACTTAAGTAGACAGAAAATGTAAGTGCATCTCAAGTGCATTCAATTGAAACTCTCTTAAATAATTATGGTGCCCAGCAGAATGCAAACATCTCCAACTCAAAACTGTTCAGGGCAAGAAATTAGCTATTTTCTAATAGTTTCCTTGAAACAAGGTTCCTCATTGTAATTTTATGTTGTTGTTTGGGGGTTTTTTTAACTGTATTCTGTGCACATCGTCTTTTTAGATTCAATAGATACACTTGAATATCATTTGAATAGTGGTTGAATAGACATGATTACTCCTGTAATGGTATGACTGTTACAGGTTGGGGTTTTTTTTTCAATTTATGTGTTTTTCATTTACTAGTTTAAAAAAACACTTCCATGAGAACACTCATGTTTGCGCTTTCATATACCTTACAGCATCCCACCTCTCTGACCTTGGTCTCACACAAACACTTGTCTTCCAAAACATTCTGCTTTGTGCACCCACATGCCCTTCAGAAAAAGCCTAGTGGATAGGCCACCCTAATTAACAAGTGTTATCTAACTAATCTCATTAGACACCATAATCCTGATTAAAATGTCCAGGTGACCAGCGTTTAATGGGATGAGTAAAAACATGGATCCAAAGAAAATCTGCATTTGTAATTGTCCTCAAATAATAAAATGCTGCTTTTTAATTCCAAAGGCTTTTAACAAACAGCATTACCTGAAAGGAAACAGGAGACTTCACATCATTTTTTAGGCAACCACACCATCTTATGTACCCTTGGTAGCTTTTCAAATAACCATACTGTGTGCTAGACAGGTATCAGTTGTACATCTATATTACATGGGCCACTACATATATTTGCTTAAGGGGAAGGGGTGTGTATACATGCATTCATTCATGCATACGTACATGTTGTGTTTATGAGACAATAAGCACCCAGGAGAGAAATATTGACTGGACCACCAAGTTAGTTGCATCCTTTGTGCAACCAGAAGAATCAAAGCTGGAGGAGCGTTGTACCCCATGAAACAACTACTATACCCTATCCCCTTCACCTCTTGCCACTTTGGATCTTCTTGTTCTGGCATTGTGAATATACATTTTCTACCACGCTGTGTGTGGCCTAGTGACTCCTGGGGGTATATTTGTTCCACCTCTGTAGCCTATTCATTTGCTTTACCTTGGTGAAATACAGTCTTCCCTGCTCAAAGAAAAATGTGACAGCAGATTGCACAGAAATGGCCTTACTGTAAGCTAGAGTTTGTCAGTGTTTGCTAAGCAATTTTAAGTATGCTAAGCTTTCTAGCCTCTTTACAGTCTAAGAAAGAACTTTATCTTCTCTCCTCTCTCAAGTACCCTCCTACTAGAAGAAAAGCAAACCTGCTCTCAGATACTTCAGCAGCCTTTCTGGCATCATGACAGATAACTAATGGCAGGTATTCTGTACCATAACCTTTAGCTGCTATTTTTCACTTGTTTTTACAAGTTTTTAATTGTAATTACTGGCCTAAATTAATCACTGTCAGAACTCCATTGATTCAGCAGCAGACTCTCCTAGATAAATCTATCCCCAGGTTTAAATGGCTGCTGTACCTGTTCTTTTTAGCTATACATTGACAATGTGGTCCTGAGAAAATCCTCCTACAAATATCTGTATCCCAGTCTCTCTGCTACATAGGTATTTATTTCAAGGTATTTTCATAATTCTGTTTGGTTTTCTTTGTTTCATTGTTCTCACTTGTAAAAGTTTGACAGGGAAAATGCACTTGTTTCTACTGGAAGAAATCACCATTTTGCTCTTCTTCACTATTGCAGATGTCCACCAAACATCTGCGCTAGCTGCTGGTTTAAGCAACATCTGTGTAAAAGGAGCCAGACCCCTAACCTCAGAGGAATGTAGGTTTCTGATCATCACTGATAGAAATCTACAAAATAAGGAATACTGGAGAGAACAACAATCACTGTTTCCGAAAATACAAGATTAATGGGCCCAAGAAATTCAATGAAGTAATTGAGGAGGATGTAGAAGCCAAACACTTGTGCTAGTTCATTACACAACAGGCAGATTGATGGTCAACAGATCCACTGACTACAGTTATCTGTGATGATCTGGACACAACTTCTAACACAGGCAGCCTCTGAAGTACCAATTACTGGAAACTACAAGGGCAGCTCCTACACTTGTAAGCACCTGCTGTCCACTGTTTCTGGAGAAGACACTAGAGCATATGGTCTACTGATCTCATAAATATTGTAGATCCTGCTGTTCTTTGAGATAAAGGTCCCCAGTGCCTTTATCATCATGTAGCATGGATCAGACCTCATGAAGACCCTTGTCTGACAAGACATCCTTCCAGAAAGACCAGAGTCTCCCAACAGTTTTATTGATTTTTTCAAGGATGCACATCTATGTCTTTGGTCTTAATTTTAGACAGTTGTTCCTGGCTGCAGGGTTTTGATGGAGTGATTTCAACCAGCTCCACCTGGGCAGAGTTATAAATCTGCCATGGATTAAGCAGAGATCACTACAGCCATGGGGTGGATTGGAGAGGCTGCACAGCTGCTCCCCTTCCATGTGACATGAAGCGTGTTCCACATAGGGGCAGTGGGAGCAGTCTCCTGCCCCCCTCCCCACCATCCACCACAAATCTCCTGGATTAAACAAATTCAATAAGAGGTTGTCTGCTATCTGGCTTTATTTCATGTACATCTTTTTTTTCTTTTCCTGTGCCTGAGCCCACTGCAGAATCTTTTTTGGTGAACTTCTGTATCTCTTTTAGCTTACAGTCAAAGGCTGGTAAAGGTCCTAATGCATGTATACATGTGTATGTCTATGATTTTGCAGATCTCAGTAGGCAAATGGCTGTAACTATTTGCTGTTTGTCTTGAGTGGTCATCTAAGTACGTTATATATAGTAAAATCTATTTGCTAAAATGCTTCCTGGAAATTGTAACGCTCCAGCCTTGCTTGCCTACATTTAAATCCCTGCATGTCCAGTTGTCCTAAGAGATTTATGTGTACTTAGCACTTCTGGGAAAAAAAACGTAAGAAAACTCAGAAAGGTAGATGGTGATATTTTAGAATAGTAGAATGATAAAGCTAATATTTCTCATTCACCCATAGAGACTCATGATATTTTCATGATTTGCAGACATGACAATTTCATATTGATTCAGCAGCAAGACAGTTGTGGGTTATAACCAACCTTGCCTTTCACAGCAAACCAACCCTGAAATGGAAAAAAATGGGGAAAAAATTTTGCAAAGGACTCTATTTACTATTTAGCTAACTTGACTGTTAACACAAGTAAATTATGCCTTTCCACATACTTAAAAAAATTTTGGCCTATTTCACAAGACTAAATTTTTCTGAAAATGAAGGCACTTGGAGTAGCTTCTATGCAGCCCAGTCCACACCTGATAACGTAGGAGCAAGTAATTCAGGATTTATGGACTGCCAAAGTGACTCCAGTCAAGAAAGAAGTAGATATATACCATGTGAAAATGCTGTAATTTCAAAATAATTCAAGAACAGAAACATGATCAAAGAACTTTAAAATGCTTCTGCCTTTAGTCAGTCACACAGCAAATAGCAAAACCATTTTTAGTCTCGAGTGTATTTTTCAAGCTTGTTCAAGTCGCTTCGCAAAGTGCCCATGAGGGATGAAGGGATGGGTCTGTAGAGTTTTTATTTTTAGTGCCTAATTAGTGAGAAAAAAGCCATCACCACCTTTGTGCACTTCCCTCTCCGTTGCTTTTCTGACGCTGGATGCCACAGCACTGCTCCAAAGCTGGCTGGGTAAGACCAGGCTGAGACCAGAAGGTGCTTGGAGGTGGTGGGGGCAGCGCCAGGTCCAGAGCCCATGGGCAGACTGGGGACACCGCCTGTCCCCGTACCACCCCACCAGCCAGGAGTGACCAAGAGGCACACAGCCGTAGTCAGGAAAAACAGAATTAATGGGGGGGGTGGGCAGCCCTCACTTTCCTCTATATACTTCCCTGCTGCAGCCATGTCAGCCAGGTAAAGCATTTGTGCAGGCACCGGTACACGTGCGATTCGATAGCCCTTTTGTACAGCAGTCCCGCTGCAGCACGGACCCCGGCCGACGGTCGGGATGGGGGTGGGCCTGGAGCTCGCTGGGAGCTCAGGCTGGCTGACGGGCCGCACTGGTCTCTGGACGGCTGCACAGACACGCTGCTGCCCGCAGGCACGGTCCGTCCCTGACACCAGCCGGCTGCTGTTGTGCCTGCACCCATCGGTTTGCCCAGGCCAGGCTGGGCCTCTGCAAACACGGCATCGCCGTCACTGAGAGCCTCTGCCACAAAAGCATACAGCAAAGACATTTCCCAAGTAGCAATGCCTCCAAAGAAGTTGAGCACATTCACCTTGTGCTTAGCTAAAACCTGTTTTCACTCTTTTCCAGGACTTTTTTTTTTGTTTTTTAGTTAAAGCCTGCTTAACCAGATTGAAAAACATTTCCCTCTTTCTAAAAAAATCTGAAGCGGGACAGTTTTGCCAGGAAGGTCTGTGCTTGTACAACCTCTGGGGAGACACACCTAGCACAGGCTCCACAGGGCAGGGAGGAAGCCGTGGGGTTTCATCTGTTGCCCATCGTGCCATAGAAAACCCAACTAAATGCCCAGCACTGCTTGCTGGACCAGGCTGCATGGCTGCCCTGCATGGGTGTTGCATCCCAGTCAGCTGCAGTTGCTTGAGGTACCTTCATCACCTCCTCTCGTCTGCACTCACATTCCTATTTGTGCACATCTATGTGTGTAATTGTGAATTCCTTCTGATCAACATATCTGGAGGTTTCAGCTACATTTGTAGTGGAAAAGTTTGTCCTTGTGTGTATCTTTCCCTTTTTATGTGTGTGGGATATAGCGGACAGGCACTCCAAGTTGAAAACTGTGAGACTGCATTAGTATGATACTGGGCATGAGCTAAAAAGCCAAGCTTGTCTTTGTGTCAGAGTGCAAATCGAGCGAATTCGTGCCTGTCCATCATATGCAGAATAAACACACGCAGAGTTTTCAAGTGGTCCCAAAGACTTTCCAGTTTCTCTTGCCAACTGAAGTATCCACATAGTTTAAGGCCACACTTTGACCTACTTGGATGGTTTTGTAATCTCAGAAAAGGTCCTCTGAAGTTCAAAAATTACTTCATATAAAAGCCACTTGTCAGCAGCAAAATATTTTTCCTACATTTCTGTTGCATGCTGATTCTAGAGAGCGCAGTAAGAGACATGCAAATGCTAGAATGCCCCTTCTGCAGACATCCACTCAAGCATTTAAAACCACATCAGTTCTGTGTACAAATACTTTGCTTTCTGTGAATAATTGATGAATATTATTACAATAATTATTCCCAATCAACTGGAACAGCAGAGCCTATGCGAGCAGACTGCAGCAGAACACCACAATCTCCCAATTCGGTATTTAGCCAGTAAGGCCACGCTTGCTCTCATGGCCAGGATATCGAGTGACACAGCATGAGCCTGTCATGGCCTTTGGAAGCCCTTTGCTAGTCCTAGGACTGCTAGAAGGGTGTGTGGCCTGCTCTGGCCTTCTGAGTGACGTCTACAATGTACGCAACCTCAGCAATTTTCCTAACCTTTTCCTGTCTTGTCTCTGGAAAATCTTGAAACTTCAATAGAGTTTCAGGTTGGGTTTTAGCCCTGCGTGACAGTACGGGGAGCACAGTGTTTGGCTCTACAGGTACCACTGTAATTTCACAATAATTACAGTAGTTATTGTACAGGTGGAAAGGGGATCCATAAATAAGTCTTCCAAGTCTGGGAACTATCCTGGCTAGATCAAAGCAGTAATAAATGCTGCTGCAATCCAGAGTCCTGCTGGGCTGCAGATTTGATGCACCTGCAGCAGCTGTAATAGTGTAAGTCTTCTGAAGGATAATGTTGTGTGCTTGGCTTTCTCCTGAACTTACCTCTGCTGCTTGGGCCTCCTCAGCTGCTTCGCTTCAAGTTCTGACGGTGAGTGCCCTACGTATACTGAAATACCACTTAAATGTTTGAGTTTCATTAGCACACAATTAAACTGCCGCATCTATGTAAGTATAATACCAAACCGCAGTAATAATAATACCAGTGTGCTCCACTACTACTAATGCCCTTGTCACCTTGCAAATCTGAAGTAAAGCTCATAATCTGGGATGAGATATCAACAGGAGTGCCGGCTATGCAAGGAATGCAGAACTAAACCCTTTGTGCCACAGTTTGTAGTTTGCATGTTACAGACACCTTTTTTTTTCCTCATATCTGGGGCTTCAACATACCTTGGCAATGAAATTAACATATGTCTAATGAAAGACTTTAATGGATGCATACCTTCAAATATCCCAGACACAAAAGTGCCAGAAGTCACCAGTTTATTCGCTCCATATTACACACGTCACTGTAATCACACTGAAGAGAGTAAGAAGAGCAGGTTTTGATGTAACATTATGCAGCTGTGTTATTTGCCTGTTATTTACTTTTTTACATCTGGACTACCCTGGTCGTTGCTAAAGCTGTGCAAGTAAAAATCTGGCATGTGTCTTTGCATCGTGCTTACTTTTCCTTGCACATGCTGGAGTTAATGTACATTAGAAAAATTATCAGCCACTGAAAAGGTAAACTGGTTGCATGTTGAAGCTGTGAATAGAAAAATTACAAGACAATAACAAGACATGAATGGAGGAAGCACTGTGTAAATTCTGGTGCTCAACTTTGTAATGACATCTGCCATTGCAACGTGACCCCATAAAAACTCTTCTGTTCATGTTACCCTCTTTTCTAACAGTCACTTTATTTTTCTTCTGTATAAATCTGACTTTTCACTGAGCATAGCCATGCCTTGACAACTTCCTCACAGCGCCAGACAGCTTCCCAAAAGCACACAACCTCCCCAGCCAGGTAGTGAGATCTCAGGGTAAAGGGCTCTAAGCAATTTCTGGAGTTTCACAAGTCAGGCAGGAAGGGCTAGCATTCCAAAGACATTCACCCACACTGGCACAGAAACACCTACTGTTAGATGAAACTGAAATCATTAGGATGTAATGTAAAGATATGGGAGTCAGATTTAGTCTTGTTACTGTCATCTGATTTCTGCGTTAAGAGGCAGAGACATTCAAAGAAGCAAGACTAGAAAGAAGGCATGTGTTTCCATGGCTTGTTGTGGAAAAAATATGAACCATGGCTGGCTGGTATCAGTATATTGTAAGCATTAATGAGGAACAGAAGAGATTTATGTGCTATAATAATCCCATGACAGAATAAATAGATTCCTGTTGTTCCTACAAAGCTAATTTGACCGGATGCCTTTCATATAATTTAAAAGTGCTCTGAAGCAGGGGATAAACTAATTTCTGTTTTAGGCAGTTTCTCTAAAAAAATTACTTCTCATTCAAATTTCCTGTTTTCTGTTTAGCTGTTCCCATTGGGTTTTGTTACGCTGCCAGTGTCATCCACCTGTCCCACGGCAGAGCCCAGACACAGCCACTGCTACAGCAGGTAGTGGTCCCAGAGTGGCTGACACTCCCCAGTTTGTCTATCTCATAGGAAAAGTGGAACAGCAAACACACAAAAGCAGAGTGGTGTAAATAGCCTGGAAAAGACATTCACACGCCCATCAGGTATCATTACTTTAAATCCAGGAGGAAGATGGGTTGACTCAGCTGTCCCGGCAAGTCGGTGGCACAGGGAGGCTGGAGTTCCCAAAGTGTTCAGCCCCATCTGCAGGGGAGAGACAGCAGCCTTCTGATTCAGCGCTGCAAGGAGTCACTCTCCCCTTCCGCCTTTCAACCATGCAGAGGTACACCACTCAGTCTATTTTTTGGTTTTCAGCGACTCCTCTTGATACTGTTTTATGCCCACCTGCAATTTGTTATCTACCTTTAAATTATTAACCTTTCCTGTTTCAGGCAGAGCATTTTGGAGTCAAAAAGGTAGAAACAGACATTAAACTTTTCCTGCATTTTACCAGTGCAAATCCACTATCACAAAGGTTTACAGCAAGGCTCTCAAAGCTTACCATTCATAGATGATTAGTCATGCTCTGTACTGTTATTTGATATCTGGAATGGGACCTCAGTAATTTGCAGACATTCTTAATGCACTGCATAATGTCAGAGATTACCAGTTTCCCACAAATTCATTTCTCTTCCTCCGCAAAAAAGGATTTAATAGAAAAACAATGCAAGCTCTCACTTAAGAGCCGCTTCTGCCAGTTCAAAGAGCAGAGTGCTGATCCCACTCCACCACCTACTGGAAATCTGCAGAATCACTGGTCTGCCTTAGAGAATTTTTCCCTCTGAAGGCCACGGCCTGAAAAGGGCTGGGGAGAGGACTGTGCTCAGCACCACAGCCCTGTCCTTCACTTTGCCAGACAGCTGCTGGTGAGTGCTATTTAGACCCTGTTGTTGCCAGGCTAGGTGAACTTCTAATCTGACCTGGAACAGATGCTTCCCCCCCCCCCCCGTTATGTTATCCTGAAGAACAAACAATAAAATAAATTTTTAAAATAACAATCAAGGATTTGCATATATATTTCCCTTTATCAGTGTGATGTGACATGTGCTGGCTCCTGGTGTCACAGACCGGTGTGTGTACCCAGGACAGACACAACTGCACCCTGACCCTCCTGACTCACCTCCACACCCACCCCATCTGCTCCTCCACATGCTCATCTGGCTCACCCACACCACCATGCTCATGAAACCAGCCTTACACCATGCCAGAGGTACTGAATGCAGTTCTACACCTGACAATATAAGCAGGGAGTCTTTGCGGGGTATCAAGAGAAAGCTACAGCGTATTAAAGGTGAGGGGAAGACTCCCCACTCCTTCTGTAGTGGGCACAACAATCAGTCTGAGAAAAAAAAATAAATTTGGTTTAGTTAATTATAAATCATTTGAGAAAGCAATACCCATAAAACCATAACAGCCCTGCTCTAACTGCAGAGTGGAATCTCAAGTGTGATTGGCTTGTTATGAAATTTATCTCACAGGATGCTAGTGATATTCCCATCAATTCCACCATGGGAGATGCCCTGATCCCACTGAAGTCAAGGGCAAAAAGGCATATTGACTTAGCAGAGGATGTATTTGACCTTAAAATGCAGGGAACAGAACAGAACATTTATCCTCACTCTGTCTTACATTTCACGTGGGAACTGCTAAGGTGTAGCTGTGAGCTTATTCTCCTCTCTCTAGTCACTGTTTATCTGCAGACATTTTAGCAGAGATTTTGCTTGTTTGGGTGAATCCTAAATTCCACCAGAGAGCACAGCTGAACTGTTCTGCCTGGCTTCACATTCATCTGAGCTTGGTGCAAACAAAATCTTGAGCAAGGAGCTCCAAATCCAATCAGGAGTTAGTTCATATACAGCATGGTACTTGAAATACTTTATTATGAAATTATTATTACTGGATTTCATTAGGAATGGAAAGAGAAAGTTGATGGTACCCCTTTTTTCATTTTCATTTCCATTCACTAAATCACATGCTTACCAAGCAATACCGAAGGGATAAACATTCAGACATGCAACGCATCCATGAGGAAAGTAGGGAAACACTTCACTGGTGGAGCTGCTGTCTCTGCAGTGCTGGCTGCTGGCAGTTCTCCTTACAGGTTGGGACGCTGCTGCTGCGGGTGCTTTGCAAAGGCAGGAGGTCATCCTTCCTCCAAACACTGGCTGAAAATGGATACAGAATCCTTGCTCACTTGCCAATGTTCTCTGCAGGGGCAGCAGAAGAGCAGCATTTATGTTCATGATGAAAATGTGCCAAAGAGCAGCTGTCAGCTGCAAGCAGCAATGATCACTCAGTGTCTGCAACGCCAGTCTTCAACCCTGCTTTGCAGCCCAGCAAATAACATTTACGTAGCATTTGAATAGATTTTTCAACCATACTCTGTGGTCTCACCACAACTTTTGCCTTTTGCATTCAGTTAACAGTTATAAGGAGGAGAGTTCACTACTCTAAACAGAGCCAAATGCTGATGCATAGGAAAATGTGGTTAAACAAATAATCAAAAAAAGCTCTGTGTTTATACTACTCTCTTTTCATCATTTTTCTGTAACAAGACTTTCTTCTACCAGAAGAAAATACACCCTAATAATACCCAACTACCACTAACAGCATAAAAATTCAGGAGTACTTTGCTTATAAGTAACATAAGAATAATGTAAATTAACAATATTAAAGCTCTTATCTTTATCTGGTGCCTAGATCAGGCCCTACCTCTTTGTGGCTGCACTGTCCTTAGCCAAGGTTGCCTTCATAGCCACTGAGCACAGGAGACCCTGAGGAATTTGGAGACATTTCCTTCAAGTCTTCTAAAGAAGTAATAAAAAGATACTTACAGACAAGTCAGTTACTCAAGCCCAACTCCTAAATCCCAGGTTTTCTAGCAGCCTCATAACTGTGATACGTCTACCACAGCTGAGACACAGAACTGTGTTCACCTGATGCTCATGTCTACGTGGGGAAAGGTGTTTTTCTTAAAGCATTCAACTTGCTCCTCTTCTGACAGGTGTAGAGGGCAGGAGTTGCTGGCTCTCAAACACACTCCATCCGTGCGGGCTGGGGATACCTATCTCAGAGGAGAAGCTGAACCCCTGGCAAATGTACACAGTGCCATAAGGAATACTGTGCCCCACATAGGACCCACATGGAATCAGCTGACAGGTGTTTCTCCCCAAAGATTCCCAATGCACCTCCTCCCCAGGCTAATGCATTGCAAGACTGAGACTGTACCTGTACTCTCCAAAAGCCATTCTATGGTACACTCAGGAGCAGAAAAGAGGACAGAGAGACCCAGCAGTGGTAAACAGGCAGGTAAAGCTGTGAGTATTTCACTGACTGGGTTAGGGAGAGAGCAGCAGAGCGGGCAGCTAGCTGTGTAACTCACACTGAAGCCGTGCCTAGGGTCAGGAACCTCGTGTACACCACGGACGAAGGGCCTCTTCTCGTCTGCAGGAAGCAAAGGCCACTTCGGGGTCTTCTGAAGATCACCCAGGGGTGATAACGTGGAGTTCAAAATGCCTGACTGCAGACATGTCTGCGGCTCCAGTGCCCCCTCCACGAAGGGGGCTGCGGCGGCAGCAATTTGAGCAGAGCCAGGGTGTTAGCCTGGACAGACTGGACTGTCACCCGCCGCTGCACTCCCGAGCCCCTCTCCTGGCAGCGAGACTGACTGTCTGTATAACTAACGCTCTGCTCCCAGGTTGCAAGGACAGCACTTGCCACACGGTGGACCCACGAGCCAAAGCACAAACCGATAGCAAAGAGACAATCCCTGGCTCCACAGTCCCACCACAAGCCTCTCTCTCCATAGTTAAGGACCCTTGATCAGATCACACTGTCACATTTTGAGGGATTTCTGCTCTGGTCTTTCCTTTCAAATTGTTGAGGCCGTATTGCTTCCTGGACCGTACTACCTTTTTCCAAATACGTAGTTTGGATTTAGGTTCAGAAGCAGATGCTTGGGGTGTCAGTCAGCTCCAGCTACAACGCCTACCGTGTCCATGTCTACATTGTGTGTCTAGCACCCATTGTAGTCACGGGAATATGTCAAAACACCAGAATAGAATAAATACATTGAATAAAATCTAAGGGCTTCTCAGGCTGACTGAACTTAGGCATAGTTTCAGTGTAGGTCGTGGCTGTGCATTTGGGCCACAAGAGTCTTGTCTTTCCTAATTTTCATATATTAGATTGCCTAATTCAACAGTAGTGATGTGTGTCTTACAGTGACCCAGGTCTAAGCAAATTTGTATACCTCAGTCATCCACCAGTCTGTAAGCACTATTGGTGACCTAATGCTCCAGGTAAATTCTAAGTTAGCCCATGTATTGTTGTTTCTTCCATGGAAACAACACAGCAAAAAAGCAAAGCTTATTGGGGTCCCCTCCCCTTCACAGGACAGAGTCTGAGTTCCCAATTTAGGGAGGCAGAGGCCCAGTCAAAAAAAGTAACATGAAGACGTGGGTCTACTGTCAGTTTGTCAGGCACTGCATGTGGAGCATCCATTGTGAACTATTATTATACCTGTTGCACTATGCTGTTGGAGCTATCGCTGTCCACTTCAGCCATGGTAATGTGCGCCCAGTTACTATCTCCTTGTTAAATGTTGTACTTTAACTAACCGTAATTGGGCAGTAGAAAGAGCTTGTTAATTTGTGTTCTCCCTGCAGGAGTTAAATCAGGAAATAGGTAATCTGTGAAAACATCATTTCACAAACCATCCTCAGACACACGCTGAGAGCATAGTGGTACAGGCAGCCTGCCCACGGGGCCATCTCTGAGTGCAGCACATGCCTCTCGGCCGGCACAGCAAGGATGTCGTCTGCACAGTGAGGATGTCGTCTGCACTCGACCTGCGCTGGCAACTCTGCACATGCTCTGTCTGCCAGACAAGTCCCACTCACCCTCTGAGGCTTGTTTGTCTACGGGCAGCGCTCGGCTGCTGAGGCTGGGTGAGCTGCAGCATCTCTCGGAGCTGCTCGTAGGCAGTTTCACTCACCAAAGCTAAGACGTATTTCAGAAGCACAGTTAAGCTTCCAGGAATGTCATTTTAAGAGGGTCTCTAACAAACAGAATATACTGTTCCCATCGGGCTAGTGATAATGTCCTTGCCTTGACGACAAGTTGCAACCGTAAAGCGAGTTTAATTCTCTGACAAGAAGATTGGTGACAGCTATCGTTGCATTGTTTACTGTAATATATGGGATTCTTCCCTGAAAACCCTGGAGATGGCATTTGTCTGGTCTGGTTGTAAATAATGAGATAGACCACAATGGATTTCAGTTCCTCATCAGTGTTTGATCAGCACAAAGGTAAGTCACCTGCTACTAATTTCAAAATCCTCTGGTCCTCCTGTGCCTCCCAAGCAAATGTATTAAGATTACTTGACAGAATTAGTGGTAAGAATTTTTAGAAAAGGTCAGGTCTCAGAGAGATTTATTTTGATTACCCATGAAGGAATTTCTTCAACCAGCTTTAGACATTGATGTTTCAGGCTCTGGCTATAGTGATTTTTAAAAATAAATTTTTTCAGCAGAATATCAACAGCATCTGGATGCTCTTATCCTTAGCACTGAGAGATGTGTTTATATATGTGTTGTTTATATTATATATCATCCCTCATACAGATATACATATATGAACAATTGTAATATTAAGAAGCAGAGCAATTTAAAATGGAGTAAAAATTTAAGAAAAGCTGATTTTCATACATCTACTAGTTTGTATACATTAAAAGGAGCAGATGCTGACAAGTGATTGACTTGGCTTCAGCAAATGTTAACTGTGTAGGTTAGTATTGCCATAATTGTGAATTTAAAAGCTGCAACACGAAGATTTTCTACATGGTAAGGTTGCTATGGAAATACAAGTTAAATGGTTGAATTTCATGTCTTTATTTTGCCAGTTCAAGCTTTTATGTTGTACAGCTTAATCCACTATAAGGAATGTAGTGGTATTCCTATTATGTTCCCAAAGCAGGAAGCTGCCATTGTTCGATTACCTATGTTGCAACAAATTTCTCATATCAGCTTGCCAAATAATTTGTGTGCAGTGGCCACAGCTCCCAGTGCACTCCTTCCAAGGGTCCGAGCTGACATGGCCATGCTGGTCACACAACGAAGGTGCCGACTGCAGAAAAAGGTGCAGGGCAGGAGGAAGACAGATGCTACAGTGCCTTCTGGGTGTCTGTGTCCCACAGGTTGTAATTTTATGCTTAACCATGCTTCTTTGGTGAAACCAAAGTAAATTTGCTCCACATAAAGTAGTGGACTTAGGGCTGCCTTTCAGACACAGTAGCACTCGAAGCCTGCAGCAAGTCTTGAGAGTACTGGTCTATACCAGCCCAGCCGGGACCCCACCTTGAGTGGATGGAGAAGAGTGGGAAGCCAGGAAGAAAACTGAGTGAGAAGAAACAAAAAATACTACCAGTAAAAATACAGGAAGAAGGGAAGCGCAAGGGGGAGCAGGGGATCTGTACTGTGGGAATGAGAGACAGGTGCTCCTATCTCATGTGCAAATGGTGTAAGGCACGTTTCCCAATAGGACAGACATATGGCATGACTGAGCTTCCACAGCTCCACACAGCTGTTCTCAAGCGCTCCTTCCACAGGCAGTATGAGTATGTTCTGCGCCACATGCCAACCCAGCGGTGCCTACACTGGGGAGGGAGAGGGGAGAGCCTGCACACTCAGTGCTGTGGGGTGGCTGACAGGGAGCCTGGGGAAGTGGTGTCAGGAATGAGGCTGGAATATGACCAGGGCTGGGGAGGGACAAGTCAAGTCTCCAGATGGATTAGAGGGCAGACAGCAATGCAGGACACCACCGACCCAAACCACCTTATCTGGATAGAAATGAGAGAGTTGGGAGGCAACATCTACCTGTCCCTCCCCTTGTTCCTTAACTGCAGCCCTTCCTCCTGCCAGGCCACTCTCCACACCAACCCACCCTCATTCCTGTCTAGCATCATTTCCAGCCCCATGTCACACTGCACTCACAGCACTTCCCCAGCAAGAGGGTCCCTCCTGGATAAATCCATTGTCTCACCACCACCACCACCACTGCAGGGATGCTGGCTCATTAGGTAATTTGTGACTTACCGTTTGTCTTCCCTGCTAGCGGCATGGGAGTTGGATGGGGAGCAGAGGCAGACAACACAGAGTAATGGGACACTGGACACACTGGATATCATACAAAGAAAGGTCTATTCAACATTTACAGTGCATGGTGGATTTTATTGAAATAGCGTCTTAATGTCCTGGCACATTACTGATTTAGGTGTGCTATTTTTTTTTTTAATTTTTTTTTTTGTAGTAAGGAGAAAGGGAATATCCTGCATTGAAACAATTTATAACAATGGAATAATACAGACTAGCTTCTGAACACATCAGGTCTGTTGGCCCAATGAAATAACCCAACTCTGCCCACAACCCCTTTATCTACCCCATTCATCCCCTATCCCAGCTACAGATCAAAAAAACAGCATTCCAGGCTTGAAAAATCATACCATCTCTCTGCAACACTTCCCATGGTACTGCCCATTTATATCTTGTAATACTCATCAATACTAACAGCAGTAGCAAAGTGGGTCTTAAGCAAGTCAACATCAGAAACCCCACTCCTCTTAATATTGCTTGATGCCTCTTAAATGTGTGCTGTACCTGGCTTCAAATGTTTACCATTCAAAGAGAGAAGCTAGACAAAGGCCTGGCCTGGTACATTCACAGCCAGGCATGCACAAGGATTATTACTTTGTTAGGCAATCAATAAACCCATAACGTTAGAGAGTGAATTGCAATTTCCAAAACCTGTGCTCATCTACCTCCTGCTGACCCTTGACACTGACATGGTGAAATGAAATAAACTGTCTAGGATTGTGTCCTGGCGACAAGCTGTGGGAAATCAAGTAAGGCATTTGGCTAGTGGTAGAGACAAGGGGGTTTATAGGAAAGAAGGAGTAAATTATACACATAAATATTTCTTCTTCACAGTGAACATACATTATTCCCTTAGCCAGCCTTCAGTTTTAAAACATTAGTGTTTTAGCAAGGTTAAATAAGTCATTGTCAAGACCACATACATTAAGCTGCAGCAAAAATACGTAGACCTTAAAAATCCAAGGCAGGAGAAAGCACGCGCTTGTGTACAGCTACTGTGCACTTTGTAAAACAGCACATCAGCCACCATCATAAACTGTGTATAATGTGTGTTCTTCAGAGGTGGGGCAAGGGAGAATTAATGTCCCAAGCAGTGTAATTTCATTGCTCTGAATCTTGTAATCATTCTGTATGTTTCTTTATATACTCCCTTTTCTGGCCAAAAGACAATTACTTTGTGTTAGAGGAATGACACGCTTTTGAAACACTGCAGCCTATATTTCAGATAGGATTGGTTAAAAGCCAGTGGCTTTTAACTTTGATTTTTTTTTTTGTCTGAGGATTTTACCTACAAAAGACATCACAACCCTGTATGTCATTTGGGCTTTGCTCACTAACATTCTTCCAGACTTTTCTACGCCACTGTTCTGCCAGCCTGCAGTTTCTCCCTACCCTTGCTCCATACGCAGGCTCCTTAGTTAGACCTTCTGCCTTCCTGAATGTGATTGACAGCTTCCTGTCACCAGTAGCACAGCAATTTTCCAAAATAACACGTAAAATCTACCTGAAATGGAACCAGTACTCACTGATGTTTACAGAACTGCAAGATAATAAATGAAGCAACATTAATGCATTTGAAGATGGAGGGTCAGAGATTTGGCTGTTCAAAATCCTGTAACCCACATAGTGCTGGTACCCCAGCCACAGCTAAGCTCCCCAGCAGGGTAAGCTCACAGACTGGGACACAAGCACTCAGTTCCTCATTGTTGCCTTCTGCAAAATGCCTACTCTCCAAACCATTCCTCTTCCTCACAGGAAGTTGTCCACAAAAAGAAATGGCCTACAAGCTTTTCACCCATGCCCCCTCATTTCTTGACAAAGTAAGATGGAGGAAAATGAAGCAAGAGATGTGTCACCGAGAACCAAGTGCATCCAGCATACATGATATCCAAGCCTTCCAGGCATTTCCTGCTCCCTGTCATCTGAGGCATCAGAAACCCATGCATCTGTCTTCCTCCCAGTCCCCCACCAAAAGTCACACAGGTCATGCTAAAGACACCCTGCTTGAAACCATGTCACCCTACAGAAATGGAATTAGTGTCAGTCGTTATGTCACATGCATGATTTGAGCGCTTACCAATTCCTACTGACCAATTCCTCCCTCACCAGCAAAGTGACAGCCTGGTCTACCTGCCTAGCCTTGCTCTGACAGCTGGGACTAATGGGTGGGGAAGTGTGAATCTTGGATGTGGCTTCATGACACTGTCCCTTAAGAGGAGTGGGGCTCATTTTCTGCAAGAGCAGACATGGGAAAAGCTTTGTCTCTCCATCTGTCCATCCATCCATCCATCCATCCACCCATACATAGTTCTGCTTCCTCTCCACACACAGGAGGGTAATTGTTCTGAGGAAAGCAGATTCAGCCCCACATAGGGGCACAGGGGAGAAAGTATTTTGGTTTTAGTTAGATGAAAAAGGTTAGAGGGAGTCACAAACACGTGCAGATATGCATCCATGTTCTCATCTGCCTTATATCCTGCTCTCCAGGAAAGCAACTGCTCTGCTCAGGAGACGGAAAGTTTCCCTTTGTGGGTGGATTGCTCTGCTCCTGACTCACAGCAGGGAACAGTACTTAGAAGGCTAAACAGCAACAAGTACATTTACATGGGTAATGAACAAAAGGAGGTGAGGACCCCTGTGATCTACTGCCTGCCCCAATACCTTCAGTGGTTCCTTTCCCAGTGCCAGCAGCATCTCTGTACTATTCCCATGTAATAACCACCACACACAGGTGTGAGATGAGCTCCGTCGATGCTCATGGCGGGCTCCCCCTGTCTACCTCCAGAGAGGAACAACACAAGTGCCTCCTTGCCTTCTGCCCAGCCCATACAACACACCTTGAACAAGGAACTAGCTCAGACCTGACCTTGATGTTAACAAGTGTTTGCTGAATTTACTGATTGTGAGAGCAGTCTGCAGATCTGGCATGATAATGAAATCTTATTAATGGCCCCTGTGGTAAAATGCCCTCTTTTTTAATACACTAGTCACTGATGATGACTCTCCAGAGGCGATGACTCTCCAGAGTCAATGACTCTTAGTCTTTCCTGATCTCACAATCTCACAGGTAAAAACTTCTGACCCAGATGAACAGTTCCCTCAGCAGTAGACTCCCCAATAGAATAAAATAATTTTTAATTTACAAATTTTATCAAATATGCAATGGAAAAGATCAGGTAGAAGAAAATAAATGTAATTTCTTCAGTTGAGTAATGATGAAGAGGGAATCTGTGCACTGGTGAAGGCAGATTTAACATCAGCTTTCTAGTTTTCCCAAGCCCACAACCAGAACTCCAGCTTTGACAGACTAACCTTTCTCAGGGTAAGAGCCAATTGCATTTCCATGGCAGCCACGTTTTGTAGTCGAGAGTGATGGTTGCATCCCAGGAAGAGAAGGTCACGTGGGGAATTACACAGAGCTATAAACCCCAGTATGGTGCTCATGCTGTGACATCTGATCACAAAATTATTAGTGTGGCTAATAGTTTAAAATTATCTTTAAAGACCTTTTATCACTCAAAGATATATATGATACTTTAAAATATTATTTATATCAATGTGTTAATAACAATGTACTATTTTATTATGAAAAAATACTTTTTACTAGCTTTTCAGGTTCTCTTTAAACCATCTCCCTTTTTTCTGCACAACTTACATAGTTATGCTATCTCCAGGACACACAAGAGTAAGGATAAGTCACCAGTCTCTTAATCTTCCTTTCCTTTGATCAACTCTCTAGTCTGATTTAGGTGTCAGTTTTACTTTCTTCCGATAAGAAGGTGGTGCAGTGGCTGGACAGATGTTATGCTCTTACCCTCAGCCACAGTAAACAGCAGAGCTTGCTGCAGTTGTGCTTTTTGAGTTAACAGAAATCAGAAACTCTTTTTAAAATTAAGCATGAGGCTGTGGCTGACCACCAATACATTTCTAGAGCGTCTTACCAAGACATCATTGTACTAGGTTGGCACGGCAGCGGTTTGGGGGTAAACCTGCAGGGGTGGCTTCTGTGAGAAGTTGCCAAAAGCTTCCTCTCTGTCTGACAGAGCCAATATCATAGAATCATAGAATCATAGAATGGTATGAGTTGGAAGGGACCCCAAGGATCACAGAGCTCCAACCCCCCTGCCACAGGCAGGGCCACCAACCTCAGGCCTGGATCTACACTAGGTTGCCCAGGGCCCCATCCAACCTGGCCTTGAACACTTCCAGGGATGGGGCATCCACTACCTCTCTGGGCAGCCTGTTCCAGCACCTCACCACTCTTTCTGTAAAAAACTTCCCCCTAATATCTAATCTAAACCTTCCTTCCTTTAGTTTTAATCCATTCCCCTTTGTCACTGCCATTGTCTATCCTTTTAAAAAGTTGAATCCCCTCCTGCTTATAAGGTCCCTTCATGTACTGGAAGGCTGCAATGAGGTCCCCCCGCAGCCTTCTTTTCTCCAGACTGAACAAGCCCAGCTCCCTCAGCCTCTCTTCGTAGGGCAGGTGCTCCAGCCCTCTAATCATCTCTGTGGCCCTCCTCTGAACCCTGTCCAACAGTTCCAGATCCTTCTTGTATTGTGGGCCCCAGATCTGGACACAGTACTCCAGATGGGGCCTCACGAGGGCAGAGTAGAGAGGGACAATCACCTCCCTGTCCCTGCTGGCCACCCCTCTTCTAATGGAGCCCAGGATACCATTGGCCTTGCGAGCTGCAAGAGCACACTGCTGGCTCATGTTAAGTTTCTCATCCACCAGAATCCCCAAGTCCTTCTCAGCAGGGCTACTCTCAAGAAGCTCTTCTCCCAGTCTGTATCTATGTCTGGGATTCTTCTGGCCCAAGTGCAACACCTTATACTTGGCAGTGTTGAACCTCATTAGGTTCACCTGGGCCCATCTCTCCAGGCTGTCAAGATCCCTCTGGATGGCTTCCTTTCCTTCTAGGGTGTCGACCACACCACTCAGCTTGGTGTCATCCGCAAACTTGCTGAGGGTGCACTCAATCCCATCATCGATGTCATTGATAAAGATGTTAAAGAGAACCAGTCCTAAGAACCGGTCCCAATATCAGCCGGCTCCAAGACAGACCTGCTGCTGGCCAAGGCTGAGCCCATCAGTGATGGTGGTAGCACCTCTGGAGTAACATAGTTAAGAAGGAGAAAAGAACACCAAGAGCAATTGCAGAGAAAGAGAGGAGTGAGAAGATGTGAGCGGAACAAGTCTGCAGACACCCAGGTCAGTGGAGAAGGAGGGGAAAGAGGTGGTCCAGGTGCCAGAGCAGAGATTCCCCTGCAGCTCATGGAGAAGACCATGGTGAAGTGGGCTGTCACCCTGCAGCCCATGGAGGATGATGGGGAGCAGAGATTCTACCTGTAGCCCATGGAAAACCCCATGCTGGAGCAGGTGGAGGCACTTGAAGGAGGCTGTAAACCTGTGGGAAGCCTGCCCTGGAGCAAGCTCTTGGCAGGACCTGTGGCCCCATGAAGAGAGGGGACACACTGGAGTAGGTTTGCTGACAGGACTTGTGACCCTGTGGAAGACCCATGCTGGAATCATCTCTTCCTGAAGGCCTGCACCCCACAGAAGGGACCCACTCTGGAGCAGTTCATGAAGAACTGCAGTCTGTGGGAAGGACTGACTTTGGAGAAGTTAGTGGTGTCTCCAGTGGGAGGGACCCCACACGGGAGCAGAAGAGTGTGAGAAGCCCTTCTCCTGAGGAAGAAGGATTGGCAGAGACAACATGTGATGAACTGACCATAACCCCTATTCCCCATCCCCTGTGCCACTTGGGGAAAAAAGGTAGAAAAATCAAGAATGAAACAGAAGCTGGGAAGAATGGAGGGTGGGGGAACGTGTTTTTTAACATTTGGTTTCATTTCTTATTACCCTACTCTGCTCTGATTGGTAATAAATCAAATTAATTTTCCCCAATTCGGTTTTGTTTTGCCCATGGTGGTAACTGGTGAGTGGTCTCTCCCTGCCCTTATCTCAAGCCACAAGCCTTTCATTAGGCTTTCTCTCCCCTGTCCAGCTGAGGAGGAGAATGATGGATCAGCTTTGGGGGACTCCTGCCCTCCAGCCGGGGTAAACCCACCAGAAACAGATTTGACCCTGCAGCAAAAAAATCAACTCTTTGGAGACCTGGATTTAACAGGTTAATAGTCCACTTGAAGTCAAAGGAGGTGTAAACATGCAGAGAATGGGATGACCAGTCCAGAAGAAAGTTACAAGCAAAGAAGCACAGAGACAATCATCACGTTCATTCCTCTAGAAACAGTAATCTGAGGAGCGTTCAGGAACAGGTCCTGCAAGGCATCTGCTTTAACTGATACCTCATGCTGTAATTGCCAAACAAAATAAACCTCTCCTGGGTTACAAACAATAGTCCACTTTTCCATTTTGCAAGAATTATTAACACAAAACATTGCTGCCAGAAGTTCACTCTCTGGAGAAGAGAATACCCTTGGAAACTGCAGGGAAAGGAAAAGGCTCTGTCTTCTCACTGGTGCAAGGATAACACTGAAGCTGAAAATACCTGTATCCTGACTTCATCCTATCTCATAGAAGTGTAGCCAGCACTATTATGAGCTACGTCTGTAATTACTTCATTGTTTCTCAAGTCATGTTATATTAATGTTAGTATGATTTCTTATGAGGTGGAAACTTTCCAGAAGTTTTCTCATGTTTTGTCTATGTCCAACAGTTTTTGGAAGAAGTTATGATAAAAACAAGTTGCAGATGACTAACAAAACCCACAGAGCTGTTTAGACACATTTTGTTCCACCTTGAGTTATATAGTCATAAAAACTCAGGGAAATAAGTGTCATTATTTTCACTGTTAATCATTTGTACTTGCTCTCTGCTTACTCAAGGACATATCCCTCCCCTGCAGGTGATGCAGCAGAAGAGGTTGACTTGACTGTGGTTTACCAGGCAGCAGCAAATGGTGATGTGAACACACTAACAGCAGTGATTCGAGAAGACCCTTCCATCCTGGAGTGCTGCGACAGTGAAGGTAAATGAAAGCTGAGCTTGTTCTCAGGGGCTTAGTTGCCTTTGCCTGCAATTAAATTTTCCAAATTTCATCCTGATTCTTCTGTTCAGCGAATTATATTTAGTAGCAGAATATGGGAAATTCAAGTTATTCTTTGGAACATCCGCTGGAAATTATCAGTTTGAGCACTTCTCCTGTGTAATTGTATTACTTCTAATATGGATACAAATAAGCTGTTTTGTTATAATTAGAAAGTACTTTATAATTAATCTATTTTATCTTCTTTAGAGAGATACAGATAAACTGTTGACATTTCAGAGAAGGAAAAATAATACTTTTATCAAAGCCAAATGCTATACATTCTGCCTATCTCTAGAGTAGATGGTTTTAGCCTTTTGCACTTAAAAATATGTGTACAGACACAGTTTGAATGATTTTATCCTTTTATTTGTTTACCAAAGAGTTGGTTGTACAATATGCAATAGTCTAAATAATCTGCTTTATCTGTGCAACTCTGGTCCTTTTCATTTTGTGTTCAGGTTACTATCTAATGCCATTACAAAGTGTTGTTCATTGGCTGGGTTTTATATGCATCTATTTCCTAAGTGAATTAAAGCCACAGATCTCTGGAAACTTCTCTCAAAGAAGACTTTGTTTATTCAAAAAATTATTTCATTACTGCAGTTTCTTTTAAAGGTTACATATGAACACTGCATCTTCTGATCTTTATAAGCTTTTACCTATTCTTCCTACAATTTAAACCAGACATCCTAACTGTTATTTTTTAAATATCTACTGCTTAGTAGGGAAAATGCTTAATCAAACTAAAATGCTTTCAGTCCAGATTCACAGAATCACAGAACCGTAGGGGTTAGAAGGAACACCCAGAGATCATCAAGTCCCACCCCCCTGCCAAAGCAGGTTTCCTAGGACAGGTCACACACATAGGCATCCAGACAGGTCTTGAATATCTCCAGACAAGGAGACTCCACAGCCCCTCTGGGCAGCCTGTTCCAGTGCACTGTCACCCTCACTGTGAAAAAGTTCTTCCACACTTTGGTGCAGAACTTCCTGTGCTCCAGCTTGAGGCCATTGCCCCTTGTCCTGTCCCCAGAGACAACTGAAAAGAGGCTGGCCATTTCCCTTTGTCTCCCACACTTAAGATACTTATAAACATTGATCAGATCCCCTCTCAGTCGTCTTTTCTCAAGGCTGAACAGCCCCGGTTCATTTAGCCTTTCCTCACAGGGGAGATGATCGTTAATGGGAGAGGGATTGTGTACGATGGGCAGTCAGTGGAGACAGACTGATCAGCAAACAGAAGTATTTCAGCTCCAGAATAATTTGTTTACTAGGCTGCACATACAAATGCAACTAAAAACCCATCTTGCAAGACAAAACATACGGATCATATCTTGCACATATGGCAGAGTCTGCACAACCTCAGGTTGTTCAACAGTCTGCTTGTACCCTGTCAGAATAATCATTCCTCAGTTGTGTCTGAAGTTTCTAGTAGTCTTACAGTTTCTCATATTCATGTTTATTACCAGCTTAGTAATTTTAAATTGCTTTGTCAGAGTATGCTGGAAAATTTCTTGCTATTATTCAGCAGTTAGCTGAATAGAAGGAAGAGGAAGCAATTCAAAGATATCATAATACTTTATGAGGAAATTTGAGTATTAGGTTTGAATGATGATTTCAGGATTTTTTTCCAGCACGGCAATTGTTTGCAGAGTGTAAAAAAATTCTCATGACAACAGAAAATATTCTAGAGCAAAACCCCAATTTAAAATGCATTGAGTCACACACATATACCTTTGCGTGGGACAGTGCTTGATTTTGTAACACTTTTTAATACATAGAGACAGAATGAAGCTAGGGGTTGAGAAAATTAGCCAAGCATCATCTGGCTACTAGACACTCTAAAGAATATCAGTCTCCAAAGCAGCGTACAAAGCCAAGAACCTTCTTGGTAGAGTACTGTGGGACAAGGGGTAGTTGTTGTTTTGAATGGCTGGGTTCTGGTGGAGGAGGAGGGCTGCAGGGGTGGCTTCTGCAAGAAGCAGCCAGAAGCTTTCTGCAGGCCCCACAGAGCAAACACCAGCTGGCTCAAGGCCGAGCCTGCTGCTGACCAAAGACAAGCCCATCAGCGACGGTCACAGCGCCTCTGGAATCATATTTAGGAGAAAAAAACCACAAGCCACTGCTTTTTGCCGCCAGAGAAGGGAGTGAGAAGATGTAAGAAACTGCAGACACCAAGGCCAGTGAAGAGAGGGGGAGGAGGCGCCCCAGATTCTGGAGAGAAAGATGCCCCAGTAGCCCATGGAGAAACCCATGGCGGAGCGGGTGTCCCCCCACAGCCCATGGAAAAGGCCGAGACCCCACCTGCAGCCCATGGAGACCTACAGGAGATGCTATGACCTGCACTGGAGCAAGCCCCTGCCAGCACTTGCAGCCCGTGGAGAGAGACAGAGACACAGAAATAAGAGAGAGAGATCTGCACAGGAGCAGGTTTGCTGTGGGGTCATGTGACCCTGTGGGGGACCAGGCTGGAGCAGTCTGAGACTGAGAGACATTCTATGATTTATGACTGCACCCCATAGCAGTGACCCACGCTGGGGCAGCTGGTGAAGAGCTGAAACCCAGTGGGAAAGGACTCACATTAGAAAAGTTCGTGGAGGACTGTCTCCTGTGGGTGGGACCCGACAGTGCAGCAGAGGAAGGGTCTGTGGAATGCCCTCTCTGGCTAAGAAGCAAAACATTTCGCGAGGAACTAACCAAAACCCTATTCCCCCATTCCCTGCCCCTCCCTCTGCTACAATGGGAGGGAATAAGGGAGTGAAATCATGACTAAAGTGAAGCCTGCTAAGAAGGGAGGGGTGGGGGGAGGAGCTTTAAGATGTGGTCACACTTCTCATTACCCCACTCTGGTGTCACTGGGTGTGCAGTGCAGTGTAATGAATTAAGAGTTTTCTTTCCTTTGTTCCCTGTTGAGTCTGTTCTGCCTGTGATGCTGACTGTGGAATGATCTCTCCCTGTCCTTATCTCAACTCCTAAGCCTCTCAATATATATTTTCTCCCCTGTCCAGCTGAAAAGGGTAGTGACTTTGGTGGGCACCTGGCCTCCAGCCAGGGTCAAATCACCACACTAGTTCTCAAGGATCACTTCCTCCAAGCCCAGGAGTGATGTATCCCAACAAAGTAGAAGTCAGGCAAAAATGCCCAGAGGCCTGCATGGATGGACAAGAAGCTCCTAGAAAACTCAAGTGCAGAAAGAGAACCTACAGAGAGTGGAAGCAAGGATAGGTAGCCAGTGAGGACTAGAAAAACTGTCTAAGCAGCCAGGGATCGGGTCAGGAAAGCTAAAGGCCTGAGAGAATTAAATCTGGCAAGCGACATCATGGACAAGAGAAGCTTCTATAGGTACATACGTCAGTGATAAAAAGAACCTAAGGGAAAATTTGACCTCCTCTAGAAGGAAATGGGAGACCTCATTACCCAGGATATGGAGGAGGCTGAGGTATTCAATAATTTTTTTGCTTCAGTCTTCACCAGCAAAGGCTCTAGCCACACTGTCTACATCGCAAAAGGCAAAGGCAGGCACTGAGACAGTGATGAACCACCCATGGTAGAAGATCAGATTTGACACCATCTAAGAAACCTGAAGGTGCATGGGACATGATGAAATACATCCACAGGTTCTGACTGAGCTGATGGAAGAAGTGAATAAGCTGCTTTCTATCATATTTGAGAAGTTGTGGCAGCCAGTGAAGTTCCCACTGACTGGAAAAGTCCAGTCCATTTTTAATGAGGAAAAAAAGGAAGACCCGGGGACTACAGGTCAGGCAGTCTCATCTCTCTATGTCAAGATCATGGAGCAGATCCTCCTGGAAGCTATTATGCTCAGGCAAACGAAAAAGAAGGAGGTGATTGGTGACAGACAGCATGACTTCACTAAGGGCGAGTCACACCTAACAAATTCGGTGGCCTTCCACAACACGGTCACAGTGTTGGTGGATAAGAGAAGACCAAATGATATCATTTACCTGTACTTGTGCAAAGCACTTGATATTGCCACGCATGACATCCTTCTCTCTAAACTGGACGGACATGGATTCAACAGATGGAAGGCTTGATCGATAAGGGATTGGCTGGACAGATGCACTCAAATAACTGTGGTTAACAACTGCATGTCCAAGCGGAGACCAGCAGTGAGTGGCATTCCTCAGGGGTTGATACTGGGACTGGCACCCTTTAACAGCTTTGCTGGCGACTTGGACAGTGGGATTGAGTGACCCCTCACCAAGTCTGCCAATGACACCAAGCTGTGATTTGTGGTCAACATGCTGGAGGGAAGGGATGCCATCCAGGGGGACTTGACAGGCCTGAGAGACTGGCCCATGTGAACTGCATGAAGTTCAGAATGGCCAAGCACAAGGTCCTGCACGGGTCAGGACAATGCCAACTACAGGCTGAGTGGAGAAAGGCTTGTGAGCAGCCCTAAGGAGAAGGACTTGGGAGTGTTGATTAATGACAAGCTCAACATGAGCAGGCAATGCACACTTGCAGCCCAGAAAGGCAAAAGTATCCTTGGCTGCATCAAGAACAGAGTGGCCAGCAGGTCAAGGGAGGTGATTCTGTGCCTCTGCTCTGCTGTGGTGAGGCCCTATCTGGAGTACTGCATCGAGCTCTGGGGTCCCCAGTACAGGAAAGACATAGAGCTGTTGGAGTGATTCCACAGAAGGGCCACAAAGATGAGAATACTGGAACACCTTTCCTGTGAAGACAGGCTGAGAGAGTTGGGCTTGTTCAGTCTGCTGAAGAGAATGCTCTGGGAAGACCTTATTGCAGCCTTCCAGTACCTGAAGCAGACCTAGAGAAAAGATGCCGAAGGATGGTTTATCAAGGAATGTAGTGATAGAACAGGGGATAATGGGTTTAAACTAAAAGAGGGTAGGTTTAGATTAGACATTAGGAAGAAATTTTTCCCTGTGAGGGTGGTGAGGCCCTGGCACAGGCTACCCAGAGGAGCTGTGGCTGCCCCCTCCCTGGCAATGTTCAAGGCCAGGCTGGATGGGGCTTTAGGCAGCCTGGGCTAGTGGAGGATGTCCCTGCCCGTGGCAGAGGTGGGTGGAATGAGATGGTCTTGGAGGTCCCTTCCAACCCAAACCATTCAGTGATTCTATGATGATATTGGGAACTTGTCAACAGAAAAACACTTTTCCCTCCAGAAGCAGAGCTAATGAGGCAAGGCTTTTGCTAATGAAATCATACTCTTTTTAAAAACAGTGGTCAGTAACTGGCGTAGTAGTTACTTCCTGCCTGCAAAAAGCTGAGTACAACTGTTGGACAGTTGTCAGAGAAAGGATTTGTTAATTTGCCAGTGCTAACATGAGCAAATAAGAAAATATGTCTATCTTACAGCTGTGAGAAAATAAAAATGTAAAAGAATATTTTACTTTCTCCCCCAGGTTGCACACCTTTGATGCACGCTGTGTCAGGACGCCAGGTTGACACAGTGAAGCTTCTGTTGAAGATGGGAGCCAATATTAATACTCAAGATGCATGTGGACGTACCAGCTTATCTCTGGCAACTTATTTGGTACCAAGACTTGGGGGAGAAGGATGGAAAGACAGATGGAGTGAAGGGACTAAATGCACAGACCACATGAGATTTCTGTTCTTATTACAGAAAGAGAGTATAAAATATTTGGTTAAAGACAACAGTGACATTGAAAACTTTACTGCAAAGGTGGAAGCAATGATAATTAGAAAAGGATCAGAAATCCTGTCAGAGTGTCCTTTCTCTTTTGGGCTGTAAAATCAGTGCATGGTATGGGGATGCCACTAGATACAGGGTCCTTTGTAAAAAAAAAGCTACTCCCTTCTGTGCATTAGAAAGTCCCCTCTTGTCTTAATATACAGATTAATTTCACCTGCCCTCCCTCCCACCAGCATAAGGATTTTATGCTCCACACAGGAGCAAATTCGAATGGCTAGCGAGCATGTTATCCTGCACACCACATGGTCCAGGGCATTACTTTTCTTTTTTCAGTACTGTGCTGAACCAGGTTAAGAACTGAAGTTCAGGGTGCTGCAGGTATCAGTGTAGATGCCCAGATCACAAACAATCCAATTCCCTATTAACCCATGTACAAGTGACGGTCAGGGCAGGCATCCTATTGAGAAGCTTGGGAAGTGAGATACAATGCTCTCTGTCTGAAGTATACAAGGATGGTCCTCTTCCCCTTAGTCTTCTACGCCATGCTGGAGGGAACTCAGGATTCAGAGAGAGAATGGGGACCAAGTTAGCTGGGCAGAGGGGTTGACCATAGGCTTCCATTATTAGTTTGAAAGAAAGGAGGAAGGAATGTTCACCCATTCTATGTAGTTATCAGATATGACTGGATGACTGCCAGTTCATTAAACAGATACCATGGCAGCCTAATTAAATCACATCCCTTCCATCCAGTTTCTTCCTGCAAATTCAGGACAAAACAATGCTTCTGCTCAGCTATGTAATTTTCAGCCAGAAAATAAGTGTAGAAAATAACAAAACAAGCAGTCTTGTTCAGTGCAAGTAAGTCCTACTTACTTGAGAATAAACATTTCCCCTGCCAGACATTTTCAAAAAAATATCATAATTGGTGTCATGCTCCTTTTTTCCTTCCTCTTTTCCCAGAGGGTAAAAAATATTCTCTGGAAAAAATAGAAATGACTGGAAAAGATTGAAACCACCCAGGCTTCGAAGTTTCCATTTCTGTTTCTGTGATGGATATAATCAGAGGTCTAGAGAGAATTTGGCTGTGATATCTGTCCAGAGAACTGAATTCAGCAGAGCTCCACAGTCATAATCGCATGCAGAATTCAGTGGCCTTGTGCTTCCACCAGAACCCACCACAGGGATGTTCTGTTTCCATCATTCCACACCTCTTTCCTATAAATGCTGGCAGTGCCTATCCAACATAGCTCATACAGGAGGGATCAGTATTCATCGATTGCCTGAGGAGGTTTGAACAAAACACTTAAACACATGCTTGATTTCCCTGGGACTTAAGTACATGCTGAAAGATTTATGCAGTCATGACCAGATTGTTTACTCGCTTTTCTGCCGAGGTGATCAATAGAACGTTTTATCCCAAGGACTGATTTATCCCATCTGTTTTGGTGCGGTTTCAGTCTCACATTGTCACTAATTCAAACTTCTGCAACAACGTATGTAAGACCACACTCCTAGGCTATTTACTGTTGTGCTGCCATCCCTGCAAAAATCTCATAATGGAAATGAGATTAAGTGCCCATTTTCTTGGTTTAACCTAGCCTAATTAAATCCACATGTACGAATATGTCTAGCACTTGCTAGTGATATGGGAATTAGCAGGTTTTTAATCACTGTTTACTCAGTACTTATCGCAGCTGCAGAAAAAACAAAATGCAGTGTAAGGGGAGCACCTTAACATAGATACAAATGCCTGAGCTAGTCTGAGATCCAGACTCCAAAGGGGAGCCAGTCTTAGTCCTGAACCAGTTCAGCAGAAACAGCTAGTCACACATGGATGCCAGAACCACCAAGCAAAGATCTGGCCTGATGCATTTCCCTTTCCTCTTTGACATGCTCTGATTTCTTTTTTAGGGCTGGCTGGAAGGCTGTGTCAGCCTGCTCAGAAACGGTGCTAAGCAGAACATACCTGACAAAAATGGGAGGTTGCCACTACATGCTGCTACTGCAGAGCCTGACGTGAGGTATGTCACAGGCGCCAGAGCCATTTGCTGGTTGAGTCTCAACAGGCAGTTACTCAAGCTACCCAGCCCAAAGGGGAGCTCAAGTCAGGCAGGTTAGCTGTGACAGTTACACTCATGAGCTGGTCCTTAGTGGTTATCACAAAGGGGTTAGAGAGAAGGAAAAGCATTGTACAACACTGGTGTAACAGAAATATATGGCCAAGGAATGTGAGGAGCCCAGTTTAAGGTCACAACAGCAGAGGGGAGAAAAAAATTATGGAACCTGAAACCCTACATTTCCTCTGAACCATTACCTTTTTCCTACCTCTACGCAAGAAATACTACAAGCAGATCCTTTTCTGGACTTCTCCTCCAAGTAGCATGGCAAATGTGAGAAAAGTTTTGCACACAACAACCTCCCTGAGAGTCTCCCATAAAGAGGAAGCTGAGGTTTGGTGGACTGGCTGATTTTTAATTACTTTTACTAAAGGTGGAGTAACAACTACAGAGTGCATTAACAGGAAGTCTTAAGAAAGATCCTCTTTGTCTCATTCCAGCCTGTGATAATAGAAAGGTTTAACAAGTTTTTATTTGTACATCTGAATAAACTCACTCAAGAAACTCTCCAAAGTAAATCATGTCTGGAGGAATAGAAAGAGATTAAAGATGGGCAAACACTGAGTACATGCAAAATGTTCACATGACCTAATCACTGAGTCTTTAGTGCTCTTGCCATATCAGACCAGCCCAGGCTTCTGAGCCTTTCTGCCAACATTGCTCTCCAGTCTTTTTTGACAGCATTATTCATTTTCCACGTTATCATTGCTTTTCATGCATCACTTGGAAAGAACAGTCTGAGGTTTCTGCAAAAGTATGGGTCACTGTCATTAAACAAAGCCTCCACAGAAAGAAGACAATGTTTGTACAACACTGCACATGCTGCTACTTGAAAGGGAAACGTAATCTACTTTACCAGCAGCACACACGATTCCCTGAATGTTTTTTACATTGTCCATAGGTATGTGGACAGGAGTTTACCAGTTACTCAATTCCTTTTCCTTCACTGGGCTTGCCCCATGCTCAGAAGACATACCTGGAGCTTTGAGGGGGAGGCTTTTCCCTCACCATCATTGTCATTCTCTTGAATTCCTGTTATTGCCGAAAGGGCGTATGCAGTGGCCAGATATGAAATGTTTTCTCAGCCAAATTTGATAGCTGGCAGACTGCTGCTACAACCCCATGTGCTGGAGGGAGCACATCGACCACATGGAAAGAGAGACACGGTGACCAGCCAATTTATGTATTGATGGAAAGAACATCATGGACTTCCTGATAATTGCCTTTAAGAGTAGATATCAGAGAAATCTCAGCTGAGTGGCTGAATACCTACATATTTGAGTGGTAGCATTTATTTTACCATAATGGTCTAAGTATTTGAGACAAAATTTGTTGAGAGAGGTTTTACACTCAAAGAATGAAATTTTCTTCACATACACTGGTTTCATTGACTATATATAGGATTAAAATACAGATCCATGTATCAGATTATAAAATTATGTGATAACATACAAATATATTACAGTTATCTCATTTTCTTTCTGCTCACCGCTTCATTTTTACCCACACATGTTTCCAGACACCGAATTTCTGAGATTTGAGTCATTGTGCCAAATGACCACAAAATATCTCTTCACTCTTACAATTTTACCAAACTGATCACAGGAATTCCAGAGGCCACCCTTTTCAGACTTCCTAAAGTATGACTCCATTATGCCATTGGTTGTGTGATTCATAAAATGAGGTCTAACATCCCTTTTCTACAAGTATTACAGGTATTTTTATCCAAATACAAATGAAGTCCTGGCAAAGTATTGGAATAGACCCAGTCTTCACCCTTTAGGGATATTCTAGTCAGAAAAATAAAAAAATAGGTAAACTTGGATTTCTGGTACATTCTCAACAGGCAACATTCTCAACTTGATCTGATCCACACACCTGAGCACAGTTCAATCCAGAAAACATACTGGAAGTTGTTGAAGATTTTTCTGAAAAAATGTAGCAAAAGATTTTCAGTCTCCTATGCATGGGAATAAGTGTAGGGTTGTATGCATTTATCTGTGGACATTTATCAGGACATTTATCAGAGTCCTTCTTTGACACTTCACCATCTTTTAATTTCCTTACAAAACAGCATGTCTTTAAAATGTCCATGCTTTGAAGTTTTCTCACAAATTCACACCTTCAAACGAGCCACAGATTTGCTTTATGATCTTACCTAGGGATCCGTTAAGGATATATCTTTCCCTTTTCTAGAACTGTAAGAACTGCACGTCTATGTTAGGGTCTGTGATGTTTGGATTTGTTACTGCCTGTGACAGGACAGTCCTTTTCATTTCCCTCATCCATTCATGTACATGATCCAAACACCTAGTGTCCTGCTACAAAACACAACCATCTTCACCAAACCTGCAGTGATTTCAGAACATCTTCATCGGATACCAAAAGGAAAAGAGAAGCAAAATCCATCCAGTGTTAAAGATATTGCTGCACTTGAACAACATTTCATGTAACTGCTTTATCAGAACTGTTCCCTCCACCAGAGGGAAGTGTTTGTAGTCTGATATTCTATAAAATGTGAGCCAATGCATTGCTATATTTTATACCACAACAATGGCCCTATCACAGCAGACATGCTTAAGACCTTGTAAAATACTGTTCATTTGTGTATTATGAGTAAATGTATGGTATGCATGCACACACACATACACACACACAAACACATACACATCATCACATTACTCCAAGAGTTAAGGAGAGTGAAAAATCCTTTTAGAAATTTGTCATTAGCATTTCTGTTTGTTTAAAACTTTGTGGAAAAGAATGACAATGAATTGCTAAGCCACCAAAAACTGCATACAGGTATAGCATTACACACTATGATTCTAGCCTAGCAATCAGCACAATAATTCTTCCTAGTGACTCTGCTTTTAATTCCCAGCACTAAACTCCTGTTGTTACAGTAAGCCATAAAGTGCTATTTGTTATTCTAGTATGACAAAGCTCAGACCTAAGATTCTGACCTGTGGCCATCATTAATACTGATTTTTCTTGAAATCGCATGTTTTGTTTCCCAAAAAATGTCGATTTTTCAGGTTTAGTCAGGAGTACAGCACACTGATTATGTCATTGCTTCCACAGGCTTCTGAACGTGCTTCTGCAGCAGTCCAATCTTTGTGAAATTAATCATCAGGACAATGAGGTGAGTGAACATGCGCTACAAGTTATGGTCCCATGCTCTGGGGGCATACAAGTCATGCTGTTCAGAAACAGTCCACTGTACTATCAATTTCATGATGAGACTATACACTAGTCAAAAACTTCTGTAATGCTTTTGCTGAAATGTACAAAGCATTATCTCATTTTTCCTCCTACATGTGATGCAGCTTCAGGCTAATAATCTTCCACATGCTGCCAGTTATGGAGGTACCTTGAAACACTCTCTTCACTCACTTGCCAATACATTAATTGCTTTTGATTCTTCTTCTGAAGTTAGACTTTGGACTAAATCTTCAACTTTACCGATCATCCCATTATTAAAGTGCATTTCTCAGGAAGAGTCTTGGAAAGCTGGCATTACACAGAGCAGCCATGGAGCTACAAAATTTTTTGCTATCTTCTGATCCTCAAAGAATTCTGCCCTGCATAAATATACATACATATATATGATGTACACAGGAGAGTGTTAACTTCCAAAATGCATTCTTTTGCAAATAGAGAAGCCAAAACACAAGAGAGACTCTAGATATCTTGAGCCTTAGAACTGCTCAAGGATGCATCTCTTCTCCATAGTGCCAGAACCGCCACAGGGTTGTTAATTTTCCCTCTTCCCATGAACTTTCTTTATCCACTGGATGGTTTGCTCACAACAACCTAAACCAGACATATGCTTCGTCTTGTTGCAGAATTATGCTGCTAATGAGTTGCTAATGGATGATAATTTCAGGCTGTAATGTTTTGCTGTAATGCATCGCTTACATGCAATTTGGAACTTTTAGTCCAGCTCCCTGTCATTTGGCATGGAGAAGATTTTTTTTCAAGTGTCAGCTAAGCCCTAAATATTCATGTGTTCTGAAAAATGTGGATCCTCAAAATTATTGCAGCTAATAGAGCTGTTCTCTTGGCATAAGTAAACCACTTTAGTTTTTCCATCTTACACTTGAGAAAAACACCTTGATGAATACATGAACACGTAAACAGTAAGAAGTACATCTGGAGGTTTCATAGGTTCCACAACTGTGGCTTTCTGTGGGTTTCTTATGTAGCCTGTGAGATGGCAATGTGAGGAAACATTCCCTGAAAAAGCTTCCAATCCAGGCAAAACTAATGTCATGCTATATTTTCCACAGCCATTTTTTCCTAGCTTTTCTCCTTTTCTGTCCCCTAATGCTCTTTGTTTTTTAGAAATGCACAATTACTTGGCTGTCTCAGCTTTAATATTATATTCTGCTGTACCTTCAGCTCTGACACCTGTAATATCACTCTCATGCTTCTTCTGACAACAATAGTCTATCTACAGGTGCCATTCAAGGGTGGTATCACCATGCACAAATTGGATGGATGTGGGTTAAACAGCCACCGCCCACTGCAGCAGACCCACACATGTAAGCTGCCACTACTTCCATCTCAATGCTCTTTGCTCAGCTGAATGCTCCAAAAGGACATGTGGAATTTACAAATTATCAGAAAAGAAATAGAGAACAGAAGAGGAAGCAGCATTATACTCTGTAAGAATCCTTGATACACCCACACCTTCAATGTCGACTGCAAGATTGATCTGGAAAAGAATATACTAGAAAACGACAACAAAGACAGTAATAGTTACATATTAGTTTCCTTTCATGGGCAGGCTAACAACAGTAACAAACTAACTGCAACAGGGCTTTCAGCTTGGCCACTATGTCTGAAGAGTGATATTAGACAAGTCCATGGCATCATAAATTCTATGGAGAAGATTAAAAGATAATTAATATTAACTAGTTTTTAAATCTAAAATGATGGGGACACCTACAGAAATTATCAGGCAGCAGTATTAAAGAAAATGAAAAAACCCTACTTCTTTCGGAAACTGCGTTGTTTCCCTGTGGAGTTCTGATGTCATAGGAAGCCTGATTACAAACATTAGGTGACTGTATATCATCAAGCCATGTTTCTTAGGTTTTCTCCCTAAGCATCTGCTGCTGAACTCTCTGAGCTGTGTCCCTGTATGAGAGAGATCTTTGATCCCTACCCACAGTTCCCATGCTCTAGTGTTATGGTTGACCGCCGGTTACTGCAGTAGAAACAGAAAGTTGATTTTACAAGGATATTTTGTCCACATTAATAGACTGAGTGAGGATGACAGAAGGCTGTCCTGGTACACTGGAGCTTCTTTTTCAGTGGCTGTTTCTGCTCTCCAGGACCAGCTGTGAGGACCCATCTCCCAGCTGGAAATCACTTCACTGAAGCCTCACTTCATAGCACTCACAGATTCTGAGTATCCATCAACTGTACTAAGTCACTTGCGCCAAAACCTTGGTCCACTGACGTGAATGGCAGAGGTCCCATTAATTTCAGTTAGTATAGGATTTTACCCTCATTCTTGGTTTTACAAAACCAAAACCCCCTGATTAAGCTTTGCAAACCCTAAGTAAAACCAAAACCGCTCTTGTTCAACTGCTCTACTTTGTCATCACCTATACTTAAGCCACCTGGGTGCTTAAAAAACCTTTTTAGATACCTGATAAGTGAGAGAAATTAATGGTGACAGATTCAAGCTTTTAGTTAGAAAAATCACGGCTAACAACTTCCACTATTAATGCACTGATAAGCTGCTTGCATCAGTGTTTTATAGCTCGTACTTTCCTGAGTTGTTGCCAACTAGCTTTATGGGTCAGGTTTTAATTTCTTTTCCACTCTACATTTTTTGCTTTTGACCATTTTGGAAATGAGGCAAGACCCTTGAAATGCATTTTCCCTGATGAGAGGCAGTAAACAACACCTCCCAGAGTAAAATGTTAACACAACTGAACAACACCAGCCATCCTTAAGAAACATATTATATGAGTAACTTTACACAGAAAAATCTTTACTATTTTGGATGTATGTGTAACAATGCTGATGAAGGTGCAAATGCAGGCCATAAATTTACTGATCTACCAAGACTGACTGAACATAGCTAAGATGGAATGAAAAGGCAGGTCAACAGCTTACCATTTGCTTTGTTTTCTCCCTAAACAGTAAATATGAGATGTTTATGTTGTGATTTTTTTGTTTATATCACTGGGCCAGTTCCCTAGCTTGCCAATTAGTGGCAGCAAGAATACTAGCTTATAATATTTATTTTGGATCAAAGATAAGACCTAAAATAAACATCATGCTGTGTCATGTCAAAGCACCATTCTAAAACAGGCTTTTCTCACAGGATCCAATCTGAGCAGTGAGGAACTATCCCCTAGTTGTCCTGGTCCTGACTACACATTATTTGTGACAGCCTGTAGTCACATCCAAAAGAAGCATTAGTATTTGTACCCTTTTTCTGTAATAACTGCAAAAAAGCTAATTGTTTGCATGCCCCTTCTGACTCCACTAATTCATAAACTGTTACCAATTATTCCAAATGAAGAGGGAGCGCAAAGAGCCTGTCAGCCAGAAAAGTTTCAGAACTGTCTAGCTTATATACAGAGACTTGGAGGGTGCTCCTGCAAGTAACAATACTTGTTCTCTGGATTTGTGTCCTTCAGGGAATGACTTCACTCCACTGGGCTGCTTTCCACAACAGGCCCCAGCACACCCAGACTCTGCTGCACAAGGGAGCCGACCTGACTCTGGTGGACAAAGACTTCAAAACAGCCTTGCACTGGGCAGTACAGGTGAGCCATGGCCGTGGTTTCACCAGGCAGTTGCTCGAGTTGACGTAAGCTGGTGTCCTGAATACTCCAAAAGAAATTATTTCGCTGTGATATTAGGAAAATGGATGCTAGGAATGCCCACTAACATCCCCAGCATTTTGCCAGTAGGCACAGGTCAAGGATCTAACATCTTCTTTGGAGAGCAAGGCATATTTAATATAGGGTCTGCACTGATGCCCTGAACAAAGCTAATCACTTATCTCTCTCATACTGTGTATATGCTCCTTGTTGAACTCACGCTTAAATTTTTTCACTGAATGGGGCTGCAGAAATCTGCAGCTTAAATAGTCTTGCCACAGGCCTTTAGGAATGTAATAATGAAAACACACATTAAAACATATTTAAACAGTTAAAGTTGTGGAATAATTAGCTGAAGGGTCAAGGCCATACTTCTCTCAAGATTAAGGAGTACAAGGAGCCAAACACGTTTCATGTTGAGCAGTATGTTCCTATCTCCTATGCAAAAACAAAGACAAATTGCTAAAAATTACTCAGGCCACCATTAGAGAAATAAAACACACAGATTTAGTGTGGCATTAAACACTGTATTACACAATGGTAGTAAGTTGTCTAAAATATAGCATATTTAATAAATTTACTAAGCTTTACTGCAGAAAACATACCAGATTAAATAATATAAATACATCTTTACTTGCTCACTTGCCATGGCAAGTTCCAGTATCGATGTTCAAAACACCTGCACACCAGATACACAGAAATAGAACTTGAACAAAAATCCTGTAACATTTTCCTACAATGGCTAAATATTTGCATCCTCACCTTTTGGTCTGAGTTCACTCATCTTAAAAAAAATGTGCCAACAAAGAAATTTAAAAGCTATGAGCTGCCACATACTATATTTGCAAATGAGTAAGGATATCTAGAACAAATAATGTTTTCTTCAACCACAGGCTTCCACAGATCTTTCACTAACAATAGGCTCAATTTCTGTTTTTCTGAAGTAGAGATTTATTTTGGCCTCTGTAACTGGTATTATTTCAAAAGTAGTTTCTTTTCTTTATTCCTACTAAGTCTGAAATTGGGCTGTAACCTTTGCTTTTTAGCCTTGGGAAACTAGAGGTATCTACTCTAAAACCTGTTGTGCATTTTTATTAGGCTTAGTCCAGTGCAGGCTGCTTTCAGTGGGAGATCTCTGAAACCCATGCAAGATCCTGCAGGCTAGGAAGTGGTCTGGATCATAGCTCTGGGAAGAAGCTGTCTCTCAAGCAGAAAGACAAAATGGAATCCCCCTCAAGTCAGGACCCTCAGAGTTCCCCTCATAACTTAATCTTCCCCTGATTCCATATTTTGTAATCTTAATTATTTTATTCCCCTATTAATGCCCATCTCCACCTTTCTCTCATAAATGTGTAGAATAACTCTTGAGAAAATAGCAAGTTAAAACTGCACAAAATCCACTTGGCCTCAAGTGGAAGCAAATCACAAAATCTTCTTCCCTCTTCCTTTAAGTAAACTGTTGAAGAAGACAGCACAGCCAAGAGGCTAGAGACTTGTAGCTTCCTAGAGAAGCTGGCTGCTCATGGCTTGGATCTGCACACGCTTTGCTGGATAAAAAAAATTCAAGGCCAGAGTCAATGTTGACCAGGGCCAAGCCGATGAGAGACAGTCATAGCACCTCTGAGAATCACATAGAAGAGAAAACAACCTGGAGGCAGCTGCATTTTGCCACCGGAGAAGGGAGTGAAGAGATGTAACGAGCTGTGCAGACACCAAGGCCGGGGAGGATGGGGGAGGAGGCGCCCCAGGTGCCAGAGAGAAAGATGCCCCTGCAGCCCATGGAGAAACCCTATGGAAAAGGCCGAGACCCCACCTGTAGCCTGTGGAGGGGCTCCATGCTGGATGGAGCAGGTAGAGACATAGAGAAGATGCTGTGACCCTATGTTGGGATAAGCCCCTGCCAGCACTTGAAGCCATGAAGAGAGTTGAATCCAGTTGGCAGCTGGTCACGAGTGGTGCTTCCCAGGGCTCAGCACTGGGACCACTCCTGTTTAATGTCATCTGGATGAGGGGATAGAGTGCACCCTTAGTAAGTTTGCAGGCAACACTAAGTTAGGTGGAGGTGTCAATCTGCTTGAGGGTAGGAGGCTCTTCAGCAGGATCTAGACAGGCTGGATCGATGAGCCAAAGCCTGTTGTATCATTTTCAATAAGGCCAAGTGCTGGCTCCTACACGTCAGCCACAAAAAACCCTGGTAGCACCACAGCCTTGGGACAGAGTGGCTGGAGAGCTTGAGCAGAGAGGGACCTGGGGGTGTTGATTGACAGCCAGATGAACACAAACCAGCCAGGTGGCCAAGAAGGCCAATGGCATCCTGGCCTGTATCAGGAACAGTGTGACCAGCAGGGCCAGGGAGGTGATCTTACCCCTGTACTCAGCCCTGATGAGGCTGCACCTTGAGTACCTTGTGCAGGTTTGGGGTCACAGTGTAGGGAGGACATCAGGGTTCTGGAGAGGGTGCAGAGAAGGGCAACTAGGCTGATTAGGGGTCTGGAGAACAGGTCTTATGAGGATTTGCTGAGGGAGCTAGGGCTGCTTAACCTGGAGAAGAGGAAGCTGAGGGGAGACTTTATCACTCTCTACAGCTACCTGAAAGGACGTTGTAGTGAGGCAGATGTTGGCCTCTTCTCCCTAATAACTAGTGTCAGGACAAGAGGGGACAGGTTCAAGCTGCACCAGGGAAGGTGCAGATTGGATATTAGGAAAAATTTCTTCACCAAAAGAGTGGTGAAGCTTTGGAACAGGCTGCCCAAGGAAGTGGTGGAATTGCCATCCCTGGAGCTGTTCAAAATACAGGTAGATGTGGTGCTTTGGGAGATGGTTTAGAGGTTATGGTGATACAGGGCTGACGGCTGGATGTGATGATCTTGAAGGTCTTTTCCAACCTTGATGATTCTATGACTCTGACTCTATGAAGGTAGTGCCAGCTGGGCAAGCCAATGGCTCCTGCTGCTCTCAGCAATCAGAGGAAACATATGCAGGGTGACCCTCCGTTTTTAGTTCTTAAAAGATTTCTGATATGAAGCCTTTCAAATTGCTTCTTCCATCCACATAGGTTGTTGAAATACCAGAGTATGGAAAAGATCTGTTAATGTTTCTTTTACTCAAGCTTGACTGAGAAAAATACTCTTCCAGGCAGTGCTCTCAGCTGCCCTATTAACCCAGGAGAAATAAATGCTGTGGACAGGCATGACTTTCTTTGCTATGATAGAGAGCAGAACAATGCTGGATGGGATTATCATTATGTCTAATAGCCTTCTCTGTGGCTGCTGGAAAAGGGATCTTTTCCTTTAAGAATTTTATTAATATCTTGAGAGCACAAGAGACTCACAGAGCTCAGCCAGTACCAGCTGCAGGGGTTGTTTTTGGCTGAATAGAGCCCTGTGTTTAATTTAATTTTTGAAAGTGCAGCAAGGGGACAACAGTCACTGCACAGAAATTTGTTTCAGAAGTTGCAGGAAAGGGGCAGTTTGTGCACTCTGGGCTGAAACACAGCAGATACACATGAGAACTTGATGTATTGGGTCTGGCTGAGATGGAGTTCATTTTCCCCACAGACACCCTCGCAGTGCCGGGCTGCGCACTGGCAGCCAGCGAGTTGCTGGTCACACACCAGCATCTTGGTTTCCCCCAAGCAGGGCTGGCACAGCCCCAAGGCTGTTTCTCCCCAATGCTCCCCCTCACCAGCAGGCTGGGGGTGGGCAAGATCTTGGGAGGGGACACAGTCAGGACAGCTGACCGCGGCTGACCATAGGGACATCCTGTACCATAGGGTGTCTGCTCAGCAATAGGAGCTGAGAGAAAGGGGGTGAGTGGGGGAGCATTTGTTTTTTACCACATTTGTCTTTGGGAGCAACTGCTACAGGTACTGAAGCCCCATCGGCCAGGAAGTGGCTGGACATCACTGCCTGGTGGGAAACAGAGAATAATCTTTTGGTTGTCCTTTGCTTCTGCACACAGCCTTTGCTTTTGTTTTACTAAACTGCCTTTACTTTGACCCACAAGGGTTTATTTCATCTTGATTTTCTCCCCTCCCTTCCTTGCTGAGGAGGGGAGTGATAGAGTGGCTTGGTGGGCACCTGGTGTCCAGCCAAAGTCAGCCCACCACACCCACCATTTGAAAATAAATTCTCAGGCATGTTTAATATGAAATAATTGTTCCATGCTGGCTGTTTCAAGCACTGCATGTTTGGCACTTGGCTTCCCATCAGAATAAATTTGGCTGTGGACTCCCACACAGAGGTCTGCTCCGTTAAAAAACGCAGAACTCCTGCCACTCAAGTTCACGCTTTCAGTGCAAATGTGTTACACCGGTGTCAAAAACACAGACCATTCTGGTTTGAAGTGAGAATATCTTATGTCACATTTTTACACATTTTTAAGAGCTGGTGCAGACAGGGCTATACTAGAAGTGTCTCAGAGGTATTTCTCTCATTGCAGCCATCCATAAGTGCTGTAATGAAAAGGAAACACTCCTTTCTGACAAAAAACTTAAATGATACTGTAACAAAGTGTAAACAGTTCTAGATCATGGTGGTGTTGAAATCCTAGCAAAATATAGTATATACTAAACAGTATACACTATCATACTACATACTATTCTATTGTAATAATATTAGTAGTACCTTGGTAATAGTCTGGGAAGTTTTGGAGTCTTCCTGCATTTTCTTGCCAGTCATGATTTTTACCAGAAGTTTCTTTGCCTCTTAAAATTCTGTCTCCCAAGGTCAATGATTGTGTAAAAATATCAGCTTTCATTTAAGGAATAAACAATCAAACAAAGTTTTGGGTTTGTTTTTTTTTTTCTAATGGGAAGAAATGCAAACCTCTGGGAATAAAAAGGAGGCAAGTAAAAAGAAGCCATTAAAAGTTACGTTCTAACATGTGGAGCTGTGCTTACAATTTTTTCAATAGGTTAATTCAGAGTGCAAAGTTTTAAAAAAATTACAAGCTTGCATATTTGCCCCACAGCAGCAACGCAATTATTTCATTCCCCCACTTCCTGAGAGCAGAGCGAAATACCCGTGTACCTTAAACACACCGTAAAAGCAAAGCATAGGCAATTATTCATTTGTGCTTGGTTCAGCAAGCCTGGTGGCCTCTCTGTAATTACTGGGAAGGTGAAAGCAAATTTAAATTTCAGGATCTCTAGGAACGAATCCCTCTGCTGCTTTAGGGCATTCTGAAGACACAGCTGGCCACCCAGACAGGGCAGAGGAAGAGAAAGGGGCCAAGGTAGGCAGCAGTGGCTCAGGGCCAAGGTCTCTCCTGAGGGTTCACTGCGTTCCTTTTCTCCACTCGGCACCCCGGGTTTTTTCTGGGAGCTGCTGATGGAGGAAGGATTCAGAGACACTTCCAATGTCTTCTTGAACTTAAGTGGGTGTTGCTCCGTGGCACACAGGGGTTTTGTTGGATTAGGCTAGAAAAGGTGCGTTATCTAGTCACAGTTCAAAGCGTGGTTGGTTTCAGGCAGATTTCTTTTACTGCCAAATTGTACTTGTTTTCTCTTTGTTTCCTGCTGTTTTCTAGAGATAGATAGAAATGGAGAGTGATAGTGATTTTTTTTTTTTGTCACTAAGCTTTAAAGACAACTCTGACTGTTAGCAAACAAATGAAAAACAGATTCAATTTACATTTTTAAGCATAGCCTGAAGAAATCCCTTTCTTGTGTAAATATTGTCATTCCAGCAAAGGTACAGCTGTTGCTCATGGAGGCTGGAATGTTGCATAGCAGCAGGGCTCTACAGAATGAATTGTCAACTTGCAAAACAAGGAGGAAGAGAGTTTGCAAACAGTTTTGAGTACGAAACAGACTTGCTGCAATACCATAAGTAGTTCTTTTTTGTTGTGAAACTTTTTTTCCCAAAAAATTGCCCTAAACATTTGTGACAACGTCTGCAATAGTAAATTAAACGTGTTTGAGCCTTGACTTGGGCACCAAAGCCAACTACCACAGCGCAGCCTTTGTCCTTAGTTGCTAAACTCTGTTCTCTAGAACAGGGCAGTCGGTATGCAGACCCTTACTGGGAATGGTCTGTGGCCCATGCTAGCTCCTGAACCATGTCCAGGAACTGGTGGGGAAAGTGTTAATTAAGGATTTTTAAAAATTTATGGAACAGACAGCAGATTTCCAATGCTTAGGGATGTTGCCTAATTCTACTTAGTTTTTTTAATAGCTGCAACCTATTTCTCCATTTTCATTTATGTTAGTTCATAAGCCAAAGCCCCTTTTGTGATTTGTACATGGTAGAGCACTAAGTATTGATATACAAAGTCATCAGTACAGCCAGCTCATCAGAAAACTGCCTCTACCTGAAATAATTGACTGAGCCCTTCAAGTATGAGCATGCCATTTACAGCACAATTATTCACACCACTCGAATTTCCAAGGAAATCAATTGCAGAACTCCTACTGAGCTTAGTAGGAATTTGTCTCTGGTAAAACCTGTAGGTAGACACAGGATAATTGCCAGACCTCTTCCCAGCACACAGTATATGTGTAACTCCTCAACATGAGTAATGAACCACGCTTTTTACATATCTACAAATGTCCTGACCTCCTATGCCTGACAAAAAGGCAAGACAAATGTTTCCATTTCTCTGATGATAGTAAGGAATGAATCCTCATTCTACTGTGGAATAAAAGATGATCTCTTTTCCAAAACACATGAAAGAGCTCATCCAGGGAAATCAGTCCTCACAACAATGTGCTAGTAGGGGAAAGCTGCCAAGTAATTTTAGTCACAGCCATAGTAATTTACACGGTAAATCACACGTACTTATTATAGAAGACTCAAAATGAAAATAAATTCTCAGAGAGACTTGGCTGATATATCACACAGATTTTGTTTGAGCAAAGAGCGGGTAAGAGATGCAGGGGAGTATGACAGCCATAGAGATAGGCCTCCTGACCCTCTTTGTGACTTGGTAGGTTTTTCCAACACCCACTAAGGCTGCTGAGCAGACAAGTATTTTAAAAACACCACGTGCCCTAGTTGCACCAGAGGCAGCAATGCTCTGAGGACCACAGGACAAAGTATCCTGTACAACAACAACACTTGCTTTTTCCAAGAGTACCACAAAGTCAAGCCAAGATGGGTCACTCTGACTCTGCAAGAGACACTGTCTCAGTGGGCGTCTGAGACTGAAGCACTAGGGTTGGGAGAAGACAAATGATCTCTGAGCTGTCTGAGTCTCACCAATGTAACTACAGTGGCGTCAGTAGAGTTGTTGTTAATTTATGCTGGTTTGCCATCAGAAACACACCCTGTGAAGTGGCTGAGCTGTATCCAGACAACTTCTGGCAAAGTTTCTCTGGCAGGAGGAAAGCTGAAGATGGTATTACTGATTATTCCCTTCCTCAGCACTGGGCCTGGTTCCCTCTGTCCCCTGAGGGCACAGAAGTGCTCTGAATTTTTTCACTAGTTCTCCACTGCCAACACAGCCATCTGGCAGCCAGGGCATGACAGCAGTGCAGGTAGAATCGATGTGCTTCCATTCATCAGCTTTCCCTAGTGTGGGGTACAGAGGTGGTGGTAGGGGAGGATGCTGAAAGTTCTTAACAATGGGAGAAAGCTCTTGTGTGCAAAACTCTTCAGCAACTCAAGTTGCCAGTTTTATGGAAGCTTCTCATCATGCATTTTGTGTCCACTCTAAAGTTTGACAGATATTGCATCTGCAAGAAGACAGGAATGTGCTGTGATACAGCCGTAATATCTGATTCCATCCAGACATACCATCACTGTTAATGTAACATGATGTTTGTCTTGGTCTGATTCTAGAATGAAATCCTGAGCTTGCGTTACTGTAAAGATACAATACACTGTCATGGTTCTCTAAAGATGAACATGAACATTTCATATGAAAACATGCTCTGTGTGTCTGTTTGTGAAGAGGAAAGGTAAAAGAGTTGGGAGATCAACCAGCATTCCGTAGCACAAAATTCAAACAGCACCTAATGGTGCACAAAGATGGTTTCCAGGAAGAAGACAGAAGACTGATGCAAATTTTATACAATGCATAGTAATTTATGGTGCTTCTTTGTAAAAGTAGGTTGCCTCCCAGAGTAGTGCAGTGGTGCAAAAAGGAGTGAAATAATGGTTAAAATGCCAAGCCATTCATAGCAAGACATCAAAGATAAAGTTGAAGTTTTGGATTCACAGGTGTAGATTGAAAGAGGTGGTAATTAGAAGAAGAGGAAACAGAGACAACCCTGAAGTGCAATTCTAATGGTAAGAAGCAGCATTAAAGCTGCTTGTGGGGAACTTCCATGCCCAGCAAAGCTGGTTATAGATATAGGAAGGCTTTAAACTGCGTACTCATACAAAGAGACTGAAAATATAGAATTAATACAACCTAATTAAAAAAAACTCCAGAGGCATTCTCATGGAAGAAAAATACTTTATTGGGGTTTCCAGAAAGTGGTCCATAGTTTGACCCTCTCCCCTTTCCACCTGTATGTTACTAGTAGTCACAAGCCAGCTCCCTTCACGTGATCCTTCTTTTTGGCATTGAAATATCTAATTCACTAGAGAGAGGAAAAAAATAACCCGGTATACAGTGCAGCAAACAAAGAAAACATTGTAATATGTGTGATTGAAGACCTGGCAGTATAAAATGCAATGTTATGGTAGAATATAGCATTAAAAGACAATAAATTTCCCAAGTAGAATTACAGTTCTACGTATCAGTTAGAGGTACAAAAGGCAGAAATATAAAAACAATGGCTGTAGTAACAATGAGGATAAATTGCAAAGACGTAGGTGAAAAAAAGTGTCAAAACCAGAAAAGTGGCCCAAACTTGCAGGATTCTCCTCATAGTATTGCATTCAGTGGATACTTCCCTAAGAATTATTTTCTTATTTTGAAAGCACATGAATCTATTAGAAGTTGGGCTTTTTATAAACCAGCCTAAAGTAAACAGAGTTGTAATCAAGTGAAAGTGAGAGCTAAGAACGCTGTTAGTCCTCTCTCTGGAGAGGACACAAATATCAGCCAAAAACTTGCATAAAGCACAGTGTGAGTTTGCCTGGCAAGGGCTCCTGGATCAAGGCCTTAGGACATTTCTTGTTCATGATTTAAATTTAATTTAGATGAGTGATCCAAGAAAGAAAAGTTCACTGAGGAGAATGAATAAAGAGTGAAAGCAGATAAAGGTGTGAGACAGGACAAAACTACAAAGGAAACACTGGGAGGAGGCCTGCAGAATTTTATAGAAACATATAGCAGAAATAGCCCATAATCTATGAGAATGTTGCTGAAAAGAATTTGAATACAGAAGAGGAAGATTAAATGTAGGGATACATACAGTAAGGTTACAAAACCATGTAATTTTCCTATGGTACATTTAACACTGAACATCCTGGTCTAACAATAGTACTGTGGTTCATGGTAAATTAACCACAGGAAGACTAAATTTTTGGTGACCTCAGCTCAAAGCTATCAATCTAGGAATAAACACTGTGTAAGCATTTTAGGAGAATTCTTGTGCAACTTTAAAAAGCCATGGTGAATGTAAAGATAAGGCGGCATTCATAAGCAGAGAGAGATGGAAAGCCAAAGAGCAGCTGGCCAGAGATGTCTTCCAGTAGAAGGTTCAAAATATTAGGAAATATCCTTTGATTATTTTGAAAATTTGATTGAATTGTTAAAACAGGACAGAAAATTCATAGCCATCTTCAAAGCAATTATTGCTTTGAAGATAAGAAGCTAAGATAAGAAGCTATTGGATATAGTATGTTTGAATGCCATTAGTCAGTTTAACAACATGTAGTAAACCACAGAAATACCAGAAAAGTGCCAACAAGATAAAGTTCATCACATGGAAGAGAAAGCTTGTTAAGCAGATGGTGAAGTGGTCATAAAAACCACTTTCTGATTTGAGCAGTACCTTCAATTTTAATCACACTGAATTACGTCAATAGCACAATATGTGTAAGCACAAGCGGATACAAGGGACCCATTCAGGACAGTTCAAACAATCTTTGGAGGTGGACTTCTCACTGACAGTCCAATGGGGGATTTATCATGTTTTCATTTCTTCCATAATGAGATGATGAAATACAGAACACTTGTACAACCCATAGCTAGAAACAAGTTAGAGGGACACCAATAACTACACGTGTCAGGATACAATACAAGATTATTTTGACAAATTGAAAGAATGCAGTGATATTAATAAAAAAGAGTCCAGTGCAGGGCCACCACGATGATGGAGGGAGAAGAACACCTTCCATATGTGGAGGGGCTGAGGGAGCTGGGCCTCTTTAGCTTGGAGGAGACTGATAGGTGACCTTATTGATGTTTCTAAATATGTAAAGGGTGAGAGTCAGGAGGATGGAGCCAGGCTCTTCTCAGTGATGGCCAGTGACAGGACAAGGGGCAGTGGGTGCAAGCTGGAGCACAGGAAGTTCCATGTGATGAATGTAAGGAGAAACTTTTTCACTGTGAGGGTGACAGAGCACTGGCACAGGCTGCCCAGACAGGCTGTGGAGTCTCCTTCTCTGGAGACATTCAAAACCCACCTGGATGTGTTCCTGTGTGATTTAGTCTGGGTGATCCTGCTTTGGCAGGGGGGTTGGACTAGAGGATATTTCAAGGTCCCTTCCAACTACTAACATTCTGTGATTCTGTGATTCTATGAAATAGTACTGTTTGCTATGCTACATACATTCTGTGTATGAAAAATTCAATCTGTTTACACAAAATAAGGAGTAGGAGACAAGTGGATTACAAAGCGAGTAGGAGTTCAAATTACAGTGTAGATACAAAACAAACAAACATAATTCTGGGACATATTAGCAGAAGTGTGATACATGTGGGCTACAGGAAGTGGCAATGTCATTTTCAATGTCAGGAGAGAAGCCTTAGCTGGATAATTATGTCATTTGGGATGTCATGGTTGAAGCAAGCTGTAGTCTAACTGGAAAGAGGTCAAAAGCAATTACCAAGTATGATAAGTGGGTTGAAAAACTTGACCCATGAAGAGAGGTTGAAATGGTTTGTTTAGTCTAGAAAATGGAAGATCGGTGGGAGACAGAACAGTCTGCAAATGTATAAAATTCCAGTAAAACAGTGGGACATTTGTTATGCAAATGCTATGTGTTGTGCAAGAACATTGAGGGACTGAAAGAATAGATGCAGGATGTGAAATTTGGACTTAGCAGACAATATGAAATACGAGTACTAGTAGTGTCTCTAGAACATGAATAAAGAAATAGTAATATATTGTATATTAATAATTTTCTGTGTCAAAATTGCCTTAGAGAAGGATGGCAACAGAGAGATTTTTATTATGGTAGTACTATAAGTATACAGTAGACTTTTATATTGAGTTAGCCCTGAGTGTTACTAGAGATCTCTCTGATGTTAGTGACCAGAAAAATGCAACTGAGAATTATGCTAGCAGGGAAGATGTTACATGTGCCATAGGAACTGGAGAATAAAACCAGAAACTATTCATATGACCTCAGTATTCCTGAACATGAGGATCAACAGTCCTTTTTCATCAGACAACTATAAACAGTAATAGGTTTACCATGGCTAATGAGGTTGTGAAAAAATGCTTGCTCATAGAAGATAAGCTTTGATGGCATGATCATGAGTAGCTTCTAAGTTAAACAGGTTGTAAACAAAGTACATACAAAATAAAATTCCTGATTTCAGGAGGACACATTTTGGTAAATCAAGGGAATTCTCAACTGGACTGAGAAGATCTGGGACCAGCACCGTCTAGGGACCTGGAAATTGTCCTGTCAATAGAGCAAAATATAACAGGAAACTGTATCCCAAAAGCAAAGAAGAAAAGTGTGTAGAAGAGGCTCAAAATATAATAGATGACTATCCATCTTCAAAAGATGTATTTAGAATAAGTAGATGTGTCACAAATAATAACATGGAGAAGAAAAAGGTTTTATCTCAAAATTAAGAAGTGAAAAGTAATAATTAAATGATGGAGGCTGGAAGGAAATTACTTTCAGGAATAAGGCAAAATCAATCTTGCTTAATATTTTCACAATAACTTGCCACAAAATACAGGGGTCTTCAGATAAAATCTGCCAATAATAAAGAACTGGAAGACATTAACAGAAAAGAATAGGGATATCATACAAGTGAAGATGGATGGCCTTCAAGTCTAGACTAATATAAATGGGACAAGATTAAATAGAATAAAGTGTTTAAGTCATGCACTTGGGTGCTAATAACAGAGGTCCACCCAGAAACTAAAAACTCTATGTTTGGAAACAACTACAGAAGAGAAGTAACAAGGTGTAAAGGGTTATTCCAAAATGCCTAGGAGGTTCTTATGGGACACAGCTGTGAATAAGGCAAATGCAACATACCAAAAGAGGTATTTCTAATACAAATAGGGAAGAACTAGTGTCACAGTACAAAAAGCTGGCAAATATGTCTGTGTATGACTAGGTATAACTTCAATCACCCCTCTCCAAGGCTTCACGAGTAAACCATGAAAGGAGAAGGGTTGTAGGTTGATAAGAGAAATAGAATGTATATTCTAAAAGGAAAATTTAAAAGACATTGACTGATTAGAGGGGAAAGAGAACAGCTCAGAACAGACAGGATGATTATCTGTAAATACATCTGTAGAAGAAATACCATTTAGAGGAAAGAAGTATCTAATCTAAATGATAATGCTGGCACAGAAACAAAGGGACATAAATTAGCCATCAGTATGAATAGAAATTACAGATACTAATCATTAAAGCAAACAAGTTCTTGAACTGGTTTCCTTTGGGAGTAACAGGGACAAAAAACCAATTACTTTTAATGAACACAGTAAGTTTATGAAAGGGATGCTGTGACATAACTGCAAGTGATTGCTGGGATCAAATTTGGTGATCTAGAAAGACTTTTCGAGCCTTGTGTTTCTATATTGTTATTTTAAAAATCATGAATTATTTTTCTCTATTTCCACAAAGTTACAGTATAAAATGTTTCAGTTTCATTTACAGGTTAGAGAACAGTGTCAACTTTCTACTAAGATGCTGAAGGACTAGAGCAAACTAGCTAAGTTTTCAAGAACCACTTGAGCAAATATTTGACATGGCTTTTCTGGGTGTAGTTGGACAGGCTTACAGAAGTGGATTGGTCTTCAAGGTTCTTTCCAACCTTAAATTTCTATGAAAACATATAGACTCGTATCTTTCTGGCCTCTGGCTTAGCAAAACAGCAAAAACCCCAAGCTATTTCTGAGAAAGCTGTTGAGTAATTCACACTCTGTAAATATTGGAGATATTTGCAGTGGTACATTATTTATTATTTTTCCAGTGTTCAAAGTGTTCTAGGAAATTCATAAAGCAAACCCAAATCCCAGCAGAAGATTGGAAGCTTTTGGCTTTCATACCTGGGGAGCCTGGTATACACAAAACAGAATATCATTACTGTACTTAGCCTTCCCTAGCAGAGAAAATGCAGCTTGGTGGAGCTCCACCAAAATAAATGCTTTTCTTCTCTCAACTTCCTCCCAGAGTGGCAACAGGATCCTGTGTTCCATCATTCTGGACCACTACCAGGGACCATCAATAATTAACTACGACGATGAGAATGGGAAAACATGTATGCACATTGCTGCTGCTGCAGGCTACAGTGATATTATCAGTGAGCTGGCTAAAGTCCCGGAGTGCAACCTGCAGGCCCTTGATGTGGATGACAGGTAACCATGGAAACTCTGAAACTCAAATTGCTGCTTCCTTTCTATTAACCTGAGACTAGCTCTGTTTATTCTATAATTGAGTTTCCTGTTTCACAGGCCGTGGCCTCATTAATGAACTGCATTTACAGAGAACTGGGCTTGCTCAGAAGCACTACAAAGCAGTGCACCTCACATGTATCATATCTAGTATAACTGCCTAGCAGGAATGTTATTTAACTTTGTGTTTCTGGTCGGAAATGATAAGATTATCTGTGAAAGAACTCTGTCACCACTTAACTTCTTTCAATCGAAAGTGAATGTTCTTTTCAAAACAATAGAACAGGATCCTACAATTTGAAGCTGGGATCCTGCTGCTATTTGTGTTTAAGAAATAGCCGTATTCCCTTGCTGTATTTAAGAGGCTAACAGTATTCCTATAGGATAAGAGGACCTTCATCATCCATTTGACAAGGAATTCAATCCCTGTATTATAGATTCATCTTCTTTCCTCTTTTTTCATCCCACACCTGCTTGCTTGGAACTTTGCTCATAGATTTATTTAATACAAGCACAACCAACTGACTGTTCACATTGATTATCCTGCTCAGTAGAGAAAAAGCCAAGGTTTTCTTGGCTTAGACTTTCAAGTACTCAAAATAATAGCAGTCTTCATGGAAAAGTGCAATAAAATGGAACTGAAATAAAACCACCAGTGTTCTGGAGAACATTTGAAACATCAGTAAAAAGAAGCTGAGAAGGCTGTGTTTCTACAGAAGGAAAAGGGGAAGGGAGGAGTTCAGCTACACTTAAGAGCTCAGTAAGACACAACCTCCTATTACACATTTCCATAGAAGGTATTATATTTGAAGAGGGGAAATGATAAGCTATTCACTATACACACACAGTAGATTTCCATTCTATTGTGTTTCTGACTGCTCCCATCTGAAATCACTTGGATTGCAAGTTTTCAATTTTATTTTTTATTCTTGAACAGTTTTCTTATGGTGTTTTCTGTGCTTTTATATTTTTCACAAGACCAAAATACTACAATTTGGAAACTGGATAAAAGTTTCCAAAGACTAGATGTGAATCTGCTGCCAAGCAGAAAATCAGTTTGATTCTCCTACATAGATTTCAGATAATTATATCTGTTCCAGTCTGTGTCCACCAAAGAACACAGAAACTGGAAAAAGGGCAATGACATCCAGGTAGCTGCGCCCACTCTTTCTCATTCATCTAGGGAAGGCTTCCTCTCCTTTTACCTTCAGATAGAGCCCAGAGCCAACCATACCATTGCTAATTGTACTTGGTGTGAGTGGGAAGAGCTTGCCCCTATACAGTGGACACTACAAAGATTTTTTTTTCAAATTCTACTTCGAAAATTTCAGACACAGCCTTTAGCAACTCCAGCAGCAGAAGAGATGTTACTATATAGCATGTATAGGCATTGTACAGCCCCGTATCCACTTTCTCTACAGATAAACTGTCATGGTTTAAACCAGATAGCACTTAAAACAACCACACAGCCATTTGCTCCTCCCACACAGTGGAATAGGGGAGAGAATCAAAAATGAAAACAAAAAGGTAAAACTTGTTGAGATAAAGACAGTTTAATAGGATGGAAAAGGAAGACTGATTATGATTACGATGATGATAAAAAACCAAAATAACTTAAGAACAGAACAATTAACAAAGCCAGGCCAGTGTTCAGCAAGATGTCCCCAGCTGCCCTACCTCCCAGCCCAACTCACAAATATATAGAGCATGATGTCATATAGTATGGAATATGCCTTTGGCCAGTTTGGATCAGCTGTCCTCGTTGAGTCTGAGCTTCTTGGGTGCCTGCTGCCTTTTTGTTAGCAGGGCACTATGAGAAGCTGAAATGTCCCTGACTGCTTAGCAACAACTAAGACATCAATGTGTTATCAACTTTGTTCTCATCCTAAGTCCAAAGCATGGCACTACACCAGCTGCTAGAAAGAAAATTAACTCTCCCTATTACAACCAGGACAGCTTCCACTCCTTATTCTATAACATCTAAGTCATTCCAAGGTGCTACATCATCCAACACATAGCAGTTACAATATAGATATATAAATATATCCCCACAGGTATCATTCTTTTAGTCAATTGACCACCACTGTGAAATGCCTGTAAAATGTTGATAAAAGCCCACAAAATGTCCACTGAATTCATTTAACCCATCACTTTGGGCTCCATCTGTTGTAACAGTCACTCAGGGCCAGAGCAATTGGTGTGTGATGGTGGACTGTGACAAGCTGCATCCAGAGCTCGTAGCTGATGTGTCTGGCATGGCCCATGACCACAGTCTGTGGGTTGAAGGAGGAAGTTGCTGGGTGCGTGTTGCTGAAGCTTGTTCTGGTTTCATCACCTCTTTCTCAGTTTCCTCAAAGTTCATTCTACATTAGTCTGGGTGATTCTTATTGTAATACTGTTACTATGGCATACCACAATCATAGTAGTGATGACATATGCATTATTATGGAGCAATTAACATCATACAATTCAATTTATTGCCTATTCTCACCTAAAACCAGATCCCCTTGAGGTACACGTCACACTGCCACATCCTTCTGCATCACCCACCACAGAGCACCCTGGTCCTTAGCAAAAGCAATCCCATGGATGGGTTTGCTTTTGCCCAAGGCTGGACTAACCCAGACTGTCTTCCCTAACATAGTCCTCACCTGCACAGCACGCTCTCTATCCCCTTCTACAGTACATAGAAGTTTTGATAGGGCTGGGACAGCTCAGTTGGCAGACCCCTTAGTGTTGACTCACCAGGTGGCCTTTGCTAAATGCCTGTCCCAGTGTTTCAGGGTCCCAACACCCATTGTTCTCAGTGTGGTCTTTAGCAGCTCATTGTATCAGTCAATGTTGCCAGAGGCTGGTACAGGACACAGGATGTGATACACCCACTCAGTGCCCAGGTGGCTCTTTGGCCCAGGTGTCTGTGAGGGTGTTTCAGAAATGAGTCTTGTTCTCTGACTCAATTCTCTCTAGGGTGCCATGTCACCACAGGACTTGCTTTTCAAGGCCCAGGATCATGTTCCAGGTCGTGTCATGGGGCAGAGAATACATTTCCAGCCATCCGGTGTTTGCTTCGACCACTGGGAATTGGGGTTGTTCAGCCCAGAGAAGACAAGACTCCAGGCAGACCTTATAGCAGCCTTCCACTATATGAAGGGGACCTACAAGAAAGCTTGTGAGGGACTTTTTAGAAGAGCATGTAGAGATAGGATGATGGAGAATTTTTTTTAATGGGAAGGGGGTAGATTTAGATTGGATATTAGGAAGAAATTTTTTACTACAAGGGTGGCAAGACCCTGGTACAGGTTGCCCAGGGAGGTAGTGGCTGCCCCCTCCCTGGCAGTGTTCAAGGCCAGGCTGGATGGGGCTTGAGCAGCCTGGTCTAGTGAGATATGTCCCTGCCCACTGCAGGGGGCTGGAACTTGAAGATCTTTAAGGTCTCTTCCAACCCTAACCATTCTATGATTGTAAGCACATGTTCCTTGTGTTGATGATTTTGTGGGAGTGTGATATAATCAATCTGCCAGGCCTCCCCATATTTATGTTTTAGCTATCATCCTCCATAGCAGATGCACACGGATGCTAGTTTATGACCTTATTGCCACCCCTGGGATAAGTTGCTAAAGAATTTCTTAAAATGGATCTCATGAATCTGGATGAGTAGCACAGTAGCACACTTCATTATGACATTTGTAATTTCCATATTAAATGTATTTACCTATTTTTTAATCATTCTTCCCTCTTTCTCTAGGACACCTTTGCACTGGGCTGCAGCAGCAGGGAAAGCTGACTGTGTGCAGACACTGCTAGAACTGGGGACAGACAGCAGCCCTCGAGACATCAATGAAAACACTCCTCTAACATACGCAATGTACTGTGGGCACACAGAATGCATAAAGCTGCTGTCTCAGGAGAGCAGGTAAAGTAGAAGTTCACATCTTGCCCACATGTTGTCACTGACTGGAAAAAAATTTATTGCTTTTTGTATGATACTGAAGGGTTTGAGCCCTGGATGATGTCTCCTCAATTCACATACAACACTCAGTTCATGTTTTCCACCAAAATAGCAGCATAAGAATTAGTCATCTAGTGAACAGTCTTCACTGTGGTTACAGGGCTAGTCTGCTGATGAGCAGAGGGTACTGAACAAAGAAGATTTTAGCATAGCTCTTCCTCAGTCACCTTTGTACTGAAAATTTATCTTGCAGAATAATTTCAGCCCTCAGATACATACCTTCCACTTTTTTGAAATCTCTATGCACTAACTGTGTGGTTGTGTAATCAGGCAGAGGGATAGACTGAACTCAAAAGCAGCTTTGCCAGATAGGTAATAAAGCTTGACATTTCAGGCTTCCATTCGCAGCACAAGGGTTTGGGTGTGTTTTCCTAGGCTTCTTCAGTTCTCTACCTTGATTGTCTTTTCTTACTGAGGGGGGTTTTTTCTGTTAAAAAGCTTAAGTCTTTTACCATTCCTTATGGTCTTCCTCTTTCATTGTATTTCTTGTGTTTCAGCAGCTGTTATTTAATGCATTTCAGTTCTTTGCTAAATGAGCACACACTTAGAAATATGTTTATTGTCACATTTCTTTGCGCTTTCCGCTCTTTTCCAGTGAGCAGTTAGTATTATTGCTGTGTTACAAATTGGAAGACATGGGTAATGTTTCCTCATCTTCCTCCTCCTTCTCCTCTTCCTTTTCTTCTTCTCCTCCTCCTCCACACTGCAGTAGGTCTTCAACGTTATTAGTCAAAAATCTCATCTAAAAACCACTACACCAGCAGCAATACCACTGTAGGTAATACAATACCTCACTGGGCCTTGTGAAATTGTGCAGGTCCTGTTTAGTACAGGAAAGGGAAGGCAAGTGGAAGGAAAAAGAAGAAAGGAGAAACGGAAAAAAGGGGGAAAGGGAAAGAAAGAGGAAAGGGAAAAGGGGAAAGGGAAAAGGGGAAAGGGAAAAGGGGAAAGGGAAAAGGGGAAAAGGGAAAGGGGAAAGAGAAGGAGAGGGAGACAAAGGAGAAGAAGAGAGAGAGGGAAGAGATGGTTAACTAGTGCCTTTCTTAGTGTCAGCAATGACTGTGCTGTTGGTAATACCATTTTCAAGATATGACATAATACAAACATCACTTGGTTTTGACGATCCCAGCATGTTCTTCTCATTATTGTATCTTGTCTCACCGTTAAGAATAATGATTTTGCAGCTGGTAGATACTGAAGCCAGAAAAGGTTTTTTGGTTCTTCCTGAGAGCTGCACTGAGCCTACACTGAGTGTAAGGCAATGAACGTCCCTATGAAAGAGTGAAGTAATACAGCATCATTTTCAGTCTTTGTTAATTACAAATCTGGAGTCATAATTTCTATCTCCTCGAACCACCCCTGCAAATGTACCTGAACAGTATATACCCCATTTTGTGGGCTAACACAGGCAGTATTTTTTTCAGTATTTGGCCATCTTGACATCACATTTTGCTTTTTACTTCCAGTAGGTCTGAGCCAGTTCATCAGTTTCCCTCACAGAACAACAGACTTCTCAAGAAAGAAGGACGATTCAGTATGCTGAACCACATCTTCTCTTGCAAAAAGAAGAAAGATGATCAGAAAACCCATCAGAAGGAGAGAAACAGAGATGGAGGTCCTAGAGAAGAGACCTCAGAAGTAGATGACATCATCACCACTTTTGATTGCATTATGGACACAAACTGCAAAGACATTCCAGATGAGTGTGTGACCACTGCTGACTTCAAAAGAAGGAGCACAGACACAAAGTACCTCATACCAGAAAAGAAGCAACCAGAGTGTCATGTACTTCTGCCCACCAGAACCCAGAGCCTCCCCCCAATCACTATGGGCAATTCCTTCCTAACCGCTTCCCAGAGCACAACATCAAGCTTTTCCTCTACCACCAGCATGCAACATTTTGCACACAAGTCTCAAAAAAGTAGGAGTGAACACAACTTGCTGGACCACAGAACCAGCTGTCAGGTTTTGTTGGATGATCCCTGGAACACAGACTCTAACCAGCTACTCTCCTACAAATTCTGTAGTAGAACTCCTTCAGACAAACTGATAAATGGCTTAAACTCTGATAGATCTCACCACGTGCTTTTGTGTCCTCCCCGCCTTCCCTCACTTCCCAGTTCTCCATCAGGTAATTTCTATCTTCTCAATTTCCCAAATCTTGTAAATGTTACTGAGGTTTCAAGCTGAGTCAGAAAAAACCCCGTGACATTTCTGTTTCTTTAATATCTTTTACTGTTTCTTTTCCCTGTATGTAGTAACAGTCACAGACAGCATATGGACAGGACATAAGCTGACAGCTGAACCAAGGAAACAAGAGATTTAAGTAGGTCTGATGAGCAAGCGAAAATGCAGGTAGTTAAGAAGCATGTAAGGAGCCTGAGCAGCTTAAGTGCCTCTAGACTGCCTGTTAACACCCACTGCCATGCCTGCTGCCTTGTGTCCACATTTTGTCCTGGAAGTAGATGTGCAAGGGAAGAGTACTGCACTCAAATCTCTAACAAATCTCAGACCTGCTTCTGGATCCAACCAGGCAAGCCCACCTGTGCCACGCTGGACAGCTCTGCACCATGCCTCTTTCCCCTTACAGATATAGTCTGACTCCAGGCTGTAGTGTCACCGCTTCCCACTTCTCCCACCCTGAGTGCCAGATCTTTGGTCTAATGTATTTTCTTATGGTTTCTCCAAAGCTGAATTCAGGCTGTTAAATTTACAGGGGCAGAGTAAATGCTTTTATGCTGTGGTTTGGAAACTGTAATGCAACAATAATGAAGCAGAGCATCAGAATTCTGAAGTAAACTCGAAACCAGGATTTTGGCAGGATTTGGGATGTAGTGCTTTGACTCACAACCATGTTGAGATGAATCTGGCTGGCTCTTCTGTGTGCTAGAGTTTACTTCAACATATCAGTCCCTCCAACTTCTTCTCCTTTGGGATTACTCTCATGCCAAAATTAAACACATCTAGCATGCCTTCCAACCACTGCCATATCCAACTGAAAACAAAGCAAGTAAAAGCAATCACCAGCACACCATTACAAGGAATAACCACTACACAGTAAGTTAATATACCCTCACCCCAACAGACATTAAGCGGGAAGAGGAATGAACAGAAACCCGGTCTGAGAAGAACCCTTACTCAGGTCAGGCCACACAGCTTGCATGATAGTGCAAACTGTACTGACTCCTAAGCAAAGAGATCTATAAAATAGCAAACCTTTGTTCACATCTCTAACAATGAGAGTAGAGCCCTCAATTTCAGAATTACAGGCCATTCTACATTGTGCAAAAAAAAAAGGCAGGAAATAGTTTTACTGGATAAAAAAGGAGCTATTCAAAAAGTTCCAGTCCACATACATGAATAAGGGCAAAATCACATCAATTATGGGAAATCTTATAATTGTCACAATAGGACAATCTGTGCGTGACTGCAGGAAAAGTAAGTTATTGAATCTCTGACTATTTATTATCTCCCTCAGAGGGGAAAAATAAAAGAGGCTCAGTCTGCTTTAAGCCCAGCTGTGCTCCATTTAACAAAACTTTCCAACAACAAAAAGATTCCTCTAGCCAGCAAAAAAGGACTTCCACTGCAACACGTGAATTAAAAGCTTGCAAGGAGGCAGGGAACCTCTGGGAGGAACGCATTGCACAACCCAGATACTATCTAACATTTCCTCACGATAAAAAAATCTGCTTACCCTCTTCACGCCTGTGTGTGTGGTTTAAATCTGGCTGTCCCTGTAATTAAAGCCACCTTACTTGCTGTGATTTAGAACTGCATTTACTGTATGAGCTCCAGGGCTTCCAGGTCTCCAGTGCACTGGGGCTGCACAACTTAGAGAGATCAGAAGCAAAGCAAGCCTGGCTCCAGGCCAGCCAGCAGCACTGTGCAGGCAGCTCTCTCTGAGGAAAGCTATTTCCTAGCCCTTTTTTTTCTGCAGGAGGCCTAGCGGAGGGAAAAAATCTAACATCTGGTCTTTGAAGGACGCTGAAGTAGCTTTAACACTCCATTTCTCAAGTCACGACTGTAGGGGCTACATGTAATTTCCTGATCATTCAATATCTGGGGCAGGATTATGGGTATCGATAATGTTGGGGAACTTGATTTGAAAAGTATTTTCTCAGCTGACACACAGTGCTGATTCTCTTGCATGGCCACGATTTTAATTAAAGTCAGAGCTAATTTTTGTGCTTACTGCTACTAAGGCAGCTGGCACATAGATGGGGATTTTTTGAGGTTTTTTTGTTCTGTTTTCTGTGCTCCTGGAAATGAAACATGAGTCAATTTACTAGCTGAGCCATAGTGCTTACAAAAATGGGAGAGATTTCTGTGGGTAGCAATGAGATTTGCCTCACTATCGTGCCACTGGTTTATCTCAGAATAACTATTTTTTCTTGCCCTCCACCAGAGAGAGCAAAGATAGACTGTACCAAAAACTACCATCAATACTGTAAGAGTGCTTGCCAGCCACAGTGCTGATCTGGCATCCATCATCTGAAGCAATTTGTATTTATGAGCTGTGCAATCATCTCTTTTTGCAAAATGTACTGCCATCTACTTCCCACAGGGAAAATGGTACAAAGTAGAGAAATTCAGTTATATGAGTAACAGGAAGCCTCACCCAAATGTAAGGCAACTCTTAGCACACTCTAACCAGCTGGAGCCTCCTTCTAGCACTCACTCGTCTTCTAGATCAGTCATCTTCCAGGTCTATGGCAATACTTTATTGCAGGCTTTATTACAACAGCCCAGTACCTTCTATTTGCTTGAACAGGTAATGTAAAAAATAGGCTATTATTAAGGTTATGTTGGCATAAGTATCATGGTATTGTCCAATAGGAAGCCCTTGGCCAGAAAAGAGTAGAGCGAAGCTGATCAGCGTGGTTGTTTCTTTCTCAGACTGGTGAACTGGTTTGCAATGGGACATTCATCATAACATTCACAGCTTTTCCACAAAACACACCACAATGTGATTCACCTACTTAAATGCAAAGGAAAATCAAAGAACCATCTGCAAAAAATATCAGTAGACAAAATTAAATGCAGAACAGTCCTGCATTTTATAACAATGAAATTGCCTCCTTTCCATTTCATTCAAAAATAAATGCCATGATAAATACACTCTTGGGAATGCCACAGGTGATGTCTTAAATAAAGAAAAACTTTTTTCTCTGATGTTATGTGGAGCAGAAAAACACTTCCACTTGATGCCAGAACTTTTAGACAAGAAAGATTCTTTTCCAAGCATTCATATCCACCTTGAAAACATGATTATGATTTGCAGCCAGATATCCCCATTTATGAAATAAACATATCTCTTGAGAGAAAAAACAACCTCCCATCATCAAAGCCAGAATGGTACATACATAATGAGCCATTAGTTCTCAGCAATAGCATCACTGAAACCATATAACTCAGATTGCACTAATGGGAGCTGCAGGCTTGATTCTCTGCTATTTTGGATTTGATATATTTATTTCCTTATGCACAGTGGATGTGATGTGTATAGAAGAAATTTATCAACTTTTACACCCACTTTTGGACCACCCTGGAGGAAGTGTTAAAGACTAAATAAAGAATAAAACACAGGGAAAGGAAACCAAAGTCTGTTTTTATTAGACACAGCTCATCCATAAGAAATTATTCATCCCTCAGCCTAATATGCATCAGTTTTACCCACGGGATCCAGTAAATTGATCTGGTGTCTATCAACTGCCATGCTCTTTGGACCAGAAACTTGCTCCATGCTGAGCTTATGACTGCACTATTACATGGAGGTTTGTCTGATAAACACCACTTCAGGTCCCTTCACACAGAATCCGTTTGGTCACTGATGTAGTTACAGCATTTTTCACTATTCCTTCAGCACGCCTCTAGGAAACTGCTCTACAACTATTTTCCTATAGCTGTATCTTGCACAGCCCAGCGCAATACACAGGTATTTTCAAGTAGCAACCACAAAGCCACAAAGCCAATTTATATAATTCCATTTCTTCCTGTTGCTTAAGATGTCCTGCTACATCCAGCATGTGTCTCCCCTCTTCTGTGTATGCCAACGGAGCACATGCTTGCTCTGCAGTTTTGCTCAGCATATTACTCTGCATATGTTGCAATGCCAAGCTGGATGAGCAGCTGTTTGGCCAGACAACTCCAGGCTCCTTTCAAGGTTCACCTCAGACCTGGGGATAACAAACAAGAAAAAATTGAGGGCCTCAAACAGCACAGACTAAGATGAGCTCACGAAAAGGATCTGGGGACAATGTTGATTTGGTGCTTGAGTTTCTACTTTTTTAATATTTGATGTGCCATTTATGTAGTGAAATGCATTACACCATTTAATATATTGGGGGTTTTAATACTACTGGAGGAAAGTTAGCTTTAATCCTACCAGTGAAACGCCACTGTTAGCCAATTAACCTTTCATATTCCTATATCTATTCTTCTTGGCAAAAATGAAATTGCCATAAACTTTATTTAAGAGAAATCAGTGTCAGTTTATGTCAGTTCTGATATGAGCAAAACCCTCTCAAAGCTCCTCTTTACTGCTGATAGACTTCCACCAGTCCCATTTTCTAACCAGCAATTGAACTCCATTTGTGTTCTAATACTTAGAAAGGCTGAGACACTATTAGAAAAATTTCAAGCTGAAGCTTTCATTATGAAAGCAAATCCATGTAATTGAGCATTTCTACAGATTTACTGTCCAAATAGTCTTACATGGACTCAGCTACTGCACCATGCCTGCTTTAAGACCAACGAGTATATTATATGGGAAGAAGTGATAAGGGTACACATTAAGATCACATTAAATCAGTCACTCTTTAATTAATGTGAAGAGAACAAAGGAACAGCTTTTTTCAGTTTGTGGTTTCTTGTTATTACATATTTCTGAGAATTACTGAGAGAAATCTTTTTTTTTTCTAGAAGCCAGAGTGCACCATATTATTTACAATTGTATTCCTATCGTAACAGATTATCTTTTTCTTCTACAGGTAAAGATTTTCAACAGATGTCCACAGACCAACCCAAAGTAAAAAACCTTACTCCTTACAGAAGTAACTTACGGAACAACCTAGCTCCTGTACCCAACCACTGTGCTCAGAAAAGTAAGTACAGGCAAGTTTCAGTTACAGCGTCATATGGTTTGCCTCCATCACTGCCATCTGAGGCCATGAGAGAGGTTTCATGTTCCTTTTTCCCAACATCATAGAATGGGTGAGTTTGGAAGGCACCTTTGGAGACTGTTTAGTCCAATCCCCCTGTCCACAGGAGTCACCTACAGCAGGTGGCTCAGGATAACATCCAGTTAGGTTTTAAATACCTCTAGGGATGGGGACTATACAACTTCTGCAGACAATCTGTCCAGTACTTGACCACCCTCAAATTAAAAAAGTTTCTTCTTACTTATTTGTACCCATTGATCTTTTCCTTTCATAGGACACCACTGAGTAGACCCCGTCTCCCTCTTCATTACACCCTCCAATCAGGCATTTATACATATTGACAAGATCCTCTGAGCTGCCTTCTCTTCTCAAGGCTGAACAAGCTGAAGCATCCCAGCCCTTACAGTCTCCCCTTTGAGACTGGACATTACAAACCCTTAATCCTCTCCATCTCCCCCATTGTTGTACGTGGTCCAGTATGTCCATGTCTGCCTTGTACTGGACACAGCATTCCAGATGTGTCTCACCAGTGCTGAGGGGAAGGATCTCCTCCCAGTCTGCTGGCAACACCTTTCCTAATGTAGCCTCAGGTGCTGTTGTCTCTCTTTGCTGCAGGGGCACATTGCTAGCCCTTGTTCAGCTGCCCAGGTCCCTTTCTGACAAGCTCCTCTCCAGGCGTTTGATCCTCAGCATGTACTGGTACAGGGAGTTATTCCTCCCCAGGTGCAGGACTTTACATTTCCTATTGTAAGAGTCTTGTCTGTCCATTTCTCCAGCCTGGCAGAGTCTCTCTGAATGGCAGCACATCCACCTGCTCTATCAGCCACTCCTCCCAGTTCCATATCATTTGTTAACTTGTGGGAGGAGCACTCCACTGCATTGTCCAAGTTACTAAGGAAGACACTAAATAGTATTAGCCCCTGTATCAACTCCTGAGGTATTCCTGTAGCGCCTCGCCCACCCATAACTGGGCTCTGTGCAGCTGGTCACAGTCCTTTTCTCCAATGAGTTTCATAGGTTTAGCCTACTAGAAGCAATGTATGTCAATACAGAGGAGACTTGGTTCTACCTTTTTTTTTTTTTCCAGAGCAGAGGTGACTGGAATTCTCATAGACATGGGATTTTTCACTCTCCATTTCTCTTTAGATGACATATACCTGTATAACTCCAGTAGCTTTACATAGGGGACAGGACATGAAGTAACATGGAAACTCACAGTATGTAAAGAGATGGATGACACCACCCTAATGACTGCCATGGCAGGAAAAGGTTGAATATGTGAGATGAAAGCCAGGGTAAGGAATGGCTCTTCTGCATACAGGATGAAAAATATCATGACACTGACTTTCGTGTCCTTTTGCTAGGAAAAATCAGAGACAATAATGAGAATGAGATCATCAAGTGTCAAATAATATTGTCATTTTATGAATGTTACATGGGTGAAAAAGATGCTCCATCTCTCTCTGTCTTAATTGGAGTGGATATACAAGCTTTCACATGAGAATGGGAACAATTCATTTCTCTCATTTTATCAGCAACTGGTTTGGGTAGCTTTGACCACACAGGAGCTAAAACAAAGGGATTCTGAGAGCAGCTGCCATTTTTTCCCTCTGCAATCTCAGCCAGCTCCTCATTCCCCAGGGAGTAAGAAGCAAGGTCCCAAAGAGCAGGGAGAGCCTCACCCTTCTCCCACAGCCCCGCAGTGTCAAGACGTAGTGTCCCAGGCTAGATCCAGGCAGTTGCTCGCTCACATGTTCTTCACATACAAACACTAACCCTACTCCCGTAAGTGTCCTGCCCTCACATCCTTGCGCTCCACTACGCTTGATCCCCCAGTGTATTTTAGATGAGGATTTGCAGCTTACTATTTACCATCCTGCAGATCAGCCAGGTCCTAAAGTACTCACATTTTGGAGCTAAATTTAAGATTCACCACCTCTTATGATCTGAGTTTCAGAAGCAATTCTGCAGTTACAACAATATTACTAAAAGTGAAACAGCAGAGGTAGCTTTATAGGGAACATCAGGCCGGGTAGGGGAAATACAGAGTCCTGCCCTGCTGCTACACAGCAAGTAAGAGAGGAACAAGAAAATTAGAGATATGTGGAATACTGAGGTGGTATTCTCTGTCTGCTCAGAGGAAAGAAAATAATCTCACTGTTTTCAAAACCCCAGCTCCACGTCTTCCATTTTTAAGCTTTCTACTAATGTTCTCTATGTCTTCTAGTAAAAACATAGTTGTAAGCAAAAGCCTAAAGAACAAAATATTTCGTAATCATTGGTGTTCTTGCAGTAATTCATACAAACAGCCAGGGTTTTAGTTCTAGTCTCATGCCAAAATCTGTGGTTTTCAAATAAGATACAATGGTGACAGTTAATTGTGGTTTAATTAACACAGCACATTTATCCAGGTGCCATTACTGCTCAAACATCAGTTCAAGAAAATAACAGAAAAGCAAAATTATTTGCAAAATAGATTACATTTCTTCTTTGTTAACAAAAATGACACATTTGATCTTGGAGCTTTCCAAATAACTGTTTCAGAGCCAAGATTTCACTCATCCTCCATCCAGCCCTAAAAATATTACTGTTTTGGAAACAGCCTTTATCCAGGCAAATGGCTCCAGAAACAAAGCTCGAAGTATAAACATTTGTGTTTCTCTAATATTTTCATTACACAAAATGTGTGTTAAAAACATGCAACAAAGTCAGTGGATAAAAAAAGCAACCAGGGAGCTAAAACAATAAAATAAGCATAAATTAGAAAGAGAACTGAAACTACTCAGAGATTATCAGAAAGAAGAAACATCTCCCAAAAAAGGAAGGGCGATGAAAAAAAAAAAAGGGAAGAGATGCCTTAATCTCTGAGCAAAACATTTAAAAATATAAATTAGAAAAAGGATAATAGCAATGAAACTGTTGCCTAGGAAAGGAGTATTTAAGTGACTTTAAACCATAAACTCCTACTCTACAGATGTTCCCAGGGCCTAAGAGGTCCCGCACATGGCTTCTTGAGTAGCTTCAGCACAGCCTGACATCTCCATTATTCTTCATGCTGCTGCTCCAATCCCAGCACACCCTTTCTATCTCATCACAATACTCTCCCAAGATCCCTGGAAAACGGGCTTACAACTACACACACCAGTCACAAAATGCCAGAATAATTTTCCAAATATGAGACTTCTAGACAGCTCTCTGCTGATTTCACTTCTTCATGTGGCTTAGGAGGTCTGAAGCCATAGTGAGGTTATTAGGTGTTAAACAAAACAAAACAAAACCTATTTCTATGGGTCATTTAACAGTATTTTCTGTTGATCAGTGGTTCATTTTGCTGTTATTCACCATGATTTGGAGTTTCATCTTTCCCAATTTAACAGCAAAGGATTCCACAAAGCACCCTCCTCTCTGCAAAGGGCCACCACAGTCCATTGTTTGCAAAAGGAAGAGGGCCTAAGAGTCATCCCTTCTCTCAGTGGTACACAATTTTTGAGCAGTACCTCCCTGACGGCCTTATTCGCCTGTGCAGTTTGCAGTAGCGGCCATGGGAGAGCCACTGCTGTGTGGAAAAGGCTCCCAGATTTGGTAGCTTTTACTATAACACTAGGTCTTCTTCAGCTGCCTCTGTTCTCTGAACATGAGTAATTACTGGTGCTTTTGCTGCATATAATGGCAACCAACCACCTCTTAACAGCCCCTAGTGCTGGGCTGAGGCTCCTGTGTTTCAATCCACATGTTAACAACAGTCATGATACGTATTATCTCAAAGCCATCCATGCACCAGACCTGAAATCCTTATCAAATATCCTAAACTGAATACAGTATGTAGGACTAGGTGTAAAGCATTGATGTTTGGATGCTATTTTTTTACTTCTTGGAATGAACATGGGTTTGTAATGGCTACCTGGTTATGGGGGTGAAGCTACATCACACCGCTTTCGCTCTACTTAAATCCATCATTAGGGCTAATCTAGTATATAAAGTGTTCTGCAGGTATTTTGCACTCGTGTAAACTATGAATGGATGAACATGTGCTTATGCTGGAAGGAGGGAAACAAGCAAGCCTATCAATATGCATGTGGTTTACATATCAAAATTTCAAGGAACTCAAAAAACTCTATCATGTGCCAGAAAAAAACCAGGCTCATTTATTTTATTTTTACCCTGACTGATTTATGCAAATTCAATGCAAACTAAAGCAAAGTATTAATGTTAGTTTGGTTTTGGTTTTGGTTTGTTATTGTTGGGGTTTTTTTAATGGAAAGGAGAACTAAGTGATTTCCTGAATTTCTGAATATGAATGAACCTTAAATATGCCCCATGAATTACTCTACATTGCCAAAGGCCAGACTGCTCCAGTAAACACTGCCCGATCAAGGCCATCACCACTTGAATTGTACTGAAATTAGCATGAAAAAAACAAAAAAAACCTACCCATTTTTAAAATCCACTCTATAAAGATTTCACTGTGCCCCAAATATATACCTGGCTACTCTTAAAGAATTAGTGCTCCTGATAAATAAATAATGAAAGATGAAATGAGTCTATGGCAATGGAACTTCAACCTCTTTTGCACTAATGTCTAAATGCACTAAAAGTACTATATACTTTTGCACAACGTATATAGTAAAATAATATGTAGATGCAAAGCTCTTCCAGTGCCCACTGACATCATGTCATTAGAGAGGTAATATTTGTTTTCATTAAGACAAATTTCTGTCTTGTTAATTACATGTTACATAAATCTACAGACACAGAAGGGCTTTCATGACAAAGACTCATGTGCTTCTGCTTTGCCAAAGCACAGAAGCTTCAGGGTTTCTGCTTTAACTTCTTCAATATATTTCTGACTTTCTATTCTACAGCCCTCAAGAAACTCCATATGCTACTCCACCTATGAGTTCCTCAAATGTGCTGAATGTTTAGTTTGGTTTAGATTTATTTTAATCAAGTTTGATTTGTAAGGCCCATCTTACCAAAAGTGCATTGACTGCAGTAGTTACTCTGTCCATACCAATTGATTACGTGCTCTGTTTTTTCTAATAAAGACTAGTATATTTACCAGTTTACCCTCTATTAAAATATTCCAAATCTAGATTAACTTCAGATGCATCTCTGGAATTACACATGATTTTCATACATTTAAGAGAGCTTACTCTTCTCCATTCCTCATTTCTGTAGAATTTCCCTGAACCTGCAGCAGGTCAGAGATTATGAAAAAGGAATTACCAAAGGGGTTGCCAGGCTCCATCTGTCATAACAGTCACTAAGGACATGAGAGGTGGTGGACTGTGACAAGCTGTATCCAGAGCTCGTAGCTGATGTACCTGGCATGGCCCATGACCACAGTCTGTGGGTTGAAGATGTCACTCTTGAGGAAATTGCTGGGTGCATGTTGCTGAAGCTTGTTCTGGTTTCATCACCTCTACATCTTCATCAGTTTTCTTCATTAGTCTGGGTGATTCTTATTGTAATACTGTTACTATGGCATACCACAATCATAGTAGTGATGACATATGCATTATTATGAAGCAATTAACATCATACAATTCAATTCATTGCCTATTCTCACCTAAAACCAGATCTTCATTAGTCTGGGTGATTCTTATTGTAATACTGTTACTATGGCAGTTTTCTTCATTAGTCTGGGTGATTCTTATTGTAATACTGTTACTATGGCATACCACAATCATAGTAGTGATGACATATGCATTATTATGAAGTAATTAACATCATGCAATTCAATTTATTGCCTATTCTCACCTAAAACCAGATCCCCTTGAGGTACACGTCACACTGCCACATCCTTCTGCATCACCCACCACAGAGCACCCTGGTCCTTAGCAAAAGCAATCCCATGGATGGGTTTGCTTTTGCCCAAGGCTGGACTAACCCAGACTGTCTTCCCTAACATAGTCCTCACCTGCACAGCACGCTCTCTATCCCCTTCTACAGTACATAGAAGTTTTGATAGGGCTGGGACAGCTCAGTTGGCAGACCCCTTAGTGTTGACTCACCAGGTGGCCTTTGCTAAATGCCTGTCCCAGTGTTTCAGGGTCCCAACACCCATTGTTCTCAGTGTGGTCTTTAGCAGCTCATTGTATCAGTCAATGTTGCCAGAGGCTGGTACAGGACACAGGATGTGATACACCCACTCAGTGCCCAGGTGGCTCTTTGGCCCAGGTGTCTGTGAGGGTGTTTCAGAAATGAGTCTTGTTCTCTGACTCAATTCTCTCTAGGGTGCCATGTCACCACAGGACTTGCTTTTCAAGGCCCAGGATCATGTTCCAGGTCATGTCATGGGGCAGAGAATACATTTCCAGCCATCCGGTGTTTGCTTCGACCATTGTAAACACATGTTCCTTACATTGGCATTTTTGTAGGAGTGTGATGTAATTAATCTGCCACACCTCCCCATAATTATATTTCATTCATTATCCTCCATACCACAGAGGGAGGCCTTTACCACTGGGCATGTTTGATCGCAGCACGTCTCATAGTCATGGATGACCTGTGCAATAGCGTTCACACCTCAATCAAGAGCCCATCTATATGATGTATCCCTTCCTTGATGACCTGAGGTGTCATGGACCCATCAAGCTATAAATAATTCACCCTTATGTTGCAAGTCCAATTTTACCTGAGCCACTTCAGCCTTGGCACCCTGATCCACCTCATGGCTGTTTTGATGCTACTCAGTGGCCTGACTCTTGGGTATGTGAACATCTATGTGATGTACTTTTTCAACCAGGTTCTCTAGCTGGGTAGCAATATCTTGCCACAATGGAGCAGCCCAGGTGGATTTGCCTCTGTGCTGCCAGTTGCTGTGCTTCCATTGCTGTAACCACCCCCCCAGGCACTGGCCACCTTTCGTGAGTCAGTACAGACGTAGAGCACTGGCCACTTTTCTCATTCAGCAATGTCTAAAGCCAGCTGGATGGCTGTCAGCTCTACAAACCGACTTCAGCATCTTCTGCAGCTCATCGTGTAGGACTCCATACAGCAGCCTTCCATCTCTGATGCTTTCCCACAATGCAACAGGACCCATCAGGTTATATTGCCTCTCATTCTCTTGTAGTTTATTGTACTGTGGGGCCAATTGAGCACATGACCTCTCCTCTTCCGGTGATATTCCAAAATCTTTGCCTTTCTGGCTAGTCCATGATCACTTCCAGCAATTCTGGGCAACTTGGGGCTCGTATTTGAGCCCACTGTGTGACCAATGCAACCTACTGGTGCTCCAAGTGAAGCACTGTGTCAACTAATAGAAAGAAAATTAACTTTATCCCAAGATCAGGATAACCAGGAAATGGAATGATAATGACAGGTTGAGATGGTCACCTTTTGAACTGAGCACTTTATAGCAGGATTCACCCTGCATGTAAAAAAACCAGGAAACAAGCATGATGCCAGTCTGAGGACAAGTGTTTGGTTCTGAGCATGGTTTTTCATACCTGACCACTATGAAGTGTTTGTGGTTAGTTTCAAGGGATGAAGACAGAATCTAAATAACCTTCTAGAAGCTGCCATGGCTAGTAAGACAAAACTCAAACTACAACATCAGAGGCAAATGTTCATAGCCTGTCATGTATTCATCACCAAATGTGCAGATGGAAGCAAATTAGAAAGGGAATGATAATGCAACCAAAGGAAAAAATATTATGAAAAATTGCAAGAAAGTTACTGTAACTAAAACAAGAGATGGTGTTAACTCCAGTAGGGATCTCTTCATATGTTTAAACTGAAAAAACTAAACTGTATACAAAGAACGTGTGAATAAAATGGAAAATTAAATTGAAAGAAGCTAATGCAATTCACAATAAATTCCAAAGCAGAGAAAAACAGGTCTACAATTAAGGTTTTGAATTCTCATTTTTAAAAATATAGGAAATTAGTTAGTGGATTGCCCGAATGAAGGAGCTTCAGAATTCAAATCTAGAGAAAATACAGAATTCTATTAGCACAAACACTGTTACACTGATGAGTGTGAGGTGGAGATTAAAGATGATCTAAATCCACAGCTTCTTACAAGACTGTTGACACTCATGAGACACAGAACAGCTGGGTTCTTATGTTTCAGTGTGGTTCTTTGTGAGCTACAGGGCATTGGGCTGTTTCTGTGGCCTGTGACTTACAGAACATGTGAGGACCTATCTTCATGACTGACTACCTAGAACACCCCGGAAAAACACCCTATGGTTTCCCATTTCATCTGCCAAAGATTTTGATCAAAATTTACGCTAGGTAATACAACATCCTCCCACAAAGTCTTTGTTAAAAATAATAGATTCCCACTGAACACATCTGTTTCAGTCAGCCAGTGGTTTTTGATGAAAAAACTTCCTGTCAAAATCTCTGTACATAGACCAAGTCTCCTTCAGACAAACTACAGATTCTCTGCTTATCAAAAGTAAACCTTTGCACTTACCAAGTATCACCAGTAGTAAATTGCTTAACACTGGAGTTGTTTTCTTCAGTTGAAGATTTGTCCTGTCTGGGTTTAGCAATTTTTTCCTCATACTTTGATCATATTTTCCACATGCACATAACACAACACTACAGACATCATAAGAGAAATGATCAGCAGGTCAAAGAAAGTAGCAAACTTGTTTGTAAAAATGTTGTATTTTTCACTTTCTGTGCACTTTTTCTCTCTTTTCCCCCCTCCCCTCTAGTTCAGCTACCATCTCAGGGTGCTAAGAAGTTTAAGTCCCTGCCTTTAAATTCCCTAAGGACTGATGCAGTTATTCTCCCACCAGCCCTAACCTCCAGATCTCAGAAAAGGGGCCATTCTCAGAGTCATTTGCTATACTCTTTCTTGCCTGGTCTATCAGGAGAGCCTCTGAAACCAAGCCGCGTCCTGCCTGCTATTCCAAGCCAGAAGAAATCTAACCCTGCAGAAGAGCTTGAGAAATCTCTCACCAAACCAGATGCTGAAAATTAACTCGTTACACTAGCCTCAGTCAGTTGAAATATATCTAAGAGCTTGTTACAAGATAACTGCACAGTAAAATCTCGTTAATTTGCACTAATGATGCTCTTGTGAACTCAAGTGTAAATGAGCAAAAAACAAGAACGGGTGTCACGTCACAAAGGCCACACTGTGTAATTATGTAGGCATTTTCGCTTTAGTTTTCGTTTATGATAAAATTACTAAGTTAATACTTAATGTGCTGTAAATCTATTTTGTGACTGTAATCATCATGACATGCAATCTTCTTGCAGCAATGTGCTGTTAAGCCTTCGACAGAAAACAGGAACAAAGAGTAAAATTTTCTGTGTGATTTAAAAGTTGTAATTAGAGCAACATAAATTGATGGGGATTCTCTGTTATTTGTAAGTGCAAAGGTGCTGATTCTGAGGCAGTGTGCCATTGAAAATATCTTTTTAAGATTAAAACTATAAGCTTAAAATAAAAGGCAGTTTTAGCAAACGAGGGGTTTTGGCTCTTTGTTTTGCACATATTTTCTACATTGCAAGTTCATGGGGCTTGGCAATCCAACAAGCTAAAAAGGTAGAATGCAACAGTAATCCCTGTGGGGCAGACAGGGCCACAGCACAAGCTGTTCAAAACTGTTCATTGCACCGACATATTTATGCCTCTTCCATGTAATTCTTCGTGTTCCTCACTGACAAAAATGCCATTTTGCTATTTTGTATTGTTATTTTCATAAAAAAAGGACTACAGAGTACTGAGTTATTAGGAATTATTTCATCACTTGGATCACTGAACTGAAGAAGGAAATCTAACTAGACTGCTGTTCAGTCGAGGGCCTTGGGAAGTGCTGTACGCCTTTGACTAAACATTTCACAAGACCGCCCTTTCCTAGGGGCCAACAAAGATGCCAGCCTCTGCTTGCTTCCAGATTCTTATCTAAATCTTGCTGCTCTTACCCCGAAGGCTTCCTTGCTGCTCATTATGGAGGGTCTCTGGGCATTTCAGGGTGGGCTGGGGGGGAGACAGAGGGAGAAATCCCTTTTGCCACCCCTTCTGTAACATCACCATTGATAGGAAACCTGTCCTACACCAGCTGCACCTAAGCAGCTCATTCAACCAGGACATGGCATTTCTGTTTATCTCTAGATAAATATTTTATTAGCTGTACAAACATTTCTTTTGCTGTGTCACAGTAAAAGACAAACCTGACATGAAAGAGACGATAATCATGTCCCAGTAGCTTCAGTTTCTAATTTCCTTGTGGTAATGACTGTAAATAGAAGGATGGATGGTGGCTGTCACAGACCGTCCCAGAAAGAAACAAAGCAGAGCACAGCAACAGCTGCTCTGATGCAACACGGGGAAGAGGGAACTTTTGCACACAAATAAAAGGACATTTTATTTTTAAACATCTAATCCAAATGTCAGGGTATGAAGCTCAAATTCAACAAGCAATGTAAACCTCTAGCTGCTTGCTGAAATCTGTGAGAACAGAAAGCTTGCGTGCTTGGGCCTGGCAGGCAACCTAGCCTGAGGCTAGACAGAAAAGGTACTGCATGACAGGCTCTGTTAAAGGAAAAATCAATTCTGGCATGCTCTGCTTCCACACACAACCAGTCCTGCTCAGTCCATCCTCACTGGAAAGTCCACAGTTCCTCCCACAGGTATTTGCTTCACAGGGTCACTGCCAAGCTGCTCTGCTCTCAGAGCCTCTCAGCTTCTCCGCCCTTGAACTCCACCAGCTGTGAACCCCAACTTCTCTGTTCTGCCTCCAGCCCTGTTGCACATCTCCATGTGGCCTCACAGGACTCACATGAGAGGCAAGCGGGTTCTAAGTCAGATCTTCAGAACACTCAGACCTCAGTGCAGAACTTAAGCCACTATCCAGTGGTACAGAGCTGGTGGTTTTGGTGCAGACCACACAGAGAAGGGAAAACTAATTCACACAGCTTCTGGCTAGCAGCAAATTAACCTCTGTGTTAACCCCAAGTGTCAGTACAGACATTATGAGAATGGGGTTTGCTTTCCCAGAGTGAGATCACAAAGTAACCCCTCTGGCAGCAATTAATTATCTTTAGTTTAACATGCTGCTTGGGAATGGGTATGGTGTGTAGAAGGAAGAGAAAACAGCAAGGAAATCCCAGTGAGGTCAAATGTTTGTCACTCCATCACCACTCTAGCCCTTTTGAGTGGGTAAGAAACCCGAGGTTTTTGCTACCAACTGGGATGCATAAAAAGATGCAGGTCACATGCTGCAACTCCATTATTTCCTCAGCAGATGGGGATCCTCATTGCTCTGTGAGAGGGGGTGAATCTCTCTCATCTCTTGGATTGCCCTGCTTGCCTAGGGACCAGGAGACTCCCTCACTGCCTAATGGCAATCATCTAAGAGCTGTGGTGGCACCCACTTGTTTGTCTGCTGCGGTTCCATGCTGGAGACAGAGATACTGGAGCGGTCTGTGTTGGCTTCCCATTCAGGCTTGAACAAATTTCAAATGTTTCCAGTATTGCAGCGAGAGAGAAAGGGAGAGACATTCCCCCACGCCTTAGGCTAGACACTTCCATTCCCAGAAAGGATGTAATCAGCTTTTTGGTTTTCCTATTCAGCAGTGCTTTGTTAAAGCAGCATGGGCAGACAAAGCTGAATAATGAACAATTTTTGATCAAGGATAACACTGTCTTTCAAATTAAATCCCTTCAAAAATGCAGAATTCTAGGAGCAGTCACTCAAAGCTAAAATCTCACCACTGCCTCCTCTCCATACAACCACTTTGCATGACAGGAGACATCTGCTAGCTGAATTTTTCCTATAATTTCCCCTTTTTTGCTGCATCTTTTTCTGGGAAGGATTTTTTTCTTTTTTTTCCCTGGGTCTCCAACTCAGGAAATAAGACTTATTTGGGAAAGGAATGCAACTCTAACTGCCTGTTCAAAGTTAAGCACAGAATACTGTATTTACCTGAACAGAGACAGTCTTAATTGCATGGCAATCTGAACTAAGATCCAGGTCACTTCTTTTATGTACTTCTTCTGTAGGCTGCCAATAAAGTAGTCAACAATTTACCAAATACGGATCTTTTAAAAAATAATTCCAATAGAAAGCACTAAAAATTATTCTCGGAAATGTTCCCACCAGGAACTAGTCTTATCTTTTGGGTTTGATAGCCAAGTCATACAGTAAATAAACAAGTCAAGTTGAAGTCTTTCAGCTTCAGAGAGCAGACTGTTGACTGCAGCATGCTGCATGAAGGAAAATAAATGAACCAATACCTACTTAAGCTACACTGACCTCTTGCTCAGACCTTTCCTGAAAGATAATGGCAGGTGAGACAATAAAAGGCTAACACAGTTGATTAGCAATTGCCAAGAAATGTCTGGTCAGTAGGTCATGACAGAGGTTAGTTTTTTTCCTCTGTCTAGTGATTAAGTATCTCTGGTGTGTTCTTTTGTGGCACTAGTTGAGTGTTAACTCACAGAATGTTGCAGTACTCAGGTGTCTGGGGAGTTTGGCTTGGCACAGAGAGCTAAAAAAATTATATATATACATATATACACAGGATACATTTTCTGACCAAAACACAATATACTTCCTTAGTGGAACATGCTTTACATTCCATATATCATTCTTATGAACAGAATTTTTAAGTGCTTTTAAAAACGGTGCAGTCTTTATTCCAGTGGACCATTTATTTCTTATACATTAATACTGAATGGAGTGGTCCACTCTTCCAGAAAACTGAGCAGGAGGTTAGCATTAGTCCATTATTTAAAATTGAGAAAAACGTTGATATATATAAAACATGGGATTTTCCAATATTTCAGAGGTCATTCAAATGCTGTTGAATTGATGAGCAAAGAATCTCTTGAGCAGGCAATTTTCTAGTACAAATACCTACAAGAGAAGCTATATCTTCCAAAATTAAGTCCTAATTAAGCATTTTAAACACTTCTACCACTGCCAGAGCTGGCGACCTCCATCTCTTCACCCCAAATACACTGCATACTTCTACTGTCACGAAAGAGCAGTGTGCACGATCCATGTATTTTTCCACTGCAAAACAGCAGAAGCATCATAGTCACCACAGCAACTTTTGAAAACAATTCTAACAGGGCTGCAAGAGCTCATCTGATCATCCTGTCATCATGAGTCATTAGGCCTGTTGTTAGTCGGCATCTGCGTTACAATAATGATCTAGAAGAAGACAGAATTATTGAAAGTATGCATTATTTACCTTTGTATTTTGAAACCAGAATTTTTCTCTCATTATTTTCATCGGGTTTTCCTATGTTCCTTGGTTTCAGAGAACAGAAAGGTTTTCCTGTGCTGTGCCTATTACATATTACAACAGAGGCAGTTTAGACCTGAGGATGTCAGGTGTCCACATCAGTGGCACCTCTAACCAAGGGCAGTGAGTAATACTTGATGTGTAGCAGTTGACACAGAGCCAAGAAATAAACTACAGGCCCACTGGGATCCTAAAGTCCAAGTGTGCCCTCCCTACCTACCAGCCGACACTGGACCTGCCTCCTGCAGCTGCTACTGAGCCTAGTGAGGTCTGCAGACACCTTCAGGGTCCAGCCCCTGAAGCAACTTTCTATTCCCCATCTCACTGTTCGCAGTGCTCCAGGGAACTTGGCGTCATGGTGTGACATTCTGCTGCTCTGCAGACACCAAGAAGGAGGTGTTCATACCTGTCCAAGACGAGTACCTGACTCTATGCACATGCTCATTCCTGCACCTTTGCACATGTTTCTGCACTCAGCGTGTGGGATCCCATCCTTTGGGAGAAGGATGTGGTGGAGGTCCTTGCATTACAGGGAAGCAGACTGAAACTGTCTGAACACATCAATGTGCTAAGGCTCTGTCCAGCCCTGCAATGTGACTCTGTAGCTACCATCACCTCTACAAAAGACCCCACAGTCACAGCTTTCCTTGTCAAGATTACAATGGGAAGACTAGTTTGGTAAGAGGACAAGTGAGGGGAAGGAGCGGGAGAGGCAGATCTCCTGCTTACAGACAGTGCCACAGTCAGCTATAATTTCAGCTTATCAACTAAGCTGGAGGTAGCTTTGCACATGTACTGAAACTGAAGGGACAGCTTCCCACAGTGCATGAATAGTTGGCTGCACTTCAGTGGCTAGAAGTGGAGGCCGTATCTTTCATACACAGAAGTTCAGGGTAAATATCATCCAAGGAAGGAAAAAATATATGGTCTGACTAGAAAGGCTATACTAAATACACAGGTGTAAAGTCTGCATTTTCAGTTTCTAAAATTTGCCAATCCAGTTCTGTTTCTGAAGCAACTGTTTGTACCAGCCTCCTGGAAACAAAGCAGAGATTTATTACTAAGAACAGCTAAACAAAATTATAAGATGATGACTTAACCCAGAGTTCTGGAGCTCTCACTCCTGTTCTACCCAACTCCCAGCTCCAGACAGATGTACTTTTTCTGACTGAAAGGTCTAGATCTTCTTAAAGGTTCATTCGTACTCCAGCTGTTGATCCAAGGAGACATCATGTGTAGGGAATTTATCAGAAGGGAGCTGGATGCTTTGGAAAATTCTAATTCTTGTAATTCTAAAAAAACTTATTGCATTTGGCCTCCCCTGTTACAGTGTATAATGCTTTTTACACAGTTCACTATGCTATGATCTTACAGAGATTTTTCTTCCATTCTTGATTTGGGCATTTTTTTCAGTCTGTCCCAGAAACTACAGACTGAAGCCACTTGAAGTTTGTCATTCCTTCTTTTCAAGCTAAAGATTTATAAAAGATTGATTTTCCTATAAATAAATCTTATTTTCATTGTGGGTTCCGAGACATATCTTGAGAAAGCTGCTTCGATTTGCCATTGCTCACATTTCTTCATGAGCCACAAAAGCATGCCCAATAAAAGGGCTCATGATAATTAATATGCACAGCAATTTCCACTCAGAGATGTGATGATTCTTCAGTGGCAAAGGCCATGAGGAGCAATGCTATCCTTCTGCTTTCTTCTGTTCCGCTTGGGTTTTTTAACGCCCAATGAATTTACAACAGCACTTTATTGTTTTCACTCTGAACATACATGCCTACTATACATTTAATCAAATGCTGCATTTACAGGCCCTTTAGGAGCTTTTACTGCTTAGTTTTACAAATGCATCAGGGTTCTCAGCTGTATTACACCTTTCCTTGGAGCAGTCATTGAGAATTCAGAAACCAACTTCTTAACCATGCCAGTTGTGAGGTCTTAAGTCTCTTGGCTTGCAACAGCAAGGAATACTTTTCCGAGTTCCTTTTCACAAAGAAAATTTCATATGACATCAATACTGTCGGATCTATCAACATCAGCTTTCAATGCTAATTTTTCTAAATATATAATCAACACATGTTAGACAAGTGTCAAAACCAGACTGAAGCTGTGGCAGGAACCACAGTAAGCTCTTCATCTAAATGGAAAAAAGCAAGCACCAGTGTTTGCACACTTCTGGTACTCTCTGGTACTAAGGTGGTAAACAGGAAGGTAGTCCTGTTCCTCTCAGAGGTTTTATTCTGCTCTCAGCTTTTATATGAGGACAGCACCTGGTTACTAAGAGCCACAGAGATCTTGTTGCAAACTGGACAATAACTTTTATATGCTCTAATTAAATTTCGCAGTTAACAAAGAGTAATCACTCCATCATTGAAAGCTTCCCAGGAGGCTCGTAAATAGTATTATCCCAATGTTACATATGAGGAAACTGAGGCAGAAAGATAAAACACTAAACTTCCACTAGTGGCTTCTAAGAACTGGGCTTGGAGAGCTATCCTCAGCGCTCAGGTGTTAACCCTCCAAAATCTGGCTTCTGTTTTCCCTCCTTACAGGATCTTGCTTTTGAGTGTTCAGTATTTATGGCAATCAGGTGGAGAAATGCAGGAAGCAAATTAAGGGCTGAAAAGTAAATATTATAAATGGCCCTCCTCAGGGCATGGTGCAGAGAGTCAGTCTGACAGCAGATTCTGGCCACTGGCCTATACTTGTTCTTGGCGAAAAGCCACCTTGGCCAGCTCAGCAGAAAAGCTGCTGCTGGGGAGTGTGTAGTAGTCACCATCACTGGCAGTCTGAGAAGCTACATTACCCACGGCCATGGACAGTTCACACAGGATGCTGGGGATCTTGGCCAGGAACCGCAGTCCCAGAGCAGTAGTAAGGGACTGAGAAAGAGCCTTTATCTTCAGGAAAATTAAGTGACAAACTTCTTTATTGCAGATACTTCCATGTGATTACTGTCTGGGCTAGGAAAGGGATTGGATAAATTATCTGCCAGCTGAGATTACCTCTTCCTTTGTCTCCTTGATCCTCTTTGTCCTCTTGTCTTCTCAATCTCCTTAGAAGATGGAATACAACAGGCTGAGGTTTTGTAGTCTCAGTACTTCCCTGCCACCCCAAACAACAGAAAAGAGATTAAACAAGCTAATACATAAAAACTGTCCCAGCTGCTTTCCTGACAGCTTTTGAGACTTCTTGTCAAACAATACCTACAGCAGGTTTTCTGCAGTAGTCACTGAAGAACAACTGTTACCACCTAGGAGTGGTTTTGTTTCACATCCTCTGGCTGATCCAAATTGAAATGCTACTGCCCTCTAGTACTGCCCACAGAGGGATACAAAATACGATACACAAGGTCAGCAGAACCTTTCTTGGGCAGCATTGCTTGGCAGGCACCTCAGCACAGCACCTTCACTCAGACAAGATGGTGGGTGACCACCACTTGGGCATGCAGACTGGTGTTTAACCACAGGAAATTGCTGACGAGGCATGGGAGTTGTTGCATTCTCCATTTAACACATGCAAAACTCATGCAGTAAGATCTAAGTCACAAGCTTCTTCATTCTTTTCCTTGACTTGCCTTTAAGAATTAAAAGGCCAATGCTAATGGTGCTGACAACTGCTTCCTGTGAGCCGAACCAGCATCACTTACTCAAACCATGCAGGCCACTGGAAAGCTATAGGATGAGTTCAGTTCTTACTGACACACTTTTATTTCAGCCAACAGTCCACCCTGAAAAGTTTCTTGTAATACTGTGACAATCAGATGCATGCAGCCATGGAAATAAAATCCACCTTAATGTAACTCCCTCATTTAACATTCTAAAGTCCATAATCTTAATTTACTAAATCAAATGTTGGGTTAAGTTCAATAGTTGGGCCGGTTCAGAATAACAAGTACGAAATGTTTCAAGTGATGATTTAAATTATCTTAACTTAAAATGTGAATAAAGCCTACAGACTTTCCTCTCTGTACTAACCTTCACTTGGTTTATGGTTTTCTTCAAATATGCCATTACAAAAGTAGAAGCTTTACTTATCTCTTGGCCCATCTTATGAACTCTGTCAGAACATGGAGCTAATTCTCACATTCATGTGCATTTTTTGCAAGTTTACATTCTGAAAGCGTGACAAATTCTGCATTCCACACAACAGAATTTGGTGTTTGTTTTGTCTTGTTTTGTTTTGTGTTGGTTGCTATGCATAACCACATCATATTATTCAACTATGTAACAGTATTACACTGACAGTCAAGTTGATTTTTCTATTTTAAACATTTTTCAAGAAAAAAATTAATTCCTCAGCTGCCTGTCTCAGAGAGGTCAGAGATCTGTGTCAAAATGTTCTCTAAATAAAGACCTTAAAGAAATGCTGCCACAGGTGTGAACTACTTCCTTTCAAGCACATCTACCAACAATCTCAATCCTACAGTCTGAGAAACCGATGCTCAATCTATTTTTAAATATATTTTCATAACAGAAGTCATATCTCAGCTCAAGAGAGAATTTTTAGAGAGAAAAACATCCTGATGATTTGGCAACTATCTACATTTTGTCAAGAATCTGAATTTTGATGGGCAGTATCCCTTCCTCCTGTTTACAGGAGACCTGAAAGTGGCCAGCACTGACTCTTCAGCCTTTAAAATGCCACCCACGTGGTAGGATGAGCAGGGTGAACCCTTCAAAGCCACCAGCACACAGCCATGTGATGCATTAGTGGAAATGATTACACTGTATGACCTCTCCAAGAGCCATGTTGCAGCGTCAGATGAGTAATTATTTTCAGTGCATCAGGGTCTAACCTCAGTGTCAGGACGTGTATTTGTTCGCACGTTATTTCTTTGTACTACAACTGTCAGTCACTTTGACCGATTACCCAATCTTCCCAGGCAAGTCTCCTGGAGTGCACTGTCTCACCTGTACAGTGAGTAAAGAAACACTGCATAAGAATACCTGGGGTGATGTGCTGTGGTTGGGTATTTCTTCTTTTGTTTTTAATGATAAAGGAGTGTTCGCTGAACGCTGAAACTCCAGGAAGACAAAATCAGCTGTCTCCGATCACCAGTTCATTTCTGCTGTGTATTTGGAAACAAAAAAGTCACATTCTTTGTAAAAAAGCTGTTGCCTTCAGTTGTTTCAGTGTCGTTCTCAATGAATTAGTAAGATGATACATTATTTTTAAATCAGAACTTGCTTCCTGAGGCTTACAGTTGCTACCTCAACACTCTGCAAAGAGGAAACGGCAGCGCCTAATTCGGCAGAACAGAGCAGCCCAGCAGTGAAATGGAAGGAAGGATGATGATGTGTTGACCTCTGAGCCCCATGTGCCTATCCAGAGGCATTCTGGAAAGCTGCTGCCAAGGGGGACAAGGAGGGAGGAAGGAACTGAGGATCAACGACTAATTGCCACATTCCCAAGGTGAAGCTCACAACGTGATTTCAGCTAAACCAAGAGCTACACGGAGTTACTCACAGTCACTGTGAAAGAAACTGAATCCTAAGCGACTAGCATATAAATCAAGATAAGGTTTTCATGAGAGGTAGCAGCATGGTCTCTGACTTGATCTGATTATTTTCAAAAACGCAGGTTTAGGCTTCCTATGTATGAAGAAACAAAAAACAAAATGCAGTTCCAGTTTCATACGGAAACCAGCTTCCCAGGCAGGGCAAGAGGAGCTTATTCCTCCTTTTCCCATTGTCATCCTAACAGTGACTCTCCCTTTTCTTTTGGATTATTGGCCAACTTCTGCTGTGAACGTACACTGACTTTCACACTGCCCATTCATACTGGCCAGCACAGACCTCGCTGGCTCAGACACCGCCTCAGGAATGTGCTCTGTATACATTTGGACTGCCTAGCATTGTACAGATGTACCATAGGTGCCAACACTGTGCTAACAGTTTTTACTTTCTGGGAACACTTATCCGATTTAAATTGAGATCTTACTGGCAAGTACTCTTAAAAGCCTCCAGCAAAAGTTTAAGAAAGTAACCAATAAATACATTTATGAGAGAGTGGAATGTCACTGAGCAGTGGGGCACGTGACTGTAAACTGTACTGGGATTTTAAAAAGAGAAACCATTTAGGGTGTGATTTGTGTGGTTGGCTTAAACAGCAAAAAAAAATGCAAATTCAATTATGCAAAATATTCTTTCACTTTGCAGTCAGCATAACTGGAAACACAGCTTGTGGAAGAAGCCAACGTTGCTTCAGACTGCATCCATCCTCTCCCAGGCTGCAAGCAAATCTTTTGCTATGCATTTTTCTTCCATTAGACCCTAATGGAAGTAAAGCCCACCTGTTATACATAAGACACAACTACTTATTCAACTGTAATTGATTTACTTACATCAAAGTAGCACCTAGACATTCCAATGAAGATTGAAATCTGATTGTACTTCTCGCTGTGACAATACATTGCAAGAAATGCTACCTGTAATCTCAAAATTTAGAACTGAAACAAGCAAGCTATGCACAGAGTAGCAAGAGTAACAGCAGCAGGGAAATGAAAGAATTTGTTCAAGGTGATAGGGCAAAGGTGACCTTGTCGGTTTCTTGGTTCGGCCATATGTATCATTAGTACCTTTCTGTAATTGAAGATATGTTACCAGTTTGCAGTTAAGGACTGAAAAGAGTGGTATTCTCATGTCATCATCCATTAATGTGATTCACTCTGGTTATCAAAATGGCTCAGCAGGAAATTAATCTTACAGAGTAGCAGGGAGTGGCTTTTCCTTTTATCTCCTTGTTTCAGATCCTCCAGCTGTGAAAGAAAGATGTTATTTAGAGAAATTAAGGCAAATCTATTGATTTTTGATATTCGTGAATCAGAAAGAACATTTGCTGATAGAATGTTGTAAAATTCAATGCTTTTGCCATAGAACCATGGTACAAAAATCATAAAAGTCATGAACTTCATTCTCCATTGTCTTTTTCTTTATGTGAGCGCTGTTGAAACAACATTCAGGAATGAAATAAACGGTGTTTAAAATTACACTTTGATGAAATCATTCAAGTGTGAAAGGTCTGCTTTCTCTTTCTTAACACCTCTGATGGTTGTTTTCCCTCTAGCCATAACTCTCCTGGGGCCTTTTAATCCTTTAATAGGCTGGAACCTTTCATATTGTCATTGCAATGCAGCAGCGTCTTCCAAGTAAGACTACTGCCCTAGCTGTTTGATTTTCATAAGTTTATATTGTCATATTCTCATTTTATCTGAATGTGAGGTTTTATCAGTGTGCTACAGACACTATGCAGGATAGTGCATTGCCTATCCTTCCTACTTGTATGCAGTGCCTGCAACTTCACCTTTCCCTCTGGGAAATGACAGGATGGATCTACGAACACAGGTGCATCCCACCCTTCATAGTGATGACAAGCCCTTTTAAACAGTCCCCGTGTTCCACTGCATTTTAGCAGTGGAAAAATATAGTCATCACATGTGCATAATTCCTTGGACTTTCTCTAAGTGTTAGCTATTTTAAAATTAATTATAACAGCCCGTGCTCCTCCAAACACTTCAGCAATGTTTATGAACTAAGAAATCCACATTCTTCCAGCAGTTACACAGCTTCACTCTTTCGAAGGCTCTGTTACACAGAGGGCTCTCTAATCCCGCTGCAGAGCGCCTCTTACCCCTTGCCTCATTCCTGTTATTATTTTTAGAAGCCAGACATTTAAACACATTCTCTACAATTGCGTTCGCTGTAGGACAGTTACAGCAAAAATGCATCCTCTTGCATTCTTGGATATGCTAGTGAGAAACCGCTGTCAGAGGCACACGTGGCCAGCCAGAAGCAAGTAAGTGACGGAGCTTCCAATGTTCCAGCCAATTTTAAAATAACTTTGTAGAGCTCTGGGATGCTGTCGGACTGCAAAACATACCATCTGATAAGGGCAGCAAGGCTTTCAGAACCCTTTTTGTCTCATGTCACCAGAGCCTCAAGATATATTTACCATAAATTCTATTTTGTTGTTATTATTACAAAGCATTTTAAGCGTTTTCCTAAATTTTTTAGAATTTGAAAACTTTTTTTAGACTCATTTACACTCCTGAGTTGAGAAGAAAATATGAGACCTCTTTGCCACAATACTTACATAACCATTTGCATTTGAGAAGAGCATTACAAGAAGTAAAGAGGAAATACCATAATCAGCACCCACAATCTTTGAATGATTTAAAGTTGAAAGTGAAAATAGAAAGACAAACATCTTTTTCCCCAAATATTTCTCATCCTCATTAGGACAAAATCCAATTTATATCTGAACAGTATTTCTAATGTAGTTCAAGTGTTTTTATTTTAAAAAAAAAATTAAAAAAATACTTTATGTTCCCTGGTGCTTTTAGAAAAGAAGTTTCTCTGTCACAGAGTTTGAGGCTTAAGGCCAGCTAGAAAGTGTGGCAGCTGCTCAACAACTATTTGAGGTGAAATCTAGACAGAGGTACTTTTATACATGGGAATTCATTCCTCCCTTTTCAAACCAGAAAAATAGGCAAGATGCCAGGAGCTACATACAGGCTATGAGCATGTATCTGAAAGGGGAATTCACCTGCCAAAATCACTGGGTCCCTGAGGACTGCAGGACCTTCCACACCCTCTCTTCCAGAATACACTCTGAAACAGCTTCTGCCTGTGTTGCAGCCTGGAAGGATTAGAAACCACGACCTATTCCCATGGTCCTTCCCTGGAGTTGAGCCTGTTGTGAGTCCTGCATAATAATTCTCTATGCACATACAGAGAGGTCTGTCATGTAGCTACACCACCCGCAGCCTCTCTCACCATATAGAGAAGGTTCAGAAACCCCTATGACAGCTGTCTACACTACCCGGACTTCAGTCTGCCCAGAGCTAATACAAGACCCGATCGGGTTGAATCAGCTGATGAAAAAGCTGGGAAGGCAGACTTCCTGCAACCAATAATTACTTAACCACAAACTTCAGATTAACATTTCCCTTTTATTTATCTGTACTCCCTATGCCAGAAACAGAATTGTTTCACTGAAACTGTAGTAACCTGGCTACTGAAAACACTCTGTCAAGTAATCTTACCTAGGTACAACCCAAGAGCAAACCACAAAACATACAGTGTAAAACAGCAGTTTTTCTTGTTTCTGACATTACAATGCAAAGATGAAGTAGAGCATCATCCTCATCACCCTTAACAGTAAACAATATCTTCACTGGTTTCACAACACTGTTAGGTGCATGGAAAGTCTGTGCTTTCCAGCCTTGCAATGGTATTGATTCATGGACTATAAATCCTGTACGTTGTATCAGAGGGTATGGAAGCCAGGTCACCGACACAAAGCATGACCAAAAATGCAGAGTTAGTCTTTATAATGCAAAGCTAAGCGTACACAGCATTCACATTTGGCACTCTTCCAAACCAGGAGAAAATCTACAGATAACATTGTTTTGTTTTTCTTTTTTTTTTTTTTAACAGTTCTCATTATCTTGGAATTGAGCAGTATTTTGCTCTTCCTGTAAGCTCAAGCAGTTGTTTGTTTCCTAAATTGTAATTGTCAGACATGGTTAGCATGGTTTTCATGAATGCAGAGTTGTTAGAGGCAGTCAAGAAGACCTGGAGTATTTCAGGGCAGACTAGCTCTCCACTTCCACTTTTATGGCACTGTCAAAGCAACATGAGGTACAATGACAAACAGTGGCATCTGAGAGATCTCTGGGATCATCAAGACGTGAGACCATCAAAGAAACCCCTTATGAAACAGAAGGTATTATTCCAGTGGTATCTTGTTCCATTATAGCCCCAAAAACAGAAATCAGAATTCTTTGGAAATGTGCTGAATATAAAGGAAAATGAAACATTCCTCCACATCTCCTGGAAATACTCTAAAATAAATAAGGATGCTAAGTACTGGGCAGAAATACTGGAAGTAATTTTTTAAAATAACAAAAACACAGACGCCAGTGGAGGCCCCTAGTCGTCCTCCTAGGCTTAGCGCTGGAAAGAAATTATGGTTTGGGAAACTAAATCTACAGATAGCTGCCAGATGGTTAATCATGGTTAGTGGAGAACACAAAGGGCTTTGCTTGACGACTGGGCTTAGCAAAATAACAGATGTCCCAAAAAACTGAAAATTTTATAGATTCTGAAAAGTCTGGAGTCAGTAAATTTATACAGTCTGGCTCACAAATTCAAACCCTTCATTTAAATGCATGTCAGACCCCACTTAAATGTTGATTGTTGCCTAGGAAATACAGGCTGCTAGGAAAAGCCTTAACAAACTTCTATCCGAGGGGAACAGTGTAGGGTTTGACTCCACTACTAGTATACCACAACCAAGATGATAAAACTATCAAATCTCATTCTCACATTATTTGTTACTGGGCTAGGAAACATTTCTCATACCGACATTAGACAAGGCAACATTTGCTGTACCTACTGTAGTCACCTTAGGTCTTTAGATCCTTTACAACAGTAGGCAAGCACTGTCTTCAGCAAGAATTCAAAGAAGCAACACAGGAAATATAGCACATTAATAATAATTGGATAGATATGTTTGTTTTTCACAGGAGAGTGAGTTGTATGCCCATTTTAAATTTGTAACTGAAAACTTACAGAAAGCCCCAAGATTTTATTGCAAGAAATGACAACTGAAACGCTGGAATTCAGTGGGGTTTTAAAGTAACTTATTGCCTAAAGCAACTTATTTTCAGCAAATTGTAACACTCTCTGCATATGGTAAAAAATAGAAGGTATTTTTTTCTTTTTCTTGCAGAAGCTAAAGTTTAGACACTACCCAAAATAGAGGTGACAGAGCCACAACGTGATCTATATCTCTTCAATAATCTGATTACTTGCCTTTTCTTCTTTTTTTACCTTGACGATCTGTGGCCCTTTTCAGACAACTAACTTTGCTGTTATTATCTCCAGTTCTTTTTTTAGCACTAGGGTTTGACTGAAATAGGAAGTGGATTTGCTGTGTTTTCTTTCCTTTCCTTTCAAGCTGTGTGTATGTCAGTCAGTCAAGCAGCAAGCATCCTGTCCTTGTTTTCTTGTTTTTCCATTTCACTTCACCATTATATTGGCACTTCTTTTCATAATAAAATTGACACTAGTGCTGTTACCCGTGTTTCAAAAATCAAGATACGTTTCAAAAATCAACAGCAACTGAAAAGATGCACATTATAGAAAATGTAGTTAAAGTCTCAAAATGCAGAAAATCTGTTACTATAACTTGTCTTTACATTTTTGGTTAAATCACACTTCTCTGGGTAGCCTATTTTTGGAAAATTGAATGTGAAAAACTGATCTTGTAAAAGACAACAGGAAAATTTAACTTCAGTGAGATCAGAATTTCCCTCAACTCCTTCTTTTGTACATTAAGCTCTTCCAAGGAAACTTTGTTTTTCAGTCTCTATTTGCACATGTCCACTTTCACAAAACATTACTTGGTCATTATATATTTTGTGCACAGCAGAGATGAAATTCTCTTGCAGAAAATGAATTCTGTCTGCCAGGGGGATGTCACTTTTTGTCTGCATTTTAGACTCATCTGCAAAAAAAAAAATTAGTTCTAAAAAACTAGCACATAGAGATCAACCTCATTTACCGGAGACACTCCGCGTTCACAGAAGGTACTCTCACACAGGGTAAGAAGGTTGTTGCTGAAGCAAGGATTTCTTTTACCAGGTCCAGGCTCTATATATCCTAGGACACTTACTCTCCTCAGTTAACTTAAAGAACATGGGAGGGGTGGAAGAAGATAACTGCTGCATCTTGTAATAACTTCACTTTTGTATAGCAGTATTTTCTAAAGTTTCTAAATAGTTCAAGGCACTTTCACAGCAATGCTATATGTGCGTAGGTAATTCAAAACATCTTGCCTGTTATAATTGCAAATAAGTATTTTCTTATTAATTTCTGAGCAGGAACCTGTCTTAAGAGCATAGTGACAGGCTTATTTCTACTTCACGAGTCTGAATTTCATCCTCCCTAAAGTTACTTTAGCAGGTGATACTGACTTCATTTTAAGTATGTGCTATAAACTCTAAAATGTTTTAACTTCTGTGTTAAGTTGTAAGTTAAAGATGAAATAAGATAATTCTTATGGCAATTCATATCCTTGAGTATTTTCCTGTAAGTCACTATACATTCATAGTAGTCATTACTTGCGTTTCATATAAAAAAGAGGGGTTAGTAGAGGTCAGCAGAACTCTGCCGAATTAGACAGTGGGAGTCCAATCCAATTATTACTGAACTCTACAGCAAATTCCTATTGATTTAAATTAAATTAAATCTGAATTAAGATTTACACACATTCATACTCATGCTTGACTTTCCAACATTGGCTGAAGGTTTAATTCCTCAGAGAACATCCTTACCCTACAGGGTGAAAAATAAAATGCTTGTTAGTTTTGCTGGCCTAGAATTTTATCAGTAAGTTTCACTTCACAGTTCAGGAACCAAATCAGCTAGCCCTTAAGATGATGAAAACCCAGATATGATTCCTCATTATATTCATACTATCAAGATGATTTCACATTACTACCAATGAGAACACTGAAAACATACTGGCCATGTTAACTTTGACTAGTTTAGAGGGAAATCAAACCCAACAGTTCTAAGGTTATTATCAGCAGAACTTTTTCATCTAAAAGCCAGTATCCACAATACAAAAGGGCACTCAAAAATCTCAATTCAGTAATGTAGTACCTATTGGAGTGTTATGTTAGGTTACATTCCTTTTCTCAAGAAAAGCATAATTGATTAATGAGCTGGCAAAAAGTTGTTTCTTGAGCTGACTGGAAAAGTACCTGACAGCACAGCACATACTCACAAACAATATAAAAATAAAGTATGTCAGTTACCACTTTAGAGCTATCAAGCTTATGATGTGTGAGCCAATAAGCCTAATCTTGATCTGAATCCAGCTTTGGATAATTAACTTCTTCCTGCCTGCAAAATTCCCCTACAGAATCAGCTGGATGTAATTTAAGGCTTCACATTATAAAACAATTGTTACATTCACTCCAGACAGGAACAAATTCAATCCTCTGTAAAGGGGACTTCTTACACACAAAAATGAGACTGAACTTTCTGTCTTCAAACCAGATTTTTTTTTTTTACTTTTTTTTTTTTAAGGCTGAAGACAAAGAATTACTGCTTATAGAGGAAGGAACTGTGTGAACAGTGAGTAAAGTTTCCTCTCATCTCTCAGATACAAGGGTCAGCAACTTGTCAAGGATTATATGTCAGATTTTATTTTTCTTTTCTAAGTCAGTGGTTGAACTTGCTGGAAGGAACTCAGCAGGAGCCAGGAACTGCTGCTTCCCAAGGGGCAAGATCCCATCACCACACAGTCAATAGCTCATCTGTATGTGAAGTACTAGTTTCTGGCCACCATCAAGTCCTAACTCAGGCACTAGCTCGTTAATCACATCTCCGTTTTCTCCCCTGTCTGATTCTGCTTCTAGTACTTCCATCTGTGGCAAGAGTTCCCATAAATCACAGGCTGTGATACCAGCCCACATTACCAAATTTGCATCCTGACACTGAAACATGCCCTAAACGACATTAAATAAAGTCAGATGTAAAAGTGAGGAGAAGGAAATGTAGTGGGCAAACAAGAAAAAATAAATTAAAAATAAAAAGCTCTAAAGGAAGTCAAGGCAGGAAAAGGAGAACCGGACACCTAAAACGTTGCAAGACAGCACAAAGACAGCAACTGCCAACTACAAGGTCACTCCTGAGAACCTTGGGCTACAAATAACCTGCAAATGAACTTTAGACTATAACTTATACAACATTTGAGGAGCTTTCCCAGGGGTGGAAGTGGTACACAAAGGCACTATAGGCCAGCCTTTTACAAAATGAGATACAGATTACATCTTTACACTAAAAGAGATGGGTGCAAAGTAGACAGGAGCAATACACTGTGAACGTATTGCTGTATTTCTAGGCATTAATGGTCTTCTGAGTCTCTATAACTATGCATAGAATCACAGTCCGGTTTGGGTTAGAAGAGACCTCAAAGCCCATTTCATTCCAACCCCCTGCCATGGGCAAGGCCACCCTCCACTAGCCCAGGTGCCCCAAAGCCCAATCCAACCTGGTCTTGATCACTGCCAGAGAGGGGGCAGCCACAGCTTCCCTGGGCAGCCTGTGCCAGGGCGTCAACGCCCTCAGAGTGTGAAAGAATTTCTTCCTAACCTCTAAGCTAAAACTACCCTCTTTTAGTTTAAACCCATTACCCCTTGTGTTATCTCTACACTCCCTGATAAACAGACCCTCTCCAACTTTCCTGTAGGCCCTTTCAGGTACTGGGAGGCTGCTATAATATCTCACCAGAGCCTTTTCTCGAAGCTGAAGAACTCCAACTGTCTTAGCCTGTCTCGCAGGAGAGGTACTCCAGCCCTCTGATCATCTTTGTGGCCCTCCTCTGAACTCACTCGAACAACAGCACATTTGTCTCCTACTGGGGACCCCAGACCTGGACACAGTATTCCAGGTGGGGTCTCACCAGAGCAGAGCAGAGGGACAGAATCACTTCCCTTGACCTGCTGGCCATGCTGTTCTTCATGCAGCCCAGCACACAGTTGGCTTTCTGAGCTGCAAGGGCATACTGACAGCTCATGTTGAGCTTTATATCAATCAACACCATAAAGCCCTTCTCCTTCAGGCTGCTCACAATCCATTCTCTGCCCAGCCTGGTGCTTGGGAGTGCACCAACACATGTGCAGGAACCTTGCACTTGCCCACGAACTTCATGTAGTTCACATGGGCCTGCCTCTCAAGCCTATCAAGGTCCCTCTGGACGGCATCCCTTCCCTCCAGCGTGTCAACCACACCACCCAGCTTGGTTAGTTGACAAATTTGGCAAGGGTGCACTCAATCCCACTGTCCGTGTCTCCAACAAAGATGTTAAACAGTGCCAGTCCCAGTACTGACCCCTGCGTAATGCTGCTCATCACTGGTCTGCACTGGGACATTAAGCCATTGACCACAACCCTTTGAGTGCAAAAGTCCAACCAATTTCTTATTCACTAAGCGGTCTATCCATCAAATCTATGTCTCTCCAATTTAGAGACAATGATGACGTGTGGTACAGTGTCAAAAGCTCTGTAGAAGTACAGGTAGATTACATTTGTCACTCTTCCCTTATCCTCAAATGCTGTAAGCCTGCCATAGTATGCCACCAAATTTGTTAGCCATGATTTGCCCATAGTGAAGCCATCCTGGCTGTCACCAATCACCTTCTGCATATTCTCAGTGATAACAATTAACCTTGCAATAAGGTATGCATATGCATTAAAGTAACATTAAAAAGAAAAATTAAAAAGACATGTTTAATATATTCCAGTAATCTTGTAAGTACTGTGCATTGGGCAGTACCTGGACTGATAGCCCAATCTTCAGTGATGAGCTAATGATTACCATAGAATTGTAAAGTAATTCAGTTTAGAAAGAAAGCTCTGAAGGCACCGTGGTCCAACTGTTCTCTCAAAGCTCCTGTTACCCACCATCAGTTCATGGCAGAACAGTGCACATCCAAAGATGAGATTACCCAACTCCGCACCAGTGTTTTTCAAACATTTAATTTTAAAGAACCTGCACGTACTATCGCTGCTACATGTAATACACAGTATGAAGTTGCCAACAGGAACCTACCAGGACACTGACAACATAATCTCAGAAATTGTCGACAAATCTAGTGTATTTAAAGTAACACATTAATAGTTCTTTTGCCTCAAGCTTACCAGGCAATTAATGAGTGGCAGACAAATTCATAAGTATTTCTGAAATACATTTATTCACACTGATAAGGACTCCATATAAGATATCAGGATAGTGAAAATTATAATTCCTCTCGTTCAACAAACTACCGTTGGTGAACAGATTATTCTTTCAGTTGATGTTGATTATCACAGTCACATAATGAAATTTAAATACACTTTATGAAGTGAGCAACTTTGGAGCAAATACTAGCAAGCAGTCTTATAAAGGTTCTATTCAGAAAAGGTACTAAAATACAAACAGGAGCAGCCTATGTGTTTCATGATATACTGATATTGACATGACTTGAACCCAATCTTGAGTACCTACATATGTCCAAGAAGATTCTCTTGCTGCTTAACTACAGATGAAATATATTTCAGTCGATCTTTTACAGGCTGAATGACAAGTGACCCAAATCACAGAGGAAAGGAAGGGCAAAAGAAGCAAGAAAGTGAGAAAGAAGTAGAAAATTATAACCTAGAGAGTGAGGGAGCATTGGTCTACAATTACAGTAATAATTCAGTTGGTATGTTACTTTCCTTAACACGAACACTTGCCTGACATTTTTTTTTTAAGTTTTAGGATCCCTGATCCTGGGAAAAGGGTCACAGCAAGACAATGAGCTCCTAGTCCAGTCTGGGAAATCTAAGTGCTGCAACGAAACAAACAAAAATAATTTTAAAACCTGACAAAATTCTGTTCTTGTAAGTTAAAGTTTGATTACAAATATTAATACCAGAATTTCAAATAACAATGACAATTTCTAAACTGGGGCCTTGGCCTTAGAAACAATGCTTCACAGCTCAGTGACAGAGATGCTTTCAGGCTATGACTCATATCTTTCTGGCTTATCTCTTAAAGCAAGCTTTTACTGCTGTTAGCACTGCAGAGGAGTTTCAGTACTGAGAAATTTGGCTTGTCTTATGCATGACCACCATCATTTTTTTTTTCTAAATTCTGCAATGCACTTACTGCAGGTGGTGAGACAAGAAGAGAAGAAATTCTTTGTAATTTCAGATTTTTGGCAGAATTCAGTGACTTATATAGCTGAGTGATAGTATAAATATGGCTCAGAACTACTCTAATCAAATTAACCTTCTCCCTAAGATGACCCTTAGAAAGAATTATTCTGATGGAGTGATTCTGGATCAAGTTGTGAATGCAACAGCTCTATTTAGGTAATACTAAAGGGAGCAGTGAAAAGAGAAAAAGGTATGAAAGTAGTGTTAGCAATGGAAGAGAAGAAAAAGAGCACAAGGAAATAAAAGAAGGGAGGAACTCTTAATAAATGGTAACTAATAATGGTAGAGGAATGGGAAGAGAAGATAGATCAGTGAGATCCGAAATGTAAAATGCAAAGCAGATCCTCAAAGGTAGTGAAGTATATGGGGTGAAGATCTTTATCTGTATCTTTGTACCATATAAGAAGTTGCTGTATGAATTGGCTAATACAAATCACTGTTGGTTCTTTTCTTTTCCAGTGAATGCATAAGTTTCCTAGGTACCTAATTATACTGTTTATCCCAGACATAAATTATTTAAGACCTGTAGCCGATGGAAGCTATACCACCATCTAGTATGTCTTAGTAATGGGAAATTATTACCAAAAGACTTCATTCTCCTTTGTTCTCTCTCATTCTGTTGCTTATTTCATTCTATATACAACCTTTTTGTCCCACAATTTCATGTAGAAATTCCTACGCACCTTCCTTTATCTCTTAATTACATAGTGACACACTAATACACCTGCCATGCTGAATTTTGTTGCTGTTTTTTGAATTGTTCCTATTCCCATGAATTGTTCCTCTTTCTCATGAATACACTCACTTTTGGTGACACTGTAAGTAAAATACTCAGAACTTAATATATTTTTCTATGCATAACCTTAGCTGCTCTGAATAGCATCAGCATTATTTAACCATAAGGGAGCAGTGAATGAGGGGTTCTCTAACACAGAACTGAGCTTCAGTTTAACTGATGAGAATGTACTTCCCCAGAAGTCCCACGGCCTTTACTTGTAGCAACAGGTTCTAGCCTTCTGCGTTTTGCAACAGCTCAAGCAGAAAGCTTCAAGCACAAAGCTGTCAAGACTCCTTTTATAAAATGTGTCACTTAAAGGCAATTAACTATATATCATTGCTGATAGTTCTCTTCCTGGAAATCAGGTAGTATCTCACTGTATTGATTTCTGTCTAACAGTAGGTATAGCATGGAAAAATACAAGAAGGGTTTTGTCAGCAGTTTGCCTGTAGCAGATTTCCTCTCTGGTAAACTCCACATGCACTATTTTTTACTGAATTTCTACCATCTTATTCTGAGAAGTTGCCATTTGTAGTATCAGAAAGCCAGTGTTTCAAACAGCAACAACAGGTTAATTCATACAGCATGCTACAACACAGAAGGTCTTCAGATACTGGGTATCACCCTGAACTGTGAATTCACAGGAAGCAGATGTATGGTTATTGAAGAAAGTCAAGATGAACTGTTTTTACTGCATACCACAGGCACCCTGCTGAGTACTTTCCAGTATTAGCATGACTAGCAGTTATGAAACACAGCAACTTAAAAGTATAATGTTTCCATTTGTTATTTTGGCTTCTCTTTGTGCATAGGAATGAGCTAGCTTGGGACCTCAAGTTATAGCAATGTTGTGCTGTTCTGTGAACCTGTTTTCCCTATATAAATTAAGACCTGGCACTTAAAGGAATGATGAAGAAGTCAGCAATAGCTCTTTGTGTTTAGAGTTAGAATCTGCTACTTAAGACAGATTCTGCTACCTCATACAGACAAATTTTAGGCTTAGCATGGAGAGCTCCACTGTTTTATGGAGCAACTGCTGCATGGAGTCCGGAATTGGGCACCTCCTGAGTTGTCCCTGTTACACTTTGCAGCCAAGGACCAAGAACGTGCAGTCCATGGGAAGTTCTGCGCCTTATAAGCCGATCATCACACAACCTGAAGAGGCCTGACATGATTTTGTTCTGCACTAACTAGAACATAACTAGAACATTGCTACAGCCTGTCCAAAACATAAGGAAGGCCTGTATAACCATGGCCAGATACAATTTGGTTAGGACTGTTCTTTGCTCACTGGAAGGGACAGAAAGTGCTACTTAAAATGTTTTATAAAAGGTTGACATCAGAAAGGAATCCACAATTACATCTATGTAACACATTTTTGCTATGCACATACACCCTAAAACAAAGGAGACTGAACCATGGCCTTGAGTTTTCAGAAGGCCTTTCTCTATTGCTAGTATCACTCCTATCAGCCCATATTCTGTCTTAGCTCAGCTGTTCTTCACACATGACCTTATTCTGTCCAAATACTGGATTACCTTGGTAATGAGGGACGGACTGACATTTTCTGGTGTATTTGTTATTGAGGTATTGCTCACAGAAGTCTTTGTGGTCAAGTAGGAAAGACAATCCCACACATTCTAAAGACATCATCTCTCCTTTTTCATTTTCTGCAACTCCTACTTGACTCTTTTCATCCACCATCCCAGAGTTCTGCCTTAAGCATTTGTCCAAGGACACGTCTACATTTTGCACTGTGTGTGCAAAATCACTCCACAGGGTTTTCGGCTCTAGCAGCTCCCAAAAGCATACTAAATTCATGAGCAGCTCACACATGTGGTATAGGTGACTGTAGTATGTCATAACACCTTCTGCTCATCTTAGCTACCCATCTGAATCAGCACTTCTTTGCAGTGAACTGCAATTTCACTGTATTACTTATACCAATTCAAGCATTTTCTATGTTTTATTAATTTAGTCCTTTAAATATTTTAATTTGCTTACTTTGATTTAGAAGTCTTTTCATTTTTCTGGTGTCACTTTTGGCCCTGTTCCTCCAGTGCCCTTTTTTTCTGCTTGTCCTTCCCACTATCTTTTGGGAAAAAAACACCACCTAGCAACATGTTCCATTAGTCAAAGCTTCCAGCTTAGGCCTAAAATAACATCAGCTGTACAATTTCCACCCCAAATAATAAGCAGATTGCTAGGTTCCACCCCACTCTGTCAGATGTGCCATTATTTTTCAGTGGGCTATGACCAGTATTCTTTCTATCCCACATTCCCTGCTACAGGTTCATGGTGTTGCCATTCCCCTTCCTGAGAATCACAACAAAAGAATCAGGTCAAGCTCTCTTCAACAACTCAAAGCTTCTCTGTCAAGCTTGTCATGTGTGTAGTCAACTACCCCCACTTCTAACTTCTTCCAAAGATCACAAGATTTTCCTGAAGTGCTGAAGCCCAGTTACAGCTCTACAGATGCTGACTGAATTTTGAAAGATCTTGTCCTGAGTTTCAGATTTTAGCAACATACTGTGTACAGTAGTTCTAAAGAATGAGGATAGCTCTGTTGCCCTATGCATCACTCATTGCTTGGTACAACATGTGCCATCAAGTATCAAGAGGACTTGCTTTTTCCCAGGTTGTACATATTTGGTTGGTTGCAATAGTGGCCGCTTGGCTGAGAACTTTTACCCCTTTGTTACAAGGATCACAGACACCAACTAGGGAAAAAACCAGTACCTCCAAACTCTCCTCAAAGGATGTAATGAATTACCAAGCCTGGGTTTTTTTACTGCCATTGAGTAGCTCATGCTTGTTAAGTTATAAAGCTAAGAATTGCTATAACCCTCACAGTTACACATTTTTTGCCTTGTTGCTGCCTCCCAGCCTGCTCTGTCCCTTCTTCAGGTGACTTTTTACCATTTATTCATGACTTACAAGACTATGGTTTCACAAAACATGAAACACAAAAGCTTGCTACTGGCTGGGCCACCTCAGCAACAGGACTATGCCTCTCCGCTCTTAGGAGGGGGAAAAAAAAGTTACCTTTCCAATGGTTAAAGAATGTCAGAAGATGGAGATCCATCTTGAGCCTAGGGACACTGAACACCCACATTTGTAAGTTCAAGTTCAGGGCAGTGATACAAGCTAACATCATCACTTCAGCAAGAGGTTTGGATGTGTCACTGAACCTCCCAGACAAATAGTGAGTCACCCAACTCTCAGAAAATGCCTTTGACTTGCCATGGGTCAGAACATTGCCATTAAAGGCTCTTGTTGTTCAGCTTCTCCACAACTTCAAAAATATTTCCCAAAACCCCCATTTTGAGAGCAACCCATCTTCAACAAAATCAAGTGTATCCAGGACAAAGGAATCTTTTCACACCCCTGATGTATCTATGGGATGTTTCATGTCCTTATACCAAGACAACACCACATTCTAAAACAAGCTTTTCCTCTCCATAGCACATCTGCAGTGGGACTCAGTAGATTCTGCATTGACTGCAGACTTTGTCACAGCTTGCTACAAAACTGCTGAAATGATCCATAAAGAGTGGTAGAAGTTTGTTCCTAGACAATCTCTAACAGCATCTCTAAAAATAACTCTGCACCACAGCCAAGTAGCTACCCAGAAACCTTCACCAATCACTGCATATTTTTCAAGTGTTACTGTCCATTTCCATATTCCCAGGCAACACCCTTCTTGAGGTTGAAAAAGCATGCTCCACCTCCTTCTATCCTAGCTGTGGATGATAGGAGCTTGGAAATGTCCTATATATCTCTGACCTGAGCACTGTGCTGGAACACAAATTGCAGTGTAAATGTGCAGATAGGTAATTCATCTCAAAGACCTTCAAATTCCTGACAATTAACTTCCTTTTACTCTTGCCTCATATATTTAGTGAGTTCAATAGATTAACCTATTTCATATAAGGTTTAATTCAATGTGCAGATTAAAATGATGGTTTGCAGGAACATTTTTAAAATGTGTCCAGATTTTTTAATTTATCTGGGTATTTGAAACTTCAAATTACTGGTGCTTACAATACCTATATATCAGTACTACACTGCACTGACAGTACAGTATACAGCTGTATAATGTGACTCAGTAGGGAAGAACATAAGACAGGAAACTAAAGAGTCTTTCAGGAAATAGTCCACGTGCAGAAAAGGCACTTCACAACATGCTTCAAGGGCTTAATGGTTTTCTTCACCTGGCATCACAAATGTCCTGATTCTAACAGATGGCAGCCATAATGTTATTAGTTTCTTTTTACCTGCTTATAGAAGAAAATGTCTAATGACGTTGTAAGAACAGCCAGATTTCCAGTGTGTTATTGAAAGTACAGTCTGTATATTTTGAAAGACCACAGTCCAGACAATTTACTTTATACTCCAGGCTACAGCTAAAAGACCCAGAATGTAAGTGTTTACTGTTCCTGTGGACCATGCCGTTTACACCAGCAGAGGTTTTGGCCCAGAGTTTGTGACCACAGCTGAGTTTCACCTTCACCAACAAGATTCAAAATGAAGCTGTTATTACTAGAGAAGATGCTGACACAGAACTAGAAATCACTGCAATATGCACAATCTTCCTGTCAGATTAAAACCTTAGGTTTCGTAAGAATAAAAACAAAACTCAACTGACTGATGTAGCATAATTGCCCAAAACATTCAGTCCTGCCCATGAAAGAAGGAAAAGATTAATACAAACTACATTTGGAGTAGATGGTGACCATTTCAGAAACAGATATCTTACATTTAACTCCACCTAACTTCCATTTGCAACACATACGTCAGATTGTTTCCTCTGAACAGCAGAAGCCAAGCCAAACAGCAGCCCTGTCTGAGCATTAATTACTGGACGAACAAAATCAACTAAGTGATCAACAGGGGCTACTACAACTGTCTTCAGGTCACCCACAAGGATAGCAGGTGACCACTCCACCATCCATGTCACCATTGCAGGTAGGTCTGCTGGAAAATACAGTACTGACTTTGTACCTGATGACTGACACCAAAGAGAAACAGAACTCTGTTTATAAAACTGTCTCTTTACACTTTTGAGTATATCTTTCCATGCCTCTAGCTTGCGAAAGGTTCTGGAGGGGAGATAACGTATATAGGCAAGCATGCTATCATCATTATCCAAACCTAGGAAAAACCTCTGGGAAAACCTATCATCACAGAAGAGCTCACACAATACTGAGTAAATTACGGTATTAAGGACATTTGGTGCCAGTACAGAAAAATTAAGTGCAATTGCAAATCATTTTGTTCTTCTGTGCGACTTCAGCTATGTGGAAATAGTTTTACATTGAGTCTATAAATAGTCTGTGAAACACAAGAGCTCTTGCTTATTTGAAGTTACAATACATGTCATATCTAAGCGAGGCCTGAGCTGGGATTGGTTTTGAAGGGGAGGTGTTGTTCTACAAGTTCTGGCAATAAACCAGGAACCGCTCCAGGCTATCAGATTTCGGAATGAGAATGTCACAAGAGGCTTTCAGTTGGGGGGGGGGGGGAGGGGGGAGAGTTCAGTGTCTGCTTCTGGAATGACTATTTAGCAGTAGAACTCTAATGATCTTACAAGTCACAGAAGATACACTAAAACAAGAAGGACCACATTATTTTCGTATACCCACTACTTTGACCCTGCTGCCACTTAACTTTTTGGTGCTAAACACAGGTTTTTTTGAGGGTACTGTGCTGGGTTGACTTTGGCTGGACACCAGATGCCCACCAAGCCATTCTACCACACCCCTCCTCAGCAGGGCAGGGAGGCGAGAAAAATAAGATGAAAAAAACCCTCATGCGTCAAGATAAAGGTAGTTTAATAAAGCAAAACCAAACGTCACACACGAAAGCAAAGGAAAACAGAAAATTTATTCTCTACTTCCCATCAGCAGGTGATGTCCAGCCACTTCCTGTGATATCCTTATAGGCTGAAAATCCACCAATTATACAAGTTTCTCAAACTGTGGTCCTACGTCAACGTAAGCACATACACACCAACCATTATCTGAAGGGAAAGCAAGTGACAAACTGTAATGCTAAAGTAATTTTTTTCATCATGAAAAAAATGTGAAACATATTACCCAGAGGTGAGTTGGCCTCCTACTTGAAGAAGGGTTTCAACACCATAAACCCACTAACAGCAGATTGAAAGGACTGGGTCCACTAAATGTAGAGACTACCAATGGAAGGAACAGCGATACTACAAGCATCTGTGGTTGCCAGTAAGTGAACCAGCTGTGAGGAGGGGCATGAAGTAATATATTTAATCGACATGTTAGATAAATACCTACCTGAACTATTTAAGTATATAGCAAATTTTTTTCTTGATGAAACCAGAGGAACTAAATGACCTCTGAAGTGCCCATCCAGCTTTACTCTGTTAAGTATAAAGTACACAATATTCTCAGAGTTAGTGACAGTATTTTTGTTGGGGATATTAAGCCATCTCAGAAAGAGCTGGAGACAAACTGTTTACAGAAGGACAGTGGCAGGACAAGGGGTAATGGGTTTAAACTAAAAGAGGGCAGATTTACATTAGACATTAGGAAGAAATTCTTCCCTGTGAGGGTGGTGAGGCCCTGGCACAGGCTGCCCAGGGAAGCTGTGGCTGCCCCCTCCCTGGCAGTGTTCAAGGCCAGGCTGGATGGGGCTTTGGGCAGCCTGGGCTAGTGGAGGGTGTCCCTGCCCATGGCAGGTGGCGTGGAACTGGATGGGCCTTGAGGTCCCTTCCAATCCAACCCAATTTAAAAAAAAATAAAATAAACCAAACATAATCAGAAACTGATACTAAACACATGAGGAAAAGGTTATTTTCCACTATCTTTTTCCAAAGGTCTTTTCTCATTTGCAGCTCTTGCCAGTGTTTGAAGCAGGATATTGGACTAGATGCCCTATTTGTCTAGCCAATCTCCTGCTCCTCTAAAGATGTAACTAAAAATATAACATAACTCATATCCTACTCTAGCCCAAAGATAAACTAACAAGTAAATGGGCAAAAATCTGAAGCATACTGCAGAAAGCAACTCAGGCACACATCAGTGGTATCTGCTACTTTCCAGGAAAAAAAACCAGCCTGCTTTGACACTCTCATGCAATGTTAAGTTTGCGGATGTGGTACAAAACTGTGCTCCTTCCCTTCTCACTAGTGAATTGGAAAAAAATGTCTGGCATAAAGAGAGCATCTTTGAGCACATGACAGTGTCCCATTTACATAAGTCATTTTTCAGGGTTAGCCATCGAGGGAACACAGGGAATTCACTGGATCCTGATCAAATGATCTCTATTAAGGTCCCTTTCAAGCACCTTTACTAGGGACTGCTCTCGACAACCACGGTCTGCTAATACGGCCGGTGTCGGTAAGAGCACTCTCCAGCCGCCCGTGCTCCCAGGGAAGCCTTGCGAAACTCTGGAACGCTGCTCGCTCCTCAGGCCTGCCCGGGAGGACAACCCGCCGTGCCGGCACCGCAGGCCCGTCCAGCTGAGAGACGGTAGAAGCTTCCAGAGGCCTCGCCGGCGACGGTGCGGACAGACACCGGCTCGCCTCAGCGACCGCTGCCGCGGCTGCCGCCCACTGCGCAGGTAGGTGCTGCAGGGGGCAACGAAGGCGACTGCATTCGCCCCCCTCGGCGGGAAGCGGGGCGCCCCTCCTCTGTTCTTAGAGGTTCCGACGCACCGCGAAGGCAAAACCCTGCGGCTGAGGCGGAGGGCCGCCGGGCGGAGGGCGGCCGCTGGGAGGGGAGGTGGGCGTCCGCCTCCCCTCGGGGACCGCCGCCCTCCTCCTCCCGGCCCGTCCTGCCCGCCGCGCGCGCCCCTCGCGCCCAGGATCCTGGCACGGGCCGGCGCGTTACGGGAAGCACCGCCCGCCGCCCCCTTTCGGCGACGTCACGGTGCCCGCGCGCCAATGGCGGAGCGAGTCGAGGAGAGAAGAGCGCGGGGGGGCGCGGGGGGGGAGCGTGACCGGGCGTGGGGCCGTGCGTGCGAGACGGCGGCGCGATGGCGCGCCTCGGCGGAGCCGTTATTTAGGGGCTGTCGGCGGGGCGCCGGGCACCGTGGAGTGGCGGCGGCGGCAGCGCCGCAGCGCCAGGTAAGGCAAAGGCCAGGCCCGGGGGGCTCGCGGCCGTAGGCGGTTTTCCTCTTCGGCCCCCTTCGGCTTCCTCGCCGCCCTTCTCCCTTCTTCGCCCGCCCCTGAGGGGCGCCGGCCGGTGGGGGTCGGGTCGGGCCGCAGCTGGGCTCGGTGAGTGGGCCGGGCGCCGCGGGTCGGGGAGCCGTGACGGGCGGGTGGGCGTTCGGCCAGGGGTGACTGGCAGTCTGGGGCAGGGTGGCAGCCTTGCGCCACTCGCTTCCCGAGCCGATCCCTCGCCTCCCCCTCCCGGGGGCGGGGGCGTCCGGCCGCAGCCTTCGTAGTCCGCGGCCGTGAGCAGCCCTCTTGTGTGAGGCCCGACCCGGCGTAGCGCCCAGTGAGGGGACGCGGTGCCGTCGCCCGCTCCCCGCAGCGGTGACTCGCCTCTTCTCGGCGGGCGCTGGCGGAGCGGGTCCGGCGACGGCGCTTAAAATGCAATATGGCCTCGCCCGCGGCCGGGCCGCCTGGGGCCTGCTCGGTTTGGCGGCCTGAGGGGCTGTCGGGTCCCTTCTGTGTCCGCCGCAGGTAGTACCAGTTGCGGGGAGCACCCCATCCGCAACCCGTCCCTGGCTTGGTGCGGTTTTGCTAGCGTGGAGCGCGGGGTGAGATTATCCGGATTTTTCTCAGCGGCGGTAGTTAATGCCGACCGTCGTTATTAATAAAGGCCCTGCTACCCGCGCTGGGCTCGTATTTTTCGGGCAATTTCAGCTCTGCGTAGCGGTATCAGCAGCAGGCTTTTTCTTATTGAAAAGCGTTGCGTTTTGTTGGCCGCACCGCGAGTGGTCAGTTCTCCTTGCCTTGTGGAAAACTGCTAGCTTTGAAAGAAAGGCATGCTTTGTTTTACAGTCGTCCAACTCCCGGAGGGATTCCCTAAGAAATTGGGGAGGAGTGGGTGCAGTGAGCAGCCTGGGTCATCTGCTAACTTCAGCCGGGTCCCGGGCTCCTGACATCCTCGCCGTGGGTCTCTGACGCCCTTCGTAAAGAAAAAGGGTGTCATTACTTTCATCTTTAAGATGATGAAATCAAGTCACAAAGGAAAGCAGTCTGCCAAATATGCTGGCCGTGGAGAGGGGAATAAATCCCCGTCTCATTTTTCATCCTTGTTCTAGGCTGACTAGGTGATTGCCAGCTGGTGGCTGCTTGTTAATTCTGAGGCATTTCTGAAGGACTAATCTGGTAACAGAATGATGTGTGGTTACAGTTTTGTCATTAGCGATCTGCCTTGTCACTGAAAAGGGGGAAAAAAGGGGGAATCCACCAGTCAGTAGTTTAGGAGTTACAGGGGGTTTTCTTTCATGCTTTTTTCCCTTAAAGAACATAAAGTTTATACTTCTTTGAGTTATTTTCAGAGGAATATCGATCTGTAAAAGGTATTTGCTAAAAGCATGCAACATCTGAAGTTGGTGTATTGCAGTGGGAAGGTAGGAGAGGATGGTGAAAACTTGAAATTACTTCCTGGGAGTTAAGCATTAAACACAAATATTTGAATTTTTTAAATATGTCTAAAAAGATGATCTCATCATGTAAAGCCCATCTATACATTTGGTGGGGCAGGGAGGAGAAAAGATGCTACAGCATTACTTTGTATAAATTAATTTGCTTTTTAGACTAAAGTTACTTGCTGAAGTATTTCAGAGAAAGTGATCTGCAGTTTAAGAAGGTACCAGGAAGAAGAACTTAATTCTTGCAAATATTTGCTGCCTCTAATGAGGTATTTCAGTCATTTTAATCTGTGCTCCTTTGTGGTTTTTATTGAGTGCTATATTAAAACCCCAGAAGTAGGGAGAGGCCTCCTTCTAGGGCAGAGGAATGAGGACTGTGAAGTTACTTGCCTGTTGGTAGAAGAGACATGTTTTGTATATAGGTATATTAAATATGAAAATGAATTTTGAAAAATTTTTAATATTTATATAATTAATGTTTTGTCATGTAATATGGTATGTTTCAAGTGATTCTTTGAGGTATTTGGGGTTTTTTTAGTCTCATAACTATTTCCAAGAAGGAAGTAAGCTTGGAAGAGGGAACAATGCTTGCAGTTTAAATACTCCTTATTAGAACGTAGTTGCAGTTTGAATAATCAAAATTCCTTGAGGAAAGGTACAGCTTTTAGTGGGACTTTAAGTACTACTTGGCTTGTAACAAAACCTCAAGCAGTAGCCACTATGTGTGGTATCACTTCTACGCATTGCTTCCTTGCTCTTTTCTACCTGAGCTCTGTGGATTCTTAGAAATTACCCTTGAAAGCTGTAAATTTAGCTCTTAATTTTTTTTTTTTTTGGAGGAACTTCTGGAAATCCATTTGCCAGCAGCCTTTTGGCTTTTCTGATTTATATGATGATGAACCTTAATAGACCTAATGCCTTCCTGTGGTGTTACCTATATTTGAAAGCTAGTTTTGCTGGAAAGTACTTGTTAATGCTTTAACTGAAATTATAGTATGTAGGTCCCATTGACAGTAATTGTCACCTGAAATGGTCTTGTGATAACTCATTGTATGAAATATACCTGTACTCTATATCAGGTAGTGCTCATGATGTATGAAATAAGATTAATTTGTTAGACCTCCCTCTGATTGGAATAATCAATTATACCTGTTTTATATGATGTTTCTTCAAAAAATATTATTGATGGGTTATTAATAAAAATCAGTGCTGTTGCTAGTTTGGAATAAAGCTTGACTTTAGGGCCATTACTAGCATCTCAGAGGACACTGCCTGAAGCACGTGTTTAGGGTTCAGGCATAAAGTCTTAGTACTTTCAAGATGGTAGCAGGATGTGAAGAATAATAGAAGTCCCATATGATTTAGAGATTAAATGGTGTGATCTCATGGCATATGAGTTTTATATGTCTGTCGTTACTTGAAGTAACTGCAGCATTTTCACAGGTTTTTCCCTCTTTGAGGTAATTTATGCGCTATAAGTTAAGGGCTGTCAGCAGCAGCAGTTGTAAATTTACCATGTTTTTACTGTGTAGAATTTTGATGGACTGATTCTCTGCCACTTTGGCAGAGTTCACTGTGAAAGAAATCTGACAAACTTCTAATAACCAGTTTCTTTCTCTTTCCCTTTTATCTACATTTAGTAGTCCACAACAACTACATAGATAAAATGTTGATGTGGCTTTTTAAAAAAAAGTATGAACTGTCTAGGTGCTTCAATGTTAGTTTAGCAGCAGGCTGAACTTTCAACTTGGATTCATAACACCAATCTGTAAAACAGAAGACTTCAGGCTGTGCTGCATAATTGCTGAAACTATTCAGTTTCTGTTGTCCAGACTTGCAACTTAGCCTGACTTATAATAGCTAATGGTGGACAATTGATGTTTAGCAGCAATTCTTTTGAATTAATGCACTACATTAAGTTTTGGTATAGCTTATATGAAGGGTTTCTACACCTGAGTATATTTATATGCTCACTTACGTGGAAACTAAGATTTTTCTAATGTATCTCCCTCATTTTATTCTGAAGTATGTTTCCTTGTGGTGTTAGTGTTCAGTCCCACCATATTTTTTCTTTTTTTACGGCTTTCATCTAGGCAAGATGGGTAGAAATGCTTAATTCAAGTAGGTGTATCATTCTTCCGCTAGAACTAAATTTAAGTTGAGAGTTAATCTTCTAAAAGCCAGAGGTCTAATGTTTTTTAAAATAGCACACATCAGATGCAATTGCAATAGCTCCTTTGTGAGCTTAGATGTGTGTAGCTTCAGTCTTCAAAACTACATTGATCAGTAGGGGAAAAAGGTAAAATCAAAGCAGCCTGAAAGCAGATACATGCTGAACTGCAGCGTGATTCTGACACTGTATAGTCACAACTGCTGATTTCCTGTACTGTAGGTCGGTGGGCTTTCCACTTCCTGTTACAGGTGATGGAGTATAAGTCTCAGCTCTCTTGTCTATCAGGAGCTCAGTATGGTGGAGTAAGTACAGTAAACTGTGGAAGCTTTCTTTGCTCCATAAAAAGGGAAGCTAAGCCTTCCAAAGTGAAAAGTAGAAGTTTGGACTTCAGCTTCCTGAAGGTGACTTGGTAGTGTGGATTAACAGCTGATATCAACTTTATCAGTGTGCACTAGTGGCCCAGAAATCCAGCGGTATCCTGGGCTGCATCAAAAGCAGTGTGGCCAGCAGATCAAAGGAGGTGATTCTGCCCCTCTGCTCTGGCGAGACCACCATCTGAAGTACTGTGTCCAGCTCTGGGGTCTCCAGTAGGAGACAAATGTGCTGCTGTTTGAGTGAGTTCAGAGGAGGGCCACAAAGAGGGCTGGAGCACCTCTCCTATGAGACAGGCTGAGAGTTGTGACTTTTCAGCCTGGAGTAGGCTCCAGGCTCCTACATAATTGCAGCTTTCCAGTACCTGAAGTGGACCTGCTGGAGAGGGACTATTTATCAGGGAGTGTAGTGATAGCACAAGGGGTAACGGCTTTAAACTAAGAAGGCAGATTTAGAACAGGTTTTATGAAGAAATACTTCCCTGTGAGGATGGTGAGGCCCTGGCACAGGCTGCCCAGAGAAGCTATGGCTGCCCCCTCCCTGGCAGTGTTCAAGGCCAGGCTGGATGGGGCTTTAGGCAGCCTGGGCTAGTGGAGGATGTCCCTGCCCATGGCAGGGACTTGGGAGTAGGTGCTCTTTGAGGTCCCTTCTAACACAACTATTTCTGTGTGATCCTTTGCAGTTCTGCTCAGGACAACTAAAATGTTGCATTCCAAGTCTGGAATACAGTTGAATACAGAAAGGGCATTTATTTAAAATTACGAAGTCATCTTATTTTGTTTTGGGTTTTTTAATATACCTTAGAGCCAAATGTGATAATTCTGTATTATTGCTTGCTTTAATTTGGTTATTAAGTGTTGGCTTTTACATTCCTTCAAGAGCTTCACAGTATTTTTTAATAACCCAAGCTGTACTTAATATGACTTTAACAGCAACAGTTGTTCAGTAGTTTGGTGAAAATACTGTTTCACCTGAAATACATTATCACCAAAAAGAAAACTTTGTAATGTAATGCTTAGCTGGCATTACATTTATTCTAAGCATGATAGCAAATGGGAGATAAATGCTACCTTGAACATTCTTTAAAAAACTTTGTTTTCCTTTCTACATCTGTCTCTTTCCTCTTTAGTGTGGAAGCTGCTTCTGCTCTTGTTCTGCAGTTTTGGGTGATTAGCAGGGAAGCAAAGCTCCTACTTCTTTCCACTTAGCTTGCATTTGCGCTCGGGGTTTCAGATCTTCTGCAGCTCAAATTGTTCAACTTCAGTAGCTTTAAATGAATCTTGCTTAAAATTAGAACTCTTAAGGTCTATCTTTAATAGAGTGCACTAAGCTTTAGGTAACAGGCAGTATTTCTGATAAAAAGTCAAGACTCTAAAATAGATTCTTGTGTGCTGGTTTTTTCTCATTTTCCTTTTTAGTGTCTAAAGACCTAAATCAAAGGAGAATGCTTCTCTGAGTTTGATTTTATTCACCATGTGAATTTACTAAAATTTGTGAAACCAATTTGGATTTTAAAACTCAGAAAAGCATGGGTAGGTAGAAACCTTGGTTTTCAGATATTGGAAGACTTTACATCTGTAATAAGCAAAAATAAATTGGTTTCGTTTTTCTGCTGTATGCTTTTAATAAATGTCTAAAGATGCATTGCACTTAAAATTGTACAATGGTTTTTCATGTCCAGCCCAGTGAGATTACCTGAGTGTAAGTAACATAGAAAAAAATTAATAGCTTTTATGTTCTAAACTCCATATAACTACAGTCTGATTGTTAATAAAGTGGTGTTTTTAGCTAAAAAAAACCCCAACCTTGAGTTACAAAAACAAATGCTTGTTAATATAACTGTCAGGTGTTCTAATTGGCAGTATTTCTAGCATAAAATGTCTACATAGAAAATATTGATAGGCTTTGAGTAGTGAACTCATGAGTATAGACTGACATAAAAATACTGATGAGCAATTCTGATGAAAATTATTGTAGTCCTAACTGAAACACATCTATGCTGGTGACCCCTATGAAGACCCTGCTATAAAGATTTGAGATTGGCTTTAGTTAAGTTGTTTGTTTCCAGTTATTGTGAATAGACATTTTCTGTACATTACACTTTTTACCTTTATTTCTAAAACAATTAGAAGAGAGGAAAAAAGTAGATATGCTGATGCCTAAGGAATGAGGAAAGTAAGTTTTGTCAGGCTAGTGAAAACAGAAATTTCGTCTTGAGCCTCTAGCTATAAGAACTGCTCTAAGTTTGCTTATAGAATCAGGTTATGGGCTTAAGTTCGTTATTTAACTAAGGCAATGCAGCTATTCCTGTAGAGATGCATAAATGTAACCAAAAATAATATAGCTCCTATGCATACTAGAGAATGGTTACTTGCTCCTAGTAATTCGTCTGCTTTGTAACTGCAAGTTGAGAGAAATCCAGAAGATTCTTTGTGTCTTCAAAGTAACTGGAGTGAAAGCAAGTCAGTTTCTCTAAACTGTTTTGTAGAATTGTTAAAATGGAGAAGAGGTGAACTCTGCTGCAATACAGAAATAGAAACCAGAAGAGTAAAAAAAAAAAACAACCCTCCAACTTTTGAGGAATTACGGATTCCCTTGGAAAGCTTTGAATAAGTAGATAATGCTTTTTCTACAGTAGTCAACAGTCCCTGGTGTTACAAAGTACAGCAGTTCTGTTCTTAATTGTATTCTAAGTCACTCTTGTGAATGAGACTTATGGTTTTTTTGGTGGTGTTCTGAACCTTGTGCAAAGCACTTATCAGTGCTTTGAAAGCTAGTATTGTAACTTAACTGTAATCAAATTCATAGGGTTCTATTTTAAATACTTGAGCCAAAGTGTGATGTTCTACAGTCTGACTGAACCTCCCACAGAAGTAACAGTGAAGTTTGTTTCCATGTACACCACTAAAACCTTAAGCTGTTATTTCTTACATTTGTAACCAAAAAGGCTTTAAACTGTATTGGTTGTGTTGAGTAGACATTGGATTTTCTTCCAGCGGTGACTGAAATGGAAATAGTATGTCCATTCTCTCTTATGAGTGAGAAGATACTCTGAGGAAAATAAATGTGCACAGCTGAGAAATTGTCATAGACCAAATAAAATTGAGTTTCACAATGATCTGAAGCGAAGAGAAATATTTTAATTTTTAAAAAAATCTTTATTACAGGTATTCTGTGCAGCATGTTTTCTGTGTGGAACTGGGTGGCCCATGGCTTATATCTGCTCTTGAGCACTTGTTCTGTTGAAGGTAAGACATCTTCTGTATCTCAAACACAAGAAAATGGTAGAACTCTTAATCAGATGCTTGAAACATACAGTTGTTTTTTGTCTAGATACTTGTGGACAAAAAGTCCACATTGTATGAGAGTAGAGAGACCTAATCTGTGCTCTTAATACTACAAAGAAATAACCTGTTAAACCAGTACACGCTCAACTTGTATTCATTGATCATTTGTATGCAGATATAGTGAATGCTAACTTTTTTCAGTGGAAGGTTCCTTTAGTTCAAATGACATTACTGGAGCTGGTCACTGTAGCAAACTGAAGTTTAATTCCACTTGTGCCAAGTGGTATCTAAATGAAAGAATATCTTGATCAGACTAAATGCTCTGAAAGCAATAAGCTTCTAGTGAACTAGTGTAGTAAGCTATATGATGAAGTCAGAGGCATCAGCTACTGCTATTATGTAGCAAATGATCATCCCCAAGATGTTTAGTAAAACTGTTGAGTCGAGGCAGTATTTCTGTCATCTGTTTTATCTTTTAAACTTGATGCTTTTCTCTTTGTGTGCCTCCATAGCAAGAGCCACAACTTTGTCTTCAAAGTTCCCTTGTAAATAGAGTACCATCGAATGCACAAAGTTCACTATAATTCCCAAATATTTTTACAGCACATATACTAAAGCTTTTAAAATAGACAACTCAAGTATTTAACTGATGGCAGTTAAACTAGCCTAACACAACAAAGATACACACTTACCCTAATTTTTTGTTGTTAACTTTCTCAACAGAAAATACTTGTAACTGCAAGAGTAACCTCAAGTGTATTACCTTCCTCCTTCAAAACCTACTAAACATTCAATCCTTGACTCTCCTTTCTCTCTAAAGGCCCTTGTTTTTTATTAGAGCTTTTCTTGCTTGGTAAAATGTGTTTGCAGAGTCTAGGTAACATTGCACTGGTTTTGCCCCCTAAATCTGCTTGGTTGTCCACTAATTCATTTCAGTTTTATATCTGTCAAGTAACTAATTAATTTCCTGCTTGGACAGATGGTATTTTAACACTAGACTGGTGTTGTATCAGCAGTATTGATTATGGAATGTTCTGTAGTTTTTAATAAAGATGTAATTCTTTTTAGTTTCAGGTGGACTTGTACAGTCATGTGGTCACATCATCCCAGAGTCTCCTGTATTGGCTGTTGGTTCCAATTTCACAGCATTATGCATTTTGAATGAGAGTTGCCTTGACTTTGGCAATATCTATGCTAACCAAATTATCTGGAAAATTAAAAATAGAGTGGTACCTAAAGAACAATATCGTGAAATAAACAGAACAGTTTCTAGTGTCACATTTAATGACACTTCTTCTCTAGCAACTCCTCTGACATGCAACATTTTAGCAGATGGACAGATTGAGCAGAACATTTATGGAATCACAGTTGCAGTAGGCTGTAAGTACTATTTTTCTTGTCTTTTGTTCTGGTTTGGTCATAAGAAAACTGCTGCTGAGAAACAGGGAGGAGTATGCAAACAGCAGAAAGTGTGTGTTTTGAAATGCTTATTTCCATTCCCTCAGTTCCTGCATAACTGCATAAAAGTTTTGTCATTGCATGCCATCTGCTCTGGCTTTGGCTGGGGTAGAGTTAATTTTCTTCCTAGTGTGGGTATAGAACTGTGTTTTGGATTTAGGATGAGAGTAATGTTGATAACACGTTAATGTTTTGGTTTTTGCTGGATAGCATTTACACTAAGTCAAGAACTTAACAACTTCACATATTGGCTGGCCAGCAAGGAGGCTGAGGCTTCACAAGAAGCTGTGAGGGGACACTGCCAGGACAGCAGACTCAAACTGGCCAAAGGGATGTTTCATACCGTATGATGCCATATTCAGTATATAGCTTGGGGGAAGATGCCTGGGGGCTGGACTGCAGTTGGGAAGTCTGTGGTCTCTGAGTGGTGAGCAGGTGTGCTGTGCATCACTTGTTTTGTATTATTTGTCTTCACTTTGTCATATTAAACTGTCTTTATCTCAACCTGTGAGTTACCTTTTTTCCAATTTCTTCATCCTGCTTGGGGGGTGGGGGCGGTGTGTGTGTGTGAACTAAGTGAATGGCTGTGTAGTTGTCTGATCAAAGCTGGTAAATATGCACAGAATGAAATTTCTAAAAATAGAAAATACTCTGGAGTATTTCAGCGTGGAAATAAGAAAAATACAGAACAACAGGGAAAAAATCTTGATGCAGGAAGATCTGAATTACAGAAATATGTGAATTTAACTGAATCAGATCATAGGAAATAAACTAACATTCCTTACTGCACCCTTCTGTTTCAGTGTTCAAGAAAATACAATAAGGTCTTATGTTCACTATGAAATGAATGTTTACTTCATTAATGGACTGAGAAATATTTAGTCCATCAGTATTACTAAAGCTAACCAGAACTGCCTTAAGGATGGAGCGTACCACTTGGATTACTTTACCTCTATACATAAGAAAATACTTTTCACTAATTATAAACTTTCCTTGTGCAAGCATGATAGCACTTGCATTGATATAATCAAGTGCTCTCTGAGACAAGGCTGAGGTCTTGAGAAGGTAACAAGAATAACGTGATATACTGCTTCCTAATTAATTGATGGACCCTCGACAAAGTGTGACGTGCCCTTCACAGCATAGTATGAATGCCTGATGAATCCTGTTGCCTCCTAGTGTAGGGAAAAGGTATTGCAGTTGTTGCATGGCCTCTGTTAACGTGGTTCTAGCCTGAGTTACATAATGCTGTCCCAGAGAAGCAGCGTTTCTGTTTCAACTTCTGAGAAGTAAATTTCTTGTCAGAAAAGATTTGACAGGTAGAATACATGGAAATGTGAGGATGGATACACTATCTTAATATGAACTGAATGAGAGTACAGATCCTGTTCTACAGTTGTAATTCACATAATCATGAAATGCATTTGTATTTACAGCTACTGTATTTTCATACTGTCAGTTAAAAAATCTGTAAACAATAACAACAGGTTTGAGAACGCAGCTGCTTAGGAACAAAGCTATAAAGTTTGTAATGTAGTTCTGCTGAAAGGAGCATTTTGTTTGAAAGGAAGTGAGATTCTTAAGGTATATTACACTGTTGCAAAGAGTGGTGTTCTAACAGCTTAGAAACAAACATTGTATGCTGTGATTGTAATTTAAATAGGAGAAGTAAATAGTTCAGCTGCACTCCGATAAAAGCTTCTTACACGTTTCTAAAGTGCATTGACAAAGCTCCATTATCTTGTAGAAGCTTGCAGCTAAAGTATCCTCCCTTTGTATCTTGGGTGGGGGAGGATAGACTAATCTCTGTTGGAGTAGAGCTCAGGTTGTTGGCAAAGGCAACGTGCCAATTCAGCTGTAGTGTTCATTAAAATTTTTTCTCTGTGAAGTAAAATAGATTTAGGTAAGAAATGTTGGATATTAGTTTTTCTGCATCAGAAAATGAAAAACCCTTACTGTCAGGTGCTTGTTCATAGAGCAACTGGTTAAGCTTTTTAACATTGCTCTAGGGTATCATCGCTTTTTGCCCCATTTTATAAAAATAAATTTGTCCAAATACTTCTGATGTTCACTGAAACTTCTCTAATGGGACATTTAGCATGATGCTTGTTAGATTTAAATTGTGTATACATTAATTACTGCTAATTTTTTCTTTACAGTGCCCCCAGAGAAGCCCAAGAACTTAAGTTGCATTGTGCATCAGGTGTCAAAACTCACGTATCCTATGACTTGTACCTGGAACCCTGGAAGGTATACATTCTTGGACACTTCCTTTAGGTTGAAATACAGATGGTAAGTAGCCCTCTAGAATATCTGAATAATTTTGAACTATATTTGTAGGCTAAAGCAAACTTCCTTGAAATTCCTTGATCCTTTGGGAGAGTTCTTAATTTAAATCTGGTTTCCTGAAGCATTTCTGTCTATTTTGGAGAGGAATGGAAATGTTAAAGAAGTTCACATTTAAAGTAATTCTAAGTATACTTGAAATTTTGAAGCTGTGCTTATTTTTGTGTAACAGCTATCTCTTATTTTTCTGTTCTTCAGGTAAGATTCATGTGGTTTGAGCACAACACACCTAATCATTAGGCGGTTTGGCCCAGTTATGTATTTTACACTTTTCTGTGGTGACTCTTCTGTCCCATCTAAACAAGATGATGTCCCTGGTCATTGTGGGAGGTTCAGATTAGATGGCCTTTAGAAGTCCCCTTCCAACCCATACCATTTTAGTTCTAAGTAGGGAAGCCAGTGTAGAGCAGCTGGATTTCGTAGAGGTGTTACCTACTCAGTACCTCCTAAGAACTCAGAATGGTGTTTGTCCACAATCAGCAGAGGTGTTTCTGCTGTGAAAATTTACATATTTTTCAAACTCCTCAAATAATTTCTTGTAGTTTAAAATGGAGTTGACAGAATTATTGCGCTGCTAAGGAAGCGAGAATGACTGCCCACAGCTTTCTACCTACCCCATTCCTCTGAAGTGTTTTGGTAATGAACGTAGTAGAAAGTATGGATAGACAGGAAACCTTGATGCTCTGTAAATCTCCCGATGCCCCTAGAGCCATGTTTTTAGTGTAATTGAAGATGGTGAACAGAAATGATGAATGTGCTGCAGGTGTGACACTGTACTCTTGAAGGGATGTGGATAATACTGACTACATCTTTTCAGGCATGAGTATGCTTTTAGTTACTGGCCATACTGGTTTTGGTGAAATGTATCAATTCTTGATCTTTATTTTTTGTGCTAACTCAGATTTTATGTGTCTATTATTGCAGTACTGTGGCATGCTCTTGAGGATATGTGACTTGAAGTCAAGAGATTTTATTCTTATTTCTGTTCTAATGCAATTGTGCATTTGTGGCTGAACAAGCTGTCATAGTCTCTTTGCTTTTTCTTCCTGCCCCTCTTAGTACAAAAATAATGGCAGAGGGCAAACATATGAGCTAATCTGATCACTTTGGTTTCCTTTAGAGAATATTTTTAACTATACCAAACTTACTGCTTTATACCTTGTTTTTCCTTCTCTTTTATTTAGGCCACAAGAGAACTTTCCTGACTGTATACCAAAAGATGTAAACAATTCTTGTACGATTAGTGATGTTCAGTTCTTTGTTAACCTGGAGGTCTGGGTAGAAGCAGCAAATGCTCTTGGGAAGGCGGAATCTGATCCTCTTGTTCTTGATCCCATTGATATTGGTAACTATTGCCTCTTAAGTAAAGCTTTAATAGTACATAACTGCTGCTTCTGTGTATATTGCTAAATTGAATTTGAATTAATGCTTCTTCACTATAAAAATTAACACTGCTATAATAGTGCTGACTAGAACTATGCTGGACTGAAGGTAGGGAAGGCAAGAGATATGATCACAATTCAGGTAGCAAGCTCTTGTTCAGTAATCTTTAGAAATTAGTGTGAAGTAGGAGTTTGAGTTATGGAATGCTTTAATGGCAGAGTTGCATCATAGTATTCTGATTGCTTGAGGCATGATAAAATTCAGCTGTAGAGTTAACTTTTAACTCCTCCTTTTCTAGTTAAACCACTGCCTCCACACAACTTAACAGTCAGCTCAGGAATACTGCCTACTGTTCTGAAGCTTTCCTGGGAGAATCGGATTTCAGCAGCTCTGATGACGCTGAAATTCAATATTCGGTACAGGATCATGGGCAGCACAGACTGGATGCAGGTAATACCAGTAATGCCCCTTGTCAGTCTTCTGCTGTAACTCAGCCGCTTGTCAAACCGCAGAAGTTTTTCCCTCACTGCTGCAATTTAGAGGATTTGCTTAATTATTGTTAGGTCTTATTTGGCCCCCCATGGTGGTTATCTGACCTGTATACAAAGGCTATGGTCTAGAGTTTTTGGCAGAATCTTGAGTAGAGAGACTTGGTCTTTTCTTTGGGGACCTCTCTGTCCTGCCCACCATGTTGCAGTATTGTTAATTTTTAATTTTTATTCTATACATGAAACTTATAGAATATTCATGAACTTTCACCTTCCTATGCACATGCAAAACTACTGATCTAAATGTTACTGAAAGCTTGGGCAAGCACTGTGCAGTGCTGGGATGCCTTTTTGAACTTGCTATACATAGACTTGCTGGAGTCTTGGCTAAGAGTGCCTGGAAAGCTGCCTGGCAAGCTGCCTGGCAGAAAAAGGATCTGGGGGGTCTTGGACAACAGCCAGCTGAATACAAGCCAGCAGTGTGCTCAGGTGGCCAAGAAGGCCAACAGCATCCTGGCTTGTATAAGAAATAATGTGGCTGGCAGGACCAGGTGAGGCCTCACCAGGGCTCAAATACTATGGTCAATTTTGGGTTTCTCACTACCCGAGGCAGGCATTGAGGTGCTGCTGCATGTCCAAACAAGGGCAGTGAAGCTGGTGAAGGATCTAAACCAGAAGTCCTGTGAGGAGTGGCTGAGGGAACTGGGGTTGTTCACCCTGGAGAAAAGGAGGCTGAGGGGAGACCTTATGACTCTCAGCTACCTCAAAGGAGGCTATAGTGAGATGGCTGTTGCTAATCTAAGGTAAAGGAAAGAGATTATGAAAAGTAAACTTAGCAAAAGTATAAACTACTTTGAACCAAACAATTTTCAATGCCAGTTAAGAAACATAGTTCTGTATCAGTGAAAGTAATGATCCTGGATTCTCTGGCTTTTGAAGAGGTGTATAGCACAGGTAGTTTGCAGTCAGTCATTAGACAGATAACAGCAAAATTCTGAAGTGTGAGGCAGGATATTACAGATCAGTAAGCAGAGGAATTGTATGGGAAGGAGAAATAGATAGAGAAGCTAATTTAAACAGCTAGATCATCCTGAGGTAGCTGTTTAACTATTCTAGTGTATGTATCATACTACACTTGGCAAATATATATAGTTATGTCTGATCCTTGATAATTGAAGCTTTTGGAAATAAGAGGGGAGGAAAGCTATGTTGTTTGTATTGATGTGTGTGTGGTGAGGAGCCCTCTTGAACGGGAGCCATCGTAGCACAGAGATCATCTTTGTACTTTTTTTGATCAGTGTCTCTCAAATCTTCCATTTATAGGTTCCTCCAGAAGATACAGCTTCACCCAGAACTTCATTCAGTGTTCAAGGGCTCAAACCCTGTACAGAGTATGTCTTTTCAATTTGTTGCATGAAGGAAGATGGAGTTGGCTACTGGAGTGACTGGAGTGAAGAGAAAACTGGAGTCACCACTGAAGATAGTAAGTAATATATGAAAGTAGGTCACTGACTTTCCAGTGTGTAACTGCTTGGTAGCTTGACAGTAGCCAGCTGAAATAGAGATCCTTGCTTGAGTGGTATGATTATATATACAAGAAGGCTCTCCTGAGTTACTTTCATTGGAATGACTTGACCCATGCATTCCAAGGAGTATGAGAATAGCTTCCCATAAAGTTGGCGTAGAGGTGCTCCCTGAAAACAGCTAAAATGGGAAGTAGGGAAGAGAAACTTTCTTAACAGAAAGCTGTATTCTCTAAGCCTTCATGCTTTTTTTTCTGTTCTGAAGGTTATTCTCTGTAAGAGAAAGTATTCTGCTTGTTTGAAGGTTTTGTTGGGTTTTTTGATAGACAGACTGTGTTAGTTTAATGGCCTCCTAAACAAGAAGTTGTTCATAGGTAAAGTCATAAATGAACAAGCATCAGAAAGTGAAACCACCTTTTTTAGTCATAGAGTACATACACCTCTTCAAACTTGGTAAAACAAAGATAAGAAATAATCTGTGGTTATTTGACCCTGACTGGAGGCCAGGTGCCCACCAAAGCCACTCTATCACTCCCCTTTTCAGCTGGACAGGGGAGAAAATATATATTGAGAGGCTTAGGAATCGAGATAAGGACAGGGAGAGATCATTCCACAGTCAGCATCACAGGCAGAACAGACTCAACAGGGAACAAAGGAAAGAAAACTCTCTAATTCATTACACTGCCCTGCACACCCAGTGACACCAGAGTGGGGTAATGAGAAGTGTGACCAGATCTTAAAGCACCTCCCCCCACCCCTCCCTTCTTAGCAGACTTCACTTTAATCATGATTGCACTCCCTTCTTCCCCAACGTTGTGGCATGGGGAGGGGCAAGTAATGGGGGAATGGGTGCTATGGTCAGTTCCTCATGAATTGTTTTCCTTTCGGAGAAGGTGGGGGGGTGGCATTCCTCACATGCTTCCCCTACTGCACCGTGGGGTCCCACTGACAGGAGACAGTCTGCTACAAACTTCCCCAACGTGAGTCCTTTCCCACAGGGCTTCAGCTCTTCACCAGCTGCCCCAGCATGGGTCACTTCTATGGGGTGCAGTCATGGAATCAGAGTGTCTCTTAGGCGCAGACTGCTCCTCCAGCCTGGTTCCCCATAGAGTTGCAAGCCCCCCAAACAGCAAACCTGCTTTGGCATGGATGTGTGTCTCTCTCCCTTTGTCTGACCTTGGTGTCTCTGCAGTGTTTCTTACACCTTCTCGCTCCTTTCTCTGGTGGCAAAAAGCATCTGCTTGTGACTTTGTTTTTTTTTATTTAAGCATGTGATTCCCAGAGGTGCTCTGACTGTCACTGATGGGCTTTGCCTAGGTTGGCAGTGGGTCCAGCTTTGAGCAACCCCTGCAGCCCCCACCTCACCTCCCCAGAACCCAGCCATGTGAAACTACAATGTGCATATGGGAAGTGTAGCCTCTTATGCACCAACTCATCTAAATAAAACATGCTGGTTGCTCTTAAATTTTCCCAAGGTTTTCTGCACACCTTCTTGCTTGCCAGTCACTTCCAACCCCTACTGTTCTGTGATTTTGTGAAGGGGCCTCTGTAGATTATCTAGTCCAACCCCCCCTGCCAGAGCAGAATCACCTAGAGCAGGCTGCACAGGACGGTGTCCAGGTCGGTTTTGAATGTCTCTAGAGGAGGAGACACCACAGTCTGTATGGACAGCCTGTCCCAGTGCTCTGCCACTCTCACAGGGAGGAAGTTTTTCCTCATGTTTGGGAGGAATTTCTTACATTCAAGTTTATGCCCATTGCCTCTTGTCCCGTCACCGGGCACCACTAAAAAAGACTTGAGCGCAGCCTCCTGACACCTACCCCTCAACTGTTTATAAGCATTGATAAGATCCCCTGTCAGTCTTCTCTAGGCTAAAAGACCCAAGCCACTTAGAGTTGCTTTTGCACTGTCTTATACCATTTTTTTGTTTTAACAAATTCTGTGCACAGTAATCAGGATGTTGACTTGCTGCTCATCACTTACATGATTGCCACTGTGGGAGCTGTAAGAAAGAAAATAAAAAATATGAACTGGCTTTAAGCAAGATGGAGTCTGTGGAAGGTGGCTATACTTAATCACAAAAGTAACTTTTACTTTATTTCCCTTCCTGATTACACAATTATTAGAGTTATCTTGTAGATCTGGACTTGTAATATCCTGTCCCTTTGTAGTAGAACTGAACACTGAATTACATGATTAAATGAGGAAAACTTACCGGAGTATCAACTCTTTGGTGGCAGCATTTGGATCATGTTTAGTCTTGCACAAAACGTTTTTGCAAGCTGAATAGATACAACTTCAAAGTATAAGCCAAGCATTAAAGATACACCAAAATAGCAAACTAGTAGGTTAAGCTTTAAGATTACAGCCCTGTGAGGAAAAAACAAAACCTTAAGAGTCAACTGTCAGCTTTCACTGCTTTTTGGAACAAATTCTCAGCATTACTAAGCTGCTGACGTGCACCAAATCTTTTCATGTTACAACCAGCTCATCAGCCTGGCTGGCCTTTCAGCTACTTGTGACTTCCAGTCAGCTGTTGCGATGTCCATTTCCATTGCACTGTGTGGTCTGGGGTGTGCGGCGCTGCCCTGGGCGCATTCATACTCCTTCAAGACAGTGGAACTGAGACTATTGGTGGTCTCTGTTGTCTGAGATTTGTCTGCTTCATTCCACAGCACGTTTTCTAGCTTCACTGACTGCTTCCGCTTGCTCATGAGCACACGTGTTGCTTGGTACTGTGGCATTAAAGTAACTACAGTTCATTGTGTTGCAAATTTAACATGCCTGACAGCTCGTTGTCACTGCAGTATTTCCACTCCAGAGACGCTGTCCTGCAAGTTTCACATACAGAGACTGTGCCTTCTGCCACCGAGTTGTGCCAAAACTATTTGTTGAGTACTTCTGGTGTTTTCTGTTACTGATTTGTTTGTTTGGCCCTTTATATCACATTGCAACTGCTAAGTCATGAAACAGTATCTGTAAACTCATGCAAAATAAAGTTGCACAACAGTAACAGCAGTAAAATCAGCAGATTTCATTGACACTGAAATCACACCCATGCATTTGTTATAGCATTAAAAAAAACCTGTTCTCAAATGGTAGATTTCTTTCCATTAACACAACAAAACCACATGAGTGTATATACAAACACAACCTCAGCCTATGCCTTTGGACTTTTATTTGGAAAGCAAATTAAAGGGCCAGGTCTTTGATGTATAACTTGCCTTTCTGTGGTCTGGTTTCCTTTTGGTTTTGATCTGAATAGCCCACATAGAATAAACTGGAACTAACTTAATGTCTTTAATAGATGTTTCGGAGGTGCTAAGTGGTACCTTCTTGAATCTGAACTTCTGTTGGTGTCAGAACACTCTACATTAGTGTCTTGCTTCTTGCTAAAAGTAAAATGAACTCTGTTTCAGTGTGTAGTAACCTATTGAGGAATACCTATGCTATTGGTTGTGATGGCAAATGTAAACACAGGCTGACTTTTCTGGTAGAACAGCATTTTAATACTGTTGTACCTGCCCTTCCTGACAACAGTGAAGCTGTCTTTTTCCTACATTATGTACTAATCAGTGGTTTTTTGCTACTGTAGCAATAAGTTGGCAGTAAAATAATTCCCTATTCTAAATTAGTTTACCAGCAACTTCAGAGCTGTGGTCACCTCTTGCAAATGCATCCATACCCTTGCAAATTTATAGGACAGTGGGATAACGTAAGTTGGAAGAAAGCTGATGAGGTCTGTAATTTCCTGATCCTCCTTCTGTCAAGTGTTGGGCTTAGATAAGGGACTTCAGGTTGCAATTTTGGCATAATATGTACCAAAACTCTGTTCATCAATTTTACTGTACAGCTCCCTGTTGAAAATGAAAAAAGCAGACACTGGACACTTCAGTTACTTATACCATTATTATTGCCCTCAATCAAATTATAAAACTGGCTTTTAGATCTTGTGCTGTGTCTACGCTTTGATCAGAAGACTGCATATCTGCTTGCTTTCTGTATTCAAAAGATTTGGCATTTGTCAAAGTAACAAGGTGCCTTTACTGCTACTACATTCAGGAAGACACACTTCTTTATTGCCATATCGTTTTATCCAAGTGTAATGTTTCCAAAAGTTGAGCACTGTAACTATTCAGTGACGTTTCAATGGAATTCTGAAGTGCGAAGGCACAAACTGAGTCATGATGCTGGAGGGTAACACAAGCAACTTTGAAATTTTGGCAATTGTTTCGCTACCTAATCCTTACCTGGAAACATTTACTTTGCACCTCCAAACAGTGACTATAGCCAAGGGTCTTTCTGGCAGAGCAGATTTGCTGCACTGCTGTGTGTATTACTGTAACATGCTGTGTGATTTCTGAGGATTCTAGAAGTGGTAATTCTACCCTCAAAGGAATTTTTTTTTTTTAAAAAAAAAGCTTGTTTGGTTTCCTCCTCAGTCATCAGTAGCAGCATTTCTGACTTCAAAAATAGTTAAATGGTATAAGGATTTTATGTCTGAGGTTTTTTGAGGGACTTTGTTATTATCAGTCAGAAACACTTCCAATTCTAGGATTGTGAGGAATGAAACTACTTTAGCAGGGTCCTGTTTGCATTTCATTTTTACTTTGCTAGCCCACAAGATAGGCTTTGTTTCTGGCCTGTACTTAGTCTATATGAAGTCAGTGAATGCACTTTCTGGTTGTATGCTTCATACCCAATATGGAATCTATTCTTCCCTCTGACTGTTTGACTACTATAGGTACTTTGTAGTAGTAGTGGTATCTATAGTAGTAAAGGTAGCTGTGTAGCTTTCAAGTCAACCTCATTGATTTTCTTGGTTTTGGGGTTTTGGTTTGTTTTTTAATATGCTTTAGCCTTTCCTCCTTGCACACTTCCTAGTCTCTTTCCTGTAATATGCTATCTGGTCCTTAGTGCTTTCCAAAGTGCCCTCTTCTTAAACGGTCAGTTCAGTGCAGCATTTTAGTACATGTCTTTAAACAGTTAAACCAATACAGGTTTAATTGTTAGAACACCTGTGCTTGGAGTTTAGCTGCACTGGGTTGTAAAATCATAGAAAGTTTTGGTTGGAAGGGACCTGAAGACCCATCCAGTTCCAATCCCCTGCCATGGGCAGGGACCCCCTCCACTAGCCATGGGTGCCTAAAGCCTCATCCAGCCTGGCCTTGAACACTGCCAGGGAGGGGGCAGCCACAGCTTCCCTGGGCAGCCTGTGCCAGGATCTCACCACCCTCACAGGGAAGAATTTTTTTCTTAATGTCTAATCTATATCTACCTTCCTTCAGTTTGCATTCACTGCCCCTTGTCCTGTCAGTAGATGCCCTTATAAAAAGTCCTTCTCCATCTTTTCTGTAGGCCCCTTCAGGTACTGGAAGGCTGCTGTAAGGATCAGAAATGCATCCCTGTTTCTCCTGATTGAGCTTTCAGTAATGGGTTTTGACATATCTTATTTTGTGGAAGTAAAAACAAGTACTTTACACTCCATTTTGTTTGAAAAAGAAACATGTATCTGTACATAATGACATTGCTTCAGCTCTGCACAATATGTTTTTTCTCTTGGGGAGATACTTCAAAGATTCTTAAAACCTAAAGGCAATATGGTTTTGTTTTCTGTGGTTACCATCTCAACCTAAGCAATGAGGATTTCAGGACTGCCTGCCTATTTAGTCTGCATTGCTGTTCTGCTGTGGTGACTGGCTTTGCAAAAATACTGCATTTCGTGATTAAATACCCCTGACTTATTTTAGCCACAGAACAGAGGTGTTATAGTAGGAAATGAACATGAGTCAGGCTGTGCTGCATTCATAATTTATCCTAGACAAGATATACCATTGCTTCCATTTCACATGAATCAAATCAGGGTACTCAAATAAGATTGTTAAGAAAAGAACTCCTTTTGTCTCAGTTCCTCGTTCTTCCCTCCTGATCTAAAGCATAAGAACCCAAGATGCACACTGTAGACTTTATAATGTTTTCTGGAGATAAAACAGACAAAACCTCATAATGATTTAATATAAAAATGGAATGAAAGAACTCCCAGTGAAAATACAGTCTAGTAAGATTATAAATGTAAGTGCATTATAAGATCATCTTTGTATTAGGGCTAAGGCCCCAAGAAATGATTGGCCACTTCTACTTGCTTTATGCACTGTAATAAGTTGATTCGTTCTACTTGGAAATAAAGTATGTAGTGGAAATACTTGAATTTTTGGGTTTTTACAGTGCTGATACCAGAAAACACAGTATTGTGCAAAAGTACTGCAGTTCTGTTATATTTGTTGACAAAAAGAATACAGGAAACTTTTACAATTCTTGTTAACTTGTCTGCACTTTCCTTTTTTGGGAGGTAGGGAGAGTGTTGCAGCTACATACCATAGTAAGGTTTGCAGTATACAGACATGTGCAGGGCTGTGCCTGTGGACACAAACACAACACTACAGGTTTGGTCATGCCTCACTCAGCGCTCTCATCTTTGGCCCATTGTTGCAGATGCTCTTGGTTGCAGATAGTGACTTGGTTATTTTGGTACAGTACACTTAGAGCAAAACTAGTGTTTGGCTCATCGCTTTAGGAAATCTTTCTATGGAGGTATGATTTTAAGAAGCAGCTAAACAAGTATCACATATATATCATTTAATATACCAAGCATTACCATCTTTAAGGATCTAAGGAACCCTTTTTGTTTATGCTTTTATTTTAAAAAAAGGGGGGGGGGAATTAAGTATCTCATGATAGTCAAAGGAATAATTAAAACAGATTAAATAAAAATATTTCTGCTATTAAGCATTGTTTCTTTCATCAGAACCATCTAAAGGACCACCCTTATGGAGGATTGTTGATGCATCTCGCTCACCAGCTTCCTGGACTGTGCATCTGATGTGGAAGGTAAAGCAATATGATAAACTTAAGGAAACGAGTATTCCTTTGAAAGCATGAGGTTTTAAGTGGCAAAACTACTGAATACAGTGCTGTATATCTCCATGTACCAGACTGCTGTGTCTAATTGACTGATTAGTACAAAGCTGAGAGAGTGACGGCAATTATGGTCAAGTCTCCATCTCACGCTTTCTTTTTGTCTGTGAACTTTGTCACATTTGATCTAGCTGTCTTTTTATTATTGCCTTTTCCCTATTACTAAGTAACGTGTAAAGTTACTTGTCTATTGATACAGCATCATTTTCTGATGTAACTTGTATACTGCATACTTCTGACATTATGTGGTTATTTGACCCTGACTGGAGGCCAGACGCCCACCAAAGCCACTCTATCACTCCCCTTTTCAGCTGGACAGGGGAGAAAATACATATTGAGAGGCTTAGGAGTCGAGATAAGGACAGGGAGAGATCACTCCACAATCAGTGTCACGGGCAGAACAGACTCAACACAGAATAAAGGAAAGAAAACTCTCTAATTCGTTACACTGCCCTGCACACCCAGTGACACCAGAGTGGGGTAATGAGAAGTGTGACCAGATCTTAAAGCACCTCCCCCCACACTCCCTTCTTAGCAGACTTCACTTTAGTGATCATTTCACTCCCTTCTTCCCCTGCATTGTGGCACAGGGAGGGGCAGGGACTGGGGGTTTCGGTCAGTTCCTCGCGAGGTGTTTTCCTTCTTAGCTAGAGGGGCTAGGGGTGTGGGGGCATTCCTCACACGCTTCCCCTACTGCAGCGTGGGGTCTCACCAACAAGAGACAGTCTTCCACGAACTGCTCCAACATGAGTCCTTTCCCATGGGGCTTCAGCTCTTCACCAGCTGCCTCAGCATGGGTCACTTCTATGGAGTGCAGTCATAGAATCAGTCTCTGAGGCCCAGACTGCTCCAGCCTGGCCCCCCACAAAGTCCTAAGCCGCCCCCAGCAAACCTGCTCTGTCATAGATCTCTCGCCCTCACTCATCTCTGTATTGCTGTCTCTCTCCATGGGCTGCAAGTGCTGGCAGGGACTTGCTCCAGCGTGGGTCACAGCATCTCCTGTATGTCTCTACCTGCTCCATCCAGCGTGGGGCTTCTCCATGCGCTGCAAGGGGGGCTCTCAGCCTTTTCCATGGGCTGCAGCAGGACACCTGCTTCACTATGGGTTTCTCCATGCAAGGGCATCTTTCTCTCTGGCACCTGGTGTCTGCAGAGTTTCTTACATCTTCTCACTCCCTTCTCTGGTGGCTGCTTGTGGGGTTTTTTCTCCTAAATGTGATTCCCAGAGGCACTGTGACCATCACTGATGGGCTTAGCCTTGGTCAGTGATGACTCCAGCCTCGAGCCGGCTGGTGTTTGCTCTGTGGAGCCTGCAGAGAGCTTCTGGCTGCTTCTTGCAGAAGCTGCCCCTGCAGCCCCCCTCCTTCACCAGAACCCAGCCACGCAAAACTACAAGACATTATTTAGCTTAGAATTGGAAAACTGGTGCTACTTTCAGTTGCAACCACTTTCTCTTCTTTATCTTAAGTTTGTTATGTTGTAAAGTCAGACACAATGCAGGTTTTATCAATGCATGTTCTGCAATCTTAATTACTTTTATTAATCTACTGTGTAGGATTGTGAGCCAAAAAAAACCAGAAATCATTCTGGAAGTTACTGTTTTCCAGGAATGAATGCAGGTTATTCGTGCTTTCCCTAAATACACAGCTAAGTGATCTATATAGCTTCTCTTGCTCTCAGATTTTTAAAGCATGTCTCAAAACCAATAATGATTGTCACACTTGTTCTGTGTCAGTCTAATTAAAGATGTGTTTCTGACAGGCGTTGGAGCCATTTGAAGCAAATGGAGTAATCCTGAGGTATGAAGTAACCATCAGAGCTAAATCACCACTCTCCCGTCCACCAGAGAAATACAGTGTTAATACTACCAACCTTACATTAAATCTGCCAAATGGAACTTACGAAGTGACTGTGATTGCCCGTAACAGAGTCGGGGCATCCCCTCCATCAGTTTTACTTATCCCAGCAACTAATTCAAAAGGTTAGTGTCCTAGTAACATCTCTTTCAAATGCATCTGCATGCCTTTTCTTCTAACAACTTTTGGGTATTGTGAATATACTTTTTACATGGACACATAAAGTATTACTGAATGTACTTATAGTCCTATGCCTTTTAATTGTAGTACCATTCATATCCTAGGGAACTTCTGGATTTATATACTGATGGATTCATTTGAAGCTTTATGCTATTGTGCTGGGTTTTTTGATCCTTAGAGCTACCCTGCACTGTATTCCCTGTTGTTTCTTAGCATAATAGGCACTTTTTTGGGCACCTTTCTTTTAATCAAAGGATTGGGAAAGTCAGCATATGTATATACCATCCCACCACCGTTCTACTTCCTTCTGCTTTTTCATCTCCACTTCATTCTTCTCTTGTCCCAGTCTCACCCTCCCACACATTGAGTATTTTGCCAGGATATTCTCATATTTCCTTCCACTGTTCCCCTACTATTCATGTTTCTTTTTACTATGTGCCTTTCTTTTTGCAGTAGTAGTAACTACAGGCTGGTACTTTCAGCCTCCTCAGACAATCTGAACACTGCTGAGAAGGGAAGCAAAAAATAAGTCTTATGTGCAGCTGCTACTTTTGGTGTAAAGACCAAGGGAGAGCCACAGGTTCTAAAACTATTAAGAGGACTAACTAAGGGAACGTTTCAAACAGAGTAGCCTTGCAGACAGGCATAGTTGGTATGGTGCATGAGGATTAGAATGGTAATTCAGAAGTGACTTAGTTTGATTTGTCTCTGAAACAGACCTTAATAAAAGCAAGTGTAGAGTCTTGCATCTGGGAAGGAGTAACTGCATGTGTCAGTACAGGCTGGGGGGGAGGAGCTCTGCAGAGAAGGATGTGGGGGTCCTACTGGACGACAGGTTGGCCATGAGCCAGCAGTGTGCCAGTGGGATCCTGGGGTGCATCAAAAAGAATGTTGGCCAGCAGGTCGAAGGAGGTGATTCTCCCCCTCTACCCTGCCCTGATTAGGCGCCACCTGGGGTATTGCGTCCAATTCTGGGCTCCCTGGTGTAAAAAAGACAGGGATGTCCTGGAGAGAGTCCAGAGGACGCTATGAAGATGATTAAAGGCCTGGAGCATCTCCCTGTGATGACAGAGCTGGGGCTGTTCAGCCTGCAGAAAAGAAGGCTAAGAGGGGATCTTCTTAATGTTTGTAAATATCTCAAGTGTGGGACACAGGGGGAAATGGACAATCCCTTTTCAGTGGTCTGTGGGGACAGAACAAGGGGCAATGGCTGCAAATTGGAGCACAGGAAGTTCCGCACCAACATGTGGAGGAACTTTTATACAGTGAGGGTGACAGAGCCCTGGAATAGGCTGCCCAGGGAGGTGCTGGAGTCTCCATCTTTGGAGATATTCAAGAGCCTTCTGGATGCCTATCTGTGCAATATGAGTTAGGGAGCTGCTTTGCAAGGGGGTTGGACCCAATGATCTCTCAAGGTCCCTTCCAACCCCTACAGTTCTGTGATTCTGTGATTATCTCTTTACTGTACAATGAGGCAACTTAACTGTGTTTCGAGAACAGAGAAGCTGAGTCTAATTTCCAGTTATTAAATAGCCAAATAGTGCTTATTTTGTGTTTCATATACAAAGATTTAGATGTAAACTTCCATGTTTCTGAAAATGGCTTTTATATTTACTTAGGTTCCACCAAATAGTCACGATTACAATAATTATAAAGTGTCTGCGTTTAACAAAATAACTATTAGTATCTAGTGGAAGTTCATCAATATTTATCACTTTCCTATTTTTTTTTTCATTACAGCTCCTGTGAAGAATGTTAGAACACTACCTAAAGATGGCAAGTTGTGGGTAGGGTGGACTGCTCCTAACAATTATGTTCTGAAGTATGTGATTGAATGGTGTTTGGTGTCCAACAGCTCAGACTGCATCATAGAATGGCAGAATGAACCAGGAAATGTTCAAGGAACATACTTAAAAGGTATTTAACTCAACTACTTTTTAGAACTCTATAAACCTAATAAGTACTCTCAAAGTGAGGAACATCCTCTTACTGGCTAGAATTTTTATTGGAGACAGGAATCCAGGATAATGCTGAGGGCTTTATCATGACTGTAGAAGTATGTATTTTTGTGAAAAACAGTGTCTAATCTTGCCTTTTGAACAAGTAGAGATTGGTTTTAATATTCTTGTTCTTGGAAGCCATTAAAGTAGTGAAATGTCTGAGTTCCTTCAAAATCAAATTTTCTGATCCCTATTTCAATTCAAACAATGAAACTTGATCAGCTTTATAGTTCTTTTCAGATTATGATTAGTAGCTCAAGTCAGTAATTTTGGTTCAGTGCTACACCAGATAAAGGCTTTTTGTTTAAAATAAATGAAAAAATCCCCAACCAGACTTCTGTGAAGTCTGTTTATTAAATTTAACATTAAAGCATGAACCAGTGTTCCTTTAGTTAATACTGTGGAGCAGCATATCAATAAGTTCTAGAAAAAAATAGCTGAATCAGATACCAGTCCATCTAATAAAACAGTCAAAACTCAGAACTCTATCTGAAGTAAATGAGAAGGGTGGTGGGGAATTTAACTGACTGTGAAACAACACATTTTAATTTTTTTATTAGGTGATATAAAGCCATTCAAATGTTACTTGATAACTGTGTACCCTCTGTATGCTGATGGTCAGGGAAGTGGACAGTCTGTGAAGGCTTATCTCCAACAGGATCGTAAGTACAAAATACTCATCTTGGAGCACATAAACTGACTTTTTCTTGACTAAAAATAACGAGACCTTTACTTTATTGTGGGCTACATAATGAAAATGAAAAATTATTCTAAACTTGAGGGTCATCTGACAGTTGATCTTGTTCCTTCTATTAGCTCCTGTTCCTCTTTATTTGCAGTATTTAGGAGTTAAACAGATCTTTGTGGGTGACTTCTTCCCTTCTTCCAACCTTTGATAGATGATTTGGCACGAGTTTGTTATTTTATTGGCATAGTAATATTTCTATCATTTATTTTTAAATTTAAAGTATGAAGCCAAGACAGTTAACTTCAGTTAAAGATTTCCTGTGATCTGCTGATTACTATTGCTCTGTTGTCTGAAAGCAGTGCTCTGCAGATGAGTTAGTGCAGCTAGTCCATTGAAGTTTTTATGCAGTAGCAATTCAGTTCTCCCTGATGCACTGCTTTCATTGATGTGAAGGTGTCCAACAGGAGCTAACCTTCATCCCCTATTACAGGCCCTTCAAAAGGACCAACCATTCAAACAAAAAAAGTAGGAAAAGCTGAAGCTGTTTTGACATGGAACCATCTCACAGTGGATGAACAAAATGGATTTATCAGAAGTTACACCATATTTTACAAAACTGTCGATGGAAATGAAACAGGTACCAGAAAGAGAGAAGTGCTTTGTGGCACTGAAGTATTCTGTCTGTCTCCACGAATACATGTTTGTGAAAAACAAAACACAGAATTAAGTCTGTTCTGATGACATAAAGATGATGTGTGAGGTGTAGCTCTCCTCCATACCAAACAGAAAAGTCCCTGATAAAGTGTTCAGAACATTAAGTTTGTGTATAACAGAGTTTAATTTCTGAAAGCTGATTTGTGGTATTGTGCTTCAATCTTTCTGCTTAAATACAGGATGAGGTGGTATAGCAAGATGAAGCTAGGCCATTGAAGATGTAAAGGAGTTGACATTTAACTATGATAAAGCTTTAAAAAAATAGAAGTAATCCTCCTGGAGCTCTAGATCAATATATTACTGATGTGGAAACATCTTGTTTGGAGTGCATTTTAATTCTCAGAAATGCGCATGACCTGCAGGCGTACGACAGTGAACGCTATCAATGTTTCTTTTTTAGATTTGCTTAGATTGGAAGGGCCAGTTCTAGCACCTAGGCTACTTGTAATTTCTAGTTAACCAGGTTTTTTTCTGATTATAACTAGCCATTTCTATCTAGCCATGTATTCTGCTTATCCCAGAAATCTTTAAGCCTTCAGCTTTACTACCAGTTTATTTTGTAGCTGTATTTGAGGGCAGAGGGGGGATCCCACAGGAAATAAACAGAAAATATGAAGAAAGACACAGAATTCAAACAAGCCTGTTCTGGCTGTGATAGAGTTAATCTTCTTCGTAGTAGTTGGTATGAGGCTGTTTTAGATTTGTGCTGAAAACTGTGTTGATAACAGAGATGTTTTTGTTACTGATGAGCAGTGCTCACACAGAGCCAAGGCCTTTTCAGCTTCTTACTTCACCCCACCAGTGAGTGGGCTGGGGGTGCACAAGGAGTTGGGAGGGGACACAGCCATGACAGCTGACTCAAACTGACCCAAGGGATATCCATACTGTATGGTGTCATGTTCAGCATGTAACTGGGAGAGCTAGCAAGGATGCACAGTTGCCACTGAGAAGGAGGCTGGGCGTCAGTTGGTAGGGGGTTGTCCACAGGTGATGAGCAATTGCATTTGTGTGTCACTTGTTTTACGTACACTTATATGTATTACTATTATTGTTCTCTTTCTTTGTTATCCTTTTAAACGGTCTTTATCTCAACCTGCTTTCTTTTTTTATGCTCCCATTGCAAGGGTAGGTGAGTGAGCAGCTGTGTGGTACTTAGTTACCAGCTGGGGTTAAACCATGACAAAACACTTCAACAGAAACAAATCTCAGCATTTCTTGTACAAATTTGTAGTCTTTCTGTGTCTGTTGTATTTTCCATACAGCCATGCATTCTGCTAAAACTGTCTTGAACATCTGAAGACATGATGTCGTAATGCTACTGTGTTTGTGGAAATCTAATAAACTGTACAGAAAACTAGTATAAATTTTTTCCTCTCTTTAGCTGTGGCAGTGGATCCTTCCAAGACAGAGTATACCCTTTCTTCTCTAACCAGTGACACACTGTATACTGTGCGGATGATGGCATACACAGATGAAGGAGGCAGGAGTGGTCCTGATTTTACATTTACTACACAAAAATTTGGTAAGGAAGAGTGGCTCAATTAGTAGAAGTAGGAAGCAATATTGCAGCAGTATATGACAGCTCTGTTCAAGATCTGATAGGACAGAAAGGTGAATTTATTTAAAAGAAAGTTCCAGTTGCAGTCATACTCCTGTAAGGTGTGTGATACCCAGGTTGCCTACCTAGTAGTCAGTCACAAAGAGTGTAGTCAGGATTTCTTCTGATTGTACAGCAGACAAGCTATCCTCTGCAAGTCTCCTGGATTGCTTTTACATTGCACACCTGCTGGTTTTGGATGCATTTTGTGTATACTTCAGGTTATAATATTCTTTTGCCCCAACTTCGTATGAGTTCTTAGGATTTACTCAGTGCCTTTGTCATCTGTTCTGATGTCTGATGGCTACTGCCTTGCTGTTAAAGTCTAGAGTCTTCGTTTTAATCTGAAAGTGGGTTGGCCTTTACTGTCCTGACACAGGTGTCCTGAGAAGCTGCAGAGGTGTGCTGGGATCTTGATCTGTTAATCTAGATGCCAGTCAGGACATGCCGCTCTTACAACCCTTCCCAGGTTTCACATTATTATGAGCTAGATTCATTGTATGTTCCTCTTTAGAGACCTTCCTATTTGCAATGGTAAGAGCAACAACATTAACTGAACATAGTTGTGGAAGGCACTGTAGATCTAGCAGGGTCTTGTTTTGTGGGGATTTTTCTCTGTAGTGTTGCTCTTCCCTAAGCATTCTGTAAGGTTTACTTCAGAATGTGTATAAAATTGGAAGGAATAAATAATATTGATGCAACCTAAAGTGTTTGCAGGCAGGGGCTGTTTTCATGTACAGAATAAATTGATGAATGATTAGTGACTTTGCTTACATTATTTATTGGACCATGACATTGTTATGGCAGCCAGTAGGCCACTGCAACAGCGAGACCACAGATGAATTCATACAGATGTTACTGTCATACCTGCCCAAATTGTAAAATTATTTGCTCTGTCAATATTACAGTGTCTAGATCCACCTTGTGTTTTTTGTTGATGCAAGGCATGAGAGTGTTGGGACAGTGCTTTTCACGTTTTCACCAACAGGCTCTTTTCATATGGTGAAAAGGCTCCTCAGAAGGCAAAGCTTAAGACTGAGCACTGCAGGTGCATTCAGTTTCAGATTCTCCCAGTCCCTTTGGGAATGTATGCTGCTGCTGAGTTCCTTAAGTGACAAAATGGGCTGTAACTGCTTCTCTCTGTTTTGTTCAGGGAAAGGAGAAATTGAAGCCATAGTAGTACCTGTGTGTCTAGCATTCCTCTTGATTGTGCTCCTTGGAGTTTTGTTTTGCTTCAACAAGCGTGACTTGTAAGTATAAAGTCTTTCTCTTGCTTCTGATAGTTCTGGGCATAACAGATAGTGGTAATTCAGTACAAACAAGTAAATAGTCTGCAGTTAGAAAAAGAAGTTAAAATATGCATACATTGCTGAAAAATACTCCTGTTTTCAGGGCCTCTTGTAATACTAATTTCTTACTGTTAACAATCAGCACGCAAACTAGGTGTTCCATAACTCTGTCCTGCAAGAAAATTCTTACTTTTCATGCTAGAGTTGGTCAGGATTAGTTTTGTTAGATTTTGATCAGGAGATACTATGTTGTTTTCTTAGTCATCATATGAGAGTGAATGATGGTCCCTGGTTTGTGAAGCACAGAAAATCTGTCTGCTGGCTGTATTTGAGCTATTTAATTATGGTGTTAGCAAATTTGTAGCTTTACAGTCAAGAAAAACCATGGGGTGATATCTTCTTTATCTACCTTATACAACCTCAATCAAACTCTGGATATTTATTATATGCTGTGAAGTATCCTGCCTCCTACCACTCCCTCTACCAGAGAGCTCTTGTCTGTGGCTTTAGCAGAGAGCTGCTTCTTGAAGCTGTTTCCTGACAAGAAGCATCACCTCTTCCGTGTCTCCTGTCAAGTGTCTTTTCTTTCTAATTGAAGACAGCATTTTATGCCCTTTTGCTTCTGACCTCCCTGCTGCTCCTAAAATAGGTTCTTAATTAACATTATTTGAAAAGCCCACATTTCAGTGTTTTTCAGAGTTCACCTACAGAAGATCTATTGTTGGAGCCTGTTTATAAAGAATAGGATAGGTGAATCAGTTTCAAAGTTAGTCTGGAGTAGGGTGATTTATCTACAAGAGCTTTTAAGTAATGGTTACTACATTGTTAAGCGAATTCAGAGTTACAAAAGGCCAAGATTTGTCAAATATTTTCACTTCATTTTTAGCTGTGAAGTTGGCTTAGATTTTGACAGTTGTAGCTATCTCAAAGGAGCAACTATGTCTTTTTTTTATATATACTGATGTGCATCATAGATTTCCCCTAAGTAATTGTGCAGTATGTCCTGAAGTACTATAACTAAGAAATTCCTCACTGCGTCCATTGATTGATTTACCCTCTGTTGGGTGGCTGTATCTGATAAGTGCAGTGCTGTGTTTTGCTAGGTAGTACAGCTTCCCACAAAGATGTGAAGAAGTGTGGGAAGCATGCCTATTTGGAAACAAATACTCTCATATAATTGCTCCGTAAGGGAGTAGTGTCCTGGGTTATGTAGTACTTGCTATCAGCATAGGAATTTGGGGAGTGCATCTTGTATTTTAATCTGATTTTAACCCTTTACAGAATTAAAAAGCATATCTGGCCTATTGTCCCTGATCCATCCAAGAGTAACATTGCTCAGTGGTCTCCTCAAGTTCCGCCTAAGGTAAGACTAATCTTTCTGTATCCTGTATCTTCCTAGTCCACAAGGTTTAAAGTTAACTACCCAGCAGGAGCCTTCTGTCTTGTAGCACACAGACATTTTAAAGAAAAGAAAAAAAACCAGCTGGATGTTAAGTTTCATAACATTGTGATAACATATGGTTAGAAGAATTTATTGCATCATTGGATTGAGAGTTAGAAATATATGGCCTTTATCACAGATTTACAGCATGGAACAGACTTCAACGTTGTGAATTGTATTAATTTTAGAAGTTGGAAGGGTCAGGTCCTAGTTATTTCTTCATTTATGGTAAATCAGGATTAAGTAAACAGAATTCATGATTGCCATTCTTAAAACCCTGAAGAGACTTGTTTGCACAGTTAAGTAATGAATGGCAGAGGAAGCTCTAAGAGTTTGTCTTGGCTGAGGAGATGGCAACAACCTTTAAGCCCCTCCTGGGGTGAATGACACAGCAGCAAATGCTGTTCAGTAAATTGAGTGACTTCTGTGAAGAAATGCTGTGATGTTGAACACATTACTGGAAGTAATGTATGTATGGCCTCAATATAGAATGTTTCTGTGCTGCGCTGCACATGGTTCCATGTTTACAGATCCTAAGAACAATTAAATTTATAACAAAGCTTGCACACCCCTTATAGTTTTAGAATAGCTGCGTAATTAAGATTTTGTGTTGGAAACAGCTGTGTCCTTTGTTTTATAAGATACATTGGAGATACTGCCAGACTTAGTAAAGAGAACATTTATATGGAGAAATTTGAAACAATTACAGAGTAAGAATTCAGATACTTCATGTGTTTTTTTGATTTTTAAGATAACCTTCCTCTTAGGCAACATTCATCTCTCTTTCAGCATAACTTTAGTTCCAAAGATCAGATGTACCCAGAAGGCAGCTTTACAGATGTAAGTGTCGTAGAAATAGAAGCTGATGACAAGAAGTCTTTTTCAGAACAAGATCTAAAACCCTTTGACTTGCTTAAAAAGGAAAAAAGTACTTCAGAAGGGCATAGCAGTGGTATCGGTGGATCCTCGTGCATGTCTTCTCCTAGGCAAAGTGTCTCTGACAGCGATGAAGGTGAAACTACACAAAACACTTCAAGCACTGTACAGTATTCAACTGTAGTACTTAATGGCTACAGAGACCAAACACCTGTACAAGTCTTCTCAAGGTCTGAGTCGACTCAGCCACTGCTCGATTCTGAAGAGAGATCAGAGGACCACGCTGGAGGAGGTGACAGTACAGCACAGAGGCAGCAGTATTTCAAACAAAATGGTGGTCATGATGAAACCAACACTGACAGGCCATGCTTTGAAAGAACAAAGCCAATTACTTCTGCTGATGAGGGGGACCTTGTTGGATTTGCACAACTGCAGATCTCAGGTCAGAGTTCACAGCTGTTGGGCCTTGGACTGGAAAAAAATACCCAGGAAGCTTCTCTGTCAGATGTTTTACAAACAAGTACTGAAGGACAAACTGTGAGACCTGAAGCAGTGGAAGGAAGTCCACTCTCAGTTGAGGAAATGCCAAAAAGTTACCTCCCGCAGACTGTGAGACAGGGGGGCTATATGCCTCAGTGAGAGAAGAGACTGGCTCTATTTAGACCTTCATTAGTGCCTGTTCACACTTTCGCCTGTGTTTCTGATAAATTAAGCTAGGTATTTTTATCTGAATGCAGATAGAAATATTGAAATTAAGTGAAGAGTAATTTGACAAAGTATAATAGGGACTGTGGTTTTGGGGAAAATTTGCAGTCCAGACCTAGTGGGGACTTACTTTTATGCACTACATAAAAACTTAGGTCTGGATTGCTGAACAAGCCTTTGTGCTACCTACTTTTTTTGTGTCCTGTCATAATCAGATTTACACTTGATTGAAAATGGCAAGTTCCAATTAATCACAACAGCCAATAGACCTCCTGGAAGAAGTATTTCAATTTGTGACAGTGTACAAGCATAAAAAGCCAGCTTTAGTTGCTTGGAGCATCTTTGTGCAAAAGTAATACTGAAGCTCAGTATTCTAACATGGAAGAATGCTTGAGTCATATAATTTTCAGTAGCTTGATTGACTTTCTGAATTCTGACTTGTCCCAGTGTCTCAGCTTACCAGACATGCAAATCATGTTCATCATGTTTAAAAATTATAAAAATTAAATACAACTTGCTGTGGTGTGCGAATATGAAAACACCATGATTGCTTGACTCTGAATGCTACTATAGTAATTAATATTCTGCCTACATTTAGATATGCATGCACATGAACTATGTAACAATTTGGCCTAAAAATGTGCCTTGCAACTTGATGCACAGCAATTCAGTCTTGTGTTCAAAATTTTTGAAATCCAGATTAAAACACAGATTAATACATATTTAAAGTTTTTGTATCACTGTCCAATTATAGTGTACCTCTCTAGTCTTATAAATTGGCTTTGTTTAATAAGTACACCTATACAGCTTGGGAGGCAAGTAACAAGCTGTAAGTTTCTACCATTTTTCTAAGTGCTCAGGAGAAAAGGAATATGGCCTTCTTCCTGACTGACTATGATTAATATGCTGTAACCTCACTGCTAATGCTGCAGGACCTCCTTGAAACTGAAGGCAGCAAAAACCAAAGCATTGAAGTCACTGAAGCTCTTGGAGGAAAAAACAAAACCAGTACCCTAAATTTGAGTGTTATTGTTAGTAAGTATCTATTAGCAGTCATGAGCCACAAATAACACTTGCATGGTTGTTAGAGTTCCATATTATTTTTCTTAGGTCTCTCTTTTCCCCTGTTCATACAGTTTTCATTTTACTGCGGAAGATACATTTCCTGGAGACTGTCTCTACCAGGGTTTAAAGAAAAAAGGAAATCACATTAAAATGAGCCCCTTCTCCAGTGATAACTGTCATTTTTATGTCACTCTTGTAGGGTTGTTTTGGTTTTTTACCTTAGTCTAGTCAGCTTTCTAATCTGACACTAATAAACCTTAATTCAAAACACTAAATGCTGTGTTGTGAGAATAAAACAAGGGGTTTATTTCTCCTCCAGCAAAAGAACTATGTACTCAAGACCCCCTAAAACCTTTTGTGCTGTGACCTCTGGTGCTGCTGTTCTGCAGAGCACTTGCTAAAGGCCCTGGGGAAGGCAGGTGTCGGTATCATTTCAATTCCCTTGTTTTTGTCTGACAGCTTGCACGGAAGGACAGGTATACCTTCCAATGTTCACATGTCTCTTCTGCTTTTGTTACGAAGTAATTCAGTGCTAAAGTACATTCCTAACATTACCTCTGGAAGTCAGACTATGTAAAGCAGATGAAGAATACAGAATCTTCAACATTTCAGTATTCTGCTGTTGCGCTCTCACAATAGTATTTTTTTGTACCTTTGCACTTTTTTAACCTAAAAGGCCATGTTGCAGCATACTAGAACTACACATTTCATCAGACCGATCCCTTTTCTTTTCTCCCCACTTTCAACCTCAGCACCTCCAAACTCCCTTCCAGAAGGCAAGCACATAATGAAAACTCTGCTGTCATGAGACAGCAGAGACCATCTTTGTTTTTTTCAGAGGTTGAAGGAGCATTCCTTTGTCAGAACACATTCCTCTTTGAAAATAATAGAAATTTAGTGAAGGATGGGTTGTCTTCTGTATGCAAACTTCATAGTGGCTGTAGAAACCACAAGCAAAAGGGAAAGTCTGTTGAGCAGCATGGGTGCTTATTAAACCTGCTTTCCAGCCACGTGCAACTAAACCACCTTCTGTTCATCTCTGAAAGATCCTTGGCCATGACCTGGCTAATTAGTCTGAAAGTTGCTTCAAAGGCCTGGATGTTTTCAAAAACATGATAACGGTTTCTTTTTGTTGGTGGTTTTGTCACCTGGTGTTACAAACTTCTGATACTGTATCTCGTATTTGAGGGACAGCTTCAGTTATTCCTGCAGTTGCTGTTTGCCTTTCTGTTGTGTAAAGAGAAGGCCTTTTGTGCTGTTAATCATGGACCGTTTCCAACATGAAACAAACAGCGACAAGAGATTCTAATTTTTAAAGGTCTGTGCTATTAAGTTCTGTGGCCTGTTGCTTCTGGCATCTCTTTCTTTGCTCTTTGTGGGCCAGTGGTAATAAAGAACTGTACAGGAGTCTGTCCTAGAGAGCGTTCTGGCTGGCTGGCAGAGTTACCTTTTCTTTTTCAGGCTTCTGCATTTATCTAGGGCTAAAATACTAAAGTTTCAGCAGGAGGCACCAGTGGCTGAACAGCCTGTAGAAGCCACTATATATATATATATGAATAACAGATTTGCAGCTTGTTCGTAAGCCTATGTGCCAAATATTATATTATGCAGTGTTCAGGGTTTAACTTGATTTTATACTTCAGATTATAACAAGCTATTTGCATCAGACAGTTGCATACAGGTTTTTGGAGTGTCTGTAATATAGCAGTCCAATGAAATTCTCTTAACTTGGCCCTAACATAACTAAAAAGTTGTTTTCCTCCTTCCCCTCACCATAACTATGGTGCACTTTACAAAATGAAGGCATTATTAAAATAAAATCACACTTAAGTATTGATACTTCCATGTCCATCTTGATTTCCCGGACTGGAATTTTTCAGGTAGGGGTGAGAGAATAATTATAAAGACCCTGTTACTTGAATGGCAGAGAAGGGACACTAGTGGAAATACATTTTTCCTGTATTAGCATGTTTGAAACATTTCTCAAGTGCAGGCTGGCCAACTGCTCCTCTGTTTAGAAGAAAAGTGACTTTTTCCATAGTGCTGTTGTGGTTCTGTTACAACTGGAGGTTGTTGGAGTTGTTTCTGGGGATGAAGTTTCTTATGTCCTACTGTAGTAAACTAAACTGCCTGGTAAGCCTTAGCCTGGCAGTGCAAAGCACAACAGAGCAAAAATTTTTCTAAACTTTGTTCTGAAGTGTCTGTGAGAAGCACGCACCTATCTGTGCTATAGCAGCCTGGCAAAACGCAGATTATCAGGAATGGAAAAAACTTTGGTCCTGGGAGGAGGAGGGAGTTTGTGTGTGAGGGCTGAGTGCCATTCTTGGGCTTTGGAGAAGCCCTGTGGCCTGGGTGGGGTTTGTAGCTCCAGCTTCGACTGTAAATCATGAGGAGTGCCAGGTGGTTATAACTTACATTCGTGTGCCCAATATGTGGGAATCACCATGCTCATTTAACTAGAGTAACTGAATTTGGTTTATTAGTGCCAGGTCTTGAATATCCTAGACCCACAGCAGTATATGCTGTTGCTGTATTGACTTCACCATGGGATCTGCAACTCCATAGGGTCTCTAAACTGTTCATAGTAAGCTCTGCTCCAGGACATACGTATTATAAATTGTAACTTATGTGTATTAAATGGGAATAAATATGCTAGTTTATTTTCCTGAGACAGTTCTTGCAGTTGAGATTAACTGATTTGGATACATTCCTTTAATGATGTTAAAAAGTTCTCCTGAGTGATGGATTCTAAAGCTTCATCAATCTTCTGTAACCTCTTGTCCGATTGCTGGGGTGGATACGTCTAGCCATTTTAAATTCCAAGAGTTGCTCTCAATGCCGTTTCAAAGCAGATTATAACCAAAATGTTGAGTCTTGTCATGAAGTAGCCATTTAGGAATTACTGCCGGCACCACAGTCTTCATCTTAGCTCTTGATCCAGAAAACTGCGGTAAAGTGAAGGGTATGAGTGCAAAAGTCTGGAGAAGGGTAAAGTTACCAATCTTGTATTGAACTTACAAACTCCCATTTCTCTTCCTTAGAAGTGAAAGGATCAGTTTAAAGAAGAAAAAAGACAAAGTTAAAACACGTGTGTGTTTGCTTTCACTGTTGTTTCCTTTGTAGTACTTGTGCAATCTGAGCCATTCCTAAAAATGAAAGCAGCGCTGACTTAATGCACAAAGATGGGTTTTTAAGGCCACAAGATTTGATATAAATTCAAATTATTGACTATGGGCCAGATCTCAACTACTGTCCACTTCCCCCCGCTCTTAATTTTAGTGCAGAGAGAAGGTGGGCAGTAAGTACCTCCCAGGATGCAGCCTTAGCCAGTGCTTGTGTTTACTTGCAAAGACAACTTTAAAGGGGATAGATAATATGCAATAAAGTCATTGATACTCTGCAGAAGCACACTTCTGTAACAACAGATGAAAAACACGTATGGCACAACTGCCAACAGATGGCTGGAAAGGTCCGTGTCCTCCTGCTCAGACTGAGGCGTCCTCTGCACTCCACACCAGCTGTGTGCTCCAGCGACTGTAGGTGCGGCAGGTGAGCTGACACTGGTAACACCGAATGCTTTTCTTCATATCAAAGCACATTCGTTAATGGAGCCAGTCAACTTGCCGTGTCTTCTTAACAGCAGTTTTGTTTAGTGTCACATACAGCCTGACACTTCGATGGAGCAGTGACAAATCGTCTGGTAACCACGTGCTTTTATTTGGGGTTAAGGAGTCTGTGGTCAAGGTTACTGGTCACCACATGTTGTGTGCCCGGTACACACGTCTAGGTAAGCGGAGGCGTTGGACATGGAGACCAATGTACTAACAAGGAAAGTGCCTTGATGCTGGATTGGATGGCTAGTGAATGTAAACATGAAGTTAGATTTTACTGTGTACTTTTAAGTGTGGCTGATTAAGCTACTGGTTGTTTGAATGCCAGCTTTAAAGGGCTTGCATACTCCAGCCAGCGGTTAAACTTGTAAATTGCTGCATAAGCTGCCTCTGTATGGAAATGTGTTTTAATACCAATACACTATCTTCATTCTCTTGCAAGCTGCATGTTTATTGTCATATAAACTCTGCTTTTACAATTTATTTTATGGTTAGTTTTGAATGTCTTCCTTTTTGTTACCCAACCGAGCCTGAATGTTGCACTTGTCTAGTACATAATACACGAAAACAAAAAATTCCTTACTTACCTTGTGTGCTGGAGTCAGTGTTTTGTAGTAACCACAGAAAGAGAAAAGTCGGGACACTACCTAATAGGGAAGAAATGGAGAGACATTCCCCAAGGAGCCACAGCCATGGTATGCCAGGACAGAAGGCTGCCTAGTTGGGTCTGCTGGCCAGTTCAGCAGCTAGTGAATGCTCTTTAACCCTCCCTTCATAGTTGGCCCCATAAATAGGTGTTACCTGACCTTGGCTTTGTTCCCACTGCTGGAGCAGGGTGCACAGGTTCTGTGCTGCACAATCTCTTCAGGAAAGGGATGGCTGTGCCTGCCTGCAGCTCCTGCACTGAAGGTGTATGACTGGCGCTCCAGACAGGCTTGTTGGAAAGGGGAAGAAGTGTCCTAAACTCCAGTTCTGAGGAACATCGTGGAAATGAGAAGCAGAGTATAATCCTGTCTATTTACACTCACTTCTAACAAAGGAATCGCAGATGTGCCTCCATCTGATAACTGCCCTGGCTTTGGTTCTTTTGTTTCTCATGGGTGGGGGACCATCACAGACCTTTGGGGAACTTCCATATCAGTACTGAAAAAGCACAGTTGGGTCTTCAAAGGCTGCAAGGGTGGCTGTTGAGTAAAGACAGCTTCCCCTTCCTGGCTAAAATTCTGATTTGTTTTGACCCACATAAAAATGGGGAAGAGTGGGGGAGGGATGAGGGTGTTAAATTATGTATCACCTCCAGCACCAAAACTCGTTTCTGTCACTGGCACAGAAGAGTGAGGGCAGACACATTGTACAGTTAACACCTTGGTGTTAAACTAGGTGCAAATGTTAATGCTGGACTCGTTTTCCAAAAATGCTAGCTCATTGCACAGTCGTTCACTTCTCACTGCTTCATGTAAAGCCCTAGAAGGTTCTCCAGGAACATGGTTTTTTGTGTCCTCTTCACCTGGGCTCCCAGCTGCTGAGCAGCAGCGCAGGTGTGCTTCACAACTGCAGGACACAGTGCAGGCAGAAGGAGGTAGCAGACAAGCTTCATAGAGTACCTCACTGCTGGCAGAGCAAGGTCCCTTCCTGTAACTGTTAAAATAAACAAAGGAAATAAGGCTGGACAGCGAATGACGGGAATGCCCTGTGTTCCACAGGAAACACGTTGTTGTGCAGGGCATGTGGAGTGCCAGAAGTGGCCAGGCTCCTGGGAACTCCATCCCTCCCCATGGCTGGGGCCCAGCGAGGCCCACAGAGGAGCTGGGGATGCGCCGCTGCCCTGGGACAGCCCAGGCTTGTCCAGCCGGCAAGGGCACTGGGCAGCCGCACTGTGGAGCAGCAGAGATGCATGGAGCCCTGCCAGCTCTGTGAGCCTCAAGATGATGTGCATGGAGGGCTGCTAGGCGATTGCAGCTTTGTCTCAACCACTGATACAGAAACACTGCATCTTAACTGTATTTTCCAGACATTTGTGCTGTTCATGGTAGAGCAACCCCCACCCTTCATGTCTTCCCAGCAGACTCCAAGCACATGAATTAACTAGCAGAGCCAAAATATCCCTCCCACCCCCTGCAAATAGCTAGGAAATTCCTGCCTCAGCCACTGAGTCTCTGGGCATGAATGACCCCTTGGGACAGGACAGGATGAAATGCAGAGTAATCTGACTCCAGGGTTGCCCGTAAAATGGAAACACTGCGCTCTGGTGTGGGAGGCATGTCACTGGCTTTCCTTTTACAATGACAGGCAAGTCATGTAGTAGGCTGTGGGCACTGAGCTGGTTCTGGGCCAGTTACAGATGCAGTGACGGGACAGCTCCACAGAAGCCATCCATCAGCACTCAGCTGGACCTTTGTGACTTGGAGGCACAGTCCATTATCCTGAGCACACAATGTCCTGCAGCAAGTTTGCGGCAGCAAAATTGCAAGTAAAGCTCCTCAGAAAATGCTCTTCAGGGCTGTGAGTGCCTGGGGTGCTCACTGGCTCCAGGAAACTGCTGAGCAACAAGACACCTGCCAGCAAAATTAACTGGGAGCAGAGAATCACAGAATCACCCTGAATCATAACGGTTGGAAAAGATCTCCAAGATGGTCTAGTCCAATCATCCCCTTAGCACCTGTATTACTTGCTAAACCTTGTCCTTAGTACCTCATCCAACCAGGGACAGCCTGGTGCCGTGGCTGTGGGCAGCAGCCTGACCATCATTGGAAGACGCAGAGCACCACAGATCTGTTGCTCTCACCAGCTCGGCCTGGCCCCACTCCTGCCTTCCAGGCACGTTTTTGGGAGGTCCGGGGCAGCCCTTCCTGGGCCGAGCACTCTAGGGCCGTTCAGCCCACCGGGGACATGCCAGGAGATGGCAGCAGCACGTCGCCTTTAGTAGCTCGATAAGCACACTACTACAACCGCAGCTCCTACACGTGGCCAAATTGGTCATGTATTTTTTAAATACTTTCCGATTGGTTAGCAGGTCCCCTTGGCTTTTCTCTTGCTGCTCCTTTTGGCAGCACGAGCTCTGACCCTGGTTTCGTGCTTCCATCGCCTGCAATCCTGAGTGGGACATTAAATACAGAGCAGTGGGCAGGCCCAGAGCCTGCCTGCTGCCAGGCGGGTCAGCAACCCCCTGCCCTCTGGCACTCATTCCCGTTGGCTGGGCCCCATAATAGCCAGGCCACACGGAACAGGCCCAGATTACTGGCTCCTTGTCCCTGTGGGCTGACTAACATGCTGGGATTTACTAATAGGAAGTCTGTTCTCATGCATAGCTGCTGCCTGAATCACTGCGCTTCGCCATCCAGATAAGTAATCCCCACTGACCCTCATTTGTTACCAATATACATTCCCATGCACTTGGAGAACAAGCACACAGCTCCTGGAGACCATTGCTGAACCAGACCTGTGACAGCAAAACTCTTCCTGCTTGGATGGATGCACCTTTTTCCCGTTTGAAGGAGACTGCGCCCTGGAGAAAGGACATGTGTGGCTGCATGTGCCCAAAGAGCCGCAGGGCCCTCCCCTCCATGTGGACTGCTTCTCTCCACTGCCACTGCAGGACTTGGTCAGGGATGAGGCGAGGGTGCTATTTTGGTACTAAGACAAATTTTCCTAGATAAGGGTACTTTATTGTTCCCTAAAACATATTCCAGCAGCCATTTACTAGTCGTTTACGTGAAGCTTACCACTTGTTGAGTCAGAGAGGTCTGAAGAGGCTCCCTCCTTCCTTCCTTTCTCAGCTTCCTCTCCCAGACTTTTGTCTAGACAAGCACTTGCTGTCAGTTCCAGGGCAAAAGTTCCAGTTAGGAAGGGGGGAGGGGATATTATGATGGCTCTTGGGGTTAGGCAAGGGCTTTGGGAGACACAACGTGAGTTGGCAGTGGAAGAAGGTAAATGCCAGCAGCACAGTGACGGACTTGGGGATGTTGTTCCATGTGATAGTGGGGAAAATTCTGGGGATTGCCCTGAGGACTCCTCAGTGGAGCCACTATTGCCCATCCCCTGTTGGAAATCTCGCTGTGATCTGCTGAGGATACCTGCACCTGCTGCCCCACTAAAATGCCTTTATACAAATGCACGCAGCATGGGAAACAAGCAGGAAGAATTAGAGATCTTTGTGCGGTCGCAGGGCCACGATCTCATTGCGATCACAGAGACGTGGTGGGACAGCCTGGATGACTGGCATGCTGTCATGGATGGCTATGTGCTTTTCAGGAAGGACAGGCTAGGGAGGCGAGGTGGAGGAGTTGCTCTTTATGTGAGAGAGCAGCTTGAATGTATTGAGCTCCACCTGGGGAAAGATGACCCATCAGTCGAGTGCTTGTGGGTAAGAATCAAGGGTCACGCTAGTATGAGTGACACTGTTGTGGGTGTGTGCTATAGGCCCCCTGATCAAGAGGAGCGGGCTGATAGTGCTTTCTATGAGCAGCTAGAAGTAGCCTCGAGATCCCAGGCCCTGGTCCTTATGGGGGACTTCAACTACCCAGATATTTGCTGAGCAAGCAATACGGCCAGTCGTATGCTGTCCAGACAATTTCTGCAGTATGTTGAGGACAATTTCCTGCTACAGATGGTGCAGGAGCCTACAAGGGGAGGGCGAGTGCTGGACCTTGTTCTTACTAACAAGAACGGGCTCATCAGGGAGGTGAAGGTCGGGGGCAGCTTAGGACAAAGCAACCATGAAATGATCCAGTTCAAGATCCTGAGTGGAAGAAGCAAGCCAAAAAGCAGGATAGCTACCCTGAATTTTGGAAGAGCAAACTTTGATCTCTTCTGCAACCTTTTAGGAGCTATCCCGTGGGCTACGCTGTTAGAAGGCAAGGGAGCCTGTGAGAGCTGGCTAGCATTTAAACAGCACTTCTTCCAAGCACAGGATAGGTGCATCCCTTTGAGTAAGAAATCAGGAAAGAGAGGCAGAAGACCTGCATGGATGAGCAGGGAGCTAATGTGTAAACTCAAAGGGAAGCAGAAGGTTTATGAACTGTGGAAACAGGGTCTGTGCACCTGGGAGGAATATAGGGATGTTGTCAGGGCCTGTAGGGATGCAACTAGAAAGGCTAAAGCCTGCTTGGAGATGAAACTGGCAAGGGATATAAAGGATAATAAAAAGGGTTTTTTCAGATACGTGAATAGTAAGAGGATGACCAGGGATAATGTAGGTCCCTTGCTGAATGAGGCGGGTGTCCTGGTATCGGGTGATGATGAGAAGGTGGAAATACTGAATGCTTTCTTTGCCTCGGTCTTCACTCCAAAGGCCCCTCGGGACCCGCAGATCCTGGATGAAAGTAGGAGTGTTTGGGGAATGAAGAGCTTCCCTCTAGTTGAGGTAGGGGTGGTCCAGGAGCGGCTCAAAGGGATTAATGCAAACAAATCCTTGGGCCCGGATGGGATACATCCACGTGTGCTGAGGGAGCTGGCGGAAGTGATTGCGGAGGCGCTTGCTATCATCTTCGACAGCTCTTGGAGAACAGGAGAAGTACCTGAGGATTGGAGGATAGCCAATATCACTCCAGTCTTTAAAAAGAGCAAGAAGGAGGACCCTAACAATTATAGGCCAGTCAGCCTCACTTCTGTCTCTGGAAAGGTGATGGAACAGCTTCTATGATCTCATCACTGGGTGGGTGGATGGAGGGAGAGCAGTGGATGTCATCTACCTTGACTTCAGCAAGGCTTTTGATACTGTCTCCCGTGACATCCTGATAGCAAAGCTGAGAGATCATGGGATAGATGAGTGGACAGTGAGGTGGGTTGAGAACTGGCTGTCAGACCGGGCTCAGAGGGTCGTGATCAGTGGAACAAAACCTGAATGGAGGCCTGTGACTAGCGGTGTTCCCCAGGGCTCGGTGTTGGGTCCAGTCCTGTTTAATATCTTCATCGACGACCTTGATAAGGGAATAGCATCCACCCTCAGCAAGTACCCGATGATACAAAGCTGGGAGGGGTGGCTGACACGCAGGAACACTGCGCTGCCATCCAGCGAGACCTGGACAGGCTGGAAAGCTGGGCCGGGAGAAACCAGATGAGGTTTAATAAAAGCAAGTGCAGAGTCTTGCACCTGGGGAGGAATAACTGTCTGTATCAGTACAGTCTGGGGGATGACCTGCTGGAGAAGAGCTCTGTGAAGAAGGACCTGGGGGTCCTGGTTGATGACAGGTTGGCCATGAGCCAGCAGTGTGCCCTGGTGCCTAAGGGGGCCAATGGGATCCTGGGGTGCATTAGGAAGAGTGTGGCCAGCAGGTCGAAGGAGGTGATCCTCCCCCTCTACTCTGCCCTGGTCAGGCCCCACCTGGAGTATTGTGTCCAGTTCTGGGCTCCCTGGTATAAAAAGGACAGGGATCTCCTTGAGAGAGTCCAGAGGAGGGACACGGAGATGATTAAGGGCCTGGAACATCTCCCCTATGAGGAAAGGCTGAGTGAGCTGGGGCTGTTCAGCCTGGAGAAAAGAAGACTGAGGGGGGACCTAATTAATGTTTATAAATATCTTAAGTATGGGATGCAGGGGGAATTGGCCAGCCCCTTTTCAGTGGTCTGTGGGGACAGGACAAGGGGCAATGGCTGTAAATTGGAGCACAGGAAGTTCCGCACCAACATGTGGAGGAACTTTTACACAGTGAGGGTGACAGAGCACTGGGACAGGCTGCCCAGGGAGGTGGTGGAGTCTCCTTCTCTGGAGATATTCAAGAGCCATGTGGATGCCTATCTGTGCAATATGAGCTAGAGAGCTGCTTTGGCAGGGGGGTTGGACCCAATGATCTCTCGAGGTCCCTTCCAACTCCTACAATTCTGTGATTCTCTGATTCTGTGAAAAGCAGATGCCTCCAGAGCCTGCTCAGGGCATGGTTCTTTCAGCCAGTCTCTGCTCTGCTCCGTTTGCTGCATGCATTTTTACTCACCTGCTTGCAGGACATACCTTCCCTAAGTGAAGATAGCAACAGTCCTGTCTGTCTGTGTCAGGTAGCTTTTTCATTTTACTTATTAACATAAATTAATGCCACTTAAGTATATAATGCACAGATAGACAAAGCAAAGTGAAACATTATGTGTGAAAAATAAAGGAGGTCTTATCAACCTTTGAAAGTAGCCTGAATGGAATACAGGGAAGAGGTCAGGTTCTGTGAGAGTGCAGCATGTGGAGTAACTTAAATAAGAATGTCAACATAGAAATGCCAAAAGTAAACAAACATTGCAGAGCACAAACTCCTTTAAAGACAGTGAAACAGACTAACCCGTAAAAGCTGGAGTGAGTAGAGATACCTCATGCAACATGTTTCTGTCCAGAGAGAAACTCATGTTAGCTGGCCCTAACATTAATGAAAAAAAAAGCAGTTCTTTCAAGGGAAATCCTCAGCGGTGGGAACAGAACAGCCACAAAGCTGGAGACAACACATTGAAAAACTGATCTGAGGACATGGCTACAAAAACCACTCTCCACAAAGCAAGCAGGAGCACGTGAGGGTTTTTCTCCGCACATCTATGCTCCTATCCCATATTAGATGCAGCCTTACCAGCTCACCTTTACTGAGAAGTGAGCTACCTCACTCCTACCTCAAACTCAGATGAGGAACCTGGGCCATGTCTGCACACTGGCAGACCAACTACTAAAATCCAGGGCTCAGGAAACTTCACAGCAACTTTTGTGGTTTTGCATTGAACCAGTCACACTAACCACAAGGAAATTACATGTACCTTGGCACAGTGGCTGGAGAAGAGGCATTGTGCACAGGGAGGGAGAGGAGAGATGGGGGAAAGGATGGAGTTGTCTCTATTTGAAATCAAGCATCTCCCCTCCCTCACACCCCAGTATATCAGGACGCGTAGTACACAGTTTATAATCCAGGATCATCCTTTAGTTTACAAAGACAATATTTACAGAGAACCAGCCCTGTGGGCTTGAAGAAAGGTGAAAACTAGCAAAATCTAAACTACCACATGTCCATTTTTACCCAAAATGCTTCAATGCTTCCCTGCTTCCCTCCTTTCTCAACCCAGACAGTGTGAAATCTTGTTAGGTTCCTAAACTGTAGATACCCTCCATCAGAAGTCTAAAATCAATTAAGAGCTTCTGAAACTAAAGGCAAAACCAGGAGAGGGACACAGTCCCTAAAGACAAACAAAACTCAGGGGCTATTTGTTACCCAACCCATACAAGTGTAAAAATAAAAATTACTGATGATGAAAGCAAACACACGGGGCACCTCTGAAGGAGCTCTAAGCTCAAGGGAGAGGGAATCACAGAATCATAGAACATTAGGCGTTGGAAGGGACCTTGAAAGATCATCTAGGGCAGCTGAGAGCAAAGGCAGCAAGCCTTCAGGCAGCTGTATAGCAGCTTTTCCAGGCAGTATGCTAGTTATAAACTTTACATTAAAAGCAAAGACACTATCCCCTGCTGTTTAATTCTTCCTGTGTTTAGAGGATTCTTAAACACATTTTGTAAATAAAACCATCTGAAGCTCAAAAACTATTGATGCTAGCATATATTTCTACTCCGAAAGAAGGGGGGGGGGGGGGGAGGAAAAAAACCCAAAACTAAAAACCAGGAAAAAGAACATAAACCTAAAACCCTTACCAGTTCAACTATCCTCCCCCCACCCCCTCCCCCAATTTAACTGTGTGAGTTGAAGACAGTAGCAGAGATACAATCTATAAGCCATGCTCAGACTAATCAGACACTTACTGTGAGAAGATGCGTTTCAGAACTGTGCTGTATTCATTTGGTAGAATTAAGGATAAGCAGAAATTTCTTTCATTCCTTTACAATTTGCCATAGTATCATTCTAGAAAGCCTATCAAACTTTTTCCCCCTCAAAGACACAGAAAAAAATTGTTGGTTTTAGCTAAGTGATGTTCTAAGTGGATATCCCAGAGCATTTCCTCTGATTATGATATTATGCTCATTGTTTCTGACATCCCTCAGTACTATTGAGCAATCTTTCCATGATTATGAAATGTGTTATTTCATCAAGCTCCATTAGACATACATGTTCATGTAATGGTGAAAATTCTGCAGAAGCTGCTCTCGGTTAGGTCAGCACTGTACTCTGAGGACAGCAGTGACAGATGCAGGAAATATGAAGATGCTTTTCTGAGAAATAAGTACTCAGTTCAGAGCTGTAGCTCGATTGAGCCACACACTGGAATCCAGACAATACAAAAGTTGGCTGAGCAGGCTTTCAGCAATGATAAAACACTTGGAATCATAGAATGTGTAAGGTTGGAAGGGACCTTTCAAGGTCATCCAGTCCAACCCCTCTGCAGTAAGCAGGGACATCTTCACTAGATCAGGTCACTCAGAGCCCCATCAAGCCTGACCTTGAATATCTTCTGGCATGGGGCCTCCACTACCGCAGTGGGCAACCTGTTCCAGTGATCCACCACTCTCATAATCAAGAATTTTTTCCTAATACCCAACATGAACCTCCTCTTTTCTAGTTTAAAACCATTACCCCTCGTCCTATTGCTACATGCCCTTCTTACAGGCACCTTTCAGGTACTAGCAGGCTGCTGTAAGGGCCCCCTGGAGCCTTCTCTTCTCCAGGCTGAACAAGCCCAACTCTCTCAGCCTGTCTTCACAGGAGAGGTGCTCCAGCACTTTGATCATTTTTGTGGCCTCCTCTGGACACACTCCAGCAGGTCCATGTCCTTCTTGTGTTGAGGGCTCCAGAGCTGGACACAGTACTCCAGGTGAGGTCTCACCAGAGCAGAGGGACAGAATCAGCTCTCTCAATCTGCTGGCCACACTGCTTTTGATGCAGCCCAGGATGTGTCTGGCCTTCTGGGCTGCAGATGCACATGGTGGCTTATGTCCAGCTTCTTATCCACAAGTACTGTTGTAGTTTTGTGTAGCTGGGTTCTGGTGGAGAAGGGGGGCTGCAGGGGTGGCTTCTGCAAGAAGCAGCCAGAAGCTTTCTGCAGGCCCCACAGAGCAAACACCAGCCAGCTCAAGACCAGACCTGCCGCTGACCAAGGCCGAGCCCATCAGTGACGGTCACAGTGCCTCTGGGAATCATATTTAGGAGATGAAAAGCCACTAGCAGCCACTTTTTGCCACCAGAGTAGGGAGTGAACAAGTGTAAGACACTCTGGAGACACCAAGGCTGGTGAAGGCGGGGAGAGGAGGTGCCCCAGGCACTGGAGAGAAAGATGCCCCAGCAGCCCGTTGAGAAACTCATGGCGGAGTGCATGTCCCCCCGCAGCCCATGGAAAAGGATGAGAAAGGAGAGGTGGGGGGAGGTTCTTTAAGATCTGGTTGCTCTTCTCATTACCCCACTCTGGTGTCACTGGGTGTGCAGTGCAGTGTAATGAATTAGAGAGTTTTCTTTCCTTTGTTCCCTGTTGAGTCTGTTCTACCCATGACACTGACTGTGGAATGATCTCTCCCTGTCCTTATCTCGACTCCTAAGCTTCTCAATACATATTTTCTCCTCTGTCCAGCTGAAAACAGGAGTGATAGAGCAGCTTTTGTGGGCATCTGGCCTCCAGCCAGGGTCAAACCACTACAAGTACTCCCAAGCCCTTTTCCTCAGGGCTGCTTTCCAGCACATCATCTCCTAACCTGCATGGGCAACAGGGGTTCTCCTGACCCACCCATCCTTAAAGATGTTTTCAAGATGCCAGCTCTATTCCAGCCCTTTGTCCTTGCAGGCCATTTCCCAGGGGGTCCTACTGATTAGTTCCTTGAAGATCTGGAAGTCAGCTTTCCTGAAATTTGGGTTCCTGACTACACTTCTAATTTGGTTCATAGGCCTTAGGATGGTGAACTGCACCAGTGCATGATCACTGCAGCCCAGGCTGCCTCCCATCTTGACATCCCTGGTGAGCTCAGTCGCATCGGTGACCACTTGCAGCTCATCAGCATGGGGCTGAGCAATGCCTGAATATCAAGACAATGAGAAAAATGCTTGTGGTGGACATTCAAACCTGAAAGTGTTGACCTCATTTCTGAGGAGGACTAGTCAATGTTAAAACAGCACTTCTGAAATATAAAACACCACGTAATAGCGTCATTTCTTTGACTGCTAGAAATGGGACACACAAGCCTCCCACAGGCTTACGTGAATTGCTGTATTGCCAAGCACCCACCAGGCAGCAGTGACTCTCCCAGCACCCTCATCCCACAGCAAAGAAGCAATGGGGTAACCCTCCACCCTCCCTCACACTCCCAAAACTCACCTAAATAACCCAGGACCCTAGGAACGGACATTACTACGCTCTAGTTGGGGCATTCAGGGCAGCCTGCCCTGTCAAACACATTTATATTCATGACTGGTTTGAAACTATTCCCTTTTTCACTTGGGGAGATTATTTCTACAAATTTGTTGTCTTTTAAGAGCTGAAGAAAGTAGAGTATAGGAATGGGCAGCGTCAAATAACCCCCATGTGTTTACTTTCCAAGTAAATTTACACCATATGCACATCTGTATCTGTTCATATTTTGGTATTCTATCAAAATACCAGCTATGTCTCAGAAGAACGTTGATCAAACAACTGTTCAAACTTTTGGATCGTCACTGTTCATGTTTTCAGTCCAGAAGATCTACATAAAATGGAGTTGGCAATGAAATTATTATTTACTCTTGGAAAAAAGAGCAAACAAAATAATCATAGGAAAGCCAAGGAAAAGAGTCCACAACCAATCCAAGTTCACTGGAATAGTTACATTTTTGTCAAATAGTGCAAAAATAGTGACTTTCTGGTAAAAAAGTAGTGATTTTCTAAGTAGGAAAACTGTGAAGAAAACTGAAAGACATGAAGGATTAAAAGACAGTATTTTGCGTAGATCCTCCCTCCTAAGTTATCAGAAAGGGAAGCACATGTACAAAAAAGGGCATGGTTCATGTTCTGTCATAAATATGACATGTTTAGTAACAACGAGCTTTTTTACTAAGAACCATTTGCACTACAATAGGAATATTTAATATTTTTCTCTCAGTTCCATTTACAAATGTCACCCTATATATATAGAGGGCAGAATAAATGCTTGAATTCTGAGCCAAGAATAAGCCATTTTCTGACAAATAGCCCTACTACAAATGCAGCATTAGACTGTATTTTACTTCTGTCTTGCCAGGAGGCAGAGGAGGTTGTTATTAGCAACTCTGAACTTGCAGTAAGTCTATATACTTATGGGGCTCAAGATTTGACTACATGGAGAATGCACCCTGCTTCCTGCTATCATGGGAAATGTAAACACAGAGCAGCTAAACCAGACTTGCACTGTCTTTGCAGTAGATTTGAAACCAGAGCAAAGCAACTGGGAACACTATCTCAAAATAATACCCCTTTCAGCTGTTCACAAGCAAGTTTTCCAGAGTCTCAAATCATTTATGGTATAGAAGATCTATGTGTTATGTCCAAGCAACCTTTCACAGAGTATCTTACCTGAGTATTTCAGAGTAGCTGCTAGTAGAGCATGACATTTGCTATTAAAAACAGTTTTGTGTCACCACTGAGATTTAGCATTGCATTGCTTATTTTATAAACAGCTTGTCAAATGTGCTGTTGGATCTTCAACTTCTTTTTATTTTGGCATCTAGGTTAGCGAAGTGGGATTCACCTTTCTCAATGGGGAACACAGCCTCTGCCCAGGAGCTTGCGGACCTCATTGACAGAGCTTCAAACTAGGCTTGAATATTGATTGATAATATAAGGCTTGTGTGTGACAAGGCTTGTGTGTGGGATGTTATACCACAGCCAGAGGGATGGGGTGCCAGTCAGAGCCCTCAGCCTGTTTCTCAGAGATGTGCTGGACACTCTGTGGCAGACTTGAAGCTTTGTGGAGATGAGCCAGGGGCTCCTGAGGTAATGGGAGCCAGCAGGAAATCAGAGGTGAAGTACCTCAAAGGGACTCCAGCCAGTCACCTTCATCAGGGCCCCAACCGAAATGCCTCTAAACAAACACATGAGGCACGGGGAGCAAACAAGAGGAGTTAGAGACATGTACACACCTGCAGGGCTGTGATCTTATTGGCATCATGGACACGTGGTGGGATGGCCCCTGTGCCTGGACAGTTGGGATGGAAGGGTACAAGCTCTTCAGGAAGGACAGGCAGGGGAGACAAGGAAGGGTGTCACCTCTATGTCAGTGGCCAGCTGGAGTGCAGGGACCTTCTGCCTGGGGATGGATGAGGGGCCAACAGAGAGCTTGTGGGTCAGGGTTAAAGGGAAACATGGACAGTGGGCATTATAGTGGGGGTCTGCTACAGGCCACCTGACCAGGAAGACTGAACAGATGAGGCCCTCTATAGACAGATAGGAGCAGTGTTGCATTCACAAGCCCTGGTCTTCAATGACCCTGGTAACTGTTGGAGGGACAACACAGCAGGGCACAGGCAATCCAGGAGTGTGTCAATGATAATGTCTTTCTCCTAGTGATAGAGGAGCCAATGAGGAGAAGCACCATGCTGAACCTTGTTCTCACCAACTAGGAGGAGCTAGGAGGGGACGTGAAGCTCAAGGGCATCCTCGGCTGCACTGACCATGAAATGAAGGAGTACAAAAATCCTCAGGACAACAAGGAGAGCATACAGCAAGCTCGCTATCCTGGACTTCAGGATAGAAACTTTGCATCTTCAGGGACCTGCTTGGGGACAGGGATCTTGTTCCAAGAGACAAAGCCCTGGAGGGAAGAAAGGCCCAAGAAACCTGACTAATTATCAAGGATAACCTCCTCCAAGTTCAGGAGCTATGCATCCCAATCAAGAGGTAGACGGGCAAAAACACCCAGAGGCCTGCAGGGATGAACAAGGAGCTCCTGGACAAACTCAAAAACAAATGGGAAGACAACAGAGAGTGGAAGCAAAGATGAGCAGCCTTAGAGAAATACTGAGAAACTATCTAAGCAGCCAGGGATCAGGTCAGGAAAGCTAAAGCCCTGACAGAATTAAATCCAGCCAGGAATGTCAAGAACAACAAGAAAAGCTTCCATAGGTATGTCAGTGATAGAAGAAAGACTAGGAAAAGGGTGGGCCCCCTCTGGAATGAAACAGGAGACCTGTTACCCAGGTTATTATGGTTAACAGTCCATATCGTATTACCCAGGATATGGAGAAGGCTGAGGTACTACATGACTTTTTTGCTTCAATCTTTACCTGCAAGGGCTCTAGCCACACTGCCCAGGTCACAGAAGGCAAAGGCAGGGACTGGGAGACTTAAATGCCCACTGTAGGAGAAGATCAGGTTTAAGACCATCTAAGAAATCTAAAGGTACACTAGTCCATGGCACCTGGTGAGATGCAGGCCCTGAGGAAACTGACAGATGATGTGGCTAAACAACTATCCAACACCCACATGAAGCTGTGTCAGTCCAGCAAAGTTCCCACTGACCTGAAAAGGGGAAACATAACATAATTTTTAAACAAGGGGAAAAAGAAAGATTCTGGGAACTGCAGGTCAGTCTCACCTTTGTGCCTGGCAAAAGCATCCTGGAAGTTATGCTCAGGGCACTTGGAAAATAAGGTGATTGGTGACAGCCAATGTGGCTTCACTAAGGGTAAGTCATGCCTAACAAGTTTGGTGGCCTTCTGTAACAGGGTTACAGTGTTTGAATAAAGGAAATGCACACAATGTCGTCTACCTGTATTTGTGCAAAGCTTTGACACACAACATCCCTCTCTCTAAATTAGAGAGCCATGGATTTGACAACAGACAACTCACCAGGTAAGGCTGGCTGGACTGTCACACTCAAAAGGGTTGTGGTCAACAGCTGCATGTCCCAGTGGACACCAGTGATAAGCGGCATTCCTCAGGGGTCAATATTGGGACCAACAGTGTTTAACATCTTTGTTAAAGATGCAACATAGGCAGTGGGATCAAGTACACCCTCAGCAAGTTTGCCAATGATAGCAAGCTGTGAGGTGTGGTAAGCACGTGGGAGGGAAAGGATGGCATCCAGAGGTCATTGAGAAGTGGGCCCATGTGAACTGCATGAAGTTTAACAAAAGCCAGGTGCTAGGTCCTGCATATGGGTAAGGACAATCCCAAGCACAACTACAGGCTGGGTGGGGAATGGAATGAGAGCAGCTCTGAGGAGAAGGACTCGGGGGTGTTGGTCAATGACAAGCTTGACATGAGCTGGCAATGCATGGTTGCAGCCCAGAAAGCCAACTGTATTCTGTGCTGCATCAAAACTATTCAAACAACTGTATTCAGTTGCTGCATCAACTGTATTCTGTGCTGCATGACCAGCAACTTGAGAGAGGTGATTTTGCCCTGCCTGCTCTGCTCTGGTGAGACCCTACCTAAAGTATGGTGTCCAGCTCTGAGGTCCTCAGTACAGCAAAGACACAGACGTCTTGGAGTGAGTCCAGAATGAAGAAGACCTGGCCTTGAACACTTCAAGAAGGTAGGGGAGAGGGGCCCTTCACAATGTCTTTGTGCAGCCTCACCACCTTCACAGTAAAGAATTTCGTACTAACATCTAACATAAACCTACCCTCTTTTAGTTTAAACCCACTACCCTTGTCCTATTACTCCAGGCCCTTATAAAAGACTCCTCCCCAGCATTCCTGTAGGCCCCTTCAGGTACTGGTAAGCCACTATAAGGTCTCCCTTCCTCCCTTCTCCAGGCTGAACAACCACAACTCTCCCCGCCTGTCACAGAATCACAGAATCACAAGGTTGGAAAAGACTTTTAAGATCATCAAGTCCAACCATTTGCATCCTAAACTAAACCAACAACCATAAGTACTTCATCTACCCTTTTTTAAAACACATCCAGGGAAGGTGACTCAACCATCTCCCTGGGCAGCCTGTTCCAGGCCCTGACAACTCTTTCAGTAACAAATTTTTTCCTAACATCCAATCTAAACCTGCCCTGGCACAGCTTCATGCCATTCCCCCTTGTCCTATCACCTGTCACCTGGCTGAAGAGACCATCACCTCTATAACCTCCCTTCAGGTAGTTGTAGGTGGTGATAAGGTCTCCCCTCAGCCTCCTCTTCTCTAGGCTAAACAGCCCCAGCTCCCTCAGCCGCTCCTCATAGGATTTGCCCTCCAGCCCCTTCACCAGCCTGGTTGCCCTTCTCTGGACTCGCTCCAGGACCTCCATGTCCTTCTTATGGTGAGGAGCCCAGAACTGGACACAGTACTCGAGGTGTGGCCTCACCAATGCCAAGTACAGGGGCACAATCACTTCCTTAGACCTACTGGCCACACTGCTTTTGATACAAGCCAAGATGCCATTGGCTGCCTGGACCAAGACCACTTCTGGCCACTTCTCCTCAAGTCCCCTGATCATCTTTGTATGCCTCCTCTGGACTCCCTTCAACAGCTCCATGTCTTTCTTGTACTGGGGACCCCGGAGCTGGATAAAGTACTCTGTTACCTCAACATTTAAGGGATTCCTGTTCAAAGAATTCAAAATTCTGGGAAGTTCAAATGAAATAACAAAAGACTGGACATGTAATTTAGCTAAAAATCTGGTAAGTGACAAACATGACCTATTAATAACTTGTAGGCCATAAGCCTTAACAACTGAAAGCAATTACTTGTGCAATACGCAGAAGAATGACAACTGTGAAGATGCATCAACATCTTCTTGAAATTATGCCAAAAGCTGATGTCTGTTAACCCTGAAAAGACCCATATATCTGAGAGAATAATTTTTGGCATTTTAAGGAAGTGTAGAAATGGGGATTTTACAGATCAGAGATAGTGAAATGAAATGAAATCTAGTAGGAATGAAAGACACGAGTTGTTCTATTAAGAAGTACCGAGTTAAAGTATTGTGATGTTCAACCTGTCATTGCCATTTGACATTATAAAAGTGGAAAAACTTCTATTTGTGTATCCCTCTCAAAACAGGATCACATTTCTAAATTAACATAAAAATCTATCTGTATAAATCGATAAAAACTTTTCCATATGTTCTCAGTTTTATTTTTTCCATGGTTCACAGCATTAGTTTGAAAGACAAACTGTAAAGGGTTCGAAAGAGTACAACTGTGAATGCAAAACAAATTAAGTCCAAGGAGCTGGTATTCCAAAGCATGTGCAAAAGGCAGCCCTAAATTATACTGAGCCTACTTACTGCATTACTCAGAGAAAATAATGGGCAAGGAAATCAGAACTGAGAAAACACAGAATAGCAACAGGAAAGGAAATAAAATGAGGGGAAAAGCTAAGAGGTGTTACTGTGAGACCCTACCCAAACCACTCTCTGAAAGGTCACATTATTTTTTTTCCACCACACTCAGTCACGCAGCTCACCTTTCATATGGCTGCTAATCAAGTCTGTCCTGTTTTTGGCTAGGATGGAGTTAATTTCTTTCTAGCACCGGGTGGAATGCCGGTTTGGGGGTTGGGATGAGAGCAGCACATCGATGTTTCTGTTGCCGGTTTTTCTATTTCCCTGCAAATGAGAAGGCGGGGTGGGGGGAGGGGGACATTTAGGAAGCTGGGAGGGGGCACAGCCGGGACAGGTGACCCGAACCGGCCCAAGATGGTATTCCATGCCAATTATGTCATGCTCAGCATAAAGTGGGGCTGGTGGGGGGAGGAGCAGGCAGCTCCAGGACACGTGTTTTTTTGGGGACCGTCCGGTTTCAGGATGGCTCTGAGCTGTATGGTCTGAGTTGTGCAGTTCAGTGAGAAAATGCATTGTGTGTCACCAGTTGCATCTATTTTGCTATAAAGTGCTGTTGTTATTATTATAGTATATATATCTCTGCTATCCCAGTAAACTATCCCTATCCAAACCTGCAAGGTTTTGGTTTCTTGGGTTTTCTTCTCCCTCCTTTTCTCCCTCCTACAATTCCCCATGTCCCATCCTGTCCCCTCCCTTAAAGAACAAACGGTCACATGGTGCCTGGCTCTCAGCTGGGGCAAAACCACCACAAATTCCTAGATAGGCCCCAAATTATCTCTATATCTGTTTATTTTAAATCTAGTCATGTTAAAACAAATACTGAGATTTAAGGGGGAAAATCCTGCTGTACTGAGTCTGTGGCTTCAGAGCCCTGGGAAACAGCAGTGTAGCTGTGAGATATCCAGAAGCGAATGATGCAGCAGGAGCACTGACCCAGCCAAGGCTGTGTCCCATGCTTATTTCAGAGTGTTACTTACCTAAGTAAGCAAGGGCTTCCACAACAAACTTACATTTATTTTGGCATTGTATGGCATTGTATAGCACTGCAGTTGAGAAAGTGAGCCAGCAAACTCAGGTGGGGGCAGAAACCATTGTTGGTGTACAAGGAACATTTACAGAAATCGTTTTCTCATCCTTTCTTGCAAATTAAACAAACTTTGCTATTAGAAAAGCAGCTTCCAAAGTACAGATGAAAAGCCTAAATGTGAACTTTACCCTGCCTCATTCATGCTGAAGAATACATTTTCCATTCTCTTGCTCCTCTTTCTGCACAGAAAAAGGAGAAAGGCTTTCCATTCACATTTGTCTCTCCTTTTTCTATCCCCATGACTCCTGTACCTTTTTCATCCCCAGAGAAGTCTATATTTATGCGCAAACAAGACTGATATCAAGCCTTTAAATACTGTGAATATAGTTTAAAGTCTTAAAATTACTATATGTGCTATGTGCCATATTGAACAATCCCCTTTAAACACATTTTACTTAGACCTGACTCTCAATCTCTCTTATTTAACCTGTCATTTAACAGAGTAAATATGTCGGTAAGAATATTAGAATAACAGCTTCTTTCCTGATTAAAAAAAAAGTGTGATGGAGTTTCCTGCTTAACTTCTGCTCTATGAAGTGGAAAATACAAGTTGTCTTATGAATTCTCAAAATCATAAAACAAATTACAAAAGTTAGAGCCTTCATGTGGAAATCTCTAATCCTTGATCAGTTAACCAGAGGATATCTGAGGATATTTTGTGGAATTAGTGTTTTTTCAGTACATCCCAAAAAAGTAATTTCCTAAATATAAACTCAGTGCCAAGATACTATATTTAGCTGATTTTTTTTTTCAGTTCAAAATATCAAAACATAACTGCAAAACAGTTTTAAAGTGGGAGAGATTAGATACAAAGGAACAAGAAGATAAGAAGACACCCTGCAGCAGAGAGTTTTAAAAAGCAGCAAACAAGCAGCAGAGAGAAAAAGCAGCTCAAAATGCAGAGGATGATTAAAAACACAAGAGAAAGGGAGGAAGCAGGAATGGCAGCATAACCCATAATCCAAAACACAGATCAGTCAATACACAGCAAATGCCCTTTAATTGAAGGCAAGCTATGAGCCAAACCACTGATTCAGGATGCAAAAAGACAATTACTGAAGTCTACCAAGTGTTTGTGAAACAGGAGGAACACTATACAGAAAACCAAATACGAAACAATCGAGGGAAATAAGAACAGGAAAGTAGCTGTACTCCATGTAACTCCATGTAAGGAAGGATTCAGCAGATCCTGGCTCTTTTCAAGTCAGCCCACATTTCCCAGCAGAGCTCAGCAATGGGAAGTGGTTGCATGAGAAGAAAGCAGTGAGCAGCTTGCACTGCCGGATGCTCTTGCAGGAAAGATCCATTTGGTTTAGAGACTGAAACAGGAGGAGAAATAAGAAAAGCCACCTCCTTTGCCTCACTACCGACACATTTACCAGGTTAAAAAAAAAAAACCAAACCAAAAGAAAACTCAGAAAAACCAACCCCTCCCGACACTGGAAGTGGACTCTGACAGGTATCAACACAGTGCAAAAACACTGCTTCACAGCAGTTCAAAAGAAGGGGGTGTTTTCATCCAAAGTAAGTGAGATCAGCCCGGATAGAATGTACAAATACACATGAGCAGCAGTGCCAAGATACACCTCTCAAGGGGGCTTTACAAAGAAAAGGTTTCTCACACTAATGAGCTGAGGCCAGCCCAAACATGTCCAGTGTTACATAGGATTGTCCTGAGACATTTTGTGGAAAAGGAGGTAAGATAGTTGACTGGCTTTTGGGTTCAGTCTTACTGTGCTCTGGCAAACTCTCAGAAATGAGAAATTCCCTTGTTTTGACAGAATTCTTAAGGTATGGATTGAACAGTGCTTTTCCACTGAAATCTTCCAGCTTTAAAGCTTCATTGTCCTTTTCTTCGTTTTTAACTGAAGTCTGTTGCAATGCACATAAGCCATCTTCCAGCATTTCTGTGGGCTGGATTTCCTTTGCTGGCATCAAAGCTGAAGGCATTTGAATTCTGACGTCTTGATCCGTAATTACATAAGGCATGGATGGCAAAAAACATTTAGCAACTTCATTTTCTTCATTGCAGAGTATCTTTTTATCTCCATTAATCGTGTCTTTTGTATTAATATCAGCACATTCAGAAACATGGTTTTCACAATTCATGAGTAACGATTCTTCCTGGCTTTCTTCAGGAAAACAATCCTCCAAAACACTTATGTCTTCAAAATCTGTTGGTTTAGCTTCAGATGTTGCTCCCTTCAAAAATGAATTATTCTGTCAGTACAAAGAGATACATCAGAAAGTTATATAGGTTTGGATAATACACTGTTTATTTTTTTAATATATAAAATACTGCCATTTGAACTCTGTTTGACTCTTAATTTTGAAAAGGCATTAATAAAGGGTTCATCTGCATTTCAGCAGGGATGCAATTTTATGTGAATGAGTACTAGAAGTGACAGGTATTCTGCCCGTTTGTTACACATTTTCCTATTAGGTTTTCTGTGCTTGATAAAATAAGACTTTCAATGAAGGTGTGGAATCAAGCTCCAACTGTCTGTCTTTCCCACTCTGACCAGTGATTTTTCAGACAAAATTTTAAATCCCATACTCCACAGACTACACTTCCTATGGGAACCTGATCAACTCCATTCATATAAACATCAAAACTTTGATAAGGAATTAGTATCACCCAACAGTAAAAAATACAGAAGTGTCAGTACAATAACATACCAAATCTATATGCACCTTTTTTCTTAGATTGGAATAAAATGAAGAACATTTTATAGCACTTAGGCAGAAGAATTTTATTCAGTCATAGAATGACTGTCAGAGAAGGGCTTCTCTCCATTTGATCCCTTCTTTAACATATAAAATTGCACTTATTACCATAGATGCATCAAGAGGCCATTCCACTGCAACACTCTCTGCAGGATTGGGTATATCAGGCCAGCATACCTTTTTAAACCTATCATTGAGACAGGAATTTTAGTCAAATGATAGAAAAAACAGATTATTAAAAATAAAATTAATAAATCTCCAGAAAACCCAAGTACTGCTAGAATACCCAACTTTCACAAAGGAAGTCTTTCCTATATCAACACGGTTTTTAAACTAAAATTGTTTTCCCTCATGTTGCTTGTTATTACAAAATATCCCAGCAAGTAAAAATCTTGGGTTATAAAGACTTTGCAGAAAACTTACTAAATGGACAACAACAACAACAATAATAATATTTAGTAGATCAGAGAATAACATGCCAAAGTAAGGCTGTATGCAAAACCTGTTGTGGTCATGTTTCAGGATGGTTCAGAGAAAACCAACCTCAGGTAAACTTTGCTCTAGGGAAGCGCCCCTGTCACCACACCAAACTAGAGCTACACTGAGTCTTACGTTACCAGCAGATAAATGATGCTGACACTGTGGTGTTTAACTGTCCCGTGGAGTAGTAAACAGGAAAAGAAATTAATCACTCGCTGATACTGAATGAAAACCAGACCATAGCTTGACTTTTCAGACTGCAATTTTATCTGCACAAGAATATTATCACTCAACTACATCCCAAAGTATTCTCCAAAATCAAAATATAGTTTCTTGCTCTTGCAAAAATGCAGAATACATAATGCAGATGAAGATGTAGAAGAATTGGAAGTTATGCTTACGAATTCAGCTATACTTATTACCTGATGCTTCACATGATAATCTTGGTCCTAAGACCTTAGGATACCCAAAACCAGTTAAGATTTTTATTAAACTTCATCCAAACAACCCATGCTAAAGAGAAGTACATTTAAAAAAAAGAAAAGAAAAAAACCCTTAAAAACAACCTTAGAACCATCTTGGGGATGTTACAGCATCCCCGTGCTCTGAGGAAGCAACCTGAAATCTGGCAGGGGAAGTCTGTGACAGCAGATAAGAGGATTACGAATTGTGCATAGATATGGATCCATACTGGTGGATCAAGCATGTAAATGTTTCACATTATATAATTTTTAGTTTCTTCTGGCTTCTTTACAACTCAGAGAAGCATCATAAACTAAAAGGATAATATTAGTATATGTAATATTAATAAAAGTATTCATTAAATGTGTTCTCATGGTATACTAGCAGATTTAAGAATGCCTGGGAAACTTTATTCTTAGAGTTATTAACTTTTCAGTAACTGACTTAAAGTATGCTCCTCTCACTTGATTGACCATGGAACTGCAAACGGCACTTAATGTTTCCATAATCTGATATACATTATATGTAAATCTGCTTCTCCTTTTGTTCTGAATTACTGCACTTTCTGAAATTAATATTTATTTTTGGACTATAGCACAGTAACTGCAGTTACAAGACAACCTGTATATTTATTATTTGTTACTTAAGTTGCTTATTTTCTTAATTTGGCATTATAATCCAACAGTAACACTTATAAGATATATTAAAACTTGCCTTTTACAGGTTAAAATTAACTGATTACATTCAGCTTTAAGAGGTAGAAAATACACTTACGCATGTTTTTTCACAATGCAGGTTATCCAAAGGCTTAACAGAAACAACATGCTTAATCCAATGGGTAGAGCAATGAAAATAACATCTTCTTTATCTTTGGAGGGGAAAAAACCCACAAAAAAAAAAAAAAGCAAACAGATGTTTATAATTTCTTCAGGAATCCATTAAGACAGCTAATTTTCAACATTCCAGTCACTTAGCACAATTCTGGAGAACTTTGTCCAAAATAGCCAAAATTACTCAGAACCCTGTATGGCACCAAATTCACAGTTACTGAGCCAGAATAGCGGCTCATGGTGAGACTTCTCGGGATATCTCAGGAACAGATGTATTGCCTTTTAAAGCTTCCTTTATTTAATAGAATCACACAATTACTCAAATTGGAGAAGACATCTGTAGGTCACCTCATCCAACTTTCAAATCAGAGTCAGGATGCTATGGGTCATACCAAGCCAATCTCAAAGTCAACTAGGATCAAGTCTACCACCTCTCTGGGGACCTCTTGTTTTGTAGCCATATAGTGCCATATAGTGCCACTTCTGCCAGAATAGAAAAGCCAATACAGGCTTTAAACACACCAAAAATACCATTACTCTGTCTGAAACAGGACACAGATTTCTGAGCTAGCTTCCAATAGCAATAGACACCAGGCCTCAGCATAGTCTAACTTAACCTTGCACTTAAGCATTTTTTACAGGCAAAAATAAATTAGCTTTGAGTCCCATCACAAATTCAGGGATATGTCATGCACATTTTTGTATTTGTTTGGCTACAACTGTGACAATTCATGTATGTACTGAAAACATTCTTCCAGCAGTAGAAATGAGGAAGTGCCTGAACTTCTGACCCACAGCTGTCATACCAACCTCTTTGCTAATATCTGGCCACAACACAGGGTAAGAAGGTGTTTACTCACACACACACACTGGCCACAACCTGTGCATCCATTTATTAGTTTCTCTTACACAGCAGAACAGAGGCAATGCAATGCATGGCTATTTTAAATCTCATCTCTCTCATGGAAATGTCTGCTTTTTAAAAACTGTAGGCACCTTATCCCATAATTGACAGCATTCAAACTGTTGCTCCCACAAACATTCATAGCATTCCACAGCTTTATTGACAACAAAATAAAGACTTCAAGTTTTGACTTCTAATCTTGGTGCTTTAGTCTGTGAAATGATCAGTGAAACTGAGCTAAATTCAGGCAGTGTGGGTAATTCCTCCTTGTTTTGTTTAACACTAATTAAGGAAAAAAAAAGCCTAAAAAAGTCCTACATTTCTCACTCCCAAACTTGTTTGCTAAAAAGTAATAACTGACCTGGAATATTACTTACTGAATTTCAAAGTCTTGAAAGTTTTTGGCTCTCCACTGGTTCCACCAGCTCCATTTCTTGCCATGATATAGACAGTATATTGTGTGTTAGCCTGTAAGGACTTCAGTCTGTATTGCAGAATATTAGAGTTCACAGTTTCATCTTTTTGGGAGAAGATTTATGTCAATAAACACACAAAATAGTGTTATATCAGGGAACTGTACATTTAATTTAGCAACTTTTACAATGACAGATCAAAAAATGTTACAAAATACAAGATTATCATATCAGTCCTGTGAGAGAGAGAACTTAAATTACCAAACAATGTTGATGAATGCTATTTAGTAGTTCAGGGCAAACAAATAAACCACTGCATACATGCTTTTAAAAATAAATACAAGTTTTGGCTAATATTAAATATAGGCAAATTATGATCTTCTGTACTTTATCATTGAAAACAGTGCTTTGAGAGCTTTATTTCCTGGAACCTAGATTCAGAAATAAAGAACTTAAAATAGTTGGCTCAGAAATCAAGAACTTAAAACAGTTTCTGTGACTTGTTAAATTTGACTATATTTCTAGTAATGTAGTTAAACACTAATCATCCAAAAGAATGTAATTTATCAGCACTGGGATATCAGTCCAATTAGGCCAGAGGAAAGCCAAAATCAACAGGAATCTCTTTCCTAGTTTCAAAATGCTTTTCTTTAAGTATTTCCAAAACCACCTACATTACTGGAATTAGTAGGATACAGATCACTTGCAGGGCATATATCATAACCTTTTCCATCTACAAACAGTATTGAAAGCATGTTCATAGTATGAAATTAAAGTCATCAGAATATTTTCTAGTGCATAAAGACAGAGACAAGTCATATCCATTTAGTTAGTCAAGAAACACTCCAGAAAATAGATATGCCCTGAGATGAAACAGAATTTCTCTTAAATCAAGTTCTAGAGTTAACAGGCCAGTGAAGTCACGTTAGCATAATTTCCATGCTCTATTCTGTGATGCTTTGACCCTGACTGGAGGCCAGACATCCACAAAAGCCACTCTGTCACTGCCCTTTTCAGCTGGACAGGGGAGAAAATATGTATTGAGAGAAGCTTAGAAGTCAAGATAAGGACAGGGAGAGATCATTCCACAGTCAGCATCACAGGCAGAACAGACTCAACATGGAATAAGGAAAGAAAACTCTAATTCATTACACTGCCCTGCACACCCAGTGACACCAGAGTGGGGTAATGAGAAGTGTGACCAGATCCCCCACCCCTCCCTTCTTAGCAGGCTTCACTTTAGTGATCATTTCGCTCCCTTCTTCCCCCCCGTTCTGGCATGGGGAGGGACAGGGACTGGGGGAATGGGGCTTTCAGTCAGTTCCTCACTAGATGTTCTCCTTCTTAGCTGGGGGGCGGGGGGGGGGGGGGGGGGGGAGCATTCCTCACACCCTTCCCCTGCTGCAGCATGGGGTCCCACCCATGGGAGACAGTCCTTCACGAACTTCTCCAACATGAGTCCATTCCCACAGGGATTCAGCTCTTCACCAGCTGCGCTAACACTGGTCACAGCATCTTCAATATGTCTTCACCTGCTCCAGCATGGGGGGTCTCCGCAGGCTGCAGGTGGGGTCTCTGCTCCCTGTCCTCTTCCATGGGCTGCAGGGGTACACCTGCTCCCCCATGGGTTTCGCCATGGGCTGCAGTGCCATCATTCTCTCCAGTGCCTGCAACACCTCCTCCTCACACACACACACACTCTCCCCCCCTCACCCCACCTTCTTCACTCCCTTGGTACCTGCACAGTTTCTCACATCTTCTCACTCCTTTCTCTAGTGGCAAAAACTGGCTGTTCACAGTTTTCTTCTTCTTAAATGTGATACCCAGAGGTGCTGTGACTGTTGCTGATGGGCTCGGCCTTGGTCAGTGATGACTCCGGCCTTGAGCCGGCTGGTGTTTGCTCTGTGGGGCCTGCAGAGAGCTTCTGGCTGCTTCTTGCAGAAGCCACCCCTGCAGCCCACCTTCTCCACCAGAACCCAGCCATGCAATACTACAACATATTCTTATGAATATATATTTGACAACTGAGAAGCCTCAAAAAATATCAGCGGAGATGGGTTTTGCCATTTTAATTTTAATTTAACTCCCTTGAGTTGCTGCTAAGCTAATTTCCTAAAGAAGCTAATCTGAACCCCTAAAATTAGCGTTTTAGTTAGCACTAAAGACAGTTAGCACAATTAGGATTGTGCTACTGTCTTCAAGAGTTCCTGAATTACCACACAATCATTGTTTCCTGCATCACTGTACCAAGAGTTTGAATAAAACTTAAGCACAGGCTGGTTTCCATTAGAAGTAATATGGAGACATAAAACTCCATGGCTTGAGACTGCATGTCTTGATGCACAAATTAAATTCACACATTAAATTAAAACCAACATAGCAGGAAAACTGCATGTGAAGGACTGAATCTGACAGAAACAATTGGTTTCCTCTTTCCAATTTAAAAATTACCAAGAATATTCCTGCCCCAGCTCTGAACTGGATATCCAGAAGCAACTGAAGGCACACACAGTAAATCAAGTACATCTGAAGAAACTAATCTAAAAATTATGTCCAAAGAAACTGTTTCTTGGTACCATACTATAGCTTCTTGGCTATCGTTTGCTATTTTACTTTTATTACAAAACTGACTTCGAAATCTTTTTTACAAGAAAATGTCCCTGATGCTGTTCCAGAAGCTGAGAACTTGGGAAAGGCATCCTTTCAAGGACATGCGCAGAACTTACAAATTCACTGAACACTCATGAGGATCAAACTCATGAATTTGCACAGGATATATGACTCTCCAATATATTTTACCTTCAGCTTCTCTACTTCTACCATGGCTTTTTCTGTTTGCTTCAAAGGTGTGACAATGGAAGAGAGATTTGAAGATGGAAGGAGGCTAGTACATATGTAAAAGGGGAAAACAGCAAGTATCTGAACAAATTGCACTCTAATTTAATCACAATCCTGCAGATTTTGCTTTTTTTTTTTTTTTTTTACTGTTAACAGAGAACAATCTGCAAAAAGCCCCATATGAGTTTCCATCCTGATCCAGAATGGGCAAAGGAACGATAGTACTGCCATATACTGACTAAATTTATTTCTGGAGATCCATCAGATTTGCATCTGAAAAGCAGAAATAATGATGCAGTCATGAGTCATGGCTGTACTACCACGGGTAGCACAATACTAAATGTTAAAAGACTGAGAGCAAGCAGTGCTGCATGGAATACTTTCAGAACAAAGAAATCAATCAAGAATACACGTGTAGTATTAAAGCAGGGAATATTCACTAGATCTTTACTCTAAACCACATTTTAGTACCAGTGTTTTCAGACATATTTATAACACACAATAACCAAGTATGCTAGTAACTATGACAATATCTATCCTCAGACAGTAGATTGTCATAACCCTATGGAAAGCATTGATGTTTAATGTGTACTTACTCAATTCTTTTCCATCTTCAGGTTTATAAAATATTGTATAGTTACTGATAAATCCATTTCTTTTATCCTTTGAAATCTCGTTCCATTTTATTGTAACTTCATTTTTCCCCGGAATCCCTGTGTCAGCCACAGGTCCTTCTGATGGCTCTACACAGAAGCATTATAAATTAGATAAAGTAGTAAAATACTTTAAGCACCACAGTGTTATCCACCTGTGTAACTTCACTCGTACCAGTATCATTAGGGGCAACAAATGCATAAATACATGTCATCTCAGTGCTCCAATGTAGCCCTCCAGTTTTCTCACATTTCTTAACACGTGATTTCTTCTGATACCTCACCTATTCTGGTATTTGCATGGTTCTCAGCATTACTGCACCCAAATACCTCAACATGGTGGTTCAGCCCCACGCAGTGGCTGAGCACCACATGCTGCTGGCTCACTCTCGGAGGAGAAACAGACAGAGCCTCCGTGGGTTGGGATAAGGACAGTTTACTGACAAGCACCATAAGAACAAAAACCTGGGACAAAGTGCATGCACCCAGTGATAACAGACTACTTTACCAACCCGACAACAACACTGAGCACCGCACTGATGCAAGGACTGACTTGATGTCCCAGCCACACTCAGGCAGCCCTGAAGGCACCCAGGAGCACCTCTTCCCCAACCAGCCCCTTTTATGGGGAAGTGACATCAGGTGGTGTGGAAAACAGCCCAGGCTAACTCAGCTCACCTGAGTTAAGCAGCTCACCTGAGCTAAAGCAGCTCACCTGGGCTGGCTTCTTGGGGAGGGTTATTCTGGCCTGGCTACAACCAGGACATTGAAGATCACTGAAAGGTTCTATCCTCACAACATGAGAGAGAGCAAGAGGCAAAACATCCTTGTGCACTCACAGGGGAGCTCAGGTAAAAGGTCACCGTACAAGCAGAATGTCTCTTGTTGAGCTAAGGTTCAACTGGAGCTCTCCAGCACTCCCAGTTTTTACCCATTTACCCATTACATTAGACAAAGTCTTTCTGCTTAGTGCAATACCACATCACACGCATTGCTTGTCACTTTCAAGCAACAGTTCTCTGTGCTTTGGTTTTAAAGCAAGTATCTTCCTTCCCATTCTCCGACAACCTTTAGTAGTACAGCTTCCTATAAACAGGAAAGCACTCAAAACAAAGTCCTAGTTGTGCTAGTATTAGATCAGACATAAAATATTCCATTACCTCCTCCCAGTGATTAATGCTATTTACTAATGCACTGAACTATGTCTGCATGCACATTTACGCAGACCTGTATATACTCACACACTTATAGACCTATATACATACACACACTTACACATACAAATTGACACTTTCACCTGAAATCTTAAAATTACCAGTAAACTACATTCTTACAGCTTCTACAGATATAGAAACCTTTCTCCCCTCTCCCAGAATATACTACTTTATCCACAGTGTCTATCCAATCGCAAGTGTCAGGGCTTCTTACCATTTTTTTATGTGAGGGACTGCAAATATTTTGCTACATTTTAAAACAGAACAAAAAGCAAGCTTTTCAAACTATCTATTTCACTCTGCAAGTAGAATTTCCTCATATATTAGGACTGATAAATGCAGTCAAGCATTAATGTCTAATTGTATATCTAAATAAGCTACATTTAAGAGATGACCAGTGTAAAAAAAAAACTGTTATCTGTACTTTTTCCAAGTGCTTTGTATCCTGTATGTAAACCTTGCAACAAATGAGGGATTCAAGCAGCAATGTAACCAAGATAGAAATCACAAAATAGAAATTTTCTTCACCCAACAATTCGGCAACTGATCTACAAACAGAAATCAGTAAGTCCGTAAGTCTCTTGTGTTTTGCTTTTTGTTTTCCAAAACTACATCTCTCCTTCAGTAATGTCAGTGCCAAATTGCTCAAAGGTAACACACCCTGACAGACAAACTACAACACACCCTTCACAACGTTATTTGCTTAAAATACATACTTTTTTCTTGCACGTAAGTTTGTATGGAATATGGAGCTCCGACTTTATGGCCATAGATAGGATACACTGAGATGTTATAGCATATAAATGGTTTAAAGTTTTCTGTAAAGGAAAAATAAAAGGAACATTTACATACAGTTTTCTATGTGAGATTAACACAATGAATGTAGAATCGATCACACTGTAGTTCTCAATAAGCTGTTACAGACCTCTATTTTCTTCATCTTTTTAGCAAGCATAATATATATTTATTGCTTTGAATGTTCATTGCTGTCTTTACCACAATGAATTTAATTTAGAAGTATTCATAAAAGCACTTGGTTCCTGATTAATTTTTCACTAGAAATACTTTGAAGGAATAATTATACTTCAGTCTTATATAGCTTCTTTATATGAAGCCACTCACTCATCTCCTAACAGATTGAGGTTTCAGAGGAAGTTTTTAATTTTCAAATAGCCAATATAAAATGATAGTTTCAGGAATATCTTTCTCATATCTTTAGGTTTTCTGCTTTGCAGAACAGAGTTTTGTCTCATGCATCAAACAGCTTAAAAGGCACAATGGAGCCCCAGCTCTTACGCCCATGTTGATGTTCCAGTTATGCCAGCTGCAGATTTGCTTCTACCCAGCTTGACTCAAAAGTACAGTTGTACACCTGAAATCCCTGCAGTGGACTTCTGCATGTTTCAATACATAGTTCAGGCTTCTGGAAGCGAAGCTTTGAATTTCAAACAGCCCAGCAGCCACATAGCCAAGAGGGTGCACCTCCTACTTACAAGCAACTCTTATCCATTCAGTGGATACATCTGTGGCTTTACATGCCTTGGGATTAAACCAGTGTAAAGGTTTTCCTAAAGCATTCCTCCCCAGGCTCTGAAGCTTGCTCAGTGAGAATAATGTCTGCCAACAGATCCCTGCATCATAACAGCTCTCTGCTGCTTTTTCAGCCCCTGACATCTATTGCAACCCAGGAAAAGTTACAACAGCCAACATGTCAAAATGTCAGAATCAGGCCCAAGTAACAGCAAGTCTGAATTTGCCTTGACTTCTCTAACATGACATGTGCTTACAGGTAAACAAAGATCTAAGAACACTGAGGAGGAAAGTGGAGTTTTTAGGGAGACAAAGAGAGCCCAACTATAAATAGCATTTATTCCTCACAGTAAATTGCTGAAATAGTGCAATTTTCAGCATAAGCCTCAAAATCTCAATCTCAGTTCTGTGTGTAATAAACTGCCTTGAATTTTACAGCAAGCAGATTTTTGTTTATTTTACTGTATCACAGAAATAGTATTTAACTCACTGTTATCTGAGCCAGCAAGACACATTTCATGGGAAAACTAGTTTTATTCATCACTAATGAACCAAGTGTTATTTTTTCTCTTTAGAAAATGCAGGGTACATGTTTCCTGAAAACTCTGGAAACTCCTTTTCCTTGATGTAGAATACAGAAAGATCCTTATGTGAACAAGAACCACTTTCAAATGTCATAAATTTAATTCCACTAATAGATAACCAAAGAACTAATGATCAAAAATTCACTTATCACATATATTGCATGTATTATATTAAATATTTTCACATTATTCCTGTGTTTGTAAAAAAATAATTCCAAATGTATACATAGAACCAGATGCATTTCAGTAGCTGAAGGTAATGGGCATGGGATATTCACAACAATATCAACATTCACAGTCCTGCATTTGCACATATCTCATGAACTCTGTATATTGTTTGGTTTGTCACTGAAGCTACATGTACATCCAAAACATTACTACCTGAAGAGATCTGTAAACAAAGAAGTCAGCCTCTAAAATAAAAAAGCAAGCAGATCCTCCCCTATTTGTCAGTGTACTGTAAGGCCACTCAAAACAGAAATGCCTTAGGTCATAATGCAAATGCAATTATGTGTTACTTAACGTGACAGATTGACCAATCACTCCTTCCCTGTTTAGTAGTAGAATTCTCACTCAAATCCTCTTTCAGGATTCTTGCTCTCTAACAGACATGCTCTTTTCCCATCTTCAAATTCATTCTTCTGTTTCTAGCTTTCTCTGCTAAAATAGAGTATGTGTGCCATAGGTCTCCCTAATGGAAGATTCATGGCATAAGAACATGGCACAGAAGTGCTTAAACATGAAATCTGTAGCCTAATCTACAAACAAACAGCAAACAGCATCATGCATGTCATGTGAAATTTGAGAGAGTTAAAATTGCTATTAAATTACAGGCAAAGACATAAACGAGGCATGTAATGATACTGTTATTTTTTAAAATGGTCTGAGTTGGATGAGTTTATCCTTGTTTTTTCTTTCTAGTCTCCCAATAAATAGATGTGTATAAACATATTTTTTACATATATATATGTACATTGTTACAGCTGTAAGTGAAAAATGAACATACTTTTGTTAGTTTTCCAGTTTGTAGAGTTTGATACATATTGCCATGATCTACCAGAGGGATCCATCTCCATTTCCTCATACCACTCCACTACATATTCAGTTAATTCTGGTACAGAGGCTGTCCATTCCACAACCACCTCTTCATTTGTTGTAAAGGTCCTCACGGTTTCAATAATCTGAGAAGCTAAAAATTTGACAGAAAATATCAACAATTCTATCTTAATAAAAACTGCAGCAAGAAAACAATTCAGTTGTAGCAAGCTGAGGTTGCTTCTTTATAAGATTATGGGACTTTGTCAAGGTTAAAAAGTTTAAAAAGTCACTTTATACCCAGTGTTCACCTGCATGCATTCAAAATACTTAAAAATGAAGCATACAATAATTGTTACAATTAAAAGGGATGGGGGGATTGAGACGATGATGCTCAAGGAGATTTACACATACAGAATCAGACACCACTCTTTTAGGGTCTGAATTTTACAGTTTGTAAAATTTTACAAGCCAATTCACTATCAGTTTTACAGGTAATGCAGCTAAGCAGCTTTTGATTGAGATGACAAAGGCAACTGGAAAACACTAAATCACATCAGCAAGGTCATGAATGACAGTGAAGCAAAAGCAAACCACCAACCTGCAGAACAGAGGCAATGGAAGCCTGAATGAAATTCCAACCCGGTAAAGCAGAGGGAAAAGAGATGTATGCAGAGGGACAAAAAAGCTTGTCACAGCGTGGGGAAAATAAAAACCTTTATTGTCTGGTACAGAAGTGTATCAAGAGAGTCAGCAACCTCCAGGACAAGTTGATATTACATCTACATACCCAGTTTTTGGGTTAGACTGGAATTTGATTGAGCAATTTGAGGGGGACACTTGCAGTTATTTTATGAACAACTGATGCAGGAGAAGTCATTTGAGTGTCAAATGCAACCTCTTTTCTGGATCCTAAGTAGACAGCAGAGTGTGGCAGTGCCAGAATTAAACAAGAGCCAAAGAACACAATTGCTGTGTTAGAGCAGACCAGTGGGTGGGGAGGGGGGCTTTGAGAACAAGTATGAAATGAGAGTCAACACAAAGTTTCTCTCGTTCCCCTGACATATCTTCGGGCTTTCTATTAAACACATCAGTGAATCACATTGTTAAACGCACTGCAATAATGAATGTCCTCTGGCAACCAATTTTATGACCCCAGTGGAAGGATGAGAGAGAACTGGGTAGGACTTTACACATTTATTTGGGAAGTTCAAGGTTAAAAAGAAACCAAAACACCAAACCCGCCTCAGAAAGTATTAAAATAGAAATTCCAGTTAAGACATCAGAAAGTTCTGGTATCTTAGCAACTATATCTCAAAACAAAAATCCCAACAATAGAAGTCTGTAACAAAAAGATGATACGGGATACTAAACCTTGTCTAGTAAAAAGTAGTGGACTACACAGCTTCGTACATAATGCAGTTCTATATACACAGATTTATGACAAAAGTCCTTAGCACAACTTTACTTCCACTACAACAGAACTTGAAAAGATGTCAGGAAGATTTTTTTTTTTAATATATCACAATATTGAGAAATCTTACATTTTTCATCTGTGGATGGAATCCTCAAAATAACTTCAGGAGAATTTCCAGCAGAGTTATAGGCAGCAATAGATATTATATATGCCTCTTCATTTAAAAGTAAAGTAATTTTCCTATCAGTAGAGATGAGTGTCATGTTAAGTGCAGCATTTTTTTCTGGAAAATACTGTATTTTGTAGCCTAGAATTCTCCCAGAAGGTGGAAAGCTGTTTAATGGCTATAAAAAAAATAATTTAAAAAGCAGTATTAAGTGATTCGGTGTTTTTTGTATAATCAAAAGTATATACTGTATTAAAGAGTCCAGATCCAATTACAAATTCATTATACTACATTTTTAAAAAGCAAGGAACTTTCTTCAATCACATCTTCAAAATAGTCAGCTGTCGTAATTTCAAAAGTCAAATACTGAGGTTTGAAACACGAAAGGCCTCTGGTCACTCTACTAGAAGATTAAAGTGAATTTAAACACAGCTTTCGTAAGCAATATTATTAAGAGCAGTTGTAAGGGCATTCAGTAACAATGTCCAGTGATCTGAACACAATTAAACATTTCTGCACAGATTACAAAATGCTATTTATCTACCATTTAGTAAATAAAAGCCTTTTCAATACTGCTGTGCTTGGGTTCCCCCCCCCCCGATGGCTGCAAACCACCTGGCAGTTACATATCCTACAACATTAAGATATTTCAACACAATAATATCAGCTGCAGGATACCAATATGATTATTAGTTCACAAAAAGAGCACATACCTTCCACATGAGATGTACAGATCTATTTCCAGCTGAATGTGAAGACTCAATTACCCTCCACAAATCCACTTTTCCTGAAGGAGCTACTTAAAGACAGAAAAACATCTTGATTAGGTTGTTACACTAAAAAGATTGTGTAATATGGTAAAAACAATTAAGAGGTTACAAAAATACAGTCTGAGAGCAACTTATTAAATAGTTTTCCCTTGTGTAACATTTTTTCCCTTAATTTGTAGTTTCTCTCTTTCCATAAGTTCCCTTCTGCTTTCTTTTGTTTGTTAAGTCCTAGAGGAGATTTTTCTAGTCTTGTTTTATAACTGGCAGTTTAATTTCTCCACTTACAATTAATTTTATTTGACACACTTGCTACACTACATTTCTGCTCCTATCCTACTTAGCAATGTTCAGCCTCCATCTACACCCTTAAATTTTCCTCTTTTCACTGTCTATTCACTCATTTTCTTCCAGAGCCCTGTGTTGTTGTATCACCTTTCCATCTCCTCCGCTCCTTGCTCTTGTCTTTCAGTTTTCCCTCTTCTGTATTTCAACAAAATACATGTGTTCAATAGACTGATAATGTGCTGAAATCAGAGTTTTCCATTATTAAATCCTAATGCCTGAAAATATAAAAAGTAACTTACTAAACACTTAGCCTACCTCTCTCTTCTGTGCTTACTGTTTTCCCCCTGCTCCATTCGCTCCAGAATATCGACGTAACACTGATACACCGAATGGCAACTGAGTATTCTGTGGAGTCCCACAGGCCTGTGAGATTACAGGATCCTGTCTTCTCTGCCGAATTCAGCGGCACGGTGACAAAACTCTGAAAGTAGGTACATGAACACAAATTATTTGCTATAAATGCCACGACTTAGTTTTTAAAAAGCCACAAAGGATGCAGTTTTGCCACTTCACTCCTCTGAAACTCCAAACTACTTGTTTCATATTTCATTTTCCTGTGTAGCATCTTCATTCTTCCTGTAAAACTCCAGGGTTTGAAGAGCTTGAGCCAAAACTAGTGACTTGAGCTGTGATGGCTCACACGCAATGCAAGAGCCACTGTGCTAGCAGAGCCGGTGCTAGATGGCTGCATTTCCCACCAGTGGGAAGCACCTGGGTCAGTGATCCCTGAGAAAGCAATGATCACCTACAGATTTGTAAGCCAGCTGGGAGCTTGTTCTTTTCTTGTTTTTCTTTTCTGAGTTACAGGGTCTTCTAGCGCTTCGCCATGTAACAAAGGCGGGGTGGGCCATCACAAGTGTTATCAGCATATGATTAAAATGAAAAGACTAATAAAAACACAGAAAATCCTGGTACCAAGAAAAAAAACCAAGATGGAGCCTTTAAGTGGTGAAGGAAGACAAAAGTATGAGAAATCTCTCCCAGAATTACACATTTAATGTGTAAAATAGCAAGGCAGACATCTCAGTTTAGTGAACTTAAAAAAATGAGCAAAGGAACCTGGCCCATTCCTAAATTTGGAAGAGGGAACAGCAAGGCTACAATCACTTCCATACAGAGGAGCACTGGAATAGGCCATCTGAAAGAAGCAAATCACTAAACACCGTTTTTCTCTAACAGTTTAATTAAGTGGCAAAAAGATACTCAGAAACTCAGAAAAATAGCTTCCCTTATTTTCCATCTTGCAAAAATTATACTTTAATTCACTTGAAAATTAATGTATCGCCAAACCATCTTAATTGGATTTAACTATTGTGGTTAGGAGTAAATGTTGCTTTCATCACCAGAATATGAATAGGAAAATAAAGTATTTTGCTGTGCATGTAACCCCTTAGCCTAAGTCATCCCTTAACCTTCCACAGAAATATATTCAGAAATATAGTATGTCACAGACATGGACCAAAAGAAGAGAAAAGTTAAACCTAGACAACAAAACAATGACCCTGAGACCACACATGCCTAATTGTGCACCACTAAAATAATGTTTTAATCATTATTTCCAACCACTTTTCTATTTAGGCTTTTATAACATTAGGAAATTAGTCACAAAGGAGCTAACATTAGTAACAAAATTTATGTAGCTTACCGAAGAGTTCGAATACAAGTTTTTGTATTGAACCTGGCAAGTTAAACGTTGTGAAGGGATAATCTTCTCAGGCATTTTCCAGGTTACTGTAAGCAATTGCTTTATACCAGTGATTTTTTTAACAGAAAGTATTTCAGGAGGTTCAAATTTCTCTAGGATGGAGAAACAAAAAGATTAGCAGGGGGAAATGTTCTTTAAAAGTTCTGAATTGTTCCATCTATGTGTGTGCCAAAAAATTATTATTCCAATAACGTACATTCTTTCAGAGTATTCATATCACAGAATCACAGAATCACAAGGTTGGAAAAGACCTTTAAGATCATCAAGTCCAACCATTCACATCCTCAACTAAACCATATCCCTAAGTACCTCATCTACCCTTTTTTTGAACACATCCAGGGAAGGTGACTCAACCCCCTCCCTGGGCAGCCTGTTCCAGGCCCTGACAACTCTTTCAGTAAAAAATTTTTTCCTAACATTCAATCTAAACCTGCCCTGGCACAGCTTCATGCCATTCCCCCTTGTCATATCACCTGTCACCTGACTGAAGAGACCATCACCTACCTCTCTATAACCTCCCTTCAGGTAGTTGTAGGTGGTGATAAGGTCTCCCCTCAGCCTCCTCTTCTCTAGGCTAAACAGCCCCAGCTCCCTCAGCCGCTCCTCATAGGATTTGCCCTCCAGCCCCTTCCCCAGCCTGGTTGCCCTTCTCTGGACACGCTCCAGGACCTCCATGTCCTTCTTGTGGTGAGGAGCCCAGAACTGGACACAGTACTCGAGGTGTGGCCTCACCAATGCCGAGTACAGGGGCACAATCACCTCCCTAGACCTACTGGCCACACTGTTTTTGATACAAGCCAAGATGCCATTGGCTTTCCTGGCTGCCTGGGCACACTGCTGACTCATATTCAGTCTGCAGTCAACCAATATCCCCAGGTCCTTCTCTGCCTGACAGCTCTCCAGCCAGTCTCCCCCAAGCCTGTAGCACTGCATGGGGTTGTTATGTCCCATGTGCAGCACTCTACACTTGGCCTTGTTAAACTTCATCCCATTGGTCTCAGCCCATCGGTCCAGTCTGTTCAGATCTCTCTGAAGAGCCTCCCTACTCCCAGGCAGATCAACACTTCCTCCTAGTTTAGTGTCATCTGCAAACTTACTGAGGGATGGTTTATTTCACTGATGTAACTCTACATATGGGAAGTTAGCTGTAAGGAGATTGCACACAACTGATCTAATGCTGAAAAGCCTGCTGTCAAACAGATGTGCAGATTTCTTTCATCTTTGTCAGCACTGAAAAATATTACTCAGAAATAACAGTGGAGAAAACAAACTAAGTGGAGCTGGGATGCCAAAGTCAAATCTCAAGTGCAGAAGAGGTAAGAATGGAGTAAAAAAGGATTTGAGAGAAAGCCAAGTGTGAAGGAGATGATCAGAAAAGAATGGCTTAGCACTGAGAAAAGAGGATGTGGAAAGCAATGAGGAGCCACAGGTCTGAACACAGGGAGTGAAGGACCATGTGGTTGGAGAGCTGGCGGAGCAAAAACACGCACCAAGTTGATTAACCACACCAAAATGAAAAGAGGAAAATGCAGCGCTGCACAGAGGAAGAGGATGTAGAAAAAATATTAATTGTTGTTCCTGTCTAGAGCTAAGTCACAGCAGAAATTTTTTTAACATTCCTAACCAGAAATTCGAACAGCAGAGTAAATTAAGGGAAAACCTGGGGAATATCATCATTTCACCGGGTTAAATAATAAAGCCAGATACTGCACTGACCAAAATACAAAAAGTACAAAAGTATCATCCAAGTACCACTTAGTTTGACAAAAAGTTTCAGCATAAGGCTTTTACGTGTTAATAATTAAAAACTTTGTCATTTATAATAGGTATGTCAGCTATTAGCTTTAAAAAAAATTGTTGCAAATAAAAGGTTCCACAGTGAGAAAAAAATACGATTTTTCACTACCTCTTGGTGAGATCAAGAAATTCCTGCTGTACCACCAACCAGTTCAAAGTATTTTACATAGAAAGGCCACCAATTAAAACATAATGAGAGACTTACTTCAACCAAATTGTAAGCATATAAATTTTAATTTAAAACAATTGGGAAGAATGAAATATTTTATTAAACCCTAAATTTAATTTCAGAGACTACTCAGTTTTATCTATCAATTAGAACTAGGTGGCACTTCCAAACTGAAACCATTTTAAATCCAAATTAAACCCAAATAATAGTTTCAAAACTGTTGTACTGAAAAAAATGTTCTTATTTTCTTCAATGTAAACTCATTTTTGATTACACTGTTTCAGAATTCCCTAAGCTGTATGCTATAGGGAGGGAGAAAGAATTGAGGAGAGAGTAGTCAGATCAACATACACTACTTTATATTTATTTAACTCTTTTTTTTTTTAATTACCTATTTTTTCCAAAGGTATAGGAACACAATCTGATGAGGCTTCACCCAAAACATTTTTAGCTTTCACCTGAAAACAAAAAGAGCTAATGTATGAAGCATTTGGATAGTAAAATGAACATGACTCTGTTTTGCTTTGGCAGGAGTCCACTGTATTTGGATGAGTCATTCTAAAAGAGAAAGAAAAAGGATACAGAAATCAGAAGATTTCCTTAGAATAATACAGATTCTTGAGTTATTATTTAGTTATTGTTTATATGTTTTAGAGGTTGCAGGATATTTTACCAGCGAAGATCGCCTTAGATGGTAAGTTTGCACAAACAAATACTCTTCCCTAATTGGACTGCTCCTGCAACCACATATCAATAGCCTACACAGATTCACATAGTTTAATTTGCAATTAGTAAGATAGCTTTCCAAGAGTAGTAATGAAGAGTAAAAATGCCTCAGTGGTGTATCCACACCTGTAATTATTTTAGATCAAATTCTCTAGGGAGAAGTGAAATCATGTAACTCCACACAAGAGCTCCTCTGACAGTACAGATAGATACAGCTAGTAATAGAGGACACGTGGAACAAGCTTTTATTTGTCTTTTAAGTATGGAAAAAATAGAAAAGCCAAACTGTGCCAGTGACAAGATGTTATGAGGTAGTCGAAATTGCACTCTCCTCCCTTGTACCAGCCAGTGGTTTTATAGTGATATGGTAAACTCAGTCTGGGAGTTATCTGGATTAAAATTAATGGCTAGATTTTACTGGGAGTAGTTCTGCAATCCAATTCACTGCGTGGTTAAAAAAGTACAGGAAGGAAAAATATTGAAACTTGCTTTCAATACCTGTCTTAGTTTATGGTTTCACAAACTCATCTAAGTTATAAAAATGTAGGAACAGTAGGAAAGAGTAAGAAAGCTCCATGTAATGAAGGTAGAAACCTAGAGTGCTGAGCCTAAAATGGAGGTAAAAATATTTTTTTTTCCCGCCCTACCATTTTTAATAAATTATGCTAGCACAACTTAAGAGTAAGATAACATCTCCTTCGGAGTCTGAACTCCTTCCAGGTCTCAAGAACAATTTTGGACAACTTAGAAAACTCTTAATGAAAGTATTACTGAGAGTCTTCATTCGGCAGAAAAAGAGCACTATGAGCAGCACTATTATGAAAAACAGATTGATGAGCATATTTTGGACAGTCTGTGCTACCACTTTCAAAACTGCATCTGAGACCTGCCTTGGAAGAACACGGGTTTCACCATTTTCACAGTAACTTATGAAAAAGTAAGCTCCTAAGCAATATTTAAAATCTAATGGAAACTGAAAGAATCAAGTAGTTATGCTTCTGTAATGGGGTCATAAAAACACTAAAAAGCATGAGACTACATTATTTGTATTTGTAACTACAAATCAACAGATGCTATCAATCAAAAAAGTGCAACAAACTCTCGATTCTTTCACTGAAACCTCATGATTCCAAAGGTCTCTAGGTTGAAAGCCTACTGGTGTCATGGTTATGACAGGGAATGTAATAGTTTTAACTGGGAATTGTTTAAAGTAGAGGTGGAAGTAAACTTTTTTACCAATCCAAAACAAGGATAGTTAGTTAGTTAGTAGCACAGGAAGGTTCTGGATAGCACTCCCACAAAGTGCCTCCATTCTCCATTTGTACCTGGGCTCACTCAGCTTTTGATCTAATCAGTAATGTAACTTCAAGGAAACAAGTGAATATAAATTCTAATATAAACATCTGTCTACTGAACATTGTTTTGAGAGTGATAGTTTCCTTTATACTGCATACTAAAAAAATTTTAACTTTTTTCAACTATTACCAACAAAAATTAAAATTTACGGAGGAAATGCCATGACTGTGAAGTCCATGTTAGTAGGTTTTCTTGTAAAGAAGTCAGAATATGAAATGAAAGGAGCTAGTGGTCTCACCCAGCAGCAACCCAGTTCTCAAAGCATCCTTTACTTACACTGTTCGGTAAAGAGTATAGATTGTTTTAAGATTCGTTTCTCTTCCTGAAGTCCAAGTGCAGGTAAGTTCAGTTTCAAAGTAATAAAAGCAGGAAATATTTCCTGGTATGTCTGGTGGAACTACAATGAAAAGGTTAATTTTTTAAAAATCCAGTAAAAAGTAATGTACGACTAAATTTGTTGGTCAAAAGCAGATAATGGCAAACTTCACTAAGTGTCTTGCATTGGCCTTCATTTTGTAATTTCTTACAGCCCTCAAAACTCCTCATGGAACCAAAACCATCTTTTCTTCCCCTGGGGACATAGGGAGATTTTCTCCAACTACTTCTTAGAAATACTAAACCACGTGGGCCTGAAGCTATTTTTGCAGTAGCTCATTAACTATACCAAACCAGTACATACATCGTCCTCAACCTCTAAGTATATCCCCTGCAACATGTCTGTAGCTCAAGGCCAGTCCCGAGAGTAAGAGGAAAACAAAGAAATAGCACAAAAGTTCAGGAAGAAGCATTCTATGAAAGATAAAAACCCTTTTGGTTCCCTCCCAGAATGTCTTAACCACACGCTCTTCGAAAACCCCTAATCCGAGGAGCCTGCAGAGCCTCAGAGAGCAGAAGACAACTTCTTAGGAAACACATTTATATAACCTTGAAGGGATCACTAATTCTGGATTCTCTTTATCTTATAAAAAAGATAACACAAAGTAAACAGTCCTCTGTGATCTCTACAATCTGAAGTAAAAATGTAGCACCCTCAATGTCTTCATTGTTGAAGCCAGCGTTTTTCACTCAACAGAAGACATTGAAGTTCAAAGGAACAGAACTTCATCCAGTGAAATAAACTGTTTGAAAAAGCCCTACCTCCAAAATAGTGGTTCTCCACCCCACCTAACATAACACTGAAAACAACTTTCTTTTATTGCCAAGCTTATTGCACACTAAACTTTGCATACAGGCAATGCACCTGCTGCTGCTTTTTATCCCAAATATATGTTTTTCTGCATTTATCAGTCCTTTACTAGAATGGTATACCAACCCCAGCTAGTATTATCTGAACTTAATCTGTTCAATAAATTAAGATGATTTGTACACATATTTATCATAGAATCATAGAATGTGTAAGGTTGGAAGGGACATTTAGAGGTCATCTAGCCCAGCCCCCCCTGCAGTAAGCAGGGACATCTTCACTAGATCAGGTCGCTCAGAGCCCCATCAAGCCTGATCTTGACTATCTCCAGGGATGGGGCCTCCACTATATCCCTGGACAACCTGTTCCAGTGATCCACCACCCTCATAGTGAAGAACTTTTTCCTTTTTTTAATCCCATAACCTTCTCCATAAAAGACTGTAATTAAAATATCTTTGGAACAGAGGATTAGAGAGGAATTATCCCCTGGAGAAAGCTAAAGCTGGCTGGGCTAGGCAGAAGACATATCTAATAGGACAGACCTAGTACCCAGTGAAATCAACAGGAAACCCCCACTCACTTCAGCTAGCCAAAAGTCAGGGTCAGTAAGGAATGCCTCCAATTTCACGCGTTATTTCAGGGAAAAGGAAAAAAAAAGTTGAAAAGGAATTTTTTTTTTTACTAAAACTGTTGTAACTAATTTTTCCATGTTTCTACTTACAACCAGATTTAACTTCAGTGTGAACCAGAAGTTGCTCCTTGCCCAAGTACCTAGTGAAACATTTCACATGAGCTTTGCTGTAAGTGAAATTGTGAATGGTTACACTAGATACAGTCTCATTCACAATGTTATAGTTTTCCTGAGAAATCAATTCATGATTCAATTTCCAGATGATGTGGCTTGCATTTCTGTGAGGTGTGTAGTGTTTTCCAAGAACACAAAATAGTTTCAGGGTGGATCCTCTTTCAATTTCAGGAGATGAAGGAAAGATGTCAGCATCTCTGATAGCATTTTCATCTAAAAACAAAATCAAAGGTATTATATAACCCAAATCCTTTTAAAATACAAGTGGGGAAAAAGGTAACATTTGGTTGTCTACAGAACACTGGTTGGGATAAACGCTTAGTCACTCAGATCAGATATTGCTGTTTAGAAACTCAGTACATGTTAATTACTATATTAACAGCAGTGTTATATCAGAATGATGTTCCTATACCTTCCCAGAAACAATCGAGAAATTTCAACTCAAATGTCTTTCAATGGCTGATGATGAAGAAAAGAGACTCATCTCTTAAATCTGTTTTTAAAAAGCATTCCTATATGTAAAAGGTGTGCATACCATCAAGAGGTTGCCATTACTAATTACTGTATCAGAAAATACATCAGACCAGTAAGTTTAACATTTGCAACTAAGCTGCAATATATTTTGATATCTCATTAGTACTTTTACCCTCACAGAATTTATATTTCCAGATACAGTGCAGGAATTGTGTACAGAATGCATGTAAAAGGAAATTAATTAATCAACAAAACTATGAAATAGTGCAGGTATCACCCATTAGAGTTGTGCAAGGAGCTAGCTGTTTAATTTTTTGCTGCTATTTATATCTTGAAGCCAAAATCTCATAAATAAATCTGTTAAATAAAACCAAAGAACCCCCAAATGTTGTTGACATAATTTCTTTGCTAGAATTTAGGGATGACAGGGAATCAAATATTACATTTTCTTCACTGTTTTCTGTCCAATCTCTCCTTTTTTTGGGTGTAATAACTATAAATTCCTTTCTATGTTTCTTTTTGTGTCCTTTTTGTTTCAAATTACAGAATCACAGAATCTCAGAATCATTATGTTGGAAAAGACCTTTTACGATCATTGAGTCCAACTGTTCCCATCCTAAGCTAAACCATATCCCTAAGTACCTGATCTACCCTTTTTTTAAACACATCCAGGGAAGGTGACTCAACCCCCTCCCTGGGCAGCCTGTTCCAGGCCCTGACAACTCTTTCAGTAAAAAATGTTTTTCCTAACATCCAATCTAAACCTGCCCTGGCACAGCTTCATGCCATTCCCCCTTGTCCTATCACCTGTCACCTGGCTGAAGAGACCATCACCTACCTCTCTATAACCTCCCTTCAGGTAGTTGTAGGTGGTGATAAGGTCTCCCCTCAGCCTCCTCTTCTCTAGGCTAAACAGCCCCAGCTCCCTGAGCTGCTCCTCATAGGATTTGCCCTCCAGCCCCTTCCCCAGCCTGGTTGCCCTTCTCTGGACTCGCTCCAGGACCTCCATGTCCTTCTTGTGGTGAGGAGCCCAGAACTGGACACAGCACTCGAGGTGCGGCCTCACCAATGCCGAGTACTGGGCAAAATTAAGTGCTTCATGTTTCAAAGTCATACTAATGGCTATTTCACACTCTACTGCACACATTTTACTCTTTATCTGTTGTAGGCAACTACCTGAACCAAAAGGAATCTGACACAGATGAAAAATAAAAGCTTGGCAAAAACCAGCTTGTTCTCCATCCAGACCAGATTCCACACGACTTCAGAACAAGCCACACACACTCCAGCAGATGGGAGAATGCAGAACCACCTGCTCTTCCAGATTTTCCAAATTCAGCAGACACCTCTGCCAGCTTAAACTAAATGTGGAGCTACAACATGGCGGGGGGTGGGGGGGAAATTAAAAAGAAAATCAACAGTCAAACATTGTTAGGTGACTTTTAAAATGAGGAATGAGAGCATTAGTAGTCATTGCATGAATCTCTGAATAGGTAATATTTGACATAAACCAATTTAAAAGCAGCAGACCATAACTGCATTTTAAGTGTTCGTGTGTTCCATAATTTGTACCATCAGTAGATCTCCAAAGTTACCAGACTATATAACTGAAAAAGAATTGAACTATGACATAACTGCCAGAAGCAGAGTCCCTACTTTAAAAAAAATACTTTAAATACAAAAGAAAACAAACCCAGGCTATCATGACCACAATTAACATTCCACAAGAGGACATTAGGAGTGTCATAAATTGATTTTTCTCCCTATACTGTACCCTCCTTAGTCAATCACTTACTAATACTTTTTAAATAATTTTTTCATTTTCAAAACTCTTCACAACATGTTTTGGAGAAGGTCACCTTTTGGAAAACTTTCTTACAGCAAGGCAGGTGCTAATAGTCAAGACACATACCTGCTATGGAGCTGCAGAACAGGACAAACATCCAAATCAAACAGCTGAACATTTCAGTAACCATGGGCAGGAAATGCTGTCATGAAATAAAAATATACTTTGAGTAAAGATCCCCTGTAATACTCTGTAAACATTTCACATAATCACAGAACATTAGGAGTTGGAAGGGACCTTGAAAGATCATCTAGTCCAACCCCCCTGCCAGAGCAGGATCACCTAGAATAAATCACACAGGAACACATCCAGGTGGGTTTTGAATGTCTCCAGAGAAGGAGACTCCACAGCCTCTCTGGGCAGCCTGTCCCAGTGCTCCGTCACCCTCACAGGGAAAAACTTTCTCCTTACATTCACATGGAACTAGATTTGTATAGAGTTAATGATGCTATTCAGCTTCTCACTTGCATTCAAGTTACTTTCCTGCATGATAGGAGAAATTTGATGCAGTTTTCCTAAGTGTAAGCATTTCCTTTGAAGAAGGAGTAAGTGCACCTGAAATTCTTCTGAGGGCGATCCAATCCACCTAAGAAATATACCTTCCAAGGATTGTTTTAAATAACTGGTAGGAAATGTATCTACATCCAATTGAAATCTAGCCTGCCTAGACATCTTCTGAGGAGGTCCACTTAGCAGAGTGAATTCTTTTGAAAAGTAAGTCTGTTGCAGGAGAAGGAATGAGACACCTGTCTTGCACATCACCACCTAATAAAATAATTGTTCAGGAATCAGGCAGGTCATCACCCATGCAGGAGAGGGTGAATTCTTGTTGTTTTTATCCCAGCTAGGTGCCCCAGGCAGCACACTTGAGGACATTCTGCAAAGGCAAGGGAAGGCATCTCTCTTTAGCTTGTTCTTTGAAGCTGAAATGCTATGCAGCCAAAAACCCAAAACTCTGAGGTAAGAAAGAGGACAGCAAAAAAATACCATTATTTCTTTCAGCTGAATCTAGGGCTCCAGGAATAAAATTACAGAAATCCAACACTCCCCTTGCCTCAAGCACTGCTGTCGTCATCACAGAGTGGTTGAGATTGGAAGGAACCTCTGGAGGTCACCTGATCCAACCACTAGCCACCCAGAACCAGTTGCCTAGGAGCATGATCAGATGGCTTTTGAAGATCTCCAAGGATGGAAAGTCCACAATCTCTCTGGACCACCTGCTCCAGTCCTCGGTCACCCCCACAGTGAAAAAGTATGTCCTGATGTGCAGAAGGAATCTCCTGCATTTCCGTTTCTGTTCACCACCTCTTGCTCTACCACTGGGCACTGCTGAAAAAAGCCTGGCTCTGTCTTCTTTGCATCTTTCCTTCAGGTATTGATGAGATCTCCCCTAACCCTTCTCTTCTCCAGGCTGAATAGTCCCAGCTCTCTGAGCCTTGTCCCATACAACAGGTGCTCCAGTCCTTAATCCTCATTGTGTGCATTCATTGGACTCTCTCCAGCATGTCTGTATCTCTCTTGTAGTGGGGAGTCCAGAACTAGGCACAATACTCCAAGCACGGCCTCACCAGTGCTGAGCAGAGGAGAAGGATCACCTCCTCTGACTGACCAGCCCAGCATACCACTAGCTTTGTTCACTACAAGGGCACATTGTTGGCTCATGCTCTACCCAATCTCTACTTAGGACCCCCAGGGCCTTTTCTGCAAAGCTGCCCACCAGCTGGGCAGTGCCATCTGTACTGATGTCTGAGGGTGTTCCTCACCAGGTGCAGGACTTAGCACTTTTTGTTGTTGAACGTCATGAAGTTCCTGGCAGTCCATTTCTCCAGGTTGCTGAGGTCCCTCTGGATGACAGCACAACCCTCAGCATATCAGCCACTCCTCCCCATCTTGTGTCATCAGCAACCTTGCTGAGAGTATGCACTGACCCATCATCCAGATCATTAATGAAGATGTGAAACAGGACTGGACCCAGTATTGATCCCCCAGGGTACAACACTAGCCACTGGCCTCCAAGGAGGCTGTCTGCCACAAATCAGTACCTCTGGGCCCATTTGTCCAGCCAGCTTTCAATTCACCTCACTGTCTGCTCATGCTTCATCAGCTTGTCTGTAACAACCCTATTCTGCAAAGTGCCCCAACTCCACCATGAAGGGCAGAATATGTAGCAACCCAGACTATTCCTTTGGCTAGCAAGGAGATCTGACTGTAGAAAACAAGAGATCTCGGATCCCTTTCAGTAGATGAGTGCCTAGGGCCCAATTTTCCTACTTACTGGACAAGTAGTTCTAGCTACTATTTTCCTAAGCAAGAGGTGGGTGTTACTGCTGTTGCAGTTATTTAAGGTCCCTGTTTTGCTTTAGGTTTTCATGTTTATCCGAAGAGCTGCTGGTATTTCAGCTCTGCATGCAAACCTGTATCTCAGAAGGGTTCCAGGTGGGAGGCAAGTGCACACCAGCAGCTTTCAGACCATCTCCTCCTTCCACAGGTTTGGACAATGCAGGTGTGCACAAAGTCAGTGTTTGGGACAGAGAACTATCCATGGGACATAGGCAGAAGGGATTCTGCCCTGCATTATGATCCTTTCCTCAAAAACTACTTGGTTTTGCTACAAAATAAAGTTTTACTGTAATCTAAAATAGAAAAAATCAGGGGTTTTTTTTTTTAAAAAAAAAAAAAAAAGCTTTGTGCTCAGTTTCTGTCAGAACTCACCTTAAACTTCATTTTCAGTCGGCCTCAGGAAGCAGTTGTACAAACTTTGAGGCTATAACAGTGCAAACTGGAGACAAAATGTAAAAGACACATGGGATAAAAAGAGGAATAAGGGAGGAGTCTTAAACAACAGCTGTAGCAAGACATGTACCAACAAGAAACTAAGCAATTACAAAGAGAATCAATTAGTGCTTGAATTGCCTGGTGTGTAAGCTTTTTGCTCTCAAAGCAGTAAAGACAAGCAGTGCCACTGATGGCAGTAAAACCAAAAAACTCTAAAGAAATAGTTTCAAGCACTGGGCACCACTAGGTGCAGGCTTTAAAATAGATGCAAATTTTAAAATATTTCTGTGGTGATTGGTAAATTTCAGAATTGATGTAGCTTGCAGCAACATTGCTGTGGATGAAATACTGCAGGTTCCACTCTGTTAAAGCCAGGAATATATTTTGTAAGCACCAAACTGTGTGTTTATTCTTACATTTCTTTAAAGTTTAAGAATGATGCCCAAGTAAAAAAATTAGTCCCAAAGTCATGGCTAGAAGAAAAGTAGATTCTATTCAAAAAAAGAGAAAAATGATCACAGTAACTAAAAATGGCTTCACCAACTTCACAGGAACACAGCCCAGGGATTGCTATATAGCTGTGGTAAACATCAATGTAGTCAGTAACTCATTGGCCAGGAGCCTGCTAGTTGCACAAAAACAACAGGCTTCAAAGATGACTCTCAACAGGGCCACAAAGATGATGGGGTGGGGACTGGAGCACCTCTCCTGTGAAGACAGGCTGAGAGAGCTGGGCTTGTTCAGCTTGGAGAAGAGAAGGCTCTGGGGAAACCTAATTATGGCATACCAATATTGAAAGAGGTGTGCCATGGAAACTGGGAGAGGGACTGTTCACCAGGGAGTGTATTGATAGGAGAACGGGCAACGGCCTCAAGCTGAAAGAGGTTTAGATTAGATGTTAGGAGAAAATTCTTCCCTGTGAGGGCGGTGAGGCCCTGGCACAGGCTGCCCAGGGAAGCTGTGGCTGCCCCCTCCCTGGCAGTGTTCAAGGCCAGGCTGGATGCGGCTTTGGGCAACCTGATGGAGCAGAGGGTGTCCCTGCCTGTGGCAGGGGGTTGGAATTGGATGGGCTTTGAGGTCCCTTCCAACCCAAAGCATTCTATGATTCTAACATCAGCAAAATGAAGCAGAGTAACCACGAACACTACAAGATGATATGCATAATCAAAACTGTCTGACAAAGGGGGAATTGTAAGTCAAAGACAATTCAGTAATGAATTGCAGAAGCCTTGCTGGCATAAGCATTTTTCTAAAAAACTTTTTAAAGTACGTAATTTTTTAAGTTAAATAAAATGGGTTTGCAACAGCTCTATGAATATGACTTTAATCTTGGAGGATATGCCCATTTATGAGAATACCAAATGCTATGTGTCGTGTGCAGATAAGCACACGTAATTATTTACTGAAAAGAGTTTGACACACAAAAATGATAAAGCACTATTCTTTCTCTTCTGTAGACTTAACTGCTAGCAACATGTAATAAAGACCCACAGTGTATTCTGTATTGTAAAGACTTCCATTAAATAAGATCAGTAGTTCAAAAGGCAGCTTTCCACTTGCCTGCATCAACCACAGAATACAAAACTTATGTGTGTCCTGGTTCTGGCCAGGCCAGAGTTACCCTCCCCAAGCAGCCAGTCCAGGTGAGCTGAGTTAGCCCAGCCAGTTTTCCACACCACCTGACACCACTTCCCCATGAAAGGGGCTGGTCTGGGAGGGGCACTCCTGGGTGCCTCCAGGGCACTCCAAGTTCAGCTGGAGAATCAGGTTGGTCCTCACATGGGTCCTCAAGTAATGCAGTATCATTGGGTTGGTAAGGTACTCTGTGTTATCACTGGGTATGAATGTAATTTGCCATGGGCTGTTATTGTACCCCTTTCACAGTGATGTTGTCAGTAAACTGTCCTTATCTCACCCTACAGAGGGTCTGTCTGTTTCGCCTCTGGGAGTGAGCAAGTAACTTTTCCCCATACTCTATTTAGGAAAACTTTTTCAATTCAGATCCAATACAACAATTATTTCTAACTCCACAAGGAAATACTTCTGCACACAGAGGAGCTGTGACACCATGACTAAAGGACATGGTACATCTATAAGGCATGGTGTATCTAAAGGCAGTATGCCTTTAGCCTATATAAAGCATAAGCCCTGTCACTTCAAAGATTCCTAACATCTTTTACAGAATCACAGAATGTTAGGAGTTGGAAGGGACCTCAAAATATCATCTAGTCCAACCTGCCAGAAGAGGACCACCTAGACTAAATCCCACAGGAACACATCCAGGTGGGTTCTAAATGTCTCCAGAGGAGACTTCACAGCCTCTCTGGGCAGCCTGTCCCAGTGCTTCGTCAACCTCACAGTGAGAAACTTTCTCCTTACATTCACATGGAACTTCCTCTGCTCCAGCTGGAACATGACATGGCATCCTCTCTTACTGACACTCTTCTAACAACTTTGAAAGAGGAAAGATGCCGAACAGCCATTGCTGTCTTCTACCTCAACTTCAGTAGCAATTGCAACAGCTCTGCCATGCCAGCAACCATATGGAGGGACAGACCTTGTCCTACACGAGATCAGCCAATGCCAAATGCCAGGGGCCCAACTGAGCCTGTGCTCAGTGCCTCTGGGCCACCTGCCTGGGACGTTATGCACAGATGCAACTGGAAATGCCATGACCATCACTTTTCAGACCTCCAGGATTCAAAACCATTGGCTTTTACACAAATCCTACAGGGAAAGAGGACACTTCAGATAAGAGGGTATAGAAGCATCAGCTTCCAGGATTAGCCAGGACTCCATCAAAGGTGACAACCAGTGAGCATCAGAAGAGGAAAACAGAGGTTTATCTACATAAGTCAGAGAAGAGAGTGGCATGTAAGGAGAAAGCAATAAACACATAAACCCACAGTCCTTAACTCAGCTACAGATAGTCAGCTGAACCTCAGAACAGGGTGAATAAGATTTAAAATTTTAACGCTTAAATAGAACTTAATTTAAACAAGACTCAGCTGTGTTTCCTTCTGAAAAATAAACCTATCTAAATTTCAAATTATGATAGCCTTATAACAACGCTATCATAATTACTAAAATAAATTAAATTACTTCAAACAATGTGTATCTAGTGAGAAAATAGAAATCACTAAGCTTACAGACACATCTGAAGAAACAGCACAGAGCAGAGGCCTTTGGCACACTGTGCCAACCTTTAACTGCAGCTTGTTCTAAAAAGAAAAAATTCATCAAGTTCCACAATTTATTAATTTAAAAGCTGCCAATCAACTGGAAACTGAAAAAGCAGGAAAGCTGTTTTCCTCTTTCATTTTCCAAACAACAACAACAAAAAAGTCATGAAAGGATAAGATAGTTTTGTTCTAAAATTCTGAAGGACACAGCAACCAGGAAAGGTCAGTTCAGTCAGCAACTGCTGATAACAGTTGTTTTGTTTGGCTTACCCTAGAGTTACAGATGTAAAATGTGTTTCAATAAGCCCTTTCTTTTGTTATACAGCAATATTTAACAGCATACTGAACATTAATACATTTTAATATAAAACGCTGTACATTGCATTTTTACCTAAACGCAGCTTCATCATAATACAGAAAAATAATTAGTCCATATCTAGTAAATAGAATATAGTTCATTATTCTCTGAGCCAGCATAATGAACTAACCTCAAAATATATCTTAAGATTCATAAAAAGCTGCAAAATATACCTGCTTACTATAATATAGTAATCAGCAAGCAAATATATTTTATCATAAATTTTTTTTAGTGAAAAAAGCTTGAGGCTATGAAAACAAAACAAGATTTAATTTATTTTTTTGTATTGGTCTATTTTTTTCATTTTAACCACATGACTTTATCTGATTCAATAATGGTCACTGACAGAAAGGCTGGGCCATCAATATCACTGGAAGTGAACATTGGTGACAATACCAGCGTAACTGCAGCTCTCATAGCTGCGCTGTCATTCCTTGTTCTTTTTTAACTGAGAAAATAAAAACAGCCAAACCAGGGCTTAAACAGGCTTCACATACATGTCTGGACTTGAAGCTGTCTTCCTAGGCTCAGTGTTTGAGGGAATACACATCTATTTTGGCTACAAGAGTCTACTTTGAGAAGTGGTTTTGTGTCAGACGTTTTCAGTTAGTAAGACATTGGACAGGATGGTTGCCTTCATGCAGTGACTCAAAGATGGAGAACAAGATGCCTCTGCCATGGTAAGAAGGTAGGTGAAAAAATCAGGTGGGCAGGGCAGGTGGGTCCACACACTGAGCTTTAAAGAAAGGCATAAGTCTCATCAAGAGAGGGTGGCCAGAGCCATGTCTCTTTGAGCTGCCAGAATTGGGTGTTTTTAACCTGAAGTTTGTGCAGAATAGACACATGTCAAAAAATCGTAAAGATTTCCTGTACTATTTAGAACTACAGAATGTGTAAGGTTGGAAGGGACCTTTCAAGGTCATCCAGTCCAACTCCCCTGCAGTAAGCAGGGACATCTTCACTAGATCAGGTCTCTCAGAGCCCCATCAAGCCTGACCTTGAATATCTCCACTACCTCAGTGGGCAACCTGTTCCAGTGTTCCACCACCCTCATAGTGAAGAATTTTTTCCTAATACCCAACATAAATTTCCCATTTTCAAGTTTAAAACCATTACCCCTCGTCCTATTGCTACATGCCCTTGTGAATAGTTCTTCTCCAGCTTTCTTACAGGCACCTTTCAGGTACTGGCAGGCTGCTATAAGGGTCCCCTGGAGCCTTCTCTTCTCCAGGCTGAACAAGCCCAACTCTCTCAGCCTGTCTTCACAGGAGAGGTGCTCCAGCACTTTGATCATTTTTGTGGCCTCCTCTGGACACACTCCAGCAGGTCCATGTCCTTCTTGTGTTAAGGGCTCCAGAGCTGGACACAGTACTCCAGGTGAGGTCTCACCAGAGCAGAGGGACAGAATCAGCTCTCTCAATCTGCTGGCCACACTGCTTTTGATGCAGCCCAGGATGTGTCTGGCCTTCTGGGCTGCAGATGCACATTGGTGGCTCACGTCCAGCTTCTCATACACAAGTACTCCCAAGCCCTTTTCCTCAGGGCTGCTTTCTAGCACCTCAGCCCATAACCTGCATGGGTAATGGGGGTTGTCCTGACCCACATGCAGGATCCTGCACTTGGCTTTGTTCAACCTCATGAGGTTCACCTGGGCCCACTTCTCTAGCCTGTCCAGGTCCCTCTGGGTGGCATCCCATCCCTCTGGCACATTAACCACACCACTCAGCCTGGTGTCATCAGCAACTACTTCAGTGCAGTAGTTCAGTCTTGCCTCTTAAACTAAGATGAAATCCAGATGTTCCAGAGTAAAACACACATCCACTTAAAATGTTACTAAATTGTGTTTCACAAGAAAGCAAATAAAAACTGTCTGGAACTGCTCAGGGAATCATCCATTCCTGTGCTAATGCAGCTCTGCCAGCGTTACAAGGATGCAGAGAACAATGCAGGTAACCCTGTGCTCCTACAGACAGGAGAAGAAAAGAGAACTGAGCACAGAAGCTGACTTTTCAGACTTCCTCATCACTCAGAAAGTGACTGTGGCCCTGCAGCTCAGCCATGCACATAATACACCATTCTGAAGGTGACACTTAATCATATATTCTAGAAAACATTATAACCTCAGACTCACTTCAGACCTAGCTACTGGGTTTTTGTGCTTCTGCTACTGTTGTATCCCTTGTTTTTAAGAGTTAATCTGCAATCTCAACAATGCCTACACACCATTTCATCTTGTCTTTTTCTCGGTGATTGAGCTTTCTTACACTCGCACTATCAAATATCCTTCTCCATATTAATCTTAAATTTATATAAGTGTAAAGAGCAAACATTAAATCCTCTTTAAAAGTCTGTTTTCCATTTCCTTTGGATATTTTTTTTTTTAGGTTCTTTTGTGAATGTTCTCCAGTATTTCATATTTCATACCCTTCCTGAAGGGCAGACAAAACATCAGAAGAGTCAGAGTTAGCTCTGCAGAAGTGAGCTACAGTCTCCATTGCATTCATGCAGTGAACGTGTGACATAAAAGGGAAGCCTCTGCACAGCTCACCTTCCCCTACCCCTCACCACCTTTCACTGCTGACCTTAGTCAAAACTGGTAGCTGAAACACAGTACAGTAGTGTGAAACCAAGCTTCATGGGACCTACTAGAAACAGTTACATTTCATGATCTCCCAGTATGGCATTTTTTTAATTGAATGTTCCCTACAAGCACCAAATAACACAAAAAATTACCAGACTTACATGATTATTATAGAAAAAATAAAGATGCTCAACCTTCACCACTGAAACCTCTGTGATACAAGCCTAAAGCTTCCCCTGCCCCATTTTTATCCTGTTTGAAACCTGTTTTGTTACTGATTTGCCTCCAACAGAAAGAATCTGAACTATTGTTCTTTTGCCCCATGCATGAACCTATCTTCAAGCATGAAAACATTCCCTTGCCGAGTGCCTTAACTCACAGAGGCTAGAAGTTGGATTGCAACATTTTAGGCAAATCATCTTCAAAAGACCATGGTCACACGGTCCATTATAGATAAGAAGCTCAGTGCAGCTTCTCCAATTCAGGCACGCGTGCATATAGGTGATACTTAGGACAGACGTATACCCGCATAATCCAAAAGCATTCTTTCCCAGGAGGCAGAAACTGTGCAAGCATTAGAAGCATGGGGCCAGTGTAATTAAATCTGACATGCTGCTTTGGGAAACTTTAAGTGAATGCAGGCAATTTAAGCAGCCAGCAGTTAGGAAAGAGCTTTTACTGCCTCTGGTGACAGCATATGTTGCAAACCTTTTGAGAACTCTTACTATCGCGCAAAGAAAGCCACCGCCAAGCATCCGTATCATGTATTTCCCTCCCCAAAAAAGAGACAAACACAATCAACTGAATAAAAAAGTTTAAATTCTTGCCATCTCATAGACTCGAAAGAAAGAAACTGAAAGGAGTTGCCTAGCCCGGAGAGACAGACACATGCAACTGCCCCAAGTCTAGGACGAACAAGTCCAGGTTGAATGGGGCTTTGGGCAACCTGGGCTAGTGGAGGGTGTCCCTACCCACGGCAGGGAGTTGGGACTAGATGGGTTTTGAGGTCTCTTCCAGCCCAAACCAGTCTGTCACATCTGGAGAGACGTGAACACAAGCACGCATCACCACCAGTAAAAGATCCAGTGGAGCAGCACTCCAGTGAACAATTTCAAACTTTCCCACGCTCCCTATTCATTAAAAAGGGCAGCGGGACCCCTACTAAAAACAAAACAGAACAAACGAAAAAACCCACAACAACCAACAACGTTTCACTTACCGCCGGTGCCGGAGGGGTGTTTCGGTAACCGGGACCTCCGCCACCGCGCGACTGCCAAGGGATGTAACAAAATAGGAAGTTACCCTGCTCAGCGCAAGAAACACTCTTTCCTGTAACTCTGGAAGGCAGAAACCACCGCCCCCGGCGCCAGGGCTCGCCGAACCAGACCCGAGCTGCCCTCACACCGGCGCTGAGCCCCCGCCGCGGAAGGCGCAGCCGCGGGGCTGCCCAGGGCGGATCAGATGCGATGCGATGCCCTGCCACTGCCGGCGCCGGGAACTCCCCGAAAAGGGGTGGTGACAGCTCCCTCCGCCCCGCTCAGCTACCGCCTTGGGGACCCGCGCGGGACTGAAGCATCCACCCCGCCCCACCCCGCCGGAGCCCCTGCCGCTACCTCCCGGGGCCGCCTGCCGCCCGCCCGGCCCCCGCACGCACACCCCCGGCCCCCGCACGGCCCCCGGCCCGAAGCCAGCGGCCAGGAGGGCAGAGGGGCGCGGGGCGGAGGGTGGAGAGAGCTGGGCGGGGCGACGCGGGTGCTGAGCCCACCTCGCCGTCCTCAGCAAAGGGGCAGCCTGCGGCGCCCAGGACGGTAGTTGTTCAGGACACAAGTCTCACGGCACCCTGGGAGGGTATGAAGTAGTCGGCTACATAATGATGTGCGCGGCAACGTTTTGCTGCGGGCGAGCCAATTCCACCGTGCCTCTAAATGGCAGAGGCACGGGCTGTGGAACGAGCCGGCGGGGTCACAGCCATCGCCCAGCAGCGCCCGCACCCGCGGGTTATTTACGGCACCGGCACCGCGAGAGAAGCTTCTCCTTTTAAGAGCTCATAAATGTATTCCGATTAATGGCTTAGAAGAAGGCTGCAACCATCAGCAACATAATGTGGAATTAAAGGAATGAGAGTAGAAGGAATATTGCAATTAAGAGAGATACTGTGAATTTAGTAAATGGCAATCTCAAGTGCCCGGTGAGGTGCCTCTTCACCGAGCACTGACAGTCATTTCTAAGCAGACACAGTCCAAGATCTCGTATTATGTTTTAGTACCTTAATCAGTGTCATCCAGAGGTCCTGACCCCACTTCAGGAGCAGAGCCATGACAGACAATGAATGTATTTATCACACACTAGTGTCAGGGGCAAGACAAGGTGTAGATGGGGATACAGAGGTTGATTTAAAAAACGGTGAAATTTGAGCTGTCACCTTGATCCGTTATCTCACCCTCTCAAGCACACCAGCCCTTCCCATCATGGAGATGGATACCTGTCTGGGAAAGTTGTGCTGGCCCCCTGCTCCACAGCCTCTCACCATCACCAGCCCGAAGCACTGCCAGCCCATGTCCCCGGGCTTCCCTAGCACTTGTCTCTGGGTATATCTCCCATCTCCAGGATCTCTCAGCACTTCCACAATCTTACTCCCCACAGGAGTAAGATTCCTTCCTGCTCCCCAATCCTGGCCCTCCCATGCAATATCCTACATGCACAAGGATAAACCAGGACCAGCCTACAGCTGAATCGGAAATGCCCACTGTCTTGTTTCAGGTGTTAACAAGTCACAAAGTAGCACATGCATCACAATTACTTGCATTCACAAGGCAGCATTCACAATTTAAGCGTTGCTTTTTTTGCCTTTTTTTCCTTTTTTTTTTTCCCCTACATAATTACCCATCTGAATCTCCCGACATCTCCCTACCCATCCCAGTCAGTAAACAAGTAAATGAGCAGGCTGGCACAAGCCCTGTGGCTCAGGCCAAGCTGTTGGTGGGCTGATGCCCACTTCATTGACTCGTTCCTGCTGCTGTGACTTGTCAGGCTCCTGTTTTCACATGACTTTTTCCTTCACAGCAGTGACTAGAACACATTGCTCAGCACCCCCTAACTTCCAGAGCATTTGTTAGCTTTCACCCTCATTAGCTAATCAGAGTCAACCAGGCAGCCTGTTGATTCCTTTTATGTTTTGAATGATCTTACCATTTCCCCATCATCCATGGCCTCAGTATAAGTCTGTACTGTGAACTGCTTTGGTGCTTCTAAATTCCCTCCGCTGTTTAGAAGTAACACATTATCATGCATCAAAAGTTCCTTTTCTTTTACTACTACACATAAAACAGAAATGGGACAGACCCAAACTGTAATCTAAATTCTCCTTGGCATACTCACTTTTCCTTTAATGAGTACAATGAGACCATTATTTTTTTTAAATTTCTTTAGACCTGTATTCTGGGCTTGGTCTAATAGTCTCCTGTGCTGACAGCTTAATACATTATTGACTTACTTAAAGATGGCCACTCAATCTTTGAAAGTGACTAAAAGTTACACCAGACCTAACAAAATAGTTAGGCAGGTACTTCACTTCTGAAAACCTTGAGTAACCTGTCTGACTGAATCACGACTACTTACATGCTTAAATTAAACCTCCCATAGTCTTAAATCTTTTGGTGCGAACGGGGCTGTAGCACTTAAAAGATTCCAGGATGCAGAGAGCACTTACTGAAAGCAGCGGCACTAACTGTTCCAGCTACCACCATTTAGTGATTTAATGTAGTGATTTAAAAGTAAAACATCTTACAGAAAAGGTGACGTGATTTTCCAAAAGTGATTTGCTATGGAAGACAGGAAGCCTTTACAGTAGAACAGAAATTACAACAAAAATGTGTTTTCATATCAACATTTAACAGATGCTTTTATCCAGTTTGCACAAGTGCTCTAAAAGGATAAACTTTTCTGTTCCAAGGGTGGAAGGAAGCTACCTTATAGTAGCACAGTTATGAAAAACATTTATCTTCTTTATTACGTAAGATTAATGATCACTGTGTAATTACAGTGAGTCTGTATATATTAACACTTTGGCAAAGAGCAGAGAATCTTGTAGTTAAGTGGAACAATGAAGTGCATTTTCACAGGCCAGTCTGCAAACTGACCTTGCCACATTCAATCGTGCAGTCTTGATGGAAAACAAATTTACAGAACTTTACTTCAAGAAGTGACCAAATTGGTTTTAGAACCTCAGAACATCCTGACTTGGAATAGACCCATCATTGAGTCCAACTCCTGGCTCCACACAGAGCCAGACAAGTCAGAGCGTGGGACTGAGCGCATCGTCCAGACGCTTCTTGAGCTCAGCCAAGCTGGGTGCTGTGACCACTTCCCTGGGGAGCCTGTGCCAGTGCCCAACCACCCTCTCAGTAAAGAGCCTCTTCCTAACATCCAACCTACACCTCCTGTGTCTCAGCTTCATGCTGTTCCCTTGGGTTCTATCCCTGGTCACCAAAGAGAGAAGATCAGTGCCTGCCCCTTTGCTCCCCCTTGTCAGGAAGCCATAGGCTGTGATGAGGTCTCCCCTCAGCCTCCTCTTCTCCAGGCTGCACAAACCAAGGGACTTCAGCCTCTCCTTGTAAGACTTCCTCTCCAGACCCTTCCCCATTGTCGTGGTTTTTCCAGCTGAGAGCTGAGCACCACACAGTTGCTTGTTCTTTAAAAGGAGGGAGGGGGGGAAGTTTGGGGTGGGGGGGGAAGGGAAGGGAAGGGAAAGGGAAAAAAAAACAAAACCAAGGAATCAAAACCTCGCAGGTTGGGATAAGGCTAGTTTACTAGAATAGCAGAAAGGTAGATATAACAATGATAACAGGACTTTATAGCAAAATATATCAAACTGGTGATACACAATGCAGTTTCTCGCTGAACCACACAACTCAGGCCGTGCAGCCCAGAGCCATCCCAAAAAACTGTACCATCCCCAAAACCACATGTCCTGGAGCCACCTGTTCCTCCTCCCACCAGCCCCCCTTTATGCTGAGCATAACATAATTGGCACGGAATACCCTCTTTGGCCAATTCAGGTCACCTGTCCTGGCTGTGTCTCCTCCCTTCTCGTTAGTAGGGAAATATGAACAACTGAAAAGTCCTTGATTGCTTGGCAACAACTAGAAACATCAGGGTGCTGTCAGCACTGCTCTCATCCCAACTCCCAAACACGGCATTCCATCCGCTGCTAGAAAAGACATTAACTCCATCCTAGCCGAAACCAGGACACCCATCCTCCTTGCACCCCTCTGGACACTCTCCAATAGCTTCGTGCCCCTCTTGTACTGTGGCACCCAAAACTGCACACACAGGACTCAAGGTGAGGCTGCACCAGTGCAGTGCCAAGCGGGACAATCCCCTCCCTGGACCGGCTGGCCATGCCATGCTTGATGCACCCCAGGGCACTGTTGGCCCTCCTGGCTGCCTGGCCACACTGCTGTCAACCAAGACCCCCGAATCCCTCTCAGCATGGCTGGCCTCCTGCATCTCATCCCCCAGTCTGTATGTGCAGCCAGGGTTGCCCCTTCCCAGGTGCCAAATCCAGCACTTGCCCTTGTTACACTTCATGCTGTTGGTGATTGCCCAGCTCTCTATGCTGTTCAGGTCTCCTTGTAAGGCTCCTCCACCCTTAAAGGGGTCAGCAGCTCCTCCCAATTTGGTGTCATCTGCAAATTTACTTCAGACACCTTCTGGTCCTGTTATGAAATGGTTAAAAAGAACTGGGGCTAAAATCGAGTCCTGGGGAACCCCACTAGTGACTGGCCACCAACGACATGTTACCCTGTAATTTAATCATGCAGTGGTTGAAGACCCAGTGATATATTAAGAAAAGTGGACACACACACAACTACTAGAATGTTATATGGTAACATTTTCTGACCCTCAAGCATTTGGAACTGTAATTTCAAGAAGCACTTAAAAATTCTGCCATGTTTTGAGTTGCACGTACATCTTCTTTTAGTCCATCCAACTGGGATTCAAAACTTGTAAAATCAAAGATACCCAAGTGCCAGAGTTGCACAAGAACCAAAAATATTTCAAAATTTCAGGGACACCTTGGTCAGATTCTCAGTGAAGGAAGGAAGGGAAAAGTAAAAAACTTCTTTTTATATCTCACTTGTTCGGCGGTTTCCAATAATTTTAAATAATTTGAAAGTTATGCACTGAAAGCTGTTCTAGGCTAAACATCCTTGCCATCCCAATTATCAGTGAAATGAAGGCAGAAGGGAGTGAATCAGGGAGATCTACATAAATGGGAAAAACTGTACTGACCAGGAGAAGCAAACTGTCCATGTCCATGTTAGGTGTTTCACCAGTGTCCCGAAAAGCCACTGCTCGCTGCTGTTGGCAAGGAGGAAGCCAAGATGCACATGGCAGAGACCTATGTTGAGAAGCACTGCCTGAACAGCTCTGGTAAATTTGCCTCACAGGTGCCTAGCCAAAGCAAGATCAACCCTAACTCTCCTCTTAACTCTGCCCTTTCCATCTATTCCCACCCTGCCCATCAGCCCCCCACTCCTTATAACAATAATTCTTTCTTTTCCTACTCTGCTACAAAGGCATCAGATTTCAATGAGCCATTCTCTTGAAAACCTGCCACTTTCCCCACATGATGCAAAGTATTGACTAATTCAAATACCAAAGCCATAACTTTATTTTCCTTTAAATTTCCTTGTAATTGTACTGTAGTTGTGAAAAGAAGCAGAAAAAACATTGCCTCTTTGGTTTCTAAACCAATGACTCTTATACTGTGTCTTTTTTGTATACATTCACAAGTCAACTTTAATTCTAATATATTAATACAGCCTGCAAAAAAAACACCTGATTGAGACTTGAATGTATTTTTACAGAAGTCCAAAGATAGCCGTGCCACATTTTTTGTGGACAGATTTTATAGCTAAGAAAAAAAAAAAAAGGATTAACATAAAAGCATATTTAATTTTTATTTAATTATTTTAATTATTTAAACAGAAACATAGTTCCTAATTTTTATATTTCTAACTAGTGAAAGGACAGCAGCACATCTTTGAGAAAAGGCTTCCCTGATATACACAACAGCAAATAAAATAAATAGTTAGTATTCACATTTGGAAATTCCAACATGCTTCAGAACCTACATCTTCCTCCACAGAAACATTACAATTGCTATGACTTCAGATCTGACAAGTTCATGCCATAGGAAACGAGCATCATGGCTCACTGCAAGCTGAGCCACATTCTGATCTGGTCACCAAACACACGCAGCTATACCATATAATGGAAGCTGTCTTTTAAGAACACTTCCCGACCCCCCATCAGCAGCAGGACAAAACTTTCTTCTGCATATCAAAATGCACTGTTATCAGTTCATAAAGGTACAATTCCACCTCAATGCAAGCCCACAAGAGCTGGCACTGCCCAAGTTCCTCCTTTACCTCATCAACATTCCTGGCTTGTCTCTTATGCCAGTACTCATGCTCACAAGGCCAGCCCAGAAACTAACTCAGCCCTACATTGTCTGTTACATCCATTTTTTATCTGGGCCAATGACCTGAACTACCTCATTGACCTAAATGTAAAGAGGAGGAGCTGGGTACTGACTTCCATTGACTTAAGCCATTACAGAACCACACACAGATAAAAGCCACAAGTGTCCATCTCTTACCTACCAATCTAGTTTGCGTGTGTGGAAAATCCAGGTAAAATAGTCATACTTTTTTGTCAGTTTCTGGGTACATGCAGCTCTCTCTTCAGTAACAAACTTGTCAGTAGATATCTACTAGCATCAACCTCCATGCATGGCCACATTTAAAGAGTGGAAAATTAGTTATGTCCTTCTCAAATTTCATTTTAGTTTAACAAAACAATTACATAACAGCACCCCCCTCAAAGCCATGCTCTTAAATTACCAATTCATGACTGCTATGGCCTTAGGTTCAATGCAATACATCAGCCAAGCTTATGCCTACCTGATCACTGAATAAGCAACAATAACATGCAGCAACTCCATCGCTTGAATTTGATGTAGGTTTAGAGGCAGACCTACGAACTGTCCAAACCTAACAGACACAAGAAGAGATGTGCTAATTGCTGTGCAGATAGCTATTACCCACATTTAATATACACAGAGAGGAATTAATGGCAAAGTATAATTATTTCTGAATCTTCCTAATCTCTGTTCTTGAGAGGATTTATTCCTTAAAAGAATCAGGTGTTTTCCTCATGTGGCCACAAAGTCGTTATCCATTTCAGAATACAGAACTATGCAATACTTCCTTCCCGTCACATCTTCCTTCGCAGTATTGCAACACCAACACATCAGCTGTAATTGCAATCTGTTAAAATGCTGTCAAAGAAGCGATACTTCATCTCCAGAGCGCAGCCTTTAGAGATGTACTACAGATATTTTCTAAAAGTTTTCATCTTTTGGTAATTCAAGCTTCCCAATTGCCACAATTACAAAGGCAGGGAAACATAATTTGCACCTTTTGTACAAGCGGACTAACAGAATTGCTGAAAATCACACATGGCTCCACTAGCAGGACTACAAGATGCCATTTCTTCCAATTTTCCCTCCCAAAACCACAGCGAGCAGAGACTGCCAATGATGACCACAACCACCACATGTTACTCCTGACAGAGAGCCGTTACACCAGGATGGTCACAGCAGTTTATAGTAACAACCACCTGCACTGACAACTTGTTAAAAAGTAAACTTGTGAGAAACTAAGATCCCAGAAAAAGAAAAAAGTTATATAGCTGAGAACATCCTACAGTACAGAAATTCTTCTCTTCTCACACACAACATGGTTGCCTTGCACATTTGTGTTTTTTCTGCAGCTGGCATCTTTCAAAGGTGATACACCCACAGCACTAGACTTCTCCAAATTAAAGGGCAGGAAGCGCAACACCACACAAGTGATATATACAAAACTTCTCAGAGACAAAATACACTCTTTAAGGGCAAATTGTGTTAAATTACCAGATTTGCTGATTCTTCATTCTCTGCTAAGCAAACCTCCCTGCAGAGCAGACCCTCATAAGACAGAGGGCTCATTACCTCTCAGCTCTCTGACCTTAAAAATGATGTGGCTCCTGCCCCACCATACACCATCCCAGGCTGGGTGACCACTGTAGGGGCAAGGTGCATGTATTGGGGGTGCAGAGGTGAGGAGAGGCACACAGCCAGTTCCAGCCAGCCCACCACAGGGCACAGCTCAGCCCCTCAGCAGAGCTGGTCCCTCAGAGAACATGTGTTTAAGAAAGAGCAAAAACACCAGACAGGCAGAGGAGGCAGGAAGAAAGAACAAGAAGCAGCAGAGGGAACACCAGGGCCAGAGAAGGAACAACTCTGTGGTAGAGCAGGTGTTTCCAGCAGTCTACAGAGGACCCACCAGAGTAGATCACATCTGCAGCCTGGAGGACCTGGGCCGCAGCGAAGGTAGAAGAAAGGAGCAGAGCGAAACACCTACATGCTGACCACAACACCCCCTTCCTCTCCAATCCTCATTGCTGCTCTGAAGAGAACTGCTGTGGTTTGGCCCTGGCTAGAGGCCAAATGCCCACCAAAGCCGCTCCATCACAGAATCACAGAATAACAAGGTTGGAAAAGGCCTTTAAGATCATCAAGTCCAACCATTCACATCCTCAACTAAACCATATCCCTAAGTACTTCATCTACCCTTTTTCTGAACACATCCAGGGAAGGTGACTCAACCCCCTCCCTGGGCAGCCTGTTCCAGGCCCTGACAACTCTTTCAGTAACAAATTTTTTCCTAACATCCAATCTAAACCTGCCCTGGCACAGCTTCATGCCATTCCCCCTTGTCATATCACCTGTCACCTGACTGAAGAGACCATCACCTACCTCTCTATAACCTCCCTTCAGGTAGTTGTAGGCTGTGATAAGGTCTCCTCTCAACCTCCTCTTCTCTAGGATAAACAGCCCCAGCTCCCTCAGCTGCTCCTCATAGGATTTGCCCTCCAGCCCCTTCACCAGCCTGGTTGCCCTTCTCTGGACTTGCTCCAGGACCTCCATGTCCTTCTTATGGTGAGGAGCCCAGAACTGGACACAGTACTTGAGGTGTGGCCTCACCAATGCCGAATACAGGGGCACAATCACCTCCCTAGACCTACTTGCCACACTGTTTTTGATACAAGCCAAGATGCCATTGGCCTTCTTGGCCGCCTGAGCACACTGCTGACTCATATTCAGTCTGCAGTCACCCAACACCCCCAGGTCCTTCTCTGCCTGACAGCTCTCCAGCCAGTCTCCTCCAAGCCTGTAGCGCTGCATGGGGTTGTTATGTCCCATGTGCAGCACTCTACACTTGGCCTTGTTAAACTTCATCCCACTGGACTCAGCCCATCAGTCCAGTCTGTTCAGATCCCTCTGAAGAGCCTCCCTACCCTCAGGCAGATCAACACTTCCTCCTAGTTTAGTGTCATCTGCAAACTTAGTGAGGGAGCATTCAATCCCTTCTTTGAGATCATTGATAAAGATGTTGAACAAGACTGGACCCAGGACTGAGCCCTGGGGGACGCCACTCGTGACTGGCCTCCAGCTGGATTTTGTTCCATTTACCACCACCCTTTGGGCTCGGCCATTCAGCCAGTTTTTAACCCTGCTGAGGGTCCACCAGTCCAGGCCAGTGGCAGCCAGTTTCTCAGTCAGAATGCTGTGAGAAACTGTGTCGAAGGCTTTACCAAAGTCCAGGTAGATCACATCCACAGCCTTACCCTCGTCCATTGAGCGGGTCACCTTGTCATAGAAGGTGATCAGGTTAGTTTGACAGGATCTACCTTTTGTAAACCCATGTTGACTAGGCCTGATCCCCTGGCATCATGCATGTGCTGCATGATAGCTCCCAAGATGACCCTCTCCATGATCTTCCCTGGGACTGAGGTCAGACTGACAGGCCTGTAGTTCCCTGGATCCTCCTTCCGACCCTTCTTGTATATGGGTGTAACATCTGCCAGCCTCCAGTCGAGTGGAACTGCCCCAGTCTGCCAGGATTGCTGGTAGATGATGGAAAGGGGTTTGGCAAGCACATCTGACAGCTCCCTCACTACCCTTGGGTGAATCCCATCTGGCCCCATTGACTTGTGGGTATCTAACTGGCCAAGTAGGTCGCTAATCATTTCCTCCTGAACCATGGGAACTTTGTTATTCTTCCCCTCCCTGTCAGCCAGTTCCGAAGGATGAGTACTCAGGGAATATCCTTCTTTACTTTTAAAGACTGAGGCAAAGAAGGAATTAAGGACCTCAGCCTTGTCTTCATCCCTTGTCACTAATGTGCCCAGCATCCAATAAGGGCTGGAGATTCTCCTTGACCCTCCTTTTACTATTAATATACCTATAGAAGGACTTTTTATTATCTTTTACAGAACTGGCCAGCCTGAGTTCCAGATCAGCTTTAGCCCTTCTGACTTTCTCCCTACATGATCTTACTAAATTCCTATAATCATCCCAAGACACCTGCCCCTTCTTCCAAAGCTCATATTTTTCCTTCTTTTCCCATATATCAGCCTGGATCTCTCTACTCAGCCAGGCTGGCTTCCTAGCTCCAACCCATCTTCTGACCAACTGGGACAGCCTGCTTGTGCCGCCAAGATTACCTTCTTGAGGAGCAACCAACCCTTTTGGGCTCCTTTGCCTCAAGGGCTGCCTCCCATGGAATCTTATCGAGCAGCTTTCTGAACAGTCCAAAGTCAGCCCTACGGAAGTCTACGGAAGTCTAAGGTGCTAGTTCTGCTGTCTCCCTTCCTTACTTCTCCCAGTACTAAGAATTCTATAAGCTCATCACTCCCCTTTTCAGGCATAAAGGAGAGAAAATATATATTGAGAGGCTTAGGAGTCAAGATAAGGACAGGAAGAGATCACTCTGCAATTAGTGTCATGGGCAAAACAGACTGAACATGGAATAAAGCAAAGAAAACTAATTTATTACACTACAACTACACACCCAGTGACACCAGAGTTGGGTAATGAGAAGTGTGGCTAGGTCTTAAAGCACCTCCCCTCACCCCTTCCTTCTTAGCAGACTTAACTTCGTGCATGGCTTTACTCCCTTCTTCCCCCCGCAACATGGCGCAGGGAGTGGGGTTCTGGTCAATTCCTCACAAGATCTCCTCCAGACCTTAAACCACCTCTACTTCCCCACACTCATCATAATTTTGCTCCCTTCCCCTCCTGCCCTCCCCATATTTGCACAGGGAAGGGCAGGGAATGGGGAGTGGGAGTTTGGAGTCAATTCCTCAGGAGTTGTCTTCCTTCTTAGCTGGGGGGGGCACACAACCTTCTGCTGCGGCAGGGTGTGGTCCCACCCACAGGAGACAGTCCTCCATGAACCAGTGTGAGTCCTCTCTGTCGGGGAGTCATCGCCTCACCAATTGCCTCAGTGCAGCTCCCTTCCAAGAGTCCCTTCCATGGACTACTCCAGCCTGCTCCCCCACAAAGTCACAAGTCCCCCTACAAACCTGCTGCAGCTTGGGTCAGTCTCTCCACAGGCTGTAGATGGTCTTTGCTCCCCATCATTACCCATGGGCTGCAGGGAGACACCTGCTCTACCACAGTCTTCACAGAATCAGAGAATCACAGAATCGTAGGGGTTGGAAGGGACCTCGAGAGATCATCGGGTCCAACCCCCCTGCCAAAGCAGGCTCCCTAGCACATATTGCACAGATAGGCGTCCAGATGGCTCTTGAATAACTCCAGAGAAGGAGACTCCAGCACCTCCCTGGGCAGCCTGTCCCAGTGCTCTGTCACTCTCACTGTGAAAAAGTTCCTCCACATGTTGGTGCGGAACTTCCTGTGCTCCAATTTACAGCCATTGCCCCTTGTCCTGTCCCCACAGACCACTGAAAAGGGGCTGGCCAATTCCCCCTGCATCCCATACTTAAGATATTTATAAACATTAATAAGGTCTCCCCTTAAGTCTTCTTTTCTGCAGGCTGAACAGCCCCAGATCACTCAGCCTTTCCTCACAGGGGAGATGCTCCAGGCCCTTAATCATCTTCGTAGCCCTTCTCTGGACTCTCTCCAGGACATCCCTGTCTTTTTTATACCAGGGAGCCCAGAAGTGGACACAATACTCCAGGTGGGGCCTGACCAGGGCAGGGTAGAGGGGGAGGATCACCTCCTTAGACCTGCTGGCCACACTCCTCCTAATGCACCCCAGGATCCCATTGGCTCTCTTTGCCACCAGGGCACACTGCTGGCTCATGGCCAACTTGTCATCCACCCAGACCCCCAGGTCCTTCTCCACAGAGCTCTTCTCCAGCAGGTCACCCCCCAGCCTGTACTGATACAGACGGTTATTCCTCGCCAGGTGCAAGACTCTGCACTTGCTTTTGGCGAATTTCATTAGGTTTCTCCCTTCTCCACGGGCTGCAGGGGAATGTCTCTCCAGCACCTGGAGTGCCTCATTCTTCCACCCTGGCTCCTTTTCTGGCCTTGGTGTCTGCGCAGCTTGTTACATCTTCCCATTCCCTTCTCTGGTGGCAAAATGCAACTACCTGCAATTTTTTTTCTCCTAAATGTGATTCCCAGAGGTGCTGTGACCATAGCCAATTGGCTCCACCTTGGTCAGCAGCAACTCTGTTCTTGAATTGGCTGATGTTTACTCTCTGGGGCCTGCAGAGAGCTTCTAGCTGCTTCATGCAGCCGCCATCTCTGCAGCCCCCCCCTTCTCTACCAGCACATTGCTATGCAAAACTGGGACAGGAATGAATGTAACCTGTGGCAGAAAAATAATTTTCCTCAAGACCATTTGCCTACAATGGTAACTGGTAAACAATCTGTCTTGGTCTTGATGAGCTTTCTTGTTCCTGTTCCTTCACAGTCTCACATACTGAGCTGGAGCTGCAGGGCAGGGGTACGGCTGCTAGCCAGGGCAAACACACCACATTCATATACATTCCACTTGCAGCTGCCTCACAAATCAACAGGATGAGGCGCATTGATAAAAGCAAGAGCACTTCAGGCATGAAGATTTGCTGCCAATCCTGTAGCCACCTTGTCTGTATAGAAGGAAAAAACATGGGAGGATCAGCTATGACCCACTCATACTGAGGGATCAGCACCCAGAAGGAAAGTTAAGGTTCAGCTGGTACAGTGAAGCAGCAGCCCAGAAAGACCTCTGGCATTTCAGAAGCAGCAGCAACAAGATATTGCCATTTCACTTGGCAGCCCCCACATGTGTTGATTTCAGCACCCCTTGCCATTAACAGCTGATTAAGAGCATTAGGAACCCCATTTGCTGGAGGTGACGTTTTAGTTCCTGGAGGTTCTACCTAGAAACACCAGTGGTGGTGTAGTCTGTGTCCAGGTAACAGCTTGGGACCAGCCACTGTAGCAGCTATGAACCATCTTCTGACATAAGCCACCATTGTTAAGTGCTTTGTGAAACTTTCTGGAGCAGAAAACATTAAGTGGTAAGCCACTAAAGAATCTCTCAGCCTGTAAATCTGAGGTAAATCTCAGTGACAAAAGAACATCATATATGGAAGTCTAACTGCTCTTTATACAACTAAACAGACATTCCTGAGCTTAGAGAGTTACAGAAGCAAGCATGACCAAGCTGAATTTGAGACTGTACAGGGACTTGCTAAATCACATTTCTGGAGTAAGACAAAATTTAGGAGATGTCTCTGATACAAATTACTGATTTCCAAGTCTCTGAAATTCTCAAAGAATTAAGACAATGCTTGGAGCTCCTCTCTATCTGCATACCCATAATTGTGCCTCCCCTGGAGTCAGGACAAGAAGTCTTTATTTGATGAGACCAGACATTTTTGCTGCTACTGTCTGCATCATGACTTCATGATGTCTTCTGAAGGGCATATTAACATTAGTATTCTACACCTTTCAATAAATAGTGCTTTCTGTTCTCAAATTGTATGTATATGGTGGTTTGACCCTGGACGGAGGCCAAAGCTGCTCTCTCACTCCCCTCCTCAGATGAACAGGGGAGAAAGTATATAATGAAAGGTTTAAGGGTCAAGATAAGGACAGGGAGAGATCACTCAGCAATTAAAATCATGGGCAAAACAGACTCAACAATAAAAATATATCTAATTTATTACCCAAGCAAAATTGAGTAGAGCTATGAGAAATAAAACAAAAATATTTCCCCGACACCTCTGTTCTTCTCAGGCTCAACTTCACTCCCAATTTTCCTCCCTCCTCCCCCTCACCAGCACAGGGGGGTGGGAAATGGGGGTTGTGGTCAGTTCATCACATGTTGTCTCTGCCGCTCCTTCCTCCTCAGGAGGAGGGTTTCTCACACTGCTCCAGTGTGGGTTTCACCCACGGGAGACAGTCCTCTATGAACTTCTCTGATGTCTTTTACAAAGGGTACAGTTCTTCACTGACTGGGGTGGGTCTTTTCCATGGGGTGCAGACCTTCAGGAACAGACTGTTGCAGTGTGGGTCCCCCACAGGGTCACAAGTCCCCCCAGAAAACGTGCTCCAGTGTGGGCCTCTCTCTCCATGGGGCTACAGGTCCTGCCAGGAGCTTGCTCCAGTGTGGGCTTCTCATGGGGTCACAGCCTCCTTCAGTTGTCTCCACCTGCTCCAGTGCAGTGTTCTCCACAGGCTGCAGGTGGGATCTCTGCTCCCTATCATCTTCAACAGTCTGCAGGGGAACAACTTGCCTCACTGTAGTCTTCTCAATGGGCTGCAGGGGAATCTCTGCTCCAGCACCTAGAGCATGTCCTCTCCGTCCTCCACCAACCTTGGTGTCTGCAGTTTCTCACATCTTCTCACTCATCTCTTTGGCTGCAAAAACTGCTGCTAGGGGGTTTTCCCCTATTAAATTTGTTATGCCAGAGGCTTACCACCATCGCTGATTGGCTTGGCCTTGGACAGTGGCAGGCAGGTCCATCTTGGAGCCAGCAGACATTGGCTCCATCAGGCCTAGGAGAACCTTCTGGCAGCTTCTCACAGAAGCTGCCACTGCAGGCCCCCTCACTACCAAAACCTTGCCAGGCAAACGCAAAACAAAATATCATACTTGCAGTCTTCCTGTACAAGAAATATTCCCAAAAGTGTTTGTCAGGGTGGGTTACATACACACCAGTCTAGACAGAAGATGTGAATAAAGTAGAGATATGGTTTAGTATAGGACAGGAATGGTTGGACTTGATCTTAAAGGTCTTTTCTAATCCAGTGATTCTGTGATTCTGTGAAAGCAAGTGTGTTCAGTTATAGAAGTGATCTCTAGACATGGCAGGTTGACCCTGGCTGGAGGCCAGATGCCACCAAAGCTGCTCTATCACTCCCTTCCTCAGCTGGACTGGGGAGAGAAAAGAGAAGGCTCACCAGTCGAGGTAAGAACATGGAGAGGTCATTCAGAAGTTACCATCACAAGCAGAATTGACTCAAAGCAGTTTCTCACTCCTCTCTCTGGCTGCATAAAGCTCACTCTTTTTTTCCTTCTTAAATATGTTATTACTGAGATGCTACCACTGTTGCTGATGGGCTTGGCCTTGGTCAGCAGCAAGGGCGTCTTGGAGACAGCTGGTACTGGCCCTGTAAAACATAGAAGCTTTTGGAAGCTTCTCACAGGAATCACCCCTCCAGCCTCCCTGCTACCAAAACAGGAAAGTCTGAGCAAAGCAACTGTTACAAAAGGAGCTTACAGTGCATGCTCAGGAGTTTGTTCATTCTGGGGCAGAATGAAGCCTTTTACTCAGTACATTTGAGTATGCTGCATATGACCTCAAAATTAAAAATCTCCTAAGGTAAAACACATCTTTCCTTTAATATAGCTTATATATGACTGGCATATTTAAACGGAGAAGACCATGGGGTAGAACTGCAGGAATAGTTTCACGGTTTCAACTGATACATGCTAAGGTCTTAAAGGCAGGAAAAGCACCATTTTGTAGCAGGGGAGAGGAGCAAAGAGGAAGAGTTGACTGTGTTTTTGGAGTTTATTAAGACAAAGAATAATTGGTAAGTCAACTACCTATTTTCACCTCCTACTACTAGTGGTAAAAGGGAAGTGCATCAAAAGGCCAAAATTGAGTCAACTTACTTCAGTTCAAACCTCAATTATTTTTTTTTTTGGGGGGGGGAGGGGAATATTTGTGAGGTCTGTGCATATCTTTATAAGCAACTATCCCATCTCCTGTGACTATATCCACATTTCACTTTGAATAGTGGAGGAAGAGCAAAATATAGCATTCTTTGAAGGGTACAGCTATTTAGTAAGGGTTAGATATTGAAACCTATTTTAGTTAACTCTTGTTAAAACAGAGGGGAGGACAACAGCGCAAGGAAATCCTGCTTGATAATATGACACTGCAGTAGTTACACTAAAAGCAGTTAACTACAGCCAGTAGTTACACTAAAAGCAGTTAACTACAGCCACTATCCATAATTTTCTCAGACAATACCAACAAGCAAAAGCCACCTTTACAGTGAGTTCCAAAGGAAATAATATTCTTCATATGAAAGAATATCCTTTCATATATCAAAATCAGACTGACAGCAAGTCAGATCTGTACAACTACCTTAGAGACATAGAGGAAGACAACTGTTTTCAGTAATGTTTGGCTCCCAAATAATTTGTCCAGTCAACTCTGAAGAAAGAACTGACTCCCCAATCTTAAACACAAAATAGTTCCTCTAAGTATCCTTCCTCATCATATTCTCACTTCTGCTTAATAAAAATAAAGTCAAACTAATGGCACTCAGCAGTACCAGAGACAGCATAAAATGAAAAACGTTTCGTAGTTATATTTCAAGCACTACAGAACTAAGGTCTAAAACTACAGTCCCATTTGTTTCCAACATTTTCTTTTAGTTAATTAGAAGAAATACAAAGATCAGATAAATTGGAAAAGAATATGTTTAAATGTAAGAATCCCACATCCTGGGTTCACATTCCATACTGTCGTGGTTTTGCCCCGGCCGAGGGCCGCACCCCACACAGTCGCTTGTACTTTTAAAAGGAAGGGGGAGGGAAAGTTGGGGGAGGGGGAAAAGGGAAGGAAGAAAGGAGGAAAAGAAACCACAACCTAGAAACCAGAACCACGCAGGTTGGGATAAGGATAGTTTACTAAACAATAACAGCAAACTAGATATAACAATAACAGAAGTTTAAAGCACAAAATATATGAAACTGGTGATACACAATGCAATTTCTCACCAAACCACACAACTCAGGCCGCACAGCTTAGAGCCCGTCCCGGACAACCCGACCGCCCCAGAAACCGCACGTCCTGGCGTTGTCTCCCCCTCTTCCCCCCCAGTCCCCCCTTAAACTGAGCATGACGTAACTGGCATGGAATATGCTCTTTGGCCAATTCGAGTCACCTGTCCTGGCTTCGTCCCCTCCTTTTTCACTAGTAAGGAAGTATGCAGAGCTGAGAAAGGTACTTGATTGCCCGGCAACAAATCGGAGACATCAGGGTGCTATCAGCACTATTCTCATGCTAACACCCAAACATGGCATTCCATTCACTGCTAAAAAAAGTTTAACTCCATCATAGCTGAAACCAGGACATTATCCACCCCTTATTCCATACCATTTACGTCATGACCAGATCCAACAATTTTCTTTGGGTACAACCAGTTTCGTGTTTCACACACCCATATATGTATGTACACATGTATGCACACATACGTGCATACAGATCTTATTCCCTCAGTCTGTGAATCATCCCTCTGAAGTTGTTGAGTTCATTTAGTTCATGATTTTCAGGCTCCATTTGTCGTAACAGTTTCTCAGGATAGTTGTATGTTCCATTGGCTCGTTGCATGCTGCATCTCAGGCTCTTGACTGATACACCTGGCATGGTCCATGCTCATAGTCTGTGGGTCAGAGTTTATTTTCAAAGGGAGAAAAAAGTTCTTGAGAGGCCAGGCTTTAGTTCCATCATCATGGCACTCATTCTTCATTAACTTGTATGACTCCAGCTATAATGCTATGGTACAACATACAGCAATCATAACAATAATGAAATATACAATAATGGGTTATTTGGCAATTATTACAATTTCTACTTCATTAATTATATTGGCTATTCTCACCCAAAATTAAATCCCCTTGAGGTACACATCGAACTTCTCCATCCCTCTGCATTACCCACCAAGTACAGCCAGGTCCTTGAGCAAAAACAATTCCAGACATGGGTTTACCTTTGCCTGAAGCAGGAATGACCCAAACTCTCTTTCCCAATACACTCTTCATATGCACTACTGGCACTCTGTCTCCCTCTACAGTACGTGGAAATTTTGACTGGGCAGGGCCAGCCCGATTGGTAGATCCCCTAGAGTTAACTAACCACGTGGCTTGGGCCAAATGTGTATCCCAATGCTTGAATGTCCCACCACACATTGCTTTCAGTGTAGTTTTTAAAAGTCCATTATATCGTTCAATTTTCCCAGAGGCCGGTGCATGGTAAGGAATGTGGTACACCCACTCAATGCCATGCTCTTTGGCCCAGGTGTCTATAAGAGTGTTTCGGAAATGAGTCCCATTGTCTGACTCGATTCTTTCTGGAGTACCATGTCGCCAGAGGACTTGCCTTTCAAGGCCCAGAATTGTATTTCGAGCAGTGGCATGGGGTACGGGATATGTTTCTAGCCAGCCGGTAGTTGCCTCCACCATTGTAAGCACATAACGTTTGCCATGGCGGGTTTGTGGGAGGGTGATGTAATCAATCTGCCAAGCCTCCCCATATTTATATTTCATCCACCGTCCTCCATACCAAAGGGGCTTTAACCGCTTAGCTTGCTTGATTGCAGCACATGTCTCACATTCGTGGACAACTTGTGCGATGGCGTCCATGGTCAGGTCCACCCCTCGATCCCGAGCCCATCTATATGTTGCATCTCTCCCTTGATGACCCGAGGTATCATGAGCCCATCGAGCCATGAATAATTCACCCTTACGTTGCCAGTCTAGATCTACCTGAGCCACTTTAATCCTAGCAGCCTTATCTACCTGATGGTTGTTTTCATGTTCCTCCATGGCCCAACTCTTAGGTACATGGGCGTCAACATGACGTACCTTTACAACAAGTTTCTCTAACCGAGCAGAGATATCTTGCCATAAGTCACCAGCCCATATAGGTTTGCCTCTACGCTGCCAGCTGTTCTTTTTCCACTGCTGCAACCACCCCCACAGGGCATTCGCCACCATCCATGAATCAGTATAAAGGTAGAGCCTTGGCCACTTTTCTCTCTCAGCAATGTCCAGGGCTAACTGGATGGCCTTCACCTCAGCGAACTGGCTTGATTCACCTTTTCCTTCAGTGGCTTCTGCTACTCTTCTTATAGGATTCCATACAGCGGCTTTCCATCTCCGATGCTTACCCACAATGCGACAAGACCCATCAGTGAACAGGGCATATCGCTTCTCATTCTCTGGCAGTTCGTTGTAGGGTGGGGCTTCTTCAGCGCGTGTTACCTCCTCATCCTCTGGTGACATCCCAAAATCTTTGCCTTCTGGCCAGTCTGTGATCACCTCCAAGATTCCTGGGCGATTGGGGTTTCCTATTCGAGCCCGCTGTGTAATTAGTGCAACCCACTTGCTCCACGTAGCATCAGTGGCATGGTGTGTAGAAGGAACCTTCCCTTTGAACATCCAGCCCAGCACCGGCAGTCGGGGTGCCAGGAGGAGCTGGGCTTCAGTTCCAATCACTTCTGAGGCGGCTCGAACCCCTTCATAGGCGGCCAGTATTTCCTTTTCTGTTGGAGTATAATTGGCCTCAGATCCTTTGTAGGCCCAACTCCAAAACCCCAACAGTCGACCTCGAGTCTCCCCTTGTGCTTTCTGCCAGAGACTCCAGGTCGGGCCGTTCTCCCCAGCTGCAGTGTAGAGCACATTTTTAATATCTGTCCCTGTCCGGACAGGCCCAAGGGCCACTGCATGGACTATCTCGCGTTTGATCTGCTCAAAGGCTTGCTGTTGCTCAGGGCCCCATTGGAAATCATTCTTCTTTCGAGTTACATGGTAGAGTGGGCTCACAATGAGACTGTAGTTTGGGACATGCAGTCGCCAAAAACCTATAACACCTAAGAAAGCTTGTGTTTCCTTTTTGTTGCTTGGTGGAGACATAGCTGCTATTTTATTAATAATGTCCATTGGGATCTGACGACGCCCATCCTGCCATTTTATTCCTAAAAACTGAATTTCTCACGTAGGCCCCTTGACTTTACTTCGTTTTATAGCAAAACCGGCTTCTAAAAGGATTTTAATTACCCTGTTTCCTTTTTCAAAAACTTCCTCTGCTGTGTTGCCCCATACAATGATGTCATCAATATACTGCAGGTGCTCTGGTGCTTCACCCTTTTCCAGTGTATTCTGGATTAGTCCATGGCAGATGGTGGGGCTATGTTTCCACCCCTGGGGCAGACGATTCCACGTGTATTGGATGCCTCTCCAAGTGAAAGCAAACTGTGGCCTGCACTCTGGCGCCAGTGGGATCGAGAAGAAAGCATTCGCAATGTCGATTGTGGCGTACCACTTGGCTGCCTTCGATTCCAATTCATACTGGAGCTCTAACATGTCTGGCACAGCAGCACTCATACCTGGAGTGACTTCATTTAGGCCACGATAATCTACTGTCAGCCTCCACTCTCCATTGGACTTCCTCACTGGCCATATGGGACTATTAAAGGGTGAGTGGGTTCGGCTGATCACTCCCTGATCCTCCAGTTGACGAATCAGCTTATGGATGGGAATCAGGGAATCTCGGTTAGTACGGTATTGTCGTCTGTGCACCGTCGTCGTAGCAACTGGCACTTGCTATTCTTCACCCTTCAACAACCCCACAACAGCAGAATCCTCCGAGAGTCCAGGCAAGGCACACAATTGTTCAATTTCTTCTGTTTCCAAAGCAGCTATTCCAAAAGCCCATCGGTACCCTTTTGGGTCTTTAAAATACCCTCTACGTAGATAATCTATACCTAAAATGCACGGAGCTTCTGGACCAGTCACAATGGGGTGTTTTTCCCAGTCCTTCCCAGTTAGGCTCACCTCAGCCTCTAGCACAGTTAGTTGTTGGGATCCCCCTGTCACTCCAGAAATACAAACAGGTTCTACCCCTTCATGATTCGATGGCATTAGAGTACACTGGGCACCAGTATCCACCAGAGCTTTGTACTCTTGTGGGTCTGATGTGCCAGGCCATCGGATCCACACAGTCCAATAAACCCGATTATCCCTCTCCTCCACCTGGCTGGAGGCAGGGCCCCTCTATTGCTGCTGATCATATTTGTTTTCCACTGGTTGCATAAAGGACTTAGAGGTCCCTTCAAAAGGATCAGGCACATCAGACATATAGGTAGGCCTTCCAGTTGGTCTAGGGAACTGCCCAGTAGAAACTGGTGCAGCCTTCTTCCTGGCAAAATCTCGTTGTGGGAATGTTTTACCCCGCAGCTCATTTACTCGTGCTCGAAGGGCTGAGGTGGGCTGCATATCCCATTTCCTCATGTCCTCTCCATGATCAAGCAGGTAAAACCACAATGTACGTCGTGGTGTGTATTCTCCCTCTTGGAACGATGGACGCTTTCTCCCAGTAGCTGCAACATTGCTCCATACGGGTTGGGAGTTGGACACATTGTTGTCAAGTCGTTGAACCAGTTTCTCTACTGCTGCAATGACGGAGAGGGAAACATTGTCTTGGTATTTCCGGAGTCGGCAGGCCACCTCATTTACGGTTGGCGGATTCGTATCATCCCAGTCAATTGCTGCCAGTGAATTGGTATACCCTGCTGGTGCACTTCGTACAACCTTACGCCACATATCTGGAGTGCATAGGACTTCATCGGGATCAGAGGGAAGCCGTGAATTGTCCAGATCATAATAAATTATCTCCCGTACAGCTAATTCTCTCAGGTGCTGGACAGATGTCTCTATGCTGTTACACTTAGGTGTCTGGCATGTAATATATTCCTTTATGGGATATCTTTCCTTCACACTTGACAGTAGTCGCCTCCAGAGGCTGAGGATTTCCGGCCTCCTCCCAATTGCTTTGTCAATTCCTCCTTCTCTAGCTAGGGATCCCAACTGCTTGGCCTCTCTGCTTTCTAATTCCAAACTACTGGCCCCGTGATCCCAACATCGGAGCAACCAAGTGATAATGTGCTCACTTGGGTGGCGAGTGAAATCTTTTCGAACCTCACGCAGCTCACTCAGAGTCAGGGATCGGGTAACAATCTCTGGTTCTGCCTCATCCTGATATCCTTGAGATGATCCCGGTTGATCATCATCCTTATCCGTCACTATGCGAACTGATTTCTTTGTGCCTTTCCTCTTTTGTACGGGAGCAACAGACACTGGCGTGGGTTGGTTTTTCGGATCATCTGCAGTGTCTGCTGTAGAGATTACAGTAGCTGCAGTGTCGGTCACAGGGGTTGCAGTAGCTGCAGTGTCAGCCCCAGTGGTTGCAGCAGCTATAGTATCTGCCAGTCTGTTTCCTTTCCCTTCTCCCTGACAGTGCTGACAGTGCTGCCTGCTATCAAGCAGTGTTTGATAAACAGTGGCCAGAGCCCAGCACAGTGCAGTAAGGTGTCCATCTCTGGGAAACCTACAGCAATTTTTCCTTAGGTATGCAGTCACTTGATCGGGGTCTTGTAGCTGTTCAGGAGTGAAATTCCAAACCATCGGGCGTGAGAAAGTACCTAGGTACTCGCCCATACTTTGCCACATGCCCTGCCACTTGTGATTATTCTGTCTCGGAGAAAGCTCTTCAGTGGTATTCATAAACCTATGCTCGATATATAACAAAAACTGAACCATCTGCACCAAACCTACCAATAGCAAAATGCTAGTTTGAATATCCCAGAGATATTGAAGATTTTCAAAAACTGCCCTAAGAGCTGTTGTATTTAGCCCAAAGGAAAAGAAAGCAGTGCCCCCACCATACCGGCTGCTGTTATTAACCCCTCCCTGTCCAAAGAATGGACAGGACAGCAAAACCTCATACAGGTACCAGCTTAAGCTCATGATCATCGATATTATTGTATCATAGACCGATATCATAAAATACACTATAATGAAGTATGGGAACAAATACGGGAGCCACAGACCTGAGAGAGTAAAGAATCCTGCCAGGATTGTATACAGCATGCGGTGGTTTTGCTGCCACAGCCTTGTAAATAAATACCACAACATCGTGACCAGAGATTGCTTAAACAACAGTGCTTATCTTAATTGCGATAGTTAGGGTCAGATCTACCGTTATCCCAACCGTTCGTGCCCCACGTTGGGCGCCAAAATAACTGTCGTGGTTTTGCCCCGGCCGAGGGCCGCACCCCACACAGTCGCTTGTACTTTTAAAAGGAAGGGGGAGGGAAAGTTGGGGGAGGGGGAAAAGGGAAGGAAGAAAGGAGGAAAAGAAACCACAACCTAGAAACCAGAACCACGCAGGTTGGGATAAGGATAGTTTACTAAACAATAACAGCAAACTAGATATAACAATAACAGAAGTTTAAAGCACAAAATATATGAAACTGGTGATACACAATGCAATTTCTCACCAAACCACACAACTCAGGCCGCACAGCTTAGAGCCCGTCCCGGACAACCCGACCGCCCCAGAAACCGCACGTCCTGGCGTTGTCTCCCCCTCTTCCCCCCCAGTCCCCCCTTAAACTGAGCATGACGTAACTGGCATGGAATATGCTCTTTGGCCAATTCGAGTCACCTGTCCTGGCTTCGTCCCCTCCTTTTTCACTAGTAAGGAAGTATGCAGAGCTGAGAAAGGTACTTGATTGCCCGGCAACAAATCGGAGACATCAGGGTGCTATCAGCACTATTCTCATGCTAACACCCAAACATGGCATTCCATTCACTGCTAAAAAAAGTTTAACTCCATCATAGCTGAAACCAGGACATTATCCACCCCTTATTCCATACCATTTACGTCATGACCAGATCCAACAATTTTCTTTGGGTACAACCAGTTTCGTGTTTCACACACCCATATATGTATGTACACATGTATGCACACATACGTGCATACAGATCTTATTCCCTCAGTCTGTGAATCATCCCTCTGAAGTTGTTGAGTTCATTTAGTTCATGATTTTCAGGCTCCATTTGTCGTAACAGTTTCTCAGGATAGTTGTATGTTCCATTGGCTCGTTGCATGCTGCATCTCAGGCTCTTGACTGATACACCTGGCATGGTCCATGCTCATAGTCTGTGGGTCAGAGTTTATTTTCAAAGGGAGAAAAAAGTTCTTGAGAGGCCAGGCTTTAGTTCCATCATCATGGCACTCATTCTTCATTAACTTGTATGACTCCAGCTATAATGCTATGGTACAACATACAGCAATCATAACAATAATGAAATATACAATAATGGGTTATTTGGCAATTATTACAATTTCTACTTCATTAATTATATTGGCTATTCTCACCCAAAATTAAATCCCCTTGAGGTACACATCGAACTTCTCCATCCCTCTGCATTACCCACCAAGTACAGCCAGGTCCTTGAGCAAAAACAATTCCAGACATGGGTTTACCTTTGCCTGAAGCAGGAATGACCCAAACTCTCTTTCCCAATACACTCTTCATATGCACTACTGGCACTCTGTCTCCCTCTACAGTACGTGGAAATTTTGACTGGGCAGGGCCAGCCCGATTGGTAGATCCCCTAGAGTTAACTAACCACGTGGCTTGGGCCAAATGTGTATCCCAATGCTTGAATGTCCCACCACACATTGCTTTCAGTGTAGTTTTTAAAAGTCCATTATATCGTTCAATTTTCCCAGAGGCCGGTGCATGGTAAGGAATGTGGTACACCCACTCAATGCCATGCTCTTTGGCCCAGGTGTCTATAAGAGTGTTTCGGAAATGAGTCCCATTGTCTGACTCGATTCTTTCTGGAGTACCATGTCGCCAGAGGACTTGCCTTTCAAGGCCCAGAATTGTATTTCGAGCAGTGGCATGGGGTACGGGATATGTTTCTAGCCAGCCGGTAGTTGCCTCCACCATTGTAAGCACATAACGTTTGCCATGGCGGGTTTGTGGGAGGGTGATGTAATCAATCTGCCAAGCCTCCCCATATTTATATTTCATCCACCGTCCTCCATACCAAAGGGGCTTTAACCGCTTAGCTTGCTTGATTGCAGCACATGTCTCACATTCGTGGACAACTTGTGCGATGGCGTCCATGGTCAGGTCCACCCCTCGATCCCGAGCCCATCTATATGTTGCATCTCTCCCTTGATGACCCGAGGTATCATGAGCCCATCGAGCCATGAATAATTCACCCTTACGTTGCCAGTCTAGATCTACCTGAGCCACTTTAATCCTAGCAGCCTTATCTACCTGATGGTTGTTTTCATGTTCCTCCATGGCCCAACTCTTAGGTACATGGGCGTCAACATGACGTACCTTTACAACAAGTTTCTCTAACCGAGCAGAGATATCTTGCCATAAGTCACCAGCCCATATAGGTTTGCCTCTACGCTGCCAGCTGTTCTTTTTCCACTGCTGCAACCACCCCCACAGGGCATTCGCCACCATCCATGAATCAGTATAAAGGTAGAGCCTTGGCCACTTTTCTCTCTCAGCAATGTCCAGGGCTAACTGGATGGCCTTCACCTCAGCGAACTGGCTTGATTCACCTTTTCCTTCAGTGGCTTCTGCTACTCTTCTTATAGGATTCCATACAGCGGCTTTCCATCTCCGATGCTTACCCACAATGCGACAAGACCCATCAGTGAACAGGGCATATCGCTTCTCATTCTCTGGCAGTTCGTTGTAGGGTGGGGCTTCTTCAGCGCGTGTTACCTCCTCATCCTCTGGTGACATCCCAAAATCTTTGCCTTCTGGCCAGTCTGTGATCACCTCCAAGATTCCTGGGCGACTGGGGTTTCCTATTCGAGCCCGCTGTGTAATTAGTGCAACCCACTTGCTCCACGTAGCATCAGTGGCATGGTGTGTAGAAGGAACCTTCCCTTTGAACATCCAGCCCAGCACCGGCAGTCGGGGTGCCAGGAGGAGCTGGGCTTCAGTTCCAATCACTTCTGAGGCGGCTCGAACCCCTTCATAGGCGGCCAGTATTTCCTTTTCTGTTGGAGTATAATTGGCCTCAGATCCTTTGTAGGCCCAACTCCAAAACCCCAACAGTCGACCTCGAGTCTCCCCTTGTGCTTTCTGCCAGAGACTCCAGGTCGGGCCGTTCTCCCCAGCTGCAGTGTAGAGCACATTTTTAATATCTGTCCCTGTCCGGACAGGCCCAAGGGCCACTGCATGGACTATCTCGCGTTTGATCTGCTCAAAGGCTTGCTGTTGCTCAGGGCCCCATTGGAAATCATTCTTCTTTCGAGTTACATGGTAGAGTGGGCTCACAATGAGACTGTAGTTTGGGACATGCAGTCGCCAAAAACCTATAACACCTAAGAAAGCTTGTGTTTCCTTTTTGTTGCTTGGTGGAGACATAGCTGCTATTTTATTAATAATGTCCATTGGGATCTGACGACGCCCATCCTGCCATTTTATTCCTAAAAACTGAATTTCTCACGTAGGCCCCTTGACTTTACTTCGTTTTATAGCAAAACCGGCTTCTAAAAGGATTTTAATTACCCTGTTTCCTTTTTCAAAAACTTCCTCTGCTGTGTTGCCCCATACAATGATGTCATCAATATACTGCAGGTGCTCTGGTGCTTCACCCTTTTCCAGTGTATTCTGGATTAGTCCATGGCAGATGGTGGGGCTATGTTTCCACCCCTGGGGCAGACGATTCCACGTGTATTGGATGCCTCTCCAAGTGAAAGCAAACTGTGGCCTGCACTCTGGCGCCAGTGGGATCGAGAAGAAAGCATTCGCAATGTCGATTGTGGCGTACCACTTGGCTGCCTTCGATTCCAATTCATACTGGAGCTCTAACATGTCTGGCACAGCAGCACTCATACCTGGAGTGACTTCATTTAGGCCACGATAATCTACTGTCAGCCTCCACTCTCCATTGGACTTCCTCACTGGCCATATGGGACTATTAAAGGGTGAGTGGGTTCGGCTGATCACTCCCTGATCCTCCAGTTGACGAATCAGCTTATGGATGGGAATCAGGGAATCTCGGTTAGTACGGTATTGTCGTCTGTGCACCGTCGTCGTAGCAACTGGCACTTGCTATTCTTCACCCTTCAACAACCCCACAACAGCAGAATCCTCCGAGAGTCCAGGCAAGGCACACAATTGTTCAATTTCTTCTGTTTCCAAAGCAGCTATTCCAAAAGCCCATCGGTACCCTTTTGGGTCTTTAAAATACCCTCTACGTAGATAATCTATACCTAAAATGCACGGAGCTTCTGGACCAGTCACAATGGGGTGTTTTTCCCAGTCCTTCCCAGTTAGGCTCACCTCAGCCTCTAGCACAGTTAGTTGTTGGGATCCCCCTGTCACTCCAGAAATACAAACAGGTTCTACCCCTTCATGATTCGATGGCATTAGAGTACACTGGGCACCAGTATCCACCAGAGCTTTGTACTCTTGTGGGTCTGATGTGCCAGGCCATCGGATCCACACAGTCCAATAAACCCGATTATCCCTCTCCTCCACCTGGCTGGAGGCAGGGCCCCTCTATTGCTGCTGATCATATTTGTTTTCCACTGGTTGCATAAAGGACTTAGAGGTCCCTTCAAAAGGATCAGGCACATCAGACATATAGGTAGGCCTTCCAGTTGGTCTAGGGAACTGCCCAGTAGAAACTGGTGCAGCCTTCTTCCTGGCAAAATCTCGTTGTGGGAATGTTTTACCCCGCAGCTCATTTACTCGTGCTCGAAGGGCTGAGGTGGGCTGCATATCCCATTTCCTCATGTCCTCTCCATGATCAAGCAGGTAAAACCACAATGTACGTCGTGGTGTGTATTCTCCCTCTTGGAACGATGGACGCTTTCTCCCAGTAGCTGCAACATTGCTCCATACGGGTTGGGAGTTGGACACATTGTTGTCAAGTCGTTGAACCAGTTTCTCTACTGCTGCAATGACGGAGAGGGAAACATTGTCTTGGTATTTCCGGAGTCGGCAGGCCACCTCATTTACGGTTGGCGGATTCGTATCATCCCAGTCAATTGCTGCCAGTGAATTGGTATACCCTGCTGGTGCACTTCGTACAACCTTACGCCACATATCTGGAGTGCATAGGACTTCATCGGGATCAGAGGGAAGCCGTGAATTGTCCAGATCATAATAAATTATCTCCCGTACAGCTAATTCTCTCAGGTGCTGGACAGATGTCTCTATGCTGTTACACTTAGGTGTCTGGCATGTAATATATTCCTTTATGGGATATCTTTCCTTCACACTTGACAGTAGTCGCCTCCAGAGGCTGAGGATTTCCGGCCTCCTCCCAATTGCTTTGTCAATTCCTCCTTCTCTAGCTAGGGATCCCAACTGCTTGGCCTCTCTGCTTTCTAATTCCAAACTACTGGCCCCGTGATCCCAACATCGGAGCAACCAAGTGATAATGTGCTCACTTGGGTGGCGAGTGAAATCTTTTCGAACCTCACGCAGCTCACTCAGAGTCAGGGATCGGGTAACAATCTCTGGTTCTGCCTCATCCTGATATCCTTGAGATGATCCCGGTTGATCATCATCCTTATCCGTCACTATGCGAACTGATTTCTTTGTGCCTTTCCTCTTTTGTACGGGAGCAACAGACACTGGCATGGGTTGGTTTTTCGGATCATCTGCAGTGTCTGCTGTAGAGATTACAGTAGCTGCAGTGTCGGTCACAGGGGTTGCAGTAGCTGCAGTGTCAGCCCCAGTGGTTGCAGCAGCTATAGTATCTGCCAGTCTGTTTCCTTTCCCTTCTCCCTGACAGTGCTGACAGTGCTGCCTGCTATCAAGCAGTGTTTGATAAACAGTGGCCAGAGCCCAGCACAGTGCAGTAAGGTGTCCATCTCTGGGAAACCTACAGCAATTTTTCCTTAGGTATGCAGTCACTTGATCGGGGTCTTGTAGCTGTTCAGGAGTGAAATTCCAAACCATCGGGCGTGAGAAAGTACCTAGGTACTCGCCCATACTTTGCCACATGCCCTGCCACTTGTGATTATTCTGTCTCGGAGAAAGCTCTTCAGTGGTATTCATAAACCTATGCTCGATATATAACAAAAACTGAACCATCTGCACCAAACCTACCAATAGCAAAATGCTAGTTTGAATATCCCAGAGATATTGAAGATTTTCAAAAACTGCCCTAAGAGCTGTTGTATTTAGCCCAAAGGAAAAGAAAGCAGTGCCCCCACCATACCGGCTGCTGTTATTAACCCCTCCCTGTCCAAAGAATGGACAGGACAGCAAAACCTCATACAGGTACCAGCTTAAGCTCATGATCATCGATATTATTGTATCATAGACCGATATCATAAAATACACTATAATGAAGTATGGGAACAAATACGGGAGCCACAGACCTGAGAGAGTAAAGAATCCTGCCAGGATTGTATACAGCATGCGGTGGTTTTGCTGCCACAGCCTTGTAAATAAATACCACAACATCGTGACCAGAGATTGCTTAAACAACAGTGCTTATCTTAATTGCGATAGTTAGGGTCAGATCTACCGTTATCCCAACCGTTCGTGCCCCACGTTGGGCGCCAAAATAACTGTCGTGGTTTTGCCCCGGCCGAGGGCCGCACCCCACACAGTCGCTTGTACTTTTAAAAGGAAGGGGGAAGGAGAGTTGGGGGAGGGGGAAAAGGGAAGGAAGAAAGGAGGAAAAGAAACCACAACCTAGAAACCAGAACCACGCAGGTTGGGATAAGGATAGTTTACTAAACAATAACAGAAAACTAGATATAACAATAACATAAGTTTAAAGCACAAAATAGATGAAACTGGTGATACACAATGCAATTTCTCACCAAACCACACAACTCAGGCCGCACAGCTTAGAGCCCGTCCCGGACAACCCGACCGCCCCAGAAACCGCACGTCCTGGCGTTGTCTCCCCCTCTTCCCCCCCAGTCCCCCCTTAAACTGAGCATGACGTAACTGGCATGGAATATGCTCTTTGGCCAATTCGAGTCACCTGTCCTGGCTTCGTCCCCTCCTTTCTCACTAGTAAGGAAGTATGCAGAGCTGAGAAAGGTACTTGATTGCCCGGCAACAAATCGGAGACATCAGGGTGCTATCAGCACTATTCTCATGCTAACACCCAAACATGGCATTCCATCCACTGCTAAAAAAAGTTTAACTCCATCATAGCTGAAACCAGGACACATACACATATGATTTCTTTTACTGTTGCTTACTGACAACTGTAGTTAAGAGATGGAAACAATCACACCATAAAAATCTCAAACAGAGGGTTTATAAAAAATGTCATTGCCAAAGACTGAAACTAAACACAGTAATAGTCACAGAAAGTGAAATCTGCAATGAATAAACAATATGTTCGTCTTCAACAATTCCTCATGTACAGGACCATGTACAGACACCCACATCTGACCAAGACCTATGGTGTCACTGATGATGAAGTTGTGATGCATGTCACAATATCCCACTCTTGTGAGACCAGGGAATTCCCCTGAACTGCTAAACAGCATGCTCAAATTACTGAACTGGCTAACAGAAAAAAAAACCAACTTACTATGATTTAGCATTAAAGGTTTACAGTTGGTCTTAAATTGAAAAGGAATTAAGATTTCATATAAAATCACCAGACACAAAATGTCCAGCGAGCTTGCTTTGCACTCCCTGCCCTGAGACCAACGAGACATGGGTCCATTCTCTGGTATTTTTTAAGCTAACTTCCAAAAAATACCACCAACAATCAAAGAGACTTTTTCAGAACAGGCTATTTATAAAGCCTCCAGTTTGCTTTCCTGTTTGCCAAAACACTGTAAAGGGCTTAAATCCATCTGGTATTAAACAGTTTTGAGGACATACTACAGTATCTTTCTGTTGGTTTGAACTTGTTTACAATCCTGCAATTTCAAAACCCATAACTTGAGTGTGGATGCAGTCCTTCATCAGCAAATGTAAACGTACAGTCAGAATGCCTGCTTTTCTCAGCTACTATCTGGAGATCCCTTAGAACTGCCCTTAACCCATGAGTAGCTGCAGATCAAAGGCAGAATTTGGACTTCATCTGTACTCAAACTGGCATCCCATTAGCACCAAAAGCAGAGTATTTGCTGTCAATACTGCTTTATGTACATCCCACAAAAATCAGATACCACCTTACCTTAGGACAAAATTCTCACCTACCACTCTTTGGACTACTGCTGTCCACTCTGCTTCTCTGACCACCCTAGAAATGGTTTGCTGGTTGCACTTCTATTTCAGGTTATCTTAAAGACTGACTACAATTACACCCTCAATTCAGAAGAGACTCCCCAGCCTTCTTCACTCCTACTGCTACCTGAAATAGAAGGGATCATAGGAGGGCTTCAGTCCAACCTCTTGCGCAAAGCATCAGGGAGGAGACTGGAGCGAGTGTGTGGCTCAGGGCCTTACCCTGTCTGGTCTGGAACACTTTCAGAGATGGTGAAAGGGTTAAATCCTTGACTAAGATCACTTTAATACATAAAAGCTTTACTGCAATTCCTAATGTGTCAACGCCTCTTCTGGAAAACCTCCAGAAGATGCAAACACTTGGTTGAGAAATACTTCTAGTGTTTTTTGGCTGGATTAGTAACCTGTTACTGTAAATTGTGTTATTGTAGTAAGTATTGCTGCATGATAAAAACCTACCTCTCAGGGCAGGGTTCACCTGGAAACTGGGGAATGTATGGCTCTCCTAAAAGTATGCAGAGTCCTATTCATCAGCCAATCAAACCACTACTCAGCTTATTGAAGTGCAACCCAGAGGGTTTCCTTTCGGCTTCAGTGGGCCCCCTCAGACAATAGACAGATATGCAAAAGATAGGGCATACAGGAGTGAACCTCACCCATGAATAAAGAAAGATAAGGGGGAACGCTGCTAAAGACAAACACCCCAAATCCACCACTCAGCCACACTCCTGCCTGCTGTCACATTCCCACAGCTGAAGAACAGCCATGACAACATACAGACAAAAAGAAGACCATGGACGGCCACCAGAGGGTGAAAAGACTGGGCATGCTTGGACAATCTAAATGAATTCTGAGAACTCATCAGCATGGGACCACCCTTTCCAGGAAACCAGATGAATATATATGATATTTTTGTATATAAACTGATGTGCTTTGCTAACCCATTGGAGCACTCGCAGCAGAACTGTCCCCAGTGCTGCCCAGCGCTGCATTAAAGAGTGCCTGCTTAATAATGTTACAGCATTGTTCATACTGGAAAACTGTCACGACTGTGGGTTCGATACCGATGTCATCGTTTCAGTGGTGTTCTGCAACAGGTTTCACCAGTCTATTACGATCCCAGGAAGAAAGGCACTCAGGCTTTCCAAACAACCATTTTAAAGGCTAGTGGAGTTCAGTATTTGTCCAAGCTGAACTGTACACGACATGCTTCGCCAGCCTGTCCAGGTCACTCTGGATGGTAGCCCTGTTCTTGGCTTTTGTCTTGTGGTCTGTTCTCACAGAAGCAGAATGACAGAACGGTTGAGGTTGGAAGGGAATTCTGGAGGCCAACTTACCCAACTGCAGCTATAAACCTGAATCTTAGAAGATTATTTTAATTTCCCTCACATTTTTACTCATGAATAGTGTTTGGTCAGGATTAGTGCCATTTCTTAGCCATCCTCAGTGCAACTACACCAGTAACTTCTATCTGTAAGAATTTAAGTGCCGCAGAGTATTTTGAGTCATGGTCATTATTTAAAATTAAATGTTACCTAATTACTTTCAAGATAACCTGCCTGACTGACATTGTCTGTAATCTTGTATCCAGATCACAGAGTACTTGGGGGACTGTAGTTTAATTACAGCATAGTGACAGAACATTCATGAAACACAAACAAGGTATCTGTGACTCACACCCAATCCAGTGCTGTATTACAGTACAGTCCAGGTAAATGAAAAGAAAAATAAAGATTTTTTGGTCAGTACAGGACTCAAACATAGCTGAGGTGGAAATCCAAGGGACAGAACCCAAAACCATCCATTTTCATTATTTGGTGCAAGTCCCAGAAAATAAACAAGGTTAAAAACAACTCATGTGTTCCTGTTGTAGCAATGCAATAGGATGATCATGGTGTGTAGGGTCATCTGTCTTGTATTGTTGCTATTTCTTTTTTATACATATTCTAATCTATCAAACGATCCTAAGAATCATTTCAGGCTTCCCAGAAACAAGCAATGAAAAAAATCAAGTGCTAGATGAATTCTGCCACATTCAGAAAACTGCATAATCGCACCAATGATCACAGACTACCATCAACAAGAAACCAGGCATACACACCATCCCTACTGGGCTTGCAGAATCAGAGCAGACATACCCCAGTGCATTTCCATTCGAGGAACTAACAGGCTGGTTCACAGCATATCCAGCCTATTCACTTCCAACTAACAGTTCCCAATGCTTTAGAGATCTTCAAAAACAACAACAAACCACCCTCAAACCAACACATGTCTATAGAACTGGTATTTATGCCAGATACATAGAGAAAGTCTGTTTATCAAAGCATTCAATGTATTGTCAAAGGGAAAAAGGCTTGATGGCATTTTACAAAACTAGCTTGTCAAGAACCACCATCTTAATCTTGAACTATGTGCCAATACAGTATTTTTTTAATATAAACATGGAGGTAAATATAAACATTAAAGCCCCTAAGGATAGCACAACTGTAGACAGCAGAACCATGTAAAACAAATTATAAGTTGTTTTCCGGTTTCAGTCAATTTAGTGAAAACTTGTGAAGAACATCTGTTTTGACTGCCACCTGGAGTACAACAGGACTCCCGAGTGCAGGTTTTATGACAGCATTTCCCAGTAGGGCTTTCAACACATTGTCCATGTAAATATAAAATTACCTTAGTGCAGGAATAAAAGTAACCAAGGCAGCTGACACAGATGTTCATTCCCCACCCTAGCTTCCCTTGATTGACAGTTCAATAATTCAACTTATTCTCTCCCCCAACTGAGAATAAGATTAAAATATTTTCCTGCAGATTAAACATGCATTTAAAGAGTCATTTGTAAGAGGCTTAAACCAAAACTGAATAATCAAGAAGAAACTGTAGTTTCTGCAATGAGTTCTCTTGAAGTTTTAAATTTTCCTTAATTCTAATTCTCCCTCATTCCCTTTTTAATGGTCATTCTATACCTCTGATCAGACAAAATTATCGGATAGCAGACTTATTCTTCAATTGCTCTCTCATAAAAAGTTTTAAATCTGACTTTTCTTTTTAAAGTTATCTCATTTCCATTCTAGATAAAAGTTTTCTTGTGACTTTTTTGGGGTTTTTTTATTTTTATGATGTTGCAGGAAAAAAATTAATAAAAAAGGAGTTGATTATGGTAACTCCTGCCACCTTTTCATTTAAAAGGAAAAAAATGGCCAATTTCATTCCCTTCCAAAAGGGGAAGTTCTTATCATACAGGAAAAACATTGAAGTTTTAGAACGTAAAGTAAATATGAAAATGTCTGCCTTCCCCAGTGTAATATATTATGTGCTGAAAAGTACTAAGTTTTAATTATTTATGGACTGTTGTAAAAAAGCTTCAAGCGCTATTGTTCACTAAAGTTGTGCCAAATATTCCAAAGACTTTATCAAGGTTTTCAGGTTTATACACGTGCTATTGTCATTGTTTTGCGCAGCAAGGTTCTGGTGTAGAGGGGGTGGCTTCTGCAAGAAGCAGCCAGAAGCTCTCTGCAGGCCCCACAGAGCAAACACCAGGCTCAAGGCCAGACCCGCCACTGACCAAGGCCGAGCCCATCAGCGATGGTCACAGCACCTCTGGGAATCACATTTAGGAGAAAAAAAAAAACCACAAGCAGAAAAAATACCCGCAGGCAGCCACTTTTTGCCAGCAGAGAAGCGAGTCAGAAGGTATAAGAAACTGTGCAGGCACCAAGGTGAGTGAAGAAGGGGGAAAGAGAAGGCAGTCCAGGTGCCAGAGAGAAAGATTCCCCTGCAGCCTGTGGAGAAGACCATGGTGGAGTTGGGGGTCCCCTTGCAGCCCATGGAAGAGGACAGGGAGCAGAGACCCCATCTGCAGCCCGTGGAGAGGCCCCACACTGCAGCAGATGAAGACATATGGAAGACACTGTGACCCATGTTGGAGCAAGCTCCTGGCAGGACCTGCAGCCCGTTGAGAAGTCCATGCTGGAGCAGGCTTGGGGGAGGGGTGTGGGGGGTCAGGCAGGAGCAGGGCTTGTGACTCCATGTGGAACCAGGCTGGACCAGTCTGAGCCTTAGAGACTGAGAGACATTCTATGATTTATGACTGCACCCCATAGCAGTGACCCACACCGGGGCAGCTGGTGAAGAGCTGAAGCCCCGTGGGAAAGGACTCATGTTGGAGAAGTTCATGGGAGAAGTCTCCCTTGGGTGGGACCCCATGCTGCAGCAGAGGAAGGGTGTGAGGAATGCTGTCCAGCTGAAAACGGGAGTGATAGAGAGGCTTTGGTGGGCAACGGGCCTCCAGCCAGGGTGAAACCACCACAACTATTGAACACACTGCCAGTTGTGATACTGGTAAAGAAAACTGGTTATTGTATTGCTTTTGTCTTAAATGTGTTAGTATTTTTGGTAGCTTGATAACTACAGCACATTTACACATAGCTGAAGTAGAAGAAAAAGAAACAATGTGGTTGGGAGCATAATGTCACTACCTTCCAAAACAAAGAGATATAGGCAGGCAAGTTCAAGTGTAAGTTCAGTGGAAGTTCTGTGCAACCTCTTTTTACCTGCAAACATGAGGAAATTGTCCAAGAAAGTCCTGGCTGGGGAGAGATGATGTAAAATTTTCTTTATGGGATAATGAAACAGTAAGCCAGCAAACATGCGCATTGAAAAGATGTTGCAAGTGTGCACACAGTTACTTTTCAGTTTTACCTTAATTAACCAGGTAAAAACTTATTCAGAAAAAAATTATCAATACTCTTTCCAACAATCCCAAATTACACAAAGATCACTATTATTTTCTCAAAATATTTAAGGCAAGGCTATAAATTCTATTAAACATCTTATATAAACTCTTAATTGTTGAAGGAGTAATTTGAGATCTTGTATTTAAGGTATAGGTACTAAAAAGCTGTTCTAATCATTACTTTCCAAGCTACAAATTAAAATACAAGCCTGACATCATGATTGGTGCAGCTTTAACTTCCACCCACCACATCCTCTGGCTTTTAATCAGGTATGACAAATTGTGCCTTCAACTCCTCTAAATAATATATTTCACAATATTTAGTTTTTTCATGGAGTACTTCTAAAGAAAGATGTTGAGCAATTTGAGCACTTACAGCTCAAAATGTAGCTCAGTACTACAGTAACAGTAGCTCTACACTAGAACAGCAGCATTTTTTCTCAACTAAATTTCAGTGCAAGTGGTTAAGAACAGGGCCAAACAGCTATTCAGACAGTTAAAGAACTCCCTCTGCTGACCCCCACTCCCCACAACTCAAAAGGCATCAAGAGGGAGGCAAAGCAAAGAATCTAAGTGACGTAAGTGGTCTTTAAATAAGGCTAGGCCGGGTTCCCTTCACAGGTTTATATTCTAGGTTGCAAGTGGCCCATAACTGTATTTCCTTTGGTTTTCTTTTTACAGGAATGGATCGCTTAATCTACTGTACAGCTTCCTCCAAAAATTACAGTTCACTTGCATTTGTCATGGCCAGAAATCAAAAGCACTCTTAATTTCTTACCTGAAATTCAGAATGGATGCAGAAGTCCTTCAAGAGACTTGTCAGGAAAAGGAGTCACGCTGCCTAAGGTACTGTACTCTGAATTACAGAGTACAAGCTTAAATACTTCGCTGCTTATGAGTTGCAATTTAGGTATACTACCTCTTTAGCTCACTTACAAGTACACAATTAAGACTTACTTTTTTTGTACATTATGCGGCAATACAGTCTACAAAGATTATAATATTTCTGTAAATAGATATTTCAGCAGATACTTTTGAAAAGGTATTAATGACAACTTGCTTTTTAATAAAAATAGATTCCATAATACTGCCCATCAGTTTGATTCTCACAAACTTGGACATTAATCTTGCAGTATTGTAAGCAGAGCTCCTCAGTATTAGTTCCATGTTTTAAGTGGGAAGATTGTCTTGTTTCTTGCCAGGCCAGAGTTACCCTCCCCAAGCAGCCAGCCCAGGTGAGCTGAGTTAGCCCCGGCTGTTTTCCACACCACCTGACACCACTTCCCTATAAAAGCAGCTGGCTGAGGAAGGGCATGGGCTTGTTGCCTCCAGGACAGTCTGAGTGTGGCTGGGGCATTGGGTCAGTTGGTTCTTGCTGGTGGGCAGCACTCTCTAATCATCAGGTCAGTAAGGTACACTGTGTTAGCACTGGGCATGAGTGTAACTGGCCATTATTGTTCTACATTCACAGTCATTTTTGTCAGTCAACTGTCCTTATCCCAACCCACAGAGGCTCTGTGTGTTTCTCCTCTGGGAGGGAGTGAGTGAGTGGTGTGTGGTTCTCAGCCACTGTCTGGGGTTGATCCTCCACAATCCTTTTTGGCACCCAATGTGGGGCTTGAAGGGTTGAGGAAGCAGTAAGATCTGACCCAACTGTGTTAAAAAGCTGTGATGAAATGTTTATCATATTATTTGAAGAGGTGATGGTAACAGTGATGTTTTGCCTGTTCACCTGGCTTTGGTATGTGAACTCACATCCACTTTATGTAATCCCTGCCCAGCTGTTTATCACCTCGGGGAGGGGAGTCAGGTTCCTAATTCTGTTATACTGTGTGATACTGATTTATGACAAGATATCATCTGTGTTTGTCAGCCTCAGAGGGTATCTGTATGTGGCATTTCTGTCGTTTCCAACTGTTGGGTCACACAGCTTTATTTAACAAGGGTACTCAATTTATGAGGAGGAAAGGGGGGATGCTTCCTTGTCCCCTTTTTCCTTCAGACTTGTTACAACAGCCTTTAAGAACTTTGATTATCCTTGGGATGTTCAGACCAGTATGTATCTGTTGCTCATTCTCCTGAATGTTCTTAAGTACTGCAAGAAATTGGTTTAAGAATACTGCTAGGAGATTTTCCCTGGGTCTGAAGTTTCAGGGGTGACATGGTTCATGGTACAAGCAAATATCCAGACAAGGAAAACAAATCTGTCGATGCTGTGGCTACCCAAACCTCAAAAACTGAGACTGTAGCTGAGCCAGAAAGAACCCCTATAACAATGACTGTAGCTACTCAGATGTCAGAGGGCGCAGCTCCTCCAGCTCCTCCAAGCAGTATGGCTACTCCAACATCAGAGACTGCAGCTCCTCCAGTCCCCTCAACAAGCACTGCAGCTACATGCGACCATGTAGTTGAGTCAGGAAGCCAACTGGTACTAGTATCAGTCACCCCTATACAGAAGAAGAAATACACTAAGAAATCAGTCTGCATCGTGAAAGATGATGATGATGAACCAGGACCATCAAGAGAACCTGAAGAAGAGGCAATACCAGGGGTTATAACCAGATCCGTGTCCTTGAGTGAGCTGAGAGACATGAGAAAAGATTTCAGCTGCCTCCCTGGGGAGCACATCATCATCTGGCTGTTCTGATGTTGGAACAATGGGGCCAGCAGCCTGGAATTAGAAGGCAGGGAGGCCAGGCAGCTGGGATCCCTGTTGAGAGAAGGAGGCATTGACAAGGAGATTGGCAAGAAGTCCCAAGCCCCCAGCCTCTGGAGGCGACTTCTATCAAGTGTAAGGGAAGGGTACCTGTTCTTGAAGATGTGGTGTGTTGGCCAGTCAAGTGGACAACCATGGAGCGGGGTATTCAGTATTTGGGGGAGTTAGCTGTGTGAGAGATGGTCTACTATGATCCTGGTGACCCATAACTGCCCACCGATCCTGATGAAGTCCTGTGTTCCAACCCATGTGGCACAAGTTTGTGCAGAGTGCACCAGCATCATATGCCAACTCACTGGCCATAATGGACTGGGGAGAGGAAGATGCACCAACAGTGGACAAGGTGGATGGCCGACTCGGTCTATTTGAAGAAAGCTTCTCTTCCTCCCTTGTCTCTGCTGTGAAGTTGTCCCGAGAGGTCTGGCAACTCAGAGAGGATATGTCCTCCTGCCCACCTGGGCAGACTAAGATTCCAGCCATCAGAAGCAGGCATTCCTCTGTTCCAGGAAGAGCTAATAAAAAGTACACCCCTCGAGTCATCCTGTGGTTCAACCTGCATGACCATGGCGAAGACATGAGGAGGTGGGATGGGAAATCCACCTCAGGCCTCCGAGCTAGGGTGAATGAGCTGCAAGGAAAAAGAGTTTTTTTTAAAAAAGAAAAATGCTGTGCCAGTTTCCAGCAGACAGCCCACCAGACCGTGTAACTGTCATTGTACTTGTGACCCTCTTGAAGGGGCCTCTAAGTGCTTCTTGCAAGAAGTAAACAGCAAATACAATGAGCAAGATTAGAGGGGCCCTGCCTCCAGACAGGTGGAGGAAAGGGATAATTGGATCTATTGGACTGTGTGGATCGATGGCCTGGCACATCAGATTCACAAGAGTACCAAGCATTAGTAGACACTAGTGCACAGTGCACTTTAATACCATTGAACTGTGAAGGGTTTGAACCTACCTATATTTCCGGAGTTACAGGGGGATCCAAGCAGTTGACTCCACTGGAACCTGAAGAGAGTCTAACTGGGAATGACTGGGAAAAGCACCCCATTGCATGGAGCTGCTGGGCCAGTCACATCCTGGGCATAGACTTCCTCTGGAGAGGATACTTCAAAGACCCAAAAGGGTACCAGTGAGCTTTGGGGAGGGCTGCTTTAGAGACAGAAGAAACTGAACAACTGTCTCTTCTGCCCAGACTGTCAGAAGACTCTTCTGTTGTGGGGCTGCTAAAGGTTGAAGAATAGCAGGTACCAACTGCTATCATGATGGTGCACAGAAGACAATATTGCACCAACAGACTTTCTGATTCCTATTCAGAACCTAATTCATCAACTGGAGAGTCAAGCACTGATTGGTAGAACCCGCGCTCACCCTTCAACAGTCCAATCTGGCCAGTGAAGAAGTCCAATGGAGAGTGGAGGCTGACCGTGGACTATGGTGGCCTGAATGAAGTCACACTGCCTATGAGTGCTGCAGTGCCAGGTGTGTTAGAACTCCAGTATGAACTGAAGTCAAAAGCAGCCAAGTGGAATGGCACAATTGACATTGAAGGTGCTTCTTAACTCCTTTGGTGGCAGAGTGCAGGCCACAGTTTGCCTTCACTTGGAAGGGAATCCAGTACACCTGGAATTGACTACCCCCAGGGGTGGAAACACAGCCCCATCTGCCATGGACTGATCCAGACTGCATTAGAAAAGGGTGAAGCCCCAGAGCACCTCCAGTACATTGATGACATCATTGTATGGGGCAACACAGCAGATGAAGTTTTTGAGAAAGGGAAGAAAATAATTGAGATTCTAGTAAAAGCTGGTTTTGCTATCAAATGAAGTAAGGACAAGGGACCTGCTCAGGAAATCCAGTTTTTAGGAATAAAATGGCAAGATGGGCATCGTCAGATCCCCATGGATGTTTATGAATAAAATAGCAGCAATGTCTCCTGACCAACAAAAGGAAGACCCAAGCTTTCTTAGGCACTGTGGGTTTCTGGCGAATGCGTATCCCCAACTATAGTCTCATTTTTAGCCCTCTCTATCATGTAACCTGGAAGAAGAATAATTTCCAGTGGGGCCCTGAGCAGCCACAAGCCTTTGAACAGATCAAACAGAAGATAACCCAGGCAGTAGCCCTTGGGCCCATCCGGACAGGGCCAGGTGTAAAGAATGTGCTCTACACCGCAGCCAGGGAGAATGGCCCTACCGGAGTCTGTGGCAGAAAACACCAGGGGAGACTCGAGGCCAACTGCTGGGGTTTTGGAGTCAGGGCTGCACAGGATCTGAGACCTGTTACACTCCAACAGAAAAGGAAATACTGGCAGCATATGAAGGGGTTTGATCCGCTTCAGAAGTGATTGGGACTGAAGCCCATCTCCTCCTGGCACCTTGACTGCTGGTGCTGGGCTGGATATTCAAAGGGAAGGCCCCTTCCACACACCATGTCACCAATGCTACATGGAGCAAATGGATCGCACTTAGCTCACAGCAGGCTCGAATAGGAAACCCCAATCGCCCAGGAATCCTGGAAGTGATCACAGACTGTCCAGAAGGCAAAGGTTTCAGAATATCACTAGAGGGGGAGGTGACACATGCTGAAGAGGCCCTCACTGTATAGTCAGCTGCCAGAAAATAAGAAAAAATGTCCTGTTCACTGATGGGTCCTGTCATCTTGTTGGCAAACATGAGAGGTGGAAGGCTGCTGTAGGGAGCCCCCACGTGACAAGCTGCAGAAGCTGCCAAAGGAGAAGGCGAATCCAGCCAGTTTGCAGAGGTAAAAGCCATCCAGCTGGCTTTAAACATTGCCAAATGAGAAAAGTGGCCAAAATTGTACCTCTATACCTGGATGGTGGCCACTGCCCTGTGGGGTGGTTGCAGCAATGGATTAAAGCAACTGCCAGTGCAGATACAAACCCATCTGGGCTGCTCCATTGTGGCAAAACATTTCTGCCCCGTTAGAGAACGTAACTGTGGAAGTACGTTATGTAGATGCAGACATACGCAAGAGTTGAGGCACTGAAGAACATCAAAACCACCAGCAGGTTGATCAAGCTGCTAAGATTGGTGGCTCAAGTAGACCTTGATTGGCAACATAAGGGTGAATTGGTTACAGCTTGCTGGGCCCATGACACCTCAGGCCATCAAGGAAGAGATGCCACATATGGATGGGTTTGTGATTGAGGGGTGGATTTGACCATGGACACTCCCACAGTTCATCCATGAATGTGAAACACGTGCCTCGATCAAGCAAGCCAAGTGGTTAAAACCTCTGTGGTATGGAGGACAGTGGCTGAAATACAAATCTGGAGAGGCCTGGCAGGTCGATTACATCACTCTCCCGCAGACACGCCAAGGCAAGCGGGATGTGCTCACAATGGTAGAAGCAACCACCGGCTGGCTAGAAACTTATCCTGCGCCCCATGCTACCTCCTTGAGTACCATCCTGGGTCTTGAGAAGCAAGTCCTCTGGCAGCATGGCACTCCAGAAAGAACCAAGTCAGACAATGAAACCCATTTCCAGAACAACATAGACACCTGGGCAGCAGAACACGGCATCAAATGGATGGACCGATGGGCTGGGACCGATGGGCTGAGACCAATGGGATGAAGTTTAACAAGGCCAAGTGTAGAGTGCTGCACATGGGACATAACAACCCCATGCAGCGCTACTGGCTTGGAGGAGACTGGCTGGAGAGCTGTCAGGCAGAGAAGGACCTGGGGGTGTTGGGTGACTGCAGACTGAATATGAGTCAGCAGTGTGCTCAGGCAGCCAGGAAAGCTAATGGCATCTTGGCTTGTATCAAAAACAGTGTGGCCAGTAGGTCTAGGGAGGTGATTGTGCCCCTGTACTCGGCATTGGTGAGGCCACACCTTGAGTACTGTGTCCAGTTCTGGGCTCCTCACCATAAGAAGGACATAGAGGTCCTGTAGCAAGTCCAGAGAAGGGCAACCAGGCTGGTGAAGGGGCTGGAGGGCAAATCATAGGAGGAGCGGCTGCAAGAGCTGGGGCTGTTTAGTCTGGAGATTAAGAGGCTGAAGGGAGACCTTATCATTGCCTACAACTACCTGAAGGGAGGTTGTATTGAGGTGCGTGATGGTCTCTTCAGCCAGGGGACAGGAGATAGGACAAAGGGGAAATGGCACAAAGATGCACCAGGCTTAACTTAGGCTTAACTTAGATATTAGAAAAACATTTTTTACTGGAAGAGTTGTCAGGGCCTGGAACAGGCTGGACTTGATCTTAAAGGTCTTTTCCAACCTTGTGATTCTGTGTATGAATCACATACCTTTACACCAGCCTCAAGGAAAACTGCTAGCTACGATGGACTGTTAAAAACTACATTAAAAATAACGGGTGGTGGAACCCTAAAAACCAGATATGCTTTTAGCCAAAGCCACATGGCTAGTTAATTCCAGAGGATTTACCAATTGAGCTGGCCCTGCCCAATCAAAACTCCCACAGACCGTGGAGGGGGATAAAGTCCCTGTAGTACACATGAAAATCCTGTTGGGGAAGACAATCTGGGTTGTTCCTCCTTCAGGCAAAGGCAAACCCATTTGTGGGGATTGCTTTTGGGGACCTGGGTGCACTTGGTGGGTGATGCAAAAGGATGGGGAAATCCAGTGTGTACCCCAAGGGGATTTAGTTCTAGCTGAGGATAGACGCTAAATTCTTGGTGTGTAAAATCAGTCCATGGCAAATGTTCTATATAATAGATAAATTATGTTATAAACTTCCCCAATACTGAAAATGTCCAGGCCATGATGTAGGTGGGTATGGAAAAAGGGGTGGATAATGTCCTGTTTCTGGCCAGGCCAGAGTTATCCTCCCCAAGCAGCCAGCCCAGGTGAGCTGAGTGATCCTGGGCTGTTTTCCACACCACCTGACACCACTTCCCTGTAAAAGCAGCTGGTTGGGGAAGGGCATGGGCTTGTTGCCTCCAAGACAGTCTGAGTGTGGCCAGGGTGTCGGGTCAGTTGGTCCTTGCTGTTAGGCTGCACTCTAATCATTGGGTCAATACGGTACTCTGTGTTAGCACTGTGTGTGAGTGTAACTGGCCATTATTGTTCTACATTCACAGTCTTTTTTGTCAGTCAACTGTCCTTATCCCAACCCAATGGGAGTGAGCAAGCAGCGTGTGGTGCTCAGCCACTGTCTGGGACTGAACCACCACAACTGTACAAGAAATAGTGCTCAGCTTTGTGTGCTAAATACCAGAAAACATGAGAGAAGCTTGTTCAGCTGTGCAAGACATTTTCCTTTGGAACATAATGCTATCTGTCTCTGTAGCACACTGCACTGGTAAATAAATTTAAAAATAAATTTTAAAAATTTTTTAAAAAACCACAACCCACCAGAGTTTTAGGCATCTTCAAAGAAATCTCTTCAAACTGTTAATGGATGCACACCCTCCATAGCTTCTACACGTCTAGGAAACTCTTATGCACATGAGAGACACCAGGCTTGTTCTAAAGTGAACTTTTCCAGAAGAGGGAAGAGTACTTCTGTCTGTCAAAGGCACAAACATACCAGACGCAACACAGGGCTCCATCCTTCTCCAGAGACAGCTCTCTAACAACATATACTTCAACTAAATTGTGGATGTCGCCACTGAGCTTTAGTTCCATATTTACCATACATATCAAAATAACACCAGTGTATGAACCGCAATGACTTTTTTATATCTGTTGTAACAGCAGCCATCAATGTGCACCCCTCAAGCTTTTATTAAGCAACTGTTTACAAGATGTTTACCATGCTCTTAAGTTTGTCACCTCATCACAATATTCAAATTTTGTAACTAACCTGTTAGGAAAAGAGAACAAACTTTAAGTTTACATAAGCCCTTTACACAAAGCTCTTCCCCAGACCAGGTCCTCACAAGGCTATCTTCCCATGCAGAATTTTGGTAAGGAAATAGAAGCTCAATGAATCTGCTTCCACTTACACCCCCCCCCCCAATTACCTTACAGCAGCATACTAGCTACCAAACATCACACACTTAAAGTTTCAATGCTTAATACCTGAAGTGTTATACCTGAAGTGTTCCCACATTGACAATCATCGCTGTGTTCATCACAGAGTACATATACATTGCTGCAAGCTTCAGTGTTTGATACTTGTTTAAACATAAAGTGTTTCAAAAACTCAACTGTAAAGAACAGTAAGTGCAACAGTTCACTTAAAGCACAACAGAATAAAATTTAGTTTGGCGTTGGAAGTTTTAATCCCATGCCTCAAATGCACGTGTAGAAGACATCTGCATTCCTCCTTGGTTCACGTTGTCCTTTCCTCCACTGTTCTAGGAAACAGAATGCATACTAGGTTTAGAATCAGTAACACTTTCAATGATTTATCAGTAAAAGCCACTAAAAAACGATTTTCACTTTTGTTATGCGTGTCTCAATATAATTTAAAAAATCTTTTAAAAATAAACCTGAAGCTCTTTCATCATTAGGCTTATATACATAAGGTTTTTTAGACCCCAGTCTGAAATTAATGGATTCTAATCAACCTCAGATTTTATCATGTGTGGGAATAATCCTCTACAAAGTTCAAATACCAACCACTTCTCATACCCAACACAAATCAGTTCACAAAACCTCGGGAAAGAATTTACCTCTCTATTTCTTACTGAAGAATGACTGTCTGCATTAATTTCCCCAACAAAATACTTTTCCTTTGGGAAAAACATGAATGCTAGTCATTGTTTTACTTTTGCATGGAGGGGTTCTGGAAGAGAGGGTGGTTCAGGCGTGGCTTCTGCAAACAGCTAGAAGCTTCCCCCCCTAGGTCTGACCAGCTGGCTCAAGGCCAGACCCACCGCTGACCAAGGCTGAGACGATCAGCAACAGTCACAGCACCTCTGGGAATCACATTTAGGAGGAAAAAAAGCCCACAAGCAACTACTTTTTGCCACCAGAGAACGGAGTGGGAAGGTGTAAGAAATTTTAAAGACACCAAGAAGGGGTGGAAGGTGCTGCAGGCACTGAGAGAAAGATTCCCCTGCAGCCTATGGAGAAGACTGTGGTGGAGTGGGTGTTCCCTTGCAGCCCATGGAAGATGATGAGGAGCAGAGATCCACCTGCAGCCCATGGAGGACCTCATGGTGCAGCAGGAGGAGGCACCTGAAGGACACTGTGACTTCGTGGGAAGCCCACACTGGAGCAAGTTCCTGGCAGGACCTGCAACCTGTGGAGAGAGGAGCCCATGCAAGAGCAGGTGTGCCAGGGGAACCTGAGACCCTACAGGGGACTGCACTGCAGCAATCTGTTCCTGAAGTCTGTGCCCCACAGACATCGTGCTGGGGTAGTTCATGAAAAATTTAAGACCCTGTGGGGGACTCACACTGGACAAGTTCGTGTAGGTCTCTCCCTGCACTAGAGCATAGAGATCTCCTCTTGAGGAGGAAGGAGCAGCAGAGACAACATATGACAAACTGATCCCAACCCCAATCCCTGTCCCCCTGTGCCACACAGGAGGCGGAGGGAGAGAAATCAGGAATAAAGTTCATCCTGGTAAGAAGGGAGGGGTGGGTGGACATGTTTTAAGATCTGTTTTTATTTTTCATTATCCTACTCTGTTTTGGCTGGGTAATAAATTAATTATTCGTCACTGAGTCTGTTTTGCCCATGACTTTAATTGCTGAATGACCTTTCCCCCCCGTCCTTATCTTGACCTGTGAGCCTTTCATTACATATTTTCTCCCCTGTCCAGCTGAGGAGGGGAGTGATAGAGCAGCTTTGGGGGGCATCTGGGCTCCAGCCAGGATCAAACCACCAGAGGAAGATCTTAGCTTGAAATTGAGCTTCATATTCTCTGTAAGCAGTGAAAATAATTACTTCTTTCATTGTCTTTAAGAGAGTATTAACATTTGGAATGCAATGGAGATATGATAAATGCTTACAGAAGCAAGCGATCAAAGATAGGCTTTTGATGAAGGCATTAAATTCCAAGTAGATAAAATCAAGACATACAAACTTTAATTAGAAAACAAGTAATTCCAAGTAGGAACACGCACAGAATTTAAATCCCAAACTACTGCAGTGATTGGAGATTTATGCCACCATACTGTTTTATTTACTTATGCTGTATTTTCACATCTGGTATCAGCAACACGGAGACCAGAAGGCTCCTCAAAGAGGATTTTGACATGTATCAGATTGGCTATGATTAGCTGAGTTGAGTCAAATGATATCCTGGTTCCAGCCAGGACAGAGTTAACTTTACCTAGCAGCCAGCACAGGTGAGTGGGGCTGGCCCAGGCTGTTTTCCACACCATGTGCCATCAGGCCCCCATAAAAGGGGCTGGTCAGGCAGGGGGAGGTCCACGTGGTTCTGCAGACAGTCTGAGTGTGGTTGGGCATCAGACTGCCAGTAGAATGCTCTGTATTATCACTGTTTGTGTGCGTTCTGTCATGGGCTCTGTTGTTCTCCTGGACATGCTGTGTCAGTGACTGTCCTTATCCCCACCTGTGGGGCTTTGTCTGTTTGTCCTCCTGTGGGAGGTGTGCCAGTGGTGCTCAGCCACTGCCCCGGGCTGAACCATGACAAGCAAGTACTTGATTGATCACTTCGTAACAGAGACTAGCCTTGATGTGCTTCTCCCTTACATGTGCAGCAGAGAAACTTCTGGAACTACATCCTTTGCATATGCACTTTTCTTTCACAGAGTAATTCTTGATACTAATCGACCAAAGCACCTAGTAAGCCTCCAAGTCAACCCTGTTGTGCAAAACTAGTTCCAGATATACTGAGCACTCTGAAGACACACAACTAAAACACAGGACATGGTTAGAGTCAACACAGCATCAGTGCATTACTCTGGATGCATATTGCTAAACGCACTTTTGTACTGAGAGAAAGTTCTAAAAGTCAGGACTTACAGTTCATTTGCAGACTTACCTGTTGGGTATTAAATGATGTAAGGTCTCCTTCTCCTTGAAAGCCAAAAGCAATTTCCTCCAACCACACAGGAACTTCCTGCTGTGCCTACATAATTAGAAAAATGAATTTAGGAATTTTGACTGCTTTATCAATTAATATTAAGAGTTTCATAGATACACCAAAAAATAATAGTTGCTCAGTTGTTGTGGTTTACCACCAACAGGCCCATGCAGCCACTTGCTCACCATCCCCCAAGCCCTGGTGGAACGGGGAGACAATCAAAAGGGTATAAGTGAGAAAACTCACAGGTTGAGATAAATGAAGTTCAGTAGGTAAAGCAAGGGCTGTGCACACAGGCAAAGCAACACAGGAATACATCACCACTTCTGATGGGCAAGCAGGTGTTCAGCCATCTCCAGGAAAGCAGGGCTCCATCACATGTAGCAGTTACTTGAGAAGACAAATACTGTCACTCCAAGCATGCTTTTCCTTCCTACAGCCCCGTAACATACAGAGCATGATGTCATATAGTATGGCATATCCCTTTGGTCAGTTGGGATCAGCTGTCCCAGCTGTGTCTCCTCCCAACTTTTTATGCACCCCCAGTCTCATTGCTAGTGGGGGTTGAGGAGCAGAAAAGGCCTTGGCTCTGCGTGGGCACTGTTCAGCAGCAACAAAAACATCTGCACAAACTGAAATCACAGCCCTGTACTTGCTGCTCTGAAAAAACATTAATCCTATCCCAACCAAAGCCAGCACATCAGTACAGTAAAATGACATCCTAAAGTACAGAAAAATTTAAGCACTAAGATTTGAAACTTACACCTGAGAGCACTTTAATTAGAGATTGTGCAAGATGGCCATCTGTATTGTTATCGAAGAAGCAAACTGCTTTGCCTGTATTTCCACAACGACCGGTTCGTCCAATTCGGTGTATATACTCTTCAATGGTGGAAGGAAGATCAAAATTAATCACATGTTGAACATTTTCAATATCCAGACCTCTTGCTGCCACTGAAGTTGCCACAAGAACTGGACACCTTCCAGAACGAAAATCCTGAAGAGCTATTTCTCGCTCTCTCTGTTCTCTATCTCTACAAAGAAAACAATGGTTTAAATGGGTATCTCAAAAAAATCTGCAGTATTATTTGATACAAGTTAAAACATGGACAGAACCAGCTCTCAGGAGAAAAAAACAAAAACTCCCAAAATCAACAAACCAACATAGAACACAAAGAACAACTCAAACACTACCAAGTTAAGGTTATGAATTTTTAACAGATTACAAGTAAGATACAGCAATTATTTTAACATAAGGCTCTTTTTCAAGAACCAGGGACAGTCATGTATTGAACTCATTAAATCCTTAAGAAGATCCACTTGTGCAACTCATTGTTTTTTAATGTCATAGTTAGAAGTCTTTCTTTAGAGCAGGTAGCCAGAATAGCAAAGATGAAGTCTACCTAGACTCCTGCATAGGCCATTTTTCAGATAGACTAGAAAGTGTGTCCAGCCAACAGTAAAGGACTTGCCTTTTGTTTATCATCATGAGCAACTTGGTAGATGGGAAACTTAACATGAGCCAGCAGTGTGCTCTTTGCAGCTCGCAAGGCCAATGGGATCCTGGGCTCCATCAGAAGAGGGGTGGCCAGCAGGGACAGGGAGGTGATTGTCCCTCTCTACTCTGCCCTCATGAGGCCCCATCTGGAGTCCTGTGTCCAGATCTGGGGGCCTCAATACAAGAAAGATGTGGAACTGTTGGAGAGGGTCCAGAGGAGGCCACATAGATCATTAGAGGACTGGAGCACCTATGAAGAGAGGCTGGGGGAGCTGGGAGCTGGGCTTGTTCAGCCTGGTGAAGAGAAGGCTGTGGGGGGACCTCATTGCAGCCTTCCAGTACCTGAAGGGAGCTTATAAGCAGGAGAGGATTCAACTTTTTAGAAGGGTAGACAATGGCAGGACAAGGGGGAATGGATTAAAGCTAAAGGAGGGAAGGTTTAGATTAGATATTAGGGGAAGTTTTTTACAGAAAGAGTGGTGAGGTGCTGGAACAGGCTGCCCAGAGAGGTAGTGGATGCCCCGTCCCTGGAGGTGTTCAAGGCCAGGTTGGATGGGGCTCTGGGCAACCTTGTGTAGATCCAGGCCTGAGGTTGGTGGCCCTGCCTGTGACAGGGGGGTTGGAGCTCTATGATCCTTGGGGTCCCTTCCAACCCAGACCATTCTATGATTCTATGATCATGGGAAAAAGTAGATTTGCATTTTAAAAGAGTATTGACAGATTATCCAGTACTTAAGTAGAGTAGATCCGAGTTTAACTCATGTTCTTGGCTGTCCAAATTAAGGAACAAATTAGAAAGCTAAAAACCAGTGGTCTTTTGAATCTAACATGGGACTTCTGGTGAAGTCTGGTACGACCACTACTCCAGAGAACAACTAACTTCAACTTAAGAATCAGTAACATTCATGCCAGTTCAGCAGCTTCCACGGAACCTGTCTGTCTCTTTTAAAGTATACCCTAACTCACAGAAATGCGTTAAGAACCTCCTAGCTCACAAGTCAGTTGTGGGGTAGCAATTCAAGGTTAGCCAAAACCAGAAGGCCTGATCTTCTCAAAACAGCCTTTCACACACCTTTAAAACTGATAGGGCACAGGATACCACTAGCATCTTGTATCTGCATGCTCAGATCATTTTATCCCATCTAATGACTATCAGAAAACTGTCCAAAACACCCTTTTATAGATAAGAATTCAAGTCTCTCCTATTACAAGATGAAAAATATTGCAAATGTACATTTATGTGCTACAGTTCACAGGGAATCTTAAGGTTCACTTTGTTGTGCTATATTCTGATATACAAAGACACACTACAGAACTACATTCCTGCTTATTATGAGAAAGACCATCTTTTCAGATGGGGTTAGACCTGGAATTAGCAAGTATTTCACCTTGTTTCCAGTAAACATTCAAATACACCACACTAATGAGTAGACTACAAACAAATTTGCCATGCAAAAGCTGTGCCCATTAACACATCAAGGCAGCAGAAATGACAGCATCATAAATCTGTATATGGTACATGACACAGCTTCTTGAAAGTCCTCAGACTCTGAGGAAGCTGGTAAGACAGAGTGGAAGGTCCACAACTGCCACTTGAATTTACGAGCATTTTATTATCTCATCATTAACATCAAAAGGTCTGGTGTTGACCATACAAGTGATGACGAATACTGCATATAAACAACTGCTGATTCTACTGATTTATTTATTTTAGCAGTAGGTTAAGCTTCATCAGTTCATATACAGCATTTGAAGTGTAGTCACACAGATGTATACTCAGCTAATGGTGTGAGAACTGGCCTTCAGAAACACTACATTCTCAATCAGTTGGAGCTCCTGAGGATTACAAGGCTATCTGAAACAAGGCAAGCTAAATAAAAGAGATATAGTCAAACATGAAATCTCAGTAAAAGCTCAGTAGTACACTACTATTCCACTTAATAATATTACCTTTCACTTGAAAAATACTTACCCATGGATGGTAGTGGCTGGTATTTTTTCTTGACAAAGAAAACTTGCAATGTAGTCTGCTTTTCTCTTCTTGTCCACAAACACCATGGTTCTTTCAGGACCTATGTTAACCAAGAGTTTAGATCCACTACAGTTTGAAACCTGATGCATTTGCACTACCCATAGCTGCAGTTGCTTATGTAAACAAATAATATGATGGGTCTGTAATGAAGTCTTTAAAGTATGATTGTACTTTGTCTGTGTTGATCTAACTGAATTCAATCCACCAATTCCTACATCAACATAGAAAGCTATGTTAAAACAAATGCACTGTCTTTTTCTCCTCCAGAAAAGGACAAAATTTATGTTTTTCTCTTTGACAAGTATACACTCCCTTTCTACAGCACGTGGCTCAAAGTAGCACACCATTCTCTATACTCAACAGCAAGGCACACAGACCATTTTTTAACTTCAAACTCCTTTCAGACAAAAAAATGGAAGAATCCCAGCTATTAACACAATGTAGGCCCAAATGATCACGTAAGTTTAAAACACCTGTAATCTGGAAATAATACTCCCAGATGCTAGTATATTGTAATTGACCGTATCAAAAACCTGAACATCTGGGAGGCTTACTTGCTAGTACTCAATAGATGAGATCTTGACAAATACCCCTAACACAGACATGCCTTAAAAACACAGAACTTCAAGCTCTGCCTCAAGCTCCCATCTGTAGTCTTGTGAAGCATGTACACACACAAACCAGAATGGAATCATAATTTGGTCAACAGCAAAACACAAGTTTAAAAACAACAAACAGGTATTCCCTGGGAAACAATTAACAGTAAGGAAAGTTACCTATGCTTTGTAGAATTTCCAGCAGTTTATCCCTTTTGGAATATTGAGAAACCTGAAGAACATTTTGCTGAACATCACTGCAAGCTCCACCCTCTTTTCCAACCACAACGAATAAATACTGATGTTTCAGAAATTCTTGAGCCAGCCTTCAAAATAAGCAAAACCAAGTAACTTTATTTTCACTTTAGGAGCAAGTGACTTTAACTGTGTGTAAGCATCACCACAACAAATACTTGCATCATTCCTCACAGTAGTCACATGTGCATTTTTAAAAAAGTCTGTATTATTTTTAGACAGCTGTACAAAAAAATGCTTGATCAGTAAGACGACACACAGATTGATTACAACCTTGCAGCTTTTTTAATAGAAACATTGCATGTTCTGGCCATCTCAAGGGTTACACATACATGCTTGTAATAAAATGGGTTACAGACACTCACAGAACTCTTCTCAGAGCACTAATTCATCACTAGCTGGGCTGACCTTTTCTCCCTAGTGACAAGTGACAGGCCAAGAGGAAATGGCATCAAGTTACACCAGAAAGGTTTAGATTGGATGTTAGGAAAATCTTCACAGGGAGGGTTGTTAGGCATTGGAACGGGCTGCCCAGGGAAGTGGTGGAGTCACCATTTAGAAGATGGTTAGATGTAGTGCTGAGCAACATGGTTTAGTAGTGGATGGCAGGTTAGGGTGATGGTTGGACTTGATGATCTAAAGGGTCCCTTCCAACCAAGACAATTCTATGATTCTATGACAAGGAGAATCCCACACAGGACAGAATTCAGAACAGGCCTCCAAGAGACACCACCGTTCTTTCTGACTGTTGAACAACAGCACAACTTCAAAACACACATGCCATTACATGGCATTTAATTATTAGCTGTCATAAGCAAAATAAAGTTTTGTAAAGACAGTGTTCTTTCTTCAGTTATGCCTTACATGGGTTATCTGAGAGATCAAACTTGCCAAAACAGAAAATTCCTTGGAACACTCAGTAGTATGGGTTTTACTGAACTGGATTAACTTACCAATACATAACTGTGCTTTGTGACACAAAGCAGCTTCCACTGCAGTAAAATTCAGATGGTGAACAAGTTAACTAAAACCAGGGAATCTCAAGATTTAAAGCAAATTCCGAAAAAAAAGAGGGAAGTCTCTACAAATGTTAAAAGAATGCCTTAAGGACTTGAATGTCCTACCTGATTTACTGGTGTAACTGCCATTAAAAAGCTGCTTTTCATAGCAAATGAACAAGTTACTAGTGACTTAAATACATTTTGTCTTAATGTCTCACTGGTTTAAGATCTCAAAGAGAAATGTTGTTCTGAACTGAAAGTAAATTTTGAACTTTTTGAAACAGAATAGTAAAAACCACCCCAAAAACCCAAGCCAGGAAGGAAGAGAAGAGAAGGCCTTCTAATAGGAGATAAAAAGCCCCAAATGTTCAGCTGAAGTTCAGTCAGGTAGGAAATGCATGATGTTCTCACATGTACCCAGGAAGAGCCCTGGTGATCAGGCCAAAGGTTTATGTAACAGCAGACACCCAAATTCAGGTACAAAACCACACAGTATATTAAAATTAAATTTGATTACACTCACAAAAGAGTAGAAGAGTCTGAACCCAATGGGGCCAAAGAAAGCACCTTGTCCTCTACTACCGAAGTTATTTATTTACTGTCTAAAGTTATTTTGGTAGCAGAGTATGGGAAAACTTGAGCTTTCCTGATTACAGAATCAGAAAGGCAATTATGCCAGTTGCTCAAATTGAAACATAAACTCCTGTGATTCACAAGTACTCAGATACCTGTCTCTTCAGAAGTGGAAATACTGAATAGTTTCCATCCACCTACTGGGAATGGGGTGCTTTGTTCTGTTACTCTCAGGTTCAGCAACCCCATTACCATCTGTTGAAGACTTATTTCAGAGTCTGGAAAGTGGAACTTCAGGAGTAATGAGAAGTAGAGCTTTAAGATACATCCTTTAAAACTAGTGAAAACAAACAGAAATTTTATGTGCAAGTAAGAACTGTGTATCAGAAAGGCTGGTGACATAAGCAATAATTGGGATGTCTGGTTATGTTATGTACTGGTGCCAAAGACAGCACTACCAGTGCTGCTTGTGAAACACCAAGATCGCCTGTTTTGAGATTGCACAAGAGTGAGGGACAAGAAACTAACAGGGGCAACATGAGGACTCCTCCATCAGTGGAATTTTAAAGCCTTCAGACCAATTTCACAAGTTGAGTCCCCACGTAAATTAGGCCACTAATCTATGTACAAGTTGCTAGTAGTTCTGTTACCTAAAAAAGGTAAGTCTTCAGCAAGCAATGTTAACATCATAGCTTTTCACTATCTGCTAGAAAATTATGAACTTTTAAACTATGAAGCACTCTAAGTCTTTAGAAATTTATCTCTACACAAACACATCTTCAGATATGTGTGTACCTGTATCTAAATCCCCATTTTCACTTACCTCTGAACTTCTTCAGGAAATGTGGCACTGAACATTAGTGTCTGACGTTGGTCTTTTGGTGGCATGCTTGGGAAAGAAATCAGCTTCTTCATATCTAACCCAAAACCCATATCAAGCATGCGGTCTGCTTCATCTAGCACCAAGTATTTCACATTGTGCAAACCAATCTGCAAGTATTTCAGTGAAAGAAACACTGTATTGGTTCACTGCCAGTGTAATACTTACAGAATGTCCTAATTGTCAAAATCCACCTTGTATTTCTTTCTTAACTACTCACAAATAAAAACCTAAGTGCATTACATTTTCTTTGCATCTTAACCTCTTAACTTTTTGAACTGCACTAATTCTAACAGTATGCATACACTGCCATGCTTCAGAACTTGGTTCAGCAATGTAAACCAAGATGGAGCCTACAGATTGACTATTACTCAGTATGCCTATTTTAAAATTACGTCTGAGTTTTAGAAAGGTTCTCATTTAACACTCACATTCTTAAAAAACTCTTTGTTCTGATAACATCTATGTCAAAAAGCATTAAGGACAACTTCACTATTGCTGACCAAGACTGTCATTTTGACTAGAAGCTTGACAACCACAGAAAACCTATCTCCAGTCTATTAACAAGAGGCGTTTTTCCAAATTTTCTTTGTCCAGTGCAACACCACTGAGCCACCATTATAATATGTAGTAATTTCATTTTGAATTTATAATGGTAAATTCAAATGTCATATTAGACCTGGACTTTTACATATTAAAAAATAAAAATCAGTATTAACACATTAAAAGAATTAGTATTACTGAAGTTTAAGACTGAGAAGAGCTATTATAAAAAAAAAAAACAGGACATTAAAAATCTGCTATGGAATTCTCCATGAGAACCAAGAGAGCATGTGTCTTCCATCTATTTAAACTACAAAATTGGAACAACACTGCAGTCAGCTTGATTTAGACTGGTCTAATTCTGCAATGGGCCCTGAAAGACTGAAGAGATTTGGAATCACAGTGCTCTTTAAAAAAAGCTTACATTATTTAGATATTAAAAAAAAAAGCAGCTCCCTTGGTGTTTTAAGTAAATGCCTGTACAAAGGCAGCATACTGACTGGTTTTCATTGTTCTATCTTTGCTTCTATTGAATTTGAAGAATAAAAACCAGCATGTAAAAAAGCTACAGGTGTTTAGGGAATTCAGATTAAGTTTTAAGACCTTACCTTCTCTCTTCCAATGATGTCTAGAAGCCTTCCTGGAGTGGCACATAGTATATTACAGCCTTGCTGTATCTGACGAATAGAATAACCCATTTGTGTACCTCCATAAATCCCAACAGGCCTTATGCAAGTTCTATCGTAAAGAAAATTATGTAAATAGGGAAACAGTATACTTTCATGAAGACATGTAAAGAAATACTCAGATATACCATAAACCAGCTTTGAGTAGTTCAATTCTGCCACTAGACAGTACTGCTTATAGCCAAAAGCAGGACTCAAGACCAGAAACTCCCTCACTGTAACCTCAGAATTCCAGTTCATACTAAATAATAATGCAGACTGCACAGACAGCTAACTTTTAAAGAACGTTATTTCACCTGCATTCTTCCTTCTCCCATCAACTCAGAGTTATTGGCAGTAAGAGCCAAATAGTGTTAAGACTTATCCCCTGATATATGGCACACTTTGAAAAAGCAGAACCAAGAAGTATGTTCCCTTAGAACTTCAGAAGTGATCTTTCTACACCTTGAAAGAACAATTCAAAAAAAAAAATCAGAGGTGGATCTTTGTAAAGGAACGAATTACACTGGCCTCACAGCATGCCGCTCCAGCAATAGATTGTGAACCCATTCAAACACTTAACTATTAAGCCCTCTTCCTACTAGTTCTTGGTTAGATCTAACAAGCAGACCTATATCAGACCTTTTGCTGTAGAAAACTACCTCCACAATCAAAAATTACCTAAATGCAGCTTAAAATCAAGTTTAGAAGCTTACCTTTATGACCTTCTGCTAAGGTTTTTACATGTATGCCCTAAGTATTTTCATACTCAAACTGTCTATGCTTAAAAGACACTAATTCAGCTTCATGCACAACAGATAAACCTACTAAAAATTTGCCAGGTTTCACTGGAACTTTTCAGGAAGCTTTAGTCAAGAATAGAAATAGACAGGACTCTACATTTATCTACTCTTCAACATTAATCTACTATCAATAAATACAAGTGTTTCATATTCCTATTTGTGAACTAAACAAACAAGGTGAGAGTATCATTAATCTGAACTGAGCAATATGAATGGAATTCTTTAGAGGTAACAGATTCACACCCTGATATTCTTAATTACCCTCCAAATGTAGGTTATCATGCTTTACTGCAGGGCAGCTGTAACAAGCTTTCTAATTTCAAAAGCTATTTTATTCTTAAATATCCTGTATCTAATTTAAAATAGTATAATGAATAGAACTAGCTACATAATTAGAACACTTTTAGGCATTAAGAAGCTACTCTTGGTTACATGCTTAGTAAACAGAGATGCAAATACCATGTATAGTACTTCCCAAAAGCAGAGACTGCCTCTTAGCATAAGTCTGCTTCAACAAAGTCTAACTCAGTCAACTACATTTTCACTGACAATGCTCTTCACTCCACGTAAGACTAACAAGCCATAACATCCAGATTTTATTCTCTTCCTGTGCACTGGTGAAACCTATCACTTAGAAACAAAAATATCACTGGCAAACTAGTACAGATGTACTGTGATGCAACACCCAAGGGCTCAGTGACACATTCAGACCTCCTGTTTTGTTTTGAAGTGGCAGAGTTGAAAGAGCTTTCCTGAGCTGTGAAATTTCTGTCCAAGACAACACTTGGAATCAGAGTTATTAGAAACCATCACTGAAAGTTAACTAAAACCACCTAATTCATACATTTATTTGTGACTTATGTATAAATTACATAAAAAGTTACATCATTTAAGAAATTTCTCTTTTCTCATCAGTAAAGATCGTATGACACAAAGTTTAGTACTAATCTCCTCTTCAAGCTGGAGTAAGCCTCTTCCCTCTACTTCCACCAGTATCAGTAAGATTAGGAATTTAAATTCCTAGCCATATACTTAGAAACATGCTAGCCAGTATTACCATCTGAATTCAAATATTTGTAGTCATTTGATTAGCACAGAAGTTTTTTTCAAAGTATTCATGAAAAGAATTAAGCACTACCGATTCAAAGTAATAATCAATATCAGGCACCAGTGTAGTATCATACCCATACACAAATTTCCTTGCTTCTAAGAAGATCTGATTTATTAATTCTCTAGTTGGGGCAACAATAATACATTCTGGTTCTTGCTGCTCTTTAAAGCTACTGGCAGTTACACCATCTCTCATCATGCAGGCCACAATTGGTACAAGAAAGGCTGCCTAAAAAAAAAAAAGCATCAGTATTTATGTTTTTTTATCCTTAAAATTTTCATCAATCACACTGGAAGCTATGTATCAATCTTAACACGAGAACAGTACAGCACCCTATTAAATCAAGGAAATCAGACAACAAAAAGATTAACCTGAATGCACTAGAAGTATTTCTAGCTTATTTCTTTTTGTTTAAAAAGCATGGTAATGTTTCCCTTAAGAGTCTAATAATGCAGGAACAGTTCTTCAGGCAGTTCGACACATCATGCTCACATACACTGATAAAGGGATCAAAAATCCCTTAACATTTACTTGGAAGTTTTACATTATCATCAATGGATTTGTATGGTAACCATGTATCACTGTTCTCCAGACTACTACCACTTACCAGTTTGGAACACTGCTGTACCAGAACCCTTGTAAGACTCATCACCCCAAAACTCGTATCTATTCGGCAGTCCCAAAAGCATTCAGAGTATTTTTAAGCTTGGGACACTTCTCCTGCTCCAAACACAAGAGTTTTTTTTCAAAAGAATTAACTAAGAAGCTACAAAACAACAAAGCTAAAATTCCACAGTGAACAGCAAAAAGCTTACTTAAACTCCAAATCACAGATTGGCTTTGGTTGGAAGGGACCTCAAAGATCACCTGGTTCCAACCCCCTGCCACGGGCAGGGACATCTCTCACTAGCCCTGGTTGCTCAAAGCCCCATCCAGCCTGGCCTTGAACCCTGTCAGGGAGGGGGCAGCCACAGCTTCTCTGGACACCCTGTGCCAGGGCCTCACCACCCTTACAGGGAAGATTTTTTTCCTAAAGTCACATCTAAATCTTTCTTCTTTCACTTTAAAGCTCCCTGTCCTACCACTACACTCCCTTCTCCAGACTTCCTGTAGGCACCTTCAGGTACTGTGAGGCTGCTACAAGGCTTCCTCAGAGCCTTCTGTTCTCCAGACTGAACAAACCCAACTCTCTCAGCCTGTCTTCAAAGGAGAGGTGCTCCAGGCCCCTGATCATTTTTGTGGCCCTCGTCTGGACTGGCTCCAAGAGTTCCCTGTGTCTTGTATACTGGGGACCCCAGAGCTGTACACAGTACTCCAAGTGGAGTCTCATCAGAGGAGAATCACCTCCCTTGACCTGCTGGTCACAATGGTTTTGATGCAGCCCAGGATACAGCTGATTAAGGACTCTTTGACTCTAGTTTAATTAACTTTCACAAAAATACATGAAAGAGCTTAAGTCCGTGATATGTTGCTTAGAGGCATTTCATACTACCAAACCATCCTATCACTCCTTCTCCCTCAAGATTACAACAGCTTCTCTTATGTTGGGGGCTCCACAGCGGAACACAGCACTCCAGGTGGTGTCTCGTAAGAGTGGAGTAGAGGGGTAGAATCACCAACACAAAACCCCACACAACACCCAAAGAAACCCCAACTTTCAGCTGCTGAGGTTTTTTTTTTCTCATCAGCAGTTTCTATGACTGCCAGTACTTTTGGAACCTCTATCTGCAGCACTGAAGACTGGCCGGCTGTATCAAGACACTAGTTCACAGAAATCAAAAAAATTCAGCCCAACAATGCAACAAACCGTCTATCATTCATATCTGTGCTTAATAGTACCCCTTCCATTGCAGTGCATATCAAATCTTTAGACAAGAAGATGTGAGACATATAGTCTAATGTTAATTTGGACGACTGAGGTATCTACCTCAAACTTCAAGTCACACACTTCCAGTAGCAGGAATACAATACCAAATACTTACAGTTTTCCCTGACCCTGTCTGGGCACATGCCATTAAATCCCGTCCTGACAGTATAATAGGAATGCTGTACTTCTGCACTGGAGTAAGTTTAGAGTATCCAGCTTTAGTAATATTAATGTTTAAAGTCTGGGGGAGGTTAGCTTCTTCAAATGACTGTGGGAGAAAAACCAAAGTAACAGTACTTAGCCACGAATGTTTAAAATTTAACAACAGAGATGCTTATCATAGGATACAGACACCCATATACTAAAAAAACCCAACTTTTAAAGGGGTTTAATCTAGATTCATACAGGTGAAGGTTCCTACAGGTAGAAGCCCTGAAAGTTTCTTCAACCTGCTCATACAATTCAGGAAGTTTAGAGGAAAGTGAAGTCTTACTAGTTTTGAGAGACAACTGCTCAGAAGCAGTCAAGTGGGTAAACTCACATCAGGGCATGCTATGAAAACAAACTAAAACTCATCCGTTTCATTTCATGTAGGAGATACACACCTCTCCTGTGCTAAAGCTAGTAAGGGAAGCTAAAGCAATATCCATATAAAGCATCACAGGTAACAAAATCAGTTTCACTTGATTAGAAAACCTTTCAGTAGATTGGGAAAAAAACCCAAAAAACCCCTGCATCTTCACTTCAACACAGGTGCTACTACACCCTCTGTCCTTCTTCCTCATTCTTCTCTCAGAAAGAGCTTTTTTAAATTCTAGCCACCTGGTATGAAGTAGAGGCACAATTAAGAGCCGCCACAGAAAACAGGGCTAGAAATTACTCCAAAGACATCCTGTTCAAATGAAAACCATTCCAATAGGTGTTAATTTACACTCTTTAAAGATATCCCAGTAACAGGCTTCAACAAGATGCCTCTACCAGCCTTTCCAGAAACTGCTGCCAAAGACCTCCTTTCAAGGTCTAAACTGGTATTTTTCTCCAATTTGAAGACTGTAATTCCTGTCCCTCCACTATTACTTTCTTGAGGCCATTTCTGTAGTTTGTTAGTATCATTTTGAATTAAAATCTTTATCTTTCAAATGGGCAGCATCTTCTACCAAGATAGTTTTCCCACAAGACTGAAAAGCTTCAGTAATATTTTAATTATCAGTCAATATCAGAATACATCCTTGCAGAATCATGTTGACATAAACCCTGCGACTGAGTTCACTAACCAGTAATGGTTCTGGAGGGTCAAGTCCTGACACTTCAACGGTGTTTTCATCATACTTGTCAAAATTAATTCCTGTCTGGTAACGTGCAAAGATGGCTTCCTCATCCTCAGGTGGAGGCGGGGGCACATAACTCACCTTCGGACCTGAAGACAACACTCAAGTTCGAGACCAACATAAAGAAATCTCAACTGTTTTAATTATGGAGCTATTGAAATTAGGTTTCGCTTTACCACCATGCAAAAGCCAATTCTACCACAAAAACTCTTTACACTATAAATTATCCCACTTAACAATGCCGTTACCATACACAAGAGCAAAAATTATCTATTTATGGCAGTACATTTATAGTTCTGTATTCCTTAAGCTATTTTTCAAGTTAATAAACTCAGAGATGTAAAACTAATTATTTGATTCTCAGTAAAATGTTAGTCAACAGAAGCCATTTCACAGGGACCTCAAATGAAGAAAAATCAGGAAGCCAAATACTGACTTTCAGGTGAAGAGTTCACCAATTGTATTTTTGCAGTTCAGGAGTAAGCGAAAAGCAAAATAAGACTGAAGTAATTTGCAAAAAACACTGTGATAAGTAAACAACCTAAAAGATCATGCCTACTGACACCTGCAACACTTCAGAAAGTCTCATTATTCATCACAGATTTCAACCTGATCTCCTGCACATACAAATCATGAAATTCTATTTGCTGACTTCCACTCAAGTAAAACACATCAAGCCTGTTTTCCAGAAATAACATCCCAGTTGCTGTATCACCTGAAACTGAGAATCTACTGTTCCTTTGTGGTTTGCTTTAATAACTATATATAATCACTTAGACGCCTATAGTACTGCTGATTCAGTTCTCTAACTTGTGTCTCAAGTAGGTAAACTTTATCATTAGAAAGAAACAGCCAGCAACAGGCAAATTCTACAGTAGTCCACTCCAGAAAGTTAGCCTTTATTTGAATACCTTCTTTTATACCAAATAACTTGTAACAATGTTAAGGAAGACAATGTTCCTTGGCAAAAGGAACTTTTAAAAAGGTTCCTTTCAAAAGCAAATCATGGTATTGATTTGTGAAAAATCTACTTACCTACTCTTTCAGTAGCTACTTCTGAATTGTAGTCTTTGTGACCTGCTGTTAAAGAAAGCATTATATTAATGGCTTTTAGGAAAAAAAGCTCAGCTGAGTGTTGTGTGTGGGTTTGCATGGCAAAGTTTTGGTGGCAGAGCAGGGACTGCAAGAGTGGCTTCTGCAAGAAGCTGCTAGAAGCTTCCCTCAGGTCTGACAGAGCCAATACCAACCATCAGATCGAAGATGGACCTGCCACTGACCAAGGCTGAGCCAAAGATAGGTCATAGCACTTCTGTGATACCATATTTAAGAAGAAAAAAAAAACAAGAGGGAAAAAACCCCAAAACCAAAAACCCCCACAAGCAGCTGCTTTCTGCCAACAGAGAAAGGAGTGCGAAGATGTAAAAAACTGTGCAGACACCAAGGTCAGTGAAGAAGGAGGGGAGGAGATGCTCCAGGTGAAGGAGAGATTCCCCAGCCATAGTGGAGCAGGCTGTCTCCCTGCACCCCATGGAAGGTGACAGGGAGTGGAGACCCTACCTGCAGGCCATGGAGGACTGTCTCCCACTGGTGGGGCTCCACGCTGGAACAGGGGAAGGGTGTGATGAATGCCCACCCCCGGCTAAGGAGGAAAACAACTCACAAGGACTGACCAAAACCATCATATCCCTGTCTCCCCCCCGTGCCACAGCTGGAAGAGGGAGGAAGGGAGACAAATCATGAATGAAGTTGAGTTAAGAAGGGAGCTGGGGGGGGGAGGGGTAGGAGTGTGTGTGTGGGGTGCTGGGGTGTGGGTTTTAAGATCTGGTTTTACTTCTCACCATCTGACTCTGGTTTCATTTTGTGTTTGTAGTAAGTTATGTGGCTTTTTATTCTGTGTTGAGTCTGTTCTGCCCATGACATGAATTGCAGAATGATCTCTCCCTGTCCTTATCTCAACTCCTAAGCTTCTCAATATATATTTCCTCCCCTGTCCAGCTGAAAGGGGGAGCAATAGAGCAGCTTTGGGGGGCATCCTCTCTCCAATCAGGTTTAAACCACCACACTGAGAGAAAAATCTAAGACCCCTAATGAAAAATTCCTAGAGGCACCTTGAAAATTCAACAGTGGATCCTGATATAGCTGGTAGAATGAATGGAAATACTTTAGGTAAACTACGACAGCTTAGTTACAAAAAGCCACAAGAACAAGACCCCATATTTATGTTTTAAAGGGCAGAAAAAGAGGCTGTCAGAACACTGAGCTTAGCACAGACTCGCAGTAACAATGTGAAGGAATTACATCTGTCATCTTGCGCAGGGATTTCACAAATCACATCTGGTCCTTACATGACTTTTTTATGTCCCCTATCATAAAATCAGATGCAGTGATCCCAGGTTATGAAATGACCATCACAAGATGTCTAGATAGAGCAAGTTTTATCTTTGAAGAAAATCAAGAGGAATGATCCCTCCTAAGCACAGCATCTGCTTTGCAAGGGCAGATAAAGTTGTCTATGTTTACTTGAGATGAATCACGAGCGAAAAAAAAAAAGCATCTGTAACAAATCAAAATGCCAAAGAAATGTTAGTTCAGTAAGTTTGGGTTTTTCCCCTAAAAACTGATAAATAAAATATTCTGATTAACAAGGAAGACTTCTTCCGAGGAATACACTTCTAGTTACAGCATGTTGGTTTTAAGAATCAAAGATAATTATTTTATGCTATATAAACAACTTGTAAATAATGAAGAGCCATAACCGTAAACTTCAGTATCATCACAATAATTCCTCCAAAGTCCTTACTCTTACTATACACAGAATAGAATAAATCTCATACATAACTGGTAGCCTCTAGCTAGTCTGTGCAGGAACCTGCATTGCTGAATTTGAAGACGGAAAAGAAGTCTTTTGATGTGAGAAAAGAAGCTAGAAATGCAGATACAGGATACAAGACTGGATAAAGACCGTGTTATTAACTCTAAACATGAACACCAGTTCTAAAGATGCAGACCATACTGTGACTTGGATTAGGAACGATCTGTTCAGCAGCAACTCTGCAACTTCATCGAGATGGTGACAGAGCACCCAAGAAAATACATAAAAAGCAATGTGCACCATCACTTTTAAATACGTATTTTTCCATCAGAAAATATGCTGCATAGTATCCTCAACTGGAAATCCCATAGCTGTTTTAAGAAAAGCCAGCACAGCTCTCTTCATTACCCCTACAAACTCTTAATAGATTAATTTGACCGCCACTCAGAGATGGAAGCAGCACAAGAGCCTAGCAGCGTTTACTCTTCTTTCACTAGATCCATGTACGTTCTCTTACTATAAAAGGACGTATTTCCCATGCAACAAATCTCTCTTTATGAAGAGTTATCTTCCCACATGAAGCTTTATACAGACTAGCACAGGTGTTCCCTACCAGTCTTTACATACTAATGCTTTATACCATGGTAATGAAAAATTAAGAAATAACTGTTCTGTGTTAAGAATGTAGTTACATCCACTACAAGTATCAGCATGTTGCCTCTATAAACACGTTTCTCAAAATTATCGTTTGAAATTAAAATCTGAAAACCTTGATTTAAACCAAGTCAAATAGAGACAACTCTCAGATCCTCCCAGATGTCTCCACTCAGCCAAGCTGGCTTCCTTCCTTGTCGACTCCTCTTCCAACACACTGGGACAGCCTGTTCTTGTGCCACCAGGATTTCCTTCTTGAGGAGCATCCAACCCTCTTGGGCTCCTTTGCCCTCAAGGGCTGCCTCCCATGGAATCTTATCAAGAAGCTTTCTGAACAGTTCAAAGTCAGTCCTATGAAGTCCAAGGTGGTTGTTCTGCTGTTCCCATTCCTTAATTCTCCCAGTACTAAGAATTCTATCAGCTCATGATCACTATGCCCCAGGTGTTCTCCAACCTTCACATCCCCAAGGCCTCCTCTGTTTACAAACACAAAGTCCAGCAGGGCACCTTCCTTAGTCAGTTCACTCACTAGCTGAGTTAGGAAATTGTCTTCCAAACATTCCAGGAACCTGCTAGACTCCTTCCTCTGCTGTATTGGACTTCCAGGAGAAGTCCCCAATAAGAACAAGGGCTAGCAATCTCAAGGCTTCTCCCAGTTGTTTAAAAAACAACTCATCAGCTTCCTCATCTTGACCAGGTTGTCTATAGCAGACTCCCATCACTGTATCTCCCTGATTTCGTGCTCCCCCGATTCTTACCCACAGACACTCGACCCTGTTATAACCATAATCCAGCTCCAGGCCCTTTGGGTTAAGTGCTCCCCATCCCTAGAAAGCAAGGCTGATGATGCTCGAGCCAGCCCACTGTCAAAGGACCCAAAGTTCTGCTTCTCACACCGTGTTTGGAGTCAGGTATTAATTTCCTGGCTCTTCTCATTCCATCCCTCCCCATTCCCTGTAGTAGGAATGATGGAAGAAAAAACCACCTGTGCTCCAGGCCCTTGCACCATGTGTCCCAGGGCCCTCAAATCCTTTTTAATAGTGCTCAATTTTCTTTTATGGATTTCATTACTACCTACTTGGAAAATTAGAAGTGGGTAATAACCCATGGGCCTGACCAAGGTTGGAAGTCTTTTTGTTAAGTCCTTAACTGAGGCTCCCTGAGGGCAGCTGACCTTCTGTAACAGGTGCAGCCTACTACCCATTAATGCTAGTTCAATGGTATTTTAAATTTTAGTTTTGGGACTTTTGTGAGTGATCAATTACCCAACACATAGGTTACAAGTTACAGTAACATCGATGGTAAAGGAAGACAGGGCCATGAAGGAAAAAAATCCTTTGTACAGAGCAACATTAAAGTCATCAGGAAGATCTGGCTTCTCAGAGCTACAAACCTTATTTGTCAGCCTAGAATATCCTAAAGCAATGCTTCCCTTTATTCGTGACTGTGGAAAAACTCTAGAGCAACTGTTTCAAAACCGAGCAAGTTTTCAAAAGCTTGCTTTGTGTTTTGGGGTTAGCATCTCTGCTTTAGTGTTCTTCAACCATCCCAACAGTAGTAGGACCAAGAAAACAATTACAGAAGACAACAGCTTTGAAAATCCAATTACTAAAATTTACCCAAGTTACAAGCATGTCTTTGTGGGCATACAAGCTATCATTCATGATAGGTTCTTAATTCAGACAGGGAGAACTATCACAATGACAGTATTCAGCAAAACTAAGAAGGGATTGCATTGCCCCAAATCAGCAGTGAGGATATCTGGAAGGTTTACCACTCTACTAACAAGTCTCACCTCCATGACCTCCAAACGCCTGTTTTCCTTTACAGCCAAGAAAAGAGCCAGGATTAGGCTTGCCTGTTCGCTCACCTTTATTACCTGAAAGTAAAACAGTGTAGTGGATATAGTGCCTAAAATTAGCATGATGAAATACTCTACTTAAAGCTAATAATATTTACTTCAAAACCTCTTCAGTGCAACAGCCTCCACAGATTCTTTGTAACTCTAACCTATGTTGTATTATTCCCTGTGACATTTTTTCCTCAAAGGTGCCGCCCATGTTCTACAACATAGCTGAAGAACAGAAGTTATTTCAGAGACTTCACCTCTTCATGGTTTAGCCCCAACCAGCAATTAGGCACTACAGAGACACTCAATCACTTCTCTCCAGTACGACAGGGGAGAGAACCAGAAGAGTGAGAACTTGCGCACTGAGATAATGACAGTTGAATAGCACCCATAAAAAGGAAGATTATATATATTAATAATATGCACACAAAACAAGTGATGAACAGCACAGTTTCTCTCCACCCAAAGTTGATGCTACATGAAACCCCTAGCCACTACACAAGACCCCCAAGCTGCCCAGCCTCTGAGCCCACACACACAAGCAAAGCAAGGAATTCATTCACCACTTCCCATTGTCAGGAAGGTATTAAGCAATGACCCCTAAAGTCAATGCTGCGCAAGACCCCCAGCAGCTGTACCAGGCCCCAGGCTGCCCCTCAACTTACCCCAAGTTATAAACAGAACATGTTTTGTGCTATGAATACCCCTTTGGTCAGCTTGTGTCATCTGCCCTGGCTGTGTCCCCTCCCAGCGCCATGGATGCCTCCCGCCTTCTCGTTAGCAGGGCAGTACAAACTAAAACACTGGTGTTTTATCAACATGATTCTTATCCTACATCTCAAACACAGCACTAAAACAGCTGCCAGAAAGAAAATCTAATCTGTCTCTGCTGAAATCAGGATAACCTTCATACTTGCGTTTCTCCAGAAGCAAGCAGATCCAGAAGCAATGACCAAAACCACATTTCCACCCAAACCAGTCAGTAAAACCATAACCTACTCTCATTTTGTCCAAAGCCACCAGGAAATCCTTTAAAACCTCCACTTTGGGTACCACAATCTTCTGCAACTTTCCTTACTCGAAAGCCTGCAACACAACAGAGCACACAAATTTGCCAAATTTTCAATGTGCAGATCAAATGCATTTTATCTGGCAATTATTCTTCACAGTCCTTATTTTATGAATTCAATTTTACTAAAAAGTATGGCAAGAGGAGTCTACTACTCTCCTGTTGCACTGTTTCCTGCAAGAACTAAATCAACCTTCAAGTCTTGAAGTATTTCGCACTGCATACATATACGCTATATAAGCTACCATCTATCTCCTCTGGTTATGATGCAGATCAGTTCAGTCCCTCGCTTCAGTCATAGGACAGCTGACAGCATTTGTACCTTCTGTTTTTATAGTCAGTACAGTAGAGAGTGAGGCAGTATTACAATTGCTGCATCCTATGGAGCAAGGATTTAAAAAACTGCCCTTCAGATCAATCAATTTCTATCTTTTGTTACTCGTAATTGCTTCTTCAGTTGCTTGGGACAGGCAGCGCCCAGTATTTAGAGTATTTTTATTTCTAACCCCTTTCCCAATTCACCATCCTGATGGGGAGGGAGAGGAAGTAAACAGCCACATGCATAAACAAGGTTATTTCTCAGTTTAGATTAGACAGTTTTAGGTCTTTCCTAAGATGCAAGCACTCAACTTGCATTCTCATTTACTCCTTGATCTTTGTTCTTCAACTGGACACCTGTGGTATCATCTTTTTCTAAATGAGACCTAGAAGCTCTCCCACCACAGCATACATAGCAATTTCTCCACTGATGCTTGGTGCATACCTATTTATATATAACAAAGATGAGTACATGAATATGGAAAATTGAATGTATCTAATACAACTAAATCACTAAAATTACAGACACTCCAGAAACTTACCTCTGCCTGCAAAATTGCTTTTGCTACCAAACCTACTCACTGTTTGATGCTGTCTGTTCAAAAACTCATCAGTATCTGTAATTAAAAAAAAAACCAACCAACTTTCATAGCTACCTTTGACTTCAGGATAAGCTTTTTGTTCTAGGAGGGCGAGTGGGCTGGCTTTGCTCTTTCAGTCTGCGGTTTTTTAATTCAACAGTGAAATTACAGAATCATTCAGGAGAAAAATCAACCTCCCGTGTGTAGCCTACCTCCCACTCAACAAAACAAACACTACTTGACAAAGGTGTCCTTCTTTGTCTTGTGGGTTTGCATGGCAATGTTCTGGTGGAAAAGGGGGTGCTACAGGGGTGGCTTCTGCAAGAAGCAGCTAGAAGCTTTGCCTAGGCCCAACAGAGCAAACACCAGTGCAGGCTCAAGGCCAGACCCATCACTGACCAAGGCCAAGTTACAGTCACAGCACCTCTGTGATAATGTATTTAAGAGAGAAAAAAAATGCAGACACTTTTTGCCATCAGAGAAGGGAGTGGGAAGATCCAAGAAGCTCTGAAGGTCAGTGAAGAAGTGGGGGAGGGGGTGTTCCAGGTACTGGAGACTCCCCAGCAGCCCATGTATAAGTGGGCGTCCCCCTGCAGTCCATGGAAGATGACAGGGAGCAGACACCCCACTGGAGCAGGTAGAAACGCAGTAGATGCTATAACATGCGTTGGAGCAAGCTCCTGGCAGGACCTGCAACCCATGGAGAGAGAGGCCCCACGCCAGAGGAGGTTTGCTGGGGGACTTGTGACTCCGTGGAGGACCAAGCTGGAGCAGTCTGTGCCTGAAGGTTGGTACCACATGGAAGGGAGCCCACTGGGGCGGCTGTTGAAGAGCTTAAGCCCTGTGGGAAAGGACTCACACTGGCAGGAGGACTGTCTCCCATGGGTGGGACCCCACGCTGGAGCAGGGGAAGGGTGTGACGAATCCCCACCCCGCCCCAGCTAAAAAACAACTCGCGAGGAACTGACCAAAACCACTATCCCTATCTCCCCGTGCTACACCTGAAGAGGGAAGAAGGGAGACAAATCATGAATAAAGTTGAGTCCGCAAAGAAGGGAGGGGTGGGGGGAAGTGTTTTAAGGTTTGTTTTTACTTCTCATTATCCAACTCTCTTTTCATTGTGTGTGTGTAATAAATTAGGTGGGTTTTTATTCCATGTTAAGTCTGTTTTTATCCTGTGCCACTGACTGGAATGATCTCTCCCTGTCCTTATCTCAACTCCTAAGCCTCTCAATATATTATTATTTTCTCCCTTGTCCAGTTGAAAAGGGGAGTGATAGAGCAGCTTTGGTGGGCATCTGGCCTGCAGCCAGGATTAAACCACCACAAGTCCTAGCTCCACACAGGGCCAGCCATGTCAGAGCATGCAACTGTTTGCATGTGTCTACCAGGATGGTTAGAGGACTTGAACACCATCCATGTAAGGAGAGGCTGAGAGAGCTGGGTCTGTTTAGCCTGGAGAAGACTGAGTGGGCATCTCATCAACAGTTATAAACACCACCTAAAGGGTGGGTGTCTAGAGGAAGGGGGCAGACATCTCAGCAGTCCCCAGTGACAGAACAAGGGGCAGCGGGCACAAGTTAAACCAGCAAACACTCTACCCCCATATGAGAAAAATCTTCTTTACTGTGACAGTGACCAAGCACTGGCACAGGCTGCCCAGAGAGGTGACGAGTCTCTTCCTCTGGAGATATTCAAGACCTGTCCAGATGCAATCCTGTGCAACTTGCTTTAGGTAATCCTGCTCTAGCAGAGGGGGTTGGAGGAGATGATCTCCAGAGGTCCCTTCCAACCCCTACAAATCTGTGAATCCTACCTCTGCTCCTAGAATACCCTCCAAAATTATTCTGCACATGCTGATTTGCGTCCAGTCCTTGAACATCACCTGGAAACAGAAAACAAGAAAGTAAGACTTTTGACACTGTCTGCCAGAACATCCTCATACACAAACCAATGACATACAGACTATGTAACTAGACAGTGAAGAGGGCTAAAGTTTGGCTGAACCACAGAGCTCCAAGGATTGTGATAAGCAGCACAAACTTAAGCTGGAAGCCAATTAATAGCAGAGTACCCCAGTGATTGATACAGTTTATCCTCCTACTCATGACCCCGAAAATGGGGCACAATACACCCTCTCAACAAGTTTGTACACAAATGAATTCAAGACTTAACATAGAACTGTGTTTCACCCAGGAAACTCAAAGCAAGCTAGAAACAAAGACAGGCAAGAATCTCAAAGAGAAATGCAAAATCCTGCATCTGGGGAGGCAATAACTCCACCCAACAATACACACTAGGGCCAACCACCTGGAAAATATCCTCGCAAAGAAAAACCTGAGGGCTGTGGTAGATAGTGCACAGATTGAATGTAAGCCAACAGCACACCCCTGAAGTAAAGGCAAATAACCTTCTGGGCTACATAAGGAAGAATGTTGCTAGCAGGTGGGCACACGGTCCTTCCCCTGATGATGCAGTATCTACAGTGCTGCATTCAGTACTAGGTTGTTCAGTAAAAATAGACTGTGACATACTGGATTGAGTCCACCTAAGGACCACAAAGGTAATGGAAAGACTGGTGCATCTGTCACACAGAATGGATGAGAGCTGAAACTGCTGTGTCTGGAGACATGAAGGCTCCAAGGATCATACATCGTAACAAAAGTGAGCTAAGACAACAGAGTCAGTTTCCTTTTTCTTATCAAGTAAGAGTGTTGTTAAGTTGGGACTTAATTTTCATTAGAAGCTGGGATGGGACACAGCCAGGACAGCTGACCCAAACTAGATGAAGGGGTATTTCATACCATACAAAGTCACACTCAGTATATAGAGAAGGCTGGCCAGGAAGGAGCAGGGCAGCTCAAGACCAGCTGGGCAGCAGACCCAGGCAGTGTGCAAAGTGCACTGCATATCATCTACTTTTTATACTCTTGTAAATGCTGTTTCCGTTTCCAGGTGCTGTTCAAAGACAGCCCACCAAATTGCTCTATCACTCCACTCCTCATCAGGAGAGGGAGGGGAGAAAAATAAGATGGAAAACACAACCCCAAACTCATGGGTCAATATAAAGTCAGTTTAATACAACAAAACCAAAAGGCTACGTGCAGAAACAAAGCAAAACTGAAAGATTATTCTCTGCTTCCCATGAGTAAGCAATATGCAGTCCCCTTCTGAGCAGGGCTTCAGTACCTGCAGCTTTTGCTCCAGAAATCCAATGTTGCGAAAAACAAAACCGTAACCAAATGGGCCTACTGCCTCCCCTTATTGCTCAGCTTCTTGTTGCTGAGCAGACATCATACAGTATGGAATATCCCTGTGGTCATCTGGGGTCAGATGTCCTGGCTGTGTCCCTTCCCAGGATCTTGCCCACCCCCAGCCTGCTGCTTGAGGGAAGGGGGGACGCAGGGTAGAGAAATGTTTGAGATGTAACTTTGATGTGTGCCAGCACTGCTGAGGAGCCAAAACACTGGTGTGTTACCAACACCTTGCCAGCAACCCATACACAACAGTATGAGGGCTGCTATGGAAAAAAACTAGTTTCATCTCAGCCAGATCCAATAGCCATGGCAAGTACACAGTACATCACAGAAACTTGATTGTTACTGTCTTCCTTCTAAGTGCTTAACAATATAGCCACTCCTGAAAAACTTAGCCACCTGGGGTGCAGGTAAGAAGGGAGAGAAGTCATGAATAAAGTTAAGCCTGGGAAGAAAGGAAGGGTGGGGGTGCTGTTTTAAGATTTGGCTTTACTTTTCATTATCCTACTCTGGTTTCACTGTGTGTGTGTGTGTTGCAGTTTTGTGTAGCTGTGCTGCTGAGATGGCTTCTGCAAGCAGCAGCTAGAGTTTCTGCAAGCCCCAGTCTGTAAACATCAGCCAATTCAAGGCCAAAGTTGCTGCGGACCACGGCCGAGCCAATCAGAGGTGGTCACAGTACCTCTGGGAATCCCGTTTAGGAGAAAATAAAACTGCAGGCAGATGCATTTTTGCCTCCAGAGATGGGAGTGAGATGTAACAAGTTGTGCAGACACCAGGGCCAGGCCTAAAGGAGATGGAAAGCTGGTGGGGAAGGGGGGGGGGGGGGAGAGCTGGGCGGGGGAAAGAATGAAGCCCCTACGGGTCCCAGAGAGAGAGATTCCCCTGCAGCCTGTGGAGAAGACCATGGTGCAGCAGGTGTCCCCTCGCAGCCCACGGATAGGGATGGGGAGCAGAGACCATCTACAGCCTGTGAAGAGATTGATCCACATGACAGCAGGTTTGTCAGGGCACTTTTGACTCTGTGGGGTACCAGGCCAGGGGAGTCTGGCCCAAACGTCAGCACCCCATGGAAGGGGAGTCCTGGTGAGAGGCCTGTGGTCAGGAGATGACTCCCCAATCAAGAGGACTCACGCTGCTTAAGTTTGTGGATGCAACTCTGACGTGGATGAACCCCACAGTGCTGCAGGAGAAGGGTGTGTCTGTGGAATGCCCCCCCCCCCCCCCAGCTGAGACTGAAGACAACTCAGGAGGAACAGACTGAACACCCCCATTCCCTGCCCCTCCCTGTGCTGCAATGGGAAGGAAGAAGGGAGTGAATTTATGATAAAAGTCAAGTGTGCAAAGAAGGGAGGGGTGGGGGGAAGTAGGAATGTTAAGATCTGGGGAAGGAAAGCAGCTTGTGAGAAACTGCCGGAACCCCACTCCCCATTACCTGCCCCTCCCCACGCCATGTTGGGGGGAGTAAAATCGTGAATGAACTTAAGTCTGCTAAGAAGGGAGTGATGGGGGTAAGGTGCTTTAAGACCTGGCCACACTTCTCATTACCTGATTGGTTCACTGGGTGTGTAGTTGTAATAAATCACTTTTCCTTCTTTCATTCTGTGCCGAGTCCGTCTTGCCCATTGCACTAATTGGAAAGTGATCCCTCTGTCCTTACCTCGATTCCTAAGCCTCTCAATATATATTTTCTCCCCGGTCCAGCTGAAAATGGGAGCGATAGACTGACTTTGGTGGGCATCTGACCTCCAGTCAGGGTCAAGCCGCCACTGAGGGAGTTCAGTCTCTCCTACTTGGAGGAGAGAAGGCTCAAGGAGGACCTCATTACTGTATTCCAATACTTGAAAGGTAGCTACAGAGATGACTGGGGCACTCTCTTCACAAAGAGCCACATGAAGAAGACAAGAGGCAACTGTGAAAGGTTTCACCTCAACAGAAATACTTTTTTTACAGTGAGCACAATCATTCACTGGAACCTCCCGAGGGACATGGTGGAATCCCCATCATTGGAGATTTTCAAAATGCTAATGGACAGGGCACTTGGTAATCTCATCTAGGCTTACTTCACCACAAAAAGTTGGACCAAATGATCTGTCAAGGGCCCTTCCAACCTCCACTGTTCTATGATATCAGTGCAATCTGTGCTAAACACAATTTGTTAAAATAAATTAGGTATTCTTCCAGAGTCAAATGAACTAAATGACCTGAAAATTTTTTACCTCTAATTGAATTTCACTGAAGTTAAAATATCTTCATGCAGTCTTGAAGACCATCCTTAAGTTCAGTCTACAGTGAGAACATCCTGATTGCCTTACCCACAGACTAAGTGAAACCTCTTTCTTCATCTAACTGCTGTAGAGTCACACAAAGTAAACCCTACTGCAAATGACCTTCAGCAGCAACCTTGACTTGGTATATTTAAAACTTGTATCTTCTAACTGTTAGATCTAAGCATCTTCCAACTTTATACCAAAAACTTCAAATTTATAAAGGCATCACCTTCATTAAACCAAGACTACTTTACAGAAATTTGATAACAAACATCAGGATTTTTGTCTTGTGTTTTCTCATTTGGGTTTTTTACCATAAAAATCTGTAATTAAATCAATAATTAAATCCCTAAGCTTCCGATCAGCAACTGCATCTGGCCTTTGCTTATTTTCAACACAACTTTCAGATAGGTCTTACTGGAACTGCTCAAGGTTGCATTTAACATTTATTTTCAATACAGGTAACGTTTAGCACAGCCTGTTTTAGAAATGCTTGTGAGGTAATACCTATTGACTCTCACTGTAGTTTTATCTGCTGTATTCAACATGTATCTCCAGTAAATAAAGATGGGTTGAGAGTCAAAAGGAAAGCCTACTCATGTTATGCATTTAATTCATTCTGCTTACTCCATGGGAGAACACATGGATATATCCACAACGATAATACTGTGGTTTTCTTTACTCTCTTAACCTGTTCAAAGGATCAATTCCCCTAAATGTCTGTAAAATCAAGTAGTCTTTCACATACCAAAGCTTGCACGTGGACTGAAGCCAAATGGGGGGCCATTTGGTCTTTCAGAGAAGCCAATCTACAAAAAGAAGAACAGGTGTAACATCAGATTAACCCAAGGCCAAGCAAAGTTCATAAATACAACTGCACTTGCTAAGACTTGCAAAACTGTCTTCCATACCTTCTGAAATGCAGTCTCTCAGATTCTTCTGTTCACTCCAGTTTATTACACTTTGATACACCAAATGGCATACTGTTTGTATCTATGTGTCACCAAAACCACTTTAATACATAGCTGACATGTGAAGTTAATCAAGTTTCTTTTTCCTTCTGTAACTGATTTATAATATTTGTCACCTTACCAACAAAAATTTTAAGCCCTGAACTCAAGAACTATTTGTTGAGTATTATAGTGTCTTGAAGAACTTTTCCAATCTTTCAGACTGTTTGATTGTGAATAAGAAACTTTTTTTATCAGTTCCATAGCTTTATTTCCAGGGTTTTACTAGAGGATGCTTGCAAATTATCTTAAAGGGCAATACCTGAAATTTATCAATCTCTGTTCCTTGTGTCAAAGATTCAGATACTACTTTCAAAAAAATTCAGAACAGCACCTAATTTGTCACATTTTACTCTTATGGTCAGTTTTATTTCCAGCAAATGCCACGGTTAACGTTTTCCTGTTTAAAGCAAGCCAGACATGTATGAGCGAGTAAAATCACCGCTGACTGAGAAAGATCCCGTAACTACCAAACCTTTTACTTCAGTGCTTTGTTTTTTTATATACTACTACAGCCTTCACACTTGCCAATGTGGCTAGCAAAAACTACAGAAAATTAAACCCTAAGTGATTAAGATTATTATTATGAAAGTGTATGCTGTACTTGTTTCTTTTGGCAAGCTTACTTTTAGCCTTATATACACACTGGGATACTTTATTTGCCTCTCCCCTTCCTCCCTGATCATTAAGGCTGAATTTAAGTGCCCATTAAGACCAAAGCAAACAATCAAAAACTCATTAGATACCAGTATTCACAACGTCCAAAGTGGCAAAATATTGTTCTTTAGCTCTCATTACACTCCTGTATCTTATCCTTCATTTCACACCAAAGCATTTTGCTGCTATGCAAAAAACAGCAAAACTGAAAAAATTTCCACGTAAGACTCAGTTCAGAACTAGACCTGACAGTAGGTACATGACATCACCATAGTTCTGCTAAGAACTTGAGAACTGTATTTTAAGAACTTTTCTCACCTGCTGATAAACTCTTGAGACCATTAAACTGCACAAAAACTTAAATGTTCTACATCTTGAGACCTTAGAAGGAAGACTGGTAACTATCCAGATCTGGAAACAAGGCTACTTACTATGTAATCCAAGTCAGGATCCACAACTGTTCTTCTTCCCTAAAAAGCTGGGTATTGAACACACTTTGTAAAATAAAAAAGGACTGAATCCTACTCAACACAGTGACCTCATTAACTTCTTTTAGAAGACAACCAATGTGATGAGACCCACTTAGACATACAAAGCTACAGATGCATTTAAGCCTGGTTGCAAAGTCAGCTACCCATTTTCTAAGACTGAAGTTTTCCAAGCACATGATTCCATCTAACAACTTATTTTCTCTATGGTGGTGTGGTGAGTTGGTATTAATGGGACATCAGGTCCTCACCAAGGTGCTCTCTCACTTCCCTCCTCAATGGGATGGAAGGGGGGGTGGGGGAGGCAGGGAGAAAACATGCTGGAAAAAATCTCATGGGTCAAGATACAGACACTTTAATAAACGAAAGGCCACTTACAGAAGCCAAGGAAAAACGAGACTTCTGTTGTGGGTTTGTGTGCCTAGGTGGGGGGCTGCAGGGATGGCTCCTGCAAGAAGTTCTAGAAGCTTCCCCTAGGCCCAACAAAGCCAATACAAGCCGCCTCAAGGACAAACCTGACACTGACCAAGGCCAAGACCATCTCTCCATCACTACAAAAATCTTCACATTAGAAAAATAAAAGAACTCACAAAATTTAAAGCACTGGTACCTGAACAGGACAACAGCAAGTGTGCTGCTATTGGGCAGGAGACCTATCCTCTTCTTTAACAGTCTCCCACAACAACCAAAAAAACTTGCAAAAATATACTGTAGATTTATTTAAAGTCCTACCTACAACCCTCAAACAGGGGCAGTCCTCACTATTCCTACAGTAGCTATGCATTTAAGACCACAGAGTTTGACAAAAAAAAGGAAGTGCAGTGTTAACTGAACAATGGAGATAAGCTGAGAGCCACTAGTGTTCTGTTTGTTCCGGTGGTGAAAGGAATAGTTCAGTAGCTGCCAGCTGAAGACTGCGAACAGAGCAGCTGAAAGCTCGTCAGTTGCTAAGAGAAATTACAATTCACATCTAATCCACAGCCAAGAGCTATCAAAGTGCACGGTTCTGCTAGCTCCGAACAAGGTAGTTCCATCACTACCATTTCACTGTTCCAACATAGTAAAAAGGCACCGTTAAACCAGTATGATTTGTGCAAGAAATTGTAGCCTGCTAACACCCAAAAAACAGTAATCTATTCTCAACTATCTCAACGCTTCAGAAATACTGAATCTGACACACGTAAGGGAACAGAAACACATTAGAAAGGAAAAAGGGCAGGCAACAGGAACAACCCCTTTCAGTAGCTACCAAACTTTACTTGAATATTCCTGACCACAACTGGTATGCAATTTTAAGTTTCTACCCTGCTTAAGTTTTTGCTACTTCCCCCCAGACTCTGCTGGTCCACTAGCCTATCCACCCAGGTACTCAATTCCTAGGCTTATTTACCATAATGAATGAGTTACTAGAACATGCCACTTTGGAGCCACACACTTTTCCTCTCACAACCCAATATAAGGACACAGCACTAAACAGATATAAGAGAAATACTAACTGGCTATGCTAACCATATCCCAGGAGCTTTCAGGGAGGCAAGGCAGCTCAACAGTTTGAAGGGTTAAAACTGCTGTTATTTAAGAAAACACTGCATTTTAAACACACAAGTTAAGGACAAGTTTCTGAAGGTGCTTCAGTAATCACAAGAACAAGGGACCACAGCCCACTGGCCACCTAGGCTAGCTGGCTGGAACGAAGGGGAAGAAAAGCAAATGTAGAATCACAGAATGGTCTGGGTTAGAAGGGATGCCAAGGCTCATAGAGTGCCACCCCCCTGCCAAAGGCATGCTACAGCCCAACAGTTGCCATCCCATACCTGCTTAAGGGGTGAAGGAATCAGTGGTGCCGCATCTCCTAACTCTGCATTCCAGTCCTCTTGGTTCATGCTGTGCCCTGCTGTAGCTGCTTGCAGGAAAACAAACACATTATAGCAGCGATGCTGTCCTCATCGCCACCTCCAACCCAGGCCAAGTCGGGGGAAGAGAGCCCCCGTGCCCGGCTCCTACCTCCGCTGCGTACCCACCACCGAAAGAAAATGGCGCGTTTCACCGAGGCCTCTAATAAGGCCACGGCCACGTGCGGCTGCCGGCCCATTACGTGCCTCGCGCCGGCAGAGTGCGTGTGCCGGAGTCTGTAGCCGCGGTCGTTAGGCTGTTACGGGCGGCCGGGCGCGGAAGGAGCGGCCGGGCGGCTTGCTGCCCGCTGCTGTGTCTCGCTGGGAAGAGTGGGGGCGTCGGAGCTCAGGAGAATGTGCAATTCACAACATTTGGGCGCTTCTGTACTACTCGGCTCTCTGGGCCTCTGAATATTCCTTAATGGCCTCACGTGTGGATTTTAAAGTGTGGTTTATTTTACAAACACCTCAAGAAGTGAAGCCCGTTGTTGGGTAGAGCTGCGACTAGCTGCTTCCCTGCAAACAGAACTGCCCCACGTTAGCATAACAGTGAACAGAATGTGCCCCTTTGCTGAATTTTAAAAAAAGAAGAAAAGGTTCATTGCGTTTAAAACCCAGCCGCCTTAGGAACAACACCCCCTTCCCACAGGTTTTTGTTCTGCCAGACTTGGCAAAGAAAAGAAATTGCTTGGGGGATTTGTTTATGTTGAAGTGTAGGGTTGAATAGTCTGCTAATCACCCGATTCTTGGCCATCTAGGGCAGTCCTTCACTGTAAACAGAACCAAACAAGTCCTTACTATAGCAGGGAGAAAAGTTCACCCCTTGGAAGACAACTAGAGACCATCAGAGACCTACATAGAAGCCTCTTAGAGACCAAAGCCATTTACTAATGTCTATGTAGCCATTGTGCAGCAGGAAAAAGGCAATGCAGTCACCATTATGGAAACATGGTGGGATGACTTGTGACTGGAGTGCCACCATGGATGGGTATAGACTCTTCAGGAAGGGTAGGCAAGCAAGCAGAGGTGGTGGGGTGGCCTTGTATGTCAGGGAGTGTTATGAATGCCTAGAACATAATGAGGGTGACAGTAGGGTTGAGTGTTTATGGGTAAGAATCAAGGGAAGGGCCAAGAAGGCAGATACCATGGTGGGAGGCTGTCATAGACCTCTCAGAGGAGGCAGACAAAACATTCTGCAAACAGCTGAGCAAACTCTCGAAGTCCCAAGCCCTTCTAGGGGATTTCAACCTGCCAGATACAGAGGGAACAGTCTAGAAGGTTCCTGAAGTGTGTCGGGGATAACTTCCTGACACAGCTGGTGACAGACCTGACACGGTAAGGAGCCCTGCTGGACCTGTTGTTTGTAAACAAAGAAGGGCTGGTGGGGGACGTGACGGTTGGAGGTCATTTTGGACACAGTGATCATGAAATGATAAGGTTTCAATTCAGGGAGAAGCGAGGAGGACACGGAGCAGAACTGCTACCTTGGACTTCAGGAGGGCGGACTTTGGTCTTTTCAGGGCCTGGTTGACAAGTCCGTTGGGAGGCAGTCCTCAAGGGCAAAGGAGCCCAGGAAGGCCAGATGTTTTCCAAGAAAGTAGTCTTAAAGGCACAGGAGCAGGCTGTCCCCCTGTGCCAGAAGACAAGCCATCAGGGAAAAAGACCAGCCTGGCTGAACCGAGAGCTGAAGCTGCAACTTAGGGAGAAAAAGAGGATTTATGGCCTTTAGAAGAAAGGGCAGGCCACTCACGAAGATTACAAAAAAGCAGTGAGGTTATGCAGGGAAAAAATTAGAAGGGCAAATGTACAACTAGAACTTAACCTGCCGCTAAGGACAACAAAACCAGTTTCCATAAATACACCAGCAATAAAAAGAGGACTAACGACACCATCTGTCCTCGAGTAGATGGGGCCAGTAACATAGTGACAAACGGTGAGAAAAAGGCTGAGGTGCTGAATGTCACCTTTGCCTCAGTCTTTAATAGCAAGACCAGTTGTTCCCTGAGTGCCTGGTCCCTTGATCCAGAAGACAAGGACGGGGAGCACAGTGCAGCCCCTGTAATCCAAGGGGAAATGGTGAGGGACCTGCTGCAGCACCTAGATGTATGCAAGTCTATGGGGCCAGATGAGATCCACCCGAGGGTACTGAGGGAGTTGGCAGAAGTGCTCACCCGGCCACTTTACGTCATTTATGAGCAGTCCTGGCTGACTGGGGAGGTCCCACTTGGCTGGAGATTAGCAAATGTGATGCCCACCTACAGGAAGGGCCGGAAGGAGGACCTGGGGAACAATAGTCCTGTCAGTCTGACCTAGGTGCCTGGGAAGATTATGGAGCAAATCATCCTCAGTGTCATTATGAGGCACGTGCAGGGAAAGCAAGTGATCAGTCCCACTTAGCACATATTCATGAAAGGCAGATCCTGCTTAATCAATCTGCTTTCCTTCTAAGATGAGATGACCTGCTTAGCGGATGAGGGTACAGCTGTGGATGCTGTCTATCTGGACTTTAGCAAAGCTTTTGACATAATTTTCCACAGCATTCTCCTAAAGAAACTGGCTGCGCTTGGCTTGGATGGGTGTACTCTGCTGGGTAAAAACTGGCTGGATGGCTGGGCCCAGAGAGTCATGGCGAATGGAGTTAAATCCATTTGGCAGCCAGCCACCAGTGGTGTTCCTCAGAGCTCTGTGCTGGGGCCAGTTCTCTTTTCTACCTTTATTAATGACCTGGACAAAGGGATCAAGTGAACCCTCAGTAAATTTGTAGATGATGCTATGTTAGGCAAGAGTGTTGATTTGCTTGGGGTAGGAAGGCCCTGGGGGACAGAGGGACCTGGACAGGCTGGATCAATGGCCAAGGCCAGTGGCATGAGATATTCAACAAGGTCAAATAATGTGTCCTGCACTTGAGTGACAACAACCCTATGCAAAGCCACTGGCTTGGAGAGGAGTGGCTCGAGAACTGTCTGGAGGAGAGAGACCTAGGCGTATTAATCAACAGCTGGCTGAATATGAGACAACAGTGTGCCCAGGTGGTCAGGAAGGCCAATGGTATCCTGGCCTGCATCAGGGATCCTTCCCCTGTACTCAGTGCTGGTGAGGCCACATCTGGAGTACTGTGTTCAGTTTTGGGCCCTGATTACAAGAAGGACATTGAGATGCTTGAATGTGTCCAGAGAAGGGCTACAAAGCTGATGAAGGGTTTAGAAGACAAATCTTATGAGGACCAGCTGTGGGACCTGGGATTGTTTAGTCTAGAGAAAACAACACTGAGGGGAGACCTCATCACTCTCTACAACTGCCTAAAAGGTAGTTGCAGTGAGGTGGGGGTTACTGTCTTCTCCCTGGTAGCTAGGACAAGGGGAAATGGTCTGACACTGTGTCAGGGGAAGTTAAGATTGGGTATTAGGAAAAATTCCTTTACTGAAAGGGTTGTTCGATATTTTAACAGGTGGCCCAGGGAGGTGGTTGAGTCACATCCCTGGAGATGTTTAAAAGAAGAGTAGCTGTTGTACTTGGTGACATGATCTAGTGTTAGACTTAGTAGGGCTGGATAGACAGTTGGACTCAACAGTCTTGAAGGTCTTTTCCAATGGAAACCATTCAATGATTCTGTATCTTAAATGCTACCATGACGTATTATCAGTATTTGTCAGGAAGAGATCCTGAGTAATCTCTAACAATATGCAAAACTCACGAAGTTTGTTAGCCATGTGACCATCCCTCTCTTTGCAATGATGGCAGAAGTTATTAATTCATCCACTATACATTACATAATGCCTCCATTTTATGAATTTGCGCGTGTCAGTTATTTTATATCTGCAAGTACAGAGCAACATATGCCTTAAGGCTAAATCAAGAGAAGATTCAACAAAGCATGAGGTAATTTTTTTTTAAGAGCCAGATTTAACACCTTCTTTGTCATAAAGATTTGCCAGGAGGTCCTAAATTAATTTATGCCCCTTTTTTCTAGACACTGTCCAGGCATGTGGGAAGGGACACTCTTTGCCCAGAAGGTAATATGTCCTGAGAACAGAAAGCCACAACACAAGTACTGCAGGACCATACCCTTTTGTGAAGTCAGCTGTTGGCTGCAATTGTTGTGAGGGAGCAGGAGGAATCTCTACACTTCCCTTTGGCTCACTTGCAGTTCTTAAAATGAAGCATTTTTCCTAAGCCTAACAGTTGGTGACCAAGAATGCAGTGAAATACAGGTCATCTACCTGCAATCATAGTTATGTGTCTTTCAGAGCATAGAATACGGAGGACAGGCTTGCAAGAGTAAGACTAGATGGTTGTATACTGAGAATAAACAGTCCTTCACACATCTCTACTCTTGGGGGTTTTAGTTTAACTTGGCCTCATCCCACCAGCATGTCATGTTAGCATTGTGGACAGCAGGTGGACAGGCTTCCCAACTCGTTGACCAAAACCTTAAAATGTCCAAGAGCCGTAACAAATGCCTGGATTCTAAGAGTGGCTCAGAGGCAAAAGATGATAATGCATTGCTGGCCTATGCAGAAGCAAGAGTTTTGGTCTGACTGAGCTGACGTGCAGCAGAATTTCAGGATGACGGGTAGTGTTGGTCTCTGCTGCCTCATTTCCTCCCACAGCCAGAAATTCAATTATGCAGCAGTTTTCTTGTGAGAACAGCCCCACTACTAGTCACACAATGTGTTTTGGGCAATGCCTGCTCCAGCTCATTTTCTAATGTTGCTCTCACATGGCAAAGCTATCTCTGTTGTCTTCCTTGCTTGAAGTTCAGCCATTTTTCCAAGCATGAGCTATAAATATCCCTGGAATTTTACCCAGGGTTTCAACCATGAAAAGGACAGGTCCCAACTTTATTTAGCTAGAACCAAACCCCTCACTCCACGATTAAAAATAGTTAATATCTAAACTGTATTGGCTGGGCAGATTGTCCCCGTTGCCCGGTCTGCTCAGCTGTCCTTTGCTCAGTGTGTCACACCTCCTCCCCGAGCAGGGCAGGAGGCCCATCCTTCTCCACAGAGCGCGCTGTGCCAGTCATGCTCAGACCAGGTGTGTTCTGGCAGGGATTACATCCGCGCTTTGTCACCCTGCGGACTGCAGAAGCACAGGAGCACACAGGTGAGCGTTGCTGACTGGCATCTCATCAACTATAACGAGCAAACTCTTCTGCCAAGGGTATTTGGTAAACGCTCCTCCTTACCGCAGCGCCGTGTCTCGGGCAGAGCTGCTTCGCTGCAGCACGCGTACCCGCGAGTGATGCCCAGCGCCTTAAGCGCGCCGCGCTTGTCTGCCCAAACGCTTTATTTACGAAGAAACAGGGGAGGGAGGGGAGAGCGGCCACAAGAACAACCACGGCAGCGCTGCCCTAGCCGAATAGGCAAGCTCCTCGGGGCTACATCTGTGGGCCCGCGCTCGCCCACCCGCCCTAGCCCCGTCGGCCTCCCCCGCCGGCCTCCCCCGCACCACGGGACGGTGGGGAGCGCCCCGCCCCCGCCGGCCTAGCGCAGCGCAAGGCTCCCCGGGAAGCGTAGTCCTGCGCTCGGCAGCGGCCGGGCTGCTTCCTCAGCGGAGCCGCCCTCGGGAACTACGCGCGCGCCACGCCCGCCTCCGGGGCCGCTGAGGGCCTTCTGCGGCCGCCCAGGCCCAGGCCCCGGCCCCGCGTCGGGGAGCTTCCTGTTGCCGTCGGGGAAGCGCGGGGCTGCCTGAGCGGAGCGAGGCGGTGCCGTGGCCGCAGGTAGCGGAGTCGCGTCTGTCTGTGTGGCGCTAGCCGGTAGCGCCCTCGGACCCGGCCGGGGCGGGAAGGGCGGCTTGGCGGGGCACGCCTCAGGGCAGTGGCGGGGGGGGCGCTTCACGGACACCGTGCGGCGGTAACCGCTCCCCTGAGGGCAGCCGCCAGCCGACCGATCCGCCGCGCTGCCTCCCTTCGGGGCGGGCCGCGCCGTTCCGCCGTGCCCTTCCTGCCGCTGAGGACGCTGGCTCCGCGGGCAGGAGCCGGCCGGGTAGGGGGGGCTCGGGCGGCAGAACCCGACGAGCGGCACTGTGTTTGGGTCGAGGTAGGCGTGTTGCGTGGGAGAGACGAGCAGAACGTCAGAGCCGCCCGTGTCTGACGGGCAGAAACGGCACGAAAGCTGTTCGGACGGTCTGTAAGTCGGGAAATCTTACATCGGTTTTAGTGGGTCTGCCGGCCCATTAGCTTTAAAAAAAAAAAAGTAAAAATTATCTTAATCCTTAAGGTCATAACTTTTTATTCTTTTAAGTATTTGTTTACAGTCTCCACATAAAATCCTGTACATAAGTAAAAGGTAATTTACGTGTTGAAGACAAATCAAATTAATGTTTCATGTCATGTTAATTTTACTTCGATTTATCATCTGGCAGTGACCACATATTCATTGCTTCAGTTTGAGGTACACAGAAGCCCAACAGTGGTTCAGTTTGTAAATTCAAGAATCTTTATTTTCTAAAACAAGTTACTAACTTCCATTGCTTATTCACTTCTAATCATCTTTAACCAGTGCAGTTTTTGGAGAGTATGGACAAGCTGCCCAGTGGCACAATGTCCTGGTTTTAAGGAGCTCTGAATTTAGGCCGCTATTCTCATGACCAGTATAGCATTCTTCAGGCCCTTCTGATTGAGGACTCACTGCCCCAGTAGAGGAACCAAGGAACTCTTCTGTCCTTTGAAGTTCCTTCAGTGCTGACCCTGCTTACTTCTCACAATTTATAGTTGGCACAGTCTGCAGTTTCATGGCATGAATCTGAAGTAATCCTGCAGATCCATTCATCTGATCAGAATTTAAGAGAAGACGAGGTCACACCAGCTAACACTTTGAAAAATAATTTTCCTTATTTGAACTAAATGCTTTCATTAGGGGATTCTTGCATTTTAACCATGAGTATAAAATGGGGGTTTAGGAGTAGTAACTTTAAATAGGAAATGAAATAAAATGTGTTCAGTTTAATTTATGTAATATAACTGAATGGGAGCTATCCTTTTAAGAACGGCCATATATCTCAAAAAATACCCCCAACTACTGTTGCACATAAGCACAAGAACAACTTTTGGTAACAAAATGCCTATCAAAATAATTCAAGGCTGGAGCTGTAATTAAACAGGTTGGAAAATAACGTGTTCTAAGTGATTACGTTCTGTGATCATTTATTTTAAACTGTATAACTTCCCAATTTAAGACTTTTGGCTTTGGCTTTGCCCCTGATGGCTGATCCACTGGGTCTCCTACAGTAGGAAGTTGCTACGGATCCACTGCTAAGATCCATGCAGCAGCCAGCTTGTGGCCAAATGGAGCATAAACGGCTCTCAGAGCTACAGCTGCTGTTTTTCCATCACCACAGCCAACAGCACTGGTAGCTGTAGCGTCACAGCATTAGAGGCTGTTTTGGTGCCCTTCTCTACCTTCCCCCTGCCTCAGTGGAAGGTTCGCTGATAAGCAGCAGTCCTACAAAGCAGCTCAGCACAATCTGTGCTTGTGGGATGACTAGGGTGACTAACTGACCACAGTTTTGGTCCTGATGTGGGATGAACCTCCTACATGGCCTGGCTGTAACTCTGATCTGTCCAGATGGGGGTCTCATCTTAAAGCTTTGTCACACACGTCTATAGCTGAGCTAAAACCACCATTGTTAGATACTCAGTGCAAGCAAACAGTAATGTGTTTTTGTCAGCCAGTACAAAGAAAACCAGATCACAGCACAGCCACCAGGCTAGAGTGGTGTTTAAATCTGCTGGTTCCTTGTTTTCATTCTTTGAAACTTTCCAGATTTTGCAACCAGGAGAGAAAGAGAACCTGAAGGGAGCAAAAGCAGAAACTCTTAGAGGCAAGCCAACTAATGAAAGTCTAGCTCTGTTTACATTACAGTCTGAAAGTCACGTGCAGCTCAGAGCAGGACTGGGAAAAGTATCTTGCATACCCCTAGGTATTGCCTCACCAGCAGCAGAAAACCTGGATTCTTAAATTCTCATCCACTTGTTCCTTTTTGCTACCCTTCTGATACAGTGCTTCAGGTGGTTTTAGGAGAACTACAAGTATGGCAAGAGGTCATACTAAGACAGCTTCACCACACGTGAAGTTATATCCTGAAGAGAAACGGGATTCAAAGTCGATGCATACTTTTCACTGTTGAAAGACACCTTGGTGTTCAGAATGTGTTTGAACATGTAGGTGATTAGGTATTACTGATGGTTAGGACTCTGTTGATAGCACATAATTGGAAAAAGTAATTGCTGTTTTAGGCCCTCGCCCAGAAGAGATTTCCAAACTTACTTTCACATGCTAACACAGTTTGGACAGGTTTTTTGTATCGGGAAGAGTATTTTAAGTTTTCCTTCTAGATTAAGCCAGTATTTCATAAGTGAAAGGACATCTGAGAGTACTTTATGGCTGATTGCATTTCTTAGAAGATGCTAGTGTCAACATTTGTGGGGATTTTGGTACTAAAAAGTTATGTCAAGTATGTATTTCCTTTGCCCTAACTTGTGGAAGTTCTACCTTCTTATCTCAATAATGGTGCTAGATACAGCTATGAAAGTTCAGGGAAGCATTTGCAGCAGCACTTAACACTGACTTTCATGGGGGTAGCAAAGCGACTTACATAGTGAACCTAGTGTCTGTGCATAGGGCAGAGGTTGCAAAGTTGAAGTATTTGAAGGTGGGAGTATTAAACTTAGCTAAGTTTAATGAAAACTAAAATTGCTTAAGCAATATTAGTCATCTCAGTACATATGAATTACAGTACTGATTAGAAATACTTAGTTACCAGATCATTATTTTTCCTAGTGTGGACAGTTCGCAGAACAGCTAATGTTTTGTTAGACCAGCAAAGTGATAGTTTGGTTCTCTTCTTCATGAGACTGATCTGCTTTATTTGCTGCTCAACAAACCGTAACTGTTCCTCTAGGATGTTTTTTACAGTATGTAGCCTGAATCACAGCTAACTTTTCTGTAAAAATAAATTTCATAATGTGTGAGCTGAGGCAAGTAGTGGCATTATCCTAATTTTAAGGGAAAAAAAGCATAAGAAAAAGTCCACTAATTTTGAATGGTCAGTTTGAGAGTTACCTGATTGCTTTCAAAATATTTAACATCATTCAGTGGTGCACAGCACTCTTTTGTTTTGTAACATTTCATACAGTAGATCCTAAGCAGAAGGAAAAAGTAGGAAACATACTGTCAGAGGTAGGTGGTCCCTCAGGCTGTGGTTTTAGTTACACTTCAGCAGTATTGCCTTCTTTCTTCCACAAACTCTACCTATCTCTCCAACTGCACAGTGAAACTGCTGGTTCTGCAGAACTACAACCCTGACAACCCTAAGCCAGACCCAAAGCAGGTACCTTCCTGTTTAGATTTGTTTACTTAGCCCTGTTCATTCCACAGAGACAAGAAGACAAATAGCTGTGCCACCACAAATGGGAGAGGATCAACTGTGAGAATGAACATCAGGAAAGAGCAGGGCAGGGGCACTTAACTCCCAGTAGTGCTGAAGGCAGAGTACTCAGATTTGTAGTGCCAGCTCCAGGTGTGTTACAGCTAGCAGGAGCCCCTTTCCCACTTGCAGGAAAATCCAGTTTGACAAGAAACTCTTAAAAAAAAAGCAGATACTCTTAAAACAGCCTCCTCCATTTCCAAGCAGCCATGTCAATTCTCAGAGATCCACAGCAATTCTCTGAATGCAACATCAGGCTCATGAAAACTGTAACCACAAGGTATCACAAAATATACAAACAGAATTAAGTTTGTCACGCAACTTTGATTTTTTACATGAATTCTTTCAGTTTGACATCTCAGTCCTGATTCCAGGCTTTTAAGCCCATATAGAGAATAGTGCATGCCATATCACAGGTCATATCAACTTCTGGAATGAACATAGGGCAGATACCCAGTATAAAAAAAACCCACAAATTAAAAAAAAAACACCCAACTTTAAAGTAGGACACTAGAGAAGAAAGCAGTTGAGAAGAGGTTATTGTAATGGAAAGTGTCAGGTGGTAAGTTCAGATAGCACAGCTGGCTCCATCCCCATGTATAAAATATGTTTACTGAGAATGCAGTCCAGACAAAAGGGGTAGAAATTAGACAAAATGGAGGTTAATGAGGTTCATTCTTCTCCATTTTACTCTTCTGCTTATAATTTAAGTTGTACCAGCTCTATCTGTAGCCTTTACATATGTGATAGCTGTATCTATTTGTAAAGTAATCAGTTCACCAGTCATAAGCTTCGCCTATCCTCAATAACAAGCACTTCAAAATAAACTCTCTTTTCCATTTTTGCCAGTCTAGCTTTTAAGTGGGCCCTAAAGAGTCAGTAAGCAACAGCTCTTATAAGCCCCAAATCATGCCTTCAATCCAGTGTATGCTGTGTTTTGGAAGGATTATTTTTTCTTTATGGAGTACTATAAAGTGTTCTTTATTTATAGCCATAATGCAGAGAAAATCAAACTGGTGATCAATGTTGTCTGCTTTTGTCAAATTGAATGTAAAGCATAAATACACAATTGACAACAGGTTTGAAGGAATAAATGCCTTCAAAGCAGTATCTTAAATGAGCCTTTAATGTGTGTTTGGTCTGCACTATAAACCAGGGCCTGAGGAAGGAAGGGTTCTCAGTCCTGCAGTCTTATGGAAAATTCTGGCTAAAAACATTAATGAGTATTTGGGCTTTGAATTTATGTTGAATTTCAGTTCAACTGTTAAGAAGTCTAAATTTTCATCTGCATTTTTAAGGCTAAATCTAAAGTGTAATTTAAACTCTGAGAGTGTTTCAACATGCAGAACAAACGAGGGACCTGTTTTTGAGACCTATGTGTTTCTGTTCAGAAGCATGCAGGATGTTAAAGTTAAAAAGATAATGGAGTAAAAGAAGATAATACCACAGTATTCTACTTGAGATCACTGATAAGGTATTGGAAAGAGACTGTAGAGTCCAGAAGTGACAACTAAAAGAAAAAACAAAATAGAAGTCCATGAAGGTCACTGTCTTCACTTGTGGTCAGAGGGATGCAAAAAATGTTGCAATGGGAATGATGGAGGAGTAGATGTAGGTATCTGTAGCAGTGCATGGAATCTCTGGGGCTTGTGGTTTTGTTTCAGAAGTTGATGTGCACTGAGGTGAATTTAATGATGGGAGGGTGCAGGTCATAAAAGGAATAAACTGTACTGTGGGATCAGTAGAGAGCAATGAGGTGACCTAGAGCTATAGAAAAATAAGGGAAATCAATATGTAAGAAATTAACAGAAGGAGATCAGAATGGGGTTTGGAAAGGAATAAGGTGCCAGATGAAACAGAATGGGGTTTGGAAAGGAACAGGGTGCCAGATGAAAGAAAATAAAAATACTGCTGTGAACTAAGAAATCGTTTTCTAAGCAGTGCTTAATAGGGGCAGGTTTGGGAAGCAGTTCTGACAGTGGGTAGGAGAAGCAGAAAATAGAGAGGAAATGAGCAGGAATTCAAAAGCTGAGCATCACCAGAGGAACTGAGGAGGATGAGAGAATTTTAAGATGTTCAGTTGAGGCCAAAAAACCAGCAGCAGTGATGTGGAAAGGAAGGACTTTAAGGTAAAGAATTTGAACTGATGTTTTATAGAAGGAGAGAGGAAATGGTGAGTTAAGGTTGGTAAGAGAAGTCCCATCTTGGAAAGGCTCTGGAAAGAGGAAAAGCTTTAGAGAGTGACAGCAAAGAAAGAAGTGCAAGACAAAGAGGATGCTATCAAGGAGTCCAATAAGACTCTTAAGGTTGCCTGGAGTATTATCACTGATCAATTATTGTGTCCTCTGAAAAAGCTAAAATGTAGAAGATAAAATCACGCCTTTAAACTTGGTAACTTCATGCAAATCTTGTCATGGATGCTGAAGCTAGGAGGAAACTGACAGCACTGCCAGATGAAATGGCTTTATCCCCATGCACAAGCATGCAAACGTGTGCAGTGCTGTCCAAACTCAGTGCATATTTTGAGTTGATGCAAGGCAAAGGATGGTTAATTTTCATCTGGATTAGTGTCTTCCCACTCCATTTTAATATGGAATCACACAAATGCCCTTGAGCTATCAAGGCAGGTGCTTCCAGTAGCATTTACATCAACTGTATCCTCCAGTGGATGCCTTCCTATCAGAGAGCCATTACCTGTACTCAGTACGTGGGTGGGGGGAAGCAGGTCCTTGTCCTTGAAAAGACACTTTGTCATCAGATTGAGCCAATTTTAGTTACTCTGCAGTCATCCTCCCACACGCACTCCTTTAGTGTTTTCCCACTCCTCCTTCAGTAGTTTTTTGAACCCCAGAGAGTCAATGTGGTTAAAAACTAACTTCCCGTCCTTTTTCATCCTCTCCTTTGGATTCTTTGTCATTTTGCAAAGCTCATCCTTCATCATTAACAGGTTGAGCTAATGCAAGGGGATTACTGCATATATGCAGCTATGATGGAATAGAGCCATATCAGTGCGTAACTTCAGTTGATGTATCTTCTGGGATTGGGCCTTTCCATTGTGTTTCCACGAGGATGCAGAAGGATGACACCTCATTCTTTCTATCTTCCTTCATCACCACTTCGGGTGACAAACATCCAGTGCCATCCTTCTTTATCCTGTGCCAGTTCTGGTTCTCATCTGTCTTTCCTGTCTAGCATTACAAAGCATTGGAAAACAATCCCCGAAAGAGCAGATACTTTACTGTTTTTCTTTGAAGGAGGAATCCTGGCTGAGGAATTCTCCAGGATGTAGCAGGGATGAGAGCTGTTAAAGCCATTAGGTGTTTGTTCAGCTGCACATGAGACTGCCGCAAGTCCCATGTGAGAACTGTAATTCAGTCTTAAGTAGAATTCTATCAGCATAAAAGTGATCTGCTCCCCATTGTTTGGCCAGTAGTGCTCAATGCATATAATATGCTATTATTAATGCATTATTAAACCATTCATTGCTGTTAATTCAAAAAGCCTGGACATGGTAACTGCAATAATCTGATCTTTATTCTGGGAAGTACGCTGGAAAACTGCATACGTGTCTGCTGCAAAGTTTGAAGTCATTTAGTGAAACAGTAGTCTCTAATAACTGATAAATTGTTCTCAGCTGTACTGTTACAAACTGGAAATACATCTCTTTTAAAAATCAAACAGGTCTTACGGTGGAGCAGTAAGAAAAGGAGTCCTGTGCCTTGAAAGCAGGAAGGTAAGACTTACTGTTAGTTATGTGCTTGCTGTTAATTTGCATATGGTGGACTTGGTTCTTGCTGTGGTAGCTCAAAGGAAATTCAGATTCCAAGCCTCATTTTTACAAACCTGTTTAAACCCCAGCATAAGCAACAGCATCCATCATAATTCCTTTACTTCAGAGCACAGTGGTACAGTGACAACTTTACTTAAATGGATAGTGTGTTGTAAAAAAAATACTGTCCCTGCTGTGCCTGGCCCATGAAGTTTGCACTGTGGAATGAGAATTATCAAGTGTCAAGTTGAAGTGATTTTCTGGTTGTTTTCACCCCAGGAGCTTCTGAAGCTGTGGGACTCTGCCAGTGTTAAATTCATAGCAGGAGCACAGTTTTACTTAACTGCAGTTGTCTCTCTTTTTTTTTTTTTTTTAAGGTCAGCATAACTGAGAGAATCTAGAAGGAACATCTATCAAATATGGAAGAGGATACCAAGCCTCTCTTGGTTCCTGTGGGAGGCGATGAAAGCAGTTATGGAATCATGAATATACAGTTCCATCCCGAAGATTTTAAGTGCAAAAGGTACGAGGAAGGCTGAACCTACGGAGTGATTATCTAGCAATGTGTTGTTTAGTTTTTGCTTTTAGCAGCAGAGTTCACAAAAGTCCACAAAGGCTTAGATTTAGGAGACTAAGGTTTGGAAAGCAGGATCTGAGTACAAACAGTTCCTACTTTGTCTCTATATGATATTATTTCCAAGCACCATGTGAACAGATGTTCATAATGTGTTTTGTTTATGAGGGTAAGACTTTTCTACTGACATCACTTCAGAGAGAGTGATTCAGTAAGAACTGGGCATGCGGTGTTTAAAGTGCTCTTCAAACACTGAGTATCCTCTGTGTATACTGAAGCGTTTTTATTAAAGACAAGAAACTGAAAGGTTGAGGATATGCAAAAAAGCTTGCCAGATGGTGTAGATAAATGGCTGTCAGTATGTGTAAATGGCTTTTGATGCATTCTGTAGGATGATTCTGCAAAAATACATTTTTTGCTGTTATTTAAGGAATTGAGCAACCTTCACTGCCTTTAAGAAACAAAGTAGTGTTTTTCAGATTAAGCAAATACGAAAATCTCAACAGCCCAGCCTTTGTGGAAAGCCTGCAAAAATAATACATATCTAGCTAAGTGGTTATTTTGCATGTCTTGAGTTTTAACAGCTCTGTTCCCCAAAGGAGGTTGGGGGGAGAGACTTCCTTTGCTGTTAAGACATATGTGAGCTGGTTCTGGAATCACAACTGAGATCAGAGTGGAAACTAACCTTCTTATGCTAGCTGGAGGCACCAGCTCTGCTTTTCAGATGAAGGATTAACCTACTGTTAACCTCCTCTTGGACCCTGCTTTTGGGTTCTTTTTTTTTTTTTTTTTTTTTTTTAAATTTTTGCACGTGGCGTCGTATTTCAGTAGAGCAGTTTTCCTAAAGTAACTGAAGATGGCACTGTTGTATGCAAAATCCTCTTGCTAAGGCAAGCAAAAACTTCAGCCAAAAACGAGATCTTGGAGATAGTGTTTTGCTGCGGTCACAGCCTGCAGCTTTGGAAATCCGTGAGAACCTGCTTACACGTCAGCTGGGGGCTAAACAATCCTTTTTTCTCTATGAGCAAAGGAAGGAGGATAAGGGTCTGAGTGGGCCCAGGAGAACAAAGAAAGTGTAAATGTAGGAGCCTGTGGAATTGTATGTGTAGACATTAAGAAACTGTAGGGTACTTTCAGGTGGGAAAAGTAAATGTGCAAAATGAGTTCTTGCTTATCTTTCTTCTGAGAAGTATCTGAGGCCCTCCTGGCATAAGGCAACTGCTAATTTATATGGCCTTTTGGAGCTCTTTGTGTTGGGGGAAGTACATGTTGTGTTTGAGGAGCAGTGGGTTTCAGGTGGTGTGGTGATGCAGCACCAGCAGGAGAAGTTTACACCTTTGTGGTATATTGAAATGCCAAGATACACTTTTCAAAGGTGAGGTTATGTATTGTTCTATCCCTGCGTTTTTCCTCATGAAGCTGTCTGGAGACTCAGCTTCATAAAAGGTCATAGCATGTGGCATTGGTTCCTACTCCAAAAGCAGAAGCATATACTAGTGTTGTGTTTGCACCTCCACAACCTCCAGCGTTGCAGATCTGTCCAGTTCAATCTTATTGCTCCTCCTTTCAGTTCATTCTCCCATTTTCTACAGCTTAGCCGTTTGCCTTCCAAGCGTGCAGAGGCACAAAGATGAGGGGAATGCCCCCTGGGAAATCGGAAGGCCTGGCAATCACGGTGAAGCCAAACAAGGTTGAAGTCCCCTCTCTGCATATTAGAAGAGGCCGCCGGGGCCTTTACGGAAAGGAGGGTTTGAAGGGCTTCTTCCAGAGAGCATTAGGGAGTAGCAGTTCCAGGGAGAGGGTTTTATCTTGCGTAAAAGTATCAAACAGTGCAGTACCTGATCTGCTCTGCTTAGTTTGCTCCCTTTTTTTCAATTCGTTGTTCAGAAACCTGATGAGATGTAGGTGGGTGGTCATTTTGCTTTGATTGAGATAGGTTCTGAAGTGTTTTGTGGTTTGCTTATAATCACTGTCGTAGTTTAGTGCTGTTTAATTCTTTTGTTTGGTTTGTTTGAGATCTGATGGCATTTACATAGCTATTCGGTTTTCTTAACAGCTTGGAGGATTTGAGGTTTTTGAAAGGCATGCTTTTCAGTGTTTGTGTAAGAACAAGCTAATTGTTTTTCAGAGTTGTAAATTATTTTTGCTAGTATTGTTTTGCTAATTTGGGGGAAATATTTAGCCACTTTTAATCCTTTAAAAGAGGATGTTAGTGTTCTTCACTGTGACCTGAATTGCGCAGACTCTATTGGGTGTGTTTTGTCCATTTTATGGGTCCCTTTGATAACTACAATGTCATGGCTGCTGTGGCTTACTGATGGTTACTGTGTGAAAGAGAGGGAGTTTTCTTTTTTTCCCTGGTCTGCTCTTTAAATCCATTTATCGTCAACAGATACTGCATTTGTCTTCAGGAATACTTGGACCTTCAGAGACACAAATGGTGTTTTGTGCTGGTTTTTTGCATAAGAAGAAACTCAACGACGCCCACTGCTAAAGGGAGATCAAGCTTTCTTTTTCTTTTTAGCCTTTTTGAGGTTCCGAAGTGTTCTCACACAGCGTAGGAGAGATCAGTAGGTGAAATTAAGCAATTATAAATTAAACAGTGTCTGTAGAGGGCAGTTAGAGAAGCCTTTTTCATGCAGAAGTGATGGGTTCCTTTTATTTTCGAAGTTCTTTTAACTTTCGGAAAGGTAGACAATGGTGGGAGATAACCTGTGCTAAACGACTCTTTCTGTATTAATTATGCTTTTACTGCTTTTTTTTTTTTTAACTGCTTCGCAGGTCTTTCTACTCCACTGCTCGCTTTTCATTTCTCTGTATTGCTAACATTTTTACTGATTGCTACTACTGCTACTTCCTGACTGGGAAGAATTAGAACCTACTTAATTACGGACCTTTGTAAGAGAAGGCTAGAATAGTTTTTCCTGTGACACAGAAGAGGGAACAGTGCTTGAAATGTGGCATGCTAGTGTTTGTCAATCTGTGTGCTAAAAGGTGTATTCTGAGAGTGGCGGAGGTGGCTTCTATGAAAGAAGTGCTTCTGTTTCTACAGCCAGCACTTTAAGATACTAGTGGGGTCATGGCGTAATTATTATAATGACAGTGGTGATAGGAATGTGGAAAAAGTTTAAGTAAATACGTGTTGCCAAGAGAACAGAGATGTTGTAGTATGAACACCAAAAATACTGTTTACGATGCTTATGTGAATTCAGACACCTTAGAAGGTAAAAATTGAGTCAGTGGTGGAAATCTTTGGAGCAGGTTTCCTTAATAAAAGCGCACCCAACATCTGTAATATTTATGATTAAGAGCTCAGTTCCTGATTAAGAAATAGCAACCTGGAAGAGTATAGTCTTCTTTTATTTTTTCTCCTCAATTTCCATGATAATGAATCAGTTTTACTCCTTAGTTTCTCTTGTGCTGTATGCAGCTTTCCTATAATAATTGGGTGACTCAGTAAAACAATAAAGCCCTAGGAATTTACTGGTTTTGTGCCTGTGATATAATCCTATTGGGTCCCTGAAACCGATTGATGTGGGTTATGCAATAAGCTGATGACCTTGTAGTGTTTTTTGGAGGAGAGGAAAGTAATTGTTAAATATCCTGTAAAGAAGGTGGGTTTTTTTCATATTTATTTAAATCCAAAAAAGTTTGTCTCATGTGAAGTCATTTAAGCAATCACATAAAGCCAAAAGACACGCTGACACAAAAAAATGTGTTATATTGCAGCAGCTCAGTATTCAGAACACAACTTTTGATCAGATGTTCAGAACCAGTTGTTTGCTGTTGAAAAATACTTCAGGAGACGTACTTGAAATACACTGTTATTGAGTTTCAAACTTTGTACAGTCAGTCTACAGGTAAGATGGAGAGGGATTCTTTATCAGGGAATGTAGTGATAGGACAGAGGTACTGCCCTTAAGCAGAAGGAGAGTAGATTTAGATTAGATATAAGGAAATTCTTTACTCTCAGAGTGAGTCCTTGGCGCAGGCTGCCCGGAGAAGCTGTGGCTGCCCCCTCCCTGGCAGTGTTCAAGGCCAGGCTGGATGGGGCTCTTGGCACCCTGGGCTGGTGGAGGGTCTCCCTGCCCATGGCAGGGGGGCTGGGACTAGATGGGCTTTGAGGTCCCTTCGAGCCCAAACCACTCTGTGATTCTATGGTAGGTATTTGTCACACTGCTTCGTTGTTCTGCAAGATTACTGAAAATATTCAGGAAAAAAGATGTGGCACCCATGGATGCTAGCAGTTGCATGATTGATGGGGTGTATTAGAATAGATGTGGATAGTAGGTCAAGAGAGGTCCTTCTCCCTCCCCCTCTGCCCCTCCTCATCTCAAATATTGTGTCCAGTTCTGGGCCCCTCAGTTCAAGAAGGACATAGAACTCCTTGAAAGAGTCCAGTGCAGGGCTACCAAGGTGATGGAGTGGAACACCTTCCTTATGAGGAGAGGCTGAGGGAGCTGGGAGAAGAGGAGACAGGAGTGACTTTATTAATGTTTATAAATATGTAAAGGGTGAGAGGCAGGAGGATGGAGCCAGGCTCTTCTCAGTGATGGCCAGTGACAGGACATGGGGCAGTGGGTGCAAGCTGGAGCACAGGAAGTTCCATGTGAATGTAAGGAGAAACTTCTTCACTGTGAGAATGTTGGAGCACTGGGACAGGCTGCCCAGAGAGGTTGTGGAGACATTGAGAACCCATCTGGATGTGTTCCTGTGGGATTTAGTCTAGGTAATCCTGCTCTGGCAGGTTAGACTAGATGATATTTCAAGGTCCCTTCCAACTTGTAACGTTCTGTGTGACTCTGTGATTGTATGTAGTTTGCAAAACAAATTTTCCTATTGTGCTGACCTCCTTAACCCTCCAAATCCAACCCTTGAACTTTGCCTTTCACAGTGTTTGGAAAGAGCTTTAATCATAAGCATCTTTCTGTTTTCTTTGCTTGCAGAAATTTCTACTGAAGTTCATAATGTGAGGAAGTTTGGAAAGAAGGCCTCTTCTTTTCTCTTTTCCTGGAGCAGCACTAAAATTCTAACAAACTCTCCCTTTGTATGAACGAGAAATAACTAGCAGATGAGTGTAGCAGCAGGTTTTCTGGGAATGATTTCTGAAGTACTTGTGTGGGGTGTAGTGTATGGGAGGTGTGGACCTCCTGCATGAGATCCCACATCTTGTCCGAACTCATTGTGCTGTGGAAGATAGCTGTGTTTTACTGGTGTGTTTGCCTTGGTAAAAAGAGTATTGTTTTTCAGGCTAGCTATTGAAACATAAATTGTAATTGTTTTTTTTAGTATGGATATAATACATTAATTGGACACTGTAGTCTATCTCAATGCATGGAAATTGTCTTCACTGTTTTGCATTAATAGTCACAACTCTCCAGTCATGTAACCTTTCTGCTTCCCCCAGATCTCATTGCCCCACATCATTTTCATAGTAATTTTGCCACATGAAACACATAATGTGATTTATTGTATAAATCAGAAAGTTTCTTATCTGTTGCAGCTACTGATGTTTGCACGTACAGAGTGCTTGCCTGCTAGACTTAAGGTCCCAAAATACACCCCAGATTATATCCTCCCTGCTTTGGGCTTTGAAAATCGCAGTCTTTAGAGATAAAATTTTGAGACTCTGAGCACTTCTCAGACTGCAGTCTAACTATGCCCTACAACCACACTTTGATCTACGTGTAACTGGGGGCTGGGAAATGACCTTGATCCCAGACAGAGTGCTAGCTTCTAGTGGAGATCAGGGAGGAAGGCTGCATCCCAGCCTGCCGCCATAGCTTCCAAGTTAGACAGATGTTTTCTAACAACCATAAAAATGATGGGTGAACAGTCAATTTTAACAGTCACTTGGTCAATAAGATTTGAGGTTCAGGGGTACACTGAGAAAATAAGAAAATTAATTGCTGCTTCAGATCATTCTCATAAGATGCACACCAGAAGAGATCAAGATGGGAAGCAGCCCAAGTACTGCCAACATTAAACGCGTGCACTCCTCCAGGCAGGAAGCAGCAGGAGCAGATATATAGAATTTGGTGTTTAATTTTTTTCCTCACCCATAAATTAGGTTCTGTTTTGTGTTGGACCATAAATCGCTTGTTCAATCCAGGCTGTGTTCATACAGAAGAAAATCATCTATCTTTCTCTAAATAATTTGTTATCTTCAGACAGATAAATTTTCACTACATGTGAAAATTTTCCTTTGTTTAGTCAGTGACTGACAACACTGTTTTCCCTGTAAAATAGTGTGATATGTTTTCTGTTATTTTCATTTTAAAATCATCCATGGCTTTAACTTCAATTGCTTAAAAAATTTAATCTCTCACTGTCTTCCGGTCTGGAAGAATTTTCTTTGACATCTGTGCCAGCAGTTATTAAACACCATTTTGAAGGAAATCTTTGTTAGAAATCTGCTCACTTTGAAACAAACTGTAGACTTTGTCTCAGATGTTCTGCAGTAGCTATGGAAGATTACAGGTATGTACTAATATTACTATCTGGAGGTAGGGAAGGAGGTAAGTCCTCATTAAGCTCTTCACACTATGCAGCTGGTATATAATTGGCAAAACACATACTTTTCATGTTCTGAATATAATGTGTGTCAGGGATCCAAAAAGAAAACAGCAGAGAGCTGACTGGAGGTGGGGAGGCATTTAAACATATTACATTTCTGGTTTGCATAACTCCAGTCTTTATTTTATAGGTCTTCTAATGAAATATTTAGCAGTGTCCAGTGATTGGATCAGCCCAATAAATTTTTGAGCTAAAACAAGTGAAGTCCTTTACAGATGACAGTCCATGAGTGGTTTTGCATGTTGAGTACCTATGGAATTATTTAGCTCTGTGTGCCTCCAACTTGAGGAATAAAGCTATTGCTTAAAATTTATTCCTATTTAATTGCAGTATCTCCCTTAATCGTTTATAAGAACACCACAGAAGTTCACACACAAAACATGGCGTTACCCCTTTATGACATAGATATGGAAAAAAGTCAGTTGAAAATGTTTTTAAAATTGAAAGTGTGTTCACTTTCAGTAAGTGGGAAATAGGTTAGCAGCCCTTAAGCCATTTTTTCCATGTCGAAGATGTAAGAATTAATAGAGTCTAAGATGAGGGAAAGAATTAATTAGTGGAGAAGGAAGTTATTTTTCTTCATTTTCTGCTTTGTAAGTTAGTTTTTAATAATCCCATAAACAGTCTTACATGCATTGTCTCCTTAAGCACATGGGAATAAGGACCTCCTTTCATCTCCTCCAAAGATACAGCAACCAACTTCAGAGCTGTATTCCTTTTTTTTCCTTCTAGATAAAAGGTGGTTCTATGGTGCAAATGCTTAATGATTCACTTGTAAAGAGAATAGGACTTTTGTCACAGTATTGAGAGCTGGGGCAGGAGGGGTTGACCAAGTTCCTTTGTAGTCTGAGTCAGAAATGAGTATTGAAAACCAGTAATTTCAGATAGGCTTTGCTCATACTACAGAAAAACTCACGGATTTATAGCTGACCTGATTTCTGCTCTTGGTGGCCTCAAACTTGTGATATGTACTTTTGTGGGTTCTGTTTTGGGGGTGGTTCGTGTAATTTAAACATCAACCTGTAAGATCAGAAGACTGTTGAGATTGCTTTAGGAATTAAAAGCACTGGTGGAAGGGAAGAAACTCCAAAGCCCTGTATCAAGGCTTTCAGGTCACCACTGTAGTCTGTCTTGTTTGAGAAATTAGCCTGTCAGTGCCAGGAGTGATTTAGGCAATAGTATGGTATGCTTATATCTAAGTAAATTGTAACTTGATTTAAAAAAAAAACCCTCTGCAATATATTGATTAGGTTTCATATCTCTGCTAGCACCTCTTTGCATGAAGCTAGATTTAGGTTGTATTGCATCTTCAGGAGCACCTTCCACTCTTGTAGCTCTGTACCTACGAGTGTGCAGAGAAAACAAGGGGTGTGCGCTGTGGTTGCCTTTTCCTTTAGTGACTGTCACCGTGGCTGCAGTCCTAACTCAGCTGAGGAAAAGGGAAGGGAGACTGCCTGAATTCCGACATCTCTGAGAGATGCAGGACTTCACTTGTTGACAGGCCTGTTCTCAGCAGTTACCCTAATTAAATCTGAAGGGAAGTTGTGAAGTACTTCTGAACTGCAAATGAAGACCTGTTGTTCATACCCTGTGACAAATTCCATTCCCAGGTGCATCGCCTTAAAAACAGTATGAGCACATGGACTGACTTGGGCTTCTCCATTAAGCACCATTTCATACAGTGACTTTGACGAGATTAGCAGTTCCTAACCTTTTTATAGGTGGTCCTTGTTACCACTGCTCATTCCTCTCTTCTGCTTGTTCCTCTCTGCTTCTCTGTTGTCTTTCTGCTTCTGCATTCTCATGCTTTTATGTTTCTACCTCTGTTCCTCATCAGTAGTTCTAGCAACACTGGTTATAAGCAGTAATAAGCTTGGCCAAGCTTATTAACATGCATTTCTGGTGTGACTCATTGTTGAGAACTAACAGAATGGATATTAGGTCTGAATGTTGATGTTAGGTTGCCCTGCAGAATCTGGACAGGAGGACATCTTAATAGGGGATGATACATGGTTCTTTCATGGGTGGCAGCTTCCCTCATGGCAGTGATATTTTTGCATTCGCTTTCTGTCAGTGAATGAGAGACTCATCCAGAGTGATGCTAAGTTGTTCTCTGAGTTTTATGTTAGCTCTTGTGTTCTAGGGTTTAAAGGTTTTCCCTTTTTTTTTCCCTGCTCCTTCAGACCATTTCATGTGGAGCCTACAAATATAGTCAGTGTGAACGATGACGTGCACAGAGTCACTGATGAAGCTTCAGCAATGAATAAGCGGATTCATTACTACAGCAGGCTCACATCTCCTACAGACAGGGCACTGGTAAGGCAAAGACAGAGCCAGATTAACTTGAGTGGTCTTGTTTGGTCTTCCATAGCCTAGGTTTATAAAAGAAGCATAAATAAACTCTGTAGGTTGCTTTGAAGTAAGTATCAGTAGCTGAGTGCCCTAACAAAGTTAAGTGTTACCATAATTTGATTTCTTGTGCAATGCCTTCACCTTCTAGCTAAATATTCTAGCAACTGTTTTTTTCATGGGTAAAAAATTAGTCTCGCTTTTTTTTTTTATTAATTAACTTTTCATGGAAAGATTTTGTGATTTATAATAGTTGTTTTTCATTTGGGCCAATAGTTAACTTTGGTGTTGCTAATAAGTCTTGGTTTTTATCTATTTGTTAGATTGCTCCTGATCATGTACTTCCAGATCCTGATGAAATCTACGTGTACAGTCCATTAGGAACTGCTTTTAAAGTTGACAGTTGCACAGATGGCTATGGTAAAAACTCCAGTATAGTGACAATGTATGTTAAGCACCTTCCCATATACTAGACAGAAAATGTATTATTGCTGATTGTTCTATTACACCTAACTTTTGTAGCTAAGAGGATAGTATGAAGGAAGAGTGCTTCTTAAGTCATTCACTGTCTTTTTTCCTTTCTTCCCAGATTTATGATATGGAATACAATGATGGGTACATCTATATTAAGTATCCCATGGGGAATAAAACAGGTGAAACTGCAAAACGTATGCGTGTGAAATGGTTTTGGAAACATTTGCTCTTCACTTTTCTGTAGTGTTATTGATGAACTAAGTTGTATTTCTCCCTCTTAACAGGCAGGCTTTACCTCTGGAATCATTCTCATCATACTGATGGGCATTTTGACTCTTTATTGCTGCTACAGAGTTGTGAAATCACGGAAAATGATACGTAAGAAATACAAAGCTTCATAATGCAAATATTTCCACTGAGTAAAACACAGAGATCTAATAGATTTCTTAGTTTGTCTGTATCTCTAGTATGTTAGACCGGACCTGCATGTTAGCTGTAGCTGCATCCACTTATGTTACATATCAGTGTAACTCTAGTATTTGTATATATTCTGTGTTGAAAGCAATTTATAGACAATTGCATCACTGACAGTGGTTCTACCTAGTACTTTTACTTTTTGAAACTAACCTTGCAGCTCTTGTGGTTGGTGCTTTTGTGTATAAACTAACCTGTCACTTCCTCAAATAAAGGCAGTTAAGACATCCAGTTTGTGATAACTCATTTCAGGGCATTGTTAAGGACTAGCTCATGGTCTGGCTTACTTTGCCATCGCTAAAGGCTAGTAGCACAGTCACAATATAATCTACCTCAGCCTCCTTCAGTCTAATGCTTAATGAGTGCTGTACTTCCAAGTTAACAGCAATCTTCTCAGCCCATGGAAGCAGTTTAATATTGTGTCAGAATATTATGAAACAAGCATGCATCCTGTTATGAAGAGTTCTACCAGCTTTAATTACGTAACATTTTGTTCAGATATGTTTCTGTTTTTTGTATCTTCTTCAGCTGTAATAGATACCTCAAACTGGGAATTCCCAGATGTTTGCAAGTATTACTTTGGATCCTTTGGTCAATGGTCAAGCCTCTTATTTTCTATGGTGTCACTTGTTGGAGCCATGGTTGTTTACTGGGTCCTTATGTCCAACTTTCTGTTTAACACAGGAAAGTTTATATACAGTAAGTATACATTTATGGTTAACTTACAGCTATCTGATAGAAGGATCAGGGCTTTGCTTTATAGTGAAAAAAGGATTGTCCATTTTACTTAATCTTGATTTTTCTGCTACTTTGTGTTAAAAATCAAGTGAGAATTAAGTAACTATGCCCATAACTCCACACAGTTTCTCAGTCTCTTTCCTGAAGTGTGATTTTAATGAAAGGTAAAGTGCCAGTTATCTGATTTGCCTGTCAGTAATAAGGCTTCTTAGTGTAGTTTAAACAGCCCAAACCTGGCTGCTTGTTTCCACCTTGTATTTTCACTCTCCCCTTGTTTGCATGGGTATAACTATTTGAATAGCTGTATCAAAGGCTAGGCTGTTGAGATGATCCAAGGTAATAATAAAAACATTATCTAGGTTCATTCTAGTTTTCAGCAAGCCTCCTTAGAGTGCTGCCATGTAGAAAGTTTCTGGAAGCATCCCTGAAGGAACGATGAATTGTAACACAGTGAAAGGATGATTCTTAGACTGGCATTGCTACAAAAGAAAACGTGGGTTATTTACACCCTTGTACGTGCACAGACACATAAGGTTTTGTGGATACAATCAATTAGGTATGTAGAGTTGTGGGAATAAATGGTGGAATTGAGAGCTTTGAAAATCTGACTCATAACTTTGAATAGCACAACTAAGATTTAAGAGTTTCTGTTTTGAAGATAATTAACAAATCTCTGAGGCAAACAACAGCATGGGCACTTACACCTCTTAAACAATATTTAATTAGAGTTCCCACCATCCCTGAAGGACAGACATACTTTGCTTTATTGGTTAATGGCTGGTGTATTTTACAGCTGACCCAATTCTTATGTTAAGGCCATTTAATTTTAAACTTCGTTTTTTTTATAAGGTTATCCCTTTAATCCTAAATTATTCTAAACAAAATCACTCCAATTCTATTAAGGAAACTTCAGAATGTTCAAAACAGTTCCTTTTTCGTGGAAAAAAAATCCTGCTTTTCCCTGAGATTGCAATTTTATTCTATCACTAACTTATATTTGTTTGGTTTAGTTATTCGCTCTGTGGTAACTTTAATCATGGGATTACTGTCCCAGCTTTCATTGTGGCTACTAAATTACTAAGTTATAAAACAGGTTATAGGATGTAAGTTTGACACAATGGCATCAATCCAGCCATGCATTTCTAAGTTACTCTTAGCAAGCTCCTGTATACATTCAGATAATTTAAGAAAAACCAAAAGAACTGCATACACAGTTTAGGTGGGAACAAATTGATTTCCAAAGGGAGGTTGGTCTAAAATCAGTAGTACACAAAGAATGTAAGAACTGTTAGCAAGTGCGATACCTCTCTTCCCCCCACCCCCAGTGTGTCTCATGCTTTTCTTCTGGGTTTTTTTATGAAAGAGAAAAATATATTAACAAATGCAATTACTAGTCCTAAACCACTTTTAAAATACAAAGGAAACACAAGCTGGCTATCTGTCTATAGCTAATTTTAAAGTGCTGTAGTTCTCAAAAGAATTGATAACTCTTAAAGGGCTTCACAGTAGATACTATTTTTAAAGTAGCAACACAGAACAGTGGTGAAGTGAGGAGGTGATGGATGATTTTAATTAAATCTTTTAATTGTTTTATGCAGTGAATGATACCGGTAAGTATGAGGAACTCAGTTGTGATTCAGGGTGCCATAAATCAAAATGAAGAAACAAAAAAATACTTTTCTTCCCACAAGACTTTTTGCTCTCTTTATAAGAAACAATCTGCTGTTAATTGCATTTAAAAAATCTGAGGCCTCCTGCCCCAGTTTATTCTCTATGTCCATAATTCTCCCACACGCATCAGAAGCAAATTTGTACAGGAGACACACTTAATTACATTTCCAAGCTGATGGGCATTTTCTCTCTGTATTTGTACATAAATGTAAAGAAACTGCTATCCAAGATGCTCATATACTGATGCAGTTGCAGAACTCCAAAATATCTGGTGTGGCAGAGCAGTGAAGTAGTAGAGTAGCATGCACGAAAGAAAATACTACTAGAGATGACTGTAGACAGTGAGACTTAAATCTGGATCCAGAGATTCCCTTCTTGAAAATTCAACATGGAAAAAGCATCCCACAGAGCTGCTTCTGAAAAATGAGTAGGGGAAGATTTTTCTGTATAGTATCTGGTCTGAGGAAATGGTTGCATGCACTTTTTTCCTGTCCTGGCTGGTTTTAAGATGTGTCTCCTCACTAACCTACTGTACAATACTTCACACAGAAGAGCTGGTACAAGTGGAGGTGTGCTGGGGGTACAGGGAATGAGCAGCTGGGAGGGCAGACTTGGCAGCTCTGTGAATGGATGGGGCTGCTGAGAAGGAATTAGTGCGGGGATGCGGGGGGGGGGGGTACACACAGACTACTTCAAAACACTTCTAAAAGAAAGTTTTAAAATACTCACATACGGTTGTGCATGGGAGTACAAGCTGCTGTACCATGCCTCTGGTGTAATTTTTTAAAATACTTTCTTACAATTTTTATCAAGTTAACATATAAAAGCCTAATCGCAGGTTTGGGACATTGATAGTAAGATTTTCTTATTTTCAGACTTTGTTCATGACATTAATGTGACAGATATTGTTCCTGGCACGAATGGAAGTAACAAAGGTAAGAAGAACTTCTAGTATTGTGTTTCCTGGTTTCAGGGAGGGTTCAAGTCAGCTTACCATGTTTCCATACCTATACAACATTCCTGTTACAAAGTGTATATCTTAAGTTCTACCTACCTGGTTTTTAAAATACCTGTAATTTTTAATGTGAGATATGTACTTCCACAAATTACCACACACCTGGAAAGCTTAATAAATGAGGAAAAAAAAGTGGGGTTAGGTATAAGGATTTTCTTTAAAAGAAGACTAAAAAGCAAATTACAAGCTTGTGTATAGCCAGATAGATCCTCCTTAAAACTATGAATGTTAGACCTCTTAACAGTAGTTACACAATGAGGTACTGCCCTAAGGAATTTTAACTTTCACACCATCAGATCTGCTTACTGTTTGAAGTCTTGGCTGGGGCACCTTTGCTCCTCACCGCCTCTGCTGCCACACTTTTATTTTAAAAAGTGCTGTAGAAACAGCTGTAACAATGCTCTCCACAAAAAGGAACATGCATCAGGCTACAGGAACATCCGCTGCGCTTTGCGGAGACGCTGGCATCACTAGTGCAAGAAACTCCAAGTATGAAGATCAGTCTGTTGGGAGTTCTTAAGTAGGCAGAATAATGTAGAATGAAGGCAAGAGCTTAGCATTGTCAGCCTCTGATCTCCCTGCCTGTATACAGCAACCGAATGTCTAGTTCTTTGTTACAAAGCTGAAAATTTTCTCAGTCCTGGGTGCTTAGGGGAAGGGGGAAACTTTTCAGTCCTGGCTGGACAGCTGTGTGTCACACTGGCTGCAGCCATGTTTCTGGAGAGCAGCTGTTTGGAGTCAGGCAAAGGAGTTGAGAAATAATTCTGAAAAGCTTTTACATTTGAACTAGTGTTGATTCCTGTTTCCCCTACAGTCCTTACCAGCAAGGCGCCAGTAGCTGTTGCAGTGCTCTTTGTCTTGTGATTTCTCCTCCTTCTGCTGTTGTGCCCCATTCTTCTGCAGCAGTGGGTATAACTTGTAGACAGCAGTATTTCATAGTATCCTCCAGCAACTGGAAGATTTAAAGCAGCTGCTTCACAAAATAAAGGGCTGCCAGATGCTCAAATGAGTCTTGGCAGGGCATTCAGGGCTACTGAGGAGATCAGTAAGAATGAAAGTATTTTTCAGTGTCTGTGAAACAATCCTCTTCTAAGCAATGGCGAGAAAGCAAATGAAAAAACGCAAAGGAACATAATGGTTTCCTGAGAGGGCATTTGCCAGAACACTTTTTACACCTTTGCCTCTGCAACAGAACAGGCATGCAGCCACTGTAGGAGGGAGGATGGCTAGCAAGTATTGTGGGATGCAAATTTTAAAATAAGATGTTATAAGAACAATAAAACAGGTTTGTATTTCAACACATGCATAACTTTGTAGGCATGTGTTAGAAAGAAATGCTGATATTGACAAAAATCAAATAAATGCATTTTTATCAAGGCATCTCTTTGGTTGGTTTTGCTCCAGTCACTTGTTCAGGTGCTGCCATTGATCAGCCACCATTTAACAGGCGTGTGACATTCCCTTATGGTAGCATTAGGCTTAAATTGCTTCTGTTATGTTGTCTACCAGTGATACACTTGCACCTGGCATTGCACCTGGCATTGCACCTGGCATGGCACCAAGATGACAGGGTGATTCACTGCATAAGTATTAGACCTGCCAACTGTTAGAGTAGCTTTCCTGTCATCCTTAGTTTGTGTGTTCCCAGAGCAGCATAGAGTCACACAGGCTGTTCTGTATCCAGATGTACTTGCATCTCTTCAGTGACACAGTACAGTGCTAAATACACAGCCAGATGCAGAGGTGCAGTGCTATGAGTTCTAGGTATGTGCCCTGGAAGGCTGATGCTGTGGCACATCTTCAGACAAAAAAGCATTTTTGTTGTGGTCAAATGAAAGAACTGTAGCAAATAGAACAAAGTTAGGAACTGACTTGTCAAACGTTGCTTTTTAGTGGTCCTGTTCCCCATACGTAGAACACTTCAGAAATTATGGAATATGGGCTGTGAAGTTTCTGTGCAAGTAAATCCCTTTTCATTTGGGGATATTATTCTTTTTCTTTCAGTGATTTGTCCAAGCGCTGCTAGTGGTCATCCACCACAGAACAGGAGTGTGATGTTCTCTTCTGACAACAATACAAGTTTTGAACTCTTTGAGAAGTGGTGGGATAAATCACAAACAGTGCCATTTTACCTGATTGCTGTTCTTCTACCCCTGCTAAATCTGAAGTCTCCATCCTTCTTTGCAAAGTTTAATGTCCTAGGTGGGTACCAAATACTATTAAAGCATTGATACACTGTGACTAAAATGTACAGAAAAGAGTGAAAGCTACTCCAGTGAGTAAAATCATAGAAGTATTTAGATTCCCTGGGCAACCTTGTGTGGATCGAGACAGGAAAGTTGGTGGCCCTGCCTGTGGCAGGGGGGTTGGAACTCTGTGATCCTTGGGGTCCCTTCCAACCCAGACCATTCTATGATTCTGTGATTGGAAAAGAGCTTTAAGATCATTCAGTCCAACTGTTAACCCAGCACTGCCAAGTCCACCACTAAACCATATCCCTAAGCACCACATCTACATGACTTTTAAATACCTCTAGGGATGGTAACTCCACCCACCACCTTCCCAGGCAGCCTGTTCCAATGCTTGATAACCCTTACGATGAAATTTTTCGTAATATCCCATCTACACCTCCCCTGGTACAATTGAGGCCATTTCCTCTTGTCCTGTCACTTGTTACTTGGGAGAAGAGACCAACACCCACCTGGCTACAGCCTCCTTTCAGGTAGTTGCAGAGAGCAATAAGGTCTCCCCTCAGCTTCCTTTTTCTCCAGGCTAAATAACCCCAGTTCCCTCGGCCTCTCTCCATCAGTCTTGTGCTCCAGACCCTTCACCAGCTTTGTTACCCTTCTGTGGCCAACACATTCAGGTCCCTTTCTTCCAGGCAGTCTTCAGCCACTCTTCCAGTCGTCTGCTGGCAGCAGGTACTGTGCCTCAGAGTGGTTCATTCATTGGTTTGTTAATCACCCACAGGCTTTCTGCTCCGCTTTGCTTGAGCCTTAATAGGAAGTTAATTTTTCTCCTTTGCTCACTGGATACATGTATAGTACCTCAACACAGTCAGGCATACCCATCCTCATCTTCTAAACATTTCACCATAGGCAGTTACTTGTAAAGATTGATTCCTTGTGACCTGAAGTCATTTGTTACCAATCAAATGATTAATTAATCACAACAGCAGGCAGTCAGTGTAGCTTGCCGCTGTGCTTTCCCCCAGCTCCCAATACATCCCAATAATCTGCCACAAGGACAAAAATTGTGACTTCTCCTTGCTTCTGTGTCTTAAAATAGAAGACCGAGGTGGGTGGGATGGGTAGAGTGTATCCACATGGATGATGGGTGGGGCTGGGCACATCTTATGGAATCAGGTCTGACTACATAGAATTGAAACGCATGAGAGGAAAGAAATTGAACCATTTGAAAAAGCTGGAGATGCATTGTAAAGGAGGTAGAGGACAGGAAGTTGAGGGCCTAGTTTGTCCCCGGTTCCAGTGAGACACTTAATTAGACCTTTAGATCTGCAGTTGCTGGAACCACTAAATGAAAATACAAAACAGGGACTTGATTAAGTGATAGTGCTTCTGTGAGAAAAGTAAGGGGTTTATGTGGACTAGATAGAACATGAGGGATAAGAAAATCATTTTATCAAGTGAGGTTTAGTCATATAACTGGGATAGGTATATGTGTTTTTAAAGGAAGCACATTGTCGTGGGCGTTTTTTTTTTAATTTGAGAACCTGAATATTAAAATAGTGTATTTCTTGGAAACTGCAGTAGATTGTTACGTAATGTAGAAGCTGTTCAAAGGTGCATAATTTTTGTAAAACTTCAAGTTTAGAGGACAAAAAGAATGGAAGACAGATTTTGAGACACTGAAATGAATCTTTTTAGAGCACTTTTACTTACCTTTACACGTACAAACAAATCATTAGGAAACTGCAGAATATTTTAGCTGTTAAGCTGATCCTCATGTACAGAATCTTTCATCTTAATTCCTTGATTGTGCTGTATGTAATCAAATGATACTGCTTCAATTTATTTTTTAACCTTGGAAATACTGCTAGAATGAGATGATGTTTTATCTGAATCTGTATTCTAAACTATGAAAACGCTGTTCTTTGTCTTAACTTCTAGTCTGCTTTCTGGTGACTAGCAGTATTACTGGCCAGGAGGTTGCATTGCAGTAGCTTTAGCTACTGTTGCACAATTTCCTTAGATAGTTATTACTCTGTGCTTATCTCTTTCAAATGGCAGGAGGTAAGATCATATGCTCTCCATCCCACCTGCAGGAACAGTAAGGCATTTATACCCATCAGTGATCTTATCTGTAGTCCTCTAGCTGTGCAGAGTATTGCTCTGGGATGCCTCTGAACCCATGAGATGGAATGAAAATCCAGTACTATGATCAAGGTTATGATCAGTTGCGATCAAATGTCATTACCAGCTTCCAGCTCGCAGTGCAGAGTTCACAACTGCAGTAAACATGCGTGTCTCGTTGAGTCATTTGGTCCAAAAAGTCAATGGCTGAATGGACATTGTAATAGCTGTGGTACTGTGGCCAACTTTGTCTCATGGTAGAGTAGAATCCTGACAACTGGAGTTTGAACCAATCTGTTACTGCCTTGAGACCTCCCTACCTGTGCAGCTTCAGGTTTGCAGAGTACTTTTTTCACTGTCACTAATGGAGCATCTGTAGAGCATTAAATATGTGGAAAGCTTGCATGGGGTGTTGGTACATTATTGCTTTTCTCTGACCTGTGAAGTAAATAAACAGAAAACATAGACGTATCCTGTGTTTCTAAGAATGAATACCAATGCTAAGTGTTTGGGCTACTTCTAACTAGTTGGACAGAGCAAGAATAAAACACAGCACAAATGCTGTCTACTGCTTCATGGTGTTTGTTTGGCTCTTGTCTTTTCTAGGTACAATTTCAGTTGTCTACTTAGTTTTACTAGTTACTGTAAAGGCTGCTCATCTGGGAATCCACTTAGAATACAACTGGTTTACAGAGAACGATTTTTTTGTACCAGGTAAGATACTTGATGTGTGGTAATGAAGCATATATATGATGGGTTTAAGTTTTTTTAAAAGCAATCATAATTACTTTCTCGTTTACCTTGTAATACCTATGTGACAAGTAAAGTGAGGAAAGGCTGTCTCATGTTGCATATAGAGGCTCAGGAAGGATCCCTTGTGACAAAGTGACAAAGAATCTTTTTTCCAGTGACGTTCCTTAATTAGGAGACAGTAGAAATGCTGTGAAGAAGAGGAGTGCCTGTCAGAGGTATTGCCAATACATACCATGTGACAGGCACCTTGCCATAGTACCGTTTCACCTGTATTATACTAAGTTCTAGCTTACAGAAGTTCTAGCTTTCAGAACATGCCTATTTCAGTAGCAGTTACAAATGGCAAATTGTAGACAGACTGACTGGTAACGGTGCTGTAAACTCTCAACATGTGCTGTCTCACTTAAATGAAGTAGCTCATTCAGCAGAATTTACAAGCATCATCTTCCTGTACTACTCAAGCTGCTTAGATTTTAGTCCATAATAGTAGCTGTTCTCTTTTAAATGCACATGTAGCTCTCCAGTATGTTTATCTTTTGAATGTTATTTTGGTGACTGTTCTTTCTTTGAGTTGTCACAGTCATAAACAGTGGTATTACATGAACAGATAGTCTAGAGAGATCAGTTTCTTGTTTTAGGAGTCTTGGAATGAGACATATGGGGTTAATTCTCAGCTGTTTTTTCCCTATCCTTTACAACAGGCAAAAGTGTATGGCTGGTTAGATCCTAGGAGCTATGTCCTATGCTGTTGAACTTTATCACTCTTCCTCTTCTCAGAAACAACAGTTTTGTGTTCTTCTTTAAAAGTTACTCATTTACCTAAGGCAAAATTCAGCAGTATGTACCTTCTTAGTGTTTCTTTTGTAGGTTTGTGCATTTTTAGTTTTCCAGTCACAATAAGCACTGTACTAACACTTCTACACATGGGTTGTAAACTGTTGTTAAGTCCAGTAATGTGGAATTTGAGAAGAAAACAAGGACAACATAAAACATTAGGGTGGGTTTTCAGTTACACTAGCAAGATAGAATTAAAAAAAAAAAAACAAAACACTATAGAGTTGTTACAAGTTTCTGATAGAATCTGATTGAGTTTATGGAATTGTGGCAATACAGTGTGGCAACAAGAGTAAGAACTCCATGACTAAACTCCAGATTGTTGAGTAAAGTACTGATTTAAATGTATTCACATCACAGTTGCAGTTAACTTTGTAGCTGCTTATATTCTTTGTCATCATCTACCACTTTCTTTGGGTTGATTCAGCTGTGTAGTTGAAATGAAATTGATCTGGCACAGTAATAAGGGGAATAAACAGCTAGTGTTTCCCATGTACATTTGTCAAAGACGTCTTCTGAAAACCTGGTATTCCCCTTTTCTGCCCACCAGCCCCTAGCTATCATCAGATAATGTTCTTTTTTCCATAAATGCTGAAGACCATTCTTCCCTCATCTCAGCTAGGCATTCTGAGCCCTATTTAAAGATCTAAATGATGACAAGAAGCAAGTGAAAGGCTACATAAAAATTTTCTTCCGCCTCGCCATGTCACTAAGAGGAAGAAAAAAGTATTGTCCCTTCTGGCTGATTCTGCAAAGCCAGGCAGTTTTTTGCTGAGTATAAGACTGTGCAAAACCAAAGCAGATGCTTTGAGGATGATTTGGATTATCATCATAGTTCCCTAAGAATCCTCCTGTTGACTGCAGCATAAGTACAGACCTAGAGATGGATGCAGGTAGTTCCGAAGCAGTGCTATCTGTGCTATCGGTTTTCCTCCATCGCTGCATTTACTTCTAGGCAGAACTTTTTGACTAACAAATTACTTTTTGTTTGCAATGTGAAGATTTGGATTTCAAAGCAATAGATGATTAGCATTTGCATTCGTGACCTGTTGTGATTTAACTGCACAGGCAGCTAAAACAACCACGCAGGTGTTCGCTTGCTCCCGTCCCCCACCCAGTGGGATGGGGTACAGAATCAGGAAAAAAGTAAAACTTGTGGGTTGAGATAAAAACAGTTTATAGGACATAAAATGACAATAATAATAATAAATAATTTTAAAATACAAAACAAGTGATGCACAAGTGACGCCCAGCTGGGAGCTCCTTGACTACCTCCCCCCAGCTTATAATGGTACGGAATAACCCATTGGCCAGTTTGGGTTGCCAGTCCTGGCTGCCCCCTCCCAGCTTTTTCTGCACCCCCTGAGGAAGGCTCGTGCCTCCTCGATGGCAGGGCCTGGGAAGCTGAAAGCTCCTTGACTTAATTATAAACATTGCGTGGCAGCAACCAACATCAGTGTGTTATCAACATTATTTTCGTACTGAATCCAAAGCACAGCGCACTATACAGCTACTCAGAAGAAAATTAACTGTCCCAGCTGAAACTAGGATATGACCTAATTTGGTTTTTATGGCATTATTCTTAATGCTGTCTGTAAGTAGAAATGACACTCAAGCGTGCTGCTCAGTGAGTAGATACACTGCAGTGTCTGGTCTTGCTCCATTGTGAGCGTGGAAACGTTTTAAGTTGAACTTACTCAGCAGACAGTCTTAAATGCTCATACGGCCTCAGATCTTCAGTCTCTTCTGAGGGTGCAGAAGAAAATTCACACAGGCTATGGTTCACTTACAGACCCATGTGTACTGGAAACCAGCCTGAGGTTTTAAGCAACTTGACCTTCAGGATTGTCCTGGGTTCCTCCTATTAAGCAGTCCTAGTTGTGTAAAATGAGCTACAGTACGAGATGGATGCCACAGGTCACTAAGAAGTGAGAATCCAGTAGTGTATTTTGGCAATGCAAGTGGTACTGCTAGGAGACAGACAAAGCAGGTAGCTAATGCATGCATATAAATCCAGCTACTACTGATTATTTTCATGATGGGAGAAAAGCAGTGCTGAAAGAGAATCGGAATCTGTCAGTTTGATTTTTATTATTGAGATTAAAGAAGTGGAAGGAAAACAAGCCCAAAAGTTGCTTGCACTCTTAATTCTATCAGTAACACATCATGCTGGTTATGTGTTGATGACAGAGTGAATCCAGCCCTAGGGAAGATATATTCTCTCAACCTGGATGAGCCTTTCATTAATTGCCTGAGGTTTGTTTACCTTGCTGACTTCATTGCACTTCAGAGAAATCTGGTTTAAACATGTTTGCATGGAGCTCTCCGTGGTTTGATCTGATGAGTGTTTTGCTGTCCTGCTGGATGCTTTCCAGAAGCTGAGCTAGCTGAGGGATCTCTGATTGCTGTTAACACTCCAAAGAGTACATATATCCTTACATATATATATAATACAAACAAAGATGGTGCTTTAATGATGTTACGCGTTGCTGAATTCCTAGACCAGTTGCAGTGCTTCCAGAAACATAATCTTGAGAACATAATCTTTCAGGTATTAAAAGAAGGAGAGCAATGCTATTCCCATGGAGACAAAACATAAATAAATTTTTACAGTTGTTCTAAGGGTGAATGGCAAGACGGGAAGTTGCTTTGCCTTTCTTTATGCCCTGGTTTGTAAGCAGCAGGTCTTAAACTTCTACAGATGTAATTTTTCCTCTGGTAGCGTAAGTGACTTTTTAACAACAATGTTCACAGAGCAAATGATTTCTTTCCCCTGCCTCCAGGTTCAGGGACCAGTAAATTCACAGCCTCATGGCAATCAATTCCTGCCTCAATGCTTTCCGGTTAAACTGTTAAGAAGCAGAAAAGCTTGTATGTGTAAATCCTTAATTAATCTATCAGTCTGTGCTGGGTAGGGTATTCTGAGAAAGTTTGCTGGAGAGTATGATAACCATTTTCAGGCATTTTGTGCCTCCTGATTAAAATATCTGCATTGGTGTTGGTCAAAGGTAAGACAGATAATCCCATTTCAACATGGAGGTTCTTGCTTCAGACAGTAAACTCCACAGCACTTCGTGCCCTGCATTTTGGCATTGTTTGATTCAAAAAAGTATGTTACTAACACATCTTTTCCTCCCTTAGAGTTCAGAATTCTGTTCCCTCAGCTTACAGGGATTCTGACACTTGCCTTCTTCATCCACAATTGTGTCATCACACTTCTTCAAAATAACAGGAATCAAGAAAATAATGTAAGTAATTTCACAAGATTGTACTGATTTGTGTCTAGATTGCTGGATGACACTGATTTTTTTCCCGTCTGCTTCTCTTGAAATCGATCCAGGGACTGTAATAGCTTCAGAAAATGTAACTTGCTGTTGTGATCTGGTAAGAAACCAGTTATACATAGTTGTAACTGGCTACCAATGTATAACAGATGCATTACAAATTTATTCAAATAAAAGCCTTGAGGACCATTCCAGATTTATTTGTGGTCAGGCTGGTATTAAATGGCCAAATTACACACAAGAGGCAAAAAGCTTGACAATGATGGAGGACTCTAGAAAAACTGAACAATTTTGGAATGAAAAATGCTGGAGAATTTTGGGCGTGGGGCTGATTTTAGCAAGAGTCCTGAACAATAACCTTGGGGTCTATATAATAACTTTTCTCAGAGTTGGTTCAGTAGTTTTGTGTCACAATCCAAGTCAGAGTTCATAGGGAAACCTGACCTTATTTAGGAGAACCTCGAACCTGAAGCCTGGGTTGGGAACCTTTGTGATGTGTAGCATTTGGGCTGCTGCTCCTCTACCCTTGAGAAAGATGCATACTGCTCATCCAGTTGCAAATGCATTTTTTCTCAGTATCTTCCCATTGTAAAAAACAAAATGGAGCACACATGATACAGAGTCCTACAGTATATTTTTACTGTAATTATTTTGATTTTTTTTTCCTCCCTACTTCCCTGGATTCTTGTCCAGCTTTATTAAAATATTAGCTGTAAAGGTAACTACAGTAACATACAAAGATTTAAAAATAGTAGTTCTATGAAAAAACAGTAAAGAATCCCAGAATAGTTGAGTTTGGAGGGGATCTCTGAATGTCATCTTGTCATCTTAGCTCCCCTGCTTGTGCAAGGCCACCTACAGCCAGTTTCCTGTACAACACATCAGATAAAATATATATGATTTGATTATTTAGAGGTGGAGTGCAGATTATGTGCCAATGCAGGGGATGACCTTTCGATTTCGTAATCTGCGAAGTTACTTTGTTGTCCAATATGAACGAAGGGCAGCTAGTGCAAAGGAGCCAGGAATTCTCCCCAGGAGAGCTTGTTTGGGTTTATGGGCATTTCTGACAATAGCTGAAAAACTAAGAGGGGGTTAGTGGAACTCTGTAGAAAGAAAAGGAAGAAAGTTTCTTCTCATTTTTCGTAAGAAAATCTTACAGTGTGGGAAAATCAAAGATTTCTCTTTTGCTGTGGCTTTCAAATTCTAAAGGTGTGGTCATGCCAGTAATCAGCTCTGTATGCAGAGGTGGCCTAATGCCTCCGTGTCATCTTCAAGACTTTTCCTGTGGCTTTTCCCCCTCCATTTACATTGGAGCAATCAATCAGCTACAAAGCTGCAAAGCACCTGGAATCTTCTGCAGCTTGCCTTTCCTGTGTTAAGGAGGAAGAAACTGCTGCCTGCATTTCAATCAGCTTTTCTGAATGTCCTCCCTTGGAGCTTAAGATGAATTTTAAAGTCAGCCCTAGCAAGCCCTTGACTAGGCTCAAATTCCAGGAAAGAGCACCTTTAAGTACAGTAGGAAAGGTTTGTAATGGGAAACCAAATCTGTTATAGTTATTCTAATTAATTTGGCTAAAGATTTCCTTCTCTGTTTGTAGCTGTGCAGGACCCCTTCACCTAGGCTTTGCGAAGGACACAAAATGTTTTCCAAATGTTAATGAAGCACTGGTGCTCTTGAAGGGCTGTTTTGTGATTATTTCACTAAGCTACTGGGCTAGCTTTACATATGTATAGGGGTCTCAACTTCCATAGTAAGTCACTGTGTGAGAGTTTATTTTTTCCTAAGTATTTGCATCATGATGCTTTCTTGTATCAGTACAGGAGACCTCCACCGTTTTACACATCAACAGGGAAACATGTAATTTCCGTTACAAGCCAGAAAAGTGGTGGTTTAGTTCTGAGCAAAACTTGCTGGAATTACTGGTCATAAGAGCAGTTCTTTAGGGAGGTGGGAAAAAAAAAAGACAAACAATAGCATTCCTTTTTTGGAATCAGAAATCCAAAACAATAGCAGCTTCCATTCTGGTCACAGGTGTGTATCACTTCCCAAAGCTAAAACACACATGAAGGGAGGATTCCTCCGGCTGCTATTCTGGTACAGTGGTGTGGGTGTGAGAAAAACAGTGCCTTGGAGTAAGCCAAATGTCAGCAGCACAGTCTGGAGATGCCTGTGAGCAGGGTTCTTAGTCTGCAGTTCAAACCTGAGCTCCCTGTTCCCACCTTCCACTGCTGCCCCCTTGTATTTATCAGTGTAAGTTTTTTGTGCACTGCACAGTCAACTGGCTTGGAAATTGATTGCATAGAAAATTAACACAGCCACAAAAGGGTGGTTCAGGTTTTTTTTTCTTGCTTCACATCTGTGATGGGATCCCTGAGCAAATGTAGAAAGGCTGCACAAGCCTAGAGCGTGATGCACAGGCGTGAATGTGCTAGTGCTGTATCCTGACAGCTCCTGCTGTCTCTTGGGCCTGCGTGGGGGAAAATCTGGGACCTGTCTCTTGTCCAGGTGGTAACTGAAAAAGGCATGGAGCTGTGCATGATTCTGCGATATTGTAACATAGTTTATTCCCTGTAAACGTGAGGGAGCTTCCATTCATGCTGCCCTTCCATTGGTTTCTCTTTCCAGGCAAAATTGCACACAGTGTAATGCATCTTACTTATTTGTCATCCTGGTAAATGTTATTACTTGCATTTTTAACACTTTGTTCTGTGCATCTGACCAGAAAAGCTGGTCACCAATAACTGCAACTATCATATATTCTCCAAGATCTACCTCAAAATCTGCCTTTTCAGGTGTACTTGACAGGGGCTTGGCACGTGGCAAACTGTGATCCCTATGGACTGTGACCTGCATGTTATCTCTGATCCCCCTACTACTTCCTCCTTTCAACCTTTTTTTTTCTACATTTGAATCTTAGATTATAAGTTTGAGGTGTGAGGACTGCTGTATTCTTTTGCTTAGGCAGCTTCCACCACAGTGATTTCCATTCTGAATATAAACATCTTACTATAAAATTTTAAATAACTAAATGTGATTGCTCTGTTACTTAAAATTAATCCTTTTATCTCTCTCCATGTGTCCTTTGGTTTTATCTGGAATTATACTGTCTAAGCAGTATTTCTAGTCAAGGTCTTTAGGGAGTGAACCCAGGTCTCCTGAAGAGTAATGAACAGTAATCAGAAGACATTACATACACAAAGGCACACTCCTGAACAAAGATAGCCGTCTCATGTGCAGAAGCAGATTTTTACAAGGATGCTGACAGAAGTAAGAGAAGGAATAAGTTAGGTTTTCAGGTTGTCTTCCTTGCTGCTTAGAGTGTTCTTTGTATGGTGACAGCATCTGAAGACAAGAGTGTATCATGTTGCATGCTATAAAAGCACAGTATAAAAATTACCTCAGCACTTAGTTTCAGTACAGATTAAAGCATACAACCTTAAGAACTGTAGGAATGTGAACTGGTTAGTATAATCAGAGTTAATAGCACACCAGCCATCTATCCTTAATCAAGTGTAGCCCAAATGAAGCAGTAAGCATTTGTTTCCAACTGCTTGCAACTGCAAATACTCATTTTTAGGTTTTTAGTTTTACAGTTGGTTCTAGAGCTTTATATGTAGGTTGGGTAAAAATAACAACTGCAAGTTACTATGTTGTCTTTATGCATTAGGAATATACCGAAAATACCAAATTATAACAAGTGAAAACAGGTTTTATCAGATGTTATAAATGGCTTGGTCCCAAACAGGATTTTTAACCAAATTGAACAATTTATTAAACGACTAAAGGCAAGCAAACGGCACTGCGGGGGCACAGGCAGCGCTGGGTGCGCAGGAAGTCTCCGCTCCACCAAAACGCACCCCATACACTTCCAGTCCCTGGCTTATATACCTCCCAGGGACAGCACCGCCTGCCGGTTTAAACTGAACAACCACATATGGCGTGCTGGAGTGCCTGGCCAGGCGACCCCCACAAGACATAACAACCACATATGGCGTGCTGGAGTGCCTTGCCAGGCGACCCCCACAAGACGTAACAACCATAGACTGATATGCTGGAGTGCCCGTCAGGCGACCCCCACCCTCAAGCCATCCTGTAGGTGATCTTTAGCCTTTGTATTGCTAACGAACTCAGGAAGCTGGTTCTGCAGACTTGAGGCACCTTCATATTCTTTCCTTCTTCTTCTTTATTACCTCCTTTTCAGACGCAAGTTGCTTCTCCTGAGGTGTCACAATGCTAACATTGTGGTCCTTTAGGCAAAGCTTTGCACATCCTTTATAGAGCTTGTTGCTGCTTCAACATACTTCATTCAGTCCATGCAGAAACCTTAAACTGTCCCTCCCAGGCCCGTAGTCATACAAGGGTATGTCATTATGCACCCCCAACATTGTTCCATATTAACACGAATCAGATAGACATATATCACATCAGAGGATATACCTTAAGGATGTCTTGGGTGCAGTTTGAAGTCTAAGTCCAGTCTTCAAGAAATAAATCTGTGTGTCTCTGTAAAACCACCAGATTAGTCTCTGGTTCCTGTGGTTAGTGGAAGTTACTCATAAGTATCTATAAGAAATCTGGATGATCAGACTTAGTATTCCTAAAATCACCTTTTAGGATGGCTACTTGTGCTTTTGAAGATGTAGGTGTTACATAAAAACCTGTGCAGCTTCTCATGTCACGGAGGAGAAATTCTGGGAGTAATTTAAAGAAAATGCTATACCTCGACCTCTGATGGAGGTTCTCTTGCTCAGTGACCAGTGCGAGGACAGTGAAGACTAGAGAAGTATCTTCCTGCTGCATGTAACTGGTCAGCTGGAGGAAGAGGTTGCAGCTGGAAGTGTGCAGTTTGTGTGTGGGGGCTGAGGGCCTGGGGTGTAGTTAACAGTTGTTGTCTGATGAGAAATGCCATTGGCCTTTTGCAGGCTGATGGGAAAAAGGCATCTTCTGCCACAAAAGCACTGGCAAAATGAGGAGGAGATTCTAGATCCCTCACTGCCTTCTAAAATTTTCTTACTTTTCTCAGGGACCACCTTGTCCTCGGAAGACCTCAGAAAGATATAGGATATACTTCTTCTATCACTGAGACAGTATGAAGATACACTTAAGGAAACATTCCCATGCACAGATGTGAGCAAGCTTTGCCCACTCTCAGTGAGCTAGCTGGAGGCCATGGTTATGATCCTGGTGTGGAAGCCATATAGTCCTAGCATTTGGTGCTTTGCCTGATCTAGTAAGGCTTGCTTCTCAGTCACAGGAAAATAGGGTCATGTATAGAAGCATTACTAGTAATCCTTTAAGTAGCTGGTTGTTAGCAACAACTGGACAAATGGTTTGCTATAAGGTAACGAGTGTTTTGTGGTGTGAAGCTTAGCTTATGCAGAGTATAGTTAGTTAATAACTAGAAATAAATGGTCTCCCAATTTACTTCCCAAAAAGGAATTAATGTAGAAGAATAATGCACTAAGTACATTGCTATGTGGTCACTAGCTTACTCTGAGATAGGTAGGTAGGTAGATAGATATGGATTCTGCAATTTCATAAAGTGTCTGAACAGATTTCCTGGTTATTTTCCAATTTTAAATTGTTCTTACATTTTTAGTATGTGTGTATTTGAAAATCTTTTGGTATACTAGAAACTTTATAAATGTAGTAAAAACTGTCAGAAGTTAACAAGTTGAGGTTTAAATCCGTGTTTAGGTAGATGCAACATAGTTTCTTCATATGAAGAACGCTCTTCTAAAATCTTCTAGTTCATTTACTGGGGTGTTTATAGAAATCCAGTAATGAAGTAGATAGGCATTTGTAAATGAAAGAGAGTAATTATAAAATACAGTGCTAAAGCTAAAGGATGTATATACCTTTATGCCTAGCTGTGCTTGTTTTGCTTGTGGTTTATTTGTGGTTTTTTATTTAATGATGTATTAGCTATATCTTCTATTATCACACCATTCATACAGAAGCCTGATGTATTAGTTTCTGGTTTGGAACCAGTGTGTGTGTGTGTGCATCATCCTCCTAGGTTTCAGAGCAGCTACTTAAAAATCTGCAGCTGGGAAGGCTGTGTCCTAAAGTTCTTGTTAGGAATTGGTAAATGTAAGAAAGTAGAGGGGGTTTCTTGTTGATTTTGGTAACTGCTATATGTCAGTGCACCCAACAGTAACATGCTACACCTGTTGGCATATCTGCTCCCTGGTGCCTTTTCTGTGTGTGGATAGATACATAGTACCTGTCCAGCTCCATGTTTGGGGTATCTTCTTGCAGCTTTCTGGTGTGATCCAGGACCAGATTTGAAGTCCCCATTCAATTATAGAAAGTAAAAGTAAAATGTAAAAGTAACGGTAACAAATATAAACCAGTAATAAATAAATATAAATGCAGTGGAAGTCTTTTCATGAGGTTTTTATTTTGCCTGTTTCAATATGTTAGTGCTGGCCAAAATAAGATTTTATTTCTCCTCAGGTGAGAGATCTCTCTATTGCATACTTCCTGGTGGGATTAACATACCTGTATGTTGGAGTGATAATTTTTGCATCTTTTCCTTCTCCACCACTATCCAAAGAATGTATTGAAGAGGTGAGATATTTTACTGCAGTATATATTAATCCTTAATCGTTTAATAAATGCGTATTAAGAAAAGAGCTGTTGTTGCTTCTTGCTTCATGACTCACCCTGGCAGACACATCTGTCCTTGACCTCTGGTCAGTTGGCTGACACCTCATGGGCACTACCACGAGCAGATGAGTAATGCTTGTGTTATTTCATTTATATTCACCTCTGGTTGCCAGTAGTTATGTAAAATCCAAATACCTAATAAAAGGTCTGACAGTGGTGAAGAAGTGAATAAGTGAACAATTGAGGCTTTAATTTCTTTAGCTGCTTTAATCATGAAACATACTATGTTTATGTTTAGATGTGTGTGCAGTGACAGATCCCATTCATGGAGACTGGTTTCAGGTACTCCAGAGAAAGAAATGCAATGTGAATGCAAGCTCATTTAGATAGGAGTCCTCACTGTGGGTATGTTTGGAGTCCTAACACTGTGGTGAGCCTTGCCAGCAGAGGTCTTCAGATAATAGCACCATGCAAAACACCCTGTGGAGGCCATTAAACTCTTATCTGCTTAAAGGCAAGGCCGATTCCCACACCCTAAATTGCTTCAAAGATTGGAGTTATCAGTTGGTGATCCATTTTATGACAGGTGTTCCATGTGTCTTACATAATATTTAGCAATAAAGCAGCATTTAAAAGCTTCATCTGACTGTCAGAAATGGTCACTGTTTATGGGTTTTGAACTATGTGATATTTTTGACCATTTTCATGGGGTGAAATCCAGTTAACTAATAGATGATGAGTGGCTTTCTTCCAGTTTATTTTCTGTAGTTACCCTAAGAACTTAGACAGCCATTTGTGTATTTCCGTGATACCCACTACTTTTTCGGATGTTCCCAGTTTTAGTGCATGAAGCAGTTTTGCTGATTAAATAACTTATTTTAATACCTAGATACAGTAGCTAATAGTATGAATCCATCTGCCTAAAAAAATCATGTGTCCCTTCCACAGCCTTGATTATTTGAGGATGATCAGAAGATAGGAAAATAAATGCATCTTCAATGGTAACTTGAAAGCTGACATCAGCCCTTTAATACTCAAAAATCAGTTGGTATTTGGTGGCAAGGCAATTGTAAAAGAGGGAGAGGGTATTTCATGTCATGGAGTTCAATTAGCAATTGTAGTTGCTTGGCTGTTAACCCTTTCTTTCATGGACACAGCTATTAAAGATCAGCAGATGTATGTAATCAAGTCGCAGTTGCTAAGTGTAACATTATTCCTGTGTTCAGAATTTTCTAGATAACTTTCCCAGTGATGACATCATGTCTTTTGTTGCAAGAATTTTCCTGCTGTTCCAGATGATGACTGTATACCCACTGTTGGGCTATCTGGCACGAGTTCAGCTGTTAAGACAGTTTTTTGAAAATCCTTATCCAAGGTAGGAAGTCTACTCCTTGTCAAGATCTTGGCACACTTTGCCTAACTGGCCTTCTGTTGTCGGAAATTTGGCTGAGCTCTCTGGGATTTCCTTTGCTACATTAGGTACATTTCAAAAGCTCATGTCACAGTGTTTATAGAGTCAGGGGTGAATAGGCATGCAAAATAAACTCTTGCCTGCAGATCAGGACTACTACAGCTTGGTAGAGCAAAATGGGGTGGTTCTTTTGTTTTAGCTCTTTGTTTTGTCAATAAACAGAGGAACACAGTTTCTTTGTGTTACACATTTATGTGGCAAAAGAAAAATTACATAGAAAAAAAAAGTAATTCAGTCCAGAAACATTTTATCAAGTACTCTTTAAGCTGTGAAGGCCATACACTCCAGATATTAACCTTGCAGGGTGCCATATGTGTTTTGATTACATGTAATTAGTAATGATCTATCTGTTTTTAAACTGAGCTGTTAGCTGTGTTATTGAGGCTGCTGCTATGCTTATAAAAATAGCTATTCACATGCTAATTTCAGAGACGAGCCACACCCCTGCACTTATATACCACACACTAAAGTCCAAGAAGAGCTGATCCAAATTTCAATTTTAGTTATGTTGGTTTTTTAAATAAAACCTAGGACATTTATATTTGGAGTATTGTCTGAATTTGTCACAGCTAAGAAGTCAGCATTTATCTCCAAGTTTCTTATTTTAAATTGTGAATTACTGTTGATGGAGGAAAGGGAAAATAATATCCCAGGAAGAAATGTGTATTTCCTCCACGGCATCAGCAGTAGCATACCGGTCTGGGACAATGTTGTTCCAAGTGTCAGGTTTCTTCTAGGTACTAAAATAGGTATGAGAAAGTCTAGAAATTGGATGTCTAAAATTAGTCAGTGAAATAAGTGCCTACTTTTTTTTGATGTTAAATTGTGCGCAGTTCAATGTTGAGGAGTTTTTAGGAACTGCTCTAAGTTACTGTTGGAAACAAGGCCATTTATTTAAGTGCTAAACTTGGATTTCACAGCCACTGGGAAATAGCCATGTCCTTTCTATTATGTGGATGTGCCTGTTCCTTTCTCCTCCCTCCAGTTACTCCCTGACCAGAATGGTTTTCATTTCCCTTGTGCCCTCCCCTAGAACCTACAGTTTCATACCAGTCTCTTCTCAGGCTAATTCCAGTTTGCTGTTTTAAGCCTTCACGTTACGACGAATGTGATGATGCAAATGCTTGATTAGTTCTTGTCTCCAGGATGTACTGTGGGCAGCTTCACTCAATTTTTTTTTTTTTAAAGACTCCTTCTAGAAAGGTATTTAAAGTTATTCTTAAAATCAAAATTGGTTTCTAAGAAGCCCCTTAGAATCACAGATTCACAGATTGGCTTGGCTTGGAAGGTACCTTACAGACCATCCAGTTCCAACGCCCCTGCCATGGGCTGGGACCCCCTCCACTGGCCCAGGCTGCCCAAAGCCACATCCAGCCTGGCCTTGAACACTGACAGGGAGGGGGCAGCCACAGCTTCTCTGGGCAGCCTGTGCCAGGACCTCACCACCCTCACAGGGAAGAAATTCTTCCTAATGTCTAATCTAAATCTATTCTTTTTTAGTTTAAATCCATTATCCCTTCTCCTGTCACTACACTTCCTAACAAACAGTCCATCTGCAGCTTTCCTGTAGGCCCCTTCGGGTACTGAAGGTTGCTGTAAAGTCTCCCTGGAACTTCTCCAGGCTGAACAAACCCAACTCTCCTAGCCTGTCTTAGGAGAGGTCTTCCTGCCCCCTCATCTTTGTGGCTGCCCTCTGGATTTGCTCTGATCTCCATGTCTTTCCTGTACTGGGGACCCCAGAGCACAGTACTCCAGGTGAGGCCTCACCAGAGTAGAGCAGAGGGGCAGAATCACCTCCCTGGACCTTCTGGTCATGCTGGCTTTGATGCAGCCCAGGACATGGTTGGCTTTCTGGGCTGTCAGTGCACATTGCCAGCTCATCTTGACCTTTACATCAATCAACATTCCCAAGTCCTCCTCAGGGCTGCTCTCAATCTATTGACTTAAATTACTCCAATTTACAAGGTAGTATATTCTGGCTGGCTGGCTGTGTCTGCTTCTGGCATCCCTGCTATCTCAAGCATAGCACAAAAATCACTCAACTGACATCCAAGCTCTGGCTTCTGTGCATTTACAACTGACAATGTCAGCATTCTGTTTTTGGGGACTAACTGAAGACTGGTAGCAAGCACAAGACCTGTCTCTGGAAAGATAGTAAAGAACCCGATTGTAAAATATGTGTTTTGATTGTTTTTCACCAGTAGCTAAAGCTGATGATGGTCCTTTATTAGCACTGTGCCTGTATCATTTTTCTACTTAGAATTTCAGTATTCTGGATTTTTCCCAGAACTGCCTTTTTGGGAAACAATTGGCCCACAAAGAAGTAGCTCCTACTGAGATAAACTGATAATGTTTCTCTGGGTAACATATTGATCCACACTGAACCTACCTGGAAACATGTTCCATGCCTTTTGTGTATGAAAATGGGCAATCTACTGGTAGTTGTGTGTACTTCACTTCTCTTAGCAAAATCTGTAACGTCCAGGGCTAATAGTTCTTGGGCAGTAAAAGGGATGACCTGCAGAGACTCAGGCTTTAGCTTTTATTTGTGTAAGATAGATAAGGTGCATATATGTGATATGTGCACAGTGTGTATATGTGGAGGGGAATATTCCTGGTCACTTGACTGGAGAAAATTTACATGTAAAAACCTAACCAAAAAGGATGAAGCAAGAGAAAAAAAGCAGAACAGTAATGGTGGGGGTTAGAAGGGACCTCTGGAAATCATCTAGTCCAACCCTTGTGCCAGAGCAGGATAACCTAGAGCAGGCTGCAGAAGATCATGTCCAGGGTGGTCTTGAATCTCTCCAGAGAAGGAGACTCCACAGCCTCTCTGGGCAGCCTGTGCTAGTGCTCCATCACCCTCATAGGTAAGAATTTTTTCCTCTTGTTCCAACAGAAGTTCCTGTGTTCCAGTTTGTGCCTGTTGCCCCTCATCCTGTCGTTGGGCAACACTGAGAAGAGCCTGGCCCCAGCTTCTTTACAACTGACTTTTAGATACTTATAAGTGTTCATGAGGTCCCCCCTCAGTTGTTTCTTCTCTAGGCTAAACAAACCCAGCTCTCTCAGCCTTTCCTCATACAAGATGCTCAGTCCCCTCATCATTTTGGACTCTATGATCTCAAAGGTCTTTTCCAACCTAGTGATTCTGTGATCATTTTTGTAGTCCTCCACTGGACTCTGTCCAGTAGTTCCGTGTCTTTCTTGATCTGGGGAGCCCAGAACAGCATTCCAGATGTGGCCTCACCAGGGCAGAGTAGAGGGGCAGGATAACCTGCCTCAACCTGCTCTCTTCTTAATGCACCCCAGTCACTTCTTTTAGCAAAAAACCACAAATCCAAGCCACCAGAGAAACACTACCTCCTATGCTGGTCCAAGTCCCCATGGTAAATTTTACTATCTTCATTATTAAGCCCTCTATGTAGATCCATGTGGATGTACTGCAGTTTTCATATGAACTGGAAGCTCTCTGATCTTAAATGACAGGCTTCTTCATACAGATAGTTGTTTGTAGATGTGGATACCTGCTGCTGCAGTGGGTAAATTTAAGATAGCCATTAAGTTATTAGTTGGAGCACTTGACATTTTGGATGGATGCATCTTAAAGCTGACTGTTGCTAGAATAATATGATCACACACATGCTTACAGGGCTGCCAGATAGTTTTTAGTTCCTAGCATTGACTTGTTAGGTCAATTTTATTCTTTGCTTTAATTACGTTTTTTCTTTCCCCTGCTATTTATCTGACACTGGATATGATGAAGCATCAAGGTATTAATTTGCTCTTTTGTAGTTCTTCCATCTTGATGTTTGGTCTAATCCAAGCCTATTTCTGCCAAAAGCAGCATCATGTTTTGTATCCTGGCCTTTTCTGGTAGACCATGGATTATAGCTGGATTATAATGAAGAACCATTTATGCAGTTTCTGATGAACTTTTCTTGTCTGAAGATGAATCCCGATGACTTCTGTCCCATGCTTTTTCGATACTTTGCAGTGCTATTTTTTCTACTGAGGATGCTTTACTCTGCTGAACTGTAGTCTTGCATGATGAAGCAGCTCACTCTTTCCAAACTTAAAAGCTTAAGCAGATGATACGTGACTCTTTCTTCTCACAGGTTTTGTATCACGTATCAGCTGAGCCGCAGCTTGCTTGCCACAAGCATAGAGGAAACAGTAGCATCCTGTGTCCTCCTCCAGTCAGGAGGCAAGCAAAAGCCCTCCTGCTTCCAAGAGGGGGGGTATTTTCCTTCCCCTCATGAGCCAGTATCAGTCACCTATAGCTCTGCCCATCTTAATGCTGGACCCAGTAGTCTTCTAACAAGCGTCATGACAAAGCCGTCAGCCTTTCTGTGCTTGATGCAAAAGATTTAGAGACAAGACAAGGCATCCTAATGCCTTTTCTCATTTTGTTAAATGATACTAGCATACATACTACAACACAGCAAGTGACATACTGGGAGGAAACCCAAGGAACTGTTGGTTCTCTTAGTGGTTTTGTAGAAACAGGCCAAAATGTTGTGTATTGGGAAATGCCTTTTTTTCCTAAAGTGAGATACATTTGGAAGTGTGCAAATGCATTTAATGCGTGACTTAAGGCCAAAGGCATGTGGTTTATCTTCTGTTTCTTACGTGACTCTGGATCTTCTGAAATGTACAGAAAGCTAATTAATTACCATTATTGGCTCTTTGCTAGTGGCATTTGTGAAAGATAATTCCCTTGACTAATTTTATGCTGCACATAAAATGCTTTGTACAGTCATCTGCTCAGTTTTTAAAGCTTTCTAACATCTTTTCTGTTCTGAGAGGTTAAACAAGCTGACGGACAGAAACCACTTGGCTTTCCGTAAAGATTATCCTCCCTTTACTCCATGGTAGCCCAGCAGACCTGCCAGTTCTCCCACAGATGTGTGTCCTCTGATGCAATGAAACACATTACTGCTGTTTGCATGCATAGTTAGTTAACTGCTCTTCACCTAACTTCTGTCTCACTTCTTAACTGCTGTGATTCATAGTCTTTTGACCAATGTCACTTGAGTGAGATTTCCAGGAAGAAAATGCATTTTTAGATACAGTAACCTTTCGAAACCTCTTACTTAAATGATCCTGTTTTGCTTTTTTTCTTGCTTTCCTGTCTTCCTTATTATGTGTGTTCATGTGGTGGTTTGGCTCTGGCTGGAGGCCAGATGCCCACCAAAGCCGCTCTGTCACCCCCCTTTTCACCTGGACAGGGGAGAAAATATATATTGAGAGGCTTAGGAGTCGAGATGAGGACAGGGAGAGATCATTCCACAATCAGTGTCACGGGCAGAACAGACTCAACACAGAATAAAGGAAAGAAAACTCTCTAATTCGTTACACTGCCCTGCACACCCAGTGACACCAGAGTGGGGTAAGAGAAGTGTGATCAGATCTTCAAGCACCTCCCCCCACACTCCCTTCTTAGCAGGCTTCACTGTAGTGATCATTTCGCTCCCTTCTTTCCCCCCCCCCTCCCCCCGCGTTGTGGCACAGGGAGGGGCAGAGACTGGGGGATTGGGGGTCTCGGTCAGTTCCTCATGAGTTGTTCTCCTTCTTAGCTGGGGGGTGGGGGACATTCATTCCTCACACCCTTCCCCTGCTGCAAGGTGGGGTTCCACCCATGGAACATAGTCCTTCATGAACTTCTCCAGCATGAGTCCTTTCTGTTGGGGCGTCATCCCCTCACCAGTTGCGTCAGCACGGCTCCCTTCCATGGGGTTCTGACCTTCAGGCCCAGACTGCTCCAGCCTGGTCCCCACAAAGTCGCAAGTCCTCCATCAAACCTGCGGCAGCCTGGGTCAGTCTCTTCACAGGCTGTAGATGGTCTTTGCTCCCCGTCATTTCCATGGGCTGTAGGGGGACAGCCTGCTTCTTCTCCATGGGCTGCAGGGGCATCTTTCTCTCTGGCACCTGGAATGCCTCGTCCCACCCTCTCTTTCTTCCCTGGCCTTGGTGTCCGCACAATTTCTTCTATCTTCTCACTCCTGTCTCTGGTGGCAAAATGCAGCTGCTGGTGTGGGTTTTTTTCTCCTAAATGTGATTCCCAGAGGTGCTGTGACCGTCACTGATGGGCTCGGCCTTGGTCAGTGGCAGGTCTTGCCTTGAGCCTGGTGTTTGCTCTGTGGGGCCTGCAGAGAGCTTCTGGCTGCTTCTTGCAGAAGCCGCCCCTGCAGCCCCCCTTCTCCACCAGAACCCAGCCATGCAAAACTGCAACAGTTCACCCTGTGACTCCTTGCATCTGTCCTGAGGGGATTTAAGATAAATGTCTTTCTTTAAATGTCCACTTTCCTAGGGTTTGGTTTCAGAGTTTTCAATATGATTCTTACTTTGAGGATGCTGAGATTAATTAGATGCAGTAGTCACTATCGTTCAGTGGCATAACTGTAACTACTATTTTCACAGGAGAGAAGTTAATAGAGCAGTCGCTCTGATGATTTTCTAGCATATCAGATTATTTCTCAGTTGTCATTCTGAAAGGTTAACCTTGCAATGGGGGAAAAAAACCCAAGACTTAAGGAAAAGCTTGATTTCCACCCCCGCCCCCCACTTTTTGTGGCATTTTTGCAGGTGAGCTGTGACTTGCTTCATAGAAAGGAGCTAGAGTCTGTTCCACTGAGAATATTGAGACTCGGGACAGGAGTGATGGAGCTCCATGTGCCATGCTTGGACTGCTGTGGGTGAATTGTACACAATTCTGCGAATTACAGACACTTTGAGGCAACCCAACCTGTGCCTCAGAGCAGCAACCCTTATCAGGCTGCCCAGATGGACAATCCAGCCCTGGCATGGGTGTCATGGTTTTGCTGCAGCCAGCAGCTCAGCCCCATGCAGCTGCTCACTCACTCCCCCAAAGTGGGATGGGGGGAGAATTGAAAGAGTGAGAGTGAGAAAACTCCTGGGTTGAGATAAAGACAGTTTGATAGGTAAAGTAAAAGCCACACACAACCAAAGCAAGACAAGGAATCATTCCCCACTTCCCAGGGGTGTTCAGCCCTCTCCAGGAAAGCAGGGCTCCATCACATATAATGGTGACTTGGGAAGGCACACACCATGACTCTGAATATCCCCTTTCCTTCTTCTGTCCCCATCGTTATGTGCTGAACATGACATCATATGGTATGAAATATCCCTTGGGTCAGTAAATAACTTTATCCCAGCCAAAATCAGCACAGTGGGCCATCCAAATCTGCTGCCATTGACCACAAGGAAGAAAATTGTGCTGCGTAGAGACCAGCTGTGTGCCAGCAGGGTGGTGGTAAAAAGGACACAATTCTTTTCTGATCATCTAAATACTTTTCTTCCTATAATTATAATAAGTAGAGGTGCTACAGCTGTGCCCCTCCCCCCCCCCCGCCCAAAATACTGGCTTTCAGACTGCCATTTTGCAATGTGTGATGGTCTTTAATTAGCCCCCGAAGCCAGTGTCAGGTAAAATTGAGCAGTTTAGAACTTGTTAAAATATCATGGGCTATGATATTCTGATTTCCGGAGGAGACCTGCATGAAACTTGGAGGTTTATGAAAAATACTTTCTCAAGTAATACAGCTACTAGTACCCTACATGTCAGATTCTTCATTATCCAGAAGGACAGTTGGTTTATAAATGGTAGTGCCTTTCTCTTCAGCAAGAATGGCACTTTTTCTCATCTTAATGCTGAGATGAACTATACCTATGTAAAAGAAAGGGTTTGCAGGTTAAACACCTGTTTTCCAGTAATATGGATACAACTTGGGCTGCTTCAGAAAACTAGAAAAAGGAACAAGGATGTTCAGGGGGGAAGTGCAAACAGATGGATTCAAATTATTTTCAGACTTTTTGATTTTGGTATTGTTCTTGAGGATCCTGCTTAATTGTAACAGTTAAAACTGCAAAGCACTACTCTGCAAGTACTGAATTGTTTTGAAAGCTTTAGCATTTTGAGACCATTGTTTTCTATTGAGCCAAAACACATTCCCACCCCCAAACCAATTATTTTTTCCCAGACCAAGAAATTGAACAGTATTTCGTTTCACACCAAACACACACATGTAACACTTGGAAGTGACAAGAAACTAGAATTAATTTTTTTAAAAGGCACAACTTTGAACTACAAAAACGCTTCTGTTTTAAAGCATGTCAGGATGAAATACATGAGACCTTTTTCAGGTGTTCTTGCTAAAATACTCTGAACTGACCCAAATTTGCAAAACAGTTTTGAATTTCTGAGCCTGCACTTATTTAATCCCTCTTGCTAAAAAATAATCTCGGGGCGGGGGACAGGGGAAATGGAAAAAATGCCATCATTTTCTGTGTTCAGAAACTTTTGGTTTTGGTTGTGCTGTCTGAGAGTAAGACTCACAATCTGCCATGTGTGTGGGGAGAGAGGAAGTAATTTTTAATGGCAGACACGTTTTTGTGAACAGTTTAGTTCATTGGCTTTCCTTAACAATATTAGACAAGCAGTAAATGTTGGATCCTTCTATCCTTAATAAATTACTTAGATTTTAATTTTTATTCTTTGGGATTTACCAAGTTTATATCCAATTAACTTTGTATTTCCGCTGCTGTCTTCAGTCTGAGTATACCTCTTGTACCACTATTACAATGTCATATACAAAATTAAAGATATTATTTCTGTCTTTTGAAATAGATTTTTAAGAAAGAACATTAGAAATGGTCCGTACCTTAAATTACTCCTTTGTCTTTGAATTACCTCTGTTCCCCAAAACTGTAATGAGACTGCTTTGTGAATCTAATCTTTCTTCCTAACCGGGAAACTGTCAGCCAACCTTTCAGCTGTGGAAGTGGTCTTTTATAAAGCTTGTTATTTAGTGACATCCTCCATAATACAGATACTTTCTACAGTTAAGAAAAAATAGGCATTTGCTTACAGGTTTGTTTTGGTTTTTTTATTTTAAGGAATCATACCCTCCAGAAGAATAAACAAAACCTTTTAAGTTTATGTATGCTTTCTCTGTGTGACAGCTTTCCCTTCTGGACGCCTATCTGTGCAGTATGTGCTAGGGAGCTGCTTTGGCAGGGGGGTTGGACCCGATGATCTCTCGAGGTCCCTTCCAACCCCTACAGTTCTGTGATTCTGTGATAATATGACCAAAATACCATATTTTTGGTTGTATTCCCTTACTTTATCGTGTGTTAAAATGTGCCAGCATTTCGTATTCTCTGAAGTGAAACTTTACTGAGTCTCAGCTCTGTGCAGAACTGAACCGTTACATGCGTTAAAAGTTGCTTTTGCAGAACAGAAAATCTCCCCTTTTTTTTTATCCTCAAAGCAAAAAGGAAAGCAACAGGAAATTATTTGTAAAAACAAGTTCAAGAAAAAATTTCAGCCTAAGTAATACACAGGCCATATGTTAATTTGCATTCTCAGTGTTAGCCCTCTATCAATAAGCATTAAAGTTGAATTTCTAAGGTGTTACTCCCCCCCTAGTATTTTATGTAAAGTTTTCCACTCAATGAGTCTTTTCCTTTCTTCTGGTTTCCATTAGTTCACTGTGAGCAATTCAGATCATTCTCCAAACAAGCTCATTCTTTCTTGTGGGAATGAAGTTATACAGTATTGTTTCTTTGGTATTTGAATACTCATCTGAAATACTTGAGTGCTGAGTACCACTTACGGTGTATTTCAGAACAACTGCCAAATTACACATACTTACTCCTTAAGAATATTTTGAGTCAAAACACTAGATATTTGGAGTTTGGCACTCTGAATATTCAGTAGATGTTACTGTTCCTGTGAAATTAATTAGCTTGAATAGAGTGAGTTGTGCAAATGGAAACACCATCCATGTACCAGTTAAATGCTAGCGTAAATGAGGAATAATGGTGGCATTCTGTAATAAATACAGCATAGATTTTAACGCTCTTTCCTCACTCTCCTGCAGCATTTTCCATGTGCTTGCCCTGAACATAGCAATTGTAGGAGCTGGAGTAGCAATGGCAAGATTTTATCCAAATATAGGAGGTATCATAAGGTGAGTGTTGCTTGCACAGTGAACTTGCCTGTGATGTTGCTGCATGTTTACATCTTGATGTTAAAAAGGAAGTTTGAGTGCAGGTAATCCTGTCTTTATATTTCGTGAGGCTTACAGCTTTTTAAGTTGTAAATAATGATTTAGAAATAAAAACAATTAGCTCTTTCAAAGCTCTGACAGGCCACTGTCTGTAATTGTGCCTCCATATATGAAGTGATTGGGGTGATTCCTCAAAATTCATTGGAGCTGTATCTGAGGACCTTCTAACTATATACATGAAAGAACATGGTGTCAGTAGAAAGGTTCCTTGGTTATTGAGTGGCTTCTCTCAAGCTTTTGTGTCAAGACTGTTTGAAGCCATTTTAAAAGTCCTTAATGAAAGTACAAGAAAGCAAGTGACTTCAAAGCGACAAGTGACATAAAAGTTGTACTTCAAAAGTATATCCTAAATTTACCATGTTAATAAACACCTAGGACTTCTCTAACTGAAAATTATTTTTAAAATCTAATGAGGTTTTATTTTCTACAATTTACACCACCATATTTGTAATCATTGTCATTCATTCCTAGTTTGCATCTTTTCTACAGCAACCAGGAGAGGGAGGTGTTTAAAAATATAGAAATCTGCAATTATAAAACCAGATTGACAGGCTTGGGTCTGACCAGAGCAGCAAAATAACTTACTGGTGCACAGCGGCTGATCTTTGAGGTTTTTACCATTTCCTGCTATTTCTACCTCTCCTTCTAATGAAAATTTTTGTATTTCAGTAATAGAGATGGTCTAGTTATTAATTCCAGATAAATATCTTGCCATACATTTCTCTGCAAACTGATCCTGACCTCTGCTGATGTGTATAGATTGCACATAGTAACCAAACATACTGTACAGTGAATTTCCAGCTGATAAATTGTCTATAGATAGTGTAATTTAAGTATTTGCTGTTTTCATGATGCAGATGGTTACTCTGCATTATGATGTATCCTCTGTCTAAAAGGAATGTTCAGATATTTGAAATAAAGTATGTTGTTAGTTAGTAACGTACATTTGGCTGCAGAATAGCTTAGTTGGTGGAAACTCACAGTAGGAGAAAATACTGAGAAGGTTTTGGTAAGCAGGGAGTGGTTAGAAAAAGTGTAGTTGAATGTTTCACTTGCTGTGGTTGATCATGTTACCAGGAGGGCATGTTGATCTTTTCAGGTCTGGAGAATGCCTTGCTAGGAGCTCATTAAATAAATTAAAATAAAAGTTGCCGATTCAGGAGCATTTCTGTGCTTGTGTGCTTTAACATCTCTCCTCACATGGCTGGGGCATAATGAGATTTGCAGTTGTGGCAGTGAAGAAAGGATGTGCTGTCCAGGCTTTCTCTGTTGCGGGGAGTCAGTCCCCAGAAGCTTCTGGGGATGTGACTGCAACATGAGAGGTGTGTCAGACTTCAGGTATAGGGGGATGAGCAGCGTAGATAACTGAGTGCCCTTAACTAGGTGTAGGAGGTAAAGGACTGCAAGGAACAGACACTGATGTTTAGTGACTCAGATAGTCATTGTTCCCAGACTGCTCATTGCTATGAGGGGGAGGAAATGACAACAAGAAATGAGAGTTAACAGAAGGCATTCTTTTTTTGCTTTTCCCTTGTCCTCTCCCTCTCTTTTCTCAGATACTCTGGAGCAACATGTGGTCTGGCCTTTGTATTTGTGTATCCGTCTCTCATCTACGTGATCTCCCTGCATCGTGCTGGGCAGCTGACGTGGCCAGCATTGATCACTCACATCTTTATAATCCTCCTTGGACTGGCTAATCTGATTGCACAATTCCTATTGTGAAAACTCCCCTTTCTCCCTGTGGCTGTCACAAGTGGTACTGTGACATTTGGCAACAGCCTTGGGCAACACTGTCACACATAAGAAGGAACAGCCCCCAGCGTGATGACCTGGAGAAAAGCTGCACCTTTGAAACAAATTCGAAACACATCTTTCAGGTGCTTGGCAAGAAGAAACCCTCCTCTAAAAAACCACAGTATTGTGAGAAGTGAAACGGTTCATGTTTGAGCGAGGTAGTTCTGTTTTTGCTGAACATACGTCAAAGATTAATGCAGCTCATATATTTTCATTTTTTACAGCACACTTCTCAAAACACACAGCTTTTGGACTTGGGTGTGGGACTCCTATTTCCTACACAGGAACTGCCCTTACCTTTATTAACAAACATGTTTTTGCAGTATTGTTCTGTGACTTTTGGAATGCCTGTTTGTTGCAGCTATTTTCCTGTTTTGTTTGGAAAATGAAGAAATTATGGTCTCTCCCCCCCCTTATTTTTAGGTTAATTTATAGTAATTTGGGTCAAAATGCACGCTTAATTTTGAATATGCTATTAAATTGTTTTGGCAATATTTTTCCTCTAGGAAATTCCAACTAAGAGAAACAATAAACTCATGTCTCAGTGTTTTATTCAGAACTAATATGTACACAAGTTATTTGTGATCTTACAATGCAAAAAGTCAGAAGGATAAAAAAAAATAGAAGACAGCAATTAAAATTAGAATTCCAGGCGTGACCTCACTTCAGCTCTTTTAATTGGGCTATTGTGTGCTGTGAAGTTGTCTTGTCAGGAGTTGCATGTGGTGTTATGGATGCATGTTGGACACGATCTCCATCACAGGAAAGCTAGCACTCTTCAGAATTGTGGACTAAATCAAATACATTTTAGATAATTCCTAACAGAAGCTGTAAGAATCTGGGAAGAGTTTTGTTGTGGGTTTGGGTTTTTCGTTTTAACTTCTTGTTTACTGAGTGTACATGTGTAAGCACACAGAAACCTTCCTTCACCTACTGTCTGTGAGTCCAGAGTCTTAAACCAAAACACATGGAAACTAAGTTGCCAGATGCTAGTGGAATGTCATCTTTTGTGGTTGGAAAGAGAGTAAAAACTCTTTGTACTGGTTTCAGTGTATTAAAATAATCAACAAATGTAGAATAATTGAAAGAAGACTCCAAGCAATGCTAAATTCCAAAGTAAAAGAGAAAAAAAACACGGTAGTGATGCAATATTTGTGAAGTAGGACTTGAGTTGGGAAAGAAAATTACATTGTAGGGTAAGAATTCATATTTTCATCAGAAAGACAATGAAAACCATACCCTAGATAATCTACCATGCTTCTCTATGAAATTATGGGAATTTTTGCAGTAATGATGTAATCCATTGCTTGATTTAGGCTCTTCAAATTGTGTAAAGGACACCAAATTGAATAAATGTCCTATGCTTTGTATGAAATACAAGATCATACAAGTTTGGACTATTATCTGTAGAATATAATTATTATTTCAGATTATATTCAGACTTTTTCCCTGTGGAATTTTTTGTGCCTTTAAATCAGAATTGGAGAATACATCCATCATCTGTTCCATACTAGAGAGAAGTATTTGCCTCATCCTGATCATTTTCCCCACATATACTCCTGTCTTCCAGAGCTTGGTTCCCTTACTCTCTGGGGTCTATCTGCACCCTTTTCACTGCCCAGCAATACATCTTGCAGTGCTGACACCGTTAGCACTGGCAAACACATCTGCTTTTTAGGGATTGAGTCTGACTTCTCCCATAAAATACTTCCTTGAATGTCTAGGTAGTCATCACTGTATGTAACTTGATGGCTGCATTCCCTTAATGTTCTCAGCAGTGTTATTTCACCAATTAAATCTGGGTTTGTTTTAGGTTTTTTAACTTTCCAACAAACTACTTCTTTCCAACAATTTTTACAAGTTTACAGTTCTATGGTTATTTGATACAGAAAAATGAATACCAAAAGGAGAGGACAAAAGATGCAGGAGAGGGCTCATTCACATTTAGCTCTTGAGCCTATTTATCAGTGCTTAATTCAGTACAAACTCTGATGAGTGCAGGTACTGCAATTTGATAATGTCCTTCCATCTTCAGTCTGGATATGATTCCGTAAATCAAATCCTCCCACTGAACCAGATAGGAGAAAGCCCAGTGGTTTTAGCAGAATTAAATTCTGTTAGGATCTAGTAGTTCTACAAAAGTTCAAAAGTAAGACGGAGTTCACAGTGAAGTGTCTTAACTGCATCTTATATCTGTCTCTTTTCCAGTTGTGCAATGTACAGTGAACTAGTATTTAGAAGGAAATTATGCTGTAGCTTTCTAAAAGCCTGTTTTAGCTCGGGGTTACAGAGATGGGTTCTTGCTGCACTCTTTGTTTATACATGTCTTCAACAGCTTTGATTTGAATAATGCATCGGTAAGTATTAAAGTGATAACAAATATTTCATTACACTGTCACCACCTGAAGTGTATTTTCTTATAGGGAAATAAATTTTAAGAATTTTACTTTATTTTTTAATTTTATTACATGCAGTTGTGATACGAGTGTCAGAAGTAAGTTAGGAGCTTATAAGCAGAGTGGTATTTTGAGTTGAGGTTTTTTTTCCCTTCACAAGAGTCAAACATCCTAAGTAATATTTTAAAATTTAATGGCAACCTAAATGGTCTAGTAGATTGCATTGTCTCTTTTCATGCAAGCACAAAATACCGTTCTCCACAAATGTACACTTCCATCTTGCTTGCCCATGTGGGCTGCAGTGATGGCCCCCTAATTCTGATTCCTTATGTTCTCTGTTCCAGCAAATCATGTGTTTTAGTGGAGCAGGAAAAGTAATATATGGATCCGATAGTGTATTATGAAATGCCAAGTACTACCTTTCTATAGAAGAAAAATAATTTCTGCTGTAAGTACTGAATTCTGTTTTCACATTTGACCTTTGCTGGACTAAGCTGTGAGGTAACATACTGTCAGCTCTGGGCACTGAGTGGGAGTCAAAGGTTTTCTTTGTAACACTATTAGGCTCTTGTTGGCACTATCCCTACCCCACTGCACTCTCAGAATCCATCCCTCCGTATTATGTGGTCACTGTGATGCAAACTGAAGTTTTCCTTGTATGAGGCTCAAGCAGCTGTAATCATCTGTGCTGATATCATCAAGCTCTCAAGATACATAACACATTAACCCAGCATGACCTGCAGACGTTGCCAAAGCATCAGTAGCCAGGGAAATTCCCAGGAAGCTCCAAGAGCAGTTGCCGACATGCTTGAGTGGTGAAGTTGTGGACATGTCTGTGGGTGATTACACACAGTCTTAGCACCAAAACCAAGGGATTAATTTTTCAGCAGGAGGTTTGTGATGAATCAAAGTCCCTCATAAGGACAAGGACAGGTGATGGAGATTTTCTATCTGCCTCGTGTGAGAGAAGGAATTACCTTCTCTGTAGCCACACTTGTACTAACCTCATTGCCTTCTCTCTGACTGCCTAGCATCGGCTGTTCTGGTTTCTTAATGTTATCATGGCCTAGATTCTTCCTTTCAGCTTCTAGCAGTCTTCAGAATCGCTCTGCTTACTAGCTTCCAGGTTCCCCTTTGCACCTCCAGTCACTCACAGCTCCATCTGTTCCCAGAAATAATTTTTTCCTGTTCAGTCTGTATTAACAATACAATGTTACTGTCTTAAATCCTGTATCTCAGATGAACTTGACAGCACAGATGAGCATTCAGGATTCAAACGTTGCATCGCTTAAATGGGGGGACTTGGGGAGAACATTTTATGTACCATTTACTTCTTTCTTAAAAGCTCAGCCTGTCAAGCACCACATACAATAATCTGTGAAGGTAACAGTGTGTGTTGCAGCGCTGAACTCTGTGTGGGATGGACAGTTTGTCCACCCAGCCTCCAGACCGCTCCCTCCTCTGCCAGGCTTCTGCACAGTGGTTGGCTTTACCTTACATGATCGTGTAACCTGTTTTCCATAGGGCGTCAGCTTGCAAGTGCAAAGGTTGCAAGAGTAATTGATTTCCTATCCTTGTGCAGGCCTGGCACCTCCTGACGTGGAGTGCTGGACTTGGGGCAGTGTTCATTAACAGGCAGGAATGTGCGCTCAGCCCCAAGGTCACTTCAAACTCCTTCATGGGCTCATGTCCCTCTGGCATGGCCAATAGCAGAAAGCAGAGGGGCAGCAGTGCCGATGCTGCCAGGGGAAGGAGGAGAGACTTCCCAGGGGTCAAACAGTGGAGCCTGAGATACACGGTGTGTGTCCTGGGAAGTCCCAGAGACTCCTGTGCACATACGTACGTACAGCTGGTGCGTGCCTGGGGGCTGTGTTCTGCAGTAGGATGGTAGTGAGAAAGGGGAGAGGTGGTAGCCTCTGGAAAGCATGGGGATTTTTGCCTTTCAGGATGTTTTGCTCCAGAGGACAACCACACTAAACATCTGTCACGATTATAATGGACGTGAAAGCACCTGAGGAAAAACAGTAATGGGAAAAGAATGAGGGCTTGGTAATAGCTGGTACCAGCAAAACAGCATCCCTCTCACCTTAGGGTGGAAGCAGAAATTGCTTTCATGTGCAGTTCATGAAAACTGGGGGGAGTTTCTTCAGGAATGAAAACATTATTTCAGCTCAGCTCTCGGCAACTTCCCAGTAGGAAGTGAAATATTAATGATAGGCAAGGCCCCGGTACGTTCGTTTTAGCTCATTGTGCCGTGCTTGGTGGGGGAGTGCAGTGTAAGCCTTCCCCTCTGAGTGGGTACTCTCTGAGTTTGGAGTCATGATCAGCCTGTGTAATTTCTTCTGCAGTTTGGAACACCATTAAACTTTTCTTGGAAAGGAACAGGACTCGGCTTGCCAGATCCTCACTACCTCTCACTCCTGTAATATTAGATGGTGGAACCAGTGCTACGTAACTGTTGCTCTGACGTTTGTGTTTCCAAACAGCAGCTGCTCAGAGTGGGGTGGGAAGGGTCTCATTCTTATTTTCAGATTTACCTACTTGTTGCTTTTCCCATATAACTCCTTTTTTGTAATCCTGAAGTAGATTAAGCAGTCCAGATGAAAAATAAGTCTTTTTTGGTCCCTTCTTAGTATGTTTATATTGCAGCTCAGCTAAAGCTTATTGAATTACTTCCAATAGCCCAAAGACTCTTTAAAAACTGCTGTCCGTGTGTTTCTTTTCATCGTTGTTTGAATGGTCTTTTTTCAATTCTCTGGACCTTGTTCACTTCTGACATTTCATTAAACTGTTAGAGGAAGTTGAGATTAGTCAGGTCATTTCAAATCAACACAGCAAAGTCATTCAGCTGCAATTTGAGGGGAGGAGAAATGCCTACACATTGAGTTCCAGGCTAGATAAATGCCACACCAAACAGAGACATTGTCCCCGCTGCCCAGCTGGCTTCATCTCTTGGAGCAGAAGGAGATTATGTTATGAAATTACCACAGGGCGTTGAACTTAGAGGCTGGTTATGGGAGGACAGGAGAGGCTGGTTTGTATTCAAGCTTTTTTTTTTTTTTTTTAAATCTCCGCAGTGAATATGCACAGTTTCTGCATACAGATGGGTAACAAGAGCACCGGCCAGGACACCAAGTTAGCATAAGCAAACTCGGGCGCATCCCTTCACCTTCCAGCGTAAGAGTTGAAGGGGTCTGGGCTGGTACAAGGTGACGAGGCAGTGGAGATGATTCCCACCGATGTTTTGCGCTGGCTCTGTGGGTTTGGGATTTGGCGGAGCTCGGTGGTAGCTTACCTTCTCTTGTCCTTGTGCCCCTTCAAAAGCACAACTCTCTTTGTTAAGGAAAGGCTGAACCTCACCTATCCGGTCTGCTGCCTTTTGGCTCGGGAGAGGGGATTTGCATAAGTAGAGCCCTGTGTTATGGAAATAGAACTGCTATTGAGGGTGCAACCAGATTGACAACAACAGGGAAAAGATCACATCCTGCTGCTCTGTCACCACACCCCACCATCGCCCCCCCGCCCCCCCCCCACATCACTGTCATCCGGGAAGCTGCTGTCTTCTTCCTGAGACTAGAATTACACTGCTCTTGAGAACATTCCACGTTTCTTTATGGTGCCGACAACTCCCTAAATTTAGTTTGGTGGTGGTTCAGGTTTAAGTGCTATCTTGTCTCTCCTCTTGATATGTTGTGCACCAAAGGACTGAGAAGTTAGGGGTAACATCTGATAGCCAAACTCCAGCTAGTTGTGATTTCTTCTCTGAAGAATTAATTGGGATATTGAAGGTGTATCAAAGTCTTAATCAGTGGGGGCTGTGTGTGGATTTTTTTAAACTATAAGAAATCTGGCCTAAAACAATATTAGTCTATGAAAATTTGAGTTGTGACTGCATATACTGTTCCTACTCCAGAAGAAAACAAGTTTGGTTAAAAACAGAAGATGACAGTCTTTGCACTCTGAGTGCACTTGTTTATACCACAGACATCATTTATTTTCTGCAGCCAGCCAGCTACCCCATCATAGCAATTGCAATAAATGATGGGCTAGAGCTCCTCCAGAAATAAACTCTTACCTAAAGGTGCACAGTTTTTCATTCCTTTCCTGTCCCTTTTTCAGATAACACAGATGCCCCAGTGAGCCCCTTTCAAACAGGTTTGTTCACCTGGTTTGCACCTTGGTCATAAATTGCCATTTAGTGGCATCAAAGGAGTATGTAGGTGACCACAGACTCCCATGCCTTTCCTGGGAGCTTACGAGACTCTCCCAGTTCTTTCCACAGTGAAACCGGCCCCCAGTCCCCATCCGCACTGGAATGTCTATACTTACCTCCCAGGCCAAGCTGCAAGTAAACTTCAGCCATTGGGTAAACTTGTTAAAAACCTGGCTTCTATGATTTTATTGTGAGGGCACGGCACTGTTTTCCCTAGCAAATGACTGAGTCTTTTACCTTCATCCCATGTGTTTACAGCGGGAAAATCAGGCCGTGGGATGGCAGAATGTTTTACCATTGCGTATGCTTCCCAGTTCACCCTGACAAAGCAGGTCTCCTCAAAGTTAATCTGATAAAGTGATCATCTGTGCTGAATCAGGGACAGAAACGAATCAACCTGGCTTTATCCAGTATGTGAAGTGTCTGGAAAAAATTCACTGAAAAGTAAGATCCATAAGAAAGACAACTACAAAAAGAGAAGCTTTAAAAGTCATCAGAATGCACATAAACAAGATTTTCTGGCAAGGGCAGCCTAGACCTCTGGCTTACTTGGGCCAGCTGCCATCAATAGGAATCTTTCCCTTTGCTTTGAATGGGCACTGATTCAGACCTTGGAGAAATTGCTCTTGAAAAGATTCTGGCAGTTAGGGGAAGATTCCATCAGAAGCAGCAGGACTCAGCTTTCCACGCACAAAGCAGGGTACGCTTCAGCAGCTGTTATTCAGGTGCAGTCAGACCTGCATCACTGTTTACATGCAATATTGTTTATTGTGATACAAGAGATTTACTTTCAAAAAAAAATCACTGAAAAGGTGTGAGTACCAAACTCCTCCCCCCCTTCCCCCCAAAAAACACCCTGCCACAAAATATAAGTGGGAAACACAGTCTGATTTTTTTAATAGTTTGGAGGGAGGGGTGTGTGCAATGATAGCTCATGCAGGCAAAAAAACATGGTACCTTTGAAGTACTCTCGGCTGGCTATTTAATCCCAGGGTGGATCTTGCTTTTCTTTGACTCCTTGGGCAAAAAATTTACAAGCATTCTGGAATTTGTGTGTAGCTGCATTGTTACTCCCCTATGTACTTTTTCTTTGCCTGTTAGTTATTTGTCAACAGTGTTTCTCTGTGGAGTGTTTTATAGCACTTGAACCATATGGAAAGTATGCACCAAGCTGAACTCTCTAAATTTGGTGAATAATCCGTTGTGTGTAGATGCTGTCATGTATTTCTGGGGAAGAAGAAAACACTAAGGGCACTCTTTCCTCTTCAAAAACACTTGTAAGGAATGGTCCCAGAGCTTTAAAAGATCCTCCCTTTTCTAAGTGCTGTGTGAATTTCCATGCAGTTCACTACCTTCATTACTGAGGAGAGCCACAAACCTCAAGCCAGCAGACAGCTGAAGAGGAGCTGTGAACTTTTTTCACCACGTTTATTTTAAAATGTTAAGCCAAAGTATATATAAAGTCACGGAAGACTCAAAACTGAGTTTTCTGGCATGTTGTTCCCCATCAGCCCCACCACTTGTCCCTTGTATCACACTTTTTTAGAGCAATTAATGCAGTTTTGTTTAACCTAACAACCAACCATCCCTGTTCTGGCACTCCCGATAGCAGTTCTTCAGCAGATGAATAGAGCTGCTTAGCCCTCTGAGTATCACAGAGTCAAGTTGTCCTCTGGTGACCTGAGCAACTCAACTGGGAGGAATCTCATTTGGGAATCTAGTGACCTAAGCACTCACATTTTGGTGCTGACCTGTTTAGAGAGGGCACCTTGGGGTATGCCTGGTGCACAAATAGCGTGCTTCATCCTGCTGTTGCTTGAACCCCAGAAGTCCATATTGCAACCTTCTGTCACCAAGTTTGTCCATGCTGGGCTGTAATCCTTGATACCCAGTCTACCCAGAGTCAGTTTGACAGTCTGGCTCTCAGGAACAATAAAACATCATGGTTCTAGTTCTAAGGATGTTGATCTCACATTATATATTAGCCATGATGGGGTGAGTGAATTCAAGAGGTTTGTTTCCCACTGGCAGTGAGGGGATGCAACCATGGGTGGACATACACAGATCCAGTACAGGGCAGCAGCTGCTCCAGGCTACATCCAGTTTCCAGCTGTTCACACCTGGGGGGGTGCCCTCCAGCTGTCAGATAGGTTGGTGCTGCTAAACTTGTTATGACTCTGAGATCTGCTTTGCTGTTCTTCCTTAAGGAACTTTCAGAGGGGGTGAAACCATGCCTTAGTGAGCACACCAAAACTGTGGAAGAAATAATCTGAAATTATTAGAAAAATGGCAAAAGCTACCTCGGGACATGTGTGGTTCCACCCAGAAGCCTAGAGGTGCAGAGATGGAGGAAAGCATTGTGTCATTGTTTCCATCTCCTTACCACTCATACGAGTATTAGTAAGATACTCCCAAGCTTCACCAAGCTCTCACTTCAGCTAGATACTCCAAAGCAGTCAGCCAGATATCCTAAAGCACTACATACTCCTGTGGAGCCAGAGTAGAACTATAAAGCTGTAAGCGAATGACCTCAGCATGGGAGAGCTGAATTTCTTCAAAATAACTGCAGTTGGAGCAGTCAAACATGCAAATCCATCACACACTGTGCTTGAGTAGCTGATGCAAAAGCTTATGCAGTCTCTGAATGCTCCATATTAGACTATGAACCATAGGAGACAAATGGAGATCATTACTTACTGAGCTGTAGGCAATACGATATGAAAAGTCATTCTCCTTAATAAATTATTTCTATATTTCTATGCTTTTACAGGTTTGGTCCCAGACAATGTATATTTTTATTTGCTAATATCAAATGAGTCCCTCTTGGACAAGATGGATTCTGTTGCCTGTCCTTCATCTCCTGTTAAGGCCAACATAGCATTAAACAAACTGAAGCAGTTTGAATTTTGTAGACTGTTTCTGCTGTGAACCAACTGTTACAGAAATGGCATTTAAGTGTGTGTCTTTTTGCCTTCAGGAGTTTGGAGTAGTATTCCTTTTTCAGCTTCCAGATGACCAAATAGTTCCAGTAATTTCTGATCTCCCTGCCAGTTTATTATGAGTGCAACTGGCTACACACCAGCTGACTGATGTCAGTCTCATAATAAAGAATGACAAAGCTAGACAAAGGTCCCATGAGAAACTGAAGTAGGATCAAACACAATTGTAAATCTCTGCAAGAGCCTACAAAGTCCCTGGCTAAAGTTTTACTGCTTTTTATAGCACTACTTATTCAACAGGTTTTCTTTCTTTTCCTTTCCTGGGTGTGTGCATGTTGCATTGTTCCCTGTTTTGTTATTTGCTGGGGGGGGGGGGGTGTTAACGTGTTATGTAATGGAGTACATTAATATTCTTTTTTAATGTGAGTGCCTAACTATTTAATACAACTCACAAATACATCCCACAAGGTAGAGCATCCCTAATCATTTGCCATGTTGCCGACTGCAGAATTAGGTCTGCATCTTGCAGTTAGATAAACGGGCTGCAACTGTGGAAAAGCCATGTTTTCCTAGGCTGCAGTGGCAATTTTTCCAGCTATTGTGTGGATGGGAATAATGTGGCTGCACACACCCAGAGATCTCCAGGCATCAGTAGAGCTATGCATCCTGTCAGCTGCGGAACCAGAAACTAGACGTTAGTATAAAAGCCACCCATGTCTTCCCTCATCTTTCAGTAGCTCTGCTCTCAACTTAAGTCTTTTTTGCAACTAAATTTTTAAGGGTGGATGAAGAGTTGTAGAAAGGAAGTAGTAGTTCTTGGAGGAAGAGTTATATCCCGAAGAGTATGATTTGTGGAAACCATCATTGCTAAAAAAATGAATTGTGATCTGGCCAGCAAGAATGCTGCAGAGAGGGAAACGGTGTAGGGAGTTATTCACCTCAGGCTGAGCTGCAGGGACATGGCATGTCACTCTTCTCATTACAGCCAAGAAAAGCTGTTGGGATTTCCATATTTACATCTAAAGGCCATTCAGGAAGCAAGCTGTTCTTATCTGAGCCATCTCTGGGATCCAGCACAACATACCCTGCAAATCAGTACATCTCAACAAAAGACATCTGGCCTTCTGCATTTAAAAAAAAAAAAAAAAAGTGTTCTGAAGAAAATTTGAGTCAACTGTTTTAAAAAAAACTGTTTAAAACAACTGTTTTAATCTCATTTTCCATTGCCTGAACTGTATCTTTACTGTCATCTGTGCTACTTTCCTGGTGATAAAAAGTTTCCAGCCTTCAGGCAATATGAATATGTAAAGCATTCCAGCAGATTCAAATACCATCTTGCCTCAGTGCAAATCTACAAAGGTGGTTTTCCAGCAGACATTAAGCAACACCTGACCTTTGAAAAAATCACTGTATTTCAGCAGACAAATAACGTGCTCTGGGAGAAACTCAGACTTGATTCCTCCAAGCCAGACTATCAATTCAATTACATTGCCCTTAGGATACAATTTCTTAATGCCAGATTTCCACGTGGTATGAAACAGGCACATTTACAGAGTGCAAAAGTTTTACTAGGAAGTGACATAGAGCCTTGTGATGTCTTTTGTTCAGGGAAACCACCAACATTTTAAAAAGGGGGAAAAAATTGTAAAAACCCAGGAAAAAAACAACAAAGAGGATTTTGCTCTTCTTTTTTATATCTGTGATGGCACCCAATGATTAGAGATGTCCCTGAATTTTTGATTCCAGTCCAGTTTCTTACTTTTTGCAGTTTCAACAGATTTGGATATCATCATTTCAGCCCAAGCTCAATGCTGCTAACTCTTTATTACTGCACTTGCCCCTAGTTGATTTACAAGCTGCAGTGAAGGTCTCATAGACAGGTCAAGATCTCCCACAGGCGAAAATGCCTCTTTGCAGCAGTAAGGCCCAGGATAGAAAAAGAGAGAGGGCCTGAGAGAAATTCCCATGGAGGGTTATGCCAGGGCTTGTGCAGTAAGGAAGCTGCCTTGCTCCCTGCATCAGTGAATCTCTTCATGTCTGTGTGGGTGACATAAACTCTTCAGTTTATGTTTGTCCTCACCTCTCCCCATGGTTTCCTGCTCCCCAGAGGTAAATGTTAATCCAGCCAAAAACTCTGGTAACCAACTGTAAGGGCAGAGAAAAGTAGGAGGTAAGTGCCCATGAGGTCATCATATCCGAGATGAATTCGACTGTACCATCTGTAGGAGGATACTGATGACTACAAGGAATCGGGAGATTTGTTTTACATCTGTTTGTAAGGACAGAAGCTCCAGCAGCACAGTGGTCGCCCAATGCTGAATTGGGGCAAAGGTTCAATACTGAGTAAGAGGGAAGTGTGCCAGCAGCACCACTGAATGCGTGTTACATGTAATACAGCAGGAGGTTTGGACAGTAACTTGTTATAGTGCTGTTTTGGAAATGCTTGAGTCACTGTGTTTCTGGAATCAGCCTTTCTCCACATGTTTTTGTGCTAGATACCCTGTCATGTCATCTGAGAAGGCCTGCAGGACCAATGCTGAGCTAGTTCATCCAGGATCTTCATCCTGGCATACATTAATCCATCTCCACCATCTTTCTCCCTGTTTAAAAACAAAACAGAATCTCCCCCTCTTTTACTAGAGCAGCCCACCAAGCCTTTCACCTCAGCTGTGTACTTCTACATTGCATAGTTCTTCACTGCACACTTCTCTGCTGCTTTCAGATGAGGCTTCCCCACTTCTTAGGCCTCTCACCCCACCGTCCACACCACGCTGCTTTGCTGTTCAATGACAAAATGTTTCTTAGAAGACTAAATGCTAACAACACTTAAAATCACACATGCACTCGGCATTAACTAAACATGCCAGGGGATGATTCCACATTTCCTCTGCTTGGGTTCTCCCCTTTTCCTGCTGAGAGCTGTCTCTTTCACCAGGGCTGCATCCCTGTTTCTGCAGGCTTGGGATCCAGGTACGCTCCGAACTGCACTGACAGCAGAAGGTCACTCCTTCTCACAGATGTCATAATTTGTCTACAGCACCTAGGCTTTCTTCCTACTTACACTAAAATCTAGCACTGACCTGAATTACAACAGTTTTATTTAATCTGATAAAAATAGGTGTGTGCACACGCAAACACAGGCATGCTTTTTCATGAAACATTTAAATACAGGTCTAGGCAACACCAAACTGCAAGAAAAATCAACACAGGGTTGTGCTGGATGTAGGCTGCAGAGGAAAGGGAAGCTTCCTATCTTGCAAACAATTACGTGTGTTGATTGAGCACTAAGCAAACAACTCTCAGCAAAGATGAGTAAGATTAAAGAAATGCAGGTAGAAAGGGTCAGGGCTGAAGACTGACAGATATGGGGGTGTCCATGCTGACTGTGATTCACAAAGCCTAACAGGCTCTTTAGGTATCATCAGCATATTCGCAATGCCTGTGACCCAGCCCTGCAGGCATTTCCAGTCATCCCTGGAGTCATGAGAGCACTCAGAGTCTACCTCACAGATGGGAGCCGGGGAACTGCAGAAATCTGGGGTTCTCCAGTCTTGGTCACCTGCTGATCCTGGTCAGGCAGGAGTAGCCTGCCTGACAGAGCACACCTAACTGTCCGCGAAACACAGCCAGGAAGCGGACAGGTCATGTCCTGCCCACGCCTGCAGAGAAAAGTGCTCACTCAGCTGGGAGATGGGAGATTTGGAAAGCCCAGTTCCCCCTTCTTTTCCATAACACATGGTGCAGACTCAGAGCAAAGGCTACAGCCTCTCAGATCATCCTCATCACCAGCCTTACAGAAACATTTCTCTCAGTTGCCTGCAAATGTGATAAAGTCAAGCAGGTTCTTTACCGTACAGAGCTGATGTCTGATTTTTAAACCAGTCTGGGTTTTTTTTTTTCTCTAAAACTAGTTGGTTTTTTGTTTGGTTTTGTTTGTGGGGATTTTTTAAAATAGGGATAGTATAAACAACTTCACAGAAAGAACAACATACCATGTAACCATGTCCATACTTAGCACACGTAGCATTAAAATTGCATTGCATCACACACACGTCACTTGTTAACGGAGTCTAACATCTTTTATAGACCTGTGTTTACCTACCTGTACCATGTCCCCTCCCACTTCTGCTTAGAGATTTCCTCTCAGTTCTTACGCTAGAAGCAGAGAAAAAAGCAGTGGTGTCACCTATATTGATTGACCATTATGGGGTTTTTTTAAGACTGCAAGTAACTGGGCAATAAAAAGCATGTTCAGTTCCTCTGCCAACCTGCCATGGTGGTTCCAATATAAGTTAATTTATCACATGCTTCAAGGGCTCTTAAGCAAAACAAAGATCAGGTTCATGATAAATGACTGCAGCACATACCCTCTGCCAACTGCTGAGTCGGGGATGGGATACTCCCCGTTTGCCTATTTTTAGCAACTGTATGGCCTTTTTATGCCTCTTAATTGCTTTAGTCATACCAAGTACGTACGCGGTGAGGAGATTTTTGCTGTATTGATTTGTGCAAGGATTCTGTGATGAGGCTGCTCTCCTCTCCTACGTGTTTCCAGAACACCAGAACTGCCCAAACCCGCTGTCCCACTGGCTTGTTGTATTCGCAGGGGCCTGCATCATTTGTGTGTGCTCTGTCAGATTCTGTCCATCCGAGCTGTTTATTGCTGGTGTGGGTGCACCAGTACCGTAGCGGATCATATCTGAAATTACTTGGGTTTGCCTCTGGAAGCTAGCAGCTGTGCTCTTCCTAAGTTACATGGCCAAACAAAAATGCCGATCTAAGGCTGGTAATGCATTATTATCTGTTAATTTAATAACAACAGCAATAGCAGCATTAAAGAAAGGGACAAGCTAAAGCTGTGCCCTGAATCTGTACCCAGGAGGGTAATATCTGAGTCCCTTGTCATTTCTGTGACGTTTATCTTCACAGTATCTACCTGCAGTACAGCTGTGCTGTCTTTGAAGGGAATAAACAGGGCACATGGCGTGTGTTCCTTAGCCCAGGGCTTGCATTGCCATTTAAGCCCCAGCTCCTCTAAAGCCCACACCACCTGTTTGTTGACTCACACTGATGCAAGCCCAGCATGCGCACCAGGAAGGGAAAGTCAGCAGCACTGTTGTCAGGCCTTTTGTGCCTGAAAGTGAACCTCTCCCTCCCAGACATCACCACTTAACCCTACGGCATTGCACACTCAAATTCTCACTCCTCCAACATGGCTTAAAAAATACAGACCCAGCTGGAGGGATCTAAGCAATTAAACCAGGGCTCCCTGGAAATCTCAGGGAGTGCTTACACTTCAGCAAGTCTTGTACTGGGAGGGTGATAATTTGGAGGCATAATCCCGAATTCTCTTCCTTTTTTCACAACATCTGTAGATATTATTTCAGTATGTTTGTGTTCTCTTCTGAACGCTTTCAAAGGCTGAAAAGTTAAAATAACATGGAGTGGTTTTAGTGCAGTGCACCACACATTGTTTCTATCATGTGCGAATTGCTTAACTGCGGTACACTTCAGCAGCACAATTTATTACAAACCTTGGAAGTCATTTCAGGAGCTCAAGGACCTCATGGACCTTGGACTAAGTTTCAGCAAACTGCTCCAATGTGCAGTCACTAGGCAGATGTCTGGAAACGTGTTCCTGCATATTTATCCGCTAATGCAAACGTCCCAATGCAAGCATTAACACTCAAGAGCATTATGTGGATCTGAAACAATCCCTGGAAGAGCTAGGTCCCATAAAAATTATTCTGACAGATATAATCCTTCTCCTCTCATTTGCCAAGCGCTTGCCCTGACTGTAGGAGCCAGAGCATATCAAGCGAGGACTTCTGCCTGCTTCCACTGCTTCTGGTGCTCCAGACACTGCCGTATCCCTGCCCAGTGCTGACTTCATTCTTACTGTTATTATTCTAGTTGGGAAAGAAGCAGCAATGTGGAAAGGAAAGATACAACAGGAGATAAGAGGATATTTTTATGCTTTCATCTGCACAGATGACTCATATGGGACAGGTTTATTCTTTGTCTCTCTCAGGATTAATGCCTCAAGGGAGAACAGCAGCAAAGAGAGCCTTAATTTTGCTGCTGTGGAAAATAATTCTTTCTTTTACCCTGTTCTCTGAGGTCTTTGAGGCAGCAGCTGTGAGTGTGTACAGCACATAGCACAACTGCCTCAAATCTTAACGGGGCCTCTTGGTATTACTGTAGTAAAAGTAAATACCAAGTGGTCGGGGCTTAATTATAATCTGGACATTCTGTGCTTTGGCAGTAGATTACAGGAGTGATTGGCTTGCACCTTAGGGCACTGAGTCTGCTGTTGGAACAAGGGTGAATCCATGTAAAGGGACAAGACAGCAAAGTGAAATCCCACATTTCCTGCTCGGTGTGCAGGACTGAAAGTAAAAGGAAGTGATTTCAGCAACTGGACGCTCTGTATGTTGGAGCAGCTCCAACTGTGGCTTTCTGTGTTCAGCTCTGAATGCAAGGAGTCAAGTATTACTGTATAGAAGATGGAGAGGCAAAAGCTTTCATTACATAATGATTGCATTAAAGCACAAATCCTCACATAACTCTTTGAAGAGGATTTCTAGATAATTTATATTGCAATTACATGTTGATTTATTCTCCTCCACCCTTAGTTTTCTTTGGAGCAGGAACCGACCCTGATCATGCTCTGCAAAGAATAATCCAGAGATGCAAGAAATAAACGCGCTCCACAATCAATACAGAAGCGGGTTTCTTTTTGCCTTACTTGATTCTGCCAGCTGGAGGGTTTTGGTGACATTTTGTCTATTGTTACTTCACTTTCAGAGCTCCCTCATAATTTATTTATGTCGTTGCGATTATTTATGTGCTAGGCTATTGTAACTGCATTGTATCGGTGTAGGGAGATGTTTCCAAGGTTGAGTTTTATCCAATATATTTATAATGCCTTAAGAAAACAACAAAATGCTATGAACTCGTGAATGCATTCCTTTGGATCTGTGGCACTGGGGGGAAAAAAAGAAAATCACAGATTTGTCCAGCTCAAACAAAAGCAACATTAATAACGGTAACAGCATAATGCCGTTCCCAAAAATGCTGCAAAAGGCCCCCTACAGACACATTCCCATAGCCATTCTGGTTACATTAGCTTTGCACTAGCTTCGCAGGGCAGCTTTGGATGAGTATGACTTAGGAGTATTACAATAACGTCTGGAGGCTCAGCTCACCGTGTTAGGAAACATGAGTGGTAGGGGACCATGGCATCTTCTGAAGACTTCGACATAAACGAGCCACAGGCGTGGAAGTGAAAGGGCAGCAACCAGCCAGCTCATACACCTAGCAGAGGCCTAAGAACTGGGCCAGGAAAATCCCTCACGTCTACTTCTGGCCGTGTCTCTGCTTCTGTCCATCCTCACGCTGAACTTCTAGTGGTACTTCTACTGGTATCCAAGCCATCTTGAACTGGTACAGGACTGGGAGCTGCTGCCTCGCAATGGTTTTGGCGTAGGTGGCTGCCTGATTAAAGCACAGCATGTCAGGTGTGGGACTTGCTGCCAAGTCAGGACAAGCGGCAAAGGAGACACCTTCGCTGCACTCCCATGCGCAGCTTTGATCGGCCAGTGAGGCACGTGGAGATGTACCTGGAAGATGTCCAGCAATATGCATCTTCCTTCAAGTTTATCTTCTGCTATATCCCAGCAGATCTGTGGATATCCAAGTATGTACAGAACCAGGTATGCTTCAGGCATGTGATGGGTCAAAACTGCCTGCCTTGGGTGCATAACTGGCAAATTCTTCACCATGCTACTGATTTACCCTGTTGAAATTCATCTCTTGAGACTCCTACGGCTGTCTGAGTTACCTGTTTTGCTAGCTGGTTTGACTGGAAAGCTTGACCAAGAAGGAAAGAGAGGGGAAATAGGAAGCCAGAGGACACAAATCCTGCAGCCCCTAAATCACTCCAACTTGCAATAATCATAAGGCTTTCTTAATAAAAGTTCACTCAGCCATGAGTATTTTGTGAGTGCCCTTGAGACATTCTTTCTTTCGGAATCTACTATTGCTTCAGAGCAGTATCTGTAATTGAGACCAATAAAGAGCAAACACGGACAGTTTCTGAGCCTTAAGGCCAACTGGTGAAGGATAGCTGATGCCCACACAGCTGTGTTTTCTTCCCATGGAAAACAGCATGGCTGCCTGCAAAAGTGCCCTGGGAAATGCTCCCTGGCCTGTGCCAGTCAGTGCTGGACACTGCCACTTGTGAGCTGACAGGCAGCATGGAGTCATGAACCTGTTCTGTCTGCGCTGGCCCCACTTCTCCAGACAAAGCCTGAAGTGTTTGTTCTAGAATGTACTATATGATCTTTTGAGGCTGTATGATATATGCTGTTAGATATATATATAAAAAAGCTATATTCTTGGGGCTTAATGCATTTTCTTTCATTACATGGACAGGAATATTAGATTTATGTTAGCGTGCTGTCTGTGGGTGTCTGCTTGATTCTTTGTTTTTGTGACTTACCTTTAGCAATAGCCCACTCTTTCTACTAGAACAGGGCTCACCACTCTTGCCAAAATGCTCTTGACCTAAAACGGGGAGCAGAACCCTTCACGGCTATAACTTGCCCAGGAGTGAAGGAGTGGAGCGCCACAGATGACAATGTCAGGTGAGCCTGAGAGCAGGAGCATTCCGGTGAATGGATGACACAGTTCAGTACAGATGTGGGGGTGAAGTATCAACTGTATTTAAAAGGAAAAGAATTAAAGGAGAGAAGACAGGAAACTCTTCATGCTTTGTTTATTAGAAATATGCTTTTTATTGCTCACTGCTCCTGTATTAAAAGCCAAACAAACATGAGACACAGGAGCAAAATAAAGAAAACAACCAAATGGCCAGACCAAACAAAAGAGGAGATATGAGGATCTGGGATTTTGATGGAATCTGGACTCTGTTTCCTAAAACACTCTGTGCAAGGAGTGTCAACAGACTTCAGACATCCAGGTCTCTACACTAGTGGTATTGGAGGATGTGTCAGGGGCAAATCCTGGGCGGGTGATGTAAGAGAGATGAACATGCGAAGACCTGATTCTGATCCAGACCATCCAGCCTAGTACCATGCAACAGTGACCAGCGTGACCAGCAGGAGGGGAGCCAGAGAGGCTCCAGTCCCTTTGTAATGACTCATCCCCATCAGACCTTTGTATATGTGGGAAATCCACAAGTCTGATGTTTCTTGAGTGACCAGGGTAGAGTGTTTAACAGTGGACCTATCCATCCTGTATGAATTTACCTAGTGCCTTTTGGCTTCTTTGTAATTTTGTGCCCTACAACTACACCAAGCAAAAGAACCATTAAAAAGGAAGATATTTAGGAGAGTCTAAGTTCCAGACCATTAGACTATTTTAAAATGTCAATTTAATGAAGGGATAGAATACCACTTTTGAGCTTATGCTTCCTTCATTTACTTGGATCCCAGTTCAAAAGTGTTCTTTATCATAGACCCTGCAAAGCATATGAGTAGATCTGCCTTGACCTCACCGGGTCACTATGGTGGTGAAGAACAGTGAACATCCAAAGCGCTTTGCAGCAAGGGACTGATCCCAAGCAAAGCCTAGATAGGAAAAATGCTGCCAAGTCAGAAGATACTAAAAAACTCTCACAGTATCATGAGAAAATGCAATTTAGGTGCGCTGACATTTCTGTTGTAGTCTTAAAAGCTCTCCACGTCCCCCTAACTCCAACTGATGCTAAACATGATTTCTGTTTGTGCTTATAATCAAACCTCCTCCATCCCCTCAGGAATGTACTGCTCCACATGTCTCCAGTCAGGCACCACCAGGTTGCCCTTTCTGCTACCCTGGACATCACAGCTGCTGCAGTATTTGTTAAAGCTGCTTGAGCATCCAGGGTTTGTTTCACTCTCCACTTTTACACCAGAACATCCTTTTTGTGTGGAATAATAACATATCTGGAGATGCCATGCTTGTGGTAACACAGCCCCGGAGTAATGCAGGGTTTGCTAATCTGAGTAGTAATTAAGCTGAAAGTGCTTGGGTTGGCATGCTTCCATGGTTAATACTTGCCTGCGTATGAAGGCCTACAAAAGCTGCTTGAGACCCCAGAACACTGCAGTGCCAAACTGTACTGTGCTGTGCTTAGCTGGGGGTTTCCAAGACGCAGCAAGCCCAGTAGTAGTGGGAATAGGGTTGCGACAGCGAGGCTCCTATCCCTTGTGCAATGGAAAGTTTGGAGAGGAACCGGGTGACTGCTTTCTTTCCTAAATTCTGGCAGAAGATTGCAGAAATGCCTCTTCCCTCGGGCAAGCTACATCTCAAGGGTGAGACAGAGATGTAGAAACTGGAAGACAATAAAGCATGATTAATTTCTCTTGTTGGTGCTGCTGCAGCCAAATTTCCAGGTGTTTTTAACTGTAATCGCTATCTTGCTTACATTCTTCTGGGAAGAGATCCATTTAAATTACTGCAGTCTCTTTGGTCTCTAATTTACTACACAGGGCTGTAGATCAGGAGAGCTGTTTGCTGCTTAGCCAGAGCAAGATTAACTGATGCTTTTGGGTTGAAGAAAGCAATTACAGCAATTGCTCGTGGAATGTTTGCACTGCTTGTCTCCTGGTTTTTCTAACCATCTTGCAATTTTGGGGATGTTATCTACTCCTGATTTAAGACCTTATGAACAATCCCTCCCCCCCCAACTTTGTAAGGAGCAGAGCAGATTGCACACTCTTCTTTCAGCAGCAGATCTCGCAAAGATAAGCCGTTTTACTCCTTGCCAGGTTGAACTCCAATTTGTTCCATTACTTTCTGCATATTAAGACAGTGACGGTGTTTCTACTTCCACAGGGCCATCCCAGAATATCTGCACATGAAAATAAACGTGCTCCGTGAATTACACCACGCTTACAGAAATCTAGGACAGTTTTAATCTCTAGGGCTGCCCATTTTGATTTGTAGCTGGGATGCTTCTCAGGTGTCAAGGTGCAATCAGGAACTTCCATACAGGCTGCGATGTAGAGCTCCTTTATACATTGCCTATGGAACTGCTTCCCGTACCTTCTTGGGCAGCACGGTTGAATTAACGATGCAGCATTATTTATCACGGCATTTCCACCTCAATAACTTGTTTCCCTTGTTGATCTGTCAAACCTGTTACTCAACCTTTACGATATAATACAGTGTGAAGCTCTTTACAGAGTTAAGAGGGTGGGATACACGAGAAGTGGCAGAAAACCTGACGCCTGCTGCTGTTGAGTGCGGGAAGCCAACTCTGTGCCCAGGAGCACTGCGACGCCGGCGAGTAAAGCTCTTTTGTGGGAAATGCTGTTACAATAAAAACGTGGCTGCACAGAAAACATTTTCTCCGCTCTGGTCTCTTTTATTTCCAAGTAAAAGCCTGTAAGAAGGAAACTGTTTTGTGCTGTGCAGAAACTCAACATCTCAGCCCCCCTGCAGCCAGTCTTCCAACAGCCTTCCCCTCGTTAACACAGAAAGCTGCAGTAAAAAACAGGCGAGCCCCGTGCTTGCCGCAGACAACGGCACCCCTGCTCTGCCGCAGACAGGCTGGAGGCCCCGCGTCCGGCCGGAGTCGGGCGGCATCGACTCTCCTGCTCGGGTGTCCGTCGCGCCGGCAGCCCTCCGGGGGGCGGGCAGGCCACGCTCCGCTGCCACGGCCCGCACCGCCTCAGGACAGGGCCGGGCAGGCAGGTAACGGCAGCGCGCAGGCGGCCACCGATGCCCTCCCTCAGGCGGCGCAGAACCGGGCGGGGGTAGAGCTGGGGATGGGGAGCCGCCGCCGCCTCAGGCGGGCGGGCGGGCATGGGAGCGAGGGCGGGGGGGCGCGGGGCGGGGCGCGACCCCCCTGAGCCTGGTGGGGGTCCTGACGCGGCGGGGCTCGCGCGGCGGGGCGGGGCAGGAGGCGGGCTGTCCTGGGGGCGAGCCGCGGCGCCATTGGTCGGCCCCTGCTTGCTGCTAGATGGCGGTGGCCGTGTGGGGCGGGGCCGTGTGGGGTGGGCGGAGCCCGCCAGCATTTCCCTGGCCCTCCCTCCCCTTCCCTCCCCTCCCCGCCCGCCCGCCTTAAAGCCCCGGTGGGCGCCGCAGTGGTGGCAGTAGCGCAGTGCGGGCGGCGGCCGCGGTCCTGGTGCCGGGATTGCGGGGAGGGGGCGGGCGCACGCCATTGGCTCAGAGAGCAGGGCCTCCCTACCGCCCCCGCCTCGCTCCCGCCCCCGGGCCGAGGCTGTCACCGCGCCGCGCGGAGAGGCGCCGCCGCCGCGCCTGACGCCGGGCGCCCGGCGCCGCCAGGATGTTTGACAGGACGCGGCTGCCCTTCGTGGCGCTGGATGTGGTCTGCGTGGTGCTGGGTAGGTCGGCGGGCCGTGGAGGGGGCGAGGGAAGCCCGTCCCCGCGGCGCTCCGCTCCGCTTCCCCTCCGCACGGCACCGGGCTAATCGCATGCTCGTTTCCCCCCTCCCCTCGGCGCCAGGCACCGCCCCGGAGCGGGTCTTCTTCCAACCTGCGCGTTCGCTGTGCCCGTCTGCCGCTTCCACCGCTGCCTGCTGCCCCTCTGCTCCCTCTCGCCCGCCTTCCCCTCGCCGCCGCCGCCGCCCCCGGGAGACGGCGGCGCCGCGCTCCCCCGCCCCTCACCCGGAGGAATCTGGTCACTGCCGCCGCTTGCCCCCTCCCGGCGGGGCCGCGGGCTGGGAAGGGAAGAGCGCGGGTGGGAGGGAGCTGCTGCCGCTTATCCCCTGACATCTGGAACTACCTCTTCTCTCTGGTGTCCTTACTCTCCCCTGTGACTTCTGTCGGCTGCGAGCCGTTTGTGGCAAAAGGCCGTGCTGGGACGTGTCCCTTACCCGCGGTGGGTCGGAAAGCTGCCTGGAAAGGGGCCGGCACCCCGGGAAGCGGGCTCCATCCCCCTGTCCCGCGCAGGTGGCACGGCAGGCGGTGTGCAGTGGCCGAGAGACGCGCTGCGAGGCTTGCGGTGTGCGCGGCCTCCCTGGCGGGAAGCTAGTGCTGCAGGACGAGGCTGGAAGCGGGCGGGGTCGCTTACTAGAGCGCGATGCTGGTGTCTCCTGCCTGCGGCAGGGAGGGGCGCGGGTAGGGGCCCGAGTGCCTCCTCGGCGCGGGGATGGCCGTAAGCTGACCCGTGGTAGCCGTTGCCGCGGCTCCGCAGGTGCTGGTGTGCGCCAGCCCACAGCACCTTCCTGGTGTTGCCGCCTTCTCTCTCGGCCTCTGCTGGTGTTGAAACTACACCGCGGCCTGTCAGTCTGCATCAGCTGTCTCCTTTTCTGTGTTGCCGTGGCGTAGAGAGCGACGATGTCAGCTACCGGGCAGCGAAGGGGAGGTTTTGGCTACGCAGGGCTGCGATGCCTCCGGGTATTGAGAGCCGGGGAAACTTCTTCAGTATCTGAGGATGTACCTTTTGGTCTGTGGTCTTAGGAAGCGTTAGATTTGGGTGTTTGCTTCTTAACCAGACGAGAGTAGCACTTCAGTAGTAAATCTTAAGCACTTTCTTGACCTGTTCAGTTACGTGGGGTCTGGCTTATGCAGGGTCTCTTGGCTGAAGATGTCTTCAGGAACCATTGCGTAAACACAAGTGCAACTTTTTTTTTCTGGCTAGATGCTTCAAATAGTAATGGTACCTGTAGTTAAGTGGTGTTAAAGGAAAAAAAAGTAAACTATGCATTGCTCTGAGTGAATGTTGTAGGGGAGAGCTTTTGGAGAAGGATGGCTCATCCACGTAGTTCAGTAGGAACTATTCAGATTGAAGGTTTAGCAAAGCTGTACTGTAGCAAGGCTTAAACCATCATGGTATCTCATGGCCTGTAAAGCAGTTTGGTCTGTCCTGAAAGTTATCATTACAAAATGCTCATAATAAGGCAAAAGTTTGCACTGTGCTTCTACTTTGTTCTGTTTGAAGTGTACGCGCATATCCTGAGTAATCAAGTTGAACAAAATAGATTAAGACTACAGGAGGCATATGACTTGAGGGTTAGCCAGTGAAAAGAATGCTCCCTGCCGTAAATTACAGCGTGTGGGGGCGTGTGGATTCTCGACCTTGTCCTGCAGTGTAATATCAATTTACACACCTTCTCCTGCCCCCGTATAGCATTGGGATTGCAGATGCCATAATCTGATGCCTCAGTGTGCTGGAGGGTTGACAGGCTTTTTGTTTTCCCTTGGGCTTTCTTACTTCCTACTAGTAGGGGGCAAATGCAGGCAGTGCCTAACAGGAAGCCTTGTGACACCTGTACCTTTTAACATGTCCAGTGACAAGTTTCAGTGAAACTCCAGCTGAGACAAAAATATCTATGTGTAGGAACAGCAAAGATTCTGAGTTATAAGATCAAATTCTCTTCCTTTTCTCCCTGGCTCCCATGAGACTGAGACAGGCTCTGAGAAGAACACTGATCTTAAGCTTGTATGTCTAAAGGAGGGACCTGGTTTATGTTTTCTTTACTGTAAGAACAGTTCCTCTTGATCATGGACTTTTCTTCTAACTCTTAGTTTTTCCCTGCCCTTGTGCACTTTGATATGTGCTCAAATGACTGAGGTAACTGCCCAGATAAAGTGACTTGGAGGTATTGATGACCTGATACGTAGGTACATCTTGATAACCTGACACCTGGAATCTCCACTAAAGAGACAATGAAGCCTTACTTTAAAGTTACTTTAATTGTGCCATACTGAATGTTTAAAACTATGCAGACCAGCTTCAGATGAGAACTAAACTTTTAATTTTTGGTGTGGTTGCCCATTCTACAACACAAAGGGTTACCAGTAGCATCCATCCCCCAAGGTAAATCTTACTGTCACTTGATACGGAGCTTGGAGCTTGCTGTATCACCTTCAAGGCTCCTGCCTCCACCTGCCACGTAGTAAATGAAGATGGGGAAGAGAAACTTCATTGTCTCAGCAATGACAGGATAGGGGAAAAAAACCCCAACACCTAAGGACACAACTTTAAGTTACAGCAAGCGAATTTATACATAAAGCCCCAGCTATGGAAGTGGATGACTCTGACTCTGTATGTCTGACTTACTGCCTCCTAGTTTAGTCAAAACATTCTTTGTGCAGGTCTGACACTCCTAACACAAGTTCTCCAAAAGGGAAGGAAGGGAAAAAGAGTTTTGCTGTGAACAGCTGGACCTTTGATGATCTTAAAGGCCTTTTCCAGCTAAAACAATTACATGAATTTGGTGATTTAAATAGGTTTATTGAAAGGTCTGATAGGTACCCAAGATGGTGAAGAGGTAAGAGACAACAAAGAGATGGAGAAAAAGCAGGCAGCACAGGAAGGAGCAACACCTCCCCCTTTGTGTCATTAAGCTATGAGATCAGTTTAGGTGACTGAAACTGAAGTCTAAGGTTGCTTTAAATTGACCTTCCCCCATCCACCTTTATACCCAGTAACGGAAAGGTAATTCAGGGAAGGCAAGCTTCAGTACCCTGAGAAAAACAAATAAAAGCTCTTTCTTATCAGGATAACACTTTCCTTCTGAACTGATACAAATGCTTCAGACTTAAATGCACAAAAAGCAAGCAAACAAAAAAACCCTACCAAAACACAAGCTGCAGATTTCTGCAGTACCTGTCCTTAAATAGTACGACATGGCTGTATCTGCATCCTGAGTGTGTGCCGATCTGCAGTGCTGGGTGTGTGCATGCTGCACACCTATGCAGCTCTGCAGTGCTGCAGGAAGCAGCTCCCTTACGTTGTGCAGTCTGGTGGGCAGTGGTCAGCTCCTTCCTTCTCTGGAAAGCATGAATGGCCTGGGCTGTAGGGTTTTCTTCTTTCTCCTGCGTACTCCCATAACTTGTCCCTCATTTTTCTGATAGGAGAGGCATTTTTATATAGCATGGCATGGATTTGCAAGTAGAATGACAATTCTAGACAATAGCAGTGTGGTTTGTTGCAGGTGCAGAGACTTGGTTCTTGTTCATTACACTTTCAATTCCTCGTGCAAAAAAAAAAGCAGCTTGTTACGGTAACTTAATTAGTTACCTAGTGACTGATGTCTTCCTTAGCCACTGTACATAGACTCTGCCACTCTTGCAGGGGTCTGTTCCACTGCAGATTGGGCTCCTTTGTTAAGGCATGTGAATAGCACTTAAAGAGCTAAGTTGGGAATTCCTTGGTAAAATATCCTGTAAAGAGCTGAAGAACTACTAAATATTTGAATCTGACTTGGTTTTAGTGACAGCTGGGTCTAGAGGTAAATGTAAGTTGTGCAGATGTGACTGGAGTGGTAAGGAAAACATTCTCTCTGAGCTTGACTGTAGTACAGCAGCTAGCTCTAGTCTGTGCTAGGGAAGTGTCTGGTCTGTGCTTGTGCACCTTCAGTGCAGGGATGCAGTACAACAGAACTGGGTCTTTTTAGTCCTTTGCCTGACTGTGAAATCACTGGTAAGCTATTGTAACTAATTAGGGAGTGTATTTATCAATTATGTGTTTGTTGATCTAATGCAACAAAATGTACAAGCTACAGTTTGAAAAAAAGTCTTCTAAAGGATTTGGCACTTCACTGCTCTGATGCAGTATGTTGAAAACAGTAAGAGATTCTTTAGTTAAATTTTAAACTACTGTGGAATCTTGTTGTTTGATGTATAAGTAGGGATTTCTTTTCTTTTCCTCTCTATGTCCTACCTGGTACTGGTCCAAGAAGTCAGCTGAAAACTTTCTTGTTCCTGAGCCGTTTTCTAGTAGTGGAACACCTTGAGCTGTGAGCAGTACCTGTGGAATAAAGAAGGGGGTGGGTAGTTGGCTGGTGGTAGGGAAGGTAGGACTGTAGCAGTCTTTTTATTTATATTATTTATATCCTTCCCCCTCCGCCCCCGCCACTTACTCATAAGGGAAGGAGAAATTCTAGATTTCCAAACATGTGAACTAAACCCAGAAATACTAAATGCATAGGTCACTTCAAACTTACTGTTTAAAGACCAGTGGGATGTTGTGTGATAGAGGGCAATATGCTAAACAGCAGATGTATGTGTGTAGGATGGGCGAGTTTGCTTTTCCAGTATGTGACCTGGGAGAGCACTATGGCTGGACCACTCTGCACACCCTGTGCAATGTTCTTGCTTCAGGTGCTGCTCTTCCCTTTTGGGAGTGTTTACTCTTGCCGTTGCTGAAGGCAGCCATCCCCTTGACGATTAAGGTATTGCTGTTCAGTCAAGAAAGGCCATCTGGGTTAGCACTTCCTAGTTCAAATAAAACCTGTTATTTATGACTCACTGACAAATGTGTCACCATCCTTATTTTCCATGTCATGTGGATGCTAAGTATTTTTTTTCTACCTCGTGAGTGTATTGTTAAGTTGTAACAGATTAATGTGAAAGAGCAGCTTTGCTTCCAGTGACAGGCTTTAGTCTACTTACTAAGTTGACTCTTGGTTCATTGGAAACGTGGTTGTTGCCTAAAACAGGGAAAAACATTCCCACTCCTGCTGTGCTTTCTCAGACAGATGAGGCTGAATACTCTGGCTGTGCCACTGTACCTTGTTACTTACTGCTTCTGGCGACAGCCATGTTTTATCTTCCCCCACATAAAGGTGCTGTACCAGAAAAACTCTCCATCTTGCTAGGAAGCCTACAGAAGAAGCTTCAGGTTACAACTCAACTGATTGATTGATGAACACTATTCAAAGTCAGCAATCGGGTACTTGACAGGTATTGCTGTTAAAGTGTATCTTACACTCTGGCTAACTGCTGCCTCAACAGTTTTCTGCGGGGGAGGGGGAGGGGGATTATCTTTTATTTTTTTTCCGGCAATGGGTAAATCCTAATTCACCTTCCAGTGCCTTCTCAAGAGCCAAAACTTGAACTTGGCACTACATGTTTTCCATGGGGCATATAATAGAGGAAGATATTTGCCAGCAGTGAGGTTCCTTTCTTTGGTCCTAGTAAGTTTTTAATCTTAAACAGTCAGAAGGGCTCTTGCAGCATGCTAATGTGAGAGTGGTGACCTTTGCTTAAGGGAATGGAAGGGAAGGGACTTCTGACATACTTTATGTAGAAAATGAAGTACCACACAACAGTTAAATGAAAATGGCTCATCTCTTACAGCTGAAGAGGTCCTACCTCACCGTTATAGCTGCGTGGGTGCTTGCTGACCCTGTGCTAACCTGATTCAATATACTGACCTGGTTTTAGAGAGTTGGATAGTATGAACTCATCAGTATGGCTTGCAACCTGCACTGTCACAGCCCTGGTGGGAGTGGAAGTAAAGAGCTGACTACTGGTCGCCTGCTTCTGCATAGCCTTATGTAGGTAGGGGCACTGTTGCACTGACTAGGCCCTGATGACAGGATAAAGCTGCCATAGTAGTCTTAGCTGTGACTGTGTTGGAGGTGTGGAATCAGGTAGCACAAAGAGGTGACCTAACTCTGTAAAGTGCTGAACAGAATTGCATAGAGCCTTATTGGGAAGATACTCCATGCAGAAGGATGGCTTTTTAAAAAAAAACATTCATTGGTATGGGCTTGATATTGCTGTATCTCTTTGTGGGGCGGTGCCGGGGATTAGTTGTTTTCCCTGCCCTTCAAAGGAAGCTCTTCCTGCTTGGGGTTTAATTGGGTAAAATAGTTGACTGAAGACAACTGAAAAATCCACAGTGGAGATACTCAGATAATGGTTAGTAAGTGACTAGTTTCAGCTTAGTTTTATGACAAAAGTTAAAACCATTTAAAGCTATCCTGAAGAAGCAAGTTTTTCTTAAGATGCCCTCTCAGACATTTTGTTTTGTTGGAACAATGTAGTTAATGCTGTATCAGGAAATACTAGGCAGTTTAGCTACAGCAATAGACCTGTCCCACCTTTGAATAGAACCGTAAGAAATTTTCCAGCCAGTAGTGTAGTCCTGCAGTTAAAAAACAAAGAAAATGGTGCCACTTGTATTAAGGATCTTTTGTTCATGTCTTTCTTAATAATCAGTTGCTAATGAGCTGACCTGCTTTCTGGGAGGAATTTTCCTTTCCAGGCTGAGACAGATCTCAGAGGCACAAAATTAAAACCTGTTGATGAGCTTGCCTTGTGTCCTTCAAACTACTGTTGCCAGATTCTCTGGCACCCACATCCTTATAGCACAGTCAGGTCTAGCTTTTGAAATTATGATGGTGCTTATTCATATTGAAGCCAAGAATAGATCCACGTAAGCTTCCTTAGCAGAACAGGATACCGAAAAATGATGTTGAAACTGCCTGGTGCACTTATCAATTACAGGATTTGAAACTACCAGCACAAAAAGCATTAGTAGTCTGGTCTTGCTTTGTTATCAACTCTGCTGATTCATGTTTAAAAACCTCTAACCAAGAAGCAGACTGATTTGGAACAGAATTGTACTTCAGTGCAATTTTGGCATCTCCTGTTCATGTGGCATCTTGGTATTTGGAAACAGGAAAATAAAGCTTTTTAAAATTTTTTTTTTTAAAAGCAAGTATGCCAGGTCAGGGCACCCATCTTGCAATGGCTGTAAGCTCTGATTCTATTAAATGGAATCAAAGGTATGCAGGAACCGTATTGATAGTCTTATTTCTGTGATGCTGCTGCTGAAACAATGGATCTTGCTAGACTTAGCTTGCATTGTAGTGCTTCTCCCCCTCTGGATGCTGTTGCTTTCAGAGGGACCATATGGGAGTTGATAGATTTTATAAGATAGTGTCAAGATGTTAGCTAGCCATCCCTGGTATAGAAGAGGGGTCATAAGTTTTTGTTACATGATCCCTTTCCTAGGGTTTTCCTAGGAGATGGTACCAAACAGCAGTGTTGCTCAATTTTTGCCGTAACTGTAGAAGGGATTATGTATCAAGTGTCAGCATCTTGGGTAATTTCTGCCTCCCTTAAAATATCGTATAACTTTTCCCTCAGTCTTAGGGTATTTTTGTGCCTTTTAACTTTGTTCTGCTACTGCTGATTTGCAGACTGCTGTAAGCCTGTTCTGACTGCATCGTAGATGACTGAGGCACTGAAACTTAACAGTAGGCGCAAAGTTTTCTGAAACTGGGATGGTAAGAAACACGTGTATCTAAGCTTACCTACCTTGCTTAAGGTATCTGAGGGGCAATGAACTAAGCTTACCTCAAAATTGAAGGGGCTGATTTGGAAGCAAGTGTTGGAGGGACCTTAGACAAATCTCATTATAACCAGAGAACCTTCTGGTGTGCAGCAAACTAATGGGGAGCTTATATGGCCGGCCTTTAAAGGGGTCAAGAGGGCATTTAATACTAAGATACAGCAGGGAGGCAGCTCCAGTCAAGCCCTGCAAACAGCTCCAGTCAGAAACTGTTACCCTTTCAATTTAAAAGAAAAAATTAAAAAAATCTTAGTGTCTTTGTGTTTCTTGAGTGAGTTCTGTAGCTTTCTTTGCTGACTCAGAGTAAGGAAGGCTTCAGTTTTGTTTCCTTAGGTGAGCTAGTGTACCACAGTCCTAGTATTCAGATAAAATACTCTAAGCCTGTATGTTGGCTTGGTCTAATGTTAGTAGATATCCTGGGAATGGAAGTAAAGTCACCACTCCTGCTTGCAGACTCAGTGGCTTGTCATTCTTCCCATCTTTTGAATTTTAAGACTCCCATTATCAATGCCAGAAAAATAAATCTCTAATAATTAATATACAGAAACTAAGATCACAAATCAAATGCTGGCAACTTCTACTGAATCTGGGAAGCAGCTTCTGCTCTGGTGTACAAGTACTGGAATGCTGTGGCATTATTCGTTATGCTGCAGCATCTGGAGCAATGCTGTATGGGTATTTGTTACAAATTCTAGTTAAACTTCTCAGGAAGTCTTCTGAATCAGTGCAAAGCAAGTGCACTGATAGGCCTAAAATATATAGGGTATTACAATTTTTCTTTTAAAAATTCTATTAAGATCTAGTTTAATACAGAGCGTATGTTTGTAAAGTGTGCTCTTAGACATGACAAACTTCAGTGTACCATGGAAAAAAATGGCTCTGATAACTAAAAATACTCCTGTTAAACATGGTGGATTACAGCATTGTATACAAGAATAAAATTACATTCTAGTGGATGACAAGGTAGACAGTGTTATGGAGATTGAGTCCCTCTGTGTAGCACTGCCATTGTAAGGTTTGTCTTTTAATAAAGACTATTTAAATATTGTTATGCCCATAAGACTAATTGGAAAAAAATTTATACTCCTGACAACTAATTGCCTGTTAAATTTGTATAGACTGAACGGTATTTCAGGTTAGGGTGTCTAGCTATATGTGAAATGCTCTGAAAGCCTGTTGCTGTGTAATCCCACAGTGTGAAGATGTAAATGAAAAAAATAGTTAAAACTTCTGGAGTTTAAAAGAGTGTGGGTCTTAAATGACATTCAGAGTTGATGTCACCTGCAGTAAAAAAAGCCCCTAATCCTCCCTCCCTGCCTTGCCAACAGCTGAGCCAGATAATTCAGTTTATTCTGTTGTATTGTTGTCCCTCTCTGTAAGCCTAGAGCTTTATGTAGATTGTTTGTAGAAGATCTTGATCTTTGGGGTTGTATACGTGGTTTTGTATCTGTGAGCTTTGTTAATTCCCTTGACAATACAGCCAAAGCTCTTAACAGAGAATGTAATACTGAGCACACAATGCAAGCAGTGATTAAATATTTAATTTCCACTAAAGAGGAAGGGTTATGGTGGGAGAAGTCACTCTTGTGTGCTCCAGCTGCAGCCAGTTGGATTCTTCCCTGCTCCATGAGCATCGTTGCAACACAAGGAGCTGCTGACCTCTCCCTTTGTCGTCCTCCCCCAACCTCTAGTGTCTTTCACTTTTAGCTATTAAGTCTGAGGGTCTTAAATCTTTCTGTTGGTAATGAGGGCGATTGGCCTCTGCCCCGCTGCTGATGACTTCCAGATGGTTGTGGGTCTCTGCCCCCCAGCAGAGCTAAGCCTAGGGCAGAGCCTTTGCTTGAGCTGTATACTTTTTCTCTGTGGAAGTGACAGAGCAGGCTAGGATATTACTGTCTTGTTTCTGCATTTCTTAAACTTTGTATTTGCCCTCCTGTGAATGCTCACAGGACAGAACTGTATGGTTTTTGCACTGTTAGGTGCTTAATGCTTCCAAAAGCCCCAGTTAATTTTGAGTGTAAGTATAAGGGAGAACAGACGTTTCTGTGTGAATACTTTTAAGTAAGTGTTGTGACTTGTTCTAATGGATTGTTAACGTAGATACCTGAACCAGTGATCCTGTGTAGTGGTGAGCTGTTCAATGTAGAGAAAACTAGAATATGATTTAGTTCTCTGTTAGGAAATGACTGAACTAGAAAGGCTGGTCCAGTGCAGAGGAAGGTTTCCTTTGCTTCCTGCCTCCACCACCCTTGCCTTGGCTCAGCCAAAAGAGTTGTTCAGTGAAACTCTTGTCAGCTGGCCCAGGTTGCTGATCTGTCTTCTCTGCTAGCCAAATCATAGATCAGAAAGCAAATAAAAGTGTAAGTAGTGTATAGTTGCAAGTAGAATAGTAGCAGAGATTAGAATGTAATTCATGCTTGTAAATACACATATCCTATTCGCTGAAGCCTAGCAGGGCTTCTGGCGTTACTAGAACAATCAGTGTGCTTGTATTGGAAATACTTTGCATTCTTTGGGGCAGAAAACTAAGATAAAGTCCTTGAAGTGGCTAGAAGGTGAGTTGTGGTCTAGCCACTCATCCTGGCTACTGAAAATAGGTACTGTATTGATTTTCCTCTTTTACTTACCTCATCCCTAGTGTCAAAAGTCTAAATGGTTTCTTATTTTTTTAATATCCGCTTATTCTTACTTTTCTGTATTTCCAAAACTTCCTGTCTAAAAGGTGTTAATTCTTTCTCTTGACTGTGGATGGAAAAGAATTTTCAGCACATCTGCTTTTCTGCAGAGAACAGTCTCTTTTACAGATGCTTCCAGACTCTGCAGCAGCATGAGGTTGACTTGTCTCAGTTTCTTTAAATCTCTTGCATACTTCCTTACCCCAAACTTACACTGCAAAATGAGCAGCAAAGCAAACACGGTTGTTCTGGCCAAAAATAAAAAGCAAAAATAAATGTGTAAGAGTGGGAGAACTTAAATTCTTCCTTGCCCTCAGCAGTAATTACCAGCTGTATAGGTTCAGCTCAGAATGATGGTGTTGATCTCTCTGTGAGGTTATTTAAAAGCATCATCTCTAATAAAGACCATAAGCTATGAAAAGTACCTTTTTTCCTTTAAATAATCAGCCTGTAGCTGATAACTGATGGGTTTTGATGCTGTAGCTGTTGTTTCACAGAGATTATTTATCCAATACAGCCAGAATTCCTGTTTGACACCCCCAACTTAACTGTAAATTGTGGATTTCTTTACAAAAGACAAAGCTGACTTCTTGTCTGCACACCAAGTGCAGAATGTATTGACTCTATTTTTCAGGATAAGTGTAGAGAAACAGAAAAATTTTTCTAGTTCTCATGGTAGTCTAGTAGAGTTCCCCTTAAATCACAGTTACTTGTGAGCTCAGTACAGCACGAGGGAAACTGGTTAATAGTCAAGCAAGAGTATTTTCATTTGCCACAATCTCCCTTAGGGGTAACTGGTTTTCTCCCAGTTTCTAGATACTAATTTGTTTAAATAAGAACTTCCTGGTTGAGGACCAGGTAGGAGTCTTGTGTGTTGTGGAGAACTTGTAACGCTTGTTAAGCACAAGTTTTAATTTAAAATGGCTCAGAGCCTTAAGTGAAGATTAGGTTCCTTTCACAGATAAGGGGGCCAGCTGGGTCAATTAAAGGATGTTTACAAGAAATAACAGTGCATTCCTTTGAACTAGGGAGAACATGCCACTGACCAGGAAACAATTTCACAAGATGTTTAAGCTGATCTGAGACTATGGCCAGTCCATCCTTATTCTCTGTTCTTCCACACCCTTGGCTGCATGTTCCTATTCTGACAGTCATGCATTTGGCCAGATAAACAAGTGCTCCTGAAAAAACTGTGTTGTGTGGGCATAGGCTTTCTCTTTACTGGGTGGGTTGCTGTGTAAAGCTAGTACCGTGGTAAGAGGTGGGATGGCAGTGGATGGCCAGAGGTGGGAGAAGGGCAAGACAGTCCAGTCTTGAGGCACTCCTTAAAGTGTAGCCAGATTTTCTAAGCACCACATTTGGTTCTGAATTTTAGGTAGTACATTATAAGTGAGACGGTTAGAAACTTTGAGCCTCTCTTTCAGATACAAAACTGTGTCCGTAGACTTCATTAGGAAAATGTTTCTAAATTTTGAGCATGGGCAGTTTCTTCAGACCCTGAAGCTACCTCCTCTTGAAGAATGTTCTCTCTGCTGGTCTTAAATATTCTCTGGCAACAGCTGTTGGCAAAAGAAGCCAATTCACCTATAAATGCTATATTTCTCCTGTTTTGGGAAAAGTACTCCATGTGGCTTGCTGGCAAAGCCAAATGGACATCTGAGTATCAGAATCCCAACTCCCATAGCTTTAATTTTAAGCACCTAACTCTAAAGTTACAGGTATGATAAATGCCACAAATCAGAAAAAACCAGTGTAGTGTTGCATACATTGTAAAAAGATCACAGTTGGGTATCTGTCAGTTCCATTTGTGGGATAAATTGTGGAACTTGAATGGCTCTTTGTTTTCATCCTAAAATATTTAAAGTATAGCAAATCAGCATCTTTTAGTTAAACGGTTGTTCAGGGTTTTTTGTTTGGGTTTTTTCTTCCAAATGGAGATACGGCCTTCCTCTTCCCTTAGGTATTGTTTTTTCTTGACATTCCCTTTCTGTGGGTGGAGAACCATTCTTAGTGACTTCCTCCTTGGTCTCCCAGCCTGGACTTCCCTTCCTTCCTTAAAGGCTTTGTGTTGTGCTGTGATGTACAGCCAGATATGATTGAATACCACTTCCCCGAAGTCTATTGGTATTACTGTGAATTATCCTTATCTGTGAAATGCCCTGTTCTTACAGATCTAGCTAAAAACTTAATTCTGTTTCTTCCCTGCATCCCTTGCTCGGTAATTGAGGTAGGAGTCTTATGTCTCTCCTCTCCCTCTCTATCGTGTGCTTTTATTCTTGCCCATGTGTGTGAAGCTTTCATCTTTCCTTCATTGTGCTCCATAATGCTGACTTGGGAAGACAGTGTCCCCCCTTCCTTCATTCCCCACCTTAATGTGCTGAGCATGATGTCATGGTATGGAGTATCCCTTTGGTCAGTTGGGGTCAGCTGTCCTGGCTGTGTCCCCTCCCAGCTCCTTGTGCCCCTGAGCCAGCCTCCTTGCTTGTGGTGTGTGGTAAGAAGCAGGAAAGGCCTTGGCTCTGTGTGAGTGCTTGGCACTAATGAGAACACCTCTCTGTTACCCATGCTCTAGTCAGTGCAAATCCACACTACACAGCCCTGTACTAGCTACTGTGAAGAAAATTAACTGTGTCTCAACTGAAACAGCACAGTTAGCCAGTTTGTGTGAGCATGACAGAAATGCCTCCCAGTGTTCAGTCTTGTATGGGCACTTGGGTGATTGTTTTTTCTGTGTATAAAGGGAGAGAGAAACCAGATCACAGGACTGCTGTTTCTTGCTACTCCCTAGCAGAGCAACTCAGAATCTTTTGATCAGTAGCCCTTGAGAAGATCAACCAATTTTAAGAGAAAATGAGAAACTCCAATTCTGAGTTTGAAGTACAGGGTTGGTGGGTTTTTTTTTCCCCTTAACAGCCAAAGCTCATGCTTCAGAGGACATAAATTAACTGAGCCATTAGGATCCCTTACAGTATAAAGTTACCTAGGTCAGAAGAGCACCCTCAGAGGTTACTGCTCATACTGGCTAGGTAAAAAAGGAAGAGGAGGTTCTTTGTAGGTAAATTCTTGCGCCCTGTCCTCTTCTGAAGATTGCCTTTTAGCCTTGTAATATTTCACTAGCGCTTGGTTACCCTCTCCTCTGGTTTGTAGAAGCTAATGAATCTGAAAGTGCATGAATTCCTCAGAAGTTCAGTGTCACAGTGATGCATGGCATCTCTGGCAGTACTGGCTTGTTCTGTACACGGCTGGTTTGTTTTTCCCTTGTACTGAAAACTTCAGGACCACTTGCTTACATGTACTAAGTGTTGTCTTTTCTCCCTGTAAAATGAGCAACTGTAAAAATGCTATTTGTTTGGGCTAGGTTAATGTACAACTAAACACCATTTTACAAAATCTCCTACTTCCACTGCTGGAAAGCAGTGCATCACCTTGATTGCAGTAGGAGTTACAAACAGTAGTGTAAAAAATGGAAATGGGCAGTTAGTACGACCACTTTGCTTTTCCTCTTTCCCACTTCCCACAGTCTCCTGCCTGAAAGTAAAAAACATGTTTCTTAATTCCACCTCCATATTACACGCTTTTTACTAAGTCCTGCAGAATGTAGTCCAATTGATCTGACTTTAGAAAAAGGTGCACCCTTTTCTTTCAAGGAAACATGTAGAAAAGAACAAAAAAGTACAAAGAAATACATTTAAATGTGTACATTTCAGAAAAATTTGGATAACTTCTGGTCATGTAAAAGTTGTCACAAACTAGTTTTTATAAACATTTCACATAAAGATGACTAATGGGAAGAAAGACAGCTTAAATTAAAACCTTTCCTCCTTGGTTAATGAAAACTGAGTGCATAACACTTAACTGTGAAGAGTTCTGCCTAATTAAAAAAAAAGCCCTCAAGCTTCTGTCTCAACTAGGTTACAGACTGAGTAATTCTCTCCTACTGCAGTTACACAACAAAAAAAACCGCCTTCATATTCAAACTGATTGTTTATTTTGCTGGTAGGCTTAAAAGTGCTAGTCAGACTTGGCAAACTTTCTTACGCGCAGTCATGTAATAGCTGTCTTCTATTTCCTAAAGAAACCTTCCTTGGAGGAAAAAATACTGTAAACCTGTGTATTCTGGTAGAAAGAAATTTGGAAATTTTGAGCTAAGAACTCTGCCATGCTTGCAAGTGAATTGCTGGAGTATCTTCTAGTTTCAGAACCAGAGCAATTGAGGAAAGTATGTCAGCCTCTGGTAAAAGTGAAGTAACCCATCCTAATGAAGTTAAACCCAGAAACAAAACCAACGCAAAATACCTCAATCTTATTGTAAGAACTGTACAGTATTGACTGAAAAAGGTTCATCTGCAAGGCTGAAAGAAACAGAAAAAATCTTGGTGTTGAGTTGTAGCAGCTTTTTTTGTAAACAGATGCATTTGTCTGTTACCTGGTCAACTTCTGCAAAGCACAAGCTGCTGCTTAAATTAACCATGAGGATGTGATGGTTCTGTCTGTGAATGTCTGGTGACTGGTTTAAGAAGATAGGATTGTATCAAATAGGTAATGGCTCTGCCACTCCCATCATCCTGATGCTAGGTTTGCAATAGTCAAGATAAAGACAGGAAACATGGGCTCTAACTTATGTTAGTGGAATCTTGCCATGGCCTTCAGCGGAGCTGAAAATTGGCTCCAGACATGTGAACATGCAGCCCATGTCCTTTGATCTGAGTGAACTTTCTGAGTTTTTCAGGGTGGCTCTCTTTGTGTTTGAAGGGCTGCGATTCTGTTTCAGCTGCTTCTGCCATCTGCATTCTGTCAAGCTCTAGCTCCGCTCAATCATTGAAGCAGAGGGGGAAGAGAGACCTCTGGAAGTAGAGGAAAATTAAGAACTTGGGTTTCCTTGGGCTGTTGCTCTTGCAAATGTCTATTCTCTAGCTTATTCTTATCAGAAATAAGTTAGGCCTGCCTGAATGTAACTGCCAGAGGCCTTGATGGCTTCTTTGGCATGACTGCTAGTACAGTGAACCTTAGAGGGAATAGGTAATAGGTCAGGGTTAGTTCAGAGAATTACCATTTGTACCCAGGCCTCAGTTTTCACGGTAATAACTTATTTTCATGCAGAAAACTTCCAATGTGCAAAAGCTGTGGCAGTGCAACTCTTAAAGTATAAATCTCATTTACTCTGAGGTGCTGTCTATTTGGAGTGTCCTTAAATCCCACTGGTGTCTCTGCAGTTCTCCTGTTCCCCTCACCTGCATGAAAACTACTTGCATGCAATCTCTATGACAAAATCTGTATGCATTTTTGACTTGTTCTCAGTAAACACTGTCCAAATTACACTGCACAGAGCAAGGCTCTAGTTCAGATACAAGCCAATGTCATGGGGTGGTGGCAAAGGAGGGGGCACAAAAGGCAGCCTGCCCTCAATAACTATTCAATCATATGAGTGGCAAATGCTTTTCTTAAGCATGATCTTGGTTCAGTGTGTGGCAGCTCACTTTAGTGATGAAGGGACTTTGAACTCTTATACTTCCTTAACTTCTGTATGTGGTGGTTAGCCTTGGAGTCCTTCTGATGTAGAGTAGACTTCTAGAAGAGATAAATTTGTATAAGCAGAATTTAAGTACGTGTGTTGCATGCTACTTAAGAAATCTGAGGTTTGCATGTTTGGTAGCTTCCTCCATGCATGTTAAAAAATGATTTTTTTTTTTTTTATTTAACCACATGTATTTCTTGTTTTTTGTTTTGTTTTCCTTCCCCCAACAGCTGGCTTACCCCTTGGTGTTCTAAACTTGGCCAAAATAAAACCGTATCAGAGAGGCTTTTTCTGTAATGATGACAGCATCAAGTATCCGTTCCATGACAGTACCATCACATCCACTGTCCTCTACACAGTGGGGTTCACCCTGCCCATTTTCTCTGTAAGTAGCGAATATATAGGGAGCTTTGGTGATGGGAGTAAAATGTATGCCTTCCAAGAGTTCAGCACTGTGACTGTGAGTCAGAAACAGTCTATATAGGCAAAATCCCATATCCTTAGTCATATGCATGTGAAAGGTGCCATTGCTACTTTGTTTGCACAGAAAATCTGGAACTAATATCTTAACTGCTAGTATCGCTAATCTCATTTGTTTTAGGAACAGAAGAACGTGGAGATGAGTATTTAAACTGTATTAGTTAGTCTAGGTGTTTATAATAGGGGAGAAAAATACTAGAGGCTTCTAAAATGCTATGGAATAAATGCTTGTCTTGTTGAGAATGGGTTAGTCTAACTCAAACGCTTGTGGTGTTAAAAACGTGCGCTGTAGTTGAGTGCACAAACCTGTAACCAGTGATTGTTGCTTCCATTTACTTTCTACAAGAGCAAGGCTAATTTGGACTCTGCATTTTAGGTTTTTTAAAATATGCAATGGGTCTTTAAACCCCTCAAAATGGGATACAGAGGCTGAAAAATCTGGTTGCTTGTAGAAAAGAGGCTCAGTGTTTTCATGACCACATGATTTTTTTTTTTTTACAAAGAACAATTTAACTCTTCAATAGGTTTTTCTGACAGTATTTTAAGCCTGATTGTATTCCAAGTTTTTAGTAAGGTTTCAGCTAGTGAAGAGACCCAAAGTTTAACTGTTCAGAGTAGTCTTGAACCTGAAATTAACACCTAAACGGTTTCTGTTTGTGGTGGTTGAACAAACCATATTAGACATGGTTGTAATCTTTGGGTTTTTATTAACCAGTAAGAACTGGTTTAAGGATAAAAGTGGTGGTTTAAAGCAATTACACAGAAATATGTACAGATTATGCATGCATTGCTCTAGTTTTCCCTTAAATACTTATTTATTAAAGCTTGCATTAGTCCTATGCAGTAAATAGAAGGTAGGCAGACACACTTGTTATCATTAGTATAGTTTCACTTTTAAGGAAAGTGGTCTCAATTGTGTCGCTTTGACAGGTACTGATGTATACCTTCAGGAAAATTTCTTTTCCAGTAGGGCTCATGTGCACCTTAATATGTGGGCACGTGAACTAGCAATTGCAGCTCTTGTGTAATTTTGGGCTTCTAAAGTGGCATTTTGGTTGCACTTAGTCTGTTGAATTCCTTGATTTTTTTTTAATCTTCTATTTTTAGATTTGAAATAGTTGTTCCTTTAGTAGAAAGTCAATTGAGTAACTTTTTTGTGTGTCTCAAGCAGCAGAGAAATGTCTGTCTTAAGAACTAATTTACTTAAAATTAGTCCTTTACTAAGGAGTGGTGTGGACAGCTACTATAACTTCAACTGCGACGGTATCTTAGAATTAGACTTGTCAGTAGTAATGTCAGTTTATTCTGATATTCTTCTATCCTACTTGTATAGGATTCACACAGTTATTTATTGCCTTTGTGTAGGGGATTGGAGTATATAATTGGATCAATCACATCTGGCCTCCATCCTGAGAGACACTTTTAAAAAAATAAAAATTTCTAAAGCACATGTAGTTCTATATCAACAACACAGGCTATCCAGATCAGTTTTCTTCAGTCTTAATGGTTTACAAACCGTAAAGCAACACATTAGCTGGAATCTAGGGAGAAAGTAATCACTGCAGCATGTGTATTGCTGCTCTGTGTAGTTAACATGGTAAATTAATTCACTTTCTTAATACTATATTTAGGGAGCTCCTTAGTGCCACATAATTCCATAAATGATTTTTCACCTCTTGAAAACTTAAGTGAGCTGTAGAGGTGTAGGGAGTATGAGATCTGGGTTATTAGAATTTACTGAAAGCATTTGCCAGGTCAGTTTTCTAATTCAAGCTTTCCTTTCTCCAAAAGGAATGGGAAAAGCTGATCAGTCTGGGAGTACTGGGCAGTCAGGCTGGCTTTTGTTTTGGACTGTCAGTGGAGGCTTGAGACTTTTTCCAGGACAGGATGAATTTTTTGGAAGTGGTATGTTCTGGAGTCAGTGCCCTCAGAAGGGATGCAGCAGGCTCATGAAATCTTATTGGGAGGTAATGTGATTATCCCACATGTAGTAAAAAAATTTTATCCTAGAGTGAGACTTTCCTGAAAGGAACAAGCTTCTCAGTGAAGGAATTGGTAATAAAAATTGTATGTAATACTTAACGCAAATAAGAGTTGATAAATTGCACTTTTGTGTCAGTTTTATTCTCTAATCAAAGACTACCTTTAACAAGGTACTTATTCCTAAGGAGGATGTAGACATCAGCTTTGTCATACACAAAATGGAAAAAAGAACTTGTGGTAGGAAGCTAAGGGAAACAACAAGAATTATTTTTGCAACATGGGATTATATAGTCCATAGTCCCTAAAGCCTCATGAAATCTAAGCAGAAATAAACAAAATACTGTTATGCATATACCCCTTGTCACACTAAGAACTGCTTGTGTTCCGAGTGTAGTAAGAAATGTCCTGAACATCTTGCTGTATAGCAATAAAAGTCTTGTCTGGTTCAGTTGTTGGGGTAGGCCCATAGAAGATTATTAAAAAAACTTCAAAGGAAAAAACCCCAAAATTGAGGTAATGAGTAAAGCACAGATATTTCCTTGTGAAGAAGTCACTTTTTGCATAAAAACAGCTTGGCTGCCTGAACACTGATTTGTCTTCAGAACATTTTATGAGACTTAAAAGACATGTTAGAAACTCCTGGGGATCATCTTTAAAATACTAATTGAAGGAATGCTCTTAGAATCTCAGTTCCATCCCAACTCTTTCTGTTGCCACTGCCACTTTTTTATCAAGGAATAAAATATCTGATACTTCTATCTTCCAAAGTGTTTTTAGAAATGTTTGGAAAATAATTCTGGGTAGTCTAAAAACAATGACTGGTGGTAGTGTCTATAGACTGTGATCTCTAAGGAAATCTATCTGTCCTGGTGTGTTTGGTCTTCAGTTGTCTGCTTGAGAAGCTCTTCCCAAGTATAAATAACAAATTAATGTTAGTGTCTTTCTTTAGCAGCAAGGTCTAATCAGGCCTATTTACATATGTCCTATTCAGTTGGTCTTTTGTGGTGTCTTCACCTCCAAATCAATTTTGTCTTCCAGCCATCTTGCTTCTTACAACCCCCGCCTTCAGTGGGGCTCATACAGCTCTGAGATCTAACGGTAGGTGGGACTGGGGGAAGGAGAACCAGAGAGCAAAGAAGGTTTCTCTGAATTATCCTTGCCAAAGGAGCAGAAGAACAGAGCAACTTGAGAGTTGCTGAATTTCATCTGCTTCTGTGCTAGGTTCTAAGCAGGGTTTCTGTGGTTCCCCCTGCCAAAGCTTTTCCTGGCTGCTCTGCTAGGAGCTGGAGGAACACAGCCCACTGGTATGTTTCTGTATAATGGGCTGATTTGTGAGAGGACAGTTCTTCTGAACTCTGTTCAGAGTTCAGTTCTTCTAACTCAGCCAAAGCACCACAGTGAGTTTCTGGGAAACAGTTTGCCACAACTGTGGCTTCTAAATCAGGTAATGCAAATGCTGGTGTTCCTGACAGGCAAAGTATTAAGTAATAAACAGAGTTTTACATAAATCACTTCTCTAAGGTGAGCCCTGCTACTTGGGACTTACTTGTGAGAAACGAATGTTAAGGGGCGGTAGGACTTAATCTCTCTACCCTGAACAGATCCAAAAGATATTTAGGTGGTCAGGTGACGTTGTCTTCAAAAAAAACCCTCACAAACAAAACCCAGCAACCAAACCCAAGGCATTCTTAATTTGTTTTGGCGAAGGCTATTGTCTTCAGTATCATAATGCCTTCCTGAAAGGGGACCTGTGTAGATTTGCTTCTGTGCCAGCTTTAATCCATCAGGCATTAGGCTTAATGTTTCCAGAAATGTCTCCTACCTTGTGTATCTTAGATCTGACTGCAACAGCAATTTCCTGCAGATTAGCACAATCATACTTTGGAGGCAATCTACTGATTTCTTTTCTGGCAAAAGAAACTAATTTCTCTTATGCTCTGTGAAATGGATACATTTTTCAGGGAACTTGGATTGACAGCACCTATCTGACTAACAACAAAAGCACTTAGTGGGCTAACTTGTATGTATTTTGAGGTACAAAAATAGCTCCTGCTGTGGTAAGGTAGAGACTGATAAAGCAGGGGACTGTAAGGAAACATCGAACACTGTTAGATTGGTGGATGTTCACTTCATTTTTTGCAGCTCTGTCAAAGCTTTATGGCCCACTATGGCCATTTGTGTTCTTGAAGTGAACTTTCAAGTTATGCTTTGTTATGCTTTGAACAGGACTTTGCCTCTTCTCTGGTAAACACTTCAAAAAGGAGAGTAATGTGTTTTCTTCATGTTTTTGGGGTTGGGGTTTTTTTGTGGTACCAGAAACCTTTTGGGCAGTGCTGTTGAAACATCAGTCTGGTATGAGTTCTACTTGATATTAACTGTTCATCTGTACTACTACAGATGACTACTATCTCTGAACCCAGGTTTATTCTGAGGGAGAAGCTGCTAATTGGTATTTGTTCAAACTTTCTTTAAAGCCATCATTGTAACAACCTATATTTCTATTATGTGAAGGGTTAATGTGCAGGGTAATGGACTTAGGTTGAATTGATGAATAATTCCTGGGTGAGTTCAGTATTGTGGGAGACAAGTCTGAGATGGTGTGTGCTGCATCCAGCTTTGGCCCTACTTCTGCCTTGTCCATGGTGAGGTGGTTCTGGTGGGCTGTTTACAATCACATGAGGAAAGATCTGAGGAGCACACTTCCAGTTTGGTACTTGTACAAATGACTTTTAACAGATGCAGTTAATTTAAAATAAATTACAGTGATTTTCTTATTAAGGCTTTGGATTTGATATTGCACTTTTCTCAATCCTTCAGGCACATTTCTAATACAGTGACGAAAAACATATGCAGTGTATGAAACTTGAGTAAAATAGTTGGCAGTGTGACAGTGAAAGGAGCTCTAGACAAGGGCTTTTAAAAAGCTGAAGCTTGGTCATAACTATGAGAAAGTCAAGTGGCTGCAGTAGTTTGGAGGTGGTTTTGAAGGTATTATTTAATAGAGTATAGGAAATGGTAAAATGGAATAGAGAACTATAAGCAGAGGGAGTTGCAATTTAAATATTTCAAAGTCTTGTCATTTAAGCAAAAAAAAACCCCATCTGTGGCAGAGGTTTTTTCTTGTCTCAAGTCTCATACCTAGTTGGTAATAATTTGCTGTTGACATCCAGGGCATAAACCAGAAACTCAGTGGGGTGGTGATAAAAGGAAAGGGACTGCAACAGAAATCAGAGATGGGCAACAGGGAAAGTAAGTGAAAAAGGGGAATGTTCCTTTTTTGTGCTGCCTCGTATGCTGTTTCCCTTCCTCTGGCTCATCCCATTGTACATTTCTGTTCTGCCTTCAGCATTAAAATACTCATGTAGAGAGGTGTTTTTACCCATATTTTCTGGAGAAAGCTGCGTGACAAAATGCAGCAGGGGTGATAGCATATTTCTTACTACATGCTCTCCTGAACACTAAAGCTCCTTTTAAGAAATGGAAAGTAGCATCATTCTGCTGCTGAGGAGAAGCCAAAGTCCTAATTTATTATATAAAGAGCTGTAAGATACCATAACCAAACTCATAGAACGCGAGGTGACAATAACATGTCTGTTGACATTTATCCATGCTGTATTTCAAGTGGTGTCTGTCCTGGCAAGAGTAGAAAGGGTAAATGTTCTCTCTCTACCAGAATGGTATGGATCAGCTTTTAGTTCTGTGGAGAGATCAATTGCATGCGCAGTAACAGTGAAAAAACCTAATTAAGATTAGAAACTTGGAAACAGACCTGTGTTATACAGGATATTTATGGGAAAAAAAATCAATGTAATCAGTCTGAATCCACTTCAGGTTGTGGGGAAATCTAATCCATTGTACTGTATGAGTCAGACTTTTGGACAAGTGCACTATTAATTGTTTAAAATATTTAGTCTTATCAGTTAAGCTACTTGTGTTTCTACCTTTTTTGTTCTGACTGAAGGGTTTTTCAGAGGCCTATATAGCTCCCTCACTATGTAGATCTTTATTGTCAACTGTATTTGTAGCTCTCTAATTCTTGGTTATTGCTGGATGAATACTGCTGTCTTTTCTGACATATACTGCCTATACAGTTAGTGGATTTGCATTCTACTGAACTGCGCAAAACCAGCTGTGCTAGGTTTTGAGATATTGAGGAATGTTCTTCAGCAGTCCTTCTCAGTCTGCGTTTAAGACAGATGAATTAAACTTGTTTGAAACAGTATTCCATCAGAATTTGCAGAAGAAATTTGAGTGGCTAGAAGTGCCTTTAGAAAGACTTGTTTAATGGTCACACTATTATATTGATGTATAACAACCGTAGGAAACGGGCACTGTTTCACCCCTCATATTTTGAACTGATCTGAGTTGATTAACCTCCAAGTGCATGACTGTGAACTCATTACTGCACAAATTTCCATCTGTTCTATTGCTTCAGTCTTTAAAAGTTGTTTTGCAGGGAGAACTGGCTGACCTTGATCTTCCACTATATCAAAAGAATTGCCAGCTCTGTCAGCAGTACATCTACTAGTTATTCATTAATGATGCTGGTATATGCACTGCGTAACACTAGCTTGTTGGCTTTATCCTTGAGATTACCCTTCTGGTAACCCCTTCCCAACCTTATAATGCCTCATAACATATCTGTTGTCATCTTCCCCATAGGCAATTTCTTCACTGTGTTACAATTAACTTAGAAAATGAATTATGCATCAGGGATGCTTTCTGGAATTGTCATATGGGAAGTGTTCTCTAGAGAGCCTTTAATGATGTCCCTGCCATCCCCTCTCCTTACTTAAAAGTTTGAGTACTTATACTCCCCAATTTCCTCTACTTTCATTTAAAACTGAGCCTGAATAACTTTTCCTAATTCTCTTTTGTAATGTGAGAAATTGTAACTTGTTTAGGGGAAAAAAAGACTTTTTGTAAAAAAGCAGGGTCTGCCTTTTAACCTATTATAGCGACACGTGACTGTGGGAGATGAGCAGGATTTCTTTTCCCAGTGATCTGCTGTTGCGTCTTTGCTACTTCCTGAGAAACTATAGACTCATGTGGACAGATCTTCTGGCAAGGAAGTACACTATCTGCTATGCTACTATTCAAATTTGTTTTCTATTTGTATCTGGGAAGAGACCTTGACGCTAATGGTAGCTGTAGAATCATGAAGCCAAATATAACTTAGTATCTTCAGTCATATCCAGTCCTCCCTCCTGTGCCAGGAGGTTGCATACTCAGGAAACTGCTGCTGTGATGCAAAAACTTACTCCTGTCTTCCAAAATTTATATATCTCAGGGTAAAAAAGTAACAAGTGTATCACAACTACAAGGAAATCCTGCTGTTGTCCTTGCTATAGTAAGAAGCTTTGTGTCTTTCATCGCTTCTGCCAGTTCTGCTTATTTGTCCTACTTACACTAATGGAAAAGCCAAACTATTTTTCCCTGTCTCTGCATTGTCTTTAGGGGCAGAGAGTCTTGCACTGCACAAAGTACTTCTGAAGCTGTATACTTGAAACAACTTTGGTTTTAGAAATTAGGTTTGCGTTTTTAAAAAAACACCTTAAAATCACACAAAACCAGACCTTACTAATTCATTTAAACCAGACTAAAACACCTAAGTATAGTGAGAAGTTTCTTAATGGCTTCACTTGCCCCTCTGGTTTGACTTCTTTTCTGCCCCTTCCTACTCACTAAGCAAATCCATCTATGTGTGTTTAAAAGAAGTAAATGAAATCTGCTGTATAGACTGTGTTCTGAGGGAGTAGGTATTGACATTGTAGAGTACCTTTAATAAAACAATCCATCCTGAACACATCACAAGCTAGTACTGCATGGTTTGGTTTTTTTGGCTAATAATTGTCTTGGATTGAGCAACAGGAAATGTTCACTGAAACATGCAGAGAACTGCAATAAGACAAATGTTGGAATTACTTTTTAAACCTGTTATATAGTTGGGGAGAACTACAGAAATGCGTCATGAAGTTTTTACTACATAAGCTTTTTTAGCCGTGTGGTATTTCAGTGCTTGGCATTTAACATGGATTGTTACTTCGCATCAGGTAGACACCTAGGACTTTAAGACTCGTATCTTACCCAAATTTTCCTGGTTATGACTCCAGGAAACTGTTTTAAATTTTTTTCTTAAATTTGTAAAGTGGGGTTGGTTTCAGATACAGGTGAAAAACTAGGAAAGAAAAGGTATTTTAATAGCTTTTTAAAGCTGTTTGGTTTTGTTTTGCTTTTCAAGCAAGTAACAAACTTGAAATTCTTTGGCATTTTGTTTGCATGATTTGATGTAGGAACATGCTGCACACAATTAGACTAATTACATAATAATACCAATGTTACTGAAGAGTGAGCAGACATTTCAAACAGCTCCTCCTTACATGGAAAAGCACATATCACTGTGTGAGGGATGTTATTCCCACGATCCACACATACCTTTGCTTTCCATATCAGATCTATCAGCAGGTAATTACATATAAAAAAGCTCCCCAAAACACCTGAATAACCTCAGCAGTCTTGAGAACTTTGTCTCCCACCTTGAGAAGCTGAAGCCTTCATGTGTGGGTAGGAGGAAATGAGGAGTAAGCCACTGTGACAGCATTATTCATAGAGCAGGTCTTTAAAGGGTGATGCAGAGCTCGTAGTGTGATGCCAGTAACATCACCTAGCTATGATCACAAGTATTTGTGGCAGAGTGCTGAAGCTGTGATAATGTTTGCTAAGCTGATAACTTAATCTTGTGAGCAATTACTTTTCTTCAATTACTATTTAGAGTAGGTAGTTTATTACCTGTAAACAATCAAGAGACTTGTGCTTGTGTCATTCTACAGTTCTGAAGATCTAAAAAGTACACTTTGCAAATAGTCTTTTTGTCTTGGTGTTAGCATGGAGTCAGGATGAAGTCTTCATTCCATATGTATTTTATAGAATAAATGGTGTTGGAAACGCCATGGCATTATGTTGGCAGCTCTCCTCTCACGGTGACTGCACACTGCTGCTGCACAAGTTGGCTAAATACTAAACAACTGATGATACTTGTGACAGCCTGTCACAATACCAACACAAAGTGTGGGTGGCACAGCAGAAATGCAGCCTTGGCTGCAGTGTTTTCCAAAACACTGCTATTTCTACTATGAGGAGAAAGGGAGAGGGGATTTTATTTCTCCTGGTAGGAAAGACTCTGTTTTCGCACTGCCTAGCTCCAGGGCTCTGCTGTGCTGGCTGGTGTCTGAATGGCTCAGTGTTTTGGTGAGGCTCTGGCTTGGCTCTTTGCCCATCCTGCTGTCCTCTGCTTTGTTGGTGTGTTTGGACAGCTTCCAGAGCTAGGTCAGTTGTAGTCTTGCTGACATGGAATTGGAAACAACCCCTCTTCACAATGACTGGGGTTTTTCTGACACTGAGGGGAGGGTTTTGCATGCTATTGATGTTATGACTCTTAACAGTACAGAAGATAATTGATTCTTTGTGATGAGCTCAGCTGGAATACATGGGCACTATGATAAGCCCATAACCGCTTCGTCATAGAACAAATCTGTGTTGTTCATCAGAGTTGACTTCAAGGAAGTCTTACGTGATCCCTAAATGTACTTGCCCTCTCTGTCGGCTTTCAAATTGAAGCATTCTTTTAAGCAGTCACTTTATGGTGTAAGGAACAAAAAATCCTTAGCAAATCATTGGTGAAACCACAGTATGTCTCATTCGTGATGAGCTCAGGACTCAGGCTTAGTGTGGAGGATTTCATGGGTGGAAATTAAAGGAGGAAGAGGATTGGAAAGGTCTCTAGCTCTCCTGTTTCTTGTAAATCCTAAATGTGTAACACAGTATTTCTCTTCCCTAACAGTTCTTAGTTCTTGTTTGGTATCTTTCATATCCTTTCTTTTTCTACTGTGCTTACTTTCATTTGTACACACTCACTTGGGCATAGCTGCATATATGGAAAGAAAGAGATGGACTATGACTTGACACAAAGGTCCTAGGGAGAGTTGAAACTACAGCAGCATCCTTTTCTGTCAGGAATGATAGAGGCTATTTTTCATCTTTCTCATCCTTTACTGCCTGATCAAGAGTGTTTCCTCCCAGATTACTTACATTGTCTGACTCTGAATTGGTATGCATTTTGTTGTATGTGCAATACTGCTGAATTTTGAGCACAAAATTAAGGGCTTTTAATACCACTGGGTTGTACATTCCTAAATTAAATAATTTATTGTTTTGTTGAACACTTGGTAGTCCTGCACTACTCTCTTCCATGCAGGTATTTCTTCGTGAGGGCAGTCATCCCTGTACAGATTGTGTGATGCTGTATGTGTGCAAGGATGGAGGATCAGGGTTTAACAATGTGATTCCATTGGTTTGTAGTAGCTTGTATCTTCTATCTATCTTTTTCTAAATAGCTTTTTCTTTTGCTGTTCAAATAGTTCTGGCTAGTGTTGCAGGTCTCTTGAGGTACAGTAGCACAGTGCAGCGAACCTTGTGTTCTGTTGAGCTTGGGATGAGCGTCTTGACTTCTCTTGTGGAAGAGGGGGAAATAAAATATTGATGCCCCAAGGTTGTAGGGCTTGTGCAGTGACCACATTGTTCCAGGGAACTGTCCGCTGTGTGTAGAAGCAAGGGGATTGCATGCATGTGTAACTTTTCCTTTTTTTCATCTCTCTTCCTGAAAACTCCCTCTGCGCTCCTTGAAGCACCCCTTTTCTGCTTTCATGAAATGCAGTTTGTGTTCTTCTGACTTAAGCTGTCCAGAGAAGATATAAAGGGGCAACCATTCCTCACTGTAATATAAAAAAAAAGTTGATAATTGTGGCAGCAGCAGCAAACTGAGCAACTCGGTGGTTGTCACTAAACTGTTTCCTCAATCATGGTTCAGGCATGCTTCCATACTTGACGTGCCACAAATGCAAAGGTGAGAGGAATCCTGTCCTGCTCTCCTGCATTCAGCTGTCATTCCAGGGAGCTGCAAAGACAAGGCAGAGTGTTGTCCAGAAGAAGGGCATATCCTTCTAACTTGCTGCATGCCTGCTCCTCTTTATGCACTTCTCCTTGGAAATGCGGGGGTATAATCATCGCCAGAGTTTGTGTTGCTTTTGTAATGTATTTTTTATTCCTTTTTGCTAGCTGGCTTGCCTTTTGCAATTCTCAATTCAAGACGTATCCCCTTCCAGAGAGGAGTTTTCTGTAGTGATGAATCCATCCGGTATCCATACAAAGAGGACACCATTTCTTATAAGTTGTTAGCAGGAATAATTATTCCTTTCAGTATAATTGTTGTAAGTTAAAACTTTTCTTAATTGCATTTGATTTAAATGGGGATGGGGATGAGGGAGGAGGGGCAATCTGTTAATACACACTTCCAAAACTATAGATTTCTCAACTTCAAATAATGTCCATAGACCAGGTGCCTAAAGCACTAGAAATAGTCTTCTGGCAAGAAGTGGTAAAAGGTTTTCTTTAAGTGAGGCTCAACAGCTAGAATTATAGAAGAGAAAACCAATACCTTATTACTATGGTGGCATAATTCTACAGTTTGAGAGATAAAATAAAAACTTCCTCCCTTGCCATATCACTTAAGAATAACATTAATGTATTTTAAATGGCTGTCTCTTAGCTTTTCTATTTTGGGAGCTACTACTTTCAGAATATGAAGTTGAATGATCTATTAAGTCAGTGGTTTTATCTGCCGCAGAGTGATTGGAAATAGTTACCTGTGTGGAAGTGTAATAACAGATACTAAGTTCTTTGATAGAAAATATTATTGCTTCCAGTTATACGATTTACCAAAAGCAAAACTAGAATAAGTAGCCAGGGAGTCTTTGCAGGCTGTTTCCCTGGAGGTCAGGATAAAATACGGCCCATTTGTCTTTGACTACTTGCTAGGATTCACTTTCATGCTGCACCTAACCTGAAAGTGGGTTACTGTTGTCCTTCTGTCTCTTCACACCCATCAGGGAGCAGTACAGATTGTGCCTCTGCAGCTGCCAGGTTGGGATCTCCCTTTGACCTCAGCTCCTAGCTCAGTTGAACTGGCTCAAGTGTATTGTGACTCTGTATGGTTAAGCTTTAATTACATGCTTTCAGATGAGCCAACCTATGGACAAAAACAGAGGTCCCACTGTTCTCCCATCCTTTGGCTTGTCTGGACCAGGATAAGCTAGTGAAATTCCTTACTTGGCAGAGAACAGCAGCTAGGTTGAGTGAAATGGCTACAGTGTCAGTGACGGGGCAAAAAACGGTGAGGATGTTCATGGGCATGGTCAGAGGAGAGAGCTGGACCTCATCAGTTCGCCATTTTTGTGTCCTGAGTCTTTCAGGACACCACTCTAGTTCTAACAATGGCTCTTCATTGGGCCTTCAAGATCCCTCTCCAGATGTGCTGAAAAGCTCCAGATTCCACTCCTGGCTCTGTGTAGGGTGACATCCAAGCTCATCAGAGCTACACTTTGAGCAGAGTTAAAACTCTTTCATGCCAAAGATTTTTAGGTGTATAAATATTTATCCAAGCATATTTTAGGAATCAAAGCTGGAAGGGAGCAGCTAAATGTAAACCTCAGTATTGGCCAGCTATTTCTCTGGGCTGATGGGTTAATATCATGAGGGGATAGTATGGCAGTCTTAACTCCTTGTTGCCTGAGGACTGCAAGGATTTTTATGTAGATTCCAATGTAGAGAGCAATGTGTAGCTTTTGCTTGCTCTTGGATGGATTTTTTTTAAAAATAACATTAGAAATAGGGGCTGGAAATCAAATGTGACTTGCCTAGCTTTCTTTTCCTTGGAAAAACCGCTTCAAAAACTTAGACAAGTTCTGAGGCAGATAAAACTCTTATTTGCTTTTTGTCTGTTCTATGAATTGGCAAGTGGTTTATGCTAAAATATTGTGCTTCTTTAGATTGGACTACCTTTTTCACCCAGCTACTACCATTGGTAGACAATATTAGCTAAGAGCAGTAGTACTTGGTCACAAGTAGTCTGCCTAGCTGCTTATCTCACTGCTGGCAGTGGTTAAAACAGGTGAATGAAGAAGAACAGAAAAATTAGAGCCAGCAAAGATTGATGTTTTACCCTCAGTTATTTGTTACCAGCCATTTGTAGCTCAGGGACCTCCTGACTCAAAAAAGGCTTCAGTGAGTATGTTAAGTTTTAAGAGACGTATTTCCTGTGCATTTATTCAATCTCCATATGAGTCTGTATGAACATCTAGCTGACAAAGTTAACTATGTAACTTCAGGGGCCATCTTTTAGTTGTGAAATCAGGTTTTTCTGTCAAAATCAGGTTTTTCTGTCAAAAAAAGTCAGATGGTAAAAGCGAATGTTGGTGTTATTCAGTGCTCAGTCAGATTGCTGATGACGAATACTCTTTGATGTCTGCATCCAGTGAAGTAGCTGCATTGACATCACCTAATTTTTTGTCACTTTGAGATGAGTGACCTTCTTGCAGGCTTTACAGCAGTGTTCTTTAAAAGGGATTTAGTTTCTACCAGTCATGGCTGTGAGATTTCTGCTCAACTATAATGATTAAGAGTTTTCTCTCTGGGATAGGTAGATTCTGGGTAAGAGATTACTAACGTGTACTTAACTGAAAACTTCCTCAGCTTTAGTCCATGTTCTGGTGTTTCTCTGCTTCAGTCCATGTTTTGGGATGGTGCAGAGTGTAAAACTTCAGTGGGATTTTGTCTGTTTGCCTTAATGTGCAAAGCCACTGACAGCCAGTTTGTCTGCCCAGGTGTCAGAGTGTCTAATAACAGCTTCATTGACCAAAGCTCTGCTTTGCTGGGATCCTGGACTTGGCCCTCACAAGTGGCAGTCAGAGCAATCACTTAATCTTTACAGGATTATTAGAGATCACTTTGCATATATGCATACAGCACCCACCCATCTCCTCATCTGTCTCAGCTGAGCCTTCCTTTGTAAAGTGGAACTATCTGGTGCAATATGCAACTTGTCTGGGTTGAAGTGTTTTACTTGGTTTAAGGAAAAGCTTACTTTCTGCAAAAGATAAAGTTGCAGGAGAAGAAAATTAAACCTGCTTTCCTGTCAACACTTGATGCATATAACTGGGACATGCAGAGTAATAAAAAAAAATCCTTGGGAAGACCTATGTAATGCCTGTCTTTCCCTACTCATTAGCTTTCTTCTCTCCCCATAAGACTTAATTTTCCTGAGGAATAGGAAATTGCTTGGTTTGAATAAATGGCCTTTCACATCCAGAAGTGAAGTCTGAACCGTGCAGAATAGTCTCTGGCTTCACAAAAAGGATCAGGACCAGTAATATAGATGACTGTTACTCCAAGAAGGCTTTTTTAAAATAACTCTTCTGTAAATTGATAATAAGTTCAACATAAAACAGGGTAAGGTGGAAGTGTTTAAAGTTTGGGCATGGTTACTGCTGACTCTTGGAAAATTTAAATTTCCAGCTTAATGTTTAATATTAAAGATAGCTTCTGAAACTACATGTCTGAGCATTGACAGTAATAGAGTAATATCTTTCTTTTTAAAGTGGTAATCTGTCATTAACTGTTGTCCTTATTTCTCTTTCAGATAATCCTAGGAGAGACCCTTTCTGTTTTTTATAATCATTTGCACTCAAATTCATTTGTCAGAAATAACTACATAGCCACTATCTACAAAGCCATTGGGACCTTCATTTTTGGAGCAGCTGCTAGCCAGTCGTTGACAGACATTGCCAAGTACTCCATAGGTAGACTGCGTCCTCACTTCCTCGCTGTGTGCCAGCCTGACTGGGCACGAATCAATTGCAGTCTAGGGTACATTGAGAACTTCTCTTGTCAAGGAGACAGAGCAAAAATCAATGAGGGAAGGTGAGTCTGACTAATCTTGTATACTTGGTTGTAAATACCTGTATCTTAGCTTTGGATGATGAGTTTGGTGTTGCTTACTGCATTTATTTTGTGCTTCTCCTGGAATGAATTGCTTGTAATGAATTTTAAACATTGAGCCCTGACTGGACACTAAGATTTTAAAAAAATAATTTGTGGAAGCATGTTTTATTCATGTACAGAAGAATGTATAAACTGTGTATTCATTTCTGCTTTTTTACAAAGTGTGGGTGATACTCAGTTTTGGTTCACTTCTGTTTACGTTTCCAAAATGTCTGCACATCCCAGTAAAGAAAAGAATCTGAAATCTGATTTCAAAATTGGATGTGGAATAGGAAGGAGAACGGTTCAGATTCAGAGTGAAAGCAAATAAAACCTGTATGCATCCATATAAAAAGTACAGAGGATGGTTAAGAAAATCACTCTAGTCAGTTTTCTCATTATTAGGCATACTTACCTGCCAGTTTAACTTCAGGGACATAACAGGGAAACAAAAATGCTTGTTCTTTGAAAGATTACTTAAATAGTGTGCGTCATGTGCAGCTTTTTTGTGCTACTAATGCTCATAATTGTGCCTAATCTTTTTTTACTTAAGCTATTCTAGACAGTGATTATTGGATAGACTTTCCTTGCCCCATAGAGTAGCCCCATAGAGTCAGAATATCCACTAGTAAGGTATAACTTTTATCTGTTCAGGAAATACATGATGTACTTATGAACACTTGTAATAGCCACTTTCTTTATAACTGTCAACTTCAGTTTGGAAAAAGGCAAATAAAGGAGGATTTTCATGAAATGTAGAAAACAGACATTTCTAAACAGCATGTCTGTCAGACTTTGAAATATTTCTGACTTGTCAAAGTCTACTTCTAGTAGAACAATAATTGAAATAAAGGAGATGCTACTTCTAAGACAACAGATTGTTTTGTTAGCTTGTCAGTTTTGCAAATTTGTGTAGTGAGTTAGAACTAATTCACAGAAACTAACTCCTTGGAGTTTAAAAGAACATTAAATGGTAATTTATGACACAAGATGGGGGTGAATGGAGATTTTTATTGTGTATTACAGTGTGACAGGGGTGAAATGTTTTGGGGTTTTCTTGCTGCTGCATACTCAAAGTGTTTTTTTTATTATTCCCCTAATAAGTGAAAAGATACTTGTTAAAGTTTCAAATGGGATGAGTCATTAAATTAAACTGCCCATCTTCACGTGCTGTGTGAACCAGAATTGTGTGGCTTTCAGCATGAAACTCTGGGGTGAACATTAGCTTAGGCATAGCTTTGCGTCTTCAGTCAAACTTCCTGCATGACTCTGAAACTGCTTCTCAAATGTAAAGAGGGAAAATTAGAAAATTTGAGTTGGCTGTCATGCTTAAAATGATCCTGGAATAAAATTTTCTGGGTTTGGGGGATGCTTATAAAAACAGAGTTAGCTTTATTGTCAAATAGGAAATACATTTCATTCGTCCCTGTGCAACTAGTGTTTTGACGTATCAGACTTTCATACTGGAAGCAAGATTTGTCTGCCATATATTAAATGGCAAGCTGTTAGGATGCATTCCCAGCTACTGTTTTTCCCCTTTTTCTTGTCCTTGTTGCTCCCTATAAAATGATGTAAGAGTGTTCTCCTTTTTGGTCGAAGGTTGAACTGATGATGTAAGTGTGAGCTCACCTGTGTTGTGTTGGCTCTCACCTGAGGCTCTTTCATGCACGGAAAGCTGTAAAGCAGGTTAATGAGTGGCAAAGGAGGGTAGATTAAAATGGGACAGTGTCCTGTACAGGTGGACACCATGGATGCAGTGACCCAGTTAATCATTCTGAGTTTCTTATGGAAATTGGGCCTTACATCTGAAATGGTGGTTTCAGTGATCTTAGGTCATGTGCCTACGTATCCTCAGTTTAATAGAGGAGGAAGCTGAGTCCAGTGAGTTTTGCAGCAAGTTGGAGGAGGTCAGTAGGCTCTCAAACTGTAATCTGGAGGTGAATTTCTCTATCAGTTAGATTAAATTATTAGCAACCAATTTATTACCATCTAGCCTCACTTCCATAAAATAAATATGCAGGTAGAAATAAGAAAGAATAAAGACAGGACAATCATAGCATTGCATACAAAATCATGTTCTATACTGAACCTGTTATTTCAGTGTACTCGTAGGACTTGAGGTTGGTTTTGAATATTTTTAGAGCTTCATGCTCAGTTATAAAGTCAAAATGACAAATGTAATCTTTGTATACTATTTTGTATAAACCACTGCTTCCAGTGTGAAAATCCATTGTGTGCTTCCACTATGCATATTGTACTCTCCTGTCTTGCTGTCTCCTCCCTTCTCATTTCATACTTCCCAAGTATAAATAGTTCTTGTATGCAGCATCCCTGAGTAGATCTTGGTCTGAAATAGAGTAAGTGGGTGTGTAATGGAGATGGGTGTGAGGTGGAAATCCCTAAAGGATACTTTAGAAGTGGTATAAAATTAGTGTAATGAGCACCTGTCCCTGTTTCCTTCAAAAGGTAAAACTAGAAAGCAAAGCATTTGAAGTAGTTTCTTCTTTCTCTGCCTGCACCCCACCCCCTATAGACTAAGCTGTGGAACATCTTGCAGTAGTGGGATGTGCAAGTTTGGTGGGCTCAAAAACCATTTGAACAAACTTCTAGAAAAATACAACCAAGAAAACCTGTAACCTGTGTGTGTTACAGTTGGAGGCTGAGAGTCAAGCATCTGTGATTCTGTGATCATTGCATATTTTCTTTCAGTACTGTTTTATGGAAATCGGATGTTTGAAACTATTTGCATATGCCTACTGTGTTATAACATGGGATAAAAGATAATCAATAGTCTTTATTTTTCATCAGTAACAGTAGATTAAAAATACATATATGCTTTATCTGGAATATAAGCCAACAAACTTATGCTTGGTTGTCTAAATTAATTGTGGTTTTGGTAGTTTCAGGGAGGTTTTACTTTCTAACCTGAGCTTGATAAGCTAATTCTTGCTCTCTTGAAGTATGTTGTTTGCTCTGTACCACGTTGAAAAGAGTCCACTTGAATTTTAAATAGCATAGGTTCTCCCTGACAACTTTTATAGTGTGTTTGCACTTTCGGTACTACTGGTGGTTAAACTAAGCCGGGGATCACAATCACGGTTGTGTGCTTAGTAAACCTCTTTCATATTTGTTGAAAGATGTAAGAGTTGGCATATGTAACTGGAAAGTATGTAGCACTTGCAGATCTCTAAAATATGCATGGAAATAGCTTGACATTAAAAATTGCTAGTTAAGTATTAGCACTAGAAAATCTGTACTAGTCTTCTGCGTCTTTGTAAGAGCTCTTCAGGCAGTCTGTCACTTAATTCAAGCTAGACACAGCAGCTTGGTATGTGCTACTTCATGGCGGTCTTCTGAGGGTGAATGATTTGCACAGAACTGCATTTTCAAGCTTTCAGGATGGTGTTGCTAGACTTGATGCCAGCTAGTTGTGTGTAGAAGTTTGTAATATTCCATTAAAGTAAATATTAAGAGTAGAAAGCCATCACAGATGGTTGACCTGTGAAGGTGACTTTTCTGCTGAGTATCAAAATAGCAAATTTCTCCTTAAAGCACTTAACACAGCTGAGTAAGATGTATACATTTTTAAAGTGCCGCTGCTCTGGGCAGAAAGGTGCAGAACTTCCTATCGTGACGTTTCTTTATAGGGAGATGTAGCTTGTTCTAGTGTTTTAGAAAAGTAAGTTTGATAGGCACAAGTTTCAGTGTCTGTGAATGTGAGAGACAAATCCAAGGGGTCCTCCTGACTTTGGTGCTAGCAATTCGCATGTCACTTTGGAACAGTGGTGTATACTTTAATGCTACTCGATTGCCTTTAGAATACTGTAGCACCTATGAAGATAATCACTTGCCAAATGGCTGTATGCTTTCTCAAATGAGCAAAGCAGGGCTCAGTGACATAGGTGTGTTTGGCTATAACCTGGGTCAGGTGGGGATGGGAGTGAGCAGTCTCTACTATTCTCTGATCTCTTCAGCTTCTGCAGCTCACATGCTTGTTCACTTTTTCCTTCTCTTGGCTTACTGCTGTTTACCTTTGAGAAATGTGGGTGTCTTGCCAACCACCTCAAAGCCAGGCAAAGAAGACTAGGCAGAGAGCACAGCAAAAGGACAGATCATGACTTCTCAACTCCTTATTGGTAGCTAAGGCATACTTCCAAAACTTGTCTGCTCTGGCCAGTCCATGGCGGATTGCTCATGCATCCTGTTTGTTAGCTTTCGTGCATCCAAAAGAGTTAGTAGAAACCACAGATGTTCAGCAGCAGGAGCTGTGAATTAATATTTTACTGTTCCTCTGGTGAGTGTACTTTGCTGTAGTTGCTGATTGACTGTCTGAAATGAGTTTATAAACAGTGAAGCTTCAATGTCCACTAGAGTAACACAGTAGAACATGAGAGCTTCTGTTTTCCTCTAGTTTATGAATTGTGGGCACTCTAAAAAAAGACCTTTGGTTGCATATCTTAACACTTGATTGGTCTGGAAAAAAATTTTTAGGTGTCTGGTAGAGGGGATAAAAAGGCAAATTACAGCTGTTTGTTTAGTTACCAGTGAATGTATGTCAGGACTTCATGGTGGTGATGAGATGACTTCTAACTGTATTTTTAGACTGTATTAATACATTGTGTGACAGTGTTAACGGGTTGCTCCCAACTTATTTTGGCAGTCAGTTAGGAGTTACTAACTCTACCTTGGTTGTCTTAGTGCAGACAAGCATAGGTAATCTCTAGGAAGCAGGATCTGGAAACCAGGAGACACTTAACCAGGCCAGCTGGAGCCTGGAAAAGGTTAGTCTTACCTGTGTCTTAACTTGGGAGTGTTATCTTACGGAAAGAGTAGGTATTTCTTAGTGCGTGTAAAACCCAATGTCAAGAACCATGTGTCTTTAATTAAAGGTTATGTCAATGTATTTTTGAGAAGGATGGTAACATAGTAATGGTGATAGGCTCTGCAGTTTTGTAAAATTCTCTCTACAGGCAGGTAAAAAATGAAAACAAAGAAAAACCCCAACCCACCAATCACAAGCCCTGACACCCCAAACAACAGTGAAGAGCCCCCCCCCAAACCAAGCTTCTGGCGTTGGAAGAGTTGTGTGTAATTGAAAGAACATTTGAATGAAGGCTTTCTTAGTTCTTACACAATGTAGCAGGTGCTATATACAGCTTACCAGTATTTTTAGAACTTAATTTAGGATTGTGTTGTCACTTTCATATATATCATGTTGTAAACTTAGCAACACAAACAGCACATTAAAGGCTTGTGTAAAGGTCAGGTGTATTGACTCTGACACTATTTAAACTTGGGTTTTCATCCGCACGTTAAGAATAAACGTTAAAGCTGAAGTACTTTCACACAGGGTCTGGTGAGTAATTTCACAGACCCAGTAATATGCTAGGGTGGAAATAAATAAGTTCTAGTTGCTGCTGGTGCAAATAATGCTTCCCTAGAATTTACAAACTTCAAAGCATAGTTCCTTAAATTTTCTGATTTTAGAATCACTGCAGTAATAAGGGAAAAATAAGTTTGTAGTATCAGTACTCAATAAGAATCTGAAACACATCTTTTGCTAATGCTGTTTTGAGCTTGAAATCTTTGAAAGCAAAAGGGTTTTAATTTAGTGTGCAACTTCTCTCACATGTTCAGTGTACTTGATTTGCTGCTTGTGCCATAGTGGTCACAAAAGTGTCTGAAATGGAAACTAATTGGGACCAATAAATTTAGTGGACAAAAGTTTAAGAATTGGTTCAGATAGCTGTCAGTTGGGTTATGAAGTTACTCCTCATACTTTTGGATTAACATAAATTTGTATTTTTAATATTGTATTCCAGGATGAGTCTTACTTTTCTGGTGACATTTTAAAACTTTTTAAAAAGTATTAGAACCTTTCAGAAAATTAGCTTTTTAGAGAAGCTAGCATGCTTATGTTTTCTACCCTTCTGAGTGTACCTTAGTTATTTTGTGAAATTCTGAAACAGTCTTCTGAAATTTTAGTTCAGCCTTTTCTTACTTCCCACACAGTATTATTAATATCCACATAATCTTGAAGACTGTGGAGACTGTATAACGTCTGGCAAGAATGGCTTATGTGGCTGGATGCTTAAGAAGCCTTAGTGTTTATACAGGAGGGAACCTCTGGAGGTCATCTGGTCAGACCGACACTTTCAAGCAGAAGTAGCTGTAGAATTTTGACAAGACCCCTGTGCATCCTGATTCATTCACTCTGGAGATGGAGATTCCACAGCCTGTTGGGAAAGTCTATTCCTTCACTCCCTGCCTTTTTTCTAACCACGGGGGGACTCTGCTGTTTCCTTGGCATGGCTTCTTAAAGATACCTAAGCAGCCTCATCATAGCATTATCTACCTTCCTCAGCACCACTGGATGCAAGCCATCTAGTCGTATGGACTTGCAAGTCCAGCTTTAAGTAATCATGGTGAGATCTTCCTTGACTAGGTAGTACCTCTGTCCTCTAAACTTTGTTACTGGGCATAAAGACCTGGGAGGCTGAAAAGATCTTATTGGGAAAGACTTAAACCTGAGGCAAAGTATTGAGCATCTTTGTTTTCTATTCCCTTTGTCACAGCATAGCTCAACCTGTGCAGTGGTGGGCACGTGTGTCCTTTGTTTTGCTGCTGATGTACCAGTTCAACACCTTCACATTGACTTTTGTATCCCTCACTAGCTCCTGCCTTGGCCTTCCTAATTCTTTATGTGCATCCTTGGGTGATGCTTCATTACTTGTTCTTGGTAGGCTGTCTGTTTCTACCTCTCATCACTTTTCTGTAGTTAAATTGCTAAATCAAGATGGACTCTGGTTATACCTGGTTGTTTGCTTTCACAAGGGGATGGAGTGCCTTTGTGCTGAGAACCAAGGCTATTGCTGGCATGTCCAACTAGTTCACCTCTATTCCTGAGTAAAGGTGATTAGGAGAGAGCACTTTTCCTGTTAGGCCTGTCCAGCAGCAGTGTCAAAGCTCTTGAATTGCTTGCACCCTGCCCTGTTGTCTGTCCAGCAGATTTTGAGGCAGCTGAATTTCCCTAAAAGACTTTCTGGATAGAAGATACTTGAGTTCCTATGCTTCTAGTCTAGAGAAACTTTCATCTGTACTTCAGTGCTAGAGTTGCCAGGTGGATTCTATCATATTTGGGGATGTTGTCCTCTTGTCCTGTCCCCTACCACGTCTTGTTTACCTTTTTTATGAGCCTGAAGGGAAGACACAGCAATTCTTTTTCTTCAGTCTTGGGTAAGACTTGAAGCCTAGCTTCCAAACATCTAAGCAAGCGTCTTCCTTGCTGAGCTTCTTGAATGATTTTTCATTTCCTTCTTACATATCTCAGCTGTATCTTACAGTGAGTTAAAAGGAGGAGGATCAAGATGCTTTAATTTCTCAAACCCTTGAATTCGTTAACTTTTGCTCTCAAGCTTGTTTATTGAGCTCTCATTTAAGGTGCAGACCTAAAAGTGTTCCAGTCTTCCTGTCTCGTAGACCACCTACCTATCTCTGACGTATTGTTGGCTTCTTTCTGTTACTCTATAGAGACATAGACATAGAATCACAGAATCACAGGGGTTGGAAGGGACCTCGAGAGATCATCGGGTCCAACCCCCCTGCCAAAGCAGGCTCCCTAGCTCATATTGCACAGGTAGGCATCCAGACGGGTCCTGAATATCTCCACAGGGCCTTTTGTCTTGTTCATATATACTGTCTGTGCCAAACTGGATTTCATAAATGCCAAATGTGTCCCTTTATGATGGAATGTTATTGTCCTTTTGGACTGCAACTGAAAAATCTGGATTCAGTTTTAAATCTGGGTAATTCTGGGTCCAGCTTTCCTTTTTCTCCCCCAAAAATATTCACAAGCTTCCTGAATGTAGCTTAAACTTTTTCACATTTTTGAAACTGAAGTAATGCCAGTAGTTCCTTAAAAGAGTTTCGGTATTGTACAAGGAGACAGTTTGGGTTACTACTCCTGAAAGTGAAGGGGACAATGTTCATTAGAGGAAAAATAACATATATCGCAAACATCTCACCCCCACTTCTTCACATTCTTTAAAATTAAGAATGCAGAAGTATTACATACATGTAGCAACATTCTATAATTTTAAGGTAAACCAAGGACCTTTTTTTATTCCAGTGTTTAATTTTATGCTGTTGAGACACAGAACAGTTGCATAAGGGAAGGTGTAAGCATAACATGTTCTTCCTTGATTAACACACTGCAAGGTTGGGAGTAGAAAGGTAGGTGTTCAGATCTCTTCTAGAGAAGAGTATGAGGATACAAGTCTGAACAGTCTTGACAGACTAGCCCTTTGAGCAAACAATTTTAGTTATTTATCTAACCAATGAAGAGTGTGTGTGATGCACATGTGCGTGCATACATACTGTCTTGCATGACAGGCCTGCTTCTGAGCAAGAAGGTGGAGCAGGTGATCTGCAAATGAGTACTGACCATGGATGTACTTAAAGTGGTTTTCTAAGTTCTCTTCTATAGTATCAATTAAAACTTTGCTCTTAAAGGTTTTTTTAAATTGAAGCTTCAGTCATGTTGTAAATCAGTTCTGAGGACGTGCTTGAATTTTTGAGCTAGAATCAAATTAGAACAAAACTGGTTTTTTATTAATTGTTCCTAAAATCCATGTTCTCCCTTAACAGGATAGTTGAATATAAAGGAGGAAGAACAGAACAGTGGTAAGGGTATTCAGAGGATGAACTAGATACTAGCATGTTCATTTAGGCTGCTGATGTCCTCTTGTAGTCATGCTAAATTAAGTTGCAATGTGCTTCCCAATAGCATGCATTCTTGTACTGTTCTTTCTATGTATAATAGTACTGGGTGTGTGCTATAGGGTTCTTAATCTACCTGCCCAGGCTTCCTGAGTTTACTGCAGGTTTTCTTGCAGTATTTATTGCACTTTTCCTGAGTGATGCAGGTTTGTCATAATAGTGCAATTGCTGACTTTGAATGTTTTTCTTAGATACTGCTTTTCACCCTAATATGGATGTCAGGGTGGGACCTGCAAGTTCAGAGTTCTGGGTCTGGTGCCCAGGGAGATCCAAGAACATGAAGTGGTGAATACTGAAGCCATGTCTAGATACCTCTGGCACTCTGCGCAGCCTGTACGCTGTTGGGCTCCAAAGCCAGGGATGTGTGAAACACCTCCAAAGTGGAGTTAACTTTGGATAGCTGAAGTTCTCTAATTTGCCTCTGTCACTTTGTTCTGTTTGTGGTAACAGATAACCTTAATAGGTGTGAGGTTCATAATAAGGTATTACTAAGGTACACATGCCACTGCAAACTCAAAAGAAAATCTTCAAAGAAGTCTTTAGGAAATTAGAGCTGACTGTTTGGAACTTGATAATGTATTTCAACACCAGAGCCAAAGTGGTGCCTTTTTTCCCCCCCCCCCCGTCCTTCCTTTGCCACAATGTTATTTCAGCTTTTAGAGCTCTTTCTCACCTTGTACTCGTGCATGCCGGTGAGTGCACTTAAACCACTGGGATGAGTTCCCAGTAGCTAGGCACCTGTGCCAGAAGGCTGGTATGGGGCTCACCTGCATAACTTCAGTTTGAAGTTCAACCAGACTTTTGAAACCTCTGTCTGTTCTGTGTATAACTTCAAAACTGTCATTGTGTTCAGTAAACAAACACAACCCACAGAACTTAATATGTTACTTCCATTTTAAAGAATCTTCCTCTATTTATGCATTTGGTTTGCTTTGGAAATTTTAAACCTAAGCTAGGAGACTAGAAATCTGCTTCAAGTTAAAATATGTCTGTTAAAGAATCCTTCCTGTCTCTCTCTCTCTCTCTCTCTCTCTCTCTCCTTCCCCCTCTGCCTGTTTCTCAGTACTGGGATTACTTCCATGATGAAGTATTATTTTGCATTAAAGTAACTTAGCTTTTTGGAAGTGTTCTGGTATTTTTGTTTTGAAACTTCTTAAAGCTTTTTCAAAAATCAAACTGCATTTATCCAAGCACGACTAAATGCATTACTTACTTAATCTGGCAGTTCCTATCAGAAATATCTCTAAAATGGTTGCAGACTTACATGCATGCTAGGAGCATACTAATATGTTGTGTATAGCCTTTGTGAGTATTTCTGTTATGGAGCTTTTAACCTGTGAAGTGTTATGTAGTACTACAGTTAGTATGTTGAGTTTTCATCAGAGGCTAATTATAGTATTTTTCACTTCTGAAGACACATGCAAAAAAATCTTTAGGAACTTGGATACCAAAGCAGTTGAAAGGGATGAATGGAAGGTCACATATGTGTCCCATTATTCAGATGGTACAGCTTTTTCCTTAAACATTGCTTCTCACCCTTATGTCATTACTATTATTCAAGGTGTAACATGGCTTTTTTGGGAATGCTTCCAGCCCTAACGAAATTATTCACCACCTCTGAGAACTAGAGCTTAGTCAAGGCACCTACACTTATTTTTACATGGAAGGAAGAAGCTAAAATATGGTAGTAAATAGAAGGTCTCTAAAAATATTTAATGTTTAGAAGCTTCTGGGCTATGTGCTACAGTAGATGATGAAATGGGCTACACTTCTTTAGAAGCGGAGAGTTACATTTGCAATAGAAATTAACTGGCAGGAGGAATAATCAAATCTGAAAGATGAACAAGCTGTAATCAACTGAGATGCAGTTCTGCAACCTGGATAGTGTTTCTAATCTTGCATCTCCTTTGCCATGATGTCAGGTTGCCCTTCTCAGTGGTGATAGATAGCATTTACTTTCATAACTGAAAATAAAACCTTCACCCTTTAACGGTTTTTAGGAGAAGCTGTGCTTGCAGTCTTTTTTGTATTCAGTAGCTTATACACCCTGAAACGCGCTTGGAAGCTAGCTGTGGGTAATCAAGTAGGTAGATGCATCTTCTCATTCCTTCCAGAATTTCACTGATGTGTGAAACATGTCCAAGTTAATAGAAGGAAAAAAGCACTTAAGATAAAACTTCACACATGGGTATAACACTGTGCTGCACAAACAGTACTGTAGGAATTGAAATCCCCTGAATGCTGACTGTTCTCCTGCTGCCTGCTTTCCCTTTTTCCCCCTTTGAAGATTACAAAAATCTGTTGGGGGGTGAGTTCTGCACACTTCCCGAGTGCTTCATGCCCAAAGTGGTTTCTTAAATCAGGGATTTGACTGCTACTCACTCTTAACAGGGTTTATCTCTTTTGTTTTCATTCCATTTATGTAAAATGATAATAACAGTCCTGTGAGTCTGAATAGTATTATGTGGATAACTTCTGCAGACATGGTTAATGGAACAGAAGCCTGTAATACGATGCATGTGACAGCAATCTATTAGTCTTTAGAAATACTGGTTTGAATCCCTCTTGCTGCCAGTTTCACTTCTACCCTTTCCTGAAAGAGGATTACAAGGACAGGGAAGTAAAACAAAGTCTTGATTTTTCGGGTTTTTTCCCCCTGGAGGAGGCTAACTAGAAATGTAGTGGAAAGTTAAACTTACTTTTTTGAGCTGAGTTAAATTGAGTGACAAAGTCAAAACTGACAAAAGACAATTTACTTAGTAGTAGTTTTGCAGTATACATGTGGAATGACACTGCAGCTTGCCAGTTGGTTGAACTTTAATATTGAAAGCTCAGAAGATACGTGTTTCTGCACACTATAAATGCCAGGGATTGGTAATTCTTGCTCCCTCGATTAAACTTCAGAAAATTTGGAAATTCAAGATGCAGAATACCACTCACCACACATTGGGAAATGGAAAAATAGTAGAGGGATGAGACTTCCATACTGTCCATTTTACAGTGAACTTTATTCCTCTAGTAGCTGCTGGTACAAACTTCTGCTGACAGAGGCAGAATAACTAAGCTACCTAGTCACTGCCCAATCAGATATTTTAATTAGTGTGTGATACTTCTGTACAAATCAAGAAAATTTACATGATGCCTGTGTACTTGGATGCATTGTGAGATATTTTATAAATTCCCAGAGAGAAAGGAAAAAAAACCCCAAAAAACATCAGCAGAAAGTCTCTAAGGAACTTCAAGATCTAGTCAAGTCAAGTTCCTTCCTAGAATCTGCTAGATATGTTTTATGTCAGTAGGATAAGCAGGGAGTTTTCATTTGTGTAAAGATAAGCATAAGGTACAGTAGCCTGTAAAAGGAAAAACAAGTAACTGCAAAAAGAAATGGGCAAGTCTGGTATGTATTAAGTGTTGTCACTGGCAAAGATTTCTTACCCTATCTACCATTACTTAAAGGAGCTGAGTGGATCTACCTCTCACCCCAAATATGATCAGGGAATTGTGCAAGATGCTTATGACTAATAACTCATGTCAGAACACCTGTCAGCAGAATTGCCCGGATGAGGGTTAGTGAATTGGACAGACTGGCAGCTTTTTCTTTTCTCTAAGTGTAAGGCTGTGTACTGGTGTGGGCTTAACTACTGCAGGAGAAGGAAGGAAGTGGAGAAATTGGTAATACTGTCTTTTGAAAATGGTTTTCCAGATGAATTGCCTGTGCATTTATGTAGATATTTCTTTGTGTTAATCCCAGAAACACTTCAAACATTTCAGCTCCCACTGATCTTCAGAGTTGTACTCACATGAGTCTTGCACTAGAGAAAAGAGTGGGTCCTATGAAAACAGATTGCTGAACGCAGAGAAAATTCCCGTTAAAAGAGTATGGTGCTTCAGTTTAAGCATGGGACTAGTGCTTTATTAAACCACGTCCTCATGGCACTGAGATTCCAGGAACGTTTCCCTGACGAGCATGTGGAGCGCTCTGGCTTACTCGACACAGATGTGCTGAGCACGTGCAGCTCTGTCTGGCACTTACTCCCCTCCAAATCAACGGCAGGGGTAACACAAATGTCAGTGGAAGCTTTGAGTCAGACTCTGAGAATCCAGAGAACTGAGGATAGAAAGGACTTGCTGGCTAATCCAGTGGGTGGTTTTATTTGTTGTGGCAGTGTGCATAATGTTTTGCTGGGCCTCCTGTTTTTCCTCTAAGGGATCATTCTGTAATTCAGTACTCCTATAGGGCAGATGACACTTGCCATTCAGCCCCTGATGGGCTTATTGTGGCAACAGGATGTGCTTTCTTCTGGTTTATCCCTTTCTAACACCTAATTTCTCAGCTTTTAATGCTCCACTGTTTTGTACTTATTTAGCTATATCCTAGCCTTGTGTTCCACTAAGGCTGTTAACTTCGCTGTCACTTCCTGCACTTGGCTTAAATGTTTCTGTACCTTCAGGTGCCCTTAGGAAGACATTATATGGAGACAAGGGATCCAGCTTGTTTGCTGAGTTCCAGTGTTAAGTAATTCACTTGTGAAATAATGCACTTTACCAATTACTGCCAAGCAGATTTTACTCCTTAAAACATGCTCTTTCTTGCAATTGACAGTGCAAGATGAATGATTATTCTGTTGGCTATGCATTATGTTCCATTTTTCTTCAGTTAGTAGAAACGCTACCTTCTGTCAGGCAGGCTCTGGACCCAAGGCTCAGTTGCCTTGGTGCATGGAAAGGAATAGAACAGAGTGAAGTCGTTGTCCATGTCAAGTTCTGCAAAGTAATCTCTCGTAGACTTGCTTATCTGTGATTAGAAATCCTGACTCAAAGTACTGACCACTTTGGTTCACTTATTTCTTGTAGGAAGGGTTTGTACTGTGATTATTTTTCCAGGTAATCTTTAAAAATACAGGCTTACAATAACAAGCTCTGGTGATTAATTGTGATCAGTCGTATGGCAACCTTTTTAAGAAAGTATAACATCTTTACTTCTGTCTTTACCACAAACCATGTGAAACTTGTTGCAAATTTAAGTTTTGAGAACACTGACTAGCCCTCAAATTGCCTTGTTTTAGGACCTTTTTGAGATGTCCAGCTTTACTGTGTACACGGGAAACTCTCTGAGAGTAGACTTTAGACCACAACTGAGACCCGAAACAAGTTTTGTATTACTACTTAAGGGATTCTTCTAACTTGGTAGTAATATATTGTTCAAATGGAAATAATGAAAGCTTATGCTTTCTGCTGTTACAATGAAGCCTTGTTCCTTGTATCAGAAGCGATCTGTGAGGATGGAGGAAAAGGCATGGATCTCTGATAGGCTCTTGTTCTGATGTCACTCTGCCATTTTTGGGGGAAAAAAAAATCAGAACAAGACTTAGTACTACCAACTCACTATTACATGACACTAACAGTTTCACTGGATTCTGTTTGAATAGCTGCTTGGAAAAAGATGTTCTGAAATCCCATGTGCATAATTTAACCTTCCTTCATCAGCAAATGGTAGGGTTTAGAAAATTGTCTATACCATTTAATTTATAAGTGTATTTTCTTCTAATACCTTTGTATTCTTGGGACTGATAAATAGATACTGGTTGGGTTTTTAAATTAAAAATGTATGTATCTTTAAAATGCTGGCTCATGGCAAGCCAGCACTTGCAGTATGATCACAGTGAAGCCAGGGACGTGCAGCCACTTGGCTGGTGTGTTAGAAAGGATGTTCTCCTGGCGTTGGGAAGACATTATCTGAGTGCTCAAGAATTGTTGGGGAACTTTTCCATTGTCAAATTTAGTGTTTGAAAGGATTGTAAGATTATTTTTTTTGGTGTCTGTCTCTCTAAAGATATCTAGACACTGCAGTATTGCCAAAGAAATTTCAGTGGGATTGCACTATGTACAAGTTGGATCAATACGTTGTCCCAGTTGTATTTCTGGCAATACTTCATGTGCTAAACTAAACATTTTCAATCATGTACAACATACTTATCTATGCCTGATGAGAATGCACTCAGATTTTGTAATCTTCAACTTGGAACAAAATATTCTTTATTACATCCCCAAAATCAAGAATGTCAGTAGTCAGCCACCTTTGAAAACCATATAGGAATAAAAAACTAAACTTAAAGAACTGTATTCATCCTTTCTCTCACTTACTAGCCTTCTGGATTCCTTTAGTTGGCAACAGGTTGCCTTCAGGAATTATAGGAAACATCATCTTGTGGACAACAGGAATAGCCCCAAAGTCAGTGGATAAAATATTGCAGCGAGGAATTCCTTGTTCTGCACTTCTATTGGGTAGAACAGTGTGCTTTGTTTTCATGGTCAGATGACACATACGTCTGAAAGACGGAGCTCTTAAAATTGCCTATTATACTGACTTTCCTAGTGGACTCTTGCCTAGAGACTTTTAACTGGTGGAAAGTTGAGTACTGAAGTGGATAAGGGGTGTCTAGCTAAGATGTAATCTTCATGTTTTTGAATTTTAAACATCTGAAGATAACACAGAGCCAATACATCTGAGGGGGGTGTACAATCTTGCTCTTTTCAAGATTGTAATTTAGTACCTCTGAAGCAAATCCATGGGCAGTGCTTTGGATCAACTATAAGAACTGTAAAACCTGCAGAGAAGCCTTACGTGGCTTTTTTCTGGTACCTGATGTGGTTTTATAGTGTGATATGTGCAAATTAAGGCAGGAAGTTTTGCAGTTTCACCTATGCACAAGATTGGTTTATTGCCTTTGTGGTATTTCAGCAATGAATGTTTAACCCAAGTGTCTTGCTGCACACCAGAATCACCTTCGTTACTCTGGGTCTGAAGAATAGAGAAGTTTGCCTTGACCAGGAATTTCCCTGGCCTCAGGCTGTCTGGCTGTCTGAGGCACTGAAAGGGACCTGCTGGATATGGTCAAGGGCGGTCTGGAGAGCTGTGAAACTTGTTGGCCGCCTTTGTGTATGCCAGACTCTTACCTAAGGAGCCGTTTCATGGCTGACTTGCACAGAAGCTTGGCTGATAGTCTTAAGCAGAAAGATGAAATAAATTGTTCCTAAAACTATTTTTTCTGCTTTACACAGAGTTCTGTAATGATGCTGCTTCATAGGCTAAGTTAGAAATGTCTTTCTATTTTGCCTCTCCTCTCGAAGCGGTGGGTGGCATTTTTTCTTTATCTGTGATACACTGCCTCTGGCAGAAAACACCTGTTCAGGGGAGGACTGTGCCCAAGGCACCATGGACTTGGCATCAACTGTCAAGTCCCTTCAGCTCTGTGCCAGCTGCAAGCCTTTGAGTTGAAGGCAGTGTTGTCAATCTTGAGATGACAGCCAAAGTACGAAGCTGTTTCTACAGGTACTAAATGAGGTGTCATCATCTTCAGTTGGCAGCCTAATGAACTGCCTTCCTGCCTTTCCCCTCCCCAGCCTGCAATGATATATGGTCATGGTCTGTATGAATCAGGACGTTTGACAAATATATACATGTGCACATGTGGTATAAACATCTAGACATGAGTTGTTAACTACTGCCTCTTCATGGTGACCAAATGGAACTAACCGGTTCTGGGTTATTTATCTGGTAACATCTGCAGGATTTTGGTATCTGTCAGGAAGATGAAACCAATACTGCTTTAAAGGACACCTGATTTCTAGTTTTGAGCATGTGTTCACTTGCTGTTGAGACTTCAAAGGGCTCGTAGTTCCAGCCTGATGGGGAGATCAACTTAATGCTGGAATAGGATGGCTTCTGAGTAGCGCAGTCTGCTGTTTGTCAAAAGCTCGGAGATGTTTGCATTTTGCCAGTTTGCTTGTGTAAGATAAATCACTATCACTGTAGACTGAGCGTTGCAAAAGAAAAATAATGAGATGTCTGCTCTCTTTTCTTCCAGACTATCATTTTACTCTGGCCATTCTTCGTTCTCGATGTACTGCATGCTCTTCCTAGCAGTAAGTACGCTGTTTCCATCTAAATGGCAACAAAAAGTCTGATAGTTACATGGTTCAAAAATAGAAGAATTTTTTTGATGCTTTGCACAAGCAATGTTGCTTTTGCAGAGTGCTTGTCTGAGACAAAAGATTCCTCAGTAGGAGTTGTAAGGGAATGCCACTGATACTGAGGCAAGAAATGGAATGATGTTTATTATGCCTAAAAATACTTAATATGGTAGTTGGCTTGTGTGTCTTGTCTGAAGTGAACCTGGTGACAAGTGGGTTTGGAAAATATGCCTCTACTTAAATTCAATTATATTGAAAGTATTGCAAGCCACATAATAAGTCAGTCATGTATTATTGAAATATGCAAAGCCTGTTTGAAAACCGGGAAGCCTAAACTTAAACCCTGATCAAATATCTGGGCCAACAAGCACGAAACAGCAGATAAAGTTGAATTTTTATATTACTTTTAATTTTCTCCTCTTTTAGGGGTGGAGAGGGAGAATGAGGGAAGTAAGAGGACAGGCCTATCTGTGGAAGTAAATACCAATTATAAGATCAATTAATTAAAGCTTCAATTGGAGCCTAATATGTTTCAGTTCAAATTGTTCCAAGTCAGCTAGGGCAAATTATCTTCACTCCTAGGATAAGCTTTGTAACACTGAAGGATTGATCTGGTTGTTCTTCCTCTGCTAATTTATAACACAAAAGGTGTTAAACAACTTTATATGCTTTTGTTGTTCATGTAGTTGTAAAATTAAGCTCTAGTCCTAGATATAACACTGGTCACACAACACATATATAGCAGGATTTTCAGAGCTCAGATTCTATTTGCCTTCTCATCTTGATTGCATTTTGATTTTTTCACTGTCTCTTGGCAGTAGTGTAACATCCACAGTGAGTGGACAGATTATTCAATCAAAAAACCCTAGAACCACATACAGAAAAGGATTGATCTTCAGTTTGACAAGTATTTCTTAAGTTTAATTTTCAAATTAGGCTTTATTTGGAAGCCCAGTGTTCGGTTGTAACTATCACTGCAGTTTGTTTATGGCTAAGCCTGATCAGCAGCTCTCCCCTCTTAACTGTCTTTAATCTAAGTACAAAGTTTGTAAGAGTATTATGTCCCAGGGTGACTTAGAATATAGTGCAACTTCCTATCTGTCAGCTGGGTTTGGAGACTTTTTTTAACTAAATATGTCACAAGGGAATGTAAATAGTTTGAGGACTTTTTTTTTAAATTAGGGAAAAAGTCTCAAACTACTTATGTTCCCTTGTGATATGAATCCACTATTTCCCTAGTACAGTGGAGCAATTACTGCTGTATAGCAACCTAATAGTGACTTGCTCTATTGGGTTCAGCTGTACCCTTTAGAGCAGACTTCTCCATGCGTGCTTTTGTTGAGCAATGTGATACTGCAGCCTCTCAGAAGCACAAACTTAGGGACAAGAAAAAACTTGCTAGGTGTGTGGCAATGTGTACGGCTTATAATTTATCCTGACTGGATTCCAGTGATTTGGCAGGGATCTGAATCTGTCTGGACTTTTACCTCTGTCACATGTATGTGTTAGCCCTGCTTGCTGCAGCCTGGGGAGTTGGTGGTGAGCAGGAAGACTTCTTAGCTGGTACAGACTGTGAGAAAGAAGTTGCTAGTTTAAAACCTTGCATGTGTTAACTAAAACGCATGTGTGCCCTGGCTGTCTGCCCCCCTAACACCCCTCCCACCACCATTTGCTGTAATATTGAGGCCATCTGTAGCTGAATACTTTAAGATAGAAGATGTGCCGAACACTTTGGACTGCAGACCTTGTTTGTTTAACCTACTAGGATTTGAAATGATGCAGCCTTTGGCAAGAAAGTCAAGAATTCTTTATTTTGAAGATACTAACTTTATGTGGGTTGCATAATGCTTTTTGTAGCTGTCTGTGGCATGGGTGTTTTTAATTTGTTTTTCAGTGGATGCAGAGGGGCTTGTATGCAGTTCCTGAACAGGCAACTGACCCATACCTGTCTTGGGGCTCTGTGTGTGTGAGCTTTGCTCTTAGCAACTGTCTGTGTGGGGGAGAGGTGGAAGTCAAATCCATCCTCTGTATGCCACTTTGAAATGCTGTAAATACAGAGCTTGTGTTGATCCTGGTTCAGCAGTGAAATAAAACTCGCCATGGGTCAGCATGCTGCTGCAGAAACTGTCTTGTGCTCGTTTGGTTCTGCAAGACAACATGGCTTTACATTGCTCCCTGAAACTAGAAGCATAGGAATGTTTTGCAAATGTCATGTTAAGAGTTAAATAGTGTGTTATTGGAGAGCAGTCTGTTTTTCAGTAAACTGCTCAAGGAGTAGCCAGATCCCTGCCTGGAGGGGAAGGCAGCCTTCATGCATTCCTGCACCCCAGTTTCTTGTCTGGTCTCTGGCTGAGCTACTATTGCCCAGTACAAATAAGAAGCTTTGTGGAGATTAGACTTCTACTTTCTTCTGTCCCATAACAAGATTATTCATCCAGAGGCTGTTGTGAGCCCTTCATAGGGACATCTGAAGAAGGTTAATGATGCCTGTGCACAGGATGCTTTTACCTTGCTGATGAACAGAGCATTATGCCAACCTCTGCACTGAATGCAGTCTTTTCATTTAAAAAGTTAAAGAAGGAGTACAGATATCTTCAAGCAGACAGCTACTGCAAGAAGATGAGGAAAACACCTTCCTAATCCTCCCCCTTGACCACGTGGCAGGGCAGAGTGCTGCCACGGGCTCCAAACCAAGCCTGAGGCACTGGATAACCTGTTTGCTAACTGAACTCTGATGGTGGCTCCATCTGCTCTTCACGCACTTACTCCAGCCACAGACTGAGGACAGAACTGTTAACGTGTGGCGTTACTGATAGGCAGTATTAATCATAACCAGACTCTAGCATGCTGGTTTCTGGAGGGACTGGAGGAGCCTGCCATGTGTGTGTACCACAGCAAGCCTGCTCTGGAATGTTACTGGCTGAACACTTGTGCTGTGTCAGGTTACGCCTTGCAAAAAAATGAGGGAACGTTTTAGGAGAATCTGGGGGGAAATCATCTCTGCCACAGACAGCACCAGCACTGCAACTGTGAAAGGAGAGATGCTTGAAGTATGTGGCTTCACTTAAGCCACCCTGCAAAATACTGGGAAAAAATTACTAGTAAAAAATTGCTGCAGCTTCAGTTACTTAGAGCAGAATTGCTGAACACAAGCAAGTTAGGTGTTTTTTATATATATATATAAAAAAATTTATCACCATATCGATAAACACTCTTTGATTCTTTTGTTACGCATGATGTAACAATTCTTTTACTACACATGATGCAATAAAAACAAATGCGAAGTGGTTCATCAGCATTTTAAGAATTTTTTTAGATGCTTTAAACCTTTTTATGACATAAAAATTTTACAGGTTTCAGTATCTGACTCATGACTGCATGGCTCTGCTGGTATTGGGAGAGAAAAACCGGTGATTTCAAACACTGTATATGAGGGTACATGGAAACACCTGACAGCTCAGGCTCTATGTTTAATGTGAAGGATGTTGTTGGCAAAAAAAAAGAAGTTACAGGTGCTGCTGGGAGGGTGAGTTTTTTGTTTGGTTGGGGTTTTTTGTTTTGGTTTTGTTTTGGAAGTGGTTGTTTTTTTGCAGGGGGAGTGGCTGGTCAAGTTCATCTTGAAGATAAGTTGTGACTTTACTGTTTTCATGTTCTGGGGCCTCATTACCCTGAAAGCAAGGGTTTTATCTAGATGGTCTCAATTACCTTCAGGAACCTACAGGAGAAAATTAGTTCAGAAGGAAGCATATGAGCCGAAAAGCTTAAATTTCCAAACTAAAAGTTTATATCTCACTACTTTTGCTCTTTTTAAAGTCATGTAAGAATATCATACCACTTGAACTTAAAAATGAAAAGTCTAAACAGGCACGTATCTGGGAATTTGAAGCATTTCTCCTTAGTTCGTCTTTTGGTTTGTGGGACAGCATCGGAGAGTGGAACTTAACTTTTAACTGCAGGAATGGAAATACTTACTTGGTATGTAATTTGGGCTCATGTTGTTCTGAGGGGATGCAAATTATCTTTGTTGCCCAGTGCTTACAGTTACTTAATATTGTCTTAAGCTCATTGCAGCAGCAGTGTAAACGTGCCTATGGCAGTCAAGCTTTTGGAGATTATCTGAATACAAGTGTTATAAATGACTTGGTCCCAAACAGGATTTTTAACCAAATTGAACAATTTATTAAACGACTAAAGGCAAGCAAACGGCACTGCGGGGCACAGGCAGCGCTGGGTGCGCAGGAAGTCTCCGCTCCACCAAAACGCACCCCATACACTTCCAGTCCCTGGCTTATATGCTCCCAGGGACAGCACCGCCTGCCGGTTTAAACTGAACAACCACATATGGCGTGCTGGAGTGCCTGGCCAGGCGACCCCCACAAGACATAACAACCACATATGGCGTGCTGGAGTGCCTGGCCAGGCGACCCCCACAAGACATAACAACCATATATGTCCCGCCAAGGCCTGGTTCTGCAGACTTGAGGCACCTTCCTATTCTTCTTTCCTTCTTCTTTATCACCTCCTTTTCAAAGGCAAATTGCTTCTCTTTGCACATCATTCAGTCCATGCAGAAACCTTAAACTGTGCCTCCCAGGCCCGTAGTCATACAAGGGTATGTCACCATGCACCCCCCAACATTGTTCCATATTAACACGAATCAGATGGACATATATCACACAAGGAAAGTGTTTACAATACCATATCAACTAATATATTTCCATAATCGATGGCAGCTTCATTAAGGTAGTCCTTGCTTAAAGCTTTCCCTGGCAAACTAGACTAAATTCTATTTTTTTAAAACCATGTTTGAATCATCAGTGTTGCTCGTGGGCAAAATCCCAGCCTTAAGTGGTCTCATGTAGGCTGCTGTATGTGACTTTTGGGCATTGGAACAGAAGCACTGTGTACCACAAATCCTTGTGGCACCTCCTTTGGAGGGAGGCTTGCTCATCTGCAGAGTAAGGAGAAAAAGGCATTAATTTGGTTTCCTGAATCACCATTCTCTTAGAACTTGTTAGGTAAAGTAGAAGTGTGCAAGACTTTAGAGAATCTTACATAGCTCATGTAACCTGCTGATTTAAATAAGCAGCAGTGCATATCGCTTACCATGCTTGCAGCATAAGAGGCTGTATTTTTAACTGGGTGTTATGTTGCCACGTACCTGCAAAAAGCTGTTGTGTCTAGCTGGACCAGTTGTAAGGCCTGAGTTTTCAGCCTGTTTCCAGGTTAGACTGGAAACTGGTTTCTTCCAGTTTCTCACTCAATGGTATATGTAATGAGTGAAACCAGAGAAAAAAAATCTGTTTGCAGACTGTCAGGCCAGGAAGCTGTGGTGGGGAATGTACTTGCAATTCCTTTGGCAGAGCTAGGTGGGTCAGTTTGGGTCTAGGCACAGCCATTACCTCTGGGATGAGCTTGCCAGCAGCAGTGTCATGTGGAAACCGGAGGGAGGGTTTGAGCTGCAACAACATGTGAGAACCCAGTGACCTTGTAACAGATGTTGGATTGCAAAGTGTCTCGTCATCCACTCCCCACTGTTCCTTTCCTTTCATAATTAAGAGAGCTGGCTCGATCTCTCTTGTATTAACCAAACTATTTTATCTTGGATTGGATAATGGGAGGGTGAGTGTAGTTCAACACCTCTTCTAGCAGTGTCAGCTTGACCAAGCAGCAGCCCTCCCCTAGAGCAGGAGAAGCTGCAGTTAATCATAAGGTTTTGCTTCAACTCTGGTTTGTTTTTTTTTTTTAAAGTTGTATCTGAAAGCTATTGAAAACTGAAATACTAAATGCATGCTGTCTGCAGCAGTGAGAGCGATCCCGCTGCAACTGTTGCCGTTGGCAAATAGCAGTGGGGCCTGAAGGATCGGGTTGCTGTAATGGAGTCGGTTGGCTGTAGCTGGCCCAGGCGCTTCCTTGCCGGCACCTAACGCGGGATGAAGCACAGGGCTGCAGAAACTCAGCCAGGCTGCCCTGCTATTCTGGGGATGGCAACGTGCTCGCATTGCTTCAACTTGGAACGAAAGGGGGTGATGAATCTTTGTACTGTGTAACTTGAGTGGCTCTCAAGCTCTCCCACAGTTCATCAGGAAAGAACATTTTGACTTACAGACCAGAATAGGAGGGCGACTGGTGCTTGTGACCAGGGCTTAGAGCCACCTTTTGCAGAGAGATCACAGGCTTAAACATAAGTGAAAGCAGGGTTTTCGCTGCTCTTTGTACTCATGCTTCTAAATGTGCCAGTCAGGCTTTGGTCTTGAAATATCTTTAATTTAGAAGTGGTGTGAAAAGAACCTAGGAGCATTTAATGCAGTATTTTAGATATGGCTCTTAGCATGGCAGGATTTCTTTACCTTCCCAAATGCTGCTGACTGGTCCTTAATGTATTCCTGCCTGCATGAAAGTTGAGGACTACTTACTCTTCGAAAACTAATGAAAAGGCGTTTGTGACTGAAAATGTTTTGTTTGGCTGTAGATGTGGGTGCACCTTACTTGCAGCAGAGGTGAAAAAATGGTAACTGCTCATGCTGTGAGGCTCAAGCATGGAGACACTCCTACTTCTATGTGCTCCTAGTATTCTCTTAATATTGGTATTTAGAGTTTAATACTAAGCGAACAAGCAAAACAACTTCTTCATAGTTTGGGAGTTGGAGCTGTCAATAGTGATAAGGTTATTGTGAATTGGCTCCTGTAGGACTGAGCTGAAAGCAATACTTCGAAGTGCCTGTGGTCTTCAGTGAAGGTTTCTGTGACCTGGTAGACACAACAGAAAAATGCTTACTTAGTCCAAACAGAAGGAACACATTTGGCTTGTTTTCTCATCAGAAAAATGCCAAATGTGTTAGCACTTATAAGGAATAAAATGTTACTGTTTATCCTGCTTTATGGTAAAATGATGTCAATGAACAATTATCTCTGCAATTATTTCTACAATGAAGTTAAAGCTGTAGGATTTAAAACCAAAAAAGCTATTACTGGTCCAGTGGGAAATGTCTGTACAGAACAGAATGATTGTACTTTTGATATTAAGACTTGGGGTATTACTACTGGCAGACAGGATTTAGCTGTTAGGCAACATGAAATTGTCCTGGCCCAAGAGCTTTTCAAACCAGGATGGAAACTGTCAGCTGCAACAGTGGGAAAACATTGCATAGGAGGCAGCTCTTGCCGGTCTTCTGCCTTTGACAGCAGTACACAACTATCTTAGAGACCAGACTAGTACATTTTCTGCCTTTTGTCCCTATTCTGGTCGTTTTTTCTGTTACCTCAGCTGTCCAGTGGATGGTTTCTGTGTACCACTTCACTGTAGGGCTATGCAAACATCAGAGCTGGCACAGAGGAATACGTGGTTAGAGTAAAAGGGATAGACTTGACTGTCTGAACAGCAGCCCAGATACCCCTCTGCCTTGAAGCAAGCCCAAGTCTATATCCTCTTCCTTCTCTGGAAGGGGAAAAATTAATTCCTAAATGTTGCTTCTCTTTCCTTTTTCTGCTGAATCAAAGTAAAACTAAAGCACAGATAATAAAGCAGATATACCAGGGATCATAAATACATATGCATTAAGGAAAGGTGGTGATCTCACTGAAAAGGCAAAACAATCTTCAGGGCCTTGGTTGCTTTTTTTTCTTGTTTATGAACCCCAGAGATGTAGCAGAACTCATGAGTCACTCGTGAGCTGTAGTACTGTTATAATGCACTTTTCTATTAGGATGTGAGCCTGTTGTGTTTAACAATTACATGGAGGCATGATGTGTATTAACATCAGGCTTTGCATGAGACAAGCCACCTTGATATCTGGGTTGCAGGCAGTGCTTTATTGGTTGCTGCCTAGAGCTCTGTTCATAGGTACAGTGCTTACAGGTCTAAAACAAGCTGCTGCACTTGTATGTAATTATGTGCATAAACATGTGTTATGACCGTTATTTCTCAGCACATCTTGTTGCTCTTGGCCATTGTTTTGTGATCAGAACTGCACTCTTTAAACTGTTTGCTTGATTTCTTACACTTAGCAAATTCCACAGTTTGTGCTAGCTCAGTTATGATAAATAGCTCTGTATAAAAGCTATTTGAATAATAGCTTCTTTACAAAATAGCTTCTAGACAAAGGAATCTCTAGAGCTTCTTGTAGTGTGCAGAAAGGGAAGAGCTACTTTGCAAACCTTCACAGAAGTAGTAGAAAGCTTGGAACATCCCTGAACAGGACTTGTTTTCTCCCCTGTTGCCTTGTCTGAGCAGAGCAGATGTGTCTTGGTCTGTACTGCTGGATTGTGGAGCAGGACTGGAACAGGGAGGCAGGAGTTCATCCGTCTCTGAGGGTTTCCTGTTGCTTTATAGCATTATACAAGATTCCAGGGTGAATGTCTCCACTCTTCTCTTGGAGGATCTTGTTTGAATAAATTGCTTGTATCAAAGATACTCAGGTGCAAAATGTGCCTTGTAGAAGTGTGTGTTGCTGTGGTTGTGGAGTCCCCTCTCCCCTCAGGAAGGCAGCGATGTTTGTTTACTGATGGAGCTGGTGGGTGGCATTGTGGCATTCTGTGCATCTACTCAGCTTCACAGTGGAAGTCTTCACAGTCATAGGCGTGGGGGAAAAATTGTGTCCTGTAAGGATGTCCTGGGATTATCCATAGAAAGGGAATTTTCCTATCCTACAAATGTGTCTGGATTCTCACCCTCTGTTCCTGACCTCTGGTATCCTGGAGACTTTTGCCCCACCTTTTGTCACGTTAGCTTCTGAGGCTGGTTTTATTTTTCTGAAGACTTTCAAACACCGGTGCCCACCCTCCTTCCATGCCTGCTTCACTAACAGAACCCCCAAAACTCAGTACCTCCATATCGCTCCCTGCTCCTCAGGAATCCCAAGGCCAGCCATACACATGAGGGGACACACTCAGGGTGGCTCACAGGTTCCTGCTCCAGAGCTGCGTGGCTGGGGAAGGACCCTTAGGGTGGGTCTCCTCAGCGCTGGTTACTGCGGGCGGCTCTCAGGGCTTTTGAGGCCGGCAGAGGTGTGTGGAAGGATGAGCTTGCCTAGCTGTAGTCAGTGATGGATCCAAGTGCTAGTTACAACTGCAGTAGGATCCTGTGCCTGTTAGAAGCAAAACAGTACTGCCGTGGGGCATTTTCTGCTCAGGCAGGTATCCTGGAACCCAGTCAGACATCACTGACAGCAAATGCAAAGCTCAGTAAACGCCACTTACTTGCTCCTTCCTGAAAACTTGGACTACTGTGGGCTCTCACAGTAGGGCTTATGGTGCATGAGAACCAGCTGGCCTTCTGCACCTTGTTTCTCCTCCAGCATCTCACTACCCAGTTGGACAAACTGAGAAGAGTTCTCATTTCCCTGTCTAATGGGGGAGTTTCTAGGAAAACCGTATTCTCTCTCTGGTTTGCTATTAAGCTCATGATGCTGTGAGTATATTGGGATTGAGGAGACAAAAATAAGGGGCGGGGGGGGGAGTGTGTGTACACTTCCACACAGGAAATGTGCTTTTGTTCCTTAGGACAGAATGAGACACCTGTAATAAATTGACTATTAGGGCCTCTTGATATTGGGAAACAAAAAAATCCTATTGAAGAAAACCCATTTTTGAAAAATGACAGAACAAATTGTTTGGTACAGTATGGGTGGGGAAAAGCCCCAAACCACCTTCCTTTTGACTTCTGTTCTTGAAAGAGGACTGAAAGTGCAGGATGGTTTCCCCTGCCTTCATAGGGTTTTCACAGTACAGAACTTGTGTGTAATGGGTTTTTTTGGGAAAAAGCTGAAGTTATTAAAGGAGAAATGATGGAGAAGTTCCAGGTATAGAAGCTAAATATCTGAGCTATGACCTTGATTAGTGGAGTGAGTGGGTTTTGGTTGGTTTAAAAGAATTTTGTGCCCTTAGGGGTGGGGATGTGAGGTCATAGAATCATAGATACTATCTGTAGGAAAGTTTCTTGTGAAGCTGTAGGGTTACACCTCCAGAATTCCCATCTAGGGAATAAAAGTCACTGCACTTTAAAATTAGGTAGACAGGCGTGTGTGTGTGTATGTGTATTAATACTGCTTTGGTGGAAGGGCAAATACTTGAAAGCTATGCTACAAACATCAAGTAGAAAATAATTCTGCAGTTGCAGAGACCCTTCCATTCATTTCTGTGGCTTTTTGGAGAAGCCACAAAGTGGCTGTGAGTTTCTCTTCATTCCTGTGTGTATTTTTAGAAATGAAGTACTAGACCATAGATTAAGAAGAAACTTGTGTTCAGGATGTGTGCGGTGTAGGGAGCATACTTGTATTGTAGAGCAAGCTTAGCTGGTGTTGGGGGGGAAGGTTGAAAACTTACTTAATCCCCATTACAAGAAAGTTTGGGTGAAATCTATTTGTGGGCTTTGAAGAGAACAAACAAAACAAACGTGAGAGCGGGCAGGATGGAGGTGTGAAGAGATTGTAACTGAGGGACACTGCTGAACCATTGCCAGGTGCTCAGAAACAGGGTACTGGGCGGGCTGAAGTGGTCCAGTAGCTGTCACTGATAGGGGTGTGCTGCTCCTGGAACAGGGCTGGGTGTCTCAGTAACAAGGAGGGTGCTGGGAAGGGGCAGTACAGTAGTACTAACCAGGTAACGAATCCTGAATTTCCTTCTGCTTCCCTGGATGACAGGTGTTACCTGTGAAGCTTGCTCCTCTCTCCAGCAGAGACTGGGGGGGACACACACAACACGCCGCCAGCATTTTCTTCTGTTTCCCTTCTTGAAGTCTGTGCCACAAATGACTTCAGAGGGGCAGAAGAACTTGGGTTGTGCTGTGTGGATCAGGGCTGGGGTTCTGTGAATGCTCCAAAGTCAGGGGTCTGTCAGTCAGTGGGGTCAAAATAGTAGCACATGTTCACGCAGTGTTAACATCGGGACATGTCTATAATGTGTGTATAATGCTCTGTAAGGACTAACACCATATAAATTACTCTTGGGCATGCTTCTGCTATCATCCTTGGTTTATAGTAATGGAATTCTAAGGCAAAAGCTCCTTTCCTCTCTTTGGCCACTTTGTTTTCCTGTGTGGGCCCACTGCAGCCCAGGTCTGTCACTTGTCTTTATAGGAGTGAGGCACAGTGGTAGGAAGAATCTTTGCAGGGGGAGCGTGACCCCCTGAGCCGATTAAAAGCAGCATCAGTTTGAAGGTACCTACTTAAAAATAACAGAGAACTTGCCGTTGCCACAGCTGGCTAATAAACAGCTACTCTCAACTGAACAAAACCCCCAGCAGAAAATAGCAATTGACACCAGAACAGCTGCTACTTCTGAAAGAAGCCACAGTGGTGATCAGCCAGTGATGCTCCTCTGTGGTATTGTGATTCCTCTCCCTTCTCACGCTTGGTTTTAGAGTAGTGCAAGTCCAGAGGTGTGGGAGGGCTGCAGGCACTTCCTGCACAGGTGCTGCAGGCTGATGGGAAGAAGCACCTAGAACTGATGAAGCTTGTAGGCACCTGCTGCATGCCTTCTGCAGGTGAAAAACCAGCTTCAGGTCTCTGTGACTAGAGACTGCTCTGTTACTATGGAAATGAAGTCTTCACATGGATGTTAAATCCAAGTTTCTTGTTTGATGCTTTGTTGGCCAGAAAGAAAATCTGAATACGTGATGAGTTAAGGGAGGTTCTGACTGTTTATTGGTCATTGGGTGTTGTGGGCATCTTTCCAAGTTCGCTTTCTGTGAGGCTTGCCTCATGTGTTTCCTCTGTCCAGAAGAAAACCTGGTTTCCCACCTATCTACAGTTGCATAATGCTTTTTTCTTTCTAGTGTAACTGCATCTTTGCCAACTACCAGAAATGCTTACATGGAAAAAACTTTTATTACAGCAAGGTATTTTTAGCTGTCTTAAGCAGAATTTAGTGGGAACAGGGAAAGAGGAAAGAACAGCCAGTATCAAATCATCAGCCAGCTCTCTGGGCCACCAGCATCTGCTCCCTGCACCCAGCTCCGCTCCATTTGGCGCTGGGGTAGAGTTCTGGCCCACTGTTGGTAAATCCCAAAGTAGTATTAATGTGAGAAGGTCAAAACACCTCTTAACAAAAGGACTGGGTGGCAGCTCACTTTTGAAGTGGCTAAGCAGTATTTTCTGTAGTGGTGAAATTTAGGTGCCCAGAAATATGCTGTGCCCACCAAGTTATTTTCCAGTTCAGACTTAGCAATAGCTTCTTCAGAGTCTGCTTTCACCCTGACCCAGCTATTAAAGAAAAAGGGCTGTGGATAGGGTCGATCTGTCTGATGCTCCATTTATAGCTGAGAAAGCCAGCATGCCAGAACTGCAATGTAAGTTACTCAGAGAAGCCAATCAAACATTCCCCAAATGTTTGACTTTGGAAAGTAGCACCTTTGCATCTACAGTGTGTGCTCTATGCCTATATTTACATTTACAGTGTGATGCTTCTACAAGGCATCCATAGCTTTTGAAGGTGGCAGTGGAGGGATTTACCAGGAGCTTCGTGTTCTGCCCTGGTGCCCGAAGTCCATGCTTTAGCCAGCTTCTGTGATTTCACAAGGCTGTCAATTAAGGTTTTGTACTTGACCTGAAGTTCCTAAATGGTACTAAAAAAAGTACATTTGAAACGTTAAAAATAACTTCCAAAGGTATTGTTCTCTAGGGTAACTGTGGTGCCTTTTTTTGGTGATGGCATCAAGATCCAGAATAAATTCAGTGACGTTTACAGGGTGGACTTGGAGAAGTTCCTCTTACAGCTAAAATAAGAGGTCTCTGTCCAGGACTGACCAGAGGAGACAAAAGCAGGGCCTTAGATGGTAAAGTGATGGTTAAACACTGTGAATTAACATGTTGAAAGCATAGATATAGACACAAGAAATAGAGCTGAGGGGAGAGAAAGACTGGGAGCTGCCCATACCCATGGATTCCCAGAGTGGCGACTTGGTTAATACACAGCTGCAGAGGACTGGGAACACATTAGAAGTTACCAGTCATACCAGGTTAGTTCTGACTTGACCACAGCAGGAATATTATGCTTAAAGTTCATAACACTAAATGTGGTGACTGGAATTGAGAATGAAGTTTGAAACTTGTCTGCTCCATGTATAGTAGACGTAAACTGCACTAAAGATGTTAATGGTCTTCCTGCTCAGAGCGAGACAGGGCTCCCTGTTTTTGGAAGATGGCAAACATGGATGGTTGACAGCTGCTTTTTAATCAGACCTACCTGTAGTTAATGCAGAAGTAAAATACCAGTTTGACTTCCACTATTCTTTCTAAGCCTTAAGTGGCCCTGGTATTTACAGCAAGTATCTATAGATAGTGTTATGTAGTGCTGTATAAAACATAAAGGTCAACACTGACTATCAACATCTGCCTTGGCATGTTCTGAGGGAGTAGCACTTGGAATGTTTGTGGACATTACCATGCCTCTGAACACAGAATTTGACTTTTGAACAGCCCCAGCACAACTCTGTGTGGTCACGGCTTCTGTGTTTGCAGCATTTTGAAATGATTTTTCTCTTCCTTTCAGCTTTACCTTCAGGCCAGGATGAAAGGAGACTGGGCAAGACTCGTACGTCCCACTCTGCAATTTGGTCTTATTGCTACGTCGATCTATGTGGGTCTGTCACGTGTTTCTGATTACAAGCACCACTGGAGCGATGTTTTAACAGGACTCATTCAGGGAGCAGTGGTAGCTGTGCTCATTGTAAGTAATTCTGGGTGTGTGTGGGGGTGTGTGTGTGTTTAAGCGCTGCCATTACAATTGGCACCTTAGAATTGCAGGCTGTGTTCAGGGGAACGGAGAATTGTCTTCCTAGTGAAAATTGCTCAAGTGGGGAAACAACTCCTTGAACTGGGTGTAGCAACAGTACTTGGGAGAGCGAGGCAGACTCTGGGCCAGTGATGACCTAAGTGGCTGTTTTAGCTGTTAGACAACATGAAATTGTCCCTGTCCAAGAATTTTTCAAACAGCCAAGATGGAAACTGTCAACTACACAATGTGGGCCTCTTTGTAACCACATCTGCTTCTAGCCAAATTCTGAAACTCAAGTACAATAGTAGAGAACTGTCTACAGCCCTTAAGGACAGTATGGAAGTGTCTGTGTCTGCCAGCTTATCTTCCCATCAGTCTGGGAGATGAAACTCACCATTTCTCATGGGTGTTTGGGGTGCTTAAAGGGTGTTTGCAACAGCCAGCCTGTGTTGTTTAGCTGTGCTGATGAGTGAAAAGCTGTCCTGAGGAATTCAGTCAGCCACACTTGGATCTGCAGGTCTGGCTGACTTGGTGGCAGCAGTTGTGCTGTCTGTAACAGAGCACCATGGTTGATCATCCATGGGAAGGGACAGATTGGCAACTTGTGGTGAGAGGTAACTGAGGTCATACTGAAGAACTCGGTCGCCAAAAACTGTCTCACCTAGAAGAACCACCTCCAAGACAAACACTTGGTCAGCTGGAAGTCAGAAGGGTTCTTTGATTTCAGTGAAAATCTTTGTTTACTTGTAACCAACCATCCAAACAAACCTTGGGAGTAAATCTGGGAAACCCTGCAATAGCTGGTATCAAAGAGCTGCGTGACATAACTCTACCCCTCGTTTTTGTGCAGCCTCAGTTTCTAAGGAAAGGAATGCAGGGAATAGAAACAGGGATCGAAGAGCTGTGGGCATATTAGTAGGAAAACAAGGTTAGTGAAGGGTGTTGGATGATTGAGAGGCACTCTCAGAGATACCCAAGAATGAGTAGGTGGCATTACGTGAAAAGTGCTGAAAGTGAGGAAGTTACTTTTAAAAATATCCTCCCTGCCCCCAAACCCTTGTTTGATTAAGCCAAAGAATTCACCTCCAGAAACAGAAAGCTGAGGTGAGAGCACGAGGCAGTGACTGCTCCAAATTGAGCTGGGTGTATTCAGCATTAAGTGGAAGCTGAAACGCAGAGGAAGCAGCACCCTCGGGCATCAGCCAGCCCTCCTCTTCCGCTGCCCTAAATTGTGCTCTGCAGCGCTGCAGGGCTTGCAGTAGGAGGGGAAGAGGTCGTGTGGGGAGGGAGCATGAGAGACGGCTGCTCACTCAGCGCAGCGCTGTACCCAGCATGTCTACTACTGAGAGCTGGTGACGTGGGCAGCAGGAAGAGATCGATTCTGCAGCTCGCTGGAGGCACCTGTCTTGCAGCCAGCAGCTGAGAAGTACCAGCTGAGCTGGTACCTTGAAAACGAATGTGGGAAAGGATAATGTAGGTAAAGTTGGTGTCACAGCTGCTGGGGCTGGGGGTGACACATATCTGGGACAATGCTGCTGTGGGCCTGGTCAGAGAGAGGAAACCAAGCTTGGTTTACCCAGCTTGTGACATGCAAATGAGGCTCCAGAGAATAACAGCTAATTACTGAAACCTCTTCCTCAGCTAAGTGCAGGCTCTCCTGTCTTGTTCTGAATTAAATTGAACCATACACATGGTGTGGGCCCTCAGCATGCCTATCTTGTTCCTTCATTTAGAGTTGTCCAGACTGTGGCTGTTGTAACAGAGCACAGCCTGGTGCAGCAGCTAGAGCAAGCAGTTGGTGTATAAATCACTGGCTCAGTGGTCAATTGGAAGGGTGGGAAACAGCTGGAGAAAAAGCTACTGAAATAATTTTATATGAGACTTCCTGGAAATGTTTTATCTGTTAAAACTTTTTATTAATCTTGACATAGAGTTTACCTGCTGCGAAAGCATGTACCCATTGTTTCAAAGACAAACAAACGCAGGAGCTTAACACTAATGTCCTCCCTTAGGTTGTGTATGTGTCTGACTTCTTCAAAGCCAGGGGATGTACATTTCAGCCGAAGGAAGATTCTCACACAACCCTACATGAGACTCCAACAAATGGAAATCACTTTGGCAGCAATCATCAACCCTGAAGGCTGACCCACCTCACCTGTCTTGCTCGCTGAAAGGAAAACAGTTTCCCAAGTATAACTATGTAATATAAGTAAATGCCTTTAAGGGACTGCTGCTGCTCTTGGATGCTCACCTTACCTGTATATAGTAACACCTGTCACAGTTATTGTATACCTAAACTTCAAACTTCTGTTGGTTCAGGCTTTTGCTTACAAGAAAAAAAAGCAGCTATTCAAACTGTAAATTTTTATTGAAAACATGTAACAGTTATATTACATACACTGCTGTTTGTACATGCCTTGTTGAAACAACTGTGGTTTAAATACACACCATTAAAGGAAATAATGACGAGCTGATGCACTTGTTCCATACTGTGTCTCTGGTGCTGTTTTTAGAAGATGCCTTCTGTTACAGGTAAAGGCTTGCAGCAAACACAATATCCCTCTTGATTTTTGTAATCCCTGGTAGAAAGGAAAACCATGTCAATATCCCTTAGTCACACCTTACACAATCACCAGTTAAAGTGCAATTTCAGGCATGTAATGCTTTGCAGGAGGTGCTATGAGTATTAAACAGAAGTTACTCTACAGCTGTCTTCAGTCACAAACCTGGTTAAACTGTCCATATGCATCAACACACTACCACTTTAGGTCAGACCTTGTAACACAGATGTTACGTGGTAAAAGAACAATGATGTGGTTTACCATCACTGGTGATGCTTGCATCACCAAATTACTCAAGCAGACTGTTGGCATGCACACCTCCCTCCTCTCCCTTTCCTTCTAGAATTACTTCCAACCTGGAAGTGAAACACATACCCTCTGCGAACTTATTTTCCAGCTCTGTGTTTCCAATGGCTTTTGCAGCCTGGCACATCTGCCGAAGCAACTCCTCCAGCCTCCTCATGCAGCGGATTATGCTACCTGTATAAAGACAGTAAGGGAAAATTTTGTGTCCCCTCCCATGTGATGTCACTGAGCTTGAGGCCACTGTGGGACAAAGCAGTAGTTCCTTCACCCATTTCATTTGTCTAGAAGCCAAGGATGAGAACAGGCATTTCCTTGAAGCATTCTCCAAATGCATGTCCTGTTCTTGTTTTCTTTTACAATCTTTACCAGAATCTAGTATTTCTTGGAATTTTAGTAAATCCTAGTGGAGTTTTCTTCAAAGTACTTGTTAAGACTTCTTTCAAGACGCAAACAGGCTTGGGGATTCACAAGTTTGTTGCTCCAAGAACCGCCACCCATGTATTTCTAGTTTTTGACAGCCCTTAGTTCTTCAGTTGGCAGAGCCAACTTTATTACTCCTATGCCACTCGAGTCTGTGGAGCACACTGTCTCTCACCTACATGTTTACACATACAAGCTCCTACACTGCAACTCAGTGCCCACTGCAGCCCGTTACGCATTCATCTCCTCTAATGTAACATGAAAAAGTTTAAAGGGCTGGAGCAAGAAGAGAAGGCTACAAGGACACCTCACAGCTGCCTTCCAGTCCCTGAAGGGGCCTATAGGAAAGCTGGGGGAACAATTTTAGTAGGCCTTGTAGCTACCAGACAAGGTGTAATGTTTTTAAACTAGAAAAGGGTAAATTCGGACTAGATAATAGAGAATTTTATTTTATTTTATTTTATTAGGGTGGTGAAACACTGGAATGGGCTGCCCAGAGAGGCTGGAGGTGCCAAAACAAGTGAACTGCAGGCAGCCCCCAGCATGGCTGCTGTGCTCTGGCAGGCCCAGCTCAGTGCTCACAAAGTCCTGCTCAAGATGAGACAAGACCAATCCTGACGACTGCCCCACGGTTGTTGCATTTACAGCAGCATACTTGGGGCACGTACTTTTTTGGTGCATGAAAGAGCATTTTAATGATCTTTGGAATAAAATACTATTTATTACATTTATTTATTTGTTCCATTTGTTATTTTTTACTATTTGGAATTAATTGCTATTGTATGTACTTCCACAAACCAGTCAATCCACTATTGATTAATATAGGATACTTAGCTCAGTTTACCATTCTTTTACCTACAGCCTTAAAAAGCTTCTCTAATTTTTTTTCTTCCCACCACAGACATTTCAGTTTACTGACCACTCACTGTCATTAGCCAATGAACAGTGCTAATGTTCTGTGCCACCATGCCTGCACTTGCAGCAGTCAGGCTTAGGCTGCAACTTGAAAAGACAGGTATTTACTTACCACAGCTACAAACTTTCACACTACTCATGACACCACACCTAAAAGGGGTTTCGGATCCTGACCATCAATACCAACAAAAGAGCAGAACACCATCTATCTTCAGGCTCCTGACAGTGGATGCATGCCCTTGACCTAGTTTTCTGTCTACAACAGTGCTGGCTAGGGCCTGTTAGCCCGGATGGCAGCACAGAGCTGAGCACTGGCCTCTCTTTAAGAGCAGCACAATCTTTCAGAAGGCACTTTTAATAAGCTGTGGGGTTGGGGAGTGTGTGATGGAAAACCAGTTTAAAAGAAGTGGTGGCTTCCAATGCACTCTCCAATGGCGGGAGAGTTGTCTGCCTCCTTCCTAAACCCACTGCGCAACAGTGACGTCGGGACTCCCTGTATTAGCAGCAACTCATCATTGCTAATTCCACATTGCCCAAAAGGCAATCAGGAAAACACACCTCCTGTCTGAGTTTCAGTACGCCATCGTGCTGTACCCCACGGTAACCAACTCCACTGAAATTAAGTCAGGAAGCAGTAATACTCAGAATTAAAACTTGTACTTTTGATCAAAAAACAGACCCTGTGGAGTTCAGTTTGTGTGTTGCTTGGTTTGGGTCTTTTTGGAGGCGTGTTTTGTTTTGTTTTTCCTGAATTTTTGTTCTTCATTTCTCTGAAGTCACTGCAGTGACTTGGCTAGCCAGGGCAAACGCCCCTGGGATGGAGCAACACCACGCTGCGTTTAAGGTAAGCGTAACCCTCAGCAGATGGACGTTCCCTCCTTTGGCACCATGCACAGAAAACCTGCCTATTAAAAGTTAAGGGAAGAATTGTGCATCACCCCCTGCCAAAAAAGTCTGACTTAACAGACCCGTAAGATCTAATTTTAAGGGAGCTAGCACTGTGGCCTGGGACAAAGCTGACCAACTAGCCTGAGCCCTAACATGGTAAACGGAAAACATCGCTGCCCTGTGTACTCCGAGCAAAGTGCCACCTAAGAACATAAACCTGCTACTGCTTCTCCTCCTGGGAGCACCTCTGCGGCAGGCGTAGGGCTCAGACACTCCCTGCACCAGGGGGAATCTGCTGAATGCAGCACCAGCGACTGCCAGGACTCCCCCTGCTTTACAAAGTTCTGCACTGGGTTGCACAAGTGCATGAATTCCTTCATTTTAAGGGCTCCAGTTTGTAACTCTGTCTGTACAAACAAGCAAGTGGTGTTTGAGAGAGGCAAGACCATGGTGACAGCAACAACTTCAAAAAGGATTTTCAAGTATCAGTCGTAACACAGACTTGTAAGACTGGTGCACCCATCCTCCTGTTCTTCACGACCTCCAACACAGCTGGTAAAAGATGAATTTACATTTTTCATTCTGATTTGACCTTCAGGTGGATGGTTTGCCTTTTTACACCGTACCTGGGCTTTAGTCCTCCTCCTCCTAAGATAATGAAAACTAAGTTTTTTTCCTTAAGGGACAGTTTCTAGTATCCAAATTTTAGAAGCCAAATCAATCCAGGTGACACATTACATCCAGGCTTTTCAAGTATCTGCACTGCATTGCTGTGATGAACCAACCAAAACAGAGACTTGGTTACCACCTCTCACTTCTGACATGGTTAAAAACAGCAGGAGCAACCTTTAGCTTACCAAGTAAACAAAACACTTACCTGTAAAGAGGACAAGCACAAGAGCTGTACTTCATAATGGCAAGCCTCTGGAACATGGTATTTTTCTGTTTGACTAGCGGCAGTGTAAGTGTTACCTACTGTGCAACACTGATTTCCGAGCTTTACAGAACATTTTTAAAATCTAGGGATAGCCCTTTTAAAAACCTTTCTACAGATTCTAAATTCAGTCTACCTGTAATTCAACATACACAGTAAACATTTTTTTCCTCACGTAGTTTCAGCTGTGCAGATACTTGTGTACATCTGAGTTAATACGTTTTGTGATCTAAGGTCATTCCGTGTAACGAATCACCTAAGGACGAGCTGATTAACGTACCCTCAAAGACATCGGTCATCTTGCAGATGTGAGCAAAGTTAGCTCCATTTGCCCACGTGTACACAACATCCATTAGGTTGGGTTTGAAAGAATTTAAGTAGTTTTCTTCATCAATTTCCAGTTTTCCTTCTGCTGATACCTTGGCAATTCTTTTTGCACACTCCTTTAAAATAAAATAGTTTAAATTTTTAGTATGTTCAAACAGATTAAGTGTTTAACCAATAGAAAGGCTTGCATATTATTAGGTTACTGCATACAGGATGAGTTTTCCTCTATAGTGTGAACTTATTCTGAAACAGAAAGTAAACCATGTTTACATAAAGTCTGCCTGGATGAAAAACTTACAATAAGCTTGCAAAACCATAGCAAAGTTTTTAAAGACATGTTCTAAATTAGCATAAAGGTTTCTTGCAAACGAGATAACCTGTTATCACACATTGAGAAACCACACACAGTGCCACAGAAATTCACTAACGATCCAAAATCAAGCCTTCCCCTCAGGCTGACGACACTGTTCTCCTGTTAACCGTTACCCCTGCCTGAGCTCCGGTTCCTCATGGACAGGTACCTGCATCTGCCGGAATGGTCCTGCCAGCTGCTCCGTCAGTTTTGGCATTTCACTGGACTGAAAAAGACAGAGAACACTTTGAGTTGGAAGGGACCTCGAAGCCCATCTAGTCCCACCCCCTGCCATGGGCAGGGACACTCTCCACCAGCTCAGGGTGCCCAAAGCCCCATCCAGCCTGGCCTTGAACACCACCAGGGAGGGGACAAAAGCTCATGCATTCCCATACATCTGCTCTACACCAAATTAAATGTGAGAACAGAAGTTCAATGTGTGTTAGTGCCATCACAGAAGGGTGGGGACCAAAAGGGACCTCAGGATATCACCCAGTCCAACCCCTTACTAAAGGAGAATCACCCAAGGCAAGTTGCACAGGCGGGTTTTGAACCTCCCCAGAGGAGGAGACTCCACAGCTTCTCTGGGCAGCCTGTGCCAGCACTCTGCCTCCTCAAAGCAAAGCTTTTCCTCACGTTCAGATGGAACTTCCTGTGTTCCAAAATTATCCATCCTGAATTATTCCCATGACTTCTTGAGCCTGTTATCAAACATGAAAATATACTGAATTCCTCAAGTATCTGCTCCTCAAATGAAATCTTTCTCTACAGCATGCTCACAGTATGAGAAAAGTGCCTACTTTCTGAATAACTTCCAAAATTCTATTTAGCTGTTGCACAATTTTAACTGCCAAAATGCCAATCTTTTACTACTTTAACTGTTAAAAGCATTTATTTAAGATTGTAAAAAGCAAATGCTTTTAATAACTTAAATGTCAGTGATTACATATGAAAAATACGCCTATTCAAACACAGCAACATTTTTATGTCCTACTTGTTTAGATCCACATACTATTGCTGAGTGAACCACAATATTCTAACTAACAAGGGGCTACCCTGGCATCCCTTCTACTAACAAACATAATTAACCAGTATCTGCTGCTAGTGTGCCGTTCAGCATTTAGAATCAGACCGAGTGATACATCTTGTTAGCTATCTGCAGTAATACTTCACATCAAAGTTCATTTTTATTGTTTCTTCCTGCTGATGCTAAACTTCTATATTGCTTGTAGGTGGGGAAAAAATGGTATCTCGTATTAAATGACCATGGTTTTGCTTTTAATAGCATACAGTCTGTTTTAGCAGTTCTTTGGGTGTCAGGTCCATGGGGTACTGCCATTTCCATCAACAGATCAAGGGTGCTGTTCAAGTAATGTAACATGGGCATCATTCCACACTTTAAATGTGTGTGTGCACACATGCACAAACACAAGCACGTGTGTTGACAAACTATTAACACTGCTTCACTGCACAAGGAGGAAGCAGCTGTTGATCCGTTACAAGGACTGAATTTTACACAGCCTTCAGCATGTCACTCACGAGGAAAGATGCTTTAGCACTGAAGCTGCAAATACTTTTGGTCAGTTCACTGGGAGTTATGTCGAACACCTTAGGTAAAGGTAGAACTGTGCAATGGGTCTTGCTGTTTTGACCAATCTCTGGAACTGAATTATAAACAGTACTGTTGGTAGGTCTACAATTCCTGAATTGAAGAAGTAACTCACATTCTCTTGAAACACAAAACAGCTAAGTAGTGCAGTTGCCTGTTCTGCAGATAAGTCATTGAAGATACCATTGAACATCATTTCTGTCAGGAGCAGTTCATCGGCACTAAAATAAAGAGAAGGAAGCTCAGGGAAAAGTGTTATTGAAATGTAGTTTTTAAATTAATTACGACTAATCAGTTTGGTGAAGCAAGTGGATACAGGTAAGAAACAAGAGCTGTTCACGTTTTTTTTACAGGAACAGCAAATACTAAAATACTTGCTGTCCATGGGGGATGCTCTTTAGTAAGAGAGACACTATTTTAAAGAAAATAAAAGCTCTTACTGAACCACAAAGAATTTCTCCTGACTGTTCATAAAAGTTAACATTAATAGTTAGTCAGTGTTTATCAAACAGGACATCAAGAGATTGAAAAGAACCATCGAGTTAGGGAACTTATGAAAAGGACTAAACATAGTACTGCTATTGCTCAGAAAAGACTTAACTGGGTATTTCCTATATACTGAAAATAAGAACAATCTTGCTTCAATTTACTTGTAAAATAAAGACTTAATCATGAACTATATAAGGAAGTGCATGATGTACATACAAAATCCAACCATACTATTTGGATAAACCCCCACATTTCTTACAAAATTACACCTTTAATTTTGGAGTTTCAGGCAAATGCATAGGACGGGGGGAAAAAAGGTAGATTTATTTAAGAAAGTGTAACTCATCAGCAAACAATTCCTAAAAGTCAAGAAGGTGATAAAATGCTGATTCTGCTTCCTCATTTGCTAACAAATTTTGCAGGGAAAAAAAGGTATTAGATATCAAACACAGGCAACATCTTTCAAACTATCCATAAAGCAAGGAGTACAGTGGTCACTGTAACTTTTAAAAATACACAATACAAAACCTGAGTTATACCCTTAAGTATTAAAGTCTGCTTTGTGACTTTCAGAGGAATCTTTACATTAGTTTTCAATATCCACACACCTGCTAAAGGTATCACAGTAAAATGCATCGCTCCCATGGGTTTGTTCCTAAAGCCCCAGGGAAGCGATTCGGCTGCGTTCAAAACACGTCAGTGACTCGGTACTTGCTGACAGCCACCCCTACACCCTCCTCTGCAAGCGGCTCTCACAAAGAGTCCTGGGCAGCGGAACCACAGACACTGAGACCATCCTCTCATGCAACGTAAGGTGCAGTGTTAACTGAAAACACACACAACTGCCTACGCTGTGTAAGAAAACAGCAACTGCTTTGGTGTTTTCAAGTCCACATTTTAGCTTTAAAGTCTGCTGTGTTTTGTCCTCAAGTTGCCATCTTTACCGATTCAGTCGGGATATTCCCTTCATGACACAGATCACAATCTCTGAGGAATCTTTATTCTAATGGTCTCAGATCTTTAAAATATAAACTCAACACACCAAGGTCAGTGAGGACAGTAAAGTGTGCCTTTGCACAGAAACCAAGTACCTGCTGATTTCACAAGCAACCCGTCCTTTCATCTCGATGACGTCTGAAGATGTGGCAAACCCCAGCCTTCTCAGAACACGCTTGCGGCATTTGAGTTCATCCATTTGTAAGACAGTTCTGGCTTTTTTCAGTTCTCGCTTTGCTGCTTTAATATCCACAGCAATCTGGGGCGTCAGGAGGGAAGAAATTACATGTTGCTGGTTTAATAGGTGCAACTGCTTTACAGACAATGTTTAATTTACATAAAGGCCTCAGAACGATGATATATAGACATACTTGTTGACAGTGACTCATCTAACTCTACTGAAGAGGAAGGTCTGTAATAAATTAAAAAAGAAAGAAGAAAAAAAAACCCTAAACAAAAAGAATGAACCCACCCAAACAAAACCCCAGCTCTCTGTTTACCTGTAAGAAACTGGCAAGCTGGGAAAGTTAAACTTTTTACCCAGAGCAGGGAAAAAAACCCAACCAGCCCACACCAAAAAATGGAAAAGAAATCTCTGGTTGAGAAATGAACACTCATCACCTGTGACCTGCCCTAAGACTCAACTAATCAACTACTCAAATCATATGCAACACAGAGGCATTATTTCCTGCTATTTCCTAGAGCTTCTCCATTGTCTAATAGTTTATCACAGTCACTGTCAACATCCCGACACTGGGAGCACAGTGCAGACACCCTCACAGAAGCCTGCCTGCATTATCAGCTCTTGCCACATGCAGTTTCGTGCTGCCCATACCAGAGGTATCTCACTTCTGTGAAGCGACTCCTGGAGAACCTGTTTTCCAGAGCAGCACAGAAACAGGACAGCTGGTTTTGTGCACAACCAGTTTCAGCTAAGCAGGGTACGACTCCACACAAAACAAGTGTGCTCCTTCCAGGCTGGGAGTCAGCTCAGGAAGGAGCAGCACAATGACTTCTACGGTACACTCCCCAAACTACAAGCCACATCAATTCAACTTAGCTCTGCACAAGCATATTAAAAATTATCAGTTTCAATTATCTGTGAAGACTGTACCTACACTATATTGTGTTGTGCCTATTCATGAAAAACACTGTAGTGACACCTCTATAACTTTTTAATCCCTGATGACTTTTTCTGAAGACTTTTCAGATATACCTCCCATTTGTATCAATTGAGGGCATACCACTGACTCAGCCACAGTTTGTGAGTCAGTAGTTTTACTGTATTTGAAAAGTATTATTTGGGCTTATGGATTTAAAAAGTGTTACTTGGGCTTTGCAAATCAAAAGAAAAGCAACTAAGGAAAGAACTTCTACTGTCTCTCTTTTTTTACCTGTGCTTTTTTTTCACAAAGTTTGTACACGGTTTCCAAGTTGGGATCATTGTGAAGAGGATGTGAATACATCCTATGCTCAAATGCCTCCACTTTTTGGATTACTTTTTTGAGTCCTTGATCTTTGATGCCCATGTCATCAATAGGATCTAGTAATGGCACTCCATCAGGAAATCGCTTCTGTACTTCCTACAATGACAAAAATTTTACAATTTATTTTAAGATTAGTATCAGTAAAATAAACTATGCTTGTACGAATCAGCTGTCCCAACTATATGGACACAGAAGGCAATACCGTAAGTTAGTTATGCAAAGTTTCAGCAGTTTTCAAAATCACTTTAGAGGAGAAACAACTGATACACATCGTGGCTTCCAAGCCCTTTTAAGGGTAAGGCTGAAGATGTGACACAAACTCTAGACAACTTTCTTTAGAACAAGTTGTCTTGGGTTCAAGAGTACCTCACTACTCAGAGTGGAGAGCCTGCACAGCCCAGTGGGACTTACCTGTATAGATTTTAACACACTTTGCCTGTTGTCAATAGGTCTCAGGTCTTTTGGTATGTAAAGTCGGACACTGCTGATAGCTGAGAGAAGATGTACCAAAACAGGAACAACCTGTTAAAGAGAGTTCAATAACTGATAAATTGGTAAGACAGAAAAAACAACCCCCAAAAAACTACTATTAACTGTTCCATAGCAAAACTTCACAAAGGAAAAGGAAAAGGAAAACTGAGTACAAAGGGACACTACAATGGGGGTAAAGGAGTATCAGGAAGGGGGAAAATACAGGTATTGACATAAAGTATTAATAAAGAAGAAAATAAGTTTCTCCAAATGGTAAGGAAATTCTGTGTTCACAAGTGGAAAAAACTCCACAACTCAGTTCTTCTATTAATTTGCCTCTTATCTGCTAGAAAACCTCCTACGATACAAACCAAGTAAGTTATTGTCATATACTTAACTAAGAATGCTAACAACAAAGAACACTGGAACAGTAAATACATATTTGTATCAAAACCATGAAGACACTACTAAGAATCAATACCATATTTCAAACTTTAAATTAATTTTACAAGAAAAAAATTTGGCTTTGGGGGTAAAAAACCTCCCAAAAAAGGAAAATAAACAACTGTCTCCAAACTGAAAATTTTAATTGTTAGTCTTGATACAGATTTTCAAATTGAAAATTTTACATGCAAATGCTTTCACTAAAAATTTCAGTTTAATTTTAGAATGAGATAGCCTTGCAAAGCTGAAAGGGGTTGGAAACAGAAATTTAAGAACTGTTCTCAGAGACAGCACTGAACAGTATTGCTGAAAATTTTACTCCTATTATAAAAATTCTAACTAAATTCTCATATCTATTAGAACACATGCATATTAGCTACAAAATCCTGCACCAGCATTCAAGAAAAAACCCCTGCCTGTAGACACTTATCTGCAGATTTTATCAGTGATGTAGTAATTTTCCTAACATTGTTTATAATACTGCTATTGCCTTTCATCAACTGATTTGAAATCTGTAACACAATAGTAACTAAATTTCAAATCAGTTCAAAAATGGTGACAAATTCACACAGTATTTTGTTCACACCTGGAAGTTTCCTCTTTGGTGAAACTGGCAACTGTTGAAGAAAGCAGAGTTAGGTCTACAGCTCGTTTCTCTGTGCAATGCCTCAACCCCTCTTTTACCAGAGTTTGCAAATGCTTTGTAAACAGAATCTTTGATAATATTTATAAGAAACTATGAGAATAATAACGTGCAACAAACCTGCATCTCTCCTTTCTCATCAGGTCTGGCTGGCTTTGCAGCCTCGGTAGCAGAATTTTTCAAACTCTCTTTGCTGCAGTGCAGTAGCACTTCCACTACATATAATGGGTCCAATTCACCAGAGTTTGGCTGTTGAGGACACAGAAAAACCAACCCCGTAACAGATATTTTAAAACATCAGCAAGAACGGAAAGAAAAGGCACAATCTGATTCAATATTAAAGGCAAGAAACGACCCACTTCTCTTCACAGACTGTCAGCTCAGTGATGCAGTATGCTGTAAAATCTATTGAATCAGCATTGATTGAAAGATCTCCCACAGAGAAAATCACACTTGAGAAGATTACCATTTCCCCATCCTCCCTCACCAGCGTAGCCTAAAATCTACATGGCACCTTTAGGTGCTTCTGCCTTTTCTTCTAGACATAGCTCTTTCAAAGTAAGCCAACGTGTTTAGTAAATAATGCAAAAGATCTGCTTAATGCTAGCAGTACTGAACTCTGCTTTAAAAAAAAAAAACTTGGGGGATCTCCTTCATTTCCAGGTCTGCAAGTTCAAGTTTTTCTCCCACAATAAAGGCCACCAAAAAGTCTCTCAGGCATAACAGCTTGTATCTGCAGCAAACAGGAAACTATCTTGTGGGCCACATCTTTACACACCCAGAACTGTACACACAACATCTGATATTCATTTAAAGAACTCAAACACACAGATATATTAATGCTGTTATTCACAAATCCATAACTTTGCTATAGACTGCTTTAAAAAAAAAGCAAAGCACTGTTATTTGACTGGATCAATATGCAATAACGTTGCTCAAACACGCTCCCATCAGCAAGTATTTTTATAGCTTTAGGTCTGTAACTTAGTTCTATTCAACGCTGAAGGCAGACATGAAAATACTATGTGCAAGATTCTGTTTTCACGTAGAAGAGAGAGAGAGAACAGTCTTTTCAAAATCTGGGTGCTAACTCAGTTCAGTTTTACTGGGCAATACTCTTCACTACACAACTACAACATACTGTTTTTTTCACTGCCTGCAAAGCAGGGTGGAGCAAGCTAGCATTTCTAAGAGATTCTCAGAAGTACTATGAGGAGCTGCCATAATAAACTAAACAGCAAAACAGGGTTATCCTGTTCTACATGGTACATAATTTTGTCAAGAAATGGAATAACTTGCTGAGAAGAACCTGTTCCTCGGAATTCTGCCCTACATTTGCAGAGAGCACTCACAGCAATGTGCAAGACCCATGCCACTGCTTTCTCTGAATTAGCATTTTTAAATAATATCCACATATCCCAAATCAGTATCCAGCCAAAATCACGGAAAGCATAATGATGTGAACAACGAATTAACAGTAAAGGAAGGTTATAAATGTCATTAACATTTGCTGTTACTCTATCTAAGTTTACATAAACCAATGGCTTTTAGACAATGCTGACTAGACTTGACTTAATGCAGAACTGCTTTTTTAATGTGTACTGTTTTCTTCAATGGGTTTCTATTTAAGTACTAAACACCTGAACATGAACAGACATGTTTTCATATGCAAGAGTAAAGAGTCTGAAACTCCTTGTGAGAATTTTTAATTCACAGGCATCTCTGTCCTATCAAGTTTGAATGATCCTTTGATTCATGATGCATCAATTCACGTATTTTGAGGATTAAATTTTTCCCTCTTTGGCACAATACTGCATGACTAGGTGTATTCCACGATTTTAGATTTGCACTGTAACATCTATTACTTCATGTGCCTGGAAACAAAACAAGGAAGACAACTGATTGTAACTGCAAATTGAGAAGTAAGACACAGATAACTAATTCAGATTCCCAGATTAGTAGCATCAAACTCACTGGAATTTCAATGACCATGATTGCAGCACTAAAATGATGTTCACATAATGAACATTATAAACAAACATGAACAGGTAAGTACATAAATTTAAGTTTAATATACAAGGACTATAATAATCTAAGTAAGAAAACCAAATTGAAGCTTCTCAAATTTTGATATCACTAACCATTAACAGACAAAAATTTCATATCTAGAATCAGGGATCAGATAAAAGCATGACTGTAACAAGCACAATAATAAAACCAGCATACTGCTGGCATAATCCAGTAGAAATAAAAATTTTTTCTCAAAAAATATTTATTTGGGTTGGGGTTTTTTTATGAATTCTAAAGCAAATAGTTACTTTGCTGCCCACCATACTGTACAATATATAGCAAACATCACTGCTTGAAATAAATTATTCTGTCTACTGTAACTCAGGATAAAATGCTATTTGCATTATGAATTTTGTGGAGCACTACATCATGAAATTATGCTGGGAAAATATGTAACTACAATTAACGATGAACGTAACTGACAGTAACACATACTTTTGCTTTCACATTGCAACAAAGATAATCACTCAGTGAAACAGACTTAATGTACCCTGCATCTACTTCTGCTTAGAAGTAGATTAAGGTTTAAAGACACGACCTAACAGTGAAATATTTCCACACTAAGTATCCTGCTACATTCAACCATAATGGGGAAATGCACCCATACCACAGGACACGTTAAAATGGGGGAATAACAGCTTAAGACATTTGGTTTTCTTCTGCTCATAGAAATTAGTCTTCCCATACTGATTTTAAAGTTACATAGCTCTAACTCTGTTCCGTAATTTTCAGCACCTATTGTCACTCTTTCCATAGACTCAGATGGAAAAATTCAACCCAGCTGCTAGAATGACTTAATGAAAAAAATACTGCTGGAGCTAGTCTCCTCTCCTGCAGAACAGGCTGTAATTTCACAGTTAGCGTTCAAATCTAAGGGTTTCACACAGCAGTGGGACAGGTCAGATAGAAAAGGCAAATTTATGTGTTGGTAAAATGTGACACAGATAGAACAAACGCCTCCAGTGACAAAAGCTGGCAGTTTTACACAGAAGGCTGGGGTGAGAGGGAGTCTGTTTTGCTGCTCATGTGGCTCCATGAAATAAGCAGTGTAGAAGCAACAGCAGTTAAGGGTCCAGTTTTCTGACTTGAAAAAGAAAGAAATATGACTTTCAAAAGCAAGATGAAAATCCAAAACAAATTCTCCTTTAGTAAGTTTTATATGCACACATGGGGGTTTTTTATTTCCTCTTTAATGGTTATGTATTAGAGAAGCATCAAAAGGTACCACAATGTACAGGTGCCACCAGAACTTGACATTGGAACTAGTAATGAATGTGAATATTCTCCTGCCAATATAACAGAAAAAAAGGCTACCACAGAAAAATATACTTTAAACTTAGGCTTTGTTTTGGCCTGTCAAAACATTTCTCAAAGGGAGACCAAAACATCATCTCTGGGTTTACACGGAGATCAACTATAAAAACAGATTTCTAGAAGGAAAACCAGATCTGGCTTCTATTGCACCACTGCCCTCTGCATTTTACTGCACATTTCCCCAAATCCATTCCTATTGTTTTGCTCTCTTTGTATTTTAACTTCCCAACTCTCGACTCTACAGCCACATCTCAGAGGACATGTAATCCCAAGGCTCATGCACTAGCTTAGGACTTAATACACAATTCCCTAATTCAAGATAAACTATGTAGAGCCAAATGTCAGTCTCCTTATGCTCTTTTAACCCTCACAGCTTCCACAGATTTTCTGACAGTAGATAACATACGTAACATATGCATAACATACCCTGTTGGAGATGTCTAAATAGTTTAAAACGTTTGTAGTGTCAAGCAAGCTTTTTATCTACTTATCCAAGACACAAGCAATATAAATATGCCAGAAGGTAAAAAATTAACACAAGACTTGGGGTTTGTCCCACCTTCCTTAATTTTTTTCTTTACACTTGTACTTCAGGAAAGCCTGAGCTTTTTGTAAATTTGGGGTGAAAGGGAAATGTATTTGCCTTTAGAAAGTACAAAGGAAATAGGAGTTTTATCTCATTTTCAGAAAATAAAACCAGTGAAGCATGTATTTTCCAAATGGAAAGAACGTGCATTTTTACCTTGACATTCGATTTCTTAGAGAAATTAACAACCGCTCCCCATCCAAAGTCATCACCTTCATTCTTCACCTGAAAATAGTGCAAGATATTAAAACATAACCCATGTATAATCTCATCCTAGCAATCATATCTTCTTGCATTTCTGATATTTACAACAGCAGACATGGACTATTAATCATTAATCCTCATGAAAACAGTATTTCTTTTAATGCGTTGTTAAATATTTAACAAAGAAACGCAACAGAAGACAAATGTGTTATTTAGTTCAATGCATGTAGTTTTTCAAGACAGTAAACTGGCAGACACAAACAAGCCCTGCAAGTTTCATGGATAGGTAGAGATTTAAAATAAAAACGTAACAAAAGAAAAAAAACCCAAATTACCTTTACCAGTCTTCCTGGCTGTAGGAAGGGCAAGCAATACTTTGGTTTGTGAATATATTCTTCAATGTCTTTAGCCAGTTTTGCAAGCTGCTGTCGGATTTTGTAGTATATGACTACATTTTCTTCATTGGGAATTGTTATTTTGTTGTACTGTCCTTCCAAATTATTCACTCCTATAATAAAAAGTAAAAGGCTCATGGAAATCAGTAACTTTACAGATTTAGCCATCAGTATTTCACTTTCAGATCTATATAACTACTATTTTGTCACTATTTTTTCATTAATTTTCTATTTACAGTAATCCGTTTTTCTGGAAAGCTAGAAATCCATAAATGTATCCAGTTAAATAAACATTAACATGGAATAAACAAGCTTGAGAACAGAGTTAGAATGCTAGACCCAAATTGTACAGGAATCACTCATTTACAAGTCCCACAAAAACTGGTAGTGATGTGTAGGAGGGTATACACTGCCTACCAGTGCTCTTCTATCCCCTCCTATGAAGATAAGATTGCTCAAAGACATCTTCTAAGAACATGTCTTCCAACAAGACGGAATTTGTTAGAAGATATTCTTCCCAACCTGGTTTAGGCTCTGATTTAATCAGTTTGAAAAAAACCAGTTTTTCTTGTAAGCACGGTGCTTTATTCTCTCACACTGGTAATACCCAGCAAACATGATGAAAGGACACATTATAAAGATCTCTTTTTCCTCTCTACCAACTCACTCTCTTGCCTGCTATTTGAATGCATACAGGTGACTCAGAAATCCCACTTCCCTGGGACTTGAGGCACAGCTCAGGGAAGCGTTCCCTATTTTTAGCTGCCAACTTCTTAACGAAAAAAGTCAGCAAGCCATATTCATGGCATAATTTCTTCGTTGATCAAAACAACCACTTCTCTCTTCTGTTTTTAATTGCAGCCAGTGATTTACAAAATTCTACAATCCAGTATGGTGCGTAAAAAAAAAATATCCAAGAAATATGAAAAGTGTTCTCAAGCTCCATTTTTCTATTTAAATAGAGATGCTGGAATGCCAGAATGAATATCCAGGCATGCCAACTGGAACAAGTTTATCAGGAAATATGTGTATTTGGATACTACTATCTTAAATGCTGCACCTGTAAACTAACAGAAACTCTGCAAGGAGAATCAAACCCTCACCCCTCCACGCCTATCAATGCTACATGCAGACACACATAGAGTCTCTTTTAATATTCCATTAAGGAACAAACAGATGAACTGCTCATTCATCAGTAGCAGTGTTCTTAAGATTCCTCTGCGTTAAGTTTTGCAAGAGGCCTCACTCTCAAACACTAACTGTGATCTCTGGAAACTGACTTTGGCTCATGAAAACACACTATTTAAAGATCATGGTTCAAAATTCAGTTACTCAGTGGAGTGCAAATGTCTCAATGCTCTCTGAATTTTGCTTCGTATTTCAATCAAATATTTTTTCCTATACTACACTTAATGCAGTATGCCTGAGTTCTTTCTAGAGACTAATGAAATATTAAAATTATGTTTCTTCTAGGTAAGTTTTCTGTATCAAAAAAGGAGTAAGACTTCTTCTCTGAACCTCTAATAAGCTGCAAGAATTTTTAAACTGTTCTTGTCCTACAGTTTAGCAATGTGACAACCATTGTCATCCGACACAGAGAGGAAAGCTCTCTTCATAGATTGACAGTGTATATCGATATAGCTCCTAAAACAAGAGGAAATAACTGTGAAACTATAATAGCAGCACATGGTACAGTGGCAACTGCTGGCAGTTAAGGCAGCAACAATTATAAACTACCCAGTCTCACAGAGCAGCATCTTTTATACTTGAGATGAATGTGAATAGGACACAGAGTAGTACTTACTTTCTACTATTTCTGGAATAGTTCTGTAGTGTTGGAACTGATAGAAGGATTTTTCTAACATGTATTCGGGGTTAATTTCCTCTACTCGAAGCAAGTTCAGTACCATGTTGTAGGTCAGGTGGAATGCACTGTTTAAAGGATCAGCTGAACCCTGAAAGAGATCCAAGAGCACTGACCAGTTAGAGTATTTGCAGCATATTAAGAGCATATCAACTAAATCACAATGCAGTGTTTTTTATATGAGGAGCTGCTTTGCTGGGTAGTACAACTTGTCTTGAATTTAGATTATGTGTCTCATCAAATCTCAGGTAATTTGATTATGCTGAACATGTAATGACATGATATGTCTCATCGCATCAACAGGTATAGTATAGTATCATAAATTATATCTGAATGAAAAGTTCAGATTAAAAACTTAGGTGTTTTTAATAGTTTGTAATTTGGATTACATTATTTTAACTTTTAAATAATACATAACCATTTAATGCATCCATTATTTTAACACCCCGGAAAACTTATTATAGAGCTTTTTCTCTTAAGACTTACTCATCACATTGATATCTTGGGAAATCTGTTTAAAAAAAGGTATACAATCTGAAAGTATATTTTAAGAAGATGAAGTGCAACAGTTTGAAAGTTTAGTATTTACTGGTCATTAAAGAGTGGCCTATACACAAAATAAAAGAGACTTTAGTAAGTAAGTGTGATCGTTCAACAGACCCATAGGTGAATTCAGTTATGATTAAACTTTTATAATGAGAAACAAATAGTTAAAAAGATAATGAGGTTGTTTCAAGATACATTTTTCATGCAACTACATGGCTGTTCAAAATCTATCAGCCATGTTAGAACCTTAGAGAGGGCCGACACTGGGAAACACTTTCCTCTACCACTTCTTCTAAGCTCAGCATTTGCTTTACCTAAACCCAAACCCAATTACACTGTATTCTCATGCAACTCATTTCTTTGCCTTTTAGTATACAGTAAGGTCTCCAGCAGATATTCCCCCACTATGCATAGTAAAAAAGCACAGACTACTAAAAAAAACCCCAACTTATCATCAGTTTATAGATGCAAATACTGAAATTCAGATCAAGTGCTCTCCTAGATCAAGCCAGTAGATTTAAAGTGACATTACCATAATACATATGTTTTTTCTTTCAATTTTGAATGTGCAATTGGGAATTCTATTACTACGTCCATTGAGGTACTGATGTCAGATTTGTAAGACACAGTTTGAAACTAAGACTCCTTCACATGTAGGAAATTTAAGCATACTGTACTCTATTTGCTTTATGTGAGAGAAAGCCATGTAAGATTACCCTCCAAATGCCAGAATCTTACTCTCTGCATAATTATTTCATACCAGAAAAAAACTCAGTTGCTACAGAGAAGCCTTCCATGTATGTTTATACTGAGAATGTGTCAACATGAACACATGTAAAACAAGTTTAAGATAAATCATACAGCCCGATGTTTTGCTTTCCATGACCAGTGACTCATTCAGTCCTTCAAGTTTACATCTGAGTAATCATAAATACACTTTCAACTCAAGTGATGCACCACAGAACAGAAATACATCTTAAATTAGATCACAAAATATGTATTTAAAAATCACATTAAAATAACCCACAAATGGGTTTCTACTAACAGAAATGTGTCAATACATACATCAACAGCCAAAGTGCAGTGTGTGGAGGAAAGCTTGAGTTTCTGCAGAAGTCTCTGGTCTGGGATACAACAGACTGTTGCTGATGCTAACCAACGTGTAACACAGCTTTTTCCTTAGACACGATAGTAAGATTACATACCCAAGTTCTCTAGGAAAAAGAAATTACCACCCCCTAAAATTCTGCTTTTAAACAGACTGGTATTTAAAGAATGGCATTTACTACAGAACAGCACAGCAATTATGCCAGTGTCCGCTAGTGATGGGTCAGGTTATTTCTTACAGCATCACTCACTGCTGTAGCTAAAGCAACTAAAGCAGCAGAACACACCAACAAACAGGCTACAGCCATGGTTGTATCTCTAGACCACCCCAGATCTGGCAAAATGCTGCTGTTACTGCTTCAACCGTGCTCTGAATAACCCTCTTTCCATTCCTGACATTATATAGCTTTATAGCATAACTTAGCTGTGGGCTTCCAAGATTATCAACTCCTTAAAAGAATAAAATCCTACGTGTCACACTCTCACTTAAATTCTATCGTAAAGTCAGAAAACAGTGAAGTTTATACAGCTATAACATACGGACAGAACATGCTCAGAATGACCGAACAATTCCTGCAGATTCATTTTAAAGGCTTTTTAAAATCAGCACAATTCAACTGTGAAAGAGTGGCTTTAAAACAAGCTAAAAACCCCAGCTATTTCAAAGATTATATAAAGCAGACTTATTTGAGCCAAATGCTGATGTTGCAATTTATTTTTTTTTTTTTAAACACATGAGCAGCATTTTGCAATTTGAAAATAAGGTCATTCCCTTAAGAGAAGGCAGTTAAAATACAAATCCTGTTTTGGCAGAAACTTTGAATTGTTCCTGTTCCTTCATCTTATAAACACATCTTTCTCCAAGTTTCAGAAATTCCTGCTTTCTCAGTGTAGTTCTCTAGACAGTACTACATTTGCAATCAAAATTTCTGAGCAGCTTACTTGTTCCGAAAACTGGAACTGTTACTTCTCCAAATTAAATATAAACATAGTACCTTTACTGTACTGTATCTTCAGCACAGCCAGTGAATTTTGCAGTGTGCTTGAGTCTCTACTGACTACCCCAGGCTATCGAAAGACCTGGTTCTAACACAGCAATCACCTGGGTGCCTTCGCATGGATTGTGCAGCTTCATTAGGGAGCTTACAGCAAAATACAGTTGTTCTTCCAAACAAAGTGAGTAGACCATCAGCCTTTTTTGGCAAATTGTGAAGATTAGCAGGATTACTGCAAAGGCCATTAGTGGTCACCAAAAGACACATCAAATATATTTGCTGAAGAAAAGGGACAGTACAGAAGGAAAGATGGAATGTATTGCTGATGGGAAAATGGAAAAGGTGGGCTTTCCTTTCCTCACATGCTCTCAAAGAACCTACACAGTATAGAGGGTTCAAGTATCCTGGATTTTGCTAGCTGCTAAGATACAGTAAGAGACAAAACAGTTTAACTTACATTTTCTACACGATGGTTTGCCTTTCCATGTAATCCTTTTCTCTGCTCAAGCTCTACCACCAGCTCGCATATCGATTACTTTTCTTTCTCAAAAGCATTGTGAAGAATTGCATGACATTTAGCTCACCCTCTACTACAGATCCTCCTGTCACAATTCATCAACCTTCTCTTCAACAAGCTAGGGTACAGAAGTAATTTCCCTCAAACTCTCTCAGTCTCTAAAGTAACCTCTCTCTTGCCTTCAGTGAAAAAGTTCCGTATTAGAGAAAGGAAGAACCACCAATCAGTCATGCAGAAAGCTGGGCAAAATCCTAACTGATCAGAGATGCAACTGAAGCTGATGAGAAGATGCCTGCTGAAGGCAATCTAAGAAAGCACTTTCAAACACACACTGTGCTCATGACTTCATTGCTAACGGAGAACTACCATCGCAGTTCTCCAATCTCCCTTCTGCAAGTAATCCTCACTTCTTCAAGAGGGCAGCCCCTGTCCCCCCTCCAAATCTTCACAGACCCATTTATTTCTGAGTATTTAAAGAATTAAAAAAAAAACCAAACCCAACACCACAAAACAACAAACTAACAAAAAAAATCCCAAGACTGATTTTGCAAGCATTCTCATCCCTCTAGATGAAAGCTGTCTGGATACATGAGAACAGCCTGGATATGTCAACTACAGTTCTCAGAAATTAATGACCTACTTTGTGCATTTGCAATGACTTATTTTTCTAAATTTTAAGCCAACTTACCAGTAGCACCTTCTCAACTTTTCCAAGATTGGGGTTGCAAAAGAATGTCTGCTTAAAAGCTGATAATGTTAAAAATCAAGAATACAACCACAAACAATTCACTACAGAAATAATATAGTCAAGATCTAAAAATTACAGCTGCTATAGATTGTGCCCTGTTTAACTGCCAACAGCTTCAGAACAGAGTTTCTTAACATAATCAAATCATCCAACAGGGTGTTCAGCATTTACTATTCCTACTGTTTCATGCCCAGAAAAACTATAAAGATATTAACACTGGGGAGGAGGAAGATTAGTGTCTGGAATTGATATTCACAGGTTTTTTTCACATTTTTATTACTGCTAGGGCTTGGAAACCTTGTCTAACCAGAGATATAAGTGCTGTCATTGCCGTGTTACAGCACGTAGTGTTGAGCAAGATGTACATTTGGTAAGGAGTTACTCTGTTTTCTCTTACAGTGGGAGAAAAATATTTACATTTTCAAAACTGTTCCCAGGCAGAGAGAGGAACACATTCTGCACAGAATCTTGATCTCCAGCCTGTCACAGCAAAAGCATACAAAGCCTTCATGGGGAACATAAAATGGCGAATCATGCCTGAAACTAACTCACAGGGACATTAGGCACTAACAAAGATGAAAGAGGCAACTTATAAAGCAACCGTAAAGTATCCTTCATAATGACACAAATCGGATATACTACAGGACATATTTTACACCATTTAGTCCACTGACTGTTTCATTTACTTATCAGTATTTCCACAAATAAGCTGAATTAATCAGTTTCCAAAAAAGAAAACAGAGAACTGTGTTGTTGATGATAGTTAAAAGGTCTCCCACATTTTCCCTTGTAAGGGGGAAACGAGTACGCTTAGCTGCCTGTCAGTCACCATTACAAATTTCTATGAAAAATCTCATTAAATACAAACACCAAATGACTGCTTGATACATCTGTAAGACACAGAAGTGCCTTTAGTGAAATATTAATTAGCAGCATACGATTTCTCTACATATCTATGACATAGCTAACACATAAATAATTAGACCTCTTTCAGAAATTAAAAAGTCCTGTGTAGTTACACCGGTAACAGGATTATCCTAAGCTGCTTGAGCATCACTTCAAACCAATAAAAAACCCTTCTGCAGTTATTTTTAACATACAATGGTAAGCAGCTATTTTAAGGACAAATTTATTATCAATCTGTCTCACTGCTTTGCCCTGAAAACAGTTGCACCAACACAAACAGAAGCTAGTGTGGGTGGCAAAAGGCTGCTTTAGCAGGCTTTGCCGATCTAAATATTTCATGCCTAGGTTCAACAAAATGCTCCAGTTGTAGTAAGAGGCTTAAAAGGAAAAAAAAAATTATCTTGATTTCTCTCACATGCAACTACCATCATCTGAAGTTAGTTCTGAAAGGCTGACCTTTTCAGTTATTTATGCTCTCTAGTACAATAGCTCCATCCATCATAACTATCCATAATTTTACTTCAGGCTGGAAATTCCAAGTTCTGTTCTTCCCTAAACCTTTTGTCTGAACACAAAAAAACCCATAAAAAACCCTACACACTTGTATCACAGCACACAAATTTAACAGCAAAATTTGCACTCTCCAGAAAATATTTAAAACTACAAATATTCTATATACAAATATCACATTAAAAAAATTAAAAATCAGTCCTCCCCAAACCAGAATCATAGCACCATACTGTGCAGTGACTCTTGGATCTGAGTTGGTCTGGTAACATTATAGCTGCATCTGTATAATACATTTGAAAGAGTAATTTTTCTTTTTCTATGTCAGGTGAACTCAAAGAAAGCTGAAATGGAAAAAAAATACCCCAAAAGGTATCTGAATCTAGACTCAAGAGCTAGCCAAGATCCTCAGTATTCATTGGTTCCAGATTTACTACTCCAGGTATCAGGCCTGTGATGTGAAACTTTACAATTACAGTAAATATGCAGTATTTTTAAAGTCAAATAAAATGTGTACCCTAGCAAAGACTGTATTCTTCTAAAAAAAGTGAACATAAAAGTAAGTTCTAAAAAGGAACTTCCCCTTTTCTTCACCTCACAGTTATCGTTCTTGTTTTAAGAATAAGAAGGCAAAGAAAAAAAAAAATCATGCAAATTTACATTTGTATTGATGAGTTTAGTTTACCAAAATACAAAAAAAACTTCCAAAAAGGTATGCCAGGTGAGTGGAACTGCTTTCAGATTGACCTAATAAAACTTCAAGTAATTTGTGGTATTAACAAGCAGCAAACACAATTAATAAATAATACCAATTATCTTAGTCTTACTAGCTCTGGAAAACCATGAAGTGAAGTACAAGACTGACTAACAATGCACCTCACCTTCCCACATTTTGGTTGGAAACATCACAAAGTAGTATTTTCTGTTCTCTTCTATCTGCTTGCTTGCATAATTATCTACAGAACTGTGACCCCATTCATGATGGCATTTAAATATCTGTTTCTCTTAAACAGCTGAATTCTCTCCATGATTCCACGCTAAAAACTTGTTTACTTAAACCAGATTATAAACTAAGATGAAAATTGAAGTACCTTCCCAAACTGAAGCCTGGAAAATTTCTGCAGTGCAAGTTTCTTAAGAACAAGAAATCGGCAGTTTACAATAAAAATAAAACCTCCACATTAACACTATTTTTATCTAAATTCTGATAGAGTATCCAAAATGTTTGTTTCATTGAGATCCTCATACAATCACAGACTGGTTTGGGTTAGAAGGGACCTCAAAGCCCATCTAGTCCCACCCCCTGCCACGGGCAGGGACACCCTCCACTAGCCCAGGCTGCCCAAAGCCCCATCCATCCTGGCCTCGAACACTGACAGGGAGGGGGCAGCCACAGCTTCCCTGGGCAGCCTGTGCCAGGGCCTCACCGCCCTCACAGGGAAGAATTTCTTTCTTGTATCTAGTTTGAACCTACTCTCTTGTAGTTTAAAGCCATTACCCCTTGTTCTATCACTCCATGTCACTGTAAACAATCCTTCCTCAGCTTTCCTGTAGGCCCCTTCACATATTAGAAGGCTGCAGTAGGGCCTCCCCTGGAGCGTTGTCTTCCCAGACTGAACAAGCCCAACTCTCTCAGCCTGTTATTGCAGGAGTTTCATCCACCCATTACCCCTTGCCGTATCTCTGCACTCTGATCGCTACACTTTCTGATGAAGAGAACCTCTTCAACCTTTCTTTACGCTCCATTAGGTACTGGCAGGCTGCTCTAAGGTCTCCCTGGAGCACTCTCTTCTCTAGGCTGAACAAGCCCAAGTCTCTCAGCCTCTTACCACAGAAGAGCTGTTCCAGCCCTTTCATCATCTTCATGGCCCTCCTCCAGAGTCACTCCCAACTGCTCCATGTCTTTCTTGTTCTGGGGACCCCAGAGCTGGATGCAGGACTCCAGGCGGGGTCTCACCAGAGTGGAGGAGAGGAGTACAATAAAGGGGCCACAACTTCAGATTACAAAGAACACGATACTGTCCTTAAACCTCTAGTGACCATGTATTTATTTACATTTTGCAACAGTTTTTCCAAGAAGTGTTAGTGACAACCTCCAGCAGAAATCTATTTCTCTCTCAAACTAGGTTTTTCATAACTTTCTCAAATCCTGGGGAATTATTTTTTATTTATTATTTTTTACATATGAATAAGCTAGAAGTCAAACCCAAGTACAATCATAGAATTAAGTTAGCTTGTTAAGCTTAAATTTGCAGACTAACAGTATGCTGATGAAAGTCTCACTAGAAGGATTCACCTGTTATCTCGTGCATAGTTCCAAACAAGATTAAATTACTACCCACTCACAAGTTACAGGAAATGAACTGAAATACCAGTTTGTTTCTCTAGAAACATATTTAAAGCTTTTGGAGAAATCGAATAATCTGCACACAACAAGGTTTTAAAAGGCATTGACAACCAGCAGTACAAAAGATTGTGCAGAATGTATCACAAAAGCAAAGCAGCAACCTGTATCTTTCCATATCAATTCCAACAGAGGCCACCACATTTTGCACAAGAGAACATTATTCATAGACACTGTACCGAGGTATCTTGCCAGAGAAGCTTGATGCAATTCAAGTTCCATCCTGTTCATTTGCCTAATACAATAAAGGAAAGCAAGAGTTGAAATAAAATACAAAAAGACCAGATTTCTAACAGCAGTGTACAGGCCAAATAAGCACAGCAGTGCCAACTCTATAAATGTAGGGCCTGCCAAGGAGCCAGATGTAGCTAGTGGAGTATCTCCTACAGCTTGGCATCAGGGCACTTTATGTTCCATACGCAAATTACAAGTAAAGTGCAATACTGTATGTTTTATCTGGCTAGATGAATGTTTTCTTTCAGTCTTTCAGTCCATCTAATTTCTCCTGTGAAGGAGTAAGTAGATGCAAGGAACTGAAACACTCAAATTCAAATCTCAAAACCCTACTTCCATTAGCATATTTTCTTTCATTATATAATCACTCCTTTGCGTAATGTCATTAGTTTAAGATTTTTGTGTTTTAGAGACTAACAGATTACCACTGTTCAGTAACTCAAATGGTTCTAAAGGAATACATGCTTGCAATGTGGCCTAATGCCAGCTGAAGGGATTCTTTCTGGTTTCAAAGGCCATCTAGCGTCAAGAAGAATCTTTCCACTCCATACCTAAACTAACACAAAACAGTTAAAGATTTTAAGGAAACAGAAAAACATTCCCATCAACTATTTCTTGGTATTACACAAATATAAAACTACAATTTACTGTGTTCAGAAAGCCATCCAACAGTGTTTTAAGTATTTACGTTTACAGATTTGTGAAAGTCAACAGTTTACTAAATATTCAGTGCTCAAATGGTAAGGATAAACGAAAAACCCTACTTACACTGCAGAAGACAAACATACATTATTGAGTTTAAGAAATATTTACAAACATCCCTCCTAAGAACTCCATTTACGATTTAACTTTGAATTTAAGTCTGAAGTGTTGTACACAACATTGCAATGAACAGGGCCCCAGCCAAACAGAACAGCTGCAGCAATATTGCTGGTACTGAAGTACACACAAAGGTCCCACTTCACTGACCCCAGTGTTAGGCAGCTGGTAACTACTAAGATGATGAGGGGACTGGAGCATCTCTCTTATGAGGAAAGGCTGAGAGAGCTGGGTCTGTTTAGTCTGGAGAAGAGAAGACTGAGAGGGACTCTCATCAATGCTTTAAATATCCAAAGGTCAGGTGTCAAAAGGATGGGGGCCAGGCTCTTCTCAGTGGTGCCCAGTGACAGGACAAGGGACAATGGGCACAAACTGGAACACAGGAAGTTCCGTCTGAACATGAGGAAAAACTTCTTTCCTCTGAGGGTGGCAGAGCACTGGCACAGGCTGCCTAGAGAAGCTGTGGGGTCTCCTTCTCTGCAGATACTCAAAACCCATCTGAACACTGTCCTGTGCAACCTGCTCTAGGTGATCCTGCTGTATCAGGGGGCGTTGGACTAGATGATCTCAGAGCTCCCTTCCAACCCCCACCATTCTGTGGTAACATTATTCCTGGACATTTTGCCCCAGTATTAAGGAAACTGTTTGGATCAGATACGCCTTAGAGTTGAGGAGCTATGACTAAAATGTTCTACGTAAATGTCGTATCATTCTCAGGATCTTGCTGAAGTTTGCCCTATAAATCTTGACCTTATCCTGGAGCAAAGCTGCAAAACTTGATGTGGCAGCAAACTACTACCGCAAGACATGATCATGATCTTACTACAGATAATCAGTAAATAAAACCTAATTCAAAGACACCTAAGTATGCATACTAAATATGAGTACTGGAGAAATGTCAGTCTGTATACTTTCTTGTCATGTTTTCACATGAAATTTCCCCAAAGTGTTTCATATTCAGTGACTGGCTGCATAGTTACAGAAGCATCAACACCCTCATTCTAGTCCCTTCAGATCTTCCTCATGAGTGTAGTGTGAAAAATTAAATACATTAATTCATTTAGATCAATTGAGAAGAATCAAGGGATAAAATAGAAAGCAAAAAAATGCCATTTTTTCCCCTTTTGTTTCCTGATAATTCAAACGGAAATAAAATAATCAAAGCACAGTTTCAATGAAGGAAAGGAAATAGTCTTTATTATTTCCTATAATCTAGACAAAGATAGTATCAAAAAAACCCAAAGTGATCTATTTCCTTTTTTCATCTTAATTCATGCAGATTGAGTTCTACTGTTCTCAAACTACTGAATTTACAAACTTTAAAAATCTTCTGAATGGTTGAGCTTATACAGTGACCTCATAAAGTCTGCAGTCTCATAAATAACTGCAAGTCTCATAAATAACTGCAGTATTGATTTTTCTTAAGCTATTTACAATCATTTCACACAAATTAACTTTTGGAGGGTATTATCTATAAACTACAGATTACATCTACAAAAAATTAATGCTATTTATAAGGAGGTTTTTTTTTTCTTTTCTCATTTTGCATATCCTGCCACTCCAATTTTCAGCTGAGGAAGTATACAGGTATAAAGCCTTTGTTTAAATAGGTATGCCAGAAAATGACAACTGGGGTGTTTTTTTTGGGGGTTGTTTTTTTAAATTAGTTTAAAAAGGTCATTAAAAAACAGCTAAAAATAATCTTCTTACTTCTCAGAGATGTACCTATGCATTAAGTTTGCATGCAAACAAATAAATACATGTCCACTTCACTGAAAACACAAACGAAATTAAGACTAAGAAATAAATTAAAAACCTAATGCTACCATACATTAATGAGTTATAATATTTTTGAAATGTCTTATTTGTCTGAGAAAAATAGGAAAATATTGCCATCTGATTTTTTTTTTTTTGCAACAAATACATGCTTTTTATTAACATACCCTGATTCTGACTTAAGATGATTCCCACAATTTATACAAACTCTAGTTACTAACACAATGACCTGATACTTGTACCAAGGCTACAAGTTCTTGAACAGTGGGGACAGTGACTCCCCAAGTTTACAACTTTAACACAAGTACACAATTAACACAGGTACCTGAGACAGGCAACACACACTCACACCACAATATTATGCTTCATTATGGTGATTTCTGCCATGGGGCTTAAGTAGAAGCATAATGAATTCAATGATGCACATTCAAATTATAAAGCAATTTGGTGAATAGTAATAATGCCTGACAACTTCCATTACAGTTTGGGGAAGCCCTGTAATATAATGTACACCTCAACCACAAAAGTAGTTTTTTCAACCTCTTGATTTCCAAACATCAACATTTCCTACAACATCTATTGACTCCATAGCCAATTTTAGCTCACTGACAGCCATCTCACTCTTATTATACGTACCTCATCTTTTGCATGACTTTGTCCAGTTTCCCTATGACACTGAAATGCCATTAACAAAGTTTTATTTCACTACAGAACCAGGCCTTTAATAATTCTTGTGAAAGCTCAGCAAACCTTTTCCAGTCCAGCAATATTCTTAAACTGACTATCGACAGCAAGAAAAAAACAGAATACTGCAGTAGTAGTGATACCACTACAAACCAGGGTATTACTCTACCTCTCTTGCTGGAGATCCCTTTTATACAGAGAAGGATGATACTACTGTTCTAATTTTGCTTCATAACAGAAACTCACACTTTACAGAGAATTCAGAGAAAGCCCATGCCTAAGACTTGTCATGATCTGCATACTTTTTGTTCTGTGCATAATTTTGACATTACATTATTCAAATGACAGTATCTTAGTGGGGAAGACTGGGGAAAAAAAGTTAACTTTTACCTTCAATAGCTGCTTGCCAACTGTTGGACTCATTTTTTCATCCACCATAAGAATTACTATTCCTCTGTCATCCATACCTCGGCGTCCTGCACGACCTGACATTTGAATGTATTCACCTGAGGAGATCTAGGATAAAATGAGAAAAAGAACTAATAAACACTAGAAAAAATAGCAAGAACATGTAACATGCTGGATACTATTATACAGTAAATGACCATAATATATAAAAATTAGCAAAGGAGAGTTATCTAAGACATCAACTTTTCACAGGCTGAATTATGCATAACTGATCACTAAACTACACAGATATAAATCCATGACTATGAATAATGTCTGTCAGCAGCATGAGTTAACTAATGCTCTCATAGCATTTCTACACAATGCATAATTTTTATAAGCATAAAAACCATTTTCGTAACATCATCTGTGATGGAAGGTTGCTGGGCATAGGGGAAGTTACTAAAACATCCTTAACACATTGATAATGCAGCTTCACTACCTTCAAATCAAGTTATCATTTCACTGAAACATAACACTAAAATACTGATACCGAGGAAAAGCATCATTTCTTTGCCTATTAACTGAAACTGAAGAAGTTATAAAAAACTGGGACATAGACAAGAGCCAGCTCTGACTGGCTACTTATGTCTCAGTATGCTATGCATCATTCTTTTTTGTCATCTGTTGAACCTGCATCCCCAACAACTTCTTGAGCTTCATTTTAAGTCAGATCTCAAAAACTACTTAAGGAAATGTGCCAAATCATTTAAAAAGCCACAGTTCCACATATTCCACAAGTTCTAGTAACTCAAAGTTAGCTATTTCTCATGTATATCTTAAGGATGTGCAATCAGACTTCATGAATTGTGAAACCAAAACCACTCCAAATAAAGACTGAAGAGATGCTTACTTTGTAATGCACATACCAAGTAAACGTACCTCTTTACTGCCATTTTTCCATCTCTGAAAGATGACATTTATAAAGCTTTGCTGTGATGACCTATACACCCTTATTACATAGACGTGAAACACACACTTGGTTTTAATGTTTACAACTTTAAAATTATTTGTTTTCCAGCTGTAAGAACTATCCCTTTGTACATTTCTGTCTTTCTATGGGCTGCACAAAATATTCCATTGTAACAGATAAACACTCTTCTGAGGTAAATGATCTCTTTTCTAGAATATATGAAACCTTGAAAGTAGTGATCATTACTGTATGATACTCAGCAGGCTTATTTTCCACATTCATCTAACACAGAAGAAAATACTTGGGCCTCATGGTTTTGGATGAGTTGAGCAGAAGTCTTAATCTAATCCAATGTTCACCACTAACCTGTGTTTGATTCTCTTTATCTATTACAATATATAATCTCAGGCATAATCTTAAGGAATCCTGTCTTCAAGAATTCATATGCAAATTATAAATGGGTTAGTGAATAAAGGAAGATTTTGGAAATAAAAATGTATTTTCTACTACACTGAAGGGTATCAAAAGTAAACATAAACCCAGTAAGGTTTAAGTAATGCAACTCATTTTACAGAACCTGCTTTTCACTTACCCATCGGAAATCTTTTCCATCAAATTTGCTTGCACTCGTAAACAGCACAGTCCTGGCTGGCATATTAATTCCCATTGCAAAAGTCTCTGTTGCAAATAAAGCCTAAACAAACAGACTAAAGTTAAGCAAGTGAAAACAAATGCTCTTAAGCAAATGTGCAAACAGTCAAGAGATTGCTACACAAACCCTCTCTGCATTTTACTACTTAAGTACAGTCAACACAGGGACATAGGTACATTCAACAGTTAAAAACTGGACCAAAAATATTCTTTCCATTTTGCTTTATTTCCTCTGGGAAAACATGAAAACTAGTAGAGGGGATCACATGAAAGGTTGCTAAAGAAAACACAACGGGGTGCAACTTATATTAATGAAAAATAGTTAATTTCCACATTCAGAAGTTTACAAGATGGAAATAGCAGTTAGCTGCACAAAATCCCCCACAACTTTCAACTAAGATTAGATTTTTCAGAGTGTACATCTCTTAGGGCAGCTAACAGTTGGCCAACAGGTAAATGTGTCCAGTCTTTTATACGAATACAATTATAATTTTCTGCAACTGTTTCACAATGGAGGTTAGACACTGTAACTTTAAATACTTTAGAATAAAATCAGGAACACTTCGAACTCGAACTTTAATTGTGCATTAGCACAAGACACCTAAGGCAAAAAGACTACAAACTTTTCCTTACAGAGAGGAAGAAAATCAGCTTCAATAATTTTTTTTTTAAAGACAAAGATTTATGCAAATATTTTTATTTCTCAAGGGAAGCGAGCTGCACCCAACTACACAAATTAACCTGTGCCACTGGAACAGCTACAGCATTTCAGAGGTGCTGTGTGCACTTGTAAAACCCAGTAAGTAGATCCACACAACACAGGCTTTCTTTTCATATGCATGTAACTCCTTTTAAACCTATTTACTCATTGTTCCACACAATGTTAAAAAATAGGCTTGGTAAGTACTAAGCCCTATGCTTTCTGCAGAGAATTATATTCAAAACACAAAGCATTTTCCAGTTTGGCATGTGCAATAAGTCTTTCCATTTTTTCAGTCAATGGACAATCTCCACTCTAATACCTGAGTGCATTCTGAGCTAACACACACTTCCCATTTTTTCAGGATTACCAATTGTGCATTGACAACAAAGAAAAGCCTAAAAGTGTACATGAAATATATACCTTTATTAGGCCCTCAGAAAAAAGAATTTCTATGGTTTCTTTTAAGATAGGAAGCAGACCACCATGATGGATACCAACTCCTCGTTTCAGAAGGGGAAGTACATGCTCAACCTGGGAAGAAACATAGAAAGTCCAGTAAACAAATTTTAGTATTCACTAATAAAAAATAAAATCTTACTGAAAACCTCAACACTGCCTTTAGTGTTCATGTAATTCACTATTTTCTGATTTTAAATGCACCAAATACCCTTTCAATATTATTTCCCAGTTAGAGCTAGGAATGATATGAAGTGTAAAGCTAGAGGCGTATCTTTTCAGCAGCAGACTAGTCTTAAATCAGATTAGGCTAACAGCGAAGTTATGCCCTAATTTATACATGCAGTTAGTATTTAAATTTGACACTATTAAAAATCAAATCCTCATTTAAAATCACTTTTAGAAACAGTAATCCTGGTATGCATGAGATATTTTGTTTCAATTTTAGTTGCTGTGATCCTGCTCACTGGTAAGTGGTGTAAAACAGTGAAGTCAGCACCTATGACAGACATACAAGGAAATTCAGGCTGTAAATGACTGAATTTGTCTCTTAAATTCCCAAAACCTTACACTTCAAATAATTTATTACGCTAAATCCCTGGTTTTTTTCTTCAAAAACAAAGATTTTCATTAATAATCTGTTAATATTTAGTTACCACCCCAAACCTAAACCTGAGAATATACCTTTGAGGTATCACCGTCCACAGAAATCAAGAGATTACTGGGATACAATACTACTGCTTGAAGCTTACAAAAACTCCCAACACATATACTGGATACCTATTTTTCATTTTCTCAAGTTCACAAACAAATAATGAATTGAGTGCAGTCCTGAGGAGAAGAACTTGGGGTTGCTGATTGATGAAATGCTTAACATTTGAGCCAGCAACATGTGCTAGCAACCCAGAAAGCCAAGTGTATCCTGGGCTGCATCAAAACCATCATGATCAGCGTGTCGAGGAGGTGATTCTGCCCCTCTACTCCACTTCTGCGAGGCCCCACCTGGACTACTTTATCCAGCTCTGGGGTCCCCAGGACAAGAAAGACATGGAGCTGTTGGAGTGAGTCCAAAGGAGGGCCACTAAGATGATGAAAGGGCTGGAACAGCTCTCCTGTGGTAAGAGGCTGAGAGACTTGGGCTTGTTCAGCCTAGAGAAGAGAGTGCTCCAGGGAGACTTTAGAGCAGCCTGCCAGTACCTAATGGAGCGTAAAGAAAGGTTGAAGAGGTTCTCTTCATCAGAAAGTGTAGCGATCAGAGTGCAGAGATACGGCAAGGGGTAATGGGTTTTATACTTACTTTATACTATAAGAGGGGAGATTCAGACTAGATACAAGGATGAAATTCTTCCCTGTGAGGGCAGTGAGGCCCTGGCACAGGCTGCCCAGAGAAGCTGTGGCTGTCCCCTCCCTGGCAGTGTTCAAGGCCAGGATGGATGGAGCTTTGGGCAGCCTGGGCTAGTGGACGGTGTCCCTGCCCATGGCAGGGGGTGGGACTGGATGGACTTCGAGGCCCCTTATAACCCAAACCAGTCTGTGGTTCTATAGGCATGTTGAATCTGAAGCAAGCACGCACGACCAAAAATTAAATGGTTGTTTTTTTCCAAGGAGCAATGCCATGCTCGCAATAAAGATCCCTATGCTGAGAAATTATGGACACGTGCAAAGGAAAGAGAGGGTAGAAAGAAATCTTAGTTTTAATATTTGTTACAAAAAGTACTCAGTCATGGAATATTCTATTAATTTAGAAGCTTGTATTTTGCCACTGTGAAGGTAGTTTGCTATGCTTAGTCATTATATGAGAATACAGACGCATCAACTCAACTTTTTGAAAGGCCCAGCAGTAAACACCTGAAAACATGCATACTGTGCTTCCTCTCCCCACCCTCCCCAGGAGCAGCTGCGTGGTGCTCAACTGTCAACGGGGGCAAAACCCCAACACAGATATATATTTTTATAACCCCATATATTTTCTTAGAAACACAATTAAGAAAAAACCAAAAAAGCCCACACGTTTGCTGGAATCACAACTGGAAGGAACCTTAATCAGAGTCCTATGTCACAATGCTAAGGAAGAAAGCAAGAGATATTAAAACCTGGGGAGGTGAATGAGAATATCCAGTTTATGATTTCTGTAGTCAGTACGAAGACCTGCAGCCTCAAGAGTTGCAGAAAACAGGAGAGCCACAGCTACCCCTACGCAATCTCCACTCACCTGAGGAAGCTTTTTGTCTTCATCTGACAGACAGTCAATTGCATTATTGAACACTTCTTCAACCATCTTTTTTTCTTCATCTACAAAGGCAATTTCTAAGTTATTACAAGATCTAGAAGGTTAATTCCATTTGTAAACAAAGCATTACCACATTATTCTAATATATACAGAAGCTGACAGTAAAAATAACATGACTGTGAAAACCAAAACTGCCCACGTTGGGTCAGGCAATCAATACTTGAGTGTGCGCCTGAAGGAACAGTGCAGTAACCAGAGGTACATGGCCCAAGGAAAAGCAAAACAGAACCACCTTATAAAAATAATACAAATTTCAGATGCTTCCAAGCTTGGGATTTCCCAGTTTTATGTACTTTCTGTCTTATTTCATACTAGTCCCTGCCTGCATAGACACAGAGGCTCTTCTTCTTCCCTGTTAAGTCTCAAACATTACACTCTTTTTACTGAAGTAGTACAAGTATCAGCAAGTATTAAGAGGTATGACTGAAGAAAATACATTAAAAATGCACCTCTGTACTTGTGCATAGCTTTATACTTTCTGACAAAACCAGCTGCATTATTTTGTCATGTTGAAGTGGAATGTCCAAAGATTGGAGCAAGTATACATATAAGAACCTTGAGCAGTTCACAAACATGAAACAATGCATTGATTTACAACAAATTCCTCATTTTTGTTGCAACTCAACATTTCCAAGAAGTGATGAACTTATTTTCCCAGATTGGTCTTAATCCAAAATGGGGGGGAAAAAAAATTGTATTTGTTTACCTTTTGGGTTTTTCTTTGAGAAGGAGGAAGAAGAAAAGACAACTAGATTGAACAGATTGAGAAAGAACACTCTAGTGGTTTGTAATAGTTGTTTTGACTTTGAGACAGTACTCATTTTTCTAACAGACATAATATGAAACTTGGGAAATACATTTGTTTACAATCAGTCTTCTCACATTACAGACAGAATTTCCTAAGAACCCTTGGTTTACTACTATAGTGAATAGGATTTTGGAGGGAAAAAAAAGCTTAAAATAGAGGAACAATTCAACACTGTGATGAATAAGTACTCTTTGTGCACCAACAGTTTCCTACTGAAAACAACCTGATGTAGTAACATAGTAAATGAAAAAGCAATACTTTTTTTACTTTTTTCTCATTTTTTTAAAATAGGTGCCAAAGAAAATAGAAATATCTAACCAGGCTAACATTTTATATCAAACTACAACTGGGATTAAAACCATGTTTTATTTATCTGTACCTGTATTGAAATCTAACTTTGTCATCTGAAGTGCATAGGCTTCACAGTCTTTCTTACTGAAGCTGAAAATAATCACAGGTTGGAAATTCCTTTCCATGATCATCTTCACAATCTTAAAAACATTTGAAGGACCTACAGAGATATAACATTAATTTAAATGTAATTTCAGCAAAGAAGTTATCATGGAATAATTGAGACACAAGCACAATCTGCACGCAGCTTTGTTTTATAGAAAAGTTACTCTAGGATGGGATTCAAACTCACCTTTTGTTCCTCCTTTCCTGCCTTTCTGGTCCCCTTTTGCCGAGTCTCCTGCATCTCTAAGCACTTGCATTGCTGTATTAAAATTATCTTCTCTGAAATCTCCCTAGATATAAAACACAACCCTTGTAAGCTAATACTTTTTACACAGCTCACTTAAAAATACTCAATGCTTTGCGCAGGTAGTACAGGCAGAAGGACAAAAACAATGCATATGGTAAAAAGTGACTTTACTGGGTCAGTGGCACAGCTCAGCATTACACTGGTGTCTCTGAAGTTACTGCTCATTGTTCTGTCTGCCACACTTGCCTACATGTAACTACGCTGCCCAATGAAGACCTAACTTCAAGTGCAATGCTACTGTCTATGGAATTAGCTACTGATGTGAAACCCAATGATTAATTTTAAACAAGCTTTTACTTAAAACTCACCTGAAGACACTAAAATATTTTGCGCCCTCCTCTCTCGCCCCACCCCCCCACCAAAAAAAGGTAAAATTTAAATGCTACTAGGTTTCCTTTTGAGTGTAAAACAATACAGGAAACATCACCTACTTTGCCGATTTACAGAAAACAAAGCAAGGATGAGGGCACTTAACACATCCTAGCAAAGTATTAACCAGCAGACTACACGAGGTTAGCTAACAGAACAAAGCTCTTCCGTAAGACTCCAAAAATCTATCAGCAATTCAGAGATCACTGTTACTCTTTTTTATGTCATCTTAACATGATTCAGTGAAATGTAATCATGCTTAATAGATTGATACAGGTGTAGCTCAAGAGACAATTAATATAACTCTAAAATAAGAATTTCCATGGTTTTAAGAATAGATCAGTTTAGGAGAAAGCTGCAACTGTGTAGGCTACTTGTGAGAGCACCCGCAAAACTTAACCATAACAATGCAACGGTAACAACCTTGAAGATAAAGAAGTAAGAAGTTGTGTGTTTTTAGGAATAGATTAGTTTTGGATTTTAGCAGTCATCACACAAGCGGTTTCATGAAAGCGGCTACAAAACTCAGCCATAATAGTGCAACAGCCTTTTAACTAAAGGGAGCAGGAGATAGAGGAGTCATAAATAATAAGACTAACGACCAATTAGGAGACAGAGTATATCTTGTTTTCAGCAAAAAGGAATGTGTTTTTGAGCTCAGATAATCACAGAGAAGAAACGTAAAGAGCATGTGCTGAGAGCGAGGAAGACGTCCAGCCTTCATCCATGAAGACCACCAGAAGACCCCCTGAGTGTCACTGAGCATGCTCTATCTGGGAGGAGTTAATGTAAATGACTTCTTAGAAATAATTAGCATAACTCTGCCTTTTCTTAGAAATTATAATGAATATGTATAGTTAATCTGTATAAATATGAGAAATTTGGCTTTAATGGGAGCACACATTTGGAGGAGCAATCCCCTGTGTGCCCAGCGCTGCAATAAAGGATACCTGCTTAATAGTCACCAAGGCTACTGAGTTTTGATTCCGGCTTTCTGAGGCATCAACATGAATATCCTTTTTACAGCCAATCCAAAGTTTGCAAAAGATGAAGCTTGTGACTGACGAGGGAGGAAAAAAGATACTTCAAACTGAGTATTCCTTACATTTTCATCAACCACCAGATGGAGCCCATCTCCTCCTGCTGGGAATATATAATGCTGCAGCGGAGTGGGTCGATAGTCTGTGTAAATCACATGGCAGGGCTATGAAGAAAAAACAACATACACATAAATATTTAATGTTTCTAATTGCATTATAAAATACTTGCTTGATGGAAAATCCAATTACTATTAAAATAATTATCTCTAAGCCAGAAAGCAAGACTCATAGAAACTAAGATAACAAATTGTCTTTCCTGAATATGGATTTTGAACTAATGACATCGCTTAAGAAAATCAATGTTTGCAAATCCCTTAGATGAACACAAGTTGGCTACAGAAATTCTCATGAACATAAAAATTAAAGACAGGTAACATTTCCTTCTGTGTTATTAGACAGGCTACCAAAGGAAAAACTGCCGATTTCTATTTTGTAAAAAAGCCATATTTTTTACACCACCTAAAAAAGGCACACACTAGACTTTTAAAAGCAGTTAGGGTTTTAATGCATGGAGAAAGCACATTCAGAAAAAAATAAACAAACCAAATCTGCTTTAAAATAACCACACCACAGTTTTTCAAAACAAAGTCATGGCTTTGTGCCAAGCTTAAATAGACATCTCATATATGCCTTTCATCAGAAACAGTACATGAATCAGTCTTTGGGATATTTTAAAAACATCAGACAAACCTCTTATGGATATTAACTTCCCTTATCTCATTCCTATATTCTTTGCTGCAAAAGCATCTCTTACAAAAAATAGTAAGTTAAGCCTAATGGTTATGTTACAGAACAGATTTCTTACATTCCTCTTTCTTTCTTTACATGCATATATAGTATTTCCTATGGATTTATGATTTACTTTTAACTTGCATATGGCAATTTTACAGAGCTCTTCAAACAAATTTTCCAAATAACCTCTTGTCTGTCAGCCTTCTGAAAATCATGGTACCTTCATTGTGTTTCATAATGCACAATGTTTTTTGAAACCAAGCTGGTATCTAAGTAAGCGCGGAAAATAAACTTTAAAGAAACAGCCTCAGTGTTACTATGTAGGACTGTATAGCTAGAAAGCCAGGAGTACAGAGAAGCCAGGAGTGATCCACACCATCACGTACAAGCAAAGATACTCAAAGGCTCGGTTCTCATCAAAGAGACAGTATTATGCCACAAGACAAGAAGGATGGAAGTATAGCAGATCAGAAACATTACCTGTTTGTGAAGGTGGCAGATCCACTCAGCAAACTGACGGGCATTTGGAATAGTTGCAGAAAGGAACACATAGTGAACATTGTCAGGAAGCAAAATAATTGTCTCTTCCCAAACCACACCGCGTTCTGAAAATGAAAAAAAAATCACATGGGCAATTTATGAGATTAAAGCTGATTTTTCAGCTCTGAAGCCAAAGAGGAGCATGCTAAAGACGAAGTAAGATAAAAAATAAAAAGAGCCATACCTACACAAATGGGGTATATCGAATGCCCCCAAACTGGCTTTTGCCTTGGCAAAGAAAATGCAGACTGCGACACGCAACAACTTCCTCACACACATTCAGTAGAAAACAAGTCGTGAATGATTTATGCACAAAAATGACTGATTTTAAGAGAGAATTAATTCTTCAAAAGAAATTAAGGGGAAAAATTAACATATAGGTTACCTGAATCTCTCATGTAGTGGATTTCATCAAAAATAACCCATGCAACTTCTCGCATAACCTCAGAACCTCTGTAGAGCATACTTCTCAAAATCTAGAAAAAAGAAAATCAGACCCATCACATGAAACAAGAGGAGTCATATGTTACAAAGATGTCAGTAACAAACTGCCAGAATTTTTGGTTCGCATTTAGATGGCAATATGAAATCTTATTTTGCACAAAACTTAAGAGCATTTGGTTGTGAGATCCTTCCCAACTTGATTCCAATCTAACAAGTCTTATAATACAAGATAACTGGTTTCCTGGAAAGCACAGTGAAGGAATACGAAAGAAAAAAACATTATTTTTCTTCCAGACTGTGCAGCAGTACATGCTACAGTTATGATGATCTATTTCTGTCAAGCCTTCTTCTTCCCTCATCCTAAGAAATAACCACCTTATGATTAAGATGAAATCTTCTGTCAGAAATCACGTAATCCTGTCTCCCCACCCCAATCTTTCCCTACCAGAGTCTTCTCCGTAAGAATCTTTACTCCTTTGAGGTGAAGGCAAAAAGAGGAAAATTCCAACCCATGGCTGGACAGTTTGTATGACAGAAATATGACAACACTGTGCCAACACTACTTTGTTCCCAAAGGTGAAAAACTGTATGTTCCTAGAGAACTAGCATCTAGCATGAACTACTCAACTATCACTCAATGATCTTCCTCTCCCATTTGTTTTCCCTAGCACAAAACACTGACCCTACAGGATTCAGTAAGTCTGACTGACTTTAAGTAGTTCACATCTGTCCACAAAAAACTCAAGTGTCTTGAGCATTCAGGAAACTATGCCTTTCTCCATGAGAGTGAAAGTTCCTGACTGGCTGTCCAAAAGCATGAATTTATACAGATTTGCCTAACTTTTTCAACAACCAAAAGTTAAAACATTAAAGGGAGGTATAATCTTAAAATCAGAGAATGGTTTGGGTTAGAAGGGTCCTCAAAGTCCATCTACTTCCAACCCCCTGCCATGGGCAGGGACACCCTCCACTAGCCCAGGCTGCCCAAAGCCCTATCCAGCCTGGCCTTGAACACTGCCAGGGAGGGAGCAGCCACAGCTTCTCCAGGAAATTAACTATTATAATGACCTTTATAACTTTTAATGCTCTGATTTGGCTTATTAGGATAGCTCTAATCTTTTATTATCAGAATTTCTCAGTCAAAAAAAGGAGAAGAAAACACAGACAGGAATTAATATTTGATCCTACCTCAGTTGTCATTACCAGACAAGAAGCTGTAGGATTAATGGTGACATCCCCAGTCATCAAACCAACATCCTGAAATTCTTCATACATCTCACGGTATTTCTGATTACTCAAAGCTTTAATTGGACTTGTAAATATCACACGCTGTTTCTCTCTCAAAGCCAGGGCAATTGCATACCTGTATTCAACCACCAACAAATTAAAGCTGTCAGGAAGACACCCAGAATATATTACTTTCCTCCAATCTTCTTTTTAAAAAAATAAAATATGTCATTCAGAACACCAGTAGAGCAATATGAAGCATTTCACATCTAGGTGAAGTTCACTGCAATCTTAACTACATATGCCTCTTTGGAGACCAACAAGTCACTGACCACAAGTGAACTAATTTTTATGGACATCAGAGTGCATCTAGGGCACAAGGATAGGGAAGGGTCTGGAGGGGAAGTCTTATGAGGAGAGGCTGAAGTCCCTCGGTTTGTGCAGCCTGGAGAAGAGGAGGCCTCATCATGGCCTATGGCCTATGGCTTCCTGACAGGGGGGAGTGAAGGGACAGGTGCTAATCTCCTCTCTTTGGTGACCAGGGATAGAACCCAAGAGTCTGTTAGAAAATTACTTACTCTGCACAAACAGTTTTACCAGCTGATGTATGAGCTGACACTAACACAGACTGGTTATTATCTACACAAAGAATAGCTTCTCTCTGAAAGGCATCAAGGATAAATGGATATTCCTAAAAAGAAAGAAAGCAAAAAATTACATATTTTTAACACGGATTGTTACATCTAATTAATTCTGTGGCTGATCTACAGGCCAAAATGAAATCCTGTAGGTATTTATAATTTTAACTGATCTTAATCCAAATCTTGCAATTGCTTTATATTTAATCCCTGCTTGTTTCTTTTCATCTCAAAGTCTTGCCCGATGAATTGTCTCTAATTTACTATTCAAGTGGGGAGAGAAACAACGGTGTACAACTGAAGCCACCGCTTGATGCTGAAAAACAGAACTGAAATCACAACAGGCTATGTACCCCCTTCAATGATACCATTTTACTCTACCAAGTTTAAAAATATAGAAACACCAATCTTACTGAAGACAGGCCACATTTTCAAGATACTCTCTTACAATTCTTACCGCCAAAGTCAATCATTTTTCCCTTCTAACCTCATCTACTGTCTAAAGCATATGCAGAAAGGAAAACAAATGCAATCTACAACATACTTTTGCAGCTTTTCCAGTTCTTGGCTTCAAACCTGAGAAGTCTTCATTTGCTGGAAGTGCAACCTATAAAATACATTGTAAATAAAATCAGTTGCAGGACTCTCAGTGTCTGCTCCAGCAATATGGCAAGATATGAAGAGCTAGGGCAGATGACATAAACTGCATTAAAACTATTTCAGATTTCTATTTTCCTGTTTTTATGAGCTCATGTATCAAGGCTTGCTTCCTTAGTCTCAATTTTTGAACCAGTATACCTATCCTCCTCCCCCAACAATGCTCCACCTCTCATTCTCTCATTTCTCCGATATTCCCTACTGTCTTGTGTGAAACCGTTCTGCCCCACCTACCCTGGAATACTCGCTCCTTCAGGCCAAGACATAGTCATGGCTTCTTACTAACAGACAGCAGAAGCAATTACTCAACTCACATGGTTAATGCTCCCTTGCAAAGACAGCAAGTGCATTTGTACACATCAAGTTCCTGATTCTGGTCAGTATCTAACATTCACTGATACTAAATCTTTAAGCTCCTTTCAGTTAGTGATGGCAAAGCTCTACCAGACAAGGTAACAAAGGTGGTAGAGATGCATGGGCTTTAAAACATTTATCATTAATTGCATAAACAGTTTCTTCATTACAAAGGTCTAAGCATACACGGTCCTTGAATGTGACCCTAATTAACTCGAAGCTAGCTCTGCAAGACAGCACAGAAAAGAATATAAGCATTGAAGTTACAAGGAAGTTAAAATTTTCACAGAAACTGTTTCTCACAATCACCTTTGGATGAAGAATGATAAAATATGGACATTTTTCATTATTTGCTTTTCCATAAAAAAGTCCTTTTTCCCAAAATGTAATTTTCAACAGTAGTCAGCCTTACAAAAAAGCCTCTCATTCTTGAGCCAGAACACCAATCTAAATCATTCTGTGATTGTATGACTAAGTATAAGCACAATAAAAAAAATATTATTATACTAGCAGTAACATACAATTTCATAAAACAAGCCTATGCTTTACACATGCATTTTCATGGCACTCACCTCATGTGTACAACCTTCAACAGTTTCCACAGCTTGTACCTTTACTTGAGGCATCAGGTCTGCCAGACTAAAAAAACACATGAGTTAGGATTGCCAAAAAAGTATTTTTAAAAGGTGTTTTTCCTAAATGCAAGAATGTTGATCTTCACCTCACTTTAACTGCCACATCAAAAAAAGGACGCATGGATGTGAAATGGTCACTTGGATGACACTACTACCAGAACTAAGAATTTGTTCAAGTATTCAAATTTTGCTACAATATAAATGTATTTTAGCTACTGCTTTGGGATTTTTAACCTTAAAATTTTTAACCTTACCTTAAAAATTTGCACCACAAAACAGCACTCAGTTGGCACTTGTCCACATTAAGGTTTCTGATTAAGTGGAGACTTTTTTCTAATATACAACAAAGCAAAACCTGAGACCTGTATTCTTGCTACTGGTCATGTCGCCAAGTAGCTGCAGTCTGAAGCATCCCAAGCAACTGCCTAAAGAGGAAGGAGATTCCTCTTTTCTTTACCAGTCTCTTCTCTCCTGGCCACAGGCAGGGACTAGTGTGTCACTACATAAACCAATGTTTTTTTCCAACTGTTTTCACATACTTTGGACACAGACACTGACTTAAAACATTGACTCTGGTTTTCTTTTGCTTAATCGGTATTCTGATAAGTCTTCTCACTTTTCACAGAAAATCTTACCTTACACTTAAGAAAAACTACCATGTAAGACCAAATGACAATCCAGACCAGAATTCTGTCAGACAGAAATCAGTAACACATCACCAAAGAAAAGTTAAACAATACAGCCAGCATGTGCTTTTTATTTCCGTAGTAGACTTTTTCACGTCTTGAGCTAGGAGGTACACACTTGCATTTAGCAGCTCTGGAAATTTTTTATTCCATGAACACTCCTAAACATTTTCTGAACCAACATAAACCTCTGAATTCTCAAGAATCTCAAGTTGAAAGAGGGTCCACACTGAACCTTTTCAAAACCCCTCATAATACCTATCATCAGGTTAAAGAAAGAGAGAGACATGCAGATCCTAAAGCACAGCAATGACACTTAGGCTTCCCTTCAACTGCCTTACCTCTCCAGCTGCCAAAACATCCAAGCATACCCCCCTCTTCATGTCAGATACATGCAATTTGTGCTCAACTTTAAAAGCATGTCTGTACTTAAGATTTACTGGCGTGGTACACAGCAAATCTGCCTCCTCCCGTGTGCCTCATGGCTTGCCTCTACATACCTTAAGCCTGAAATCAATATGATGGCTTTGACTAAGAACCACTGATCCACATGCAGTAACCACAAACACATGAACATTTCATACTGCTGTTGCCTATCTGTTCACAGTATTATTTTAAACATAATCAGTGCTTGTCACTGCTGAAGCTGTATTATCAGCACATCCTCACTCACATCATGAAGGAAAATCCACTTTATATGCAAACTGATCACATGAAATGACTGCAAAACTATTTACATCAAACATACACAAGTAACACATAGCTAAGTCTTGCTATGATTTCCTTACTCATTAAGCTGAACACTTACTTAGCATCTTCTGATGTAAGATCTTCCAATTTTGACTTCTTTCCTAAAACTGCACTCTCAGTATGATCAATCTCAGCTTCCCTTTTAGACTTCCCTGTGGCAGCTGCTGCAGATTTTTCCTCTGATCGTTTTCTGCAACAGAGAAAGCCAAGTTAAAGTTCGCCCCTCTTGCGTATTTTCAGAAACCAGGTGTTCCACCGGCAACACTAACCACACTGCATTCACGGCTCTACCCGGGGGAACTCCACCCACGAGAACCACCGTGGCTTTCCAAACAATTTCCCGGAAGAGCCTGCCCATCAAGTCTCACCCGCTCCCCATCGCCCACTGTGCCCGGACTGGCTACAGCTTCGGGGTCAGGGAACCCAGAAACGCGCGTCCCTTTAGGCCCGGCCGCTCCCGAGTAGCTTCAGCAGCTCCAGCGAGCTCGCAGAAGCCGGGCCCAGCAGCGCGGCCCGAGCCTGCTCCGCCACAGCAGCGCCGGCCCTTCTCCATCGGACCCAAACGCGTCCTCACCCCGGTTTCCCGGCGCCCTCAGTGGCGCCCGCTTTGTTCTTCTTGGCGCCGGAGACGGCGGCAGACGAATTCTCCTCAAACACGCTGAAGAGCTCGTCCCCGAATGCGTCCGCCATCTTCCCGACTGGTCCCACAGTGCACCGCGTGGGATTGCCTTCTTCGGGAGCCTTCTCGCCTCGGCCCGGACCCTAGCCCTCCGCCAGGAGAAACGGAGCCCTCCACAGCCCCCGGGATCCCCCCTCACGGCCCGATCCGATCCGATCGGATCCCACCCCACGAGCAACGGGGCACCGTAGGCCTCCCTTCAGCGTAGAACCGCGCCAGCCCTTCCCGCAGGCCCTGCCCACAACTCCCCACGGCCGGCAGCAGCTTTTGCCCCGGAACCTGATTTCCGCAAGGCCTAAGAGGCCGGGCGGCCGCGAGGCGCCTTTCTCCAGACACCGACAAATGGGGGACGGAGGGCGGTGCTAAGTGGGCAGCACCAGCTAATAGGGGGCGGTGGGCCGTGCCGAGCGCTGTGCCCGGATTGAGCGTGTGGGCCGGTTTCCGTGCGGGCCGGGGCTGCGATGGGTGGCCGGAATAAGAAGCAGCGGGCTGGTAGCGCGGCCCATACCGCCAATGCTGCCACTGCCGCCGCTCGAGCTCGGGCTGCTGCTGAGGCTGGCGCCGCCACTGCTGCGGAAGCGGGCAGCCGGGCGGTACCGCGGCCGTCTCCTGCTTCCAAGGAGCCGCGTGTCAAACAAGGTACCGGGCCCCGCGGCGTGAGGCCTGGGAGCGCCGAGGGCGGCTGTGTCGCGGGGAGGGGTGGAGGTGGAGGAGGGGTGTCCCAGCCGACCAGGAGTCCGCGGTGGGGTGGTTTCGCCCGGGAGCTCCCGAGGGCGCGGCCTGCCTTTGCCCGGGGGCCGCGGCGCTGCGGGGAAAGGCCTGCTAGAAGGCTTGACGCTATCAAGCGTCAGACGAGGCGCCTCAGGTCCCTCCGGTGCAGGGGTGGTGGGGCTGGATTTAGTCCGTCTTGCTTTGTGGGACGTCCCATCCGGGTCGGCACTGGTATGTTGGGTTAGTTACAGAAAGTCTGTGTTAGCGAATGGGCAGTTGTTGCAGAGCCAGGGTTGGTGGGGCACCTTCCCAATGGTGAGCTGCTTGTCTAGGTATTTTTCCATATGTGCTCGATAGCACAGTAATCGTCGTTTGGAATAAAGAACTACTATGCTGCAGCACTGTGAGATGCCTTTGCAGTAAACTAATTTGGCTAGAGCTTGCTTAGATAAGTTATTGCATCAGTGACAACTTGTGTTGCAGACTACGATCATGCGAAAGCCAGGCCCTTTGAGTCCAACCTGTTCATGCAAAGACTTCTCATTCACTAACTTAAGCTTCTTGCACCTTTTCACGCACTCAACTTTTTTTCCAGATTTGGGCTCTGTTAAATATATTTTGTGTGTCTCTCAGTCCTTCAACACCATGGTGCTCAGTTCTCTTCAGGAACTATCCTGCTTCTCTCCCAGGTTTTCAGCTGTGGTGAAAAATAAGTTAATGTCAGTGAAAAGTAAGTTAGTGTAGTCTAAATACTGTGTAGTTGAACAGCCTGCTGGCATGTGCCAGTGATCATCTCCCGAGTGCAAACTACTCTGTAGTTCCTCAAGAGAGGTGACTTTTTTTTTAATGCTGTTACCCACACCCAGTACTGATTGAAAAATGGGCTCTTGTGGAGCTGCTCTGCAGGGAGCCCAGCATAGATGAGCTGCCCAGCCTGCCCGGTGGGAGGTAGCTGTGCACAGCGCTACTCCTTCTGCAGCCTTGGGGGTGAGGAGAGCTGTGAGGCTTTCTTTATTCCAGTGCCAGAAACAGTGTATGTCCTCTGAAAACAATGGAATCACAGAATAACAAGGTTGGAAAAGACATCCAGGGAAGGTGACTCAACCCCCTCACTGGGCAGCCTGTTCCAGGCCCTGACAACTCTTTCAGTAAAAAATTTTTTCCTAACATCCAATCTGAACCTGCCCTGGCACAGCTTCATGCCATTCCCCCTTGTCCTATCACCTGTCACCTGACTGAAGAGACCATCACCTACCTCTCTATAACCTCCCTTCAGGTAGTTGTAGGTGGTGAAAAGGTCTCCCCTCAACCTCCTCTTCTCTAGGCTAAACAGCCCCAGCTCCCTCAGCCGCTCCTCATAGGATTTGCCCTCCAGCCCCTTCCCCAGCCTGGTTGCCCTTCTCTGGACACGCTCCAGGACCTCCATGTCCTTCTTGTGGTGAGGAGCCCAGAACTGGACACAGTACTTGAGGTGTGGCCTCACCAATGCCGAGTACAGGGGCACAATCACCTCCCTAGACCTACTGGCCACACTGTTTTTGATACAAGCCAAGATGCCATTAGCTTTCCTGGCTGCCTGGGCACACTGCTGACTCATATTCAGTCTGCAGTCAACCAACACCCCCAGGTCCTTCTCTGCCTGACAGCTCTCCAGCCAGTCTCCCCCAAGCCTGTAGCGCTGCATGGGGTTATTATGTCCCATGTGCAGCACTCTACACTTGGCCTTGTTAAACTTCATCCCATTGGTCTCAGCCCATCGGTCCAGTCTGTTCAGATCCCTCTGAAGAGCCTCCCTACTCTCAGGCAGATCAACACTTCCTCCTAGTTTAGTGTCATCTGCAAACTTAGTGAGGGAGCATTCAATCCCTTCTTTGAGGTCGTTGATAAAGATGTTGAACAAGACTGGACCCAGGACTGAGCCCTGGGGGACGCCACTCGTGACCGGCCTCCAGCTGGATTTTGTTCCATTTACCATCACCCTTTGGGCTCGGCCATCCAGACAGTTTTTAACCTAGCTGAGGGTCCACCTGTCCAGGCCAGTGGCAGCCAGTTTCTCAGTCAGAATGCTGTGAGAAACTGTGTCGAAGGCTTTACCAAAGTCCAGGTAGATCACATCCACAGCCTTCCCCTCGTCCATTGAGCGGGTCACCTTGTCGTAGAAGGTGATCAGGTTAGTTTGACAGGATCTACCTTTTGTAAACCCATGTTGACTAGGCCTGATCCCCAAATACAACAGCATGCTTCAAGTTGTCATGCTAGTGACAATGAATAGCTGTGTGAATTAGTATTTTTCTAACAGTTTCTAAATTAAAAGTATGTAGGAATAAAGGTCTTTGTAACCCAGTACCCTCTCCTAAATAGGGGCCAAAGGCAGGTACCTAGAGTAAGAATAAGTGGGACATGCAGTGGTACTGCGGTAGGGTACTCTTAACATTCTACACCAGTTGCGACTTAGGGCTTGGAGTGGAATGTTTTTTCAGTGCTCTGGCAGACTGCTGGATTTCTTTGCTACAAAGCTATCCTGTCTGCACTTGGACTTCAGAAAGTGGCCAGTATCCCCAGCTTTAAGTGGCAAGGAGCTCTGTCGCATAGCTATGCACTTTGTAATAAAAGAAGCTCATCAGTTCTGCTTGATATGAATCCGCCATTAGCTTCCCTGTTTGGCACTCTTTTTTCCAGTATGGAGAGCTGTCAATTACATGTCCTCTCACTGTGCCATTTGGGATTTTGTATTTTGCCTACTAAGAATCATACCCTTCTTAACTCTTCCTTGTTGAAGGGTCTTCCTGAACTGTTGACTGTAGCTCTTACTGTTACGTACCTGCATGTTTCTGTCAAATTAGCATGTGTTTGCTTGCACTATCCTGTGTTTGTTCGGTTTGCTTTAGGTACTGTAAACAATGTTTTCCGTATTTGACTTGTGTACTTGGTGCTTATTTACAATTTGCAGGTCCAAAAACTTACAGTTTTAGTTCAACAACAGATTCCAGTGCCGCTGCAAATCTAAATAAATCTATCCTTAAGGCAAGTATCATCTTTAGGTAAAACAACTTTGTTTTTCATAGTACTTTTTTTTGGCGTTGAGTAAATACTTATTTGGTTCTTCAGTTTTACATTATGCAGGTAAACTACATTGATGTATTGGACATTGACAGTCTTGAGTTTCATATGTTTAGGATTTCAAGTGTGCTTTAAGAAATAGGGCTAAACTGACAGGGCCAGATACTTTGCATGCAGGTCTGTTACTGGGACTTCTGCTGTACTTAAGGATTCTTCCTGTCAGAGGAAGAATACAGATTATTATATAACAACATCAGTAGCAACCGAAGCTTTGTTCATGTCTTTGAAGTGTTAAAAGTACTAACAGTATTTCACTAAAAATAGATTATTTTTTAAAGCTAGAGAGGAAGGAGAAGGTCACAGATTGATGATCTAAATTACAGATTACATCACAGATTGATGATATAAAATAATTTGATCATCAAATTATTTTATACCAGTTAGGAGGATAATTCTTTCACATACAATTTATTTTAATTTCCTTACAGTATTTCCCAGGACATACCAAATTTCCTGGAGTATGTAAATGGGTCTTATCCATAATAAAGAATAAACTTGACTATTTCCAGTAAAAGTGTATAGCTTGTAGACATAAAAAGAAAAGAAGTATCCCTATTGTAAGAAATGTTTACTGTGCTTCAGAAAGCTGGAAAACTTGATTTGAATGGCAGAGAGATTTCTTATTTCCTTAGCCATGAAAAGTACTTACATGTCATAAAAATTAATGTTTTGCTTTGTATCAACTTATTTTCCTCTGTGCAGGTAATGATAAATGGTAATTTGGAAAAAAGAATTATTGATATAATCAATGACCATAAAAACCAAAATGATGACAAAGGAATGATTTCCAAAAGACTTACTGCAAAGAAACTACAGGTAGAGTTTAAGTTGTTATTCTCCAGCCATTGATTGTTTTAGAATAAACAGTTTCTTTTTTGTCATTTGTATTGTGCCATACTATACATATGCCTTCTGTATGCGGTACAAGCTAGTGTAGCATTCTTTCTAGTACTTGGGATAAAGATCAGTCAGTGGAATTAACAAGTATGCTTAGTAAGAAACATGCTTCTTTATTCTTTCTAAAATCAGTCTTCAGACAGACAAATAAAGCTTAATATGAATGTCTTAACATTTTCTACATTTTTATGTATGTGTGTGTTTTGTAGAGGTGGAAAATTGTAGGTTTGTTTTTCTAACTAAGAAATAAATTCTATATAGAATCTGGAATGTAAATCTATTTATACGCATGCATACATATTTAAAATAATGATACTGAAGGCTTTGTATGCAAAACAGGATTTTCTACTCAGTGTTTTGATATATTAATTTATCCTGCTTACTTCCATTTAATGCCTGTTATCTGATATGTGGGAAATAAGAGTTTACAAGCCTATATTAGATTGCTAGATCAAATCCTGGTATTTTCTGACTCCTATTTATAGGATGTATACATGGCTTTACAAAGATTCTCTTTTAAGACTGAGCACATTGAAGAAGCAATGAAAAATACACTTTTATATGGTGGTGATCTTCACTCTGCACTTGATTGGCTTTGTTTAAACCTTCCTGATGGTGAGTATGGTGACAGAGAATTGACTACAGGTTTTGACAGAGAGTAATAGGACCATGTCTGGCATGGGAATGCTTCACAGTAATAGTTAAATATACCTTTTTATTAAGACCATCAGTCATCCCAGTGTTCCTTTCCTAGATGACTGGTTCTGTACAGTTTTTTAGCGTATAAAGTCTTGTAGACCTCTTGTTCCTACTCTTAGGATTTTATGGAAGTCCAACAAGCAGAATGGTGGCTTATCGAAATGTTAAAGTCTAATTTTATTTCAGGCATGCCGGTTTTATGTTCTTCAACACACTTCTAAAGATATTTTGGTTATAATTATTTGACATGTTCTGTGATGTGGTTTTTTTTTTATTTTGAAGATGCCTTGCCTGAAGGTTTTAGCCAGCAGTTTGAAGAACAGCAACAGAAACCTAGAGCAAAATTTTGTTCGCCTGTGTCACGACAAGACCCTCCACCTCGCTTAGTAGATAACAAAAAGAAAGAAAATGGTCCTGAAACTAAGGTAATTAGGGAAATTAATTTGTATTTACTGGAGAAAAAAAAGGACAACATTTCCTAAAGTACAGAATTTGCACTGGCCTCTAATAATGATGTGAAAAACCTCAGAAAATATGTATGCTTAATAATTGACACCCACGTTATTTTAAATTCAGTGGAATGGTCGTTTGAAGGTAACTTTCACATCAAGTCTAAAAGATTCTTCATAGTTCACTTTTGTGGTAAAGTGTAGCTTAATTTTCTGCTGGAATGGAGAAATTAGTTCTGATTATTTATGGATGTCATTCTTTACGTCCCTGTGTGGGATTAGGTTTCCCTGTGTATTTACAGTGTTTTGGTTTCTGTGGTTATTGAGTCTCAAACATAGACACTGAAAAGAGATCCTGCGAAAGTGTCTGGCATAGATGTTAACACTTGAATGATGAGTCCAACTGCTCTAAGCATATTGTGAGGTGTTTACCTGCAGTGATCAGCGATGGGCAACATGCACTTTGATACGAGGTTTAGGTGAAGCCCTTCATTGGGTGAAATCACACAGACTATATATGTTTGCTACTGCAGATGTGGCAAGCTAAAAACTACTAATTGGTTACACACACTGTTCACAACAAACGGATTGGTTAGTAATTATAACGACCTCTGATAAGCATATCTTATAGCTAAACATCATTAATTTACCTTTGATGTCTAAAAGCATCCACACCCCTGCTGTTTTGACCATCTTTTGTGGCTGGTTCTTGACATGTGGCTTACTCCCAAATACCTTGCAATAACTCCTTCTTGGTTAGGGCAGTTTGTACCCCTGTCTTCAAGGCCACTGTGTTTTGAGAATGTGATTACCAAAATCCTCTCAGCATGAGTAACTTTCCTGTCTCACAGGAACTCAAGGGTATTGTCAGGGCCTGTGTCTTTTGTGAGGAGAGTCAGGCTGCTGGCAGGCCTGCTGCCTTTCCCAGCATTTACCCTGGTCGGAGAAGTTCACTCCATGGTTTTTCCTATCATTTACATTATATAACTTATATATAAAATGTTAATCAGTAGTTCCTAAATACTGGTAGAGAAAACATTGGTATTTTTACTCACTGTTATCATTACCTCTTTCATTGCTCTTCCTAGGAGACAAATGTGGGGAAAGAGAAAGAAGTAAATATGAAAGAATGGATTTTACGATATGCTGAGCAACAGAGGGATGAAGAGAAGAATGAGTCTGTGAAAGAGTCAGATGAAGAAAAGTTTGACCCAGTAAGATAAAATAAAACTTCATGGAGGTCTTTAAAAAGACCGATTAATCAATCTGCAAATGGTGGATGTATTTGATAAAAATTGGGGATTAAATAGTTTTTTTACATTTGCAGTTTACTGAAGAGCAAATGCATTGACACTTCTCTTACCTCTCTTATCCTAAGTTGTTTTTCCTTCCTTTTTTTTTTCCGCACTGTGCTCAAAATGCTGAATGTGTAGTGCTGGAAAGGAAAGATTGTTGAAGTATGGCTAATGAGATTAGGAAAGCAACTATCAAATTCTGACAGGATTTGACTGTTAGCTACGTAAAAACTAATTGGTCACCCTTTGTGTAAGCTTGGTATAAAAGACAAAAAGCCCACTTATGAAGTTCATTAAAAGTGATAAGCTTACAATATTCAATTACTGTTTATTAATCCTATTTGAAATAGAATGAGAGGTACGTACACCTGGCTGCCAAGCTTTCAGAAGCAAAAGAACAAGCAAGCATCTCCAAACAAGACAAAGACAAGCAAGGCCAGAAAGTAGCACAGGAGAAAATAAGAAGGCTTCAGCAAGGTAAGCCATGCAAATTACCTATTATTTTGTGGCTTGAGTGTTTTTTTTAAGCAGGTCAGTCTGAGTCAGATTTAATTGATTTCATCATCTTCTATGCCACTGTGTGAATTAGAGGCTTTCCTGAGTCTAGCCTTACCTTGTGGGTGAAATTCTAGGAAGTCAGTAACATTTCACTACCTGTGTTTTCTGGGTGCTCAGTATGAATTAAGGTGATTGATATTTTCTTTCTGAAAAATAAGTGTGCAGCAATTGCTGGTCCAAGTTTTATTCTCTCTGTGACAGAAATGTCAGTACTTGAAGAACATCCAGTATTTAATCCAGCTGTAAAGATTTCAAACCAACAACAAAATGAAAAGAAGAAAACTCCCTCACCTCAGCCTCAAGAATCCACCTTTAATTTGAGCTTGCTTGAAAAACCTGATGGTACTGCAAAAGAAGACAAAGGTGAGTTGAAAATGGTTTGAGTAAAAGCTTGAAGTTTACCATAAATTTCTGTTACCAGTTCTTACTTTTCTAGGTTGTATTGCGTTGCTGTTCTGAGTCATCAGTCTCAGATTGTGGAAGAGGCAGGTGGACTACCTCATAAATCAAGCTGAATTGGAAGAATCTATATTTGGTTTAACAGATTATGGCAAAAATAGCCTTCAACATACTGTCATGTCTAAAATTTTTTTTGGCGGGTTAGTTATGGTTTCCATTGTCACAGTCTCATCTATTTAAACTATTTTCATTGTAAGCCTTTGAATGGTTACATTCTTTTCTAATAATCAAAACTTAGTGAATGTTCTTAAATGATTTGGTGATTAAAGATGGGTAATAAAATACTGTAATTAATTTCCTGCTAGATACTTTTTTGAGAAAAACAGGAATTTCTGCCATGTAGTAATACTGGTTCTCCTGAAAAAGATTTTAAAAAATACTGCTCTTTAGTAATCTAGTAAAAATAAATTTGTAGAACATTCTCTGCTATCAAAGGAATGTAAAATAAATTTTAGGAGATTTAAAATGTATCTTTCTACTCTTGTAGGGAAAAAGAAAGAACCACTAGATATAAGGAACTTTGATTATAGTGCTCGAAGCTGGACTGGTAAATCTCCAAAACAATTTTTGATTGATTGGTGCAGGAAAAATTTTCCCAAGAGCCCAAATCCTGCTTTTGAAAAAGTTCCAGTCGGAAAATATTGGAAATGTAGGTATGTATTTGCTGCAAGCCTTACGTTTTCCTTTTGGCTCATTTAGAAATGAATTTAGTGCTTTTTACTCAGAATCTTTTTTTGTTGGTTTTTTTAGTCCACAAGGGAGGTATTTCACTCTGAATAGCTCTGCAAAAGTAATATTTCTTGAGCACTCTGCAAAAAAATGAGGTTCTAGTGAATGATCCCATAAAGAAAGGATTAATTTCTAATTATGTACTGCTGAATGAAAGGCTCTGAAGCAAACCTGTGAGAGAAATTTAGTCCAATTAATTTCTTGTATTCTTATTAAAAGTAATATATGAAACCATAGATTTTAAGCATATCATTACCAAAATCCCTTTGGAGGTTATTTAAAATAAAGTGGAAGTTAAAGATTTGTATGAAAGCTAGAGTTATCAAAACAGTGATTTTTAAATTATTTTCAGAAAATGAGCCTATAATACAGGGTCATAAAGTAGAATATCACTGTGTACAAGTAAAGTAGACATGGCATTACAAATGACTAATGTTTCTTGAAGGAACCAAGTAAAAGAACCTATCTTCTTGCTCAAGTAAATTTTTTTAACTGTCCCCATAAGAATATGAGAAATGTGGCTGTTGGTCTCAGTGGTATATCTGTTAGAGATGTTTGCATTTCAGTAGATCATTAACTGTCACCTCAATCTATGCTAAGTATTCACAAGCACACAAACAAATACTTAGTCCATCTTCAAAGCAGCTAGCCTTAATGATGATCTGTATGTATGTAACTATTTCTCCTTTGAAGAAAATGAAGACTCTTATTAAGAGGAAAAAGTATCAACAATTCATTGACTACCTGGTGAAGAGTTTGATTGAGTAGCAAAGAAGGTTATTGGCTGTTCCCGTTTACAAATTAGTTTTGAGTATCATTTAAGTTTATTTAGTTTAGTTTTCTATTTGAACTATTTCACTCTTATATTTTAAACAAAAACATCAACAGGTATGCTGTTTATTTAGGTAACAAAAATTAAGGTAAATACTTGTATGAATTTTTCTTTAAGGGTCAGGATTACCAAATCGTCAGGTGATATAATGGCAATGTGTCCTACAATTGTAACTGAAGATAGTATGCAAGCACAACATCTAGCTGCTACTTTGGCTCTCTATCATTTAACCAAAGGACAAGTAAGATTTTCATCATTATTACTGTTCTTAGCCCGGAATCTGCCTCTGCACTTGTTTGTTATAATATCTGTAGTTAAATTAATAAAAAAGGTTTATTGAAGTGTTTCCAATTAAATTATTTCTTTGTATAATATGTTTATTTGCTTTTACCTGCAGTCATGCATATGTGTTGTAGCATACAGGGAAGAAATGTTTTGGTAGCAATACTGTTCTATGCTGTAAAGAATGTGAACCAGTTGAAAATAAGTGTACTGATGATGTTTATATTACTATTTTCACTGCACTGCTTCTGCATTTAGAAATAGTTCCCTGCTTTTGTTTTGTCATATTTCCCGCTACTCAAGTTCACTTGCTAGCATCCCTAACACTTTATGTATTACTAGTACATAGAGTAACTTTAAATTTTTTTTTTCTGCTTTTTCCACCTGAAGTCAGTTCATCAGTTACTGCCTCCTACCTACCGAGATGTGTGGCTAGAATGGAGGGATATTGAAAAGAAAAAGGAAGAAGAAAACAAGATAGAAACCAACAAACCTCGTGATAACTTTATTGCTAAATTATTAAACAAACTCAAACAGCAACAACAGCTACAATCTGAAAATCAACCAAAAGCATCTGAGGGTCCTGAAGATTCCTGGGAAAATTTAGTTTCTGATGAGGACTTCAGCAGTCTCTCCCTTGAGACCTCAGACACAGATAACTTGGAACCCTCAAGAATTCTGTTCAAAAAGCTGCAGAGTTCCTCCAAATACCAGAGGCTTCTGAAAGAGAGACAGGAGTTACCAGTGTTTAAGCACAGATACTCAATTGTAGAAACTCTTAAAAAACATCGAGTAGTTGTTGTGGCTGGTGAAACAGGCAGTGGGAAGAGTACCCAGGTGCCCCATTTCTTGTTAGAAGACTTGTTGCTAGATGAAGGATCAAAGAAATGTAATATTGTTTGCACACAACCCCGAAGAATCTCAGCAGTAAGTCTAGCAACCAGGGTTTGTGAAGAGCTAGGCTGCGAATCAGGACCAGGAGGAAAAGTAAGACGTGGCTAAATTCACTTCTCTAGTCTTGATCAAATACAGGAGAATCATAGAATTGTAGACACTGAGCTGTGGGAAGGGGTCTGAATTGTTGGTACAAAGTGAAAACGTTATTTCCTCAACATGTAATTTGATGTAATTTTCACTTAAATAGGGCTTCTTGCTGTGTCAGTTGTTTTTCCAAATTGTCACCTGTGAACCTCTGGGTATCCATCTATATCTTCTAAAATCTGAACTGGGTGATTAAGAGCAAGAGCATTTCACGATGAGGGTGTCCAAACACTGGAACAGATTGCTTGGAGACTGTGGCATTTCTATCATTATGAATGCAGAAACTCTACTGAATAAGGCTCTAAAGAATCCATTCTGCCCTTGAGTGAGACCCTGCTTTGAGAGGGGCTTCTTCCAACATAAGTTATTTTGTTATTTGAAGAAAACCAAAATCCTGTATGTTTTATGGTCATTTATTTGTGCAAAAATATTTTTGTTTGAGGACTGCTGAAGAACCCTGAAAAGAGCACCAAGTTTACCACCTCTTCTTTCCTCCAGAGAGACTTAGTTGTAGATTTCAGATGGTTTTTTCCCCTTTGTTAGCAAAAGTAAGTGTGTATATGAAAAAACAGCGTGGTAGTTATTCACCATAGTATTTAATCAGCAACTTCTGCAGTGTCTGCATCTAACAGTATTTAAATTTCACTTCATTTTTAGTATCTCTAGCTCATACACTATTTTAAGTTACTTTTACATTTTTAATATCTGTCTCTATTTTTTTTAAGAATTCTCTGTGTGGATATCAAATTCGTATGGAATCAAGAACAGGAGAAGCCACCAGGCTACTGTACTGTACAACGGGTGTCCTGCTTCGTAAACTTCAAGAAGATGGTCTTCTTTCTACTGTATCTCATGTTATTGTAGATGAGGTTATCAGCTCTTACTCTTCTGCAGAAACGGTGGTTACTCTAGCTGTTGGCATGTACTAAAACCTTGCTATAGCTAATGTTTTTCTAATTCTAGGTACATGAAAGAAGTGTCCAGTCTGATTTCCTGCTAGTTATTCTGAAGGAGATCTTGCATAAGCGTTCAGACCTGCATCTCATCTTAATGAGTGCCACTGTTGACAGTGAGAAATTTTCTAGCTATTTCTCACACTGTCCCATTTTAAGGATCTCGGGGAGGAGTTACCCTGTTGAGGTAGGTAAATGTTTCCTTGATTTTGAAAGACACCTTGTATGCACATAACAGTGTTTGCCTGTTTAGTGTCTGTAGGAAATACACCTGTATCACTTTCTTTCTAAAAATACTGATCTTGATATGTATTTGATGAGGGGATGAGGGAAGAGCAGTGAGTTTTGTCTACCTTAACTTCAGCAAGATTTTCAGAAAGATTGTTTTTCGTAACATCCCCGTAAACAAGCTTAGGAAGTGCAGGGAGGATCAATGGACAGTGAGATGGGTTGAGAACTGGCAGAACAGCAGAGCCCAGAGGGTGGTGATAAGCAGCGCAGGGTCTGGTTGGAGGCCTGTGGCCAGTGGTGTGCCCCAAGGGTCAGTGCTTGGTCCAGGCTTACTCAACATACTCATCAGTGACCTGAAAGAGGCAACAAAGTGTACCCTCAGCAATTTGGCTGATGATACAAAACCGGTAGGAATGGCTGACACATCGGAAGGCTGCGCTGCCATCAGTGGGATCTGGACAGGCTGGAGAGAGTAATCTGACCAAATTCAGCAAGGGCAAGTGTAGGGTCCTGCACCTTGGGAGTAATAACCCCAGGCATCAGTACAGGCAGAGGGTGGCCGGCAGGCTGAGGGAGGTTGTCCTGCCTCTCTACTCTGCCCTGATGAGGTGACATCTGGAATAATGTGTCCAGTTCTGGGCTCACCAGTTCAGGAAAGACAGGGAACTGCTGGAGAGAGTTGAGCAGAGTGCTACCAAAATGATGAGGGGACTGGAGCATCTCTTGTGTGAGGAAAGACTGCGGGAGCTGGGTCTGTTTAGTCTGGAGAAGTGAAGGCTGAGAGGGAATCTCATCCATGCTTAAACATCTAAAGAGTGGATGCCTAGAATAAGGGGCTATGCTCTTTCTCAGTGGTGCCCAGTGACAGGACAATGGGCAACAGGCACAAACTGCAGCACAGGAAGCTCTGTCTGAACACGAGGAAAAACTTCTTTCCTCTGAGGGTGGCAGAGCACTGGGAGAGGCTGTGCAGAGAGGTTGTGGAGTCTTCTGTGGAGAGATTAAAGATCTGCCTGGATGCAATCCTGTGCAGCCTGCTCTAGGTGATCCTGCTTTAGCAGGACCAGATCTCCAGACAGAGACTCTTTCCAGCCCCTACTGTTCTGTGAATCTGTAAATGTGAAACCCATTTCCTTTTGAAAATACAGCTTCAGTGCTTTCAAGTACAGGTGTGTACTATTTTTTCTGATAGGTTTTTTTTTATTAAAATCAGTCCATCAGTGACACTTTGGTGGGGTGTTTGGGTGGTTTTCTGTGTGTTTGGGTTTTTTTTTCTGTTCAAGCTAAGTAGAAGGGAAAGCATTAAAGAATTCCCCCATCCCATGCAACTGTGTCATTTGACTCTCGTGTACATTTTTCATGCATGGTATATGGGCTATGGTAAAGGTAATATTAGTGGTCATGGGGAGGGGCTCATTAACAATCTCATAGCAGCTCGAAGTTCAGACTTTCAAAAATTGTAAGAAAGATTAAGTTGAAATTTGCAAGATCTACCACAGCATTAAAAGAGAATTCCATGTCCTGTTCAGCTTTGCATTTAAGCTTTAAAAACAATAAAAGGTGCTGGTTAGTTTTTAACATGCCTTGTATTTCTTCTGTGAATTTTCACTAAAGATTTTCCATGTTGAAGATGTAATTGAAGCAACTGGCTATGTTTTGGAGAAAGACTCAGAATATTGTCAGAAGTTCCTGGAGGAGGAGGAGGAAGTGACAATAAATGTTACTGGCAAAGGAGGAAGCACTACAAAGTATCAGGTAAAATAAGCATTTCTAGGTTTGGCTCTGAAGTGTTGATTTTTTTATTTTTCTTACTGTTTTATCATTTTAGCTCTTGTTAAATGGGATTGGATGATTTCAAATACTCTTTCAGTTGATAAAAGGCAGACACAATGGCACTCCTGCAGTGTGAACCAAACATCAATGCTGCACCCTTATGTTTGTCTGTCACTCCTTTACAGCTGCTTTGATTTTGCTGTATTTGGTGTTGAGTTCTCTTGCACAGAATCCCAGCTCTAGATCTATAAGCTGCATCAGGGCAAAGCATTTTAAATTTTTACTCACAAGGAATTCTAAGTAGTGAACGTAAGAGCAGAAGAGGCAAGGCCATATCCTTCTCAGCTGAAAAACTCCCCAGATCCTCCAACCTGGCATGTTACATGAGATGATTTACATAAGATGATTGTATAGAACTTTTAGGTTTAACAGGCTGCGGTTAATCCTGCTGATACTCTGCAGTAACAGCTATATATGCATTAGGATCAAAATTCTTGAAGGTGAGAGTATATGAATGCCATCTGAATTTAGGCACCTTGGGTTCTTCACCTAGGCTGTATATTTTTTGGGTAGATAATGGTCCGCTCTGACGTGCTCTCTCAAAATGTGTGTGGGACCATTTAGCTTGATGTGATTAAAGACATGACTTCATTGAAAAGTATTCTTTAATATGCACTGCTCTCTTAGGGTTTTCCTAGTGATAGTTACACCGTACATTGATGCCTCGGAAAGCTGGAATCGGAACTCAGTAGCCTTGGTGACTGTTAAGCAGGAATTCTTTATTGCAGCGCTGGGCACGCAGGGGATGGCTCCTCCGAATGTGTGCTCCCATTAAAGCCAACACAAAGTGAAGGAAAAAAAACCCTATTCTAATTTTATTACACTACACTAAAAAGAACAGTGAAAACTTTTTCTCTGGCACCTGGGGCGCCTCCTCCCCCGTCCTCCCCGGCCTTGATGTCTGCACAGCTCGTTACATCTCTTCACTCCCTTCTCCGGTGGCAAAATGCAGCTGCTTCCAGGTTGTTTTCTCCTATATGTGATTCTCAGAGGTGCTATGACTGTCTCTCATCGGCTTGGCCCTGGTCAACAGTGACTGTGACCTTGACTTGTTTACACTTTGGAGCTGCGGAGAATTCCAGCAGCTCCTCGCAGCAGCCATTTTCTGCACCCCTGTTCTTTTCCAGCACCCAACCACGCAAAACTGCGACATCATTGTTGTACCATTTCAGCTTTCTGTTGAGAGACTCAATATCCATTTAGTCCCCAAAAATTCAACAAACTTGTCCCTTGAATCCAGTCAGGTTTTGTTTCAGTTACTATTAATACACCATTCACATACTGCAGAAAGATTTTGTCTCTGGAGGGAGGGTCTCATGCTTCAAGTTCTCCTGCAAACTGATTCCCAAAGATCGATGGATTTATTTTTAAAACCTTGGGGTGACACTGTTGGGTAAGCTGGGTTCTCCTACCAGTGGTAGGATTTAAAATGCAAGTAACTTTTCATTTTCTTTGGCTAATGGCAAGCAGAAGAAAGCATCTTTTAAGTCTAAGACTGTGTATTCTTAAGCTTTGTTAGCAGTGTTGTTGCAGTTTTGTGTAGCTGGGCTTTTAAGATGGCTTTTGCAAGCATCAGAGCCACAGCTCGCTGTAAGCCTTAGACAGTAAACCCCAGCCAACCCAAGGCCAAAGTCGCTGCTGACCAAGGCCGCACAAGTGTACAAGGATTAGCTACCACCGGGTGCAAATCTTTAACAATATTATTGATTACCCTGAGGCACTGTAGTATTCGATATTTTCCATTGGCTTTTAATTGGTAAAATAGGAGCATTATATTCTGATTCACATTCCCTCTAGAAGAAAAGGGAGGGGATCCTAATTCATCCGGTTCTGCTATTTAATCCCCCCTTTTCTTCCAAAAGCCCCTTTCGTGTACCATGCTCCCCTATTTTACAAGCAGAGCAGCATCTCTTCAGTTGTTTCTCTTTCTCTCTGTTTTTATCTTTTCCTAAATCCAATACTAAGGGATCCTGTGGTATCGTAAGCCCACACTCCCTCTGCCATTCCGAATCGTCTCAGAGGGTGGAAAAAACCCAAATATATCAGCCTAGCCAATTTTATCCCATTTCCCTTTTCCCTTAAAAGCATTAATTGCAATACCTCAGTAAATTCTTTTTACTCACACTCGCACCACGTTCTCCGCCGATATCTTTCCAATGCAAAATCTCACAATCCAGAGGGCTTTTCTTGGGGATTTGCTACTTTGTCTCCCTCCCACTGTTAGTCAGATTTACCTCTTGATTTCCGTTCCTATTTATAACTGCCTGTCCAGCAATACTAATGAGAATGATACGGTTCCTCTAATACATTCACAGTTCCACACTGATTACACTAAAAAATAAAAACAAGCCGTAAATTTCTAGCGGGTAATTTTCTCTGTCTCACAGATACGCTGCTACTCAGTCACTCACCACTCGCACCAGAGTTAACTCACTTAACTCAGACCAATCGTTCATCAAATCTAAATCACTTTTCAGAAGTCAGCTCCTTGTACCAGTATCCAAAGTCAAGACCAATAAATCAGTGCCACCAGAGCAGCAACTCCCGTTGGGAATCAAAGCCCGGTCTCCTGCGTGACAGGCAGGAGCTCTCTCCCGCTGACCACAGAGCAGCATGCTGTTACAGAAGTTTGCAGCAGGACTCCACACTCGCTTTGTGCTTACTTAAACTTCTCACTTCTGCACAAGATCTTTATACGATAGATCCAAACCAGAACAATACTCACTCGATACAATTATCGAGATCCCGATTATTAGCAGCATTTACACGCTACTAACCAGACGTCTACAATCAGGCACTAGTCACCTGGTATACGACACTCACGTGGGACGGCTTACAGTATCCCCAAACGACCTGTCTCCAGAAACCAAACACCAAGATACTCAAGTATACCAGAGACAGCTGGGCATCCACCCATCCAAGAGCTCAAATAAATTTAAAAGAATACCTTAAAAATCAGAGGATGGTCCTTGTCTGCTCCTGCAGAGAGCTGAGCAGGGTGAGGAGTCCCTCTGGGAAATCCCGGGGTGCGCCTAGGGAGTCCTGTTCTTACCAGATCCTGCGGCCAAGCAGAGAGGGTCCCATCTGGGGTGCCAAACTGATGCCTCGCAAAACCAGAATCAGAACTCAGTAGCCTTGGTGACTATTAAGCAGGTATCCTTTATTGCAGCGCTGGGCACGCAGGCGATCGCTCCTCCGAATGTGTGCGCCCATTAAAGCCAAATTTCTCATATTTATACAGATTAACTGTACATATGTTGAGTGTTCCCCGCGTCCTAATCCAGATCTTGGGAAACTTTAGGTCCAGGGGCTCCGAAAGAGCAGGACGGCGCTAGGAATCAGACCGCAAACCAATGTGGCTAAAAGCAGTCAGTTCATTTATTCTACAGAGCAGCGTGATTGTATACTCTCTAGCAAGCTTAACAAAGCATGGCTGGGAACCACGGGGGGAGGGAAGTGAAAACAGTGAGGGTGATAGAGCGGACACCTGCGCAAGGCCTATATCTTGTCTCAGAGGAATTAGGAGCTTCTATTCACAGTCCATACTCCTTAACCCATTATCTGGCTTTGCTGCTAGCTCCACATTCCTTTAGAGCAATGTTTCATTCTGGCTGTTTTGCTCGCAGGGGTAGAGAGTGAGGAGTATGTGGCCGTTCTCACGGAGCCATTCCTCCACATACATATTCATTATAATTTCTGAGAAAAGGCAGGGTTATGCAAATTACTTCCAGGTAGTCTTCCTCGCTCTCAGCAGACACAGTTACAGCCATATTCCAGATCTCCTCCTGTTGCACTGTTATGGCTAAGTTTTGTAGCTGCTTTCACAGAACAGCTCACACAATTACAGCCATATTCCAAAACAAATACATTCTTAAAATACACAAATTAAAGTTATATTAATTGTCTTAAGCTACATCTACCTCAATCTATTCAGCATTATTATATTTCATTGAATCAACACCTCAACAACCTCCTTTGCTTGAAACAGGAGCACTCTCCTGAGCATTCCTCCATGTCTGTGGTTTGTTCCTGTTGAGCTTTCAGTGCAGAAGGCTTTGTGGAGGCAAACTTAAATGCACTGATTAACAATGAAATAATTTACAATAGTGCAGTTACCCTTATGCCAAGTATGTAACTGTAAGATGCTTATAAACAACTTGGATGTCTTTCTTCTGCTAATTCTCCCTCCCCTTTTCCATGTGCTCTAAAACACTCCAGGAGTTGCCACCTAATTTGCTCATTTCATTCTAGCCATTAGTTGAGAAGGGTGAAGTGAGGGAGAGGAGAAAGGGGAGACTAGTTTCTTATACCCCAAAGTAAGAGCTTTGAAAGAAGAGTAGCCACGATGTTATTCCATTTTTAATTAATACCAGTTGGATGTCAGATATAAACCTGGGAACCGTTTTGATTTATAAAACTGACTGTATATTACTGCTTGCACAGATTAATTTTTACTTTTTTCTTTCCTCTTAATTTGGGATGCCATTTAGCAGTAGTAGATACCTATACATGGTTATTCAGATGGCTACGATTTAATCTTATGTTGATTTTGGTGGGAAGTTAGTCTAATAAATGTCTCCTATCAATCTCTGTCTCAATAAATTTGTGGTTTAACCCCAGCCGGCAGCTCAGCCCAACACAGCCGCTTGCTCGCTCCCCCACCGGCAGAATGGGGGAGAGAATTGGAAGAGAGAGAGAGAGAACTCCTGGGTGGAGATAAAGACAGTTGAATAGATAAAGCAAAAGCCACACACACACAACCAAAGCAAGACAAGGAATCATTCCCCACTTCCCAGGGCAGGCAGGTGTTCAGCCCCAGGAAAGCAGGGCTCCGTCACATGTAATGGTGACTTGGGAAGACAAAAGGCCACCAGGCCATATGCTGCTGCCCACTGCCTTCCTCTTCCCCCAGCACCTTACATACTGAGCATGACATTATATGATATAGAATATCTTTTTGGCTAGTTGAGGTCAGCTGTCCCAGCTGTGTCCCCTCCCAACTCCTTGTGCCCCCAACCCAGCTTGCTCGCAGGCAGAAGAGGCCTTGGCTCTGTGTGAGTAGTAATGAGAAGATCTCTGTATTATGCTGTTTTCAGCACAGATCCAAAACACAGCCCCATACTAGTATTGTGAAGAAATGTGACTCTATCCCAGCTGAAACCAGGACTGTTAAACCTAAATTAAGTGAATGACAAGTTCTCTTACCTTCCTCTAAAACACTGAGAGTACGATTTTCTTTTTCTTTTTTTAGGAACATGTCCCCATCCAGTCTGGATCTGGTATTGATTTGGGACCTTACTATGCAAAGTTTAGCAGTCGTACACAGCAGGCTATCTTCTACATGAACCCTTACAAGATCAACCTTGAACTTATTTTGGAGTTGCTTGTATACTTAGGTACAGTCTACTTAAGTTTATATACTTGGGGCTCTCATTTGGACTTATTTTCTAGTGCTTTCTACTGATAATTAGGTACTTGACTTCATTCTTACTGATACATCCTAAAAAGCTTTTACTGCAGGGCTAAAAATTAGTTCCTGTTCTCAAGTGACACTGTTCACAAATGTGTGTTTAACTATGTACCTGTACTGTAACTTTCCAGATAGAAATCCCCAGTTCAAAAATATTGAGGGTGCTGTGCTGATCTTTCTACCAGGCCTTGCCCATATTCAACAGCTGTATGATTTCATTTCAACTGACAGAAGATTTAACTTGCGTGACAGGTAATGCAGATATCTTCTGTAACGTTAAACTACTAACTTAATGAGTGTTTGCTGTGTTTTACGGTCAGTCTTTCTTGAAAAGGGAAGTTGAGAGTTACACCTTTGAGCTATTTGTGGTACAATGTACTCTTTATGTAAAAATTAGATAAGTCAAAATGACAGGTGTTTAGGAATATTACAGTAATAACTTTTTTACCTTGTATTTTTCAGCAAGCTCAGGAAGCACTTCACTACTTCTTTTTCCACTTCTTGGGGTATGGAAGCTGCCATACGTAGGATATACCTTTCTGTGACTGCTTCCTGAGAAGATAGCCAGAGACAGTAATCTACCAAGAGGAATGGCACAGTGTTGTAGTGACAGATAGTTTTGAAATTTATTTTGTTGGATGACTAAGTTAGCAACAGGATGACATAAAACCAATATTCATGGTAAAATTGTAGAGATTCATAGGTGGTCTGATGTCGAGATCTAGAAGAGAAGTACAAAGCTCTGTGGCTGTCTCACCTCTAAAGGCCTTTATTACTGAGGCTGGAAGCTGCATGTGATTTTTTGATAATGGCTCTTGTCTGGAAAGCACAATGTAAAGAACTCTGGTTCACAGACACATAGTTCCCCATTTTGCTAGGCTATTAATATAAGTTAACCTTGAGTTTTGCAGTAGTAGTGTTTTTCCTGCATTGTCATAGAAGACATCAGCCCTGTGAACTAATGGTGCTATTCTTTCTTGATGTTATTGTAAAACATGTAAGCAGACTTTCATACTTCATCATACGAAGTTTTACTCTTTCAGGTTTACATCATTGCTTTCTCCAAACTGTTGTCATTGTTCTGGTCTCTTTTTTTTAATTGTATCTTAATTTAATAAGCTTATACTGATCAGTGCAATTTCTTGTTCTAGGCACAAGTTGATAGCTTTGCATTCTGTTCTTTCAACTCAAGATCAAGCAGCTGCATTTACAATACCTCCTCTTGGAATTAGAAAGGTATGACATATATAGAACGGCAAAGTTCACCATTGAAAGGAGGAACTCTTCTGTGGATGCAACTCCAAATTGTTTAAAAACTGGCTTTATAGAATTACACAAAACCCCACAATTGTTCCTGTAATTTTCTCAATGCAAAGAAACAATTCTTCAAATTTGGTGGTCTCTTAACAAATATAAGCAAGCATGCTGTGAATACCTTAACAGTAATCAGATTTGTAAACCTAGTATTTTTCTAAGAGCTGCTTCAATTGTTATTTTCCTGTATTTTAACTATTGTTAACCAATACTTATAACTGTTACCTAGGAAAATAGTATTTTAATAGTTCAGTAGTAATTAAAAGTTCACCAGTTTTGGCAGGTACTAGCTTGTAATTTTGACGGACTATAGAACAATATGAATGCAAAATTCTCACTTAACTTGTGATTCCTTAGTAATTAGGGAAGATTAAACTATTTTCCAGGTCATGTAGCTTTTAATCCTATGTCAGATTATTTGAAGAAACATTTCTGGATAAAAAAACTTTAACCAAACTTACTCTATAATATGGATTAGAATGTTAGCCTGACATTCCATAATTCTGATTTGTTATGTTCCTTCTTTTCAGATTGTTTTGGCGACCAATATAGCGGAGACAGGTATTACGATACCAGATGTTGTCTTTGTAATTGATACTGGGAGAACGAAAGAAAATAGGTGAGAGTTTGATTTTCATCAATCATACAGTGATTACTGTAAATATTTGGAAGTTATTACTGCAAAGATTTGGTAGTGTCCTTATTAAACTAGCAGTTCTAGTTCAAATGTGCTGAGCTTATTGAACAGGTAGCAGTTCAGGTACAAGTTTGGGACAAATCTTCAGCTTTTCAAATGGTGTAATGCAAAGGAAGTTGTTCATAGATCTGGAGAATTGTGATTACGTACTGGTTGAAAAATGAAGTAGATCCTTTTCATAGTATCTCAGTTTTTAGAAGGGGGGGGTTTTGGTCCATTTTCAATTTGAAGAGCGCGACAGAACATGTTGGAAAGAGTAATTCTGAATTGCTGGGGAGATGAAATAAATACAACAGATCCTTTATTTTCCAATTTTTACACTTTCTTTAGTGTTATGACAGAGTTGTATCCAGGGGTCTATAATATGCAGATTCCCCCAGATATGCTTAGTTTTAAAAACAGAATGTACGATTTTCAAAATAAATACTAATGAGATATTATCAATATGCTGGTATTTAAGTGTACATGGGAATTTTATCCTGAAATCTGAATGGGTACTTGCTTTGCAATTTTTAAGGTACCATGAAAGCAGTCAGATGAGTTCCCTTGAGGAGACCTTTGTTAGTAAAGCTAGTGCTCTGCAGCGACAAGGAAGAGCTGGGCGTGTTAGGGATGGATTCTGCTTCCGAATGTACACAAGAGACAGGTACTGTAAACATAGTTAACAAGATTTTGTAAATCACATAAATATATTTGAAAGAAATAAGTTTTGGAAAAAAGAATTAGTAATTAAAGGAAAAGTACATCACCCAGGAATTGTAGAAGATGAGTTTTTAACATCTCCTGCTGTGCATCAAATACACAGAAGCCTTACCTCCTGAACTTTGAATTTTTTTATCAGACAAACCTGTAAGCTTCTGCAGTGGTGTATCTATGGACAAGAGATGGAGAAAATATAATTTATACAACAGTGCAGAATTATTTTATTCCATTGCCATAACAACTTTTTTCTTGCTTGTCTGAAGGCTGAGAGTATTTTGAAATAACCAAAGAAGCGTGCATTGTAGCCACATGCAAAACGTTCAGTTTGAGCTATGCATTTTAAGAACTTGTTTTGAAAATTGAAGTGCCTTTTCCCCCTGTTTCACTAAAACTCTTGCTTTCCAAACTACGACACAGGCCTTAATTCAAAGGATGAACAGTTTACTCATGCATTAAAATACATGCCACTCCCCCTCCACCTTGTCCCTCTAAAGAATATCTGCAAAGAATAAGCATGCAAAACCTGAGTTTGTAAATTGAATTAAAAGATTAAATTGAATGAATCTGATTGTATGTTTTTATGGTGTTGCAGGTTTGAAAGTTTCATGGAATACTCTGTTCCAGAAATATTGCGTGTGCCTTTGGAGGAATTATGCCTTCATATTATGGTACAGTTTTGGTTTTAGAATTACTGACCTTGTTAGCTAAAAATACTACATATGCCTGTGGAGGAATTATGCCCTCATACTATCATGTCATTTTGACTTGGGGATTACTGACCTTCTTAGCTAAAAAGGTTTGCTAGGATAGCCCTAATCCAGTGTAGTTCCTGGACCTTCTCCCACCAGGGCAAGGAGGAACCCAGTAACTGTGTTTTGGAAAATGTAGAGCATGCTGCTGAGTGAGAATAGCATACTATACTATTGCATTTTACCTCAGAGTGACAATTCAGGCTTAGTTAATTTCTGCTTAAGGACACAGTTTCATTCTCCCTCTCTGCATACTGAGTGTAGGATATGCATGGGGAAAACTATCAACCTGGCAAACTAGTGCCAGTTTGAACTGTGTCTGATCAGGTTTGAGAGTCTCCCACTTATCTCTGACTATTGTTAACAAGCTTCTCTGATCAGTGTCGATGCCCCATGAAGTCCTTCTGAACAATGAAGTTTTGTTAACCTAACGTGGGGTGCCATTGACACTTCAGGAACCAAGAGGCTGGCTGAGAGTGGAGGGAATGTAGGCTTTTGATTGCAAGAACAGCTTTCCAGTTTCCTTTGTAACTACTATGAAAGTTTATTACAGTAATTTTTTATATTGAAATACGTGCCCATTCTCTCCACAGAAATGCAATCTAGGCTCACCTGAAGATTTCCTTTCCAGAGCACTAGACCCACCACAGCAGCAAGTAATTGGTAATGCAATGAACCTGTTGAGGAAGATTGGGGCTTGTCTGTTAAATGAGCCCAAGCTGACTCCATTGGGCCAGCACCTGGCAGCCCTCCCTGTCAATGTAAAGATTGGAAAAATGCTTATATTTGGTGCTATATTTGGCTGCTTGGATTCTGTGGTGAGTTAAAAAACTACCTACATTAAAAAAACCCCAAACTATAGAAATGGTCATCTATTTACGATTATATGAGGTTTGCATGGCAAGGTTTTGGGGGGTGGAGGGGTTACAGGGTGGCTTCTGTGAGAAATTGCTATAATTTTCCCCATGTCAAATAGAACCATGCCTATATGATTTTTTTGAAACATGGTATTTTGAAAGGACAATGCAAGAAATTATAACATTTTAAGGGGAGGGCATCTGGAGGGGAGCAATCTAAGTGTTCTTTATGGTTGGACTCTATGGTTGTAAAGGTGTTTTCCAAGCAAAGTAATTCTAAGATTCTAAACTCAAGTACTGTTCACAAGGGGATAATCATTCTTGGTCCCCAGTTCTAACTGTTGTGATCCCAGGACACTTAGAGAAAAACTCCTCTTACATGTGGGTTAGATGAATCTGGAGTACCCCACAGTCTGTGGGCTGAGAACATGCTGATGTAAAGTTACTGCAAATTAATTGATGTGGTAACTTAGTATATGAAGATTATGGCATGGTTTATACTTTCACATAATCAATTTAATGTACAGAAGATTAGGATGAAGCATGGGTATCTTAGTTACTGAAAACTGGAAGTTTAAATGCTCTGTTCTCTCATTATCTTCTGCTGATGTGGTATAATCAAAAGGAGTCCTTCAATCTGACCTTCACTGTATTATATCAGGTATTAGGCTGTCACTTGACAAACCATTTCATGTGAGGTTGATATTTTTTATCAACGTATATGAGGCACTATGTAAGTGACATCTTCCATATAAGCTAATTCTGAATTTTACGTAAAAAATTCTTATGGTGATGAGTTTTCCTTGAGACTGAGTAGAAGATAAGGTATCATTGAATATTACTGTAAAAGTAATACTGTGAAATTTAAAGCTATTTGTGTGATAAAATATTCCTAAACTTACAAGTGTAAATGATGTCTTCTTCGCTAATTGCAGGCAACTCTGGCTGCTGTTATGACAGAAAAATCCCCATTTACCACACCAATTGGTAGAAAAGATGAAGCAGATCTTGCAAAATCATCTCTAGAAATGGCGGTTTCAGACCACATAACAATCTACAATGCCTATCTGGGGTAAAAGATAATTCTGTGCTTTATAGCTAGATGCAGATAAAACTTAAGTAACAGTTCCGTGAAGAATCCTTAATAAGTATTTTCTCTTGCTTTCCTTGCACCTCAAGTTTTTCTTTCCAGAATAGTAATAGAATACTAAATACACAAAAGGATAGTTGCATAATAATTTATCCTTTTATTCCTGTGCTTGCACACAGAGAGATATACTGTGTCTGTTCATCCTAGTGTTTTAGGTATTTTGTTTACTGTTTGTGGTATGCTGACCTGAATATCATGTATTTTAAAAAGTATAAAAATATATATTATAAAAAACTCCACCCGTAATAGTTTTCTTTTTAGGATATTATCACTAAGTCTCAAAAAACACACCTAAATTTTGATTTGACTGTCAAGACAAAGTGAGTAACTTTAGAGAGAATATTCCCTTGTATTTTTGTTAGCATCTGTTAAATTTGTTACACGCATATTCCCTGCAGTGCTTTTAGACCAGCAGTATTCATCTTCATTAATGCTACTTATTCTGAGTAAATACTGACCCAAACACAGTCTTGCCTTAAAACTTAATACCACTTTTACGTTATAATACCCTTGATGTGGTTCCTTCTTTGCTGTAGTAAACCAGGATTTTTTCCTTAGGTGGAAAAGAGCTCGACAAGAAGGGGGGTATCGTGCTGAAATGACTTACTGCAGAAGGTATTTCCTTAATAGGACTTCACTGTTAACTCTAGAGGTAAACCAAATAATTCTGTTCTGTACTGAAAAGTGATTTGTTACAATTTCCCTCTGAAAATGTTATGTACTTTGAAAGAGATGATGAGTTACCATTTTATACAAAACAAGTGAAATGCTAGGGACTGAGGAAATGCACACCCTTGACCAAGGTAACTGTGTTTGCATTTGAGCTTTGATATGCATACTTCATTGCTGTACATCTTTCCAGTTGATGTAAGTGGAGAAGCTAGTCCTTACGTCCACCAGAGAAGCAAAACATACGAATTAGAATACTTAGGTTGTGTTAATCTCGATATCAAAGAAGTGGTATGTTTACAGTTAGTTTGAATGATGAGCCATAAATTTATGCAAATAGCCTTTTATTTTCTGTGAGAAAATGCTTTAATTGGTCTTCCCTGTTGTGGTGGTTTAGGCCTGGCTGGAGGCCAGACGCCCACCAAAGTCGGTCTATCACTCCCCTTTTCACCTGGACAGGGGAGAAAATATATATTGAGAGGCTTAGGAATCGAGATAAGGACAGGGAGAGATCACTCCACAGCCAGTGTCACAGGCAGAACAGACTCTGAAATTCAGAGTGAAGGAAAGAAAACTCTTAATTCATTACACTGCACTGCACACCCAGTGACACCAGAGTGGGGTAATGAGAAGTGTGACCAGATCTTAAAGCACCTCCCCCCACCCCTCCCTTCTGAGAAGGCTTCACTTTAGTCATGATTTCACTCCCTTCTTTCCCCCCATTGTTGCAGGGGGAGGGGCAGGGACTGGGGGAATGGGGTTCTCAGTCATTTTTCTTCATGAGCTGTTTTCCAGATCTTAAGACACCTCTACCTCTCCCTCACCCTTCCCTTCTTAGCAGACTTCCCTTTACTCATGATTTCACTCCCTTCTTCCCCCCATTGTGGCACAGGGAATTGGGGATTGGGGAATGGGGTTTTGGTCAGTTCCTCACAAGTTGGTTTCCTTCTTGGCCAGGGAGGGCATTCATTCCACACACCCTCCCCCTGCTGCACCGTGGGGTCTCACCCACAGGAGACAGTCCTCCACGAATTGCTCCAACGTGAGTCCTTTCCCACAGGGCTTCAGCTCTTCACCAGCTGCCTCAGCGTGGGTCACTGCTATGGCAGGCAGTCATAAATCACAATGTCTCTCAGTCCCAGTCCTCCACGGGGTCACCAGTCTCTCCCCAGCAAACCTGCTTTGATGCGAATCTCTCCCTTGCTCATCTCTGTGTCTCTGTCTCTCTCCATGGGCTGCAAGTGCTGGCAGGGGCTTGCTCCAGTGCAGGTCACAGCATCTCCTGTAGGTCTCCACCTGCTCCATCCAGCGTGGGGCCTCTCCACGGGCTGCAGGTGGGGTCTCGGCCTGTTCCACGGGCTGCGGGAGGACACCCACTCCACCATGGGTTTCTCCAGGGGCTGCTGGGCCATCATTCTCTCCAGCACCTGGGGCGCCTCCTCCCCCCGGACCCTCACTGGCCTTGATGTCTGCAGTTTCTTACATCTTCTCACTCCCTTCTCCTGTGGCAAAATGCAGCTTCTTGTGGGGTTTTTTTCTCCTAAATGTGATTCCCAGAGGTGCTGTGACCATTGCTGATGGGCTCGGCCTTGGACAGCAGCAACTCCAGCCCTGAATCAGCTGATGTTTATAGTCTTCGGGGCCTGCAGGGAGCTCCAGCTGCTCCTCTCAGCAGCCATTTTCTGCAGCCCCCTGTTCTCTCCCAGCACCCAGCTATGCAAAACTGGGACACCTGTTTAAGTTTGGGTGAGTGATTTTTAAGTGTTGGATCTTTGATACAAATGTTGGGTTTTTTAAATTTTAATTATAGGTGAGAGACTTAATATTTGCACTGTATATAGTACCATATACCTACTCCTGTATTCCAGATAATGTTTTTTTCTCGTAGAAACCGACAGCATTCAAAAGTGGCTGCAGAAAATGCAAATAGTTTTTTCTAGTAAAAGGTTTTTCCCTGGAAAATACGAATATTTGGAATGGAGTGTCATTGCTTGCTGATGGAGTACCTGCCTTTCTGAATTCAGAGTTTTACTGTTGTCTTCCTAATTTCAGGATGTCAAGCAGGAACTCATAAGAGTGGTCAGAGCAGCAGGGTTTACAGCATCTACAATGCAATGTGGATGGAATGGAAATGGAACCGTGCAATCCCTTTCTCTCCATGAAATAGCTCTTCTTAAAGCCGTGTTGACTGCAGGGCTGTATGACAACATAGGAAAAATAATATATGCAAAGTCTGTGGATGTTACAGAGAAATTGGCTTGCATGGTAGAAACTGCTCAGGGTAAAGCTCAAGTGCATCCCTCTTCTGTAAATAGAGACTTACAGACATACGGATGGCTGCTGTACCAGGAGAAGGTAAGTGGAGGTAGTGACTGTAGCTGATACTTTATGTCAAGGTGGAGTTATGCCTCTAATACTAATTAATGCATACCAGCGTCTGAATGTCTTGTTCATCCTGAGAGTCCTCAGTACCTAGTGATCCTAAAGTCCATAAAAGTGAGTCAGTTTATTGTCCGAGAAGTGGATTTGTGGCCTGGTGTACGGTAAGTCAGTTTTCGTGCTCTCAGGGAGACACTGCTTATTGATACAGGCCTGGGCGCTTGGTGTTTTCCCACAAATCAAGCATATCAGTATTGGTACACTTCATACAGTTCAGGGTGTTAGTTCTGCCTATTAGTCACACCTTCTGAACTAGGATTGTTTAACAGTTTATCTCACTTCATCTAAAAGATCCAATACCTTTTAAATTCCATATGCCTGTTCAGTGATTGGTGGGTCTTTATCTGGGGAGGGTGTGTATTCAGCCCTGGAGGTGTGCCTTTCTTGTTAAAATGAGACAATTCACTCTTAAGGACACCAACTAGAAGACTTTGCTGACTCCTTCCTTAGGTCCAGCTATCTCTCTGACCAACCTTCAGTATTCTTGTTGAGTTGACAATGCTGCCTCTTCAAGGCCTGGGTGCTCCAGTGTGTCCCTGCTCAAGGCACTGTGTGCCTTCCTGATTACAGCCTTAACTTTTCAGCTTGAAATGTATATCCAAAGTATATCTTGCACAAAATAATCAGACTACTCTTGATTTCTAAGTTAACTCTTCAACAGATTGAATGCTGAAGGCAAGTTAAGGCTGAACATCATAAACAAATCTGTACATGGTGAAATTGATGGCTATAAATGGAAGGAACTTTCTGTGTGTTACTACTGACATTTTCGTACAGTGCTGTTGATTATAAGATGATCACTTGAAGCAGTATTATGTAGTAGTACTGCTTCAAAGGGTGCTTTTTCTGTTTGGCTGTTCTAAGCAGACTGAGGTTTTCAAACCTGGTACAGGCCATACCCCCAATAACAGCTTCAGATGAAGTAGCCGGCTCTAACTGACCTTCCTAAGTGAAGTCTCCCCCTTACAACTGAAAATTGTCTCTTTGCTAAATTCAGGTGGTTATATTTTGGTATGCATCTGGTACACCAGATCCTTGACGGCAGCTGCTTAGTAGTAGGCAAGTTGCTGTAGAGAAGGAGGAGATTATATGAGACTTCCTAGTGCGTTTGAAGTGGTAGTCTTTTTTGAAGAGCTGAAAGTATTTCCGTCCCCCAAGAATCTTGTAGTGTAAGGACAAGACAGTAAGGAACAAGGACAAGATAGCTAGGAACAGTGGGACAAAGAAAGCCTGAGCTGCTGTGTGAGGAGGCACTTGTTTTGTTTCCTTTCTTCCCACTGTAACACCTTCCTGTCACATTCCATCTCTGTGAGAAGCTCCAACAGCAGAAGCAGCATTTGCTGAACACCGTAATTTACTCTGTGGATGTGACTACACGTGGGCCCGCGTGTCTGCATGTGCATGTGTGGATATAGATGGATTGACACACCAGCTGCTTCTAAGAAGGATGTGTAACGAGTTTTAATTGCCTTTTCCTTCAGTCGGCCTGTTCGTTTTAATGTCTCTTCTCTGAACAGCACTAGGCTAACATCTTTCTCTTTGGATCTTAACAAGAAAATGGTGGCTTTAACTAATCTCCTGCTAGAGCATAGGCCTGTCATTTAGAGATGATGTGTTTTATGTGGCCTAGGGCAGACAAATTGCCGTTGGTTTTTCTGTGTGCAATGATGTGTGTTGATTGGGTCTTAAAAGGAAAAAAGTGCCTTTTTTTTTCTTTTATAAGTAGCAGTTGAACTTGACGTTACAGTTTTTTGTGGCTTCGTTCAGGGTTGTTGTTGTTTTAAGTGATTGTGTTTGTTTATTTATACGCAGGTGAGGTATGCTAAAGTGTATTTGAGAGAGACTACTTTAATATCCCCCTTCCCCATTTTGCTTTTCGGTGGGGATATAGAAGTACAGCATCGGGAGCGGCTCCTGTCAGTTGATGGCTGGATCCATTTTCAGGTGCGTTGGAGTGATAACTGCCTCTTTTGTCTTTCCTGATACTCAGTTGATGGAAAAGCTTAATTCAGAAAACTGTATACATGGGATGAAGGCAAAGGGAAAGAAGGAAGGAGAGATAAAGGAAATTGAATTTTATATAAATGTAGTAAAATCTTAGTAAATAGGACTTGAAAGAATACGTTTGTAATAGGCAGCTTGTAACAAAGCAGTTCTCTTCATGAAGAAGGCTGTTATTCTTTCAGAAAAGGTATTGGAAATGGATATAGACTAAACATTGTTTTCTAGAGCTGGTACCAAAGGCAGATGAGTTTGCTATTTTGTATTACCTTCTTCTACAATCTTATAAGCATCAAAGTACATATATATCTTTAAAATACTGTTTGTCTTGCTTTATAGCCCAAGCAGTTATTTTGGAAAGGGAAAAAAAATCAAAAATATCCATTGCCTGGAGTGTTTAGGGTTTTTTGTTTGGGTTTTTTCTTTCCACGTTGAAAGCTGTATTTGGGAATGAAAAAACTGAGTGTGAAATACCAAAATCATCTGTAAATTCTCTTCAGTGGCAAGCATTGGCTTTCGCTAGACTGCCAGCTACTTGGCTGCAGTTTTCTGTGCTCCTTTGGGCCCTGTGTTGCACTAAAGGAAGACTAGAAGCTACAAAACATCTTAGTATTTTTGCACTCTACTTGTGCAAGCAACTGTCTGAATAAGTTCACCATTTGTCGTGAATAGAGAATTTTAAAAAGCAAACTTGTGGGTTTGTTTGTTTATTTTTTTTATGGTCCCTGGATGGCTACAGGTGGTGTGGTTGCTGTACCAGTTCCATGTTGTAGTGTGTTTCAGAATTGCTATTTTTCTGCTAAGATGCTAAGCAAAATATGTTGCATTTTGTCCTTTTTTCCATAATAACTATTTTTTGTACCACAGGCGGTAGACAAAAGACATAAAGACTGGAATAGGGAGAGGATAAAACAAAAGATTTCTGGAAAAAGCTTTGGCTCTAGATATCCAAATTCTTCATGAGATTTAGGAGAAGACTGTAATTACTTTTTCAGGGGGCCAGGCAGCCCTCCTGAGAGGGAAACGTGTAGATATTTTATGTTGGGTATAAATTAATTTGTACTTCTATATATGGCAGGGGGGAGGGGGAGCAAGTAGTAAATTAATGATTTCCCCATATAATGGTTTCTCGTGATGTGTGGGGAACATACTGAGTTCCCTTCTGAGCTGCTGTTCTTTAGGCTGCAATGCTACATGCAACTGTATATGCATCATGTTTGCATCTTGCTATAAGTATCTGTGTGTAAGGTAATCTTTTCATCTGTTTAGCTGGGGAAGAACTGTTCACGAGGGCATGTAGCAATAGCACGAGGGGCAACAGTTTTAAACTCAAAGAGTAGATTTAGGTTGGATATTAAGACAAAATTCTTCACTATGAGGGTGGTGGATCACTGGAACAGGTTGCCCAGGGACGTAGTGGAGGCCCCATCCCTGGAGATAGTCAAGATCAGGCTTGATGGGGCTCTGAGCGACCTGATCTAGTGAAGATGTCCCTGCTTACTGCAGGCTAGATGACCTCCAAAGGTCCCTTCCAACCTTACACATTCTACGGTTCTGTGATTCTATGTTTTGGTATAAAAACGTCTGAGTAATGCAAACATTTTCTTCTCTGTCGTTTATAGGCTCCTGTAAAGATAGCAGTAATTTTCAAACAGCTAAGAGTTCTCATTGAGTCTGTTTTAAAGAAGAAGCTTGAAAACCCTAAAATGTCCCTTGAAGGTAACTATATTGCTGATGTTAACTCTTTATTAAATAGACCTTGTGGCAAATCTGAAGAAGCATTAGTACACTGTATCCTCATCCAGTAGTGGTAGGGTGACTTGACTACCATTCTATTGCCTAGAGAGACATTACTAATCCTACATATATTATGTGGTTCACTTCAAGTGGACAAAGATCTGCACAACTTCTGTTTTAAAAGGTAGCCCTGGTAACATTCAAGGCAGCGGTGGGTAATGGTGAGATGTGGGTCTCAAAACCAAAGTAAGATTGTGTGTGATAAACCTCAGGCGTGGATGAATTTTAAGTGTTATTCAAGATGTCTTGCAATTTAGGTTAATGCTAAGAGTGCATTTTAGCCTCCAGAGTAAGGGATAGAGGAGCATAATTTACACTTTGAACACTGGAAGTTCGGAAGAATATTGGGGGTGGAGAGGAAGAAAGGCAGTTCCTGTATGCTGATGTATCTGTACATAACTTCATCAGCCTCTCTTGTGATATACTGAAATGGCCACAGGCAGCTCACTGAGTAATTTTATATAACTTTCTAATGATGTAGGATGGACATAGTGTTGGCACTTTTGCTCCACAAATGAGAATTGCTTGTCTTGCTTTAGAGCCTGGCATAGCATAAACCATGAAGATTTTAAGTTGCTGAGCACAAGGCTTGTCTTCTGATTTTTGTTTGGGTTTGTGAATCAGTTTTTCAGCTGGCTCTTTTCCATTCACTGTGTTTGTTCTCTCTCCTAGATGACAAGGTCTTGCACATCATCAAAGAACTGATTAAAACAGAGAATGGTAACTGAAGAGAGACATCGGTAGCAAAACAGCTTTCCCCTGCCAAAAGAAATGGCAGGGGAAAGAGACACTCCAGCATTAACTGAAAGTATTAAAATTCTCATGTGGCTGACACCAGCCACAATGTGGAAAGACTGCATGATTTTTCCTAGAATTTACCTTTCTGTTTATCATTTTCAAAGATGACCATTTAATATGTTGAGCTTTTAAATTTGGTGCCATTTGTATGACTCTACAAATGATGTAGGAAGCAGCTTCTTTCTAATCTCAAAACGGCTGTGGCAGTGGTTTTTCACATGCACCAATCATACCATCACTGGTGATACAGATTGTGGTAGTGATTAGGTTGGGTCCTGAGTATCATTGGAGTAGAATTCCATTAGATGTGTGCAAAGAGAAGACAGGTGGGTTTCATCTGATGATACTTTAATCGATAAATTTACAGTTCTAAAGCAATGCATCTTATAGATGCATCTTAATTTGCTGTATGGTTTTTGCTGCATTGCTGATGTCCCACCTCAGGCTTCTCTAGGCTAAAAAGTGTGTCCTATCCTTGAACTGGGGAGCCCAGCACTTTCCAGCTTCCCAAGTGACAGCTGGTTAAGTTACATAGCCCATCAGTAATAATTACATCTCTACTCTGAATTAAAGCACTATGCCCCTGGTTTACTAGGGTGGCTGACCAGAGGTCATTGCCAGCACACCATCCCTCAGGGGGTCCTGGTGGATGACAAGTCGGCCATGAGCCAGCAGTGTGCCCTGGTGCCTAAGGGGGCCAATGGGATCCTGGGGTGCATTAGGAGGAGTGTGGCCAGCAGGTCGAAGGAGGTGGTCCTACCCCTCTACCCTGCCCTGGTCAGGCCCCACCTGGAGTATTGTGTCCACTTCTGGGCTCCCTGGTATAAAAAAGGCAGGGATCTCCTGGAGAGAGTCCAGAGGAGGGACACGGAGATGATTAAGGGCCTGGAGCATCTCCCCTGTGAGGAAAGGCTGAGTGAGCTGGGACTGTTCAGCCTGGAGAAAAGACGACTGAGGGGGGACCTAATTAATGTTTATAAATATCTTAAGTATGGGATGCAGGGGGAATTGGCCAGCCCCTTTTCAGTGGTCTGCGGGGACAGGACAAGGGGCAATGGCTGCAAATTGGAGCACAGGAAGTTCCGCACCAACATGTGGAGGAACTTTTTCACAGTGAGGGTGACAGAGCACTGGGACAGGCTGCCCAGGGAGGTGGTGGAGTCTCCTTCTCTGGAGATATTCAAGAGCCATGTGGATGCCTATCTGTGCAATATGAGTTTGGGAGCCTGCTTTGGCAGGGGGGTTGGACCCGATGATCTCTTGAGGTCCCTTCCAACTCCTATGATTCTATGATTCAATAACTGGACCACCACTCCCAGGCTCTTTTCCATCTAGGCTGGCCCTGTCCCCCTCCCCGTTCTCATCCACTTTAAAGCTCAGTTAATGAGCCCTTCCAGCTTCTTTGAGAGTATACCTCTGCCCCTTGGGGATAAGTGCTCCCCATCCCTGGAAAGCAAGGCTGGTGATGCTCGAGCCAGCCCACTGTCAAAGGACCCAAAGTTCTGCTTCTCACACCGTGTTTGGAGTCAGGTATTAATTTCCTGGCTCTTCTCATTCCATCCCTCCCCATTCCCTGTAGTAGGAATGATGGAAGAAAAAAACACCTGTGCTCCAGGCCCTTGCACCATGTGTCCCAGGGCCCTCAAATCCTTTTTAATAGTGCTCAATTTTCTTTTATGGATTTCATTACTGCCTACTTGGAAAATTAGAAGTGGATAATAATCCATGGGCCTGACCAAGGTTGGGAGTCGCTTTGTGAAGTCCCGAACTGAGGCTCCCTTAAGGCAGCAGACTTCTCTATGTAATGGGTCCGGCCTACAGATTGGGCCCTCAGTTCCCTCCAGAAGGGAATCCCCTAAGACAATGACCCATCTTTTCTTCTGAACAGAGGCTGTTTTGATGGTCTGCTTAGGGGGTCTTGCCCTAGGGAACACTACCTCAGGAACAGTTCTCCTATCAGCCATCTCATTATCTGGCTGCTCCCCTTCTAGTAGGGCCTCATATCTAGTACTCGGGGAACTTGACGGGGCAGGAAGGACAGGCATGGAAGGCACTCTCCTACTGCCCTTAAAAGCCTCTGGAGAATGCGGGCAGAGGTAGGATAGCTGGTAGGGCAACTGTTCCTGAGGTAGTGTTCCCTAGGACAAGACCCCCTACTACATTTTGTAGTGTGTTTCAGAATTGCTATTTTTCTGCTAAGATGCTAAGCAAAATATGTTGCATTTTGTCCCCATCCTCACCTACCCCTCAAGTGTTTATAAGCATTGCTAAGATCCCACCTCAGTCTTCTCTAGGCTAGAAAGTCCCAAGTCCCTCAGCCTCTCTTGGTAAAAGAGATGTTCTAGTCCCCTAATCATCTCCAAATTTTTTGGTTTTTGTGTCCTGTCCTTGAACTGGAGAGCCCAGCACTGCCCACAGTATTCCAGATGAGACCTCACCAGGGCAGAGGGGGAGGAGAAGCTCCCTCCACTTGCTGGCCACACCCCAGGATGCCACTGGCTTTCTTGGCCATGACGGCAGGTTGCTGTCTTCAATGATGAACCTGTTGTGCACCAGGACCTTTTCCACAGAGCTCCTTCCCACCAGCTCAGCCCCTAACCTGTCCTGGTGCCTGGGCTTATTCCTCCCTAGGTGCAGGACCCTACACTTGCCCTTGCTGAATTTTGTCAGATGACTCCCTGCTCAATGCTCCAGCCTGTCCAGATCTCACTGGATGGCAGCACAGCTGTCAGTCCACCAGTCCCTTTTTGTCAGCTCTGGGTCTAGTAGTACACCTCTCCTGCTTGTCTCCTCTACCACCTGAGACAGAACATTTGCATCAATACACTGGAGGCTCCTCCCAGACTGGATGTGCTTGGCTGTGTGGTTTTCCCAGTGGCTATCAGGGTGGTTGAAGTCCCCTGTGAGAACAAGGGCCTGCGACTGTCAGCTGCTTGCAGAAGGATTCTCAGCTTCCCCATCCTGATCAGGTGGCCTGTACTAGACCCCAACAGCACTATCTCCCATATTTGCCTGCCCCTTCATCTTTACCCACACGCTCTCCACCTGCTCCCCATCCGCCCCCAGGGAGAGCTCAGTACATTCCAGGTTCTCTCTCTCAAATGAAGAGAACTTCACCACCTCCCCCTGCTGACCTATCTTTCCTGAAAAGCACATAGCCTTCCATGACAGCGTTCCAGCTGTGAGCTGTGTCTCAGTAATTGCAGTGACATCATTGCCCTGTGACCACACCAGTTTCCTTAACCAGATCAGTTCATTAATCTTACATTCCCCCTACTAACGCTATTGACAGTTACGAAGTGAAGGTTTAGATGACCAAATCAGCTTTCAAGACTGAGGAATATTGGGGATGGGGTGCATGGAGGTAAGGTGCCAATAAACAATTGCAGCCAAGTAGGAATTCTGTGTGCACGGGCCTGTGTTTTCAGATTTTAAGAAAATAAATTCATAGAACAGAGGTTAATAGTGTCCAGACGGGACTGAGGAGAATACGTGGAGCTGTCCAACTGGATTGTCCTGGTAGAACTGGTGCTGCTGCACTGAGGGGACCTGGAGGTAGAAGAGCTTCTGCATGTAGTGCTACAGTCAGTTCTGGAAGAGATGTTTTCCTAACAGTTTGCTAAGAACTCTGAGGGAAAAGTGATCAGATTTATGAATTCCGATACAGCAGGGGTAGTCCTGGTTTCCTGGAAAAGCCAGAAAGTGCTTTTTCAATCCCTAAGTATACAATGGTTACAGGAGGAAACATGTAAACAGTTACATTTTTATTTCACCGCCTCACTTTTGCACTCTGTGTTCCCAGATGCATTATTCCTTTCGTGTCAGAGGCACAGAGAGAAAAGCGTGGGAGCTATTTTCCTCAAAGGTAAAAATGAAATCTGCACACTGAACAATTTCCTAGATTTTGTTCCAGTTGAGGTGTCTTACTTTGGAAACCTTTGGGGAAAAAAGGAATCAGTTGTTGAATTACTGAAATGTATTCCTAATAAGCTCCTCTTTCTTTTTAATTGAAATTGCATATTAAATTGCTGAATCCTAGTGAAAGTGTTAATTGTCCTTGAGTTCTTCTCCCTTACCTAACTGTGATGCATAGAGAGGTTTTGTTCCCTTCATGTATGGTAATGTTCAAAGAGGCATTCTTTGTTTCCCTCTAGCGTGTGGTGCTTTGTCATCTTTTGAAGAAATAGTTTCTGTGAGTTGTTATTAAGGGGATATAGGAAATCGCTCGCTCTCCTGAGCGAGGAAGGGTTTTCTGCAGAACATGGAACAGGTCACACTGGTGTACAGATAAGCACAGTTACCTTAAAATGAAAAACAATCCAAGAACAAATCCACAGTGGCTCTCTGCTTCTGCAGCGTACTGAGAAACTTTTGTGCCTGTGCTCTTTTGGGTCGATGAACTTGATCTTTTGTTCCCTTTATCTAATAAATGATTCTGTTAACACCTTTGTGTCACCTTTCTCAAAGAACCTGTCAGACACAAGGATGTATCAATGGATCTTTCTCAGTTTTCTTTTCCATTCTCCAAGTCTTTCCTCACCTGTAGCAGACCTACCAATAGATGATATAATCAAATCATGCCCGATAAAACAGTCACACCTGCCCTCAGCTTCTGTAACCCAGCAGTTGTGGAACTGCAACGTTTTGTTTTCCCTCCCTTCAGCTGTTTAAATGGTCCTCCGGGGCACAAACAGTCCATGGGATGGAAGTGCAGGTGAAACTCAAACTGCCCAGACAACAGCAGTATTCCCAGGATCTCCCCTGGTGTATTTTGGCTCTATTTCTCAGGGACCTGAAATGAAAATACTACTTGGGCGGAGGTGGAGCAGCCCAAAAATGCCAGCAGCTGGGGAGACGCTTCTCTAGTGGTGGCGCAAGGAAACGCACGGCATCTTCACCTGGCTCGGGTCAGGCTCTGCCCCGAGGTCTGCTGTGGTTTCAACCGGCTTTTGCCCACTGTGCTCTCCGTGCCTCTTCAGACAGCGGCGTGCTGGGCCGCGTTGCCGGGGGTCGCCTCCTGCAGCGGCTCCACTGGGCCATCGCGTACCGGCAAACGCGTTATAACCAGACGTTGTGACTGTTCGGTGTCACTGTGGCCTTGCCGTAGAGTTTGTTGTGGATACCGCGCTCCCGGCAGCGCGCAGTTGGCCTCTCCGCCGCAGGCTGGGCGGTGCTGTGCCAGTGTCTCTCCCGGGAGGCGGGCCATGGAATCCCCACGAGCGTCCTGCAGCTCAAATAGCACTCGCCGCGGCGGTTCCTGGCGGCGGAGCGGGTCCAGCCGCCCTCGGCCGACGGTGGCGACCGGGCCTTGCGGCGACACCCCGCGGCAGCGGGGCCCGGGCAGCTCCGTCGGCCGCGGCCAGGGGAGCACGGGACGGAGCCGGCAGTTGACCACGGCGCTGAGAGCGGGGCTGCCGAGCCCGCAGGAGCTTCAGGCTTTCCGCGACTACGGGGAGAGCTGGTACCGCATCCAGAAGGAGCTCGAGAGCCGCTTCCAGCCGCAGAAGCCACTCGCTGGGCAGACGCAGGTGGGCGCAGCGGGGACGAGGAGACGGAGCCGGGGGGGCGGTGCGGTGGAAGCCCGGTGGCCCGCCCCGTCTGACCCCCTCTCCCGCTGGGACAGGTGACGGCGGAGGCGCGCTGCAAGCTGGTCAGCCGGCTCATCTCCGTGCACCGGCACTTCGACCTCTCCTTCGAGTCACTCTGCCTGTCCGTCAACATCCTCGACCGCTTCCTCGATACCACCCGCGTGGCCTCCGACTGCTTCCAGCTCCTGGGGGTGACTGCGCTGCTCATCGCTTGCAAGCAGGTAAGGCGGCCGCGGAGCCCCGCCGCCGAGGTCTCCGCGGCCGCCCCGAGCAGCTCCGGCGCCAGCCGAGCCCCGCACCGCTTCCTTGCCGCGCTGCTCCGCCGCACGCAGCCTCTCCATCCCGTTTCCCCTGGCAGGTGGAGGTATTCCCACCCAAGATAAAGGAGCTCGTCGCCCTCTGCTGCAACGCCTTCAGCTGCCAGCAGCTCCGCGCGCTGGAATGCGTCGTCCTGAAGAGGCTGCACTTCGACGTGGCGGCGCCCACCATGAGCTTCTTCCTGGAGCATTTCGTCCAGGTGCAGCTGGAGGCGCGGAGTGACAGCGAGAGGGAGGCTTCGGCCGCCAAGATCCTGGCGGAGGCCTTCGGGGCGCTCAGCCTGGCCGACGCCTCCTTCATCAAATACGCCCCGTCCCTGCTGGCCGCCAGCAGCCTGGAGCTGGCGGACCGGCTGCTGCAGCACCGCTTCCCGCTGGACCAGCAGGTCCACGGCTACCCGAGGGAGGACCTGCAGGAATGCATGGGTAAGCTGAAGCTCCTGGCGTCTCTCAACGGGAAGACCCTGACGTTCCTCCTGCCCCCGGAGGTGGGCCAGAAGTGCCCCTGGGCACAGGACGCCCGCCGGCCGCAGCGCATCTCCGACAACGCCGTCACCCCGCCTAGCTGAGCTGCCGGCGGGGCTGCTCCTCGCTTGCGCTGGGCGGGGCGAGCGCAGGGTCCTGTCAGCCGAGCAGGAGCCTCACTGCAGTTTGAAATGTTAGATCCCGTTTCACACGGGTTCTTACTCTTTCAGTTGCACTGTCCCTCCACTGTAGGTTTTCTGTTGTTTCGTGTTGGTTTAATTAGATAGTAAATAATAGACAGAATTTCAAGCACTGTATTATTTATTTGGAGGCTGGGACAGAAATAAAGATGTTGGTGGAAAGACAGTTGGACGTTTAATAAACTCTTCTTGTTTGTCACCTGTACTCGTTTAGTTGCTGGCGAAGTGCCTATAAAGCTGGGAGGGGAAACGCGTTGGCACCGAGCGAGCTCATCCCAAAGCTCTAGTCCTGTCTGGACGCCTCCCTGTGTGACCTGTCCTAGGGACCCTGCTTTGGCAGGGGGGTTGGACCCAATGATCTCTGGAGGTCCCTTCCAGCCCCTATGATTCTGTGATTCTGTGATTCTGTGACACCCCCCAACCCTCTCAGCCCCAGTCGAAGGCGTCATTCCACATTTCAAACAGATACACGCTGTTTTGGTTGTGGCTGGGGGGGAAACAAAATAAACTGATGCACTGAACTAGGTTTTTGGATGCCTGCACTGCAGTCTCGTCCCACCCTGGGACAGTCTGTAAAGCAGCGCATCCCTGCACACCCCTTAGAGGGACCGGTGCTGGCACTGAGCTTTCCCCCATGGGAAACAGGAATTAAATCCAAACAGGCTTAGAGTGCAGAACTGCCGCAGTAGAGTAAAAGCATTTCAGGAAATACCAGAGCGATGCTCAGAACCAGGAGATGCTCAGAACCAGCCAAGTCTCAGGCACGGCCGCGGCAGCGGGCGCCAGGCCTGGTACGGCGCCGTGGTCTTCCGAGCCGGGAACCGGCCCTCAGTAGTTTGCTAAGGACTGTAATGCATGTAGAGACGACGTGAAGACACGCCCGGTTTTATCTGGAGTTCTTGCGCGGCTGAGCCATGTCACATTTGAAGTGGTACCTGAAGTTTCTTCTTCTGTGGCACATAGGTGACTGAAAGCACCGTGCTCCACCCAGGACAGAGATTTTCTGCTAATTTATCAGTTTTTCTGTTTTTTCAATACTCAGATTTTTCCGGGGTTCCTGCATAGGTCCATGCACATTAACAGCAATCCAACTGTAACACGTTTGTGTGACGGTTGAGGTAGTATCACACCATCATCATCTCAGAGTCAGGTTTCTTAGAGGAGCCACAACCCTGCCCATAGTGTTGTCCTTTGGGCAAACAGCATCAGCAAGTGCTGAAGCCCTGTCTGAGGGGTTGAGAGCTCGGCCTTGGGACAGCTCCAGAGCATTTCATATTTCAGGAGAAGACCACTGCAACCTTGGCCAAAATGCTGTGTGAAAGCTCTGGTTCTGCAGCGGCCGGGAGAGACAAAATCTGCCTGGCTGCACTCAAGTCAGCAGGAAATAAACTTACAGCATAAGGTAGCGTGTACAGATATCCAGAGTTTTAAATGCAGATGCTTTACAGTTTCAGGAAGCTTTAGTCTCTGTACGAGGGTTCTTCCTGAATCCCTCTGGGTGGACTGCTCAGGCTTTCAGTGTGGGTGGGCACTGACAGCACATGGACTCACACAGTCACAGAATCACAGAATGGTGGGGGTTGGAAGGGACCACTGGAGACCATCTAGTCCAACCCCCATCTAGAGCAGGATCACCTACACCAGGCTGCACAGAATTGTGTCCCAGCAGATCTGGAATGTCTCCAAAGAAGGAGGCTCCACAATCTCTCTGCACAGCCTCTCCCAGTGCTCTGCCACCCTCAGAGGAAAAATGTTTTTCCTTGTGTTCAGATGGAACTTCCTGTGATGCAGTTTGTGCCTGTTGCCCATTGTCCTGTGTGGTGGTTTGGCCCTGGCTAGAGGCCAAATGCCCACCAGAGCGACTTGCTCGCTCCCCTTTTCAGCCAAAAATGAGAAAGTGTATGTTGGGAGGCTTTGGATTCAAGATAAGGACAGAGGGATCACTCTCCAATTAGTATCATGGGCAAAACAGACTCAATGCAGAATAAAGAAAACTAATTTATTACACTATAGGTACACACCCAGTGACACCAGAGTCGGGTAATGAGAAGTGTGGCCAGGTGTTAAAGCACCTTGCCCCCACCCCTCCCTTCTTAGCAGAATTAAGTTCATTCACGATTTTACTCCCCCCAACATGGCGTGGGGAGGGGCAGGTAATGGGGAGTGGGGTTCCGGCAGTTCCTCACAAGCTGCTTTCCTTCCCCAGATCTTAACATTTCTCCTTCCCCCACCCCTCCCTTCTTCGCAGACTTTAGTTACAAATTTGTTCCCTTCTTCCCCGCATCAGGGCACGGGGAGGGGCAGGGACTGGGGAATGGGGGTTTTCGGTCTGTTCCTCCCGAGTTGTTGACTCTGGGGGGGACCAGGCCGGAGCAGTCTGGGCCTGAAGGTCAGCACCCCATGGAAGGGAGCCGTGCTGAGGCATGTGGTGAGGAGATGACTCTCCGATAGAGAGGACTCATGTTGGAGAAGTTTGTGGAGGACTGTGTCCTGTAGGTGGGACCCCACGGTGCTGCAGAAGGGGGTGTGTGTGGAATGCCCCCCCCCCCCCCAGCTAAGAATCAGAGAATCAGAGAATCATAGGGGTTGGATGGGACCTCGAGAGATCATCAGGTCCAAAACCCCTGCCAAAGCAGGCACCCTAACTCATATTGCACAGATAGGCATCCACATGGCTCTTGAATATCTCCAGAGATGGAGACTCCACCACCTCCCTGGGCAGCCTGTCCCAGTGCTCTGTCACCCTCACTGTGTAAAAGTTCCTCCACATGTTGGTGCGGAACTTCCTGTGCTTCAATTTGCAGCCATTGCCCCTTGTCCTGTCCCCACAGAGCACTGAAAAGGGGCTGGCCAATTCCCCCTGCATCCCATACTTAAGATATTTATAAACATTAATAAGGTCTCACCTTAAGTCTTCTTTTCTCCAGGCTGAACAGTCCCAGCTCACTCAGCCTTTCCTCACAGGGGAGATGTTCCAGGCCCTTAATCATCTCTGTGTCCTCTCTCAAGGAGGTCCCTGTCTTTTTTATACCAGGGAGCCCAGAACTGGACACAATACTCCAGGTGGGGCCTGACCAGGGCAGTGTAGAGGGGGAGGATCACCTCCTTCGACCTGCTGGCCACACTTCTCCTAATGCACCCCAGGAACCCATTGGCCCTCCTAGCCACCAGGGCACACTGCTGGCTCATGGCCAACTTGTCATCCACCCGGACCCCCAGGTCCTTCTCCACAGAGCTCTTCTCCAGCAGGTCATCCCCCAGCCTGTACTGATACAGACAGTTGTTCCTTCCCAGGTGCAAGACTCTGCACTTGCTTTTATTAAACCTCATCTGGTTTCTCCCTGCCCAGCTTTCCAGCCTGTCCAGGTCTCGCTGGATGGCAGCGCAGTGTTCCTGCGTGTCAGCCACCCCTCCCAGCTTTGTATCATCGGGTACTTGCTGAGGGTGGATGCTATTCCCTCATCAAGGTCGTCGATGAAGATACTAAACAGGACTGGACCCAACACCGAGCCCTGGGGAACACCGCTAGTCACAGGTCTCCATTCAAATTTTGTTCCACTGATCACCAACCTCTGAGCTCAGCCCGACAGCCAGTTCTCAACCCACCTCACTGTCCACTCATATATGTCTCAGCTTTGCTATCAGGATGTCATGGGAGACAGTATCGAAAGCCTTGCTGAAGTCAAGGTAGGTGATATCCACTGCTCTCCCTCCATCCACCCAGCTGGTGATGAGATCATAGAAGGCTATGACATTAGTTGAGCATGATCTCCCCTTGGTGAATCCATGCTGACTACTCCTCATGACCTTCTTCTCTTCCAGTTGGTTGGAGATGGCATCCAGAACAAGCTGTTCCATCCCCTTTCCAGGGACAGAAGTGAGGCTGACTGGCCTATAGTTGCTAGGATCCTCCTTCTCACCCTTTTTGAAGACCGGAGCAACACTGGCCATCCTCCAGTCTTCAGGCACTTCTCCTGTTTTCCAAGACCTGTCGAAGATGATAGAGAGCGGCTCAGCATTCACTTCCGCCAGCTCCCTCAGCACGCATGGATGCATCCCATCTGGGCCTGTGTTTGGCTCCACTCTGCCCAACTCTCCAGCCCATCCAGATCCCCCTGAATGGAAGTACAGCCTTCTGGTGTGACTCCTGGGAACGCAGCAGAGAGCCTGGGGGAACTGCAGGGAAATCTCAACTCGGGTTGACCACATTTGCAGGCATTTAATGTAACTATATTATATTAACAGTTATAGGTCTGTGTGGTGATTTTGTGTGGCAAGGTTCTGGTGGAGAAGGAGAGGCTGCTGGGGTGGCTTCTGCAGGCAGCAGCCAGAAGCTCCCTGCAGGCCTGAGAGAGGAAACACCAGCCGGCTCAAGGCTGGAGTTGTTGTTGACAAGGGCCGAGCCCATCAGCGACGGTGCAAGCAGCTGCATTTTGCCAGCAGAGGAGGGAGTGAGAATATAAAATTTGCAGACACCAAGGTCAGTGAAGAAGGTGGGGGGAGGCAGAGGCGCTGCAGGCGCCAGGGAGAAAGATTCTGCAACAGCCCATGGAGAAGACCATGGTGGAGGGGGTGACCCCTATTCCCTCCCAGCCCACGGAAGATGATGGGGAGCAGAGACCCCATGAGCAGCTGTGGAGAGGCCCCTCACCAGATCAGTTTTGCTGAGGCGGGGGACTTAGAACTCTGTGGGGTGCCAGGCTGGAGCAGTCTGGGCCTGAGAGACATGCTACGATTCTGACTGCACCCCATAGCAGTGACCCACACCGAGGCAGCTGGTGAAGAGCTGAAGGCCTGTGGGAAAGGACTCAGATTGGAGAAGTTCGTGGAGGACTGTCTCCCATGGGTGGGACCCCATGCTGCAGCAGAGGAAGGGTGTGAGGAATGCCAGACAGAGATTTTCTGCTAATTTATCAGTTTTTCTGTTTTTTCAGTACTCAGATTTTTCTGGTTGTGGAAAATGCTGAGAAATGTTGCTTTTGCAAACTGAAAAGGATGATTGTATTTTGTGGAGGGCTAAGGCTGTCTCATCAGAAATCCTTTGTAGGGAATTTAGAATGTAACAAATAGCACATAAGATAAAGGGGAGGGAATCTTTTACTTTATGTGTTATCAGTCACATGGTGTAGCAACTTTCTCCCCCTCTTCCCGCTTTTGTCTAATAGATTTATATAGAGAAACTCCTGATTAATTGAACAAAACTAAACTCTGTTAGTGTGCACAACCATAACAGCATAGGTAAGCAGTCACAATCATAAGGAAGATCACAATAGTGGCGACTGCTATCAGTGCATAGATTGCAATCCTCAGGCGTCGCTCATACATCTCCACATCATCTGCCACCCTGCGGGGAGAGGCATGGGTTGTCTGCCTAGAAATAAAGCAATAACAGAAAAGGAAAACCTTGATCCTTTCTAGGCCAACTATCTAAGTTTGAAGAGACCACTCAGTCTCAATAACACCCACCTCTCTGGTTCCTCCGGGACGTGAAAAAGCACCTGTCTTGTAGGCAATGATGGCCTGAGAATCTAATGGTGAAGGAACAATATACCACTATAGCCACAGCAAGGACATTGTTCCTACTGCCTGGCTATAGTGCTGTAGAGGGGAGGCCTTACCTCTTGGGAAGTCTGGGGATCTGGGGTCTCGCCTTCACCCACGCCAGCCTTTTTCTGCTGCTCGGCTGCTCGTTCCCCTAACTGTGTGTTTTTGGAAATGCGCATGCGCAGTTTTCCCCCAACCTCCCCACAGAAAGTACTAGAAAAGGAAGCTCACACATGCGTGAATCCAATGAAGGTGAAAGCTAGAATCAGACAAATAGTTTGAAAAGTTAGACAGAGAATCATTATATTAGGATGAAGGTGTAGTAAAAGAATTTACTAACTTTATAGAAAGGATAAACTAGACAGGCTCATGAGCACCAGGGTGGCTGAAATGGAGATAGATTGGATGGGCTGGATTCTGTCCTCCCAGCCACAGACACGTGAGTACCCCCTAAGCAAACCATCAAAACATCCTCTGTTAAGGCAAAAAGACGGGTCATTGTCTTAGGGGATTCCCTTCTGGAGGGAACTGAGGGCCTGATCTGTAGGCCGGACCCTCTACACAGGGAAGTCTGCTGCCTTAAGGGAGCCTCAGTTAGGGACTTAACCAAGCAAGTCCCAACCTTGGTCAGGGAAACGGAGTATTATCCACTTTTAATTTTTCAAATAGGCAGTAATGAAATACATAAAAGAAAACTGAGCACCATTAAGAAGGATTTAAGGGCCCTGGGACGCATGGTACAAGGATCTGGAGCACAGGTAGTGTTCTCCTCTGTCATTCCTACTACAGGGAACGGGGAGGGTTGGTTTGAGAAGAGCTAGGAAATAAATACCTGGCTCAGAGCCTGGTGCGAGAAACAGAACCTTGGGTTCTTTGAGAATGGGCTGGCTCGAGCCTCACCAGCCTTGCTTTCTAGGGATGGGGAGCACTTATCCCCTAGGGGCAGAAGGATACTCTCAAAGAAGCTGGAAGGGCTCATTAATAGAGCTTTAAACTAGATAGGAAGGGGGAGGGAGACAGGGCCAGGCTAGATGGAAAAAAGCCTGGGTGTGGTGGTGGAGTTCCTGAGGGATGGTGTGCTGGCAATGGCCTCTGGTCAGCCACCCTAGTTAACCAGGGGGATAGTGTGCTAACTCAGAGTAGAGATGTAGCTACTACTGATAGGCTAGGTAACTTAAACAGCTGTTGCTTGGGAAGCAAGGCTTCCCCAAGGAGCACAAGATCAACAGACCAGCTGAAGTGCATCTACACCAATGCACGCAGCATGGGGAACAAAAAAGAGGAATTAGAAGTCCTTGTAAGTACAGGAAATTATGATGTGATTGCCATTACAGAAACGTGGTGGGATAATTCACATAACTGGAGTGCTACAATTGCAGGTTATAAACTATACAGGCGTGACAGGCTGGGTAGGAGAGGAGGTGGGGTAGCCCTGTATGTCAGAGAATGCATTGACAGCCTGGAGCTGGAGTATGATGAAGACAGGGTCGAGTGTCTCTGGGTGAAAATCAGAGGAGAACAAAATCAGCGAGATACAGTGATGGGAGTCTGCTATAGACCACCTGACCAGGAGGAGGAAGCTGATGAGTTATTGTCCTGGTTTCAGCTATGATGGAGTTAAACTTTTTTTTTAGCAGTGGATGGAATGCCATGTTTGGGTGTTAGCATGAGAATAGTGCTGATAGCACCCTGATGTTTTCCGATATGTTGCCGGGCAATCAAGGACCTTTCTCAGCTCTGCATACTTCCTTACTAGTGAGAAAGGAGGGGACGCAGCCAGGACAGGTGATCCGAATTGGCCAAAGAGGATATTCCATACCAGTTACGTCATGTTCGGTATAAGGGGGGACTGGGGGGAAGAGGGGGAGACAACGCCAGGACGTGCGGTTTCTGGGGCGGTCGGGTTGTCCGGGACGGGCTCTAAGCTGTGCGGCCTGAGTTGTGTGGTTTGGTGAGAAATTGCATTGTGTATCACCAGTTTCATATATTTTGTGCTTTAAACTTCTGTTATTGTTATATCTAGTTTGCTGTTATTGTTTAGTAAACTATCCTTATCCCAACCTGCGTGGTTCTGGTTTCTAGGTTGTGGTTTCTTTTCCTCCTTTCTTCCTTCCCTTTTCCCCCTCCCCCAACTCTCCTTCCCCCTTCCTTTTAAAAGTACAAGCGACTGTGTGGGGTGCGGCCCTCGGCCGGGGCAAAACCACGACAGTTATTTTGGCGCCCAACGTGGGGCCACGAACGGTTGGGATAACGGTAGATCTGACCCTAACTATCGCAATTAAGATAAGCACTGTTGTTTAAGCAATCTCTGGTCACGATGTTGTGGTATTTATTTACAAGGCTGTGGCAGCAAAACCACCGCATGCTGTATACAATCCTGGCAGGATTCTTTACTCTCTCAGGTCTGTGGCTCCCGTATTTGTTCCCATACTTCATTATAGTGTATTTTATGATATCGGTCTATGATACAATAATATCGATGATCATGAGCTTAAGCTGGTACCTGTATGAGGTTTTGCTGTCCTGTCCATTCTTTGGACAGGGAGGGGTTAATAACAGCAGCCGGTATGGTGGGGGCACTGCTTTCTTTTCCTTTGGGCTAAATACAACAGCTCTTAGGGCAGTTTTTGAAAATCTTCAATATCTCTGGGATATTCAAACTAGCATTTTGCTATTGGTAGGTTTGGTGCAGATGGTTCAGTTTTTGTTATATATCAAGCATAGGTTTATGAATACCACTGAAGAGCTTTCTCCGAGACAGAATAATCACGAGTGGCAGGGCATGTGGCAAAGTATGGGCGAGTACCTAGGTACTTTCTCACGCCCGATGGTTTGGAATTTCACTCCTGAACAGCTACAAGACCCCGATCAAGTGACTGCATACCTAAGGAAAAATTGCTGTAGGTTTCCCAGAGATGGACACCTTACTGCACTGTGCTGGGCTCTGGCCACTATTTATCAAACACTGCTTGATAGCAGGCAGCACTGTCAGCACTGTCAGCACTGTCAGGGAGAAGGGAAAGGAAACAGACTGGCAGATACTATAGCTGCTGCAACCACTGGGGCTGACACTGCAGCTACTGCAACCCCTGTGACCGACACTGCAGCTACTGTAATCTCTACAGCAGACACTGCAGATGATCAGAAAAACCAACCCACACCAGTGTCTGTTGCTCCCGTACAAAAGAGGAAAGGCACAAAGAAATCAGTTCGCATAGTGACGGATAAGGATGATGATCAACCGGGATCATCTCGAGGATATCAGGATGAGGCAGAACCAGAGATTGTTACCCGATCCCTGACTCTGAGTGAGCTGCGTGAGGTTCGAAAAGATTTCACTCGCCACCCAAGTGAGCACATTATCACTTGGTTGCTCCGATGTTGGGATCACGGGGCCAGTAGTTTGGAATTAGAAGGCAGAGAGGCCAAGCAGTTGGGATCCCTAGCTAGAGAAGGAGGAATTGACAAAGCAATTGGGAGGAGGCCGGAAATCCTCAGCCTCTGGAGGCGACTACTGTCAAGTGTGAAGGAAAGATATCCCATAAAGGAATATATTACATGCCAGACACCTAAGTGTAACAGCATAGAGACATCTGTCCAGCACCTGAGAGAATTAGCTGTACGGGAGATAATTTATTATGATCTGGACAATTCACGGCTTCCCGCTGATCCCGATGAAGTCCTATGCACTCCAGATATGTGGCGTAAGGTTGTACGAAGTGCACCAGCAGGGTATACCAATTCACTGGCAGCAATTGACTGGGATGATACGAATCTGCCAACCGTAAATGAGGTGGCCTGCCGACTCCGGAAATACCAAGACAATGTTTCCCTCTCCGTCATTGCAGCAGTAGAGAAACTGGTTCAACGACTTGACAACAATGTGTCCAACTCCCAACCCGTATGGAGCAATGTTGCAGCTACTGAGAGAAAGCGTCCATCGTTCCAAGAGGGAGAATACACACCACGACGTACATTGTGGTTTTACCTGCTTGATCATGGAGAGGACATGAGGAAATGGGATATGCAGCCCACCTCAGCCCTTCGAGCATGAGTAAATGAGCTGCGGGGTAAAACATTCCTACAACGAGATTTTGCCAGGAAGAAGGCTGCACCAGTTTCTACTGGGCAGTTCCCTAGACCAACTGGAAGGCCTACCTATATGTCTGATGTGCCTGATCCTTTTGAAGGGACCTCTAAGTCCTTTATGCAACCAGTGGAAAACAAATATGATCAGCAGCAATAGAGGGGCCCTGCCTCCAGCCAGGTGGAGGAGAGGGATAATCGGGTTTATTGGACTGTGTGGATCCGATGGCCTGGCACATCAGACCCACAAGAGTACAAAGCTCTGGTGGATACTGGTGCCCAGTGTACTCTAATGCCATCGAATCATGAAGGGGTAGAATCTGTTTGTATTTCTGGAGTGACAGGGGGATCCCAACAACTAACTGTGCTAGAGGCTGAGGTGAGCCTAACTGGGAAGGACTGGGAAAAACACCCCATTGTGACTGGTCCAGAAGCTCCGTGCATTTTAGGTATAGATTATCTACGTAGAGGGTATTTTAAAGACCCAAAAGGGTACCGATGGGCTTTTGGAATAGCTGCTTTGGAAACAGAAGAAATTGAACAATTGTGTGGCTTGCCTGGACTCTCGGAGGATTCTGCTGTTGTGGGGTTGTTGAAGGGTGAAGAACAGCAAGTGCCAGTTGCTACGATGACGGTGCACAGACGACAATACCGTACTAACCGAGATTCCCTGATTCCCATCCATAAGCTGATTCGTCAACTGGAGGATCAGGGAGTGATCAGCCGAACCCACTCACCCTTTAATAGTCCCATATGGCCAGTGAGGAAGTCCAGTGGAGAGTGGAGGCTGACAGTAGATTATCGTGGCCTAAATGAAGTCACTCCAGGTATGAGTGCTGCTGTGCCAGACATGTTAGAGCTCCAGTATGAATTGGAATCGAAGGCAGCCAAGTGGTACGCCACAATCGACATTGCGAATGCTTTCTTCTCGATCCCACTGGCGCCAGAGTGCAGGCCACAGTTTGCTTTCACTTGGAGAGGCATCCAATACACGTGGAATCGTCTGCCCCAGGGGTGGAAACATAGCCCCACCATCTGCCATGGACTAATCCAGAATACACTGGAAAAGGGTGAAGCACCAGAGCACTTGCAGTATATCGATGACATCATTGTATGGGGCAACACAGCAGAGGAAGTTTTTGAAAAAGGAAACAGGGTAATTAAAATCCTTTTAGAAGCCGGTTTTGCTATAAAACGAAGTAAAGTCAAGGGGCCTACGCGAGAAATCCAGTTTTTAGGAATAAAATGGCAGGATGGGCGTCGTCAGATCCCAATGGACATTATTAATAAAATAGCAGCTATGTCTCCACCAAGCAACAAAAAGGAAACACAAGCTTTCTTAGGTGTTATAGGTTTTTGGCGAATGCATGTCCCAAACTACAGTCTCATTGTGAGCCCACTCTACCATGTAACTCGAAAGAAGAATGATTTCCAATGGGGCCCTGAGCAACAGCAAGCCTTTGAGCAGATCAAACGCGAGATAGTCCATGCAGTGGCCCTTGGGCCTGTCCGGACAGGGACAGATATTAAAAATGTGCTCTACACTGCAGCTGGGGAGAACGGCCCGACCTGGAGTCTCTGGCAGAAAGCACAAGGGGAGACTCGAGGTCGACCGCTGGGGTTTTGGAGTCGGGCCTACAAAGGATCTGAGGCCAATTATACTCCAACAGAAAAGGAAATACTGGCCGCCTATGAAGGGGTTCGAGCCGCCTCAGAAGTGATTGGAACTGAAGCCCAGCTCCTCCTGGCACCCCGACTGCCGGTGCTGGGCTGGATGTTCAAAGGGAAGGTTCCTTCTACACACCATGCCACTGATGCTACGTGGAGCAAGTGGGTTGCACTAATTACACAGCGGGCTCGAATAGGAAACCCCAATCGCCCAGGAATCTTGGAGGTGATCACAGACTGGCCAGAAGGCAAAGATTTTGGGATGTCATCAGAGGATGAGGAGGTAACACGCGCTGAAGAAGCCCCACCCTACAACGAACTGCCAGAGAATGAGAAGCGATATGCCCTGTTCACTGATGGGTCTTGTCGCATTGTGGGTAAGCATCGGAGATGGAAAGCCGCTGTATGGAATCCTATAAGAAGAGTAGCAGAAGCCACTGAAGGAAAAGGTGAATCAAGCCAGTTCGCTGAGGTGAAGGCCATCCAGTTAGCCCTGGACATTGCTGAGAGAGAAAAGTGGCCAAGGCTCTACCTTTATACTGATTCATGGATGGTGGCGAATGCCCTGTGGGGGTGGTTGCAGCAGTGGAAAAAGAACAACTGGCAGCGTAGAGGCAAACCTATATGGGCTGGTGACTTATGGCAAGATATCTCTGCTCGGTTAGAGAAACTTGTTGTAAAGGTACGTCATGTCGACGCCCATGTACCTAAGAGTCGGGCCATGGAGGAACATGAAAACAACCATCAGGTAGATAAGGCTGCTAGGATTAAAGTGGCTCAGGTAGATCTAGACTGGCAACGTAAGGGTGAATTATTCATGGCTCGATGGGCCCATGATACCTCGGGTCATCAAGGGAGAGATGCAACATATAGATGGGCTCGGGATCGAGGGGTGGACTTGACCATGGACGCCATCGCACAAGTTGTCCACGAATGTGAGACATGTGCTGCAATCAAGCAAGCTAAGCGGTTAAAGCCCCTTTGGTATGGAGGACGGTGGATGAAATATAAATATGGGGAGGCTTGGCAGATTGATTACATCACCCTCCCACAAACCCGCCATGGCAAACGTTATGTGCTTACAATGGTGGAGGCAACTACCGGCTGGCTAGAAACATATCCCGTACCCCATGCCACTGCTCGAAATACAATTCTGGGCCTTGAGAGGCAAGTCCTCTGGCGACATGGTACTCCAGAAAGAATCGAGTCAGACAATGGGACTCATTTCCGAAACACTCTTATAGACACCTGGGCCAAAGAGCATGGCATTGAGTGGGTGTACCACATTCCTTACCATGCACCGGCCTCTGGGAAAATTGAACGATATAATGGACTTTTAAAAACTACACTGAAAGCAATGTGTGGTGGGACATTCAAGCATTGGGATACACATTTGGCCCAAGCCACGTGGTTAGTTAACTCTAGGGGATCTACCAATCGGGCTGGCCCTGCCCAGTCAAAATTTCCACGTACTGTAGAGGGAGACAGAGTGCCAGTAGTGCATATGAAGAGTGTATTGGGAAAGAGAGTTTGGGTCATTCCTGCTTCAGGCAAAGGTAAACCCATGTCTGGAATTGTTTTTGCTCAAGGACCTGGCTGTACTTGGTGGGTAATGCAGAGGGATGGAGAAGTTCGATGTGTACCTCAAGGGGATTTGATTTTGGGTGAGAATAGCCAATATAATTAATAAAGTAGAAATTATAATAATTGCCAAATAATCCATTATTGTATATTCATTATTGTTATGATTGCTGTATGTTGTACCATAGCATTATAGCCGGAGTCATACAAGTTAATGAAGAATGAGTGCCATGATGATGGAACTAAAGCCTGGCCTCTCAAGAACTTTTTGCTCCCGTTGAAAATAAACTCTGACCCACAGACTATGAGCATGGACCATGCCAGGTGTATCAGTCAAGAGCCTGAGATGCAGCGTGCAACGAGCCAATGGAACATACAACTATCCTGAGAAACTGTTACGACAAATGGAGCCTGGAAATCATGGACTAAATGAACTCAACAACTTCAGAGGGATGATTCACAGACTGAGGGAATAAGATCTGTATGCACATATGTGTGCATACATGTGTACATACATATATGGGTGTGTGAAACACGAAACTGGTTGTACCCAAAGAAAATTGTTGGATCTGGTCATGACGTAAATGGTATGGAATAAGGGGTGGATAATGTCCTGGTTTCAGCTATGATGGAGTTAAACTTTTTTTTAGCAGTGGATGGAATGCCATGTTTGGGTGTTAGCATGAGAATAGTGCTGATAGCACCCTGATGTTTTCCGATTTGTTGCCGGGCAATCAAGGACCTTTCTCAGCTCTGCATACTTCCTTACTAGTGAGAAAGGAGGGGACGCAGCCAGGACAGGTGATCCGAATTGGCCAAAGAGGATATTCCATACCAGTTACGTCATGTTCGGTATAAGGGGGGACTGGGGGGAAGAGGGGGAGACAACGCCAGGACGTGCGGTTTCTGGGGCGGTCGGGTTGTCCGGGACGGGCTCTAAGCTGTGCGGCCTGAGTTGTGTGGTTTGGTGAGAAATTGCATTGTGTATCACCAGTTTCATATATTTTGTGCTTTAAACTTCTGTTATTGTTATATCTAGTTTGCTGTTATTGTTTAGTAAACTATCCTTATCCCAACCTGCGTGGTTCTGGTTTCTAGGTTGTGGTTTCTTTTCCTCCTTTCTTCCTTCCCTTTTCCCCCTCCCCCAACTCTCCTTCCCCCTTCCTTTTAAAAGTACAAGCGACTGTGTGGGGTGCGGCCCTCGGCCGGGGCAAAACCACGACAGTTATTTTTTAAACAACTGGGAGAAGTCTGGCGATCACCAGCCCTCGTCCTTACTGGGGACTTCAACTCACCGGATGTCTCCTGGAGGTACAATACAGCAGGGAGGAAACAGTCTAGCAGGTTCCTGGACGGTTTGGAAGACAACTTCCAGACCCAGCTGGTGAATGAACCCACAAGGGAAGGTGCCCTGCTGGACTCATTGTTTGTCAATAGAGAAGACCTGGTGGGGGATGTGAAGGTTGGAGGACGCCTGGGGCATAGTCATCATGAGCTGATAGAATTCTTAGTACTGGGAGAAGTAAGGAAGGGAGACAGCAGAAAAAGCACCTGGGACTTCCATAGGACTGACTTTGGACTGTTCAGAAAGCTGCTCGATATGATTCCATGGGAGGCAGCCCTTGAGGGCAAAGGAGCCCAAGAGGGTTGGTTGCTCCTCAAGAGGGTAATCTTGGCAGCACAAGAACAGGCTGTCCCAGTCGGACAGAAGAGGGGTTGGCGAGCTAGGAAGCCAGCCTGGCTGAGTAGAGAGATTCAGGCTGATGTACGGGAAAAGAAGGAAAAATATGAGCTTTGGAAGAAGGGGCAGGTGTCTTGGGATGATTATAGGAATTTAATGAGATCATGTAGGGAGAAAGTCAGAAGGGCTAAAGCTGATCTGGAACTCAGGCTGGCCAGTTCTGTAAAAGATAATAAAAAGTCCTTCTACAGGTATATTAATAGTAAAAGGAGGGTCAAGGAGAATCTCCAGCCCTTATTGGATGCTGATGGCACGTTAGTGACAAGGGATGAGGACAAGGCTGAGGTCCTTAATTCCTTCTTTGCCTCAGTCTTTAACAGTAATGAAGGATATTCCCTGAGTACTCATCCTCCGGAACTGGCTGACAGGGAGGGGAAGAATAACAAAGTTCCCATGGTTCAGGAGGAAATGATTAGTGACCTACTTGGCCAGTTAGATACCTACTAGCCAATGGGGCCAGATGGGATTCACCCAAGGGTAGTGAGGGAGCTGTCAGATGTGCTTGCCAAACCCCTTTCCATCATCTACCAGCAATCCTGGCAGACTGGGGCAGTTCCACTCGACTGGAGGCTGGCAGATGTTACACCCATATACAAGAAGGGTCGGAAGGAGGATCCAGGGAACTACAGGCCTGTCAGTCTGACCTCAGTCCCAGGGAAGATCATGGAGAGGGTCATCTTGGGAGCTATCATGCAGCACATGCATGATGGCCAGGGGATCAGGCCTAGTCAACATGGGTTTACAAAAGGTAGATCCTGTCAAACTAACCTGATCACCTTCTATGACAAGGTGACCCGCTCAATGGACGAGGGGAAGGCTGTGGATGTGATCTACCTGGACTTTGGTAAAGCCTTTGACACAGTTTCTCACAGCATTCTGACTGAGAAACTGGCTGCCACTGGCCTGGACAGGTGGACCCTCAGCTGGGTTAAAAACTGGCTGGATGGCCGAGCCCAAAGGGTGATGGTAAATGGAACAAAATGCAGCTGGAGGCCGGTCACGAGTGGCGTCCCCCAGGGCTCAGTCCTGGGTCCAGTCTTGTTCAACATCTTTATCAATGATCTCAACGAAGGGATTGAATGCTCCCTCACTAAGTTTGCAGATGACACTAAACTAGGAGGAAGTGTTGATCTGCCTGAGAGTAGGGAGGCTCTTCAGAGGGATCTGAACAGACTGGACCAATGGGCTGAGACCAATGGGATGAAGTTTAACAAGGCCAAGTGTAGAGTGCTGCACATGGGACATAATAACCCCATGCAGTGCTACAGGCTTGGAGGAGACTGGCTGGAGAGCTGTCAGGCAGAGAAGGACCTGGGGGTGTTGGTTGACTGCAGACTGAATATGAGTCAGCAGTGTGCTCAGGTAGCCAAGAAGGCCAATGGCATCTTGGCTTGTATCAAAAACAGTGTGGCCAGTAGGTCTAGGGAGGTGATTGTGCCCCTGTACTCGGCATTGGTGAGGCCACACCTCAAGTACTGTGTCCAGTTCTGGGTTCCTCACCACAAGAAGGACATGGTGGTCCTGGATTGAGTCCAGAGAAGGGCAACCAGGCTGGGGAAGGGGCTGGAGGGCAAATCCTATGAGGAGCGGCTGAGGGAGCTGGGGCTGTTTAGCCTAGAGAAGAGGAGGCTGAGGGGAGACCTTATCACCACCTACAATTACCTGAAGGGAGGTTGTAGAGAGGTAGGTGATGGTCTCTTCAGCCAGGTGACAGGTGATAGGACAAGGGGGAATGGCATGAAGCTGTGCCAGGGCAGGTTTAGATTGAATGTTAGGAAAAAATTTTTTACTGAAAGAGTTGTCAGGGCCTGGAACAGGCTGCCCAGGGAGGTGGTCGAGTCACCTTCCCTGGATGTGTTCAATAAAAGGGTAGATGAAGTACTTAGGGATATGGTTTAGTTTAGGATGCGAATGGTTGGACTTGATGATCTTAAAGGTCTTTTCCAACCTTGTGATTCTGTGATTCTGTGAAAAGGGGGGATTGATATGGGGCTTTCTAACAAGATGCTTACAAAGGATTAAATGGTGCTTGCTAATAAAATGTTTGGTAAGGGGGAGCTTACTAACAGTTTGTGTCAGAAATGACCTTGCATAAACAATGCCTACTATGAGCTCTGGGAAAATAGAATTATTTCTTTGATGAGTTCTAGTCTCCCCCGTTGGTCTAATGAACTCCGTATCTGTCCAGGAATTTCTTGCTTGTCTCATAATTGGTCATAAACTCAGAGAAAGTATTTCATTGTAGCTCTCCCTTGTCTTTGAAAGTGTGCAAAACCTGCTGAAACCGGGTTTGTAGTTTGGATCAGAGTCAAGGGGGAACTGAGTCTGCCCAAAACAGAAGGTTACTTGCGGTGATGAAGAGGAGCCATCCGACTTCATCCCCACGACCCTGAACGACCACCACCAAACAGCAGGGTACAGGCGCAGTTGGGAGGAGTTTATGGAAATGACTTCTAGGAACTCATTTCAATACGAAGTGGCACAGGTGATGAATATGTATAGATGTATGATGTAATCTAATAATTTCGGATGGGGATATGGTATAAAAATCCCACCAACTCTGACTAAAAGTCTGCCTACTTTGTTAGGTCACCCGCTCTTGCAAGAGCGTATAATAAAATACTGCTTCACTAACGTGTCTACCTTGAGTCCTTTCTTAGGACCACTGATATTTCTAACAATTATCTACCCAAAACATATACAGCCTAGGTGAAGAACCCAAGGTGCCTAAATTCAGATGGCATTCATATACTCTCACCTTCAAGAATTTTGATCCTAATGCATATATAGCTGTTACTGCAGAGTATCAGCAGGATTAACCGCAGCCTGTTAAACCTAAAAGTTCTATACAATCATCTTACGTAAATCATCTCATGTAACATGCCAGGTTGGAGGATCTGGGGAGTTTTTCAGCTGAGAAGGATATGGCCTTGCCTCTTCTGCTCTTACGTTCACTACTTAGAATTCCTTGTGAGTAAAAATTTAAAATGCTTTGCCCTGATGCAGCTTATAGATCTAGAGCTGGGATTCTGTGCAAGAGAACTCAACACCAAATACAGCAAAATCAAAGCAGCTGTAAAGGAGTGACAGACAAACATAAGGGTGCAGCATTGATGTTTGGTTCACACTGCAGGAGTGCCATTGTGTCTGCCTTTTATCAACTGAAAGAGTATTTGAAATCATCCAATCCAATCCCATTTAACAAGAGCTAAAATGATAAAACAGTAAGAAAAATAAAAAATCAACACTTCAGAGCCAAACCTAGAAATGCTTATTTTACCTGATACTTTGTAGTGCTTCCTCCTTTGCCAGTAACATTTATTGTCACTTCCTCCTTCAGGAACTTCTGACAATATTCTGAGTCTTTCTCCAAAACATAGCCAGTTGCTTCAATTACATCTTCAACATGGAAAATCTTTAGTGAAAATTCACAGAAGAAATACAAGGCATGTTAAAAACTAACCAGCACCTTTTATTGTTTTTAAAGCTTAAATGCAAAGCTGAACAGGACATGGAATTCTCTTTTAATGCTGTGGTAGATCTTGCAAATTTCAACTTAATCTTTCTTACAATTTTTGAAAGTCTGAACTTCGAGCTGCTATGAGATTGTTAATGAGCCCCTCCCCATGACCACTAATATTACCTTTACCATAGCCCATATACCATGCATGAAAAATGTACACGAGAGTCAAATGACACAGTTGCATGGGATGGGGGAATTCTTTAATGCTTTCCCTTCTACTTAGCTTGAACAGAAAAAAAAACCCAAACACACAGAAAACCACCCAAACACCCCACCAAAGTGTCACTGATGGACTGATTTTAATAAAAAAAAACCTATCAGAAAAAATAGTACACACCTGTACTTGAAAGCACTGGAGTTGTATTTTCAAAGGAAATGGGTTACAAGCCCTTGAAACACACATTTACAGATTCACAGAATCCTCGTACAAAGCCATAGTGGAACGTATGAATCAAACTCTCAAGCGTTTGCTTCACAAACAAAACGGGGGAGAGAAGGGTATCTCTCCAGCTGATTGATTATACAAAGCTCTTTATGTTTTGATCTATTTATGTCTGCCACAGAACAGTTTGGTACCTCCAATGGTGAAACATGCAGTAGATTTAAAAGGAGATTTGAAAAATAAAAAAAAAAGAAAAAGAGAAACAAGAGAGAAAAGTTAATGTCAGGTGTTCGTAAAAAATGAAGTTACAGGTACTAACGTGGGGAAGGAGATCTGCCTGTGTCGTTACAGATACGGGAACCAAGTGGGACCCAGTGAAGTGGATAAAGCTGTGGATCCAGAAGAAAGCAAGCCTGCATGAACCAGGATGGGATCCTGATCCCAGTAACCGAAGTCAAGTGTTCCAACTGCAGCCACAGTGGACTATGAGTTTTGCTGGGGAACATTTTGAACCATCTAACAGTCTTTGAGCTATGCATCTATTTGTGGTAAATGAAACATAGGGAAATAGTGATTTCTGCACAGCCTAAGATCACAGGCTGTGTGCGGTTGATGTTATCTGCGCCTCTGACACTTCTGATTGGCAAAGCAAACAAATGCAACAGCAAAGGTATCAAGGCACCTAGCTACAGATGTGGATTCTGTAAGACATGCAGCAGCTGATTTATGTTGCTGGTTCACAGACATGGCTGTGAAAATTTTGAACGGCATGTGTTGCATGAATCTGGCTGACCACTCTCAGTCAATTCATGCGAGTATTCAGAAATTAATAGCTCAAACTCAAAAGTTACAACAAGAAAATGGACTGTTTGGATCAAACAACTGGTTTCACGAGTGGGAAATTTCAGGATGGTTATTTTCAGTGGTCAAATTTGGTTTCTTTGGATTTGGCAATTACGGTACTTGTCTTACTTTTACTGCCATGCTTATTGAGCTTTCTGCAAGGGCCCTTGCAGAGACCTCTAAAAGCAGTTTTTGAAACGTGGATACTAAAAAGAAAATAAAATTGTCAGGGAGGACAGCAGGTCTTCCAGCGGCCTGGCTCTCCTCACTAAAACACAGGCTCTGACAGTATCCTTGAATTCCCACAAGACAGGAAAATTACTCATGCTGAGAGGTATTTGGTAATCACATTTTCAAAACATAGTGGCCTTGAAGGCAGGTGGACAGACTACCTTAAACCAAGGAGTTGTGAGAAAGTATTTGGAAGTAAGTGAATATGTCAAGAACCAGCCATAATAAGAAGGCCAAAACACAGCAAGTGTGCAGATAACTTTTTAGACATCAAAGGTAAACTAACAATGTTTAGCTATAAGATATGCTTATCAAAACTCGTTATAGTTACTAATTAATCACTTTGGTGTGAATAGTGTCTGTAGCCAATTAGCAGTTTTTAGCTTGTCACATTTTATAGTATGGCTTTTCATTTACAGGATGGCTTTTAAATATAGTTAAATAAGGACTTATGCTTTTGTTAGTTATTTTTGCCTTAGCGTTATTTTTGCCGTGTCTGTCACAGTGTTTCTCTTGCAGGATGCGTAATGCTTTTTGCAAAAATCTGGCTGGTCCATAAACAAAAAGGGGGAATTGAGGAGAATGGGTTTCGTGGCCCAACCAGATTTATTGCTGACCCCCATATAATCAGGCCTGGGTAATTGCTCAGCCGAAGCAGAATGTATGGGTAACCCTTGCAAACATCACTGGTCAAAATACACTGTGTCTTTCTGTGGCTACTCCATCTTCCGCAGCAGACACAGGAACCTCAGGGGTTAACACTATGGGGCTCTGTGGTGATGGATGCTTGTATATATTTTAATTATACTTATAGCATTACTTGTAGAAGTCAGAATGTTAACGCTATGCTTAGTATATATCGTAATGCTGCTGCTTGGTGTGGTTGTACGACTCCCAATATTTCCCAATCATCAGCCATACCGCTCACTTTGCCTCCTGGCATCTTTTTGATATGTGGAGACTGAGCCTGGAGTGGAATTCCACCATGTTTGAACAGTGGCCCCTGCAGTCTTGGTCGTCTTACTTTGCTGACTCCTAACTTGGCCATGATACATAAGGAACAACGTCAATTAAGAGGATGAGTGCGTAGAAGCATTCACAAATTTGAGAAGGACTGTGATGACAAGGTAACATTTTGGGGACCTGCAGAAATAATAGCATCATCAGTACTAGCCCCGGGAGTGGCCTCTGCTGCTGCTTTTAAAAAACTAATGAAATGGGGCTGTTGGCTGAGTAAGCAAACTAATGCTATATCCATTGCATTGAGTGGTTTGCTAACTGACGTGGATGGCATTAGACAAGCTTCTCTTCAAAATCGAGCTGCAATAGATTTCTTGCTCCTAGCTCATGGTCATGGTTGTGAAGATTTTGAGGGTATGTGCTGAATGAATTTGTCAGACAATTCAGAATTGATCCATCACAGTTTCGCAAAGTTGTGAAGCCAGCTGGTGAAACTGAGATATGAGGGTAGCTGGCTTGATGGATGGTTTAACAAATGGGGAATAATTGGGTGGGTTAGAGACATGCTAAAGGGTGCTTTAGTTATATTGATAGTTGTTTTGTTGATTTTAACTGTTATTCCTTGCATTATTCAGAGCCTTAAGAAACTTCTGAGCAGAGCCTTGTCCTCGGCTGTTTTGCTTGTGCAAAAAGAAAAAGAGGGAACTGTGGAGGAATGGCTCCGTGAGAACGGCCACATACTCCTCACTCTCTACCCCTGCGAGCAAAACAGCCAGAATGAAACATTGCTCTAAAGGAATGTGGAGCTAGCAGCAAAGCCAGATAATGGGTTAAGGAGTATGGACTGTGAATAGAAGCTCCTAATTCCTCTGAGACAAGATATAGGCCTTGCGCAGGTGTCCGCTCTATCGCCCTCACTGTTTTCACTTCCCTCCCCCCGTGGTTCCCAGCCATGCTTTGTTAAGCTTGCTAGAGAGTATACAATCACGCTGCTCTGTAGAATAAATGAACTGACTGCTTTTAGCCACATTGGTTTGCGGTCTGATTCCTAGCGCCGTCCTGCTCTTTCGGAGCCCCTGGACCTAAAGTTTCCCAAGATCTGGATTAGGACGCGGGGAACACTCAACATATGTACAGTTAATCTGTATAAATATGAGAAATTTGGCTTTAATGGGCGCACACATTCGGAGGAGCGATCGCCTGCGTGCCCAGCGCTGCAATAAAGGATACCTGCTTAATAGTCACCAAGGCTACTGAGTTCTGATTCTGGTTTTGCGAGGCATCAGTTTGGCACCCCAGATGGGACCCTCTCTGCTTGGCCGCAGGATCTGGTAAGAACAGGACTCCCTAGGCGCACCCCGGGATTTCCCAGAGGGACTCCTCACCCTGCTCAGCTCTCTGCAGGAGCAGACAAGGACCATCCTCTGATTTTTAAGGTATTCTTTTAAATTTATTTGAGCTCTTGGATGGGTGGATGCCCAGCTGTCTCTGGTATACTTGAGTATCTTGGTGTTTGGTTTCTGGAGACAGGTCGTTTGGGGATACTGTAAGCCGTCCCACGTGAGTGTCGTATACCAGGTGACTAGTGCCTGATTGTAGACGTCTGGTTAGTAGCGTGTAAATGCTGCTAATAATCGGGATCTCGATAATTGTATCGAGTGAGTATTGTTCTGGTTTGGATCTATCGTATAAAGATCTTGTGCAGAAGTGAGAAGTTTAAGTAAGCACAAAGCGAGTGTGGAGTCCTGCTGCAAACTTCTGTAACAGCATGCTGCTCTGTGGTCAGCGGGAGAGAGCTCCTGCCTGTCACGCAGGAGACCGGGCTTTGATTCCCAACGGGAGTTGCTGCTCTGGTGGCACTGATTTATTGGTCTTGACTTTGGATACTGGTACAAGGAGCTGACTTCTGAAAAGTGATTTAGATTTGATGAACGATTGGTCTGAGTTAAGTGAGTTAACTCTGGTGCGAGTGGTGAGTGACTGAGTAGCAGCGTATCTGTGAGACAGAGAAAATTACCCGCTAGAAATTTACGGCTTGTTTTTATTTTTTAGTGTAATCAGTGTGGAACTGTGAATGTATTAGAGGAACCGTATCATTCTCATTAGTATTGCTGGACAGGCAGTTATAAATAGGAACGGAAATCAAGAGGTAAATCTGACTAACAGTGGGAGGGAGACAAAGTAGCAAATCCCCAAGAAAAGCCCTCTGGATTGTGAGATTTTGCATTGGAAAGATATCGGCGGAGAACGTGGTGCGAGTGTGAGTAAAAAGAATTTACTGAGGTATTGCAATTAATGCTTTTAAGGGAAAAGGGAAATGGGATAAAATTGGCTAGGCTGATATATTTGGGTTTTTTCCACCCTCTGAGACGATTCGGAATGGCAGAGGGAGTGTGGGCTTACGATACCACAGGATCCCTTAGTATTGGATTTAGGAAAAGATAAAAACAGAGAGAAAGAGAAACAACTGAAGAGATGCTGCTCTGCTTGTAAAATAGGGGAGCATGGTACACGAAAGGGGCTTTTGGAAGAAAAGGGGGGATTAAATAGCAGAACCGGATGAATTAGGATCCCCTCCCTTTTCTTCTAGAGGGAATGTGAATCAGAATATAATGCTCCTATTTTACCAATTAAAAGCCAATGGAAAATATCGAATACTACAGTGCCTCAGGGTAATCAATAATATTGTTAAAGATTTGCACCCGGTGGTAGCTAATCCTTGTACACTTGTGCGGCCTTGGTCAGCAGCGACTTTGGCCTTGGGTTGGCTGGGGTTTACTGTCTAAGGCTTACAGCGAGCTGTGGCTCTGATGCTTGCAAAAGCCATCTTAAAAGCCCAGCTACACAAAACTGCAACAACACTGCTAACAAAGCTTAAGAATACACAGTCTTAGACTTAAAAGATGCTTTCTTCTGCTTGCCATTAGCCAAAGAAAATGAAAAGTTACTTGCATTTTAAATCCTACCACTGGTAGGAGAACCCAGCTTACCCAACAGTGTCACCCCAAGGTTTTAAAAATAAATCCATCGATCTTTGGGAATCAGTTTGCAGGAGAACTTGAAGCATGAGACCCTCCCTCCAGAGACAAAATCTTTCTGCAGTATGTGAATGGTGTATTAATAGTAACTGAAACAAAACCTGACTGGATTCAAGGGACAAGTTTGTTGAATTTTTGGGGACTAAATGGATATTGAGTCTCTCAACAGAAAGCTGAAATGGTACAACAATGATGTCGCAGTTTTGCGTGGTTGGGTGCTGGAAAAGAACAGGGGTGCAGAAAATGGCTGCTGCGAGGAGCTGCTGGAATTCTCCGCAGCTCCAAAGTGTAAACAAGTCAAGGTCACAGTCACTGTTGACCAGGGCCAAGCCGATGAGAGACAGTCATAGCACCTCTGAGAATCACATATAGGAGAAAACAACCTGGAAGCAGCTGCATTTTGCCACCGGAGAAGGGAGTGAAGAGATGTAACGAGCTGTGCAGACATCAAGGCCGGGGAGGACGGGGGAGGATGCGCCCCAGGTGCCAGAGAGAAAGTTTTCACTGTTCTTTTTAGTGTAGTGTAATTGTCGTGGTTTTGCCCCAGCCGGGGGCCGCACCCCACACAGTCGCTTGTACTTTTAAAAGGAAGGGGGAAGGAAAGTTGGGGGGGGGGGGGGGAAAGGGAAGGAAGAAAGGAGGGAACGAAACCACAACCTAGAAACCAGAACCACGCAGGTTGGGATAAGGATAGTTTACTAAACAATAACAGAAAACTAGATATAACAATAACAGGAGTTTAAAGCACAAAATAGATGAAACTGGTGATACACAATGCAATTTCTCACCAAACCACACAACTCAGGCCGCACAGCTTAGAGCCCGTCCCGGACAACCCAACCGTCCCCAGAAAACTGCACGTCCTGGCGTTGTCTCCCCCTCTTCCCCCCAGTCCCCCCTTAAACTGAGCATGACGTAACTGGCATGGAATATGCTCTTTGGCCAATTCGAGTCACCTGTCCTGGCTGCGTCCCCTCCTTTCTCACTAGTAAGGAAGTATGCAGAGCTGAGAAAGGTACTTGATTGCCCGGCAACAAATCGGAAACATCAGGGTGCTATCAGCACTATTCTCATGCTAACACCCAAACATGGTATTCCATTCACCGCTAAAAAAAAGTTTAACTCCATCATAGCTGAAACCAGGACATTATCCACCCCTTATTCCATACCATTTACGTCATGACCAGATCCAACAATTTTCTTTGGGTACAACCAGTTTCGTGTTTCACACACCCATATATGTATGTACACATGTATGCACACATACGTGCATACAGATCTTATTCCCTCAGTCTGTGAATCATCCCTCTGAAGTTGTTGAGTTCATTTAGTCCATGATTTTCAGGCTCCATTTGTCGTAACAGTTTCTCAGGATAATTGTATGTTCCATTGGCTCGTTGCATGCTGCATCTCAGGCTCTTGACTGATACACCTGGCATGGTCCATGCTCATAGTCTGTGGGTCAGAGTTTATTTTCAACAGGAGCAAAACAGTTTTTGAGAGGCCAGGCTTTAGTTCCATCATCATGGCACTCATTCTTCATTAACTTGTATGACTCCAGCTATAATGCTATGGTACAACATACAGCAATCATAACAATAATGAAATATACAATAATGGGTTATTTGGCAATTATTACAATTTCTACTTTATTAATTATATTGGCTATTCTCACCCAAAATCAAATCCCCTTGAGGTACACATCGAACTTCTCCATCCCTCTGCATTACCCACCAAGTACAGCCAGGTCCTTGAGCAAAAACAATTCCAGACATGGGTTTACCTTTGCCTGAAGCAGGGATGACCCAAACTCTCTTTCCCAATACACTCTTCATATGCACTACTGGGACTCTGTCTCCCTCTACAGTACGTGGAAATTTTGACTGGGCAGGGCCAGCCCGATTGGTAGATCCCCTAGAGTTAACTAACCACGTGGCTTGGGCCAAATGTGTATCCCAATGCTTGAATGTCCCACCACACATTGCTTTCAGTGTAGTTTTTAAAAGTCCATTATATCGTTCAATTTTCCCAGAGGCCGGTGCATGGTAAGGAATGTGGTACACCCACTCAATGCCATGCTCTTTGGCCCAGGTGTCTATAAGAGTGTTTCGGAAATGAGTCCCATTGTCTGACTCGATTCTTTCTGGAGTACCATGTCGCCAGAGGACTTGCCTCTCAAGGCCCAGAATTGTATTTCGAGCAGTGGCATGGGGTACGGGATATGTTTCTAGCCAGCCGGTAGTTGCCTCCACCATTGTAAGCACATAACGTTTGCCATGGCGGGTTTGTGGGAGGGTGATGTAATCAATCTGCCAAGCCTCCCCATATTTATATTTCATCCACCGTCCTCCATACCAAAGGGGCTTTAACCGCTTAGCTTGCTTGATTGCAGCACATGTCTCACATTCGTGGACAACTTGTGCGATGGCGTCCATGGTCAAGTCCACCCCTCGATCCCGAGCCCATCTGTATGTTGCATCTCTCCCTTGATGACCCGAGGTATCATGGGCCCATTGAGCTAGGAATAATTCACCCTTACGTTGCCAGTCTAGATCTACCTGAGCCACTTTAATCCTAGCAGCCTTATCTACCTGATGGTTGTTTTCATGTTCCTCCATGGCCCGACTCTTAGGTACATGGGCATCGACATGACGTACCTTTACAACAAGTTTCTCTAACCGAGCAGAGATATCTTGCCATAAGTCATCAGCCCATATAGGTTTGCCTCTACGCTGCCAGTTGTTCTTTTTCCACTGCTGCAACCACCCCCACAGGGCATTCGCCACCATCCATGAATCAGTATAAAGGTAGAGCCTTGGCCACTTTTCTCTCTCAGCAATGTCCAGGGCTAACTGGATGGCCTTCACCTCAGCGAACTGGCTTGATTCACCTTTTCCTTCAGTGGCTTCTGCTACTCTTCTTATAGGATTCCATACAGCGGCTTTCCATCTCCGATGCTTACCCACAATGCGACAAGACCCATCAGTGAACAGGGCATATCGCTTCTCATTCTCTGGCAGTTCGTTGTAGGGTGGGGCTTCTTCAGCGCGTGTTACCTCCTCATCCTCTGGTGACATCCCAAAATCTTTGCCTTCTGGCCAGTCTGTGATCACCTCCATGATTCCTGGGCGATTGGGGTTTCCTATTCGAGCCCGCTGTGTAATTAGTGCAACCCACTTGCTCCACGTAGCATCAGTGGCATGGTGTGTAGAAGGAACCTTCCCTTTGAACATCCAGCCCAGCACCGGCAGTCGGGGTGCCAGGAGGAGCTGGGCTTCAGTTCCAATCACTTCTGAGGCGGCTCGAACCCCTTCATAGGTGGCCAGTATTTCCTTTTCTGTTGGAGTATAACTGGCCTCAGATCCTTTGTAGGCCCGACTCCAAAACCCCAGCGGTCGACCTCGAGTCTCCCCTTGTGCTTTCTGCCAGAGACTCCAGGTCAGGCCGTTCTCCCCAGCTGCAGTGTAGAGCACATTTTTAATATCTGTCCCTGTCCGGACAGGCCCAAGGGCCACTGCATGGACTATCTCGCGTTTGATCTGCTCAAAGGCTTGCTGTTGCTCAGGGCCCCATTGGAAATCATTCTTCTTTCGAGTTACATGGTAGAGTGGGCTCACAATGAGACTGTAGTTTGGGACATGCATTCGCCAAAAACCTATAACACCTAAGAAAGCTTGTGTTTCCTTTTTGTTGCTTGGTGGAGACATAGCTGCTATTTTATTAATAATGTCCATTGGGATCTGACGACGCCCATCCTGCCATTTTATTCCTAAAAACTGGATTTCTTGCGTAGGCCCCTTGACTTTACTTCGTTTTATGGCAAAACCGGCTTCTAAAAGGATTTTAATTACCCTGTTTCCTTTTTCAAAAACTTCCTCTGCTGTGTTGCCCCATACAATGATGTCATCAATATACTGTAGGTGCTCTGGTGCTTCACCCTTTTCCAGTGTATTCTGGATTAGTCCATGGCAGATGGTGGGGCTGTGTTTCCACCCCTGGGGCAGACGATTCCACGTGTATTGGATGCCTCTCCAAGTGAAAGCAAACTGTGGCCTGCACTCTGGCGCCAGTGGGATCGAGAAGAAAGCATTCGCAATGTCGATTGTGGCGTACCACTTGGCTGCCTTCGATTCCAATTCATACTGGAGCTCTAACATGTCTGGCACAGCAGCACTCATACCTGGAGTGACTTCATTTAGGCCACGATAATCTACTGTCAGCCTCCACTCTCCATTGGACTTCCTCACTGGCCATATGGGACTATTAAAGGGTGAGTGGGTTCGGCTGATCACTCCCTGATCCTCCAGTTGACGAATCAGCTTATGGATGGGAATCAGGGAATCTCGGTTAGTACGGTATTGTCGTCTGTGCACCGTCGTCGTAGCAACTGGCACTTGCTGTTCTTCACCCTTCAACAACCCCACAACAGCAGAATCCTCCGAGAGTCCAGGCAAGCCACACAATTGTTCAATTTCTTCTGTTTCCAAAGCAGCTATTCCAAAAGCCCATCGGTACCCTTTTGGGTCTATAAAATACCCTCTACGTAGATAATCTATACCTAAAATGCACGGAGCTTCTGGACCAGTCACAATGGGGTGCTTTTCCCAGTCCTTCCCAGTTAAGCTCACCTCAGCCTCTAGCACAGTTAGTTGTTGGGATCCCCCTGTCACTCCAGAAATACAAACGGGTTCTACCCCTTCATGATTTGATGGCATTAGAGTACACTGGGCACCAGTATCCACCAGAGCTTTGTACTCTTGTGGGTCTGATGTGCCAGGCCATCGGATCCACACAGTCCAATAAACCCGATTATCCCTCTCCTCCACCTGGCTGGAGGCAGGGCCCCTCTATTGCTGCTGATCATATTTGTTTTCCACTGGTTGCATAAAGGACTTAGAGGTCCCTTCAAAAGGATCAGGCACATCAGACATATAGGTAGGCCTTCCAGTTGGTCTAGGGAACTGCCCAGTAGAAACTGGTGCAGCCTTCTTCCTGGCAGAATCTCGTTGTGTGAATGTTTTACCCCGCAGCTCATTTACTCGTGCTCGAAGGGCTGAGGTGGGCTGCATATCCCATTTCCTCATGTCCTCTCCATGATCAAGCAGGTAAAACCACAATGTACGTCGTGGTGTGTATTCTCCCTCTTGGAACGATGGACGCTTTCTCCCAGTAGCTGCAACATTGCTCCATACGGGTTGGGAGTTGGACACATTGTTGTCAAGTCGTTGAACCAGTTTCTCTACTGCTGCAATGACGGAGAGGGAAACATTGTCTTGGTATTTCCGGAGTCGGCAGGCCACCTCATTTACGGTTGGCGGATTCGTATCATTCCAGTCAATTGCTGCCAGTGAATTGGTATACCCTGCTGTTGCACTTCGTACAACCTTACGCCACATATCTGGAGTGCATAGGACTTCATCGGGATCAGCGGGAAGCCGTGAATTGTCCAGATCATAATAAATTATCTCCCGTACAGCTAATTCTCTCAGGTGCTGGACAGCTGTCTCTATGCTGTTACACTTGGGTGTCTGGCATGTAATATATTCCTTTATGGGATATCTTTCCTGCACAATTGACAGTAGTCGCCTCCAGAGGCTGAGGATTTCCAGCCTCCTCCCAATTGCTTTGTCAATTCCTCCTTCTCTAGCTAGGGATCCCAACTGCTTGGCCTCTCTGCCTTCTAATTCCAAACTACTGGCCCCGTGATCCCAACATCGGAGCAACCAAGTGATAATGTGCTCACTTGGGTGGCGAGTGAAATCTTTTCGAACCTCACGCAGCTCACTCAGAGTCAGGGATCGGGTAACAATCTCTGGTTCTGCCTCATCCTGATATCCTCGAGATGATCCCGGTTGATCATCATCCTTATCCGTCACTATGCGAACTGATTTCTTTGTGCCTTTCCTCTTTTGTACGGGAGCAACAGACACTGGTATGGATTGGTTTTTCGGATCATCTGCAGTGTCTGCTGTAGAGATTACAGTAGCTGCAGTGTCGGTCACAGGGGTTGCAGTAGCTGCAGTGTCAGCCCCAGTGGTTGCAGCAGCTATAGTATCTGCCAGTCTGTTTCCTTTCCCTTCTCCCTGACAGTGCTGACAGTGCTGACAGTGCTGCCTGCTATCAAGCAGTGTTTGATAAATAGTGGCCAGAGCCCAGCACAGTGCAGTAAGGTGTCCATCTCTGGGAAACCTACAGCAATTTTTCCTTAGGTATGCAGTCACTTGATCGGGGTCTTGTAACTGTTCAGGAGTGAAATTCCAAACCATCGGGCGTGAGAAAGTACCTAGGTACTTGCCCATACTTTGCCACATGCCCTGCCACTCGTGATTATTCTGTCTTGGAGAAAGCTCTTCAGTGGTATTCATAAACCTATGCTTGATATATAACAAAAACTGAACCATCTGCACCAAACCTACCAATAGCAAAATGCTAGTTTGAAAATCCCAGAGATATTGAAGATTTTCAAAAACTGTCATAAGAGCTGTTGTATTTAGCCCAAAGGAAAAGAAAGCAGTGCCCCCACCATACCGGCTGCTGTTATTAACCCCTCCCTGTCCAAAGAATGGACAGGACAGCAAAACCTCATACAAGTACCAGATTAAGCTCATGATCATCGATATTATTGTGTCATAGACCGATATCATAAAATACACTATAATGAAGTATGGGAACAAATACGGGAGCCGCAGACCTGAGAGAGTAAAGAATCCTGCCAGGATTGTATACAGCATGCGGTGGTTTTGCTGCCACAGCCTTGTGAATAAATACCACAGCATCGTGACCAGAGATTGCTCAAACAAGAGTGCTTATCTTAATTGCGATAGTTAGGGTCAGATCTACCGTTATCCCAACCGTTCCTGCCCCACGTTGGGCGCCAAAATAACTGTCGTGGTTTTGCCCCAGCCGGGGGCCGCACCCCACACAGTCGCTTGTACTTTTAAAAGGAAGGGGGAAGGAAAGTTGGGGTGGGGGGGGGAAGGGAAGGGAAGGAAGAAAGGAGGGAACGAAACCACAACCTAGAAACCAGAACCACGCAGGTTGGGATAAGGATAGTTTACTAAACAATAACAGAAAACTAGATATAACAATAACATAAGTTTAAAGCACAAAATAGATGAAACTGGTGATACACAATGCAATTTCTCACCAAACCACACAACTCAGGCCGCACAGCTTAGAGCCCGTCCCGGACAACCCAACCGTCCCCAGAAAACTGCACGTCCTGGCGTTGTCTCCCCCTCTTCCCCCCAGTCCCCCCTTAAACTGAGCATGACGTAACTGGCATGGAATATGCTCTTTGGCCAATTCGAGTCACCTGTCCTGGCTGCGTCCCCTCCTTTCTCACTAGTAAGGAAGTATGCAGAGCTGAGAAAGGTACTTGATTGCCCGGCAACAAATCGGAAACATCAGGGTGCTATCAGCACTATTCTCATGCTAACACCCAAACATGGTATTCCATTCACCGCTAAAAAAAAGTTTAACTCCATCATAGCTGAAACCAGGACAGTAATAAAATTAGAATAGGTTTTTTTTTCCTTCACTTTGTGTTGGCTTTAATGGGAGCACACATTCGGAGGAGCCATCCCCTGCGTGCCCAGCGCTGCAATAAAGAATTCCTGCTTAACAGTCACCAAGGCTACTGAGTTCTGATTCCAGCTTTCCAAGGCATCAATGTACGGTGTAACTATCACTAGGAAAACCCTAAGAGAGCAGTGCACATTAAAGCATACTTTTCAATGTAGTCATGTCTTTAATCACATCAAGCTAAATGGTCCCACACACATTTTGAGAGAGCACGTCAGAGCGGACCATTATCTACCCAAAACATATACAGCCTAGGTGAAGAACCCAAGGTGCCTAAATTCAGATGGCATTCATATACTCTCACCTTCAAGAATTTTGATCCTAATGCATATATAGCTGTTACTGCAGAGTATCAGCAGGATTAACCGCAGCCTGTTAAACCTAAAAGTTCTATACAATCATCTTACGTAAATCATCTCATGTAACATGCCAGGTTGGAGGATCTGGGGAGTTTTTCAGCTGAGAAGGATATGGCCTTGCCTCTTCTGCTCTTACGTTCACTACTTAGAATTCCTTGTGAGTAAAAATTTAAAATGCTTTGCCCTGATGCAGCTTATAGATCTAGAGCTGGGATTCTGTGCAAGAGAACTCAACACCAAATACAGCAAAATCAAAGCAGCTGTAAAGGAATGACAGACAAACATAACGGTGCAGCATTGATGTTTGGTTCACACTGCAGGAGTGCCATTGTGTCTGCCTTTTATCAACTGAAAGAGTATTTGAAATCATCCAATCCAATCCCATTTAACAAGAGCTAAAATGATAAAACAGTAAGAAAAATAAAAAATCAACACTTCAGAGCCAAATCTAGAAATGCTTATTTTACCTGATACTTTGTAGTGCTTCCTCCTTTGCCAGTAACATTTATTGTCACTTCCTCCTTCAGGAACTTCTGACAATATTCTGAGTCTTTCTCCAAAACATAGCCAGTTGCTTCAATTACATCTTCAACATGGAAAATCTTTAGTGAAAATTCACAGAAGAAATGCAAGGCATGTTAAAAACTAACCAGCACCTTTTATTGTTTTTAAAGCTTAAATGCAAAGCTGAACAGGACATGGAATTCTCTTTTAATGCTGTGGTAGATCTTGCAAATTTCAACTTAATCTTTCTTACAATTTTTGAAAGTCTGAACTTCGAGCTGCTATGAGATTGTTAATGAGCCCCTCCCCATGACCACTAATATTACCTTTACCATAGCCCATATACCATGCATGAAAAATGTACACGAGAGTCAAATGACACAGTTGCATGGGATGGGGGAATTCTTTAATGCTTTCCCTTCTACTTAGCTTGAACAGAAAAAAAAAACCCAAACACACAGAAAACCACCCAAACACCCCACCAAAGTGTCACTGATGGACTGATCTGCATCCAGGCAGATCTTTAATCTCTCCACAGAAGACTCCACAACCTCTCTGCACAGCCTCTCCCAGTGCTCTGCCACCCTCAGAGGAAAGAAGTTTTTCCTCGTGTTCAGACAGAGCTTCCTGTGCTGCAGTTTGTGCCTGTTGCCCATTGTCCTGTCACTGGGCACCACTGAGAAAGAGCATAGCCCCTTATTCTAGGCATCCACTCTTTAGATGTTTAAGCATGGATGAGATTCCCTCTCAGCCTTCACTTCTCCAAACTAAACAGACCCAGCTCCCGCAGTCTTTCCTCACACAAGAGATGCTCCAGTCCCCTCATCATTTTGGTAGCACTCTGCTCAACTCTCTCCAGCAGTTCCCTGTCTTTCCTGAACTGGTGAGCCCAGAACTGGACACATTATTCCAGATGTCACCTCATCAGGGCAGAGTAGAGAGGCAGGACAACCTCCCTCAGCCTGCCGGCCACCCTCTGCCTGTACTGATGCCTGGGGTTATTACTCCCAAGGTGCAGGACCCTACACTTGCCCTTGCTGAATTTGGTCAGATTACTCTCTGACCAACTCTCCAGCCTGTCCAGATCCCACTGATGGCAGCGCAGCCTTCCGATGTGTCAGCCATTCCTACCGGTTTTGTATCATCAGCCAAATTGCTGAGGGTACACTTTGTTGCCTCTTTCAGGTCACTGATGAGTATGTTGAGTAAGCCTGGACCAAGCACTGACCCTTGGGGCACACCACTGGCCACAGGCCTCCAACCAGACCCTGCGCTGCTTATCACCACCCTCTGGGCTCTGCTGTTCTGCCAGTTCTCAACCCATCTCACTGTCCATTGATCCTCCCTGCACTTCCTAAGCTTGTTTACGGGGATGTTACGAAAAACAATCTTTCTGAAAATCTTGCTGAAGTTAAGGTAGACAAAACTCACTGCTCTTCCCTCATCCCCTCATCAAATACATATCAAGATCAGTATTTTTAGAAAGAAAGTGATACAGGTGTATTTCCTACAGACACTAAACAGGCAAACACTGTTATGTGCATACAAGGTGTCTTTCAAAATCAAGGAAACATTTACCTACCTCAACAGGGTAACTCCTCCCCGAGATCCTTAAAATGGGACAGTGTGAGAAATAGCTAGAAAATTTCTCACTGTCAACAGTGGCACTCATTAAGATGAGATGCAGGTCTGAACGCTTATGCAAGATCTCCTTCAGAATAACTAGCAGGAAATCAGACTGGACACTTCTTTCATGTACCTAGAATTAGAAAAACATTAGCTATAGCAAGGTTTTAGTACATGCCAACAGCTAGAGTAACCACCGTTTCTGCAGAAGAGTAAGAGCTGATAACCTCATCTACAATAACATGAGATACAGTAGAAAGAAGACCATCTTCTTGAAGTTTACGAAGCAGGACACCCGTTGTACAGTACAGTAGCCTGGTGGCTTCTCCTGTTCTTGATTCCATACGAATTTGATATCCACACAGAGAATTCTTAAAAAAAATAGAGACAGATATTAAAAATGTAAAAGTAACTTAAAATAGTGTATGAGCTAGAGATACTAAAAATGAAGTGAAATTTAAATACTGTTAGATGCAGACACTGCAGAAGTTGCTGATTAAATACTATGGTGAATAACTACCACGCTGTTTTTTCATATACACACTTACTTTTGCTAACAAAGGGGAAAAAACCATCTGAAATCTACAACTAAGTCTCTCTGGAGGAAAGAAGAGGTGGTAAACTTGGTGCTCTTTTCAGGGTTCTTCAGCAGTCCTCAAACAAAAATATTTTTGCACAAATAAATGACCATAAAACATACAGGATTTTGGTTTTCTTCAAATAACAAAATAACTTATGTTGGAAGAAGCCCCTCTCAAAGCAGGGTCTCACTCAAGGGCAGAATGGATTCTTTAGAGCCTTATTCAGTAGAGTTTCTGCATTCATAATGATAGAAATGCCACAGTCTCCAAGCAATCTGTTCCAGTGTTTGGACACCCTCATCGTGAAATGCTCTTGCTCTTAATCACCCAGTTCAGATTTTAGAAGATATAGATGGATACCCAGAGGTTCACAGGTGACAATTTGGAAAAACAACTGACACAGCAAGAAGCCCTATTTAAGTGAAAATTACATCAAATTACATGTTGAGGAAATAACGTTTTCACTTTGTACCAACAATTCAGACCCCTTCCCACAGCTCAGTGTCTACAATTCTATGATTCTCCTGTATTTGATCAAGACTAGAGAAGTGAATTTAGCCACGTCTTACTTTTCCTCCTGGTCCTGATTCGCAGCCTAGCTCTTCACAAACCCTGGTTGCTAGACTTACTGCTGAGATTCTTCGGGGTTGTGTGCAAACAATATTACATTTCTTTGATCCTTCATCTAGCAACAAGTCTTCTAACAAGAAATGGGGCACCTGGGTACTCTTCCCACTGCCTGTTTCACCAGCCACAACAACTACTCGATGTTTTTTAAGAGTTTCTACAATTGAGTATCTGTGCTTAAACACTGGTAACTCCTGTCTCTCTTTCAGAAGCCTCTGGTATTTGGAGGAACTCTGCAGCTTTTTGAACAGAATTCTTGAGGGTTCCAAGTTATCTGTGTCTGAGGTCTCAAGGGAGAGACTGCTGAAGTCCTCATCAGAAACTAAATTTTCCCAGGAATCTTCAGGACCCTCAGATGCTTTTGGTTGATTTTCAGATTGTAGCTGTTGTTGCTGTTTGAGTTTGTTTAATAATTTAGCAATAAAGTTATCACGAGGTTTGTTGGTTTCTATCTTGTTTACTTCTTCCTTTTTCTTTTCAATATCCCTCCATTCTAGCCACACATCTCGGTAGGTAGGAGGCAGTAACTGATGAACTGACTTCAGGTGGAAAAAGCAGGAGAGGGGGTCAGACTGCCGGGACACAATTCTCTGCAACCTGGTGTAGGTGATCCTGCTCTAGATGGGGGTTGGACTAGATGGTCTCCAGTGGTCCCTTCCAACCCCCACCATTCTGTGATTCTGTGACTGTGTGAGTCCATGTGCTGTCAGTGCCCACCCACACTGAAAGCCTGAGCAGTCCACCCAGAGGGATTCAGGAAGAACCCTCGTACACAGACTAAAGCTTCCTGAAACTGTAAAGCATCTGCATTTAAAACTCTGGATATCTGTACACGCTACCTTATGCTGTAAGTTTATTTCCTGCTGACTTGAGTGCAGCCAGGCAGATTTTGTCTCTCCCGGCCGCTGCAGAACCAGAGCTTTCACACAGCATTTTGGCCAAGGTTGCAGTGGTCTTCTCCTGAAATATGAAATGCTCTGGAGCTGTCCCAAGGCCGAGCTCTCAACCCCTCAGACAGGGCTTCAGCACTTGCTGATGCTGTTTGCCCAAAGGACAACACTATGGGCAGGGTTGTGGCTCCTCTAAGAAACCTGACTCTGAGATGATGATGGTGTGATACCACCTCAACCGTCACACAAACGTGTTACAGTTGGATTGCTGTTAATGTGCATGGACCTATGCAGGAACCCCGGAAAAATCTGAGTATTGAAAAAACAGAAAAACTGATAAATTAGCAGAAAATCTCTGTCCTGGGTGGAGCACGGTGCTTTCAGTCACTTATGTGCCACAGAAGAAGAAACTTCAGGTACCACTTCAAATGTGACATGGCTCAGCCGCGCAAGAACTCCAGATAAAACCGGGCGTGTCTTCACGTCGTCTCTACATGCATTACAGTCCTTAGCAAACTACTGAGGGCCGGTTCCCGGCTCGGAAGACCACGGCGCCGTACCAGGCCTGGCGCCCGCTGCCGCGGCCGTGCCTGAGACTTGGCTGGTTCTGAGCATCTCCTGGTTCTGAGCATCGCTCTGGTATTTCCTGAAATGCTTTTACTCTACTGCGGCAGTTCTGCACTCTAAGCCTGTTTGGATTTAATTCCTGTTTCCCATGGGGGAAAGCTCAGTGCCAGCACCGGTCCCTCTAAGGGGTGTGCAGGGATGCGCTGCTTTACAGACTGTCCCAGGGTGGGACGAGACTGCAGTGCAGGCATCCAAAAACCTAGTTCAGTGCATCAGTTTATTTTGTTTCCCCCCCAGCCACAACCAAAACAGCGTGTATCTGTTTGAAATGTGGAATGACGCCTTCGACTGGGGCTGAGAGGGTTGGGGGGTGTCCTAGAGCTTTGGGATGAGCTCGCTCGGTGCCAACGCGTTTCCCCTCCCAGCTTTGTAGGCACTTCGCCAGCAACTAAACGAGTACAGGTGACAAACAAGAAGAGTTTATTAAACGTCCAACTGTCTTTCCACCAACATCTTTATTTCTGTCCCAGCCTCCAAATAAATAATACAGTGCTTGAAATTCTGTCTATTATTTACTATCTAATTAAACCAACACGAAACAACAGAAAACCTACAGTGGAGGGACAGTGCAACTGAAAGAGTAAGAACCCGTGTGAAACGGGATCTAACATTTCAAACTGCAGTGAGGCTCCTGCTCGGCTGACAGGACCCTGCGCTCGCCCCGCCCAGCGCAAGCGAGGAGCAGCCCCGCCGGCAGCTCAGCTAGGCGGGGTGACGGCGTTGTCGGAGATGCGCTGCGGCCGGCGGGCGTCCTGTGCCCAGGGGCACTTCTGGCCCACCTCCGGGGGCAGGAGGAACGTCAGGGTCTTCCCGTTGAGAGACGCCAGGAGCTTCAGCTTGCCCATGCATTCCTGCAGGTCCTCCCTCGGGTAGCCGTGGACCTGCTGGTCCAGCGGGAAGCGGTGCCGCAGCAGCCGGTCCGCCAGCTCCAGGCTGCTGGCGGCCAGCAGGGACGGGGCGTATTTGATGAAGGAGGCGTCGGCCAGGCTGAGCGCCCCGAAGGCCTCCGCCAGGATCTTGGCGGCCGAAGCCTCCCTCTCGCTGTCACTCCGCGCCTCCAGCTGCACCTGGACGAAATGCTCCAGGAAGAAGCTCATGGTGGGCGCCGCCACGTCGAAGTGCAGCCTCTTCAGGACGACGCATTCCAGCGCGCGGAGCTGCTGGCAGCTGAAGGCGTTGCAGCAGAGGGCGAGGAGCTCCTTTATCTTGGGTGAGAACACCTCCACCTGCCAGGGGAAACGGGATGGAGAGGCTGCGTGCGGCGGAGCAGCGCGGCAAGGAAGCGGTGCGGGGCTCGGCTGGCGCCGGAGCTGCTCGGGGCGGCCGCGGAGACCTCGGCGGCGGGGCTCCGCGGCCGCCTTACCTGCTTGCAAGCGATGAGCAGCGCAGTCACCCCCAGGAGCTGGAAGCAGTCGGAGGCCACGCGGGTGGTATCGAGGAAGCGGTCGAGGATGTTGACGGACAGGCAGAGTGACTCGAAGGAGAGGTCGAAGTGCCGGTGCACGGAGATGAGCCGGCTGACCAGCTTGCAGCGCGCCTCCGCCGTCACCTGTCCCAGCGGGAGAGGGGGTCAGACGGGGCGGGCCACCGGGCTTCCACCGCACCGCCCCCCCGGCTCCGTCCCCTCGTCCCCGCTGCGCCCACCTGCGGCTGCTCAGCGAGTGGCTTCTGCGGCTGGAAGCGGCTCTCGAGCTCCTTCTGGATGCGGTACCAGCTCTCCCCGTAGTCGCGGAAAGTCTGAAGCTCCTGCGGGCTCGGCAGCCCCGCTCTCAGCGCCGTGGTCAACTGCCGGCTCCGTCCCGTGCTCCCCTGGCCGCGGCCGACGGAGCTGCCCGGGCCCCGCTGCCGCGGGGTGTCGCCGCAAGGCCCGGTCGCCACCGTCGGCCGAGGGCGGCTGGACCCGCTCCGCCGCCAGGAACCGCCGCGGCGAGTGCTATTTGAGCTGCAGGACGCTCGTGGGGATTCCATGGCCCGCCTCCCGGGAGAGACACTGGCACAGCACCGCCCAGCCTGCGGCGGAGAGGCCAACTGCGCGCTGCCGGGAGCGCGGTATCCACAACAAACTCTACGGCAAGGCCACAGTGACACCGAACAGTCACAACGTCTGGTTATAACGCGTTTGCCGGTACGCGATGGCCCAGTGGAGCCGCTGCAGGAGGCGACCCCCGGCAACGCGGCCCAGCACGCCGCTGTCTGAAGAGGCACGGAGAGCACAGTGGGCAAAAGCCGGTTGAAACCACAGCAGACCTCGGGGCAGAGCCTGACCCGAGCCAGGTGAAGATGCCGTGCGTTTCCTTGCGCCACCACTAGAGAAGCGTCTCCCCAGCTGCTGGCATTTTTGGGCTGCTCCACCTCCGCCCAAGTAGTATTTTCATTTCAGGTCCCTGAGAAATAGAGCCAAAATACACCAGGGGAGATCCTGGGAACACTGCTGTTGTCTGGGCAGTTTGAGTTTCACCTGCACTTCCATCCCATGGACTGTTTGTGCCCCGGAGGACCATTTAAACAGCTGAAGGGAGGGAAAACAAAACGTTGCAGTTCCACAACTGCTGGGTTACAGAAGCTGAGGGCAGGTGTGACTGTTTTATCGGGCATGATTTGATTATATCATCTATTGGTAGGTCTGCTACAGGTGAGGAAAGACTTGGAGAATGGAAAAGAAAACTGAGAAAGATCCATTGATACATCCTTGTGTCTGACAGGTTCTTTGAGAAAGGTGACACAAAGGTGTTAACAGAATCATTTATTAGATAAAGGGAACAAAAGATCAAGTTCATCGACCCAAAAGAGCACAGGCACAAAAGTTTCTCAGTACGCTGCAGAAGCAGAGAGCCACTGTGGATTTGTTCTTGGATTGTTTTTCATTTTAAGGTAACTGTGCTTATCTGTACACCAGTGTGACCTGTTCCATGTTCTGCAGAAAACCCTTCCTCGCTCAGGAGAGCGAGCGATTTCCTATATCCCCTTAATAACAACTCACAGAAACTATTTCTTCAAAAGATGACAAAGCACCACACGCTAGAGGGAAACAAAGAATGCCTCTTTGAACATTACCATACATGAAGGGAACAAAACCTCTCTATGCATCACAGTTAGGTAAGGGAGAAGAACTCAAGGACAATTAACACTTTCACTAGGATTCAGCAATTTAATATGCAATTTCAATTAAAAAGAAAGAGGAGCTTATTAGGAATACATTTCAGTAATTCAACAACTGATTCCTTTTTTCCCCAAAGGTTTCCAAAGTAAGACACCTCAACTGGAACAAAATCTAGGAAATTGTTCAGTGTGCAGATTTCATTTTTACCTTTGAGGAAAATAGCTCCCACGCTTTTCTCTCTGTGCCTCTGACACGAAAGGAATAATGCATCTGGGAACACAGAGTGCAAAAGTGAGGCGGTGAAATAAAAATGTAACTGTTTACATGTTTCCTCCTGTAACCATTGTATACTTAGGGATTGAAAAAGCACTTTCTGGCTTTTCCAGGAAACCAGGACTACCCCTGCTGTATCGGAATTCATAAATCTGATCACTTTTCCCTCAGAGTTCTTAGCAAACTGTTAGGAAAACATCTCTTCCAGAACTGACTGTAGCACTACATGCAGAAGCTCTTCTACCTCCAGGTCCCCTCAGTGCAGCAGCACCAGTTCTACCAGGACAATCCAGTTGGACAGCTCCACGTATTCTCCTCAGTCCCGTCTGGACACTATTAACCTCTGTTCTATGAATTTATTTTCTTAAAATCTGAAAACACAGGCCCGTGCACACAGAATTCCTACTTGGCTGCAATTGTTTATTGGCACCTTACCTCCATGCACCCCATCCCCAATATTCCTCAGTCTTGAAAGCTGATTTGGTCATCTAAACCTTCACTTCGTAACTGTCAATAGCGTTAGTAGGGGGAATGTAAGATTAATGAACTGATCTGGTTAAGGAAACTGGTGTGGTCACAGGGCAATGATGTCACTGCAATTACTGAGACACAGCTCACAGCTGGAACGCTGTCATGGAAGGCTATGTGCTTTTCAGGAAAGATAGGTCAGCAGGGGGAGGTGGTGAAGTTCTCTTCATTTGAGAGAGAGAACCTGGAATGTACTGAGCTCTCCCTGGGGGCGGATGGGGAGCAGGTGGAGAGCGTGTGGGTAAAGATGAAGGGGCAGGCAAATATGGGAGATAGTGCTGTTGGGGTCTAGTACAGGCCACCTGATCAGGATGGGGAAGCTGAGAATCCTTCTGCAAGCAGCTGACAGTCGCAGGCCCTTGTTCTCACAGGGGACTTCAACCACCCTGATAGCCACTGGGAAAACCACACAGCCAAGCACATCCAGTCTGGGAGGAGCCTCCAGTGTATTGATGCAAATGTTCTGTCTCAGGTGGTAGAGGAGACAAGCAGGAGAGGTGTACTACTAGACCCAGAGCTGACAAAAAGGGACTGGTGGACTGACAGCTGTGCTGCCATCCAGTGAGATCTGGACAGGCTGGAGCATTGAGCAGGGAGTCATCTGACAAAATTCAGCAAGGGCAAGTGTAGGGTCCTGCACCTAGGGAGGAATAAGCCCAGGCACCAGGACAGGTTAGGGGCTGAGCTGGTGGGAAGGAGCTCTGTGGAAAAGGTCCTGGTGCACAACAGGTTCATCATTGAAGACAGCAACCTGCCGTCATGGCCAAGAAAGCCAGTGGCATCCTGGGGTGTGGCCAGCAAGTGGAGGGAGCTTCTCCTCCCCCTCTGCCCTGGTGAGGTCTCATCTGGAATACTGTGGGCAGTGCTGGGCTCTCCAGTTCAAGGACAGGACACAAAAACCAAAAAATTTGGAGATGATTAGGGGACTAGAACATCTCTTTTACCAAGAGAGGCTGAGGGACTTGGGACTTTCTAGCCTAGAGAAGACTGAGGTGGGATCTTAGCAATGCTTATAAACACTTGAGGGGTAGGTGAGGATGGGGACAAAATGCAACATATTTTGCTTAGCATCTTAGCAGAAAAATAGCAATTCTGAAACACACTACAAAATGTAGTAGGGGGTCTTGTCCTAGGGAACACTACCTCAGGAACAGTTGCCCTACCAGCTATCCTACCTCTGCCCGCATTCTCCAGAGGCTTTTAAGGGCAGTAGGAGAGTGCCTTCCATGCCTGTCCTTCCTGCCCCGTCAAGTTCCCCGAGTACTAGATATGAGGCCCTACTAGAAGGGGAGCAGCCAGATAATGAGATGGCTGATAGGAGAACTGTTCCTGAGGTAGTGTTCCCTAGGGCAAGACCCCCTAAGCAGACCATCAAAACAGCCTCTGTTCAGAAGAAAAGATGGGTCATTGTCTTAGGGGATTCCCTTCTGGAGGGAACTGAGGGCCCAATCTGTAGGCCGGACCCATTACATAGAGAAGTCTGCTGCCTTAAGGGAGCCTCAGTTCGGGACTTCACAAAGCGACTCCCAACCTTGGTCAGGCCCATGGATTATTATCCACTTCTAATTTTCCAAGTAGGCAGTAATGAAATCCATAAAAGAAAATTGAGCACTATTAAAAAGGATTTGAGGGCCCTGGGACACATGGTGCAAGGGCCTGGAGCACAGGTGTTTTTTTCTTCCATCATTCCTACTACAGGGAATGGGGAGGGATGGAATGAGAAGAGCCAGGAAATTAATACCTGACTCCAAACACGGTGTGAGAAGCAGAACTTTGGGTCCTTTGACAGTGGGCTGGCTCGAGCATCACCAGCCTTGCTTTCCAGGGATGGGGAGCACTTATCCCCAAGGGGCAGAGGTATACTCTCAAAGAAGCTGGAAGGGCTCATTAACTGAGCTTTAAAGTGGATGAGAACGGGGAGGGGGACAGGGCCAGCCTAGATGGAAAAGAGCCTGGGAGTGGTGGTCCAGTTATTGAATCATAGAATCATAGGAGTTGGAAGGGACCTCAAGAGATCATCGGGTCCAACCCCCCTGCCAAAGCAGGCTCCCAAACTCATATTGCACAGATAGGCATCCACATGGCTCTTGAATATCTCCAGAGAAGGAGACTCCACCACCTCCCTGGGCAGCCTGTCCCAGTGCTCTGTCACCCTCACTGTGAAAAAGTTCCTCCACATGTTGGTGCGGAACTTCCTGTGCTCCAATTTGCAGCCATTGCCCCTTGTCCTGTCCCCGCAGACCACTGAAAAGGGGCTGGCCAATTCCCCCTGCATCCCATACTTAAGATATTTATAAACATTAATTAGGTCCCCCCTCAGTCGTCTTTTCTCCAGGCTGAACAGTCCCAGCTCACTCAGCCTTTCCTCACAGGGGAGATGCTCCAGGCCCTTAATCATCTCCGTGTCCCTCCTCTGGACTCTCTCCAGGAGATCCCTGCCTTTTTTATACCAGGGAGCCCAGAAGTGGACACAATACTCCAGGTGGGGCCTGACCAGGGCAGGGTAGAGGGGTAGGACCACCTCCTTCGACCTGCTGGCCACACTCCTCCTAATGCACCCCAGGATCCCATTGGCCCCCTTAGGCACCAGGGCACACTGCTGGCTCATGGCCGACTTGTCATCCACCAGGACCCCCTGAGGGATGGTGTGCTGGCAATGACCTCTGGTCAGCCACCCTAGTAAACCAGGGGCATAGTGCTTTAATTCAGAGTAGAGATGTAATTATTACTGATGGGCTATGTAACTTAACCAGCTGTCACTTGGGAAGCTGGAAAGTGCTGGGCTCCCCAGTTCAAGGATAGGACACACTTTTTAGCCTAGAGAAGCCTGAGGTGGGACATCAGCAATGCAGCAAAAACCATACAGCAAATTAAGATGCATCTATAAGATGCATTGCTTTAGAACTGTAAATTTATCGATTAAAGTATCATCAGATGAAACCCACCTGTCTTCTCTTTGCACACATCTAATGGAATTCTACTCCAATGATACTCAGGACCCAACCTAATCACTACCACAATCTGTATCACCAGTGATGGTATGATTGGTGCATGTGAAAAACCACTGCCACAGCCGTTTTGAGATTAGAAAGAAGCTGCTTCCTACATCATTTGTAGAGTCATACAAATGGCACCAAATTTAAAAGCTCAACATATTAAATGGTCATCTTTGAAAATGATAAACAGAAAGGTAAATTCTAGGAAAAATCATGCAGTCTTTCCACATTGTGGCTGGTGTCAGCCACATGAGAATTTTAATACTTTCAGTTAATGCTGGAGTGTCTCTTTCCCCTGCCATTTCTTTTGGCAGGGGAAAGCTGTTTTGCTACCGATGTCTCTCTTCAGTTACCATTCTCTGTTTTAATCAGTTCTTTGATGATGTGCAAGACCTTGTCATCTAGGAGAGAGAACAAACACAGTGAATGGAAAAGAGCCAGCTGAAAAACTGATTCACAAACCCAAACAAAAATCAGAAGACAAGCCTTGTGCTCAGCAACTTAAAATCTTCATGGTTTATGCTATGCCAGGCTCTAAAGCAAGACAAGCAATTCTCATTTGTGGAGCAAAAGTGCCAACACTATGTCCATCCTACATCATTAGAAAGTTATATAAAATTACTCAGTGAGCTGCCTGTGGCCATTTCAGTATATCACAAGAGAGGCTGATGAAGTTATGTACAGATACATCAGCATACAGGAACTGCCTTTCTTCCTCTCCACCCCCAATATTCTTCCGAACTTCCAGTGTTCAAAGTGTAAATTATGCTCCTCTATCCCTTACTCTGGAGGCTAAAATGCACTCTTAGCATTAACCTAAATTGCAAGACATCTTGAATAACACTTAAAATTCATCCACGCCTGAGGTTTATCACACACAATCTTACTTTGGTTTTGAGACCCACATCTCACCATTACCCACCGCTGCCTTGAATGTTACCAGGGCTACCTTTTAAAACAGAAGTTGTGCAGATCTTTGTCCACTTGAAGTGAACCACATAATATATGTAGGATTAGTAATGTCTCTCTAGGCAATAGAATGGTAGTCAAGTCACCCTACCACTACTGGATGAGGATACAGTGTACTAATGCTTCTTCAGATTTGCCACAAGGTCTATTTAATAAAGAGTTAACATCAGCAATATAGTTACCTTCAAGGGACATTTTAGGGTTTTCAAGCTTCTTCTTTAAAACAGACTCAATGAGAACTCTTAGCTGTTTGAAAATTACTGCTATCTTTACAGGAGCCTATAAACGACAGAGAAGAAAATGTTTGCATTACTCAGACGTTTTTATACCAAAACATAGAATCACAGAACCGTAGAATGTGTAAGGTTGGAAGGGACCTTTGGAGGTCATCTAGCCTGCAGTAAGCAGGGACATCTTCACTAGATCAGGTCGCTCAGAGCCCCATCAAGCCTGATCTTGACTATCTCCAGGGATGGGGCCTCCACTACGTCCCTGGGCAACCTGTTCCAGTGATCCACCACCCTCATAGTGAAGAATTTTGTCTTAATATCCAACCTAAATCTACTCTTTGAGTTTAAAACTGTTGCCCCTCGTGCTATTGCTACATGCCCTCGTGAACAGTTCTTCCCCAGCTAAACAGATGAAAAGATTACCTTACACACAGATACTTATAGCAAGATGCAAACATGATGCATATACAGTTGCATGTAGCATTGCAGCCTAAAGAACAGCAGCTCAGAAGGGAACTCAGTATGTTCCCCACACATCACGAGAAACCATTATATGGGGAAATCATTAATTTACTACTTGCTCCCCCTCCCCCCTGCCATATATAGAAGTACAAATTAATTTATACCCAACATAAAATATCTACACGTTTCCCTCTCAGGAGGGCTGCCTGGCCCCCTGAAAAAGTAATTACAGTCTTCTCCTAAATCTCATGAAGAATTTGGATATCTAGAGCCAAAGCTTTTTCCAGAAATCTTTTGTTTTATCCTCTCCCTATTCCAGTCTTTATGTCTTTTGTCTACCGCCTGTGGTACAAAAAATAGTTATTATGGAAAAAAGGACAAAATGCAACATATTTTGCTTAGCATCTTAGCAGAAAAATAGCAATTCTGAAACACACTACAACATGGAACTGGTACAGCAACCACACCACCTGTAGCCATCCAGGGACCATAAAAAAAATAAACAAACAAACCCACAAGTTTGCTTTTTAAAATTCTCTATTCACGACAAATGGTGAACTTATTCAGACAGTTGCTTGCACAAGTAGAGTGCAAAAATACTAAGATGTTTTGTAGCTTCTAGTCTTCCTTTAGTGCAACACAGGGCCCAAAGGAGCACAGAAAACTGCAGCCAAGTAGCTGGCAGTCTAGCGAAAGCCAATGCTTGCCACTGAAGAGAATTTACAGATGATTTTGGTATTTCACACTCAGTTTTTTCATTCCCAAATACAGCTTTCAACGTGGAAAGAAAAAACCCAAACAAAAAACCCTAAACACTCCAGGCAATGGATATTTTTGATTTTTTTTCCCTTTCCAAAATAACTGCTTGGGCTATAAAGCAAGACAAACAGTATTTTAAAGATATATATGTACTTTGATGCTTATAAGATTGTAGAAGAAGGTAATACAAAATAGCAAACTCATCTGCCTTTGGTACCAGCTCTAGAAAACAATGTTTAGTCTATATCCATTTCCAATACCTTTTCTGAAAGAATAACAGCCTTCTTCATGAAGAGAACTGCTTTGTTACAAGCTGCCTATTACAAACGTATTCTTTCAAGTCCTATTTACTAAGATTTTACTACATTTATATAAAATTCAATTTCCTTTATCTCTCCTTCCTTCTTTCCCTTTGCCTTCATCCCATGTATACAGTTTTCTGAATTAAGCTTTTCCATCAACTGAGTATCAGGAAAGACAAAAGAGGCAGTTATCACTCCAACGCACCTGAAAATGGATCCAGCCATCAACTGACAGGAGCCGCTCCCGATGCTGTACTTCTATATCCCCACCGAAAAGCAAAATGGGGAAGGGGGATATTAAAGTAGTCTCTCTCAAATACACTTTAGCATACCTCACCTGCGTATAAATAAACAAACACAATCACTTAAAACAACAACAACCCTGAACGAAGCCACAAAAAACTGTAACGTCAAGTTCAACTGCTACTTATAAAAGAAAAAAAAAGGCACTTTTTTCCTTTTAAGACCCAATCAACACACATCATTGCACACAGAAAAACCAACGGCAATTTGTCTGCCCTAGGCCACATAAAACACATCATCTCTAAATGACAGGCCTATGCTCTAGCAGGAGATTAGTTAAAGCCACCATTTTCTTGTTAAGATCCAAAGAGAAAGATGTTAGCCTAGTGCTGTTCAGAGAAGAGACATTAAAACGAACAGGCCGACTGAAGGAAAAGGCAATTAAAACTCGTTACACATCCTTCTTAGAAGCAGCTGGTGTGTCAATCCATCTATATCCACACATGCACATGCAGACACGCGGGCCCACGTGTAGTCACATCCACAGAGTAAATTACGGTGTTCAGCAAATGCTGCTTCTGCTGTTGGAGCTTCTCACAGAGATGGAATGTGACAGGAAGGTGTTACAGTGGGAAGAAAGGAAACAAAACAAGTGCCTCCTCACACAGCAGCTCAGGCTTTCTTTGTCCCACTGTTCCTAGCTATCTTGTCCTTGTTCCTTACTGTCTTGTCCTTACACTACAAGATTCTTGGGGGACGGAAATACTTTCAGCTCTTCAAAAAAGACTACCACTTCAAACGCACTAGGAAGTCTCATATAATCTCCTCCTTCTCTACAGCAACTTGCCTACTACTAAGCAGCTGCCGTCAAGGATCTGGTGTACCAGATGCATACCAAAATATAACCACCTGAATTTAGCAAAGAGACAATTTTCAGTTGTAAGGGGGAGACTTCACTTAGGAAGGTCAGTTAGAGCCGGCTACTTCATCTGAAGCTGTTATTGGGGGTATGGCCTGTACCAGGTTTGAAAACCTCAGTCTGCTTAGAACAGCCAAACAGAAAAAGCACCCTTTGAAGCAGTACTACTACATAATACTGCTTCAAGTGATCATCTTATAATCAACAGCACTGTACGAAAATGTCAGTAGTAACACACAGAAAGTTCCTTCCATTTATAGCCATCAATTTCACCATGTACAGATTTGTTTATGATGTTCAGCCTTAACTTGCCTTCAGCATTCAATCTGTTGAAGAGTTAACTTAGAAATCAAGAGTAGTCTGATTATTTTGTGCAAGATATACTTTGGATATACATTTCAAGCTGAAAAGTTAAGGCTGTAATCAGGAAGGCACACAGTGCCTTGAGCAGGGACACACTGGAGCACCCAGGCCTTGAAGAGGCAGCATTGTCAACTCAACAAGAATACTGAAGGTTGGTCAGAGAGATAGCTGGACCTAAGGAAGGAGTCAGCAAAGTCTTCTAGTTGGTGTCCTTAAGAGTGAATTGTCTCATTTTAACAAGAAAGGCACACCTCCAGGGCTGAATACACACCCTCCCCAGATAAAGACCCACCAATCACTGAACAGGCATATGGAATTTAAAAGGTATTGGATCTTTTAGATGAAGTGAGATAAACTGTTAAACAATCCTAGTTCAGAAGGTGTGACTAATAGGCAGAACTAACACCCTGAACTGTATGAAGTGTACCAATACTGATATGCTTGATTTGTGGGAAAACACCAAGCGCCCAGGCCTGTATCAATAAGCAGTGTCTCCCTGAGAGCACGAAAACTGACTTACCGTACACCAGGCCACAAATCCACTTCTCGGACAATAAACTGACTCACTTTTATGGACTTTAGGATCACTAGGTACTGAGGACTCTCAGGATGAACAAGACATTCAGACGCTGGTATGCATTAATTAGTATTAGAGGCATAACTCCACCTTGACATAAAGTATCAGCTACAGTCACTACCTCCACTTACCTTCTCCTGGTACAGCAGCCATCCGTATGTCTGTAAGTCTCTATTTACAGAAGAGGGATGCACTTGAGCTTTACCCTGAGCAGTTTCTACCATGCAAGCCAATTTCTCTGTAACATCCACAGACTTTGCATATATTATTTTTCCTATGTTGTCATACAGCCCTGCAGTCAACACGGCTTTAAGAAGAGCTATTTCATGGAGAGAAAGGGATTGCACGGTTCCATTTCCATTCCATCCACATTGCATTGTAGATGCTGTAAACCCTGCTGCTCTGACCACTCTTATGAGTTCCTGCTTGACATCCTGAAATTAGGAAGACAACAGTAAAACTCTGAATTCAGAAAGGCAGGTACTCCATCAGCAAGCAATGACACTCCATTCCAAATATTCGTATTTTCCAGGGAAAAACCTTTTACTAGAAAAAACTATTTGCATTTTCTGCAGCCACTTTTGAATGCTGTCGGTTTCTACGAGAAAAAAACATTATCTGGAATACAGGAGTAGGTATATGGTACTATATACAGTGCAAATATTAAGTCTCTCACCTATAATTAAAATTTAAAAAACCCAACATTTGTATCAAAGATCCAACACTTAAAAATCACTCACCCAAACTTAAACAGGTGTCCCAGTTTTGCATAGCTGGGTGCTGGGAGAGAACAGGGGGCTGCAGAAAATGGCTGCTGAGAGGAGCAGCTGGAGCTCCCTGCAGGCCCCGAAGACTATAAACATCAGCTGATTCAGGGCTGGAGTTGCTGCTGTCCAAGGCCGAGCCCATCAGCAATGGTCACAGCACCTCTGGGAATCACATTTAGGAGAAAAAAACCCCACAAGAAGCTGCATTTTGCCACAGGAGAAGGGAGTGAGAAGATGTAAGAAACTGCAGACATCAAGGCCAGTGAGGGTCCGGGGGGAGGAGGCGCCCCAGGTGCTGGAGAGAATGATGGCCCAGCAGCCCCTGGAGAAACCCATGGTGGAGTGGGTGTCCTCCCGCAGCCCGTGGAACAGGCCGAGACCCCACCTGCAGCCCGTGGAGAGGCCCCACGCTGGATGGAGCAGGTGGAGACCTACAGGAGATGCTGTGACCTGCACTGGAGCAAGCCCCTGCCAGCACTTGCAGCCCATGGAGAGAGACAGAGACACAGAGATGAGCAAGGGAGAGATTCGCATCAAAGCAGGTTTGCTGGGGAGAGACTGGTGACCCCGTGGAGGACTGGGACTGAGAGACATTGTGATTTATGACTGCCTGCCATAGCAGTGACCCACGCTGAGGCAGCTGGTGAAGAGCTGAAGCCCTGTGGGAAAGGACTCACGTTGGAGCAATTCGTGGAGGACTGTCTCCTGTGGGTGAGACCCCACGGTGCAGCAGGGGGAGGGTGTGTGGAATGAATGCCCTCCCTGGCCAAGAAGGAAACCAACTTGTGAGGAACTGACCAAAACCCCATTCCCCAATCCCCAATTCCCTGTGCCACAATGGGGGGAAGAAGGGAGTGAAATCATGAGTAAAGGGAAGTCTGCTAAGAAGGGAAGGGTGAGGGAGAGGTAGAGGTGTCTTAAGATCTGGAAAACAGCTCATGAAGAAAAATGACTGAGAACCCCATTCCCCCAGTCCCTGCCCCTCCCCCTGCAACAATGGGGGGAAAGAAGGGAGTGAAATCATGACTAAAGTGAAGCCTTCTCAGAAGGGAGGGGTGGGGGGAGGTGCTTTAAGATCTGGTCACACTTCTCATTACCCCACTCTGGTGTCACTGGGTGTGCAGTGCAGTGTAATGAATTAAGAGTTTTCTTTCCTTCACTCTGAATTTCAGAGTCTGTTCTGCCTGTGACACTGGCTGTGGAGTGATCTCTCCCTGTCCTTATCTCGATTCCTAAGCCTCTCAATATATATTTTCTCCCCTGTCCAGGTGAAAAGGGGAGTGATAGACCGACTTTGGTGGGCGTCTGGCCTCCAGCCAGGCCTAAACCACCACAACAGGGAAGACCAATTAAAGCATTTTCTCACAGAAAATAAAAGGCTATTTGCATAAGTTTATGGCTCATCATTCAAACTAACTGTAAACATACCACTTCTTTGATATCGAGATTAACACAACCTAAGTATTCTAATTCGTATGTTTTGCTTCTCTGGTGGACGTAAGGACTAGCTTCTCCACTTACATCAACTGGAAAGATGTACAGCAATGAAGTATGCATATCAAAGCTCAAATGCAAACACAGTTACGTTGGTGAAGGGTGTGCGTTTTGTGGAAAATGCTGAGAAATGTTGCTTTTGCAAACTGAAAAGGATGATTGTATTTTGTGGAGGACTAAGGCTGTCTCATCAGAAATCCTTTGTAGGGAATTTACAATGTAACAAATAGCACATAAGATAAAGGGGAGGGAATCTTTTACTTTACGTGTTATCAGTCATGCGGTGTAGCAACTTTCTCCCTCTCTTCCCGCTTTTGTCTAATAGATTTATATAGAGAAACTCCTGATTAATTGAACAAAACTAAACTCTGTTAGTGTGCACAACCATAACAGCATAGGTAAGCAGTCACAATCATAAGGAAGATCACAATAGTGGTGACTGCTATCAGTGCATAGATTGCAATCCTCAGGCGTCGCTCATACATCTCCACATCATCTGCCACCCTGCGGGGAGAGGCATGGGTTGTCTGCCTAGAAATAAAGCAATAACAGAAAAGGAAAACCTTGATCCTTTCTAGGCCAACTATCTAAGTTTGAAGAGACCACTCAGTCTCAATAACACCCACCTCTCTGGTTCCTCCGGGACGTGAAAAAGCACCTGTCTTGTAGGCAATGATGGCCTGAGAATCTAATGGTGAAGGAACAATATACCACTATAGCCACAGCAAGGACATTGTTCCTACTGCCTGGCTATAGTGCTGTAGAGGGGAGGCCTTACCTCTTGGGAAGTCTGGGGATCTGGGGTCTCGCCTTCACCCACGCCAGCCTTTTTCTGCTGCTCGGCTGCTCGTTCCCCTAACTGTGTGTTTTTGGAAATGCGCATGCGCAGTTTTCCCCCAACCTCCCCACAGAAAGTACTAGAAAAGGAAGCTCACACATGCGTGAATCCAATGAAGGTGAAAGCTAGAATCAGACAAATAGTTTGAAAAGTTAGACAGAGAATCATTATATTAGGATGAAGGTGTAGTAAAAGAATTTACTAACTTTATAGAAAAGGGGGATTGATATGGGGCTTTCTAACAAGATGCTTACAAAGGATTAAATGGTGCTTGCTAATAAAATGTTTGGTAAGGGGGAGCTTACTAACAGTTTGTGTCAGAAATGACCTTGCATAAACAATGCCTACTATGAGCTCTGGGAAAATAGAATTATTTCTTTGATGAGTTCTAGTCTCCCCCGTTGGTCTAATGAACTCCGTATCTGTCCAGGAATTTCTTGCTTGTCTCATAATTGGTCATAAACTCAGAGAAAGTATTTCATTGTAGCTCTCCCTTGTCTTTGAAAGTGTGCAAAACCTGCTGAAACCGGGTTTGTAGTTTGGATCAGAGTCAAGGGGGAACTGAGTCTGCCCAAAACAGAAGGTTACTTGCGGTGATGAAGAGGAGCCATCCGACTTCATCCCCACGACCCTGAACGACCACCACCAAACAGCAGGGTACAGGCGCAGTTGGGAGGAGTTTATGGAAATGACTTCTAGGAACTCATTTCAATACGAAGTGGCACAGGTGATGAATATGTATAGATGTATGATGTAATCTAATAATTTCGGAAGGGGATATGGTATGAAAATCCTACCAACTCTGACTAAAAGTCTGCCTACTTTGTTAGGTCACCCGCTCTTGCAAGAGCATATAATAAATTACTGCTTCACTACCGTGTCTACCTTGAGTCCTTTCTTAGGACCATTGACATTTCTAACACGTGGGCACTGACAGCACATTGACTCACACAATCACAAAATCACAGGATGGTGGGGGTGGGAAGGGACCACTTGGAGACAAGCACTCCAGTCATGTGGATTATCCCACCACGTTTCTGTGATGGCAATCACACCATAGTCTCCTTTGTTACAAGGACTTCTAACTCCCCCTCTTTGTTGCCCATGCTGTCTGCATTGGTGTAGATGCACTTCAGCTGATCTATTGGTTGTGTTACACTCCTAAGGGAAGCCTTGCTTCCCAAGTGGCAGCTGGTTAAGTTACATAGCCCATCAGTAATAATTACATCTCTACTCTGAATTAAAGGACTATGCCCTTGGTTTACTAGGGTGGCTGACCAGAGGTCATTGCCAGCACACCATCCCTCAGCAACTGCACCACCACTCCCAGGCTCTTTTCCATCTAGGCTGGCCCTGTCCCCCTCCCCGTTCTCATCCACTTTAAAGCTCAGTTAATGAGCCCTTCCAGCTTCTTTGAGAGTATACCTCTGCCCCTTGGGTATAAGTGCTCCCCATCCCTAGAAAGCAAGGCTGGTGATGCTCAAGCCAGCCCACTGTCAAAGGACCCGAAGTTCTGCTTCTCACACCGTGTTTGGAGTCAATTTCCTGGCTCTTCTCATTCCATCCCTCCCCATTCCCTGTAGTAGGAATGATGGAAGAAAAAAACACCTGTGCTCCAGGCCCTTGCACCATGTGTCCCAGGGCCCTCAAATCCTTTTTAATAGTGCTCAATTTTCTTTTATGGATTTCATTACTGCCTACTTGGAAAATTAGAAGTGGATAATAATCCATGGGCCTGACCAAGGTTGGGAGTCGCTTTGTGAAGTCCCGAACTGAGGCTCCCTTAAGGCAGCAGACTTCTCTATGTAATGGGTCCGGCCTACAGATTGGGCCCTCAGTTCCCTCCAGAAGGGAATCCCCTAAGACAATGACCCATCTTTTCTTCTGAACAGAGGCTGTTTTGATGGTCTGCTTAGGGGGTCTTGCCCTAGGGAACACTACCTCAGGAACAGTTCTCCTATCAGCCATCTCATTATCTGGCTGCTCCCCTTCTAGTAGGGCCTCATATCTAGTACTCGGGGAACTTGACGGGGCAGGAAGGACAGGCATGGAAGGCACTCTCCTACTGCCCTTAAAAGCCTCTGGAGAATGCGGGCAGAGGTAGGATAGCTGATAGGGTAACTGTCCTACTCCTGTTCTCTCTGTTTTCTCCTTGGAGAGGATTTCTTGCTCCATGCCTGATAAAACAGTCACACCTGCCCTCAGCTTCTGTAACCCAGCAGTTGTGGAACTGCAACGTTTTGTTTTCCCTCCCTTCAGCTGTTTAAATGGTCCTCCGGGGCACAAACAGTCCATGGGATGGAAGTGCAGGTGAAACTCAAACTGCCCAGACAACAGCAGTGTTCCCAGGATCTCCCCTGGTGTATTTTGGCTCTATTTCTCAGGGACCTGAAATGAAAATACTACTTGGGCGGAGGTGGAGCAGCCCAAAAATGCCAGCAGCTGGGGAGACGCTTCTCTAGTGGTGGCGCAAGGAAACGCACGGCATCTTCACCTGGCTCGGGTCAGGCTCTGCCCCGAGGTCTGCTGTGGTTTCAACCGGCTTTTGCCCACTGTGCTCTCCGTGCCTCTTCAGACAGCGGCGTGCTGGGCCGCGTTGCCGGGGGTCGCCTCCTGCAGCGGCTCCACTGGGCCATCGCGTACCGGCAAACGCGTTATAACCAGACGTTGTGACTGTTCGGTGTCACTGTGGCCTTGCCGTAGAGTTTGTTGTGGATACCGCGCTCCCGGCAGCGCGCAGTTGGCCTCTCCGCCGCAAGCTGGGCGGTGCTGTGCCAGTGTCTCTCCCGGGAGGCGGGCCATGGAATCCCCACGAGCGTCCTGCAGCTCAAATAGCACTCGCCGCGGCGGTTCCTGGCGGCGGAGCGGGTCCAGCCGCCCTCGGCCGACGGTGGCGACCGGGCCTTGCGGCGACACCCCGCGGCAGCGGGGCCCGGGCAGCTCCGTCGGCCGCGGCCAGGGGAGCACGGGACGGAGCCGGTAGTTGACCACGGCGCTGAGAGCGGGGCTGCCGAGCCCGCAGGAGCTTCAGGCTTTCCGCGACTACGGGGAGAGCTGGTACCGCATCCAGAAGGAGCTCGAGAGCCGCTTCCAGCCGCAGAAGCCACTCGCTGAGCAGCCGCAGGTGGGCGCAGCGGGGACGAGGGGACGGAGCCGGGGGGGCGGTGCGGTGGAAGCCCGGTGGCCCGCCCCGTCTGACCCCCTCTCCCGCTGGGACAGGTGACGGCGGAGGCGCGCTGCAAGCTGGTCAGCTGGCTCATCTGCGTGCACCGGCACTTCGACCTCTCCTTCGAGTCACTCTGCCTGTCCGTCAACATCCTCGACCGCTTCCTCGATACCACCCGCGTGGCCTCCGACTGCTTCCAGCTCCTGGGGGTGACTGCGCTGCTCATCGCTTGCAAGCAGGTAAGGCGGCCGCGGAGCCCCGCCGCCGAGGTCTCCGCCGCCGAGGTCTCCGCGGCCGCCCCGAGCAGCTCCGGCGCCAGCCGAGCCCCGCACCGCTTCCTTGCCGCGCTGCTCCGCCGCACGCAGCCTCTCCATCCCGTTTCCCCTGGCAGGTGGAGGTGTTCTCACCCAAGATAAAGGAGCTCCTCGCCCTCTGCTGCAACGCCTTCAGCTGCCAGCAGCTCCGCGCGCTGGAATGCGTCGTCCTGAAGAGGCTGCACTTCGACGTGGCGGCGCCCACCATGAGCTTCTTCCTGGAGCATTTCGTCCAGGTGCAGCTGGAGGCGCGGAGTGACAGCGAGAGGGAGGCTTCGGCCGCCAAGATCCTGGCGGAGGCCTTCGGGGTGCTCAGCCTGGCCGACGCCTCCTTCATCAAATACGCCCCGTCCCTGCTGGCCGCCAGCAGCCTGGAGCTGGCGGACCGGCTGCTGCGGCACCGCTTCCCGCTGGACCAGCAGGTCCACGGCTACCCGAGGGAGGACCTGCAGGAATGCATGGGCAAGCTGAAGCTCCTGGCGTCTCTCAACGGGGAGACCCTGACGTTCCTCCTGCCCCCGGAGGTGGGCCAGAAGTGCCCCTGGGCACAGGACGCCCGCCGGCCGCAGCGCATCTCCGACAACGCCGTCACCCCGCCTAGCTGAGCTGCCGGCGGGGCTGCTCCTCGCTTGCGCTGGGCGGGGCGAGCGCAGGGTCCTGTCAGCCGAGCAGGAGCCTCACTGCAGTTTGAAATGTTAGATCCCGTTTCACACGGGTTCTTACTCTTTCAGTTGCACTGTCCCTCCACTGTAGGTTTTCTGTTGTTTCGTGTTGGTTTAAATTAGATAGTAAATAATAGACAGAATTTCAAGCACTGTATTATTTATTTGGAGGCTGGGACAGAAATAAAGATGTTGGTGGAAAGACAGTTGGACGTTTAATAAACTCTTCTTGTTTGTCACCTGTACTCGTTTAGTTGCTGGCGAAGTGCCTACAAAGCTGGGAGGGGAAACGCGTTGGCACCGAGCGAGCTCATCCCAAAGCTCTAGGACACCCCCCAACCCTCTCAGCCCCAGTCGAAGGCGTCATTCCACATTTCAAACAGATACACGCTGTTTTGGTTGTGGCTGGGGGGGAAACAAAATAAACTGATGCACTGAACTAAGTGTAAGAAAAGAAAATATCCTGCAATAAACCGGCTGGTTACTATTTTTCCAGCAGGTCTACAATCCAGGTGCACGGTCCTAACCAGGTTGGCACTGTCGCATGGGAAACACTCAAGGAAGAAAACGGTCGTTATGTAGTAAAATGCCTTATTTTCTTCATTTTATTGTCGTTGTATCTATGCCCAGTAGTGATGTTATAAGTACATATACATCTGAAGTTGCCCTTAGGGATGCTCACCTTGTGGGGCAGCGGGGAAGGAGAGAGCTGGAGTGGGCTGCTAGACGTGCCTGGCCTCGGGTGTTGAGGCAGAACGAGCAAAATTTGTACAAACTGCTGTGGCACAGCAGACTGACGGACTCATCACCGGAGGCTAAAGGTCGGTCTATCCTCCGCCAGCGATTCCAGAGGGGCTCGGCGCAGCAGCGGTGGGGGTCCCTCTCCCGCTGCAGAGCGCACAGAAGCCAAGATGCTGACGGCTGGTCTCTTTTTTTTGGTTGCACTCCCCTTACGCTTTCAACGCTGACGGCCCGTATAGAAAACTATCCCGGGCAGGAAGCTGGCCCTGCGGCAGGGAACTGGGAAGGGCGGAGGGGGGCCGGAGCGGGGGCAGGGGGAGGAAGGAGTGGGAGGAAAGGAGGGAGGCAGTGGGGCGGAGGAAGCGGGGGAGGGAGAGGCAGAGGCGGGGGGCGGGTAGGGGGGAAATAAGGGGGTGGGGGACGGACACGAGTGGGGGACCGGGGTGCTTTCGAGGGGCGGCGGCCGGGGCGGAGGGACCTGCGCTCGGGCTTCTTTTCGAGACAGCCCACTCGGCCCGCCCCGGCTCCGCGGGCGCGGGGAAGGTCTCCGCGGGCGCGGGAGCCGCCGGCGCGGCCCGGGAAAGCGGCGGGAGTTCTCCGCGCCCCGGCGGAGGGAAGGCGGGGGGGCAGTGCCCGGCATGGCCCCGGCCCCCCGCGCCCCTGCCCGCGGGGCGGCGCCGAGAGGCCCGTGGGGCGGAGGGCACCGGCCGGAGCAGGGGCCGGTGCCGCGGCGGCAGCATGGAGCAGGGCGGCCGCCGCCGGGCCTTCGGCAGCATCTGCCCCAACAGGGTCCTTGTTCCGCCCGCCCGCCTTGCCAAGAAGCAGGCCCGTCCCAGCGGGGCAGCGGCGGGGACCCCCCCGGCCGCACTGAGCCCCCGAGCGCCCCCGCCTCGCCTGCGTCGCAGCGTCGCCCCGCCGGCCCTCGGCGCATCCGCCCTCGGTGAGTCTGTCCGCGGCGGAGAGCCCCAACCCCTCCGCCGTGTCCCTCTCCTTGTGCCTTCCACTGCGCCCTCCTGGTGTCCCCCCACCGTGCTCCCTAGCCCTGCTTCCCCCGACCATGACACCCCCACCGTGTCCTCCACCCCAGATGTGTCCCACTCCCCATGTTCCCCACTGTCTGTTCCCCCCCCACCCCTCCTGCTCCTGCTCCCGTGCCTCCCGCCATGCTCCCCAGCCTTGCGTCCGCGGGCCATACCCCTCCAGGATGCTCTTTTAGCCATGCTGCACCCTTCGCCCCTCTCCCCTGCCACCGGCTATGCCCATCGCTGCTCAGGCTTCTCATCACTGTATCTTGCTGTTCCCAGCGCCCACCACCATCGACTGGCAGGATTTGGCAGCCTGTGCCCCCATCCTTCCCACCATACCAGCCAGCCCTGTGACCCTGAAGCAGGTAACCCCCTGTATGGAGCAGCTCAGACATCCTCAGCACAGGGCAGCCACAGGGGTGGCCCCCTTGAGCTTGTGGGTGCTGGCAGCCGCCCCAGCCTCGGGCTTCCCATCTCTGAAATGGGCAGAATGGAGGACAGCATCTTGTCCCACGTGTAAAGCAGGCTACTAGTTAGGTGTCCAGGTGTGCTGGAGCTGTGGGAAGGTGCTGAGAGCAGGCAGCAGCCAGTGCCAAAGCAGCGTGGGCAGCATGGGCAGGTCTGAGCCTTGGATCCTGCTCACCAGCACCTTTCCTTCTCCCCTACCAGGGTCCCTGCTTCCAGGATGGACCGGAGTTTGATTTCCAGGAATTCAGAGATGCTGTTGATGATTTTATATCTGGCAAGTAGATATTTTTCCCTACCTGAGGCAAACATGCCTGTGCATGCACATCACAAGTCACGCTATGCTTGGTCTCCTCTTTTTTTTGGCGTTCTGTTGGGGTTTTCGGATGCCTGCACTGCAAGCTCATCCCACCCTGGGACAGTCTGTAAAGCAGCGCATCCCTGCACACCCCTTAGAGGGACCTGTGCTGGCACTGAGCTTTCCCCCATGGGAAACAGGAATTAAATCCAAACAGGCTTAGAGTGCAGAACTGCCGCAGTAGAGTAAAAGCATTTCAGGAAATACCAGAGCGATGCTCAGAACCAGGAGGGTGTGCTGGGGTCAGGGAGAAGAGAAGATGTGAAGACCTCCTCTGTCTTAATGCCCATGGCTATTCCCTCCAGATGCACCCACTTCAATGTCACCACCACTGGACTGCACTGACTTTGATTTGTCACTTGGCGAGGAGGTGGCCTTTGGCCCCTGCACCCCGCAGTTGGAGAGCAGCATGCTGGCACAGGTGCCCTCAAAGCCCCTGCTGTCCCCTGAGCCATGCTGGAGAGACCTGGCAGACCAGCGGCAGAAAGCTCTGGGAGAGGCCCTGGAGGCGAACAGCCAGGTAGGGACACCCAAGGCCTCCCCAACAACCTGTGCTGGGTTTCTCTTCCTCTCATCCTGCTGAGGCGGCTGTGTGGCCTTGGTCTGCAGCATCCTGGTGTGCAGGTGGTGGGACTGTCCCCGCTTGTCCTCTGCAGCTGCAGGAGACCCTCACGCAGAGGCAGGAAGAGCTGGTGATGCTGCAGGAGAGCAATGTGCAGCTGAAGGAGCTGGCAAGCCAGGCCAGGCAGCTGGCTGCCGTCCTCGATGTGAGTGCTGCCACCACACCAGGCCCAGCTGCCCCACAGCTCAGCTGGTCCCAGGGGGACGGTGCAGTGGGCGGGTGCAGTGTGGGACAGGGTGCAGGGTGAGGCTGAGCAGTGCTGGGTGGGACAAGGCCATGAGGGAGGGGGTGTGTGGCCGGATGGGGTGGTGCAGTGTGGGTCGGGATAGAGTAGGATGGGATGTGGTGGGGCAGGGCAGGGCGGTGTGTGGTGTGGGAGGTAAGGTGCGGGGTGCGGCGAGGGGCAGGGCAGGATGGGTCGGTAGGATGCGGGGTAAAGCAGTGTGGGACAGAGTAGGGCAGTGGGGGACAGCATGGTGCAGGTCAGGGCAGGGTGGTGCAGGATGGGGCATTTCAGGGCAGGGAGTGTGGACTGCTGCGGAGGAGGGAGCTGCGGACATACGCTGTGCGGCGCACAAGCCGCAGAAGCCCCTGTTCTTTCCCCCAGCAGACCTTGATGCTCCCGCAGAGTGTCGACGGGGCGGCCGTTCCTCCTCTTCACCTTCCACTTCCTCCTGCCGCCGACGCCCCGTCCGGGATCTGGGACGGGCACGGGCGGTCGGAGCCGTGGGAGGAGGCGGCGGGCGTGGACGCCATGCTGCGGGAGGTGTCGGAGAAGTGCCGCGCCGCCCTGCGGAGCCTGGGGGGCAGCCCCACGGCCAAGCGCCCGCGGCCGGCACCGCGCCTGCACGGCACTTTCCGCGGCCTACGCACCGACCGCGCCGCGCCCCGGCCGGGCGACAAGGAGCTGGAGGAGGGCGGCAGCTTGCGGGCGGCACTGGGGGAGGAGGGCAGCATCCGCACCCTCGCCTTCCCGCAGGGCAACGCCTTCACCCTCCGCACGGCCGCCGGCGGGTACCGCTTCCGCTGGGTGCCCCGATGAGACGCCATGGATCCCCGCGACACGGGGAACAGCGGAGCGGGGCCTGCCGCAGCGTGAGGCTGTCAGGGCACCCCTGCCCGGCGGCACGCTCCCCTTCTTCTCTTCGAAAACGGGTGTTTGTGCTTTTTCCCCGCTGCTGGAGGCTGGAGATGAGAAGGGGAAAGCGCGGCCGAGGCGACGGCACCGCAGTGAGGGCAGCCAAGTCTCAGGCACGGCCGCGGCAGCGGGCGCCAGGCCTGGTACGGCGCCGTGGTCTTCCGAGCCGGGAACCGGCCCTCAGTAGTTTGCTAAGGACTGTAATGCATGTAGAGACGACGTGAAGACACGCCCGGTTTTATCTGGAGTTCTTGCGCGGCTGAGCGGAAGAACGCAGTTTAGAGGATGGTGGCTGCCCTGGGCTATGAGGGAGCCATCAGACCCAAGCAGTACACACCTTCGCCATCATGGAACTTCACATCCATGATGTTTATGAACTGCACTTATGTCGGTCACGTGTGCGGGTGCAGACGTGTCTTGGCACTTGGTGTGACGATTAACCTGGGCTTAAATTTGCCGTTTCTTTGTACCGACTATATGAAAACACAGTGCATGTATTTGCTTTCCTTAGAGCAAAGATGACAGAGAGCTGAGCATCCACACAAAGCTTACTTTGCTTGATGTGCTCAAGCAGAAAACTGCAGAACGAAACATGCTGATGTTAACATTCAGTGGTGTTACCTCAAATAAACAGAAGTGTGAAAAATAGTGAGTTGTTCTGAATGTCTATGTTTCGCTCATGCCCACCAGTTTGAATGCTGAACCACTTAACATCTGAAGTGGTACCTGAAGTTTCTTCTTCTGTGGCACATAGGTGACTGAAAGCACCGTGCTCCACCCAGGACAGAGATTTTCTGCTAATTTATCAGTTTTTCTGTTTTTTCAATACTCAGATTTTTCCGGGGTTCCTGCATAGGTCCATGCACATTAACAGCAATCCAACTGTAACACGTTTGTGTGACGGTTGAGGTGGTATCACACCATCATCATCTCAGAGTCAGGTTTCTTAGAGGAGCCACAACCCTGCCCATAGTGTTGTCCTTTGGGCAAACAGCATCAGCAAGTGCTGAAGCCCTGTCTGAGGGGTTGAGAGCTCGGCCTTGGGACAGCTCCAGAGCATTTCATATTTCAGGAGAAGACCACTGCAACCTTGGCCAAAATGCTGTGTGAAAGCTCTGGTTCTGCAGCGGCCGGGAGAGACAAAATCTGCCTGGCTGCACTCAAGTCAGCAGGAAATAAACTTACAGCATAAGGTAGCGTGTACAGATATCCAGTTTTAAATGCAGATGCTTTACAGTTTCAGGAAGCTTTAGTCTGTGTACGAGGGTTCTTCCTGAATCCCTCTGGGTGGACTGCTCAGGCTTTCAGTGTGGGTGGGCACTGACAGCACATTGACTCACACAGTCACAGAATCACAGAATGGTGGGGGTTGGAAGGGACCACTGGAGACCATCTAGTCCAACCCCCATCTAGAGCAGGATCACCTACACCAGGTTGCACAGGATTGTGGCCAGGCAGGTCTTGAATGTCTCCAAAGAAGGAGGCTCCACAATCTCTCTGCACAGCCTCTCCCAGTGCTCTGCCACCCTCAGAGGAAGGAAGTTTTTCCTTGTGTTCAGATGGAACTTCCTGTGATGCAGTTTGTGCCTGTTGCCCACTGTCCTGTCACTGGGCACCCCTGAGAAGAGTCTGGCTTTTAGATACTCCAAAGTGTTGATGAGATCCCCTTTCACTCTTTTCCAAACTAAACAGATCCAGCTGTCTCAGCCTCTCCTCATACAAGAGAAGTTCCAGTCCCCTCATCATCTTTGTAGCCCTCCTCTGGACTCTACCCAGTGGCTTCCTGGAGCTACTTGAACTGGGGAGCCCAGAACTGGACACAGCACTCAGATGTGGCCTAACCAGGGCAGAGTAGAAGGGCAGGACAACCTCCCTCAACCTGCTGGCCTCGCTCTTCTTAACGGATGCCAGTGGGCCTCCTTGACCTCAGGGTCACATTGCTGGCTCATAGAGAGCTTGTTGCCCGCCAGCATTCCCAGGTCCTGCTCTGCAGAGCAGCTTCCCAGCAGGACAACCCCTCACCTGTACTGGTGCCTGGGGTTATTTCTCCCTAGGTGCAGGACCCTACGCTTGCCCTTGTTGAACATGTTTGGCTCCACTCTGCCCAACTCTCCAGCCTGTCCAGATCCCCCTGAATGGAAGTACAGCCTTCTGGTGTGACTCCTGGGAACTGTGGAAAATGCTGAGAAATGTTGCTTTTGCAAACTGAAAAGGGTTATTTTATTTTGTGGAGGACTAAGGCTGTCTCATCAGAAATCCTTTGTAGGGAATTTAGAATGTAACAAATAGCACATAAGATAAAGGGGAGGGAATCTTTTACTTTACGTGTTATCAGTCATGCGGTGTAGCAACTTTCTCCCTCTCTTCCCGCTTTTGTCTAATAGATTTATTTAGAGAAACTCCTGATTAATTGAACAAAACTAAACTCTGTTAGTGTGCACAACCATAACAGCATAGGTAAGCAGTCACAATCATAAGGAAGATCACAATAGTGGTGACTGCTATCAGTGCATAGATTGCAATCCTCAGGCGTCGCTCATACATCTCCACATCATCTGCCACCCTGCGGGGAGAGGCATGGGTTGTCTGCCTAGAAATAAAGCAATAACAGAAAAGGAAAACCTTGATCCTTTCTAGGCCAACTATCTAAGTTTGAAGAGACCACTCAGTCTCAATAACACCCACCTCTCTGGTTCCTCCGGGACGTGAAAAAGCACCTGTCTTGTAGGCAACGATGGCCTGAGAATCTAATGGTGAAGGAACAATATACCACTATAGCCACAGCAAGGACATTGTTCCTACTGCCTGGCTATAGTGCTGTAGAGGGGAGGCCTTACCTCTTGGGAAGTCTGGGGATCTGGGGTCTCGCCTTCACCCACGCCAGCCTTTTTCTGCTGCTCGGCTGCTCGTTCCCCTAACTGTGTGTTTTTGGAAATGCGCATGCGCAGTTTTCCCCCAACCTCCCCACAGAAAGTACTAGAAAAGGAAGCTCACACATGCGTGAATCCAATGAAGGTGAAAGCTAGAATCAGACAAATAGTTTGAAAAGTTAGACAGAGAATCATTATATTAGGATGAAGGTGTAGTAAAAGAATTTACTAACTTTATAGAAAAGGGGGATTGATATGGGGCTTTCTAACAAGATGCTTACAAAGGATTAAATGGTGCTTGCTAATAAAATGTTTGGTAAGGGGGAGCTTACTAACAGTTTGTGTCAGAAATGACCTTGCATAAACAATGCCTACTACGAGCTCTGGGAAAATAGAATTATTTCTTTGATGAGTTCTAGTCTCCCCCGTTGGTCTAATGAACTCCGTATCTGTCCAGGAATTTCTTGCTTGTCTCATAATTGGTCATAAACTCAGAGAAAGTATTTCATTGTAGCTCTCCCTTGTCTTTGAAAGTGTGCAAAACCTGCTGAAACCGGGTTTGTAGTTTGGATCAGAGTCAAGGGGAAACTGAGTCTGCCCAAAACAGAAGGTTACTTGCGGTGATGAAGAGGAGCCATCCGACTTCATCCCCACGACCCTGAACGACCACCACCAAACAGCAGGGTACAGGCGCAGTTGGGAGGAGTTTATGGAAATGACTTCTAGGAACTCATTTCAATACGAAGTGGGACAGGTGATGAATATGTATAGATGTATGATGTAATCTAATAATTTCGGACGGGGATATGGTATGAAAATCCTACCAACTCTGACCAAAAGTCTGCCTACTTTGTTAGGTCACCCGCTCTTGCAAGAGCGTATAATAAAATACTGCTTCACTAACGTGTCTACCTTGAGTCCTTTCTTAGGACCACTGATATTTCTAACAGAACCCAGCAGAGAGCCTCCACACCCCAGGGGAACTGCAGGGAAATCTCAACTCAGGTTGACCACATTTGCAGGCATTTAATGTAACTATATTATATTAACAGTTATAGGTCTGTGTGGTGATTTTGTGTGGCAAGGTTCTGGTGGAGAAGGAGAGGCTGCTGGGGTGGCTTCTGCAGGCAGCAGCCAGAAGCTCCCTGCAGGCCTGAGAGAGGAAACACCAGCCGGCTCAAGGCTGGAGTTGTTGTTGACAAGGGCCGAGCCCATCAGCGACGGTGCAAGCAGCTGCATTTTGCCAGCAGAGGAGGGAGTGAGAATATAAAATTTGCAGACACCAAGGTCAGTGAAGAAGGTGGGGGGAGGCAGAGGTGCTGCAGGCGCCAGGGAGAAAGATTCTGCAACAGACCATGGAGAAGACCATGGTGGAGGGGGTGACCCCTATTTCCCTCCCAGCCCACGGAAGATGATGGGGAGCAGAGACCCCATGAGCAGCTGTGGAGAGGCCCCTCACCAGATCAGTTTTGCTGAGGCGGGGGACTTAGAACTCTGTGGGGTGCCAGGCTGGAGCAGTCTGGGCCTGAGAGCCTGAGACATGCTACGATTCTGACTGCACCCCATAGCAGTGACCTACACCCGGGCAGCTGGTGAAGAGCTGAAGGCCTGTGGGAAAGGACTCAGATTGGAGAAGTTTGTGGAGGACTGTCTCCCATGGGTGGGACCCCATGCTGCAGCAGAGGAAGGGTGTGAGGAATGCCCCCCACCTCCAGCTAAGCAGGAGAACATCTGGTGAGGAACTGACCCAAACCCCTATTCCCTCAGTCCCTGCCCCTCCTCATGGCACAGCTGGGGGAAGAAGGGAACAAAATCATGACTGAAGTGAAGCCTGCTAAGGAGGGAGGGGTGGGGGGAGGCGCTTTAAGATCTGGATATGCACATTATTAAAAATGTAATTCAAATCACTGATCTATTTCCAAAAAAGGAGGTTTTATTCACAATTAGGTTCAGTTCCCTGGTAAAAAGTAAGGGTATTTATAATTTGTCCCTTACAGGTCTTTTGATTTTAGATTTCTGTTGTGCTGTGCTACCAATTGGCTAGCAGTGACCTTGGGGATCACAGAACTGTGAGTAACAAGGTGATTTTCTGAACAAAAGATACTGGATCGGTGACTTGATGCTTTCACAAAAAAATTCACAGTATTTTTCTTTGTTTTTTGCCACTCCCCCTGGAAATTTTAGAAGAAAGCTATTCCCTTTATTTCTAGGCTTTCTATCCTGTTGTGCTAGCAGTTAGTTTCAGGCAGCCTACTCCACCTGCTCCTTGTCATCTCATCGTGTTGTGTGCTTCCACCAGGGCCCAGACAGACCCTGAACAGGCAGGTCAGGCACTGTAAGCCCAAGTTCATCTCCTGCCCCCTCCCTCCCTCCAGATCTTACAACCCCAGCATGATGGTAAGGTCAGCTGCTGTGACAAAAAAACTAAACCAACCACCAGCAAAACGTCAAAAATGCCAACCCAACAGAGGAGTTTGGTGAAATAGCTGTGAACTGTAAAGCTTTCTAGTGTTTTCCCTATGGATTGTATGGTGCTAAACTGATGGGCAATGTACAATTTAGTGTTGGTTTCAGTCCCTGAAGTTCAGTGCTACCTTTTGACATTTTTAAGTAGAACAATATGTCCGATTCGTCATATAACACAGAAAAAGCCCTTTTAAGTTGGCATAGAAATTGGTGCAGGTGGAATCAAGACCTGTAGCTGCTATTTGTTGTACACCAATTATTTGCCCTAAGTAGAATTACCTGTCAGCAATGGATTAGCCATCCTTAAGCTTAAATCTTTTCACTTCTTATTTGGGCACCTTGAGGCAAGGCCAAAATCAAAACCCCCAAGAAGAACTATCAACCCATAGAAAGCATTTATAACTAGGCTGTTACTTTTGTGTGAACTCTTACACAGCCTTGATTTAGGAAGAAAAAGGTCCAGCATCTGAAGACGTAATCAGAAAAAAAGCTGATTGAAACATTTGTTTATTTTTGTAAATGCCCAGAATTGGGAGGATTGTCATAATTTATATTTATTTGTTTTGCAGGTGCTCTGACATATCCTAGCCTCTGTACACCTGATTCCTGGAGGTTACCCAAACAATTCTACTTTGAATCACGGCTCCTTTGCCAGTGTCTCCTCCTTTGCAGATGCTTGGTTGTCTGCAATCCTGGCAACAGACATAACCTGAATTCACAAAGTTACTCCCTGTGATTCACCTTCTTCTGGTGGTTTGGACACCAGAAACTGAAGTCAGTTTCCAGTACTGTCACAATACTTGGGAGTGTTTGCAATAGGTGGCTGAACTGTAGTTTTGTGTGGTCCAAGATCTGCTGAGGTATCTTAATAATCATGAAGGTTATGTAAGGTGATTTTTTTTACTGTAAGAAAATATCTTGAACATGTTAACACTAATCCTCAGTACAGAAGCATTCTTACAATATACTGAACATACTACAACTGTTTAAAAAAAGTGATGGAAAAATGTTACAGCCCTAGACTCTCCCTGTTAACAAAAGATTTAGCCAGATGAACTTGTTTATTGTATCATAGACACACTGGAGTTTCTCATGAAACCCGCCTTCCAGAGGAAATGGTCAACTCATCAAAACCATTAACTGGCCCAGGGATTTAGGCACCTGTGCTCTGAGGTGGCAGGAGTATTCTGTAGCAACTCAGATGTGCTGGTGTACAGCTGTTCAGTACCGACAGGTCCCCACACTGCATTTGACTCACACATTTGTGTCTGTTCATTTTTTTTGTCATAGTTATGTATCCAGTTCTAGCACCCAGTGCCAGTGTGTTTGGTTGCACCCCCCTCCCTCACTTTCAGGTGTCTGAATCTTTCACAACAGGGTGTCCCAGTTCCCATGGACACTAGCTAAGCTGCTGTTGGGACACGCATGGGAAGACTCTGTGGCCTGAGGTCTATAAACACTTCAAGTGCCACTGTGCCAGTGACTTTACCCAGACCTAGTCATGCAACGTACATGATCACTCTGCCCGTACGGTTTCTGTGGTAACCTGCAGATCTCACAGGATTTGAGTTTATGTTAGCCTGTGAAATATTATAATAGGGAGGTTTATGAGAAGAGAGTGTTGGTTTTTTTTAAAATGTCATTTCTAGAGATCATGATTCTACTCTTTTGCATTTCAGTACTTCATTGCTGTATGATGTAGCAATTATGAGGGATGCAACAAAAGGAATTATACCACTTACAGAAACATGCCCCCATTGCTCAAAATCAGATCAGTTCTCTGTTTCCACTGTTGGAGCTTCTAAGTTTAAATGAGTCCTGAGAAGAAATCACAGGATTATTTATTAACATATACTGACACTGAATGCTTGATGTATTGGGTCTGGCTGAGATGGAGTTCATTTTCCCCACAGACACCCTCGCAGTGCCGGGCTGCGCACTGGCAGCCAGCGAGTTGCTGGTCACACACCAGCATCTTGGTTTCCCCCAAGCAGGGCTGGCACAGCCCCAAGGCTGTTTCTCCCCAATGCTCCCCCTCACCAGCAGGCTGGGGGTGGGCAAGATCTTGGGAGGGGACACAGTCAGGACAGCTGACCGCGGCTGACCATAGGGACATCCTGTACCATACGGTGTCTGCTCAGCAATAGGAGCTGAGAGAAAGGGGGTGAGTGGGGGAGCATTTGTTTTTTACCACATTTGTCTTTGGGAGCAACTGCTACAGGTACTGAAGCCCCATCGGCCGGGAAGTGGCTGGACATCACTGCCTGGTGGGAAACAGAGATTAATCTTTTGGTTTTCCTTTGCTTCTGCACACAGCCTTTGCTTTTGTTTTACTAAACTGCCTTTACTTTGATCCACAAGGGTTTATTTCATCTTGATTTTCTCCCCTCCCTGCCTGCTGATAGAGCGGCTTGGTGGGCACCTGGTGTCCAGCAAAAGTCAGCCCACCACACCTGAAAAGTTTAAATGACTGCAAAGAGTTTTCTTTTGAAGGCAGTCTATACTGTTATGATCTAGTCGGCCTTCACTGACTGTCAACAAATAAGTAACTTTGTAATTTCCTAACTCAGCTGAAAATAAAAACATGAATGAGATTTCCTAACACATTTCAACTATATCTCTCTCCATGGGCTGCAGGTGCTGACAGGGGTTTGCTCCAATGTGGGTCACAGCATCTCCTGTAGGTCTCCACCTGCTCCATCCAGCGTGGGGCCTCTCCATGGGCTGCAGGTGGGGTCTCGGCCTGTTCCATGGGCTGCGGGGGACACCCACTCCACCATGGGTCTCACCACGGGCTGCAGGGGCATCTCTCTGGCACCTGGGGCTCCTCCTCAACCCTCTTCACTGACCTTGGTGTCTGCATAGTCTCTTGCACCTTCTCACTTCCTTCTCTGGTGGCAAAAAGTGGCTGCTTTTTTCTTTTTCCTCCTAAATGTGATTCTGAGAGGCACTGTGACCGTCGCTGATGGGCTCGGCCTTGGTCCACAATGACTCTGGCCTTGAGCTGGCTGGTGTCTCCTCTCTTGGGCCTGCAGAAAGACTCGCTGCTCCTTGCAGAAGCCACCCCTGCAGCCCCTCCTTCTCCACCCAAACCCAGCCACATAAAACTACAACATCTAGAATCATATATGTTCTACCGTTTTTTCTTGTTTGATCTGATGGTGCCCAACATAGGTCTATTTGTACGTATGTTCATATTGCGTTCCTTTCTTTTGTTATTAATTTTGTATCTCCTGGTGAAATTCAGAGTCCGTTTTGTCTCATTGGGCCTCTGACTGGGACCAGGAATCCAGTGGTTTCAAGATCTTGCTAGGACTCACACTGCCTCTGAGAAGACCTGATATGGACTTTTATCTGCTGTGAGGGAGAGAATTTCACATGTTGTGGGTCGACAGAGATCATAGAATCATAGAATGGCATGGGTTGGAAGGGACCCCAAAGATCATAGAATTCCAACCCCCCTGCCACAGGCAGGGCCACCAACCTCCAAGGCCTGGATCTACACAAGGTTGCCCAGGGCCCCATCCAACCTGGCCTTGAACACTTCCAGGGACGGGGCATCCATCACCTCTCTGGGCAGCCTGTTCCAGCACCTCACCACTCTTTCTGTAAAAATCTTCCCCCTAATATCTTATCTAAACCTTTTCTCCTTTAGCTTTAATCCATTCCCCCTTGTCCTGCCATTATCTACACTTTTAAAACGTTGATTCCCCACCTGTTTATAAGGTCCCTTCATGTACTGGAAGGCTGCAATGAGGTCCCCCCACAGCCTTCTCTTCTTCAGACTGAACAAGCCCAGCTCCCTCAGCCTCTCTTCATAGGGGAGGTGCTCCAGCCCTCTAATCATCTCTGTGGCCCTCCTCTGAACCCTCTCCAACAGTTCCACATCTTTCTTGTATTGAGGCCCCCAGATCTGGACACAGGACTCCAGATGGGGCCTCACGAGGGCAGACTAGAGAGGGACAATCCCCTCCCTGTCCCTGCTGGCCACCTCTCTTCTGATGGAGCCCAGGATACCACTGGCCTTGCGAGCTGCAAGAGCACACTGCTGGCTCATGTTAAGTTTCTCATCCACCAGAATCCCCAAGTCCTTCTCAGCAGGGCTACTCTCAAGAAGCTCTTCTCCCAGTCTGTATCTATGTCTGGGATTCTTCTGGCCCAAGTGCAACACCTGACACTTGGCAGTGTTGAACCTCATTAGGTTCACCCGGGCCCATCTCTCCAGCCTGTCAAGATCCCTCTGGATGGCTTCCTTTCCTTCTAGGGTGTCAACCACACCACTCAGCTTGGTGTCATCCGCAAACTTGCTGAGGGTGCACTCAATCCCATCATCGATGTCATTGATAACGATGTTAAAGAGCACTGGTCCCAAGACAGACAGATAATTTGACCTCTATCTGTGCCCATACCTTGAGTATCAAGAAAATGGTTTAGAAGCTTAAAAATGGTTAGGAGTTGAACATCTACTATGGAGTTAGATATAAACTGCGTATCTTTAAGTGCTTAGCTGTAAGAACACAGCCTTAGGATATGAATTAACCTGTAATCCACAAACGGCATAACTAAACCACTGACTTGCTGAAGTCTGTATCTCAATAGTGAGTGATATTATCAGACTGGAACTACCGACCCATTTTCAAAGAGAGTACTACCCAACCCCAAAAAAATGAACAAATCAAAACTACGTTTTAACTGAAAACTTAGCTCATAGGTGTAACCTGGTTTCCTGAGCATTAGTTTTCTGAAGTAAAACCAGAGACTTGTTTCCATGGGATAGAGATGCAACGGAATTTCAGGAACTCACAGCTGATGGACCTGAACGTGGCAGCAATTACTTGACTGAAACTTGTTTGCAAAAAGAGATGGCAGTTGCTTTTTAAGGTGTATATTTAATTACCCTTATCCAGGAAGTCATGTTAGAAACCTTGCCCTGTCTCTGAGACCACCTGAGAGGAATCATTTAAAACAGGTGCATAAAGCCATGGATATAGTTACAATTTATAGTTATTAGGAGTCATAATTACTTTTTGTATAACTTAGTTTTACAGTAAATTGCAGCAGCTTGGTACTGATAATGTGGTAATCAGTACTGCACTAACAATAGAAGTTCATAGAGAGGCTTTGGAAAGAAATGTGTATCTGAGTGGCATTTTGGCAGTTTGTTAATCCAGACTCTCGAGATTCCAGGATGAAATATTATTGGGGCACATAGTTGGCAGCTGGCAATGTACCCAGAGGTTCTGTTGTTGGGTTGGAGTTTAGCCAAGGTAAACAAAATGTAGTTGTACCTTGTGTGCAGTCCCCAAATCTTCCAATGTGGTGGAAGCCTTAACTGAGGCAGTCTATGTAGTAGTGATGTGCCAAAACAGATTCTTAATGTGCAGGGAAAAAGGGAGCACACAGTGAAGGCAGAAACTTAGCAGAAAAGGCTCAGATTGTGACCTGTCAGTACAGCTCTTGATCTGCCCGCTGAAAAGCAAAAACAGGCAATTGCTGCAATGTGCTGCTGAAGAAATTGATGGTGAATTGTATTGTTTTATTAAAGCTAAAGGTCATATTAAAACTAACAATCCTGGGAGTCAACAATACGCTACATGAAAAGTCATATAATTTATTAAAATGCATTTAACCCTTCGTGTATTCTTGGTTCTTGACTCCTCCTGTTTTTAAAACAATAAAAATCTTTTACATGCCAGAAACTGCCAGCTGTTTCCTTCTTGAACTACAGATCCTTAGTCTGATTACACAAACTTGCCAACCAGGCTCGTCATTATTGCTAATTTTAACATTGGAAATAAAAGTAAGTACTGGGAAAGGTGTGATACAAATGGAAAAAACCCAGAAAAAATATAAAGATGGTACTTCATCTTTCAAGTGTCAGTCTACCCTGACAACACAGCATACTTGTGGCAACAGAATGCAGCTACATAAGGAACAGGTTCACATTTTTTTTCCTTGCTTGTGTATGAGATGTAATTTTCCCTAACATCTGAGGTGTTGAGGTTCATCTAAGGAGGAATGGTGGACCGTCATTTCCAGAGTTCACAACCAGTATTACTGTGCTGGCAAAGACAGATGAAATGGGAAATGTCTGATGAGCAGATAACCAGACTGAGATGTTAAGTGCCTGGCTTAAGGTAAACCCCAGCAAAGAAGCAGGAACTCTTTTCCTTCCTTGTCCTCTGAATGACATCTTAATAACCTGTGCTTTGTACAGTTAAAACGAAGCTGTGGGTTCACTTCCAGAATATTCCAGTTGCCTTATCAACGGTAAATAAGTATCATACTGGAGTCTAAATGACAGTTGCATGCTGCATTGTGAAATCATGTGAAGAGAACAGCCATGTGAACTGAGTCTCTTCAGTTTCCTGATTCCTTCCTTCCCCATCCTTTATCTGCTTTCCATTGCAGTTAGAAACACTTAAGCGCCAAAGGACCCTTTTATAAATGAGAACTACTATGTGCTACTGTTGTTGACCACTTAGAGAGGCCCCATGGTTTACCCTGTACCCCTGTGAGAACCGTTCCTCTACCCCATTCAGGAGGATCTAAGTACTGACACAACTGAGCAGTTCGCTATCCTTCTGGGATACTGGCTGAAAAGCTAGAGGGAACAGTGCAGAAATGTAGATGTTTCTGTACCTCAAGATGTCACTTAAAGCTGGGACATAATTTTCTCTCTGGCCAGAAGTTAGAGGCCCCAGTTCTCAGAAACTTCTCATCACTTTGCAACTGCAAGAAGGAAACAAAATGTCATGAACATTTGTTCAACATCTTTTTCCCACCTATTTTAAACAGCAACTCGAAAGTGGTATATTTTATTCAGTTCCTTCACACTTCCAAAAGGGTCATATTTTTCTTCAGATGATTTGTTACATCTTTCTTAGTTTATCCAACTGTGATACAGCAATTACATCCCTTCTGGAAAACTAGTCAGTCCAGCACGCCCTCTCTGTGCCCCTTACCTGGGAAGGTTTCTCTAAATACGTTTAAGCAAGAGTTTCCTCTTGGTAATCTAGAAACTTTATATATTGCGCAGTTATTCTTGCCTCTCCCTTTCACTGAAATGGAGAAAACCTATGATCTACTGCTTTTAAAACAATTTTCTATGACCAGTTCTTGTGATCTTTCTACTTGTTAGAATTTGGTGCAAGCTAGTGTCATCTATTATCAGCAATAATTTGGCAAGGAGCACCCTCATCATCATATCCTGAGGTACCTGGGCCCTACAAGTATTAGTGGTTCTTGCTCAGCAGTCTGGATGTGGTGAATTCTGGATGTGTTCAATTTTGGGCCCCTCACTACAAGAAAGACATTGAGGCCCTGGAGCATGTCCAGAGAAGGGCAATGAAGCAGGTGAAGGGTCTGGAACACAAGTCGTATGAGGAGTGGCTGAGGCAACTGGCACTGTTTAGTCTGGAGGAGGCTCAGGGGAGACCTTATGGCTCTCAACAACTACTTGAAGGGAGGCTGTGGTGACCTGGGGGTTGGCCTCTTCTCACAGATAACTAGTGATAGGACAAGAGGGAATGGCTGCAAGTTGCAGCAGGGGAGGTTCAGGTTAGAAATTAGGAGAAATTTCTCAGAAAGAATGGTCAGGCATTGGAACAGGTTGCCCAGGGAGGTGGTGGAGTCACCATCCCTCAGAGTGTTCAAGGAAAGGTTGGATGAAGTACTCAGGGACATGGTTTAGTAACATAGGTGGTAAGGAAATGGTAATTAGATGAACTTGAATGTCTTTTCCAACCTTAATGATTCTATGAATCCAACTTTTCCTGAAAATAGTTATTTCAGTCAGTGCTAAATATTCTGATCTTGTGAGGCGCTGTTGATGTCCAAGTCTCACCTTCAAACCATGAACTCATATTTTATCTTGATAAATTCCAAACTCTGATGTTTGTGACACGTATGAAAAGACCTTAAGGATAGTGGATCAGAAAAAAGTAAGTTACCTGGGGATGGAGTACCAGAATAGCAGCTTTCAATAACGTGGCAAGCAACAACATATCAGCACCATCTGTTGCCAGCAGGGACAAACTACATGGTTTCTACAATCCATTTTGGGAATGTTTTTAGTGTGCTACAAAACACCAACCCACATTTCTAGTACAGAAGTGAAATGATTGAGCAATTGGCTGCATAGATTCCATAATGAGGAGTCTAAAATAAGCCCACAGTGAGAAGAAAATGAAGATAACTGAGATGACCTTTTAATTTCACTTTGAAGACGTTTTAGTGAGATGCTGGAAGCATTCCAGAAGTGATATATGCTTAGCCCTGGACAGCTTTTCCAAACCAAAACTGTTGCTTAAAATTCAGTAACAGTTTCTAAGTGACAACAGAGCTTTTACCTACCACATAATTTCCAAAATACCAGGTGCTTCAAGTGAAGAAGTGAATTTTAAGGATATCCTTGATGTTACACCTGCCTAACACTCCTATTCCTATTTGTCCTTCTTTACAAATACAAAAGAACTCAGACTTCCCCATGGCACTTCTGCTTATTTCTGGATTTTATTTACTACTGGCTTAATTTCAGGATCTACTTGCTAATCAATGTCTGGAAGGAACTTTTACAAAACTCCCAAAACTTTTTTCCTAATTAGTTTGTGGTGCACACATGCAAGAACTGAAGGTTCATGGGCAGGAATCACTCTGTCTAACACCAACTACAGTGGGGCATATTTATTCTTTGATGCCTTGCTCTGCATTAATTAATTCTCATTTACTCAACCACCACCGTGTTGACTTTGAAAGACTTCTATTCCACTTTACAACCATACAGCTCTGAGGCTGCAACCGCTTTCCTCTCCCACTGTCAAAGCACATGATTGCAGGTTTACTCAACTTTTCAGTGTGAGCAAAAGCTTCCTTAGAGGCCAAAACACTTGTTCAATAGGTAACCGTTCAATACATTTCAGTGCTGCTAATTCATTATTAAAGTGAGCTGGCTTTGCACTGTGTGCCAGCACCTGCTGTTGGGTCGGGTATGGCTAGTTGGCTGTGCTTGCTGAATGTTAGTCTTGTAGGAAGAGCTCACATTCAGTTAAACGAATAACTGAAGTATTGCGAACAATCCTTTGTGATGCTACTCTGGCTATGTCTCGCATGCTGTTTGTTTTACAGAATGCATTAAAATGGTATTGAGTGACTCGGCCACTTTGTATCCTTGGTTTGCTTAGCTGTGTCCTTACCAATACAAAGGCAAGATGATAAAATGGCACTTCTGAAATGGCTTTCCTTTGATTTGGCAAAACAGCTCTATCACCTGATATTTAACTATTGCCTGTAACTCAGGCATTAATAAAAATATTTTCCATCACCTTGCTTACACGATGTCCTTTTCCAGATGTGATGTGTGCAGCTACAGAAATAGAACTGAGCATGAAAATGGACTTTGTGTGGAAGATTTTTCAGGAGAATTGTTTTATGTTCAAATAGTGCTTTTTCAACTACTGCCTTCGCCTGTCACATTAAAGCAACCAGTTGCAGGTTATTTCTGTGAATCTGGTTGCCCACAGTGGCATTAGGTTTTGCTCGCTTTTTCTTTGTGGGGAAGTTAGCTGGAGGACAGGCCACCACAGAGATGTGGTGTCACACAGTAGGTCTCTGCTACAGCTCTCAGCTTTGCACAGGCCCGAGTGCCTCGGACAAGACCTTGTTCCCCGGGCCTCGCTCCCAGGCTGCTGCTGTGTGCTTGTGACCGACTCCTCATAGCAGGCAAAACCTGCAGTGAGAAACAAACCGACCTGAGGGTTTTCCTGTGCGGAGCCCTCGCTCCATTTCCCTGGCAGGGCTGGACGCGGTGGCAGCCACGTGGCTCTGTGGAGGTGACCCGCCGGAGTTAGACAGCTACGGCCAGGGGCGAGGGCCTCCTGGTCTGCCTGTTCCCGGCGACCAGCCAGGGCCTCTTGGCACCGTCCGCCGCAGTCCTATACTGCCCTTCCCCTTCCCCCCTCCCCGCAGCCGCTGCGGGGCCCGCCGCATCGCGGTCCTTTGCCGCCAGCCGCCGCCCGCCGCCACTCCCTGGCGCCGCCGCGCAACCCGGGCGCGCTGCGTCCCGCCGGCGGGCCGGGCCGGGCCGGGCCGCGTCGCCGCCTGCAGGTTCCCGCCTCGCCGGCCGCGCCTGCAGGCTGCTTAAAGGGAGCAAGCGGCCGCCGGGCAGCGGTGCGGGGTGCGCGGTGGAGGCGCCCATGCCGCCTCCCCCGCAGCAGGAACCGGCGCCCCCAGGGCTGGCTGGGCTATTATAAGTTGCTGTCCCCGTAGGTTACCGTCCGTGCAGGTTGCCGTTCGCACACCCGGCCGGCCCATCCGTTTACGACCTGTGGGCCGTCTCGCCCGCAGGGGCTCACCTTGAGGTCAGGCTATCTCGCCTGAGGCGGCGCCGCGTTTGGTCAGCCCCGGCGGACATGGAATGGAAATCAGAAAAACACGCCCGGATGAGAAGGAGAGATGAGGATTTGCTATGGGTAACGGTGCCCTGAGGGGATCGGATGGGGGCTGTCGCTGCTCAGGGGAGGGTCGCAGCCTGTCCTGTCGGTCCGGTGGCTCTGCCTTGTCCTGAGGGCCGTGGCTCCCTGCGAAGCTTTGCAAGCAGCAAGGCTGGGCTGAGGGTGATGTGGGGTGAAGAAACAGACACACGTTTGTTAAATGTTGTGCCCCGTGTTTGTTTCAAGGAGAAGGTGATGAGAACACTTGGAAAAGACGTGAAGCAGGGCCAAGAGCAAAGCCTACAGAAAGCGGCCGAGGTAAGCCAGGCACAGACATACACTCTGTATGCACTGCATAAAGAGTTCCCCTTTCTACATCTCGTGAGCGAGAGGCAGAAACTGTTGAAAAGAGGGTATTTCCAAATAACAAGTTGCATTTTTTCTCCCCTTTCCTATTGATTCTAATCACACTTTCTTAAATGTAGCATCTGAAGTGTCAGAAAAGTGCAAGTTACAGTAAAGAGTCATCTGTTCCAGGGAGGAATCATAAACACTCAGGGGCCTCTTTCCTTTGGTGCTAGAGGGACTGCTTGCTGTTTAAAAGCAAAAGTGATTTGACCAGATTGAACAGGTTGTATGTTGCATTGCAGTTGGCACTGCAAGCTGACTTCTCTGCGTTTAGAGGGTGGTGAAGATAAAAGGGACATTGAAAAACTTCTTCATACAGTAGGAAAAAAACTGGATAACCTATTAATCACCAACAGAATGCTTGACAGTAAGCAACAGGAAAAATACAGGCAGCTTATGCCTTAAGGAGTTTACATAGATCACACAACCTTGTGAGACTGACATACACAAACTGGTGGAGTGGGAGGCGAAGGCATAAAAGGAATTGACCACACTGGCAATACTGAAGCAGGAGATGAACAGTGTGCCCTCACATACAACGACAGTACAGAAATGTAGCTATCAGCATGTAAGAATCTCCCTCCAACATGAATATTTTATTTAAGTGCCCCTGTGGGAAAAGCTGTGTTATTGAGTGGTGGAGGGCTCAAGGAGAAGAAAATTTGATGGGGGTGAGGGGGAACTACTGGCCAAGAGAATGTTAACAGTCTGGCAGTGTGTGTTAGCTGGCTGTTGTCTGATGTGTTAACAGCTGCTAGCTGCACTCCATATTGTTTCATTCAAAAGCATCGTGGAAAACTCAGAGGTGGCTTCTTCTTGCTATGGAATAAACAGCAGTCAATCAGCCACTATTTTTATGTGGCTGCTAACTTGGGCAAGTATATGTTTCAGTGTTTTGTTTTGTATTTATGTTTATTTTGAGTGATTTAGACCAGTTTTTAAGAAGCAAAAGGAAGGCTTAAAATTTGGTATTCACTGACATTCACTAGGTCGAACTCTTGATTGCTTTCTAGGATGACTTCAAAGGGCATTCTATCAAAATGGATGTTCTAGGTAAAATTTTAGCTCCATTCACCCAAAATCTGTAAGCTTGAATCTTGGCATCTTTATGCATCCTCCATTATGTGGCTGTAAATGGACATACAGTGCGGCAAATTAAGTTGCACTGTGGAGTAAACAATGGTAATTCTAATTTCAAAGTAACCTATAATTGACTGTACTGAGTAAGACTCAGGGCTCACCTAGACTAAGGGATGGGTTCTAACAGTGTCCATAAACAAATGCCAGAGAGAGAAAAGGACTGAAGTTAAATATGTATGATATTAATTAACTTGTGGAGATAACATACTATACTGGTGCTCCTGCAACTAAGGCAAGAAACATTTTGCAGCACTATGCAGTTCTTTTTGAATGGTCTGGGATCTGATTGTAGTCATACTCCACATGTGTTTCACAGTGTTACCTTTATTCAGGTCTTGCTGAATCAGAAACTTACCTGTGCCATTCCAGAGAAGGGCTACGAAGATGATTAAGGGCCTGGAACATCTCCCATATGAGGAAAGGCTGAGTGAGCTGGGACTGTTCAGCCTGGAGAAAAGAAGACTGAGGTGGGACCTAATTAATGTTTATAAATATCTTAAGTATGGGATGCAGGGGGAATTGACCAGCCCCTTTTCAGTGGTCTGTGGAGACAGGACAAGGGGCAATGGCTGCAAATTGGAGCACAGGAAGTTCCGCACCAACATGCAGAAGAACTTTTACACAGTGAGGGTGACAGAGCCCTGGGACAGGCTGCCCAGGGAGGTGGTGGAGTCTCCTTCTCTGGAGATATTCAAGACTCGTCTGGACACCTATCTGTGCAATATGAGTTTGGGAGCCTGCTTTGGCCGGGGGTTGGACCTGATGATCTCTCGAGGTCCCTTCCAACCCCTACGATTCTGTGATTCTGCTTGGACTTGTATATATACATATAAGAAACATGAACCTTGAAACAGGTGAGCAACGCTGAATTTAGGTAGACAATAGCAGACGTTTCTAGGCATGTTATTTCATGAGACATCTCACTCTGCATGGACCCTGTGTCTGGTAGGCAGTGTACTGCTAGCTGGCTGCTGTATCTGAATGTAGCAGTCGCTGCTGCACTGTCAACTGCTGCAGGGCCAGCTCATCTCTGTGTCCAGGTGGTTCCTCTGGACAGCACTAAGATTCTCATTTCCAGGAATGCAGGTGCTGCATCTGTGTGTGATGGGATGGCAGTGTATGTTAGCTGGTAGAAATTCTGACATCAGCTAACATGTAGCTGCTATCCTTTTCCACATACCTTGATCATCAAAGTGGAGAGCTAACAGTTTTGTATAAGGAATCTTTTGGATCCACATAATTAATTGCTTTTTTTGACTGGTATTATAGCTGTAATCTGGTTTTCGATTGTCCAAAGACGTGTGAAAATTTTGGTTGATGTAGACTCTGGTTTTCATCTGATTTTAGTTACCAAGGTAACAGGAAGATTATAAATACTTGAAACAGGCAAATAATTAAAACATTTCTAAAAAATTTAAGCTCTAGGAGTTTTCCTGAAGCAAAAGAAAGACCGTTTAAAACTTCATATGAGTTTTAAAAATATTTAGCAAATGCAAGTTGTGGTCTTTTAATTTGAGGGGGGAAGGTTGGTTTTTTTAACTGATTAATTAGATATCGGAAAGTTTAAAATCACTTTCAGTACCTGTCTGACTGCTATATCTGAAAAAATAATTACCTTTCCATTCTCTAAAAAAAAAGTCACCTTCAGAGATTTTCTTCTCCCCTTGCTTTTCAGAATAACTTAATTTGTGAACAGCAATATACTAAAACAACAGCACGTAGTCTCACCAACCACGAGACACAATTTGAATAGGACATACTATTATACTTTGGACAAATAAAGGCTGGGAAACACATTGATCATTTTAATTCATGTTATACTGGACGCTCCTATCCAACATACTGCCCTGGCTGCAGAGTATCTCTATCCTATCCTGCACATCAGGCACTTACAGAATGCAGAAGAAACTCTTTGTTACTACTCACTTTATCTGGGTTCTACTCTGTGTGCTTTGTCAATTGAAGGTCTTCAAGGAAGACAAATAGCATCAATGTTTGTGAAGGCCTGCAGGATTAGGGTGATCCTAGTGTTGTGTGTGGTGATTAGGCAGTGTATTGTTAGTTAGCTGTTCTTCATACACCAGCAACTGGCTACACTGCCACATTAGCACATCACTGTTGAGACAAGAATATGAACGCTGTCAGAAATACCTCATTGGTCCTTCGCTGGCGTGGTGCCCAGTGCCTGCCTAGTTCCCCTGACTGAAAGAGCTGTGCTAGGTTACGCGAGGTGAGCAAAGGTAGGGTATACAAGTAAGCGTAATTGTGTTTCACACACTTAGATGGCTAATCCACCTGGTTTCTAAAGAATTTAGTGAATTATGAAGTATTAAGGTTTGGACCTTATGTGAATGCTTCTCTTACACCACTAACTGTTTAGTGAAGCATTGATGTGTGGGCTCAGCAAACAAGTATGTTCTTATAATACCTGAATTAACAGGGACATGTCCAATCGGTGACTGAAATAGATGTAGAGGATTTGCACACCCAGGCAATTCCTTGGAAAGAGGACCTGACAGTTAAATGGTATCTCCTGGGGATAATGAGGTTGTGTCAGACCCAAGGAGTGATGGAAGCATGAGATAGGAATAAGGGAAATGTTAGGATGATGTAACAAGTTATGCTCAAATGGAGTTAAAGAAACTTTAGCTCATGGAGTCAACTCTGTTAACCCTCTTAAGAGGCCAGTTTTATCTTAAATTCATGGGATTATTAAATTATCCATTAGCTTTTAATCTGTTTATAGCATCTGTAGTTTAGTTTTCTATATGCTATATCTTTTGTAAACTGTATGTCGATATTTATACAAACAGGTATTTGTAATACTTTGTTGGCTTTTGATTATAGACAAATGTGTGTTTGTATAACAGTGCATAACTTTATTTGCCCTTCCAAATCTGTGCAGATTTGGCAGTTAAAGATCCTTTATTTTTACCCTTGATAGCTAACTGGTAACTTGGTTTTAAGGTAGAAGTGGTAAGTTTATCAGTGATCTGCCCTAAATACTGCATTGGAAGTGGTGGTATATCTCATGGAAAGTAAATAATACAAACATGCTGAATTTTTGGAGAAATGTTAATTAACAGTAAACACTGATAAACTCTGTGAGGATTCAGGACTCAGTGGGTACCTATATTCAAATTTCTACAGAAGATGTGACCAAGTGGTGAAATAAGAAATTCAATGATTTGTTTTCTCAGGCCAAACCTTCTTTGTCTAGGAATTTTGAAGTAAAACTATACCAGAAAGCAGGGAGATAAATAATTCTGTCCACTCTTTTGCTAATTACAATTTGCTGTCTCCATCAGACAGATAAATCAAAACATGATGCAGTTTGGTATCGAGAAATTGAACAATGTAACAGAACTGGAAATGGGTTGCAGTTACATGCAGGACTGGGGAGACTGCAAGGTGAGAAGAGTGGGGCTTCTTCTACCTCTACTTGAAGACTGTTGTCTTATTCCAGAAATGTGAGGTAGATGTCTGGGGAGCATTGTCTTGGACTGTCTCAGAAAGATGTCTATCACTGCACCAGTCTGTTGAATTTTGTTGCCCCTTGAATCCTGCTGTAAGCAACTATGTGTATTCATCCAGGTCAGAAGACTGGGAATCGGGCAGGAGGTGAGCTCACAGCTGAGGAGGCACTGTATGCAGTACAAATGTATGGAGAAGGCTAAAGAGGTTAAATGTGTTGCTCTAAAGGTGAAATGTAAAATTAATCAAAATACAAAGCTGGCAAGGGAACATTTTTGCCATTTTTTCTTTTCAGAATTTTATTTTGTATGTACAGTTTTTTCTTACAACTAAGTTGACAGCTTCACAATTCAGTAATCTTCCTTGAGAAGATACTGCAAAGCTGCTATCTTTGGTTGCATTTGTCTCTAAAAACCCTGGTATGATGTCTCTGGACCCTTTGTCTTTAAGTCAAGGCAGTTATGTATTAATGGAATATAAAAATCTGTTTCTTACTGGTAGATAGGAAACAGAACTCTTTGCAGATACCGAGTAATTTACCAACAAATCCCCTTTTTGTCTATCTCCCTGCTGGTGACAATTATAATTAGCTATTGTCAATAATTTAAAGAAACATTCAGAAACTTAATGCAAATTGAAGGTGCATCCTTGCAAGGTACTGATTACTTTGCCATTCTCAGCAACCTCAGTGGTTGTCAAGGCTGTTGTAAGAACCAGTCCAACATTAACAGACATACTGTAGCTCAAGATACTAACAGCAAAGAGAAGTAAAATCACCTGATGGTTTAGCTTCTAGCAGCATTTCCCAGGAATGTAATAAGGCTGTGTACCCATGCAGTTTGAATGGTTTCATGGTGCCAGTGGCTTTTTCAGAGGTCTTCCCTTTTTTTCATGATAATCTGCCTGATTAATGATGCTACTTCTGGTTTGATACTTTCTATGGGCTCTTCAGGCCTCCAGAATTTCACAACTTTACCCTCAGGGCTGATGAGGTACTTCCAAAAATTCCATCGAGGTTCTTTCTTTGAAGAATCTGTAAGAATGGCATCAGATCATATTAGTGAGTTATGCTTGTCATTGTTTTGTTCCCTGCAGTGATTCTTCAACTGTTTATGTTGAAGTAATCCCACTTTGTTCTTTGCTAGTAGTTAGGGCATGGATTTGCGGTTTGCTGTTAATGATCTGAAAAGTGGGAAGTGACTGATGCTCTTCCTTTCCTGTGAAGCTCTTAAAGAGCTCTTAATTTTGCTGTGCTCTGCTTCCTAGGAAGGAGGATATGAGGGCTGCATACTAATTTGGGGAATTGCCAGTTTCATATTGGTTTAGGGGAAATGAAATGGGAGCAGGAAGTCATGCTGATGACTCCTTCATTCAGCTCCTTTCATCCTATGAGGCAAAACCTTGCCAGTATCGGGAATACCTGACGAGATAATTTCTGAGATTAAGGGTCTGCCAGGAAACTGCATGGCTCCTACAGGCAGAAAGAGTTTATTGACTCTGGTCAATAAACTTGCAGAGTCTCACAGGTTTAGAGGGAAACACTATGAGAGAAGGACTAGAAGAAAACTGCAGTAGATTTTGACTGGGAAGCAGGTGTGCAGTGGGAAACAGACCTGAACCTTATGATGATTCCCATCTGTGGGGTGAATTTTGCCATTGGACTACATTTATAATGTCATGACTGTGAGGGCAAGCATACGGGTATGTCAAGTCATGGAGACCCTGGCCCAGCTAATAATTCTGGCTTTGATGAGGTTTTGTATCTAGGATCAGTCTTGAAGTGACATAACTGAATCAGTATTCATCAGTGTGTATGAATAGCTCATACAAACATACATAGGAAGCTGGACATTATTTGAGGAAAGGTGGTGCTAGAAACCTTGCACTGGTCCAACAAAATCCCTTACTCTCTGAGAGCAGCAAGAATCACCTGTGTGAAGGCACTGGCAGGGCATTTATGCTGCCAGTGGATTCTTTTTGCACTAGACTATATGACACTGCTGGACAAACTGTAGCTAGCAGTCACAGTCACAAGGGGGTGTAGCATAATGTTAACCTTATTATTGTGAAGACAGCTACGTGATGAAAACAGGAGCTTCTTTTGATTGCAGATGCATGGTAATTTCATATGAATCAGAGGAATATGGGAGAAGAAAGACCTTATTTCAAAATATGTAAGTATCAGAAGATCTTTCTCCATCCTGTGGGTGAACAGCATGTCAAATAAGATCTGACTGAGTGTATATGGCTGTTCTATCAGTATTAATGTCTGACACTGATTGCACTGGTAGTTAAGGGTCTGGGTTCATCCCACCCAGCTGGTACCTACGTGCTCTAGTCTCTTCTATAATGAACTGAGAGGCACCTCCAGAGTGCATTCAGTAATTCCGCAGGACATCAGGCAACTCAGAGCAAGGAGGCTTTACCTGAGGTATTTGGTGACATGCCTAAGGGTAGGTAGGAAGAAACAGAGTTACAGTGACAATGACTACCACTTAAATGACTCCTACCAGATAGTAACTTTTTTGAAGTACATGAAAGTTATCACAGAGGATATAGCAAGGTTTAAGTGGTGTATGGAAGATTTCATTTAGATGTTGAAATAGGTTTCTGACAGGAGCTTGAAAAATGCAATAGAAATTTTGGAATCTGTACTATTCTGTAATAGTCTGGAGAAGCACATGGAGTACTGGTTTGGGTAAATGTGAACCTGTCTTGGGGCAGGGAGACAGAATGCAGGTTTGGGCTTTCTCCTGCCTTACATCCTAGTTAAAATTATGTGATAGAGAAGGGTTATATTCTAATTATCTTTCATATAGCAGTGTTTAGTATGGGCCAAAGCTCAAGAAAATTCAGAGAGGCTTTTTATGTTCTGGCTTTAGGTCTATGGGTTCTTTGGTCACCTGAAGAGAGTTTCATTTTGGTTGTGAGAGTATGATGCTCTAAGTCAGTAAATGCTTACTGTAACATGGGCATTTGTGCAAATGGGTTTTGCAGGCTGGACCCCTAAGTTCACAACACAAATTAATGCAAATCAGTGATTATATACATCAGCGATTATATATATGCTTTAGAATACAGCTTACATAAAGGTGGGCATATGACTTTGCTTTAGCAGGAATCGTCTGCATGTGTTCCTACAAAATCTTCCAGAATTTTAAGACAACCCTCCCCCTACCCCTCCTCTTTCCCCCCCACCCCCCCAGTTACATTTTTTTCCATAAGTAAAGTTGTTCTTCAACAAAAGCCACATAATTTTTGTAGGTGGGGGTCCTTGCATTCAAACTTACACAAAATGCATGTTTCTAGCTGGCCTGGTCACAATACTCTATAATCACTGGGAGAAATGGATGCTTTCAGGGTACTTTTCTGATCATATTTTTGATGGCCACATTGAAACACTATGAATTGTATGCCGAATGCCTGCTTCTCTCCTTTGACTATGAAGACTGTGGTGTTTCCTGACAAACTCAGACTTCAATGTAGGGAGAAAACCATGGTTACAGGCAGCTTGATATATAAAGCAAAACAGTTACCTATTAAAAATTTAAAGGCGGGCTCTGCTTCTGATCCTAGGATCTTGATTTTGTGGAAAACAGGGAAGGTTACTCCATAGTTTCCTTTGGCAAAAGATTCTATTTCCTGGCTTGAACTAGGCTCTGATTCTCCGAACTGGTTGCAGGGAAAGGCCAGCACAGTGAAGTGGGAGGGACCATACTCTCTCTGTAGTTCCTGCAGTGCGATGTAATTTTTGTCTGTGTGTTGGCAGTAACTGGCCACGTTTACAACCAAAGTTGCCTTCAGAGAAATAAAGTTGCAATAGTAAGAAAGACAAAAAACCCCAGACTCGAAATGGCGTAGAGATTACAGTGAAGTCTTAAAATGGCACGTCCTGCTACCGCAATCATTCCTGCCTGAAGGCCAAATTTAATCTGATCATCATTTCATTAAAGAGATAAGGATGATAGCAGCTTAGATATTTACTTTCAGACAGCCTGTTTTAAAAACTCAATAAATGGATAAACATAAACCTACAGATTTGTTTAAATATAAGCATGTAAAAAATCACTTATTTAGGATAGGCACCAAAATCATATTTACTGGATCAACTTCCAGAATTCAATACAACATACTACCATTCTTAACTAAGATTAAAATGCACAACTTGTATTGTTAGGCTGTGCTGATTTATAATAAAGAAAATGAAAAAACAGTTTGCCTTATTTAGTAGAAATTTACACAATTCTCGAGGCAGGCCTAGGTAAAACAAATTTCTTTACTGTTTGAAGAACAGGAAGTTAGCACAAATCTTTGCCAAAAATTCCCATAACCAAACTTTTTGTTTACCTACAAACAGAGACCTATTTTTCAGTAAAGATTCAAGACAAAGATACCAAGAAGTTATAACTTACTTTCCCTCTGTACTTCTCCAGGGCAATGATCCTTCCCCGTGAATCCTTCACTTCAAAAGAATAAAAATCTTTGATTTTAGGTTTAAAAAATCTGAGTTGCAGCAGGCAGAGAATGGCAGTACACAAAACCATCGACAGAAAGACACAAAAGACCCGGGCTCTGGGCACTGAGTATTTCAAAGGAGAAGTAGCTGTGAGAGGCTCCATTTTTGAAGCCTTTGGAGAAGAGCCTGGGCAGGCCTGGAATGTGAAGGAGGAGCTGAAATATGAAACTCACAGCTTGGACTGGAAAAAAACAAGCTGCTCAGTTTGTTCCGGTGCAGAAGCGGCCAATTCATTTCGCACGGTGTCTGCTGGGCTTCAGAGCTCTTGCTAAAGTACAGAAATCTCTTGGGATGCAGAGGAATGAAAAGTATGCTCCTGTCACCTAAAGATGCTGATTACTGTTTCACTCAGCTGTGTGGGATACTCCAGTGTTTGCATGCTGTCTTGAGAGCTGCTGGGGACCCTTGTGGGTCTGTGCTGCAGCTCTAGCACATCCCCTGGACCACTTGGGTGTTCCTGAACAGACATGTTCAGCAGCAGGCATCTGTGCTACCAGACAGACTTGGAGAACCAGTTTGGGGTCCAACTGTTCAGGTAGAGGGACAGTAGTATGGCTGAAATCCTGTTTACAGCTTCAGTCCTGTCTAAAGTAGGCAGCTCCAGTGGTGTTTTGCTGAGGAAATTGTGAAAGACACCTTGAACTTCAGAGCCAAACAAGTCTGTAGTCTTACCTGTCTTTATCACGTTGTATTTTAAAAATGTTTGCCTGTTGCTCTTGGTTTATAAAGGTGCATGAACATAGTGGTTACAACTCAGTTACAGAAACCCCCAGATATTCTCTTGTCTTTTTTAATGTCTTCCCTTGCTTAGTTCTTTCCCCGTTTCAGTACATTTGCTATTCCCTCTCCTCCTCTCGGGTTTAGGATTTTGCTTTGTCCTCCTCACATTTCTGTTCTAGGGCTTTTCTAAGCTATTACTTGTCTTTCAGCCTGTGTATCTTGTCAGTCTCTGCTGACCTCCTTCCAGTCCAAACCCTCACTGATTTCTGTCTTCCTCGTTTTGCTTATCACTTTGCGTTTTTATGGCTCTTAGAGGCTACTCTTTGAAGGATGAAATTAGGATGGGACTTTCTGAAGGTGAAACCTGGAATCTGGGGTCTGTTGCTTTTCAGTGACTTTGACATCATGTCAACTATCGTTGATTTGTATGATGACACAGTGCTACATTCAGTCATTTGTATAAAGTTCTCCAAACAGCTGAAGTCCATGTTCATTTTCTTTGACAAGCCTATATATAGAGGGTTTCACACAGTTCTAATGGAGAAATGCTTGGGAAATGCTGTGAAATACCACTATTTGTGTGTTTGCTGTGATCAGAGGCTTGGTCTCTGCCTGGCAGTGAGGCCTGTGAGCATGGCATTTTAGTAGTGGAGACAGAAAAGGAGCTGACTTCTGTGCTGAAATGATCAAAGCTGTGCTCAGTAAGTTGTCACAAATGCCTGATGCTGACTTTGAACTCAAGTTTGAATGTGTTTGATTTCATAAAATCCATGCAAGAACCTGATGCCTAAATTAATGTCTCAAACGCTTGTAATTTACATCTTTCAGAAATTAAAAAAAAAAGACAAGATTTAATATATATTACAAATATTTACTGGAGTACCTAATAATGATCCAGAAGCCTGTAATACTTGCTGTGCTTCCTTACTATTGTTACTTTCACTCTTTTCCCTGAAACATTGCTTTCAAACTGTCTGAAAACCACAATCTTCTTTTCAGTATTTCAGAGCTCTTAACATTTCAAATTTTGATACATTATTATGTTTGATTTTTTTGGTACAAATTGCTATGAGAGTGAATTTGAAAATAAGAAATAAAAATCTGTCATTTAATCTTTATTTACTATACCTTAATGTGTAAAATAAAAATAACAACATGAGCAAGCCACAGCAGTGGTGAGAAGATTCAGAAATCAGAAGGTAGTCAAGTTCTTCCTGCTGTGAGGTTCAGAAAACCAGCCTGGTTCCAGCCAGCCTATCTCTTGAGGAAACACCAGACCCAGGACCCTATGCTAAACACCTTGAAGGCACATTGAGCCTTTCAAAGGCTAGTGCCCGAATGGCACAAATTCAGTTTTCTTCTGTCAGTGTTGATTCAGGGGTACTTACCTGACCGGAAATACTTGTTTCTTTCTATGGGAGCCATTCTGAGCCCAACATCCTTTTCCACGCTCTGCCCACCTCAGCGTGGCAGAAAGCTTGAAATGGCGAGAAGAGACAGAGTGACTTTTTGTGTCGTTTTGTCTCGATTTGTGCAGGTTCTAGACTCCGAAAGGACCACATACTCCAGTTTTAAGAGCTCCATTAAGAAGAAGCTGGCGGCCAGGGCTCCGGTGGCGAGCAGTCCTGTTGTCACAAGATGGCAGCAGCCGCACGCCAGAGGCGGTGCGGAAGGTCGGTACAGGGCCCACTGCCTGAGTGATCCTTGTGCCTCCGGGACGGCCCGGCTCATCAGAACACCCGGGAAAGTTCCAGGTCAGACAGGATGCAAAGGAACAGTTCCATATAGAGTATGGCCTCATGCAGGGGCTTCTGAAGTAACCTGGAGCAGGAAATTAGTGTAAGGTGTGGGTTGGTGTTCCCCCATGTCCCAGTTGTCAGGGGCTCTGGGTATGGCAGTGTGCAGCAGCAGCAGTCTGTGCAGACCTTCTCAGGCTGAGCAAGCTTGGAGCCAGTGTCTCTCAGCAGGAGTGCACTGCTGTTGTGAGAGGAAGGCTGGGCCCAAGGTGCCTGTTACCAGTATGCAGACAGCCTAGGACAGCGGTCATACAAGATAGCTGACATCAAGGGGCATGAAAGGAAAGGGAAAACAAAGTCATTCTCAGCCAAGCAATACACGGGGTTTATTCCTGGACCTTCATATCTGGATAGTTAACAATAACTGACAGGAGAGCAGGAGAATTCACATAGGTCTGTGTCCCCTTCCTTCTGCTTCTCCTTTGCCTTCCACACAGCCATAGCAGATTCAGCCTTAACTGCAGAACTTGGACCAGTCTGCATGCCTGGATGTGGTATGGTGTATGCTCACTGAATGAGAAGCTTGCCCTATGTTACTGTCTCTCCTCCACTTAATAAGGCTTCAGGTGTTTACACGGGACAGCAGCCAAGGGGCCCTCAAACTCAACTCACCTGAGGAAGATACTTACCTGAGGGCCAATCACAGCACAGATCAAACCTTCATTACCCATCTTGTTCTGGAGAAGAACTGACTCTAGGGGAGGCTGTTTCTCTGTGTTAACAACAGAGGAGGAGCAGAGGTTAAACGAGCTTTTGAACTCACTCCTATTTCCAGCAGTTACAAGGTGAAGTGGGGAAGGGTTTCATGTACAAGAGAAGCTTCCTGGAAGATCTAGGGAACTAAACAAGGTTTATTTCTTGATTAATAATTGAAATCCTTAGCAAATAAGTCTTTTTTTAGTCTTCCTATGGTGCTATGGGTGTTGGTCAGAAAGTGCAGTTCTACCTTCTGCTAAACAGAATACCAGAGCTGATAAGTAAGACATGCCTACTTCCACAGGAAATTCAGGTTCTGAACCAAGGCAAAGTCTTCCCTATTTCAGTTTCTGCAACAGAAATTCCTGTATGCTGTCTCTACTAGCAGTGGTGAAAGCCTGTCTGGTTCTGGAAAATTGGATATTGATTTAGTATGAGGTAGAATCCTGTGTAACCAGTCAATAAATCTAAGACAGGTTATAAGCTGCAGTAGTAAACAGGCATTCTTCATAAAGAGAATGATCAACCTGACCTTTTATAGACATCAATTTTAGGATTAGATGAATAGTGCTGTAGAAATGTCTTCTCTACACTGATAAAATGAAAGCAGGGTGTCTGATTCAAATGTTGATATTTGCATTGTCCCACTTAATATGCTACTGTTCAATCAGTGCTATTCTGAAAAGTACTTGACAAATATCAGTGTGTATATTTTTTTAAAGACATTGTTTCCTGTAAAATTGTTTTTCCAGTGACACATCAGGTGCCTAAGAAGCTCTCCATCATGAAAGCTGGTGTGACTCTACCAAACAGTCATGCTGTAGAAGGTTTGGGAGGGTGGAATAACAGGATAGCTGAAGTGGAAAAGAAACAGGTGAGTAATGCAGTATTCATTCACATGCACAGCAGAGGTATTTACTTTCCTTTTTTTACTTTATCTTTGGTCTGGAATCTGTTACGTGCATACTACCTTACTGGCATGGAGAACAGTAACGAGAGGAGGTCCACTTAAGCAACATCTGCTAGAGAAATGTCAGAAGCAGTTGCTTCATCGTATAGTTGTTTCAGCTTCTCTCCCCTTCTTCCAAGTTACTGTCTTGCAAACTAAAATCAAAACCAAGCTAATGAAGCCCTCAAGACATGTTTGTTACCTCTCAGGGAAGACATCTATTGTAAAAAATACAGATGAAGAATATGAATGACTCAGTTTTCCACTTGCTTTAATAACCATTACGTGTGAAGAAGATAATTTCTTCAGTTATGCAGGATGTAGCTGTTCATTTTGTCACGTAGACAGAAGGAGGTGCTGTGAAATATTTGCCAAAAGATAGCTTTCTGAGAAGAATTTTTTTTGTCGTGACAATAGAAGGTCAGATTCTTGGCCAAGTATAAAAGAACACATAGAATCAGCCTATCATGTGAAACAAAGACTTCAATCACTTCCCATTTAGATATCGTTTTATATTGCTGAACACTTTTTCCCTTTGTTTTTCCTAGTGGACAGTGACACAGTGTATTTTTCTTTTTGGGCATTATCGATTGCTTTTTGCTCATCTTAAATAAACCTATGCTCTAGGCACCCACCTGTTTCTCTTCACTAACTTCTTGAAAATTGGCTTCTCATATAAAGTATAGTGAAACTTGTCTGTATTAGTAAAAGTTATTACCATAACCTTACACTCAAAAACACCTCTCTATTTTAGAGCTATCTATTTGTGACTGTTTATATCTTAAGTCATAAACTTTTAGTCAGTGACCCCGCTTTGTCTTGTACTCTTATTTCCTTGATTGCTCCAGTTCCAATGCCCTTGCTTATTGTGGTTTATAATCCTTAATTAATTTTAAGGGTGAGGGTATCAAGCTCAACTTCTAAGAAAAGGAGGTAGTGTTAGGATAGTTGGCTAACAGGCTTGTTGATTGATATCTTGTAACAATTGTACTCTTGAAGGTCATTTGATGTTGAAAAAAGACATGCTTTTACATTGTTCTGGGAAACCTGGTCTTCAGGGCACTTTCCTTTCGAAATAAGCAAAATAGTCTGGAAAAATCCTCCTTTCAACAGTGCTTTCTGCTTCCCAGCCCTCCCTCCATGGTCTGATGGAAGAGTCTGTGAATTTTAGAATTGTTAAAATATGTAACTCAGTGGCTTTGGTAATGTTAGTTGAATCTACCCCACAGAGAAATTTAATAAAATATTTTTGTGAGATGATAAGTACTTTACATGAAGTAATGTGTGTAAAACATTCTTCCTTCCTTTCCTTTACTCATCTTCCTTTCAGAAGATGAGTACATGTCATTGTCTTCACTCATAGTCATAGAGTCACAGAATGGTTTGGGTTGGAAGGGACCTTTAAAGGCCATCTTGTCCAGCCCCTCCACAATGACCAGAGACATCTTTAACTAGATCACTTTGATCAGCATCCCATCTACTACCTCTTCAGGCAAACCTGTTCCAGTGTTTCCCCATCCTCATAATGAAAAATTTCTTACTTATATCTAGCCTGAATCTACCCTCTTCTACAAAGTTTAAAACTGCTACCCCATGCCCTATTGTTACGGTCCCTACTGAAAACTCTGTCCCTGTCTTTCTTATATGCCCCTTTAAGTACTGAAAGGCAGCAATAAGGTCTCCCTGGAGCCTTCTTTTTTCCAGGCTGAACAAGCCCAACTATCTCAGCCTGTTATCACAGGAGAGGTGCTCCTTGTGGCCCTCCTCTGGACCCACTCCAAGAGGTCTGTGTCTTTACTGTACTGAGGATCCCAGAGCTGGACACAGTATTTCAGGTGGGTCTCATTTGGGTACAGCAGAGGGGCTCCTTTGATCTGCTGGTCATGCTTCTTTCAGTGCAGCCCAGGTCATGGTTGGCTTTCTGTGCTGCAGATGCTCATTGCTGGCTCATGTTGAACTTTTCATCAACCAACACCCCGAAGTCCTTCTCAGGGCTGTGCTCAATCCATTCTCTGTCCAGTCTGTAGTTGTGTTTGGGACTGCCTCAATCCAGGTGCAGAACGCTGCACTTGGCCTTGTTGAACCTTCTGAGGTTCACATGGGCCCACTTCTTCAGCTTGTCCAGGACCCTCTGGACGGCATCCCATCCCTCAGGTGTGTCAGCTGCACTACTCAGCTTGGTGTCATCTGCAAACTTGCTAAGAGTGGACTTGATCCCACTGTCTGTGGTTGATGAAGATATTAAACAGTACTGGTCCCAATATGAATTCTGTGTAAAATCACACTGTAATTTATAAGCAGGAGTTGAGTTAGAACTCAGATACTCAGAGTTTTACATCAAAGGACCATAACCATTTCCTGAAAGTGTGATGTGGGGTTCTTTGAGATAACATTGTGGGACAACCAAAGCCCAAGTTCTTCCTAAAACCATGTGGAAACTTCTATTAATCTTGTCTATCTATAGTAATTAGTGGCTGTTTAATTTGTGCTGCCTGGTAGCACAGAGGGATGGGATGCATTGAAAATAAAATTTTCTCACATTGCAGTGAATGTGTGTGGTCTCTTTGTGAGCCAGAAGATTACTTCCTTGTACACACAGTCAGTTTTCCACAGAAATGTCAGCACTTACTTTAGAGGGACACAGATCCCAGCAATCTGATTAGCTCTCTGCCAAGTTGTCTGTGTAAATTGTACAGAGAATGCCTCTCAAAGTTGAAAGCTTGCTATAGAATAGTGGGGATATGACAATGAGGAACACTTTTTTCCCAGTTACGCTTTTGTATCCTATATTGATTGCAACAGAGTTTTGAAGAAGAGTAACACTGAGTGTGCCTGGAATGGACATTGGATGAAGTGAACCTTGAGTGGCTGGTAAAAACTTCAGCTGCCTTTCCACCTACCTGACTGTAAATAAAGAATTACAGACCAAGCAGACAATTGACATTAGAGCATTCATCTCAGAAAACATTGTGATGAAATACATATTACTAGGGATTGATGAAGAGATTCATATCCTCTGTAAGCTTATCTGAGTCTCTGCCTGAATCTTGGCTAAAGGCCTAGGCAATTTTTAAAGAAAAAGGTTCCAATAAAATTTTCTAATCTTTGCTGTATCATCTGTTTTTTTGACACCTAGGGAAATGGTAATGTGATTAAAAAAAATCTTACTACTCTGAGACATCTTGTAGATGTTCTCAGTTTCATATTGTAATACTGGGTTAAGGAATGGAGTTATGCATTCCAGGCTCTGGAACTCTGGTCTGAGAGAGGATCTCTGACATTCAGTAGGTCTCATTCTGGAATCAGTGGCCCTGCAGCCTGTGCACTACAAAACTCATCTTCCCTCATAGAGCAAGCTTCAGGCATCACACTTACTGTCTGCACGCAGAAAATGTGGCACTGTGTGCTGGTAAAATTAGCCCAAATACCAATTCAGAAGAGGACAGGAGGGCACTAAGGTTTGGCAGATGACCTGTGGTAGTACAGGACCTGGGACCTCTTCTGCTGGTATGATGGCCTTGTTCAAACCGCCTTCTGAAGTTTGTGTGATCATTGGTAGTGAATTGGTGTTTTATGTAGGGAAACATGGTGGCATAAATTGAATAATGTGATTCGGACACTGGTGTTCCATGTTTGTAACTGATCACTCAACTGAGAGACAAGCTGTTTTGACGCTTTTATGTAATAAGTATCAAGCCCTTTAATGGGAGTTGTGTTACCCATGATGCTTAAACATGTTTCCCAAAAGATCTTCATTCAATCATACTTTCACTTCAATATATTGGCAGAAATGTTCTTCTCAGCTTCCAATGGCCTGGGAGGTTGGATATGGCATTTCAGAAAGTGGTGACATGAAGGTCTGTGAAAATACCAATTGCACCTGGAAAGGTATGTTCCGATAAAGCAGATATTCTCATGTATACTGTACAGTAAGGTAGAACAAGTGCTTCTACCTGTTCCAGCAAGTGTTGCAGATTCATACAAAGCAGCTGACATCTGCGCTGCTTGGGGCTACTTGTAGGGTTCACACTACTTGTGAAGAGGTAGCATTCCACTTCTTCCAGTGTGGTTTATCTCTAGTATTTTACCTGGGTCGCTTTTGGACCACATCTGATACCTTGATGGCCCTGAAAAATTGTTTCCCTTCAGCTTCTGTGTTTCAGAACCCTACAGATAGGTAGTGTGGGGTTGTGCTGCTGAATGGGCATAGGATATTAGAATCTGTATCATATGGACTGGAGCACTGTAGTGGTTTAGGCCTGGCTGGAGGCCAGACACCCACCAAAGCCACTCTTATCACTCCCCTTTTCAGCTGGACAGGGGAGAAAATACATACTGAGAGGCTTAGGAGTCAAGGTAAGGACAGGGAGAGATCATTCCACAGTCAGCATCACAGGCAGAACAGACTCAACATGGAATACGGAAAGAAAACTCTTAATTCATTACACTGCCCTGCACACCCAGTGACACCAGAGTGGGGTAATGAGAAGTGTGACCAGATCTTAAAGCACCTTCCCCCACCCCTCCCTTCTTAGCAGGCTTCACTTTAGTGATCATTTCACTCCCTTCTTCCCCCCATTGTGGCACAGGGAGGGGCAGGGGATTGGGGAATGGGGGTTTTGGTCAGTTCCTCACAAGTTGGTTTCCTTCTTGGCCAGGGAGGGCATTCATTCCACACACCCTCCCCCTGCTGCACCGTGGGGTCTCACCCACAGGAAACAGTCCTCCACGAACTGCTCCAACGTGAGTCCTTTCCCACAGGGCTTCAGCTCTTCACCAGCTGCCTCAGCGTGGGTCACTGCTATGGCAGGCAGTCATAAATCACAATGTCTCTCAGTCCCAGTCCTCCACGGGGTCACCAGTCTCTCGCCAGCAAACCTGCTTTGGTGCAAATCTCTCCCTTGCTCATCTCTGTGTCTCTATCTCTCTCCATGGGCTGCAAGTGCTGGCAGGGGCTTGCTCCAGTGCAGGTCACAGCATCTCCTGTAGGTCTCCGCCTGCTCCATCCAGCGTGGGGCCTCTCCACGGGCTGCAGGTGGGGTCTCGGCCTGTTCCATGGGCTGCAGGGGCATCTTTCTCTCCGGCATCTGGGGCACCTCCTCCCCTTCTTCCCTGACATTGGTGTCTGCACAGCTCCTTACATCTTCTCACTCTCTTCTCTGGGTACAAAAGCGGCTGCTTGCATTTTTTTTTCTCCTAAACATGCTTCCCAGAGGTGCTTTGACCATCACTGATGGGCTCTGCCTTGGTCAGCAGCAACTCTGTTCTTGAATTGGCTGATGTTTACTCTCTGGGGCCTGCGGAGAGCTAGCTGCTTCTTGCAGCAGCCATCTTTGCAGCCCCACTTCTCCACCAGAACCCAGCCATGTAAAACTGTGACAAGCACACAGGACATACAGAGATGGTGGGGTCTTATTATTCCTACCTGTAGGGAAGGAAAGGTAGCTGGAGCAAACTGTCCCTGGCACTGCCTCTGCTTTTATATGTGGGGGAGTGGGTTATTTTGCTCCAAAAGATATCCTAGGAATGAATGAGCATAATGTATTGTGAATGAACAGGGGATTGGAAAACAGGTGGGATGTGAGGAGCTAACCTGTGAAATAATACAGATATTCTCAAGAGTTATTTAAGTATGAGTCAGTTCATTAAAATTTCAGGCCAATATTTTGTGTTCTGTCTTGGACAGATGATTTGGTTTGGTGATGTGGCTATTTCTGTGTATGACAGGTTTTTGTCAATCATGGCCTGATTCATGCTCATGTGAGAACAGTGAGGAACAGCTTCTTTATGAATCTGGAGTTCAGCTCCTGTAGAAGTAGTTGGGAGCTATGTGATAAATATATATATATATTTTATATATCTAAACACATCTTTGTTGCTCTTCTCCATGTAAATAAGACTCATTTCAGAGCAGTCAAGAGACACAGTATAAGGATTAGTCACAGCGGTTTTTTTCTTAACATGAATACAGGTATCAGGAATAACAGGTTTATGCCACCCACCCTCTTTGTTGATCGAGTGGTCTGGTAAGACAGTACTGACTACTTACCACTTCCCGAGTCTTATTTTGAGAAGTGACACCAGCATCTGAGAGCTGAAATCCCATAAAAAGTCAGTGGCATCTGCTAGTACCCCGCCAAAATAAGACAAAAGGGTGTAAATGAAGGTTAATTTCCACTAACTAAAAAGCCTGTTATGCACTGTGTCTATGAAACATGTGGATAGAGCTGAAAGTGTGATCAGTATGGAGCTGAGATAGATTAATTACTCAGAAGAGAAATCTGAAATGAGTTACAGAGATGATTTCATCCTCTGTAACTCTCTGCTTATACCAGCCACCAATGTTAAAGACTATAAACATTTTCAGAGTGTTTCAGAAGTGTTACCATTCATCAAAGTGTTAAAATTAAGTGCCTTATTTTTCCTGAATTATGTTAACTTGGCTGGGTTCAGAAAGGTTTGCTAATGTATTAAAAAAATAACCAAAAATCTAGATATTGGAAATACAGATTTTTCTCTACAGAGAAATCTCATTTCAATGATATTAGACTTTTTTAGGGTTAAGATGCAGTGTTGCATATCCCACTGGGCAGGTCTGAGAATGTCATTTCTGCAAGCCTGATTGGTTGTTTAATTCCACAAAATGTTATATACTGAAGAAAATTACTGTGGCCTACTTGCTCATCTTCAGTTTTATTTGGAGAGAGAGGGAGTACCACATCTGAGAGAGGAAACATTTGTTGTCTGGCAGAATGAGTTTTGGATTAGGGAAGAAATTGAGGACAAAATACGGAAAAACTAAGTGAAACGAGTTCTCCATCATTTGTCACTGGAATTCCATAGAGTATTTTATGTGTGTATTTAATTTACAGAGTACAAAAACTTCAGTGTGACTTTTTTGTTTTAACAGAGGTTGGATGCATAGATAAGTAATGTCTTCTGCCCATGAAACTTTCAATATCCATCCTAAATACTCCACTCTAAAGAGTAATTAAAAAACCAATTCAAATCACAGAGAAAAGCACAGAAATGTGAATCTCTTGCTTTCTGCTCTGCAGAAAGATCATTTCTCACACATCTAGCATTAAGTGATTCATAGTGCTAATGATTTGGCTTTTTCTCTGTGATATTTAGGAGTCTTTGCAACATGATGTAGACAATGACCACAAAGGATGACTCCTATGCTTGCTCATATGTGTATTTGCGTTTGTTTCTTGCTTAGGTGTTGTCACAGGCTTACTGTGCTGTGATCAAAGTGCATATGCTTTAAAAACCTTTTCCTGTGGTTAGGTGTTAATGGGAGGAGCTTTTGGTGGGAAACAAACACCAGAAAGCAAAACAGGTAGTTGCTGTATGAGGGGGTTTTGGGGTGGGAGAGCACGTATGAAACATTCTGCTACTAACAACTTTTGACAGTAAACCAGGGCAAAAATGACATTATATTGGGCTGTGGTGCAATTTAAACAAAATACAGTGGACCATATTTTCCATTCCATCTGACTAAATTGATGGAGGTTTGAAAGAGGTGGTAAAAAGTGGCTTTTACCTAATTTAGCATGTCTAGTCATTTGAACCTACCCAGGAAAAATGAGACCCTTCTGGTCATCTCTGGACAATGGAGAGACAATTATAGTGAGAATGTATAATTGTGTGTGATGAATTTTCAAACACAGGATGCCAACAGGGGACCCAGAATGAGTTTAGAGCTGTTACCATCATGAAGCCTTCCGTACCATTGGAGCCAGAAGCCAGGTTTCATATGACTGGCTTGTGCAATGATTACTGTGAGTCAACTTCTTTGGTGTGGTGGTTTTTGCAGAGATTGGTAATTCTTACATATGTTTCATGAAAGATGGTGAAAGAGTGTCTCTTTCACATAAAATGGAAGCTCTGCAGGACACATACCTGCTGTTATTTTTCTTATAAGGATGCATCTTTGAAAACTGCCTGTTCCAGTATGGAGACATGACTGACCAAATACTAGAGTCAATGCTACTTAACTCTTGTGAAGTTTCCTTCATCTGTAGATCTAGAATATCACTTTCAAATCAAGCCAATATATTTGCCTCCACATAATAAAGTTAAACATTTCAGCTATCAGCCTTGGATATTTAGCCACCAGTCCACATAGTAGCAACTTGAGCAGAGACATCAGTGACATTGCTTATGTTTTGAATGATAGATACCTTCTGAAGTAAATTCTCACTTAGGTCTTTTGTGCTGCATAGGCAAAAATTTAAACATGCACAAATTAGACATCAACACAAGTGGATCTCTGGTCTACAGCACTAATAGAACTGTTAGTTGTCAGACCTTGGCCTATACTAACAATCTTCTGTGCTTCTGGGGTGACTTTTAACCTGCCCCAAATGGACAATTGAGGATTTCCCTTGACAGAGGAGAATGTCCTGGCTTGGTATTAAATGTTGTGTACCAACTTACTCTGGCCTCCCTCACGTAGCAGGGAATATGAGGCTAATGACTGCATTGACTTGCTTTGGTAAGATCTGCAAGTGCAGAGCACCTAGCATCAGGGGCAGTAGAAACAGTATTTCCATCATACACTTGCTGAGCGAGCTCTGGAGCAGAATTTCCCTAATTACTTTCTGCACCTTTTTTCCTATCTTTTGTAGGGCAAAAGGTCTTGAGGATATCTTGAGGATTTTGGACAGACTGTAGTACATAGGCTCTCCTATGTTTTTCTCAATAACAAAAATCATCTTGGAACAAGGGTGTTTTTGGAACTGTAGCTGTTGAGTGAGAAACCTGATTTCTGGTGGCAGAAGGTAGTGAGTTATGTGGTGATCCAAAATGCAGGGTGATAAAGATCTGTATGCCAGTTCCTGCTGTGTAAGCATGCCACATGCTTACACAGCAGGAACTGTAATACACGTTTGTGGAGATTAGCCTTATGAAGACCTTTGGTTGTTAGAGATACTTCCCTTCATTAGGAGTAATACTTGCTAGTAGTGGTTTCATAGAAGCATTCTCTTGAAGATTTTCATAGCTATTAAAAAAACCCCAACCCTCTCTCCCCCAAACCATACTTCCCTTCACCCCATTCTATGCCCTACAACTTTTTTTGAAGTAATTTTTAACCCTCTAGATCTAAACATCCTGGACTGGACCCTTGAAGATCTCATTGCTATTGCTGTGGGGCATGTTGCACACATCTGGAATGGAGGAACTCTTCAAGCCATTGAAAGCATTGATTTGAATTCCAGTTACAAATACATTTCATCTCTAGCGTGGATAAAAGAAGGAACTTGCCTTGCAATTGGCACCAGTGATGGAGAAGTGCAAGTACTAGGTTATTTACTTTTTCAGTCTTTATTCATTTCTAGTTAAAGTGACCACAAGACAATTTTATACCTTTTTTTTTTTTTAAGGAAACAAAAAGATTGGCTAAACTACAGAAGAACTCTGCTGGAGACAATATATATAGCACTTCCTTGTATCATGCTGAACATTACTGAACAGCTTAGTGACATCCAGTGTTATCTGTATGTAATGGAACCCCTGAAGCCACTAAAAAAATGATGACTGAATTACTGATTCAGTTGTCCAGAGAAAATCAGCTTTCTTTTTTCACCGGAAAGAGGGAAGTCTTTTATTAACTTATTTTACTGAGCACAGACTGTTTTTCTTCTTGTATCTTTCTTGCTAAGATCACTCCAGTGATAGATGCCTTGAAAACTCAATCCAAAACTCTCCTTATGGATTCACACATGAGAATTAGACTTCAGTCTGAAAACACACATCCCTCTCAGCCTGCTGTTATAGAACAGTCTTATTATAAAAAGGTTTTTATGGGACCTTGGTTGTGATGCTAGATAATACGGGGACCTACTTGCTGCACTCCTCAGCCAGCAATCTGAATGTACCAATGGCCACTCTTTTCTTTTTGTTTTTGAATTAGTATTTCTTGTTTGTTTTGGATTGTCAGCTCTGGGACATTGAAGCCAAAAAGAGGTTGAGAAATATGTTTGGTCACCTGTCTGTAGTTGGAGCTCTGAGCTGGAACCATTATATTCTTAGCAGGTGAGTTGTATAGTATATGCCCAGAATATACTGCTGCTTTTACTTCAGCAAATGTCTCATTTGTTTTAGCTTTTTTTCATTGGCTTTGCTTAAAGGTGATTTGTCCTGTCTGTCTACTTAATGGCCATTTCAGAAATTGCATGTAGATTTACTGTATGTCAGGAAAGCATCTAAAGGATATTTAGCTTGCCTCTTTAGTCTCTCTTACTCTCCTCCCAGAAAGCTTTCACCACTTCAAGTTTCACTAGGTTGTGAAGGCTGTGGCTCTGGTTTTGTGCCAAGGCTGAGTTTTAAATGATGGTGTCTCTAGTGGGTCTAGACTCCAAAAAATCAGCTTGCCTGGAGGCAGGGAGAGGGCATGTATTTTAGACTGCCCTTCCAGTGATATCAAGACCACACCTGTCTTTCCAGATGCACATGAAACACAGCTGTTAAAAGTTGCTCATCTCTCTAGTTGTGTATCTGCTAGTGAGGGCCAGCTCACTGTTATCCATAGCTCACGGAGGACTGAAGTGGTTGAAGTTTGCTTTGACAGGAATGAATTTTACACTAACTGATGAATATTTTATATTTAGGAATCATTTCAGTATGGGGACTCAATGACAAAGATCAAGTATACTCTTTTGTGTCTTTTCCTCTCACTTTGTTTCACATCTTGTACTTAGACTTGAAGGGATGAGGAGAGTCTTCTCATGATTGATACTTTCATGGTTTTAAAATAGCTTGATAGTCTGTTTTACTTAAATGCAGAAAAAATAGCAAGGGTGGCCTGACTGTATTGTTAATTTCAAAATGAAACTAGTAGCTAGTTTTATTTTGATTCCATGGGATGCTCTGGCTTATGATTGTTTTAGGTCTGCTGGGTGGAGTGTATGAGGATACCACCTGAACAACCAGGTGATGAAATGCTGTTGCTGGAGTAGGTAGGCTGGGTTGGCGAAGTTACAAGGATGCAGCTAGAACATCCTGCCAATGCCAAGTGGTATAACCTTATTATAGTAAGCATTAGTTTCAGTTTGCATTTCAGCTTGACCAAAGGACTGGAAACACCAGAAGCTTCAAGTATGGATATCTTGGAGTAGAAATTGATGATAAAATTCAGCATGACCACATGAACCATAGTTATGCTTGACAGATTAGGTTGAAGTATTTATTTCTCTTGCTGGGTTTGCAACTAACCATTCTAACAATTAAAATGTCTGTATAGGTAGAAAAAAGGAGACATGGAGTTAATATTCATTGTTACTGAAACAAGAGCAGCATTCTTACAGTAGAATTCATTGTGGACAATTGATACCTTGGGATTACATACTAATTTATGTAGTTTAAAATAGTCCAACAACACACTGTCATGAACCTCTAAGTAAATTTCAGTACCACAGATTAACCCATGATAATATGTTCTTGGCTTCTGTTTGCCTTTAGCAAAGTAGATGCCATATTATGTGTAAAAACGAAGCAATTCTGGGGTTTTTTTTAAATCAAGTGGAAAAATGTCCTTTCAGCCAGTATTCTTAGGAACCCAGTTCCTTCCCACTCATACCATTAGAGTTACTGAAAACCTTAATATGGCCAACACTGGCAATTCAGTTCTGTTTCTCTTTTTTAGATTTTCTGCTTATTATTTAGTAGGAAAAAATCTATTTAAGTCTTCAGGATGCAAATGATGTCTGCATATAATGCACATATTGTCAGGTATCTTCACAGGTATTTTCTATAAAGGTGTGCTTAATATTCACCAGATCACGGCTCAGTTAGAATATTTAGTTCTTTTGAGATCTTCAGGAGATTGGCAAGTCCATAATACAAGCACAATCAAATGGTATTTTTTGCAATCACTCAGTTCTGTGTGTGCATTTTTAGAGCTTCCAAATCACTCAACTTGCATTTGAAAGTCTTAAAGAGCCAGTATAGGAAAGTCTCCAGTCAGTTATTGCAGTAATTTATCTATTGCAGTAATGTTGGATATCTGTTTCTCAGATACCTAGAAAGGTGGAATTGAACTTGGTGATTTGTCAGTGTCATCAGAATTGTTGGAAGTGTGAATTTCCATCAGAAAGCTCTTCTGTTTTGTCATGCTTTAACATGTGTCATAATCCTTAGAAAGACAGGAAGAGAAAATACGCTGCAAGATTTTTTCAGTATGTTCAGTTCAGCTGTACTATTGATGTGTAAACCCCATACCCATATCTACTTCCTTTGGTAGGCTGATGATACTCCCTGTAGAACCAGACATCATCTCTTAGCTGCTAATTACTGCAACAGTGTAAAGCTGTGCAGGTTTTCTTCAAGCCTCGAAGTGGGAGGGATAAAGGGCACAAGAGAAGGGACAGAACCAAAGAACACACTGTTATAACTAGTAAGCTGTTTTCCAGCAGAATGCAGTTTTACACTGGCTCTATTTTGGGCATGGAGTCATAGCTGATGGTGCCCAAAATAATCTTGCAAAACCGTTTTCATGAAGAACAGGAAAGAGTTTACGTGACATGGCTTGACAGTTGAACAGGGTTGTCGTGGTTTTGCCCCAGCTGAGAGCTGAGCACCACGCAATCGTTTAAAGGAAGGAGGGGGGGGGCAGTTGGGGGGAGGGGGGGAAGGGAAGGGAAGAGAAAGGGTAAAAAACCAAAACCAAGAAACCAAAACCCTGTGGGTTGGGATAAGGCTAGTTTACTAGAATAGGAGAAAGGTAGATATAACAATGATAACAGGACTTTATAGCAAAATATATCAAACTGGTGATACACAATGCAGTTTCTCGCTGAACCACACAACTCAGGCCATGCAGGCCAGAGCTGTCCCGGAACCTGACTGTGCCCGAAACCGTGTGTCCTGGAGCCACCTGCTTCTCCTCTCACCAGCCCCCCCTTTATGCTGAGCATGATGTAATTGGCACGGAATACGCCCTTTGGCCAGTTCAGGTCACCTGTCCTGGCTGCGTCCCCTCCTTTCTCGTCAGTAGGGAAATATGAACAACTGAAAAGTCCTTGATTGCTTGGCAACAACTAGAAACATCAGGGTGCTGTCAGCACTGCTCTCATCCCAACTCCCAAACACGGCATTCCATCCGCTGCTAGAAAAGACATTAACTCCATCCTAGCCGAAACCAGGCCAAGGGTGCAGATTAGTGGCATAGAATGCCGTGTATTTTCAGGGAAATGAAAACCATGAGAGAGAACAGGTCTGGTTTGGACTGATAAGCTGCTTGGCTTCTTTCTGTTGTCAGCCACCTCTACAGTCAGGGTGTGCTTTTGATAGTTGGTTGGTATTTCCTTCTACTGAAATACTCGTTCTGCAGACGCATTTCACTCTTACGTGGTTTGCTTCTGAAACCACTGAAAAAACATCAGTGTGATGATGTACCTTGTCTTCTTTAACATAAAACCTGTGCTGTCTTTTTTCATCTCCAGTGGATCACGACTAGGATTTATTCATCACTATGATGTTCGGGTTGCTCGGCACCATGTTGGAACTCTTTGCCAAAACAAAAAGAGCATTTGCAGCCTGAAATGGTCGTTAACCAACCAGTTGCTGGCAAGTGGGTCTATTGATGGTATATTGAATATCTGGCCTGCTGACCCTGGTGTGAATTTGCAGTCACAGCCACTGATAACCATACCTCATTCCTCAGCAGTTAAGGTATATGGAGAAACAATGTCTGCTTTTCTATCTCTGTTCTCATGAAACTATGGTTGATGTGAACAGTTAGGGAATTTTTCAACTTATTTCACTGATTTCTATTAGTTTCTTCTCCCCTTACTGTGATGGAGTTAATTTTAAGACCAGTTCTCCTCCTTTCATGCCACAGATAAGTTTGCTAGGGCTTTAATACGTAAATTTTGCTGGATTAGTAGGCCTTTTTAAATATGTCAAGTAGAAATAAGATCTTCAGATTCTCCTCTGCTTTGCATGTAATGTGTTGGTGGTGCAATACCTACAAGTTAACAAACAAGACCTTTCAATTTTTTTAATTTTGGAAAATTCTCTCTGGAAGTTATTTTAAATATCAGGTTTCTTTTGCTTTCCTGCCCACATTTTCATGTCACTGCTGGTAGCAAAGAATTCAAAGTGAGAAAGTTGAAAAGAGACAACTTAGATTATTCAACTTTGTGAAGTCCCAGTCTGTGTGGGAGAGAGAATGGGTATCATCAGGAGGAGTTAGGGGACTGCAGCTGTTGCAGTTCATTTTTCCAACTAAGTTTTTAAGTAAAATCTAGTCTGGCTTTTTTTCAGCTAACCTCCTAGTCTGTTCTGGCATCTGCTTGCTTTTTTTTTTTTTTAGGCTGTGAACTGGTGTCCTTGGCAGTCCAACATCCTTGCTACAGGGGGTGGAATGAAAGATGGGATTTTGCGTGTCTGGGACATAAAACGTGGGAAAATAATCTGAAGTGCAGCTACAGATTCTCAGGTGAAATGATGGAATGTCTGCATACTTAGGCTATGCTCTTCTTGTATAGCTGTGCTCGTTTGGCAAACTCACACGGACTTTGAGGGTGGTTCTGTGGTCAGAGGAACAGCAGAATTTGCTCTGGATGTGCAGTTGGGCTACATTCGGCACTGTTGTGTGTGATTGGACTCAGAAGCAGCTTGTTGTTCCTCATTCACCACTTCTGTTTCCACACAGAAGTGATTGAAGAGGAGGTGGTCTCGCAGCCAGACACTTCTCATCTTTTCTGTATTGTCAATAATAGTTTTGGCCAAAACTCTTGATGTGGAGAGAATGTTGAGGGAGATGGAAAATTCCCAGAGTGCTGGGTGAGGTGTAAGAGTCAGAGGGCAGACATCCATCTGTGTAGTGTGAATATTAGGAGACAGAGGAACAGATTCTCAGTTGGAATAAATCAGCACAGCTGTTGACTTTCCTGGAGCTATTACAGCTTAGCTGAGGATGTGTTGGAAGGGCTTTGGTTTTACACTGATATGCTATTACCACATTTAGTTAGGACAATAAGGCAACTGTGCTGCAAGGCCTTGAGCAGCCTCGTCTTGTGAGAGGTATCCCTGCCCATGGCAGTGGGCTTGGAATTTGATGATCTTTAAGGTCTCTTCCAGCCCTAACCATTCTATGATTCTGTGATTGTAAGGAATGAAATGATCCTTCTAAATAAGTAAATATTCTGCTGGGACTGTTACTCAGTAGCTTGTTTAAACATTGTAGATAACACTTCAGGTCTACCAAATGGTGCATGTTGACCCTTTCTGAAAACTAAAGCAGAGTTTTAAATTGCAGTAGATTTGTTCCTTGCTCTGGTTGCACAAAACCAGTGAACTGATGACTGGACAAGGCCTTCCTGGAAATCAGATGAAAATATGGAAGTATCCCTTACTCATCAATTCATCAGAACTCTATGGCAAGTATTTAAGTTAATAGTTTAAACTGTTTCAATTGTCTGTCTAATCAGTGTGTTTTAAAAGTGCATACCTTACTCATTTACATAAAATAGAGTTAAAAGAACAGTTAAAAGTTATACATCCTCCCTTGGCTTACACACATGCATTCATGCACATAAGCATGATACAGGGGATTTAAGGACTGACGTTTTAGGATAATAGTACAAGCTGCTTCTGTAAAATTCCTTGGTTTTAATTATGGGATTCTCTTACACAATTTCTAAGGTCATCCCAGCTGCAGGATGTGGATTTCCACTTCTCCCTAAGGCTTACTAGGCATGGGCTGAGTGTGCTAATATCAGGTGACTTCCAATAGCCTGATGGCTTTCTAGATAACTCAAACTAGATGTGGCTTTTCAATTTTGCAGCTCATTGTGGAAGGATATTGAACCAGCTTCCTAATGACATCTGAAATACATTTCCATGTGTTATTCAGAGCTGTCTGGGTTTTAATGAATTACTCTGGCTGTGAAGCAATCCGGTGCAGTGTGTTTCCTTTGTACTGTGCTGACAGGTAGAGGAAGTGGAGTTCCCTTGCAGCTCTGTATTGGTCCATGGACCTGTAGGGCTCTACATAAAAAATTCTCCCATAAAAATTCTTCCTTGCTATTAAGCCTTCTGGTTCCTGATGCTTGCTGTCATTCCTATCTGTTAAGTTTTACTTGTTTTAGTGTTATCTGAAGTGGTGCAATAGAAGCACCTGAAGTTAAGAGAAAAATTGTTTGCACACTGGCTGCATTTTCACAAGTATGGTTGTTTTTTCACACTCACATGGCCAAAGAAGCTTTGGATTTTTTGCCCAAACAGCTGGTATTTACAGATGCTATTTGTACCATTTTGTAGCCTATTGCTACATTTGAAGGCATTTATTAAATTCTGATTTATTAAATCCCAGCTATACTGGGATGCTGTCCTTGGAACTAGTGACTTGGTTGGAAACAGGGGCTTGGATCCAACACTAGCCTGTAAGAGAAAAGCACAGGAGAGTTGAAGCAAAGATGGATTGAAGAGAGAGGGCAGCAGAGACAGCAGAGTGATTACCCATTATCCTTTCTGTGCTGCTTTTCCTTCCTTACCCCTACTCATGTATAGCTCTTCAGATCATGTCCTGTGGTGTTCTGAGAAATTATCTGGAAAGTGACATGATCATTAGTCTTAACTACTGTAGCTTGAGGTTTCTCAGGTCTTTGTAAGTCTTGAGTATCCTATTTGAAATGAAATCTAGATTTACTCTTAACCTTTGAGGATAGTGTATGGTCAAAAACATTTACCGTCAAGAAAATGCATTGGTAATTTGGTGAAGCTGAAGGGTTACTTGTGAGTCTGTTTCATATTCAGCTTACTTGTCTGCAAGAGAAACTGATTTTCTTGGTCAAAAAGACCTGGTAATTCACAAATATATTTCTGCTTATTGAGACTCTTATTACCTTCTTGTAAGCAACTGAAGTTGGAAGTAATTGTCAGTTAATCAAAATATGTTCAGAAAAAAAACCTGTGATGGATGACTCTGAGATGGTGCTAAATTAGCCTCAGGCACCCTTAACCACTAAGTGTTACAACCAAAGGAATTAACAGATAAATTGTAATTAAATGTCATTGCTTAATCTTCCTGCAAAATGCTGAAGACCTCAGCTAACAATGTCAGCTACTGTGGAATATTTTAGGAGTTAAATTTGCCTATTACTGGGCATATTCAGAACAGATTAACAACTGGAATATAGTAACCTTTTTATAGTACTGAGTCCATTTTTGAGATACTTCTGATATAACTATTAAAGTAATATACTAGGAAGAAAGATTAATTTTGGATATAAATGCCTTCCTCATACTGAAGTACTTGTAGATCAAAGAAAACACAAGCAAACAAAATGTAATTGATTTGAAAAGTATCTGAATATGATCTTGAAACAGTGAAATAACCCCCAGCCCTCTCCATTCAGAAAACATGGAAATGAGTAATTTAAACTTTTCTGATTTCTCCCTGTACACCCTCATGTCTTTTTGACTGAAGCTATTGACCAGGTTTCAGTCAGCGTTATGGGTAGTTTTGGATGACTTCAGTTTTGAACGACTTCAGTTTTGAACAGGTTTCAGTCAGTGTTGTGGGTAGTTTTGGATGCCTACAAAGACTACATCTCCTTCATAATTTTTACAGACACTGAATAGAGCCAGTGTAAAGAATTTGCTGAGTTGTAAACTCATGGTTTTAAGGATTGACAAAGATCATGTATACTTCAATAACTTGAGAAGGAGCAAAACCTGAAAATTAATCTCTTCTGAAATAATTTATCAGTTTTGTCAAAATTCTAGTCACCAGGTTTAGGTGGGGGACACATTACTTGTTGCCAGGACAGCACATACTTGCTTTTAGTCACAGGGGCACCAAAGAGACAGTGTAGTAGCTTCACAAAGTTTGGCCAGACTGTCCCTCTGCAACAAACCTATCGATCTTCATCAGGTACCATTGTGAGAAGTACCACATTTTCACAGGACTTTACAGTTCCTCACATGTTTATCCTCACAGTATTACTTTGAACTAGAGAATTGTTACCCCATTGTGTTTATGGAAATCTCATGTGCAGATGATGGGAGGACATATGTCACCTGCATTCACTCAGATTGGTCACCCAAGATGTCAGGTGTGTATTCACACTTCCTTTTAGGATGTGGTTCATCTGGTCTGTTGTAGATGAGATAGACTATGTCTCAAAGTTTATTTTTTTCCCCGTGGGTGACTAGCTCAGCTATTGTCAATAACTCATCCAATCAGAGAACCTAATGCCCAGTAACTTAGAGCAAGCAGAGGCTTCTAATTTCTCATGGCTCTGTGTGCCTAAAAAACTCATGGGTTTGCTTCACAGTGACATTGTGCTAGGTGATACAGAAGAACAGAAGTAAATACAGGTCTCAACAATCTCAGGTTAATGCCAGACTCTTTCCTGCCTTCAATTCAAATCCTGTTGCTTCTACTGAGAGAGATACTTGTATAACTAGATTAATGAGTTTTGTACGTTCTTTGTGCTGCTAGACTGGGCTAGGTGCTGGCTTTCAATGTCTGGCTCACAAAATTTACTACAACTACAGGCAAACTCAGTACAATTCCAATAAATTTATTCAGTGGGATGACTGTTAAAAAGATCTCCATAACAGTAATAACTGAGCAGCTGGAGACACTATCTCATGATTGTTGGATAAGCTGCAAACTGTCTGCAAGGCATGTGCAGCCAGATGGGAAAACTTCAGCAGAGAGACACATTACCAAACACAGATGGGATTTGTACTGTAAATACAGTGGAGAATCAAGCCTTCAGGTTCAATATTCTTCTTTGAGAGAAATGTCTTCTCAGTGTGGTGCAGTCACATGAGTTAAAGCCCAGACCCTAATAAGGAAATACCACCTTCAGCTCTTTGTAAATGTGAAAATATTTGATAGATAATGCTAACTCCCCACAAGGTATGCAGCATTTCGAGCTGCTACAGTAAAAGTGGAACAGTACTTGATGTGGGTGATAGTGGTGAAAGTGATTGCCATAATCAGTGTAGAATTGTGATGTATCTTTGCATTTTTTGTACGTATTTTATTTTACAGGTCACAAAGGCAGAGTCCTGCAAACGGCCCAGAGCCCAGATCAGAACAGGCTCTTCTCTGTTGCAGCTGATGGATAGCTTGTCTGTGGAAATGCTGTGAGTCTGGGTAGAGCAAGCACAGCATCAACACTTTTTCTAATGGCTGGCTGAACTTGTGACTTCTTTTCCTTGAAAGCAAGTGAATAAATGTACTTAGCCCATTCAGAAATTCAAAATATTTGTGTTCCTTCCAATGGAAACATGCAAAAACCAGTAAAATTTTGAAAAAAAGATTAAAAAATAAAGAGAAAGCAATTTTCCCTGTCAGTCCATCATGTGAAATATTAGTTGCTTCTTACTTCCCCTAGAGGAAAAAAATTCTAACTCTGAAGAATAACACCGTATTTGTTTTCATTAAACTAGCAAGCATGGATGGAATCCACCTTGTGTCAAGTGTCAGCATAAAGTCATAGGTCCTGCTTTTAGTTATGAGTCTTGTAAGTAATTTTACATCATCTCAGTGTCCCCATTGGGAGCCGCATGCCAATTTCTGTAAACTGCCTTGAATCATTCAAAGGCTAGGATCAGCAGAGACCAGTTGAGAGGACTGTATTGTTTTATATATCATGTAGATCACAGTACAGAATTTGTCTAAATATTTTTAGAGATCTAGGTTAAATATATAACTTTAACTAAATATAATTCATTTTCTTAGGAATTCTGTATTGTTTTTGTAGTGTTAATGATGACTAGCTTACTTAGAAAACTGCCTATTGGACTTTGAATTGTTTCCTTTCCTTAAACCTACCTACTATGTTTGACAATAATTGAAAATATAAATAATTGTATAATGATTCTATTATTAAGCATAATCAACTGCTTAATATGCCAGAGTGACATAGTCAAAGCAGCATGCTGTTTAGATCATACACAACAGTTGGTTCATTCGTTCCTTAAGGGTACCAGTTTAATTCTGGGTGGCAGCAAACCTGGCAGCTGCCATCCTCTTACAAATTTTATTTAGTGCTCAGAAGGACCAGACCTCTTGGGAGTTTCACATAAGTTTGCCTGTGTAAGACCTGTACACTGCCCGTGGCTAAGAAGGGATATCAGGATGCTATTCAGATGCAGCTCAGTAGGTCTGTTCAAAACATTCTTTACATGGATGCCCTTGGGGCTTTCCTTTGATCGTTAGGAAAGAAAAGAAGCAGTGCATAAGGATTCACTCTTGCCTTGTGAGCTCAGAAACTCAAATTATTTGGATTTTTTTTTTTCTTGCCAGAAATTTATTTAGAATATTTTCAGTTGCTGGTGAAGAATGGGAGTTTAGGGGAGTAGAGCGGTGTCACCTGATGGAAAATTAAGTGGTGATCAAATGCATGAAAAGATAGGCAAAGGTAGCAGGGGCATAGGTGTCTTGGGAAATGAATGTGAAACTGTCTTGTCTTTAGTTCTCATAATTTTAAAAACCTCATCTGCTGTTACTACATCACATGGTTGCTAACTTTAGGTCTGGAAGGTTGAGACCACTTGTCTTTTTACCCAGTAAGATGTTAACTTACAATAAATCTGCCACTAAACTGCTCATTTCTGACGTCAACCCGTGTGGTCTTCAAAGTGGGTTAGAAAGTGGGACCATTGATTATCAATTGAGAAATGACTACCAAGAAGCTTATGTCTAAGAATGGAAAATAACTTATATTGTGCCTGTCTTCTCATATGCACATGCTTGTTGCAGCCGATTTTATCAAACATTTAAAAGCTGATTTAAATAGTATTTATGTCTGATTCAAAATAGTATTCAAAATAATTTAGAGGTGGGTTTTTTTTAATGTTAAAAACATTTTTTGTCTTTTGAATGGGAGAAAAAAAAGCAGTGCAATTAGTCCCTTTACTCATACATGTTTTGCATTCTTCCAGAAATTCTCTCTTCCGTCTGATGGTACATAAATGCTGTTTGTTTGCCAAATACAGGAAGAGAGGTATAGTGCAGGTTGGGTGGCTGTGGTGGGGAAGGAGCTGGTCAATATTGAACCTTAGCATATTTTGCTGGATGCTAAATTATCAAAAAAAGAAAATATATTTATTTCAGACTGAGAAGTGCTCAGTTTTTAGTTAATTATGCTTGTTCATTATCAAGTAGGCAAGCTGTATTGCCCAGAAGTATTTTAACTTAGTATTTAAAAGTGGGAGAAGTCACTGATTTCAGTAGAACTAATGAACAGCCCGTAACTCTGAGAGAATCTCATACATGTGACCTGTAGCTCTGTTCTGTGACCATGTCTGAGAAAGCATTTGAGCGTGTGTTTAAATTCCAGACTGTGACTGACCCAGAGTGAAATTAAATACAATGCACTGGGGTGCCTTTTCTGGATGTGCTTGTTTTCTACATAGGCTCTTTACTGTCAGTTTCTCTCACGTGACAAAAACTGTGTTTCCATAGCAGGGATGTGAGGACTTTAGCAGGCATTGTGATTCTGCTTCACAAATCTTCTGCAGGTCATGTTGCTGAAACGTGTGGCTGCAGAGCGTGTGGTTGCTGAGATCAGATCATTGTTCCTGCACAGTTGCCTCATTCTGCCAGTGCAAAGGCTTAGCATAAGAAGTCTTGGGAAAAATAAGAAATCCCGATTTCTTCCCTGTAGAATGTGGCATGTTTTTAGCTCACTGCCTGTTGAATGCCTGGTGTCTTGTTCAGGTCCAGACAGACAGAAATCAGAACCTATTTCTAAAAGGTGACCTTGTTCTCCACCTCAGGTCTGTGTGCACAAAAGGCTGACTCCAGATGCAGCACAGAGAATTTAGTAATATCTAAACTCAGGTGGTCATCCCTGCAGTCCTGTACAAGGTTGAGCACTGTTTAACATAGGGAAGCCAAAACTTCAGGGCAAAAGTAGTTTTTACAAGAGAAAAAGTTCATTGTCCCTATAGGGCATTTTTCTTCCCAGGTATACTGGAATGCAGTTTTGGGCGCCGCAGTACAAGAGGGACACAAAAATGTTGAGAGCACCTCCAGAGGGGTGCAACGAGGATAGGGAAGGGTCTGGAGTCTTACAAGGAGAGGCTGAAGTCCCCTGGTTTGTGCAGCCTGGAGAAGAGGAGGCTGAGGGGAGACCTCATCACAGCCTATGGCTTTCTGACAGGGGGGAGTGAAGGGACAGGTGTCAATCTCCTCTCTTTGGTGACCAGGGATAGAACCTGAGGGAACGGAATGAAGCTGAGACAGGGGAGGTTTAGATTTGATGTTAGGAAGAGGCTCTTTACTGAGAGGGTGGTTGGGCACTGGCACAGGCTCCCCAGGGAAGTGGCCACAGCATCCAGCTTGACTGAGCTCAGGAAGCATCTGGATGATGCGCTCAGTCCCATGCTCTGACTTGTCTGATCCTGTGTGGAGCCAGGAGTTGGACTTCATTACGGGTCCCTCTCAAGTCAGGATATTCTGTGATTCTGTGACAAAGTGATTCTCTGTCTGTAATGCAGTGAAACAGATTAAAGAAAATCAGACTGTGGTATCCTTTTGTTCCCACAAATAAATGCACTAAATAGCCCCTGGCCAATAATCCCCTGTTCTTCAGCCACTGTGTGGTTTCAGTTGATGCACCTACATAAATGCTGCATTGGTTTGTGTAATGCAGTTCATACCTGTTTATATCCACCAGCTATCTCATTTACCTGCAGTAAGAAATTGTTACATTTTAGATGTCAGAATGACATTGAATAATGTTTTTCTTGGCTTATATACAGACTGGAATGGGCTCCATCCCATAGTGGTGGAGCTGTATTGGGAACGGGTGCATGCCTCTTGATCAGAGAAAGTCCCAGTCTAGATGAAAATTCCGTTTCACCTCCTTTTTTCTGTTTTTTTTCTGCATGTTTCCACTACTGGCAGTGGTAACAGAGGCTTGAATGTTTATTTACTTTGTAAGTCCAGTTTCACTGACTCATTTTGCAGAATTCACTAAATAACGCTCATGTTAAAGAGATAAGTTTGTAATGTATTTTAGGGTAGATCCTAAATTTCAGGCTGGAGGAGGAAGGCTGCCATTTTTTTCTTGCACATTTCTTCATGCAGTGTGAACTTCTCCTTGGTGAGAAGCTCTCCTTCCTTCTGACCCCACTTGGGTCAGAACTACTGTCTGAAAAATGGAGAAATTCTGAATTATAGTCTTTTAGTGTGGTTTTCCACCGACAAGGATGCTGCCTGTGACTTCCAAGAAGAGGAAGAAGCACACCGAAGAGGAAGCAGTAACATGAAAAAAATACTGTAGCAGGATTTCAGGCAGTGAAAAAGCCAGCATGGCTTTACTAGGGGCAAGTCCTGCCTGGCCAACCTAGTGGCTTTCTACAGTGGAGTGACTACATCAGTGGACAAGGGAGAAGCTATGGATGCCATCTCTTGGGATTTCTGCAAGGCCTTTGACATGGTCCCCCACAACATCCTTCTCTCTAAGCTGGAGAGATACAGATTTGATGGGTGGACTGTTCAGTGGATAAGGAATTGGCTGGAAGGTCACATCTGGAGGGTGGTGGTCAATGGCTCCAAGTCCAGATGGAAGACAGTGACAAGTGGAGTTCCTCAGGGGTCTGTGCTGGGACCAGTGCTGTTTAATGTCTTTATTAGTGATACTGACAGTGGGATTGAGTGCACCCTCAGCAAGTTTGCTGACGACACCAAGCTGAGTGGAGAGGTTAATGTGCCAGAGGGATGGGATGCCACCCAGAGGGACCTGGACAGGCTAGAGAAGTGGGCCCAGGTGAACCTCATGAGGTTCAACAAAGCCAAGTGCAGGATCCTGCATGTGGGTCAGGACAACCCCCATTACCCATGCAGGTTATGGGCTGAGGTGCTAGAAAGCAGCCCTGAGGAAAAGGGCTTGGGAGTACTTGTGGATGAGAAGCTGGACATGGGCCACTGATGTGCATCTGCAGCCCAGAAGGCCAGACACATCCTGGGCTGCATCAAAAGCAGTGTGGCCAGCAGATTGAGAGAGCTGATTCTGTCCCTCTGCTCTGGTGAGACCTCACCTGGAGTACTGTGTCCAGCTCTGGAGCCCTTAACACAAGAAGGACATGGACCTGCTGGAGTGTGTCCAGAGGAGGCCACAAAAATGATCAAAGTGCTGGAGCACCTCTCCTGTGAAGACAGGCTGAGAGAGTTGGGCTTGTTCAGCCTGGAGAAGAGAAGGCTCCAGGGGGCCCTTACAGCAGCCTGCTAGTACCTGAAAGGTGCCTGTAAGAAAGCTGGAGAAGAACTGTTCACAAGGGCATGTAGCAATAGGACGAGGGGTAATGGTTTTAAACTTGAAAAGAGGAGATTTAGGTTGGATATCAGGAAAAAATTCTTTGATTTGAGAGTGGTGAGACACTGGAACAGGCTGCCCAGAGAGGTGCTGGAGACCCCATCCCTGGAGACATTCAAAGTCAGGCTTGATGGGACTCTGAGTGACCTGATCTAGGGAAGATGTCCCTGCTTTCTGCTGGGGAGTTGCTTTAGATGACCTTGAAAAGTCCCTTCCAGCCTTACACATTCTACGGTTCTGTGATTCTAAAAAATCAGTGAAGAGGACAAAAGTAAGACTAATATACAGGAGGAGTGAAAAGGCCCTGGGGGATCAGTTGTCTTGAAGATCAGCTACAGAATTTTCACTACATTGATAATGGTATTTTTGTTTTCTGGTGGTTTTTTGAATGAGTTCTTTCCTAAGCAAGGGTTTGGTCATTTGGAAGAATAGGAAAGTCAGGATTAGTCATACTTATTTCCTGTGTGTTTGACGGACAGAATCACAGTCACCACTTCAGGTGTCAGTACCAGCCAGTGGGGCAAATTTTCCTCTCAGTTTCATTGATAGACTCTTGGCTGGAAATTCTTCTGTCTGCTCCTGCTTTGCTTATGTGTTTGTGTGTGCCTCTCTGTGTGCTTGTTTGTGCATTCAGCCCAGGAGTCAGGACAAACACTTAGGAATATAAGAAGGAATGTGAAAGGTTCTGACTGTGTAACATCTGTAATGGACAGAAACTGAAAGAATGTGTTCAGCGTCTTTCAGTACAGATCCCTGTAGTTTAGTCCTTCTCCTTCTCCCTTCATTATTCTTCTATGACAAAACAACTGTTTCTTCTCAACAAGAGCAGGTGAAGGCAGCTGTGTTTAAAAGCTTTTGTATTTTCCCATGTTGTGTTTATAAGTGCCATTTAATTGCTAGTGATGAACCAAGCAGTAATTTTTAATTAAAGTCAATACAGGATTTCTCTGCCCCTGGAACGTCTTCTGCTTTCTCTTAGCTAATGCCTACTCCCAAAGCAAGACAAAATTAAAGCCCTTTTTTAGGTGTTCATGCCTTTTAAAGTGCCCAAGGCTGCTAATACAAAGATGGGCATAAACATTTTTCACAATAGGTCTGTTTGCTGTTGACAAGTGGTTGTTGAAGCACATAAAAATTTCACTGCATATCTGAAACAGCAGTAATGGCTTCATCAAATTAAGACTTATTTTATGTTACAAACAGTGCTTTATCATACTGATCCTCTAGCTGAGACACGGTATGTGGTTTCTCTGGAGGATGGGTTTTCAGCTGATTTTTTTAATGTATTGCTGCTGATCTTGGTGCATTCTGCAAACACACTGCACATCCAAAACATTATGTACAGATACTATCTGTATTAACAGATGGAGCTTTCCACATAAATTGACAGCTGCAAGCAGAAGATTTTTATTGCCATTTCTTTATCAAATGCAAAGTACATAAAGGGGTGAAATCTAGAGGTATCAAATGCAAGACAGCTAGGAAATGCATACTTATTATGTCCCACAATCAAATGCAGTTGCTGAAATTTAATTTTCTGAAGCTTATCAGTCTCCTACACCTGTGAAATCAGGAGCTCTGCTGCAGAGAAACTACCAGGTTTCTCAGGTGTCTGGTGTTGTACCTAGCATCTCACTAAGTTTCAGGGTTATTTGCAGAAGTCCAGATACAGAATAGTGCAGTTTATACTTCAGCATGCAGTGAGGACACAAACAGCTGGATTCAATGTGTGATCAGAAATACTCAGTCTGAAAGTGCAACACAGGAATGTTGGAAGCCTGGGTCTCAGTCTTGAGTGACTCCATGGCTGAAGTATAACCTACAAAAGCTGCTGTTGCAGAGTGACAAACTACAAATGCTGTTGTAGGGGAGTGCTGTGTTCTGTCCCTGTTAAGATCACATCTGCCCTGGAAACAGGTATTCTCACCTATAAGGAGATCAAGACCAAGCTGCTAAAACTCAGTGTGGGAATGCCTGCTTTACCAGTACAATAGCGCTCTTTTAAAAGCGTGTTTCAAAATGGGATATTGCTACGCAAGCACACAGCAGGGAATCACTTGGTCCAAACCCAATCTATTCAGCTCCCCCTATGGTTTTCCTTATCCACTGAAGGTATTCCTTTGTGAGTCGAGTGTAGATGCCAGGCCCGTCAACAGTACCACACTTATTGTGCTTCCCAAAAGATGTGATGCCTCTCATCACACCATTGCATATTAAAGGTCCGCCAGAATCCCCCTGGAAAAAAAGGGGAAAAACCCTGTAATTCTAATTCACAAAAGCTAAAAAATTATTCTTATAAATAAAGTCTGCACCAGTAAAAAGGAGGAAATAAAAAAGTAGGCAATGCTATTGTGGATTTATTTTTCTTCGTTATGAGAAGTTAAGATTTTCATTAGCAAAAACATAAAAAAGACTTCAAACTGATCTTTCAAAAGTGAGGAATGGGGAATGGCCCTAGCTCTCTGCTAAGGAATAGTTAGTTGTTTTGAATATGGAAGAAAAAGCTGAACACTTTCGTCTTGGGATGCAGAAAGTCTCTCAACATTGGCACTTTTTTTGAAACTTTGTTAATTCAATATTTAAATCTTTTAAAACACGGCAGTTCTTACAGAGTTGTGCATCTGACTTGGGACCCAGTCAAATTATCTTTGTCAGCAAAACCTGTTTCAAAGCTGTCTGACATCAGAGATCTGTAAGATCAGCTGCTTGAGAGTGGGCTTATAAACTGTTTTGTGGAGATGTTTCTATTAAAATAATTGAAGAAGAGAATAGCTATCTGCCATGCCTGGACAAGACCACAATATCCAAAGTCTGTGAAGGTGAAATTTATCCATTAGTAGTTTTAATTTTAAGAGCTAGAAGAACAAGCCTTATGAAGAGAAACATAAATTATCAATGTGTAAAAGCTAGTTCTTTGTATTTTATTTTTACTATAATCTTGGTGGATACAGACAGTCAATATACTTACAGAGCATGAGTCCTTTCCGCCATTCTTATCCCCTGCGCATATCATGCTGTTTGTTATAGCAGGCTGACTTCTATAATGTTCATCGTCATTGCAGATTTGCCTACTGATGACAGTGATATTCACCTCCCTCAGGGTATCAGAAGTCTTTTTTGGATGGTTTTGAGTTTGTCCCCATCCTGCTACTATGCAAATTGTTCCTGGTTTGGGATCATCACCTGAGTTAGGCAGGTCAATGGGTTTCACAGCCTTGTTAAGTTTTGCTCTTTTCCGAAGCTGTGGAAGATATTGAGAACAGTTATTATGGGACAGAGTCTGGCAAAGGCTCCTGCATGGTAACCACTGGATCTTTTGCATTACTGTACTGAGGGATTAATGCAACCCCTTTTTGGGATTCATCAGCTGTTTGTGTCAGTAGTTATGTAATCAGTGTAAGAAGGAGGAAAATTATTCTTTGTCTCATGAAAACCCGTTCAGCTTCTGCAGAAATACTAGCTCTAAAAATTCTCTATTTTACTTCTCTGGCTCTTAGACTATTGGGAGGACAAGATAACAGTAATCACTGAATCTGTTAAAATTGAGAATCAGAGAAGTCAGACATTTTCAATTATAACTGGTTTTTTTTTCATACAGAACATTAGGGTTTTTAATCAAGTTATTTCTATGTGTGAAATTTCACATCTTTCTGTGAAAAGTCTTCATTATTTCACTGAAAAGGCAGAAACTGAAATATCTCGGTCAAGCTACAGAATTTTTCTACTTCTGGCATTGGCATGAATTACAGGAATTGTTGATTGCCATATTTTCCAGTGCATCCCCAATTCCCCAGCCTGCTGGATTAGCAGACCAGAGCATATCACCCCAGAAAAAAAAGGAATCAGAAACTCCCTTGGCTCATCTCCCTCACAAGAAGGAAGAAACTGGTAGATCACAGGAGATACATATTTGATAAGTGATGTATAAGTCTGTACCTGCACCAGCATAATGTCATTTTCCTTAGTACTGTGAGAGTAACACGGGTAGGGAATTTGTTTTTTAATCCGAAAAACCTGTTTTTCTTTTTCTTTTGCTTTCAGTGAATGAGCTCCAAGAGTAACTTGGCCTCTTTTCCTGAGAAGAGAGACAACATGGTTAGTGGTATTTTCTTGCTGTTAACCCCATGATTTTTTACTGTTAAATGTGGTGCTACAATGTCCAGCTGCTATAGAGTCTCTATCTTTGTGCCTGAAAAGCAACAGTAATTTAGAAAAATACAGAAGATTACTGTGTTTACAAGTAGCTTAAAAACCACCTAACAACTTGGTCAATCAAAGTTCCTGCTATCCTATTTCCAGTTTCCCAGGAGCATGGACAGGGTTCAGGTACTTGGCTCTGAACCTATCCCTGTTGTTTGCCTCTGGGAACTGAACAAGGAATGAATGCATTAGTTTTGCATTTGGTAGTACTCTTACCAGCTGTGCCCTCTGCAGTTTGTGCTGAAAAGGAGAATATCCTCTCTATGAGAATAGCTCATGGCACTGTTGGTTCAGAGAACATCATGACTGGACTGAATTGTACTGTTGTTTTGCTCTAACGCCATTTCAGGACCATTTTCTGAGTCCATGTGAGACATAGCTCATTAACTTTCCGTCTTGAACAGAGATACCAGATACTCACTAAGGACAATTTCTGAATCAGAGTAAGAACTTACATTTCACAGTGGGCAGCTGTTAACACCCAGTTGTCCTTGATCAAAGCTCCACCACAAAAACGTCCATTTGCATCTCTGAGTAGGGCCATAAATGGCTTTGAGTGTGGTTTTACTTCTTTCCCTCCAATAATATCCACACACAAACCTAAAAATAAAAATAAGCCACAATACACTGAGCTGGGCTAACAAATACCTTACGGCACTCAAAGTCTCTTAGGAAAAACAGTTAATGTAGTTACAAAGTATAGACAGTCAAGTATGCACATATGTCACCATGCTAGTCTCCAGGGTTGACTCTAAAAATTGCTCAGCAGTACTACTTATGTATGTTTCAGTGGCACCAAACCTGGATGAGTAGGGTGAACTTTGACAAGAAAAACATGGAAGTATTGTTGCTTTTGCACAGATTTTTCTTAAAATTCACTGCTACGTTTAATTTCACTCTGAGTAATATGCTTTCATTGTGACTAACAACCTTAGATCTGCCACGTGATAAATATTTTATAATACCTGACAGGCAGACACTTGTAAACTGGGCTATATAATGTAAGTTACATTACATGAAACTGTTTTTCAGAAAAACATAAAATCAAGAGATTAATGTATATGTATGCCTCTGGAGAGAAAGGTCAGATAATTATTGTGTTTAGTCCTCAGAAGTCCTCCAGATAGCTTGTCCTCTATACAGCTTTAATACTGTACAGAGTATTTCAGAATTCAGAATTCAGAAACTATTTTTTTCGTACAAAAGATGAAACACATGCAGACAGTGGAAAAGAGCTAATAATAAGAATTCAAATAATAATTGTGACAACTCCCTTTACATCAATACATATTGTCTTCACTCTGTATGTCAGCATTTACCTTCAGAGGAACTGAATTTGGCACTTACCTCCATGAACTACCAGGAAAATCACAGCAGCAGAGGTGGACAAAGCGAGGAAAGCCCCCATGATTTCTGACTGGTGTTTCCTCTTATTCACTGTTTTATATGTATATGCATGTACTTAAATGAAAAGGATGTGGGTGTTGGTTTTCTTCTTCAGGATAGTTGACATTTTAAAAAAACAATCTCCCCAACAATGTACTTTACAGCAGAGGTGTTAGTGAGAAGTTGCATCAACTGTTGTGGTATGAAAGCAGGATCCGCCCCCCTTCGTGTTCTCTCTGTCATTTGCAGAGGGCTGGTATATGAGTAGTGGTGTGAAACCTTGCAAGCCCCTATGTGTCTGGTTACACAGCAGGACTTGGCTCACATAAACTTAGGCTTGATTCAGTTGTCCACATGAAGATGTGCAGTTTCATTCTAGACGTGCCAGGTGGCCTCCAGGTCAGAAATGAATCACATCCCCATTCCCCATCTGTGCTGTTCAAGAACCCCTCAGGACCAAGGAGTCTGATGCTTTCAACATCTGATCCTGCCTTATTAGCTGTCTACTGGATGAGTATTCCCTATAGCACTGAGTGTGGTTTAGTGGCCTAGAGTTAAGGGTATAATGCCATTTAAAGTGTCTGGAGGTGAATTAGGTCTGCCTCCTGATACAGAAGCCCACACGTCTTGTGTAGATGCAATGCACAATTGTCAGCCCTGTGTCCATGTCTGGGAAACATGGGGTATCTTGAAGGTCATTTAGTGCCTTGTGTTAGGCAGCTGAACCAAGTCCTGAAAACAAAATAAATCTTATTAGAGCTTTGTAAAGGCACAGTCCCCCTGCTTCCAGATATATACCCAAATAACTTCCATCAATATTAAACAGCTTGGAATGTCAAATATTCCATAAACTAACTGTGTGAAGTGTCATCACCACACAGCCTGGAAGGCTCTATGAAGACTTGAGCACCACCACAGTTAGCCTGCAGGAAGCTTCTGTGTTCTGACTGTGTCACATCTTTGAGCTCAATTGGTTCAGCCTGATGTGAATTTTACCTGTAGAAGAACTTGCACAGCCACCAGGCTCAAATTTGCCATTGCCCTCTCTTCTGGGACAGAGGGCAATGATTGGTGATGTCTGAAGAAGGCAGGCATGGAGCTATTTTTCAGAGATTGCAGAGCTCTTTGTCACTGATGTGACTTTTTTAGAGACACTGTTATGGTGACAGCTCTATGCACTGCAAAACCACACCAAGCTTTAATTTTCTTTCATTTTTTCTCCTCACAATCTGCACACCCCCACTAACTAACAACAGTTTGTAGCACTGATATTATTTTTTTTTCAGGTATCATAGGTATGTTTCTTTTGTTTGTCACTTATAAATAGTTGCCAAATTCTGGTTTTAGGACATTTTAATTTTCAGTCTTACCACATTGAATCCATTTCCTCTCTAGACTATGTCAATATATATGTTCGGGGTGAGCACTTGTGAGCAAAAGTCCTGTACACCAAGACCTACTTAAACTTGTAGTATGACAGTATTTCATCCTTGGATGTTCCTATATGAGGTGCCATGTGTAGTGAAAAGAGGTTTGGTATGTATCATCCTATAATTACTGGATCTCTTTTCAAGAAAAAATACATTTGGAAGACACAGAATAAAACATTAAAAAATGTTCCTAAATGTTTTCTAAGCAACTAAGATTTAGCTATGCCTATCATCTAAAACCAAATCTATAGCCTGTTTAAATTTTTTTCAATATCTAAATGCACTCCTATTTACTTCTAAACATTACTTAGTTCTAAAGATATTTTTCTGTAGGTATTAGTATAGCCACACCTTTTAAAAATCATTGATAATTAGATTGAGCAATATGCATTCTAAAATATTGTTTGGTAACAACTGATTTCTTTCTGCACAACAGCTGTATCACCTAGTTGTAAGATGGATGGCATGGATATTAAAGCCCAGATAGACAGGCACACAGTTGGCCTCCAGTTTTGTACCCAAATGCTTTTGTCAGTGTCCATTTCAGCTTATGACTTTGTGGTGGTTTAGGCCTGGCTGGAGGCCAGACGCCCACCAAAGCCACTCTTATCACTGCCCTTTTCAGATGGACAGGGGAGAAAGTATATATTGAGAGGCTTAGGAGTCAAGGTAAGGACAGGGAGAGATCATTCCACAATCAGCATCACGGGCAGAACAGACTCAACATGGAATACGGAAAGAAAACTCTTAATTCATTACACTGCCCTGCACACCCAGTGACACCAGAGTGGGGTAATGAGAAGTGTGACCAGATCTTAAAGCACCTTCCCCCACCCCTCCCTTCTTAGCAGACTTTCCTTTACTCATGATTTCACTCCCTTCTTCCCCCCATTGTGGCACAGGGAATTGGGGATTGGGGAATGGGGGTTTTGGTCAGTTCCTCACAAGTTGGTTTCCTTCTTGGCCAGGGAGGGCATTCATTCCACACACCCTCCCCCTGCTGCACCGTGGGGTCTCACCCACAGGAAACAGTCCTCCACGAACTGCTCCAACGTGAGTCCTTTCCCACAGGGCTTCAGCTCTTCACCAGCTGCCTCAGCGTGGGTCACTGCTATGGCAGGCAGTCATAAATCACAATGTCTCTCAGTCCCAGTCCTCCACGGGGTCACCAGTCTCTCGCCAGCAAACCTGCTTTGGTGCAAATCTCTCCCTTGCTCATCTCTGTGTCTCTGTCTCTCTCCATGGGCTGCAAGTGCTGGCAGGGGCTTGCTCCAGTGCAGGTCACAGCATCTCCTGTAGGTCTCCACCTGCTCCATCCAGCGTGGGGCCTCTCCACGGGCTGCAGGTGGGGTCTCGGCCTGTTCCATGGGCTGTGGGAGGACACCCGCTCCACCATGGGTTTCTCCAGGGGCTGCTGGGCCATCATTCTCTCCAGCACCTGGGGCGCCTCCTCCCCCCGGACCCTCACTGGCCTTGATGTCTGCAGTTTCTTACATCTTCTCACTCCCTTCTCCTGTGGCAAAATGCAGCTTCTTGTGGGGTTTTTTTTTTTTTCTCCTAAACGTGATTCCCAGAGGTGCTTTGACCATCACTGATGGGTTCGGCCTTGGTCAGCAGCAACTCTGTTCTTGAATTGGCTGATGTTTACTCTCTGGGGCCTGCAGAGAGCTTCTAGCTGCTTCTTGCAGCAGCCATCTCAGCAGCCCTCCCTTCCCTACCAGTACCCAGCCATGCAGAACTGCAACAGACTTGTGTAGATGACACTGAAAAATTAGCATGAAATTTTAGGGTGTACAATAGGTTGGCTGTGCTCATTTGTTTATGGCAATAAGTTAATTTATGGTCAGGTTTAGATATTCCTGGTCTTTTGCATGTAGAGGGAAACCCCAAAGCAAGACTTCCTTCTTTATTTGAATGCATTGCCAAATTATTAGCTCCTCTGCTTCATAAGCAATTCATCTTCAAGAGGAGAATCATATGCAAGCAAAATGCTCCATCTTTCCCCTGCAGTGCCCATGAGGCATAGCCACTCTCACAGCAGAAAACACTGCCTGTATAGAGAACTACAAGTCTACCCAGCTTCTGTTCCTAGCCTTTGAGGAAATTTCCTATGGGCATTAAGCCCATGGGTCAGCATGTCACTTCAGGTCTGTACTCTGTCAAGCACTTTTGTCCCTTGTGTCAATACTGAATTGTTTTGTTTATTTTTCTCCTCCTGTGACTATGCTCCTTTATCCTGCATGCTGCTTTCTGTGGTGTTAAACATCAGGTGTGATTTTAGGTAAGCTATACAGGAGACCTATGTAAACTGCAGCTTCCAGAGCTTCTGGGTGCCAGAGTTCTGGTGGCATCTTGGCTCAGACATAGGGATGGTGCCCGGGGCTGGGGAAGGGAGGACAGTGGCAGCTGCTGAGACCATAGCAGTGCAGAGCTGGTATGTCTTTTCTGTCTCCTCCCTGGGCTGCTCCATCCTCAACCCCACTCCAGTGTGTTTGCCTGGACACATCCTTCTGGTTGGGGGACTCCCAGAGACTCACTGGGGAAGGGGCAGGACATACACTGGGGATACCTGCCTATTTTACTTTCATCTCTGGTACCAGAATCTCATGGTATTTAAATGTTGTCTTTGCTGCCTCAGCTATTTGCTCAACTTCCCTATTATGATCTCTTCACATTGTGATACCACAGAAAAATGTGGCAGCACAGAAATAGAGACAGATGTAGTTGACTCAGAGTCTTCTAAACCTTGCAGCGAGTCAGCATTACTTCTGTGAAGTTGAGCTTACTTGGCAGAAGGAATCCAGTATTAGATATTATGCCTTCTCCGGTCTGGTCAGAACATGGGTCTGTTGCCCATTTTGTCTCTTATGCTGCTTTCTAAGCTAGCCACTCAGCAGGCAGGCAAATGCATAAAGGACTTGACCAATAATATGTCTTCAGAACACTCTGTGCTGGGATAACCTCCAGTGGGTGAATAATCCTAGGATTAGCTGGAGTGATTTTGGCATAACTAAAACTAGATGTTTTATGAGCTGGTGAATTCTAAGTGTCACATGTTTTCTTTTAAAACACTTTGGAAAGTCTTCTTAAATATGAAATGTGTTGTGTTGCATCATTTACATGTTTTCAAACTGGGTTATAACTATTAAGATTCTGTGCCATAGAAATATGCCTTTCAATGCTAAAATGTCATTAAATTACCTGGAGAGCTGCTGTTCTCTAACTCTTGAATAAACATGAGAGCTAACTATATTGAGCAAGATATATTTCCAATTCTTTCTAAACGTACTTAAGATGATAGCAGGGTTTTTTAAAGTTCTTCACAAAAGGCCACGCTGGTTTTTACACCAGCAAGGTGTGCAAAGCATGGGTGCAGACACAAAGGTTTGCAATACAGAAATGTCTCTCCTACTGGTGTGTCTTTTTAGCTTTTTCTTGTGACCACTGATTAGATATTTAGTTTGCATCTGACACTTGCCTGATTTAAGGTTTTCTGCATCTGAATCCTGCACCCTCAAAAATTATTGGTAAGAAAATACAACCTGCTCTGCCCCCCATGTGTGTAGCTTGCCTTTTGTGTCAGGCTTTCCTAAGGTTATTGGACAACAGGTGCTTGCCAATTTTCAGTGGTTCTCATAAAATTAATGTATGAATCTTTTTCATTTTTTCAACTGAATATGTTACCTGGGCTGAGGGTTTGCTGTGTGCTGATGTATCTTGGTCCATAGTTTCATAATGACTTTTGTACACTATGTGCCCAGAGTTTAACCTCTCACTGGTGTTCTGTGAAGCCTTTCCATGTGGCCCTTCTGTTCTCTCCTTTGTTCACCAGCCTGAAGATGGACAGCTTCTTTCCCTTCATGTACTTTTTTTTAATTTAACATCAAAAGAGCTTTGAATTCACTGAGACACGTTTTATTATACATTCTTCCCATATAATGCTCAGCAATTCTCTTATGCACTTGTTTTATAATGTAATAGCTGTCATGAAGGGCTGCTGAAGTTCCTGTAAAACTTGGACCAATTAATATTGACACATGTTTGGGATTCAGGAAACAGGCAGGCTTTAAGGAAACCTGGAGAAGAAACCTAAAGAAACCAAGCTGCAGGTAAGTAATACAGTATTAATCATGTAAAGGGAAACTTCAAGAGAGGAAGCCAGTCATAAAACCTTTCAACCACCATATCCGGTAGGGGACATTTAAGTAGAGAAGATAGTATTGTAATTTACAATCCTTTTGTTAGTAAACAGCAGCAACTATGACAAGCCACCAACAGGCTCTCCTGCTCTCTCTAATTGCTGTTATCCTGCTCCAGAGGTGTAAGTGCTCATGTAAGGATAAAATACCCAGATCCCTACTTCCTCTGGGTAACATGTTCCATAATTGCACTTCTGTTGTATTTCAGATGGCTGCACGGACATCATTGGAGGACATGTTGTGCGTCCTCATTCTTGGCCTTACATGGCTGCTCTCCAGACAGGGAATTCTATTCAGTGTGGAGGAGCTCTTGTGGAAGAGCAGTGGGTTTTGACAGCAGCACATTGTAAGTAAGTATCTTATAAAGGGGCAATTTTAGCTCTTCATTTTGTATGCAAGCCTGTAAGTAAAGAAATGTGGATATTGATTTTTAAAGAACTGTTAAGAGCCTCAGTTCTCTCACTAAACTGATCTAAGAACTTGTCATTTTGTTTTAAGTGATTTCATGAACTGCTTATCTGCATTATGTACAGATACCTTCATTAGTCAGATCGTGACAATGTTATAGGATACTGATTGCTGATAAATGATCCAATTAGTTAGTTATGCATCTGAAACATCAATGTCTTAAAGAAAGGGATATATTCTTGTTGTGGTTTAGCCCCAGCTAGTTCTCATATTAAACCCCAAACACAGCATTATATCAGCTACTAGAAAGAAAAACAACTCTCAGTCAAGATCAAGACGATTTGAAAATGCTTTGAACAGATCTTACCTATGTGTCTGGGACTAAGCCTCAAAACACCCTGAGAGTTGAATTACGTGGAAAAACATTTATGTAGATAAAAAGGTAATTTTTTAGGATCCAGCACTGCCTTTGCAGCTATTTGCAAAGCAAGTATTCAGATACAAATAAATTAATTGCATCTTTCAGTGACACATGCGCCTGCAATGAAGAAAAAAACCCCTTCTTTGGTGGTTTTTTTTTTGGTAATCGATTGATAAAGTCTTTGTTCTGGCTTGAATGTATGTATGTAGTGAGGTTGTGTTCTGAAGATGAAGCATGGGAAAACAGCAGTATGTGTTCTAACAACGTCATCTTAGTCGCCTGCATCAATTTAGCAGTGCAAAATGAAGTAAGACAAGCTCTAATAAATAAATATCTGATGATGCACAGAGAGCTTGGTGGAGAGGGAGATTTATGAGTTGCTTAATGCTTACTGTTTATTTGCAGGAACTGGACATACAACTCTTTGGGTTTTGGCAATCTCCCTTTGTAATATTCACTATGAGGGTGTCTTGAGTTAGGCAACACTCATCTTTCTTCCTTAATGGGCTGAATACTGTATTTAGTGAAATGAAGGATGAAAATTATTAATATTAAGATACCTGCTTTAGCAGAGCACTTACCTGTATACATAATGCTCAGAATGACTACTGAGTATTGGTGTGTGGACTGACATCCCATTGATGTCAGCAAGACAACCTACATGCTATTTATTTGTCAGGCATGTTTCAGTCCTTTGCAGGATTCGGTTGTAAATTGAAAGGAGACTATTAAAAGATAAATAAAAGGCATCAGTACCAGCAGTACTTGTGCCAAGGACTCTCTTCAAAAAGCCAGGAAGTTAGTTCATAAAATTAATTCCATACTCTGGAAATCCCTGAATGTCAACTATCAAACCATTATTTCACCAAACTAGATTTACAGTAAAGAAATGTTACTTCACAGAGGAAATTACAAGCTCATGTCAAAACATTGAAATGAGCAATATCTGTGTTATCATAATGTAAAATGAAATGTGAGTAATATGTTACTTGTCTTTTGATTATCTTAAGAGATCTTGCCTTGTTCTAGTAGTGACCTTCTCTCTCTGTTCTTTCTTTGTTACAGAGCAGAAGGTCTTAGAGTTGTTCTTGGAGCCCATCGAGCATCCAGAGCTGAAAAAAGCCAGCAGATATTTGAGGTTACGAAATGCATTCCTTATCCTGAGTTTGACCGATCTTCCAAGGAAAATGATATAATGCTCCTCAAGGTACTGTGTATTATTAAAAAAAGGTTTTTGCTGATGATAATTTTGGCTGTTCTTTATTGTCAAATACTTTGTTGTATTTATCAAATGCTTTGTTTAGTTAGCTTGACTATCACAGACCAGTCTGCTTTTGGTTATACTAATCTAGATAAGGTTGCAGGATCACTGGCACTGTGAGCAGGGATGACATTTCAAGCCCATTCTGTTCTCCAAAACTCCCTTTCACCCACTCACTGCAGCACTTTATTCAGGCTGTGCTTTAATGTTACACCTGTGATATTGAAGAAATAGTTTTATGTGAAAGGTAATATGTGTATTTAAAATAATTGGCTAGGTACAATATATTCTGAATATTACTGCACTTAGGAAGGAGTTGGAATTATATGGGAAAGGAAGTGATGACTTGAACCTGATTTTTAATATTTAGATAGTATCGTCAATTTGGTATGACAAAGACATAGGAAGAAAACACACAATGTACTGTTCTAGAACTAGCAGAAGCATCTATCAACATCTGTGCCCCACCGTGGAAGAAGCAAGCCAAAAAGCAGGATAGCTACCCTGAATTTTGGAAGAGCTAACTTTGATCTCTTCCGCAACCTTTTAGGAGCTATCCCGTGGGCTACGCTGTTAGAAGGCAAGGGAGCCTGTGACAGCTGGCTAGCATTTAAACAGCACTTCTTCCAAGCACAGGATAGGTGCATCCCTTTGAGTAAGAAATCGGGAAAGAGAGGCAGAAGACCTGCATGGATGAGCAGGGAGCTAATGAGTAAACTCAAAGGGAAGCAGAAGGTCTATGAACTGTGGAAACCTTCTGCTTCCCTTTGGAAGGAAGGGAAGGAATATAGGGATGTTGTCAGGGCCTGTAGGGACGCGACTAGAAAGGCTAAAGCCCGCTTGGAGATGAAACTGGCAAGGGATATAAAGGATAATAAAAAGGGTTTTTTCAGATACGTGAATAGTAAGAGGATGACCAGGGATAATGTAGGTCCCTTGCTGAATGAGGCGGGTTTCCTGGTATCAGGTGATGATGAGAAGGTGGAAATACTGAATGCTTTCTTTGCTTCGGTCTTCACTCCAAAGGCCCCTTGGGACCCACAGATCCTGGATGAAAGTAGGAGTGTTTGGGGAATGAAGAGCTTCCCTCTAGTTGAGGTAGGGGTGGTCCAGGAGCGGCTCAAAGGGATTAATGCAAACAAATCCATGGGCCTGGAAGGGATACATCCACGTGTGCTGAGGGAGCTGGCGGAAGTGATTGCGGAGCCGCTTGCTATCATCTTCGACAGCTCTTGGAGAACAGGAGAAGTACCTGAGGATTGGAGGATAGCCAATATCACTCCAGTCTTTAAAAAGGGCAAGAAGGAGGACCCTAACAATTATAGGCCAGTCAGCCTCACTTCTGTCCCTGGAAAGGTGATGGAACAGCTTCTATGATCTCATCACTGGGTGGGTGGATGGAGGGAGAGCAGTGGATGTCATCTACCTTGACTTCAGCAAGGCTTTTGATACTGTCTCCCATGACATCCTGATAGAAAAGCTGAGAGAGCATGGGATAGATGAGTGGACAGTGAGGTGGGTTGAGAACTGGCTGTCAGACCGGGCTCAGAGGGTGGTGATCAGTGGAACAAAATCTGAATGGAGACCTGTGACTAGCGGTGTTCCCCAGGGCTCGGTGTAGGGTCCAGTCCTGTTTAATATCTTCATCGACGACCTTGATGAGGGAATAGCATCCACCCTCAGCAAGTGCCGATGATACAAAGCTGGGAGGGGTGGCTGACACACAGGAACACTGCGCTGCCATCCAGTGAGACCTGGACAGGCTGGAAAGCTGGGCAGGGAGAAACCAGATGAGGTTTAATAAAAGCAAGTGCAGAGTCTTGCACCTGGGGAGGAATAACTGTCAGTATCAGTACAGGCTGGGGGATGACCTGCTGGAGAAGAGCTCTGTGGAGAAGGACCTGGGGGTCCTGGTTGATGACAGGTTGGCTATGAGCCAGCGGGCCAATGGGATCCTGGGATGCATCAGGAAGAGTGTGGCCAGCAGGTCGAAGGAGGTGATCCTCCCCCTCTACTCTGCCCTGGTCAGGCCCCACCTGGAGTATTGTGTCCAGTTCTGGGCTCCCTGGTATGAAAAAGACAGGGATGTCCTGGAGAGAGTCCAGAGGAGGGACACGGAGATGATTAAGGGCCTGGAACATCTCCCCTGTGAGGAAAGGCTGAGTGAGCTGGGACTGTTCAGCCTGGAGAAAAGAAGACTGAGGGGGGACCTAATTAATGTTTATAAATATCTTAAGTATGGGATGCAGGGGGAATTGGCCAGCCCCTTTTCAGTGTCTGTGGAGACAGGACAAGGGGCAATGGCTGCAAATTGGAGCACAGGAAGTTCCGCACCAACATGTGGAGGAACTTTTTCACAGTGAGAGTGACAGAGCCCTGGGACAGGCTGCCCAGGGAGGTGGTGGAGTCTCCTTCTCTGGAGATATTCAAGAGCCATCTGGATGCCTATCTGTGCAATATGTGCTAGGGAGCCTGCTTTGGCAGGGGGGTTGGACCCGATGATCTCTCGAGGTCCCTTCCAACCCCTACAATTCTGTGATTCTGTGATTCTGTGATCAACTTATCAATGGCCAGATGTGTGAAGGTCCCTCCCCGAGATGTTAGCATTCTTCATTTGTTTCACCACAGGGTTAGACAGGTTCATTTCACTGACTTCTCCTGTGGCCACCAGCAACTTATCTGGAGCACCAGGCTATTTGTGAACACAATACTAAAACTGATTGATAGGAAGTTGTATTTCTAGAGCTGGAAGTTACAACTCTGTTCCAGAATGACATGGATAACACAAAATCCTTTGTCTGAATTTGACACAGGAGCAGGGATAGTTTTAGCACCAGGGCTCATCTCCTGTCTCTGCAGTTCTGATGTAATGCAGTACTAAGTGACTTGGCATAAGCTTTGCATCTTTGGAAATTCCCACCAGCACCAGTGAATGTAAACTAATGACTTTTTGGGATAAACTTGTGATTTGTTGGAGTGTCTTTTTTAAAAGGTATAAAGCCAGAATTGTTCAACTGACAACCATTCAGCAACACATATAACCACCTACAAAACGAACTGTGTGGTGATCATGTGTAAAACAGAAAATACCTACTCAGTAGCTGTGAGCTCTTACCAGGCACACGGAGGGTATATGTTAGTGTTTGACTACGTTTTCAGGCTTAAATTGGCCTCTTCTGAAGGATGAATCTGGCAGGTAAAGGCCAACAAAACACAGACCCTTTGGATCATTTAAGTCCTTCTGAATCTCTCAAAAGAAAACCTTGGCAGTCTGAAGAGTTCAGGACCTCATTCTCCCACAATTTTTTTGCTGCTGTCATGTCTAATTGGTTATAGCTTTTGTTTTCATCTTGTTACTGGGCACATTGCACAATGCTTTGAGACCCTTTTGTCTGTCAGTCAAGCAGCAGAGTCTGATTTCAACACAGAAGTTCAGTGTCATGGTAGGTTCTCAAGTAGGACGTAGATCCATCAGCCTAACTGCTGTGCAGGGTTCTAATTTCCTACTGTGATCAGTGGGTAGGTGGGCTTGAATCACTACTGCTGCCATGGATAGGGAATTGTTATATAGACACCAGGGAAATTAATTTGGATTTGCAAAGAGGAAATAACTTGAGGATCAGTTTCTAAATATTGAAAAGTGACTTATGAGGAAAGTATTGGTAAAATGAGACTAAATGTCAACCAAAACTAGGTTGTACTTTCCTTCCTTCCTTTCTGCATGCAAAAGTATTTTTTTCTTTCTTTTTTTCCAGCTGAATGATACTGCAGAGGTGAATAAATATGTGAAATGTTTACCTCTGCCTGACTCTGGTGAAGATCTCCAACCTGGCACTAAATGCAAGGTGGCTGGCTGGGGAGACAGATCTTCAAGAAAGCCATCAGAATGTCTTCGAGAAGCAACTCTTAAAATTGTCGATAGAAAAACATGTGAGACCAAGTATGGAAGTGGCACAAAAATAACCAACAACATGCTGTGTGCTCTAGGGAAAACAATGTTTTCCAAGAGTGATGCTTGCAAGGTAAGCAAAGTTACAGAGAGACATGCTTTGTTAACTGGTTCCCTTGTCACTGGGAGCAAAAGCAGTGCTAGACACTTAATGAAGCTGATCAGATTCACAGTGATTTTAACCACATTTGTAAGAGACTTTATTGTTGTGAAAAAGAAGTGCGTGTGACCTAAACTTTGACAAGCTTAGGCCAAAGTATACACCAAGATGAAGAGCACGAAGTATGGAGTCTAAGATAATCTCAGTTGACTTCAGATGCATTTCTTTAGCTAAGATGCTCTCCTTAGGCACCACCTGTAGTTACTGGAGAAAAAGAACTTTTCAGGATCTGAATGATCTGATCCTTTCCAGATGTTAACATCGGAATTGTACAGAATTAATTGTACATTCAAAAGTGCTGTTTGACTCTTGCTTTTCAGGTCTTCTTTGCCAAGGCCAGAAAGGCCAGTTGCTAAAAAAGTGAGAGTCAGTTTATACCAACAATAAAAAAAATACCTTTTGAAATAGAATTATGATAGTACTGTGTTGCATCAAAGTATCCATCAGGTTTTAAAAGCAGCCTCTTCTTATACCGCACCCAACTCCCATGAAGTGATGCAAACCAACTGATCCATTTCATAGGTTGGAACAGATTAGAAGCAACTTTCCAAACTTGCTTGTGCACTGCAGGTGGCACTGCATGCTCCTCTGGAAAGCAATGAACACACATTGATAGTTTCTTCTGTTTTGTCTTCTAGGGAGATTCAGGTGGGCCATTAATCTGTGGTAAACGATACAGTGGTATTGTTTCCTTTGGAAGAAGATGTGGAACAAGTCCCATGGTACCTGGAGTTTATACAAGACTGACTAAAAATTATATTGACTGGATAAAAAAAGTAATTTCCTGTCACAGTGACAGGAAAGGCAGTTTTAACAATTGTGCTATGCATTAGAACTAGATGCTGCTGCTGCTTTAGTGTGCCACCTCTAAAAAGTACCTCCCAGCTTTACAGCTTTACAGCTCTACTAACACCACCACAGCTCTGTAACAGTTCAAAATATTCCCCTTGGTACAGATAACATGTTTACTCATCTTTATTAGGAAACTGCCTATTAGATAACACAAATTATATTGGAATTCACCCACTTAGTATAATGGGAAAATCCTGCTCACCTTACTCATTGTGGCTGGTATGGAATATTGTACTCAGTATTGAATGTGTGCTTGCAGCAAAATTCAATTTCAGGCTGATAGCAAATGAGATGTATGCTTATAAAGAAAAAAAAGAACAAAAGTTTTAAGTATTCAAATATTCTTCTGTGTTATTATTCAAAACCAAATACTTCAACTCTCCATTATTTCTTTAAATATTTTATAACTAATTTTAAAATACAATTTAACTAAATTAATTTTCAAAGAGTTAAAGTATTAAACTGATAAATATTTTTCCAATTTATTTTCCATTGTGAGAGAAAAAACCCACCTCTTTTTCTCTAGACTGTCTTCCCTTTTTTTTTTTTTTTTGTGGGGTGATCAAATTAAAAACTCATCTCTTCTTACAGCTTGGTTCATGATGTCACCCTTTTGATGAACAGTCTGCCAAAAAGAGTATAAATACTGATTGTAACGGGAGTAATTCTATTTCCCAAACACAATGCCTGTCTAACATCTGTCAAAACAAACAGGAACTTTGCTGTGGATTTCAGGACTTCTACTAAGAGAAGTACCTGCTGTGTTTCTGAAGAACCCTGTGGTTACCTTGGTGTATTTCCATTATCTTCCAAATATTCTTGAGGTTGTTTCGTTTTGGGTTTTTTTGCCAACAGCTTAGAAGTGATGATCTGCAGGGCTTCTTGCTTTGCTTATTGCATTAATATGTACCAATACTGTAAAATTTGGGACATTGCAGAGGCATAAATAAATAACTTAAGCACATCAATGTACTGCCTTTGATTATTGACCATCAGCCACGTCACTGTGCGGAGCAGAGCAAGCCTTGTCTCATGAAGGCCATGTGGATAAAGGAGCAAATGAACACTACGAGGCTGGGTTAGTAGTTGGCTGTGATGCCATAAAACCTGCTGCTGTTGTGTATGGGGACTCACTGCAGTTCTCACTGAAGGGTATTGGAAGACGTTAAGAGATGCCAGTGAGAAATGGCTCAGGCCTGCAACACGAACAGAAACTGGGGGGAAACTGATGGGGAAGAAAAGTAGAATTGACAGAAAAGTGGAAACACATTTCAGCTGGGGGTTTCTGAGGTTGTTGCAAACACACCCTTTTACCTTTTTAAGGTAAATGACAGCAAGGATATTCTTCTGCCCATCCCATAGGAGACTTTTCACACCCTGCAGCCCAAAACCAACTAATTGGTATTTAACATCTCAAAGACAAAGATTTCACTTTGTTCATGTGACCAGCGCCTGTACCTCAGTCACTAATGTGAAAATAATGAGGATAGAGTCTGGAAACCATAACCCAGCAGGTTAATTCCAGTTTGGATATTTATTTGTGCGTGTCTGTGATACCACCTGTAATCACTTCATTTACAGCATCTTTTTTTCTTCTTTTATAGGCAGTGTAGTAGGTGGAAGGGCTTATTGCCAGGCCCCCAGTGCACCACTGGGGCCAACAGCCCCTCTCTTCCCTAGGGCTCTCCCCCATGCCTGCCCACTGGCCTGGGCTCATATCAACTCCTAGGGTCACCAGCCTCTACCACAGCAATACCACAGCAGGACTGGTCACCAGTGCACCTCAGCCTGCCTCTGGCCCTGCCATGGGCCCCTCTGAGCTGGGCCTCCCCATAGGCCAATGTCCCAGCCTTGCCTTGGCCTGTCCCCAGGGAGATGCAGGGACCAGTAAGCTGACCAGTAACCTGGATTCATTTCCTGTCGACCTGGAGGCAAGCAGAGTCTTTATTGGCTCCACATGCAAGAGGAGGAAAGTCTTCCCTGGCATTGAAATCCAGGTGTCTTGAGAGAATGCTTGCCTCCTCACCCGTCCCTCTGGGTGACGGGCAGTGAGGGCCAGCAAGCATGGTCAGAGTTTTGCAGCAGGGCTGCAAAATGCCCCACAAATCTGCATTTTGTCAGCACCTGTGAAACCACACAGTGGAAGGGTAACTGGTTCTGCACGCGGGGTAGGCAAGAGGCCAGGAAAGGAAGGGTGTTGGCTGTAGAAGGTGATCGCTAGATTCAATCACTGCTGAAACCACAGCTGAACTGGTTCTCAGAATTGAACAGAACAGCAATGCTACAGCTCTTCCCTTGTGCTGGGCGGTAGTGGGTGATATTTTCTACTTGTTTTGGCTGTACATCTAATGCACTGTATGTTCAATGTTGGTATCTTCCTATTTTCAATTAATGTCTAGTTCTTAGCACAGAGAGTGGTATTATCTATTATCAACAACTGTTGTTTCCTGAAAGTGCGATGATAGGTTAGAAGCATGGATTGCTTCCACAGCTCCTAGTCAAAGTCTTTTGTTTTATCTTCTGACTACAGAACTGCCCACCATCTAGCAGGCTGTAAAAGTAACCTTCCTTTTGGGCAAATCAATCTGGCATCAGGAAGAAACATTTAGAAAGCATAAGTAAAACAAACCAAGCTATCAGATTTTCAAAATAACTTTTCGGATACTTGCCAAAGAGAAATAAAGATAAACTCAGAAAACTCTCTGGACGTCTAAGTCAGACAAATTACAGCAAGTCATTTTAATAAGTCTGTAACATCTCTTAAATATGATTTATTATGTTCCAAAATTTGTCCTCATCTCATTAATGATCTGGCAGATGTTTCAGACACCTTCATCCTAATATGTTTATAACTCCACAATCATTTGATGAAGCTCTTTTTGGACTGACAAATAATAACTGATACCTAGCAGATTGCAAATAGGTTAAATTTAACTGCGGTTCAGTTCAAGGTGTTGCAGGTTGCTTCAAATCTGTTGAAGTCAGCTGTGAAATGTGCACTGAAATTTAGCCACTAATTTCACAAAACGTCATTTCACAAAAAGCTGTACCAAGACCCACATCCTTGTCATGATGAAGAGGAAGCCACAGAAGGGTGAGCAAAAAAGCCCTTATTTTAATGCAAAATAGATAAGAAATTTACAGATCATAGCTACTTACAAACGGAGATATTAGATTCAATGTATAACATTGAAACTCAGTGGAGGTTACGGGGTTCATTCTTGTGTATGTTTGTTTGCAAAGGCAGGAGACTTTTCCCTATTAACATACTTTCATAAAACCATTGCTTTGATAAAATATCAAACCTGTCTACAAACACATAGGCAATGATTAAAACAGTGCCAGAATCTCTGAACAGGTGTGGGAGGGGGGTTTGGGGGAGTGGGGTGCAGAGGGGGAGCGGGGGAAGGCAGGTAAGAAGCAACTTTAATCGCTCTTAATTACTGCTGTACCAGTCACGAGTAGTTAATTAACCATTTCCATTTAAATGAATGGCTGTTAGTTTAGGTTATCTTGAAACCATGTGGAGGATGTTACCTATCAGGATGTAGTGTCTGGGTTTCTTGGAACATCCCTATCTCAAGCTGTCATAGCCAAAGCCATATGACATATCTTGGTACTAGATAAAAGCAGCTGCATGAAAAGAAGGGGGAGCTCTGGACTAATGTGTTTGCAAAACCCCTAATGTTTTCAAATGGCAATGGACTACACTGACAGTGATGTGGCTTTCACTGTCTAAGCTCTGGGGCATGCATACTCTGTGCCAAAAGCTACAATCCTGTCCTAGCACTGCTTTAGCCAGAGATCAAGTAACAAATGCTGACACTGAACACACAAATCTCTGAACTGAGGCTTCAGGTGCTGATGGAGCACTGCAGAGAAACCTGCACCTCTTCCTTTCACTGAGGATTGTGAGAGGGCCCATCTTCCAAGGTGGTTCAGCCAGATCTTGTCAACAAATTCCCACTAAGTACAATTCACATCATAATGAAAAGAAGCAGCAGAGATCTTGCACACATGGAGACAAAAGATCAACTTGTTCATATTGCCGTGTAGTTAATTTTCATCCTGAAAGATTTCAGAGGGATTGGTTCTAATTAGAAGTTCTCTTGTAATTGTAGAGAACTTGTTTAGTGTAGCAGATATACTGCTACACTAAAACATGAGTGCAGGAGAGGATGAATGTGCTGAAAAGGGTGATACGGGGGCCTATGGGGTACCCTGACTTCAGAAGTTATCAGCTCTGTAGGTGGAGGAGAGTGGTGTTTAAGCTTCTTCATGAGCGGAAATGGGTGTTTTAATTTGCTGCCCCGTGAATAAGCTTGTGGAGTTGTGAAATGACACTCTGCTGCAGTAGCAATCAGCCAGGCAGCATCACAGTGAGATTTGAAAGAGACTGGACAGAAGAGCCCTGAATAATAATTCAAGCAAAGACAGACTGTGTATTCTGTCTTACTGTGGTGGTTCAGCCTTGACTGGAGGCCAAATTCCCACCCAAGCCTCTCTATCACTCCCCTTTTCAGATGGAAATGGGAGAAAATATATATTGAGACGCTTAGGAGTAGAGATAAGGACAGTGAGAGATCACTGTGCAATTAGTGTCATGAGCAAAACAGACTCAACACAGAATAAAGGAAAGAAAACTCTCTAATTCAGAACACTGCACTGCACACCCAGTGACACCAGAGTGGGGTCATGGGAAGTGGGGCCAGATCTTAACGAACCTTCCCCTACCCCTTCCTTCTTAGCAGGCTTCACTTTAGTCATGATTCTTCTTCCTTCTAACCCCCAGGTTTTGGCACAGGGAGGGGCAGGGACTGGGGAAATGGGGGTTTCAAGTCAGTTCCTCACAAGATGTTCTCCTTAGCTGGGGAATGGGGGGCATTCGTCACACCCTTCCCCTGCTGCATGGTGGGGTCCCACTGACAGGAGACAGTCCTCCACAAACTTCTCCAACATGAGTCCTTTCTGTGAGGGTGTCATCTCCTCAGCATGCCTCAGCATGGCTCCCTTCCTTGGAGTGCTGACCTTCAGGCCCAGACTGCTCCACCCTGATCCCCCAGAGAGTCACAAGTCCCCCAGCCAACCTGCTCTGGCCTGGATTGGGCTTTCCACAGGCTGTAGATGGAATCTCTGCTCCCCATCATTATCCATGGGCTGCAGGGGAATAGCCTGCTTCCCCATGGTCTTCCGGGGAATCTCTGGCACCTGGAGTGCCTCATCCCCTGCTCTCCCCGCCCCCGGCTTCTTCCCTGGCTTTGTTGTCTGTGCAGTTTCTTACATCTTCTCACTCCTGTCTCTGGTGGCAAAAAGCATCTACTTGCAGTTTTTTTTCTCCTAAATGTGATTCCCAGAGGTGCTGTGACCATCGCTGATGGGCTCCGGCCTTGGTCAGCAATGACTGCATCCTTAAATTGGCAGGTGTTTACTTTCTGGGGCCTGCAGAGAGTTTCTGGCTGCTTCTTGCAGAAGCCGCCCCTGCAGCCCCCCTTCTCCACCAGAACCCAGCCATACAAAACTGCGACATTTATGAACAAGAGTGTTATTTATTGGCTGGTTTTGGCCTCAGTATGCAGAAATACTGGGATTATCTGCATGAGGTAAGAGCACAGCTGGTGATAAGAAAACGCAAAATATAGACTCAGTTCTAATGGGATATTTGAAGTGTTTCTCTTCCAGGCCTCTTTCCCTTCCCTTGTTTGTTCTGTACCCAATTATGGAAGTCAGTGTCACAGTAATGGTTACCAGTTTTAATATTCATATTCCAGAAGGGTTTGTTATGTCACCACCTGTGTTGGGTTGGGTTGTTACCTTCTCATGATGCTTGGTTTTCAGCTTAGCCATCCCAGGCAGTATTCATCTGCCTAGCCAGACACAGGTGGTGACTGGGTGGGTTTCAATAGGCACAAGCAGTGGTTCATAAGCCCTGCTTCAGGCACTTACCTTAAGCAATAGACTGACCCCTCCCCCCAAAAAAATCCTTTCTCTCTCTGTGTGCTATAGAAAAAAGACTTAGCTGTTTACTACCAATGCTTTATAAAATAAAAAAAAAATTAGAACATAGGATTGGGGGCTGAGCAGTAATTATCTGATTTTAATTAAATAATCTAAGAAAGTACATCTGATTGTGAACTTTTACAGAAATTCTACTTGCTTAAATAGTTTATTCTATTGGGAACAGGAAACGTAAAATAACCCATAGACTTACCAGTCTATAACACTTGAGAAAATAAAGCAAAAGAGAAGAAGAACATGCAAGTACAGAGAAATCACATATTATGTCTGTCAGATTCATAATCTAGGAAAATAGCTGCAGCTTTGAATAATTTACTCAATTTTTTTCCGACATTTTTCTTTAAGAATTAAGCTTCTGGGTATTTGATTACATGACTGAAAACATCAAGTTAATCAAATAATTAAAATTGATCGATGAGTAAAATAAAAAAATACAATTAACTTTATTTCATTCTCTTAAATATGCTGAACATATATACGTGCATAGAAATGATGAAGTTTGTGAGTAAGAACAAAATGCTGTGTTCAGGACCTGTAGCATTGCTTAGTTTTAGCAATTAATTAAGAAAGTTGAAAATAATGAGATACAAGCTAAAATAGATTTGTAAGAGATTAGACTGCTTTTAAGTTTATGGTTTATAATTCTAAGATTTCTGGCAGTTCTGTTGCTTAATGGACACAAACATGACAGTCGGTTACCCCCACTGATTCCTAATTAGAACTTGGTTGCAAACAAGGTTTGCAACCATTCATTTCCTTACTTTGAATTAAAAAATACACACAAAAAGCTTTGAACTGGCTTTGGTCTCTTTAGAGCAGGGAAGACCATAACACTTTGAAAGTATTGTGTGAAAACTTGGCCTCAGTCAAATGAGTGTCAAAGTATTTATGTCATTGGGGTCAGTGGTCACCCACAACATCTTTACCCCAGAGAAAAAAAAAATCACAGACTGGTTTGGGTTGGAACGGACCTCAAAGCCCATCTAGTTCCGCCCTGTCTGTTATGAGTAGGGATACCCTCTGCTAGCCCAGGTTGCCCAAAGCCCCATCCAAACTGGCCTTGAACAGTGCCAGGGAGGGGGCAAGTGTAGCTTCTCTGGGTAGCCTGTGCCAGGGCCTCGCTGCCCCCACAGGGAAGAATTTCTTCCTAACAGCTAGCCTAAATCTACCCCCTTTTAGTTTAAGGCTATTACCTCTTGTCCTAACACTATATACCTTTCTTTACGGCCCTCCTCTGGAGTTGCTCCAATAGCTCCATGTCATTCTTGTACTGGGGACCCTAGACACAATACTCCAGGTAAGGCCTCACCAGAGCAGAATAGAGGTGCAGAATCACCTCCCTTGACCTACTGGTCATGCTTCTTTCAATGTAACCCAGGGTACAGTTGGCTTTCATTGCTTCAGGTACACCTTGTTGCTCATGTTCAGCTTCTTGTCCAACAATACCCCCAGCCCCAGTCCTTCTCCTCAGGGCTGCTCTCAGTTCATTCCCCATCCAATCTGTAGTTGTGCTTTGGATTGCTCAACCCATGTGCAGGAACATGCACTTGGCCACGTTGAACTTCATGAAGTTTGCATGGGTCCATCTCTCAAGGTCCCTCTGGGTGGCATCCTTTCCCTCCAATGCAGCTATATAATTGATAAGACAAAGGACAAAGGGTGTAGGAAGCATCGGCATACATGAAATCTTGTTGATGCCTTGGGGAAACAAAGGGACCTGTTCTCGATCCCTCCAAGTGAATTGTTCTGGGCTTTTCTGGAAGCCAAGATGTTAATTCAATCCCTGTCCCAACCTGGTCACTAAGTAGACTGCATATAGGAAGGAAATGCCTGAAGACTGTCAAAAGTCTCCTTGCAGAAGACTGTGCACCAGTTAGCCTGAACTCTCAAAGAAGGCGTCAGTCTGGATCAACAAGATGGACAGAGTGTGAGGTCTGTGAACAGTGAAAGCAATAAAGATGGGCTGAAGTGATACCGTCTTGTTCCACTCTTATTTTTAGGGTGGGTTTTGCCCGTGGCATAAGTAGACTTGCAAAGAAAAGGCTGCAGTGAAGAAAAACAGTATAATGAGGACTAAGGGTGAGCTGGAGAGATTGTGTGGCAGAGAGAATCCAGGATTCCTCGTCCTCAGGAACAAAACTGTGTGCAGCACTGTGGAAAATTCTTTAATAGTTTCCGTCAGTGTCTTTACTCCTTTCAGACTTTGGCATGATCTTCCATGAAATTTTATTACTTAGGAGATGCTGAGTCCTCTTACAGCCTTTCTGGGATCATCTAATTATGCTGGAAAGTGTTTATGCTTCAAAGATGGGTACTTAGGAAGTGGAAGAGAGATTTCTTCTTAAACAAAAATAGTGATTGATACAAATTTGATAATTTTGCCTTTCTAAAAGAATTAGTTAAAATTGTTTTTTCTCTGCCAATGGAAAGGTTATTATCCTGGCAATATTGCAAAGAATACATAGAAATATTAGTTCATGAGGACACCTAACTTGAACTGAAACAACATTTCACACATATGACCACAGCTTTTCTTGTTAGCAAACCACCGAGCTAGCCTTGAATAGTTTTTCTCATTCATCACAGGAAATAGCTACTTAGTCAAGTCCAAACTATATATGAAGCATTGCTAAAGCTTTAGCAGAGGCGTTGCAAGACAATAGCACTGCTTAGAAGTAGAAGTAGAAATCACGTTAATACTTAAGTTAGGGTTCTATTCCAGTAAGTGGAATATAAGATGTTGATAGAGGTGATTTTTTTTTTCCTTAAAGAGCAGAGATCAAAATCAGCTTGAGTTCCAACTAAAAGGGTACTCCCCACCAACCTAAAATACTAGATTCTAAAATTTATAACTAGGGTTTGAAAACCAAGGAGTGTACTTTGAGGTTCTGCACAGGTTCCAAGAACAAACATTTCTCAAACTGGAGTTTGGTTTGGTTATCACAGACTAACACAGACTGATAGAGTCAGAGTACAATTACCATTTGCATCAAGCAGAGAGAAGATAAAATTAACAGTATTTGTAATTTTATTGTGTTGTGTTATTGCTAATGTCACAGCAAAACTAATGAAAATTCTCGCTGTAGTCTAATATGTTTAATCTAGTTCTGCAGAGAACTACTGAGACCATAGGCTTCCTGGCAATACAGAAATGAGTGTGCATTCCTGCACCAGTTAATTACATCAAATAGTGAGAGACAAAGTATCTTTCACATTATCTTAGCACTAAGGCTCTGTACCCTATGGGCAGGATATATACTCCTGGCGCCTAAGTAGAACATGGGTAGAACCATCATTCACACCTTGTTTTCTTTTATTGATAAAAGAAATAGAACATTTGAATACCATTCCTGAAAGAGGTAGTTTTTTTGGTTTTTTTCCCCCCAAATTATTCAAAATCAGTAAATGTGAAAAACAGTGGAGATATTTTTCCATGTGGAAAGGTTTTTTTTTTTTTCCTGGGCATACATACGGTTTTATGAGGGTGATTTAGATTCCTAGAATCAAGAGATCTCATGAACAAAACAACCACCAAGCAGAGTATTGGTAAGGTGGGGGTGTATGCAGGCAGAGCATTGGTTTGGGCTGTAAATAACCAGTCAGGTTTAGCACTGTATTCAGAGAAGTAAATTTTCTGAAGTACAGAGGAGTTAGGTGACTTTCTTGTACTTTTAAGAAACTCTTAGATGTCTTGGGCACTGAAAGTCCTTTGTTCCTCTGAACATGTAGATGATTTAAAAGATGTAAAAAAGAAGAATGCAACATAACAGAATCACAACTTATTTTTTCATCATTTTCCCTCATATCAACTACCTATTTACTGCATGTGACAGACCTGAACTTGCCTGACTTGGAGATGACTGGCCCCTGTTGCCATATAGTAGAGTTTTTCACATTGATTTTTTTTTTGTCTCTTAAACATGTTCTCCAAGCAGAATTATTTGGCTTGATTAATGAATTAATTGAGGGAAAGCCAGTGATTTCTACTATGTAGATCATCGTGGTGGTCAAATCACTGGGAATAGCCATGCTGCGCAGGGTTGACATAGCGCAGAGATCCTTCCATCAGAGCCAGGGCACGAGAGTAAACTGTCAAGGAACAGGACTGTGTATGACACCTGCACAGACCTCCAAGGTGCTCAGCTCCATTTGTCTGAGGGACGATAATCAGAGCAGAAGTTTGGCCTCCAGCTCCTAGGCTGGACATGCCACACACTTGTATGTGGGGCTATGGGCAAGTACATTCTTAACATGGTCCAAGCTCTGATTCCTGAGGCTCTCTGCAAATAGCCCCACCGTATCCAGTGATTTCTATAGTAGGGTCCTAAAGTCTGTGCATAGGTTGCCAGCCTACCCTGTTCTCTGCATAGCACCTGGTCTGCCTGGAGAAAGGATGTAAACACCTCTTGCCTTCAGCAAGTAGGAAATGTCCCAAAGCATCTATTTTTACCAGAGTGAAGTTGAGTTGCCATGTTACAGCTGAAACAAAGAGCAATTAGCAATTCATTGAAAAGATACAAGAAAAGAAATCATACAAAGGGGAGTCCTTGCCGCTATCTCACTTTCCTGATTCTTATCTTTTACTTCCTATTTCTGGCTTTTCATTTTGGACTTTGCAGCTCAGCTTCCTTTCGGTGTTTCCCTTTGAATCTTTGCTTCTTGTGTAGCATTGTGCTTATGGCTTTTTGCAAAGGAAGCCTGGGAAAAGGTTGGATCATTCAGGAATGTACGGTAACGTATTTTTAGTTTAGGGACTGCCTTTTGGAAGTGAGCAACAAGGGTCATGCATTAAATGCTTTCCTATGTTTAAAGATATATTAATGCTTCCTCCTTATCCTGACTTTACATGTTCAAGACTGGATAACAAAAGTGGCCAGAATGCTTAAATTCAGAACAACTGAAGAGAATGATAATGTAAAGAGTAAAACCAGCAAGAAAGCTTTAGAGTACTGGCCTAATGAATGGACTGCTCCTGTTTATCAGCACTTTACTAATTATGTATCATGAGGCATGTAATTTCATAGGGATGTTTAACAGGTGGGGTCACACTTTTCAGAGGGCATAAATACAACCTCAACACCCTCAAACAAGCTGCTTTTGCTTGAGAAATGGATCATTTGCAAAAGAACTAGAAAAATTTTGCTCTAAAGTATTCAGCTGGAAAAACAGTTCCCAGCTCACTGGTTATAAGCCAGTGATTGCTCAGTTCCCTGTAAAGTGTTGAACCTAAGGGTTGAAACCTGTTCTGCTTCCTGAAGGAATGCCAAACATTATATATAGTGATGTAACTATGATGTAAACTGGTACCAGGACAATTTATACTGTAAATTTGGAAAAAAAATAATTAGCACTGGTCTGATCTGATCCAGGAAATCTTTCACATTTAAAGTATATTTATACCATAAGTTAAATAATGGTGCTGAATTTTCTGGTATTGATAGCTGGGGAAGCTTCATTAATTCCCATTGCGCTAATTTTCAAGGGAGAGTTTAGTTCACTGGAAAGGAAAGCTTAATCGATTCAACAGGTAAAAACAGCAAAGAAACATTAAAACCATGGGTTTTATTTCACTACTTAATTAGTGGACAGTGTGGAAGGTCATAATATCATTATTTCCTCCACAATACTCATGTATATGCCAGACCTCGATCTGTCCATCTTGTTTTCTTCCATTACATATATTTTTTGATCCATTGTAATAATTTACTTTGGCTTCTATCTCCAAGCACAGAATATAGTTTCCATCTTATTCCAAATAATATTGGCTAGTTGCTAGGGGAGTGTGCTGATTTCTTTTACGATTTCTTTTCCTCACCACATCTGTGTGTAATTTTTTTATTTATCATCTCCCTAGGACATTTTCCCTGTGAGAAACCCAAATGTGAAATGCAGCCCTTTCAGATCTTGTTTGGTGTTTTATACAAGGAGCATTTTCTAAGTGTATTTACAGAACAGGATTTTACCAGCTGCTGTTTACTGCCAGGCACAGATGCCTAAGTGCACGTGTGGATGTGTCTGCATGCTCCTCTGTTACCTCCTCTGAGAGAGCAAGCACGTATGAATTTAAGGGAAGGTGTGGATTAATTTAGGGGAGACTTAGGGGAGGGACTTAAGGGAGAGCCTTTATCCTCCTCACCTGTGAAGTCTGGCACACTGAGTATGCACCCTGCTTCTCTGGGCTATTCCACTCTTGTGAGCATATTTGGCTGGGGGATTGAAACGGTTACTGCCCTTAGCTGTGCTCCCTGGTTCTCCGATCAAATTAGCTTCTCTCTCCCACTCAGGGACTGCCCAGTAGGATTTACATAGGTTCCTCAGCCCCACAGATTACTGGTTAGTGTAAAACCATGTCAGTTTTAGTTGATGCAAATGCCAGCAGAAACAGGCACTGATTTGCATTACTCTGCCGACCTGTGAACTATGGGGGAGACGTTTGGTTGTTTAGATTTATTTTCTTTATGTTTTATTGTTGTTGTTGGGTTTTTTTGTTTGTTTTAAACAGGCTTTTGCCATGTTGTAGTTGTGAGGGTGTCAGGGATAGCACATCCACTTCTACTCTATCTGCTTATTACAACTTTGCACTTTTGTTTATTCTTGGCTTTTAGCTGCAATCTTCACTTCCACATTTGAAATGTTTCATTCACTTCCCAGAGGATAACTACATTGGGTTTTGAAGATGAAGTCGTCTACTACTGCTAATTGCTGTCACGTCAAGACCTCCAATAGCACTTTGTTAGTTTATGTGAGGCTTCATAGAATCATGGATTATATGAGTTGGAAGAAACCCATAAGGATCATTGAGTCCACCTCCAACTTCAACATAATGCTTTAATTTTTACACTTCAGATTCACTGATTGGACCAGATTACATGTGAAAACAGGCATGAGATAGTGCATTTAAATATCTGCCAGCTGGCAACAGTGATTAGAAGAACTGTATTACAAGTAATTATATTCTGTATAAGATGGATGCTGGCAAATACTTGCTTGAGTGTAGTTTGTCTTTGACATGTGTTAATCATATTAAGTCCTCTCATTTCATCTCATTTCATCTCATGTCTTCCTCTGCGCTTCTCTGTCTCTGTCTCTTTCTCTCTTTCTTCCTCTTCTTCCTCTTCCTATCATATCGTATCGCATCATATTGTATCCTACCCTATCATATCCTACCCTATCCTATCCTATCCTATCCTATCCTATCCAGGATCTTATACTAACATGTACCAGAACTATATGAACCACCTACCCTAATGCAACATAGAGTATGTTGGTTTCTTTACATCCTTCGAAAGAGAGAAGAGTTAAACATTTTATTTTGAGTCAATTCCCATTTGCATTCATGAAGTAAAGGCTTACCTGCCCTCTTGTATTTCCAGCACAGCCCTTCATTTTATTTGGCAGCCTACTGGCAGTGTTCTCAGCCCACCTGAGACACAGGATTCCCAAATGGCAAGCTGGTCACACAGAATTTTAGACTGATGTGGTTCCCACTAACTTCAGTGGCAGCAAACTCTGGTATTCAGAGATTTATTTATGACTAGTCTTATTCCTTTTTTCCTTTCTTGTAGCTCTTCCTTCAGAAATTTCCATCTCTCTGTTGGCTCATCTGTTTCACTGAATTCTTCAGTTGTTTGCTGTTTCTTGTCAAGGCTTTGGCAGCATGAATCAAGTCTAAAAGGGGGCACTGGGGAAACTGAGACTTGTTTTCTGTTTATTTACACTGATTTAATTGAAGAGCAACATCAAGGCATCCCATAGAGTTGGATCAGGGTAGAAGTGGTGTAAAGGGAAGGAGAATCAGCCCCCCTGTATCCATGTTAAGGCTTTGCACATAGTACTGGTGATGGATGGGGATTTCCCCCTTCGGTGTGAGGTCGGGGCAGCTCATTGATCATTCTCCTGAACTTCCTGTGGAGCATGATATACTCATTTCTGTCTGACCTTTGTTTAGTTCTAGCAATAAACTTTGAGTGAAATACTTAATTCATCTCCACCTAAATAGTGATTAAAAAGTAACCTTTTGATGCTGTCAGGAAAAACACTACTGAAGCATCTGAGCTCAGCTGTTAAACGGCATGATCTCACTTTGTTCCTTAAAGTAACTGTCCGTGTACCCTTGAAAGGGAAAGCAAAGATTTATTCTTTTAAAGATTATTCTTTCAGCAGTGAGATGATTCAGTGTGATTTGCTTCTAGCCACATGAGCTGTGTTAGTGAGGCAGAGCTGTCCTGTCAGCAGCGTGCCCTGTGTCAGAGTGATCCCTGCCCTGCAGGAAGGTATGCAACCTACTCGAGGGTTTTTTTGGTTGGTTTTGTGGGTTTTTTTTTGGTTGTGTGTGGGGTTTGTGGTTTTTTTCTTTTTTTTTTTTTTCCTTCTGGCAGACGTCCTTGAGCATTTGAGACGGATGTGAGAGAGTTTTTAGTCCTCATGCAAAACAACCAACTAAACATAACAGATTACATCAGCTAAGGCTTTTCAATTCCTGGATGGCAGCAGAGTGCTAATCCAACCTTCATCCTGGATTTCATAAACTGAAACAAGGGAGGCTGGCAGGAGCAGCGCTGCCGGATTGAGGAAGCTGACGACGGTGCAGCATGTGGGCAACACACTGTATAAAGCTCATAAACTTGTAGGCTGATGTGTGCAGCTACCACTTTGGATTCTATACCGCTGCTTCCCTCAGCACAAGGCACCAGCTGGCTGAGCATTAAAGCTTGCTCTTTGGGACGGAGCATTTATCCCTGCAAGACATGAAGGGCTTCCTGTTCCTCACACTCCTCCTGATGCCCGTGCACGCTGGAACCGCTTGGAGTGCGAAATACGCAGTAGATTGTCCCGAGCCCTGTGACAGTAACGCATGCAAAAGTACCTTGCGCTGTAAGCGAACGGTGCTGGATGACTGTGGCTGTTGCAGAGTGTGTGCAGCTGCTCTGGGGGAGACTTGCTATCGTACGGTCTCGGGTATGGATGGTGTCAAGTGTGGTCCTGGGCTGAAGTGCCAGTTTTACACTGAGGAGGATGACTTTGGTGATGAATTTGGTATCTGCAAAGGTAACAATATTCACTTTGCATGCACCCACTATGGCAATTTGACAGCAACCTACATTTAGAGCTTGCCTCCTGCTTGAAGGGTCTAAAATGGGATTTTTCCAACTTAGCCCTTAGTCAAGATGATGATGAAAAATACCTGCTGGTATTAAAACGTGTTACATGTAGGCAGGACAGGATTATAAATGTGAGAATATTGTTTAGGTGTGGGCACTTGTGTGAGGAAATACAGATGGGGTGTGCTTGGAGATGAGATTTTTGAATGGTGCTTGTGAGACCCAGGCACTAGTCCTGATCCTTCTGCTGATTTGGTGGGTGCTTTGTAGAAACTGCAAAGACTTTAATCCTGCAAGTCCAACCTTGCCAGGGGGTCCCTGCCCCTGCTGTGCTCTCCTTGGGGTGAGGTTCCCTCTGGCACTGCCAGCTGCCTGTCCAGGGACCATGTGCTCTCTCTGGGGTGTGGGAGATGGAGGTAACAGATGCCTGAGCACCTGGGGATGTTGTTGTGTTTAATTCAGTCTCGCCTTTGAGGTGCTCAGCTACCCGAGAGATGTGATCAGGGGAGGCAGAGAGCCTCCTGCCTGAAAGATGGGAATAACAGAACAGGAGCTGACTGAGATGAGCAGCCAGCCACTGCTCTCAGCTTATTCCAGGTATGCTGCATGATGATTTCTTTAGTCATAGACTATAATGACATTTTTCATTTAAGAGAAATCCTCACTCCATGCAAAAAGGAGAATCTTTAAAAGGAGATGAGGTATTAAATTACTAAAAGTAGGATAAAAGTTTTTGCAAAGTATGAACGCAGTGACTGTTCCTGTATTAGCATACCCCTTCAGTAAGTAGATACAGATATGCCTTTGAATAATTTCCTTAAAAGTGGAGATGTCTTGGCAGTTAAAAATCAGCAGTATTAATATCCTCAGTTAAAGTAATGACTTAGGACCAGGTGCTGCAAAAGTCATTCAGGCTGACTCGCATGCAGCACACTTTTACATTGGCATTTAAAAACAAATTCATCTGCATGTTTAAGGGTGAAACCCAAAATACTACTTTTTTATTTCTAAAGACTAGAATTTACACATGAAGATCGTATCTTTGGTGAACCCATCAGAAAAGTATTTTACTGAGATAATTGACTGATCTTCAGTTTATTAAAATTACTGCAGTGCAAGATACCACCTGGAGTTCTTTTAAGGTTTCTTTTGAATGATTATATACTTTTCACTGTCCTCATAGGAATTTCTACACAATAGCACACTTCAAATGGGAAAAAAGAAACATTGAGGGACATGTGATTTGAATCCCTGTAGCTGAATCTTGGAAGCTCTGTAGAAAATGTAAAGTAAAATGTTTTTTTTCCAGTAAGCCAATGGAAAAGCGCTCATTAATTTCAATAGAGCCATATCTTGACTTAGAGTTGTAAATTGGTATTTAAGCCTTATATTCCCTATATATTTATTTAAACTAAATATTATAGGCATAATTTTGAAACCTTTTTCTATTTTTATCTCAGCTCTGTGATAGTTAATCTCTCTCTGTACAAATGTGAATTCTAACAGGCAAAGTATGGGGTCAAGTATTGTTATTTTATATATCAATTTATCGCTATCATACCAGACTACTCACTTATTTTAATAACTTAGGTGTTGTAATAATTCACAGAGTCAGGATGGCTAAATTCTCTTTGGTTCCCTGAGACGGATTTACTTTGAACTTGTGGAAAAATGACTCTGTTTTTCAAGTTCTTACTTCTAAAATGGGTAAAACACGGACAGTATGTGCTTCAGATAAGTTTTTTTGAGTATTTTTAGATTTATAAAAGTGCATCATATTATTATCAATAGCAATGTCATTATTATCCAAAACAGACTAAGGAATACAGACGCTGTGCACTTTTGTTAGTAAATAGCCTTTTAACTTGAGGTATAACTGTCCTAGTAAAGAATCTGCTCTCTTAAATCACCAGGAGCTATTTGTAATTCATTTAGGAGCAGACTTGTGCTGAACAAAACTTTCTAACAGCAAAATAGATTCAGAGCTCAGTTTCATTAAATCAGAATTGCAGCATAAATTCCAGCATTATTCCACATGGAGCCAAGTGCTTTGGGCTCAGACTTGTTTCCGTGCTGTTGTGCACAGCTGTGAATCCCTGGGCTGAGCAGCTGAGCACCTACAGCAGGCAGATTGATGCTCCATGTGCTGTCCCTCAGGCAGGACTGCACACTCAGAAACTCTTTTGATTTGGTAGGGTTTTGTTTTTTGTTTATGTTGACAAACAGCAAATCAAAGAGCATCCTTGCTTGGGAAGGGGAATATGGTGAAACTGACTAAGGTTCTCCAGGTTGGAGGGATTGACTGTGCTGTCCCTAGCAGGGAACTGTTGATTTTTCAGTGCTTTTCATGTATAGCCATTAGACAGGGAGACTGTTGTAAAATTTTGGTTTCATTTTGGGGCATTAGCCTGATTTTCAGGTAGCCTGGGCTGTATGGCGAAAATAAATATTTCCACTGATTCAGGAGGGGCTGGATGAACTTAGAAGGATACCCCTGTTGTGAGGTATTGTATGCTATCTATGGCTCAGCAGATCCCAGAGCTGAAAATGGGGGAGACTGTGATGGCAGGGAGGTATCACTTGTACTTATCATGGTCATCTTCATTCTTAAGTGTTTTGTGGGAGCCAGGGCTGGATGGGTCATTGGTCCAGCCCTGACCAATGACCCTATCTGCACCTAGGAGTTGAGTTAGAAACTCTCCAGGACTTGCTATTTAAGATGCCTGCACACCCTGTCTTGGCAAGGCCAGCCTGAGTATAAAAACCTTTCTCCTGGGACATCCCAAACTTCTCTTGGGATAATCTCTTGTTTGGGGGTTTGGAAAGGGGATGTTGGAGCTGGATTTTCGTTGCCTTCGTCTTGTCAGTTATGGTCCTGGAAGCATACCTTGTTCAACAGCAAGGCAGGGGAAGACAAGGGGTGTGACCCCAGGTTTAAAATGCGGGAAATTTTGTGATCCAGAATGTGATACGTCAGCTATAGGATGGGGCAAATCCTCTGCTATTAACTCACTTTTTAAAAAAACCCTGACAGCTGCCCTTTGGTGCTCCTCTGTGGGCATGCTCAGGGATGGGAGATTTCAGTCGGGGCAGTATGCGACCAGATGAAGGATAACCAGGCAGCTACCTTAGTGCCTAGCACATGCCCACTCTTTAGGCTGGAGATGTAGGTGAGCTCTTTGCTGTCTGCCACGGGAAGTTGTTACACAGGGGAAAGGTCTTTCCCAAGAGCCTGGAGTTTCTCCAGGCAGAGGGTTCATTTGCTGGATAGCTCCTCAGAGTCAAGGTGGCAGCCTCCACCCTGCATAAGCACAGTGGCCTGGGACACAAGCAGCCTGGAGCCAGCAATGAACTGCAGGTCTAAATCATGGCAGATGTCTAAGTCAGGTAATATCATGTCCAAATTGTGAATTCAGGAACTTTCTGAAGTCGTCTTCTTTTCTAAATCTAATGCTAATAATCCTTTAACTATATCCTCTATGATTACATACTTAGATACTTACATACTCATATTGCCTTTAATTTGTATTTCAATACTATGAGTGTTTGTAATAAGTTATAGGAAAAGAAATTATGTAGATAATGTGGGTCAAGGTTTGTTAAAACTGGAAAGTACATGTAACAAGCAGCCAGCACACTGGAATCCTGTAGTGAGGGTTTGTCTGACCTCCACTCAAGGGTTTTCCACTTCTAGGGGTGTAAGCAGATACAAGAGTGCTGGCAGCTGACCTGCATCACTGAGGGCTGCTTTGTTACATTGCTTTTTTTCAGAGTGTCCCTATGGTACCTATGGAATGGAGTGCAGGAGAACCTGCAACTGTCCCTCTGGCATCTGTGACAGAGTAACTGGGAAGTGTTTGAAGTTCCCATTTTTCCAACTGTCTGCTTCAAAGCCTCCAAATCGACGGAAACCAGTTTCACACGCAGGTAAGACTTCAGGGGGCAGCTGATTTTAGCAGAAATCACATTGTCCATGACCTGCTACCGCACTGTGTACCCTGTGTGTGAGCAACGTATACTTTAGTGCAGATGTGCAGATAGCTGACAACACAAGGTACACAGCTCCCTCAGCCTATGGCCAGGAATTAGGCGAGCTGTGGTAAAGGGTAAAAGCATTGTAAAAATGTACTTGGGCAAAATACTTTGCAGCTGTTGCGTGCACAAGCAGTACAACCTCACCTGTGCAAGGGGAGGCTATGCTGGGGTTTGCATTACTTCAGGTGCAGTGCATGTAGCTGCTTTCTGTTTTCACTAGGTTGCACTTACTCCTGTTAGCTAACACGTAATAAAAATAACACATTTTTTTCTGCAAAGACAGCGCTTTATACATTTTCAGTGAACAGTTTTATGAGTATTTTATTGTAGACATTTATGACAGTATCTCTGGAATAAATTCCTACATTTAGGATTATGCCTGAAGCCTGTCACAGATTCTTTTCAGAATTAAAAAAAAAAAAAAAGAGGTTTTGAGGCAGGAAGGAGAAATCAGTGAAGGTTTTAAAGCGGAGATTTAAATTTCTTCCCCTTTTATTCTCCATCTGATGATACTGAGGTATATTTGACTGAATAATGTTTACTTGAAATTTAAACACCAATCTAAGTCAATACAGATGTAAAGATTTTAAATAAATATCAGAGATTTAATCCTAGACCTACTGGGAGCTTTTCTAGTAGTTCACCCAAAAGTCTTTGAATTTTTTGTCTCCTCCAACTGCAATTTGTATGCCTTATTTTGGTTTATCCAGTTATACTATGCGATCTAGAGTTTGCTGCCTTAATACATGATTTATCTTCCCCTTGCCCCCGTTCAGAGAAAGTTAGACAGAAGCAAACCACTTCATCTTATGTTCACAGCACATTTAAGATTATATTGAAAAAAACTTTGCAAGATGGATCAGCCATGATCCTGTTGCTCTTTTCTAAATGATTGTGATCTTTTGCCCTTCCAAGGTTTTTTACCAAAGTTGCTGAAATAGCATGAAGCTGAAATAGCATGAAAAAAATACTCCTGTCTTCCTTTTTTTAAAAATCCACCTTATATTCCAAATCTTTCCAGGTAGCCCGTTTTCATCAGTTCTTCCTTGCCCCCTTTCCTCTCCCTCTCTTACCTTTGACCCCAAACCTGCTGCTGCCCCAATGTTTACAGCTTGTCTGATCCCAGCCAGGACAAGACCCTGACCCCATAGAAACAAACTGTTTTTACCCTCACAAAGGCTTCACTCTGTGCTCTGTCCTCAGAGGTCCATCCCTGGACATAGGCCAAGACCACTGTGGGTGGTACTCCATGGGATGGTCACATGGGGTTGCATTTAATGGTGGCCTTTGGAGATAGCTATAGCATCTAGGATAGATCCTCAGCAAATTAAAACAGCTGTGAATTTAAACAGGTGAGTTTCTGGCCCATACAATTTTTAAAGACATCGTAGCTATATATACCCTATCAAATTTAATGCTGCCACAGGGTGTTCCTGTCTGTTCCAGTTTGACCACCTTCGTGGTCAAACAGTGGGGCAGTGGCCGACTGTCCCAGCCTATCATGCCAAGCAACCTCAGCCTCAGCTGGGGCATCAGCATCAGCGAGGGAATATTCTTGTAGACAAACTGGATATCTTTTACCTTTTTGGGGGAGTAAGAGAGTTTAATGGCACACACCAGGCTATTTCATGTCAGCTGGCCTCAGTCAGATAATAGCTGCAGGCATGTTTAATTTACTGCTGCAGCTATTGAGTATGTGCTGCTTGGTCCCATGCGACACTGGAGTGTTACAGTGAGAACTGGACACTGAACTCGAATCACCTCTTATGCTCGATGCTTAAACTATTAGAAAACACATCTGGCTTATGCTGTAATTCATGAGAAGTGTTGCAAGTAGGTAATTGGAGGCATTCAGGGAGATTCCTGCAAGGTTTGTCAGCTAAGGGTTTTCTGAAGCGTTCCCAAATCCAGGGACACTGCTGCAGAGCAATATTTGAATTCTCTCATTTTCATGAAATCCACCTTTATTTTTGTAACTTTTCAGAGAACGACATGGCATCAGGGGATGGCAATTCCGTAAAAGAGGAATTCGTTAAGGAGAAAGCTATTCGCTCTCCAGTGATGAAATGGCTAAATCCTCGCTGATACTTGCTTGCACTCGTAAGACTTTCAAGTGAATGCATTTCTCACAGATTACTGAATATGCAGCAACATACTTTAAGAACAAAGTAGATCTATAGCATATAAAAATGTAACCTCTGAAGACCAATTGTGATTCTGTTTTTCATGAGAAAAATGTTTACTTAAACTAGACTGTACAGTGTATATGATTTTTTAATATTTGTTTTGATAAGTATTTGAACAGAGAAATGTATTGTGGATACCTGAATGTATAGTAATATTAAAAACCCAATGTGATACAACCCTCTTCAATTAAATAATGCCAGAGGCCAACTCTTGCAGCCTGAGGCCAGGAAAGCTCTGACTGAATTCAGTGGACAGTTTGGGTGGATGAAACTATTGGTGTGGAGCCAAGGTGAAAGAAACACACATCAACAATCCCAGGATAGAAAGCAGCACCTCTGAATCACAATAATAATAATAGTAACATGGGAGCACACAGTGTGAATTACATAAACCAATGTTAGTTAGTAAATATCTGGTTTTTGAAAGTTTGGTGACAACACCTTGGAGCTAAATACACCTTTCTTCAGTGAGAAAACACCCAGAATTTCAGTTTATTTGGAATAATTTAGCCAAGACACTGCAGACTGTACCGAGGTGGATTTCTAAAGATAAATTTTGTACAGAGAAACAACAGCTTGGTAAATTGTACAGATTTGTAGAGGGGGGCCTGAAATGAATGAAGCTGATAGGCATTATTTAAATATATATGTTTCCACAAAGCAGCTGCTTTGGTGCCATTAAGATGATGTTTGCATTTCTTGGGGATACGTGGGTCAGTGCCAGAGGGCAGAAAACAGACCTTCATACTTTGCATCTTCATCGCTGGATGTGACCCAGCTGCGACTCCCAGGGCGTTCACCTGATCCAGGGCAGAGAAGACTCGGACCCTCAGGGAGTGGTAGCGCAGCCACAGCCTAGAGTACTTTGGTACCCAGTCCTTTGTTTCTGGCTTGCATGAGCAAGCGGTCCCATTTCAGCCGTCAGAATAATTTATATATGTTAGGGTGTTGCAGGAATTGCCAGTCCCTCATTCAGTCCAGAGTGGATGATGTATTTGTAACATGAGACTCCACACTGAGATGTGTTTGCTAATATGTCTGTAAACAACCAGATCCTGAGACAGTGGAAACTAATGTAGCTGTCAGAGGGAGCCCTGATTGCATGAGGTTAGGAACTGCCTCCTAAGGCAGAACACGCTCATTGGAAATGTGGTTTGAATCGAGTATTTCCTTTGAAATACGTGTGAGCTTCGACAGTGTCTTTGGTGAAAGAAGGAGCACGCAGTCCTGCAGCCAAAGTTTGGTGCAGGGTCTGAAAATGTACATGTAAAACTATGAAGAGCAAAAACTTCAAAGCCTTTGAAGATCCTAAATCCTGATCCAGAGTCGACATTGGTGGAAGCAGGCTGCTTTCACCTGGAGAAGCAGTGCTGAACTGTGCTGCTCTAGAAGAAGAGGATGATGATGGCAGTAGCCATCCAAGCATCAGTACAGCAGTGCAGGCTCTCTTCCCACAACCACCGGAGACACATAAATGTAAATCTCAAACTAGCATATACCCAAACTTAATTTGCACTGAGTCTTTAGGTCTGACAGACAGCAATATTATCTTGGGTTATTTAGAAGCAAGCACATTGGCTCTCATCTACTGACATCAAAAGTAATTTTTTTCTTGATTTCAGTGAGAGAAGGACCAAACCCACAGTCCTTCAGCAGACTGAAGAGAATTATTTAAAGAATGTAGAAAATATTTGCATACGCTATTACTATTTTGCAACAGTGTCGTAAATGACATTAAGAGTTCTTGAATGTAAATCTAATAAGCTGGCTGGTTTTAAAAAGCATATGATTATTATTGTTCAATAAAAAAAACAAGTGAAAGCATCATTGCCTGCCGTGTTTATTAATGATAGAGTAAGACACAGTTGATGGCATAGCCATGCTGCATGCAAACTAGGCACAGTTTTGCTTCCAAATCCATAGAAATGGTTTTACAACAACTGCTTCTATTTCGATGAATATGCTGGAGGCTGCTCTCCATTGCTGAAGCTGCATGGTGGCCCATGTCCAGAATCGTGTCCATACCATTCAATCATCTTCGCCTCCAGAAACAAGGTTGCCTGTGGGGACAGCCTCTCCCAGGCCAACCCCCGTGCAGGAAGGGTTTGGGAGTCCCCTTGCTGCCCTGGCCACCACTATGCCAGGGACCATTTAGTCCTGGGGCAGCAACTGCAACTCCTTGGCACTGTTTGATTTGCAATATAGGAGTAACCTGTGGATCCACACCTGTCAGGAAAACAGAAGAGAGGGATGCCTGCAAAGCTTTTTGGGATGTTTTATTCTGTTTTCCAGCAAAAAGTGGTTTTGCATTTCCTCAGCTGCTCCAGTGACAGATTGCTCCACACAGAAGAGGTTCCAGGATGAAAGCATAGTATAAGCAAATTTTATCCATTTTCCTTTGAAATTACCTGTTGCCACTAGTGGCAATAGGAGTGTACTAGTAGAAGAAGTAACACAACTTATAGAATCACAGAATCAGTTAGGTTGGAAAAGACTCTAAAGATCATTAAGTCAAACCATTAATCTGACACTGTCGATTCCACCCCTCAGCTATGTCCCTTGGCACCACATCTACATCTCTTTTAAATACCTGCAGGGATGGTGACTCAACCACTTCCCTGGGCAGCCTGGTGTAATCATTGACAACCCTTTGCATAAAGAAATTTTTCCTAATATCCATCTAATCCTCCCCTGGTACAACTTGAGGTCATTTCCTCTTGCCCTGTCACTGTTATTTGGGAAAAGAAACTTACACCTGTGTCACTACAACGTCCTTTCAGGTAGCTGCAGAGAGTGATAAGGCCTTCCCTCAGCCTCCTGTTCTCCAGGCTGAACAACCCCAGTTCCCTCAGCCTCTCTTCATCAGGCTTGTGCTCCAGACCCTTCACCAGCTTCGTTGCCCTTCTCTGGACACACTCCAGCACCTCAATGTCTTTCTTGTAGTGAGTGCCCCAAAACTGAACACAGTAATTGAGGTGAGGCCTCACCAGGGCTAAGTACAGGTATATGATCACTTCCCTGGTCCTGATGGCTACGCTGTTCCTGATACAGGCCAGGATGCCATTGACCTTCTTGGACACCTGGGCACTCTGCTGGCTTGTCCTCAGCTGGCTGTTGGCCAACGCCCCCATGTCCTTTTCCACCAGGCAGCTTTCCAGCCACTCCTCCCCAAGCCTGTAGCACTGCCTGGGGTTGTGATCAAAGTGCAAGACCTGGCACTGATCCTTGTTGGACCTCATGCAGTTGGCCTTGGCCCATCAATTTAGCCTGTCCATGTTCCTCTTTAGAGCCTTCCTGACCTCAAGCAGATCTCCTCAAGGAGAATGGGACATGATGTTAAAGGCTGTAATAAAGTCCAGCTAAACAACATCCACAGCCTTTCCCTTACCCACTAAGTAGATCACCTTGTCATAATATCAGGTTAGTCAAGCAGGACCTGCCTTTCGTAAACTTTTCACGCTGGCTTGGCCTGATCACCTGGTTGTCATGTAGGTGTTGTGCAATGGCACTCATGATGATCTTCTCCATAACATTCCCTGGCACGAGGTCAGACTGACAGGCCTGTAATTCCTCAGATTCCCCTTCCAGCCCTTCTTGTAGGACATTACATTTACTAACCTCCACTCAACTGGAACCTCCCTGCTTAGCCAGGACTGCTGATAAATGTTGGAAAGTGGTTTGGTGAGCACTTCTGCCAGCTCCCTCAGTCCTCTTGGGTGGATCCCATCCAGGCCCATAGACGTGTGAATCTAAGTGGTGTAGCAGGTCACTATTTCATCTTAGAGCTTCATTCTGCTACCTGTCCCTGTCTTCCAGGTCAGTGGGCTGGGTACTCAGAGAGCAAGGAAGGCATTAAGTACCTCGGCCTTTTCCCCATCCTTTGTCACTATGTTTTGCCCTGCATCCATTAGATGATGGAGATTCTCCTTAGCCTACCTTTTGTTGTTAATGCAGTTACAGAAATATTTGTTTATTGTCTTTTACAGAGGTAGCCTGATTAAGTTCTAGCTGGGCTTTGGCTCCTCTCATTTTCTGCCTGCATAGCCTAATGACATCTCCTGAGTTGCCTGCACCTTCTTCCAAAGACCATAAACTCTCCTGTTTTTCCTGAGCTCCAGCCAAAGCTCTCTGTTCAGCCAGGCTGGTCAGTGGTCTTTTCCTGCCAGCCCATCTTTCAGCAGGCACAGGGGGATGTCCTGCTCCTGTGCCTTTAAGATTTCCTTCTTCAAGAGTGTCCAAGAGTTTCCTGGACTCCTTTGCCCTCCAGAACTGCCTCACCAGGGACTTGAAGTGATGTTCATGGAACAAAAGACTCTTCACCAACCTCTTCCTTATTTTCCACCCTTTCATTTTTCTACCTTTCCTTTCACAGCTTTCCTGGCTCCCCCACTGCACACTCCAACTGATTTCCCCAAATTTTCAAAGGTGGATTTTCTTTTAGACTTTTTGCCTTTCTTCTCCCAACTACGTGTTCTAGACATCCTCTTTCCACCTGACCTTTCCTTCCCACACCAGCCTGCAGTTAGCTACAGATGCTCTTCTCTCCTGGGGTAAAAGTCATGAGATGGTTCATCCCACAATGTGCGCCTGTTAGTAGGGTCGTATATTCTTTCTGGTATGAATTTATTTGGCAAATAGGCTTCATTTATAGTAGGCAGACTTTATTTCCTCAACTACTAAACAGTACCGCCTCTTACATGTATTTTATATGTACTGCCTTTTATTTTGTGTTTGACGTGCAACAACACTGAGAAGTATATTGCAAGGCAATATTATAGTTCTGATTACAGTCTGCATTATAGGACGCTGCAAGCACCACTGCAGTTCAAACAATATACCATCTTATGTTTTAGAGTGATGTCTGAAATACATGGAATCGAAAAGCCTGACAAATATTCAGATGTATTCCATCCATGATTCAAGTGCTGTGTAACAAACCTGCTTCTAGTACAGACCAGCATTTAATGAAAAGCAGCGTTATCTGTGCAAAACGCCTTTAATGTACTTGAATATTCAATTTCATCACATAAATATATCCACACAGAATTGTGAGGCGTATCACTGCCTGATCTCTGTAGTGCGATTAGCAACATGAATTTGCCACTGTGATCCACCGGGACATTCATATTAGAGCAACCTCACCAAAGTATATATTTTAAATGTAAATATATTTATTATCACCTCTGTACATGCTTGCTATCTATCTAAATGGACTGTCAGGTCACAGCAGTGCTTTGAAAGTATTTCCTGACACCTGCAAAGTTGGTAAATATTTCCTGTTTTTGTTGTGTCTGCTGAAAATAGCAATTTTACAACTTGGTCTGATAACTTGACAAGGCACCACAATCTCCAGTTTGGCAGGTCTTAGTGTGGTTTCCACTGGGGTTTGTGACTGTCTGAGGAAACTTGGGCTGACAAACTGGCATGCTCTGGCCTTCTCACTCTCCCAAAATAGGCACTGGCAGCATTCAAGTGCAGCCGATTGTCCATCTACTTTCTGGGTGGCCACAGACCACGCACAATGCAGATGTGTGGCCTAATTTTTGCAGAATGGCCGAGTATAGCTATGAAATAGGTGTTAATTCAGCAAGGCCTCCAAATGCTGAAGCATTCCTTCCCATCTCCTAACGCAGCAGCAGCTGGCAGTGCTGGGTGCCTCAGTTGTGGCTGTGGTGGTTGCGCCCATGCCCAGAGGTGCTGGCTGGTCCCTGGCTGCACCCCTGGCAGCCCTGTATCCCCCAACCTCCACTGCTTTCCCGCAGGATTTTTAGGGCAGGCAAAATGCTCTGTGTAAACAAACAAACCTGTGTTTGGATGAAGAAGAAGACAGCGATTTCCTTAACTTTATTAGACGCTATGCTCCTGATCATCCCTGATCCCCTCCCATCCACTGTGCTTCCAGACGAGATGCAACTCAGGTTCATGTGACAGCTCCCTTCCTGCTTGTGAAAGCTATCACATAAATACTCAACTGAAATTAAAGGAAACAGTTGATTATACATGAGCTGTTCTTCACTGTTCTAATGAGGCACAGAGAAATTTTTCTTGAAATTATATTCTTGATGCAGTCTTCCTGTGCCGCAAACACAGGGCCGACAGAAGTGTTATCGGATAAACCGAGGCAACTCAAATCATAGGAACATTACTTGAAAATATCTTTCTTCCTCACAAGAGAAACATCTATTTTTGAAGAACAAATAATGGATTGGAATGCCATTGAAATCCAAACACAATATTAGTATGTTCCTGAAAAAAAAAGGTACAATGCTGGGGGAGAATACACCAGAGCCCTCGCAGCTGTGTCACACTTTCCTGTTTGTTATTTTTAGTTTTCCATTCCTGCTTTTTATTTTGGGCTTTGCTTTACTTCCTATGCAGCTTCCCTTTAACTCCTGTATAGCTACATCTTACATATTTCAGGCATTTGACTTTTTTTGTTTTCTTTTTTTTCTTCAAAGGAAACCTAAGCAATGCTGTCCAGTTTCAGGAACTCGTGTTTCTCTTGGCAGTACTTGAGTTCTTGGTTTTCTAAAGGCATTTAGGAAATTTACATTGCTAGTTTTCATCTTTGAACATACTCAGGCTTTATAAACATAGGAGAAGAGCCACACATGAGAGCCCTCGTCTGCTCTTCGCTCTGTCCTGGTCTTTGCACCTGGGAAACTGCCAGTATCCAGTCCCACATTAAAGTTCCAGGCTGACATTAATAACACAAGGAACAAAATGAGTTCTGGTGAAACACTGCATTGCAGTGAAGTTTTGTCCCCGCACCTTGTTTATGTATTGAAGCACCTGTAATCTTGTACAGCCATATAGCTGATCTAGAGAGCAGGAAATGCTATCACCCCCTAAAACTGTATGGCAAACCTCTCGTTACTGAACACTTTGCTAGCAGCCTAGGACCTGTCTGCACAGAATTAGTTCTGAACCCTAGATGACATTTAAACAAAAATTGAAAGCTTTTTGGGAAAAGTCGTATTTTTCCCACAAAAAAGCTCAGTGCAGGGGAATGCACTTCACTGCAAGTGTGCACTGAGAGACTCAGAAACCACATGCCCAGTCCAAAAGGTGTTGTTAAAAACCCAAACCAAACCCTTTCAGATTTTGAAACTGATGCCTCAATTTCTTGAGACTTGGCTCTGTAATGAAGCTGAAAGCTCAGGGCCAGCAATATGGAGGCTGCCGAACAGTAAGCACAAAGGAGGGTGAACCCTGAAAGCATCTGTTTCCCTCCCCCAATTCTGCTATCTCCCTACTTTAAAAAGCCTCTTAGAGTTGCTGAGGTGTGGCTGCTACCATGACAAGCAACAACGTCCGGCTCCCCCCGGCCACTGTGAGCACAGGTGCACCTAGCACTGCCAACAGCACCACCTTCCCACCACCACACCTGGCACAGCATCAATGGAACGATGTTGGGTGAAAACTACTCACAAATGACCTGGGCACAAAATTAAGCAATTACCAAGGCAGTATAGGCTATACCTGGGACATCATGGTGTACAATCCTGTAGCTTGGTTGGCTCTGTATCAGGTAAGTAGATGATCTAGTGTGAGGCTGTTTTCTACCTATCACCAAGGTGGACAAAAAGTAGAAGGTGTGATCAGTCTCTGATCGACTCTGATGACTCAAAGGTGCAAAGGCTGGGACACCAGAAACTTGGTGATTTTTGGTGTCCCAGAAAAAAACTATGATTTCACATAGGAAATTCTCAACTAGCCATTCTCAACTCTAACACACAAAAAAGTAAAGCCGTCTTCCAGTGCTGTTGCTCACCTCAGTAAAGAGCATAACATAAGTAGGGAATATGAATGATCATATTAGGTCAGACTGAAGATTCTTCTGGCTGAATGTCCTCCTCATAATTACCTTTAGCTCCCAACAGCCACCCAATCTTTTCAGGACCTCCCCAGGATCTGTCTGTTCTTCCCAGCAACCGGGTCTATCACAGCCATCGGCTCAGAGGACTGTCCTGGGAGCCACCTACCCGTGCAGGTGGCAGAGATGCTTGTGCGGTGTTACTGAAGAGCCCCAAAAGACTCAGTTGTGATTGAAAGGGTTGGGCAGACCCCAGTCTAGACACTTCATGAAATAGTGTCCCACCTGCAGCTTGTCACACCTTTTAGTCCAAGATAGGATTGAAACCTACTTGAAACTCATTTTCTGTTATCTCACGGTGTTGATTCTTCGATGTGAGTCACGTGAGTTTCCCAGCTGCCCAAAGCACATCAGCAAATTCAACTGTGGGGTTTGCATCTGCTCTTTTCGCCCTTGTCACATGTCTGGTAGAGCTCAGCTGTGCAATAACCTCCATGAAGCTCTCTAGTTGCCTTTGCAGGGTGGTGGGTACTTAAAAACCCCTTCCAGTTACTTTTTTTTTTTTAAAATGTAATTCTTTTCCTTAGGCTTTTAACTTCGCAGTAGTCTCAATATTGGAAAGAAGAAACAGGCTTAAAGGCTGTTGAAAGGCTGCATTTCAGAGGCAGGCTGTACTGCTGCCACTGCGTGATGTGGCAGCGGCTGGAATTAATGTGAGAGGAGAGGCTAAATCCTTAATTCTCCAATTAACTGAGCCTATAACCAGCTCACTGGCCACACACTGGCCTCTCTTACTACACATTGGATAAGAATTCTTTGTCAAGACATTTAATTTCTTAGGATCAAAATAAAAGTGCCAAAAATAGTTCTCTTGCCTGATCGATGTCAACTGCCTGATCCCACACATAAGAGTTTCTGCCTGTTCCATCTGCTTCTAACCTGCAAACTACTGGATTATTTGTGTCTTTAAGTGGAGAGAGTAGTTCTTGGAATGGAGAGAGTAGTTCTTTTCTTTGTGATGTTTTCCCCCATGTAACATTAAGGTGAGGAGATGCAGAAGAAAACAACAGAGAAAGGAGAGAACTACATCACATTGTACTGAAGGTCCCTCTTGTTCCTCCAGGACACAAAGTACCTTTATATTACATAGAGATTTTGGTGGGGAAAATAGATGTAATACATAATATATCCACATAAACCGACCTTTACTTCATACAGCATCTGCCGTTCTCCTTTTCTGTTTGGGTTTGTAGATACCCAAAACTTTTGACTCACCCAATCCTTCTTCCAATAAAGGAAACAGAAAAATTTCTGTGACTGGAAAATAAATAATGGCAACAGTAGCACTGCCTGAGGAGTATGAAACTGTGCAGGGCTTAATATGCCGTTTACTGTTGCTGCAAGAAACACAAACATAAGCCTGGGTTAAACATTGAATGGAGATAAATGCCCCTGCATTTATCTCTATTTATTTGTGTTTATTCCTTGGATGTTCTTTACTTTCCTGCACGCGTGTGAATACCCTTATTGTACTTTCCCAGATTTTCGACCACCTCCGTTCTCTGGAACTCCTTGGATTTGCAGCCAGGCCTCTGTTGTCAGCAAGAAGCGAGATCTGCCCGTTATGTTGTGCAGGGAGCTTTTTTTATGAATCAAAAAATGTGCTCTCTCTTTAGAAAAACACAATATATCCTCACTCCATGTAAACAATCTGACCTTCAGGTGGAATGCAGCCAGAGGGGCTATAAATAGCACCCTTAATAAGGAAGGAGACAGAAACATTTAGAGTTCAACTGGCAGCACCCGTGTACAGAGAAACAGCAAATGAGCTACCTGTAGCTCTTGTGCTCTAACAAGCTCAGATACAGTTCCTACAGTAACCCAGCCGAAAGTGCGCGGAGCAGGTAGGAGTGTTTTTCTTCTGAAAACAGCAACAGGGAGCCCTGTGCATTAAATGACACTTTCCCCACATTGTGGCACTTCTTCCAGCATTTCAGGAGCATCTTGCAGTTGTTAGTGTGTCCCCCACTGCTGCGCTCCTAGGCAGAAAAGCACGACAGCTTGCAGGGGGCAGATGGAGGAAAGAGGAGGCCAGGTGTCCCAGCCAGGATGCTGCTGGTACTGTGGGCTGAAGCCACCTGTACCTGGTGGGCAGATGAGGGGTGAGCAAAGCCATGGGGAGCTGCAGGACAGGGTCAGTGCATGGTCTCAAAATGTGATAAACATCCTATCTCCATCACAAGTAGCCTTCACTCCCTTCAGTGTTATCTTTCTTTTAAAGATACACAAGCACAACATGTGTAAGGATAAATCTCTATGTATCATATGTAGACAGATATGACCTACGTAACGGATCATCTTCTTTCACAAAAAGTTTTCACAACATTTGCAAGGCAAACCTTGAGGCATCCAATGGCTTAATAAGAAGAATGTCTATTAATTTGACGTCTGGTTGCTATGATTTGGTATAGGAGTGGGGAGGGAGCTTTATTACAGCTTAGGGTATGAACCTTCCCTGTATCCTGGAGCCTTCTAAGTTTAATGAAGAAGCTCTTGGCATGAGATGGCTACTGCTGCAGTTTGATTTATCACAGCTCAGCAAGCTTGCACAACAGTTTCCTCCAGCTCCAGACAGATGTTAGCCTCTAGCATGCTTGTACATCTTCACAACTCTTTCTCCAGGAAGACTCATGTGGAAATATCTTTGTTTGCACAGGTGTTTTGGTAAGCAATATTTTTTTCATACAAATATGTTTGTATGTAAGATGGAGGGTGCCCATGAATTATGCTGACTAATTGTCATCTGCAAATAAATTTTATTGTTTTCAAATCACAGGAGGATCCTCTCCACAGCCTGTGTTGATATATATCTCTGAACCTGCTGGGACTCTAGAAGCAGAAAAATCCCCAAGGACAGATAATAAGACCAGTATCAGTTCCTGTTGTATTCCTCAGGTACGCTGTAAAAAACCATCGTATATCCCAGCTTTCATTTTATTTCCCAAACTCATTGCAGTGGCATGGAAATGTGGAAGTCCCGTTTCCCTCCTCAAAACCAGGCTCGCTTCTCCTACAATGCAAACAACATCCTCCACATCAGAACAAAAACTGAATAGACAGACCATCAAAGCTGTGTAAAAGCACCAGCTGCCCGGACACATGCCAGGACAGCAAAGCTATTTACCCAAGGAGACTTCAGATGATTCAGGTCAATTCTATTGTACATGGAGTCAACTCACGTAACTGCGAGACCTCATTGTCCCTTTCCCTCTCTGCTTCCCTCCTTTTGTTTCATGCCATTGTTTGTAGGTAGACATTAAAATGTTTCAGGACAAAGACAGTGTCTTCCTGTGAGCTTACACGGGGTGAAGCACAAAGAAGCCTGAGTCCCGTGCGGGGCCGTGCAAACCCTGGCTGCTCTGCGAAAAGCACACGTCCATAGACCCGGCAGCTAAGCAGCACAGATGCCAGAAAGCATACTCGAAATGCTGGCTAAAATAAACATGCATAGTGATGGACCACACCTCTAACTCATAGTTGTGGCTGGATACCCTTGGTACCCCTGTGTGTCTCTGTAGTGTGAGGAACATGCAAGCAGAGTCAGACTAGCAATGCATCCTCACATAATGGACAACATGTTATGCACCACTGCTGTCTGTATTTGAGCAGCTCTTTGAGCTCCTATTTAGTGTTCTTTTCTTGCCTCTTGCTGGGCTAAAGTAAATTCAGCCTCTCTACTATGTTAACTTGTTTCTTCCCGTCTGCATGTTTTCTAATTTTTGTTATAAAAAGTTCTTTTATATATTTTTGTCATCACAGATGTTTTCCAGGGTGCAGTGAAGGTTATTTCGGCAGACAAACCATGTCTGATTCTCCTTCAGTTATGCAAGACAGAATGACATCTTGTTCTAAAACTTATCTATTCCCCTCTACTACAACACAAGTTTGAATCACTTTCTTCAATTAAATTGAAAATGTTTACTTCTTTCTACTATTTCTGTCTGTTTTTTCCTGGTAAGACTAAGTTTCCTTCCATGATCTGGAACATGCAATAGGAAAAAAAACCCAAAAGAAAAAAACCCAGAAAAAAAGGGAAGAAACATAGAGCCAGCATTTGAAGCCATGCAGTTTTAACACTGGAGTGTAATGACTGTGTCCTACACTTGTAATCAAAAATAATAGCCATAATACCTCTTGTATAATGATTACATCTTTATCTTTAAAGCACATTTCCCTTTCCTGTTTAAAGAGGAAGAAAGTGGGACCTGAAGTACTGATGTAACATAGCTGGGTTTACCCACCAGGTGGGGGACACCTGGAAACAGACTCAGATTAATCCTTGAGATGTTGAAAATCATTTGTCACTTTTTAAAAACTAAGCCCATGCCTTAGGATTTTTATCCTTGAGGATGAATGGGTCTGTTTCTGCAGTGCTTCCCCCATAAATGCTTACAAAGGGGCAAGTGGGATTTGTACAAGGCGGCATAAAGGCTCTGAAAATTAGTCTCTTGGCCATGGTGCCAAGTTTCCAAGCAGCAGCTGAAAAGGTCTCCAGAATATTTCCCTTGCCATCACGCCTTCATGAAAGGTAAATATTTTTCTTTCTGATCTGTACACTTAGCACTTTCAAATGTTTTCATCAGTCACAGGATGCTGCCCTCTTGTTTGAAATAAATGTTTCAGTGAAAAGTTCTATTTGAGAAATAGTCTATTACTAATAAAGTACATTAAAAAAAAAGCCAGAAACCTCAATTAAACTCAGTCATTACCAACTGAACAACAAATCTCCTTATGCTTGAGATTTTCTTCTAATACTTGGTTTGTTAAAATGAGGCATCATTTTGGGAAAAGAACTTTCTTTGTGCCTGGCAAGTTGGAAGTATAAATTCCAAGTCCTGTAGAGTATTTCTGTGTTTGGGAGAAGCACCCTTGCCATTGACTTCATACCCACACTCAAACTTCTGGGGAGAAATGAAAACAAGAAAGCATATAAATCAGAAGGAAGGAGAAAACCAAAAAGCTACACCCAGCAATGCTCACTGAGGAGAAGTGTCTCATCCTTGCCTACCAGATTGTGCCCTGGCCAGGTTCTGCCTGTTACATTACTTCCCTCCACTTTGATTTCCCTTTTTCCTTCCATTCCCCAAGGTATGCCTGCTCTGCCTGTGCTTTGGTCCTCTCCACGGCTCTGCCTCCCTCCTCCTAGGCATGCAGCTCACTGAGTACCACGTGCTTCCCAAACCCTGACCAGGTGCCCCTCTGCATCCCACTCACAGCTCCACTGACCATGCTCTGAGTAGAGCTATGAGGGCTGTGCAGGGGTTACTCTCCAGACCTGGTAGTGTGAACCTGTGATCGTCACTCCTCCTGGGCTGGAGATGCCACCTCTGCGGGGTGACATGGATGTCATCCATAATACTCTTGTGGGGGGGGGGGGTTAAGGGATGGAGCACCCACAGAAACAGCCTGGGATGGAGCTGACGAGTAGGTTCTTCCCAAGTCTGTTCCTCTTGGTGCCATTCTGAAACCATCTCTAGGCCAAACATACCCTGTGAGACTGGGTGGCCGTGAACATCCCCTGGCCTCACCCACCATCTCTGCAGCAGTGCAGCACCAGCAGCGCTGCTCTGCTGTCTGCATGTCAAAGGCTTTCTGTTTGAGCAGCACCAGCAACATCTCTTCGCCCAGGCAAGACAGTACATTGTTGGCATTGCTCAAACTAGTTCAGAGTGGGATAAGCTCCACTGACAGGAGACTCTTTTTCCAGAATAATTGCATACTCCTTAAGGCTTTTGTTGGCAATTTTCTTCAGGCTTACAGCTAAGAGTTAGCATTGATGCACCAGCCCACTGCGGGGTGGCAATTCATTCAAATCATAATGCCAAAGACCCCATTTCCAAAGGAAAGAGCCAAGTGATCTTCTCCATTCTTGTCACTAAGATTGAAGTAATTTCTCTAGCTGTGTAAACTTTCCTGGGATTGTACTTGTGTTCTCCCACCTTGACCAAAAATGTGTTGCTGAGCAAATGCTGATTTAAATCTCTTATTTAAATTAGATTTTGAAAGTGCAATCAAAGAAAGCAGGTGGGATCAAATAAAGAAGCAACAAGGGATGCAACCTGGACATTTTTAAGAATTACTGGGTTATTTTTTCTCAAAAGCAGCAGCAAAGTGCTCTGGGAACACTGCAGGTTTGGATTCCACTGAACATTTTTTCCAATTGCAGCTTGCTGAATTCTTTGTGAAATCCAGAGAATAAATAATGAAAAACACTTATCTTTGTATCATACCAAAATTCACTTTAAGTGCAAATAGGCATTTTGTTCTTTAAAGTGAAGTTCTATAAATAAAATCAGTGCATATTGCTACGATAACAATTTTTTAAAAATTAAGAACTAGTTAGGAGCATCTGTATTTTTCTTCATTTTTTCCCAGAATGTGGTTGGTAACATTCATGAGTGATTTGTGGTTAGGATAACAATGGGTAACTATTTACTTTTGGGGGGAAAAAATAATAAAAGGAAGACAAGAGATAAAGGATTTTCTGTTTCTCTTTTCATTTGTTTGTTTTGTGTGGAGGGAAGAGTTTAATGTATTGTACTATGAGCCAAAATCATTGTAAAATGACATTGGCACCAATATCTGAAAAATGTTGGAGAAAAACAAAGCTTAGGAAAAGCAAGAATAAATATTTTGCAAGAGAAAGATAGTGGGGTTTTATGTTTTAAAAATGTACTCTCTGTGGTAGACCTCAACGGCTGAGAGCTCAGTTCTCCAGTGGGATCAGGTTTCTGACTGGTGTGATTAAATTTAAGCATATAACTAATATTACAAGCTCAAATGTGCAAATGTAAAAGTATTCAAATTTCCTTGCACGGGATGAGAGTGCTCTGCATCTCACAGGTGTGCGACACCACAGATACTTCTGGAGTCAGAAGGAAAGGGTGCCTGCAGGAACACTCCCATTTCTCCTCATCACCATGACTCAGCTCTTGACAGCTACGTAAGTCAGCAGAGGACATCACCTCAGCTGAAATGTCTTCAGTACCTGGAAAGGACTGTACTTCTGTTACCCCTTCTCAGCTAAACCAAAAGTTGTTTGGAAGTGCGGCATTTGAACATCCAAACTAGATGGATGGACTTCCGGAGACTTCTGGGACCTGTGATTCGGTCACTGGAATTCTGAAACAGCACAAAATGATTTTATATTCACTTTCTCTCTTTCTGTGTTGGGTTTGAGCAGTGTCTCAATGAGACCAGGCTTTCGGAGGGGAAATGTAATACTAAGGAACACTGCTCTTGGTTTGCAAACAACACAGCAGATAAGAGGGTTGCACGTTTCACCCATGGGTATTTGCATATCTAAAATCTTGCCTGGGCAATTGCCCTCTCAGGTAGACAATACACTTTTTAATTGCAAAACTGGAGTCTTATCTAGGAATCTCAGACAATTCAAAGGTCCAGCTAAGGCTGACCTACTCTTTGTACTCTGCCTCTCAAAGGCAGAATATACCTGCAGTAACTGCGGATCAGCCATCAGGACATTTATTTCACAACCCAATGAAAATCTGTGGAGTGTGCTCCATTCCAGAGCTCCATTCCAGAGATCCATTCGAAAGCACCATTCGAGAGCTCCATTCCAGAGCTCTATTCCGGAGCTCCATTGAAGAGCACCATTCCAGAGCTCCATTTGAGAGCACCATTCCAGAGTGCCATTCCAGAGCTCCATTCCAGAGGTCAACTGGAGAGCTCCATTCCAGAGCTCCATTCTGGAGCTCCATTTGAGAGCACCATTCTGGAGCTCCATTCCAGAGTGCCATTCTAGAGCTCCATTCCTGCTGCCTACTGCACTTTGGGCACCTCCATGTGCTTGAGTTCAGCGCTAAATGGGGCTCGAGGGGTGAACAATGCCGAAAAGCCCAGGAAGGACAAAGAACTGCCAAGGCAACACAGGGGATGCACGTGCAGTTCTACACTTTTGAGTGGGCCTTAAACACTGGACAGGGACATGCTGCAGAGATCTAGAGGCTAGACTAGCAACTGGAAGGGAAGAAGGTCATGAGGAGTAGTCAGCATGGATTCACCAAGGGGAGACCAATCTCATAGCCTTCTATGATCTCATCACCGGCTGGGTGGATGGAGGGAGAGCAGTGGATGTCATCTACCTTGACTTCAGCAAGGCTTTTGATACTGTCTCCCATGACATCCTGATAGCAAAGCTGAGAGATCATGGGATAGATGAGTGGACAGGGAGGTGGGTTGAGAACTGGCTGTCGGACCGGGCTCAGAGGGTGGTGATCAGTGGAACAAAATCTGAATGGAGGCCTGTGACTAGCGGTGTTCCCCAGGGCTCGGTGTTGGGTCCAGTCCTGTTTAATATCTTCATCGACGACCTTGATGAGGGAATAGCATCCACCCTCAGCAAGTGCCGATGATACAAAGCTGGGAGGGGTGGCTGACACGCAGGAACACTGCGCTGCCATCCAGTGAGACCTGGACAGGCTGGAGAGCTGGGCAGGGAGAAACCAGATGAGGTTTAATAAAAGCAAGTGCAGAGTCTTGCACCTGGGGAGGAATAACCGTCAGTATCAGTACAGGCTGGGGGATGACCTGCTGGAGAAGAGCTCTGTGGAGAAGGACCTGGGGGTCCTGGTTGATGACAGGTTGGCTATGAGCCAGCAGTGTGCCCTGGTGGCTAAGAGAGCCAATGGGATCCTGGGATGCATCAGGAAGAGTGTAGCCAGCAGGTCAAAGGAGGTGATCCTCCCCCTCTACTCTGCCCTGGTCAGGCCCCACCTGGAGTATTGTGTCCAGTTCTGGGCTCCCTGGTATAAAAAAGACAGGGATCTCCTGGAGAGAGTCCAGAGGAGGGCTACGAAGATGATTAAGGGCCTGGAACATCTCCCCTATGAGGAAAGGCTGAGTGAGCTGGGGCTGTTCAGCCTGGAGAAAAGAAGACTGAGGGGGGACCTAATTAATGTTTATAAATATCTTAAGTATGGGATGCAGGGGGAATTGGCCAGCCCCTTTTCAGTGCTCTGTGGGGACAGGACAAGGGGCAATGGCTGTAAACTGGAGCACAGGAAGTTCCGCACCAACATGAGGAAGAACTTGTACACAGTGAGGGTGACAGAGCCCTGGGACAGGCTGCCCAGGGAGGTGGTGGAGTCTCCTTCTCTGGAGATATTCAAGACCCGTCTGGACGCCTATCTGTGCAATATGAGTTAGGGAGCCTGCTTTGGCAGGGGGGTTGGACCTGATGATCTCTCGATGTCCCTTCCAACCCCTATGATTCTGTGATTCTGTGACTAAGAGAGACTAATTATGTGGCCAGTTAATGTGTGTTAGTGCCAGGGCTACATGGGGCTACACACAGCTACAGCTGACCTGATCCAGTGGTGGCACATCTTGCTTGGAGAGGCAGGTTGGACACAAGCCCTCTCTGTCCCCCCTCCAATGACCACTTCCACAATTCCTTTCCTGCTAAACCTCTGTGCTGCCAAACCCAGGTGAGTCACAACAACTCCACAGGCTAAGCTCATCTGACTTACTCTTGGTGTCCTTTAGAGGGTGAGAGTTCACCCACAGAACTTATTTTTCTCTATAGATTATGTAAGGGAACTCAGAAGAACAGATCGGCAGTGGGTGTCCCTCTTGCAGTTGTCTGAGTTAGGACAGGTGAACACTACCTCATGCTTTCAACTGAGATAAACACCACAGTGTTCTTCTAGCCCCTGTATTAAAACAGCTTTATAGCTATATAGGGGTTGTAAACAGTGGACAAATATCATGGAGATAACACAGAACTTGAACTCATCAAGGGAGGACTTTACTCTGCAGTTGGTGAACGGAAATTAGAGTAGAACAGCGCAGAGCAGAGACGATTATTTAATTTGGTGGGGACTTAGATCAATCATCTAGTCCAACTGCCTGACCAGTTAAATACCATGTAATACTTAAATGCACTGGCAAGAAAATCACAGCATTTTTAGTGTTATTTGAAGGAAAGATGTAATAAGAACATTCTAGGGTTGTCACTACAGAAGAAGAGGAGTATGTAAAATATCTGCTGATCTAATGGATAAGTGCACATCTTGGGAGGAATGAGTCTTTTTCAACAAGATATCGAACTGTGGCACCAGGAGAGACTTGTGAACTTTTAAGAAAGTTTAGTTCTCCAGAAGCTGGGTATTTCTGAAAATGGGACAGGGTTTGTGAATAACTCTTTTTATCCAACACTGACCTCTGACCACCTATCCTTTGTCTGTTATCTTGAACTTTTGTCCTCTTAAGTGTGATAAATATGGAAACAACCAGTTAAGTGAAATATAAAACCAACAAAATTGTCCATGAGCATCCATGCTGAGGAAAAGGCATGCCACAATTCTGTAATGATCATAACTGACTCCCAAAGGCAGTTGACAACAGTAGAAATAACTTTACACTGTGGAACAAAAGAATAATAATAAATATTCTCCATAGAGATGCAAAAAATCACTAACCAAGATTTCAGAGGGCTAGTACAAGCTGGTCTCACCATCTTCGTGGAAGTGGCTTCTGAGATGGTTAGAAGAGTGCAAGAACTACAGAGGAACAACAGCAACAAAACACTTAAGTATTCTGACAAATCATGGATCCTTTCTCTACCTCTCTGCTAAGGACTGATCCCAAATACCAAACCAGGAGGAATGAAGAGGCTGAAACATCTTGGATGAAATATAATTCTGACTTCCATCCTGTCTAGTATTTAAATAGAAGATCTAGATCCCTATCTTAAATCCTTGCTGAGGAAGGAAGAACTGTATTAAAACTGCACGTTTCAGGGGATGAGTAACTGCAGATATGACCAGGGAATTAGGCATTCCATTAATTTCTAAAACATTTTAACTGAGTCCATCTTCACCCAGTCAATCAGGTCTGGTGGTAGGTGAAAGGATATATCAGCTCTACGAACGAAACATTAACCCACCATTTTTTTTAGACCAGACAGCTGCTCATGCACAGCCAGGGCAGAGGGCATGGGTGCAGAACTCAAAGCTGAGACCCCAACAAGCACCGGTAAAGAGGCAGTGAGCTGGAAAAAAAGTGGTGGGAAACCCTAATCTAGAGGTCTATGTGTTGGGAGAGAGAACAGCACCCACAGTCTTCAAGGGTGGTATCAGAGAGTGGGAGGTGAGTGTGCTGGGGGGGCTGTGTGTGTGCTCTGTTAGTCTTGAGCTTCACTTGGAATGAAAAGAACTTGATTTGGGGAATGCATATTTTGTGTTTTGAGGGGTGAATGTGCTTAGGGAACAAAATCAAATAGGAAGTGTTGTTATGGTCTGCTAAATCAAACATTTGTGGTTTTTTGACTTTTTTTTCCCCCCAGTGGGACTTACAGAAAGATAAAGCTATTTTGCTCAGGTTTGTGAAATCTTAAACTGATGCTGCTGGGAGGAACATATCTGAATGAGTAATGGAACCAAAGATGTGCTTTCAAGGCCTGGAAGTCCAGAGGATGAAATGTCACATACAGAACAACCTGATAACCTGATATTTCTTAGAATTTCCTCATCTGAAAAGCAGCCAGATCGCACTTGGCTGAGCTTACCAAAGAAGACAAATCCACAGGAATCCAATGAGAGGAGGGCTGTGCATGGAAATAGTGAAACTTTTACAGTGTCTTTTGGGTTACATAGCCTGTGAGAAAGAGAACAACTGGCTATTTTAAGAATTCAAATAAAATCTACAGGTTATCCAGAAGTTAAATGCGACATCACATATGCACATCACACAAAAATTGCAATTTTTTGGGCTTGTTATTAGTAGTCCTTAATGCCAGCAGCAGTCTTGAAGGAACACAATTGTGTCTCACACTCAGAACATGATATACAAATACAATAAATCTGCAGCTGCTAATAGGATGTGGACGTCTTGTTCTGACTCAGATTTTGCTCTAAATCTTACAACACAGTTTGTCAGACAGATGCTACTTAGCAATACCTGAAACAAGAATATTAAACCCTGGGAATTTCATTGTGAACCTGAATAGCTAATACTTTACTTGAGAGCTTATTTTAAGTGTTTGCTTTAATCTATCCCCCAGTGGGATAGATCCTGGTGTGGGTTCTCTGGGACATGCTGCCATTTTGCCTTTTACCACAATATTTCTACAACGACTTGGAAGAAAAAAACCCCTAAGCCTCCCAGAATCTGGTTTGACAATAAATTTCTTGGTTGCTCTGCTTTAGTTTCCTATTGCAAAATCAAGATATTATGCAAAGGTCACTCACTAGGAGTGTATGGCATGTCCAGAGAGACAGAAATAAAAGTGGGATAGCCAAAACCAGTGAAAAGATTTAAGATCTATGTGTTAGATATCTTAGAGAACTAGCCTATCATACACTACCTTTTGCAGAAAGTATATGGGCTGCATTGGCCTGCAAAGAAAAGAAGCTGTCAAGCCATCTCAAAGAAAACATTTTGGCCATGTTTGCTAATATTTTCTGAAAGGACCCGCCTGGACGCCTATCTGAGCAATATGAGCTAGGGAGCCTGCTTTGGCAGGGGGGTTGGACCCGATGATCTCTCGAGGTCCCTTCCAACCCCTACAATTCTGTGATTCTGTGATTCTGTGACTCTGAATTTTTTAATTACCTCTGTGTTCCCTGTTTTGTCTCAAATGGAAACTTAGCCCAATTATGCAAATCTACATGCACAGATGCAAACTGTTCAAGGTTGTCTTCATACACTTTTGAACCCTTCTGGCTTCTAGAAAGGAACACGTTGACAGAAGAATTTTTAAGAATTATTGGAATCATTAAACGGAATAGGAGATTAAGTACTAATAAACAATAACCTGTCATTGGTGTTTTTGAAAGATCCAAACCTAGTTCACAATTCCACATTGAAAGTATTGTGAGGCCTCCGATACGATACCCGAGGACTGTGATTAATGTCATGTGCCTGTTTATTTTTCCCCTGAGAACCTGAAAGGGTAAAAAAAAGATCACAACTAAACAAAAGCATATCAATAACAGGAAACTGTTGGTGAGAAATACCCCGATCTTCCTGTAAATTCACGTCACCACATTCCCCAGGGACAAAGGTGCGTGAACAGCATGGTAAATAATTATGATTTAATATGAGGCCTTGCAATGCTGTTTACAGTTTAACAACAAAAAGGAATTGTTTCTCAAGGCGCAAAATAAGCAAATAATAGAAACACATATCAATATAATCAGGAAATGATGATGTTATGTCTGGGTCAGCTGCTGAAAACAGATTGCAATCTATCAAAATATCAACCTGATATCTCTGTGCAGCCCATGGAGAAACATCACTGATGGGAGAGAGCCTTTCCATGGTTTGCATGCCAATCATCTCTCTTTGATCATTTTATGAAAGCACTGGGGACCAGGGTCTTGCAGAAGACTCCACAGGTATTCTGCTTGCTGATGCTCAGGGAATTTGTCACTTTGGTGAAAGCATCTACAAGGATTTCTTGCATTTTGCACTACAAAAGTGAAAATAAAACACGGGTAGAGGGGAGAATGGAAGGAATAACAACAGTCAGTCTCTTTCAGGAAGGTTACACTGTTGAATTTAGCCAGCAAATCAGGAATAATGATGATAAAAAAACCCATTGCAGAAACACAGTGGTGAATTTCAACAGACACCAGTGAAGCTTCTTAGTTCTTAGTGAGAAATACAAAACCCCATAGAATGTCATTATGCAGCATTTTTTCCCTACAGAAATATTTTTAGGGATGCCAAGGCAAAATCAGCTATGTAAAAGCCAAACAGAACAATGTTTCTTTGAGCAGAGAACTAACATTGATAATAGAGGGCCTAAAGCATTTAAGTTTGCATTCAGTTCTTAGCTACAGGAAAATAATTCCAGACCATGCTTGTCAGATTTTAAAGCTAAGCAGGGTCAGGCCAGGTCAAAGCATGAATGAGAAAACATCAAGAATTTTCTTAGTGTTGCCTGAAATAGCACCAATGGCTCGGGACACTTCTCGGGACACTTTCCTCCATCACTCAGGACTGAAAGCATCAGCACTTGAAGTCTGTCAAGCACCAGTTTATAGGATTGCAAACATTCCCTGAAGCTCCCAAAAACAAACTAATATTTGAAGAACTCTTTTATTTTACTTCCCCCCCCCCCCCCCCCCCCGCCCCGTCCCGCCCTTTAGCCATACAATTAACCTCAAAACTGTTTTGGAGCTTAGCACCTATGTCAGCTCCTGCTGAGTGAATCAGTGTGTGCACAACTGTGGAGTAGGAAGCATAGGAAATAAGCATCAAGCTTTGCAGTCTCCTTGAATTAAAGCATATGCTTTATCATACCCATGGCAAATGGATGCTACTGTTAATTTTGTTTGGCTGTGCCTGCCTGCCATCCCAAGCGGGTGGTTTCTATGCTGTTGTCAGGATAATGCCAATCATCTTAACAGATGCTGTGCACTGCATCACATTCCTCAAAGAGAAGGCTGCCAGAAACAAACAGGTTTTCTGAAAGTACATAAGGGAACAATGGACAATAGGAGCTGTTCTATACCGTTGGGTATAAACAAGAACAAAACCCCAGTTCACATGGAACGAAAAGCACCGTTTATCAAGATTTAAGTCAGTGGCTGGCAGGTTGCAGATGACATTCGCGTTCTGACAAAGCACTAGAGCAGGCTGCAGACATTCAGTTTGTTAGAAAAAACACACTGCTGGGGCTGGATGGAGTTATTGATGCAGTTCAGGCTGATTCTGTAAACAGTGTCAGAGTGCAAAAAGGGAGAGGATTTATTTATTTTTAGAAAATTCAAGACGTGTATGTAAAAAAGCTAAATAACCTATTTCCAATGTTCTTTTGACATGACACTTCAGGGCTGCCAACTGGCATTCCAGTTTTCCAAATACCAGATTAGGAAAAGGATATTGGTTTGAAAGACATGAAAACTGGCTGGCAGATAAGGTGTCTTTTCCCTCTTACGCAGGCAGGATGCTTAGAAAGCACATAAGGAACAAGAGAAAACATGTCTATCCTGTCCATACCTAAAATGCTTTTATCTCCTCTCTGTGTGCTTTCAGGCCCCAGCCTCTGGACCTGCTGGAGGACATGGCTGGATAAGTGGAGAAAGAGGGGAAGGGAATTCTTTGACGGAGCTGGATGGAAAGAAGAAGTGGTTTCGGCAACAGATTTGTTATTTTAGACTTATGAGTTCTTCAAAGTATCATTTTAATTGATTTGTTAGATTAAAAAACAAAGCTGAAAGATGTTGAAAATTAAGTTCAAAGAAGTTTTAAAGATGCCTCTTCTCCCTGCTGCCTCCGAGAAAGAAGAAATCAAGACGAAGTGGGCAACATCATCTGGTTGCCATTTAGCAGAAATGCTTCCACATCCATGTGCCTATAAGCAAGCAAACTGTGTTTTACTGTGCTTGCTTCCCAGCACTGCTGAAAATGAAATACACGTTTGGCTTCTAGATCTAATAAAACATTTCATTTCATCACACTTTTTAACCAATTTATTTTTCCAAGTCAGACCTGAAATATTGCACTCTCCCCATTTATTTTCATTTAGCCCCCTAATGAAAAAATCAAATAATTCATACCATTCTACAAGCACATGACTAAGAAACAAATAATTTAGGTCTGCTTCTTTGACTGTTCTCAGTGTTTTCAGAAAAACGATAACAAAGAAAGATATCAGATAATTTTGAGCCAAGCATTATTCTGCGTTTTTGCAAGAACAATGTGACTGCCTTCCATGCTTCCTAAGAATGACTTAAAACACCTAGTGAACTTCAACTACGTACAAAAGCAACCCTGAGAATTAGACAAGGACTGTGTATATTTTCCAATTTACATCTGGAGAAGCCAAGATGAGAAGAGGGAATTGAGGCAACAGAAAAATTAGCAATGAGTCATGCTCATACTGGAAAATGGATGGTAAATAGGTTTTTATCTTTTGACAAGAACAGTAGGCAATATTTCCTGGAATGTATCATAATATTTGCAGACAAATAAATGTACCAATTTTTTTATGTCCACATCTCAAAAAGTTTGTAAATAACTCATGAAAATTGTATTCCTATTTCTATACCTCTTTCTCATATTAGTAGTGCTGCTGCTTGTAACATTAATCACACAAAAAGAGGGTGAGAAGCGCTCTTCTTTTTTTCCAGTAGGAAGGCTCTATAATATGATCTGATACAGCATTACTAGAAAAAAAAAGAATCAAGCCCCAGCCTGCTATGTTACTCTGGCAGCTGACCGGAATACCTTTCTCACCATGGTTACATGCAACAACACCAACTCGGATGCTCAGATGGTGTAAATCAGCACCATTGTGCTCACCGAAAGAGAACTGAGACAATTTATATCTCTGCTGGACTTGGGGTCTGGTTAGTTTGATATAAGCTTTCAAAAGTGCTCCATGGAAAAGCAAATCACTGTAGTGTTCCTATTCCAGTGATTAATTAATTAATCAATCCATAAGTCTCAGTGTTCTCCAGAACACCTCCCTTCACACTTCAGAAGATTTCTTTGCCTGACTTCTGTCTTCACTAGCGCAGGGTATGTGAGACTCCGCAGTTACCCTCTGATTTCACAAATAGAAATAACTTGTGACTTTGTGGCTTCTTTGGCAAAAGCTGACCTTTTACTGCAAGTCTTTCCACTGCAAATTAACATAATGATGGGGGTGCTAAGCAGTCAAAATTACATAATTGCTTAGTCTGATCATCCAAACCAGCAACAACTGGGGAGTATTACATTTCAAGACTAAGGCAAGATGTTAAGTCCATTGGTTAAGATGTGTACAACTATGAGCTCCATTTTCTCAGCAGGTGAACAGGCTGCCTGGGTTTTGAAAACAACTGGCCACAGAGCAGTTTGTCTTGGAACTGGGAGAAGATACTGGATGATCAGCACTTTTGGGGAAAAGGACTGGAAGCACAAAGGAGATCCTTTCTGCTGCAGGATGGAGAGCTCAGCCATGCATGCCCTGCACAGCGATAGCATCAGAGGAGAATAATAATAATTACTAGCAGAACAAGTAAATTTCTCCCTTTGTTATTACTTCCCTCTCGAGGACGGCTGCACAGATGGGGGGAATATGCTATAAAGAAGATTATATATCAGGGAAAGTAATGCTCACAACGGGTCTATTTCTGAAGTCATACTGCATTCAGAGAGAATTCTCAGTGGCTGCAAAATACAGCTCTGAGGCTGCCCATACTGCCAAAATCCCTGTTTGACTGTCAGGTGGAGGATTAAAACTACCTCTGTGAGCAAGCCCAAATGTTAAGTACATTTTTACAATAGAGGGATTCTGATGGTCAAAGCAGCAGGTACTTGTGTAGTCAAAGAGACTTGGATCACTAAGACCCACAGGGATTCCCTTTCCTACTTCTAATTATTTTCATTGGATAACATGGCAGAAAGCTGCGGCTTACTTTAAAAAAATAAAACTCTCCACACCGTACTGAGAGGAAAAATGACTATCTGCAACATACCACTATTCAAATGTCAGCTATCAAGTGACTAATTCTCTTTTTTCCATGTGAAAAACATTCACACAAAGGAATGGAACCAATTGCTTTCTTTCAAAACTCTACACTCTGTAAGAACTAAAAAAAATAAATCATCTCACTTGATCTATCAAGCATTATATTTTATGATCATCAGTTTTACAGCCCTGGAGTCAGGAGTGGGCTGGAAGAAACTACAGAGACCCATAAAATGCAGACCAGCGGGCTGTCATTGTCTAGCAGTTCTCAAACACTGGAGTTTAACAGGATTCAGTGGTGCCACATCAGTAGGAGTGAGGAGGGAGTCAGGCTCTGTGCGCACACTGTTCCTCAGGAAACACCCACGCAAATAGTTCTGCCTGAGATCTCATCACAGGAATTGTATTAGATTTGACTGACCTCTGACACTGGTAATGATGAAACTGGGGCAATACTGTAAAAGCAAAGCTTTTTCTACTTTTAGGGTGTTTTGGTCAATGTCTACCTCAAAGGGTTCTCACTGGCAGTACAAGATCAACCCTGCCAGAAGCAGCGAGTGTCTTCAGAAAATTGCCCAGATTGGTGTGCTGTGAATGCAATGGAGATGCACGTCTATTTTCCTCATATGCTGGGTAAAAAGAGTAAGGAAGCCAAAATAAACCAGTCATGCTGTGCTTAAAAGCCAATGTGTTTGCAGAATCATAGGCAGACCATGCAACAGTACAAAGTATTGTTCTGTGCAAAGAACACAAATCTAGAGCCTCAGAAAATTACACTTCACTGTGAGGATAAAGAAGATGGGAGAGGAGCTCCCCTGTTCTGAAGGTGTACAGGTTTGTGACTTGGAGCTCAAGAATCTGCCCACACAGTAATTACAAACTCTCCAGGTTATCCTGGTTTTAGGGAAAATGCTGACATACCATAAAAATAAATGATCCGTGAAACCTTCTTCCTAATTCGTTAGGTTACTTACTCTTCTTTCTGGTAACTGCACATACAGAGAGCTACCTACTGCCTGCAGGCCGGAGCGCAAGCCAGGTACAGGCAAGGCAAGGCCTCTTTCCCTTCTCTTTCTCTTCTGCTGTTATTTCCTCTACACATTTTGTTGGGGTTGCTTTTCTTTGACTGTCAACACTCCATTCTCTCCGTTCTTTATCCATCCCTCACAATCCCTTCAAGGTCTTCCTCATTCCGGACAGAAGTCTAACTGGCCATTGGCATCCAGGCTCCCTCTGTTTTGAAGGAATTAATTTTTGCTTGCTTTTGACTCCAGTGATGCTGCTGTGAAGAATTTCTACTTTCAAACTGCCTTGGGGAGTGGATATATCTTTAAAGCAGCCTGGGGCAGCCTGGATACAGTTTGGGAAGTAACACTGGCACTTCACATACCTATACCGATTTCTGCTCCCAGGGCTAATCCAGGTCCGCACGTATGGCTCAGTGAAGGTTGGTCTGCAGGGCTAGTTGCTGTTTAAAACCACTGTGTCACTAGACTGCCCAGGCTGGCTGGACCATACCTAGTGCTCTGAGTGTCACTGCAAGTTTAGAGACTCAGTCTTAAAACACAAGTTTTACTAGTGTTGTGAGTGCTACTGCCAGGTCTGGACAGTGGGAAAGCATAGGGCAAGCCTGCTCAGGTGAAAGCTGTCATTCTTAAACTGCTGAAAGGTGATTCCCATCCCAGCAGAACCTGGCACCAGCTGAAGAACAGCAGCACTATGCAGGTCTGAGGTGACCCATAAAAGCTGGAAGGAGAAACTGGCTCTCAGAGTTCCTGATACAGCTTTTGCACTGAAAGGCATTGCAGATGAGCCCTAACATTGCCTGTGATTGGTCAGGGCATGAAGACATATGTCTTGCCTGACAACCAGTCCTTTGTGAACATGGGTTTCTCGAGGGAGAAGCTTGATGTCTCTCAGGTTATCTTGTTGCCATCTGTAGCTTTTGCACAGACTAGAATCATAGAACCATAGAATGCTTTGGGTTGGAAGGGACCTCAAAGCCCATCTAGTTCCAACCCCTCTTCCATGGGCAGGGACACCTTCACTAGACCACGGGACCCAAAGCCCCATCCAACCTGGCCTTGAACGCTGTCAGGGATGGGGCTTCCACAACCTTTCTGGGCAGCCTGTGCCAGGGCCTCACCACCCTCAGAGTGAGGAATTTCTTCCTAACATTAAATCTAAGCTTGCTCTCTTTCAGTTTGAAGCCATTACCCCTTGTCCAATCACTACATTCCCTGATATAACAGCAAGAAAACAAGCTTCCATCCATGATCAGTTTAAAAAAGATACAAAGGACTAGTAGGTCATCAGGCAGTTTGAAATAAACACAGAGATACAGCGTCACTGATTTTGGAGCCCCTATTTGATCGGGTGGCTGTGCAGATGTACAATAAGATGTGGGATCAAGTGCACTGCCAGTGGGTAGGCAACGGTTGGGTTTATGAATCTCTTATGCACAAGGTAGGGAAGTACCTCCCACATAGCAGTCTACAGGCATACCACCTGGAGTAGTGAAGACACTCCATAAAATGGAGTAGGTATCATTGACAGCATTTACAGATGGGGAAGTTGGTTTCAGAGTATGTCTTCCCCTCTCTCAGCTCCCACAGGGCCACCCAAACCACTGAAACATTCCTTGGTGGTAACAGTGCAGAGTGAACTGGCTCCCATTCAGCTGGTCTGGACAGTAGAGTGAGATACAATAACCAGGCAGCTTCCAAAATGTAATCTCAGGGTTGAAATACCACACACCAGAACAAAGTGTTCACACCGGGTTTATTAGGGCACTGAGGGATCTGCCAGATAGGATGAGTCAAACATGCCTTAAGTGTTAAAAAGCAGCTTTTCAAACTGACAACCTCTTTCTTAAGGAAATTAATGGATTAAAAATTAAAACAATCTTGCTCTTCTTTGTATAAGGAACTGTCCTGGCTGGGAAACATCAGGAAACCTGGCTGCATGACAAGATAGGCACACAGCTACTAAAACTCAAGCTATATGAGACTTTGTCCCCCCAGCCTGCAACAACTGTAGTGATTAGGAACCAGCTCTTACCAGTGACCATGTCAGCCTGAGATGTGACATGCCTCCATGGTTCTAGGCATACTAAATTGAAAATTTTTGCATAGCATCACTGACTAGTTTGGGTTAGAGGGGACCTCAAAGCCCATCTAGTTCCCATCCCTTGCCATGGGCCCTTCACACCCTATCCTACATGGCCTTCAACACTTCCAGGGTCTGTTCCAGTGCCCCACCACCCTCACAGTAAAGAATTTCTTCCTAATATTTAAATCTACCCTCCTTCAACTTAAGGCCACTACCCCTTTGTCCTATCACTACCTGCCCTTGTAAACTGTCCCTCTCCATCTTTCCTGTAGGCTCCTTCAAGCACTGTAAGGCTGCAATAAAGTCTCCCTGGGGCCTTCTCTTCTCCAGGCTGAAGCCCAAATTTATAAGCCTTTCATCACGGGAGAGGTGCTCCATCCCTCTGATCATGTTTGTGTCCCTTCTCTGAGCTCACTTCTAGGGCTCCATGTCTTTCTTTCCGCTGAAGTCCGCAGAGCTCAATGCAGTACTCCAGGTGGGGTCTCACAAGAGCAGAGTAGAGGGTCAGAATCACCTCTCTCCAACTGCTGGTCATGTTTTCGATTCAATCCCAGCCCTGTCATGCTCAATACAAATGCTTTTGCTAGTGTCAGCAGGCATTTACTTTAGTACTCTTTTTGCCCTTCCATTCAAGACCATATATCACTGAGTCTGTGATATCTGTTTCATTACGGACACAAGCTTTGATGGCCTTTTTGATGTTCTCTTCACCCAAAATCCCTCCTGTACTTTCCCAGGTCCTCTAACCCAATGCAATACTCCCAAGCACCTGAGCACCAAGCCAACAGCCCAGTCTTCAAATCCCATTCCTCCAAAAAAACCTGCACAATACATAAAACATAGACCTTACTAAACACTTACTAACCACTGTAGAAACATAGCAGCAAAGTATTCAAAACTTACAGGCAGTTCTACATTAATGTCCCTCTTGCAGCCCAGCTTACCACACCTCACCTCAGTCTACTCTCCTCAATGTCATCAGATCTATTTTCTATCCCATTGTTTCTAAACTGCCTATGTAGTGAGAAGCACAACACTTCTGTTACCCCAGGCATATAAATTATAATGGTGACACAACAGAGGACTGGCAGAAAGTCTTCAAGAAAAAGCTGCAATCAACTTGTTTAGATACGAGAAAAACAAAAACACACAGCTCCTAAAAGGTGTGTGGGATCAATAATGTCCAAATTCTAAGGAATAATCATAATATATGGCATACCCCAGAGGCTGCAGGTTGCCATAAGAGGTGTGGTAAATCCTGCTGAGGCACAAGACCCACACTAATTCCAGCTGTGCTCCACACATCTGGTGTGGGAAAGCATAGGTGCTAGTCCAGCAGTTCCTGCTGGTCTGTGCACTGCTGAGAAGTCCTTACAGATAGCACAAAGTGAAAAAGCTGGGGTGTCTGGCAAGCAGAATGATGATGGCCATCTAGTGTACTAGCTCATGTAGCTGTCCTCCCCTTTGCCAGGTTTTAGGTAAATGTCTCCCCTAAATTTGACAGTCTGGTCCGTGGACTAAGGCAGAGACAGACCTTCTGAAGGAAGAAGGGGAAGGTGTTAGACAAGGGCTCTCTGTGAATGTGTCTGGATGGCTGCCTATTATTCTGATCACTTGTATTTCTGAAAGATGCTTTCAAACCAGAAAGGGGGCAAGACAAGGCTGAAAAGAACAGTGAGGATATTGAGAACATAATTTGTAAGAGGAGGCTAGACTTGTTCAGCCATGGCAGAAGGGAAGAAAGTGTGTAGTCTACAAACACTTTGAGGAAAACGCTCAGCACCAAGGGTTCAGTAACTGGTTAGATAAAAAAGCAATGTTGGCACAAATGAGGTGTCAGCAGCCCATAAAGAACTTCAGATGAAAATCCGAAGTTTCCAAACCATTTGAATAATCACATTCAGTGGCAGTTTTGCAAAGAAGGAATCAGGTACAGGGCAGGGATGAGACCAAGCCGTCTGCGTGTTTTTAAGACAGAGTTCAATAAATAAGTAACAGTAATTATTATATGAGGTAATGTCTGTAGTAGCTGGGAAGGGGAATTTAATGATTCAGGTGGTCCCTTCCATCCTACACTATTATGCAGCTACAGCCAATGTTGCCCTGTAGCTGTGGCCAATAGAAAAAGAGAGGTTCCCAGTACTTCTAATACACGTGCTTTAATAAGAGCAAAACAGTCAAAATTGTGAAGGCTGTGGGAATAGTGAGCATGGTCCAGAGGTCGCTCAGCAAGCGCTGCAGCACCCGCATAAGAACAGTTCCTGTCAGATGGGAGTCCAATACAGATGTTAAAACAGGGATCAACAGAGGGTATTGATTTACAGGAGGAGGCAGCTTTCTGCAAGCAATGGTGTGAATGTACCACCACTGCAATTTGATAAGTAATCTCAAAAGCAAAGCTGTACAAAATGCATTTGCAAACACACCTTTTAATACAGGCAGCAGGATTGGGAGCCATGTGAGTCTGAGAGCAGGAGGGCTGTGAAGACATCACTTGCTTTCCAGTGGTGTCGAAGGCAGACCCTGAAAAAGCACCAGATGCTCAACCAGAAAAATAGCAGTGACGCTGAGGACAACGCTCACTAATCCAGGAATTACTTGGTGGGGAAAAAAAAATAAAGAAGTATAAAAGTATTACCATTATCGGAAGAAACTGAACAAATCTGAAAAACACATCAGTGTGGATAAATATTAATGATCTTCCTAGAGAATAAGGGTCTAACCAAAGGGGACTGAGTTACAAACAACAATCACAAAGTTGCTGTTCAGCAGGAATGACATGAAAAGCCTGCCAAAGCCAAGGATTAGTAAAACTGCACAGATCAGAGAAGCAAAGTGCATCAGAAAAACAAAACTCAAAACTCTATAAAGGGTTTTTTTCCCGATTTCTCTATTTTTATTCAGTATTCTGACATACTTTGCTTGTAAATATGCTGCTGCAGTGTCCAATCTCCAGACAGTCTCTAAATCAGCCACGTCACGGAATGAGATTATGTTTTTCAGTAAAACCTTGTAAATTAAATTCTGCAAATGTCTTGAGGGAGACCACATGCCATTGCCCTGGAAGTGAAACCTTCTCTGGAGAGTAGCTTCTTTTTCAGGACACTGAAGCCAGGGGCAAGAGGGTTTCTTCTGGAGCAAATTGCCTTTGAGCTCCTCTGCCTGCTCTGACCTGTAATTCTATTCTCCCTGTGCTGAGATAACTTTGTTCTGGTTTTCTCTGGGACAGAGTTAATTTTCTTCCGACTAGTTGTGGTTTGGATTTAGGATGAAGAAAATGTTGATATTGCACTGATGTTTAGTTGTTGCTAAACTGCGTTTAAAATTAAGTCAAGGACTTTTCAGCTTCTCAGGCCCTGCCAGGGAGGAGTCATGAGCCTTCCTCAAGGGGGTGCACGAGAGGCTGGGAGTGGGGCACGGCCAGGACAGGCTACCCAAACTGGCCAAAGGGATATTCCATACTATCTGGCATCATGCCCAGTATGTAAACTGGGGGGGTTGGCCAGGAAGTGCTGTGGCTCAGGAACTATCTGGACATCGGTCAGTGGGTGGTGAGCAATTGTGCTGTGCTTCACTAGTTTTGTATAGACTTTTAGCCTTATTATTATCATTACCATTATTCTCTTCCTTTTCTGTTCTATTAAACATATAGAACAGATTTTCTATATTTATCTCAACCCATGATTTTTACTTTTTTTTTTCTCATTCTCTCCCCCATCTCACTGGGGTTGGGGCAGTGAGCAAATGGCTGTGTGGTTGTTTTAGCTGCTTGCCATGTAAAACCAAAACTTACTTGTGTAGTTTTGCTCTAGCTGTGTTTCTGGTTTTGGTTTGTTGGACTTTTCTGGATGAGAGGTGTTCTGCTTAGGCAGATAGATGTGAAGATCTTGTTCAAGACTCCCAGTTCTGACAGATTATCTCTGAGGAAGCTTCTGGATCTCGAAGCTTTAAATAGGTTCCCGTGAAAGAAGTGACCTGAGACTTGCATAAGGATTTGCAGAAGAGAGGACAGTAAACTGCAGCACTTAACACTGAACTTCAGGCAAATGAGTATTTCCTCTAAGGCCAGTGTGACAGTTCAGAGTCCTGCACACACACACACACACACACATATACACACACACATATATGTATCAGTAAATACCTGGTATAAAGAAACACATCTCCAAATACTGAAACAACAAGCAAACATAATACAAGTTAGGGCTACGACATTGTTCAGTGCACTTGCTCCATTTGTTTTAATTTAATCATAGTCTGACTTCAACAACACACGCTATGCAAACTAATATACTCATATTCTGTAATTTAAGGAATTGTTTTGTTAAGAAATGACATTGATCTGTGACTAGGAGAGACCATGTGGAGAACATCCTGTATTTGCTAGCATGTATCCCACAGGGAATAAGGCACAGGTTATAACCACGGCAGCATAAAAATATAGACTCATGCTTCCTCATGGCCTGTCTTTTCTGAAACTGTATCACTTCAGCAGAAAGAGCAGCCTTTATTAGTGTAATTGTCAGCCATGATAATTCAGTCATGAACATAAGGAGAGCAACCAATGACAGCAGGTCCTTTACCACACACTTGTGGATATGAGTCAACAGTGACAAACTGATGTATTGGGCCTTACCACCCACAGGGAATAAAAGAGGAAGAGCATGCCTAAGCCTTGGGTAGCTGCAGGGAGAAAATGCAGCTGTGTGGATTTCCTCTTGCCCTGGTAACAACGCTTGGAATCTCCGCTGGGCTAGGCACACGAGCAGCCCAGCAAGAACTATCACTGAGCAGCTGCTTCTCAAAAGGCACACTATCGCTGTGCAGGTAAAGGGCACCACTATTCACCAGCATCATCCCACTAATTTCTTCTCTGTGGCCTCCAACAGTCAAAACTCTTCCTCCTAGTAGCAGCTGCAGCCTCCTGTGCTGAATCTTTCAGACTGTGACACTATGGCTGAAAAAGAGCAAGATTTCAGTTTCCTGGGTGACCTGTTCCTGAATGCAATCTCAGAGCTCTCTGGTAATGCTCACCTGACATCAGGAGAGGAGGAAGACCTGAACAGTCATTCTGTGATGTCTTGGAAGGGACAGGGCTTCTATGGAGAACACCTCAAGCAGGCTAAGAAGCCTTGGTTTGAGGCATGGGCTGCCAAGGGAAAGAAAGGCAGCCTCCAGATCCCTAGTGACCGGATGTATACTGTCATTCTCTATTCAGAGCAGAGAGCCATGCCTTGCTTTAGGCTTGCATGTCTTGACCTCCCACAGCACAAGCTGCATTCTGAATCCCACTGGCACAGCATAAACTATCGTTCTGAGATACTGAGGACTGACAGTCCTGGGTGGGCATGGATTTCCTTTGCAGATACCTTCAATCTTCAAATTTGTTGAAGTGGTTTAGGGACATGCATGGATCAGCATCCCACTGTAACTTGCTGGATGCACCTATGCACTTTTGGGAAACCTATTTTTATTGAAAATGTGTAGCCTGAATTAGCTGCCACTGCCTTCACTAAAAATTCAGTTGTCTAACTTGAAAACTCAGGACCACATGGTCTACCTTTTAATCCTCGGTGAGGGATCACAAGAAGAGCGCAGATTTTGATAGAACACGGCACTTGTAATTTAAATTAACAGAATAATAATCTATGAAAATATTTTACCCCATTTTGAATGCTGGTTTTAAATATCCACTTTACTAAAAAAACAGTCCTTAATTAACAATGACCTATTTTTAAAATTCACTTGGCTTGTTTAGTGAATCGTTCAAAAAGTTGGAATTTATAACTCGAATACTGTTTGATCCCATCTGAATTGAATGGCTCCTTCATTTTCCTCAGAAGCTCTATTCAACATTTTCATTTATAAAGCACTATTTAGTTACGAAATTGTTACAGGAAAAAAATTTTCTTGCAGCATCAGGACTCCCTCTAGTGTCATCACAACCAAGCTCTTTGGGGATCTGCATGGGCTACTGCAGGTCTGTGTTTGCTTCCCATGAACACTAAAGAGCATGCATCCACAACCTTTTATTTGCTTTTGGGATGGTAAGAAGCTTTAGTCCTCTATGCTGCCTCTCCACTTAGGAAATCCGAGTTTAATATTTGCTATCCGATACAGCATTAAATTAAAATGAAGATGTCAAATTAAAATGTCATCTTAATGCAATAAATGCCAGGTTAATACTGTTTTATCTGGAGCTTTTTAATTTCCTCTACTTGGCTGGAGATCTTTACATTATTAGAAGAGGACCTCTCCTGAGTGCTTGCAGCCAGCATTCAATCTTTCCCACCAGACTTATCCAGGCATGTCTTCTGAGTGTTTGTTACTTATCCACAACAATTTCAGCATAGTTTAACCAAACTCGAAGAAATCTGATAGAAGTTGTTTCAAAATATGTGGAGAGTTTTGTTTTTTAAAATTCACTGAAAGCCTATGGGAACCCTAAGGAAGTCATGGCTGCAACAGCAATTTGCAAAGAGCACGGTTGGTTGAAATCTGAATAGAATCTGATCTCTAAAGTGATTTCTGGTACCGCATGAAAGTCTTTTCTTCTCAGTGAACCACTCTCCAACTAAATTCAATACAAAGAAACTGATGTCTAGTGGTCAGTAACATAATGCATTCTGCTTTAACTGACAGACTGATAGGCTGTCAGATGCAAACAAGCAGATCTCCATCATTAATAGGAAAGAAGCTGTCAACTAGCTAAATGATTTTTCACATTTGCACAAAAGTACTCAGCACTGAGGCTGACTACTGGATACACAGCTAACATAGAGGAACTGGGGAGGAAGAAAGAACACAAACCACATTTTACATACTGGATTTCTGCCCATCTAACCACATAACCAGGATTTTTTGTTCAGGAAACAAGTCCTGTCATGCTTTCAAGACATAAGATATCCTTGAGTAATAAAAGTCAATGACGATAAAAAAATCTCAACCCCCAGGAACTGCAGAAACAAATTAAAACTCAGATTTATATTTCTTAAGAAACGCAAATTCTGCTGAAAGAAACTAGGACTCAGGGTTGGAAAGTCCTGAATGATTTATGAAAATGTGGCTTAAACTATAGGCCATTAAGGCCTTTCTCAAGATGTGGTCTTTAGAGACTCAGAATTCTCTTAATGTTTGTTTAAAATGACCTCGGAGATTTCAGTCTGAGCCACAGCATAACAGAACAGCTGAGGTGGGAAGGCACCTCTGGGGATTGCCCAGTCCAACCCCTCAGCTCAAAGTAGGGTCACCTACAGCAGGTTGCTCAGGGCTGTGTGCTATCAAGTTTTTAATAACAAGGATGCACAGACTGCCTGGGAACGTGTTCCAGTGCTTCACTATTCCCAGTGTGAAGAAGATTTCGGGGCTTAAATGAAATTTCCAGTATTTCAGTTTGTGCCCATTAGCTCTTGCCCTTTCACTGGGTACCTCTGCTTGCTCTTCCTCACATGTTCTTGCTGATGACTTCCCTGAGCCTTCTCTTCTCTAGGCTGAATAATCCCGGTTAGAATTCTACATCCCTTCCCATCTGTCAAAGGGGGTTGCCTTTCTTTGGATGTGAGGCAATTTTGAAATGAACCTACTAAAAAAAGGAAAATATTAGTTCAGTGACTGCTGAGTTACTCACTAGGGTTTCACATAACATATTAATTAACTGATTACATTTTTGTGGCTCTATCAGTGTAGCTCCAATATGGAACAGATTTTAAGTTTCACATATATATGCATCATATTCCCAAATTTAATCCTGTACCACGATTCACAAGGTATTTAAAACACACACACAAAAAAGTCTTCTTTTTCACAAAATTTGGTAGCTGTGTATCCAGTTTGATACACTCAACTGCATCACTGATTTGAACTCAGACCTCCAGCTAGTGATCCAGTACAGCATGGAGGTGGTCCTGCATTGCACAGTGCTCAACATGGGGCCTCACCAACCCTGCGTGTGATACTAGGGCTCTTCTGCTTCCTGTCCCACTACCTCTGCATTTAGCCCCAAAACGCCTCATATACATGGGTCACTCACACTTACCTACCTCTTGCCTCTCTTCAAGCATCTTGCTGCACTAATTTTTTTCCTAATGTTACTTTGAATATTACTCCCCAAGACCTACAGTGCAAGTGGTGCTGTCCCTTTTGAAGAATAACCTAGATCTCTCAAGGCAAACTTCTCTGCGCAGTGTTAGGGAAGCCAAATACTCCTAGGGGACATGTTAAGTCAGACCTGTACAACACATGGATGGTACAAAGGCAACATTTTTCTCCAGGTTTCTTTGCTACAGCAGTTCCATTGCTGCATACCTGCAGGTCTCCTTTTCCAGCCTCAGTCATATTATTGATCATTATTCCACTCTAAATCCTCTTTTCGTCCTCCCTGTTCAATCCTGAGACTGATGTTTTTTCCAGTCCCTTCTCTAGGTTTTCACAAATCTTTGAGTGCCAGTCTGAAGAGAGTTAAATTTATTAGGCCTCTGCCATCTTTAATAAAGTTCTTAAGTGATATCTGAGTGAAGATTACACCCTGTAATTTCCCCCTGGGCACAGATCCTCTTAGCATCTACGTTATTCTAAAACCCCAAAGACAGACAAGTCTGCCAAAAAATGCTAAGGAAAATGTAGACTAAATGATAACTGGAAACCTCAAAGGAAGAGAAGAACCAGACAGCTGACCCAGAAAAGAGATTCATGCCATCACCATTTTTCTTCTTTCTGCAATTTTGGAGTATTATCTTCATTACTTTGCTTGTTCAGTGTCAGATTTCAGGTTACAAATTCCAGTCCTGTGTGTAAGGGAGTAAGAAGTTAAGAATAATAACCGACCTGTTGAGACACATTGCAATGCACCCTTGCCAGCTGATAACATCAGAGAAAATTTTATGGCTGCAAGGCTATTCCTGGCATAGATGATGTATGTAACCCAAGGCATCTCTGCATATTTGAATCAAGTACGGTAGTGGCTTATACACGTGTAGTTCAAGTGTGCTCTTTAAAATGTTTACTAAACCGAAACCTTGTGCTTTTGAGCACAGGACACCAATGATGAGATGTGATATGCAGAACTTCGCCTAAACTTTGTTCCATACTGGTTACAATCAGCTGTTTCTGTTCCTAAGGCTTCGCCTACCTGTTACATATGCCATACATAAAGCTGCACGATGTATTTCTTTATGCACAGTATGCAAACATGATGAGGGACTGGGCTGCTCCGTCCAGGAGAACGGGAGGCTTTGGGGGCACCTCGGTGCAGTCCCCTGCTGCTGACTGGCAGGATGCGGAAGGGGTACAGCGGGTGAACCACCGACAACAGCATCAACGGCATTTGGGCCCTGGCGCAAAGACGAAACCAGAGCCACGAGCAAAGTCAACCTGTCGCTGGCACAGGTGGCCCACAGTCTCCCTGGAGCCCCCGGCAGGCTTTTCAGACGTGAGCAACTGGCGCCCAAGCAGCCCGCCTGGCCGCACTCTGTCCCTTACTGCCAGCGTGACCAACCGCTGCCGAGGCCTGGGGTCCCGAAGGGACCCGCCACAGAGCGGCGGCCCGCGGCTGTGGGGAGGCGTGCTGCCCCGTCTCTCATCCCAGCCCGCTGTTTCTGGAGCGGGGGGCGGGACACGGGAACAGCTGCACTGTGAGGAGGGAGGGAGGGAGGGAGGGAGGAGGCCGTCCCGGGGCTGCGGCGAGGAGCGCTGGGTTGGGGCTCCCGCGGGAGTCGCCAGCGGGTCCGGGGCGGCGACCCGCTCCCGCCCGTTCCCAGGGACGAACCCCGGCCCGGCCCCGCCGCCGGTGGTAGTGGTGCCCGGTCGGGTCGCGGCTCTGGCCCCGTCGCGGCAGCGGCATGGCGGGCAGGCGGGGGGCCAGCGTGCCTGCCGCTCTGCTGCTGTTGCCGGCGCTGCTGCTGCCCGCCGGCCAGCCGGCTGTCGCAGGTAGGGCTGCCCGCGCGGCGCCGCCATGGCGGGAGACGGCGCTGGCCAGGGGACCGGGCGGCCGGAAGACACCTGCGCTGGGCGGGGGAAGGGGGGGCCTGGCGTTGACTGGCCGGCAGCCCTCGGCGCGGTGAGGAGAGGCGCCCCGGCCAGGGGGTCTCGCTGCCGCGCTCCCGTGGCGCTTGCCTGAGCGCTGGAGCGAGCTTTTCGCCGGCAGCCCCGCGAGAGTTGAGCAGCCGGCCCGGAGGGTGCCCCGCTGCTCCGGCCCAGCGGCGGGCGGTGTGGCGGGGCAGCCCCTAGGCCCGGTCCCCGGCGGGTGAGGCCGGGCAGTGGCCGCGCTCCCTCGGCGTGGGGCGGAAGCCGCTGGGCTGCGCGGCGGAGCAGGGCGGGTGGCGGGCAGCTCGGGGTTGGCGCGCAGCTCGGGGTTGGCGCTTTGCGGTTTGTCTGCTGCCAGCCGCCTCACAAGTGTTGGGGACAGCGGGCATTTCTGTGAAGGGGTAGATGACCCGTCCTTTGGAGTGAAGGCCGAGCCTGGTAGCTCGGGTTTGAGCCTGTGGTGATCCCCGATTTCCCTCCTGCAGCAGAGATTCTGGGACTTGGCAAAGCTCGACTCTAATAAAAACAAAGCCAGAGCAGTGTGGATGAACACCCCCTCGATTCCCCCCCCCTTTTTTTTTTCTTTTTTTTTACAATCATACACGAGGAAAGTCCTAAGGCATGTGCAAGAATATTGCCCATGATTCCTTTCCCAGCTTTGCTGTGTATGTGAAATAGCAGTCCTGACTTTGGGTGTCTTATTTTTTTTTGCGTCTTTTTTTGGCCATCTTTAGCATCTAGATTCAGCTGTCTTAGATCTGGCTTTTCAGATGTGCCAGGGCCTGCCACTCCTGCTGATGGCGATGCATGTTAAGGTGCAGGTCTTGGGCCGTTGGCAAAACCATGAACGTAGCCAAAAATTTGAGGTGAAAATTAGTTTTTCTTTTTGTGATGTATCTTCAATTAGGACACCAAAGACTTGAAGTTTCTTATTTAAATACATTTTTGAAATAATGGACCAGCAGGCAGATGAAGTGTGCTTTTTTGTATTCTGCAATCCCATGTGACACAAAGCAATTGCCACTCCTTTAGAAATGTCAAGTGTCTTGTCAGTTTCTGTGATTGTAGGGTGGCTGTTTTCACCAGATCAGAAGACTAGTTAGAAATGAACTCCAAATATTGTAATTAAAAAAAATAATTTTCCGTTTTTCAGAGATTAATGAAGATCAAATTGGTAGTTTTCCTTACAGGATTAATTTCATATATTTCAATGAAATACACCTCTCCTGACTTGCCAGGAGAGAATTCCAATCTGTGAAGCTCTAAGTGGTGGTATTAACCGTTTTGTGAACAAAAAGCAGTGTGCAGAGCAGGAGGGGATTTTCTTATTGCTCATAAAGATGTCTCAGGGCTGTCAAGGATGTCAGGAATATCTGACTGCCCCTGAAATTTCTCTAGTAACAGTGGTGTTGTCTCAAATCTCATGACAGAGGATTTTGTCATTGATTCTGTGGGCAGTAGTTTAGGCCAGCCTATACTACTTTCAAAACATGAAGCTGACAAAACACTTTATGCCTTGCTATTGCAATAGCATCCTCCATCCCTGGTGTTGCAGGTAGTGCAAGGCAAAGCTAGAGCTCTAGGGTGCATTTCCAAACAGCAGGTAGGGGCATCAGCAGTGCAGCCTGCTGCTTGTGCTATCCAGATGCAGTAGTGCAGGATGCTCCAAGTGAGCTGCCTTCAAGCTGAGCCTTGCTGGGCCGTGTAGACAGGTATCACTGCCAGGTGAGCTCGCTAAATTCCAGCTCTCCTCTTACTTCAGCTGCTGCGATGCTATAACTGTAGCCAGAGATACAGTTCTTGCTCCCAAGAAAATCTTAGAGTGAAATGGAAAACTAGCCAAAGACTGAAAGGAAAAAAAAAAGCACTAACAATTTCTCGTAGGCAGTGACCTGAAATCAGGCTTTAAGTGGTTTTCCCAGCTTTACAGTGTATTTCTGTGATAGAACCAGAAATTAACACCAGCCCTGTTCATGTCATATTCAGTGCTTTAATTACAGGACTGCCTTTTATCTGGAAATCATAGAATTATAGAATATTTTGGGTTGGAAGGGACAGTTAAACACCATCTGACCTGGTGTGTAAAGCATTTGTAGATGCAACACAAGGATGTTTCTCACTGTGTACATTTTAGGTGAGTGTAAAAGGCTTGTAGACTCTTTAGAGTATTTGATTTACCCACAGAATCTCACCATGAGTCCTACAGTGAGAAAGTATTTACCAACCCTGAGAATTCATTATACTTTTGTATAATGATTAACATGAGCCTTAATGGGCATTCCCAGTGAGTCTGGCAACTTCCGTTTGCTTTTCCGTTTTCTCCTGTGCCTATTATGTGCTGTTGATGTCATCTGCTCCCAGCTTAGATAAGAAGACAAAGATGGAAGTAGTGTTTTCATTATGAAGTGTCCTATTTTGGTACTTCATTTTCCTTCTGTTATTCTGTTGCTTTCTTTCTGCCCTTTGTCCTGGTAGCAAAGCTTCATTAACCAAACTCTCTGTTCTTTGAAGTTTCAGGACTGTGTTTTTGTGACTGTATGTGTGGTAAGAAAACCATATTACCTAAGGTACTCTGTGGTATTGGTAGTGCTTCACAGTCTTGGCAGTTGGATTTAATGATAGCTGCGATGCAGCAAGTACTTATAACAAAAAAAGATACCATAAAACTGTAAGAGAAAATTAAGCACGAGTGCATGTTTATATATAAATAAAGTTTTCTGAAGGATTTTTCCCCCCCAGGTGATTGAGTTATTACTGCTGAATCAGACTGGAAGGACGCCCATTTCCACACCTCCCCACCGTGCCCTCCCCCCGGCAAAAGTCAGAGGCACTGAGATAAATTGTAAAAGACAGGACTATCACCAGCATCAGCTTACACCTGTGAAAGAGCAGTCTTCATTTCGTCATGCTAATGAAGTTTTAGTTAGTACTTTAAAGTCCATTCAGTCTACTTTTAATGGGCAGTCATACAAACTAAGGTTTTCTAACGTGAGGTCAAATTATCAACTTAAAAAATCAACTACCAACCTGATTCTTCATTGCTGTCCAGAAGCAAAAAGGGAAAGATGAAATTTCTTTAAGAAAGTAGTTGCTGTCAATTTTTTTTTTGTTTGTTTTAATCATCAGAACTGATCATTTTTATTTCTGGAATATGCAGCTCTTGGCAACTCTGTGAAGCCTGTGGCAATTTTTTTTACTACTTTCATTATAATTTAAAAACCAGTGATTTTTATCATTGGTGTGCTACATCAGTGCATATACTTAGGCAGACCTTTCCAAAGTTCAGACAAAATGTTAGCCATATAAGATACTTTGCCTGACAGATATTTTTTCCAATTAGGACAGCTTCATATAATGAATTCTTCTTCTAATCCTATCTTTATAGCATCTTTTTCACACCAGTTGGAAAAGTTATTTCAGGAGCTTTAGTATAAATCACTTCTAAAGTAATTCTGTTTGAGTGCTAGGACCCAGTATCTATTTCCCAAAAAATATTTTTATATGCGCTAAAGTTAGGATTCTCCTGTAGTCTCAGAAATTTCAAACTGCCACATTACTGACAGATTAAAGGAAGGAGCAACTAGATAAGGAAAGAAACATACAAATCACAAAATTTTGGAACAGATACATGCAGCATGTGGAAGAATCACTGTGGTGCAGTTCAGATAAATGGTTCCAGGTAAGTTCCTCAGCACAAAACTGAAACATGCTAAAGCTACAAACTTTTGTAGATGTGGAGTCAGTGTTTGTAGAGCACAGTAGGAAATTTACTTTGAAGAGGACTGCCAGCTCTTCTCATGAGCTTGGTGAAGTCTTGGGCCTGGCTGCCAAGCTCTGTTAGATGGAAGGAGCTAGAGAAATGGTTTGGTTCTGGAGGACAGCTCTAAGCATGTTCATAGTCCAGGAGGTCAGCCTGTGATAATTGCAAATGTATTCTTTAATTGCCCATTTCTGCCTTTTTCTGGTAAAGGGCTGTTAAAATCTTGTTACATTTGAGTACCTGCAATTTGGTACTCTTGCATAAATGTTCTCTCCCTTTAATCTGTCTCTACTTGTACTGTACAACCAGAGTAAACAAGGCGTTCAAAAGTTACTAGTATCACAACAGCTTACTTATATTTGGTAATAGGCTCTGAACACTTGTTTCTGTCACTCAGATCCTGTCCCAAGGGAGAGTATTCCTGTTATGTTGGAGGTTGTGTGCTGTTTTTCCTGTGGTTTAGGGGAGCAGTTGGAACCTGTATCTTCAAATGTTGGGCCCTGCGTATTTTATCTTAGTTGCAGCAGAAGCTGTTTGGGACTCAAGGCATCTCTCATTGTTTGCCTAGAATCTAGTGCATGAGGGCACTTCATGAGTCTCCAAGCTGTACTTTAATGTATCCTGAAGTATTTTTAGTGTGTGGAAACCTGCTTTCATCTCTACCCTCCACCTTTTACTGGAGGACCTTAAAAGACTCAATAGTGCAGAAGAAATGTATTGTAATGAGAAACAACTGCTCTGTATTGAGGGTGGAGAAAAACAGAGAGGGGGACAATGTTAGACCATTTTGGTTTCCCTTCAGCCCTGATGTGAGAACTCACAGAATGTGCTTGGTAGTCTTGTATTTGTGTGAAAAGTCTTGGTCTACAACAGGGAGAGGTCACACCTTTTTCACTAACCACAGGGAGAAACAGGCTGCATCTTAGCCAGAGTTTCTACTTGAACATCCTAAATAGCGGAGAGTTAAAAACAGACCTGAATTTGTTAACTGATAGATAGAAAACTGCTGTAATCTGGGAGATTAATTTTTATCTGAGCTACCTGTGCCAGCTGAATTCTGTTCATGTTACACTTTTGTGAATGAGTGGCAGGAGATCTTCGAGGTGCAAATCTCAGCTGGACAACAGGAAAGTTACTCATGGAAAGATGTATTAGATGTACTAGAGGTGATGTAGCCAGTGACTGACCAGTCACAACCCGTGCTTTATGTGCTTTCTGCACTTTATCTGAGTGTGCTCTTAGGACAGATGGTTGAGCCTTGGATTTTTTCACACAGAAATATAAGTAACTTTATTTTCTTGAAGGGACATTGTATAGTTGGATTATCTTGGAAGGTATGTGCATCAAACATAGAGCAGATAAGGACATGCTCTGTGTTTGGGTCTCCTAAATACCAGTGCAGCACATGACAACAGTAGTACGATAGCAGTTCCACAGTCAGTGACTGTGATTCTTCCCCTCCTTTTCTTTTTCATACAGCCAGCCTGTAGAGCTAGCTGGTACAAGTTATTGGTGAGGCTGCTGCAAGGACTGTGGTCTCAGCAGAGAAGTTACTGTGGCACAGAAGCGACTTTTCTCTTTGCAGCGGACAGCAAACAAGCCAAAGACACCATCCGGTATGGCAGTTCTAGAGTTTGGACAGGATCCTGACTGAAAATACATGGTTGATGCTAGTCTTGATTGTATCTTTAATGACTAGGCAGTGTAATAGATTGCGTGACTTCCCCCCTCGCCCTTGCTCACATAAAAGAAATCATATATAGTTGTTTTCACAGAAAATTAGCAGGCTACATGGAAACAGTTTGAGCAACAGTAATTTTGTGGTCTAATTGTGACATGTATGGTGGTGTTGAAAACAGTAGATCAATGTTTTAGTTAGTAAAAGTAGACAACTGTTTTTTGTCTACATCACAGATTCACAGTGTGTTAGGGGTTGGAAGGGACTTCTGAAGGTCATGTAGTCCAACCACCCTGCTAGAGCAGGATCACCTAGAGCAGGTTGCAGAGGATTGTGTCTGCGCAGGTCTTGAATCTCTCCAGAAGGAAACTCCGCCACCTCTCTGGGGAGCCTATCCCAGTGCTCTGCCGCCCTTAGAATGAAGAAGTTTTTCCTCATATTGAGATAGAGCTTCTTCCTCTTCCAGCTTGTGCCCATTGCCCCTTGTCCTGTCACTGGGCACCACTGAAAAGAGTCTGGCCCCAGCCTCTTGACACCTGATGTTTAGGTATTTATAAGATTCCCCATAAGTCTTCTCTAGGCTAAGCAGACCCAGCTCTCAGCCTTTCCCTATGAAAGGAAATAATCTGAAGGATTTCAGGGGTCTGACTATGCTTTTAAATGTTATCTACCTACTTTTTCCTTATACCACAGGCTTCTGGCCAGAGCTTTATCTCTAAAGGGCCCTGGCACTGATACCTCGTAACCATTTTGAAGGCATTCATAGAATGGTTTGAGTTGGAAGGGACCTCAAAGCCCATCTAGTTCCAGAACATTGCCACGGGCAGGGACACCCTCCACTAGCCCAGGCTGCCCGAAGCCCCATCCAGCCTGGCCTTGAACACTGCCAGGGAGGGGGCAGCCACAGCTTCTCTGGGCAGCCTGTGCCAGGGCCTCACCACCCTCACAGGGAAAAATTTTTTCCTTATGTCTAACCTAAATCTGTCCTTTTTTTAGTTTTCAAGTCATTACTCCTTGTCCTGTTACTGCATGTCCTTCTAAACAGTCCCTCTCCAGCTCTCCCATAGGCCCCCTTTAGATACTGTAAGGCTGCTATAAAACACTGCTATAAAACATTGTTGAAATACTCTCTTACATGTGAACTATATAATTTTTTCTTTCTGCTTGAAGGTCAAAATATGTATTTAGATGTTTTTATATAAAAGGGTAGACTTCAGGGGCAGGGAAGTGAATGTCACTCTTTTTCATCTGGCGTAAATGCAAAAACTTGTACGGATTACATGATTTTAAAAGTCTGGGTTACTGGTTCAGGTACAGTGGGAAAAGCTTTTCCATGTGACGTCCTTTGAGGACAAAGCTGTAAAAGGGATCCAAAGAAAGGAAGGGTGAAGATGTGGATCTTTGGCTGTTTCCTGTCTACGGTGGAGACCAGAAGGAATTAAGGAGATGATTAGATGTGGTGCTGAGGGACATGGTTTAGTACTAGATGCATGTTAGGGTGACAGATGAACTTGGTGATCTAAAGGGTCCCTTACAACCAAGACCATTCTATCATATGCTGAATTCACCTGTTCCAGTAGCAAGGGAGCTTCAAGGCTGATACTGTTTGCTGAACTCCACTTACTTAGATATAATGGTTTGATTGGCATCAGATGGTCCAGGATAAAATGTCTGTTTTTCAAAAGTGGTGGCAACAGATTAATTTTTGAGGTCACTCACGACACAATTTCAGCCAGAAATCATTCTAAAAGTGTCTGTTCTAGAACAACTTAATTCCTATGTTATAATAACATACTTCTTGGCTTGGTGGGTACTGAAGCAGAAATCATGCCAAGGCACTGTTGGTGGTCTTGGCCCAAGATCTCTTTTAGTGCTGGATCAGTGCCTAGGCTGATGTTGATTTTCCTGCCCCACTTTCAGTGATGGATTTTGACTCTGAAGTGTTTTATGGAAGGTGAAAGATTTAACTTACGTTTCTTTTTTCTTTTCCAGGAAATTAATACTTAGTATAAACACCAAACTTTCCCAGCGGGGGTACCACAAAATATTGACTCTGCAACTTCATTTCTAGTTATTCTAGGTTGCTCTTAGTAATCCATGGATATATTTATCTTTCAGTTCAATTGTTTACCCAAAATCCAGTGTTTTTTCCCCACATGCTTGAGTCTAATGAGAATATGATGTCTTGATACCCTGGTTTCAGCTTGGATAGAGTTAATTTAATTTCTGGCAGCTTGTATAGTGCTGAGTTTTGCATTTGGGATGAGAAAAATGTTGATAACACATTGATGGTTTTAGTTGTTACCAAGTAGTCAGAGACTTCCCAGCTTCTCGTACTGGCCTGCCAGTGAGAAGGAGGGGGCACCCAAGAAGCTGGGAACGGCACAGCTGGGGCAGCCATGATGTCATGGTCCATATATAATTAGGTGTTGGCCAGGAGGGGGTTTGACTAGAGATCTAGCTGAGCATAGGCTTCAGGTGGTAAGCAGTTGTGCTGTGCATCACTTGTTTTGTGTATTCTCATATCATTATTATTAATCTCTTCTGATTTATTAAACTGTCTTTATCTCAACAAAAAATTTAACAACTTTTTTTTTTTTTCCCTGATTCTCTCATGCATCCCACTGCAAGGGTGGGAGTGAGCAAGACTTTGTGGTTGTTGTAGCTTCCTGCCAAGCTAAAAGTTACTTTCAGGTTCCATCATTAGTTTTGATTCAGAAATTCACCAGTGAAATATGGGGACTGTGTTACACTGATCATAATGAAACTTTCACATTAATGTCTGTGAAAGCTTTGGATTTCATTTGTTAATTTCTGAATGACTTCACTGATAAAATGATAATGAAATCTCTTACTTGCCAGTTCTGTAGGGGTTCTAGGATGTAATGTAGCAAAAGAAGTGGAATTGCTTTATGGAGTCTCAGCAGAGTGAGGAGAAGGGTCTGTCTTCTCGGGGTGGAACCTCCTTGTACCCGTAACCTTATATTGATGTTCTGATATTTCTACAGTGGTGGAAGGAAGTGGAGTCATCTTTGATGAAGACATCTCAGACAGCTAGGTTATGCTTCCTGTGATCTTCTGGAAGGCAGTATCTCAGTGCCTCATTGCTGAGATGGAGTTCAGGGGACTCCTCTCACCTGTGTTACTGTGTAACTGTAAAACACTGTAGGATTAGTACAATACTCTATAGTCCATCTGTACTGTAGATAGAATAGTGACAGTCCTAGCCACTGCCATAATATGAACTTACTATAATATAAAAATTTAAACTGTTCCTGGCTTATTAGTAAAATTTAGTCCTCACGTTGGAGGTTTGTCTCTAGTTCTGTTATTCCAATACTTGCTTTATAAGGGAGGTCAGTCTTTATTAACCCCACAGTAATAGCATCTCTACATACAACAAATGGCTTTGGTTATCTTACTGTATAGATTTTATGGCATACCTGTAAGGTATAGTAGAGCTATCACAGAATCACAGACCGGTTTGGGTTGGAAGGGACCTCAAAGCCCATCCAGTCTCACCTCCCGCCACGGGCAGGGACACCCTCCACTAGCCAAGGCTGCCTAAAGCCCCATCCAGCCTGGCCTTGAACACTGCCAGGGAGGGGGCAGCCACAGCTTCTCTGGGCAGCCTGTGCCAGGGCCTCACCACCCTCACAGGGAAGATTTCTTCCTAATGGCTAATCTAAATATACCCTCTTTCAGTGTAAACCCATTACCCCATGTCCTGTCACTACAGTCCCTCCTAAACAGCCCCTCTCCAGCTATTCTGTAGGCCCCTTCAGGTACTGGAAGGACCTGGTGAAAGCTTCTTCTGTACTAGAAATGAACTGGTGGGGAAGAATTCCTCTTTGCTCTGCTTAGAACCATTTTTGCCTTGTACAGCGGTGACTTCCTTTGCAAGAAATATATATACTCTGTAATCTAGAATTGTTTCCTGCATTTCTCTAGGTACTTACTGTAACACTATTACATAGCTTTTGACTGTGGGTTTTAGTGAAATCTTATTCTTGGGAAAGCCACCTAGAATTTTTATGTACACTATAATAAAATTTTAGGTACTCTTAGTGATTGTTTCATGAAGCAGTTGGGTAATAAGATCTTCGATGTGGTATTCTCTAATGTGCAGAACTCAGTTCAGAGTCTGAATTAAAGCCACACTTTGTAAGAGTCATCAGAATGTGTCGGTCAGCAGAGGGACAGCTAATGTAGATCCAAGAACTATTAAGCCTCAGAAGTCCTTTGTGGTCATGCGTAATTTTGAAACAGACTGTGTTAAAGTGAGCAAGGTGTCTCAGAGTGGAGCTAAAAGCTGCAAAATAAATATTTAACTGGTGGTGTCCTTAAAGAGTTCTATCCAAATACAGCTGAGCAGAAAGCATCATAAACCTTGGCAGATGTAATGTGGAAATAGACAGGCCTGGTAGAGCAGGGAAGTCAAGGATCAGCTAAAGCTTCCACTGAATCCTTTTTAAATACATCATGATCAAAACCACTGCAGAGGGCCAGTTACCACTATAAAAGAAGGACTCAGAAAGGGCATGGCTATTGCAGAGAAAGCAAAATGGTGTTTACTGCTAATTGTGAAGATTCACAAAGTGAAACTCCTTTTTTTATGGGGGAGTGGGGGCAGGGAGTGAGAGAAATTGACCTAAAAAACTCTCAGGGATGAAATTACTTGTGTAGGGTAATGTCTGGTCTCATGCTTTAAATTCCCTGGGTACCTGAAGCCTGGAGGCTGGGAAATTTTATTCCAGCTTTTAAAACAAGCATGACCAGAGGTCTTTAAGCCTGACATCCATACCATTCAAATTCATAGATACTGTAGCAAAGGATGAAAGTCACAGAAGTTAGTAGCATCAACTTGGGAAGACTAAGGTTTCATTAGAGATCAGTTCTGCTTTACAGAACTCCTGGAGTTTTCTTGAGAAAATTGGCTAAGATTTAGATTACCAAAAGGCTTTTGGTAAAGTTTGACATCATATGCTTTTGAGCAGCCATTGGCTAGGAATGTATATAACGTAATAGATCAAAAGATTGGAGGAAGGGTTAATGGTTGTGCTTCTTTCTTTTTTCTTTTTTCTTTTTTTTTTCTCTTTTTGTGTAGCAGGGAAGTTACTAGAAGAATTTTTGAGGTCTTGGGATCTGTTGTATTCGGTATAGTAATAATAGGAATGGTAAAAGCAGTGAGTAGTCAAATGAGTTTGGTACAGAACTGAGTGACTGGGCAGCAGGGCAGCCGGCATAGTTGGAGGCTGCAGACATGAAACGAAGACACTTCAGCCTGGAAAAGAGATGGATGAGAACATACGAAAGAATCACACATGGCAGGCAGGACACCTGTGGGTCTTCTCATCAGAGATGACAGTGGATGTTTCTGACAGAGTTGTAAAAGCATACTGTAGATGAAGATATTGTCGAAGAGAAACTAGAGGAGTACTTCAGAGAGAAATCCTTTGGCATTGCCAAAATTGTTTGTGTGTGGCTAAATCTTCTGTTTGTTTTCCTTTCAGCATCATTTTATGGTGATAGCTTTGTGGAATTGAACAAGGCGGAAGCATCCTCTCAGACATCCTTACGGCTGCGGTTTCGAACAAGCAAGCCAGAAGGACTGCTGTTTCTTGCAGCTGGGAAGAGGGATTATTGTTTAATAGAGCTACGCTTAGGGAATTTACAGGTATGGTTTCTATCTACAGCTAATAAGTGTAGCTCATATTGTTTAGTTTTTTTCATCAAGTTGTTGTCTGTAACAATTCTCAAAGTTTATGTTTAAAGAGAATGGAAAGTCATGTAATACTCATGATAATTTCAAAATATGGTGTTTATTTCTACAATGATAGTTATTAGCATTTGCCTCTAAAAGCCTTTGAGATCTAGATCTTAAGATCATTGTGTTAAAAGCATGAGGTTCAGTAAAGGCAAAATTTGAGATTTGGGGATGTTAGCATTACAGGATATGTTTGGATCCAGAGAATAGCTTTTCTGCAAGGTAAGTTCCTGAAAGATTGGGTCACTTGGGTTCTCGGGGCTGGTTGGTCCTAGCAGAAATGCAGAGGAGTCTGTTTCCTCTTCTGCAGTTATTCAAGTTGTATTTGTGAGGGCATGAAATTTTAGTGGGATTTTATTTTTTCAATTGTGTTTTGTAAATTGCATACTTAATACAAAAATTTATATGTTAATATATTAAATAGATGATTGTGCAGAATACCACTTTGGATTTTCATAGTTAAAATTTTGTCTTTTGCAGCTGAGAATCAACTTTGGTGTGGGGGAACAAGTACTGCATTCTCAGCAAAGATCTCAGCTGAATGATTTAGCTTGGCACCTGGTTGAACTATATCATGACCATGATAATGTCACGTTGGTAATCGATAAACATGATAGAAGTAGTGCAAAAATGCCTGGAATTCTCTATGAATTAAATATTGATTATGGATTCTACATAGGTGGTACTAATAAACTTGACGCTCCCTACCTTCTTGGAGCACTGCCCGGTTTCCGAGGGTGTATTGATGATGTGTCATTCAATCAGCTAGACATTCTGGTGCCTCTGAGACCTTCTCCTGGCTTTAAAAACATCCATGAAGTTTCTGTGGGATGCAGCGATGAATTCTTTGCAAGTGAAGATGAATCCATTAGTTTCTTCAGTTCCAGATCTTATGTTTCTTTCCCATCATGGAATGTTGATGATGAGGGAATCTTGGAGTATACATTGCAAACCTCAGCTGCACGTGGCTTACTGCTTTTCCATCCTGGGCAAGCAGGAGATTTCATTGCAATGGAAATGGAGGATGGATTAGTTAAAGCTTGTATTGGAAACCATAGAAGTAGAACCCAGCTGTCCTCTCGTAGGTCCATCAATGATAGTCATTGGCACTATATTGAACTGAAATTTACTGCAGAATATTTGGAGTTGACACTGGATGAAGAAACTGTGAAAAAATCATTGCCTTCCCACAGCAAGCTGCCACTTCTGAAGGGACCTTTCTTTGTAGGTGGTGTAGATGGTAGCACACGATCAGAAGTGATTAAGTTAGAGCTTGCTTCAGTGTCTGGGAAGTATGCCAGAGGAGGGTCCTTCAAAGGTTGCTTAAGAGATCTGAAAGTCAATTCAGAAAAGAAATCGCTGAAGAATGTTCTGGTAACAAAGGACATCTCAGCTGGATGTGAAACGGAGAGTGCTTTTAATACAGATCTTGCTTCAGAGGTAACTGTAAAGAACCCTACCGTGAAAGCTGTGCCAACATATGCCATTTTCCCTGAAAGCTCTGTCTCTCTGGGCAAGGAAGACAGAAGCCACCTTTTATTTCTGAGTAACTTGATTGTGCTAGAGGGTGGAAAAGCTGCGCTTCAATCTAAACATATTAAAGTCAACTTAGACTTTCAGAAATTAGGGATTCATCAGTCACAAATTCTTTTTGAAGTAAAGCGACCACCCTCTCATGGAGACTTGAAACTAGATGTTGAACCAGAGCAAGAGGTAAATACTTTCACTATGCAGGATGTGTTGCAAGGGAAGATTCTTTACGCCCATGATGGCTCTGAGAACACTTATGATTATTTTAATTTCTCCATTTCTACCAGCAGTGAGAAGATTGTGCCTCCATATTTGCAAGGAAATGAGCAGCATATGTTTAGCATTACTGTCACTCCAGTAAATGATGCACCTGAGATCATGCTTCCCATGGGAAACGTGTTGCTTCTCTTTGAGAACTCAAAGAAACGTTTGACTAGTGATCTGATAAAAGTTCTGGATAAGGATACGGATCCTGGGGATCTCAGTCTTTCAGTGCTTGGAAACCTGAATGCAGATGCGGGATTTTTAGAAAATTCAAAGCATCCTGGAAAAACTATTACTACTTTTTCTAACGAGGATTTAAGAGAAGGCACTGTTTTCTTTGTTCACACAGGTGTCAAGAACTCAAGGATTGTTTTGAGGGCGAGTGATGGTGAGAAAGTCAGCAACACTGTTGTGCTACGTGTCATGGCAGTTCCTTTGGATTTCAGAGTTGTCAGAAACTCAGGAGTAGAACTGTTCCAAGGTGTTACAGCTCTGATCACACCTGGGCATCTGACAGTTGAAACAAGTGCCAAACTCCAGGAGCTGGAGATACGGTATGAGATCACTGAGCCTCCCCGGTTTGGGGAAGTTCAAAGGCAACATTCAAAGGGGGAATGGAAGCAAGTCACCTCTTTTTCTCACCGCTCTGTTCAGCGCAGCCGCATGAGATACTGTAGCACTTTTAAAAAAATTCAGCTGGAAAGTGTTACTGACCAATTTAAATTCAAAGTTAGCATAGGAAACAAAATCAGTGAGGAGCACACATTTCCAATCAAAGTGAAATGGTTAAGGTACAGTTTATTGAAACATGCTCCTCTAGAGATTGAAAAATCAAAGAAGAAGTATTTGACTTCAGATAATCTTTTTGCTGTGATAGTGGATCTAGAGATACCGGAAGATGAACTTCATTTTAAATTGCTGTCCCTACCTAAGTATGGACAAATACTGCTTAATGACCAGCCTTTGAAAATACATTCGGTCTTTAGCCAGAAAGATATTACTGATCAAAAAGTGGCATATGAATTAATCAGCAGATACCATGAAGAAAACCATGATTCATTTAGATTCCTCATTTCTACAAAGTACCTGGAATCAAATTTATATGACTTTAAAGTGTACATCAAATCAGATTTCAGAAACATTATTTTGACTAACAATGGCCTAACTGTTACTGAAGGTGAAGGAGAGTTAATAACAAGAACAAAACTGTTTGTGCAAACACCAGATAATAAAACCTTCCAATATAAAGTTATACAGTTTCCTAAACATGGAAAATTAAAACTCATCAATTTTTCAGGCTCATTCGAAAGTAGTGACAATCTCACCACTTTCACTAACAAAGATATAACTGATAAGCGACTTATGTATGTGCATGATGATTCTGAGACAGCATGTGATGGATTTCTTGTCAGAGCCTCCAGTGAAGAGTCAAGAAAGTGGGAAAACTTTGATCCGGAAGTGGAGCCTTTGTCAGTAGAAATTAGATTCAACATTTCTGTACAGTTGAAGAATGATGAGAAACCAGTACGTGTAGTTGATAAGATATTTAACATAGTGAGAAATGGGCAGCGATTATTAACTTTGGCAGATCTTTGCTATCATGATCCTGATTCTGATTTTGATGATGGACAGTTGCTATATACTAGACGTGGCATTTCCAATGGGGACTTGGTGCTAGCAAATGATACTTCACACAGACTCTTCCAATTCAAACAAGCAGACCTGGAGCAGAAGCAAGTCCTGTTTATACACCAAGGTGCAGATTTTGGGCGTTTTGTACTCTTTGTGACAGATGGCAAGCACTATACCTCTTTGCTTCTAGAAGTTAGTGCCACTGGTCCTTATGTTAGGTTGGCAAATAATACAGGTTTGTTGGTTCAAAAAGGAAAAGAAGAAACTCTTACAACAGCTAACCTAAGTGCTGTTACAAACCAAGACATCAGAAGTGATCATGAGATTACATATGAGATACTCTCTTTCCCAAAATCCGGAGGGATATATGTAAATAATTTGCTGATGGATTCCTTCACTCAGCTTGATCTGATAAGGGGGTATGTGACATACAGACATGATGACAGCAACAACATTATTGACACTTTTAACCTTACAGTCCGTGCTAGAGATACTTGTCTGGATGCTGCAGTGCACGTTCGTATATATTTGGAAAGTCATCAGTGGCCACCAAGGATTGTGAACAAAAACAATCTCTTAGTTGAAGAAGGAAAACCAGTTAAAATCAGTAAAGGAAAACTGCAAGTAAGTTAATGTTGTTGTCAATTTCTCCAATCTTGTAGCAAATTTTCTTCACTGTTTTCAACCATTGCAGTGTCTTTAGTCTCTGTCTTCTCTAAGTCCTTTTGGTTTTCACTAACATGACTGCTTTGTGGATGATTGGTTCTGCAGACGCTAGCACTAGCAAGCTTCCATTTCTAGAAAGAAAATGGGCCATGTTAAAGATGACTGCCCGTAGTCTGACTGCATTACATATTGGTGCTTGAGAAAGTGAGGATTTGGAGATATTGCACTTGTATGTTGTTTTGTTGTTGTGACTATCATTTGTACCTATCGTTCAGGTATCATTCTTAGTTGAGCTGATGGAAAATGCCAAGGAAGAAAAGGGTTTGCTTCATTCAGTTGGGAGGTAGCCCAACTAACACTGCCTGATTATTGCATCCAAAAATTTAAAAACAAGCCAGAAACCTGAGGTCCTTTCTCTTTGGTTAATATTTTCCTCTCCTTTGCTTGTGTGTAGCTTTTCAGTGACCATCGTGAGGGTACTCTGGCAGCTCTGGCTGTGCTGCCTGAAGTCCTTGTTTCAGGCAGAGGTCTGCAGTGCTTAGGCTATTAGTTAATTCTTCACTGTATTCCTTTTCAAAATTTACAAAACACTCCCATATCACATTATTTAACGAGTCCACTTAAACTACTACTGCATTGTATTAGGAATTTGCAGATAGAGCTTTTAACCCATCAAGGAATCCCAGTTAATTCAGCAGACAATCCAGGGGTTAAAACTGAGAAATTCACAGAGGAGCTAAAGATTTTCTCCCATTTCTGTTAAATAATTGTGGGATATGTTTTAAATTTAAGGTTGTTCATGAAAACAGTTCTCCATCTGAGATTGTGTTCACAGTAAGACAGCTTCCAGTACATGGATACATTCGGAAGTTTTCCTCAGATGAAGATTATCTTGGTGCTGACCAAAGTCCAGTTTTGAGCTTCACACAGCAAGATGTTGATGAGGGCAAAGTTCAGTATATGCAGACACTTTCTGACCAACTAGATGACCATTTTTCTCTGGATGTGACCAACGGGGTCCAAACAGTGAACGGAATAGAGATCTCTGTAGACATCATCCCCAGAATGATTCCTCTGGAAGTACAGAACTTCACAGTAATTGAAGGGGGCTCAAAAGCCCTGGTAGAAGACTATCTAAAAATTTCTAATAGACACTTCGCAGGACTCAGCTGTGAATTTATTTTAATTGAACAGCCAAACCATGGGTATATTGAAAACTCTCATATTCCTGGAATGAAGTTAGCCACATTTACCAGAAAACAGGTAATGCATTTAGATTTGCTATGTTGTAATGATGATTAAAACTTTTGTATTGCTAAAAGATAATTGTTGCTGCAGTGGAGTGATTTGGTGGGAGGTGGTGAGATGCATGAGTTTTAGCTTGATTCTGGCCTTGTACTGAAGATCCTTCTGTGGTCGCTAGCTGGTCGTTTGGGCTGGGGAGAGAGAGTGCCTTACTGTGATGAACCACATCACTTCCATATGAGCTACTGGTCACACAGAGACAAGTGTGCTGTAATCACAGTGAACTGATGGGCCAGTCATACTCAGGCAGAGCAGTTGATACTCTGGAAACCTAAGACAGACTGTGGGTATGTTTTGAAAAGACCACAGAAAATGCTGTGGAGGTTGGACAAGGAGGGAGGTGGAAAAAAAATTTTTTAGGTCCTGTCTTTGCTTACAGAGAGCCAGTATATGCATAATAAGCTAATATTCAGTCTTTTAGCTCTATGAAGCAAGATTTAGTCATAAATCACCATCTACTAATACTATGTTCAGTTTATGTATTCCAGGAAACATTGTGGTAAATACAGTGCGATTGGATTTTCCATTTTCCCTTCAGGGGGAAGGAGGAATGCCAAAACTGGCAAGTTGAAGTACTCTGGCTACAGGAAAGGACAGATGAGCTGTAAAATTTGCTGCTGTTGGCAGAACAAAGATAGAGGTATAGATCAGATATGGGCATAAATAAAGTCTAGAGGTCATAAAAAGCTGAGACAAATGGGGGCATGACTAGACCTGAATATTTTTATGTTTTTAATGTGGCATTCTTTTCTTTTGGCCTCTTTAATTTTTCCAGTTCTTACATTTTTCAGGTGGAACAAGAATTAATCTACTATGTTCATGATGACAGCGAGGAACTGATGGACAACTTTACTGTGATAGTAAATAACACAGAATTGTGGAAACAAAGCTTGCCCCAAACTGTGTTTATAACAGTTATGGCAGTAAATGATGAACCTCCTGTTATAAAAGTTAACAGAATTCTTCAGGTATGTTTGTCAACATTTTGAAATGCTAAGGTTGCCAGTCCCCTGTCAGAAATCTCGCTGTGGGCCGTTGAGGATACCTACATCTGCTTCACCACTGAACTGTCTTTACACAAATGCACGTAGCATGGGGAACAAACAAGAAGAACTAGAGATCTTTGTGCGGTCGCAGGGCCATGATCTCATTGCAATCACAGAGACGTGGTGGGACAACCTGGACGACCGGCACACTGTCATGGATGGCTATGTGCTTTTTAGGAAAGACAGGCTAGGGAAGCGAGGTGGAGGAGTTGCTCTTTATGTGAGAGAGCACCTAGAATGTGTTGAGCTCCACCTGGGGAAGGATGAACCTTCTGTCGAGTGTTTGTGGGTTAAAATCAAGGGGCAAACCGGTATGGGGGACATTGTTGTGGGAGTGTGCTATAGGCCCCCTGATCAAGAGGAGCAGGTAGATAACGCATTCCATAAACAGTTAGAAGTAGCCTCAAGTTCCCGGGCACTGATCCTTATGGGGGACTTCAACTACCCAGATATTTGCTGAGCAAGCAATACGGCCAGTCGTATGCTGTCCAGACAATTTCTGCAGTGTGTTGAAGACAATTTCCTGCTACAGATGGTGCAGGAGCCCACAAGGGGAGGGCGGCTGCTGGACCTTGTTTTCACTAACAAGGATGGACTTGTTAGGGAAGTGAAGGTCGGGGGCAGCTTAGGGCAAAGCGACCATGAAATGGTTCAGTTCATGATCCTGGGTGGAAGAAGCAAGCCAAAAAGTAGGATAGCTACCCTGAATTTTGGTAGAGCTAACTTTGATCTCCTCCGCCACTTAATGGGGGCTATCCCGTGGGCTACGCTGTTTGAAGGAATGGGAGCCTGCGAGAGCTGGCTAGCATTCAAACAGCACTTCTTCCAAGCACAGGAACGATGCATCCCTTTGAGGAGGAAATGGGGAAAGAGAGGCAGAAGACCTGCATGGATGAACAGGGAGCTATTGAGCAAACTCAAAGAGAAGCAGAAGATCTATGAATCGTGGAAAAAGGGTCTGAGCACCTGGGAAGAATACAGGAATGTGGTCAGGGCCTGTAGGGATGCAACTAGGAAGGCTAAAGCCCTCTTGGAAATTAAGCTGGCAAGGGACATAAAGGATAATAAAAAGGGGTTTTTTAGACACGTGAACAGTAAGAGGATGTCCAGGGATAATGTAGGTCCCTTGCTGAATAAGGAGGGTGTCCTGGTTACGGGGGATGCTGAGAAAGTGGAGATATTGAATGCCGCCTTTGCTTCGGTCTTCACTTCAAAGGCCCCCCGGGACCCACAGACACTGGATGAGAGTAGGACTGATTGGGAAATGAAGAATTTCCCTCTGGTTCAAGTAGGGGAGGTCCAGGAGCGGCTCAAAGGGATTAATGCACACAAATCCATGGGTCCAGATGGGTTACATCCACGTGTGCTGAGGGAGCTGGCGGAGGTGATTGCTGAGCCGCTCTCTATCATCTTCGACAGGTCTTGGAGGACAGGAGAAGTGCCTGAAGACTGGAGGATAGCCAATGTCACTCCAGTCTTTAAAAAGGGCAAGAAGGAGGAACCTAGTAACTATAGGCCAGTCAGCCTCACCTCTGCCCCTGGAAAGGTAATGGAACAGCTTGTTCTGGATGCCATCTCCAAGCAATTGGAAGAGAAGAAGGTCATGAGGAGTAGTCAGCATGGATTCACTAAGGGGAAATCGTGCTCGACCAACCTCATAGCCTTCTACGATCTCATGACAGGCTGGGTAGATGGAGGGAGAGCAGTGGATGTCATCTACCTTGACTTCAGCAAGGCCTTTGATACTGTCTCCCATGACATCCTGATAGCAAAGCTGAGAAAGCATGGGATAGATGAGTGGACAGTGAGGTGGGTTGAGAATTGGCTGTCGGACCGAACCCAGAGGGTTGTGACTCGTGGAGTAGAATCTGACTGGAGGCCTGTTACCAGCGGTGTTCCCCAGGGCGCTCAGTGTTGGGTCCAGTCCTGTTTAATATCTTCATTGACGATCTTGATGAGGGAATAACATCCACCCTCAGCAAGTACGCCGATGATACAAAGCTGGGAGGAGTGGCTGACACGCAGGAACACTGCGCTGCCATCCAGAGAGACCTGGACAGGCTGGAGAGCTGGGCAGTGAGAAACCAGATGAAGTTCAACAAAAGCAAGTGTAAAGTCTTGCACCTGGGAAGGAACAACTGTTTGTATCAGTACAGGCTGGGGGATGACCTGCTGGAGAAGAGCTCAGTGAAGGACCTGGGGGTCCTGGTAGATGACAGGTTGGCCATGAGCCAGCAGTGTGCCTCGGTGGCCAAGAGAGCCAATGGGATCCTGGGATGCATCAGGAGGAGTGTAGCCAGCAGGTCAAAGGAGGTGATCCTCCCTCTCTACTCTGCCCTGGTCAGGCCCCACCTGGAGTATTGTGTCCAGTTCTGGGTTCCTTGGTATAAAAAGGACAGGGATCTCCTGGAAAGAGTCCAAAGAAGGGCTACGAAGATGATTAAGGGCCTAGAGCATCTCCCCTATGAGGAAAGACTGAGTAAGCTGGGACTGTTCAGCCTTGAGAAGAGAAGACTAAGGGGGGACCTAATCAAAGTTTATAATTATCTGAAGCAGGGGATGCAGGGGGAATCAGCCAGCCCCTTTTCAGTGGTCTGTGGGGATAGGACAAGGGGCAATGGCTGCAAGTTGGAGCATAGGAAGTTCCGCACCAACATGCGGAAGAACTTTTTCACAGTGAGGGTGACAGAGCACTGGAATAGGCTGCCCAGGGAGGTGGTGGAGTCTCCTTCACTGGAGATATTCAAGACCCGCCTGGACGCCTATCTGAGCAATATGAGCTAGGGAGCCTGTTTTGGCAGGGGGGTTGGACCCGATGATCTCTCGAGGTCCCTTCCAACCCCTACAATTCTGTGATTCTGTGATTCTGTGATTCTAACCTGATACCCTTTATGCATTGTGATTAACAGAGTATTACATTTGTATCTGTTGGGATAGTCAATATAATAAATAGTGGTCCTGGGATTTAAACAAATTAGTGTTAAGGGAGGTAGTAAGTGGATATTAGGCAGATTCTAGTCATGAAGAACATTTTCTGCTGTTGTAAAGTTATCTAACAGACTTACTCAGCTTTCTTGTAATCTTAAAGATACATGCAGTCTCTGGGACTGACACAGGGCTTGTACACTGGAGGGGTAGCTTAATAAACTGCTTTATTACAGACACTGCGCCCATGTAAACCACCTCCCACCCCCCATGTAAAGGCTTCCTGTGTGAGATCTGATGAGTAAAACCAAACCCTGTGAGACTGAAAAGCAGAATGAAACGGACGTGGGTCACGTAATGAACCTGTGGTCACAGTAAACCAGCTGAGAAGCATCAGGGCAGGAATAGGTTAGAAAAGAAGCTAAGCAGGGTGTTTTGAGGCTACATCATCCCCAGAGCTATACAGCATAGTTAACAAATGGGCGGTACCTAAACCCTGCATTTAATTTTACATACTTAGTTGTGTGTTGCAGAGGTAGAATGGTTTACTGTAAAGATGATCATAACCCTGTGTTGTGTGTTTTGCCTTTTCATGTGAGAAAAAGACATCATTTTTGAAAAGTGCTAGTGGTAGTACTATATATTTTGGCAGTGACAGGAGGTAATCTGTAATAATCTGCAGATGCCCCCAACATAGGACACACCCAGCTGGCAGGAAGGGCAGACTCATTTAATAACCATTTGGGTAGTACAGTGTAAAACCTTCCCTGATTCAAGAAATTACAGTGGTACTCTACAGACACGAGGAGAGCATGCAGTAATGTTTGTTTGCAGGAGGGAGGGAGATAGGTCTAGTCAGAAATTTTTCAATGTCTCCCTTCTGGTGCATTGCTGGTATTGAATTGCAGAGCTGAGGCCAGGCAGTGCACGGCAATGCAACATATAGATTTTTCTAAAAATACCTGTAAGTATAGGCTTCCCAAGAACAATGATGACACAGCTTACGCTAGACAAGAGTTGGTCCTTTCTGCTGGGGAGGCAGTTTGCATACCCAAAATCAAGATGCTGCTTTTGTGACAGTGATTTTGGTGGTCATGTATAAGCTACTGCTGAGAAATAACCTTTATTTTTGTCCTGAGTGGGTACTGATATGCACACATATGTTGGATTCGTGTGCAGACTAAAACAAAGCTGGAAGTTGAGTTGTTTACTGGGAGGAATACGCTGAGACGATCCGTCTTCAAAGCAAACTTGCATATCCAAGTAGGTGGGAGAAAATGGATTTTTCTTAGTCTTGCTGAGTATTGATATGAGCTGGGCATTGCTGGCCCTATATTCTAGCCAAGCAGTCTGTACTCCTCTAAGACACTGATAGTGGTGAATGCTGAGTAATAAACTTCGTGTTGCTCTTAAAAAGGCAGTGGCTATTTTATGAATTTTGAAAGGTTTGAAAAGTACAACATGTACAGAAGTATAACATGAGGGAAGAGTACTGTGAAAGCGGACATCCAGTAGGACCATTTGAGTTGAGTGAAGTTTAGCACCTCAGAAATTTTACATATCTCAGTATTTAAGAGTTAGGAGGAACTGATGAACACTTAAGAAGTAGGTTAGCTTTTGGCAGCTGCTGTTGATAAATAGTATCTCTGAAGAGCTGCATTATGTGGTCAGTGATGTTGGTGTAGATACATGAAAGTTAACTTTGGCCTTTGGCATGTGGCTTCTGGCCCCATGCACGAAACTGTCCTTCAGCTCTGCCTGCCTCACTTCTGAGGGATCCATTGAGGATTCTATAACATCTGTTCTTCAAACAACCTTGACTGTTGTTATCAAGGTTATGAGCACTATGTGAGGAGTTTCAGGAGGACAATGAAGTATTGTTTCTGATTTTTGACTAGGAAATGAAAGTAAGGCAAGTTGTTAAGGATTTGTGAGTTTTTTTTGCTTTCTCTTTGCCTCAAATTTATGACATGCTTAAGTCTTAACATAATTTATGAGATACAGAAAATTCTGCTGTCTTGGGAGATTCTGTAATGTGTGCTAGTAGTCCTTGCATTAGGGATATGTTTATTTAGAAACTATACAGAATTCTGGGTATAATTTCCTTAATTTCCACAGGTTCTGAGGTAATTTTCTTTTCTGGGATGAGGATGGAGAAGGAGAACAGGATACTTCTGAGAAACACGCTATCCTGGCATTATTTGCTGCATTTACGTGTGTTAAAACGCGATCCTGTGAAGTGGCTGTATTCTACTGTTGTCACTAGAGGGCCGTATTTTCCTAGAATTAGATTTTTTTAAAACCAAATTCAAACACTGATGTTTTTACATTCTTTTTTTTCTTTAAATCAGTCACTCACCAGAGTACTAAAATAGCCATGAATATGTTAGGATATGTAGCTTGCAAGGACATACTGATAAGGTGAATGTTGTAAGTAGAACAGAATGGATTATTTCCCAGCAGGCAGGGTCATGAATGTTTTTCTAGACCATGACTGTGGAATGTGTCAGACACGTGAAAAATTTGTTTAAGGCTACATCATAGAAGTTCAGATACAGTTTTCATGGTGCTCTTCAAGGAGGACTTGATCCCAGATGTGGAAAATAAGCCACTTGTACGGTATTTTCACTGTTCTGAGTGTCTGCTTCCCAATGGCCCTTTTCAGCTCTTGGATCTTCTTTGATTTCTCAGGGATCATGTTGCAGGTTATGGAGCCCCTTGGCATGTCCTACACTTTAAAAAGCATTGTCTGTTAGTGAGCTGGGACAATAGGAGTACTGGCTTTATAGGTAAAAAAGTTTATTTATTCCTTTAGTAAGAGAAAAATTTACACTTTTTGACGTTTAGTGAATCAATTCTAATAAGATTTTGCATTGTCCCTTTTTGTGTTTTTTGCATATTTTGTATGTGATCTTTTTTTTTTTTCCCTGTGGAGAATTATCTCCACAGTGCTACTGAGATAAGTTACTGGGTCTCAGTACAAAATCAGTGGTTCTGGGGGTCTTATTTCTGTTGTTTAGTAAGTTAACCTTTACTGTTAGTTAACATCATGTGTTTTCACACATGGCATCTTTTATCACACATTGATAGTAGTACGTACATTACAGAGAAATACATATTTCAAGGGAGAAAATTGCTACTTCCTGGTTGTAGTAGATTTTCTGTTATAAAGTTTACCACAATTTCTTTTTCAAACTTTTTTTTCTAATTAGAAAATACATATAATTTCATTTTAGTACCATTTTTCCCATGGCACATATTTTATAAGACAGTGTAGTCAGAAAACTTTCCTCTGTTTGTCACGCCAAAATTCCAAGTGGCTTTAAAAGATTTTTTTCCATCTTTTTTATTTAAAAATAAATAATACTCAGTGCCCTAGTACTCAGGGAAAAATCTGTGATTGTTGATCTTTTGTTGTGGCAGAGGTAAAATGCCCTTTGTCAAGGACCATGTTTCCTTTTCAACCGTTTGGTGTGATGTTCTTACCAGATACTTGTTAAGTGTACCAAGACCCTCGGAGGACAGGAAGAGCTAATGCAGTTCGTGTTTTGAAGCTTTTAAAGGCTCAGGCCGTTAAGATTGTGTACTACATAAAATAAACTCTGCTTGGAAAGAATTCATATTGATGCATTGAATATTAAGGAATTCAGCTCTGTGTTGAGGTGATATATATATAGTTCTTTGTTAGTACTTTTGTCTGTAATTCCAAATAAATACAGCAGAGGTGAAGAATAAAATGGGCTGCTGTGTATTTCCAAACAAGAAATTATCTGGTGAGGTATGAATAAAGCTCTGATAGTAGTTCTTTCTGCTTGGAGGAAGGGTCTTGCCAAACCCCAAAAGCATTTAGATTTACTACACTTAGGTAATGGGTTTTATACCAGGTTTCCAAATACTAATTAGCGGTGTTGTCTGGAAGCATGACCTTGCGAAGTGCTAAGCAGCTGCTGGAGGTGTTGATTCCTTCATCTCCCACTGGACTGAGCACCTCAGTGGGTTGTGTGCTGCACTAGGAAAAGGGCCTATGGTGCGTGTTGTTCGAGGGAAATAATGCAGCTACAAGAAGTGTTCCATTTGTCTTCATTAGAGATTATGCTGTCGCCAGGATGGTTTTGTTTTTTCTTTGCTGCTGGTGAAAGGAGAGCATACTGAATGCCTTGCCTGCTGTGAAGTACATGACACTAATATTCATGTGTATGTGTTGGAAAGGAGCTCCTTGACTCAGTTATCAAAATACAGTTTTGTTATGTTTGTAAGAATTTGGATAGTGCCTGACAAATAGAGCAGTCATGCTGCAGCTATCTAAAACTCAAACTGGTGCAGGGTGTGTTTGCTTATATTATTTTGTGGTCTTGTTTTTTAAAAACCGTTTGCCAACATTAACTATTCCAGTCCACGATGAGAAAGTTGGATGGACAGTAAGGAAAGCTGTTATAGCTGCTAATATTGCACAGTACAACACTCTATTCTTTCTTTCTCTTCGAATTTTGCTTCCTCCAGTTTTCTTCTGTATTCATTTTCTTTATTATTACTATTTTTTTGTGTTTTTGCTTTTCTAGGTCTGGGTGGGTTCAGTCACAGAAATAACTGTTGATGACCTCTGTGCAGAAGACAAGGACTCCTCACCATCAGAACTGATATATTCCATTACTCCACCCAGCAATGGGCACTTGGCTCTGAAGTCTTCTCTAAATCAGAGCATCCTTAGTTTTACCCAGGGTCATATCATCGAAGGGCAACTGGTCTTTGTACACAATGGTATGTGGTTTCAAAAATACCATCTCTGTTACCAAAATAGGCTCCTATTCAGTATATTTGTGTCTGTAATCCTTTGAAGATCTCCCTGTAATGTCACAAAAATCTCAGAACACCAGTTACGGGATACATGATCTCACAAACTAAACAGGAAAGGGTCTGATGACTGCTTAAATAAGTGCTTACCAAGAAACCTTGGTGTTTTAGCAGTTCAGTTGGTAGCAGCCTTCTTTCTGAATGTAGGTTTGTAGTAGGGGAACATTGCCTCACAGCTTTCAGAGCTTTGACATCCATCTCCTGAAGCCTTTTTGTCTTGCAGTGCAGATCTATTCATGGACCAGCAATCTCTTAGATAACTGCCACAGTGCAGTTGTATTCTTGAACAGCTCTGGCCAAGGAAGCTATGGGTCATCTGGGTGATGTCAGCCTCTCTTCCAGGCTCTGAAGGAATTCAGCTTTAACCACCGACTCTTTTCTGCCAGCTGCCAGAGCTAGAGGTTGGGTTGTTTGCTACAGAGAGAATAAGTGGGCAATTGAAAAAAAGAAGTCAGGGCAGCTTGATTCATCCTTGAGTGGCAGTGCTGGGAATCTGCAGGAATGAAGATTCCAGTGGGCTTCCAGCAGTGCCAGAGATGGGGTTTGTACAGTGCAATAGCTGCTTTCCTCTTGTTCCAGCTGTATTATTGTGTTACCTCAGCTGAAAGAAGAAAGGAAGTTAAAGGAGAAATGAATCAGTTTTGGGGAAGGAGATGGAAGAGGTGCAGTGCTCTCTTGCCAGTGTGGAGGTAGACTAGAATTATTTCCAGGGCTCTTTTGGGTGCAGCAGTCACTCAGGTATGTGCTGTGTCTTCATGAGGCTTGGTGCAGGTTGAAGTGCTTTGACTTGTGATGCACTGTCTTGCAGAGTGCATATGTGTTGCTGAAATTGCTTTACAGGCAGCTGCTAGAGAGCTGTAAGTATCCTGCTGAAATAATTCGGTCAGAAAATGAAAGAGCATGGTCAACCTATTTAAACTGTTCTGAGGGAGACTTTGACATGTAAAAACCCCTATGATGGTAGTCTCAGTGTGAGGAAATGAATCTGCCCTGTGTTCCAGAAAGGGCAAATGCACATCTGTAGCCTTGGGAAGTCAGTGTTGGTTAATGAAAGTAAAAAGAACACCAAATTAATTTTCCAGTGAGTTGTGGATTCTACAGGAAGTTTGAAATGTAAAATTGTCCAGGTCACATGTCAGGCCTTGCAGCTGCTCTGGCTCTGCCATCTGCTCAGCCTTATGGCCTCCAGTGTTTTAGAAAGTACTTTGGACATTTTGCTTTTTTCCTTTCTCAGTCCACAATTGTGTTTCCTCCTTCATTTCAGACTGTTGCTAGGAGGGTACTCGTTAGTCTCATCTTGTTGCTCCCAGTCTTGAGGCTTTTCCTTATCTGTTTGCTGTCATTTGGCTTTCTACCCCTTCTCTATTGAGCTGATCCATCCCTCATCTTCAGTCTTTCAGTTGTGTGCTAGCTTCTTTGGATCCTCCTGGGAAGTACCCCCACTTCATGTTCTCCACAGCCGGGCATTTACTCTTCTTACTCGCTCTAACCTTTTCCAAGTGGAAGAACAACATCTTCTTTACTGGGGCAGCACTTCATCCCCTAGCTGCTCCTCATGGCAGCACAAGTCTTTTACATCTAGACGTGGCAGTGACTCTCTATCCTCAGGATCTTTTTTTTTACTCCCAACAGAATCACAGAATTGTAGGGGTTGGAAGGGACCTCGAGAGATCATCGGGTCCAACCCCCCTGCCAAAACAGCTCCCTAACTCATATTGCACAGATAGGTGTCCAGACAAGTCTTGAATATCTCCAGAGAAGGAGACTCCACCACCTCCCTGGGCAGCCTGTCCCAGGGCTCTGTCACCCTCACTGTGTAAAAGTTCTTCCGCATGTTGGTGCGGAACTTCCTGTGCTCCAATTTGCAGCCATTGCCCCTTGTCCTGTCCCCACAGACACTGAAAAGGAGCTGGCCAATTCCCCCTGCATCCCATACTTAAGATATTTATAAACATTAATTAGGCCCCCCCTCAGTCTTCTTTTCTCCAGGCTGAACAATCCCAGCTCACTCAGCCTTTCCTCACAGGGGAGATGTTCCAGGCCCTTAATCATCTCCATGTCCCTCCTCTGGACTCTCTCCAGGAGATCCCTGTCTTTTTTATACCAGGGAGCCCAGAACTGGACACAATACTCCAGGTGGGGCCTGACCAGGGCAGGGTAGAGGGGGAGGATCACCTCCTTTGACCTGCTGGCCACACTCTTCCTGATGCATCCCAGGATCCCATTGGCCCTCCTAGCCACCAGGGCACACTGCTGGCTCATAGCCAACCTGTCATCCACCAGGACCCCCAGGTCCTTCTCCACTGAGCTCTTCTCCAGCAGGTCACCCCCCAGCCTGTACTGATACAGACAGTTGTTCCTCCCCAGGTGCAAGACTTTACACTTGCTTTTGTTGAATTTCATTAGGTTTCTCCCTGCCCAGCTTTCCAGCCTGTCCAGGTCTCGCTTTTATGTGTCTAGCATTGGATTTCATAAAACTTCCTCTTCATCTTTGCTCAGTCTTGCGAGATACATTGTGCTGCTTGTTCTGTGCTGAGTTACAACTCTCCCTCTTTGTTCTCATGTTTTCCCCTTAATTTTATGTTTGTTTCCTCTGTAATTCCTAATTGTTCTGTCACCAGCATAAATGCAGAACCAGAACACACTTTTATGTACTCCTTTTTCAGTGTGAGAATGTCTTCCCTCGCTCTTCCACTCTCAGTTCACTACAGGGTGGTCCCATTCCCACTTTTGCAGTATGGGGTCTACCCTTACCCCCTTCTAGTATTTTCCTTAGGGCAGCACTGAATTGAATTCTTTCTTGGTTCTGAAGTCTGTGTCTTTTCAGTGCAGTTTTCACAATCCTCTTTCTGGTGTCCTTCTTATCACCTGTTCCTTCAAAAATTAATGGTGATAAAGTATTACCTGCTCCACCCAAGCAGCACCTCAGGATTTAGTTCTGTCCCTGACTCTGCCAATGACAAAATGTCTATTCCAATTGGGCAGTTGACCTGCATTAGCAAAACAATCAAGTGAGGCTAAGTAAGCCTTTTTTTTTTCCCCAGCCTGAGGTAAACAGTAGACTCCTCAGTATGTTTTTTAAATGTACAGCTACTTGTGCATTTTATAAAGTGAAAACATCAGAGAATAAAACCTTTTAAAATAAAAACAATATGACCTGATGTAGAGCTGCTTTGGTGCCTGGCTGGATATAAGAGTATTGCCTAGGGTGGTTGTTAACTATAATTTTAGAATCCCACATTTTAGTCTTCTGATACGTTAATTTATAGTTCAGTAAGGAATGCTGATTTTTAAGTGAACATCGACCCTCTCAGGATTTGTATTCATGCAGCAAGATCTCATGGTTAAAATGAGAAAAGCACACAGAAGAGCAAAGAACTATTTGCAACAGTTAATGTTTCATTTTTTCATTCTCTTTCTACCTAATAAAACAATCTGAAGAGCCTTATAGTTAGAGCTAGATTTAGGAAGCTCTGTGCACCTCAGCAAGTCAGTTCCAAGAGATGTATTTTTACAGGAATCCACTCAGACTCCTGGAGGTATTTTGCTATCACTTGTGCCAAAGTACATGCAGGTCTTAAGATTAAAGAAAAAAAACATGCATTTATTATGAGTACACATAACTTCTGAAATAGTTTAAGCTGTGACAACATATGCTGCTGAAGTGGAGCAAAGAGGGAAAAGAAATAGCCTGAGAGTTGATTGAGTCCTTTAAGTGTAAATCAAAGAACATTCTAGTTGTTTTTTTTTCTCCCAGAATGCCGCCTTTGCCAAATTGCAACTGCTTAAGTGTGTTGGTCCCTTCTAAGATAAAAGGAGTAGGAAATTTGGGAGTCACTGTCTGCAAGTTTATCTTCTTCAGCTCCACTGGGGTCAGTGAAGAAGGAAAGGAAGGGACACTGTGCTAATTTACACTTAAGGCCTATAGTGCAAGGAGCAGCTAGTAATTCTTCATTGGGAGGGTTTTTTCTGTATAATTAATTTATTTCATTCTAATTAAGATACAAAATTACTGATCAAAAATTGTTTCGGGATGACTTTGGGTATGTTTCACTGTAACCAAGGCTAAAAGGTGTCCAGTGTATGTTTGTGTGTTTTGGATGACAAATAGAATAACAGAAAAATAAATTCACTTTTTCGTTTTTCACAGGAGCAATGTCTGGAGGCTTCAACTTTCAGGTAACAGATGGTTTGAACTTTGCACCTCGACAGATTTTTAGTGTCACAGCTCGGATGCTAGTCATTAGCCTTGAGGAGAACAAAGGACTCGGAGTCTTTCCAGGTCTGTTTTTAAAGATCATCATGATTTAATCCACTCAGGGTGGGGTGGGGGACAGAAGCACAGCTGGTTGTCACATAGCTAGGTGGCTAACCTGTAGTAAACTACCTGGAAACATCTGTGGGATTTTTTATGAGGACACTTACGTTATCTCAGACAACATATTGCTTTATTGTTTTATAACCATTAACTTTTTTTGGTACTGTGCTTGCAGTCATGGAAACTGTCAGTGAAAGACACTGTCTGAGCTCTGAACAGTTACCATTCAGATTTGTTTAAAAGCTCCAGGTTATATATTTAGAAGTGTCTTAACTGTTTGTTATTTTACCTGGTAAAAGCAAAGTGATACTTGTGTCTATAGGATTCTGAACAGCAGATGAAAATTTACCAGCAATTCTTACTGTTTAGGCTGAGTTTCAGAGAGCAGCACAGACTCTGATGAATCAGAAGGACCGAAAACTTTTGTATCTGTGAATTTGTAACTAGTTGGATCTGGAGCTATGTGTTTTATAATTGAAATCCTACTCCTGCAGGAGGAGTTGATGTGTTGAGTCTCACCAGAGCCATATACTTGCCAGTGCATACTATTGCATTGGCAAGAGTAATCTAACATTAATTTGAGGATTAAAGGAGAAATGATTAGTCTTCTCTCAACAATGTCTTGCATCACACTTTTGTTTGTACTACGTTCTTTTTGCTCTGAACGTGATCTGCACAACCAGAGAGAGACTGAGAATCAGTAGAGCTCTGTAGGTGTTAATCTGTTCAATGATTTATTATTTTGATACAAGGAGAGCAATTTAGTTTCTTAAACTTCCTGAATATGAGCTCCATAAACAGAAGCTTGCAACAAAAGCCACTTAAATGCAGGCAGCAAAAAATAAGATTGCAGCAGCATGATCTTCTCATTCAGTTGATATAAATGGGATTCACGAAATCCACTTAAAAAGCTTATTAATCTGTGATTTTGGGTGTAAGGTTGCCTCAGGCACGGGGATTTACAGGAATTCTATCTTAAGCCAAAGATTCTTAGGAAAGTAAGCCCGATACTTCCATAGAAGACAAAGTCTCTAGACTGTCTATCAGTTCTCCAGATTGCAAAACACAGTATTTCTTTCAGCACGGCAAGCTGTATTAATCTAAGCCTGCAGTTTTTCCTGAATTCTCACTTTCTTTGGGTTAATAAAACTCCTTTTTGGTGTTAAAGAATATTATTAGCGTTTTCACCTGTTCTCTTCATGATACTTTTAAAGATGTTCCAGAGCTATATGTGTTTCAGCTGTACTTGCTTTTTATGAAATGACTATTATAATGATGGTGCCAAATGGTTAATACACATAAAAACAACAGCCAGTGTCCTGTTATATTTTGTAGCACTGCAGGATAAGCTAATTTTGAGACAGCTTCAAAAATCTTCTCTCTAGGGAAGTAAAAATGGAATATATTGCGAAGAATTTGACATGTGGGTATAAACTATTCTCTCAAACATATTGTTCTCCAGTTTTGTAAGAAAATGTGTTGCTGTCTCTTTTGGTGCTGGATATACCAAATTTGTTTATACGATTTATGGATTTTTTTTCTATTCAACAGAAACTTGTTTTATTCAGTGTGCTCAGTAAATTGACTTCTAGATACATGAGTTTTTTCTTATGTATGCTAAGTTTCTGCAAGGTGAGGATTTGCTGTCTTCAGAGAAGCAGCTCCTCTAAGAAAGAATGAGCTGAGTTGCTCTTTGAGGAGAGACAGCCTGACTTGTAGGTATTCAGAAGCAGAAATGTCTAAGCAGTCAGTAGCTGAGATGATTCATGATTGTTTAACAGGCAGAATGCTTGTGCTAGAGCACTTTGCAAATCTTATACATAGACAGTAAAAATGGGTACCAAAATTACCAGGTACTGATAATGGCCTTAGGCTGTTGCATTCTACTTTGATGTATCAGCTTGTCCTGCTTCACATTCTTGTTGTGTCCTCCTCCCCCTGTGTCTGTTCCTTACACTTGTGTTAGGGTGCGGTTGGTTTGGGATCTCTGTGTTCCCATGTTTGGGTACAAGCTTTTCTCAGGTCCCTTTCCTTATCCTTGTCTGTTGTCTGGCAGATAAACTTCCTCTCTCTGTTGAGGTGTCAGACCAGAACAGAAGTACTGTGGGTGCTGGAAAAGGTTCTCAAGTCTCAGGACAGAAGTAGGTGAAGGAGAAGGTTGTGTTTGGGGAAGGATCCTGTTTTACAGAAAAGCCTGAGAGACTTAGTGGCCCTAAACTGTATTTTGGCCTGTGTGCTCTAGTGAGTGAGATGAGGTCTATTAGGAATAAACAGGGTCTTTGTGGCGCACACTGTGGTGGAGGGATACCCTGGTATGCTTACGAAAAATTGGAGCAGTAACTTAAATTAGTGCGGTGTTACCATGTTTGAGAGTGCTGTGGGTTTTCAGCCAGTGGGGGAGACCATGGTGAAGCAGGTTGTCCTGCTGCAGCCCATGGAAGATGACAGTGAGCAGAGATCCCACCTGCAGCCTGTGGAGGACTAGGCTGGAGCAGTCTAGGCCTGAGAGACTGCACCCCGTAGAAGTGACCCAGGAGGTCACTGGGGCAGTGGGTGAAGAGCTGAAGCCCCATGTAGGACTGCCTCCCGTGGGTGGGAGCCCACGCTGGAGCAGGGGAAGGGTGAGATGAATGCCCTCCCTGCCCCCACCTCTCCCTGGAAGGAAAACAACTGGTGAAGAAGTGGCCGAAACCCCCATTTCCCTGTCCCCCTGTGACACCTGTGGGGAGGAGGGGAGAGAAATCATGAATCAAGTTGAGTCCACAAAGAAGGGAGAGGTGGGGGAACGTGTTTAAGATTTGATTTTATTTTTCATTATCCTACTCTGTTTGCAGTGTGTGTGTGTGTATTGTACTAAATCAGATTTTTTTTATTCCCTGTTGAGTCTGTTCTGCCTGTGATGTGAATTGTGGAATGACCTCTCCCTGTCCTTCTGTCGAGTCCTAAGCTTCTCAATATGTATTTTCTCCCCTGTCCAGCTGAAAAGGGGAGTGACAGAGTGACTTTGGTGGGCATCTGGCCTCCAGCCAGGGTCAAACCACCACAGAGAGTCTTACTTTTGTCAGTGCAATGAGGCCTGGTTTGCATAAGTAGGAGGTTATTGAGAAATAACTGTGTTTCCAGATACATGTGGTCTGATTAACTGTAGCTCTCAAGTTGTACATTCCTGACCACATCTGCTGTATGCGTAACAGAAGGTCCTGCTTCCCACTCCCTGTCATGCAAAAAAGGGAAGAGAGAGGAAGAGGAGGGAAACTTCCTGAATTAGATGTAGTTGGGAGAATCCTTCTAGAACTGAGGGAACTGCTTCACTTTTCAAAGCAGTATGGAGACAGACAAGCATGGGAAGGTAGAAAGGGGCAAACTGGCAGCACCAGACATCTAATTATAACAAGCCTGTTTCAAAGTTCATGTGGTTTGAACCAGGGTACAGCTACATATAAATAGGCAGAATCCTGACATTCTTAATGGCTTGCAAAATATTCCCATTCTTCAGTTTGCTTACCGTATCTTTTCTTCTGAATATTATAGCAGGAACATGCTATTTTGTTTTATTCCTGTATAAGCATTATGCTTTATTGAAGATGGATTGATAACTCAGACAATCGAGGATAAATATGGCTAGCATCTAAATTTAGGTTGTTGGTACCTGTAAAAGCTTGTTGCTCAACAAAAAAAGAACATGTAAAAATGGAGGCAGAAGTGGGAGTGGTGGAAATAGGAATAAGGGTAGCTATTGCTGTTCCAAAAGTATCATTTAACATGAGATTTTGTTTGCTGAGTGTGTACCAGCATACAGCACATCAAAAGAAGCCAAATAAGACTTTTTTTCTCTTGCGATATTACTAGGTTTGGTGTTGTCACAGCTATGTAAAAATTTTTCTTGGTTTGACTAAAGTTCTTTATAATCTTTGAGCCAGAAGGTACTGGGAAGTGTGGTGATAACGTATAAAATGATTTTGTTAGCCCTCAGGCTCCATCTGTCTTAATAATACATTATTTCAACTCAGGCCATCATTTCTGTTTTATGAAGTTCTTCCTAATTTGTTTAATTCAGTATATATTTTAAAATCTAATTTAATGAAAAATCATCTTTCATATTAATGAATGGTTCAAGCTTCTGGTAATAATTGATTTTGGTTTGTGTGCTGGCAAGAAACTTTGCTGTGTTTAGGTTTCTCCCTGCCAAATTACCCTGCCCTCTGTGGGCACCGGGATTACCAAAAGCATTAACAGTGGTGACTTCAGTTAGAGTTTGGTTTCAGTTCTAGATTATACGTACTTTACTCCTTACTTTGGGCTGTTTTTGCAGGAGCTAGTCTTTAGCCATTACATGTGGGAAGAGAACTGCACTTAAAAACTGATCTAAAACATGATTAAAATGCTGAGTACTGAGGTGAGGTTGTGCATACAAAGCTTACTGCTTGGGAAAAGGTGCTGTTGCAAATCTATGTGACTTACAATTCACATTTTTTAGGTTCCAGGAAACCTATTTCACAACATGATCTGAAAGCTGTAACTAATGATGTGACCAATGCAGGAAACAGAACTATAACTTTTATGGTTGTAACTTCCCCAGAACATGGAAGGCTGATCAGAGTAAATTCTGATAATACCACTCAGGAAATCATCAGTTTTACACAGTCTATGGTAAGTGTTTACCTCATAGTAAGTAGTTCAGGTAGATAGTTACTTCAAAGGCTATCTATCTGAGTTGCTTGCTCTTTGTCTTACCCATTTGTATCTGTTAAGTAACCAGGCATATGTGACCCATCAGTGCAATCACCCAGATTTGCTGTGTCACTGAGTATCTGGCATCTAGTAACGAATGCAAGAGGAGCCTTTGTTCGTCTGTTTGCATACTAGCAGGGTCTTGGCAATTTCTACTGTTTTGCTTGTAACAGTATTTTTCAAGAAGAGCTGTTCTGGTGCCATTAATCAGCAGTCCGAGGTTGGAAGCCTTTAGTTTTTGGCAGAAGGACTAGCCTTTTGCTCTGTGAGAAGTCCAAGTACCGAGATTCATTTCAGCTGTGCACAGTCCTCATGGGTGTCCCCAAGAGGACTTCTATTGACTTGATCGGCTGTGAGGTTAAATGTTAAGAGAATCTTAACTGTGACACAGGGTCTCATACTTGAATGACTAAAATGTGGCAGTTCATGTAACTTGATGGAAAACACTGTTTTGCAACTGAAATGACTTAGGTCTGTGTGGAGCATCTGAGTAAAACTGTGTGCTCTGCATGCAGTAAATTATTCTCAGAAAAATCTAGGCAGAACAGATAAAGGGAGCTCAATCTCCTGACTTTGCTGGAAGAAAAATTGAGAGATAATTGGATCTTAAACTACATTTACAGATTCTAAAAGTGGGTGTTTGATTTAGCGGATGGAGGAGTGACAAAATCTATTGGCCAGAAATTCAAACTTGACCAATAGAACATGGAATAAAAGTTGACATTTTTATTAGCTACCATCAAACTTTGAAACAGGACTAGGGACTGTGGTGGAATGAGTCTTCACTTGAACTTTATAAATCACAATTAACAGAGAATATTGTTCTTAGTAAAACTGTCATAATCACATTATGTTATTGGTGGTGTTGCAACAGTCCCCGAGTTTTGTCTTGCATTATGTGTGAGATGAACTGTATAAGGACCTTCTTCCTTTCTATTCCTATCACCTGTGATTTTCATGAGCATTACATGAAACAGTTACATGTGTCAGACAGAAAATGTTTCAGTTAAGGTTTTGAAGTTTTACTGGTTTTGCCAATGGATAGGATCTTCAGGTGTTTCTCAGACAGTGCCATGTCAGAACATGCCACTTACTCTCTGTAGCTTTAGATCTTAGTAATGTATAGCTTACATTCATTCGAACTTCATAAATTATGTAAGGATTTGAGCTGTAATAGCACATATGCTTTTCTTCTCTGTGAGAGGTATTTGTATTGGCCATTTTCACTTCAAACAAGTAGAGCTAAGTGACTTATTGCAGGTAGAACTGAAGTATCCAAACCAACTCAATATTTGTTCTGGTAGGGTGTGAGGTACAGAGGAGAGAAAAGAGATCTTAAATAAACTTTCACTGTCCAGTGTGTTCTAGCCACATGAAAAATATCAGTAAGAAAATAACATTGATATTACAAACATTGTATATTCTTCATGTAGTGGAGAAAAAGGCATTCAATTTCCATGTATTAATAAGAAAGTTGTAAATCTGTTTGAAGTTCTAAATAGTTTGTGTTATTTTAGTTCTTTGGGTTTTCATTGACTTCATTCTGTATTATGGAACTTGAAATTTTGCTTCCAAAAGAGTACTATGCAGCTGGCTTATAAAAGTAGTTAGCACATTTGCTATGGTGCGGAACTCTTCCCTATACCCTGTGGTTTGTTGCTTCATTGCCAGAGGGAAACAACAATTAAAAAAGAACTGAAAGCACTACTGCATTCCAAGAATTTTTTCACGTACAGTTCAGCCACTATAAGAAAAGTGTGTATTAAACACACCTGAATAACACAGTAGTTTTCAATATGATGTTTAGGTTTTTTTCTCTGAAAATGCTTTCTATGGTGTCTTAGAAATATTTTCACCTTGCAGCAAGCCACGATTTCTTCATTATATTTGAAGTCACTACAGAGGTAATCGCAGGAGTCCTCACCAATTCAGTTTTCTTCTTAATTCAGATTTTAGCATGGGCTTGCAATTAAAAAAAGATAACTCTAGGTAGATTGATACTACATGCTGTTTAATTTAAAGGATGCATACTGTTCCTGTTATTGTTAGAAAAATCTGCTCTCCCCAGCTTGGAAGTCCTAGCACTATGTGTTGGAAAGATACCCTGAACCAATGTATCTTTTTATTATTGATTTTATTTTGTCTTATAACAGCCATTAAGAATTAAACCATTATAGAGAAAGCATAAACCTGCAGATGTGCATATAGGATTTTATCACATCAGTCTGAATTTTTTAGACAACAGGATGTAATGATTTTGAGATTGGTGAAGAAGGTGACCCGAAAGCCCTGCTTCCCTAGTGACCTCAGTAGGGGCTGTTCCAGTAGTTTCTTGATTAGTGCACTCTGCAGTCACCACTCAGATTCTCTGGTGATAAAGTGCTTCACCGTGATAGCAGCAGAGACTTTTTTCTTTCCTTTTTTTTCCCACACCTTTCAAGCATACGTGATCACAGAATCACAGAGTTGTAGGGGTTGGAAGGGACCTCGAGAGATCATCGGGTCCAACCCCCCTGCCAAAGCAGCTCCCTAGCACATATTGCACAGATAGGCGTCCAGACGAGTCTTGAATATCTCCAGAGGAGACTCCACCACCTCCCTGGGCAGCCTGTCCCAGGGCTCTGTCACCCTCACTGTGTAAAAGTTCTTCCGCATGTTGGTGTGGAACTTCCTGTGCTCCAATTTGCAGCCATTGCCCCTTGTCCTGTCTCCACAGACCACTGAAAAGGGGCTGGCCAATTCCCCCTGCATCCCATACTTAAGATATTTGTAAACATTAATTAGGCCCCCCCTCAGTCTTCTTTTCTCCAGGCTGAACAATCCCAGCTCACTCAGCCTTTCCTCACAGGGGAGATGTTCCAGGCCCTTAAAAATAGGTATAGGAACGTGTGTTAATGAGTTCCTTCAGGATGTTCACAGGCTGCATAGGCTGTGTTACAAACAGTAAACTTAGAACCAGCACCATCTCTGACAGGGATCTATTTGGCAGTTATAAGCCAATACATGCAGGTTGGGTCAGGGTTGCCTGGGAAGTTGCCAAGCACTTGCTAGGTATAGCTGTCCTCTCTCCAGGTCAATGAATGAATTATCAAGCAGACCAGACACTGAATCTACTAGATGAGGTTTAGTGAGTGTTCTAGTCTTGCAGTTATTAGGTAGCCTGTTGTCATTTCAGTGTATTATGGTGTTGATTTTAAAGTTCAGGTATAGTTTGAACTGCTGAGAATCCTAGTCTGAAAACACTGCCTTTTGCTTTGGGACCGAAAGAGATAAATGGTTGTATAAACAGGAGTATATTTAAGTGGCCATTGCATCTCCTTCTGGTTTCCATAGTCTCTTACCAGGTCTGGTATCTTCTGCCATTCACCATGAAACTTACCAAAGTCCTTATCAAGCCTTCAGTCATTTATTTACATTTTTGGGGCAGTGCCCTGCCGGTAACCTTACAAAGAAAAAACCCCTAGACATACGATACTCTGATTCTCTGAAGATACAGTCCACCTGAGCTCCTGTCACCATTGCCATTGCTAGTTTGAGGTAGTGTTTTGTATCTCTATCCCTCACATAAGGCCTTTACTTAAGCATTCATGCCCACTAATGTTTCATCTACCTTCAAGTATGCTTGTCTGGCAACACAGAGTCTGTCTTCAGAGAAAGAGAAAGCAAGATAATCTCAATGTAAATTGTATCTATCCTGTGCATGGACTAAAGTACAAAGGCCTCTTTTGTCCTTAACATTTTTTTTCTCTATTTATACTTCTGTGTTTAAAGTTATTCTTACACCTATGACTTTCCTTTATGCTGCACAGGTGGATGAAGGTGTGATCATGTATGAGCACCTACAAGCCGCATTGGTTGGCTGGAGTGCAGAAGATTTCTTTACGTTCACTGTCCTCTCCCCACCATCAGCTCTGGACCTCCAGGTGTTCCATATTGTCATTTCATATGGAGTTACCAGGCACGATCGGAACAGCCGTCTTCTGGCAAATACAGGTAAACACTCTGCACTGTTTGCACTCTAAATTGGTTTGGCTCTGTCAGGATTCCAAATAAGCAAATGTGAAAAACAAATAGGCTACTTTCTCTTCAGTAACAAATCATCAGAGTACTTTTGTCACAGACTGTGATGTAGATAGTAGCTTGGAAAACTATCACTGCATTATTAAAACCAAGATTTACTACCTATGTTTGATCCCTCTTAATGCTGTAGTGGGTATTCTCCGTTTTGCTGTTATCATAGGTAAGAACAGCAACAACAAAAAATTCTTGTCTCTTATATGTGACTGTATTTTTGAAATAGTGGTAATATATTCTTAGCCATAACATATGGAAATCAAAGATACCCTGAGGGAGGAACTTTCCTGAGCATCATCAGTGTTGAGATCTAATTTCTGAAACATTAAAATAGTAAATTTCTAAGATTCTTTTTTTCCTTTCCATTAGGTGCCATAGTCCAGGAAGGAGGTAGAGTATTAATCAACAAAACAAATTTAGATGCTTCAAATCTATTGTTTAAGCTGCCTGAGATACAGCGTTCCATGTATGAAGTCTGGTATCAAGTTGTGTCTTTACCTCAACACGGTGTGATTGTTGTTGGAGAAAGAAATGTTACCAAAGAAAAACCTAACTTTTCCCAGTACATACTGAACAAATTTGGAATTGTGTATGTACATGATAATTCTGAATCACTTATTGACAATTTCACTTTTGCTGTTTGGTTGAATCTAAAGAGCAAGTCTGCAACAAAGCCCCACAGTGAAGTTTTAGAGGAGATGTTTAATATCACTGTTGTTCCAGTGAATGACCAGCCTCCGGAACTGAAGACTAAAATGCTGCACTTGAAAGTTCTGCAGGGAGACATGTCAGTGCTGGGGTCAGAGAATCTGAAAGTCGAAGACCTAGATAACAGTCCAGATGAGCTCAAGTACACCATTGTTAGCAACCCCAATAATGGTTACTTAGCAATGAAAAGCAATCTTAGTGTCTCTGTAAAGGATTTCACGCAAGCTGATGTTGATGGTGATAAAATTTGGTTTGTACAGGATGGGAGTTCATCCTCTGGAGTGTTTTATTTCAGCGTGACTGATGGTAAACATCGCCCTTTATACAAACTATTCAGTCTGGAAGTCATACCAATCTCTCTTGTCCTGGTCAACCTTACCAATGTTGTACTTCCACAGGGACAGACATCTGTCACTATTACTAACGTCCAGCTTTCAGCTGTCACAAATGGAAAAAGCACTACTATTATGTATGAAATAACTCAGCCACTCGAATATGGGCACTTGATGATTGGAAATGAGAAGGTTACTAAATTTGAGCAGGCAGATTTGTACTCAGGAAGGCTCTCTTACCACCTGACAAATCTCAGTGCGTCCAAAGAAGTGCTGGAGTTCATGCTCTTCACTGCAGAAGGCAATCTGACAGGACAAGTGCTGAACATCACAGTGAAGCCTTTAGTACAAGTTGCGGATGATGTGCAGATTCCAAATCAAGCAGTTTATAAGTTCAGAAGCAGTGATCTGGATGCTTCTGAGCTAGGTAATTTGACAAATAGTAATCCTAGATTTGAAGTGATAGTGCCTCCGTCTCACGGAAGGATTGTGAAGAGGAGGTTTGTGAATGACGCAGTGTTCGAAGATATTCGGACATTCACCCAGTCTGACATTGATCGTGGTGGTGTGCTCCTGCTCACAGATACAAATATGACAGGCCTCGATCTGTTCAATGACTCGTTCACCTTTGTACTCCAAGCCGATGGTGTGCAGCCTGCTGTGGGCTGTTTCCGGTATTCTGTGACACCACGCAGTGCTCCGCTTGTCCAGGGTTTTCCAACCCAAGTGCCTCTTGTAACCAGCACTACCACTTTAAAGATTCACTCTACCTCAAAGGATGAGGCACCAGCCACCTCTCAGAATAAAGACCCTACAGTAGCTCCACAGAAGACCAGGCCAACCATGTGGCCAGAGCGGAATCGTTGGGAAAATCTACACGAGGAAGGTCCGTTGCTAAATCTGGCATTGGGAACAAGTGGATCTGTGGGGACTAAGACCATAACCCAGGTTGATGGCAGGAGTGCCAGAGAGCAAGCAGCTGAAAGCAGCAACCCTTGGTACATCATTATCCCCCTGGTCCTGGTGTCTGTGGTACTTATTGTTGCTGTTCTTACTGTGTGCATTTTGCTAATGTGTCAGAAGAAAAAGAAGACAAAACCACTCGTCACAAATCAAACAGATGCAGTCATCACTAGTCCAGATCATTCCAGATGTCTGGAACGGAGCCTGACTGTACCCAGTGTTACGGTGACTCCTCTGCTGAGGGGGGTTGAGAGAAATACATCCTCAGCTTCCAGTACAGTAAGGCATGAACAGCTGCTCCCTGTAGTGGGTTCTCCAGCTGTAGAACGGTCTCTGCAAAACAGCTGGTTAAACCTTGATCCTGAAATGATCCAGTATTGTCGGAAAACAAACCCAACTTTGAAACGCAATCAGTACTGGGTATAGTACTGGCCAGTTTTGGTCATGCAAACTGATGTAGTATGGAAAGAGAGTGTATGCTGTTAACACACAATTTGTTCTTTAATACACTTATAGATCAAATTCTACCCTGTTTGTTCAGTGAATTCCAAATACCTGTGAAATAATAGTAAAAATCTTGCTGATTACAGTGGCCATAAAATAGGATTTCCAGTTGCCACTTCAGCAAAATTCCCACTTAGTTCAGTGCAGAATTTGACCACATGGGTTTTGAGTGCACCCTGTGTATGCAATATTTTTTATTTACCATGAATGTTCTGTCATGGACTTTATATTTAAAATACATCATTACTTTTTGAACAACCAAGTTTGCTATAAAGGTCTTGCATTGTTCCCTGAACCACCATTTCTGTTTGAAGAACTTTCAGCTGTTTCTGTAAATAATTGCCAAGGTGCTAATCCAAATAATGCCATTTTGACCTGAAGGCTGTTTAGAGGCCAGTACTAAAAAAAACAAGCTGTGGCTATTTTGACAGGCATTTATCTGGGTTGCAGAACTGGAAATCTAGAATTCGTCAACAACAGTAGTGTAGCAGTGATAGTATATAAGAATTCTGGTAAAATACTCTTTACTGTGAGATGTTGGTTGTTTTTTTGCTTTTCTTCATTTTGATACTGAATTCTAGCCTTTAAAATGTCTGCAGACTGGTAAAATGCAATACCTCTAATCGATGTAGCAAAAACTGTGTTTCTCAGTCTGTCTACTGAATTGTCTTTAGACTTAGATTACATCTGAAAGTGCATATCAAAATCCTGTGCCTGACAGAGGGCTAAATTCTGGGTGTTCAGGCAGATGCCAAAATCAAGTCCTCTTGCTGCAAACTGTCCTGTGTGGTGGAGGTACTGACAGAAACAGACCCACAGGGAAAGTGTGTATCCCCTTCTGAAGTTTCACAATGTACCCTTCATCTCCCAGAACACCAAACACACGTACCTTACACACTGTATGACACATACTACCTACACTAATTTTGCTCTGGTGCTAAAATGTGCAATAATTTCTTTGCAAAGGGAGTATTCTTGTATTTTTAGAAATCCAAGTTCAATACAGATGTGCAGTCTCTGGTTAAGGTCCAGTCTTTGTTCTACTGAAGACACAGCAAAATTCTTGTTGACTTTAGAGAACTGACTTCAAGGGAATGGTACTGTGGTGATAACCAGTCTCTTACCGCTGAACTTCTCATCTGTTTTTATGTTTTTGTACTGTTACAGCTTCCAGTTTTCTTCTCTGTGAAAACACTGAGCTGAGTGCCAGGGTGCAGCCTCAGTACTGCACTCAACACTGGAATAATATTTTTGTTTGAGTGTAGGTGCTGCAGTTTTTGCTTTTACAACAGATGTATGGTCCTCAACATCCTTGGTGCTATTAATTTCATGCTACTTCGCTGTGGATGATTTTTTTGTTGTTGTTGCTGTTATTGTTGATTTTTAGCCATTTTCTTGTCATTTTTGTGTTTCAAATGTTGGATTCACCCATGAGGACAGGCGTACTGCTGTGCTCTGGGAACTAAACACAAGAGCAGTGGGAGCAGTGTTTCTCATCTGTGTCGCCACTGCCGTGCTCAGCTCTGACTGTGGTGTGTTTTGAAGCAGTGCATTTTTCAGAGCCCACTTCACGGAGAGCAGTCAGTGTCAGTGGAAAATATGCAACTACATCTTCAGCTGGTCCTTACAGAGTAAGGACATGAACCCTCACATGTGAAAACTAAAATGTATTGGAACCTTGTTACTCAGTGGTAATGATAGAGAAATAAATACTTGTCCCCTGATGCCAGTGTGAGCAGGTTTGAATTCAAGCTGTGCAGTTAGTGTACAAGGCTAGGGTGTTCAGGTGTCCTGCTGCAGATCTGCATCTAGACCTTTTCTGCCTTTCCAAGGAAAATCTTTGGGACTGTTTTAGAAACTGACCAAGAGAGGTGATGCTGCCAGCCATCGCCGGGACACCTCAGCATCCTTTGTGGAGGTGCAGGTGTGCATCTCTCGCCTTTTCCTGAGCCCTTTGCTGCTAGCAGACAGCAGATAGCAGCTTCTTTCAGATTCCAGCTGTCAGCAGAGCATCTGCTACAAACTGCCTCCGATGCCATCTAGGTGGTAGCAGGAACCTGATCACTTTACATCTCCTCCAAGGCCACACTGCAAGGAAGAGTAAAGAATTAAAATCCAACACTTGCCTGATGCTTAAAGAAACCTGTTCTGCATTTTCCTGCCACTGAGGTCTTCTTGTCAGCAGCAAAAGAGGCATCAAACCCCAGTTCCTATCAGGAGACCACGCAATACGCCTCCCAGTTTGGTATTAAAATACTGCAGTGCTGAGAGCTGCTGGTCTGATGGCATAGCCCACACTGCGGGCCTGTGGTGGGCAGAACAGACGTAGTGAATGAAACGTGCTCGGTGAGATTCTGCTGTCATTGTAAAGCCAGGACTGCCCAGAGCTGTGGAGCTGCTCAGTCTGCACTGGAGGTGGAACATGAGTGTGCTGTAGTGCTGGTGATGGTAAAAATTGGGATAAGAGCGAGTCAGTAAAATGGCAGTGAAGTCACAACTCCACAATTCAATGGGCATTCTCCAGTTCTAGCATTTGTATGCTCAGAGCAAGAAATCATATGTGAAAAACACAGAAAAGGCAGTAGAATTTGTGCTGGCTTTTTGGCTTCAGCCTAGTGGGCTGAACTCTTGTTTTCTGTTTCCAGAATGCTTTTGGCTGACAACATACATTGATTTCTGGTAGATCAGGCATTATGGGATTGTATTGTGAATACTGGGCTCAATTTTTAAAGCACTGAGGTTTTTCTTTGGTTTTCTTTTTAAATAAGACCAGCCTAAATACCTAATTGATCACTGAAGTGTGCCAGCATCCAGTTTTCTCCCTCTGTTGGTGGGACAACTGTGCCAAAATGTCTGCCATATTATGGAATGTTTTGATGAGACATTTATACAGATGTAAGTGATTGTATCAGCCATTACTGGGTTTCAGACAAAATGTAATACTGTAACTGATAACTACATATGGGTTTTGTTTTAATATCCTACCTTGAATCCTGAGTAAAAAAATAATAAAGTCTGATTGCGTTAATGTAATCTTTCCACATGGACAATTTACAGAAGAGTCTCTGACAGAGACTCTTGCTCTTAGATATGTATTTATTATAGGTGACAGGAGTCAACTCTGGATGAGCTGAGTTCACTGGCTTACCTTGAATCTGTCTTTGAGATGGGAAAAACTTGCTGGGATGAATCTCATCCTGGGTTTCCTAAATAGTAATCTAGAAAATCCCCAGTAAAAAAGTTTTGTACTTGGAGATTTGTTTCTTGTGATTCCAGGAACAAGTGTAATTTATGGTCAGGATCTGATTGGAATTTTTTGCTTGTTTTATGTACCTTAAAGTTGTGTATTTTATTTAGTGAAAATGGCTTTACGAAGGATTCCCTTTCTTACTAAATGGAGTTCTAAACTACAGCATAAAAGTGCCTTGAAAACATATATAAAATCAATAAACTGTTTAGTTTATAATCCACACGTGTTCTTGTGCCTGCTTTAAAGCCCTATGAAGTACTGCTGGCAGTGCAGAAACACAACAGGATGCTGTTGCCAGGAGCAGCATTCTTCCAGGTTTTCTGATGTTTATTTTTCAAACTGCACATGTGCTGAGGTCGCTGTGGTGCTGTGCCTGCCCATTGTGCCTCTCACTAACGCTGGAAGAGTAGAGACACCTCCTCATGCCTCTACCTGGCCATGTGCAGCATCTGGATGGATGTCACATCAAAGTATGTGAACCTGGCTCAAACAGGATTGCACTGGGTTTATTTCAGTGAGCTTTTCTGTTACTTAACTGCACGTGCTTAGAATATTTCAAAGTATCAAGTTCTTAAGCTCTAATATGAGTTCTGTTTTGTCACAAAAAATAATTTCTTTGGGTTTTTCTGAAGTTTGTCAGGTTTATTCTCAATCAAACCCAGACACTCGCTCCAGCCTCACACCAAATGCGCTGTTTGACCTGATTTTGGTTTTTTGCTCGTCAGAACTTAGCTGGATTGTAGCTGTTCCTGTAACTTGAGACACCAGAAATACCGGTGGCCTGGTGGAGCTGCTTCCCCTGCGCTGTGGCTGACAGAGGTCTGTGTCGGCAGTAGCGGTGCTCCATCTCAGGGCCCTGTCCCCCTCCCCCAGCCCCCTGCGACTCAGAAAATGTCATTTTGACAAAAAAAAGGAAATGGGACAGGATGGTCATAAATCTTGTATGTTTTTCCTTGTATTAAAGTAGGGGTGAGGGCCAGCTATAGCCTTGGCTGCTGTAGCCTGTTGCTACCTGCAGGGCCAAGTTCAGCAGTGATTCTACTTACGTGTCTTGAGCTTCAGGCCACCGTCCTGCTCGTGTGATTTCCTTCAAGTCAGTCCTTGTGATGTTATGCTGAAGCACATTCTGTGAATATTTTTATATGGGCTGAAAATAATTGTCCTGGCATATTCAATGGAAACTCTATTAATTTATCTTCCCTTGGTTCAAGCTAAATAATTCCTGCCGGAGCTTGCATTTCCCGAATGCAGTCCCAGAACAAAATGTTCTTTCATTGCAACCCGTGAAATCCATAGCTTCACATCTGTTTGTAGGGAGACTGTATGGTAAAATGCTTGCGTTGTGTGATTGCTTCCTCATTTCCAGCGTTGCTGTGTGGTTATTTTTGTGGTAATGCTTTTTACGTGCTGGTAACCGCTACTTAAACATGAAGTTGTTCACCGACAGCTGTGAAACTTTTGTGTGGCATCACAGTGAGAGAGGCATCAGGTCTCGTAGGTTTGTTGGTGGAAAAATAAAGAGAGAGCATGGGTATGGAGTGGTGGTAAGTGTCAGAGCGTCCTGCAGGAACACAGGCAGTAATTCAGAATAAATGCATGCAGTTTGTGGTGTGTGACTGATGGCAATGGTTTGCTCCAGCTAATGTGCTGTCCAACTTCGTCTAGCATAGTCGCTCTCATGTGTGGAGCACATGGATGAGGAAATTCTGGAGAGAATAATGGGAGGAATCAAAACTTCATATTTAACATCCAAGTACATACAAATGAAATTGAATCTGTGAGGGAGAGGCACATAGAAGTTGGTTTGAGACATGTGAAACCACCAAGGAAGCTGCTTTGCTCGTGAGGGTACTGAGGAAGAGGTTGCTTGGAGAGGCAGGGGAAGGAAGGATGGAACAGAGACAAGTTCTCTGGGGTTAGATGGAGTTTCTAGGAACAAGGGAAGGTCATTTGGAAGCAGGCCTGCAGTCTGTTTGAAAGGCAGAGGGAGTTACGATCCACCAGCTTGGGAGCTCACCTCACTGCCAGACAAAAGGAAGAGCAATAGTCAAGATGAGGAGTTCTGTTCCTGTTTGAAGAGAGAGTTTTGCTTGGGGGTGGCAAGTCTTAGAAGCTCAGTCTGCTTTTTATTTCTGCTTCCCCCTGCAGCTGATGGGACATTTAGTAGAAGTAAACCTATGGTGTGAACATTGTGTATGTTGAGTTACAGAGGAACAGCCTGTCATGAAGTCCAGTTGTGGGGATTCAGCTGATCAGATCACTAAAAGCTGCCTTTATATAACTGGTTCTGGCAAGAAGAGTTGCCTAGGGTGTAACTCAGATGTAAAAGCCTGTTGGCATGAACTCTGCCTTAAAAATAGAGTGGCAGTGTTCCTGGTGGCCTAGTCAAAGTGCAGAAAGGAACAGGGTGAACTTGCCTGTGGTTTTGAGTGATTGTAATTGCAATTAATGATTAATGGTAAGTCTGGTCATCCGCAGACCCTGAAAGTTATTTGTAAGTAAGGCAACAGAGGTCTGTTGCACTGAGCTAATATGAGAAAAGAGGGACCTGAGCTTGGCCCTTGAAAGAAATAAAAGTAGCTTGAGGACTGATCTCACTCACACATGACTGCACAGAGTATCGTTGAAGAGCAGCTCTAAGATTAGACCAAGTGCAGAGGTAAGCAGAAGTTGGATGAATCAGCTAGAAGAACAAACAACTGTCTACTTAATAGCATCTCCTAGCAATTTGTATTGCCCACCCTAAGCCCTACATGCTGCTACAGATGCTACAGCACAGCCATAGTGAGGCAAGTTGCCCATTTTCCTTCCCTACATCATGCTCCTGGCTGTAGGATTTAGGTTCATTTAGTCTTCCCTGTTGTGCTGACTTCTGGATTCCTGAGACTGTCTCTTTGATGGTCCTTGGTTCTGAGATGGGATCTGCCCTCAGAAGCCATGTACTTCTTTACATGGTGCTCAAGAGCAAACGGGGTGGTATCAGTTGGTCACCCTTGATCTGCTCTGTGGCCTACTCTAATCTGAGCCCACAGGGTATACTGAAAGACACATTATACCCATTTCCACTTCATGGGTTCCCCAGAAAGCCTGAAAGTTTCTGAAACAGGGAGTTCATGACGGTCCTCAGTGATGCCAGAGCTTGGGAAGCAGCAGCTCAGCAGCAACATGTGCTGTGCCTGACAGGCCTTGGCCATTTGGCAGCCTATTCTGTGTCATGATGGGCTGTTTCACAGACACAGGGTCAGAACCTTCACAATGCCTAGCCTCTCTGTGCTGCTTCAGCTGTCAGGGAGGGGTCCCCTTTTTCATCTTGCAAAAGAACTACTTCTTAGGGGCTGCCATGTACTGGAGCTCTGCTCTACTTTCATTAGTTCCCCACTTCCACGCCGTTGGGAGGTTCTCAGGCTGGCTGGCAGCTGTGAGCAGAGGGCAGTACTTTGCTAAGAAACATAGATGTACCCATGTTCTGCTTTAGAGCTTTAACTTCCTTTAAAAAAAAAAAACAAAATAATGAATTTTCTTTCTTTTTTAAGAAACAGAAATCCAGAACAAGAATATGTAAGTACATACACAAATTAGAGCTTCTGCCAGGAGTGATTGTAATAGTTTAGTTGCAAACAGTGCATCACTTCCCAGGCATTAGAGCTAAAATCCATATAGGATGGACATACATGTCTGAACCATTACCTCAGTGATAGTTTCTGATGTCAGTTGTGGATGTTGTGATTTTCTTAAACAAGTCTGACTGCCCAGGAGGTTTATTTGCCTCTGTTTCAGAACTGTTACATGGTTTAATGCCCACTGGTCACAAGTCACCAGTACGCGTTTCTTTAGTTCATGGGAAAGTTTGATGAGAAGCTGTTCCAGTACAAAGATCTTGGAATAGGAAGTTTCTAGTACTTCAGATGGTTGAAAGTCTTTGTAACTCAGGAGCTCTTGGAGTTGATAAGTGTATTTCAAGGAATAGCATGGGTGCCGTTGGCAACTTCAACTTCTATTGCTTTGGGAAAAAGCAAACCAACCCTGTGACACATGGGTAATAAATAACCCTACTTTCCTCTCACTCTTTTCTGAAGACATGAGAGACAGACCTGTTTCTCTCTTAGCTGTTAATATCAGAAAGGAAAGACAGCAAAAATGATGAGGCTGGTGGTTTGTGCGGCCAGTGCAGAGTCCGCTGAGACTATGAATGCCTTTCTCTAGCAAGTGAAGAGCAGCTGCAGCTGGAATGTGGTTTGGATGCTGTATAGGGAAATGATCCAACTGGTTACACTGACAACACATGCTTAAGAAATACCAAAGGTGGATATAGTGAGGATCTTGAGAAGGTATTTTATTTTATTGTTTACAGTTTCCATAGAGGAACCCTGTTAGGAGGTATTTATACTTCCAAAGTACTCCACCAAGCTCAACTTTTTGTCCCATGCTAGAGGAGACGACACATGTGACTAATAGCTTCCACAAAAGCATGTGATGGGGAGGGGAGGAGATGCCTGACTCCCAGGTAGAGGGAACAGCATGGCCAGTCTTGCTTTTGGGGCAGACACACTGGACTCCTACATCCTTTGAAAATACCACAAGTATTGGAAGCACGGACAGTTAAGTTACACAGTGGGTATGTAGCCTGGCTGGTTGGAAGAGACTGGTCTGTACCAATTTTCTCCTTCAAACCTAGCTCAGAGGGATCTCTCGCGGGGCGGTAATGGGAGCAAACACTGTTGGCACCAGGGTGTTGCTCAGCTTATGAAATCCAGTGTGTTGGCCACAGCCACTGATGAAAAGGAAGAACATCTAGTGAGCTCCTTCACTCTGAGGTAAAACACAAGGACCCAGATATCACTACACCTGCTCAGTTGATAACATAGGTCTGCATTCATGAAACCTTGATCACTTAAAGTAGCTAGAGTCTGGGTAGTGTCTGGTTTTGACTGGGAGATGCCAAGTAAGGCTGGCCATTCTTTGGGTTTGCTTGGATTTATGCCCTCCTCAGTGATGGAGCCCAGGGCTGGCAATTCAGAGTAGCAAATGGTGTGGCTTCAGCCTACACCTTGGTTGGGTTAATAAAACTAAACTACGAGTTTCTTTGCCACTATGTTTGCAAACCCCAGATGCTCTAGGGAAGCACTGGTGATGGCAGGTAGGGATGGTGATTGGTCATCCACATAATATTGGGGAAATCTGTGTTTAAACCTTCCTTCCTCACTGACTGGGCAGGGTATCTTGCTCCACACCCAGGAGAGAGCCTGAAGCTGTGACCTGTAGTTGCGTAGGGTCAACGCCATGGTACGTAAGGCGAATGCTCTGCCCTCTCCACTGCTATGTGCAAAGAGGAAGGGAAAAGTGTGTTCCCTTACAGGGGAACCTCCAGGCTTTCTGGGGAAAAGAGCTGGCATGGTTTAGCTGTTCCCCAAGACACTGACCAGGGAGTGCTGGGGCACTGTGCTGTGCGGAGACTGGCCCTGTCCGGCTGCTGGGAACCAACCTACCTTTCGTGATCCAGCTTTGTCCTTTCCCTCTGGATAGCTAAAGCAGCTCCAGGCACATTTTGTTAGCTACTACAAAAACCTTTTTCAGATTGCTAATGCTCCTTTGTATTGTGTGGATGAGATTTTGTGTCTAACTCACTTGTTTTCTATTTTCTTTTAAACATTTTTTATATAAAGTCACTGACTCCCAGTGTGGTGTTGCCTAAGCGTCCAAATCCTCTAAGACAAAGGCACTGCATAAATTTTCTTCTCCAGAGAGCTGCCCTTAGATGCTAATGACAAGGGGTTTTGCCTATTGTTTTGTAACTTTTTGTTTGTTTGTTTTGTATTCTCTTCTCAGATAAACAGCATCACAGAAATCACATCATGTCTTTCTCTGCAGTCTCAGGCAAAGCAATTTTCCTGACATTTTACTGTCGCACAGCACTTACCCGACACATTTTCCCATTGCATGTGCAACAATGGGTACTTTGTTTGCAAGTTTTGATGAATTTTATTCATCTATGTTTGCTCTGTCTTGACAAGTTGTTTCCCTGTTGCTCCTCTAGCTTCTACTGTTAATCTAACATTTGATAAAAGAGCCCAGTTGGCAGCAGATGTGAACCTACCATGGCAGAGTCTCTGCCTTAGACGTGTACAGCACAATCACACTCTCTCTCACAACCCATGCTGTTTTGGAACCACTTTACAAGAAGGTATTTTGGCTTCTTTTTAAAAACACAGGAGACTGCTTTCACAGAACACTGCCCAAACTTGCCACAGAACTAACTTTTATTAAAGATTGCTTTTAAGAGTGTAGGAATAATAACACAAGGGTGTGGGGTTCAACTTCAAAATCCCTGGTGATTTGCCATCAGGTTTCTCAGGGCATTTAAAGGTCTAGTTCTGTATTTAGAAAGTGATGAATACAGCTGCACTTGTCTAAGCTACAAATGGGTTAGGGACAATATTGCTAAGCACAAAGAAAGGCCCCTCATCAAATACAAAGGCAAATGATATTTAATAGGAAGCTGGTATAAAATTTTATCAGCTGAAATATTTTGTGCAGCCTGCACAGTCATCCTTTACTTATGGTGAGGATGGTGTGAGGTGATGACTATGCCTTAGGACAAAATGGCACAAAAGGTCTATCATCTATTCATTGGGTTTTGTGGGATCTCATGGAGCTTTCTAGTGTCTCAGCTGTGCTGATACTCTTTAAAATAAAGAGTATCAGTTGTAAAATACCTAATTAACACCACTGAAGATCTGAGACTGAGCCCAGAAGTTATCAGTGGTTCTCTCTTCCTCGTTCTCATTAACAAGGTGATAATTTCTTTAAAAGAAGAAGAGGTGGAGCAGCAAGATGGATGAAGTCTAGCTTCCCTAGCATGTGTGATTTACAAGCCCTAGTCCTGCCCTTCCTGAAGTTCACCTTCAACTTCTTCCCACATATCTTACACAGAAAACCTCCAGTGCATCCTGGCTGATGCAGAGCTACATGTCTCTAGACAAACCAGCCAAAATGCACCTACACACTGGCCAGATGGCTGCTGCCTCTTCAAATAGAGAAGATGCTGAGTCTGGCCTGTCTTTTACTCACCAAGTGATACTAAATTGGGCTTCTTTCCTCATTTTGGCTGCCAATTTTTGATGGACTTCTAAGAACTCAGCATCTTTGAGAACTTCACACCTTTTTCAAAGTTGGCTCCAGTCATCTGTTGCACTGGAGTTGGAGTTGGGAGGCAGACAGGCAGATGGCATAGTTGCACAGGGGCTGTTCCCACAGCAAACCAGGGTAGAAAAGAAGAAGAGCAATCCGGAGGTCAAAGATTTTTCAGTATTGCGTATTTTGAAAGGCTGACACATGTGAAATGACTACACAGAAGCAGTCTGGTAAAATGATGGTTTGTAGATAATGGAAGAATGAAGAATTATGTTTTAAGACATGTTCTGTGACTGTTAAAGGTAAATGCTACTACCACCCTGATATAGTTTCTTCTCCCTCTCCTCTTCCTTGTAGTTGATAGTCTTAGTTATTGGGGGTTCTTTTTCCCCTTTCTTTTGAGCCTCTTTTTCCCTTGTTGTGTTTCATTTGTAAAGGAATACCGGGCTTCTGGAAAACCTCCAACCACATTCACACACAACTACATCTGAGGGACAAGACTGTAAGACATGAGGGTCAAAATGTAGTTTGCCTCTTCCGAGAAAGCAGAGACACTGAACAGGAACTACAAATGACTGCAGATGACAGTAGAAAAGCAGTTCAGCCTGATCTGCATCCAGTGCTTTAGATCTAAGAGGGTCATCCTTGGCTCTAGTGTCTTAAGAAAGTATTATCTCAGTACTGCACTGATGGGAACAAAAGGCAGCAGATTTTTCAGTATTGTTGTCCATCTATGGAAGTATGAAAGGCACCAAAACCTGTGTGATTTGTTGTGGAGGAATATTTGAGGAAATCAAATCTCTCCCTCTTATGAGAAGACTAATAAGCTATTATTATTTTGCTTTAAAAAAGAATGAGCAAGATCTGGATTAATGATGATCTATGGAAGGTTAACAGGTAACACAGGTAAAAAAAGGCAGAATGAACTTTGATGCTAACTGTGAAGAAACATTTCTAAGTGCACAGCTTAACTACTGCAAAAACATACTTGGGAACATCACTGTGCTTTTGTTTATTTGGAAGTCTTCAAATTAAGCTTGAAAATCTTTCTTAAATATCCATTCTAACCCAATAGGCTTAAGCAGACTTAAAAGTCTGGAAAATTATGCACTCAAGGACTGAGTCAAGCCTTGTCAAAAAAGAAGTGCCCCTGTGAAAGAATGGGGTAGAAAAGGGATGTCAGCAGCCACCATCGTCTCCATGGGGCATACATGAATAGGCTGGTCTATCTTGATGTCCTCAGAGATCCTCCTCCTCACAGCACATGGAGTATCTCCTTCCAAGCCTCTACTTTCTCCCATCCCAGTAATCTCTAGTCTCTGGGTGGTGGGTACTGCCTGAATACATGGACTTCTGAGGTGGTGAGATGATCATTAACCTTTTGCCCATCTCACACCTTGCTCTGACAGGCAGGCTGTTGCCTAAAGTTCTCATACTATAGCAAAATAGCTATAGTACACTCTTTACATCTTTGAATTAGGCTACTGTGTAAGTAACCTGACAGGCATTTTGGAGTCTCACTGGAGATGCCTGTTGGCCCCTCAGTCTGTGTCATCGCTGTTGTTTTTCTGCAGCCTTTGGTTTGGGATAGAAGGAAAGAACAGAGCAGGAAGGGTTTCCTTGGGCTTCCTTAGTTGCCCACAGTGCCATGCCCTGACAACACAGAAGTGGAGGTGCTTTAGGTGCTTCCCCATTTCTAAACAGAACAAATTAATATTCCTTTTCAAAAGGAAACGACTCTTGCATTTGTTCCAGAATGAACTTCTTAAAGAGTAAGGCAAGGAAATGGCTGTGATGCTGGAGGAAAATGTTACAGCCAGTTTGTCCTGCATTTTCGCAGTATGTAGGCAGTTCTCACTCATGGGAAATGGAGAAAAGCACGCTTTGTTTCTCACTTCAGGATCAAATGCCTAAAAGGCTTGTAATAAGCATCCATCTGGCCACTGTTCAGTGTCCTTGATGAAATAAGGATGGTAGTCTGAACTCTGTGTCCAGAGAACAGGTGTCCGTATCATTGAAAATTACCAGAGTAATTGGTAAAGAGGCCAGAATCTCCAGGAGATATGCAGTCTAAGTAACCTTTCCATAATGAATGGGCTTAATTTAATTTTTTTAGATCATTGAACTGTGGAAGGTTTCTGGGTGTGGGCCATCTCCTGTCCCGTCTGTCACTCCCCCACCTCAAAAAAAGTGTTGTGAGACTCTTCAGTGTCAGGTTTTTCAGCATTGCTGTATTTCTAATATTATGTCCCACATGATGGGTGTTGTGTCTCTGTCCTAAGATTCTTAGTCTGGAAATTAATGCACTTGTCAAATTAAATAAGACAAAATACAAGTAAATCCAAGCTGATTTCTTTTAAAAAGCTTGCACTACTATTTTGATTTGTGATAGTTAAACTGTTAGGGTGATAACAATGCAAATTATTGCAATAGGGGAAATAACAGGGGAAGGACATTGTTAGATGGCAGCCTAAATAAAATAGGCAAGCCTTTCCCTGGATAGAAACATGTGGTGTCTTAATAAGCATGATTCGTCAGCAACACAAAATTAGGTTTGAGAAAATTTTTTTAACTTTTAAATCACAAATTAAGAACAAAAAAAAATTTTTTTTGCAAGATTTGTAGTGAGTTTTCTACCTCTTCTCTGTCTGGAATTTAAATCAGATTCAGTAATTCAGTAGTTTTATGCTTTTAGAGTCATTAGATGATAATACTATCCCAGCAGAAACCTGTTTGCTGTTCAAGTGACTCCAAATGGTGTGTTTTTTCAACAAAGCAAAGTATTTATATATTTTGTGGGGGTCATGGCAGATGTAAGAACCTTAGTTTTACTAAAACTTGAAAACATTTTGAATGTGACCCTTAACTTTCAAGTTTGAAAGGCAGACACGCTTTCCCCTCTCGACTTCACAGTCAATAATGAATGACACATATGTGTGGTTACTTCTGTCTGAGATCTCTCTGATCTGAAACCTACCCACTTCATTACCCAGAAATTACTGGTGGTCCGTTGCTTTCACAGGAAAATACTAGTTTCTGTTTCATTTGCGCTTGCTTCAGTTGAAGTTGATGTACCAATGACTTTTTAAAAAGAAGGGACATTCTTTATTCTAGTATCAAGTAAGAGCACAGAGTATTCAAGGAGTAAAGCTTGGCAGCATGCAGAAGCATTAAGAGAAGCAATTCAAATTTTGTCTGCACTCCTCACTTATCAATTCAATAAAAACCCAAATATTTTCACAATTTTAACATAATTCACAAAATGTGTATTTCAATGATTCATCTGTGACCACTCCTCTGAAAAGGAGGAAATATGTAATAAGCAGTAGCTAAAAATGGACATTGAGATATTAGAAATCCTGGCTTCTAATCCTAATTGGCACTGATTTAGTCAAAGCCTGTAGGTGAAGTGCTTCAGTGGGGGGCTGTTTGCACACATCTTTAGGGCCTCAAAATAAAAGTAGCAAAAAACAGTAGCTAAAGAAACATCGATGCCTTATCTTCTGTTTGCCTGAAATTTCTTGGCTCTGAGCAATACCCTTCATCTTCACTGAGCTGACATCAAAATTTATATATTAAAGTTTAAAAAAGTATTTTGGAATTCTTATTTTGAATAAAGTGATGGAATTCAGCCATATTCCAGTCTTGGGAAAGTGGCAGATCATGGGAAGTGAATTGCTGCTGACAGGAGAACTTAAGAGTGGTAATAAAAACTGGTCTGAAAGCAAAGTTCCTTGCAAGGGAGGTGCACAGGCAGGTGCAAAAGATCTACTGCTTTTGCAACTCGTATTGCCATTTCCCTGGCATGCAGCAGGCAGCTGGTCCTGTGGCCTGCAGTGGCATCCCCTCCTGTCCCACCATGGGGGGAAGAACCCACCCATACCACCGCAACAGCATGAGGTCCCACACCAGTTTGTGGCTTTGTCCATCCCCCTCTCCTTGGCTTGTTCATCCTGCTGAAATTATGCATTTGACTGCCCCTCTCCTCCTTGGTTCTTGCCACAGAACCCTCACCTACGATAACAACTCACTTTAATAGAATTTATCTGGGTTCAATAGTCATTACTTCCTGTAACAACTCTTTCAAAGTGTGGTGTGCTTTTGATGTAGTGTCACAGACAGTTCGTTGCCCAGATTTTTTCCGTGTTAAGAGAGAATTCTTGAATACAGGATTAATGTATCTTCATGGGCACTAGGAATGCGACATTGATAGCGACTGGAGGAGAAAGACACTCACACGTGTGAATCTGTCCTTCTGGCAATTCTCTGCGATGTCCCCTTCCTTATCTGTTCCCTGTTTGCAGGATACAACCATGCTACAGGCTCAGCATGTTTTTCAGTGTGTTTGTGGAAAATGCTGTTTCATTTTATGCACTGACAAAAATATAAACAACCCAAACATTTTTCCTGGTTGTAATAGACACTGTCAAGACAAAAAAACCCCGGTGGCATTAATGTGAATAAAGGTTGCATGATCTTGCCTGCAATGTGTCTAACGTGGAGACTGCCTGACATTCAGGTTTTCTCCATTATGTCAACATTTCCTGCTTGCAATAGTCATGGGTTCTCTTTCATTGAAACATGACGAGTTGGGCAATGTGGGCTCTTGCTGGACAGTCTGGAAAGATGAGGCTACAAACTGCACTAAATTACAGCTGAATCCACTGTTACAGATTCCCTCTGTCCTCTACACCCATGGTGTTTTGTTTTCCCTTTTGTTCCACGGGCACCTCTCCTTTTCAAATTTATTTTTCTGTGCTCTGATGTAGGGTTAAAGACTGGAAGGGAAACACAGGGGGAAAAAATGAGAGTGGAAAACATCATTGCCCAAAAGCTTAAATAACAAGGCATTCTCAAAGCACACTGCCTACATTCTATTCAATTTTTCTGAAACTTGCACTCCTTTGCTGCATTCTGACATAAGACTAGTTAAGAGAGTGTTACAATTGTATGGGAAAAGCAAAATATTTTATAAAAAACCACCATTCAACCAATTTTTGTAGGAGTGTTTCACTTCATATATGCAGTCTGCTCATAAAAATATCAACAACGAAAATCCTGTTGGCTTCCTTGTATTGAGCTGCTGTTGACTGCATTTATTCTTCTTCCTATCCAGGAAAAATGAGTTTTAAATTTCATTCCAAAAGCACAAGGACTTGTCAGTGCTTCTATTTTTTTCCAAAGGAAAGTTTCGCTTTCCTGTATTAGCTGTCCAGAAAGCTGTGTGCTGGGGTTCCCAAGTCCCACCTCTGCAGTTATCAGTTCTGGTGTTCCACTGGAAGGTGCTGGTAGAGAGAGAAGGTCTCACATCATTTGCGTCAACCTCAGAAAGAAGATGGAAATGTTGGATTTAAGCCCATGTTGAGTTAGGAGATTTGCAGACAGCAAGGCATTACAGCAATGGCTTCTAGCCTGCTGTGCTGTGCATCCTCTGGAGCAGATTTGGGGTCATAATATAATTTGTAGATGCCAGCTATTGTAGTCATAACCCTTGAAGATCACAATCACAGAAATCATTGAGGTAAGAGCTCAACTTGGTGATTACATCTGTTCTGGTAAATTAAGCATCTTTTTCTGGCACAGAGGCCAATCCTCTTAGGAGAGCCAACAGCCTTTTAACTCTACTTGCTCCCAAACATGATGACCACAACTGGAAACTACCATGTCTAGGAAATTTTGGAAGTCTGTTTCTTGTTTTGGACCAACACCTTGCTGAGGATGATTCCAACAACTTAACAACATCACGTGCCACCTCCTAGGCACATCCCATAGCACTATTTACTTTATTAGCACCGGTCTCCGTAGCATGACCTGTATGCCTTGTGCTTCAGTACAATGCTAACCCTCAGTACACAGCTGGTGAAGCATAGGATGGGAGCACTTCACATAACTTGTCTGGCAATGTTTGAGTTCTTTCACCATATGTTTCAATAAATACATAAGCTCCAAAGTCTTAGGCCTCTTTGAAAAGAGTGATTTTTTTAAAACCCAGTGGAGATTACAACAGAGGAATGGCAGTGCCCTGTGGCTGGCAGCTGTTTATTCCACTGGTCTGGTATTGTCATGTCCCAGTGAACAATAACCCCATCTTCTACAAAGTCCCCAGGGAGGTTTCCTCATATAAAATAAAGCTAGGACTCTGCTCATTGTCAAAAAGGAGAAAAGACTGTTCTCACCAGCAAAATACAGAGACAAAATGTTCAAACTGATAGAGACTGATAGGAGAATATATCATCCCAGTGGCTTCACGGTCATGTAGATCATACTTCAATGAGCTGTGCTAGCCAATCTTTCCCAAATACATGTGTTCTGATGTACTGTTTGGTTTCCTGTTTTCCTTCACACTGAATTCTACTGCAAGGCAAGAAGGGAAGGGCTTTTACACTTTTTATATTTCTGAAGTAAGCCATTAATAGCCAGGCATGCCCTCAAGGACTTTCAGTGTGAAGGAGACCGGGGAGAAACGAGTGGTCAGAGTGGTTTTCATGACCTCAGCATTGAGGAAGGCAAGAAGCCCTGTTGCTTGTGAGAAGTACAAGGCTTAGGGAAACTACTGGGGAAAAAAACCCCAAAAAACAAAAAGAAAAACAGCTGACTCACAGAAAATAAACAGGAATTTGAGATTGTGACCACAGACATTCAGCATCTGTTACAAAATGCTGAGTAAGTTTGAAAAGACTCCTTTGCTAGCAAACTAATCTAATGGCTTAGCTGTGATATATTTTAAAATTAAATGTTGTAAATTTCAGGGTTGGTTGCTCTTCAGACAGAGAGAAAGGCCTGATGCTAGTGCTGTTGTGGCTGTCTACATTAAATTCAGCTTCTCAGTAAGATGTCCCTTAACCTGCCAGAGTATTAAACACTTTTCTCAGGGTAATTTTGCTCAGGCAGGAGCAAATAGATAGGGTGACCCTCTGAAGAAACAGGGAAAGGTTGATCTTTCAGCTGCGCCCATCTGAACTGAATGACCGAGTAAATGCACACTGTGATCTGTCAGTTCTGGTGATCCAAATGAGGACCCACATTTAAAGAGGAGTAACCTAAGACAGTTCTTCACTTCCTGAGGAATTCAGATTATTTCATCTCAATGGAAAGAGCATCATTTGTACACATACAGTTTTTTAGTTCATACTGGCCTATTCTGTCTTTGAATAGGGTCCGAATTTTAAATGTATGTTTTAAATATTCAGAACTAGTATCACAGATGATCACATCATTTTAGAGTGATCAGGATCTTAGAAGAGATATCTGAGAAGCCTGGAACAGAGGTTTCAATGTTTTAAAATTATTTAATGGAGCTGGATGAATTATTCATTATGAGTAATTAATCTGCCCAATCTGTAATTTTTTCTGCATATAAATAATTCATAATTTAAAAAAAATTAAAATTATTATTCAATCTGCCTTTATGTTTAACAAGACTTGGAATTTGGCCCTGCATATATTTGGCATGTCAAAAGGTGTGAAAAAAGGATCTTTTCGACTACACTGGCTGCCTAAATTTATTTTTATTCCTCTCTCTTTTTTTATGATATTTTGAGGTAGTTTGAACAAAACCCCCCATGAGTTCCAAACCGAAATAAAGAAATGAAAGTTCCTCATCCAAACATTAGGTCATGAGCGTTTGTGCTGTTTTAAACATCAACAGCTGAAACACAGGGAAGGCATCAATTTCCGTATGCAGATACCTATTTAACACAAGCACAGTGCAGCCTTTCTCTGCAGTTAGAGTAGTATGGAATTTATTAGTAAATCACTTCCTTGACCCTTTTATAAAATGGGGGCTTCTTTGGAGGAAAATGTATAGTTCTATCTGTGATGGGACAATCGATCCTATGTGATTTTTTCGATTTGCATGTCTCCCTGGTCTTTTCCAGTGCAGTTCATTAAGCCTGCTGATAGTTGGCCCGCTTTTCTGTTGCTGCTTGTGAATCCCACAGAAATAATCCACAGATCATAAATTAGAAAGAAAAAATGAGGAAACAGCATTGGAAAATACTTTAAAATTGCTTCTGACATTTCATCTGCAGTATACAATGTCTGAATTACTGTTAGTGAGGAAAAGACTGCTCACTGTGGCACATGTCACCAGTAAAGCTAAGGTACTAATCCAGGAAAGCCAAAATATTCATACACTGAATGATAGTGGGGAAAGTTTTGTATCTGCTTTGTCATTCAAACAAATAACCAATAGATTGTCCCTCCAAAACTCAACTATAACCTGTATGCTGGACCCTTATGTTAGAAAGTCAGATCAAGACCTGCCGATCAAAAGTATTTTCAGTGGTTGCTGTGTAGTCCCAAATCTTGCATGTACCTGTGGCCATCTGTGCCCTCCTGGGACCATTTTCATTACAGGCAAATAATCCAATTAATCCATTATCTGCACTTAGCCTTTATCAAGACAAAGTGGCATATTGATTTTTAAGCATTACACAAATTGACTAAGCAGAGCATGCCATTTGAATGTAAGGATTCCCCTGAAGTCACATTATTTCTAAAATTGACAAGGCCTTTCTTAGTCTACACCTGTTTCCTTCTGAGTAAACAGACTCGTTTGCAGAAAATGTATCATATATGGCAGAGACAGAACATGTTTTTAAAAATTCTCACTTGGGTGACAGTTTTAAGACAGCTGTGTGAACAGTTCGCACTGATAGCATAAAAAGGACAGCCATTTCTTCCATTTCAGCACCAATTCATTAAGCTGCCTTGTTCAACACTGGGCTCATATATGATGTACATACCTATGAAGAGTGAGATAATTCCAGCGCCAATTTAAGAAGGAGTGGTTTTGTTGCTTGGTTGTTGGGGTTTTTTTTCAATAGCCCATGGTGGCTTTCTTTGTTGTGTTTTTCCTGTTGTGATTTTCTTTCATTGCTTCTTGAATGTATGTAATGTTTTTGCATCGATAAATTCCTATGGTGTGGCATTCAAAAACTTAAAAGTACTTAGTTCAGATTATGGAGAAGAAAACAGTATAACCCCACACCTCGTCATGGTATTCATGAGCCTACCAGGCTGTCCTATCTCTTCTGATCTGCCTCTTTCCGGTCCCGGTTTATATAGTTCTGTATTTTCAGGCTTCTGAGTCCAATCAGGATCTTATTTACTGTGTTTGTCTAATATATTAATGCTGAATTCTGTGCCACCCTCAAAGATGGTAGTCCTGGCCATGGCAAGACAATGCAGACACAGCAATTCACAAACCCACAAATGCAAGTGGGTTGTCCTTTGGGGAGTCCCTGGAAGAGAAAATCTGCTGATAGAGATGCCTTGCTGGCATACTGCTTGCCTGACTTGCTCTGCAAAACAATCCTCCACCCCCAACATGTAGTATGTGCAGAGAATGTCACGCTCAACTGCTAAGCTTGCAGTAAAACTGGCAGAAAATGTGCGTTGCTGCCATTTTTCAACTGAGCCTGAATAATATCAGCTTCAATAACAGCACTGTTCAGCACAGGACCACTGCCAGCAATAAACTCAGACTCTGAAATATTTATTCACAAACACAGTTTCAGTCTACACATGGTTACTCTCTGCACATGCATTTCCAATGGCATGGAAATGACTTGGTTCCTACTTGGTGTTGTTTCTGCTTCAATTCCTTGGCTCTTGCTCACACTCCAGGAGCCAGACTGCCAGGGGAACAAAGACCAACTCCAGATCTTGGAGACAGATGTGCTCTTGTCAGTCTGATCAATGAACAAGGTGGAGGGCAGAGCAACTGTCTTGTACTGCAGCTCACAAAGCTGTGATTTATTGTACTACCTCCAAAAAACAAATGAGGTCTTGAGTCGAAGTGAATCTTCTAATTGAATTATCCAGTGTCCCCAGTGGATATGACCTTAAAAGCCCAGACCATGCAAAGAAGATATAATCTGAAAGGAAATCTGGTTCACATTGCATGTTAACCTGTGCATCTTCATGGGTTTTTCTCTATTTATGACCCAGTGAACCCAGCATCTGCTATTTTTAACATCTAAGATAAACAGCTATTTCTATTTCTGGTACTGAGCAGCCAATATAGAAGCCCTTCTGTTGGAACAGGGAAGGCCCAGAGCTGTCGCCAAAGCCATTGTCACCTCTCAACCAGTTCAGGTGAGATTCTCACCCAGGGCAGTGTTGATTGCCTGGCTATGAGGCTGTGCTGCTGTCCTCAGCAATGGGAGGAACTGAGCCCAGGGATGTGGTGATGCTGGGGATGTGGTGAGCCCAGCACTACCAGGACCAGCGCTGCACCCTGAGCAGTGAGTGCAGCACAGCTTGGCTCTGTGCCAGGCTGCAGCTGACCAGCTGTGGACCCTGCCTGTGCTTTCTGCTGGAGAACCCTTCCAGGATATGCTTTTCCTCTGGTATAGTGACTTGTGATCTCGTATATCTGATTCTGTGACCCTTTCTCACATGAAAAAGGTTGTAAGGTCAGGATGGTTGGCTGAAGGCTTTGCAAATGTTGTAGCCCTGTTCTACAGAGAAATCAACCCTGGCTGAATCTTATGGCTGTACCCTGCCACAAGCTAGAGGCTACTGGTGTGCCATCATGCTCAGGAGCTAGGCCTATCTAGTAGATTCTGTAGGATGTGAAAGCAGACAATGAATATTCCTGCCTTGCGCTGAGGAAACTGAGTCAGGGAACTGACAGCACACATCATTTCATTTGATTAGATCACCATTCCTGACAGCTTCCTCTAGACATTTACAGTCTGGAATGCTAAAATTAAAACCAAAAGGTTTCCTCATTTATCATGCACATTTGTTGAGCTCCAGCTTCCTGCCACAGAAAGTTGCTGTTTGAACTAGCGTAGGTAAAAACATTATCTAAAATTTCTGCATAGTTGTTAATATTTTGGTTAACATTACTTGCCATGCATGCATCATTCACTTCCAATGATGTTAATATCAAGCATGAAAATAGTAGCCCTTATCGATATAATGTAAATCAAGTTTTTAACAGTATGATGTTGAACATTAGAACTACTCAAGTTGAAAGAAAACCCACATAACTCAAAATATGTGTCAGACAGCAGACAGGGGAAGAAGGATTTTCCTGGGTTTATAATTGGTCACTGTAAAGTAGACAACCAGAAGATGTGAGATGGAAAAGAGAAATCCTGACCTACAAAAGTCAACATGCCCTCATGACTCAAAAAGTCTTTAGGATCTGGTAGTTTATTTAGCCCCATCTCCCCCATCTTTTTTATTTTCTCAGAATGGGGGGGAAAGGTTTAAAATATTTTTATAATTAAAAAAAAATCAGTTTTGTGATTTTGGATCATTCTTGTTTGTAAGAAATTGTATATATTATAAAACACAGGTGTTGCATGAAGGTGCCCCTGAACGAGGAAACATTGCAATAGTCTACACAGGCTGCTTTGAAAAATACATTTCTCTTGGTTTGGCTGAACTCATTTTGAGATGTTTAAATATTGGTTAAATATCACACCAATATTTAAAAAGCTTCGGACTTGTTCATATCACTACCATGATCTTTGAAGCAAGGTTTCAGTAAAGAAGAGACTTGGCATATATATCAAACATTCTCTAAAAATTCATCCAATTGCACAGATGTGTCTTCAGATCAAAGCTTTGGGGAAAGGCAGTGAACGGCATTTATAAAGCAATGGATAACACCTGAGAAGAGGTTATTTCATAGTGATATGTCTGAAAACATGCCAATGATTTTTCAACCTACCTGCATGGTATGAAGATGTGCCATATAGATTAAAATAATACACAAGGTTCAACTTAAAAAAATAAAGACTAGAAATTTAAAGCCAAAATGCCTTTAAACCATTTGTAAAACCAATGCACACCAACCAGGCCTTCTCCATTAGATATAGTGCCTGTGACAGGCCACCTCTGGAGTTTAAAGTTTTACACATACCAGAACAAATAAAGAAAGGTCCTGAGCAGTGACATGCTTTGCACATCTTTAACAACATAATTGAGCCCTAACCTGGTGCAATCATTTCCCAGGCTGTGCTTTGTACCTGTTCAGTACTGAGCTGAGTTCAAAGGTAAAATTCCCGACAGGGATTTTGGTTCCAGCCACAAAACAAAGGACAGCAAAAAGACATCCACTTTCACTCAGTGACACTTTCCTGCACTGCGAACTTTCTGAGATAGAGTTAAGGCACCAGGAATTTAAGTTTTCCAGTTTCAATCCCAATTACAGCCCAGCAATTCTAAGTCACAGAACAGCCATGAATATGGGATGGCACTTGAAATCCTGTCCAGCTCATGACCCTTCCCCTAATGGGAAGTCAGCCAGTCCCTTTATTTCAGCCTGTTTCAATGCACAGAGCTTTAGATTCTTTTTTTCTGAATGGGTACAGACCCCTTTGAAATTTTATAGATATGTAAGGAGATATAATATGTACATATATGAGTTTGCTATCTTGGTCATCATTTCATGACCCCTGAGAAGCACACAAACATTCCCATACAAACATGCACACTCCACAGATCACTGGTTGAAAATTATGTGTCTTTTTTTTTCTAAGATAAAGCATTCTTCTGTGTCTCTCCCAACATGCATTCACAAAGCAGTAGATTAAGGCTGGTCTGTTTTTTCAGGCTTGTCTTGTTATGGAGTGTTGATTGCTGAATTCTGGGGATATGTGAACGTAATTCTAGTTTGCTTTCCTTTCTGAAAGGAGCTAACAACCCTGATGGCAACCTGGGTGGTCTAAAGCCCCTTTAGGTGTCATACCATGAGCTACTGAGAAGCAGATGCAGTTTAGGCATTTTATAAATTATTATTATTTATTAATTAATAATTATTAATTATTATTAGTGTTGTCATCATCATCATTAGGCTTACCTGTAACAAGCTGTGGGATGTCGTGCCACAGCCAGAGAGATGGGGTGCCAGCCAGAACCCTCAGCCTGTTTCTCAGAGATGTGCTGGACACTCTGTGGCAGACTTGAAGCTTTGTGGAGGTGAGCCAGGGGCTCCTGAGGTAATGGGAGCCAGCAGGAAATCACAGGTGAAGTACCTCAAAGGGACTCCAGCCAGTCACCTTCATCAGGGCCCCAACCGAAATGCCTCTAAACAAACACACGAGGCACGGGGAGCAAACAAGAGGAGTTAGAGACATGTACACACCTGCAGGGCTGTGATCTTATTGGCATCATGGACATGTGGTGGGATGGCCCCTGTGCCTGGACAGTTGGGATGGAATGGCACAGGCTCTTTAGGAAGGAGAGGCAGGGGAGGCAAGGAGGGGTGTCACCTCTATGTCAGTGACCAGCTGGAGTGCAGAGACCTTCTGCCTGGGGATGGAAGAGGACCTGATGGAGAGCTTATGGGTCAGGATTAAAGGGAGGATAGGATGTTGTGATTTTACATGGCAGGGTTCTGGTGGAGGAGGGGGGCTGCAGGGTGGCTTCTGTAAGAAGCAGCTAGAAGCTTCCCTTAGGCCTGACAAAGCAAACACCAGCCGGGGTCAAGGCTGGACCCACTGCTGTCCAAAGCCAAGCCCATCAGCGATGGTCACAGTGCCTCTGGAAATCATATTTAAGAGGAAAAAAATGCAAGCAGCTGCTTTTTTCCACCAGAGATGGAAGTGAGAAGATGTAAGAAGCTCTGCAGACACCAAAGTCAGTGAAGAAGGGGGCAGGAGGTGCTTCAGGTGCTGGAAAGATTCCTCTGCAGGCCCTCTATAGGCAGCAAGGAGCTGTTCACAAGTCCTGGTCCTTTTGGGGGGCTTCAACCACCCTAATATCTGTTGGAGAGACAACACAGCAGGGCACAGGCAATCCAGGAAGGTATGTCAGTGATAAAAGGCAGACTAAGAAGAATGTGGGCCCCCTGAGGATGGAAACAATAGACCTGGTTACTCAGGATATGGACAAGGCTGAGGTACTCAATGACTTATTTGCCTCAGACTTTATCAGCAAGGGCTCTAGCCACACAAAAGGCAAAGGCAAGGACTGGGAGAATCAAAAACTGCCCACTGGAGAAGATCATCACTGGTCAAGAATATCTAAGAAACCAGAAGGTGCACAAACCTGTGGGACATGCTGAGATCCAGCCGCATCTGAGATGCATTTGAGGGAACTCGCAGATAAAGTGGCTAAGCCACTATCCATCATATTTGAGAAGTCATGGCAGTCCAGTAAAGTTCTCACTGGCTGGAAAAGGGAAAACATAACCCTCATTTTTAAAAAAAGGGAAAAAGAAAGACCTGGGGAAATGTAAACAATCAGACTTAGCTCTGTGCCTGGCAAGGTCATGGAGAAGATCTTCCTGGAAACTATGCTCAGGCACATGGAAAATAAAGAGGTGATTTGTGACAGCTTCAGTAAGAGCAAGTCCTGTGACAGATTTGGTGGCCTTCTATGATGGGATTATACTGATGGTGAATAATGGAAGAAAGAGCAGCTGATGTTATCTACCTGGACATGTGCAAAACATTTGACACTGTCCCATGTGACATCCTAGTCTCTACATTGGAGAAACATGTATTTGATGGATGGACCACTTGGTGGATAAGGAATTGGCTGGAAGGCTGCACTCGAAGAGTTATACTCAATGTCCAAGAGGAAATCAGTGATGAGTAGCGTTCCACAGGGGTTGGTATTGGGACCATCAAGAGCACTCTCATCAAGAATGCTGAAAAAACCAAGCTGTGAAGTGCAGTTAACACCCTGGACAGAAGGGATGCCATCCAGAGGAACTTTGATAGGCTTGAACGACAGGTCCATGAAAACCACATGAAATTCAAAAAAGCCAAGTCAGAGGTTCTGCACAGAGATCAGCTCAATCTCAAGCACAAGTACAGGCTGGGCATAGAATGGATTTGGAGCTGTCCTGAGGAGAAGGACTTGGGTGTGTTGATTAATGAAAAGCTTGACATGAACTGGCAAAGTGCGCTTGCATCCCAGAAAGCCAACTGTGTCCTGGGTTGCATCAAAGAAAGTGTGACCAGGAGGTAAAGGAAGGTGATTCTGCCCCTCTACTCTGCTCTCGTGAGACTCCACTGGGGTAGTGTGTCCACCTCTGGAGTTCCCAGGACAAGAAAGACATGGAGCTTCTGGAATTGAGTACAGAGGAGGGCCACAAAGATGATCAGAGGGCTGTAGCAACTCTCTTATGAAGACAGGCTGAGACTGTTGGGCTTGTTCAGCTTGGAAAATGGAAGGCTCCAGGAAGATCTTATAGTGGCCTTTCAGTATCTGAAGGAGGGGCCTTACAAGTAATCTGGAGGGGAACTCTTTATCAGGGAGTGTGGCAGTAGGACAAGGGATAATGGGTTTAAACTAAAAGAAGGCAGATTTATAATAGGTAGTAGGAAGAAATTCTTCCCTGTGAGGGCAGTGAGGCCCTGGCACAGGCTGCCCAGAGAAGCTGTGGCTGCCCCCTCCCTGGCAGTGTTCAAGGCCAGGCTGGATGGGGCCTTGAGCAGCCTGGGCTAGTAAGAGGTGTCCCTGCCTGTGGTGGGGGCTTAAGACTAGATGGGCTTTAGGATCCCCCATGAGAGCGCAGCCTCGGACATCACAGCAAGAGGTCTTGAATTACGGCTGACTGGAGCAGAGTGTGGCAGGGTGGAAACATCTCCTGGAGGCAAATGCCCCCCAGGTCTGGCCAATGGCCTCTGGTTGAGTGGCCACAGAGCTGGAGGAGCTGAGGAAGAACAGACCTTGGGGAGCTGAGCCCCAGCCATCTCTCAAGGGCTCTACTTGGAAAAGGGCCACTGTGGGAGGGGAGAGCCAAAGCTGCAGCAATGTGCTGATCTTTGAGGTCCTATGATTTTTTTATACACAGCCCACTGTACAGCATACACTAGCTGGCAAGATACTAGAGGTAGGCTGTGGGTGTAATAATATAGCATTTTCAAACTTCAGGATGCTGAGACTTTGGGGTGGGTTTTAACTTGTAGGCAACCTCAGTATATCTACTGAGTGAATTCTTAGCTGCTTGTGGCTGGCTGTTGTTTGTGCATCTGTCCTTAACAGGGACTCTAAAACCTACTAAACTTAAGAAGAATCTGGCTGATCGCAGAACAGGTTTTTCAATAAAACCAATTAAAAAAGGAAATTAAAGATAACACAAATATTATAAAGCTTGCTAAATTTGCAATTTAAGTATCTGCCATGGATGGAGAATATAACAATGCCAGCCCATCTGAATGTGTTTTATGCTTATTTCCCCATTCTTTTCCTCTGTTTCAGCTACTTCCATGTGGTTACAAGGTGCAGAGCTGCAAGGGATTAAAAAGTACAATAGAAGTCACACTTGCAGTTTCTCATAAATTTTTATAGACAATAATATCCTTTTGACTAGCCTATTTTAACAATCTTTTAACAAACTTTGTATTGCCTCTACAAAATTCTGTAGGATTTTACAGGAAGCTCCACAGATTGCTGACAAGTGCCGAATCCTGTTGCACATAGCTGAGATAAGAAGTGCACTGTTGCTTGCTGTGCAAAATGAACCACATGTTTTCTGTTACAGTACCAGGGTGTCCAGGAGTAATATTATTAGCCATACACTATAAAAAGTTTTGCATGATCTATTTCAAGGGCAAACAGTAAGCCTGTATAGAATTTTTGTAATATCTGTGGGATTTAATGGAGGTTACTGTTTTTACAGTCCCAAGGGGGCTGCAGGGATAAAACACTGAAATTCTGCAATGTGAAGTCAAACTACAGAAGAGGGAATGGTTTATCTTAAATTCAGGTGGACCTTTTTCATGTGAGTGTGATTTAATTTGTGGTAACTATCTAGAGTGCAAGAGAGCTTGCTAGATTAGTTAGCAATGTTCTGATTTGCTTTAGTTGCACCCTACATTCCTTCATTTATTGCATTCTGATCCCTCTACTCTTCTGGTATTTACAGCCAGGGCATAGGCAAATACAGAAAATAGGCAGAAGATAATGCAGAGGGGTAACTGAGAAAGAAAAGCATAAGGGATGGAGAGAGTAATGCATACATTCTAGTATTAGCCTATCTACAGTGAAGTCACTGTAAGTTTGTGTGGTTTGTTTGTAGTGCAGAAGCAACTCAATTCTCAGACTCCAGGCATGAGAAAGCCTTGACTGGAGCTTGGAAAAAAGTGAATATAGTGTACTAAATACTCACAGCTTTTAGTTGAGAAATTAGAGTCCTGGGCCTGAGCTCAGTTTCCTCGTATATCTACTGACAATGACAAGTAGGCACAAAGAAGTTAATTTGAACAGAGTTTGTTTCATCATTAGTTTAGACTGGCTTAAGTTGCTCCTGCAGGCTCAGAGCTGGTTGGAGAGGAATTTCCATCCCTCCTGGTGGTTTTTCCTTCCTCATTCCCCACTTCTTCCCATGTGCTGACATGGAGGTTTTCATGACTCTGTGCTGTACCCAGTCATGGAACTGATTTTCTACTTTAGGGAAAATAAAACAGTGGAAAGCAGTAGCAGAAGAGGGCACCATCTATGAGTCTGAAACTGTTTTGTTTTCTAGGTGTTTTTGATGAATCACATTCAAATGGCAATGTTCAAGTATTGAGAGTTTCTGAGTAGACAACTGGCTAAAGTGTTGAGGAAAGCAAGGAAGACATAGGAGTACATAGGAAACGGATAGAAAAAGTAAGTAAGAGGAAGGAAAAAGCAGCTAAAATAAGCATGGTGTGAACAGGGAGGAAATAATATGAAGTTGTGAGTAGATAACAGAATACCTCAAGAGAAAACAGGAAGAATAATACCAGCAGAAAAATAGCAGGAAAATGGCAAACACCAAAAAGCAATGGTTAAAGGTCACTGCAAAGAAATTTCTCAGTGTCTGTAAGTAAAAGCACACAAATGTGACAACTGGAGACAGTGGTGGCAGCATGTTATGGCCAATGTCTGCCAAACTTGTGGTTTTTTTGTGTCCGTGTTACCACAATAGAGGGAAATGTATACTGTTCCATTAGTAGCATCTATATACCATCATTTTTCTTCTTTTAACTCTATTTCCTTTACATACTTCAGACAACTATAATTAACTTCTGAGAGAGTCAACATATCTCAGACTGCAACGTTTTTTGAGCAAGAGAACAGCTTCACAGTCCCCAGCTCCTTGAGCATTTGAAGTAGTAATGAAGCCTGCAAGCTTCAGGCCTTGCTGATGAGGCGTTGGGACATTCCTGGAAATGTGAGCCCCACTTAGGGAGTGCTAGGAGAAGGTTAATCTGCTATCTTGGGTCTTGGGGCAATTAAGGGAATAGGATGGGCCCTCAGTACTATGAACTTCACAGCCAAGTGTCTGTATACTGAGGAAACCACATGGGAGAGGGCAGCAGGAAAACAAGATCTCAGGACTGTGGGAAAGGGTTTTCATCCAGACCATTTTATATTGCTTTGGCAGGGGCATATCCAGCCCATCCCTGGCAAGTGACTTTGCAGCATCTCAGTCATCCATCTCATCAGTGCTACTCTGACTTTGAATGTGGGTCACAGCAAAACAACCGCACTAAAATGTTCTAATAACCACTGGAGCAGAAAGTCTTGTAAAAGGTAAATAAGATGTATGAAGGTACACAAAAGGCCAGTATGGCAGAAGTTACCATTTGTATTGAAGTCATATTGCCAGTTGCAGGAATAATAACTCAGTAGCGAGTTACACCTCTCTGTGAGTAATTACCATCATCCAGTTACATCTTAGAAGGGACTGAGCAAGTCCTGAGTGCACAGCTTGGCAGAAGAGGAAGTGAAGGGGAAAAATTACAGTCTGTAGAAAGCTTTACATAAGTCTAACTTGAAATGTGGCCAGAAAAGGAGAGTGAACACACCTAAGGTTTCAAAAAGCTCTATGAAACCTTTAATCACCATAGGTAGCAAGAGATTTAATTTTTTTCCATCATATATATTTTGGATGCTTTCATCATTTATATAGCATTTAGTGTGATTATATCTAAATCCTGACATCTAAAGGGCAGTTGTATTTCCCCTGAGTGGAATGAGAAAGCGTGAAGGAAATCCAAGAGTTTGTGAAAGGGATTTTGTGGCACTGAGCTGGCTCAACTGAATGGGCATGCCTTGCAGCACACAGATCTGCTTCTGTAACAAGCACAAACACTTAAAGCTGTATCTTAATGAGATTCTGAAGTGCTTTTTTCCCCTTGCAAGCAAAACTGAAGTGGCCGATGGACTTAGCTGTCTGGTTTTGTTGTTGTTGTTAATTATTCAGGCTTTACCCTCCATCCATTTTTCTTCAGGTCTGCTATCAGCAATAAATTTAAACCAGCAAAGGTAGGGTGCTTCATGTTCACCTTACCTAGAGGCACAGGTTGCTTCATACTTGTTGGGACCATGCCTTTCTCTGTGGAGCTGCCCTGACAGCACAGCCCTAGGAAAGAAGTGCATGAGTTGTAACCATGCTAGGTGTAGGTAAAGGACTTACCCCACTGCCTGTGGTGAGATGCAGAACAGATCACCTTCACTGAAAAAAAACCAAACCTAAAAAAGACGTGTGGAAGAGATACTCAAAGGTTGAATGGCAGCTTGACATGGGGCTGGAAACTGTGATAACATCAGCCTTTGCTCCCAAGAATTAGATAGCTGACAGATGTTGGATATGAATGTAGATTTCCCAAGGAAATAAAAAGAAATGGTGAAGGAAACAGCTCGCAGCAAAGTAATTAAAACTGTGCTGCTATGCAGCAACACCTCAGATAAAAATGCGTGTGGAAACTAGCAATTTCCATAGTGGGGATGTGAGCTGGATGGAGTAGTGTAATAATTGTAGAGAACTTCTGTTGGGATGGGGATTTTAAGCATGTTTCTCATATATGTGATTAGCAGAGGCGAGGGGTGGAATGTTGCAGTTTTGCGTGGTTGGGTGCTGGAAAAGAACAGGGGTGCAGAAAATGGCTGCTGCGAGGAGCTGCTGGAATTCTCCGCAGCTCCAAAGTGTAAACAAGTCAAGGTCACAGTCACTGTTGACCAGGGCCAAGCCGATGAGAGACAGTCATAGCACCTCTGAGAATCACATATAGGAGAAAACAACCTGGAAGCAGCTGCATTTTGCCACCGGAGAAGGGAGTGAAGAGATGTAACAAGCTGTGCAGACATCAAGGCCGGGGAGGACGGGGGAGGAGGCGCCCCAGGTGCCAGAGAGAAAGTTTTCACTGTTCTTTTTAGTGTAGTGTAATAAAATTAGAATAGTTTTTTTTCCTTCACTTTGTGTTGAGTCTGTTTTGCCCATGCTGTTGCTCATAAAATGATCTCTCTCTGTCCTTATCTTTACTCCTAAGCCTCTCACAGAGTCACAGAATCACAGAATCGTAGGGGTTGGAAGGGACCTCGAGAGATCATCGGGTCCAACCTCCCTGCCAAAGCAGCTCCCTAGCTCATATTGCACAGATAGGCGTCCAGACGAGTCTTGAATATCTCCAGAGAAGGAGACTCCACCACCTCCCTCTCAATATATATTTTCTCCCCTGTCCAACTAAGAAGGGGAGTAATAGACTGGCTTTGGTGGGCATCTGGCCTCTAGCCAGGGCTAAACCACCACACCCAGCTAAACCCAGCATATAGTCATACGTCACCCTGAAAATACACCTGCACATGTTAATACTTGCATGTGTGGATAGAAGGGCCTATGTCAGGGGTCAAATGTAATAACTATGCTAGAAAATATGAAGCATAAAAGACAAATTTCAGTTAAGCCATACAAACATACAAAAGTTAAGCTCTGGGTAGTTGCAAAGCTCAATGTCTGCCTAGATCTGAGCCTTTGATAATGTTTGTTACCCAACAGTAGAAAGGATTGCTGAGCGGAGACTAGACGTTTCACAACAGGCATTACACCTCTTATCATACCCCTGGCACTCCTCTATTCCTAAAGACAAGATTTGGTGTGAACAGATAAAGCTATCCTGTGTTCCCTATTAGCGATATTCTCCAATCCTTCCCATGATTCATTCAACTTCTGTTGTATCCCTTGGCAGTACAGTATCCTGGATACCAGGATACTAAAGGGGACTGACCCAGGTAGCAGTGAAACTTCCAGAAAATGCCTGGATGTTAAACAGCTCAAGCTTTTATGAAAATTCGCAAGCCTTCAGACAGCACTGACATCTGCAGATTTTTAACAGCTCGTGATAAGCTAAAGTTCAATTTGCAGTGGTTTGTTTTTTTTAAGACTGGAATTTAAAATGAAAGTAAATGATGATTTCCAGTAACTATCTGAACTGGCTGCAAGTCTAAAGATAGTCTCATAAGATCTGGGTGGAGTGCATGTGTGTGAGAGAAATGTATAAATAAGTTCTGGACAGCTGTTGAAGGCTCAAAAATTCAGAAGAACAAAATATTGACTTTCTTACAGCAGCAGAAGTTAAGATACAGGGGACATCCTATTTGCAACGTTTAAAAAGCCAAATGGGATTCATAGTTATCTTGTCCTATCTGAACATGACGAAAAGTGAAACACCACTGGCATATCTAGATCCTTGCTCTGTGTCAGTCATTGTACAATGCTCTTCCTGCTCCAAAGGCTTCACCCAAGAAGCACTCTGTGATGACTCTGAGCAAAGAGCATCAGCATCTGGGCTGCAGTCCTTGGGATGCTTTTGCCCTTACGAATCATATCACCTCTCCCAGATGCTGGGAGAGGAGAAGGACGCTACTGATTACAAGCCTTACTGGTACAAATGCTTAAGAACAGACAAACAGACATCATTTCCACATCCCTGTGACTAGTGGATGGGTGATTAATACACACTGGAATGGTTGGATGTTTTATTATACCTGACACAACATTAATTGTTGTTTTCCTATAGATGGTACCAGGGCTGTAAATAGAGTTAATGATGATGTACACGATGTTCTTGACTCTGGTCACTTTAAACAGGTGTCCAGCCTCTGGCCAGTGCGGGAGAAGTCATTATAACCCCTCTTATAGTCAACCTTTTGTGCCGCCCTTTACCTCACTGAAGAAAATGGGGACATCTGATTGCAATCCTAGGCAAAATTAAGTCAAACTGAGACTGGGAAGGGGCAAAGAGAAGTGTGCTCGCAAGTCTTTCTTTATGGTGTCCCTTTAAAAACTTGGTGTTAACAGGCAAGAGATTAAATGAAATGAAAATTGCCACTATGAGTGGCAAGTCAGCTCTTCACCTGCAGTGGTAGGAATTCCTCTGAATGGACTGGAGACAGAGACCATGTTGGTGCTGGAAAGAGGGACCTGGAATGGTTTCCCAAGGCAGGGCTGCCACCTGCACAGCCAGTTTGTGAACACCACAAGAAGTTAAATTGCACCTGGGAGGATGAGGCCAAAGAGACTTGTGCAGTATGACTTAGCCCCGAGGAATGTTGCAACTCAAGGGCCCTCAAATTTTGAATTCCTTCCCCAGTGCAAACCCTGACAAGCAAGCATAAAAAGTCACTCAATCCATTTTTAAACTGGACTTCATTTGATCAGTTCAGTAAAATTTTGAGGGGTAGTTCCATTTCTAGCATCTGCATGAGCAAATCCAAATATGGGTATTGGTGAAAGAGCAAAAAAAAAATCACTCAGACTTGCTGGTTCCTTTCCCTAGTTTTATTCTGCTTTGTACTTGTAAGGCTACATTTGCTCAATAACCAAAACACAGAATTCTAGAAGAAAAACGAAGCATTGTCTAAAGTGCCTTCTGAAGTTCATCTGAAATGAATTCTGGGAGAAAGTATTACAAAACCCTCATGTTCAAAAGCTTTATATTCAAACACTGACCACAAAGCCTGCCATCCAAATCCTGATCTCAGAGCAGCATAAATCTAGTGTAATACCCATGGTTTTTGTGGAGCTACTCCAGATTTACACAGCAGTAACTGGGAATTGAACTTGGAACCTTGCCTTAAATTTTGTCCAAAAATGCGAAAGTAGAAAAAAGTACTCTTTTGACATGGAGTCCCACAGGAATTCAGAGGGTCATCACGTTGAATCGTTTTCCCAATTGCTTACCATGCCTTCCCACAAGAAAAAAAAATGCAACTCATAAAACCCTCAGTGTTCTGTCAGCTAAGCTGGAACTAGAAAAATAAAGCATGAAGCAAGTATGTTTGCCTAACATACGGTTGCACAGATTAAACATATGTGTGAAACATTCGCAGTGTGACACATTTGATAACCTTCTTTACAGTAGTACCGTGAACAAAAATTTGTTATTTTCAAAAGCTTTTTAAATGTGCAGGTGAATTATGACAGCTATCACATTAATAATCATCATAAAAGGTCTTTAAGTTAATAACAGAACTCTGGGTAAGTGCTCTTTGATCTTTGCTAAGATTGAAGGCTCACGTTTAGAGTGCTGAGGGAATCTCTGGTGAATATCTAGTACCCAGGATGTGGTTAGAGGCCTCAGCATCCTTCATAGCAATGCTTTAGTGTGAGGGCCTGTCTGCTCAGGGACTTATCCCTGATTAACTCCATGTGTGGACACTCCTATTCCAAAATAGTGGGTGGAGAACAAGGCTTTAGGCTGGAGAAGCATTGTCTCCCTCTCAGTATTATCCTTGGCCATGACCCCAGTGATGGGTCTACACATCTGCTGAAGAAGCTGAGGACAATCTGGCAACTGAATAGAAGGACTGCCTCTCCAGGCAGTAGAAAGGACCCATAGGCTGGGGTGCTCTCTGAAACAAAAGCCTGGCATGATTGCTTTTACATACAGCAGTGTGGCAGGCTTCCCCAAATTGCTATGCATGAGAAAGAAGATTGGAACCAGCTGCGTCAACATGTGCCATAAATAGAATACATTTCTCAGGAAAACAGCCAGCAAAAATAGAGTATAATAATCTTCAGATCAGTATTTGCATATTACTAATGCCAGAATGAGTATGAGAAGGGATGATGGAATTGTCTCCTTCTCTGGAGAGATTCAAAACCTGCCTGGGTGGATGCGTTCCTGTGGGATTTAGTCTGGGTGATCCTGCTCTAGCAGGGGGTTTGGACTAGCCGATCTCTCAAAGTCCTTTCCAATTCCTAATGTACTGTGATTCTGTGAAAAGGATTATTTTTATTAGAAGAGGAAAGCATTAAGAGGGAAGTTGACTGTGGTATTAGGGCACTACAAATCTTAACAAAGGAAGAGCAAGTCTGTGACAACAGATGAAAATACAAGAGCAGCATTATGGTTATTGGGAATAGCTTGAATCAATATACCCCTGAAGAGCTTAGGCCAGAATCCATTCACAGTGGCATGTAGCCAAGATGAGCATATAAACTTCAAAAATCCTTTAAGGAAGCATTTCAGAAAACCAAATGAAAAAGAGACTAACGTGCTTTATTAGAATCTTTTCTGCTGGACCGTGGACTCTCAGTGGTGGATCCCCAAAGGAAAGACACAGCCCAGCCCAACACACAAGGCTGTAACCTTCTCTGGTTTCGTTTTTTGCAGTATGCATTGCTGGGTGTTTTAATCGTTGTTACTAGAGGAACGCTTGATCCTGCAGAAGCACACACCTTACAACAATTGGGTCATGTCATTACAGGAGCATCTGCTGTGGAAAAGGGAAATGAAAGGCAAGGCCATCACATTTTCAGACACTCTTTGCTTGTTTGTAATACTGAGGTCTACACATCCATGAATTTTTACTTCCCAGTTCTGCAGGGAGAGACATAGGCACAACAGATAGTCTGTTTTACTGAGATGTTTTCACAGGGGATAAGATTTCTGTTTACTCTATACATACTAGAGAAATTAGCTCTTCTTAAAAATATAAGGCAAGCAGGGGATTTCAGAGCCCATCTTACTCTCTGAAATAGTTTTATCACCTCTGTGCATGCAAATCTCAAAAGTGGTTGTCACTGTCTGTAAGTAGATCGGCTTTATTGTTATGCTGAGCAGCAGAAGAGGAATGTGGATTTACAGTGAAGGTGGTGAATGGGCAGCCAGCCAGTCCAGTGGTGCCGCTGCAGACTGATAGCATTGCTCACATCTCTTGTGGCAGGCTTGAATAGCTAATTCATTTGCTAGAGTAGCACACAGTATTGCCCAGGTGTGAAGATAATCAAAAACTGTGTTAAATTCACTAGGCTGTGATTACAGATAGCAAAATAATTATTTGTTTTAAGCAATTCACCTTATTATGCATCTAACACTCCAGCTGCCTGGGAATTAAACAGGTACGAAAGGTGATTTCAGTTTCCTTTTCCTCACTTGCAGTTGTTTCACTAATATAGTGTGTGTGTATACTATAGTGTTTAGTTTTGAGTAGTCTATGCAATGTTTTGCTATTTATGATTGCTTTTGACACCATCGAAGTGTCACTTCATTCTGTAAACATGGGTGTGTGCGTGTGTCTGAGTGCCACCAACTGGAGTCAGACCACTTGTCACTGGGCCTGTGTGTCTGTGGGGCCAGCAGCTAGGGTAAGTGAGGATATGCAACTGAAGTGTGGGGTCACTAGGGAGTATCAGTCAGAATGTATTGGTCAATAGGTCAAGTGGACTGGGAGCCACTCTGGCAGAAGTTTCTCCTGGAAAGTTTCTACTGAAGCATATGCTCCAGTACTGTCACCTGAGGTTACCAGGTGTGGTTCACATTTATAATGCTGTACTCAAGAAGGTGTCTTATTTCTAATTTTTCCTTCATGGAGAAACTATTGATATATAGTGTTATCAGGCAATTTATAGAAAGAGGGGTAACAGTGTTTAACTAAAAGGGGCAGATTTAGATTAGACATTAGGAAGAAATTCTCCCCTGTGAGGGTGGTGAGGCCCTGGCACAGGCTGCCCAGAGAAGCTGTGGCTGCCCCCTCCCTGGCAGTGTTCAAGGCCAGGCTGGATGGGGCTTTGGGCAGCCTGGGCTAGTGGAGGGTGTCCCTGCCCGTGGCAGGGGGTTGGAAAAAACCCAAACTGTTCTGTGATTCTGTGATTCTGTGAACCATACTATTCCAACATGAAGTGAAGCATCTGATTTCAAAGCCTTTAAAAAAAAAAAGAGATTAAGAAAAAAAAAGAAGTTATCTTTTTTTGTTTTAAATAAAAGGAACAAAAAATGCAGAGCTGTCTAAAGAATGGTATTGAAGGTACTGGTACCATTAGCTCAAATAGAGAGTCCAGGTGAATGGTTTCAGTGGGTTCTTCCCATTCCCAAAGGAAGTTGGATTTGAGAGCTTAGTTTCTTCCAATCATCCAGTTATACTACCATTCCTATATCCCAGAGCTAACAGAGCAAACAAGCACCTGCTGAAATCAGGTCAAGAGGACTAAGGAGTATTTCCTAGACAAAAGAAAGAAAAGGCAAATCCATTACTGAATACTTAATGCTTTGTATTTTAAGACCTGATTTTTCAAGGATTGATATAATTCTTCTGAACACCTGGTGACAACACTTTATTCATAGTTGATGGAAGTTATCTCACCTTATGAATGCTTTGAGCTAATGACTGTATCTGTCACTATAACAATAGATAACAGAGTAGAAAGAGGTGAGTTTAAGATTTAATATTCTTATTTCCTAAGGTGGCCAATTGCATCTAAAATGTGTTTCTCTTTGCTAGTGCTGGGGTTATTGTTTCACCTGAAGACATACTCATTGTCAGAATCAAAAGGCAGGCAAGAAAATAATTTATTGTACAACTTGCCCTGGAAGAAGAAGTTTGCTTGTTATGCCATGCTTTTAGTTAAGCTTATTAGGTAGCATGTACAGAACAACCCCAGGTACCAGTATAGGTTGGGGACTGGCCTGTTGGAGAGCAGTGTAGGTGAGAGGGACCTGGGGATCCTAGAGGACAGCAGGATGACCATGGCTAAGAAGGCCAATGGCATCAAGGGTGCATTAGAAGGGGTGTGGTTAGTAGGTCGAGGTCCTTCTCCCCCTCTACTCTGCCCTGGTGAGACCCCACTTGGAATATTGTGTCCAGTTCTGGGTGCCTCAGTTCAAGAAGGACACAGAACTCCTCAAAAGAGTCCAGTGCAGGGCTACCAAGATGAAGGAGTGGAACACCTTCCTTCTGAGGAGAGACTGAGGGAGCTGGGCCTCTTTAGCTTGGAGAAGAGTAGACTGAGGGGTGACCTTAGTAATGTTTCTAAATATGTAAAGGATGAGAGTCAGGAGGATGGAGCCAGGCTCTTCTCAGTGATGGCCAGTGACAGGACAAGGGGCAGTGGGTGCAAGCTGGAGCACAGGAAGTTCCATGTGAGTGTAAGGAGAAACTTTTTCACTGTGAGGGTGACAGAGCACTGGCACAGGCTGCCCAGACAGGCTGTGGAGTCTCCTCTGGAGACATTCAAAACCCACCTGGATGTGTTCCTGTGTGATTTAGTCTAGGTGACCCTGCTCTGGTAGGGGGGTTGGGCTAGATGAACTTTCGAGGTCCCTTCCAATTCCTAATGTTCTGTGATTCTGTGGTTCTGTGATTCTGTGGTCACATAAACTGAGTCACCTTTGCTAGGTAATTTAGGAGTCTTTTCATAAGAATCATAATTTCACAGAATCTCTAAAATAATCTTTTATTAAAAGATTCTGTGATACTGTATTTTAAATAGGCATTTTTATTTTTTTCCTCAGGAGATTTTGAGCCTTATTAACCTGATTATCCTTTGTTTCCTGGGAGGCATTTTCTGTTGTGGCCTTAGCTGCTAGAAATTCTCCAGGCAAAATATTGAGTTTGCATTATACTAATTTGGCCATTGGCATTTGATTGATGACACAATGAAGCCCTTAAAGAAGCTATTATTTTGATCTGACTGTACTTAATATTCCACTGTGGCAATTCCCACTGTGAAGTAATGAACATGCTTCTGAAACACTTGGCCTGTATTCTGTGCTTTAGATGTTGCACAGAGAAACATCTTGTTCATAACAAGGGGACAGACACATCAGGAGAGGTTCATGCTAATCATAGCCAGAATATATTAACAATGGAATAACAAAGAAAATCCTAGAGAGAGGAATGGATATCACCCAATACTCTTGGAAAGTTCCTGTCTTGTGCTGCATTTGGGTATTTCACACACTAAGATAGCAGTCTGTAGTACCACTTCTAAGGTAGATGTCTACAAAGTATGAGATGTAACAAACTTGGCAGTTCACCAGCTGACAACAACCAGAAAACACTCTTTACAGTTAGTTTGCACCTGCATCTGAATGCATGGATTATTTTTTTGTCTCCCAAAAATGTCTGCAAGGTTCTGGGGCAATTTAAAACTTCATGAAACCTTGCACGTGGGACACACGGACCAGCTGTGACTAAGTGTCTCAGCAAAACTTCCATGAGACATGGTGGCTTTTTTCTGCTCCTAAGAGAGAGAGTTATACAAGTTTTCATATGTGTTAATATGGAAGAGAAAACAGTAGAGTTTTCCTAGAGAACCTCTCTTTATTTCCTTCCATACCACGGGAGCCACTGCGTCCTACTTGGTACAACAGGTTTGTGACATATGCAGGTTTTAATTAAATCTGATGTAAGCTTTGGACACTAATGGCCTGTTTATTTCATGCTTTATGTTCACAAGAATGCCACAGCACCAGTCTCTATGACTGAGCAAGACACGACTGGAGCTGTCATGCTCCAAGACCTCTTACATTCATGCTTCTTCAAGTCTAACTAGCCTGGCATTCTTCTACACATTTGTTTGGGGACAGAGGTGTATTTCTGGCTGGAGTTTTGAAAGCTGCATAGTTTTACCTTTAGAAATATAACTGTAGCAATTTCTGAGGAAAGCATTTGCTCAGAAAACTCAGCAGAAACAAGGGACAGTGGTACCCAAAGCTTTTACATGCCTTCCAGACAGTGTCTCTATTAGCAATGGGATTTGATATTTGGCCTCTCTGTTTATTATGTGCTGGTTTTGTTCTCCAAGCAGTTTATGTTTTTATCAGATTTCTTTCAAAGGGAACTAAATCAGACACTCTGCTCCACTGCCTGATGGACCTCATTAGGTCCCACGCCCATACATGACCCTTGCCTGCAAGTGAGTACAAGAGAGTACACAAAGGAGAGGCTTCAGGTCAACAAGTTCCTGCAGCACTCCAGCATGCATTTACACTCCAATCACTATCCATTAACTCTGGTAAACTGAATAACATAAATAACATTCTTTGAATGACACTTGCAGTGTATTCTGTTAGTTTACAGAATGCAAGTCATGTTATAACACTACCTGTAAGTCCTGGAAACCACTTTAAAGCTGATACAAAGGCAGATACAATCTCTTTTAGAACGTGATGGGCCAAGTTCCTTTGTATTCCAACTCCACTGAAGGCCACAGAATTAACCAAGGGAGGAACTAAGTGTGGGGGTAATTTCTAAAGATCATTGCTCAGATCTAGTGTAATACATCCTCTGAATGTGTTACACCAGTGAAGACACATGGAGGTCGGTTCATGTGCTCAATTCACCCTGTGGAAATGTGGGGAATCCCAAGAAATAAGCCATTGCTCAGAGATGGACAGCAAAGATTGCATTCAAAAGATGCTTTACTAAAATACATCGTCCTTTGCTACTCTTTTGTTGCTTGTTTCTTTCTCTTTTATCCAAATGTACTTAAAATTCTCTATTGGTCTTTCAAATAACCCAAGTTTTGCTGTCAGCTCCAGAACTTCAATGAAAACCGAATGGAAAAGGTTTAATTTGAAATGTTCTTTGACATACTAACTCGAGTGTACAGCTGTATTTGCCACAACAGAGTGACAGCTCTGTTTTCAGTGTTTTGCCATCTGATGAGCTGGAACTGTTCATGATAGCATTAGTTTGTGGTCAGGTCTTATGTTTCAGAACAGCAAGGCACCAGGCTCTTTCTAAACTGTGCTGCAATGGCTGGGCAGTCAGGAGGTTTAGCACCAAGGAGGGCTGATAGGATACACCTAATTCTATGACAGGTTTTCATTCCTAAGGTGTGCTCAGTACAAGGGTTAGCTTGGGTTTAGGATCAGGGATGTCAGGCTTAAAAAAGCATATATTCATTGTCAGGTCTTGCAGTGTCCATGGGACTGTTGATGACAGCAGTGAGCAGATGACATACAGCCAATGGTGAGCACAGACCTGTGGAGCTGGTATCAAAATGCCTAAAATCCACACATTCTTTCTCTTGGGAAATGACTAAGATCCAACCTTTAAAAGGCCCAGCTGCACAACTCTAACTTATGTCCCTGGTCGGAGTTCCTATATGGGATCCAAGTCTGTTTAAAAAGTGACAAAAGCTTGCCAGTGCTTTGTGCCAAGGAGGATAGCTCTTTAAGAAATGTGCCATGTTTGAAACTGTATCAAGAGTACACAGATCTGTCCCTTCATGCTCAAGATGTCACAGGTTTAGGTTAAGCACTGAAGGTACACAGATGCTTTGTTGAAGAGAAGATGGAGGGTTTCCCAAAATGGGGTGAGCAGATCTGACATCTCATCTCTGTCAAAGCGGAAATCTCATTCCCTTCCTCTGTGTCTGGCATGGCTGGTAGCTGTTTCTTTCCTTTTCTTTGTCCTACTTCTGGCACTCACATGAAGTCCTAGTCAGACAATTCAGCTCTCATGGTCGGGGCAATGGAAACAACAGCAAGCTGTAGCTCAGCAGTCAGAGCTGAGGTATACCTTAAAATAAAGGAGTACAAATGCATCATACGAATTACAGATTTACTTACAGAAAAGACGACCTACCAAGGAGCAAAAATACTCCATTTCTTGATTGGTAGCCCATAATGCCCCATGCATTTCTAAGTACCCCAGTGGAGATGAGGTACCACATCCTTTCCCACACATTGTATCCTGTGTAAAGAGCACCCTGTCACCAACTGATGGATGTGACCTCCCCATTGCCTGCAACTCTCAGGAACTTGTCTTCACCATTCTAGCCACAATATCACTCTTCCCTGAGTTCATGTCCTGATGAATTGTTGGCAGAGGAAGTTTCAGGAGAATCCATCAATACAACTTTAAAAAAAATGCATTTATATTTGAGATGTGAAATGATCTTTTAAAAAACACATATAATTTACTAGTTTATCTTCATACCTTAGAAATTCTCAACCACAGATCTTTAGGTCTGTTTCAATTGTTCTGTTCTCAATCCTGAGCATAGAAATTTGTCTCCCCTGCTCTCTTGTGTATTTGTAATGATTGCAACATCAGCTTAGGCTTTTTGGTTCCCAAAATTCAGGTTTAGCCACAAATTTAAAGACCAACACCAGTTCTGAATTTGTGTACAGATCAGAATGCTCAGACAAGTCTTGTGGTTCAAGATTAACCTCAGATAAAATCAGACTTTGACCAAATAAAGATAGCACACTGGCATCAGTGGCTGTTTCCTAGTCCTGGCACACAATCAGGTAGCTATCAAATGCAAGGGTCAATCTGATAAACACAAGAAATTCAGTTGATTCAGAGTGAGGTAAGATTATCCCTGCTGTTTCTGGCATAGAAAGGGGAGGGTCATATCTTTTCCTGGGCCAAGTAACACAAATGCATAGATTCACATATTCACAGATTCACAGAATGGTGGGGATTGGAAGGGACTGGAAGCCACAGATGACAAAGAGGTCTCCCTTCAGTCTCCTCTTCTGGCTGCACAATGCACGGGACTTCAGTCTCTCCTAGTAAAACTTCTCCTCCAGACCCATCACCATACTTGTTGCCCTCTGGACACTCTCCAATAGCTTTGGGCCCCTCTTGTACTGTGATGCCCAGAACTGCACACACAGTACTCAAGGTGAGTCCACAGCATCGTGGTGTAGAACAGGACAATCACCTCCCTGGACCAGCTGCACCCCAGGGAAGTGGCCACAGCATCCAGCTTGACTGAGCTCAGGAAGCATCTGGATGATGCGCTCAGTCCCATGCTCTGACTTGTCTGGCCCTGTGTGGAGCCAGGAGTTGGACTCTGTGATCCTTATGGGTCCCTTCCAACTCAGGATGTTCTGTGGTTCTATGACCTCTGGAGATCATCTTGTCCACCCCCACCCCCCAGCCAGAGCAGGATCACCTACAACAGGCTGCACAGTATCGTGTCCATGTAGGTTTTGAACCTCTCCAGGATAGGAGACCCCACAAAGTCTCTGGCAGCCTGTGCCAGTGCTCTGTCACCCTCAGAGGAAAGAAGTTTTTCCTCATATTCTGACAGAACTTCCTGTGCTGCAGTTTGTGCCCGTTGTCCCTTGTCCTGTCACTGGGCACCATTGGCCCCATCCTCTAGACATCCAGCCTTCAGATATTTATAAGAGCTGATGGGATCCCCCCTCAGTCTTCTCCAAGCTAAACAGACCCAGCTCTCTCAGCCTTTCCCCATATGAGAGATGCTCCTGTCCCCTCATCATCCTTGTAGCACTTTTCTGGACTCTCTCCAGTAGTTGCCTGTCTTCCTGTGTTAAAATAAGAGTCTCCCCATCAGTGTTACCCACAGCAGTGACCAGTGCTGTCACAGTGACTACCACAGCAGGTCAGAGCCCAGCAGCAGAGGGATGGGTGCTGCCAGACTCCTCACACAAACTGTCAAAGCCTTCAGAGAGAACAGACGCACCTGCTGTGGCAAAGGTTTGTTGATAGCATTTCATACATTTGCAATTGGAGGCTCTTCCAGCCCTTGAAAAAAAGTTTCCTGTAGTGATTTCAACAGGCAGGAAATACCATCCCAGAAAGAGAAGTTGGTGGTTGTTGATCACACAAAACATAATGATGCTTGTGAATCTTTTTGCAATTCCTATAATGTAATTTATCAGCAACTTGGAGGACTATTTGGTAAAATGATTAGCTAAGCCAGTAGTCACACAATTAATTGATTTTATTATGCAAAGTTCCCAGGAGCCCCAGCTGTTCTCTAATGTAGGATTATGCATTTCATTTGGTCAAAAACAGCCTATTACACACCGACCCTGCACTATGACTTCACAGTGACACTCTGTATTCTGGAAAAGAGTGGTAACAGGGAGGATTACAGATCCATGACCAAATAGTGATGATACACTTATTTTGCAGAATTTGCATATTTCCTGTCCAGTATCCTTCAAAGAAGTGCAAGCCAAACCCAGTTCTTTCACTGACTTCTAAACTCATTTAGTTGCAAAGTTATGTGTGTAACACCATCTGTAGAGATTCAAGAAACTGAGGGTCGAGCATTTGTTACTGCAGCCACCTCTGCCTAACGGGCAGGGCACAGGGCTCCCAGTGTCACTGACAGGTGCTTCACAGAGACAGGAAAAAAGTGATCTCTGTCATAGAAGCATCATAGAATCATAGAATGGAATGAGTTGGAAGGGACCCCAAGGATCACAGAGCTCCAACCCCCCTACCACAGGCAGGGCCACCAACCTCAGGCCTGGATCTACACAAGGTTGCCCAGGGCCCCATCCAACCTGGCCTTGAACACTTCCAGGGACGGGGCATCTACCACCTCTCTGGGCAGCCTGTTCCAGCACCTCACCACTCTCTCTGTAAAAAACTTCGCCCTAATATCTAATCTAAACCTTCCTTCCTTTAGTTTTAATCCATTCCCCCTTGTCACTGCCATTATCTACCCTTTTAAAACGTTGAATCCCCTCCTGCTTATAAGCTCCCTTCAGGTACTGGAAGGCTGCAATGAGGTCCCCCCACAGCCTTCTCTTTTCCAGACTGAACAAGCCCAGCTCCCTCAGCCTCTCTTCGTAGGGCAGGTGCTCCAGCCCTCTAATCATCTCTGTGGCCCTCCTCTGAACCCTCTCCAACAGTTCCACATCCTTCTTGTATTGGGGGCCCCAGATCTGGACACAGTACTCCAGATGGGGCCTCACGAGGGCAGACTAGAGAGGGACAATCCCCTCCCTGTCCCTGCTGGCCACCCCTCTTCTAATGGAGCCCAGGATACCATTGGCCTTGCGAGCTGCAAGAGCACACTGCTGGCTCATGTTAAGTTTCTCATCCACCAGAATCCCCAAGCCCTTCTCAGCAGGGCTACTCTCAAGAAGCTCTTCTCCCAGTCTGTATCTATGTCTGGGATTCTTCCGGCCCAAGTGCAACACCTGACACTTGGCAGTGTTGAACCTCATTAGGTTCACCCGGGCCCATCTCTCCAGCCTGTCAAGATCCCTCTGGATGGCTTCCTTTCCTTCTAGGGTGTCGACCACACCACTCAGCTTGGTGTCATCCGCAAACTTGCTGAGGGTGCACTCAATTCCATCATCGATGTCATTGATAACGATGTTAAAGAGAACCGGTCCCAAGACAGACCCCTGGGGGACTCTGCTTGTCACCGGCCTCCACCTGTCACTGGGTTTTCATTACTTTGGGGGCACTGTTGTAACAGGGCACAGATGCAATGGGTACCGATGCAACCAAGTTCAATGAAATGCATTTGTGAAGTACAAACAGCAACACCTTGCCTAAAATATCTCTCCAAGTCAAGAAAGTTCACTGAGGGTAATCAAGAGTATTCACTTTCAGAGGTTTCCTTGCACCTGTGTTAGGTTCAGCTAGCACGTTTTGGCTTATTAAACCTAAATGTGACCTCTTTGTTTGCTTGAGATAAGCCAATAAATTGAGGCAAGGATGCAGGCAGAGGTTTGGGTATAACCCTATAGTTACTGGACCCATGTCTTCTTTGAAAAGCATGGGTCGCCTGCACACAAAACCTTCTCTGTGCTCTAGGGAGCTGGTGAGTTGCAGTGAACTGCAGAGGTAGCCACTGCCAGGGGTGTTTTTTTCTGCCTGTGAATTTCTTGTTAAACAAAGTAAAATTTATTTTAATGTTATCTTAGCATTACTGTTTTGAAGAGAAAAAGCAACTTTGATTCTAAATAATTTCTTTCCTTTGAGAGACAAAGAAGTGAGAAAAGAAGCCAACTACGTGGCAGTACAGTTTTCACTCTTTTTGTACTTCAAAGCAGAAACTGCCTTGTGTGCTTTTTTATGTTTAATAATAAACAGTTATATTGCTTCACAATTAAAACATTTCTAGCAGAATAGAAAGGAAATTGAGTTGGAAAGAGAAAATATCCACATATTAGACTTTCCCCGTAATATTTAATGATTTTTTTTCTGTGATATTTACATGATAGACCCTTTTGAAAAATGACATTGCTTGTGAATATTTTATGAAAGCGTATCTTAGCTGAAATCCTGTTGAAATATTCATTGGAAAGATTTCAAATGTCTCTTACAAAGGCTTTAGCTTTATAATTTTCATTACAGTCTTTTCTGTTATCTAATCAGCAAAAACAGCAAAGCAGATTCCGTTTACATAGCCGGAATACAAAGAGGGAGTAACTCAGTGATAGGATGCAGAGCACAAACGCAGCCTTGAAACACAGCTACAAAAGTAACCGGCCAAATTCATAGTCATAATTTATATTTTAAAAGGAAGGGGTTTAGCTCCTGTTACAAATAACACTACCTTTCCCCTCAGAGGTCACCTATCAACGTTTTTGGCAGTAATCCCCTGCTGTTCATCAGAACATCTATGGAAGCATGTTTTGGCAGGCTGAGGGATATATGGTGCCTATCTTCCCAGCTTCCTGTCTTTGTTATGCTTAAAGCTAAATTGCTGCTGGTCTCTGTCCAACCATGACATGCTGCAGTGCACTGGCAGCGCTCGAAAAATTTGGTTTAAAAGCCAGAAAATCTGAAAGTGATGACAGGCACCTGTTAGGGGGCTGCCAGATCTGACACTCAAACTTGCTGGTACCGCAGCCTTTTCAGGGAAGGACTTTTCAGGCCTTACATGAACAGTTAATCACAGTTCAGCAACAGCTTTCCGCTGAGTGTATGCTTCAGGACCTGAAAACACTTCAATGAATGTTTGGAATTTGTGATACAATACTCATATTTCAGATAGATATTTCAGAGAGATTCACATCCAGATGGATTTAGATACATTCAGATGGAAAATTTTTTTTCGTTATCTGTGTGATTAACGAACCAGGGGTAGAATACTCTGTAGCGTGAATGATCCCTGAAGGAACTGAAAGGCTTGCAGGAAACCAGCAGGGGAAATGTGCATCAGCTCTAAGCTATGCATGACGTTTCCCTCTGAATTAAATAGCTGAACGTGTGCTTGGAAGGGTTTTCCTTGGAGAATTGTATGAATAAAAATGCAGCTTATCTTAAAAGTAAAATACCGTGACCTGGACAGGAAGAAATAATATTTACGTTTACTTCTTTGGATTTGACACTCTGGTCCTTATTGATTGACTTCACTGGGAATTTTATTCAGCTTTAAACTGCAGGAAAACAGTTAGTTAACACTAAGCATACACAGAAAAGTTATTTCCTATCTCTATAGAAAATCCTTTTGAAGTCAGTCCTCCTTTCCATTATAAACTTAAAGCTTTCCCTCTGAGATCTTAAGCATTTTCTTGGAGGGATGGGCCTGCAGTTCTTCAGAGGGAATAAGAGTATTTATCCTGAAACTGAAGTACATCCAAATTTGAAGCTGTATTCTTGGATGCCATTAAAAGGAAAGTTAAGATGCAAGCACCAGCTACACATTGTGTTAGTAATCACTACTTCTGCACCATTGATTTCATCATGATAATAGCTGTCACATTCAAACCAACCCATTACCTCATTCTTACACTCTCAGTGTAAAAGTTCAGTCAGTAAAAATAAAAGGTTTTAGTAGAAAGATGGTCAATATGCCATCATAGAAGCGGTGGGGGTAGATCTTGTAGAGCAAAAGATGTATTTTACAAAGTAACAGAGAAGCCTATTCCAGCGACAAAGTAATGCTCAACTAAACACAATAAATCAAACTACATTCCATCAGCCTGTCTTTATAATGTATGTTTTAGTAATGCTCCAAAATACACAGCAGCTGCAAAGTTCATCCAGGAGGAAACTAAACACCCTCTACGTAAGTTTACTGCAGCTTGTTACCCAATACTCTATCCTTGCAGAAGGCTCCTTGGAAAACCTAAGACTTTGTAGCAATGTCTTGTATTAATTTTTTCAGTGGTGGAACTTAAATCCCAAAGAAATGTGTTGGAAAACACTCAGTGTTTTTTGCTTCACGTAGCCACACTGCCAAGAGAAGAAATGCAAGCATTTTCTTGCTCTGCTGCAGAGTGGTATGATTAATGGCAAAGCAAAAGTCACAGCGATAAAGCTGGCCAAGACAGAGTGAAACCAAGCTCACTTTGGCCAGATGCTGAGGTGGATGGTGGATGGTTTGCCAACACTGATGTGACTGGATGTTCTAGATCAGACCCCGAACAGAGACGACCTCAGTCAGGCCTTACACCTAATGTCAACATCCCAGCTGTGCCCAGTGGCACCTAATGCTCAGAGCCTTCAGGCATGCATGGCACAGAGGATGAGGTTACCCAGAGAGAGACTTAAGAAAGGATTAAATAGGAAGGCAGAAGAGACTGTGGAGATCAGGGGTGAGGCTTGGAGAAGTGCACTAGCAGCCCCCTTTTGTAAGTGTTCCTTTCTGTCCAGTCCCCACTGCCTTCTTCACCCATTCCCCTCTAAACATTCCTTAATAAATTTTGTATAGTCCCAAGGGACTGTCTCAACTATTGCAAATCCTCATGTTCCTCCCATTCATATCCAATACAAACTCCAGACTGACCCTCTCCAAAGCTGTGCACAGTTTCTACATGGCCTGTCAAATACAGACTAGAGACTTGGTCTTTGGCATTTTTTTCATACCCCAACTATCAGGTTTGTATTTCTGTCTCTGTTTATCACTCCCTGCTTTATATTCCATCAAGTTTACATTGAGAAGGTTCTTGACTGGATAATCGTAATGAAGCAGATGATCTCACCTTCCACATAACCCCTATGCTACCTGAGGGGATTTGGTACATTCTCCTTTATTTGACTATTATTTCTGCAGATTAATTTGCTCCAGATGGTCCCAGCTACCTCAAGGTCTATTATATGCAACAGGAATGAGAGTTAGGGATGATGGATTCTGAATCCACTTTTTGACAAGCTTGGATTTATCTCATAGGCAGAGAGCACTCTCCATTGCAGGAAACCTTTGCAGTGCTGTATGTGAGGCCACTTGATAGGGAAAGGAAAAGCAGAGGAGAAGGGAAGGGAAGGGAAGGAAAAAGGAGGGGAGAGAAGGAAAGGACAAAAGAGGATATTTGCAGAAATTAGTCTTCTGTCAGTGAAATGTCTGCTGTGATGTGAAATCTCCAGGAACCATATGATCCAAAATTATTTAAACCAGGTGTAATTTTATTAAAGTCATTGAGGCCAGAATCAGCATAGTCTAATGCTGCATCTCTCACGGCTGTAGTTTACAGCTGCAAGAACACCTCCATTTCATCTCAAGAAGGCTGCAACTTGGGCTATTGGAAATTCAAGCTAGCTTCACACTACTATTCTGTGACAACTAATTGTTTCCATTGCCAACCTTGAAATAGACCTAGAATTTTCATGTGCAACACATTGTAAAATTCAGTGCTAATGCATTTGTAGAAATTATTAAAGTGAAGGTGGTGGACTCAAATAATTGAACTTTTTATGGGAATTCTGAGATGGAGGAAAAGTGACTTGTTTTTACAAATGATGCAAGTCCTGCTGTTAAAATGAGTCAATAAAATGCATCAGGAACAGGAATTATCACACAGTGTCACCTGACATTTACTTTTGAACCTGATAAGGGAGTATGCTAGCTAATTATACAATGAGACTCTTAGACACCCATGTGAGAGGAAAGGATACTGAAACTTCTGCTTAGAGTGCATCATAGTGAGCACACCGAAGAGAGAGCAAAAGGATGCACCCAGGGCTCAATAATTTCCAGGCTGACTGCTGAGTGAATGATAGAATGAAGATCAGAAATTTTCATGGATTGTACTGCAATGGATGATGCACAGAGTGGGTCCGTATAAAACTCAGCTTCTAGAAAACAGAAACTCTATTTCCTATTGTTCTTCAGGGACAGAAGATTAATGTCCCAAGGGCAGCTAACTGGGATTGTCTCAAGCTGGCTGACTTGGCTTTCACATTAATTACCTTCCAATTTATGTAAACGGGCAGAATTTTGCATGACACCAGAGCAAGAGGTATTTGAGTACTGCTTGCCAGCAGCTCTGAAATATCTATCTATCTATCTATCTATCTATCTATCTATCTATCTATCTATCCATCCATCCATCCATCTACACACACATATTCATATTTCTGGAACTAAAAAAAAAAAAGGCTGAAATGAAAATATTTACAGGTACCTAATACTGGAAAGTAAAAGTATTTACATTCCTAAATCATACTTAGATTTCTATTATTCCTCTTATTATTTCAGGTTTCCAGAAGTTTCCTGTTGATAATTGCAGAAATTCCCTCCCTCCAAGAGTGGGGTAGGCTGCAGTTTTCAGTAGCACTTGACATACAGCCACGTATTCTCAAATTTGCTACAAATACATGTGCTGGGTTTTAAGTGCTTGTTAAACACAGCCACAGTAACTTTGAGGGAAGCATCCCAGAGCCACCTCTGCAAGCATTCAGTATGCAATAGGCATCAGTCAAAGTTCCCAGAATAATGAGCACTACACATGGCACAAAAAATTTCTGTGGGCTGAATGCTGCCTTTTTACCGGGAAGTGATTTGGAAAAAGCTTGGAATATTTATAAATGTTGTGATTAACAACATGCATTTCTCACTGTAGATGATGATAAAGATCACTCCTCCCTGGCGTCATGAAGCAGCACCTCTGATATCAGCACTTACAACAATGTTGAAGTGATGGGAGAAGAAAACCAGGGTTAATATCATAGTCTGTATTTTTATGCAGTGTCATTTAAAGTAGGAAGTTGCTTGATGATGGTCTCCTGTCCTGGTTTCTGTTATCCCACAAATAATGTTGAAGCAAGTGTGACTTTGTTTTTTGTAAAGTATCCCAACTTTTGCTGGTATTAACAGATTCAGACAAAAGGAAAAAGATCCATAAAAAGAGTGGGCTGGGTTCTTCTCTCCCTTCCTCCCTGTTTAAAATTACTCTGAAGGTACTGATTCCACTGGACAAACTCTGGAGTTAGCCCTGACTTGGCCAAGCCCTCCAGTGCTTAACTGCAAGTACACAGGAGATCCTATCACCTTCCTGTTCCAAAAAGTGCTTAATCACAAATTAAAAACTAAGCACATGATTTAGTCCCACCAGAGTCCCAGAGACTGAATCATGTGCCCAAAACTTAACCGCAAGCTTAAATGTTTGGCTGAATAAGCACAGAGCATCTGAACCACAGCCTTAAGCTAGCACAGAGAGAAGTCTCACATCAGCACTGAGGCAGAGCACACTGCTGCAGCTTTGGCTCTCCCCTCCCACAGTGGCCCTTTTCCAAGTAGAGCCCTTGAGAGATGGCTGGGGCTCAGCTCCCCAAGGTCTGTTCTTCCTCAGCTCCTCCAGCTCTGTGGCCACTCAACCAGGGGAACCTGACCAGGTCTGGGGATGTTTGCCTCCAGGAGATCTTTCCACCCTGCCACACTCTGCTCCAGTCAGCTGTAATTCAAGACCTCTTGCTGTGATGTCCCAGGCTGTGCTCTCACAGGAGACCTCAAAGCCCATCTGGTCCTAAGCCCCTCCCATGGGCAGGGACACCCTCCACTAGCCCAGGCTGCTCAAGGCCCCATCCAGCCTGGCCTTGAACACTGCCAGGGAGGGGGCAGCCACAGCTTCTCTGGGCAGCCTGTGCCAGGGCCTCACCGGCCTCATTCCTAATGTCTACTCTAAATCTACCCCCTTCCAATTTAAAACCATTCCCCCTTGTCCTATCACTATACACCCTCCTAAAAAGTCCCTCCCCAGCTTTCTTGTAAGCACCCTTCAGGTACCACGTCCTGGAGTGCCACATCTACATGTTTTTTGAAAATGTCCAGGGATGGTGACTCCACCACCCCCCTGGGAAGCCTGTTCCAATGCCTGACCACGCTTTCAGTGAAGAAATTTTTCCTAATATCCAATCTAAACCTCTCCTGACCCTCACTTTCCTGTAGCCCTTATCTTTGCTGAAAGCTAGTCTGTATGTCATGCTTTACAGTGCAATGCCTAAAAAATCTTCCTGGGTTTGAGCTAAGTTTACTGTAGAGTAAGCTGGTTTTACCCCAACCAGCATAGGAAGCGTCCTGATTGCACTGCAGTTCGAACATTTCGAAGTTAAACCAGCGTGAAACACCGTGTACACAAAAGTTGGGAGTGACCTGGGTATAGCACACGTATCTGAGTCTGGGTGGGTTCAGCGTTAGCTGTGGCGTGTCAGGTTTGTTAATTGTATGCGGGCAAGGGCTGATGTAATCCAGAATAAGGAAATCATGTACAAGTTATTTTCCCCACCGTGTGCTTGACTGATCTCCATTCAAGATGCTGTTTCTCAACCTTGTTTACAGTGGAATATTTTTTCAGTTATGCCCAAGTAATTAAACAGGTAAATTTAACATTTAACTTGAGCACAGCTAGACTACCAACCTTCACCTCTATGGAAAATTACTTCAGAACAAAGAGTCACCATGATTCATATGGAAGCTGCTTCCTTCTGCAATCAGCAAAGATTTTGGCCAGCAAGAACCATAGGTCCATACAGCATGCTCCAGAGTCCTTGTCCTTGCTGGAGCCCACACAGCTTCCCCTGAGAGAGCCCAGCACAGGCCCCTTCTGGGGAAAAAGGGAGAGCATCTCACCCAGGTACAGGCTTGAGACACAGCTGGGATGTATCTCCAGGCACACAAGCATTCTTACTGCCACAGCATAGTCCTAATTGGAAACAAAAAATGGAGGAAAAGGGAAAATCCAGGAAAAGGATAGTGAAATGTAGAGCATCTGGGGTGAGATGAGCAGCAGATAGCCAGAGAGCCCAAATTGAAAGAGAGCTGCTTGCAGACTTTTTCCAGGTTGAAGCAGCAGCTGGCCTCGGGAAAGAACCACTCTTGGGAGACAGAAACTATTTAAAACTGCCCTCGTGCTCCTGTCCTTTCACAGTGACTCACACTGTTCTGCCTGCTCTCAGCTTCAAGGCTCAATTCTGTGCTAGGACATCGATTGAAAACATCTGGAGGCCCATACGTACCTACTGAAATGTTCATCTTGGCTTCTACAGAAATTATGGGTTGAGAAGGATTGAAGCATCCCAAACAATTAATAAAAACAAAGAGGAAATAAAAAACCAAGCAAACAAAAACCGCCTGAAATCACAAGGCTGCTAAGAACTGCAAAGTGCAATGTCAGCACAGTGCTTGCCTGTTGTGCCAGCAGAGGTAGGGGGGCTGCAAGTTACTTCTTTCCTAGCCACAGTGAGAGATTTTACTGAAGCTGTGAATAGCATATTTAGATCTGGACCCTAGAAAGTATCTAAACCAGAGAAAACTGAAGGCAATCACTTAACACTGAGGAATTATTTCCACAGTGTGTATCTGGGTAGAAGACAATTTGAAGTCCAAATTCACATCATCTCTTAGAGTAGAAAGTAAGTCCTGAATGAAGCAACTGCAGTCACGTGGCTAGTTCCAGCCCAGAGCTTTTGTTCTAAAATAATCTCCCATAGAAATGGTGGTACATAAAGACTCGAAGAAAGAGAATGCCAAAGAGCAAGAAAATAAATGCCCTGACTCTTATGGTACAGCTGCCTTTGCGTGCAGTCAGCCAGTGTCAGTGGTTATACAGTTGCCCCTGTTAAATCATTTTCTAAATTCTGTCAGTTTTTGTTATTGTAGCAAACCTGACCTCATCCTGGTCCCATGCCAGGACCAAAGAGCCACTCTGTTTACCCACTGTTGATGTAATATCTGAACTCCAAAGGTTTCAAATAGCTGTTTAGGATGGAGGGAAAGAAAAAAGTGGATCTAGTACAGCAACTTCTGACTGAAACATAGGTTAAGGTACTTGGCAGTATAACTCATCTAAAGTGAGTAAAGGCTTCATTTTCTTTTTCTAGAAGCCCATACTTCTGGATCAATTTTTCCATGCTTTCAGGTCTAAAAGTCTTGGCAGAGAGAGAAGGGGCACTTTAAAATTAGATTTAAGTTCAAACCAAAATCCTGAATCCTAGCAATGGGCTGTTTTCAAGTTATTTACTTATTTATCCTGCTTTCTTACATTTTTAGAAGGCTGGAAGGGATATTTAAAGGGCCAGAAGGGACCATGAGCTCATGTAGCTTGACCTCTTGCATATCATAGAATTTTTGTGTGTTAACATGTTTGTTTGGGGAGCACCTTCTTGTTACTTTGATCCTCTGAAGTGTTAGTATAGAGACAATACCCTTCATCCAACCAGGGGCTAAGAGCAGCCTATGCTGAAGGGAGATAAGACAACCCAATGGCTCACTGGCCCCAAAAGCGCTGCCTTGTGTCTCCTATTACCTTGTGCCAACTGCTCAGAAAGAAACTAAATGCAACAATTAAAAAAAAAACCCCACAAAACAATGACTGACCCTCAGCTTGGCTTAATTTCCTTATAGAAGGGCTTGAGAAGTGCCAGAGTCCTGGGGTAGGAGCAGGGAAGGCAAAGCAAGTCCTTCTCTGACAGCAGCAACTTATGAAATCAGCTCTCCTGCTTGTAGACCCATAGCCTCAAAGGGCCAGGAGGGACAAGGAAAGTCTTTTGAGCTTTCTGTAAATCCAGGTTAAATGCAGGCTCTACAGCACTGCTTTTACTTCTACAAAATTACATTAACTGAGTGATAAATGTGCAGTTGCATCTTTGGTAATACAGGGGGGCAGAGCTGTTAACCCCTGTACAGCAGGGAGGGAACATCAAGAAGGTCATGACGAGCCTAATGTCTCCCTTAAATGCTTAATCATCAGTAAGGAGTTTAGCTCCTGGGATGCTTGTATATGCATCCTTCTTTGAGGTTCCTGACCAAGAAATCTGATACGGCACAGCCATTTTTTAAAGAAATATTCCCTGAGTGGTAAGTGGGTGTCTCCGGCTTTTTGGCTTGGTTTGAGTTTCCTGTAGTAGTTGCTTAGTTTCAGTCATATTATTTCCTTGGGTCTTCAACATTCTGGAAACACATCATGCTCTAGGGTAAGCAAAATAAATATAATAACTTTTTGTGTGCTCACAGCTTGTTGTGTGTGTGATATCTGATAGCCCTCATGGACCACCCGTCTGGTGCGCTTGCCCTGTTTTGGTCCCACTTCATGAAGCCACAAAAAACCATGGAGAGGAAGCAATTCCTGCTCTGAGACCTGAGCATACTCAGCTGGCAGAAGGGGAGCTGGGGGAGGGGGGCAGGCAGGATGCTCTGTAGAAGCTGCAGAGTCCTGTTTGTGTCAAAGAGCAAGCCAGAGCCAAGTCTCACATATGCCCACAGAACAAGCACACCTCCTCAAGATCTAGGAGACACTCTGCCAGCAATCTGGTGAGAAAAGAAGGCCAGATAGCTGCTGGAAGTTGCTAGGTCAAGAAGAAAAAAAGGATGAACATTGCAAGGTCACCATGGGGGATAAAAAGGGTGGGGGGGTGTGGGACTAGCACACAAGAGGTTAAAAAACCTGGTGTCCACCTATCTCATGCAAACATTGAGTATGGAGATCTGCAAGGCTGGTGTGAGAAGCAGCCCAAGGAGGGAGCCTTATGGCAGCCCTGTTTTGTCAAGAGAATGCAGAATAAACAGTTAGAGTTTCTACACAGAATTTTGAAGACTGCAGTGCCTGGAGTGACTTTTTGCTAAGTTATCTGTGAAATGTATATTACAGTTGGCTTCCCTGAGTATGATAATGAGCTAAAAGAGATACATACTAAACATATGACTATGGTACTTGGCTCTCCGCTCAGATCATGTTACATGTCACCCCAAGCCAAGGCTGGGGTATAAAGGATATTGGGGAAATTACCCCCCGCAGGGAGAGAAGAAATTGAAGACCCCAAAGAGTCAGTTGACAGGCTGTGCTCCTTCTCCTCCATCCATGCCTTCTTGGTAAGCATTGCAACTTCACCTTTTTGGTGAAGAATACTGCTGTCATTATAATCATATATTATTGCTATTGCAGTGAGTGCATTTATCAGCAGCAATTCTGAACTCTTTGAATCTGTTGCTTTAATAAACCTTCTATCTATTTTGACTTTGCAAAACTACCTCAGTGAAAGTCCTTCGCGGGGGCCCGGACAGGCAAACAATAGCTCTTACGTGGCTATATATAATCATTTAGACATAAACTGTTGACAACTTCTGGGGCCAAGATGACCTAGGCACACCTAGGATCCTCTCTGAAAAGTGATTTAGAAAGCAAGAGGGTTCTTTTTGAACCTTGTGACACCAAGAGAGGGTATCCCTCAGCCACACATTAGTCCCACCCCCTTCAACGTCAGTGGCTGTACTTGGTTTTGGCTACTCATCCTGGTTTTAAAAACCTGTATTTTTTTAATATGCAGATTTTAGTCCTTTGGATCCAAACTGTCTCTACATTGGTGATGTTACTGTAATTATATTTAGGCATTGAATTTGCAATAACGTCATATAACTCCCTGAATCTTCCAATGGTTTTGTATTAACCAGTAACACTTTCAAGTCAGAGAGAAACAAAACATTCTCTGTTTTGAGGTTGGTATGCTTCCAAGAGCTAGAAAGAAGACTCTGAAGAGAGACACAAGAGCAATGCTCCCATGTGCTTATCCCTACCCAAATAAACAGGTCCATGTGCATTTTTCAGGCCATTTGATTAACGTTATCACTTCACCCAGACCTGTGGTCCCCAGATCCTACAAATTAATTTTTCAGCCTTTGCCACCCCAAAAGTAAAGCTGCACTGTTCAGCTCTATTATCCTCCAAGCCTTCATCCAAAGCCTGTCCCAGTGAAGTCTGTCCCAACTCCCATCCCAGCTGCATCCCTCTTGGGCTCCACTGCTGCTGTGTACTGCAGTACCAAGGTATCTCCTGCGTGTGCTGCTACACCGGCTGCTCTGACAGAGCCTGCCTAGAGGAGGCTCTGGGATCAGAAGGGAGGGTAAAGGCAGGTAAAAAGAAAATACTATTTTTAGTTGTGTCAAACATGGAAAGGTTTATAGCAGATTCTTTAAAGTTAAAGCTCTGAGATTTCCTTAAAGGATACTTTTTTTCCTTTTTTTTTTCTGTTATTCGAGCTACACCCTTCACAAGTGAAACAATCTTCCTGCATCAACATATGCACAGAGCACTGTGCCAGCCATCTGTCTTCCAGCTTGGCACATTTTTCCTTCAGTGCAAATTCCAGTAAATCTTTTTGTCAAATAGAGAGGAAAATGTTTTATAGTTGCCATAAAAAACACTTTCTCTCTCTTAGCCAAGCCACAGTAAGTTCATAAAATTAATTTATTTTCCATAATGCATCAGAGATACAGTGATCAATAAAGTAGAGTGGAAAACAATCTGCTGTAAATTTCTAACATGAGAATTACAAAAGGGATAAGAATGAATGTAATCTATCTCTGATAATTAGCACAATAGTTAGTACATACTTAGACTATGTCATAAAATCTCTGAAGCAGAAACTGAGATCCTCTGTACCACAAAATGGTATGTGAATCTAACAAAAACTATAGTGTATATCTGGTAAATCTTTTATGTTATCACAGGGAGTTTTTTCTGGTTTTGTTATTGTTGTTGCTGTTGTGATGTGGGTGATGATTATTATTATTATATCAATGTCATATTTTGGACATCAGTCTTTTTCTGGTCAGATCTTCCTACTGCTCAGCTCAAGCTTACATTTGTCACTGGCATCTTGTTATAAGTTACTGGCCTTCTTTCTTGCTTTCTTTTTTTTCTCATCCTAGAAATACAATGAATGATCAAGTTTTTCCTTCTGATGTTATTCTGCTCACTCCATATAGGCCCAAGTAGGTTGTTAGATTTGCATTTCCCTAACGGGGAGGAAAAAGAAAAGGAAAAAAATATTTTCAAAATATTTTCAAGATCAGTGATGACTGATATGCAGAATAGAGCTAATTCCCCTACTCTTTTCTGGGGAAATTGGCTTAGCAAAAAATGGGCAATGTTTCAGCAGAAATCATGTTTCACACTGAAAGAAATGGTCTAAAATACTCACATGAGAAACTTTTCAAGGTTGCCAAGTCACTCAGGCTTTGCAGTGATTTTGTTTCAATTTTGTTGTTGTTCATAAATCCCTGAAACACATTTATAACTTGGCATAAAATTCTCCTGAAACTTCTCCTGAAATTTCTCCTCTCCCTTTGCAGATTGGTGACTATTTAAGAATGTGCCAGTGCCGGTCATTGTCCAGGAACCAAGGGCATTAGCCACTGCTGCTGGCGATGCTTGGGTCCTTCCGCAGTGCCAGCGGTGATACTCACAATGGCACGTGTCAGTCTTCCCTCTAGTCTGACCCCCTGTGCCCCCCCGCACAACCGCTTGTAGGGACGTGCCGGAGCAGTGTGTAGCCAGCTGTCACTCAGGCACAACCGCTCCATTCCCCAGCGTTACGGTGTTTCTCTCTGACACAATTGCTAACATGATCTTCAGAAGTATTCTCAAATCACAGCCTTTCCTGGTATTTATTCCAGGCAGGGATATGTCAGCATACATACACTGGTTCTGTGTAGCTCCCAGGAAAACAAAAGGCTCCAAGGACCTTCTCCCTCACCTCAGTATGTCAGCAGGACAGTAGATTATAGAGATAAAGCCAGTAATATTTTTTGTACTCTCAACTCTACAAATCTCAGCACAGCTGAACTTTGCTGTGGCTCAAAATACATTTGCTCTCCTTGAGGCTTTTAACACACTAAGTCTTTTGTCTTTCAGTTTTACCTCAAATCCTTTCTTCTACCAAGTAATCTTGCACGCCTAACGGCTCCAGCACTCCTTCAGTGAACTCCTTGGCTCAGCTGACGCCAATGACCTAAGTCCTCGGGCCTGCAGGAAAGGCAGAATTTCAGTTCTCATTCTTGTAAACTTTCTTCATCTTCACTGTACACCTTCATTTTTATTTTTCATTTCCTACTGCTGTTTCCTAAACCTCGTTCTTTATTGCTGGTTTGTAGAAGTTTGCCTCAAATTCTCCATTTCCTTGGCATTTGCTGCTCTTCAGAGGCTCCACTTCTGAAGTTTTGCAAATGTGCTGGTTGGGGGTGTCTGTGTCCTGTTTCAAATAAAAGCATCAAAGCCTTTTTACTGGCTGGGCACATTCAGTGCAAAGTCTCACTGCAAAAGTCCATGTTTGCTCAGCACCCAGAGCCAGCTGACTGTCCATGTGTAACACCATGCAGTGCCTGTCTGCATACACTGTCCGGATGGTTTTTTTGGGTTCTTTTGCTTTTGCCTCCTGAATGCAAACTGAACTTCTGATATCCTGACCTACACACATTTTTAGTCCTTGATGCCCAAGTGATGCAACAGGCACAGCCTCTGAGTGACCTTTCACTTTGCTGGAAGGATACCCAAGTCTCCTCCTCCTCATGGGTGTTTGACTGGAGATGATTAAAGCGCCCTGCTTTTGAGAGGGTTGTTTGATGTGTGAGTAGTTTTGACTGTTAGTCCACAGTATGATAAGGATGTGCTCTTAATGATTATTCCTTGGATGAAACGTATTTAAAACAGGAGCTTGCAGTTATGTTCAGGAACGCAAACAAGGAAAAAGGAAAGAGGAATATGGCAAGGCTAAATGGTTCCTGCTGTCTCTTTTGAAAGGGAGGAGATACAATACAGAAAGTCATATTGATTCAGTCGATCAGAAGGTTGCTGGGGTGGTAAATAGTTGGTTCTATAGCTGTAGAAACAATGTTTATTAATGAAGATCCCTACTTAGAACATACTGGTTATCTTGAGAACCATTATGTTGTGAATCTGCAGCACAGCTCCTCCTGTTTTCACTACATGGAAGATGCATTTACACAACAGTGAGATCCCAAACTTTCTTTGAAATGCCACCAGAAAGTATCTCTGTGTTATATCTGTATTCTGACTCTTTGAGGATTCAAAATCACTACTCCTTTGGATGAGGAACTAGCTGGTACTGGTACTGTTTGAAACTTGATCCTTCAATTGCTGACTCACACAACAGTCAACTTAAAAGAAATGGCAGTTCTGTGAACATGTGTTTTCTGGTTACAAAAATACCCCCTCCTTCTCTGCAGGGATCAGGAAGAAGTTTTCTCTCCCTTTCTCTCTTCCCTTGCCCACCAAAATTCATGTTCACCACAATGCTTCCTGTTTAATTTAGTTCACACCTGCTGCTTTTGCAGTCTTGATGTTGCTAACATTTCTCCCAGCCTTGCTAAATGTTAGAAAGCAATGATTTTCTTCAGGGTGTGGGACATGGCAACCAGAACTCAGCTATTATCTGAAAATGGAATTTGCAAATGTTGTCTCTTGTGGCTGAAGTTACAGCAGCATTATTTTGATTCCAGACTCTCAGTATTAAATAACATCTTGAAAAACCAAGAGCTGGGTGAAGGATCCTTTAAAAGCTATATGCCATGGCTGTCATACATTCTTGAGGTGGATTGTTCTGAAAATATCTGGTGCTTTGTGTTTTCATCACCTTACCTTGGACATCTGGATAAATCCACAGGTATACAAAAAATGAATAATGCTGAGTCTGGCCATTTCTAATTTCCTTTGAAAACAACCATAATCAGTTATAAAACAGTAATTAGTGATCAGTAATTAATTAAAATTTAATCTCCTTGAGTAGGTGGTAAGGATTAGGTATGAGTCATGCTAATCATGTCTATGCTGAACTGAGAAGAGGGAGCTTCTTTCCCTGTCAGGTGTGTTTGAAAACCCTTATCAGATTTTGTAGCATCATCTTTCAGTTCCCTCCTCTGCTTCCAAGTTGGAACTGGCAAAGACCAGATTGTGCTACTGATGATACTAGAAACTGAGAATACCCTGCTGAAGAGATAACACAGTTGTTTGGTGTCTCTCAAGTGCCATTTTACTTGACTTGTCTTTACAGGATGGTCCCTGTAGTCAGCCACCTCCTTACCCAGGTCTAAGTACTGCTTTGGAGGGAGCTGGCTGCAGCAGCCCTGAGCAGAGCCAGCAAGTGAGCCAGCAATTAATAAGCGTAGACAATCACACCACCAGTGCTTAGACTCACTCCTGGGCCTCTCATATTTGGCAGATAGGCATAGACTTTGACTCATCTTCTAATGATGCCCTAGGGCTTATGTGGTTTGTTTCTGCAGCTCTGATACTTTAAATCAGTTTAATAGCATCAAATCTGTATCTTTCCATTCAGTCTGGAGAAGAGAAGACTCAAGAGCAGATTAATCAATGTGTATAAAAACCTGATGGGGGAATAAAGAGGTCTGGGGCAGCTCTTCTCAGTGGTGCCAAGAGGAATGAAAAGAAGCAATAAGCACCAACTGAAATATAGAAAATTCCATTTAAATGTAGGGAAAGAGCTCTCTTTACCTGAAGGTGATCAAAACCTGTAAGAGGATTCTCAGAGTTGTGAAGTCTCCACTCTCCAGCTTTGAGTATCTCCAAAGATACTTAAAGCCTGACTGGACTCAGCCTTGGGCACCCTGCTTTGAGCGAACGGTTGGACCAAATGTTTGCCAGAAGTGCCTTCTACTCTCAGCTGCTCTATGGTGCTGTGAAAAAGGAGGATGTAAAAACTGGTCCTTGTTATTATTTCCTACAGAAAATATTGTCTGAAAAGTTAGTCCACAATTTTTTAAATCTATTTGGCACATATGGAGAGGTACAAAAGCCTGATTAATGCTTAAGTGGAGAAACACCCAATTTTGCTGTGCTTATGAAATTATGTACATATAAATGTTGCATGTATTTTGTTTTTTAAAATTTATGTTAATTATAAGTTCTTCAGATGTTTTCTCTCCCCTCTCTCTCCTGGCTCACTTCCCCTGTTTAATATGGTGTCACATGGCAGGGAATGTCCCTTTGGCCAGTGTGGGTCAACTACCCTGGCTGGGCTCTCCCAGCTTCTTGTGCACCTGGCAGGGTGTGGGAAGATGGAAAGTCCTTGACTTAGTGTAGGCATTGCAACTACCCAGCAACAGCTAAAACCTCAGCATGTTACCAAAATTATTCTTGAACTTGAGGCTGTCTGCAAGCTGTAACTGAATGTGATAAATCAAAGAACTGCTGTGCATACAATCTGCTCAGGAATCATGGACAAAACAAGAGCAGGAGGTACCAGGCCAAGAGATGTGGTCACTGGGAAAATAAGAAATGATATTCAGGAAAAAATGCAAGGTATAGGAACTAGGAAGACTACTCTTTATACTTCAAAAAATGTAGTCTTGTGTAGGAAAAGGGCAGGGATAGAGAATCTTCTTAATGACTATCATGTGCTTTTTCTGTATTTTCCCCAAGGGTGATGGAGAATTTTCTTAAATTTATGACTAAGTTTTGAGTTCTGAATCTCAAGCCAACTCTACAATTAGGTAAACCTTTTAGTATTTGTATCATCGAATCACAGAGTCACAGACTGGTTTGGGCTGGAAGGGACCTCAAAACCCATCTAGTCTTAAGCCCCCACCACAGGCAGGGACACCTCTTACTAGCCCAGGCTGCTCAAGGCCCCATCCAGCCTGGCTTTGAACACTGCCAGGGAGGGGGCAGCCACAGCTTCTCTGGGCAGCCTGTGCCAGGGCCTCACCACCCTCACAGGGAAGAATTTCTTCCTGACATCTAATTTAAATCTATTCTCCTGCAGCTTAAACCCATTATCCTATGTCCTATCAAGCTATACCCCTGTAAACAGTTCCTCTCCAGATTTTTTATAGGCTGCCTTTAGGAACTGGAAGATCTTCCTGGAACCTTTTTGTCTCCAGGCTGAAGAAGCTTAACTCGCAGCCTGTCTTCACGGGAGAGGTGCTCCAGCCCTCTGATTGTCTTCATGGCCTTCCTCTGGATCCATTCCAACAGTTCCATATCTGGTTGCAGTACTCCACATGGGGTCTCATGAGAGGGGAGTAGAGAGGGAGAATCACCTCCCTTGACCTGTTGTCCATGCTCCTTTTGATGCAGCCCAAGATACAGTTGGCCTTCCAGGCTGCAAGCACACATTGTCAGCTCATGTCAAGCTTCTCGTCTACCAGCACTCCCACAACCTTCTCTGCAGGGCTACACTCTTTCACATTATCTCCCAGCCTTTGTTGATGACAAGGCTTGCCCCGACCCAGGTGCAGGACCTTGCACTTGGCCTTGTTGAACCTCATGATGTCCTCCAGCTTGTCCAGGATGGCATCTCGTCCTTGTGGCATATCAACTGCACCACTCAGCTTGATATCATCTGCAGACTTGCTGAGGATGCACTCAACATCACCATTAATGTCATCAATCAATACCCCAAGTCCTTCTTCTCAGGGCAACTCCAAATCTTTTTTTGCCCAGTCTGTAGTTGTGCTCGGGATTGAGCCAACCTGTGTGCAGGACTTCCCACTTGGCTTTTTTAGACTTCATGTGGTTCGCATGGGTCCACCTCTCAAACCTATCATGGTTCCTCTGGATGGCATCCCATGTCTCACAGCTTGTTAGCACACTTTCTGATGATGCCCTCAATCCCACTTTCCATGTCACTGACAAAGATGTTAAACAATGACAGTTCCAATACCAGCTCGAAAGTAATTTGTCACTGATCTCCACTTGGACATTGAGCCACAACAATTTGAATGTGACCTTTCAGTCAATTCCTTATCCACCAAGTGGTCCATCCATAAGATCCATTTTTCTCCTATTCACAGACAAGGATGTCACGTGGGACAATATCAAATGCTTTGCACAAGTCCAGGTAGATTATATCAGCTGCTCTTCCATTATTCACCAGCATTGTAACCCCATCATGGAAGGCCAGGAGATCTGTTAGGCAGGACTTGCCCTTAGTGAAGGCACGTCGGCTCTCACCAATCACCTCCTTATTTTCCACATGCCAGAACATAGTTTCCAGGAGGATCTTCTCCATGCCGGGCACTGAGCTGAGACTGACCAGCCTGTTCTTCCCCAGGTCCCTCTTTTTTTAAAAATGAGGGTTAAGTTTTCCCTTTTCCAGCCAGTGGGAACTTCACTGTACTGCTGTGGATTCTCAGATATGACGGAGAGTGTCTTAGCCACTTCACCCACAAGCTCCTTTGGGACTTGCAGATGCATGTCATCAGGTCCCATGGATATCTGCACCTTCAGGGTCCTTAGATATTCTTGAACCTGACCTTCTACAGTGGTGGTTCTTCACACTTCCAGACCCAGCCTTTGCCTTAGGTGACTTGGGCAGAGTGGCTGGAGCTCCCACTGGTGAAGAATGAGGCAGGAGTACTCTTTCAGTAACAGTACTATGTGGATACTTTCAGCCAAGTTAGTCACACACATGAACACAAATATTTAACTGAACAGTCTATTATTAATGAAGATCTAGTAAATATGAGTGAGTAGGTAAACAAGGAGTTAATATTTTTTTATAATAAAAATTATCATATATTTAATATGACAGGTCAAAACTTACTCAGAACTAGGACAGTAAATAAGCAGTGCTTTTACAAATAAAATGCCTATCTTCAGATATGAAAGACATGGTGGCTTCTGCAGAAAGATTATGAAAGATGGGAGAGGATTTTTTTGGTGAAGCTGAGAACTTGTCTGTGCAATTGATAAAGTGAGCAGTGAGGCTGTTCCTAAAGGGAAGTGACCCAGTGCGCTGGTATTGACTGTCTGAATGTGCATCTACTGACAATGCCAGTTATTTCCATAATAATGAACTAATGCTATGACTTTGATATTAGTTTTATTTCAACCTTTTAATCTTTTCATAATGTTATTTTGTTATATGATAGAATTCTTGTAGGTAACGATATGTGCTAATTCTGATATATTTTCTATTTATGTTAACTTCTTCAAACTCCAAGTTTTCTTCTTTCAAATCTGTGAATCTTTAGACAGAACTTTTTCTCATATTAGTCTTGAAGTATCTGAGTTTTATCTTGAAAACTTTTGTCAAGTGTTGCAATAAATGAAAGTTTTACCTGATGCACATAAACATTTTCCATTACACTAAAAATTATTTTGCTGTGTAATAAATAGTCTTGTGGGTAAGTAGTGTGATGCTCACTCTTAAGGCATTAAAAACTTACTACTGGACAAGGCAGCAAAATTCTATAATAGTCTCGATCTTGGCTAAGGTACCTCATGGATTTAGCTACTATGTAGCAGAGATTTATTCATTTCAGGTTTCTTGGACCACTGCTCATCATGCTTTTTGGCATTTCATGCTATTACTAGCAATCCTATGTCCAATTAAAAGGAATTGTTATGAGAACTGTTTCCAGATCAGAGTTTTCACAGGTTTCTATTTCTGTGCTCCTAGTATTAAAAACTAGGCTCAAGGGCTGTAAATATGAACTTCAAACCTGTTTTATCTGTATCATAAGAAAAATGTGATCTGTATTTTAGGCTGCAGTCACATATATATTATGTATTTATTTTCTACTGTTGGGATATCCTGTACCCACTTGCTAAAATTCTTAATACAGAACTTATAGTAAAACTGAGAATTCTGAAAGGAGAAAACAATATGATATGTGGACTCTCACGGTATGCATGGTAGCTGTGCTGTTACCGTCTTTCTCACCTAGTCACTGTAGATTAGTAGAACTTGGGACAATCTCTTCAGCTGTGTTTTGCTCTCCATCTGTCTCTCCTAAAACCACAAAACATAAAGGAAAACAAAGACCTCTACTACCCTCTCTCCTATGATCACTATGAGCCTTCTCAGCCTGGCTGTCAAGGCAAAACTGCCTGTAAAAGAAATCCAAGATCCTGGTAGTTTTGAAAGATACAAATAAAACAGAATAGATACCTCACAGCATGAAAATGTTTTGTTTGATCCTTTATATTTTGCTTATTGACAGTGATTCTGAATCCATGACGATGGGACCATGTTCTGAGCCTCTTAATTAATCCCTCAGTGCTCACACGGCAGCAGGGTTGAGATGCTCCAGCCTCATACATGGCACAGAACAAACTCATAATAAAGGGCCGAAGATCTTTTTCCTCCTCTTAAATGATACAAAATGAATCGTTCTAGCAGCTGGGAGAGGTACAAGGCATAGTAGGCAATAGGCGCTATTATGGCCTGTCCAAGTTTGAGCCCATTCTTGTGGGTAGCCAAGGCATGGTGACACGTTTTGACATATAATAGAGCCCAAAGTAAAAACAGACCTTCAGCCCCAGGTGCACATGCTGAAGGAGCTGAAGTGCATGTCACTGTCACTTTACGGTGGCTGGGTGGGGACAGTACAGTTTCAGCATATATCACAGTTGTAGCTTCATTTTTGTTGTGTAGACGTGTAGAATCATAGGTGAGACTGCACAATAAACCAGCAAGACTCTGTGTGCCAGCTCTCCAGTGACTGTCAGTATTTGGTCAGCTTCGGTAGAGAGACAATTTAAGGGGGAAAGTGAGGCAGGATGAGGAGAGTGCTGACTTGATTTTAATCATCTCAACTGTTTTCCCTCCTGGTTTAGATTTGCATGGTAAGACTTTGACGGATGGGGAGGGACTGCAGGGGTGGCTTCTGTGAGAAGCTGCCAAAAGGTTACCCCAGGTCCAACAGAGTAAATACCAGCTGGCTGAAGGATGGACCTGCTGCTGAGTAAGGCTGAGCCAAACAGTGACAATGATAGTGCCTCTGAGATAACATATTTAGGCAGGGAAAAGAGCCCCAAGCATCAGCTTTTTACTGCCAGAGGAAGGAGTTGGAAGATGTGAGAGACTGTAGACACCAAGGTTATTGAAGAAGGAGGGGGATGATGTGCTCCAGGTTCCAGAGCAGAGATACCCCTGCAGCCCATGGAGAAGACCACAGTGAAGCAGGCTGTCCCCTTGCAGTCCATGGAAGATGGTGGGGAGAGATTTCTCTTGCAGTCCATGGACGACCCCACAGTGAAGCAGGGGGAGACCCCTGAAATATGCTGTGACCTGGTGGGAAGCCCACACAGGAGAAAGCTCCTGGCAGAACCTGCAGGCCATGGAGAGAGAGAGGGGCCCGTGCTGGAGCAGGTTTGCTGGGGGGACCTTGTTACCCTGTGGAGGACTGTGCTGGAGCAGTCTAGTCCTGAAGGTCTTGCACCCCATGGAAGCCACACTGGGGCAGTTTGTGAAGAGCCAAAGCTCCTGTGGGAAGGACTCACATTGGAAAAGTTCATGGAGGACTGTATCCTGTGGGTGGGACCCCACGCCGGAGCAGGGGAAGGGTGTGAGGAGTTGATCTACTGAGAAGGAAGGAGCGGTAGAGACAACATGAGATGAATTGACTCCAACCCCCAGTCCCCATCCCCCTGTGCAGCTCAGAGAGAGGAAGGAGAGAAATCATAAACAAAGTTGAACCCGGGAAGAAGGGAAGGGTGGGGAAAGGTGTTTTTAAGATCTGGTTTTTTTCTCATTATCCTACTCTGTGTTGATTGGGTAATAAATTAAATGTGGGGGTTTTTTATTTGATGTTGGTCTGTTTTGCCCTTGACACTAATTGCAGAATGATCTCTCCCTGTCCTCATATCAACCCATGAGCCTTTCACTATGTATTTTCTCCCCTGCCCAGCTGAAAAGGGGAGTCATAGAGTGAGTCTGGCCTCCAGCCAAGGTCAACCCACCACACCTCCACTGCCAGGTGGGTTTGGCAGGCTAAAGCTGGAGTGTTGAGCTCATGATGCTGTTGCAGCTTTATAGTTTGTTCAGGGGGGAGCCAGACCAGTAACAGGAGGGGTAGTAGGCTGAACAGCAAGATACAGAAATCTCTATCCTCAGTGAGTCTGTGCTGCAGAAACCATCTGATCTTCATCTACAAGGGCAAAAGAAGTTTTACAAGACTGTTAGAGTTATTAAATGGATCAGACACCCGACCTGTGTTGCTAGACCCTGGGAACAAATTCCTGTTTGACAGCAAGGGTTGTGTACCCAAACTCCCAAAGGGGAGTTTTGAAAACTAGTTTATTCCCAACATGCTGTTGATTCTTGCACTTGATTTGGAGACAAAAATGGGAAATACCAAATCATTCGGCATCAAACAGCAGCACGACGGTATGGGACACAGCATTATGCTCCTGTGCAACTTGTTAGGATGGGTGGGCAAATGTGACCGCTCAGAGCAAAGTCGGGATTGGCACCTAGATGTCTTCTGTGCACCCTCAGTACTGCCCGCCTGCACAGCTTGCACAGACCAGCTGGTCTCTGTGGAATGAACACTGCAAACTGCCTAATTTTAATCCATTTCCCAAACTGTGGAGAGGAGGCTCTGACCAGTGACAAAACTGTCCTTTCCTGCCAAAGCCCAAGTCCTCAGGAAAAATATGTATTAACCAGTTAAGCAATTTTGTAAAAGCAACGGATGGGAAAAAAATGCTTAATTTAATGACTTCTACAAACATTGTAAAACCCATTAGTAGGCCAGTGGTTTCTGGCCAATTCTGTTACCACTGCTGTTTAACCTTATTTTGTTACTTTTGTTTCTTTTCTTTTAATTTTTTTTGCTTTCTGGCATTACTCCATGTCACCTTACTCATTTTACATATTAACTGAATTAATTAGTGGAGCTGAGATTTGAGCCAGCTGCATTTTACTCAAGCTGGATTACCTCACAGAGACATGCAGTCTATCAGACAGACTGAAGTAAACACTTCATTGGGTCATAGTCTTCCTACAGCTCTGTCCATTTAAAATCCTCTATGAGATCACTGAAATCTCTAAGTAGATTACATGCTTGCCATTGTAATGTGGGGAAACGTGTTGGGAACAAAAGGTTTGCATCCAGCAGTCACCCGCTCTCACCTCAGCAGGCGGCACTGCTGGGAGCGGGCAGGCTTCCCTGCTCCTGCCCAGGCCCTGGGATGTGGCACTGGACCCTGCGTCCTTTAGTCACTTAGAGCATTCCCCGCCTGAAGGCAAGGCACATTTTAAATAGAAATGGGATATTCCTATTTCAGCTTTATGGACGTATGTTTTATTATTTTGAAATATTTTCAAGGATGAATCTATTTCCTATTCTTCTGTCAACACAAGCCAAATCTCAAAGCTGCGCATGACAAAATACCTGCAAATCTAACCCCACTGGCAAATGCAAAGCTGTCAACACTGTATTAGCAAAGAGTATTATCAGAATGAGTGCTAGTCCTGCCAGACCTGATACCTCTGCTTGCCCCTGCAAGCCCTTTGAGGTCAGTGGATCCCCTCTGCAGGAACCATCCTGCTTAGCTGGCCACTGGCCTGGGCTCCCCACTCCGGTGGGGAAAACCCCATCCTGGCCCTCCCGCTGCACCAACCACTGTGAGCGAATTCATGTAAATTGTTAGCCTAATTTGCTAAATTGTCCATAAATAATTCCTACCAGCTGCACATTGCTCAGTACCACACCTCAGTATCTATGGTGCCGCTGTCTGCTGTGGCATGGAGAAGGCTCTAAAAGCCTCGGCACCGCACGGGGCTCTCGCTGCTGTGGAGTGGATTTGCTCCTTTGTTTCTGGCTGGGAAATGGATGTGCTGCAGCCCAACCGAGAGTGTTCAGTGGCAGCTCTGATTCTCATTTTCCTGCCTCGGGGGCTGCCAAAGCAGCAGCTTCTTTGTGTGGCAGAAGCACAGATTATGTGTTTAGGTTTCAGTCATCCTGAATATTCAAAATACCATACTGAGATTTACTAAGAAAAGACACTTAAATGCATACTAAAATAATTATAAGAATTAATCTCTCCCCCCTTACCCTCCTCAATTACAGAGAGCTACATTTTGAGGTAATGCAGAGCAATGAGAAGAGAGGTAGAATATCTACTTACAGCTCACTGGAGGTATTTAATGAAGTAACACTGCTCTCAAATGTGCTATGGCAACAAAACGGTTTATAAAGTGAACAGAGTACACAGGAACTGTTTAAAAATGGAAAAAATATAATGTTTTCATTGTCTTTTGGAACAGCCTTTTAAAAAATATATTATATTGAAACCAAACAGCCTGGAAAATGCTTTGGAATTTTACTAGGAAGAAATCTGAATTTTTGGGCTTTTATCCAGCTTAAAATAAAGTCAAACTTCAAAATGTGAAACACTTCTGAACCAGAATTTCCATTCTTCATATGGTCATCGTTGTATTGTCTGTGCCCTACTTAGGTTGCAAGAACAGGATGTGAAGGCAGTTGCAAGTTAAATTTTTGTTAGTGGTCAGATTCAAGGAGAGTTTATTCTTCCATACATTAAAATTTTCTAAACCTCTTTTATTATTCTTTCCAGCTGCTGAGAGATTTTCTACCAATTTCCTATTGGGAGGGAAATTCCACTTAAATGTGGAAAGGAGGAAAGTCAGAATGGAAAGCCAGATGAAAGAAATAGTGTCTTGTCACTATTACACATGTGTCAAGGACAGAACACAATCCTTTATAAGCAGCAGCTCCAGCAGAGACCCTGTGTCAAGATCTGCTCTTCCAAAATTGTGAGAGTTTCCTTGTGGGATTGTAAAGGACAACACAAGTTTGACTAATCTTCCTTCTGCATTAAATCCTTTGGATTTGTCCTTTGTATGGTCCCAGCCTTGCGATACAATCTTGATTACATTTTGATAAGCAAAGAAATGTCATAGAGCCCTACCCTACTTTTCACCCTCTCTGATATACTCCTTGTGAAGGATCTCTGCTCAAATCCTTTCTAATTGAAGTAACTGGAAACAAACATTTCTGCGGGTTTCTTATCAGATTGCTTTGCGTGATTAGATATGATTCAAAGCACACGTTTGCATTTGTTTTACTGATCTTGCCTGTGGCCATTGCAATCAACACAAATTGCAAAGCAAAGATGTGCAGTGCCCTCATTCCTCACACTAATCAAGGTAAAATCCCTGGAGAGGCCCCAACCCTTTGTCTTCCATTTAGTGCTCAAGCATTTTCCTCATCTTTTTCTGCCCAGCTTTCCAACTTTGCTTTTGGGCAGCTGTGTGCCACCCCACTGCTACTGCAGAGCTGATGTGGTGGTGCTGTAAAGCCACACAAGAGCCCTCTCCTTTCCCACTCCTCATCCTCCTGCCCCACCCCCTTGCACAGGGAAGGATGGCTGAATGTATACATGCTGTTGCAGCAGCCTTCCTGGGTACTTTCTGCAGCTGCTGTAGCTTCTAGTAGCCTCAAAGAGCAGTTAAATCTTCAGAGGAATAGACATGTGTGGAGATTGATCATCCAAGATGTACATAGTTGCCTTGAGGTGGGGAAGGGTACCACTGCACTGCACATCTGGATTTATGCAATGGGGTACTGATTGTGTAACACTGAAGTCACACCCTAAATATGCTTGCAGGTCTTTGGTATGCTAGAGGTGGCTCCACTGAAATTAATCTATGTCCTTCATCTTTTAAATCCTCTCTTTATAGACTCATTTGATAGGGCACAAGCACTTTTTAATCTGCACTGAAATTCAAAGTCCAGATTCCTTGTCAGGATGTCTTCTTTGTACTCCTTTTCCTGCTCATACTTCTCCTGTGTATTTCCTCTAATACCACTTCAATATATATTCTAAATTACTTGGAAACTCTCCTCTCCCCAGACACCTCAAACATCCGACAAACCGTGCACAAAATCAACAACATATCGTCCTATTGCCAAAAGCTGACTATTCTGCACGATCAGATCACAAAATCCCCTGTGTCTGCCTTCTATCTAGGGCATGGATTTAAAAGGCAGCTGTAGTCTGACTGCTATTCATTTGTTTGGAGCATTGCACAAGCCATTCTAACAATTACATAAATTAGCCTTTGTTTAATGTTAACTGATAGTCTTTATGGATCATTGGCCAAATTTCTTTTGAATAATCTGTATTTAATTCTGTATTTAATATCTCTTCTGGGTGCGATTATAAAAAATCTGACCAATAAAGTCCTTTAGAAGAGTCATTTTACTGTGTCCTTCCTCAAAGTTCAGCTTGTTCCAGCCATTGCCAAAACCACACTGAAACACTCTTTAAGCAAGTACGATTTAGATGGAACATCAGGGTTTTGTTTGATCCTTGACTAACTCGATATACTCTGGGAGTGGTGCTGTTACCAACTGACTCTCCCCATCACTGGGGACAGCTTCAGTGCACACTGGTGAGTGTGTTTGCTCTCGGTGCCCTTGCCGAGCCAGTTGCATGCCTGTGACCATGGCTGCACATCATGGCCTTTCTCCTGCCCCACCTTGTGTGGCAGGATACAGAAACAGGACACATTCATGGCTCATCATTTTCACCATGGTTATTTGTTGCTGCCTTGCTGTGTGAGCAAAATAAAAGTGATGAGATTTAGATTACAAACCCCAGCTAAGCTGTCCAGAGCTGCCTGTGGATCCCTGAGTCAGCAGCATCCCATTCCCTGCCTGAATGTGGGGGGAGTGAGCAGCCCTGCAGTCTACTGATGTATTGCCCTACAGCCCTGCAGTTGGACCCATGGGCTCCAGATGTGTCCCCCTCTCCTTATAGCAGTCCATGCATCTTTGAAGCATTTGCACCTGCTGAGCTGGCAGCAGGGGCGGCGCAGGAGCCTGCTGTTAGGTCACCGTTCATTTGGTCTGAGGCACTGTCAGCTAAGTGATCTCATCTTGACCAATTATTGTTGAAAAAGGACTTCCACAGTCTGCGGGAGGATGGAGCCCATCTGTCTCTGAGCAGCGACACGCCTGATCTTTGCTTATATACTGGATGCTTTCTCATGCCAGATGTTACGTTAGCTAGGATGGTCAGCCAGAAAAATTTTAGTGGTTTCAGAGGGACTGTGATAGCTCTTTGCTCAGCTGGGTCTGTTTGCCTACCATCGGCAGGATTTAATCAGTGTCAAAGGCACTAAAGAAGAGCCAAGGAAATGCTACATGCACTCTTGCTGTATAGATGGAATCCTATATGCATTGGGTCTGAGGAATGCTTTAATGTGATAGCATTTGTGCGCGAGATTTGATCCTAGGGCACTTGGTATATCAGCTTTATTGTGGTTGCCAACAGCCAGCTCCTCATAAAGATGCTGAGCTCCGGTTTATTCCGAGCCTGGAATTAAATGAACTGGGCCTCATCAGTTCTTCCATCACTCATCTCTGGCAGAAGTGTTAGTGTCAAGCCTGTCTCGACATTTTTCATGTCTCTGGCCACAGATGTCCTCAAGCACATTAAAACTGTTTTGAGATAGTTGTGGTGAATATATTTAGTTCTGTCTTTGCCATGTACATTTCTGACAGTATCCATTTCCAATGTGCTCTTTGTGCTGCATTCATAGTTTCAAGGAATTGAATATTTCTGGGTGGCTGGGATCTTCTACTCTTTTAAAGGAGTTCTGTATATTCCTTATCTAGGCAAGGGCATCTTGTTTTTGGCAGTCACGTAGGATGGACTTAAGTAAGACCTGACTATGCCTGATCTATACTGATGTCACTTGGAATAAACTTATCTTTTGGCCAAGTTTAGCAGTTTCCATGTCATAGATTTCTGCAGGTACTGTGCAGGGCTCTGGGGATAAGACATGGACATGGAAGCCATAATTTGGAAAACCATGGTAATGTCAAAGAAGCCTAGGTTATGGCAGAAGTTACAGGTTCCTGGCAGTGTTGTTACGCAGGTGTGAGAGAAAGATGGAACAAGCAGTTCAGAGAACAAGATCAAAATCTCGCTGGTTGCTTGGGACTGAGAAGAAGCTGCAATTTGCTGAGGAGAGGTGTGGCTACCTGTGTGCCACCCTCCTCAGGCCAGCAAGGGTGTTCCTCTGACCCATCAGAGAGCTGACTTAGCTCAGTAAACCAGCCCACAACCATTCACTCTGCTTCTACCAAAAGAGCTGTTCTGGATAGAGGATAAGAAATTGCATCGTTAAAGGTTGAGGCTGCTTGGCTTGGTCATGGAGACACAAGGAAAGGACAGACGTTAAATCCTATTGTTTGCTTCCTTCTCCGTCTCTGGTGCAGGGAGAGCACGGTGCAAGGAGAGAGCCTTCTCACTGTGGGTGGCCAAAAGGAAACCATGAAAAGCAGTGGAGACGTTCAGGCCCAAAGCACACATGCGTGTTTTGCAGCATCTTAATGTCTAAACCTACATTCTTTTCTGATATTAATGAGGCACGGTTCAAGTTGTGAGGCATTTATTAACTGGCATGAAGCAAGTACTTATGTGTGAGGGGCAACAGGACTGCTTCTGTAGTGCAAGTCCAAGCAAGGTTGCTCTAGCTCCTAACTCAACCAAATCGTCTTGCAGATGTTAAAGCCTGTTTCTACTCATGTGCCTGCCCAGGTCCATGTTAGAGGTGAGGCCCTACACATGTGGTCTCACAAAAGTCCCTGTTTGACTTTAATATGTAATTGGTTAGCTTGGGATTTGCTTTTTTTTCTCTTCATTTATTCAACCTTAAGTTCAAAATCATGCTCACCTACACTTGGAAATCTAACTGTATGTATCTCTCAAGTTATATGCAATACAATTATCCAGATAGTCAGTTTCACCCTTCGGTTCCAAAATGTAAATAATCTGTGTGGAAATATATTAAAATTCCTGTCATTTTGAGTTGTGATTAAATTTTAACCAAACCAATAGGGTATAGATATTAACTCTACCCTGCCGTGCTACCTCTCTGATGGGTCTAAATCAGAGAGAGGTTTCTGTAGCCACCGTACATTAATTTATTTCACTTCAGTTGGTCTTAGAGATAATAAGAGTATATTTTATCTTTGATGGAAAATTAAAAAAAAAACCCCAAACCCACGCATTTTTACCTTTTTGTTTCTCTAGGGCATAATCTGGGGTACAAATCCATCCCATGATTCAGGCTTTTGCGGCTTGCTGGAGCATGTTTTAGATGTCTTATACTGAAGGTCCATCTCCCTTATTGATTGTTAAAACTAAGAATTTGTTCCTGTTGAACTAAATAATTTATTTTTTGTATTTATCATTTCTGTGCTAAAGAAAGAGGCAACTGTGCTCGCTCTTGTTTGTGCAGGTGGTGCAGCCCCATTCTGCTTCTCTTCAAACAGCTTGGACCAACTCTGTAAAGGGCTCAGGAGCACTTTGGCACTTGGCATCTGGGTTCTGGGAGCGCATGTGCCAAAGGCGCTCGCCAGCCGTCTGCACAGGACCGCACTGCCTGCAAGCCCTGGCTGCCCCGTCCAGCATCCATCCCCTTTCCAGCCGACGCTCCCTGTGGAGAGAGGGAAAAATGACCTTTCTGGCGCTATTTTGACTGGTTCCCGTAAGCTGGGCAAACTCCATTCTGACCTGCAAATCCGCTCAACTTTAACTTGGCTGATTTGAAACCAGATTGTCACCCGTGGGGCAGACTGACCTACTTTTTTTGCACCTGTGAGCCAGCTCAGAGGAATGGCTGCTCCCCTGGTGCCCTGCTGCCACCCCTAATGCCCTACCACCTGCACTGTAGTGCACCTCACCCTATGATGCAACACATTTCAGCTCATAATAAAGTTATCAGCTCAGTCGCTTCATCGAAGGATCTCGCACATGATGGGAAGGCAGGTTGTTCCCTCTGACATCTGTCTGCTTGACGTGGGAAGGAGCAGGACAACAAGAGTTAAGAGAGTATTTCTGCATTTAGCATACAGTTTTCTTTTCCCCAGCTAACACTGGTAGCGGCCAAAAGAATTTCTTCTTATGCCAACTTGAGCACATCAAAATGTCGTTTAATGCAGAGTCCAAGTTTGGCTGGAGCTGTTTTGATTTGGTAATGTCTCTTACAGATACATGCCAAGGTATCTAGTTTTCCAGCAATAACTACAGCACTAGCACCATGACTTTATAGTGCAAATATCAGATTTTAAATTCTATAATGAATGTGTTTGCAATTAGCTGTAAATATTAGCTCACTTTGTAATATTTATCTTTCAGATTTAAGAGGGGAGTTACCAAAAATTATACAATCCTATGTTGGAAAGGCATTATTTTACTCTGTAAAGAGAAATTGTGCTTTGCTAATGAGGGATAAAACAAACAAAAAAATTTGACTGATACAGGATATATGAAATTTACCTGACTTTTATAGAAACTTATTCCCTCTGGTACCTTGTTTAATTCATGCTACAGCTGAGTACCATGCTGTTTCTGCACATCAAACTTGAAGTGATCCTCAAACACATTATTAAAGATTTAAAATACGTGTTCAGTTCAAGAAGCATTCAGATTTGAGTTTTGCTTAGGGAACTTCCTTTTGAAAAAAATCAGGTTCAGATTTTCAGTTCCTCCAAGGCTTCTGAGCATTTAACTTTTTTTTGGTTTAGAGATATTGCCAGACACCTCAACAAGGGAAGGTTCCTACTTCTTTATTTTCATGTCTTCTTATTTCAGTGATTACAAAGTGAGGAAAAACTTGCAGAAAAAATATCTTTTTGGGAAGTAAGTCACTTCTGGCAGGAATAAAATGTCATTTCTTAACAGACACTCTGGGGTATTGAACGTTCTCATCAGCCAGTTCATATCTAGCCATGTGCTGTATCTGTGTCCTTGAATGTGTTTTTGAGTAAAGTCTGCCTCTGAATCTTTTTTTCATGCTGTTTCTGTCCTCGTTTTCCTCCTCAAACCCTGCAGTCCCTCTCCAAATCGTGCATAGATTCTTAGTCCAGGATATAAAGTCAAATCCTTGTTCCATAAACAGTGTAGTCCTTCAGACCTTGCCCTTCATTTGGAATTACAACTTAAGAGCAGTGTTAGTATCCAACACGCAAAATATGAAGTCCTCTGAAATAACCCAGCTTAGTTATTATTGTTGTCTATGAATATAATTTTCCCTCACTCTCTAGTCTGCTATTGTAATGCAAACACAGCAAAGATTTGGGAAGGTGTTTCTGGACTTTACCATTTATTTATTTGTTAAAAATGAAGAATTTGCTGAGTAATGTTTCTTTAAACTGTGTCTATTTTCATACAGGAGACAGGAGGCTCAGTTTGGACAGCAGCCAGTCTATTAATGCAGGAAACTGGTCAGCTTGTATAGAATATTTGCTAGTCCCTGCAAGATTCAAGCTCCACTAAAACGTTCCTAGGACATTAATGGCAATGCTAGAGAAGACCACACATTTTTCTTTTTTCATTTAGTCACGAACAAGAACGCATTTAGCTGTCAGCATAATTTACTCTAAAAACATCACATGCTTTAGGCTCTGCCTTGGTCTGCTGTTGTCTTGGTGCATTTGCTCTACTTAACCACAGATGTTTCCAAGAAACAGTTATTTTGAGAGGAACCAATATCGGAAGTGTACATTCTTGATGAAAGTGCTGATAAGGAAATTTTCACGTAGTATAACTCTGTGCTTTATCCACAGCTATTCCACTGAAGCTGGAATCTGCTAACATGAGTCTGATCCCAAACTCGATTCCCTTTCTGGGAGCAGACTTGCTCCCTTCTTACAGCGATTCACAGGCAGAGCAAATTCAGACTCATTGAGTGGAGCATGAGATTTCTGCATTGTTGAAGGAACATTGCAAAATTTTTGGATTGACTCCAGCCCAAAAAAATCTGCTTCAGCTGTGGATTTGGCCCTGGAAAGCTGATGTTTTTAAAGAAACACTCTGCTTATAGCACAATAGGTCACTATTGAAGCCTCATCTCCTTAATATCCACTTAGATATCTGGCTACCACATAGCTTTATGAATTCAAAGCCAGGCTAACTCAGAAATGCAATGAAATGGAAGGGTAAGGTGTAATATGGTTTTTATCAAACCATTCTATTAAGCCCTGTACAGCTCAGTTGTGGCTTTATGGGTTGGCATATCAACATCTCAGTCCAGTATCCTATTCCAGATAAAAGTTACTTGGTGTTATATGGTGTTACCATGTGGTGTCAACTCCCTGGTGCATCTTTTGTTTGGAACAAATTCTGTTCTGTTTTAGCTGAAATTCAAATACTTATTTTTTCACCTAAAACAGACTGATGGGTAACTCTTAAGTTATCCAAGCCTTTGAAAATTTCACCAAGTGTACAACCACCTTTGAGATACAGGGAAGGAAGATCTGAAACCTTTTATCAGAGCAAGTAATGCTACTGGAGGAAAACAGATGCACTTTTGGGTATGCAACTCCCCCCATTATGTCCTGAAGAGGTAGCTGAAATAGATTTTATATATCCCAAACCTTATGGATTGTTTTTCTGTTTCTTTTCTTTGAGTGTTAGTTGATACTTTTGTGAATACTGTTTCTCTTAGCCCATGGTCTTAGATCATTATGACAATAACTTATCATATTTACAGTGTGGGACGGAGTCTTTGAAGTCTAGTGGAAATATATGGAAGCCATTCACAACAGTTGCCTTGAAGTAGATTCACAAGGAGAGAGGACAGAATCTTTATCTCAGTTATGTGTCTCTTAGTCAAAGCATAAATTTCAACTCGATAACTTTACTCGCCTGTCTAGACTGGTATCTGTCTAGCCACTAACAGGACCTAAACAAAGGCAGGTTTGGAGGGCTGTTTTGGTAAGGATAAAAAATACATTTGTATCAGCCATAACGGAAAAGATTTGTTGTATTAGGAACAATGATGGGAAATACCTATTTTGTTCTTACTGTTCTCATTTAAATCCGAAACAAGGATAGTAGTATATTTAATATTGCATTTTAAAATCTAATTACTGTTAATTCAGCATGATAGACTTGAAGTCTTCTTTGTCCCAGAGAAAAACAATTCAGAAAATAATTTAATTCAGAGAATCTCTCTAAAGTGAATGTAGATGCAAATTCCACGTTTCAGGCTAGATGGCATGTATTCTATTCCTTTGACTCAAATCCTAATGCAAATGGATTTTTTTTTATTTTTTACATCAAAACCCACTACATTCAGGGCAGATTCTGAAACTATTACAGTTAATTCTTGTACATGCTCAAAGCGCTGTGCATAGAACATGTGGCAAGTCTATAGGTTGGTGTAATTACCTTCTGAATATAGGAAATGGAAATTCAGTACAAAATCAAAACTATGCACATATTTGGGGTAAAACAAAGAAAACTTGACTTGTGCAGTGACTATCCAGCAGGATATTTCACTGGGAGCAGTTAGTAGTCAGAATGAGGCACATCTGGTGGTGATGATCATTATGCACAAGACTTTGTTTTGCATTAGCAGATATTTTCAAAGTGCAGAGAATGGATGTGTATGTAACCATACAGGCATTCAAATCCTGCAGTCATGGCCCTGATATTTCAGGCAAAAGAAAAGGCAACAAAAAATAAGGGCTCATTTTACTGCAAGCTTGCTCTGCGCCCTCTACACGTGTGTACCTCATATCCACGTACCTACAGCAAGCCGGTCTGATCCATTTGAGCAAAGCCCTCACTTGTGTGGTAGCACAGTTGCTTCTGTGACAAGTCACTTAGCATGTGGCACTCTCACAGGCACAGCAGCTCTTGGCAGACGGCAGTGGTAGTATTATTAGACTGGAAACCTGCCTTCAAAAATTTAAATATACAATTATTGGCTGATAAGACTACCATCAGACAGCATCTGTTAATGAAAACCTCTCTTTCCACATCCATCTCTTTCTGCTAAGACTGTAAGGATTTTTCCACTGTTCCCTGACACTTCAAGCAAGGCTTTTGTCCTCTGATGTTTACAGCTGCATAGTAGTGTTTTTCACTGCTGAACTCAGTTTAACATATAAACACTTAATTTCCCAAGTGGAAGTATCAGTCTTTGAACATGGATGAAACTTGCTTTTAGTGGCCCCAACATGACTGCAGCATCTTGTCTTTACTGGTACAAAAGATCACATTTTTTCCTTGAGACACTGACATGGATATTGGCTCTCGAGACAGAACCAGGGAAGCAGAAAAACATGCTGTCTTCATAGACCGAGGCTCCCATAGCTATTAAATACTCATCCTCTTATTCTTGCAGACAGGGATTGATGTAGAAATTGTCATCATGCCCTCTCACCTCAGAGTCCCCAGCCCACATAATTGAATTAAATGTCTTTTTCCCTCCTGGAATGGGCCACAGGCAATGGCCAGCAATAGGGATGACCCAGAGAGTACTCAGATCTGGGCTAGTGGTGGAACCAGTAGGATTTGGCAAGAGGCTGGGGCTAACTTCGCAGTCCCCAAGCTGAGCAATAGCCATGGCTTTCCTGGGTGGTTCATGACTGCAAACACCTTGTTCCTTCAGGAAACAGTGTCTGCAAATGAAATATGTCACGTGGAAACCTGCATTTAAAAGGTGTTAGATCCAGCATAGCCATGCAGTCAGTGTTGGTACCAGGGCAATGAGCTTGGAGGGCTTGTTGCCTTGGCTGAGGCACCATGAGATGCCAATAAAGATTTACTTTTCTTCTGTGTGGGAAATTACACACCATTATGCTAGAAATCTTCTTTGTGAGCAAAGAGGAAACATACCATATATATAAATAAAGACAAGATTTCATTGTTATTATAATGTAAATCTTAACAGTCTAATTCAAGAATTGTTATTAGTCTAAATCTCATTATTGCAGAAGAAGGGAGACATGGTTAGAGCACTTCTGTACAGGGAAAGTCTAAATAATAGCAACAACAAACGGTAACACATAGATTTATTGATTTCTATGCCTTTTCCTGGAGATATGCTCACCTTTCCACTGCTTGTCTGGACCTTCACGTCAAGAGCTTTGGACCAGTGGAAAGAATAATGTTGCCAGCCATCAGCCCCTGAAGTTTCTTACTGTGAGGAATGTGATGTTTGTGGTGATGGATTCTTCTTCCTCTCCTGAGATGCTGTTCTACAACTTTTCTTTTTCAGTTTACAACTTCATGATACAAATGTGTTTTCTATATGTGGTATTACCTATGTGGGTTATTTCTTTGTTCTCTTTGTTATCCCTAAAACTAGTTTTGTCCAGCTCCAGGTCTGTATTTCTAAAACTGACCCCTGATGAGTTGTCTCCAGGACCAAGTCTGTGCCCACCTCTTATCACCTGTACACCTCTGCACTGCAGCCTGTGTCTCTGCTTCTCAAATCCTTTGCCATTGTACCAGGACTGTGTTTTTCTTCCCTACATCACTGTGTCAGTCTTAAATATCTAATTCAACATGCCATCACTGCATGATACTGCCAGCTGTATGAAACAATGGTTGCATCATGCAAGGATAAACAAAAGTAGAACAAATTAGCCTAGAAAAAGAGAAAAATTAGCTGTTACAGCTAAACAAAGCAAAACATAGCTGTCGGCATCTCAAGAGATGTTCAGAGAGAGGATGACTGACAAGCCTCAGTGCTGAGGCCTTGCAAATTCATTGTAGAGCTTCTGTCCCCTTGCTGGAAGGCAAGCCCTACATTGGAAGGGCTGCAGGGCTTTCTAATAGCAGTACATTCACCCATCACTCAAAACATTTAATCTGCCAGTGGTGATATGTGTGTAGGGACCAGAAAATTTTGTTTTTTGTGTTAGGCTGCTGGGTTGTACTAAACCCCTTGGATTGAATGTCAGTGCTGTGTCTCTAAGAGGTTAGGCATAGCTCTTATGGCCAGAATGACTGTGGGCTAAGATGAGTAGAAGCTGTCATGGTGGTCCTGTGGTCTGGGATGTCTAGGGGGGCTGCAATACCCCTGCAGAACCCGGTGTCCTAAATTCACTCCTTTAGATGTTTTTTACATTTCTTAGTGGCACTTCCAGCACACACTTTATAAAACTGCTTTTGCATAAGTATTTTTTTGTGGGTAAATATAAATATTTTAAGGTTCTTTCAGGTTGTTTCAACTCTAGCAAAATAAAAAAATTTCTCATTCCAGTGGTTTATCATCCGAAAGAAAAGACCTATGACTTATTCAGAAAGGATTAAGGCTTTGCAGAAAATTATTTTTACAAGATCATCCAATCAGTTAGCCTGATCCAGCACATTTTGGGCACTTCACAGAGGAGTTTAAAAACTAAAGCTGTGCTTACAGGCCTTCCCCTGAGATGGCAGCCCTGTCACTGGTGCCTGCCTGGCTCACACTGATTCACCAACTCTGGGCCTGGATGACAGCAATGGTCATTTGCACACCCCCTCCCCAGGACAACTCCCTCAGCCCCAGCTCTGCCTCCCAGCCCAGTCTGTGACACTGTGGGCACTGGGAGCTGCTGAGCCCAGTGGCCGAGAGAGGGGAGAGCAGTGTCTGTGCCCTGGGATGCACATCGCCAACTTCACGGTGGGGACAGCCAAAATACCTGTTCTGTGTCTCTGACTGATTTCCTTCACCTATTCTGTTCCTATTTTATTTTGGGGGTTGTGTAGGAGAGCACTTTGGAAGTGCATCACCTGCCACAGAAGTACCAAAGAAGAGAGCTGCAGTGCTTTCCAAAATAATCCTCACCTTTACTCCTCAGCCCTACTCCCATCTGCGCTTTTGTCAAATGCAGTACCTAAGTTTTCAGCTGGTTGCTTGCCTGTCTTAAACATCTTTCAGAAATGTTAAAACAAACTAAAGCTCCAGCTGTACTTACAATTAGCTAAAATTGTTCTTTCATGCCAAACATGTTTAAGAGAGGCTGCATTATTTCACACCACATTGGAATTTCAAATTGGCTTGATTTTCTCTCATATTATTCCATTGCTTTGGATATATTTTATACATAAGCATTTCAGGCATACTCAACATTGCTCACTGTTGCTGAAAAGACCGTTGTAATTAATAACTAAAAGAAAGGGAAAAGCCCCTTATAAAATATTTAAAGGCTACAGTTTTCTAATTAGGACACAATATGTGAAAAAACCTCTAAAAACCCCGCATTGTAGCAGAATCATATGCATTTAAACACAAATCTATTAAAAAATAATAGATCTGATAGTGTCTTTATTCCATCTCAGAAGGCTTTGAAAGGTTTCTCACGTGCTATAGTTAACGCATGCTTGCAAAAATGAATTCAAGAGAGAAAATATAATTTATTACCCCAGAGTAATATGTAATGTGGTGATTCATCTCGTCTAAAACCAGCTGCTTTCTTTGTCATCTTTGTAAGTAGCATTCATTTTCCTGGCATGAGTACAATTTACAAATTCATCCCGGTCCTCCCAAGATTCAGATAGCATCATTAGCATGTATTTATCAGTGGCAGACAGTGAGCAGCAGGTACAAATGTCTGGCTGATGAGCTAATATGCTTTGGGCACTTTTCCAGCTTGTATGGTAAGAGAAAAACACACTACTTCAAAGTCTGCCAGTCACAAGTCAATTAGCAGAAAAGAATAATAAAATTACCTAAAACTCCAGCACTGAACTGGTGGTATAGGTATACTGACATACTGCTGGATACATAGAATTCTAGTTAAGACAAGAATTTACTACCTGAGTGATGAGAAGTTTCAACACATTATCTTCCTTTTTAAGTCTATTTTTTCTTCTTTTTATTTTTTTTTTCTCCCCAGGGCGTTGTCAGTAATAGAAACGTGAGCATCTGCTGCCTACCAGCAGTGTGGGTAATAAATATCCAACAAACCATAGCTGGCAGATCCTGCTGTCAACATGGGTTGGATATTTCCATTTTAGTGAACGATGCCACTTTCCTAACATATGTTGCTAAATAAATATGCTCAAGAACTGACCAAGTGTGTCCCTACTGTTGTTTTCTTCCAGCCTTAGAAGAGAGGTCTTACCTACTGCTAGGACAATGAAACTTTTTCAACAAGCAGGCTTAGCAAGTTGCTCAGAGACACCCAGACCAGCCAGCACTGACACAGGGGTAAAGTCCAATTCAAAATCTGCTGATAATAAACCCTCTGCTATCCTCAGAAATACATTCCTAGGAGAGAGTGAGAAAGCAGGCCATTGTCACAGTCTGTATTTTACCTTAATCCAGCCTCATTTCCTAATCACACAGAATCACACCGAACATTAGGAGTTGGAAAGGACCTCAAAAGATCACAGAATCACAAGGTTGGAAAAGACCTTTAAGATCATCAAGTCCAACCATTCACACCCTAAACTAAACCATATCCCTAGTACTTCATCTACCCTTTTTTTGAACACATCCAGGGAAGGTGACTCCCTGGGCAGCCTGTTCCAGGCCCTCACAACTCTTTCAGTAAAAATTTTTTCCTAACATCCAATCTAAACCTGCCCTGGCACAGCTTCATGCCATTCCCCCTTGTCCTATCACCTGTCACCTGGCTGAAGAGACCATCACCTACCTCTCTATAACCTCCCTTCAGGTAGTTGTAGGTGGTGATAAGGTCTCCCCTCAGCCTCCTCTTCTCCAGGCTAAACATGCCCAGCTCCCTCAGATGCTCCTCATAGAATTTGCCCTCCAGCCCCTTCACCAGCCTGGTTGCCCTTCTCTGGACTCGCTCGAGGACCTCAATGTCCTTCTTATGGTGAGGAGCCCAGAACTGGACACAGATCATCTAGTCCAACCCCCCTGTCAGAGCAGGATCACCTAGACTAAATCACACGGGAACGCATCCAGATGGGTTTGGAATGTCTCCAGAGAAGGAGACTCCACAGCCTGTCTGGGCAGCCTGTCCCAGTGCTCTGTCACCCTCACAGTGAAAAAGTTTCTCCTTACATTCACATGGAACTTCCTGTGCTCCAGCTTGCACCCATGGCCCCTTGTCCTGTCACTGGCCATCACTGAGAAGAGCCTGGCTCCATCCTCCTGACTCTCACCCTTTACGTATTTAGAAACATTAATCAGGTCACCCCTCAGTCTCCTCTTCTCCAAGCTACAGAGGCCCAGTTCCCTCAGCCTTTCCTCATAAAGAAGGTGTTCCACTAATGCTTGTGACCTGCTGGTCAAAAAAAATCTAATGTCCTATTGATTTTTCCAGTCCGTGAATTTCATTCCCATACTAATTAATGTCCAGTGGCAGCAGAAGGACAAGTCTGTGGAGAACAGCTCCTCAAGTTCTGCTGCATGCCCATCACTTGTTCTTCCCAACACCAGTGACCAAACAGTCAAATAGTGCATCTGAATTTGTTCCTTTGGTAAAACATTTCAAACATACAGACTGGTAACCTTATCTCTAGAGGAATTTCTCTTATATAAACACTTGAAACTTATTTTGTGAGCCAGCATGATGGAAGGTGACCTCATTTCATATGTAAGATATTTTGTGTTTTGTTGCTATCATACTGTACTTGTCAGTTCTAATAATTACTTATTAATTAGTTCGATACTAAAATATATTTTTGCATTTAGAATAAATGCTGATATAAATGCTGATGTGTTATAACAAATGCATGCTATGTATGAGCACCTGTGAAGAACCAGCCTCCAAAGAAAAGCGGTCCTTCAGCCCCCACAGATGTCTGCATTGCACTGCAGCAGGCTGGGCGCTCCCTTTCCATCTCTGCATCTTTATGCAGGGGCCACAGGCACCCCACTGCTGATGCATGACATTCACTTCAGTCATCACACAAAATTATTCAGGACCAAGAAGCTGCTCAAAGACAATGGGTTATTTCTTCCCTCAGCTCCCTGTGATGCCTGTTGTTAGAAACAAAACACAGCTTGGGCAGATGAAGTGGGTAGCCCGAAAATGTGATTCAACCCTCTCTATACTCAACCTCAACAGCATGTAAAGTCAGCCAGCCTCCCTGCAGCCTGTGGGTTCCTAGACCCTCTTTAGATCCACCTGGGATCTGTGAAGCTGGGTGGGCTCTCCCAGGTCCTCACAGCTTGCACATGCTGACATGTCACCAGTCACATCTCCCTGTTGTTCGGGTCACTTCCTGAGGAGATAGCAGTCTTGCCATCTACTGTTTTCCCCCTGCCAGGTTATTTCTGTCTTCAGCTCAAAACCAGTTTAAAGTAAAATAAATAACTAGCATTTCTAGCTGAGCGTGAGTTCAAATGCACATTTCAGATTTCCTAGAGAGAAGCTCTAGGCTCAGACGGAAGATCTCAGTTCTCACCCTTGGGCTGCAGATGTTGGGACTTACCCCTCTGGAGCCATGAACCCTCCTCCCAGAGGAAGCCTGAAGGGTCAGGTGTAGGAAACTGAACCCACTTTAGGGTGTCAGTTTCTGTGTGCTGTGCGTGGGGACCAGATGCTCAAAAAAAGGTGTGTCTGAGTTAATTCTTCAAGCATCTAAATGCTCTTTAATCTAGACCTTGTTTTCCTTTAGATGGCCTCTAGCACAACCATCACAAATCTAAGAAACTCAGGCAGAGAAACGCCCAGTTAATCTGTGCTGGTGACATTCAAAGGCATGTTAAGTAATGAGCTGCTTGACCCTACAAAGACTTGAGCAACCTCAAGAGATGAGCAACGTGAACATGAAACAGCCTTAAGAGATTAAACCTGAAAGCATAGGTGGTTAAGGAATTAGGTTCTTCCAGGATTAAGCAGTGGTTGATGAAGGTATTTTAAGTGTATAATTTGGGAATTACGTGCCCAAGTGCCACCTTGAATGTAGTCCCAAACATTCTTGTTCTGCAGCTTGCTGTGAACGTACAGCCTGTGTATTGGCTTCATTGCAGTGTGTGACACACCTCTGCACTGGGCTGCTTAGTGTTCATCAGGGCCCTATAAAAGGGGGAAAAATACTAAAAAATATTAAATATATATATATTAAGCAGGTTCCCTCCCTTCTTACTGATAGAGATTAAGTTCTGCTCATTGTCTGACTACTTTCAAATGGAAGACCTTTGAGCAGGAATTAAAAATGAGCCAAGAAGCAGCTCAAATTCACCACTGAACAATATCTCAGTGACAGCTATTCACAAGAGACAAAAATGTATCCGACAGGTAAAATCTTGAAAAGCAGTTTCACAAATGTTTAATGCGAGTTCGAAGAACACAGCCTGCCAAACTGGAGTAAAAACTGAATGTAGAAAGGTTACATGCATGGTAAATTTAGAAAAAATCATAGAGTTGCTTCAGACAGAACACGCCTGACATACCAATAGCAAGGAAAAAATTGAGTCACCCCTACCCTCAAACACTAAAACTGGCTAACTTTTCCGCCTGTTGCTACAGACCACAGACCCTACATGCCAGTTTAAGCCTACAGCCCTTTTTTGCCTATTTTCTCAGGCTTGTTCCTCCTCCAGACTGTGGGGACGGTGGCTACTCATGCCTCATATGTGAGGTAGTGTATTCACAGCAATGCTGAGGACCAGGAAGGCTTGAAGAGGATGTCCTGAGTGACAGTGACTTTTTTTTTCTCTCCTTGTCTTTTCTGGCTTTGGGAGTCCTGTAGATAAATGGCTACTGCTTCTATTGGGAACCTGATCTGGACTAGAGCAATGTTAGCCTCTAACCCCAGTTTAGAAAAGATGTTAAGAGTGGGAAAAAAAGTACAGATTTTGCATCAGTTCTGGAATATATGGAAACTATTCAGGAGATCTTCCGTGCAGGAGTGTTCAGATTAGTTTTCATGTGTAGTTGGTATGGGAATTTAGGTTATTAGAGCTGCATAACTCCCTCTGCAAACACTGGGCATTCTTGTTCAGAATTAAGGTAACTTAATTTGATTTGCTTTAATTCATTAGCTGGGTAAATTAAACTTAATGGAAATAATGTGTATCCTGAATGAGTACATGAAAACGTTCATGAACACAAGGCTATGACAGGGTTTAGCTAATCTACTTTAGATGTAATTTGGACAAATTTTCCTGGCTGTCTAGTTGCCTACAGTAGATGGCTGTTTAAGCCTAGAGCCTACAAGGAATGTGGATCCTGTAAGCTTAGCTTAAGATGCACGACTCTTGGAGGGGAACTCTGTGATGCCAAGGAGACCTTGGCTTCTTGCACAGTTTGCATAGACAGTTCCCAAAGAGAGAAGCAAAAGGCCATCTAGAAGCAAGCAGTGAAAGAATGAGCATCAGGGGCATGGGCAGCACAGCCCCCTTGGGAACCCTTGTCCTTCCTACACAGCTTCAGAGCAATGTTTTTATAACCCGGGGGCTTACAGCCCAAAGTCCTCTTTGGTGGATAGGTGCCTTCCTCTTGATAAATGGCGTAAATAAAGCTCAGCCCTGACAGATGTTGGTGGGACCACTGCTGCCTCCTGCACTCTGCACTGGCTAGCAGTGGGACAGCTTCATCCACATTGAGGGAAATCCTATCTCCTTTGACCTCAGAGGTTTAGGCACATATATCCTAAGACCAAGTGTCTGCATCAGCGTGAGCTGGGGCTCCTCCTTCCCTCGTTGTATCTGAGTTCAGAAGAATGCCAAAGGAGGTCATGAGATGACCTTGAAGCTCAGTGATTTGAGCATTTACTGCCAGAGGTTCCTCCTCCTGGGGCTGCTGCTGTATGCTGTTACACCAAACAATAATGTATTTTAAAGAGAAAGTGGCTACAACTGCTTTCCATGGCATATTTCACCCTTTGGATGGGTACTTGTGATCTCAGAGTGGTCCGGAGGGCAGCATCCTTTGGCTTCCTTCTCTGGCTGCCAACACAGAGCTCCCCAGTCTGTGCTCAAACTATGAGGAAAGAGACAATTGCTTCCTCCTTCCTTCCCATTCTTCTGACCTAGAGAGGTCCAGCCAGGCTTTTCTCACCACCGTGGTACACTGAGCAATGCTCCAAGGTGCAGACTCTGCCTTTATCTGGTTGCTACCGTGAGCAGTTAAACATTTCCTTCCTCCCCACCCCTAGGCATGCGGATGCATATTGCTCAACTCTATTGGCCAAACGCATTCCTTGACTGTGGTTCAAAATGTGAGCAATCAGTTGCTGCGTCCTTCTTCACGGCTGCATGAGCTGCGGGGGTACGGACAGTGAAGCCTGGAAAATCACCTACTTGAGACACCACGAGACTGAAGTGTCATTGCCTGCAACCGCCTGGAGGACAGGTCGAGGCAGGAGGGGACAACATCTCCAGCTGTTCACCTCTGATGGGTGGTGCATCAGCCACATTGCTGTTCAGGGTTTAATGTGCTTTGTCACAACTTAAATTTTTCATCTGACTTCCATGCCACTCAAACTTCAGCTTAGAGGCATCCCGACACATCGACCTTAATTGCAGCAGAGACCCAGCTGCCTTTCGGCACACAGCTTGTGAATGGACACTGCCTATGGAAGCGCCAAGCTGCCCATGAGCCACTGCCTGTGCTGATTCACAACGGGGCCCCAGGGGGATGGTGTGAAGGGGAAAGGGAAAAAAATGCACCCGCTGAATTTTTGAAATTAAAGACTCTGATTAAGAAAGCAATTGAGCTTGAGCAGACAGATGTTCCTTACTGCCTAGCAACCTGTGGTTAGCACATTTGGTTTGGTTTGTATGAATCCAGTGGGCAGACTGTGTTTCCACACTGCAGCTGCACTCGGGCACGACATGGAGTGCTCTGAGAGTGTGGCCTTTCCCTTGGATACAGCTTGCTCCACAGAGCTGAACAAGGACGCAAGAAAACAAGGTGTTTGCCTGCATTCCCAACACTTAATAGTCACCCCTCCTGTTTTTCTTACAATTGTAAGAAGTGAAATCTACTCGTGGTAGATAAAAATGGGCGCAGACACAGCAACTGAATCAGCAGCACAGCCCGTACTTCGTTTTAACAATTAGGGTAGTCCTTTTGTCCATGATATTGCTCTGAGTGAAGCAAAACGAAAGCCACCAAACGTGGCAAAGCCCTGCCAGAACAGCACCGGACGAATCTGATTCTTCTTCTTTCGCAAGTGATGTTTTGCAACACTGCTTGTGTGTTTGCAAATAGACCCAAAACTGCCTGAGAAACTGAAACTGGTGCTCATGGCTCTTCCCCCTCATCACCCGAAGAAGCACTGGGGCAGTGGTGATGGGTATGGTACCCTCCTGAAAGAGAGAGTGCCAGCTGAGTACCACTCAAGTTTAGGGAAGGAATGGATTGCCTCCTGCAACTCCTACTGGACAACTAGTCATTAAAAATGAAAGGGATCTGTGTAATATTTCATTACACTTATTTTTAGTTAGAGAAATTTCTCTCTTTTTTTTTTTCCAAAAGGAAAATCTTAAAAAATAGCATGGCTTGAATCAGTACTAAATGTGAGAAATACACTTATGATAACTCACTTCAAACGAAGCTTTGTACTGCCTCACCCAGCTCTTTAATTTTTTGCATATTTATGTTATGGTCCTCATGTGCAGCATTGTTTTATCAATAAAAACTTAGTTCTTAGTGTCAATTATAGGGATCAAAAGAGGAAAAAGATGGTATGAAAAACTCCTGATTTTATCTTCTCACAGAATGTTTTCATGCTCTGTGGAAATGCTTTTAAAAAAGCAAACCAGTGGAAACCCACATGTTCCTTCTGATTCTTTATTTCAAGCTATAATGCCATATTCCCTAAAGCAGCAGGAGTAGGTTTTTATTAACATAAAAGGAAAGAGCATTTTGACAGGCACCTTTAAAATTCTGTAGCTTGGATTCAACCGCAAATTGGCAAAGGAGGGGAACACTCTGAATGCTAGTAGATGGATGGAGGGGTGGAATTTCGACGCGCAGAGCCTGAAACTCGTCTGAGTGGAGTCAAGAAAAAAAAATTTCCCCTTGATTTCAAAGTGGAACCAAGTTGAGCACGTAGTTTTAGATAGAGTTGCCAAGTGGCTAGTCTATCAGACAGACAGCACAGGAGAAGCCTTTTAACTTGAGAAAAATAAGATATCTACTGTATCAAGGTCATGTTGAAATTAACTCAGTGCAGGCCTGGGCTGTGCTAACTGCATGAGTCTCAAATAAACTGAAGTCACAGTACTTATACTTATTGCACAATTTGCGTTTCCATGCATAGTACGAACTCTACTGCACAGTGTTACATTCTGAAATTACCCAAATAACAAGAGCAGCATCTCCAAATTTAGGAAATGCCAGAAGCAGACTAATCCCTGTGACTAACTGAGCTTCCCTGTGAATATGCAGCAAAAATGGGCTCCAATGACACGATGGTGTATGATTATTCTGGAAGGGCTATTCTCTCAGTTCACTGAATTAACAGTGCCAGACAGAACTTCCCCCAGAGCCTTGCTTTACCTCGCTACTCTACACATGGGCCCATCCTTTATTTCCTGAATAATCTTCACACCTTGTGCCAGAAGCTAAATATTAATTACCTTTAGAAGACTTTGAGAATTTAATTTTTTTTAACCTTAATAAAGTAACATCTGAAAACTGTTTATTTCAAGTTTATATTCTTGGCATCTCAGCAAAATGATGTTCGTTACTCCCCTTTTGCAGCTGAAAGATGACAAGTGTCCTCTGATTTGTAGTGGTATACTTAATTTTTTTTTTCCTAGAGAACTTTGCATTTAGTAGCATTTTCTCATTTAGTTCAAATCAGAATGCCCACAGCCTTCAGCAAAAATTGTGAATACCCAAAAATTTTTTCAGAGTGAGTCCTGGGTTTAAGCTCAAGCCTACAGAAAGACCTTAGTTGATTAGAAGACCATTGTATATCATATGCACTAAATCACTCTGAGAAGTGTTGTAAAGAGTGTTATGTAACCACATATAGTGGTATGCTTTCATGTACCACTTGCACAGGCAACTGCAATTTTGAAATTTCCTAATGAAGTTTTTACTGAATGTCCAGCCTCAACATACATTAACCTAGTCTTCTGTTGTGTGCAACTTCCTAGATCAATTCCCTCTTCCCCCCCTCCCTAAGATGAAAAAAGAGAACACCTGGAGCTGTGCAGGTACCCAAAGTGCTGCCTCACAGAGCCTGCCTTACTGCATCTCCTTCAACCCTGAAATCTACAGCTCATCAACAGTTAAATATTTTCAACTGGGTGTCAGTCCATTGACCATGGAGCAAAAAAGTAATGTGTAACAAGAGAAACTGTTTCTGTCTGCACCACCAGAACAAATTACTCATTTTGTGCCTGTTCCTTAGGGCTATTTAGTAACAGCAAAAGGACATGGAGGCTTTGGAAGCCCAAGATATAATCAGGGACTGAAGCAACAGGCTTTTGTAGTCACAGGACTGGCTGTCCTCGCACTTTTCTGATCTTTGTCCCCATGTGTTCCTCTCCAACCATCTCTGACCTTCACCTTGCTGCAGCTGCCGGGTTGTCACAGTTCTGTGTAGCTCCGTACTGGGAGAGAACAGAGGGCTGCAGAAAATGGCTGCTGTGAGGAGCAGCTGGAGCTCTCTGCAGGCCCTGAAAAGTAAACATCGGCCGTTTCAAGGCCGGAGTTGCTGCTGTCCAACGCCAAGCCAATTGGTGACGGTCACCGCCTCTGGGAATCACGTTTAGGAGAAAAAAACCCTGAAAGAAGCTGCATATTGCCACCAGAGAAGGGAGTGAGAAGATGTAAGAAACTGTGCAGACACAAAGGATGGGGAGGGTTGGCGGGAGGAGGCGCCCCAGGTGCTGGAGAGAATGATGGCCCAGCAGCCCCTGGAGAAACCCATGGTGGAGTGGGTGTCCTCTCGCAGCCCATGGAACAGGCCGAGACCCCACCTGCAGCCCATGGAGAGGCCCCACGCTGGATGGAGCAGGTGGAGACCTACAGGAGATGCTGTGACCTGCGTTGGAGCAAGCCCCTGCCAGCACTTGCAGCCCATGGAGAGAGACAGAGACACAGAGATGAGCAAGGGAGAGATTCGCACCAAAGTCCGTGGAGGACTGGGACTGAGAGATATTGTAATTTATGACTGCCTGCCATAGCAGTGACCCACGCTGGGGCAGCTGGTGAAGAGCTGAAGCCCTGTGGGAAAGGACTCACGTTGGAGCAGTTCGTGGAGGACTGTTTCCTGTGGGTGGGACCCCACGGTGCAGCAGGGGGAGGGTGTGTGGAATGAATGCCCTCCCTGGCCAAGAAGGAAACCAACTTGTGAGGAACTGACCAAAACCCCCATTCCCCAATTCCCTGCCCCTCCCTGTGCCACAATGGGGGGAAGAAGGGAGTGATATAAATGACTAATAGGAAGTCTGCTAAGAAGGGAGGGGTGGGGAAGCTGCTTCAACATCTGGTTGTGCTTCTCATTACCCCACTCTGGTGTCACTGAGTATGTGCTGTAGGGTAATGAATTAGAGAGTTTTCTTTCCTTCACTCTGTGTTGAGTCTGTTCTGCCCATGTCGTTGATTACAGGATGATCTCTCCCTGTCCTTACCTTGACTCCTAAGCCTCTCAATATATATTTTCTCCCCTGTACAACTAAAAAGGGGAGTGATAGGCTGACTTCGGTGGGCGTCAGGCCTCCAGCAAGGCCTAAACCACCACACAGGTCCAACTTCAAACTTGTATTCCAGGCTGCCTGCACCTACCAGCAACTTCATTACTCAGTTCCTGGTCTGGGAAGCTCAGTGCCTTCTGGATGAAGAGAAAAACAATTGCAGAGAAAGTTTCAGCTGCTGGTGACTAAGGTTATAACCAAGATTGCTTGGAGCAAAGGGTACCTACAAAAAATTATCTGTCAATCTTGAGCACAGTAGGGCCTGGGGAAACCTTAGTTGAACTTGGAAATACTTGGGAAAATTTTCACAGGTAGTGCAGCGGGCATATCTAAGGATGCAAAACATCCTGTCAATCTTCGAGTCCTTGTTCCAAGGGACTAAACCAAAGCTTTCCATCCAACTGATTAGAGAATTTAAGAGGAAAAAACCTTTTATTTTTATGATCTACTTCTGAGAAATAACTGAACAACTTTAATTTGAGACCACCAGAAGGATTCAGGCTGGAGCAGACAACAAGCATGGAAGACATTAGGTGGAATAGTGAAGGTCTGGCAAAATAATGAGGTACTGCAAACAAAGCTGTGTAATTCGCCAAGAAGATACCTGCTCCTCACCAAACAATGTAGGTATTTTCAGTGTAGGTAGTTAATATGTGCTAAAAACTTATTAATTTTATATGCAACATAGTCTTCCATTTATTTTTTTTTCCACATTTTGTTTGCACTTGTCTTGAATGTTTCATCACCACATAATTTTCCTACTAAAATGGGTCTTAGACCACTTCTAAATCCAGCGTACTGTGCCATTGGACCCTGGAGCAGATAGTCTAGAAAACAGGCACAAGTCAGAAATAGAATTTTGTACCAGATGACAAAAGGGTGAGGAAACAAACTGATCTAGCCATTTTAGCAGGTGGTTTATTGCCATATATAAACCCTACATTTTAAATAGAATCATGGTTTACACCCCACTTGCTGGTGATTTTAAGTAGATACGTGCCCCGGATGGGTTCATTCTGTAGTTTTCATTGGATTCTGCACTTTAACAGAAATCAGTACCTCAGTGGATTTACTTACAGCTTTCAGTCCAACCCCTGTAATCCCCAACAGCTATGCCAGTTTGCCAATGCAAATACTGTGATGCTTCAAGGACAAATTACAGGAAAGGAATAAAACAAGGGCATTTAACATTATGTTATAGAGCTTCTTCCATATTTATTTATTTAAAAGGTTTCCCTTTGACGCTTCCAAAGTCCACACGATACACGTTCATTTCACTGTGGAGTACATGCAGACCTCAGACCACACCATCTGGTAGTCTGTCAGTCATGAGTGGTCAATGTCATACTTGCCCCAAATAAAATTGCAGCCGTAGCTCTTGCACAGTATGGTAAGCATTAATGGAGTTCAGGCTCCCTACATCAGATTAACTCTGTGATGAGTGAGGAAAAAAGGAAGATGCTAATATGGCTGCAGATTTGAACCTTTCCAAACTCTGCAACAATTCGGATCTGGGATTCCAGTCAAGCCTTTTCAGTACATTGAGTTTAATCAATCAGCACCCCGACTCTCACCGCGCCCCAAAAAATTCACACATGAGAAGGTAAGGTGAAGGCCATGACAGTTTATTTGGGAAAACTGTACCTGTCTGATAATGTTGTATGTATACATATCACAGCTTGATTTCCTCCTGGACATGTACATGTCATTAATAGCAACCTGCTAGAATACTTCAACAGGACCAAGATCAATTTCTGAACAGGTCTTAATATCTCCATGTAGAATTAATTTGATTGTAGTCTGATCTAATTACTGCAAACACATTTAATAAAACAGTATCTGGCTTAAGCAAACATAAGCCATGGAACGCAGCTCAAACCTAGCTCATCACTATCTCACACAATTAAAGGACACATGGGAAGCTGCAGTACTGCTGAGAAGAGCTGTTATGGGAAATGGTGAGTTTTGAACATAGAATGAGATGTCATAAGGAAGATAAAGAACAAGTCAGTCTTAAGACTGTGGTCCTTATTTTATGGTCAGCTTTGTCATCTGCAGCGCTCTTAATAACCTGTAAATGCAGTCTTTCCTCACTGATTGTCCTTACTTTTACAAATACTGAGGGTTTTTTTCCTTTTCATTATTCTGTATTTTACCTCTCTGGGTATACACTAGAAGCACTGCCAAACACAAATTGCACAAAATAACAATCCCCAAGCATTTGTGGATAAATCTCAAAACCAAAACCTACATTCTAAACAGAGGTGTGGGGTTAAGCTACAGAAACTCACATGACTGAGTGAAAGAACTGCATGTTGCTGCTGCATAGCTGAGGAATGATTTGTACTTATACCTAACTGCTGCTTAACTTAACTTCCTTTTCCAGGCTTTCATTTGTTTAAGCTATCTTTGATTAACTTAATTGAAAACAAAAAAAGTAAACATTTGGCTTCCTTGGAAGATTTTGTTATTTCTGATTAGGAGATAAAAGATAGGATAAATAAAAATCCTCTTTCATCTTGACCTGTAAGAAGGAAACCAGTAAGTGAGAAACAGATTTCAGACTTAATTCAAGGGAAATAAGCCAGAAAACTCTTTAAAAGATAGTGTTTACGTATATATAAATGCACCCTGCTTGTCAAAAATATTTATACAAAAATTAAGACAATTGTTAATTCTTGAGTGTTACAAACATAAAAATGCCACCTGTTTTCCAAGTCAGTTCAGGCAAGACTTATCTCAGATCATGTATATTAACTAAACATCCCTGAAAACTTGTAACTTGGTAAACTAATGAATCACAGTGGAGTTTCAACTCAGACAACTGGCAATGTGGATGCAAGTCTCAAGTTAAACTTAATCAGCAACTGAACGACGAGATTATTTAATACTTTAAAAAAAAGTTGCAGCCACATAGCTTGTATTCATATCCCCATGGTATACATAAGTTTTATTAGGCTAGCTCTTCAAATATTCACTCACAATAATACTTTATACTAAACAAACAAACAAACAAAAAAACCTCACTATTATTCATATCAGAAAGAGGGTTAAGTGGTGTATTTTTCTATGTATTTGTCTATGCTTAACATCCTACTATATGTAACAAGTAGTCTCTATTTTCAGGGAAAGTGTGAATGGATTTAAGTTCTCCTTTTTGAGCCAACGTTTGTTGTACTTGATGTGCAAACTGGATGGCAGCTGATTTTTTTTTCCAGTCAGTGTGAGGTTTCATAATCAGTTCCTGTCATAAGCATCAACCCTTCATTCATTCAATCATAAAAATGTGACTTACTAGAAAAGGAAAAAATAGAGTCTAAAGGCACAGAATCACATAGCTGCTCTAGTAGGAGTCTGTAAACAGAGAATTGTTTGAATTCAGGAAATCCAAATCTAGGAAAGTAAAAAGGCATCTGAAGCAGGCTTTTATCTAGCCAACTTCTTTAAAGACCCAAAGGGTTTTGAGGTCTACGAAGTATGCTCTAAAATACCGTATTTCAAAAAGCAATAAGGCAAATAGTATACTCATTATTTCAAAAAAGTTACAATGGTAGTGTAGGCATACACAGTATAACTTAGTTACAATGCGTGGTACTGTTTCTATTACATAGCCCTATAACTGTTTCCTTTCTACACAATCGGAGATGCACCTGCAGATCCAGGTGAACACAAAAACATCCTTGTACCACCATCTGCCACTGGTGACAGTTCTTCCGCAGCAGCAGCAGCCTTTGCTTTGCCATCTAAGTCACATCCATGCTGAGGGAAGTCCCCAAACCAGAGTCCAGAGATTAAACACTGTCATACTTGTGAAGAGCTTCTTCTAGCTTTTGTGTCACTTTCTGAAAAAAGAGTATTTGCTGCTGCAAGAAATGCTGCATCTGTGATTTAAAGTCCCTCACACGAATTTTGTGGAAATGATTAATTTCTGCCAGGGTCGCAAAAGAGATAATGTTACAGCGTTCTTGGATGCCCTCAGCTTTTTGGAGCTCCATCTTCCCCTCTTCCACATGTCGCTTACTCTCCTTTACTTTGGTAAGGGCTCCTGTGTAAAGAACAAAACAAAACAGTTGATCCGTGAGGACAATGTAGACTAGACCACTGAATTTTAACAACTGATTTAGTAACAAATTTGTATAAGGTCCATTCTTAGTGTATTGATATATTTGCAGATATGTATTAAAAGAAATAGTGGGCTTTTCATATTAAAAAAACAGAATAGAGAATCTTGTTAAAAAAACACAAACCAAAACAATATAAAACCAGTAACTGATAAATAGACCAGCAGTGGGAAAAAAATGAAAGCACTGGAAAACCAATTTAAGACCACATAAACGTCAGAAAAAATAACCTCATTAAGAAGTTTGACTTTGTGAAACATCACTTCTACCAATCTTAGTGAAACATCAAACGGACATCTGAATACACAAAATCTCATCAATACAGCGCTCTGCTTTTACACTAGAGATAGCCCAAAATTATTTAGTGAGTTCTAGAGAATCTAAAAGTTTATTTCAAAATCTCATCTAGATAGTCCTAACACAGACTTGTCAGAGCTAGAAGAAAAACAGAGGAAAAGAACTGACAGTCCTCCTCCTCCAAAAAGCTAATTAAAGCACACACACTCTACAAAAACAAAGTATCACCCAAAACAGACCTACCCAAAGCAGACTCATATAAAGACACATTGGTACACAGCCACAAGACAATTACTTTCTTGGACTCAACTTCCCACAGGGCAACTTGTCTTAAGTATTACATATGTATTATATTCATATAACTAGAACCTCAGACAATTACAGGTTTTATCTTCTCACAAGACACGTGACAGGTCATTTTTTATCGTTTGTGATCACATTGAAGTTGTTTGTTCCTTCAAATAGTTGCAATGTCTTAATTAACTCCTTCCCTTTCGGTTACACTTCTTAGCACACACAGGACTGTGGTTCATTGCCAGGACTCCATTTATGCTGCCATAAAGAAATGCTTTTCTGCACTCCCCACAGTCAACGAGAGAAACCTCTCTGCCTGTAACTTCATAGGGACAACCTCCACTCTATCTGCTGGGGGAGCAGGTGTGTCTTCTCATCAGCCTGACTCCACGCACGTAGTAAATACCATTAAACAGTAAAAAAGCAGCTTGTCAGCAGAAACCTGTCTTCCCTCCTTTCCTTCCTGTGCCTGGTTAATGTGACAGTTCCAATGTGCCTCCCCCGGCACCCTGACACATCTCTGCAGTTCATCTCTGGAGCATGATCTCGTGCCCAGGCACATCTGGGTGTGCTGCATGCACAGCGGGTTGGGAGGCAACCGGGGAGCATGGCCACTGCTCGCTGCATTTCCTTCTGGCACTCCTCACGCTCCCCTGCCAGCTGCGGCTCAGCCCCAGCCCAGGCAGTCAGGTAGAATGGAGAGTCAAGGTACACTCTTACTACAAACAACTTACAGCATCAGATGATTTGGCAGACTTGGGGAAAAGGAGTATGATGCATTTTTAAAATTAAACGGGAGTTACAGCTTGCATTGTAAAGAAAATCTGGAATTTCTGAAATCAGAGAAGCATGCATGACTTATCCATTCCACTTCTCAAAACAATTTGTTATGGGATGTTGTTCATAATTGCATTTGCTCAGAAAATACTCCCTCCATTATAAATACTTCTCTACTCTTAAAACCACATTTTTCTGCTTAATTGGCATTTGGGTTGTGCTGTACATGGCATCTCCTGTCTGCAGCCCTGGTATGAGATCTCAGTTGCTGAGCATAAGAAACATCCTTCCAGTGTGACGTATTTGCAGGAAGACCATACAAAAGATCCCCCTTTTTTAAATTGTGGCAGGGAGGTTATTAACAAGGTAAGACCACAGCCTGCACTCCCAAGGATGCTGGCATTTGAGTGGCAGAGGCTGTGCTGATGCACCAAGGAGCTGCCCACCAGAGGCCACGGGCAGTGGCTGTCCCCAGGGGTTGCGAGGTGGCATCCGGACCTGGCTCTGCACTTCCGTGGTCCCCGCAGCCCACCAGCATGGTGGCTAAAAGCTTGGCACCAGCTGCTGCCACTGACTAAACTCATCATCTCCAGCCCGGCCCAAAACACCACCATTAAAAAACCTTTTCCACAGGCAGTGGTGCCAGCAGTGGCACCATGCCAGATGACTGGTATTTTTCTGTGAGGAATCCATGAGGTAGGGCACAACATGAAATATATTTCATTCACTCTCCTGAAAAAAGGACTTTTCTTTCAACAAACAAAACCAGGCTTGGCAGAAATTTTCTCTGCATTCTGTGGGCATGCCAGGAATCTATGCATGGCTGTGAAAAACTGAAATTTGGGACTTATTGGAAGCCAGATGGAGCTGGTTAAACAAACATGACAACTCTTCAGTTGTGATGTGGGAAACAGCTTTAGATGTTATTTCTAGAGTGACCAAACTGGAGGAAAAATACTGAAATTTACAGCATCAGCAACTGAAAGCATAACAAAGTTCTGTAGCAGGCATAATCTTTAAATAATATTCCATCAATAAAAAACATACATTACCAAACACTGAGCCCCTCCAGACTAAACATATGATGCATTATGGGTTTTTTGCCACTAAAAAAAAACCAACCCAAAAGCCACCAAAAAAGCCCAACCAATCAAAAAAACTCCACAAAGATTTATAATTAGGGAAAGGAATCAGAGGGGGAAACTTGCCACCATTAATACTGTTCTCTTAACGCACATGGATTGATACTGGTCCTGTAATGAAATTTCCTTTAAAACCTGGGCAGGCTACAGCCAGAGGTCAGCAAGGTATGACAAGAACTTACACACATGCTTCAGTACAAACTTGCTTGTTTTTTTGAAGTGACTCTAAAGGAAGTGTTTCCTCTCCATAGCCTACAGCCCTTGTATTTGAATTGATGAGCAGAACTCTAAGCCAGAACAGAGATTCATTGATGATGAGGGTGCAAAGAGCTGTGCAGGTGAAAGACAGGGGGAGAACAGGTGGAGGGAACTGTGGCCCTTGTGTGCATTCCTGCTTGAAAACAAGGGTTTTGCTCAGAGATGCTGAAGCAGGGAACAGGTCCCGTGGTAACCTCCAATTCCTCCCAGCCTACAACTCCTAACTTGACTCCCCCACCTCCATCCTTACTAATCTATCCATCGCCCCCAGTACCTAATCCACCACCTCCCTGCTCCTGCCCTCGCAGGCTGTTGAGGCTGAACAAGCCTCTTCGGCCCTAAGTACATCTGCAGAAACATCTCCTCGTGTCTTAATTTAATGATGTGAACTTGTACTAGTTTTGACAATCCAAAAAAGCAAGATGTATTTAAAAAAAAACCCAAACCCAAGCAGAATTATGGCATCCATTGAATGGGCTAATGTGCATTTTAGAAAAAAACAAAACAAACCAGGAGCCACCTCGCAGTGCATACTAGCTCAAGGAAACCTGCTGAATAAGTGCCTGGGATAAATATCTGCTAATGCACTGTTCCCAGTAGGATGTGATAAATAAAAATAAATTCTTGTAATTTTTTTAGCTTCAGCTCTACTGATTCTGTAAAGTCTTGCCCATGCACGTACAGCTTCTGGTCCAATGAAAAGACCTTCTATCAGGAGATCATGTTCTGGTGATCAGGACTACCTTTCAAACAGCAAAGAGGGCCTGGACCAAAGATGCTGCAAAAAAGCTGTGCTACATCTATTTCTATTCTTAAAGGGAGGGAAAGATGTGAATGCTGTCTTCCATTGCCCAAAGCCTGATGTGAAACAGACAGTGATGCTCACTGCATGCTGCTCAGGGCTTAAGAGAAACTGGTGGTTTCAAGTATTTGTTTTGAACTATGAGATGAGACAATACAAGATGATAGAAACACGTTTAACAAGAACATTTATAGTAATGTGCAAATATATTAATGTGCCAAGAAGACAGGGACAACATAAAAATCCTGCTCGAAATAAGTACTTCCAAGCAGTAAAATACAATAGAAGAAGAAACTTAAATAGGTTCTGAGGAGTCATCAGGAAAAAAAGTATTGAGTCAGTAAGTTGCCCATGTAAACATGAGGTTGCAAGGCAGCAGGAGTCATCAACTATATTCAGGAAAATTAAAAAAAAAAGAATTCCTGAAACTGAGACCACTCAGGCTTGGGTCAAACAACATATTTTCCTATCACCTGCAGTTTTATTAGACTAACAAATGCTTTGAAATTGTGTGAAGACTCAACTAAGGGTGGGTTCGAATCCATATTTAAAACTGTACTGACTCTCCCTCCACACTATAAAGACATGTACACACATGTAAACTGATGCATCCGTGTCTCCGAGCTCTCCAACTGCACAGTATGGTGAGCCTACCAGCAGACAGCCCTACACTGGTTCTTCATGCTCACGGTACATGACACAAATCTAAGCTGCAGCCTGCAACATAACCAGAAGTCAAAAGGTTTGGGTCTCAAACTCACAATTTTGTTAAGAAAATCTCTCAGCAGCTAAACCTCAGAAATCTTGTGAAAACAAAATGACCTGCACAGTTAAAAACTTTTCATCTTTCTCCTATCAGCAAGGTACAAAATAAAATTTGTTGCATTACTTACTAAAACAATTTATATTCCCACATCATTCAGCTGCTCATCATATTACATGTTTTAACAGTAGGCATGATGTGTTGTTCAAAGCATGCTCCTGAAGGAAAAGCTTTGAACTACTCTAACAACTCTCTGCTTTATGCAGGTCTAATAAGAGACATCATCTCTGAAAGGAATGGAGAAAACAAATATATTCATGATGCTGCTTTCATCAAAGGATGCAAAAGCAAAAAATGTAACCAGGAACATTTTTCTTTACTTCAGCTAACTACATCTCTGCTGAAAGATTTGAAAGGGTAAACCCTGAGTAGCCCATGTGTGTGTGGCACATCTCTGAAACAAACAACTGTGGAGGAAACACCACCATCTCTAATCCAGCTGACTGCTGCCAGAATAAGACTGTCTACATGGTGTCCCGTTTACACCAGATCTACCCAAGCCCTTGGTTACGGGATGGCTCGAATGACTAATCCAATAAAAAAACTGCATTTGGCCTGGAGGGGAAGGAGGCAGTGGCTTAGTTTTATCAATGGTTTAGCTATGTGATCCAGCTCAGCCCAAGGCTACACGATTATTAGCTCCAACACAAGGGAAGTTGCAGAAGCACCACAGGAGATTACACGTAACGCGAAACGGTACTCCAAAAAAAGGCCCCGAACTTCCCTCTCTCATTCAGCGTGAAACGGCAGAAATTGTGTGTAGAATAGGGGTTTTACTACAATGACAGACTGTTTGCTTAAAATGCTCTGAGCGAAGGCTAACAAAAGAAGCCTACATTAAGATTCTGCAAATTCTTTACATTTTCTGTGTACGATTTTGAACTGAAAGCAGCATAATAGGAATTTGCCTGAAATGAAAACCAGAAGACCTCTCCAGTAAGGACTAAACCCTATACAAGACACGTCAGAAGGGAAACGTACCATTACAGTAATTAATATAGGAACCACTTGTGACTTTAAAACCTGGTTTTGCAGTTTTAAACGGTAAAAAGCAAGTGTTCTCCAACGTGAAAAATGAAGAAGTCGTGTTCTTTCTGAAAGTGCCAACACAACAGAGTTTTCAAAACCAGACCAATTCAAGTATTATATTCTTCTCCTTCAAGGGTACAAAACCACTTTTAACAACATTGTATTTTCTGTAATTAAAGGTAGAAATAAAAAAATAAAATCTATCCAATTGGAACTACTTTAGTACCACAAGGGAGTTTTTTTGTATCGATACATGAAAATGGCTAACACTTTTAGAATCTGCAGGCTTAAAATAGTTTAACAAGGTGAGCTTTATTTATTATTTTGTTGCCCTTTGCTCAAAAAACCCTGCAGAATAAAAAAATACTATCCTATAAATCTAGGCTCATAAATCACAGCACTCTGCTAACCTCTAGGTTAACACTGACTGACTGCAGGATCATTGATGTCAGACAGAATTATTTGTTCTTCCAGTTACCCTGTTGCACAGGATCACACACAAATAAAACAGCCTTTGCTAGAGATTTCAGAAACTTGATTAACTCTGCTCTCTAATCTGGTGGTTTTAGAATATACATTGATTTAATTAATATACAGCCAATTAATGATGGTGTTAGAATGTGCACTGCCAAATGTCATTTTATTTTGAAGACTTATCAAGGTTAATGGATGCATGTCTAACTAATCTCTTTTTTAAAAAGCTATTTTTTTAATGCAGTGTTTAAGACCTGATTAGACTCACGGTGCATACGCTTGCCAGTTGCTGTACGTACACACAGGAAGGGCATAAATGGCCAATTATTTATCCAGATCTACAAGGACTGTAATCAAACCCGTGCACGTTCAGGGGCTCCAAAATGCTGATGCTAATGAAAAAGTATTGAAATTATCACATCGGCAATGTGTATTTCGGTTCCAGAGTCCCCCAGAGGAACCCACAAGCTTTGGTGTGCAGTACCTGCAGCATGAATGTTTTGCTGGGCCGTGGTACATGATACATGAACAACAAGCCACAATTTGCACTTGAAACAGTTGATGGTAACAGCTGAGAGCATGATGTCAAGCTACATGAAGGAAACACGACAGAATTAGCACCTACTGCCCCACACAACCCCATTAACGAAACAAAAATAAAGCCCATAGTGCTAGGTAACTACACATAAAAACTGCAAAATCAGATGGTAGCTTTCCATTCAAATCTTGAACACAATGATTTTAAAACTAATGTATCTTTATGTGCATTGTAAACAAAGAGTGTTTTAAGCAGACCTTATTTCAGCCACTAAAGCACATTTGAACTGCATCCCTTTGTAATTCTGACTTTACAGGTATCTACAGTGATATCTGAAAGGAGGTCTGTCAGGAATAATCTGATGATAAAATCCAGCTAAACCATTTATACTGCTGTCTGTTATCACAAACATAGCGTTTCGCACCACAGCCTGAGAACCTGACAGGCAGACAATAGGTAATGCTGTGTCTTTCCCAATTTTAAGGCAGCCTGTACTTTTCAGCACTCAAATATACCATTTAGGGTACTGGTATGAGTTCAGTTGACACTTCAGACTAGGGGTATAGATAAGTATGAACTTAAGCTAGTCATTAGAAACACCTCACATTTGTCCCATAGAAAGCCAGTCACGTTTTTCAAGGTGGCCACACTTGAAAATTTAAGTGATCGCTATTTGCAAAAGTATCAAGTTGAAACCTTTCCATGATTTTAAGTACATTTTAGTAGGTTACATCTATACAAGGCATCATTTCCCCAGGGCTCGGTGTTGGGTCCAGTCCTGTTTAATATCTTCATCGACGACCTTGATAAGGGAATAGCATCCACCCTCAGCAAGTGCCGATGATACAAAGCTGGGAGGGGTGGCTGACACACAGGAACACTGCGCTGCCATCCAGTGAGACCTGGACAGGCTGGAAAGCTGGGCAGGGAGAAACCAGATGAGGTTTAATAAAAGCAAGTGCAGAGTCTTGCACCTGGGAAGGAACAACCGTCTGTATCAGTACAGGCTGGGAGATGACCTGCTGGAGAAGAGCTCTGTGGAGAAGGACCTGGGGTTCCTGGTGGATGACAAGTTGGCCATGAGCCAGCAGTGTGCCCTGGTGGCCAAGAGAGCCAATGGGATCCTGGGGTGCATTAGGAGGAGTGTGGCCAGCAGGTCGAAGGAGGTGATCCTCCCCCTCTACTCTGCCCTGGTCAGGCCCCACCTGGAGTATTGTGTCCACTTCTGGGCTCCCTGGTATAAAAAAGACAGGGATCTCCTGGAGAGAGTCCAGAGAAGGGCTACGAAGATGATTAAGGGCCTGGAACATCTCCCCTATGAGGAAAGGCTGAGTGAGCTGGGACTGTTCAGCCTGGAGAAAAGAAGACTGAGGGGGGACCTAATTAATGTTTATAAATATCTTAAGTATGGGATGCAGGGGGAATTGGCCAGCCCCTTTTCAGTGGTCTGTGGGGACAGGACAAGGGGCAATGGCTGCAAATTGGAGCACAGGAAGTTCTGCACCAACACGTGGAGGAACTTTTACACAGTGAGGGTGACAGAGCCCTGGAATAGGCTGCCCAGGGAGGTGGTGGAGTCTCCTTCTCTGGAGATATTCACGAGCCGTCTGGATGCCTACCTGTGCAATATGAGTTAGGGAGCCTGCTTTGGCAGGGGGGTTGGACCCGATGATCTCTCGAGGTCCCTTCCAACCCCTACGATTCTGTGATCAAACAGGCTAGTCAGCTAAATCTTTGTTTTTTCCAGAATTTAAGTTGGCCTATTCCTGTTCAGTCATCACAGATTCCGAACACTAGTTTTTCATATTTAGGATGCTAAGAACAGGCACTTTTCTGCTAGAATGATGTTGAGACTCTTAACAGCTTTTGTAAATGCCCTGTTCATAATGCTGACTTCAAGACAACAGCCTAAATCAGAAATGATGCTGTGCACACATGGTATAAATTGATTTTCAGTAAAACCAGCCAACAGCTTATGAGCAAGACAGCCTCCTCTGGATCTGCTGGAGACAAGTCGAAGTCACGGCCAAAACAGGTGTATGCATCGCTGCATCAAACAGTGTTGTGTTAAATTTACTTAGGATTCATGGGTTGTGGGTGGACAGGAAAAGACACAAAGCACTGCACATTGATAACCATACAGCATTATCGAGAGAAGCAAGTAGAAGCCCAGGTTCCACTAACTCCTATGGCCCTTCTTTATTGGGGTGCTATGAAAGACCTAATTTTGAATGTAGCTCTCTGTAAAAACTGAAGGTGAGCAAAACCCAACATAATATATGGTGTTTGCTTGCCCATCATCATCTGCTTAGCTCTGCTACTGCCCTGCGATGCGCACATGTACCATGCATGGACAGTTCAACATAACTTTGCATGAAAAGAGTCCAGATCCAAATGGAATGCAGAGGCTGCTCCAGTTTTTCCCTAATACTTTTTAAATGCCCTCTCTCAGAAATCTGAATGCTGCACTATCTCTGCCAGGACAAAAAGAAGTACTCCTTACTGCAGAAAAAATATGCAAGGTAAACCATCATTTGGGGGTTGGACCCGATGATCTCTCGAGGTCCCTTCCAACCCCTACGATTCTGTGATTCTCTGATTAACGCAGCCAATTAAAATGTATTATATAACACAAAAACCAAATATGTAAACATTATTATATGAGGTGAACATAACATATAAGTGCTATATGTTCTTGTTGTATTATGTTAATTAAAATTGTAAATAAGTAACTTAAATTAACTAGATTAAAATATTAATTCATTACAGATTAGAATATCTGTAGAATATTGTAGTTGTATGAAGGCAGAAGAGAGTTGGCTGCCTTTTTAGGAGGAAGAGATCGGCCCCTTTGAGCGTGGGCTTACAAAACGGCAAGCAACTTGAAAATGTGATGTCATCATCATATTTGGAAAAATGGTTCGTTCTTCACTATGCTGCCAGCCAGCCAACATAGCTATTCATGTATATTAAGGATCCAAAATGGGAAGCCTGAAAAAACTAGAATAGCAAGTTGCTTTTTACTATGAGATAAAAAAAGCAGTGTAAACTCCCAGTCACAGCATGAATCTGCTTCCCACGTGTAAGCACAAAAAGGTTAGTTCAGTTCACCATGATCATGTAAGCTGTCCACCTGTAATGTGCACCTACCTAAAAAAAAAGGCCGAAGCCATCACTTTTTTTCTGCAACATTAACAACCCAAAGTCACTAACAAGAACTGAACAGATTGTTTAAATGTATACCTTCTGTCACCATTTAATGAGAGTCCATTCCAAAATTTAAAACCACACTTTTTAGTAGAGCTTTAAAAAAAAAAAAAATTAAATCCTCACGGCCTTTATAAAAGATATAAACAAGGTTCTGTAGAAAGCATTTGCCATTTACTTGCTCTGGTATCATAAGACATGTTTTGTGGGCTAAGCCAAACGTGATTTATTTAATTAGAATTTTCAAACTGTGTTCTATTTGAACCACATGATTTAAAAATAAAGTACCAGGTGGATGGGTTTATACAGTCTGTACACATTAACTTGGCATTCTAACTGTTCAAACAAACGAAGTCTAACAATGAAGTCATGGAAAGATGCTGGAAAGGCTGAAGCATGTCCTTGTTTCAGAGGTGACTTGCAAAAACAGAAAAACAGGCCGGCTTGTTTGTTTTTGATAATATGCTTGCAAAGACTTGGAATAGCTCTGAGAACTACTTTCTGCTTTCAGTTAGTCTACCAATTCTTGTATTCCCTGTTTAGATGGAAGTCCTTTTAGGAAGACCTGGAGTTCCCTGAGCTGCAAGAGAAACATCTCTTCACCTAGATTCTTCATAAGCTTTAAGCAAAACCTAGCACACGGTCTTTGAAACAAAATTACTTCCACATTTCACAAAATATTTTTAAATTCTTCAATATCTACACTGTTCTGCTACTCTCTAGCTGACCACAAGGTTTACTGCCTGTGGTGAGCAAATACCTGTAAGAGCACTGGAGGTGAAAATGCACTGCCTGCAGTCAAACCCACTGCTGGTGTGAGCTCTGTTCAAGACCTTGATGGGAGTAAGTGGGCAGTCTGGACAGGCTTTCTGGTGTGCCGTAACGCATGCAGTCTCTCCTCTGGGAAGAACAGTGACACTTTTGCTCTGCTACCAGCTGTTCTGGTGGAAAGAAATCACTTGGTTTTATTATCTATGAAATAGCTTTCTCATCAAATGTCTAGGATATCAGGCTAGCAGTTTCTAAAAGTAACAGGAAAGAGAAAGACATTGCAACTGCATGGATCCTGCTCCCTTAAAAAGCTGAGGTAATAAGAGATCATGGGAGGAGTGGAAAAGGAAAAAAAGCAAACCCCGTACTTTCAAAGACTGGTGCATCTTTTAGGCAGACAGGGCACAGAAGTCCAGGGTTTTTTTTTCTCTTTCTGTTTAATCTTCTTCAAGTAAAGGTATTGTTCTATTTTAGTATTGTTGCTGTTCTCTGATTTTACACAGACTAAGGAAGCTGTACACTTACATGCTTTCTAAATGCAAAGATTCTTTCACACTTTCGCTATTTAAAAGTCTGAATTTCCTTCAGGTTATGTTCAGATAGTGGGAGTAATACTGGGTGATTCAGCAGTAAGCAGACAATGCTACATAACTGCTGGAACAGCAGTAGGGAGGCTGACATGGCACAAAATACAAATCATCATGGAGCAACCCATCTCTCCTCATCACAGTCCTTGAAGAGATGAAATGTAGGTACCCATCTCTTTTTTCTGTTGCCAAGGGTCATCTGGCTAGGATTACATGCCTTGCTCTTAGCCAGTAGATACCCAAGTTGAAGCTCATGCAAAGTGTATGGGGGGACTGAAGGCAATAAAATAAAAAAGGTGGATAAAAGGAAAACCAGGGATGGAAAAAACATGTCTGCTAAACAATTTAAGAGGTTAAAAAGTAAGCAAGAGAGAAAAGTGCTGCTCCTACACCGTGATATAAACATACATGGCCCTCCTTCCCTCTTCCCACCTCCCCCACCCCCCAAAAAAAAAAAGACATTGCTGAACATATTACAGAGTGTTCAAGGTTTCAGTGTTGTTTGGATTTTTTTTGATGCTTGAAATTTTGGTGCATTTCCAGCTGGAATGTTTTTGCACCTATAACTTTGTAAGACATTCTAAAACCACACCCCACAGATTCTTTAAAGCCAATGTCTACAATTCCGTTTGTGAAAATTAAAATAAGTCAAATGCTTTTAAATACCTGAAGCAAAGAGATCAAGAAGCAGGAAGGTCATTCAGATAATTCAAAAAGTAATTATCTTTAATACTGGCATGCAGAAGGAATAGAATTGTGCCTGCATCTCACAAGACTTTTAGACCACTTTCTCAAATCTGTTTCACAAAAATCGTAACCAAAGGTTTGTCTGGCATTTACTCCACATCGTTAAGAGAAAGGAGAAATCCGGAAAGCAGAGCTGAAACAGCAAAAAATTACTTCTTCCACTTTCAGGAATCACAAAAGGCCAATTATAGTAATTCCTCAAACAAAACTTTAAAGAAAGAAACCCAAAACCCCATAACTTCAGTACTCTTTCTAAGCAAAGAGGAAGACGAGAGCCAGACAAGCCTGAGCCACAGTGCAGGCATACACAACCTCAAACTCTTACACGCACACAAATTTTCTGAACCTGAACTTGTGTGGGCCTGCAGTAAAAATTTATGTTGGAGATCACTGAAGTCAGAAGATCTCATTAGTGGAGTGAAGATCTAGCAATTAATATTTAGGCATCATTTTGCCAAGAATGCCGAGGGAATTTCCACAAGTAGACCTCAAAAACACAGAAAAAGAAGGCATTATCTACTACAAATGAAGACAGGAGGCTGTTTTGCTTCTAAAAACTTAAGCAACTGAATCTAGTATTTCTTGAAAGATACACAAGAAAATGACAAGAGTGCAGCTTAGTTTTCAAACCTACTCTACAAATGTTCTGCCAGAGGCTAAATAAAACTGTGTACAAGTGTATCTGCCTAACACATTTGGATCTTCCATTCCAAAAAACACAAGTATGCACAGGAACACTTTCATGCAAGTGCTTTGGAAGCAGATAACTATGAGGAGTTGAGGTTTAGATTCAGAGAAGTATTTGGGTGCTTAGATGTTTGAGACACCACTCTGCCATCACCTACCTCCACAGGTGCCAGTTTTCCCCCAGTTGCTTAGTTTTCAACTAAAACCTATAAAACAAGATGTTGTTTGTAAGGGATGTATGCCTTAAGGCTAACCTGCTCCGTGCCGGCCTCAGTGGGACTCTCAAACTAAGCATTTCCACATGGAAATATGGGGTTTCCAGCTCAGCGTGCTCTTTGCCATAGGGCTCAATCTGATGAATCTTCAGACCTGGACTGGAGAACACAGGAAACCAGGTAAGGTCTCTCACAAAGGACTGACAAGTTGACCCTCAACTGGCATGCGGGACAAAAAGTTCAAATCCTTCCTCTGTGTCTTCCAGAGCGGGAACTTTATCTCTTTCTTCCCTCACAGAAAATTCCTTAAACACTGAGTGCTCAAGATGGAGGATGCAGAGGGAATCTTTTAAAATCTCCTACTGAAGGCACTGCCATTTCATAAAATACCTGCAAGATTATTAAGGTAATAAACAGTCTGAAAATATTCTCACAGTCTATTGGTTCATGTGTTTTACACAAGTGACCAAAACGACAATCCCTTTCTGCACACTTCAGATCCTGTACGATGTCCTCATCACAAAAGGCAGAAAGATCTGAACCCCAAAGCAATTAAAAACACAATGGCTTACATATTTTCCTGCTGAAACACAGATGTAGTGATAGCAAGGCTTTACATGACTTTAGTTGCTAATCCTAGGAGAAAAGACAAAGACCAAACAGAGTGAAATTTTTGTCTCCCAACACACAGATTCTCTGTCCTTTCTGCAAAAATTGCAGAAGTGATAAAAAACACAAACTCAAGGTGCAGACTTCTCAGTCCATACCACAAAACACACTTCCAAATAACATTCAGCAGCTGTTCCACTATCTGCAGTAGAGCAAACCTGTAACACCACACGGCAGATGAATGTTCTACACACAGTCATGTGCATGGTGCCTTTATTTTTCAGCAGGTCTGGAGTAATATATAAATGGAGACTAGAAAAGGCCTTATTTTTCATCTGAAACTGAAAATACAGTTGCACTATATGGAAAACAAAGGAAAAATACTCCTAACTGCAGAGCTCATCTCTTAAAGGCATAACCATGTAAGCAATGCATCAATCAGGCTGCTGTTTCTACCACTTCTACGGGCACTTTGAGGTCCTTTCACTGCACAAAGAAGTGGTATTCTAGAAAATAAAACACTGAAAGAAAGACGTGTCAACTCTGTTTTTCAGATGATCTATTACCACCAACAGATATTTGTTTAGTCTATACAGACAATAATAATCCTCAAACTGGCAACTATCCCAGATAGTAAATTTAAAGAAAGCTCTTGCTTTGTAAGAGCACTGAACAGTTTGTGCATATTTTCATCTGAACTCTACTACTTGGAATTGAAAACCTATACCTTGTTACAAGTAACTCCTAACAGAAGCAAAGCAGCAATACACTGGGTGTAAAAAGCATCTTCCTCTCAGTTTTCCTCCGATTTGCCTGTTTTGTAATGGGAATGACAACAACATGCAAGCCAGTTCTAACCCTGTTCCTAACATGAAAGTGAACACTCAAGAGACCAACCTCTCAAGCCCATGCCATTTTCTCATGGCACATAGGTGCCAGGGACAATATTGTGTTGCAGGCAGTGTAAGCCCAGAAGTGCTGAAGCATAAACACTTGCATTCAGACCAGCTGGATGTTTCTCCAACAAGCTTCAGGGCAGTGCTCTGGCAAAAACCAAATCTACCTGTGTCGTGCTGGTGCACTGCTCTAGCGAAAACTTATTTGGATGAACTTTCCCAGGTCAGCAAGGTAAACCTAACCAATAAGTGTACATTCAAACAGAGCTATAAAAGAAACAGTCAAGAACATAACTTCTTATTCCCAATCCTTTCTTCAAGGACTCATCTCCAGAAACACCTCAGTGAAGAACTCTATAAAGCCTTAAAGCTCGAGGGTATAATATTTAAATAGTATATATAATGTGCTGGGGTTTTTTCCATCTAATGAAAAAATATATTCTTTTTTCCCCAGAAGCTTACAGATAATCCTATTATTAGCTGACAACTCACTCTCAAACAGGAGGCATTGCTAAGGCCACCCTCCTCTCCAAATTTAAAATACTTGAAAGTTTTAAACAGAAAACAATGTCACAGCAGCTAGCAAAACAACTCCTCAAAGGTTACACTACACACTTCCCTTTTCTCTTCAAAATAATATTAAGATTGTTTAAGTTTCCAATCACAATTTTCAAGATTCAACAGGAGAATGGAAATCTGACTTTGACGCATACAATTTTTATTAAAAGCTGACTTTCTTAAATAACAACAAATTGTGCACTTTGTACCAACTCTGCTTCCTCAGATTTTCCCAGCAATAATTCATATCCCCCGGAAGCCTGTGTTTTTGATCTGTTGAAAAAACTCTCCAACTCTGTTATTGTCAAACTCAAGGTACTGTTCCAGATGCAAAAACCCTGGAAATGTCATGTCGGGGCACAAAAGACTGCTTCACCATCAAGCTCTGCCTCTTGGGATCAGAACACCAATTAAACTCCAAAATAATTTTCAATAAAGCTCGTGCATTTTTTCAGGTAAATGTTATAGAGACACATTTCTGCAGAGCATACATGATGTTTTCGTTGTCTCTTTTACAGCTCAAAACCATGCCCCCTGCCGATCTTCAAGTGGAAAACAAGGAATATTTGGTAAGGAATATTAATATACAGTAAGGAATGAAACAGAAAAAAAAAGAATGAATGATGAGCTGGTCTTCTCGGTACGGTGAAGTACACACAAATATCACTCATTTCACAGCAAGGAAATCACCAACACGTATACAGTGCTACAAACTTCTATTTATCTAATCAGTTGTTGCTAGTTAAACAGGAGATGATTCATTTTTGGAGTTTCTTCCTCTCAGATCACAAAGTGCCTTATGAGCAGCAATCTGAGCCTCAGAAGAGTGTTCCAGCTCAGCAGATGCTAAAAGGATAACAGGTGAGCAACATCTTTTTATGAGAATAAGGGCAAAAGATGAACATCTCCAACTAAACGCCATGACAGACCACTATTCTTACAAAGGCACCACGAGAGTCCAAAGGGCAGCCAAACTGAGAAACTTCAGCAGCTTTAAACACCTCATTTGACTGCCTGACACTGCAAACGCACACACCACCACACACACCTCAAACAACATGGTCGATCATAGGAGAATCTGTATCTTCAGATTACTTCGTATTTATTACCTATGAGAGATTTAAGATACCTAACATACATCAAAGAGTAAAAGATGTTTTCATATCACTTGATCTCCAGGGTTTGTCAACAAGCCCATTAATCTATAATATATCAGCAGTATAGGCAGATGTGGTTTATTTCTGAAGCTACACAGCTGAATGAAGCAACCTCTAACCAGTAAAATTCCCAACTATGTCTAGGCCTCTGGCACAGCAAAAATTGTCACTGAGGTGTTTTGGGTTTTGTTTTTTCTTTTTTTAACTTTAGCAAGAGTTTACCTGAGTAAACATGGAAGGGATTAACCTATGGCAAGTCAGACACAGGGCAAATTTAGCGCCTGGTCCTACATCTGTTTGCATACCCCTGACACATAAATTTTCATCACTTCAGAAAACAGATAAGGATGTTACCTTTCTGGACGTGAATGATGTCTGGGAAGTTGGCCAAATGCCCCTGATACAGTGCTAGCAAATCCATCACAGGATCTAAGTCCTGCCGGGGCTGATCTGCAAAGAGGTCCCCGATGGCATCGTAGGCTTCTGCAGTGAAGGCTATGGCTTGGTTGAGGCCAGCTGAAAAGGCCTGCTGGTCCAGCTCAAATGCCTGACTGAGGCACTTAAAGGAGTGCCCCACCTTCTGGTATTCCTTCTTGAAACCAGTGACTTGTTTGCGGGCAAACTCATTGGCTGTGTGATTAAGCTGCAGGGTGCTCTCATCCATCTTCTTCGTGAAGGCTTTGAAGCCATCCACCTGGCTTTCCACCTCCTGCAAGTCCAGGTTGGCCCCAGGGCCTGTGGGGACACTGATGGTGAGGAAAAAGTTGGCACCCACCATCTCATCCTTCTCAGCCTTGCGCTTGCCTTGTTTCCAGGCCTTCTCGTCCGTGCTGGGACAGGTGAGGAAGTGCTGGAAGGCATCGCATTGAGCCAGCACGGGGTGACTGCACATGTGGTCCATCCACCATGCCAGGCCTTTGCGACGTTTGGAGATGAAGTCCTCCTCAAAGCGGCCAGTGGCCTGCTTCTCTGGCAAATGGGGCACGGAGATGACAGGGAACTTCTCGGCCAGGCGGCCATAGAGCCAATCAAAGTGCTTGTAGCGGCGGTGTACCTGCTGCCCTGTGTGGCTGGGCACCAGTTTGTAGGCGATGTAGCTCTTCATGCCCTTAAACTTGGTCTGTTTGGTGGGGTCCTCAATGGAGCACTGGAAGGGGTAGGGGTTCTCCTGCCACTCAGGGCCCCGGGGGCCCAGCACCACACACAGCTTGTCCCCGTCCTTCACAAAGCCAGATGCCTCACCCAGCACGAAGGCCTCCCCACCGGACTTGACGAAGGTGGAAAAGCGGTTGAGGTTGCGGCTCACCGTGGCTGAGCTCTTGGCACCGCTACCACCGGGTGGGTGTGGGTGGCCCGCCGGGTGACCACCGCCGCCGCGGGAGCCCAGGGAGAGCTCCGACCGGGTGGACAGGCGGTAGCGGCCGGAGGCCACACCACCCGCCGCATCGTAGTCAGGGTAGGAGCTGCTCAGGGCACCCGGCTCATCTGCCACGGTGGAGCTGTCATCCCAGTCGTCGTCCCAGTCGTCATCGCTGCCCTGGCTGGGCTGGTAGGAGCCGCCGTAGGGCGCCGGCGGGAAGGGGTACCCGGCTGCGGCGGGGGGCAGCGGGAAGGGCTCGGGCGCCGCAGCCGGCGCGGGTTGCTGTGCCGCCGGTTTGAAGGCGGCGGGGGGGGGCAGAGGCTCGAAGCCGCCGGCGGGGACGTTAGCGTAGCGGGCGGGCTGCAGGGGCTCGGCGGCGGGGGCGCGGATCACCTGCACGTAGGAGGCCGGGAAAAGGCCACGGTCGCCGCGACTGTTGACGCCCTCAAGCCAGCCCTCGATGTCCTGCTCGCTGCAGAGGCTCAGCACCTCGTGCTCTCGCAGCGAGATCTCCCCCGGGTTCTCCGACCTGAAGTCGTACAGCGCCCGGGCCCGGAGCGCCATGGCCCCGCCGCCCGTCCGACCGCCCCCCGGTGGGGGGGTGGGGTGGGGTGGGGTGGGTGTCTCCCCGCCGCCGCGGTACCGCCGCGGTACCGCCGCCCCTCACCTCGCCGCGCCGCGTCGGCGGGACTGCGGCAGGAGCGCGCCGCTGCTGTCCGCTGCTTCCTGCCTCCGCGTTCCGCCGGCGGGGACGCTGCGGCGGCTGACTCGCCGGGCTCCGCTGCGCTGCGGCCGGCTCCGAGTCCCGGCTTCACCCCGGCGGGCGAGGCAGGGCGCGGGGGCCGGGCCGGCGACCGTCCCACGTCGCCAGTTTCGCTAATCCAGAGCCGAGAGGCAGGGCGGAGGAGCCGAGCGCAGAGCGGCCGCCCCCATCGATGGGCCCGGCCCGCCCCGGCCCCGCCCGCCCCCTGGCGTCCGAGCGGCCGCGGGGCTCGGCCGGGGATCGGCGTGCTTCCCCTCAGCGCTGCAGGGCGCAACGCCTGCTCCTGCAGGTGATTCCTCACAGGTCCACCGGATTTCCACAACTCAAACACACAACGGTTCCGCCAGCCCCCAAAGCGGTCCAGCTCTTTTCCAGGCTGGGCCAGGAAGCCTGCACACCTTCTGGGTGCTTGGCTTGCTCTCCAGGGGTCCCGCGAGGAGAGCGGGAGTCGCGGCTCCAGCTCCTCCGCAGGAGGTGCACCGCGCAGATGCTGTGGCATGGAGAGTCCTCCTCTGCCCGGTTGTTGCTTACGAAGTAAAGAAAAGTTAGAGTTGGGAAAGCATGCATTTTAGTTGTGAGTAGTGTATACCTTAGCTCTCTCAAAAAATGTGGTCCTGCGTCTGACGCTGGTTTCTGTGGAACATCCTCAATCCCATTCCCTGCCTTGATCACACCCCCTGGTAACTCCGGAGGCACCTGGTCCGGTGATATCTAATCACGTCTATGATCTTGCAGCTCTCTTTGGATCCCTGGATACAAAGTTTCTCTCAAGATCTCTAACTGTTCACAGACAATTAGACAGGTCTCAGGAGGTGATGCAGATGTTTGGTCGTCAATTCCTCATGCCTCCCCATCAGCATCCTGCCAGATATGCAGTTCTTGCTCATTTCTCTGTTGTAGTCCAAAGTCTGTGTTGCTTCTCAAATGTTTTTGTGACTAACAGAGGAGACCAGCCACGCTGAGAGGGATTCGGGGGTCTTGGTCGACAGCAGGTTAACCGTGAGCCAGCAGTGTGCCCAGGCAGCCAGGAGGGCCAACCGTGCCCTGGGGTGCATCAGGCACAGCATGGCCAGCTGGTCTAGGGAGGGGATTGTCCTGCTCTACACTGCACTGGTGCAGCCTCACCTTGAGTCCTGTGTGTGCAGGTTTGGGTGCCACAGAACAAGAGGGGCACGAAGTTATTGGAGAGTGTCCAGAGGGGTGCAACAAGGATGGGAAAGGGTCTGGAGGGGAAGACTTACGAGGAGAGGTTGAAGTCCCTTGGTTTGTGCAGCCTGGAGAAGAGGAGGCTGAGGGGAGACCTCATCATGGCCTATGGTTTCCTGACCAGGGGGAGTGAAGGAACAGTTGCTGATCTCCTCTCTTCGGTGACCAGGGATAGAACCCAAGGGAACGGCATGAAGCTGAGACACAGGAGGTGTAGGTTGGATGTTGGGAAGAGGCTCTTTACTGAGAGGGTGGTTGGGCACTGGCACAGGCTCCCCAGGGAAGTGGTCACAGCATCCAGCTTGACTGAGCTCAGGAAGCATCTGGACGATGCGCTCAGTCCCACGCTCTGATTTGTCTGATCCTGTGTGGAGCCAGGAGTTGGACTCCATGATCCTTATGGGTCCCTTCCAACTCAGGGTATTCTGTGGTTCTATGATCCTGAACAACTTGTCTTCCTCTGGGTATGCTGCATTGGAACACGACAAAATCTACGGCTTCTTTTCATTGATGGTTTAGTGTCTGATACCTGGAATTTGCTTTCCTTCGCTTTTTTCTTCTCACCTTCCTTTTTCCAATGTAAGTGCACATATTATGACAATACTTTTCTGTTACTGTTGCTTGGCGTGTTCAACAAAAAAGTTTAATGTGGCATATTGAAAAGCACGGATTCCGATTGTGGTGGATCAACTGAGCAAACTTTTATACCCTCTCGGTGGCTGACGCAGCAGCCTCGAGTCAGGTTTCAGGACTTTTCAAGAACACTAGAACCACAGCATTCCTATAAAAAAGGTTGTCCCAGGGGGGTCTTTCCGTCTGCACCTTCCTTAACATGACAAAGCACACCGTGTCACCTCCTTGCTAAACGAGGCACAAATTCACATCTCTAAATGACCCTCTTTCCTGCTTTTTCTCTTGCTTTTGCAGCTTGTCTCCAACAAGCATAACTGTTTGTTTTCCAGGGCCGCTTTCCCACTTCCCACAGTTCAACATTTTAAAAATACATCAACTCACCTCAGACTAATGCTTTAGCCCCATATTCATTTATTGCTGCACTCTGTTAAGTCTGTTTTCATTAGCCAATGCCAATAATGCCCAAAGAAACACATAGTTTACCACACAACCAGTTCCGTGGTGGCTGGTCCAGGGGAACACATTCATGTTGCATCATTAGTGCCATCATTTCCAAACCCAAGCAATAAATTTGCAGCAGAGTTTACAGATAATGATTCTGAGTACCAACATTAGAGCTAAAGCAAGAAGCATCAGCCTCCTCCAGAGAGTGAGCTGACAGCTGCCCAGGATGCTGCAGCTGAAGACCTTGACTGCAGACAATTCTGTATTGAGGCTTCTGGGTTTCCTGGCCTGCTCACTTGGTACTGGTGGAAGAACCTTGACCTGGTCTGGTCATGATTATCCTCCCCAGAAGGTTCTGAGGAGCTCCTGCAGCCCTGCATCAGCATCTGTCAGTGCTCTTTTTTCCATCAAGGCAGCCAGTGCAGCGTCAGCGTCTGCCCTTGATGCAAAAAGAGTTTTCTTCTGCCAAATGCAGAGATTGCCATGGCATCTGATCCATAGTCCAGCATGCTGCCCTCCACTCAGGCCTTTTCAGCCCTGCCAAGGAGAAAGCAAGAGGCACCTGTGGAGCTGGGAGTGGGCCCAGCCAGGACAGCTGGCCCAAACTGCTCAACAGGGTATTCCACACCCTATGATATCATGGTCTGTATGTAACAGGGGGATGACCAGGAGGTGGGCCAGCTCAGGAGCTAGTGGAACACTGACTTCGGGTGGTGAAAAGTTATGCTGTGCATATTGTTATTAATCTTACTTTTCTGTCCTGTTAAACTGTCTTTACCTCAACCCACAAATTTTACCTTTTCTTTTTTTTCTCTTTTTTTTCCCCCTGGTTCTCTACCATGTTCCACTGGGTGGGAGGGCAGTGAGCGAATGGCTGTGTGTCTCTTTTAGCTGCTGACTGGGGTTAAACCTCAACAGTGAACGTTGTTTTCCCTAAAATAGTCTTTTTTTTTCTTCATATTAGGTGATCGGTACTGAAAATTATGGCAACCTACGTGGTTTGTATAAGGAGACACATTTAAGAATCGAGCAACCTGGAGTGACAGACAAGGTGCCTTGCACGTCTGCAAAGCCAGCTGAGGCTGGGGCTGTCATGGGCAGGGCAGGACAAAGGGACAACACTGAACTGGGCACCTGCCTTCCCTGGGTCCAGTGCTGGAGGTGGCAGCTGTCCTGCTTCCCCCTGCTCCCCTTAGTACATTGGATCTGACATTTTCTTTCCAAGTGCTGGATCGGTGTTTGTAATGCAAGTGGACATAAGCAAAAGCCTTGGGTTCGACAGGAGAATCTGAAAGCCTAAGATCAGTAAAGCTAATGAGAATAAAATGTCTTAAATAAATAAGTGTAAACTAGTGAAGCAGTTATTCTCTAAAATCTTCCAGTTTTACCTTGAGATTTTAACAAAAATAAAGTTATGTGAAATTGGGTCATGGTTTGTCAGGCACTAATGACATCAGTAACACAGAATTATGAAAGGAAAAAGTGTGCTAGATTATTTCCCTGATGGACAACACTGCAAAGAGAATTTGGAACAGTAACCAGGTTGTAAATGACATTTTCCATCTTTCTATTGCCAGTGAGCCAATTCTGATTACCACTATGTGCAGGCACTATTGTTATGGATGTTAAAATTAACATCAAAAAATCCTCAACAATTATTTTCAAGACAAACAACATGCAGAGTTAGAAGTTACCCTAAAAAAAGATTTTCAGAGGGTTTGAAGAAGTCAACTTTTTGGGCCTTCAGTGGCCATCTGCAGTGCCAAGTAGAAGATCTGGATCAATTGAGCCTTGTTTCTTGGTCAGACTAGCAGAAGCAAGGATTTCAAAGGATGAATGACACATACTGACTTGCAGCATTTTAGCTGTAAAAAGCAGGTCTCTTAATTCTTTACTTGGTTAGGAATGTCCACCTGTCTTCATTGGAAACTGAATTTTCAGAGTCAAAGTGAATGTTATTCTGATGTTATTGAGACTATTAGTCTGTAATTCAGTGAAAATGTTTATTATTTAATGCGTTTCTGTCGATTTGCAATTTGGGGGGAGGGGTGTGTGAAACGCAATGCCAAACTAAAGTCAAAGGGCTACTGATGTCTATGTATGGGATATCCAGTTGTTTTAATTTGGAGTTATGTGTCTCAAGACTCATAAGAATACATGCTGAAGGAGCTGATTGAAAGCAGCATGATTTAATTTTCTGCTCAGATGAAGAAGTTTAAAACAAAATAAAAATGGGAACATTTGGGAAAAAGGTATGGATTTTAGGCTATCTTGAATTATGAAAAAGTTAATGAACAGGGGCTCTGAATCCAAAACCAGTAAATGTGTAGCATACATGTGTAACATTTCCTTGAAGCTCCCAAATCTTTCTGTCTTTATTTTGTTAATTTTTAATCTATGCTGTCACTTTGCTGCTTTAGTAAGAAAAGCAAAGAGATTTTTCCACATGAGAAGACAAAGCTCTGGTGGCACTTAGCCTTTTCATTATGACCATAACCTTTTTTGGACCCTGGAAAAACTGCGTGCCTGGATATTGGACAATGTCCTAGGAGACACACTGAATGGTGCTTTGTGCAAGGAGATGGCTAGAAACAGGACAGTTTTCATCCATATAATCTTAAGAGCAGACTCAGTCAAATGCTTGCTTGGTACATGATTGTGCTGTTGCTGCTGCTATTTTATCTCTAGAAGGGGTTTTTTTTTTTTCTTTTCTGGATTTTATTTTGTTTTCGCACCGTTACTAGAAATGACCGAGTTTTGTATTGGGCTGGGGGTGTGTGTGGTTAACTGTATATATGGAGAAGAAATTTCCCCTAAAAGGGGAATAAACTGTTTTTCTTCCGTATCTCCATCACCCGCAGCGGTGACTTCCAGCTGCAGAGCAGCAGGTCGGGGGCCTGGCGAGGCTGCCACTAGAGGGCACAAAACGATTTTAAACACTGAAGCTGCCAAACCAGACCCAAGTCCAGGCTCTGAACTAGCAGAGCAGTGAAGCAGGTGCAGAAAAGGTGACAAATGATGTATAATCTAGGGTTCTTTTTTCGTCTTTTTTTTTTTCCCCCCGGCTTCTGAAAGATTGGATGTGATTAGCTTTTAAATATTTTGTAGAATCGTACTCTGTAACATCAAATAGATACCAGGAATGGAGACTCTATAGTGTGCTATGGAAATCAGGAAAAGATGTGGTGGAATTTAGGAGAAAAGCAAGTATTTTTCAAGTGCAAACATAAATTAATAAGAAATTGCTTTTTTTTTTTTTTTCCCAAACTAGGTTGTGTAAAATTAGAGATAATTGAGCACAAACACTGAGTTTCTTGTTTGACCTTTGCGATACCGGTCTGTGTAGTAGCTGCCTGTTACCCAGAAATTCTCAACCCTCCATTTAATATTGCTTGGAATGCATGTCTGTCTCCGTTTCGTATCTGAAGAGATAATGTTTCATAACCATCTAAGGATGATGTCAAGATACAGCCATTATGTATGCAGTTCTTCCATGCTGTGGCAGTGGGGGTGTGTGCTAGACATCCTGGATGGTGCAGAAGTCCTTTGTAGTTACAGACAAATGGGTCTGGGTTGACTGCCAGTCCCTTGGTATGCATACAGGCAGAACTTACCTCCTAAACATGAAGACTGAGACGCAGAAAGAGAGGATGCATGAGCCTGCTGTTCTTTAGCCCAAGCTGCACAAGTCCTTAAGGAGTAATCTCAGTTTTATATACGGCAATCCAATACCTTTCATGATAACAAACATTTTGTAAGAAGCAGGGCTGTGAGCTAAGTGGGTAACGGGTAAGGAAATCCAAGTGAGGCCAACAGTACGTCCTAGTGTCATATAAATGTAGCATGAAAAGAAAATTATTTCAGCAATAAACCCATTGTATATGATGAATAAAGTATGGTATAGCAAGAATGAAGGATTGAGCATTAATTCATTTCCCACATGCAGGTATCTCTGTCCTTACTCGGGACAGAGAAATTGTATATTGGGCTGGGGCCTCCTCAGTGGGTTCTGTACCTGTGTTAACTCTGGACTCTCCACACAGGTGTCCATCATGGGAAAAGAAATGCTGCTGGGTTCCAGAAATGCATGGGACTTGTATTCTTTGGGCTGAGGAGGTTCATGTCAACCCTGAAGTTGCTCTGACCCTGCGCAGAGAGGTGGCTGGCAGAGGCTGGCCTCAGACTGAAGGGCTAGTCACTGGCAGCTCCTCAATTATCCCTCTCAATGAATTAGGATGGTTGAGCCCTAACTTGACTTCATGAGTCTGTGAGTTTCTACTCTCCACTGTGGAACCTTGTGAGAGTAACTTTTCAGTCTCAGCCTGGGAACCAGAACAAGCTCTCACTGACTTAGGCAACAAGCCAGTTTTGATGGCAGTTTGACCCTCAAAGTACCTTCCAGTCCCTCAGTGCTTGTGTTTAAGCTGAGACAGTGCATTCCACTGGCAGGAGGATATGGCATTAAATTCTGAGTGAGATCGCTGTCTTCTCTTCAAGGAGAAAAATTTAGCTTGTGTTGTTTCTTGAGGACATGGAGTACAGAAAGGATTGTCACGGAGGCACTCATGTTTATATCAGTTCAAGAGGTGAGGAACTGTGAGAAACTCTGTGGCTGAAAATGGCATTAAGTTACTCTAAGGTAAAGGTTTTTAGCTTCTGGGCCGTGCTGGTCTTTTGGCAAACATAGAGGCCTGCAAAAGATGAGGTGGTAAGAAGGTTCCTACAATGCTTGTTTTGGGATGTGCATGGCTGAGGAGGTGGATGGTATGAATTCCTTATCACAGGTGGTGTAGCCCATCACTTATTAAACCCTTGTTTTAGAAGGAATTTCAGTGCTTGAAAGATACAGGGCATCCTACACCATTAGTGAAATGTTAAGAAGTTATAATTTCTTAAGAGTAAGAATGTCAGAACCTGCCTGTGGCCATTCTGTATGCCCTTAGAATAATGTTTTATTAGCTACCCATAAACACAGAGCTGTATTCATATAAGCAGAAATACCCACATTTAAAATATGTTGTTACAGAAGGGCAAGTGAAAGTAGAAATGGAAAAATTAAGAAGTTGATAGCAACCAATAGCAAGTGATAGTTAGAAGAAAAAATTAAAGGTGTACTAAAAATTATATGGCCAGTGGGACAACAGGCAGGACTTACTCAGAAAGAAACAAAATTCTAAATGATACTTTAAATGAGTAGGGCATGAATATGACAAAACTGCCAATGGTGATACAGTAAAGATATTAAATATTACAAGGTTATTCAAGAAATATTTCTGCTCTGTATGTGGAAAATAATACTCATGGTATTTCATATCAATGAATTCCTTTGTGTTCTGTTAGTAACTAAAGATGGTGTTTAGCAGCAGGTGTTAAACTTATATACCTTTGTAACTCACAACATCGGGATAGTAAAAAGACTCTCCCAAGAGCTATCCAGATGATTATTTCTAGTTTTAGGGCAAATTTTTTATCACTAAGCAAATCTCAGAGGGCTAGGAGAAACCTACTTTTATTTGCCATGGGGATTATTAACACTTGAACAACTGATGGGGTCTGTGTGATGAGTTTTCTATCAACTGAAGTCTTTAAATGAATGTTTGAGGTTTTCAGTGTGTGTTCTTTGTCAAACATATTACGGGCTTCATGAGGAAATTAGCAAGTGAAATGATGTGGTTCTGTTCACAGGATCACACTGAGGATCATCCCTGATCCTTCTGACCTTTAAACTTGTAAATCTGGAAACCTTAACCATCTCCAGACCGTAACCATTTCAGGCTGAAGTTTCTAGAAGGTCTCATATAAGTATTGCTATGAGTAATATGATAGAATGAGTCTCAGAGTTCATATTTCTGTGTGGTTTTGCCTCAGAATCTCCTAATCTGCAATGGGTCACTATCAGTTTCATTCCAGGATCAAGCCTCAAGGCTTCAAATATACATTAAGGCAGAGACTGTATTTATGATGCATCTTGTACAGTACATACTGATCATGACTCCAGGACGTGGATAATTGTAAAATTACAGAAAAGCACCCATTCCCCCCAAAGCCTTGAAATACTATTAAAATGCATAGAGCTGTCACCACTGCAGGTAGCTCTTGAGTTTCTGTCTGTCTGGTAAGACAGAGTACAGGGATTATGTTTCTACTCCGAAAATCATTTCCCTTCATTCATTTTTAATTATAGATATGATGTAATGCTACTGCTTTTAGTTAAGACTTGGACTTATTTAAACCCAATATCCAAACTCAAAATCAGTTCATTCAGAGAAAAAAGCTATGCCTGCTCTTAGTGCCTACACCACTGCACTGCTGCAGCACCTGTGGAAGTGCAAACCCCAGTGTCCAGGCTAAGACAAGAGCAGGGTATCTTAGAAAATGAGGAGTGGAACTAATAATGAAGGAATTATTGCCACCAGAACCCGCAATTGTCTTCTGATGCCATCTTTCCTTTCATGTGGAGTCTCACAGAGGCAGGGAAACCCCTCAGCATTACCAGCCGGGCAGCGGCATCACCTGCAGGAACAGCCCTTGGAGCTCTGTGCTGCACCGGTGCTGTGGTGGGAGAGAGCGAGGGGCCAGTTTGTCCGTCCCTCCTCAGTGAGGAGGTCTTGCTGGATCAAACCAACTCAGTGCAGACCCCACAGGAGGGATGACTGCACGTGTTGACTAGTTTAGAGTCAGCCAGTAAACCAGCTTGAGGTGACAAGGACTTGACTTGAAATTTTGGAGTGGCTAGTTCAGGTAGGGCACTCACAATTTAACCCCCATGTCATCCAGCTTTTTGGAGATTCTGCCATGGTATCTCTGCTGATGTGATGGGAACGTACTGATCATAGATAGGAAAACTGAAGTGAAAGAAATGCAGCTGAAGATAGTATGTGACTTATTCTTTCACCCTAGCACACCAGAGGTTTATTTAGCTCACGTACAGTATTCCTTTTCCATTAACAGCCTAAATTTTTAAAGTAATTTTGAAATGTCTTTCTCAGCCCTTAAAAATGGAAACTTTATCAAAAAGTCAAATATTTCTCATAGGAGGTTTAAATATGCTTTAAAATCTATCTGTATTTACATGTATTCTGGATGAGTTGGGGTGTTTTTCCTGCTCCCCATCCTTACCAGAGATATCTATGGTGGGCTTCCTTGGTGGCTACGTGCCAAGGCCCACCCTGGTCCTGCAGTTTTGTGTCTCCTCTCCGTGCACAAACCTGTCCACTCTGTTTATTAGCTTTCAGGGCTTGGGAGCGGCATGCTTGGTCAGCAGAAGAGGGGCATTCGCTGGGGTCAGGGCAAGCCCAAAGCACAATAAACACACTGAGGAGCACGAGAGGAACTGTAAATGATTCTCTACTTGCATCAGTTCTACTTGTGCAAGCAGCTACTAGACAGACTTCCTCCTGCAAGTGCTGGCATCAGCGGTATTACCATGTGGCTAAAGAGTGTCTTTTTGAGGAGGTTGATGGGATTTGCAGTGAGGCTGCAAGCCACTGTGGTGCAGAGAGATGAGACCCCCCCTCCACAATTCCACTAACCTGACTGGGGAGTCCTGAGCTATAGTGTCATGTTTCTCCTGTCTCTCTGCATGTGAAAGTATTTTTAATAAGGAATGATTTGTTATTTTTTTGGCCTGAGCACAGCAATAGACAGTCCAGGCTTTCTGGACCTGGGTTGACACACCGGGACAGTACTTCAGGCTCTGGAGTCGGCACAAGTAGGGCCAGCTCAGGTGTCTCCAATGTAATGCACAGCTCTAAGTTCCTGCATTCTCAGCGTAGGGCCATTGAGATGCTGTCCTCTGGATGAGAGGGGCCAGACGTTGTCTCTGGTAGTCAGCAAGACAGAAGTCAGTATATCTTTCAAATCAGAAAGGTACACCCTGTATTTTCAGAAATATTCCTACTCCCATTTCAAGCCAAATCTGGTAGCACTACTCAGATGAAAAAGCACATTTTGATTCCTGTCTACGAACTAGGTAAGGAACACAAGACCTATCCCTCTTAGAGGAAATGTTTCCACCATGACATCCCAGAGGTTTCCTTTCCTCCTTTCCCAGGCCTGTAGCAGGGTGTTGGCCTCACTTCACTGCACTAGAGTATCAGATTGTCTGGAGAGATCTCAAATGCCCTGGAGGCAGCAGAAACTATAAAAAGGCTACAAGTCCAAGGCATTTGTGGGCTTTCTGCCCACAGGGATCACATGGAAACCTATGTTTGTTACCTTGATTTGGAGATGACTGCTGATTTCAAGACATTTTCTTCTTTTATGTAAACATTTTTCAAAGGGCTTAGAGTCATGTATGAAATCGTTTTTATCCATTTAGAGGAGCAGTCCAATCAATTATGACGGTAATCCTGCAGTGATGGGAACTGAAAAGGCTCCACAACATGTGCTCTGCAGGGCTTGCAGCAGCATTCATCACTCTGCGCCATGTTTTTGTAGGCAGCCAATATCAGGGTGCTTAATTTAACCACATCAGCATGTCTTAAACCTGTTTTAAGCTGTAGCTGTTCTGAAATCCTTTGCCGTTGATAAATTTTCCATTCTGCTGTCCATGAGCAATATTAGTTGCTTTCTCCCTGACATTCACATTCAGTTCTAATCAGGTTATGAAAGTAAAACAACAACAATATGTGAAAACTGCTCTTCCCAGACAATTTGGAAATTTTTTGCCAAGTACAACGAGACTGCCCTTGAGACTGTTCTGGTAAACACATCACATGATTCATCCAAGAACCTTTGATAACCTGCCACTAAAAAGGGAGAGAAGCACTTTGCTTGGTGGTGTTCTTGGTGCTAAAACCCAGGAAGCCTGCAGCTGGTCCACAGTCCAGCTTGGTCCTCATTACATGAGCATCCTGGTGCTGGGCAGGGCAAGTTCCCTTTCACCAAGAAGCTTTTGCAAAGCTCTGCATCCTACAGGAGGTAAAATCCTCCTGAGTACGTCCTTGCCGTGTTTAGGTTGGTACGTTCCAGTGGTTTCTAACTGATGACATCACCAGCAAGGACATGGACAGAGAACAATGTGAAGAGACCTACTATATGCAACAGCCAAACGACATACTCTCCATTCAGTTTTGTGAGGCAGGCCTGTGTACATAAGCTGGGCTGTGTGTAACCATGGTATTAGCATATGACATATAACAGATGATATGATTTGGCTGTCTGGTCGAATTCCCTGCCAAGTTTCCGGTAGTTTAATCATGATCTAATTTGAAATAACTAAATCAGTAATGTGTTTTTTAGAATATTTTGTGGTTTGCTTTTTTTAATCTCTAGGGCTATGACTACCATCACTACAATCATAGCTAGAATCATTTTTATAACAACCTATAATATTAAGTGATCAAATTTAGAAAAGTCTCTGTAAACAAAAATCACCAAAGCAGATGATCCGAAACTCTGTCCCAACAGTTATGCCATAAGGTGATGTGTAACCTAAATTTGTGAGCTTTTTTAAGGTTGGTGTACAGTTTAAATTCAGACTGGTGTATAGAATAATTTCTTTTTTTTTTTTTTAAACCGATGTTCTTCCATAAGATTCCTGGCTGAGGAAGCTTCTTCACCTAAAAGTGTTGAAAATCTAGATCTGATTTTCTCGTGTGATTGTTTATTATCTTAAACCAATACACAAACTAAACCCAGACAATATGAAGGAAAAGTGTGGGTTGAATGGAAATGTAGGGACATATGTTTTATATTTGCTTTGGACTGTTAGGAAACATTAGGTTCTTGACTTCTGCTCTATTAAAAATTTTTAAAATTGCATGTGATGGAAATTTACAATCCAGAGTTTATTCTGCCTTTCTTGTACAAATTCCTTGTGAGTTTTGTCACAAATAATAAATAAAATGCAAGAATTGGACTATCCATTTTTCTAAAGTCAATTGCTTCAAGTATCCTAAAGTCTAAACAACCATGACATAAATCTTTCTAATGAGTGGACATGTGCAGAAGTACAAGCTTAGTTCATTTTAAACTACAGGAACTCTTGGGCTTCAGCTAGCAAAAGCCTGGATTTTGTTCATGAGATTTTTCTCATATTCTTAAAATTGTATTTGTGTTCAGTTTCATTTGAATATGTTTTTGATTTGTCCAAACAGCAGATGGCTATCATAAAGAGTCTGTATTTAACTTGGCACTTTCCATTCCACATTCCTTTACTATTCATAGCACAGCAGTCATACTCATCTCCAGTACACATAAAAGGAGGCAGTTCGACATGCAGCTGCAGATCCCCTCAAATGATTGAGTATTTACAAACTCACAGCATCATTTTATTTCTTTTTTAAATCTTAAGAAGACTAGATGCTAGATATAGTGGGCGGATTTTTATTTCCTCTCAACTGCTTCCATGAAATGAGAGAAACTGGGACAGAAATTAAAAGTGTCTCTGTAGGAAGGAACACCCCCCACATAAAATTAGATTGGTGTAAAGCCCACATTGGTACAGAGAGAGTAGGACTACACATAGGCAGAGAAACTAGCTCTTGAAGACACACACTGTCAAGCAACAGGAAGAATAAAACATTCATCTGATTGAAAAACAAGGCTAACCAGAATGCATGAGAATAAAGGCATCTGTGCTAGAGTAATGCCTTTTTATTACTGGGGCTACACAAGGAAGAATTTGATCCTTTTGGGTATTTGTAAGCAATATATTTTTTTCCTCAATTGCTAATTGAGAGCAGAATATGTTAAATAATATAAATTTTCTGAATGTCTTTGAATGTTTTCTTTCAAATTAATTTGTCTCTGACAGAAGTATCATTTCTACTTACTGTGTTTTCAAGCAGATTTAGTCATTGACTTTTCCTTTTTCTTATAGTTTCAAACATGAAACCTGCTTCTAAAAAGTAGTATCTCACAGGTTTTTTTAGCATACAAGCTTGAACTGTGGAAATGCTGGGCATGTTTTTCCCGACAGTATCCTTCAATCTGTCTGCTTTTCCAGAGCATAAGGAAGAAGAATTTAATCTCATAAATTAGAAAGCAAAATTTTTGATGCTTAAATTAAATTTCCATATGACTCACAACCTGTCTATTGCTTCTTAAATGCTTATGATTATGTATGACAAAAGCTTATTCCTTAGAAATACAGTTCCTCCTACTGAACTGATAAATGTGCTTTATTTTCAATATGTTATCAAATAGATATTTTTTATTTTGCTGCAACTAGTGTAAATTTTATGTAGCTCAAAAAGCCTGGCTTTCCAGCACGCCTATAGCTGGAGGCAAGCAGTTCAACATTTCACATCAAACAATCAACTCAGCATACTGAAAAGCATATACACAAAGATTTTCTTTTACTGTGATATAAACACAGCCACATGCTCACTCTACACTCTACAGCACTGCTTGAATATTATTTTGTTGTATTAAGAAGGATTTTTATCTCACCAACAGACTATGGACAAGACTCTAATGCTTCCCCACCAATTGGGTTCTTCGTTTCAACAACCAAGATGCCATCATGGCAGAAAAGCGCAGACAAGTCTTTGTTCTCCACTCCGTCAGGTAATTTGTATTGTCTGGTGAAGCTTCTGGATATGAAGCCGTGTTCGTCCATCCTGGGTCCGTGCTGAGCTTTGATCAGGAGCCAGCCTTCGAAAGTCTGAATAATGATATCTTCAGGGCGGAACTGCACCACGTCCAGCAGGACCTGAAAGCGACTGTTCTCCTCCTGGCTGCTCTTCCCGGTCTCAGCTGCACTTTCTGGGATACACCTTCTGTTGCCCAGTCCAGCTGTAGCAGGGCCCGGCAAAGCATATAAGGAGTGGTCCAGCTTGTGTGCTTCCAACTCCTGGGCAGCAAACCGCTCCTGATAGCGTGCGGGAGTTTCCACCCAGTGTCTTATAACGGCTTCTGCCATGGCTGAGGGGGGAAGACAGGTTGCTGCTCCTGCGTTGTTTTGGGAAGCTGCAGAGTCAGAGCAAACCCTTCCCAGCCGTGTGCCTCACACGCAGACTACTTTGTCGGCTGATGTCGCCTTTCACTTTTAGCACAGGCAGAGCTTAATGCTGACATTAACAGGGCGTGCTGTGCCCCAGTGCTGGGACGCTTCTTTCGCCTTTTATCCACTAACAATAGAGCACTATTTATAGTGCCGGGGTCTTGAGTGGCTTCAGCACGTGCACAGCTTTCGTGCATACATAGTGCAAGCAAAATTTTATTTCAATATTGTGCTGTTGTCATTAGGAATAATGTGCAAATATTGAAAATGATTCTTTGATATAACTGGGAGTTTAAGGATTCGGGTTTTCCAAGGGATACATGGCAATAGATACAAACTCTGTATTTCTTCTAACTGACATGCAAAGTTACTGAGGGAAGGGACTTAATTAGCTCAGCAGTGGGAATGGAGCAAAATTTGGGTTCAGTAGACTATAAAATTATGAAGCACATTGGACATTGTTGTGGAGGTTGTGCACAGGTGAAATACACTCATGACTAGCCTTGCTATTGGCAGGAGGAGGGAACCATAACCATCCCTGCCCAAAGAAGGGATGCCTGAAGGGCCAAGTCCAAAATCTTAGTGACCTACAAACACAGAACAGCCTTCTCCAGTGTGCCAGGGAGTCAGACTCAAAGACTGAAGGGAGAAATACAGTGAAACTCCTATTTCGCAGCTTCCAGGAGAGGGTGGAGTTATTTTGCCCAGAAGAATTAGTAGAGACAACTCCAGATCACTAAAAGCTAACATATTGTCCCTGTAGCCTTCATCTTCTGGGTCTTACCAGCTTGAATCTGTGATGCCATCTACCACATGCATCTGGGGAGCAAGACTACTTCAAAGGCTTTCTGTGGTGTAATCTTCTTGCTACTCTCTGGTGTCAGGGCAAATAATGCCTACTAATGTTAATAGTTTGGTTAACAAGACCTAAGAGGAAAGTGCAGTGAAAAGGGAAAAGCATTTCCAAATTCTAGCATGTTGGCTAGAACATCCCTTTAGCAGGGCTGGGTAATGTAAAGCAGAATGCACTATGACAAATGATGATGAAAACCATTTCTTTCCCTCAGCTGCACTAAGGCTAGAAATAATCTGATGAGATACTTGTATTCCTCCTTGTTTGGCTGCTGTTCAGAGCTCTGTCCCTCTCTTGTCCTTACCTCTCCCATTACCGTGAAAATGGCAAGTCAGTATATATGAGATCTTTGGTTGCTAATGGGGTCACGAAGAAAGAGGCATTTAAATTTTGATAGCTATCAGAAGTGAACTGCACAGAGCTGTTAGCAGGGCAGTATTATCAGACATATCTATAATTAAAGTTGTAAGGCTGCTATTTTATTTTGGGTTCATGAAGGCTGCATCGCACGGCAAGGAAATTTTCAAAGGTAGATCGAAGGTCCAAGATAACTTACATTAGTGGCCAACCATTTAATTGAGTATTGTGGAAAAGGAGAGTTATGCTGCTTTATTTAGCTATTGGTTCTTCTCCTGTCACACTGCCCCTCGGAAATCATTCGAAAATGCAATTCCAAATATATGGTTTGCTTAAATTATGATAAAAATAATCTGGAGCATTGCCTGTTATCTGTTCAGCAGCTGTTTTCTGTTTTGCTAGCCAGTGATTCACTTGATGAGGCAACTTTAACCCTGAAGTGAAGCAGTATGCCTGGCTGATGTGATGCTATGCTTTTAGTGACCGCTGAGAGTTACTGCTGTCCCTAGTGAATTCTGTGATGATAGCCTGACTTACTTTGCTTCAGTTTTGCACCTCATTAATAAATGCACTCTGTAGGAATACCGCATCATTTATTTTTTCATTTTATTTTAGTTATTCCCATCTTCTCTGGAAAAAGGTAGACTTGCCTACAGTTACGCTTCAGAGGAAAGCAGAAACCATCACCTCAGTGCTGGTCACTGTGGGACAGCTACATCTATTCCCAGAAACAGTTGCGTTTAGTCTTTCAGATGTCTGTGTTAAGTGTACTTGGAACTGCCTGCCTGGGTTAATTAGCACAAAAGGTGCTCTGAGTGCCCTTTACATTCGTGTCATGCACAAAGCTCTACCCAAGTTTACAGGATCCTTTTCTACTCTGTAGGACAAGGAATTGGAAAGATCTTGGTAATGAAACCTTGTAGTCTCTTTCTGCTCTCAGCTTGGTCCCAGCCGTGTCAGTCGTGATTCAGTGAAATATAATCATGCTTATTAGATTGATACAGGTGTAGCTTAAGAGACAATGAATATAACTTTAATATAAGAATTTTCATGGTTTTAAAAATAGATTAGTTTAGGAGAAAGCTGTAACTGTGTAGGCTACTTGTGAGAGCACTTGCAAAACTTAACCATAACAATGCAACAGTAACAGCCTTGAAGATAAAGTAAAAATTTGTATGTTTTTAGGAATAGATTAGTTTTGGATTTTAGCAGTCATCACACAAGCGGTTTCATGAAAGCGGCTACAAAACTCAGCCATAACAGTGCAACAGCCTTGAAACTAGAGGGAGCAGGAGATAGAGGAGTCATAAATAATAAGACTAACGACCAATTAGGAGACAGAGTATATCTTGTTTTCAGCAAAAAGGAATGTGTTTTTGAGCTCAGATAATCACAGAGGAGAAACGTAAAGAGCATGTGCTGAGAGTGAGGAAGACGTCCAGCCTTCATCCATGAAGACCACAGGAAGACCCCCTGAGTGTCACTGAGCATGCTCTATCTGGGAGGGGTTAATGTAAATGACTTCTTAGAAATAATTAGCATAACTCTGCCTTTTCTTAGAAATTATAATGAATATGTATAGTTAATCTGTATAAATATGAGAAATTTGGCTTTAATGGGAGCACACATTTGGAGGAGCGATCCCCTGTGTGCCCAGCACTGCAATAAAGGATACCTGCTTAACAGTCACCAAGGCTACTGAGTTTTGATTCCGGCTTTCTGAGGCATCAGTCGTGTCTGTAATGTCTACACACACCCCTTCCCGCCCACCCCCCCCCACACCCCCCCCCTTCTCTCTTACTGCCACCCGAGGGCTCAGGAATTAGCGTCTTTCTTATCTCTTTCTTGCTAGCACGGAGGATATGTCAACTAGAGTAAGAAAACACTGTTGAAATGCAAACATGCCAGCAATTTAGAATATATTTCTGGGCTTTCACATCTAGATATGAGCGTGGTGCTGTGATACTGAGGAACTCCTAATGCTCATGCTGCTGATGCTCTTCAGGTATCTATGGCACGCTTCATTCAAGCCATGCACTCATAAAAAACCATAAACTGGTTACCGACGCAATTTTAAACCTTCAGAGTGGATCTGGCAGCAGCAGGACCAATGTCCTTCATGCCAGGCGTCCCCCCGTCCCCCGTGTGTGTGTGTCCCCCCTCCTCCCCAGGCCTTATTTTTCTTCTCGTTTTCCTTTCGCCTTTCTGAGCACACGAAGGCCAGAACTGCTCTCGGCGAAGCTGCAGTGAGGCACCCGGCTCTTCTGCGGGCGCAGTGTCTAGCGGGGCTGTCCGAAGGGGCAGGATGCACGGTAACGGCGGGTCACACCGACACCCTGTGGCGGGACGGCAGACCGGCGGCGGGCGGGACACCGGCGGCGGGCGGGACACCGGCGGCGGCAGGGAACCGGCGGCAGGCATGGCACCGGCGCGGCCAGGGCACCGGCGCGGCCAGGGCACCGGCCGGGGCCCGCTCGGCCGGGCGGCGTGGCCGGCCCGCCGAGTACGCGCATGCAGGGGGAAGTCCAAGGCAGAAACCCGCTTATAGCAGGCTGCTTCCCCGCTAATGCAGGGCTCTTTCGCGGTGTTTTCGGAGGAGGTGTGTGTGGGGTGTGTGTGGGGTGTGTGTGGAATAAACCACACGATTCATGCTGGGCTCACGGGAAGCACGGAAAGCGGGCGCGCCGGTAGGTATGTTGTTAACCCTCACCAACGCAGGGTGCACGAACTCGAGAGAGTAACACCTTTTTGATGCACTCCTCAAAGAAATAGTGCGTTCCACTTGAGGCAACATTAAAACGAGCGGATCGCCCTGTCCCAGTTCCCCGGATGCCTGACTTCCCGAAGTGTGCCCGCAGTTCAGCTCCTGCCGAAGCTCAGCAACTGCTGGAAGGGAAAAAAGAAACAAAAACCTGGCAGAATGAAGGGAACAAGAACTCTTCCCCCAAAAGCTAATGGGCTGGATTCAAATGAGAGATATGTAATTATCCAGATGAATTTACGTAGGGCACCGCCATTACTTTCACAAAAACCCCAAGGATGCCACTCATGGTCTCCTTCACATGTGGCTCACAAGGAATGTCGTCACTGCCGACTTGGCAATACGTAAGACATGTAAGGGAGAGTAGGACTGGGTGGGTGTTACCAGTGCTGGCTGTTACATGCAATGTGGTAGGTGAGGTTTAGCTCTGGTACCGACGAGCTAGATAGTAACATAAACCCTGTGTGAGAATGGAATCTGGTGTGACACGGTAGCTGGATGGAAAAGAGCTGTTTTCCACATGGTATTTGATCTATTTTTACAGACTAAGAAAATCATCGTCTCCTACTTGTGTCACTTTGAGTCCATGACTTCTTAGAGCTATGAGTTCTCCTTACAGCTGGATTGTTACATCTGGATATATGTAAGGTCTGAAGTAATCAAAAATGTAATCATAACTATTGTAATTGTCTAGTCAGCAGATACCAAATGTTCTGCTTTCAAAAAATATTGAGGGATTCCTTTTTATTAATGTATCACATGGTATTTATATTGGTCAGTGATCATTGGTCAATGACTCACAAGACAACTCTGCAGCAAGACTCCATGCTGTGTCATGGAACTTCTTGCAAGTGATGCCTTGGAAAGCCGGAACCAGAACTCAGTAGCCTTGGTGACTATTAAGCAGGTATCCTTTATTGCAGCGCTGGGCACACAGGGGATCGCTCCTCCAAATGTGTGCTCCCATTAAAGCCAAATTTCTCATATTTATACAGATTAACTATACATATTCATTATAATTTCTAAGAAAAGGCAGGCTTATGCAAATTTTTTCCAGAAAGTCATTTACATTAACCCCTCCCAGATAGAGCATGCTCAGTGACAGGGGGTCTTCTGGTGCTCTTCATGGATGAAGGCTGGACGTCTTCCTCACTCTCAGCGCATGCTCTATACGTTTCTTCTCTGTGATTATCTGAGCTCAAAAACACATTCCTTTTTGCTGAAAACAAGATATACTCTGTCTCTTAATTGGTCTTTAGTCTCATTATTTATGACTCCTCTATCTCCTATTTCCTCTAGTTTCAAGGCTGTTACCGTTGCATTGTTATGGTTAAGTTTTGCAGCTGCTCTCACAAGTAACCTACACAGTTACAGCTTTCTCCTAAACTAATCTATTTTTAAAACCATGAAAATTCTTATATTAAAGTTATATTACTTGTCTCTTAAGCTACACCTATATCAATCTATTCAGCATGATTACATTTCATTATCCTTAAAAATTCTTTTGTAATTTCAAATTATACTACGCTATTGCAATGCTTCGAAAAGTATTCACCTGTTTCTCCTTGATGTCATATTTTATTTCTCCTCCAATCCCTGTATGTAATAATGGTCTGTTTACAACACCACAAAGAACATTCAAATAACATTGAATCACCACACAAGAAATTCAAACTAAAATACTTATCAAAATAACAAATGTAAAAAGTTTGGGAGCCAGGGAGTAAGCTTATTCCAAACCTCTTTAAATCCCCATGATGTATCATCTTGAGCTACTTGGTGAAGAATCTTTCTTTGTTTCCACATATTATTTAAATCTGTTTCAATTTCTTTTTCTGATTTATGTATGCACAACAGCTTTGGTTTGTTATGATTCAGAAAGCACCTCCTTCTTTTGTCAGTAGCAGATCTAAGGCCATTCGATTGTGTCTAACTACATTACTTAAGGAGGAAACTTCTAATTGCAATCTATGGATAGCATCACTTGTGTCCCTTTGGAATAACTCATGCTAGCAGATATGTAAAGTATAGCTTTTTCCACTCGCTTACTCCAAGTTGTACAGGCTGTGTTGTTACACAGTCAGCTTAACTGAAGGAAGGCTTCAGTCCATCGGTCATGTCCTTCAAAACCTGGAAAGGGCTGGATCTACCCAACCTCTTGGAAAATCTCTCCAGGGCACTGATGCTCACCTGTAACTGTAAACTTGATCTCCTAATTTTAGGGGCCTCTTAAGAAGTGGAAAACTAATCTCAGTTTTGGCACTAAGAATCAAGTGTTTGTTCATTTGTTAGGAAGCTATGTAAGAAATACAAACACACTTGGAAAGGAATCTCATTTTTACATGTTACATCCACTATTCCAAGACTTTGCTTTACATGTTGAGATGATAGAAGGACAAAGGATGAGGATGAGGAATAACAGGACCACAACAGCAGCTGTTGGAGCAACATCGTATCAGAATAGTGAAGGAATAAAAAATCCAACTTGTAGAATAATGATTTTAAAATTTCAAGTTACCATAAATGTTACTTTGAAGTGATGCGAACTGTATCCTGGGCTGCATCAAAACCAGCGTGACCAGCAGGTCAAGGGAGGTGATTCCGCCCCTCTGCTCTGGTGAGGCCCCACCTGGAGTTCTGAGTCCAGCTCTGGGGTCCCCTGTATACAAAAAAGACATCGAGCTGATGGAGTTGAGTCCAGAGGAGGGCCATGAAGATGATGAGAGGGCAGCTCTCCTGTGAAGGCGTGCTGAAAGAGTTGGCCTTGTTCACCCTGGAGAAGGCTGCAAGGAGGCCTTAGCAGCCTTCCAATATCTGAAGGGACCTACAGGAAAGCTGGAGAGGGGGCTTTTGTAAGGGCAGGTAGTGACAGGGCAAGGGGTAACGCCTTTAAACTAAAAGAGGACAGATTAAGATTAGACATTAAGAAAAAAATCTTTACTAAGAGGGTGGCTGGCCAGAGAAGCTGTGGCTGCCCCCTCCCTGACAGTGTTCAAGGCCAGGCTGGATGGGGCTTTGGGCACCCTGGGCTAGTGAAGGGTGTCCCTGCCCGTGGCAGGGGGGTAGGAACTGGATGGGCTTTGAGGCCCTTCCAACCCAAACCAGTCAGTGATTCTATGTCATGGAACTCTTTACAAATATTTGCTTTGCTATTCTTAAGTCTTGTTTCCTAAACTTTGTTATGTTTGTTATAAACAAATGCATCTGCACCTTGCAGATTCTTGAAGAACTCCTATAGAAAGCAAACTATAGCATTCTTTTAAAGTGATAATCATCTGTTCACTTCTTGCACTCAGAACAGTAGAAAGGAAAGGAACAACTAAAAGAGAATAATGTGCCTAAGGGCTTGGAAGCTCTGTTTTGCCACTGAAAGTCAGGATCTAATGCACTCTTGCTGTAGAAGCAGTCTTACTTTTCACCAGTTAAAAATTAACTAGTGTTCCAAGAAGAATGCCAGTTTTCAGGTTTCTTCCTCTGTATCCGTGAAGTTTTGACTTGAGACTTGATATGGATAACTGAAGGCAGTTGAGTACAATAAAACTAGTGTAATTTTTTTTTTGATCTGTTTAAACTTCATAGCAAGTGCTTACTTAGGATGCAAAACACCTATGCCATGGATCAGATCTTCAGGTTTGTATGTTTTGAGGTTTACCACTTTAGTGAAGAATTAGACCTACTGAAAATCTCACTTGTGAAGTTCTGGGAGTGGGAATATTTATGCTGTTTAAAATAAGGTTCTCCCTGTGCTTCTAGGGGTAAAGGCTGGGAAATCTAGGACCTAAATTACTCATAAAATGTGCTAACCTGCAATTAGCACAAAACCCCCATGATCTCACTTTATTTAGGTTTTTCTAAGAACAAAGCTAAGTCTGCAGTTAGGTAGCTAGAATGAATCAAAGACCTATAATGTAGTAGTGCTCTGGATATGTTTATAAAAATAATTACCTGGTAAATATAATTGATATTACTAAATGAATTTTGAGATTTAAAATTTTTGCTACATTGATGTGTAGGAAGGGAGTAAAGGCACAATTGAACACACTTTGTATGCATCTACCATGAAAATATTTTAGTATGACATGAGTACCAGAGTCAAAACTCCTTTATAGAATACACATTTCCATGTACTTCGGAAATTTTAGAGCTGTTGTCAGTATTTCCTGAGTATTTGCTTGCACTGAGATATCAGCTGAATGGCCCTTGATGTGAAGGTGGCTTGTGGCTTTAACTAAAGTTTGCAACTTTGGCACTGGTTGCTAAGTGAAGCCAGTGATTTCAGGCATCCTGTGTTGCTGCATCCTGCATCCTTTGTGGCTGTGTCTCATAAGCACAACTGAAAATAGTGAGATTCTTCTTTAACATCAAGAATCCATAAACTTTTCTCCAAATAACATAAAAGTCACCCACCACTGCACATCACCAAGGTGGGTTGGTTCCTTAGGGCCAAGCAAAGAACCCCAGATCACTCAGGCCAAAATTCATTGAGGTCGACAGTCAACGTGTTGGCCTGGAAGGGGGCCAGCTACTGATACCAGGGTAGAAGGCACCTCATACAGAAAGTCCTTAAAGGGCAACTGCTGTGGTTTGTGAAGGATTTAGAGGAAAAGCTTGCTATGGTTGGTGAACAGTTCCTTTCTGGAGTGACATAAATGTGCTGTTTGATGTCAATGTACCTTAAGAATTAAATTCTATGATAAGCATCTTTAAACTAAGTAGGGACAGCTGGAGACTGGGTGAGTCAGTAATGAGTGTGGAAGGCTTGCCCCAAAATTTCTAGTTTAGAGAGGCTGATAGGGGATTGATGCTGTCTTCATATGCTGGCGTAGTGAGTAATGTGAGATTTGTTGGCAGCCTTGTCTCCATCCTATGGGCCACCTACCCGAATCACAAAGCCAGCCTCTGCCCCGGTTTCCAGTCTTAGCAGCAAAGCCAATCATTCATTGGCAAAGCTACAGCCTTGCCTTGCCTGTCCACATGCAGAAAGCCAACCAGAATCTGGCTCCTATGTCAGAATTGTTATATCCCTCAATGTTGGAGTTAGAACAATACTCCTGTATTGTCTTCATTTCCTGACCTTGGCAATGTCAGGAAGGCTGCAGAGGCTGTAAAATCTGATGCTAGAAATCCTTTTCTGTGAAGTTTTTAGTTAATCTGAGGACTAGCTTCTGATACATAAACCACATAATCCTTTCATCTTCATTGGAGTTGCACATAGTGTGTATCAGTGTGGAATTTGCATCTTTAATTTTAACTTTATCATTCATACTAGTTCTGAAATTACATGGTCTTTCATAGTATTGGTTAAGCTCAGAAGACAGCACTTAGCCAGACTTTTCTAAGATCACAGATTAAATTTACTGTGAATGTTAATTTACAATACTTGTTCAGTTGTGATATTCCACAGACTTGAGTAGGAGTGCTTTAATTAAGTGTTATGTCTGAGATTTAAAACTTACTTCTCATCTCTCTTATCTGAGCTTCTGTTCATACATGTTAGTATTTGAAAAAGCTGAAATCATGATTTCTGGCCTGATTTGTACACTTGCCTGTATGCAACAGCTCCATGCTGTGTCGGTTGAGGAAAAAATATGGGGTACTCACTTTTCCTCTTAAGAAAAGTCATCGTAGCATATAACACACTGTCAGGACCTCACTCAGTCTTTACCGTACATCATCTCATCTCTGTACATGTAAACATTTATAACACATGATCAGATACCTGGTTAGTAGGTGAAGTAGCACTTTGTTTCCTACATGTAGGAAGATGATACTTTCCTCCCAGCAAATATTTATCAATAAAGCTATTTTTCTATAATAATATAGAGCAGAATTGCTGAGTGAAATTTATTGCTTTTATGTACTTCTACTGGTCAGATCCTTAATTAAACTTTATTGTGCTAAGGTTTATGTTTAGATAGCATGTTGTACAAGAAATAAAATATTTATAATGAGACCCTGAGAGGGCAGTAATGTTTATAAGGGCAGATTGAACTGCAAGTTTCTTGTTTTCACAGTAGCAGCTCTTTTTCCACATGAATCTTTGCTGACCAAGTAGGTAAATTGTGACTGTTCAGGCTAATAGGATAGTTTTGTAGTCATATTTGTAATTCTGGACTGTTAAGACATTACCTATTCTCGGAAAGAAGTTTAAAGGAATAATTCATTTATTTACAGAACATTTTAAAGTGTGTTAGCTATTTCATATAGCTGGTGGCATTCCTTGGGGCCAGTCAGAGCTACTTACAGATAGCCAAAGAGCCCGAGCTGCTATTTATAAAGTGAGGTGGGGCTTCTTTGTGCTAGCAACGAAGAAAACCACAGGAAGATTGTTCAGAAGAGTTAGCCACAAACAGAACCACAAACCACAGGGGGGATTTGACACAGAGTCAGAGGAGTTACTGCTCTCAGCAATTTGTATCAATTCAAAATATATTTGGTTATTTGGAGAATCACTGATGGATGAATAAAGAAGTTAGGAGTATGAGAATGAAAGACAAAATAGATAAAGAGACATGTTCTAAATCAGAGGAAATTTCATTAGTAGTGTACAAACAAGCTCTCAGCAAAATACAGTAAGTGATAGTAGCTGAAGGCAGCTGGATGATGAATAATGAGTGACAGTCCATCCAGCTTGCCAGATCCCCATGCCATTGCTGTTTTCAGTGGGGATATCAGAGAAGTAAAGGCCGCAGGATTAAACCTTGTTCTAGTAACAATCTAGGAGAGAGAGAACCACCAGACAATTTCAGATGAACTCTAGTCTGTCTCACTGTTACTCATTTTCTATTACTGCTGGAATTTTGCTGTGGAAACAAATAGCAAAGCAAACAATAACAGGATTAAGAACAATGACAGACTATTAAGTCACATACCAGTGGTTTACAGACTATGGCATTTTTTTCCACTGGTGCAATGTTAGATTTTTAATTTATTATTATTATCACTATTATTTGCAATGGTTTTGCTGTTTTTATGTACAACATTTTACTGTTAAGCACATTACCCAGCTGAGGAGGGGATGCTTTCTAGTTCCTCCCTCCGATGTAAGGGTTTACTTTGATAAAATTTGCATGTTGTTTTTGGTTTAGTTCTCCCACCTGAATCTGTGGGATTTGGAGGGAGATCCCTTTTCTGCTCAGGAACAGAATTAGGGCTTCATTTGCCGTGTCATGTTTCATTCTTCCTGGGCATAGCAAGCCATAGAGAGCCATTAGCAATCAGTGAGCAGACAATAATAATGAACTCTGGTATAAACCGTAATTCTGAGATCGCTGATGTGCACAGACTGCAGAGCGATAGAGATTTGGGACCAAGATACAAACAGCTAGTAATTCTGTACTCCTGGCTCTAGTCTAGCACTGTAGCAAAGCACCATCCTCTAAGGTTAGGTACGTAAATAGTGCAGGAGGAGTCTGCTATTTTGAGAAATCAAATTCAGTTTTCTGTTTTTATTTCACTTGTTCACAGAGTCAACAATGCCTCCTAACTATGCTGTAAGAAGACACCAGACTATTCTGCAAGCTGCAAGAGCAGGTTTTTTAGGTATTAGGTATTACTGCTGCAGTTCTACACTCTGATCATGAGAAAACCCAAAGTTAATATTTCTTTACAGAAGATGTTCCATTTCTTTAGTCTTTGAAGTCACTTTGCATACTCTGATCCTGATCTAAAATGTCCAGCATTATTTTCAAATATTTTAGTCTTATTTTTATCCATATCCAAGTGTACAATAAGCATTCGGATAGCTAGGTCCTGTGGTTACAGAAGATGCTTGCTACACACCGATTACACATCAGATGCATGATGATTTGCAAAATTCAGCCCTGTTTTACCACGCAAAAAGCATTAGCTGCTGCAGTCACTTGCCTTCAAGAGCTTGTTACTGTTAACAAGGACGTTTCATAGGGGTGGGTGAGTTCCTTAATAGGCGTCTTTCTGCCTATAAATTGGCTGCTATAGGAGACTGCTGCACATCAGGTATGTCTTTTGTACAATCTAATATGGAGTTAATTGCTTGCATTTAGAGAATGACTGGACTGATCCCTTGTGTTACCAGATACACCCCCTGCAATTACTGCCTCCAGATGTGGGGAGAAAGGCTAGAAGGAACACCTGTCTCCATTAGGCCATGCTTTGTTAGACTACAGCACGTGTAGACTGGAATGTCAGGACCTGGTCTGTAGGAGTGTTAGGCACTCAGACCTAAACTTCCACATAATTTAAAAGCAGTCTGCCTGTGAAGCTACTTGGTGCAAAATACTACAGAATCCTCTCTATCTTATATTAGATAATCAAAAATAATTTGATACTTTGACCTTTAACTTTTCGTGTCTCGTTCCTGCTTCTGAAAGCAAGCAATAATATTATTCTTTCATTTTAAAGGATTTTTGTGAAAATAAGTTAATATCTGTGGAGAGCTTAGATAGTATCATAATGTGTGCCAGAGCGATGAATAATTCTGTCCTCAGAAGGAATTTGACAAGTGGTGAGTAAATAATACATGGGGCCACACACAGCAATAGTAGCAGTAAGGAAAAATAAAATTAAGTACTGAATAGGATAATAGTCAAGTGGAAAATACACAGTAGAGTTACATAATTGGACAGCACATCATGATCTGTAGGCACATGCAGACTGAATTAAATCTGCACAGGAAATCTGAAATCTAGCAGTTTCTTCCTAAGTGCCTGATTTCAAGAGTGGTTTTAATGTTGTGTTTTGAATTTCTGCTGTACTATAGCCACAACTGTCAGATTTTCTTTCCTCTCCCTGTTTTTCAGCACGGTACATAATTCACTGTGAGGATGTGGGATGTGCAGAAAGATAGAATCACATTTGGGAAATAATTCAGACTGTAATGTGAAGTTTCCTGTGACTCCCACCTACCCCTCCTCCGTGACATTATGAGTGAGCTAATGTGGTAAATTGAGATCCCTTGGCAGTTCCCTGTCTGGAGACTCAATCCATCGGGTATGTTCTACCCACAGCCCCAGCAGAGATAAACCAGAACTTCCCAATCTGCAGCAAGAATACGCCAGAAAAGATAGGATCTAGGTTGTAGTGCCTCTATTGGAGGGTTCCATTTATCTCCCAATGAAATTACTGGGAATTTTACCAATATCTGTATGTAATAATATGTCTTAGACCTCTGAAAGCTAGATGTCAAACAGCAAGTGTGGAAAAACACTACTTTCACCAAAGGCTAGTTCAGTTCTGTGACAGTGCATTAATATGCATGCCAAAATGCTGAACAGGATGAAAATGAAGAATTAGTGATCAATGTTAATGAGGATAATTTGCGTAAACACACATATTTACTGTCCTTTTTACTTGCAATACATAGAAAGCTACATGAAGGAGTCTTCTAGTCCTTTGTTATTTTAGTACCACTACTTACAGTTTTTAATGTGTTCAGAGTAACATTAATCTTTAGCTTTAATTCTCTCAGTAAATATTAACAGAGTTACATATTAATGAATTAACAGACTCACCTTCCTTTTCTTCTTAACAACCCTCCCCCTGCCCCCAGAAGCAAGTGATCAAATTTCATGTTTGTTAGACAGAAAGATTTAGTTTATTATTCTGCCAGGACTACAAAAATCAGATACAATCCATATCTATCTATTCTTCATGCTGAAATAAACCAGAGATAAAATAGGCATTCCTCCTCACATTTAAAGACAAGAAGCATATACTTTGTCTGCTGGCCTTTCTCTCAAAGGAAGGGAAGAGAAGAAAAACACCAGTGAGAGTCAAAGGACCCTGTAAAGCATGGTTTGGATTAACTGCCAGAGCTGAAGTCTATTCAGTTGCCACATAGGGTACCTAAATCTTGGTGAGCTTTTTAAAAACCCTGACTATTGTGACCTATTTTCCTGATCCAAGGTTCAGTTTGACCGAGAGGTCCGTCAACATCTTTTACATTGTGATTCCCTTTATTCCTTCATGGCCAGCTACTTGCCAGTTTTTCCCATCCCTGAGACTATGTAGAGGGTGCTCAAAGGACAAACACAGCCTATTCCAAACCAGGAATTCTTCAAGATGAACTCATAATCTTCACACGTTTGGCTTGCTGTCCCCCACCTTTGGAGCTCTAACTGCATGTAGGACAGATGAAAGAAGTGCACTGGAGTGGCTGAATCCATGTGCTGTCCTTAGTCCTTCATCTCGAAAACACACAGGAACCACGGGAGAAGGGGTACAGTGCTGTGCAAAGTTCCCACCCAGACAGTAAATCACCCAAGTGGAAATGCATTTCCAAGTATGCATGTCCTCTGTTGTATTTATTCCTACACCCTTGACTGAAATGCAGCTGAGCTGCTCAGCTGCCAAAGTCTGCTCCACAGCATGCCTGCAGTGTTACTGGGCTCGCACTGTTCAGACGATCGTCATGGTTTTATTAACCAGAAGACAGGTTTATAATCAATCTGCACAGACATTAATAAGAAGGGATGGCTGGACTTGTGGTTAGGGCACTGATCTGGGAGGTAAGAAATCCAGTTGTGGTTCTTTGCCCTCCCACAAGTTGTTCTCTGTGACTTCTGTCAAACCAGTCTTTCTACCCCACTTTTAAAGAGTGCGGGAAGATGTATCAGGATCCTATTTAGACTACCAAGCTTTTCAGGAGAGACAGAGTCTTCTAATGCACATATGAAAGAACTCTTACACAGAGACAACATAGCTTTTCCTTTTCCAGAGATAAAAAACAGAGCAAGCAAGGATTTTAAGAATTGGAATTATGAACCTGTATCAGTGATAACAGGGATGAAACTGAGTTTAACATGAATACACCTTTAATATTCCAGATGAAACCAAAGAAAAGCTTGCTGACTCAGGTGTCACAAGTGGAGTTACTGGAAAGGATAAACCCTCTCCTCTCTATTATGGCACCAAGTATGTCACATGCTTCATAGGATGTGATAGCATAGCAACAGATGCGTTCACACAATCTACAGTCTGGGGCATCATTATAGCACAACAGGAGATACAAGGTACCGCAAGTGGACGGTGCCTGTGCAGAAAATGAGAAAGCATGTAGTAATCAAAGTTTGTCAAATGTATGCATATTAATGGAACAAAAATATTTTCAGCAGGTTTAGGTTTTACTGCTGTTGGTAAAGCAAGCAAAATTGCATTGCTGTCCTGATTGTTTGGCTGAAGATCTTGCTTCTGTTTTATTCACCAGTAGAGTATTAGAGCCAAGAAAACACAAAGGATTCTAGGGTTATCACATTATAGTGATTAATGGATTTTATCTACAATGAGCTTTTCCAGGATGAAATTGCTTGAGTTCAATTTAAAATTAACAATTGTAGACTCACCTTTGGACCTCTCTTGGGCAAAGTTCACACTGAAATGAAATTTCCATGCATAAGGACTGAAAAGGAGTAAACTGAGGAAAGGATTAAATATTTATTTTTATAATACCTGTGCTGTAGAAAAAGTAAAAAGAAATAAGCCTCATAGATTTGTTGGACATCAATATGAAAAAATGCTGCAGAGATAAAAAGTGAGGTAAGTGGCTGTATGTGCTAATGTGCTACACACATGCTTATGTGGAAAATACTACTTGTGGATAATTGCAAGTGCAAAAGCCCATCAGTAAATTTTTGGATGGTGTTAAATTTTCTTTAATCTATCTTAGAATTTCAGATATTAGGTATAGTCCTCTAGTACCCCATGTGGCTGTAGTACAACAAAAACTGTCAGAACTGTCAGAAGCAATAAAGTCTCTTATAGTGCAGATTATATAGATGCTGCTCACTACAGATATTGTAACTTGCACTTCTATGGTTGATGCTAGTAAGACAGGCAAGATTTAAGAAGTAAATTCAAGACATGAGACTTTTCGAGTGTATATTGAAAGAAACTTCAAATATATTTCTATGAAGTGTGCCCAGATACTACTGTGACTGTGAGGATTACCAGTTGAGTAATTCCTAAGGAGCTTTGGTTGTAGTTTCTGTCAAAGACCCAGATAAAATGGGTGTGCTGACAAAACAAACTCAATATATGTGAATATTTCACTGACCAAATCTTGCATCACGTTTTCCTTACATCCCAATTTTTTATATTTACCTTAAGCCTATATTTTGTTGGCTGGTTTTCTGTCACACGACATATTAGAGCTTTCCTGTTCTACTGTAGTTGTTTCTTTGCACTGAAAGTGGGAGATGTTTAAAAGCTGTGTTTATGCCCTAAAGTGACCTCCATGGTTGTAATAATTCCCTTGCTGGTGGGATGTCTTGGTTTGTTTGGGGTTTTTTTTTGTTTGTTTGTTTGTGTGTGTGTTTTTCTAAAATTAAATCTGGAAAAAAAAATATCTTTAAAAGATTATTCATTTATGAATTCTTGACATTTGGGTTCAAAGCATGGATTCTCTCCTGGTAAACGCAGGCTTCTGTTTCTAAAGCAGAATGTAGGTACTAGAAAATCCCTAACTCTGCCTCACTTGCCAGTAAGAAGTTAGAGGTGTTCAGGACTTGGTTCAAAGTCAATAGGAATCTGTTTATGTATTTGGATCAAACTTTCAAAAATGTACTACCTTTTCAGGTCACAATCTCTGCAAAAAGTATATATAAAAACCAGGTTCCTTCCTTTCATCTTGTCACTTTTCAGGTTGTCTAGATGTTTTTCTGGACAGCGTACAAGGGAATCAGAAGAGCTGACTGGGAATTCACAGTTTTCACACTCACCGAAGACAAAACTCCTATAGCACACTTTGTCAGGCAGTGAGGATACTTTGTGTAGCATTAACTTCCAGACAGAGATTTTTCACGCTCCTCACCATCACTTAAAGAAATTTGCATTATATGATACTGGACATAGATATTATAGATTATATATAGACTAGACATTATATGATACTGCCATAGACAACGAAAGTTTGTTTAAAATCTATATCTATGGGTTTAATTATCTTTAGGAAATCTTTAGATATGTATATTTAAGGGCAAGTCTTGATACAGTCGAATGGATTTGAAAGCAAGTGCTAGCAAAAGGCTTTCTTCATTTCAGTCTTTAACTGAAAAACAGAAGGACAGCTGAGAGAGTAATTAAGCACAACTTGAGTAGTGCCTGGAATTCAGCTAAGAGAGAGTGTGGCGACAGTCTGAAGAGTGTACAACAAGGCAGTGTGGTTTAGCCTGGAGAACCATAAGCAGAGCTGGTGTAAACCCTATGATTTTCTCTCCTAACTATACACTTCCAATTTCCTGTAAATAACGTGGAATCGTAGCTAGTCAATTACAGTCTGTATAAAACAAGAGGACTAGAGAAGAAATGAACATTCTGCCTATTCTTAGTTTGTAATTACATTTTACTAGAAAGTGTATGGAGTTGGTCTCATTCCTGAGTCTCTGCAAATCTTAATGCGTATCCACAGTGCAGACCTACTGCAAAAAGTCTGTCAGGAGGGAGCCTTATCCTGGCAGAAATCTAGTCACACGTTTCCCCAACCTGAGTCCCAAAGCAGGTTAATAAAGCCATCTGAGAGATGACCTGATTCCAGACAACTTGCTTGTGCCAGCCAACAGAACAGATCTTTTAGGGTTCCTTGCTGATATTTAAAATCAGCTATTTGGCACCTCCATTTCCTCTGAATCCCTTTGGTTAGAAAATACTAAATTAATTTTTTAAGTGGAGTAATGCACTCTGATTTTGAATACAACAATTAATTGTGATTATCTCAGACAAAAGCAGTTAACGCAGACCTGCCCGTGGCCATAGTAAGGGCAAGTTCACATTTAATGTAACTGTCAATTAACTTCCCTATTAATTTCTACATCTTCTCAGTAAAACCAAGCCACTGACAGCAGAGCACACTCTGTTCTCTCCTGACTGAATCCTGCCCAGCCAGTGACCATCTTCTGTTCTCCACAGCAAAGAAGAAGCTGTTCCTTTGTTAAATGGCAATAAGTTTTAGTCCATGCTTTTGTATGAACAAATTGTTATATGTGTTTCACACCCTTAAAAAGTCTAAATGTCATACTTAATATATCAGGGAGTTACAATAGGTTTTGCCTCTAGCTGTTTTCTACACCTCATTTTACACAGCACACTCATAAGCGGAGTTAAATCATTTAAATAGCATAATGCTCTACAGCTGGTTCAGTCAATAATGTACTTAACTCTTGCTACACCATATTTTCGCCCAAAATATTATATGTATTCTACTCTATTATTTTGCCTTCTTTGGGAGGGAAGGAAAATTTACCAAAATTTTATTTTGCAGGGAGCAATAAATAATATAAATAATGGATGTATGTACTGTTATATGTTCTGGCAGCTGATGGAGGCATCTTAAAATTGCTATACAAATACCTCCCGCCTCCAAATATCTCAGCAAAAAGTAGCAATGCCAATTAAGACTTCCTCAAACTTCCTGCAAACACCCAAGGGGAGAAAAAGGGTCTTGCTAACAAATCATTCAAGTTTTATTCATGGAAATTAGCTGAAATCTGTGGCAACTTTTCTCACAAATACCAGTGGCACTAGGCAAGTTTAACTTCCAGGCACAGCCAAAATAAACAACAGTGTGTGACCTTGCTACCTGTTTTGCAAGACCTTGCTGGGGCTGAGGCTGGAGTGTGTGAAGTGCAGGTTGTTAGCGTCAGACCTGGCAACAACTTGCCTGGTTGTTTTTGGCCATTCCCTCTCTGCCCCTCTGTGCAGAGCCAGGTGAATGCTTCCTCTGGGGCTGGTGAGAGCTGACAGCTGTTGAATGAGAGGAAGAGGGAGGAAGAGGAGGCCTTTAGATTTTGAGATGGGAGTGGACTGTGGAGTGGAGGGAAGAGATGGTACAGAGAAGTGGGGGATGCATGTTCTATATCCTGTAATCTGAAGGTATGAGGGTTAGTCAGTGTGTGGAGACACTCCCCAAAGTCCCTGAACTTCCTTTCTTCTCTTTCCTCTTTCTATAATCCCACTCTTTTCCACACACCTGACATTTTCCAGTCATCCTTCCCATTGAAACCCCTAAACTCACTCCCAGTTCCTCTTTCCCTGCTTTCAATCAGTTTTAAAGAACAAAACCCTGAAATACACTTGCTTAGTCCTGCGGATTCACTTCTTCACCACAACAGAACCTGATACTGATTTTTGCTGCTTATTATTGATCTATCCTGAGCTTCTGAGACTTCATAAAGTCCTCTGACTCCCTGCAGGTGTCTGGTCTGGCTTGAGAGCTACAGTATTACTTGTATTCCTCCTGTGACAGTCTGTAAGTCAATGGATTTAAACAAGCAGGATCCCAATATATTCCACTTTATCCCAGTGCTATTTTCCTATGTTTAAAGGATACAGAGGCCGCACCGTCTACTGATATAATCTGGTCTCACCCTTGGACAGCGGCTTTCAGTCATTCTGGAACAATATTACTGTAAGGATCTCCTGAGCAGGGAACAGGGCGCAGCAGAGAGAGCTGTCAGAGCGATGGCATTTCAGGGTCAGCTGCCTGTCTCCCAACAGATGGTGTTTTGTTGTCTCTCATTAAAAATTCTTCCATGTAGAGAGTAATAGTGTCAGATCTTGTCTTGCTAATTTGGCCTAAGTTCAAAGATAAAATATGTATTGCAAAAATACACAGGCTACAAGGTCAGCTTCAAAGTGCAACACATCTTTTGATCAAGTGCTAACTATGTGACATGTAATTATATCACCTCATTTCCTTTTGTAGTTTAGTTTTGGTTGGACAAACACATCTAAGATACTCCACTTATTTCCTTCTTGGCCACGGACAGGCTATGCACTACCAGAGTCCAAGCACACAACACAGTATGGTTCAGAGCACTCAGAACATACAGATTCTGGACAGACAGGCATTAAAGAACAATATTTTTCTTTCAAGTTTTCCTAGTTGTAAAAATGGGTGCATAAGACCTGTGGAAAATTCAGTTCAATTACCAGTAAAACCTCTGAACCTTTATGCCAAGGGCAGGCAGACAGTGCCTTGCTCCTCATGAAGGTGTTTTTATGTGGAATATTAATGAAGTCTTTTCCTGAGACAGAGGGTCCATTCATCCAAAGAGAAAGTATTCTCACCATTGCATGAGCTGCATCCCAGAGTCCTGAGGGAACTGGCTGATGCAGTTGCCAAGCCATTCTCCATCATATATGAAAAGTCATGGCGCTCAGGGGAAGTCCCTGGTGACTGGAAGAAAGGCAACATTGGGCTCATTTTTAAAAAGAGAAAAAAGGACAACCCAGGGAACTACCGACCTGTCAGTCTCACCTCTGTGCCTGGGAAGATCATGGAACAGATTCTCCTAGAAGCTTTGCTAAGGCACATGGAAGACAGGGAGGTGATTCAAGACAGTCAGCATGGCTTAACCAAGGCCAAATCCTGCCTGACCAACCTATTAGCTTCCTATGATTGGGTGACCACATCAGTGGGCACAAGAAAAGCAATGGATGTAATCTATTTGGATTTCTGTAAATGCTTTGATATGGTCCCCCACAACATCCTTCTCTCTAAGTTGGAGAGAGATGGATTTCATAGGTGGAACCTCATGAGGTTCAACAAGGCCAAGTGCAAGGTCCTGCACCTGGGTTGGGGCAATCCTTGTCATCAACAAAGGCTGGGAGATAATGTGAAAGAACACAGCCTTGCAGAGAAGGTCTTGGGGGTGCTGATGGATGAGAATCTTGACATGAGCTGATAATGTGCTTTTGCAGCCCAGAAGGCCAACCATATCCTTGCTGCTGAAGGTATCCCGGTATCAAAAGGAGCATGGCCAGCAGGTCAAGAGAGGTGATTCTCTCCCTCTACTCCCCTCTTGTGAGACCCCACGTGGAGTACTGCATCCAGCTCTGGATATCCCAACATAAAGGGCATATGGAACTGTTGGGACGGCTCCAGAGGAGGGCCACGAAGACAATCAGAGGGCTGGAGCATCTCTGCCATGAAGACAGGCTGAGAGAATTGGGCTTGTTCAGCCTGTACAAGAGAACGTTCTGGGTACATCTATAGCAGCCTTCCAGTACCTGAAGGGGACCTACAGGAAAGCTGGGGAAGGACTGTGTACAAGGGAATATAGCAATAGGATGAGGGATAATGGTTTTAAACTAGAGTAGGGTAGGTTTACATTAAGCATTAGGAAGAAGTTTGTCACTATGAGGGTGGTGAGACACTGAACAGGTTGTGCAGAGAGGTGGTGGAGGTCCCATTCCTGGAGACATTCAGGATCAGGCCAGACAAAGCTCTGAGCAACATGATATACTTAAAAGGTGTCCCTGTTTACTGCAGTGGGGTTGGGCTAGACAGTGCCTTCCAACCTAACTCATTGTATGATTTATTTCCACTTACAGGTTTTGGGTTTGTGTGGCAAGGTTTTGGTAGTGAGCGGGCCTACAGGGGTGGCTTCTGTGATAAGCTGCCAGAAGCTTCCCCCATGTTTGACAGAGCCAAGTTATTTACTTAGTAATAGTTATTTGCTTAATAGTTATGTACTTAATAAAGTTATTTACTTATCAGAGAGATTAGTTGAGCTGCAAAATAAACAACACCATCAAAGAATGGTAGAGGTTGGAAGGGACGTCTGGATCACCTAGAGCAGGATCGTGTCCAGGTGGGTTTTGATCACTGGCCTTCTTGGCCACGAGGTCACACTGCTGGCTCATGGAGAACTTACTGTCCATCAGGATTCCCAGGTCCTTCTCTGCAGTGACACACAGTCACACACTTTTCTTTCCTTCTTCTGGACACATCTTCCAGTATAGCACTACTGTCTTATTTTTCTAGCTTAAAAATACATCTGTTGTCTCCTAGTGAGGGAGCACAAAGTTGACTTGTATATATTAATTTCATCAAACTTTTATCACCTCAGAGGTATAGAACTGTACCTACAGAAAAATCACAAAATGCCTCATATCTTTGGAAAGGTATGATTTGTTGCCAATATTTTATAATTACCTTGTTGGCCTCAATACTACATCATTTTTTCTCCTTAGTGACTACATCTATTTTTACTTGATGAGTTAATACATTGGCCCTTATTTCCTGCTTTTCAACTAATTTGGAACCCTTTAAAATTATCTGCAGTTGATACAACATTTTCTATATTCCTTATCTTCAAACAGTGACTGAACCATGATCCTTTTGGTAAATATGTCTGTCCAACATTGGATTCTCCTTCTGGAGAAGCCTTGTTCCAAGGCTTGTTATCATTTCTTCAGCCACTGATGTCCATACTGTAGATTTTGCTTCCCAAGTCTTATGCTCTGATGTTGCTTTTTAATCCTGTTTCATCATATGTTGATATGTGTGCTTTAGCATTGGCTACATACTTTAATTCATTGGGAATATGCAACAAAGCCATTTAAGAACACTTTAGTCAGTAGGACTTTAGGACATGCTTTAAAGAAATAAAAGAGCTTCTAAGGATATGCTGGTTTAATTGTAACTTGTGCTCACGTGCCTGGATAGCTTAAATTAGCTAACATGAAGAAAAGTAAAATAATTACTTTTGCATGAACGGGTAACTGGAGTTCAAACTCCAAGGCATGTGTCACTACTTTGTCCTTTCTCTCCTTAATGTATTACCTAGATGAGATTAAAACCTGGCTTAATTTCTGCCATAAAGTATAACCATACAAAAAAATGTTCTTACTCTTTTGGAGAATTTATTTTATCCATTTTTGTTGAGAAAACTTTTTGCCAGTTTTCATTTAAGATTCAGAAACAAAGTAAGTTAAAATGTAAAAAAGCCTTTAACCACAGAGAATTTGTACCTGGAGTTCATTATTTCTGGCAATGGATGAAATGGTCATTTCCACTGGTAGCTGTTATGTGTTGCTGAGCATATTCTTAACATATGCTATAGTTAGATTACTGGCAAAGTTTAGTTGTACAAGTTTGTAGCCTCACTGACTTCTCAGGAAGATGTGATGACTAAGGAAGATGCAAAGCCAAAGTATACAAGATGGGTTAACATGTCCTGGGTTTGGCTAGGACAGAGTTAATCTTTCTAGCAGCTGGTGTAGCGCTGTGTTAGGGAGCTGGGGTGAGAGCCGTGCTGACAACACAGAGATGGTTTTAGATGTTCCCAAGCAGTTCAGAGGCTTTTCATCTACTCGTGCTGCCCTGCTAATGACACCCAGCACGCTGTGAGGGGGCCCAGCCAGGACAGGTGATCCAAACTAACCAAAGGGGCTATTCCATACCTATGACATGGTGATCAGCATAAAGGGGGGGCTGGTGGCAGGAGAGTGCACAGCTCCAGATGCATGGTTTTGCATCTGGAGAGGGTCTGGCCTCAGGATGGCTCTGAGCAGTACGGTCTGAGTTGTGTGGTTTGCTGAGAAACTGCATTGTGCATTGCCAGTTCTGTAGGTTTTGCTATAAAGTTCTGTTATTGTTATTTCTCCCTCCTGTTGCTGTGCCAGTAAACTGTCCTTGTCACAGCCCACAAGGTTTGCCTTTGTCTTCCCATTTTCGTCAACCCCCTTTTTTCTTTCTCCCCCCACTGGGGTGGGGCGGGGCTGGGGGGAGGAGAACAAGCAAGCAGCTTCATGGTGGGGTGCTCCCAGCTGGGGCTAAACCCCAACAGTCCTTTTTTGGTGCCCAGTGTGAGTCATGCAAAACAGTCTATAAGACCTGATCACATTTAAAAAAAAAATCGTGATAAGTATTCATTGTATTATTGAAACAGCTGCAGGTCACAATGTTGTTATGTTTGATCACGGGGCAGTGCTACTTAGAGCCATACTTGCTGTATGCACTCCTTGCAGTGGTGTTTACCACCTCTGGACGTGGGGCACAGTTCCTCATTTTACTGTACTGTGTGATATCACAGAATCATAGGGGTTGGAAGGGACATCAAGAGATCATTGAGTTCCACCCCCTTGCCAAAGCAGGTTCCCTAGGACAGGTCACACAGGTAGGTGTCCGAATGGGTCTTAAATATCTCCAGAGAAGGAGACTCCACAGCCCTCCTGGGCAGCCTGTTCCAGGGCTCTGTCACCCTCACTGTGAAAAAGTTCTTCTGCATATTGGTGCAGAACTTCCTGTGCTCCAATTTGCAGCCATTGCCCCTTGTCCTGTCCCCACTGACCACTGAAGGGATGCTGGCCATTTCCCGGTGTCTCACACACTTGAAATATTTACAAACATTAGTGAGATCCCCTCTTAGTCTTCTTGTCTCAAGGCTGAACAGCCCAGTTCATTCAGCCTATCATCATAGGGAGATACTCCAGGCCTTAAATCATCTTCGTGTCCCTCCTCTGGACTCTCTCCAGGAGATCCCTGTCCTTTTTATACCAGGGAGCCCAGAACTGGACACAATACTCCAGGTGGGGCCTGACCAGGGCAGAGTAGTCACTTGATCGGGGTCTTGTAGCTGTTCAGGAGTGAAGTTCCAAACCATCGGGCGTGAGAAAGTACCTAGGTACTTGCCCATACTTTGCCACATGCCCTGCCACTCGTGATTATTCTGTCTCGGAGAAAGCTCTTCAGTGGTATTCATAAACCTATGCTTGATATATAACAAAAACTGAACCATCTGCACCAAACCTACCAATAGCAAAATGCTAGTTTGAATATCCCAGAGATATTGAAGATTTTCAAAAACTGCCATAAGAGCTGTTGTATTTAGCCCAAAGGAAAAGAAAGCAGTGCTGTTATTAACCCCTCCCTGTCCAAAGAATGGACAGGACAGCAAAACCTCATACAAGTACCAGATTAAGCTCATGGTCATCGATATTATTGTATCATAGACCGATATCATAAAATACACTATAATGAAGTATGGGAACAAATACGGGAGCCACAGACCTGAGAGAGTAAAGAATCCTGCCAGGATTGTATACAGCATGCGGTGGTTTTGCTGCCACAGCCATGGACACAGCCTTGTGAATAAATACCACAGCATCGTGACCAGAGATTGCTTAAACAGCAGTGCTTATCTTAATTGCGATAGTTAGGGTCAGATCTACCGTTATCCCAACCGTTCGTGCCCCACGTTGGGCGCCAAAATGACTGTCGTGGTTTTGCCCCGGCCGAGGGCCGCACCCCACACAGTCGCTTGTACTTTTAAAAGGAAGGGGGAGGGAAAGTTGGGGGAGGGGGAAAAGGGAAGGAAGAAAGGAGGGAAAGAAACCACAACCTAGAAACCAGAACCACGCAGGTTGGGATAAGGATAGTTTACTAAACAATAACAGAAAACTAGATATAACAATAACAGAAGTTTAAAGTACAAAATAGATGAAACTGGTGATACACAATGCAGTTTCTCACCAAACCACAGAACCCAGGCCGCACAGCTTAGAGCCGTCCCCGAACCCAGAAACTGCCCGTCCTGGCGTTGTCTCCTCCTCTTCCCCCCAGTCCCCCTTTATACTGAGCATGACGTAACTGGCATGGAATATCCTCTTTGGCCAATTCGGGTCACCTGTCCTGGCTGCGTCCCCTCCTTTCTCGTTAGTAAGGAAGTATGAAGAACTGAGAAAGGTCCTTGATTGCCCGGCAACAACCATAAACATCAGGGTGCTATCAGCACTGTTCTCATCCTAACACCCAAACATGGCATTCCATCCACTGCTAAAAATAATTAACTCCATCATAGCTGAAACCAGGACAGGGAGGATCACCTCCTTAGACCTGCTGGCCTTTTGATGCACCCCAAGATCCCATTGGCCCTCTTAGCCACCAGGGCACACTGCTGGCTCATAGCCAACCTGTCATCAACCAGGACCCCCAGGTCCTTCTCCACAGAGCTCTTCTCCAGCAGGTCATCCCCCAGCCTGTACTGATACTGACGGTTGTACCTCCCCAGGTGCAAGACTCTGCACTTGCTTTTATTAAACCTCATCTGGTTTCTCCCTGCCCAGCTTTCCAGCCTGTCCAGGTCTCGCTGGATGGCAGCGCAGTGTTCCTGCGTGTCAGCCACCCCTCCCAGCTTTGTATCATCGGCACTTGCTGAGGGTGGATGTTATTCCCTCATCAAGGTCGTCGATGAAGATATTAAACAGGACTGGACCCAACACCGAGCCCTGGGGAACACCGCTAGTCACAGGTCTCCAGTCAGACTCTGCTCTGTTGATCACCACCCTCTGAGCTTGGTCCAACAGCCAATTCTCAAACCACCTCCCTGTCCACTCATCTATCCCATGCTCTTTCAGCTTTTCTATCAGGATGTCGTGGGAGACAGTATCAAAAGCCTTGATACTTGATTATCATATCAACTTTTGATTATGATAACATCAATGGTCATGAGATGAATCTGGTATATGTATGAGGTTTCACTGTCCTATCCATTCCTCAGACAGGTGAGGATTAATAATGGCACCCAGTCTATGGGGGCAGAAAGGGGAATACCTACACCACCTTCTTTTCCTTTGAGCTAAATATAACAGCACTTATAACGCTTTTGGGAATTTATAATACCCCTGCTATGGCTAGGTCTTCTGAATGTATTTCAGGTTCTGTTTAAAATTAAACAACTATTTAAGAATATCTATAGATTTGCCCTATAGCTGAACAGTCAGGGGTGACATGGCATGTGGGAGAGTATGGCAGGTGTCTAGAGAACTTCTCACCTCCAGTACTTTGGAACTTTGCTCCTGAACAACTACAGGACCCTGATAAAGTGACAGAATATCTGAAAGGAAAATGCTGAAGCTATTCCAAGGAAACATGACTTACTGCACTGTGATAGGCCCTGGCCCACTATCTACGTTGAAGTCCTTTCTGCAAGAAGTCAGGAATGAATACAGTGAGCAAGATTAGATGGGCCTTGCCTCCAGACAGGTGGAGGAAAGGGACAACGGGGTTTATTGGACAGAGTACAAGGCTCTAGTGCATACCAGTGCAGAGTGTATCCTAATGCTATTGAACCATGAAGGGGAGGAACCCTTTGTATATCTGGAGTGACAGGGGGTTCCCAGCAGTTGGGATCCCAGCAGTTGATTCTGTAGGAGGCTGAAGTGAGCCTAACTGGGAATGACTAGGTAAAGCACCCCATTGTGACTGGCCCAGAGACTCCATGCGTCCTGTGCATATATATTGTATCTGTAGAGGGTATTTTAAGGACCCAAAAGGGTACCAGTGGGTTTTGGAATAGCTGACTTGGAGATAGAGGACATTGAGCAATTGTCTACTTTGTCTGGACTCTCGGAGGACTCTTCTGTTGTGTGTTGCTGAAGGCTGAAGAACAACAGGTGCCAGTTGCTATGCCAGTGGTGCACAGACAATACTGCACCAACCAAGACTCCCTGATCTCCATCCAGAAGCTGATTCATCAACTGGAGAGTGGAAGTTGACAGTAGACTATCATGGCCTGAATGAAATCATGCCGCTCATGGGTGCTGCTGTGCTGGACATGCTGGAACCTCAATATGAACTGGAGTCAAAGGCAGTCAAGTGGTACACCAAAGATGACATTGCAAATTCTTTCGTCTCAATTCCTTTGGTGGCAGAGTGCAGGCCACAGTTTGCTTTCACTTGGAAGGGAATCCAGTACACCTGGAATCGACTGCCCCCAGGGTGGAAACACAGCCCCATCTGCCATGGACTGATCCAGACTGCATTAGAAAAGGGTGAAGCCCCAGAGCACCTCCAGTACATTGATGACATCACCATATGGGGCAACACAGCAGAGGAGATTTTTGAGAAAGGGAAGAAGATAGCCCAAATCCTCTTGAAAAATGATTTAGCTATAAAATGAAGTCAGGTTAAGGGATCAGCACAGGAGATCCAATTTTTTGGGAATAAAATGGCAAGATGGATGTCATCAGATCCCAAGGGATGTCAATACAGTAGCAGCTATCTCTGCACAGACTAACAAAAGGGAGATCCAAGTGTTGTGCGTTTCTGGCGAATGCATATCCCAAACTACAGTGTCATTGTGAGCTCTCTCTATCATGTAACCTGGAAGAAGAATAATTTCCAGTGGGGCCCTGAGCAGCCACAAGCCTTTGAACAGATCAAACAGAAGATAACCCAGGCAGTAGCCCTTGGGCCCATCCAGACAGGGCCAGGTGTAAAGAATGTGCTCTACACCGCAGCCAGGGAGAATGGCCCTACCGGAGTCTGTGGCAGAAAACACCAGGGGAGACTCGAGGCCAACTGCTGGGGTTTTGGAGTTGGGGCTACACAGGATCTGAGGCCTGTTACACTCCAACAGAAAAGGAAATACTGGCAGCATGTAACAGGGTTCAGGCCGCTTCAGCAGTGATTGGTAATGAAGAATAGCTCCTCTGGCACCCTGACTAGCAGTGCTGGGCTGGATGTTCAAATGGAGGGTCCCCTCTACACACAATGCAACTGATGCTATGTGGAGGAAGTGGGTTGCACCAATCATGCAGCAGGCTCGAACAGGAAACCTGAATCACTTGGGAATCCTGGATGTGATCACAGACTGGCCAGAGGGCAAAGATTTAAGGAAGTTGCCAGGGGAGGAGGTAACACACACTGAAGAAGCCCTACCATACAATAAACTGACAGAGAATGAGAAGCAATATGCCCTATTCACTGATGGGTCCTGTCACATTGTGGGAAAGCATCAGAGACGGAAGGCTGCTGTATGGAGTCTTACATGATGAGTCACTGAAACCACTGAAAAAGGTGAATCACATCTTATGGCAAGATACTGCTGTCTGGCTGGAGAAGCTGGCTGTAAAAGTACAGCATGCAGATGCCCACATACCCAAGAGTTGGGCCATGGAGGAACATCAAAACAACCAGCAGGTGGATTAGGCTGCTAAAATTGAAGTTGCTCAGGTAGGTATAGACTGGCAACAGAAGAGTGAATTATTTAGAGCTCAATGGGCCCATGACACTTCAGGCCATCAAGGAGAGGTGGAACATATTGATGGGCTTGTGATCAAGGGGTAGACTTGACCATGGATGCTATTTCACAGGTTATCCATGAACATGAGACATGCATAACAATCAGGCAAGCCAAGCGGTTAAAGCCTCTGTGGAATGAAGGACAATGGCTGAAATATAAATATGGGGAGGCCTGGCATTACATCACACTCCCACAAACCTGTCAAGGCACATGCTATGTGCTTATAATGTTGGAAACACCCACCTGATAGCTGGAAACATATCCTGTGCCCCATGCACATGCCACTGTCCAGAACATGATCCTGGGCCTTGAAAAGCAAGTCCTGCAGCGACATGGCACCCCAGAGAGAATTGAGTCAGAGAACAAGACTCATTTCTGAAACACCCTCACAGACACCTGGGCCAAAGAGCCACCTGGGCACTGAGTGGGTGTATCACATCCTGTGTCCTGTACCAGCCTCTGTGAAAAACAAATTATACAATGGGTTGTTAAAGACCAGACTGAGAGCAATGGCTGGTGGGACCTTCAAACATTGGGATACACATTAGCAAAGACCATCTGGTTAGTTAACTGTAGGGCGTCTGTCAATTGAGCTGGCCTTGCCCAACTGGAACATCCATGTTCTGTAAAAGGAGATAGAGTCCCAATAGAGCATCTGAAGAATATGTTGAGGAAGGTAGTCTTGGTTAGCTCTGCTTCAGGAAAAGACAACCCAATTTATGGGATTGTTTTTGCTCAAGGATATAGCTGCACTTGGTGAGTGATGCAGGATGGTGTAGTCCAATGTGTACACCAAGGGCATCTGATTTTTGGTTCATACAGACAACATAGCAAATAAATTAGAAAATCTATGATGTTAATTGCTAAATAAACCTGTTATTGTATATTATCAATGCTACAATTGCTATGTGCTGTATCAGTGGTGTTACGGTAAGAATCACGCAATGCACACAATCACTCAATGGAGGATGAGTGCCACAATGCAACTAGAACTGGCCTCAGCAACTTTTTTGAAAATCAGCACCTTCAGTCTGCAGACCACAAGCATTGACCATGCCACAAACACCAGCTGTGAGTCATGGATGCTGAGGAGCAGGGCTCTGAAGCGGGAGACTCCGTCGAGGGACCCCCTTTCTGCGAGCAACAACCCCCGGACATAGATCCGCGAGGGCAACTAACAAAAAGCACCTAAGATCAAAAGGAGAGAGGCAGAGGTGCACCCATCAGTGGCCATCAGCACCCATTAACAGCCATTGTTCGTCCCCTGCACTGCCCGGAGCGGTGACTCATCGGGGGCGGAGCTAAGGGCGACAGGAATTATCCCTCTCCATACAAGAGAGGCCTCTGGGAGCGCGGCGACCCGGAGCGCGGCGACCAGGACGGGCAAACAGGGCGTGGCGCGTCAGAAGGGCGTGGCGCGGCAGTTAGCGAGGCAGTTCGCGCAGGCAGAGCAAGCAGGCCGAGCAAGCCTCCCCTCCTAGTTTGCTGAGGGGGTATACTCAGAGGACCGGCTCGCAGAGTACAAAAGGGCGAGCTGAGGGTTCCCTGTCTGCTGTGTGCTCAGCTAACCATGGTCTCCACCAGGCGCAGAGGTTCCCCCTGCAAATCTCGGGCAACCCCGATGGAGGGCCTGCCTAGGGATGCTGCGGTCCAGGTCTCAGGCTGCAGGGAATGCCAGAGCCTGCAGTTGCCTGGGATAAGAGGCAAACACCTAGCCTGTCTGAGGTGTGAGCAGGTCGATGACCTGCTTGCTTTGGTGGTACAACTAAAGGAAGAGGTTGAAAGACTGCGGGTGATCAGGGACTGCGAGCGAGAGATTGACTGGTGGAGTAGCTCCCTGGCGTCCCAAAAGGAAGACAGTCGGGATGACACCTCACACCTGAAGACGGTCCCCCCTCACTGCCCGTGCCAGGTTAATGGGAGTGACCCAAACCCCGAGGAGGCCTGGAAGACAGTCCCGACTCGGTGTCGTAGGCACTCCCCCTGCCTACCTACCCCACCCCCTCAGGTGTCCCTGAGCAACAGGTTTGGGGCCCTGACAGTTGAGGAGGAGGTACCTGAGGAGATGAATGGAGCCCCTCTGCCTCAGAGAAAGCGGAGGCCTAGAGTGAGGCGGTCATCTGCACGCCTTGAGACTGCCTCTGTTAGGCAAGAGAGGAAGGTAGTCGTAGTAGGAGATTCCCTTCTCAGAGGGACAGAAGGGCCTATATGTAGGCCAGACCCTACACGCAGGGAGGTGTGTTGCCTCCCTGGAGCCCGGGTCAGGGATATTACCAGAAGGCTACCAGGCCTGGTAAGATCCACTGACTATTATCCCTTACTGATAGTTCAAGCAGGCAGGGACGCAATCACAAAGTGTAGCCTGCAAGCTGTCAAAAGGGAATTCCGGGACCTGGGGCGCACTGTTGAGGGGGGGGGAGCCCAAATAATATTCTGCTCTATCCCCACTTGTGGGAGGAGGGGCTCAGAGCAGGACAGGATAACCCACGAGTTGAATGTGTGGTTAAAAGGCTGGTGCCGGCGCAAGAACTTTGGATTCTTTAACCAAGGGATGGTGTACTCTGCTCCTGGCATGAGTACTGCTAATGGGGCTCACCTGTCCTATAAAGGAAAGCGGATCCTCGCCCAGGAGATAGCAGGGCTCATCGATCGTGCTTTAAACTAGTTAGGAAGGGGGAAGGGGATATTAAGGCGGCTGCCAGGGTTAGGCTTCGGGAGACACAACGGGAGTTGACGGTGGGAAGAGGTAAATACCAACAGCACAGTCGTGGACTTGGGGACGTTTTTCCACGTGAGAGTAGGGAAAATTCTGTGGACTGCCCTGAGTAATCCTCCATGGAGCCACTTTTGCCAGTCCCCTGTCAGAAATCTCGCTGTGGGCCGTTGAGGATACCTACATCTGCTTCACCACTGAACTGTCTTTACACAAATGCACGTAGCATGGGGAACAAACAAGAAGAACTAGAGATCTTTGTGCGGTCGCAGGGCCATGATCTCATCGCAATCACAGAGACGTGGTGGGACAACCTGGACGACTGGCACACTGTCATGGATGGCTATGTGCTTTTTAGGAAAGACAGGCTAGGGAAGCGAGGTGGAGGAGTTGCTCTTTATGTGAGAGAGCACCTAGAATGTGTTGAGCTCCACCTGGGGAAGGATGAACCTTCTGTCGAGTGTTTGTGGGTTAAAATCAAGGGGCAAACCGGTATGGGGGACATTGTTGTGGGAGTGTGCTATAGGCCCCCTGATCAAGAGGAGCAGGTAGATAACGCATTCCATAAACAGTTAGAAGTAGCCTCAAGTTCCCGGGCACTGATCCTTATGGGGGACTTCAACTACCCAGATATTTGCTGGGCAAGCAATACGGCCAGTCGTATGCAGTCCAGACAATTTCTGCAGTGTGTTGAAGACAATTTCCTGCTACAGATGGTGCAGGAGCCCACAAGGGGAGGGCGGCTGCTGGACCTTGTTTTCACTAACAAGGATGGACTTGTTAGGGAAGTGAAGGTCGGGGGCAGCTTAGGGCAAAGCGACCATGAAATGGTTCAGTTCATGATCCTGGGTGGAAGAAGCAAGCCAAAAAGTAGGATAGCTACCCTGAATTTTGGTAGAGCTAACTTTGATCTCCTCCGCCACTTAATGGGGGCTATCCCGTGGGCTACGCTGTTTGAAGGAATGGGAGCCTGCGAGAGCTGGCTAGCATTCAAACAGCACTTCTTCCAAGCACAGGAACGATGCATCCCTTTGAGGAGGAAATGGGGAAAGAGAGGCAGAAGACCTGCATGGATGAACAGGGAGCTATTGAGCAAACTCAAAGAGAAGCAGAAGATCTATGAATCATGGAAAAAGGGTCTGAGCACCTGGGAAGAATACAGGAATGTGGTCAGGGCCTGTAGGGATGCAACTAGGAAGGCTAAAGCCCTCTTGGAAATTAAGCTGGCAAGGGACATAAAGGATAATAAAAAGGGGTTTTTTAGACACGTGAACAGTAAGAGGATGTCCAGGGATAATGTAGGTCCCTTGCTGAATAAGGAGGGTGTCCTGGTTACGGGGGATGCTGAGAAAGTGGAGATATTGAATGCCGCCTTTGCTTCGGTCTTCACTTCAAAGGCCCCCCGGGACCCACAGACACTGGATGAGAGTAGGACTGATTGGGAAATGAAGAATTTCCCTCTGGTTCAAGTAGGGGAGGTCCAGGAGCGGCTCAAAGGGATTAATGCACACAAATCCATGGGCCCAGATGGGTTACATCCACGTGTGCTGAGGGAGCTGGCGGAGGTGATTGCTGAGCCGCTCTCTATCATCTTCGACAGGTCTTGGAGGACAGAAGTGCCTGAAGACTGGAGGATAGCCAATGTCACTCCAGTCTTTAAAAAGGGCAAGAAGGAGGAACCTAGTAACTATAGGCCAGTCAGCCTCACCTCTGCCCCTGGAAAGGTAATGGAACAGCTTGTTCTGGATGCCATCTCCAAGCAATTGGAAGAGAAGAAGGTCATGAGGAGTAGTCAGCATGGATTCACTAAGGGGAAATCGTGCTCGACCAACCTCATAGCCTTCTACGATCTCATGACAGGCTGGGTAGATGGAGGGAGAGCAGTGGATGTCATCTACCTTGACTTCAGCAAGGCCTTTGATACTGTCTCCCATGACATCCTGATAGCAAAGCTGAGAAAGCATGGGATAGATGAGTGGACAGTGAGGTGGGTTGAGAATTGGCTGTCGGACCGAACCCAGAGGGTTGTGATTCGTGGAGTAGAATCTGACTGGAGGCCTGTTACCAGCGGTGTTCCCCAGGGCTCAGTGTTGGGTCCAGTCCTGTTTAATATCTTCATTGACGATCTTGATGAGGGAATAACATCCACCCTCAGCAAGTACGCCGATGATACAAAGCTGGGAGGAGTGGCTGACACGCAGGAGCACTGCGCTGCCATCCAGAGAGACCTGGACAGGCTGGAGAGCTGGGCAGTGAGAAACCAGATGAAGTTCAACAAAAGCAAGTGTAAAGTCTTGCACCTGGGAAGGAACAACTGTTTGTATCAGTACAGGCTGGGGGATGACCTGCTGGAGAAGAGCTCAGTGGAGAAGGACCTGGGGGTCCTGGTAGATGACAGGTTGGCCATGAGCCAGCAGTGTGCCTCGGTGGCCAAGAGAGCCAATGGGATCCTGGGATGCATCAGGAGGAGTGTAGCCAGCAGGTCAAAGGAGGTGATCCTCCCTCTCTACTCTGCCCTGGTCAGGCCCCACCTGGAGTATTGTGTCCAGTTCTGGGCTCCTTGGTATAAAAAGGACAGGGATCTCCTGGAAAGAGTCCAAAGAAGGGCTACGAAGATGATTAAGGGCCTAGAGCATCTCCCCTATGAGGAAAGGCTGAGTAAGCTGGGACTGTTCAGCCTTGAGAAGAGAAGACTAAGGGGGGACCTAATCAAAGTTTATAATTATCTGAAGCAGGGGATGCAGGGGGAATCAGCCAGCCCCTTTTCAGTGGTCTGTGGGGATAGGACAAGGGGCAATGGCTGCAAGTTGGAGCATAGGAAGTTCCGCACCAACATGCGGAAGAACTTTTTCACAGTGAGGGTGACAGAGCCCTGGAATAGGCTGCCCAGGGAGGTGGTGGAGTCTCCTTCTCTGGAGATATTCAAGACCCGCCTGGACGCCTATCTGAGCAATATGAGCTAGGGAGCCTGCTTTGGCAGGGGGGTTGGACCCGATGATCTCTCGAGGTCCCTTCCAACCCCTACAATTCTGTGATTCTGTGATTCTGTGATCATGCAACAATCCAATGGCACACATTCTTACTCCTTCCCTGAGAGACTGTTAGGACAGATGGAGCCCAAAGTCAAGGACTAAATGAACTCAACATTCTAGAAAGATGGCCTGTAGATGAAGAGAATTTTATCTGTGTGCATGTGCGTAAATATATATACACGTGTGTGTATATATATATATGTATGTCAAAGATGGGTAAAATAGTGGTGCTTAAGGGAATGGTTGGATTTGGGCACGATGTAGATGGTATAGAATAAGGGGTAGATAATGTTCTGGGTTCAGCTAGGATAGGGTTAATGGTTTTTCTAGCAGTTGGTGTAGCTGTGTTTGGGAGTTGGGATGAGAGCAGTGCTGACACATGGATGGTTTTAGCTGTTCCCAAGTAGTCAGGGCCTTTTCAGCTTCTCATGCTGCCCTTCTAGTGAGAAGTGGGGTCATCCAGGAAGCTGGGAGGGGACACCGCCAGGACAGGTGACCCAAACTAACCAAAGGGGCTATTCCATGCCTATGACATGGTGATCAGCATAAAGGGGGGCTGGTCGGGGAGAAGTACACAGCTCCAGGATGTGCAGCTCAGAGATGGTACGGCTTTGGTACAGCTCTGAGCTGTATGGTCTGAGTTGTGCAGTTCAGTATGAAACTGCATTGTGTATCACCACTTCTGCACATTTTGCTATAAAGTCCCATTGTTCTTATTTCTCCCTCCTTTTGCTGTCCCAGTCACTATCCTTATCCCAACCCATGTAGTTTGCCTTCGATCTCCACTGTTGGTGGTGGTGGGGGAACAAGCGAGAGATTGCATAGTGCTCAGCTCATCCTGAGAGATGTTTAATGTGAATAAGCATATAAGTTTCTTTGCTTCAGAATTACCTGGTCTTTCATTTGCCTTGGAACTTCATATTTCTTATCACCACTTCATACATGCCATTATTGCATCTTGCTCTTTTAGAGCGAGGAGAGGGAGTGATGCTGGCAACAGTTCCAGATCTCTGCACAGCTTTACTAGAGGCACCACCTTCCTCCTCTTTGCATGGACACACCTATGGGATGGACATTGTTGATCTCCAAACACAACAGAAGTATTATGTAGGACATAAGATATTAATGCAATGACTTTTTTTCTAAACCTTCACAAGAACATGATTTGAGATGTTCTGAGAAAAAAGAATTTTCTAAGACCAAATGGTGAGATAGAAAACTTTTAAAAATGGATCCAAACCCAGGTCATTCTATAGTATGAAAGAGTCAGAATATTGTTTCTCTGTTTTTAGGGGTAAATTTGGAACACAAGTGTAATTCTGGCCTAACCTCATAATGTGGTCAAAAACAAAGGAAGAGGCTACAGAAGAAAACATGTATTTACACAGTAACCCTGGAGAATAGACCATAGTATAACTGTATTGCTTCCGTGTATTTATTCAGGAAAAATGCAAACCAATCAGAACATGAGAGGCAAACACATGAATAGCCTGTCAATAATATTTGCACTAGCTATTTATTATAAAGTTTAATGATAACTGTAATCCTCATAAAACGTATCACACCAAAGTCACAAACTTTCAAAGGTTCCGCTCATCCCACAAAGGTAGACATTAGGCAGAACATGATTAGATTTCTTAGTTTACCTCCTCCTTGATTCTCAGCAGTAATATGAAGGTATGACTTCTAACCTCTCTCAAAGCTTCTTCCATGGTGACTCAATTTGTAGAGAGTTAAAACAGATAGAAATGGTGATATTTTTTATTCTTCACAACACCTTGCCATAGGAGAACATTATTTTCTACATTTCACAAAAAAGAAAGGTATCAAAAAAGTCAAATGCTTTGTTAAGTGTGTATGAGAAAAAACCCTAAAGCCCTAAATCTACTGCTTCCAAATTCTTAAACACAGAGCCTCAGCTACCCAGGGAGATTCCCTATCCGTGATCCTCAAACCTTGTTTGTGTCCTCAAACTCTGCTAAAAATTCAAATAAGGTTGCTGGTTTAGCAGTAGGGGTCTTAACTAATGCTTTTATTGATGTGGGACTGTTTCATGACCTTGCATTGAAGAATCATGAAATAAAGAGTCCACAGCTTTACCAAATTGGGCTGGGGATGACACAGAAATGAAAAAAACATGCAATTTCCAGTCTGCTCAGCAATATCAACTGATCTATTAAAATCTCTTCATGCAAATCCTCTTGCATTACTGTACCAACACTAAACTATTTTTTATACAGGGAAGAAGAAATAACTTACATAAAATCAACTGTAATATTACAGTTACTTTATTAATATCCCATAGGTTTATATTAATTATTCATTAAAATTACTAAATGTTTATCTATGTAACAACAGTCAGAAAATAGTACTTTGGACCTTTTTTACCATTAATCTTTGCTTTTAGACTTCCTGTTGTTATTTTGCCAGTAAGGTTACCTAAAGGACAGGCAAGTATTTGAGGAAACAAGAGAGGGGAGGGGAGCTGGTGAAAAATGCTTTTCAAAATCTTGCTTGCTTTTGTGTCCATGTGTTCTTTTGTAGGAAAAAGTACATAACCACAGCACACAGGTCAGACACAATGTCAGAATATACAAGGAACAAAGCATCAAAGCACAGAAAAAGAGGAGGCAATTTTTATTCTGTGACAGGTCTTGCTTCTCCCAGAGCACCCAACCACCTCTGCCTGCAGTATCTCTGCATGTTGACATTTGTCAATGCATCAGATAAGGAGTTGCAAATCGCTCCAAGTTTTGTTTACTCAGAACAGCTTCTCCCTTCTGCTGGTCATAGTCACATGAGTTTGTTTAACAGGAGGATCCAGTTAGCTTACAGAAAGTAGAGCTGCAACTGCTGGATGCTCTTGGTCCCCAGGGAATACTGAAGTGATCCCCATGAAAAAACACATTCTGGTTTCTAGGCCCAGTTTTTTTCCCATTTTTATGCCTTACAGGATCATTCTAGGAAATACTTTTGGTGATGATAGGGCACACACATTTACTGTTAAAATTTATTTAGAAATCTATTACTATTAGACCAGTCAGAAACATTTTTCCATCACTTTTGCAGCTGCTGAACCTCAGAGCTCCTCTAACAAGTCTTATTTCTTACTTCCATCTTCTTGCCTGTTCTGACAATGAAGTTTGAGATGATTTTATACATAATTTGTCTTTTTGAACTAACCATAATTTCTATCTTAAGGCATGCAATTTCCAATTTCTAGCCATGCCAAATAAGGGGATTTTCTAGCATTTGTAAGCATTTACATTACTGCATGAGTATCCTGAGCCAAAGTGGTCCATATTTTTATGTGAGGCTTTTCTCTACAGATTTTATTGTTTCAGAGTAAGGACTTGGTATTACCATGAAGCTATGTGTTAAAATGCTTTGCTTTCCTGCTGCTAACTACCCTACAACTTGCCAAGATGAGAGCTTGTATATGCCCTCTACAAGAATGCTGTACCATGGAAAATGAAATGCTGAAACATAACAAATACAGTATGAGCAAGACTGTCTCTTTTGGTACTTTCAGAGATATTCAGTGTTTTATCTGTTTCTTCCCTTTAGTTAGAAGAGCATCCCCCATCCCGTAATTAAGGTTCTTAAACAGCGCTACCCGGACATCTTATATAGTAAAATCTGAAGATTAGTGCAACTGCTTTCTTGCCAATAAACAAAAGTTGTTTGCTTTTCACCCAAGGTTATTAAGAAATAAGGCAGACAGGCAGGATAAGGGGAGCAAGGGAAGAACAAAACCACTGTGCATTTTGTTCTCTCAATTAAGTTGTTCTGATGTGGTAAAATGGTTTAGATTGTCTGAATCACTGATAGATAGCTAGGTGTCTTCACTTTAGGGCACCTTTTATAAAGCATCCAGTGTTCCAGTCCTCAATCCATAATGTGGGAACACTGGCCACACTCTTCTGTGTACTGCGGCTGCATGAATAGTACCGCTTTCTGCAGGACTTTCACACAAGTACCATCTTTGCCAGAATCTATTTAACTAATGACACCAGAAATTAAAGTGCTCTAAAAAGTATATGTGCGTGTATGTAAGTATGCCTGTTTCTCAAATTGTTTTCCAAGATAATGCTTTGCTGGACAACTTGTATCTATACAGCTGACTATAAAATTCTGAAAAAACTACTAATTCCATTCAGATACATCTGGAAACAGGCATATTCATTGGCATTTACATTTTAAATTCCCATTTCATTAATATCCACTAATGAACAAATACATCTTATGTCAATTCCATCTCCAGAACTTGTTTACTGCTAGTAGCATAAACCCTTGAATTTGGCAGGTGGCAATCATAAGTTAAAATGCTCAAACTCATTAAATTGCAATGACATAAGTAACAGACTATTATAAGTTGTGCTCAGCACTTCTCAAGGTCAAAGCCTGAGTCCAAGATTGATTATTTAACAGAAATACTTTTTGCAACAGGACTTAACTGAAGACACACTCACTCTCCTGTGAAGAAGCTCACTTCACTTCCTAGAACAATAGTTATTACTGAATAACCACATGAAGTTCTGCCCCATTAAAATACTTCAATCTTTTCACTTCTCTCTTGGCATGTTTGTTCCTGCTGACGAGCTTCTTTATGAAAACAACTAACACTGCATACGATATATATTCCAATTAAAAAATGAACTTCTTTTTAGAGGGAAGAAATCCTATGGGACTTGATAGAAAAATCTCAGCAACACGATGACTTTTATGTAGGCTAGAAAGCATGTCTTTGTAGGACTTACATTCTGCTAGTGTTCAGTGTTAGTCTTCATGTCATAAAATGACCACACCATAAGGCTACACAATGGCCGAATGACTTGTTAGTCATTTTGCTCACTATAAACAAGCTGAGGCTTGGCTTCCCTCTCAATCAAATCTGTGGGATTTTCAGGGTACATACACATTAGAACTTTCCTGATTTTAATAAGCTGGCTGAACATCAGTTTACAAGGACTTGTTTATAAGCTAGGAAAAAAATTGCATGTATAAAATAGTAATTTGGGAGTATTTTTCTGTGCAGGTACGAACACATTGCATCTTCATAGTCAGAGCTATCAGATTCACATAAACAAGAAGGGTCTTCTGGTTTATTTTATCCAGATCTAAACCAGTGCTAACAAAACCACGCCTGAGAAATGTTTATGATACTCATGACCACTCTCAGAAATTCTGCTACTTTAGGTTGTGATGTCTGCCTGTGCTTGATTATCCTTCCCATTAAACTGTTTTCTAGTGTCTGACCTCAATCTCCCTCCCTGCAATGCATGCCAATCACTTATTTTCCCCCACTACAACATCCTCTCTGAAGTAACTCTACATATGGATTCTATTTTCCTCTCAATCAGCTCTAGAAGAAATAATTCCCAAATAATTCCCAGTCCTTTCCCATTACACTCGTAGGAAAACACTTCTGAAATCTCTCCTTGTTCTTGGTGCCCTCCTTTAGATTCTTTTCCAGTCACTCTTTATAGAAGCATCTAAAGATAGTAAGTCTCAAGAGTGATGTATCACAAAGAAGAAATAAAGGGTTTTAAAGGCTAATGGGAAAGCACTACAAAATGTTAAAAATCACAGTAACAGAATGATGACATCCAAGTTTCTTGCTGTTCCTCTGTTACATTGAAGGATGTACTTTAGCTACCTCCTTTCACCCTGTAGTTCTCAGGGCCCACAGGACACCTTGTGATTGCAAAAAGTTGCCAGTAATGGCTACAACTACACAGAAAACAGAATACTGGGGTAACAGGGTAACCGTATCCCTCCTTCCACCCTTTAGCTATTAAAATACTAAAATTCATTAACAATTCAAAGTAGACAAATTAATTTGTACTCACCTAAATTAAATTTAATCTGCTACGCAGCTGTATTTAACATTGATTCCCAAAGTAAAGTAAGTCTGGTCAAAGGAGGATTTTTTTCTAGACTAGACACATGATGAACATGAACTACCCATGACAAGATCCATCTGTGTATTGGGCAGATGGGGGAACACCTTATCAACACTCTCTGACACTGATGCTGTAACTGAGCCTGTTTGCTACAGGCCTCAATCCATTTTCTTTAAGCAGCTGCAATTACACATCCCACACCCCAGTTTACTAAATCTAGGCCAACTGCTTACAAATATCCTTATGACTACACTTTTCTTTCTTACTTCTTCTCTCCTACTTTTGCAATGCTTTTTATTCAGCTGAGGTTTCAGGGTTTGGGGTTTTTTAAAATTATCTCACTTGCTACTGTCTTTCTAGATATCCTATAGCACAGCTACATGGAGAAGCTTCCTTCTATTTCTCCACCAAGACGGGTCACAGTCCGGGGGAAACCCCTACGGCCAGATGTCAGCCTGCAAGACGAGCAGCGCTTTCACAGGTGGTGGCGGGAGCCACGCTACGGGGTAGAGACAAAGCTCCTTGCCGGCCTACGTCAAATTTCTCAGAAATAGCCTTACTCGGGTGTCCTGAGGAATGGGGTTTAGCTACTCCAGCCCCTCCTCACGACAGCCTGCTTTCGCCGCGGCCAGTAACAGAAGTGCCGTCCCTACGCACCGGGCTAGGTCAGTACTGGCGATCGCTCTCTAGTCGGGCCGAGTCCGCCTCCGGAGCGCCGCGGCCCTCACCAAGCCCAAAGCCGCCCAGCGCCCGAGGCACCTAATGCAGAGACGCAAGCCCCCTCCCCGTCGCGGCCCGGGTTTGTCAGTGCTACGAGTGGCGAAGCCTCAGGCCAAGCGCTACCCGGAGGCGGGTCACCCCTCCCCACCACCCGGCCCGGCGGTCCCCTCCCGTGCTCGCCGGAGGCTCAGCGCGGAGCGCACCAGCACCTCCCGCTCGGCGGGCAGCTGGGGCTGGCGGGAGGGCCCCACCGAGCGGGCAACGGGCCCGCTTGCACGGTAAGCCCCAGCCGCCTTCCCAAGGCGGGAGCACGATGCGGACCGCGCGACCAGCCGCTTCCGTAGTTCCTGGCGGGCGCGTACGCCTTTAAGAGCGTGCTTCTCGCGCCCCACGTGCGCGATCAGCTGATAGCAACGTTGCGCGGGCGGGGCGGGGCGTGTCGCGGCGGGGCGGGGCCTCTTGCCGCTGGCGAGCGCTGTGGGCGCCGGGCTGGGGTTGGCTGTGCCGCGGCCGCCCCCACCCACACCCCCCCCCCCCCCGCGCGCCCCGCCACCGCGCGCCCCTCCCCCCAGCCCCCCGCCCCTCCCCCCCCCCCGCGCGCGCAGGGCTGCTGCGGCGCGGCGAGGTACGGGCAGCGTCGGCAGCGAGACGCTCTGACAGCGCTGCCGGGGCAGCGTCGGCGCCTCCGGACCCTCCGCTGGTTCTCGGGGCGGCGGCGGCCGAGCCTCCCCCAGCCCTGCACCTTGCGGCGGCGGGTGAGCCCCCCGCGCCGCCGAAGCCGGCGGGGCGGCGGCAGGAAGCACCGCTCCCCTTGACGGCGGGGCGCCCGGTGGCCCAGTGCTGCTGTCAGCCGGGCGGGTGCCCGCGGCCCCGGAGACCTCCTCGGCAGCGCGGCGCCCGGCGCCATCCGGTACATGGATTACCTGGTAGGTCCCCCGGCGGGACCGGGGCTCGCCCCCCCACCCCTCCCGCCGCGCCGCCCCCCGCCGCCGGCCCGTCGGACATCTTGACGAGCGCGCCGCGGCTGAGGCGGCGTCCCCGGCCAGGAGGGGGTGCGGAGGGCGCAGGTGGGGCGGTGGGCTGCGGGGGGCCGGCCGCGCTGCCTTGCCCCGGCCCGCCGGGCCGTTAAAGGGCGATAAACCGGCAGGGTTCCGCTGAAGCGTGCGGCGGCCCCGCTCATTTGGCCGCTATTAGGTTGCTAAAGCCGTGACCCGGGTCGCTGTTTTTTTCCTAAATGCATGAGCATAGGGTACGCTTGAATGAACTAAATTGTCACCCTGGGCGGGATCGGCCCAGCGCCCGGGCAGCTGGTATTCAGGGGTAACGTTTATTGCTCTTTAATGAATATTGGCTTTGCTCGCCCGCGGGGATCGCATCGCAGTCGCGCACTTAGGGCTGGGGTCGTGGCTGGTGCCCCGGCTCGCCGAGGTACGCTCGGCAGGTAGACCCAGCGGCACGGCTAGGTAACGAGCTGGCGGCTTTATTTAAACACGGTGCCTGCTTACCCCTTGGGTTTTTTTTTAACGTGACAGCGGGGGAGCGTAATGGGCCCGTCCGTCTCTCGGGTTCGGTTTCTTTCAGCGCTAGCCAGTAAATTGGGCTCGGCTCCCTCGTTCGTCGTGGAGAGCTGCGAGGAGTCAGCTGGGGCAATAAGGAGCAGGGCTTTTCTGGCAGCCCCTGCTCCCTGCTGGTGCCACCAGTGAGGAAGTATGTGGAGTCAGAAACTTAGGCTTTTTGGTGCCTTCTCATCAGATGAGCGTGGGTGTAGGCTTTCAAGAGCTGTGCATCAACCAGTCGACCAAATCCCAGCAAAATGCTCTTTTTAGTGAATTGATTTGAAGATTTGAGTATTGAGATGAGAGCTGAATGCAGTGGCTGACTTTTCCTCCTCTGATAATGAAATTAACTTAATACAGAATATGCAGAGTATTTACTTAAATGCTATATCCCTGTGACCATGTAGCTTAGAATTATTTGGGGGTTTTCAGCTTTATAAAAAAAAATAATGCTTTAGGCTTTCCTTCCTGAATTCAAATTACAGAGAGAGAATACAAAATGAGTTCTGTGTGGCAGAAATAGTAGGTAGACTTCTCTTTAAGAAACTAGTTAATGAAATACTGATAATAAACTCATTATGTGCCAAGTGCAGCCTTGTAGCTCCTTGAGAGCCTGGAGCTGTGTCTTAAGATTTTTTCCCTTTGTAAACTTATATCCAGATGGAACTAGCCATCCTGTACTTTGTTAAATGCTTGCATTAACCTTTGTGACTGCTACAGGCTGTTGTGTGGAAGGCCAACCACTCTGAGAACAATAAATTTAATAAGCCTTGGAAACTGAGAGTCTGTTTTTGTATTAACTAGAGGGGGAGGAGATTAAATAGCTCCATTTTTTCCCCCTTACTCTTCTTTTTCTCCAGTTGATCCTTTTCCTCTTTACTGTTGTGTGGCCTTCGTTGGAGCCATCTCTAAAACAAAGTGAATTTTTGGGATACTGATATCCTGAACGTTTATACAGTTTTTGTTTCTGTTTATCAGGGAGTATGTTTCTGTTTATCAGGGAGTATCTCTGAAGATAGATTTTGTCAAAATGTCATCAGTCCTGCAGTGCATGTTATAGTGACAGACACGCACACACACACACACACACACATATATATACAAACGATTCTTTTGACAAAGGATTTGTTACAGATTAGCCAAGTTGTTTTTTATAGGTTGTGAAAGCCAGGGGTTGGGGATAATAGTTAAAACAGGGTGCTGGTCCACTGATGTCTGTGGAATAGTCTCACGGTGCCTTCATCTATCACTGACCAGCACTTGTTACTGGGGTTACTGTACTTACTGTACAGCAGAAGTCCCTTGATCTTTGGAATACTTGTTGCAACTGGCATCAACTCTTTTAAACTAAAAGAGAAAAAATAGGAAAGTTTTAAATTTTTTGCATCTGTGTATAACTTGGAAAGAAAAGAAAATCTGCTTGGCAGTTCAGATATTTTCTCATGCATTTGTGCGGAGTACTTTTCCTTCCAGTCTCCTCCTTCACTGAAAGCAGGAGATTGGTCCTCCTTTGCCTCTGTTCATGGTGGTAAATGGAATGTCTCTTCTTGGCAATGAACAGCGGGTTCAAGCACCTTAGAAAGTCTGCTCTGACAAAAAGAATTGGTGGTGGTGAGTTAGGCAACTAGCTGTCTAGAATCTGCTTTCAGTCTGGAGGACCAAGTTTTTGCCACAGTCTGCCCTCGTGTAAAGACGGGCCCACTCTTTATTTATGCAAGACTTGTAGTGTAGACATTACCCTATAGATGTAGGTTATTTTCATAACAGCAATAGCAAAAACTACATGTCAAGGAGTTTTGTGGTTTGGGATCTTGCACCTATGTGGGCTTCAAAACTTAAGCAGAAGGCTCCTTTGCTGGTTCCTCACATTGAGCACCTGTGTTGCTGCCTTCAGGCAGTGAGGTTTTCTCCTCTGCTTTTACCTGTGAAGCAGACAGCAGGGCGAAGGTTGCAGTTGTGTCTGTCTGGCTGCAGTAGTCCCTTGACATATCATTAGACAAAGTTTTGGTTTGCAGTGGGCCTAAATGAGGAAGTTGGATGGAAAGAGATTAGGATCACTGAGATCAGGTTTGCTGCAGCGTGGTCTTGGAGTCATTGCCCCAGTGAGGAGTCTACTCTCGGCTAGTTCTTCCCAGAGCTGCATAGGAAGGTTCTTTTCCAGATTCTTCCTGGGTAGGGACTACACTGATGGGGTTGTTTTTTTCTCCTTTAAGGAGCTGATCCCAAGAAATACCGAACATGTGCAGCACCTGCTAAAATCAGCACACTATTGAAAATATTCAAAACCTGCTCAAAGCCAAGTCAGCTGGAGCCAGTTTAAGACTATGGTTCCTGAAGCTTGCATGGATAGATACTGAGAGCCTGTGTAGGACTTCCACTGCTTTCAGTGTAATCCTTGATTTATGGCTAATGCCATTTGATGAAGCACTGGTCTTAAAAGAGTATCTTCCATGGTGCTCTGATCTGGTTTTGCATTGTAATAGATGGTTTTGCATTAGGACCTGTATCTTTAATATGTAAAAGAGGCTCTTGAGCTTGGTGCCCTTTATGTTTTTTATATTGATATAACTACAGTGTTAGTTGTAGTGTGGTATGGGTTTGTTTTGTTGTTGTTATTTTTTAATTAACATAACTAAATCAGGTTCAACCTCTAGAAAATAATCCATCTTTATTCATTTAGAAGCACTTTTAATTCATCCAGTTCATTATTGTTGCATTGACAAGTGAACTCCTTAGAATGTACTATGCAAACACAGCTGTATCAATGTAGATTTGTAGGTTTTTGTGTCTGTGTAATCCTGTGGTGTATCTGCAACCTTCTGCTTTGTTCTTACTGCATGTGTCTGGACAGATTAAAGTGCATACATAGACTCATGTCGATTGGCCGAGGTTCAGTAGGCGATGCTTAATCTAAGAAATTACAGCATGATGCATCTTGTGAAAAGCGTGGCATGTAGCCAGTCTTATAATTTTTGCTTGCAGAACTTGTGAGGAAACAATAGCAATGCTTAAACTTTTCATATGCGATACTTGCAATGCAAATTTTAAGCTTCTGAGTAGGCTTTCACAATATATTTCTTCAGTGGCATCCTCTACACTAGATAAGGATCTTACACTGAACAGTTGCATGTATCAACCTGAGGTGTGTAGAGCTTTTTAACAGCTACTGTAGAGGATGATGTAGAAATTTGAATCAGTGACCACAAAAAAAGAAGAGGTCTTGTATAGCTCTGAGAGTTTGTAAGATAAATTTGACAACTTGTTTAATTTTGTGTATTTAGCATTTTTGATGTAATAGTTTAACCTTAAATTGTTGCTGTACTATGCAGTGTCTTAGTTGCATCTAAGAATGTTTCTTGGGCAGGTAATGAAGAGTATAGTCCAACTTGGAATGCAAGATAACACTTCCTGCATGACAACCACATCAAGTTTAGTGATTTATTTTTGTATTTTCTTTAAAGTTAAGCATGAATATGCGGATTGAAAACCCAAGAGAAAGATTACACTCTCAGGGTGTTAGAATCCTTGCTTCTTTGTTTGGAGTTGTTTTTTCAGCTATAGTAAGTTTGGATTATTTTTGGTTCTTTTGTACATTTCTTAGATCTCGTGAAGTATTTTACTTATCTATGCACACAAAAGCTAAAAAAAGAGGTAGTTTTTTGGGAATTGAACTAAATTTTCAAATTTTGTATTAATAGGCCTTGCAGAAACTTTGGAATTTCTTGTTTTCTTAATGGTCTTGAAATCCACTTCTGGATAGTCATCATTCAGGCAAAGTCTTTCTTGACTTGGGAAAGCTGCATATGCCAAATTGTAGGGTTCTTAAAAACATCAGGTGATATTAAAAGAAAAAAATGTTTCTGAACAACTTTTCTTTCTTGGACAACTTGCTTTTAAGACCTTCCCTTTTATTTTGGACCCTTTGATTTAATTGGACATGTTTGGTTTGGAGGGATCTAGCGATACAGGATCTATCACTATCGCTTAATGGCTCTGTTTGACTTAAGATCCTGTCTATCCATTGCCATTGCCTGTTATGTTTTTTGGTATCTGCAGGCCATAGGAAATTATAATTCTTACACTAGAAATTGCATTATGGCGGCATCTGTTAAAATCTTAGTCTTACTTCACTGAAACTTTGTGAACTGGTAGATGCTGTTCTTTGAATAAGGAAAGATAGGGGGACATCCATAGTGGGAAACCTGGATTTTTTTCTCTATGCGTGTACAGGTGCTTGATATATCACCTGCAGTAGGAGCAACAAAGGTCTTTGTAGCTGTGGTGGTTTGGCCCTGACTGGAGGCCAGATGCCCACCAAAGTCACTCTGTCACTCCCCTTTTCAGCTGGACAGGGGAGAAAATATATATTGAGAAGCTTAGGAGTTGAGATAAGGACAGGGAGAGATCATTCCACAATCCGTGTCACGGGCAGAACAGACTCAACAGGGAACAAAGGAAAGAAAACTCTCTAATTCATTACACTGCCCTGCACACCCAGTGACACCAGAGTGGGGTAATGAGAAGTGTGACCACATCTTAAAGCACCTTCCCCCACCCCTCCCTTCTCAGCAGGCTTCACTTTAGTCATGATTTCACTCCCTTCTTCTCTCCCCCCGCCCTCCCCCTCCATTGTCGCACGGGGAGGGGCAGGGAATGGGGAAATGGGGTTTTGGTCAGTTCCTCAGGAGTTCTTTTCTTTCTTAGTTGGGACACACACACAAACACACACATTCCTCACACACTTCCCCTGCTGCACTGTGGGGTCCCACCCACAGGAGACAGTCCTCCACGAACTTCTCCAACGTGAGTCCTTTCCCACGTGGCTTCAGCTCTCCACCAGTTGCCCCAGTGTGGGTCACTGCTATGGGGTTCAGTCAGAATCACAGAGTGTCTCTCAGTCCCAGACTGCTCCAGCCTGGTCCTCCACAGGGTCACAAGTCCTCCCCCAGCAAACCTGCTGTGGTGTAGGTCTCTTTCGCTCTTTCTCTGTGTCTCCATCTCTCTCCATGGGCTGCTGGCAGAGGCTTGCTCCACCGTGGGTCACAGTGTCTTCTGTATGTCTCTACCTGCTCCAGTGTGGGCCTCTCCACGGGCTGCAGGTGGGATCTCTGCTCCCTGTCCTTTTCCACGGGCTGCAGGGGGACACCCACTCCACCATGGTCTTCAGGAGATGCAGGGGAATCTTTCTGGTGGCAAAAGCAGCGCCTTATCCCCACCCCGCCTTCACTGACCTTGGTGCCTGCACAGTCTCTTACATCTTCTCACTCCCTTCTCTGATGGCAAAAAGTGTCTGCTTGTGGTTCTTTTTTTCCTAAATGTGATTCCCAGAGGTGCTGTGACCATTGCTGATGGGCTTGGCCTTGGTCAGCCACGACTCCGGCCTTGAGCCAGCTGGTGCTCACTCTGTGGGTCCTGCAGAGAGCTTCTGGCTGCTGCTTGCAAGAAGCCACCCTGCAGCCCCCACTCCTCTACCAGAACGCTGCCACTTGAAACCACAACAGTAGCCTTGCCCTTTTACTGTTTGGTAAGCATCCTTCTCTTCATTGGAATTTTTGTCTTTTGTCATGTAACTATAACAATTATTTGGGCTGTCTGTTTAGTTGTCTATCAGCTGTTGACATATCCCTGACATTTTACACCTTCTGAGAGCACAGCAGCTTATGTCTTACAATACTATCCCTCCTTCATCTTGGGAAGCAGATTAGACACAAGGATGAGGGGTGTGAGAGTGGTTTCAAGATGAACATATTGCTGAATGCAGGAAAAACTGCAAGTGACAAGTCAACTATGGTGTAGGGTGCATGCAGTTAAGTGTTTGGATTGGATGTGAATTTTTTAAGTACGTCTTGGTCACCACTACTTAACTGTACGTAGGTTTCCATTTCAAAGTGATCACAGATCACATGAACTTCATATGTTTCAGGTGAAAACAGGTTGGAAGATGCACTCAAACCAGTGGGTTTTCAGTCCAGAGAGGCCAGATCAGAACTAGTCTGAAGTAAAACACCTGTTGTAGTGTGAATTCTTGGTCTTCACCACCAGCTCTTGCAATGCTGTTCTACTTGCTACTGTATACATAGCCAGGATCATTTATTCTGGAAGTGAGAGTTCTGCTGCTTCTTAGTTCTCTGTGCATCAGCATAGTAGTGTAGGAAGAAAGCTAATTCAAATTTTGAGACCCTCACCCAAGGAAATTGTTGTGGCTAGGTTCCTGTTAAGCACAGTATTAAATCTAAATCAACTACAATGGCAAATGGAATCTGTTCTGGGAGACAACCTTCCCCGGATGAGCATGCTTCTGATTCAAGTAAATTTGGGAGTTGAAGAATCTGGTCTGATTGAAGACCTGGATGAGAGGTGCTTAGGGAAACAAATCCTCCTCCTTGGCAGAATCTATGCAGCCAGTATTGCAAGCAGTTTTTTCTGAATGAAAGATGTAATCAGCCACATTGAAAGGGAAATACAAATATTGGTGACTCACTGGAAATTACCTGGCCAAAGATAGATCAGTGAGCAGAAGTTCAGAAGAATTCTGTTGCAAGAGGTAAAAAATACTGAATTTGCTCAGCCTGCAATAGGAAGCATTGTTGAATTCCCTAGGTAAACTTTTGATTTGGAGGTGGCTGTTACAACCAGAGAAACTTGATATAGCTTCCTTGGCCACACAAAAGAATGCCTTAATGTGATTATAATTTCCAGCACAAGATTCTGTGAAGTCACAGGAGTACTGCAGTGCCAGAAATTTAATTCTCTTCAGATACATGCACTGAAAACCCAAGTGAATTAGCACATTTAAAATCAAATTACTTTGCCATTTTGCCTTTCTTGTGATGAGGATTGCATCACAGTGGTAGATGTTATTACATTAAAAAATGGTCCTGGTTTCGAAAGTGTGCTAGTCTGTTACAAATAGCCCTCTAGTGTCCTTGTGAATTAATTACCCCTAGGTTCAGTAGGTGGTGGGCCCTATGTTCCCTGCAGTGTGCTGCTCCAGAATTCTTCAGTCAGAACTCCAACCACGAGGCAGTATGATGGATTTCACAGAAGTTTAGAAATGTAAGCTTTTATTAAGTGAGAAAACCTGCATTCAGTAAGGACAGAATATTCCTCCTTATACCCTATGTTGATTACCATTTTTGGCATGTCATCAGTGTCATCAGCTCATCTTTTTTAATATTGCCAGCTTGTGATGTTTATTCTCTTAAAGCTTGGGTTCTGAATTTTTGTGATTATGTGAGGATATCAGCTTTCTAATAAGAAAATAAGCATTTTTAGTTTCAAACTTAAAATGTGAGCCCAAACAGCTGTCAAGTTCTAAGGAAAAAAAAGTATGCAGTACTTAAAATCTTGTTACTGTTTGGGTTTTGACTCATAATACTCTGGAGTAGGTTGGTTTTGCTGCTGCTTTTGGTTGGGATTTTTTTTTTTTTTTTTTTTTAGTGTGAGTGCAGCAAAACTTTCTGAAGTGCAGACTGTCTGACCAAAAGACCTTGGGGACATAAACAGAGTATTTGCAATTGAATGAGAAGAGATTGGCTCATCTCACGTTGGAGCTGGTCAGAGTGCAGAACTTCTCTTTTGTCTCGCTGGCAGCCTGGTAAGGTGACTCTAGTAATTGCCATAATTAACGAGGATGTAGGTAGCTTCCTGCTATCTGAGGAAGAGACACAAAGCAGGAAGTCTAGGAAGCCTTAACTGATGAGTCCTCTTGTGTGTAGATGCAGTCTCGCTGTACAGCTTTGTTGCTTGTAAGGACAAACAGCAGGAAGAACATGAATCTTTGAATAATGTTTTGGTTTTGGTCTGTGTTTTGGTGGAGCAGTAGAAGAAAAATTTGTTCACAGGACCACATCATCCTTTGGCATTGCAAAGTCTAGGGAAGCAAGATAGCATCCAAGAGTCAGTAGGAACTGTTGATATGGGGGATGTGAGTTTGCCGATCTGTTTTCTTCTCCTTGTTGATGATTAGAGATTTTTAGATGGAAGAAGCATCTGTTTCCTATGCTCTTAGTAGCTTATCACAGCACCTACTTACTAGTCTTCCTGTATATGATCTTTTACTGTAATAGAGATGAAGCAATTAAAAATGAAGTAATCATTCTGTAAATTGTCAATAGTAAGTTTCATAAATGAGCATTATTAGCGCTGCTGGCAGTGAATGAGAGGGGGAATAGAATGCAGAGATTACAAGGTAATTTCATGCTTGTGTTTAGCTGAATAAACTGCATATGGTATGGATAGGCTGATGCAGAGACAAATATTAAGAGTGTGTATTAAACCCGGGAAAATGATAGTATCCCTTTTGATATTGGTACTAAAATGGCAGGTGAAACTAATTCAGTGTTGATATTATAGTTGAAGTCACGTGACAGTACAGATGCATGGGTAGGCCTTAAAATACAATCAGTGCTCAGAAAAGGGAAAGAAGATTCATCTTGATAACGTCATGTCAATCCAGACATCTGTCAATATGTTTAGTGTATGAAAAAGGAGGAAAGATCTCATTTTTACAGTGCTTAAATGCAAGGTTTGCTGTTGCCTTTAATGCTACATGTCTGGTTGCATCATCTCAGAGTATTGTAAAACCAGAGAAGATACAGAGATGGATGACATGATAAATGAAAGAAAACAATTGCTTCTATACAATAAGGGATTAAATAGTTACAGCCCTTCAGTCTGAAGAAGAGACAGCTGAATGGTATGGGGAGGCAATGTTTATAGACATCTTTGAAATCATAAAGAGAGGGTAAATAGGCAGTAAGTCACTTCTCCAAATAGAAGAACTTGACGACAGTTATAATCCAGGAGTTGCTTTTTCCCACGAGTATAGTTGAATTTTGGGTCTCAGTTGTGCCGAAACATTAGTGAGGCCAGAATGAGTAGACTGTGAATTTGTACAGTTTCTTGAAAGACAGGTCCATTGAGGGGGGTGTGTATGTGTGCATTAAAAAACATCTTGAGATGCAGTGGTATGCTTGTAGAGATCCTGAGGCTGTGGTCACTGGAATCTGACAATGTGTCCATGAGGTAGTGATTCCCCATATGTCCTGGTGCTTTTACTGTGTGCTGAACAGCTCCATCCCTCCTCATTGAGGCAACAGCTAGATCTGGTTCCAAAGCAGGAAATTGCAATTAGAAAATGGTGATATTCAGGATGCTGTCCAGGCATGCTCCCCAGTGTAAGCAGAATTGCACTCACCGCACAGGAGGCGAGACGTTTTAATTCAGAGGAGTTTACGAAGATGCTTAATCTGCTCCAGGGACATGCAGCTAAAAGGGGTCATTCTGCTTGGTGGCCCTCCCTTGACATGCAAGCAGAGCCTTGGGCCTTCTAACATTTGTATACTAAACAATCTATCATGTTCTATGTAAGGCCCACAACACAGAGTATACATGAAACTGTATTGACAGCCTGTGTAGGGTGCAGAATGATTATGCACTCTGCAGTGAGTGATCTCTCAGTGCTTTATTCTTGCCTAGAAACTTGCATAATTTCAGGTTTCAGTAAGACTGGAGAAAAGGTCCAGAACTGTTAAGAAATGTCTATGCTGTTCCTGCAGCTACTCAGTTTGTGTTGGCTAATCTGCATCTTTCACTGTCTGGACTGTTGCAGTTCTGGAAGCAGTCATGGAAAACTGTTCTGGTGAGAATATTGCCTAAAAGAGGGGAGAGCACTGTTCTCTGGTGCATCCACTTGATTACTTTTTATGATGACAAGAGAGTTCTTGGATCCAGTCCTATTTCCTGTTCACATATCATTGCCTTTCCATCAGCACCAGGTTTCTTCTAGTCTCTAAACTCAGATTTATTTTTCTAATGATTATGTACATAAAGGTTGGCATTTTAAAAGTCTGTTTAGCATTAAGGATCAACATCTCTTGAGAACTGTATTAGAAAGAATATAGAATCATAGAATCATAGGGGTTGGAAGGGACCTCGAGAGATCATCGGGTCCAACCCCCCTGCTAAAGCAGGCTCCCTATGGAGAGTTTAAATTAATAATGTTATTAATGAAATGTGCTAGAGGGCTGTGACATCTTGTGCAGAAAGAGGAACCTTCAAGTTACTACTTGGAGATCAGTACCCAAGCTTAGCAAACTGCAGTTCTGGTCAAACGTCCTGCCACCTGTACTGCAGCATGGCTGTGTGTGCTTTTGGGTACCTACACGTTCCTTAAGACACTTAAGTGCTGAGAATTTCTTTCATGCTTCGTACATGTAGGTACCTTAAAATCTGCACACTGTTTGTACTTGTATTGCTAATTTTCACATTTCTTATGTGCTGAAAAAGATGCAAATAAGAATGGAAGTGAAAAAGCTTTTTGCCGTGATGGTCCAGTAATTACAAGTGATTACTGGGAAGGACCACTTTATAAACGAGCCTAATCTTTATTTTATTGAAGAAGCCTATCACTAGAAAAAAAAAATCAGCTAAACTCCCTTTTCTCATATTGCTTTCTAGCTTTGTGGTCCTGGAACTATACTTAGTGCTGTCATTTATTTAGGATTATAGCAAAGCAAGCTGTGGTCAGGGTGAGTATGTCTCTTGTTTGGCAGAATTGAGGACACCAGCTCCTGCATTTCTGGCAGGTACTGGGCCTTGTGTGTCTTTTTCCCAAGAAGCTGATTAGGATCCCTCACCCCCATTTGCCCACCAGAGTTCTTGAAACTAGTGTTTTCAATTCAATTTCAACTTTGAGATCCACTGCAGAACATGCCCTGTTAATCTCTTAAGAATTTGCTGTCTTGTAAATATAATGGGTTGGAATTTAATTTAGCTGAAGATAGAGATATTAAAACAATGAATTTGTGCAGTTGCAGACTAATATGTAGCTATACCAGAGCTGTATGAAGTATTTTTAGTTTTGAATGTTGAATACTGAAATTATTTTGTACTGATATTTGTACTGATAGGTGAATGCTTGAAAAAATGGACAGAACAAATGCTGGTTGTGAATAAAAGATTGCACAGCTGCAAGACAGACATCTTTCTAAGTTGCTATGAACACTTACAACATGATTAAAATAACAAGAGTTTTAAGCAAACACTTATAATCACTTATAACATGTGATTAAAATAACAGAGTTCTGAGAGCTTTGGAGGAATTATTTGATGTTGGTGAGATGACCCCTTGCCTAACCAGAAGGGTACATACTGGCAGAGATGCATGCTCATGATGTTTGACCTGTCTGACCTAACGACTCCATTTTTCACTTCAGACATGTTCAGTGAATTCTGTTGCGAACTAAGTCTGTAGAATTGTATCAAACAAGGTATCTTTCTCTTGTAATATTTGTAGGTATATTTTTTTTACATTTTTTTTTCTTTTACTTACATGCTTACCACGTAAAACCCTTTCAGAAAGCAACAATAAACTGTAAGTAAATTAAATGCAAATTCTCCAACAATTGTTTTATTGCCTAACTGTATGCAGTGCAAAATGAGTTTCAAAACTGAAGTAATGAAAGATTACAAGTACCAAGAATAAATTCTCCATTGTAGCAGCAGATTATCATACATGTTGTAGTTCAGTGATGAGAGTGATAGTCTGTAGGATAATGTCACTTAATAATTAATTATCTAATTAATTTCCTGACACTTTCAGTTATTAAATTGAATTAACTCGGGGGGAGGGGAATGCAGTTTTTTCAGGTGAAGACGGGTGCATATAAGAAGAAGCTAATAACAGCATTGGAAATAATGAGTGCTTTTAGGACTGTAGACATGAGCATTGTTTTGGAGGCTTGGGGAAGGGGTTAGCTTAATACTTCATTGTGGAGTTTATAGGGGAAACAATCGTACTGAATGTGACAGTAGGAAGGGAGATAATTTTAGGGTTCACGCCTTGTAATAGATTGTTGGTTTCAGATCATGAACAGTATCAAACCCAGGGACAGGTGAGTGAGGTAACACAGATGTAGCTTGCTGTATTCTGCTGAAGCAAAGGTGCCTAGGCAGTTACTGCAGAATATGAACTGCAGCTTAGTTCTCCTGTGAATGGACAGCCTGGAAGTACTGAGCAAAAATTAAAAAAGGAAAACAATTTATAGTGCTGCAGTTGTCTAGAATAAAAGCAAACTGTATACATTGAGAAACATGCTGCTGCATGTTTACTTCCCTTGCAACCTGAAATAATATTTTACTTTGTATATAAAGTTGGGTCTGCCATCAACACAGAATCTGTCATGATACTGAGAATACAAATTTCTGTATGTACCACCCTGTGTATAACTATGAGCTTAAATTGCAGCAGACTTAAGTTAAACATTAGGAAACTTCTTATTAGGGAGGGTAATGAAGCACTGGACTAGATTGCTTGGGGAAGTCATCCATCCCTGGAACCTTTGGAACAAGGTCTGCAAATACTGTCAGGAGGGGTTTGGGTACAGTTTATAACCCCACCTCACCACTCTGTGTAACGGGATTTCTCCAAGTTACTTCTATTCCTATTTTTCTGTGACTTTTTTTTTTTTTTTTTTGGTGTGGGTAACTCAGAGCTCAAGTCATAGAATTTTATGTTTGTTCTGAAAGCAAAACCAAACAAAAAAAGAAAAGAAAAGAAAAAAGACCAAATATCCTGGCAATTTAAATGGTGCTTTGAAGCTGCATTTCCTTGTCAGCAATAAAATTCTAGATGGTTTCCAGTAAGAAAAGAAAATCAACGATGCTGTTAAGGTTTGCTTTCAGGTTTTTGTGCTTCACTTTTTGACTTTCTGACTGTTGTTTAAAATATAAATTTAACAGTTACAGCAAAGGAGAAGTATTGCTACACACTTTTTATCACTTATAGTTTGTAAGATCTGCTCTTGTAATTTTTTAAAATTGCATTTCTGACTAATTCAAATACAGGGTTTTTCTTGGGGAGTGTAGAAAGCAAAAGCCGAAAACCAACAATAAAAAAGTTTTCACTAATACTGTTTGACATCTGTAGCATCAAGCACTTCATCTTCAACATCTTAAAATGCAGAAGATGTGTGAACTAGTTAAACAGATAGTAAAAATGTTCTACTTGATTATTGCTTATTTTTATTTATAGTGACTTCTGAAATACTTTATTTAAAGTAATTCCTTGGTTACTCTTCTGAATAAATGGTTGTAAGCCGGGTTATTGTACCTGACCGTATATAAAAAATGGCCAACCTACAACAGGTTTTGTATTTATTGGTGGTGGGAAGTTGTATTTATTTTCTGGCTTCTTTATGCTGTTTAAAGAAGGTGTTTTTCATCTGTTTCATCAGAAATTCATAGTCCATCCTCAGCCTCTCTGGGTGACTGCAGAAGACATAGAATTGTGGCATCACAAGAGATTGGAAGTTGAGCGAGTTGAGGGTAAAATCTTTCACTATGATATTCGCAGCTGTAACAGCAAATTAAATAAAATATTAAAGTCTGAGAGTTCTATTTTGAACATGAAAATCTCAGACAAGTAAATGAGTCTGACTATAGAAATGTGGTCATGTAAAGTCATATGCATTGTTTGGGTATGCCGAGGAAGAGAATTTGAATAGTAACACAGGGAGAGAAGAACTATAATATTTAATCATGGACCACTAAGAATCCTCAAAGCACATTATTCTATTAATGTGTCTCTTGCAGGTTGTTTTTAAACCCAAATAGATAAAAATAAATGGGACCAAAAGCCTGCATGTAAAACATTAATGCTTCATACTGGCATTTTGGGGGAGCATTAGGTAATTTGAAGCCTGTAATGAAATACTGAATTCGTAAGCACAATGATGTTGGCAGCTGCTTCTGCATGAAAGGGAATAAGTATCTGTATAATATGAATTTATATGGCATTTTTCTCAGCTTGTTTAATATAGCCTTACAGAAGAAACATAAAGTAATACACCGTCAGGTGTTTCTTTCAGGGGAGAGGGAAGACATGGGAAGAAAACTAATTCTTAATAAATAGCATTATTGGTAATGTCTTTATTTTAATTTCTTTAGACTATGTCTGAATGTATCCAGCTCTCATTTGCTGTTTGTAGAATTGGCATTTACACGGTAAGGCAATATTCTAACTAATTTTTGTTAGTGGTAATGCCATTTGATTGGAAAGAAGTTACTTAGTTTTTGGTATCAGGATTAAGTAATGCAGTTAGCAAAAGGGATTTGTCATATTAGTTTACATAAACAGACTACAGCATGGTTTTATCCTGTAAAAGATTTACTAATACCAGTACAGAAAAAGTACTCTCCACTTTTTAATTAAAAAGATAAACTCAGCCAACCTCTTACGGTGTAAGAAAATTCGGAATTTGTGTATATCAGTTGCTGAGAATTCTGGCCTAATACTATTGCTTAAGGGTTTGTATACATTTGCTTTTAAATATCCATTATGTTTGTCATATATTAAAGCGTGTTAGCTAAATGAACATACTGTTGTAAGCTTTGCCTGGAGTGCCTTAATGTTTTCCAAATGCTGTTAAGTTAAACTTCCCAAACCTTAATTAAGTTATATAAAAGAAATACGAGGTTTACTTCAAACATATGTTCCAAATATGCTGAGTTGTTTTTTTTTTTTTTTTTGCTATCCCCAGTTGTCCCAATTAATGATGAGAACAGTTAGATGAATAGGGTGCTTCGTAGGAATTCATTATGTAAGCTCTGCTTACACAATGTATAAGACTGTTGCTCAAATCATGCTTCAAATCCTGGAGCTTTTGGAGTGGGAGTGCTGTTCCTACTGTTAATACTTCTCAGGAGGAAGCCTAGCACATAGCTTCCCATTTTATTAGGCTGCACAGTCAAAAGCGTAGGTGACTTGGATGACTGTGATGAGCACTGTGTACCAGCAGTAAGTCTTACCTGAGGATTTAATCACAGAGTTTAACATTTGCTTTTATTCTTAGAATTTGGCTCTAGGTAGGGCTTAGTATCTGCTTGAGGTTTTTCCCCATTACATTTGTCTGCATCATGTTTCCGGTATTTGAAAGACTATTTTCTTCCTGGTAGAAAATAACAGATTCGGACAACGTGGACAAAATCCTCATGGAAGAAACTGCTACTTGCAATGTCAAAGGCATTTACCTGTAGTATTTAAGTTCCTAAGGAAGACTTTCTGTCTCCAAATTCCTATGTGATAAGAGTAGGCTTATCTTGAAAAATCAGAGCGGGTTACAGTGTGAGGTTTTAATGGCTGCAAGGTATGCAGATAATCTGCTAGCTCTTGAGAAGGCTGTAGTAAGCAGTCAAAATTCTTTTGAGGGGATCACAGAATCACAGAATCGTAGGGGTTGGAAGGGACCTCGAGAGATCATCGGGTCCAACCCCCCTGCCAAAGCAGGCTCCCTAGTGCAAGTGTAGCAAAATAAACCCTCTGACAATTATTGGTTCTGTTTTAGTTTAAAAGAGGTAATTGTGATGTTTATACACAGTTGCACTGCTGAGTTGTGGTATCTTTATAGTAATAGTTGAATTACTGATATCTCATTGTGGCCTTTTGGGTTGTGTGATGATTTCATCAATGTTTTAAAATCCAGAGTGTGAAGAAGTAGCTTCATTTGTGCTGAGAGGAACTGATTTCATCGACTGCTGTTATTTATATGAGGAAAATGACTATGATGATGAATAGGCTTCAGAGCATCCAGAGATGCACATTTGTGGACATAGCATAGAGGGAGAACCCGCATCTCGTGTAAAGATGCATTTGGAGGCTAAATGTTTCAGTGAAGAAAATGCTGTGTGCTGAGAGTCCTTGCTTACATAGAAACATCTTGTCATTGGAAAGGTGAGCTTCAGGTGATCAGACTGGTGAGTGGGTTTGGGCAGCTTTGAGAGGCCTGTGAAAGTGAGAGCTATGTGGAAATGCAGTGTGATAGTTCCTCCCTCCGCACTGTGCCCTGCTCATTGAGTGTGTAACTCAGTCACTGGTTTTGTTGCTCAGGTAAGTAGGCAGTCAGGCAGCTAGCAAGCATGGGGCTCCCTACTGATGTCAAGGAGGAGAACACAAAACTCCGGTTCATATTTCCCATTTAATGAATTCGTTAACTCTTGTGTTAATAATTGTTTGATTTTTATCCGAAAGCTAAACAGTCTCTCAAATGCCAGTCTTTACCAGCAGCATGTGTTCAGTTTGTGCTGTATTAGTGGGACACTTCCTGTTCCACATGTCCTCATTGTACAGTGCTGCAAGTACCTTGCAAAGGCTTTTAGTCCTTTGGACTACAGACGCCTCAGTTGTTAGTCTGTTATCAAGCTGCTTATCAGTAACACTCTTGAGCACCCATTACTTCAACTGTACTAGTCCATTAAATAGGCTTCCTGTTTTTCAGGCCTGTACAGATTATGAGATGGAGGAAGGGTTTATATAGATAGCCATGGCAAAAGAGCTTGTGCTGCCTTTAGTTGACAAGGAGGATAAAGCGTCATTGTCTTCAGCTTGGAAAATCATAGATCTTTGCAAGGGTGTACAAAGAGGTGTGATGACCATTTTGGGGGATTAAACCGGATGAGATTACTTAGAATTGTATACCCTCGCAGGGAGAGTAGAAAAGCAGAGGTGGTTAATATAAAAACTGTATGGATATTTGTAAGGATCTGAAGCTGAAAGATGTTTATCCTAAAATGAAAACATTATCATAAACTTAACTGAAGACTTCTGTGATTAAAAAAACCTATTAAATCAAAAAGAATCAAAATAAAACTCCGTTTCTTCAATGTGTTTTACGCAGCTTGTACCTTCTGGCAGAAATGCCAGTCTTTGCAGATGCGTGTTTCTGAACCTGCAACTATACTAGTGTCTGAGTCAGATGTGTCAGTTGGAAGTGTGGGAACAGGCAGATCAACTACTGTTGAATCTGCGGGACTGTGGACATTGTAAACATATGACAGACAGCTTGTAGCAAAGCTTATCAGTATATTATCATGAACTTCCTTTTTGTTTCTGATTTAGTTTTCTTAACCAGGTAAAAATCCTAATAAAATAATGATGGAGAGTTCCTACATAAGAGGAAAAAAAAGTCCAAAAGTTGTTGTCTTGTAAGACAGTTTTTATGATGGGACATTTGCCACCTTTACAGACATTTAGGACTCCACCTCAGAAACAGTGTGCATGATTGTACACCTGTACATCTTCTCTGGAAGGTTCTCTGACACTCTGTATTAGGCTTTGAGATTTTTTTTGTCCTCTCTCAACTGTTTGCATAGAAGTTTTTTTGAACAGGGGTAATAAGGTATTCTTTTCTTGTCCCTATGCCCTAAATTCAATTCCAGGATCAAACAAAACCTAATTTTCCTATCACACTTATTTTTGATTACAAAACAAGGACAGAAGCCTCTGCAGTGGTGAGAACCATGCAGAAAAACTAAGGAGACGTAGTGGAAGTGTGGTCCTTTGCTGGCATGCATTGGAAAGAAAAATACTGGAAAAGAATATTTTCAGTTCTCAGAACATTAGAAGGTAACAATTTTCCTCGATTGCAGAGCATGTTTCCAACAGAGAAACAATTAGAAAATGCTCATTTAAAAATTAAACAATAAGGATAACAACCCTCTGTAGAGCTTTCTGCTTCTCAGAAGCTGGGTATGGCAGAAGTGATGCACTCTTGAAGCATTGCATCAGTGTTGGCATCTTCTTCCTGAAAATGACGAGTAGTGGATATTTTGATATTAATTCTGGGCTTGAATTTGTGCAGTGAGATGTGGAAATCAGTGATGCATTTATGCAGCTGTGCTTACTATAGTTTATATATGGTAAGTATCGTAAATGATGCAAATGTGCTTTTAGTTCTCTGTTTTACACTGGATTAATTTATATTTGTCTTTGTAATGATAAATTCATGTCTTGAAATGGTTTGACTGGAAACAGCTGGTGTGCTAAGGAATTTGTCTGACAAATCTGTCTGAACAAAACAGAAGTAACATTTTTTCATGAAGCTGTGGAGGGGAAGCTTGTAAGAGAAGAGAAACCAACTGATGTGGTAAATAAAGGCAGTCATGGAATAAAAGGTAATCATGGGAGCACGTTTGGAAAGGTTCAGGACTTACAATATGGGAAGCTTCCTGTGAGACCCTGACCCTCCCCAACGTGGTTTCCCATTGGAAAATGCAAAGTTAAAGTAATAACAGAACTCATATAGCATATCCTGTCTGCTCCTCCCTTTCCCATGTCGTGTCCTTGACATGAGCAGCAAAACAAAGGCACAAAAGGGCAGCAGGAAAAAATCCTTTTATGTGCTACCCTTTGGGAAATGTGGACCATTCCATTCACAGACACTGCTGATACTCTGTAGGTAAACTGCTGAAAGAGAAAGGTATAAATATTTTCAATTTCCAGCCTTAAATAGAAGGTACTTGCTCTTAACAGAGTCTTGGGGGTAGCTTGCATATGATGGGAGTACATCATAGAATCACGGAATATGTAAGTTTGGAAGGGACCTTTTGGAGGTCATCTAGCCCAGCTCCCGTGCAGTAAGATGTGCACTAAGATCAGGTCGCCCAGAGCCCCATCAAGCCTGACCTTCAATGTCTCCAGGATTGGGGCCTCCACCACCTTTCTGGGCAACCTGTTCCAGTGATCCACCACCCACTTTGTTCTTGCAAATCTGTAGTCAGGCTGCTTGAACCATGCGGGTTGTGGTGAAACAGTAGAAAGAGAGGCAGAATGTTCTGAGGCATGTGTTGTTCTCTGTGTATGAATATTAGATATACTGTGGATTTTTTTATTATGAGACTTTACTGAAATAAAGAATTGTGACTTTTTTTTTTTTTCCCAAAATGGGAAAAATAAGGACAGGTCAAGTGGGAAATCATCAAGGCTGGGCCAGGAGTCAGACAGATCAGAATGCCGTTCTGTACCTTTTCTCTCCACAGAGTCCATTGGTTAAACTGTACTTGAATTGCTGAGCAGCCTCTCCTTGTGAGCTCATGTTATCTGTTCCAGGAGCTCAGCAGTGTGGTCCTACCAGTGCTGCTGTGACATAATTACTTCCCTGAGTTATTAACTGATACACGCTCTATGAACGGCCCTTTGGCAACCTCTGACAACTAGTAATTGATTTCACTGGGAAAGGTGTAGTTTGCCAAATTGGCCTGCTAATTTTTGTCAGAATGAAATCTCTGATTGACAAAATCAGTGGTTGGAATAGAGCTTTGTCCTGAACTAGAGACATTATAAACTTTGGTTGCGATCCTTGTGACTAGCCTTCACTGTCCATGGCCCCTTCCTGCTCTAGAAGACAGTGTATTGCTCCACAGACCATTAACTTCAGGGAGGACTAGGAAAAAACCCCAGTTCTCATTACAAGAGTCTCAAATCTTTTCTGTTGAGACAAGTTGCTGTTCGGTTTATATTTATCAGAGCTGTGTGGTTAGTTATCCTGAACATAAACACTGCTTTGTGTCTTCCCTTTGGAAGTCAGGATTCCTGATTCTCAGTGTTGCTGTCTTTCCAGAAAACAGTTGTGTAATGTACTGGCAGAATGTCATGTTTTGCCTTCGGTGGCTGATCCACACGAAAGATAAACTACTACTGTAAGCTCAAGTGATGCAGAGGGTGATTGTGTGAACATGGAATTTTCCTGATGGCATCTGACGAGCATCCTTTTTGTGTACAGTTTGCAGAGTAGCCTTTTTATAAAAATCTAACTATTCTAAATGAACAGTAGATTTTAAATGTAAGTTAGAAGTGCACTGCAAAGCAAATTATTGGAAATTCTTACAGTCTCCTATGAAGAATATCACTTGCTTGAAATTGGAGCTGTCCTGAGACTGTGGACTCAGTAAGATAGCAGTGGGGTGTGTTGAATTACTAAGTTGCAAGTGTACAAACTTAGCAGTCAGCTATATAATTTGAATTATTGATGGGGGCAAAAAGACTAGAAATGGCTCTTCAATGACTTTTTTCTTTCACATTCTTTAGTGTGTAGGTTGGGGCTCTGTATAGGTATGAGATTTGTAGAAAAGCAAGTTAATCTGCAAGGATTCCTGCCTTGCTGGGCAATTCGAAATTGTGGTGAAAGACTGCCCTATGATTACACTAAAAGTGGTGTGCAGTGCTCTATGTGTGTGTGCGCACTCATGTGTGCTTGCATTCTCTGATCTATACAGTGAGTTACAAATGAAATCTCCTCTGGGCAGCCTTGGAACTCTTCTGCTTTATTTGCAGCAGTTCTGGCTAGCACATGGTTGAAGCAAGTACTCAACCTCTGTGGCAGTGTGTTGGTTACCTGGCTTGGGAAATGTGTAACACACTCCTTGCCACCTCAGAACTCCTGAATGTTAGCCAGGTAGAGTAGCTCTGCATGTTTAAGGTTGTTTTTGGAGGTTTTTTTCTTTTGTTGTTGTTCAGCTTTTAAAGAAATTACCTCAGTGTATCTGCTAGTGTTTGTCACTGCCTTTTTCATCTCATAATTCAGTTATTCATTTTTTAGGAAGTAATTCTTTACTACGAAGGTGGTTAGGCACTGGCACAGGCTGCCCAGAGAGGTTATGGAAGCCCCATCCCTGGAAGTGTTGAAGGCTGGATTGGATGGGGCTTTGGGCAGCCTGGTCTAGTGAAGGTGTCCCTACCCATGGCAGGTGGTTGGGACTAGATGATCTTTGAGGTTCCGTCTAACCCAGAGCATTCTGTGATTCTATGATTCTATTTTCCACATTCCCATCCTTTTCAGTGGTCCCTTAAGCATCACATTTGTTTTATTCAGCCTCTCTGATGTCATTCTACTTCATTCTGGCCGCCTCTGTTAGTTCGATCAGCCTTCTTGCCACTGATAAAAATAATGCTTTTTATTCTGTACAACTCACTTGCCCGGTACCTCAGACTTGTTTCTTAGTGTTGCTTTAATAACTTCATCCAGTGTTACCACAGAACATTTTTAAGTTCTTGCTTGTTGCTTGTTGGGTTGGGTGGTGCTGGTGAAAGGTAAGTGTGCAGATGAAACATGCTGAGGTGACTTGCATGCTAACATCCCTTCCCCTCAAATTCCATGAGCAATGGCAATTTTAACCAATGTTCACACTGTCAGGTACTTAGGGAAAGCAATGATTTACTCCCTAAAACTTAATGCTTTTCCAAAACATGGGAGATTCTGTTTCTTAACCAGGCCTGTGTTGTGTTAGTGTTCTCTTGAAGATCTGCTTGCTTCATTTTGTTGTCATCTTGGATCACATGGAAGACACCCCAGTGCATTTGTCTGGATTGTATACCCCTGAAGTAATAACCCCTCTGTATAGGGTCACATTTGGAGGCCTGACAGAGGCTGATGCTCTGTTCATAGCATGGTTTCCACTGTGACAAGCAGACACAGGTAGATAGGGAATGGATCAAACACAGCAGTATGTGTGAAACTGTACAAGCTGTTGTGCCACGTGCCTTTCCTGTGTACACATGGAAAACAAAGTGTTGTTTGTTATGAATTTGAATCTGCATAGGCAGAAGATCCTAAGGTGATGAAGGGAAAATGGAACGTGCCTGTAGAGTAAAATTTGACAAAGATTTTTGATTACTGGCATCAGATCTTGTGTTTCAGATGCTTTTGCCTTGCTCTATATAAGAATTGTGTAGTGTTTTTTCTCTGCTTGAATTTATTGGCTGTGGAAGACAATGAATCTACTAAGAGAGAGGCTCACAAGAACAGGTTGTGTCATGTTGTGGAATGTTAAGAGGGAAATAACTCTTGGTTCCAAGGTGTCTAAAACGCTTTTCGCTGTAGGATATCACTTGACTTTGAACAAGAAGGTAACTGAGAGGGATCGAGTGTGGAAATGCACACTTTGATATACCAGATTAAAAAGCAGAAGCTACAGTAGCATGAGAATCCCAAACAATAGATGTCAGCCTTGCAGGCAAGATAACATGGGGGTGATAAAAGGGAGTTCTAAATTCAAATACACCATGAATAAGAAGGCCAAAATGTGTATATATTTTCATATATGTGTGCATATATATATATATATATATATATATAAAGTTGCTGTGGAATGAGCTGTGCTGAGCCAATGGAGATGTGAAGCTCTAGGACTAGTGGATGAGAAGAAAACCACAAGAAAAGAAACTGTGGTTTTAGATGTGTGTTCTGCTGAGCCTATAATGTAATATGAAATGATCTTATATAAGCTATTGCCCATCAATAATAATCTGGTGGATGATAAGTCAGCTTCACATGGAGAATATGAATAAAGTTCTTAATAAGTACAAAATCTGAACATATTTGGGAATGCCTGTTGGACCTTTTTTTTTTGATGGTTTTGTTAGTCTTGTGTGCTTTTATTTCTGAATCTTGCAGCTAGTGGATCAACTGTCAAACTTCCTGATCAGACACAAGTTTTGTGGGGTTTTTTTTTTTCCAGGAGGGTAAACTGAGTTGTAAAATGCAAAGAATTTACTGATATTCTTTAGAAGAATGTTGTGGTTCCGTATCATGGGGCCTTGTGCAATTGATGTCTGCACATTTGAGTTATGACATTAGCCTTCTGCTTTTTACTGTTGAAATTAGAATGTAATTAGTAAAAGTACATTGTGATTGTAAATATGTTTGTGAATTCTAGCATGGAGTTGAGAAAAGATGGCTTGTTTTGTGTGAGCTAAGTATTTTCCCTTTTAGATTTCTGTAGTGTAGGAAACTTTTACCTGGGGAAGGAAGATGTTAGCAATTTCTTGTATTTCTTGAATAATGTTGCAAAGAATTTGGTTTCATGCTTTCACTACTCTGCCCCTTTCTTTTCAAAGTTTCTTTAGGTAAGATAGGTGTGCCAGGTAAGACCACATCTTTTTTCTCTTAGCATCTGGTTCTAATTAGGTAACCATTTTTCCCCATGGATGATAACTGTGGTATTGTATGTGAACAGGGTTCAGGATTTTCTTTTTTTGATCTCCTGTTTCCTTCATTACTAGAATATTTTTGTTTTAAAAAACCTGTGTTGTATTTCAGTGTCTGTTGCCTCCTTAGCATAACAAGGTCTTTGGCTCTTAATAAGGAAGAAGTATACAGTGGCGAACAAAAAGAGGAAATGCATAGCAAATGTGATGCTAAAACTTTTACATATTTTTAAAAGTCATACACATTTTTATTAATGCTCACTATTGCAGGTCTTTGTGTTGCTGTTTAGGCATTGGGCACTGTGGTATCGCTTAGCTCTTAAATTTGCTTTACTGATGGTTACTTTCTGATTGTTGTATTTGTGTTTTGTACTGAATATAGATTCCTTATGTGAAGAGCAAGCTTTGATTCTTGGATCTTTAAAAGACTGATTTGGGATGCCAAAGGTAGTCTTTCTGTAAAGGTCTCTGATGGCTCTTTTGGGTTTGTCAAGGTTGAAGTGCCTCCTTTTTAAAGAAGGGCTAAATTGAGAAAAGTGCTTTATAGACAGATGAATTAATGAGCTAATATATTGATGAATCAAGATTTCATGGCAGGGATTGGTGAAATATAAGAAGCCTCAAAGAGTTTGCCTTGATACACAAATTATTCTATGTTTCATGTTTGTGTGATAGAACCATAACAAATAGGGCTGAAAGGAGGGAGAGTCTCCTAATTCATTCCTGGCTCAGAAGCAGGACAAGCTATGGCCAGACCAGCTCTAACTAGACTGGTTATCTAAAAAACCCCAGCAGCTTCTGTAATCTCCTCTGGCAATCTCTTCCCGAGCTCAACTAGCATACTCTTCTACACACTGTTTTTCTAATATCTAACGTAAATCTCCCTTAATCACAGTTTAAGCTCTTCTTTATCTAACACATAGCAAACAGGGAGAAAAGTCAGTTTCTTTGTTGTTTGAAAATTGGTTGTCACATACCTTTCCAGCTTTCTGTAAATGAACAGATGGGTCATTCTTTACAGAATCCCAGTTACAACCAGAGCGAGGAATTATCTGTCTGGCAGGTTACAATTCAGAGGTGCTGTTCTGTACCTCCCATCGGTTCTTTTGCCTTATTTCAATAAAACAGGGGTCAGAAGCACCAGTATTAGCACTTGATTTTTAGTGGACAGTAGAAACAACATATCTGTATGTTTCTAGAACAGTGGGTGAAACCATGAAACAGATCATATGTTCTTTCTTTCCGCCTTCTTAGCTTCAGAGACTTACCAGTTGTACTGCAGCTCCTCTTCTGCAGCAGTTGGAAAGATACGATTTTTATAGTGACAAGATTCTCTCTGCTGAAGGGTAGTATAGCTGGAACGAAACAGCATTACAAATGCTTCCATTGTTGGATGGTATTTGGTACAGGGAATTTGTATCACTAATTAGACTTCAGGCCTTAAGTTCTGGTATTTCAGACCAACTAACTTCAGCACAGCTTTTTGCTATGATCTTTTACAGGGAGAACTGATTTTGTTTGAAACGTGAAAATTTGTTTATAGGGTTGAGTCAGTATATGTGGTTGTAATTTAATGCCATACTGCCTCTGTCAGTAGCTAAAAACTTAAATTTGAACAAATTCTAAGTCTGGTTCATGTTCTGCTTGCATGCCACCAAAGGCAAACATCTGGCTGTCAGCACTAGGGCTGTTGCCAATTGATTCAGGACAATCTACCTGGTTGGATTTACAGTCTAGTAGAGCTATTTCCTGTTTGGTTAAGCTTTTAGAAAGAGGCAAGACCTGTAGGGCTTTCAGTGAGAGTGTATTTTGCTGCTTAAATTAAAGAGGATAAGGTCAATTATTTTTTTATTCATAGGCAATAATAAGGTTATGGTGATTAAACTACATCTAAATGATCATTATTTGTTCAGATGTTTCTAGCTTTTTATAAAATGTATTAGTTTATTGCTTTGTGTTTCAAGGAGTAAACAAAGTACAGATCTCAAATCAATTAAGGTGGCCACTTTTCTCTTGTTATTTGCAAGCTTCTGTTTAGACTAATTTGCAGTCTAGAAATGTTTCCTGTCACAGCTTAATTTGCAGTTTATCCAAAAAGTACCTGCTTAAGTACCTTCTTACTGCTTTTAGAAATCCATTTTCCAGTTGAGAAAAAGTGTTTAAAAAATACTAATCTAGGTACATAATTAATAACAAATTCAATATATTCTGGGCCTCATTTCCTGTTAATGGAAAAAATTAAGTTTAAGGTCTTCAGTAACTGTAGAATGTGCACCAAGAAACAGATACCATCATCAGAATGCCAAAAAATACAGTGGAAACCTGAATATTTTCAGGAGACAGATTTTTCTTCAAGAACAAGTAGCTGTATATTTTGAAAAGTTGAGTTAGATTGCCATCAAAATTCCAATTTATCTCTGGCTTCAGCTTTCAGTATTGCTGTGTTTAGAGGTTTCAGTCAAAAAGGTTGTTAGATAAAGTAGGGGAAAAATGGGTATTTTAACACCTTTGAAACAGATAACTTTGTGATACTTGCAAGTTAAGCATCTTTTTTGTTGATCTTTTTGGAAACTATTGAGTTGATGTCACATGATGTTTGGCTATTGTAGGAAAATTTTCAGCTCTCTATATATGCAAATATAAGTGGTTTATGAAAAGATATATTATACGAATATACTATATATTCTATTTTATATGAATACATTTCATATAAATATATTATGATTTATTTATATTTTATATACTTTATGCAAAATAGGGGTTTCTAGTGAAAAACCTTGCATTAATTTTAGAGGTCATGCTCCAGATGTTACTTATCTTCAGAGATTTCTTGCTATCTTACATAACTTAATGTTATATCAACATTAGTGTTATGTTAATATAAATTAAATTACAAAACTGTTACCAGTTTTCTAGGTTTTCTCTTAATCTGTAATTTAATGATGTGGTCCTGCTTCTCAATTGCGTTTGAATTAGAACTTTACAAATCTTTTAGATTTGTTCTTTAAATTTTTTTTTGAAAGATAGTTTCTTTGTTTCCCTCACCAATTTCAGATTACCCCTGTGAGTAGGAGTAAATAACAATACTCATCAAAGAACATGACTTTCGGTGCTGTCACTATCAAAGTTGCAACACTGAGCTATCAAATCCAGATGATTCAGTGTGTTTAAGAGACAAGACTATACAGCTGTCTTTAGAATCTTCTGATTTCGAAATGCTTATATATACAGTCTAAGCAGTAATTCCAAACATGTCTATGTGGTAGAACTAATGTTTGAGCCCTGCAATTTGTATGGAAGTTAATGCTAATTCCCATGTTAAAAATATATTCCAGAAAACAGCCAGAAGTGGTGAGAAGTTCAAAAGCAAAGAGAAGAAGCAGCAAATTGTTTAGAGAGAAGAGGAAAAAAAAACCTCATTCTTTTTGCCCCCCACATGGTGGAAGTGTGGAATGAATGCTCAAAATAACATAAAACCAAACCCAGAAAAATGAGAACCACATGAATGAAAACTAGCTACAAAACAATAATTTTCTATTGGTGTTTTTCAAGCAACATTTGTAAATAATTTGGTTTTGGCCTAGTTGGCAGAATCACAGAATGGTCGGGGTTGGAAGGGGCCTCTGGAGATCATCTAGTCCACACCTGATGCCAGAGCAGGATCACCTAGACCAGGCTACAGAGGAGAGCGTCCAGGCAGGTTTTGAGTGTCGAAGGAGACTCCACAACCTCTCTGGGCAGCCTGTGCCAGTGCTCTGTCACCATCACTGTGAAGAAGTTTTTCCTCATGTTGAGATGGAACTTCCTGTGTTCCCAAACTGGAACCCACTGCCTCTCGTTCTGTCACTAGGCACCACTGAGAAGAGCCTGGCCCTATCCTATAGACATCCACCCTTTATACATTTAAAAGCATTGATAGGAGCCTCTCTCAATCATATCTTCTCTGGCTAAACAGACACAGCTCTCTCAGCCTTTCTTCATATGAGAGATGCTCAAGCCTCCTTATCATCTTTGTAGCCCTTTGCTGGACTCTCTCCAGTAGTTCCCTGTCTTTCTTGTACTGGAGTTGTGATCTCACCAGGGCAGAGTAGAGGGGCAGGATAACCTCCTTTGACCTACTGGCCACGTTCTTAATGAACCCCAGGATATCATTGGCCTTCTTGGCCACAAGGGCTCATGAAGAGCTTGCTGTCCGCCAGAACTCCTAGCAGGATGAGCCTTAACCTGTACTGGTGCCTGGGGTTATTAGTGCCAAGGTACAGGACCCTACACTTGCCCTTGCTGAATTTGGTCAGATTAATCTCTGCCCAACTCTCCAGCCTGTCCAGATCCCACTGATGGCAGCAGAGTCTTCTATTGTGTCAGCCACTCCTCCTAGTTTTGTATCATCAGTCAAATTGCTGAAGGTACACTGTCCCCTCATTCAAGTCATTATGAACACGCTGACTAAGTAAGACCTTACCGAGCACTGACCCCTGAGGCACACCACTGGCCACAGGCCTCCAACCAGGCCCTGCGCCGCTTATCACAATGCTCTGCGCTCTGCCATTCTACCAGTTCCAACCCACCTCACTGTCCACTCAAGTTCCTGTACTGTAGAATTATATATTTATTATTTTATATATTATATTTAATTTGGAAAGACATCTTAATTTGATATAGAGCCCGAGGATACAAGAATTGGCTGCCTTTGTGTGGCATCACCTGAGAAGATTAACTAATAATTTGAGCAGATAGCTATGTGCAATTTTTGTCTTAGAAGTACTTCTGTAAAGGTGAAAAAAAATGTATTTTTACAACTCGGTGTCATACCCATGTTGTGTTTTTGTTTTTCAAAAGCCTGACATCTGAATGCATACTTCAGAATGGCAGCTTAAGAAAATGAAATATATTTTAGAATGATCGTAACATTGAGATAATTTAAAGAAACACTCACTGTGTGATAAAAGACTTAATAGTTGTGGTCCAGTGTTTTTGTGGGTTGTTGGGTGTGATGTGTTTTTTGGAACTGGTACTTTATTGCCCTGTCAGATAAGTCTTGTTTTGGTCTCTTACAGAGATGTCGTATATGATTTGTACTTCCAATCATATTTATTGTGGTGAAATATGGGCTTATTCTATTGTTTTGTCTTCTGATTGGTTAACCAATAATACTAACAGACAAAATTAAAAGTAGTTATGTATGGGGCCAGAGGAGTCCTATGCTAGTTTGTATCTGATGACTGTATCTGGAATACATCCTGTGCTGTAAACATTCTTTGGACTCATTTTGTCTCCTTAACCAGGATTTTCATAATGTGATATTAAATAAAAGTGGTCATCTTTAATAATCTATGCACTCAAGTTTCAGGGAATATGAGTAAATCTGCATTACTGCTGGTTAACTTCTCTGCCAGTTAAATTATTTAAATGCTGGCTGTTGTCTTCTGTGCTCACGTTGTGGATGAATACGTTTGACTTGCACTTTTCATCTCCTGCTCTGCTTTGGCTTTACTCTTTTCATTTCATCTTTGACGAGAACTCTGCTGCCCTTGCTCTCAGAAGTGCGTGTGTAAAGGGGAAGCATGTATTTTCATCAAAGACTAACTTGAATAAAGTCAGTTTGCTTTAGGGTCTAACAGACATCATACCTAGTTGTGAGAGACTGCATGTGTATTCTGGAACATCCTTGTAAGACAGTGTGAGAGTGTGACCTGTCCTCGCATAACTAACTGTTGAGGAGCATCTGAATGTAGGCTGTAACTTCCTGAGGTAGCCTGCCACTTGAAGTAGGTGTCCAAAGTGCAAGCAGACCTCAGTTTTATTTCAGTGCAGTTCTGTTGTAATTAAGTCAGAAAAGGGTCCTTAGGCAGTCCCTGTGCCTGTCCCACCGCTTTCAAAGGTTAATGGGTCTTAGGAACGTGCAGAAACACTTGCGCAGAGCTGTTGCTTGATGAACATGTTCTTTGGCAAAACTTTTTTTTTGGCTCAGTCCAAATGCTTTCATGAAGTTACATAGACCTATAAACAATAACATGACTGTTTTTTTCTAGGGTTCAACATCCCCCTTATATTTCTTTGTTTCAAACTTCATGAGGAAACGATAAGGATGGCTTTAGTTTTGTTGGGGAAATCCAGGTTGAAGGTTCTGAGCTGCTACACGGTGTGAATTGGAGGATATAAGTACTGGGGCCCTCCCTCTTTTAGCAGAAGCCTTTTTAAAGTTTTACACAAAGGGGTCTACAAAACATGAACTAAACTTTTTTTTTTCTAAGTGGCTAAACAGGATGTAGATATAAATAATAATTCAATACAAACTTATTTTCGTGGAGCTTTCTCACACACAGCTTCTTGTATGTTGAGAAATGTAGTTTCCTTTTAGACAGAGTTCTTTCATTAGTTTCCGGATGGTGCTTAAAATCAATTCATACTATTTAAAAAGAAAAAAGTTCCAAAGTGTTGTAATTTTTATATGTTATCATTAATGTGGGTTTTGATTTTTTTTTTTATTTCATGTTTTGGAAAGACATTGTTCTTAGCAAGAAATTGTTAAAATTTTTCTTCATTCTTTGCAAAATATTTAGAATGTTTGAGCAAGACGGTGATCAAGTATTGGAGTAGAGACTTCTTGTACATGTCATGTTACTAAAAGAACTGTGTAGATTCTGCATTTCTATTCTGCAGGTGAACACAAGTCTACTGAATATTCTCTCCAGAAACTTCCATGCTTGTCTATTGCAAAAAATACCATTATCAGTCTAAAACAATTTTTGTTTTGTTTAAATGTACCTGCTTGGTAGGTTTTTTTATCGCCTGACACGCACATTCTACATAGCAACAGTTAAATACTTTTTGAAGGTACCCTAGACAGACATTTAAAGGCAATGGCAACAACAGACTGGTTTGGTTTGGAAGGGACCTCAAAGCCTATCTAGTACCAACATCCTGCCATGGTCAGGGAGACCTTCCGCTAGACCAGGTTGCCCAGGTGTGAAACCACTTCTAGCTCTGGCTATGTGCTTAACTCCTTGTTTAATATTTATCTTGGAGAGGCTGATCTAGCTTGGAGAGCAAATCAAGATTTATGTAAATTAAAGGGCATAGTAAAACCTGAGATTGGCTGTCATAGGGGAGTTGGGAAATAGTGTTGTATGAAGGCAAGAAAGAAATGCTTGTCAAACATGTTTATAGTATGTTACTACCTCTTGTTTAGACAGACTAGTTTTGGATCACTGGGGTGTCTTCAGAGATAAAGCACACTGGGTATGAATTTGGGCTTCATTGGGTTGATTGTTTTTTTGCCAGCAATAGTTTATATCAAGTTGTTTCTTACTCTGAGTGGTATTACTACAGAGCAGGTTTCATATATTTTTATTCTCTTGTTTGTCCTATAAACTTCATGTTCTCTTATTCTGCAAAGTTAACTATCTTTTCTCTGAAATGTTTCTTTTTCCACCTGTTTGCCTTTCGTGGTTAAATATGAGATCATTCTGAAAGCAATACTATGCTGGGCTGACCAGATAGATTTGCTAATTTCCTGTCTGAATTCCTTCTCCCATGGGACATTTTGTCTCAGCAGAAATGGTTTCTTCAGCTAGTCAGGACTAGTTTATAACACCCAGCTCTTTCATGTCAATATTTGAATTGTTGAGGGGAGCCAGGATCACCTTTTCTATCAGTGCTAAGTAAGAGCTTTGTGCTTTGTCTCCTACATTTGCTTCTCCTGGTGTTAGTAATTTATGTTTTTATTATTGTATGCCCATATCTTCAGCTTCTGCTTAGCTCAGTCTCTTGCTTTGGTGACAGTATATGTCTGCCTCCTACATCTGAACTGCGTCTAAATGGAAAGCCTCTTGTCATACTTAAGCTGACCTGTTTAGTCCGTGGATCAAAATCATTCTGCATTACTGCACCTCTGTTGCATATATGGCAGGATATTCTGGGGAGGTTTCTGAGACCCAAGAGGTGTATGTGTGCAACATGCCTTTTCTGTGGTGGTTTCTTTTTTTTCCGCTACCCCTGCAGCACCCCCACCCCCCAAACCCAGCCATGCAAAACCATAACGTTCCACCTCTCACCTCTGTGAATCACATATTTAAGAATTATCATTAAAATCCACATCCCAGCAGAAATTCTCCACAATTATTACACTCTCCACAGACCTTGGTGTCTACACAGTTTCTTACATCTTCTTACTCCCTGCTCAGGTGGCAAAAAGTGGCTGCTTACTTTTTTTTTCTCCTAAATGTCGCTGATGGGCTCGGCCTTGGTCAGTGGCGGGTCTGGCCTTGAGCTTGCTGGTGTTTGCTCTGTGGGGCCTTCAGAGAGCTTCTGGCTGCTTCTTGCAGAAGCCGCCCCTGCAGCCCGCTTCGTCCACCATGACTGACTGTCATGCATTGCTTCTTTCATTTCCAGTATGTTGGGAGACAGTTTTCCCACTGGGCAGTGTATTTTACCTGTTCTGTGCCCTAAATGTGGATCATGGGTGTTGATAATACCCTCATACTACCAATTCTCATTTTGTGTCATTTGATTGAGTCTCCTGATGGCTGAAGTAATTTAAGCATAATTGAAGTCTCAGGGTGTGTTTTATAGTAGCATTTGAGTAAAGTAATAACATACAGGTTAATGCACTGAATACTCTGGTGATCATTTCTATCTTTTGGCTGTGGCATAGTTCTGTTTTGTTTGGAAAATTAGTACCGCAAGCAGCAGTGATACTTGTAAGCAAATTACTCAGCTGAACATGATCCGTTTTTCTGCCTGAGCTCCAGTCATTATTTTGGCTAATGCTTGTGCATTGCTAATTTGACTGTTTCATACTGTGTATTGTTAAATCACTGTCTGCTTCAGCTGTCTTGCTGCTCACGGTGTGCGCTGCATGACTGGTCACAGAATACACATCCTACAAAGTTATTCCATGAAGACTGCATACTTCTGTACCACGTGGATGTTAAGCAATGGCTTGCAAAGCAGTCTTTGCTTATTAATACTCCAAGGAGTTTGCCACTCACAGGTGTCTGTGGTTTTGTGTAAAATTACTGAGAAAAACTCCCTGCTGAGTTTGGGAGAGTGATAATAAACCGTTGATTTCATATGTGAGAAATGCTCATGATTGCCCTCTCCTTTCCAGGAGCATGAATTTGAATGCTGGGAGACTATGTGGTCTTCTGCCATTAGTTTTCAAGTGGACTTTCAGCTGCCAAAAGTGTCATTGGTTTCTTTTTCCAAGTGTCTCCAAGCCTCTTCCAGAAATTCATGAAGAATTTAAAAGAAACAAAGATTACCTCTTCTCCTTAAATTTATACCGGTGTTTCTCAAAAATAATTGCAGAATCAGTTTGTCTTATGTATTAGTCTTCAAGTAGTCCTCTCCCCTGCCCAGCATTGTCTAGCGAGACCTTATATTACCAATGGTTAGTTAGCTTATATTAAACTGCTAGAAAAAATCTTGTTTCTTCTAGGTCAGGAGAGTAAGAAACAGCTGCAATTTCTGGACATAGGTGTAAAAGTTCATACCCTTGTCATGAAGTGGCTGAGCTGTTGCCAGCAAATGTAGATAATTGTTCCCTGAATAAATACTTCAGTACCTGTTGTGAATGATGTGTGTTTTAAATCTTCCTTGCTATTACTGAATCTGTTGAATGATGGACTCTGGGCATAAAAAGTAATATTAAAATGCTGTTTTGTCTTTCATCAGATCCTAAATGAGTAGATCACAGAATCACAGAATCGTAGGGGTTGGAAGGGACCTTGAGAGATCATCGGGTCCAACCCCCCTGCCAAAGCAGGCTCCCTAACTCATATTGCACAGATAGGCGTCCAGACGAGTCTTGAATATCTCCAGAGAAGGAGACTCCACCACCTCCCTGGGCAGCCTGTCCCAGGGCCCTGTCACCCTCACTGTGTAAAAGTGAAGTTGAACACAGAAGTTGAACAGACTGGCATGTTATGGTATCAATAAACTATTTGAAAGCTGTAATTCGGTACAAGAAGTGGGCTTTTGTAGATAGCATTGAGTTAAGTGTTATAAAAACATGGTCTGATACAGTTTTGGTATGTAAACTAATTCAGCAGTAAATCAATTTAGTTGTCTATGCTGTACCCAAGGAGATTTCCTAGATACCAGTTCAATGCAGAAAGTTAATGCAACCCAGAAATTGGGTATGTTGTAATTAAAAAGAGAACAGATTAGCTGGGTTCTAAAGGAGAAATCTGTAACAACTTGGAAATGAAATGTTTTGTGTTTTAGTGAATTTGAAATGAATGACAGGTGCAGCATGAATTCACACTGAAAGAAATAACTACATGTGAAGGCCAGAACTTGGAGAGCAAGAGTGTGAGAGTGAGTGAGAGCGTGTGTCTGTCTCTGTGTGTCCGTGTAACTCTGCGAAACATTTCAAGGGTGTTAGCTTGACATGCACACTGAGAAGTGAGAAAGCCATGACAAATCAGGAAAGTGGACTGCTGTCACTAGGTAAAGCTTACTAGCCCTTTATTTTCTTTAGAGCAAAAATGCATGCCAAAAATGGGATAGTGAGGCAGTTAGATAGTCATTGTGTTTGTTTACCTAAAGCATGACAGAGGTATTTTCCTCTCTCTCCTCTAAAAATGCCATGGATATAAAATACCTCCAACTCTATTTAAAAACAAAAACCTGACAATTAATATTATCTCTCAATATCTGATTTCAGAGGCCACTGCAAAATTTGGCACAAACAGTATTTTATAGTCCTGCACATGTATACTTGAACTCTCTCTGTATTTTCTCTTAGTCACTAACAGGCATAGAGACTTAAATGGAAATTAGTGTGATCTTCCTACTAGGACAGACTCTCTAAATGTCTGACCATAAAAGCAATCAGCTCAAAACTGCTGAAGGTTATGCCCTTGAAAAGAACTCGGGGTTAAAAAAATTAATAATCTTTCCTCCCCTTTGACAGTGCATCTGTTAGTCAACTCAGCCCAGTTTTAACACATAATCAGTATCACTCTCTGGTTATGAGCCAGTGCAGAAGATACCATGCCATTTAACTTTAACAGTAGTATCTTCCTAACTGGCAGTCATGTGCCTGATGTTCCAGTCTTGATGATGAAACGCTTTGTGTCAATGTACTGATGTTTGGGTTCATGTTTAGTGACGTCTGTAGCTATGGTCATGCGCACCTTTGATCTGCCTGGGATGGGTGGTGAGAGGTATGGCAGCCCAGCTTCGCTGGTTGAACATCGTTTGAGTGCTCCCTTATCTGCTCGAGTACAACGTCAGCTGGTTTAGCTTGAAGTGTGGTCTGATAGCTCAGGCACTGGTCTCTCCAAGGAAGCAAGTGACATTCCTCACATACTCCTTTCCATTCCATTCCATTGATTCTGACATGTGAGTGGCATTCTCCATCAGAAGAGGCACATATCAAACTCTTTTAGACCGCTAGAAACTTACCCATGCCATTTTAGAAACAGGAGACTTTAGAGCTGTCTGGTGGTAAAGCCCAGCTATCATGGATGGGAGAACCTACAAGCAAGTTACTGCTATGTTTCATGTGTGTTTTTGTGTAGTCTTTAATTACTTACATCGCTTTGTTTTCCCTCTTCCTTTCCCCATAGGACCCATGAGTCATTCACTGCACAGGATGGGTGGTGGTAATTTAATTAGCTCCTATTAACAATTGTGGAGAAAAACAGAGTTAGGTGTTGTTACCTCATGTTCTTTTCTATTTGGACACTTTTATGAAGGTAGAACTAGAACTCAAAAATGGCCATATTGGGTCAGACCAAATACATTTCTTGACCAGCAGTGTGTTTTACAGTAGCCATAAGCAAATGCCTGTGGAGGAGTAAGAGCAGAAGTGCATGCCCTACGGTTACCTGATACTGTACACGTTTCCAATTCTTCTGAGCGCAGGTGATTCCGGAGTTGTGGTTTATGTCCTAATTAACAGAAGTAGATTTTCATCTCTGAGTATGTTCACTTTCTTTGAAAAGTCAGGCAGAAGCCACAGCCTTCTTTGTCAGTGAGCTGGAGTGGAGGTTCCTCAGTTGAAATACCAGTTACATGGTAAACCAGCTTTTGTCCTTTGGAAGCTGTCTCTGATTCGCTTAATTCAACAGCTCTTAGTCCTTCCATTGGAAGAGATAGTGTGCAGTTACTTGGTACCACTACCCTCTAGAATCTACTTAAAGCTTGGTAAATTTGTCAGATCTCTCCAAAGTTCACTTTTCCAAAACAAAAACCCTAATATTGCTTAGACTGTTCTGTAAAGAAAAACTGTATTTTGATAATCCTTTTTGCCCTTTTAACCTTTCCCAGTTCTGTTACCCTTTTTGAGATAAAAAATAGTGTTAGGTATAAACATGATTAGAGTGAAATGTAGATTTAGACAATGGCATGATGTTGTTCCTGTCTTTATTTCTAACACTTGATTTATTTTTTTAAGAATTATCAAGGACTAAACTGTGGCTTTCATGGGACTATTACAACCCTGGATAACAGGAATGGTCAGCTTAGATCCCATTAGCTGATTAGGACCAGTTTTTGGGGTTTTTTTTCCTTCTATGTAGATCTCTTTTTATTTGTTTAAAGTCACCTGGTATTCTGCTGTCCAGTCAGTCTCAGTGTCCGTCCATCAGTCTTTAGTCTGTTTTGAATAACTGAATGTTGCTTAGTGCTCACTTCTGCCACAGCAGATCCATCACAGATCCTTGAGAATCTAACAAGTGGCCTCTGTCCATTGCAGGAACTGACCATTTACTCTTACCCTGATTCCTGCTCATTAGCCAGTTACTTGTCCATACAAGGCTTTTCTTTTTCTGGCAACACACTTGGTTTTCCTTGGTGTTTAAAGAATTTTGTAGAAGGCTTTCTAAAAATCCGCTTTGACCACGCTTTTATGGGTCTCTCTCTGGCGCTCATGGCTACTACGTCTGAGTACTTCTCAAGTGCTGAATATTTAACCATATGCCTGTGAGGCTGTAATATTTCTTCAGTTATGGAACAGAACATAGGGTAGCTGAAGTCTAAACTGTGTAGTAATTTAATGTCCAATTTCAGATTTATACTATTTTTTTTCCTCCAGAATTCCTTTTTTTCCCCCCAGAATTCTCAGTCTCATTCAACATGCCATCCATTGCCTGTATGGGTCCACAGTGTTGATGGTAGCAGTGACTAGTTCTCTGAATCACACTTCAGCATCTCCTGCTGGCTATCTAACATAGTATCTATCTTTGAAATGCTAAGTGTTCTAACACAGCCACTCCGTGGCAGAAGCAGTGGCAGAATTACATTTACCAAGCTGGCAGTCTTCTGCTTGCAATGGGAAAAATCCCTTGCCTGGTTCAGATTTCTGCAACAATCGTTGCAGAGTCTACAGGTTTGTATGACAGACACATGTGCGTAAATTGTTGTTCTGCCCTTGTCTTGAGAAGGACAAGTTAACATCTTTACCAGAGATGCTTCTTTGTCACTTCAAATGTGAAGTTAGTGTTTAGGACACCAGCTGGTTTTCTGGCACCATCCAGGGTAGTAAGGTGTGCAGAGAGTTTAGCAAGGCCAGAAATGCACACACTGATCCAAGTAAGGATACACTGCCAAATTGCAGCAGGGAGACAGCAAGCCATTTTCAGATCTTACTCACTGCCTGCGTTTACTCTGTGCAGCATTTGTGTGCAACTGTTGGTGTTGTGTGAGTGATTTGTGTTCTTGCATTTTGAACTGCATGTATCTGTCTTCTGAGAGAATTTTAAACAAAACACTGTATTGACATTTCTGGAGAACAGAAAGTAAAGTAGAATATGTAACAGGAAAGACCATGGAAAATTCTCATTTTCCCACTGCTGTATTGTAGTGGAAAAGCTGGGCTTGGAAAGAGGTGGGTAATGCACATAGATTATTTTTTTTTCCTTCATATCTGAAATAGAACTGGATTTGATTGCCATTTTCCAACATCCTGAAATAGGGTGTTATGGTCCTTAAAATTTGTTGGCAGTCAAAACATGTTGAGCTGTGCCCAGCTGTGACCATGCTGGTTGTGGCAGCCCAGACAGTCAGAAGGTTTATGCCTAATGTAGTCTTGCAGCTGCAGGAGAGCAAGAAACTAAAAGTGAACATACATTATATAATTGCCAGCAGATAACAAAATACAGTATAATTATCTCTTGTGCTGCTTCTGTGCTGTGTGAGGGAAGAGGCACAGAGTGAGGGAAATGGAATGGGTAGGACGAAGAAGCGGAGTTTTCCTACAAACAGTAGCTGTCCTCTCATGCTTCTGTTCATCTTGGCATTTTCCCAGGGGGAACCTAAGAAGATTTTTAGGATTTTTATTAACATTGTAGAGTACATTAAGGCATGTACTGTTCCAGACAGCATTGCCATTTGTTTTACAACATGCACAGATAGAGTTCTTTATTTGTGTATTTAAAATACCTGAAAATTTAGTGTAACTAGCAAAGAAAATGGAAAAGGAAGAAAATTAGAATAAGAGAAGGGAAAAATAGGTAAGCAGGTCTAGAAAGCATATATAATAGACTTCTTCATAGGACTAATGATGTACTTATATGTACATATTTGTACAAGGTTTGGGTTTTTTGGGGGGGAATTGTTTGGTTTTTTGTGTGGTTTGTTGTTGGTTGGTTGGTTTTGGTGGTTTTTTTTTTTTACTCCAGTTGCTTGCATATCTGGGACAATTTTTCCACTGGAAAAGATAATTTTCCACAGAGGGTGGTGTTTAGGATCTTCAATGTTGGCCACACAGCTAACAGTGCAACAGGAAAAACAGGAAGGTGTGTAGACTTTGTGCAACTATGGAAGAAGACAGCCTTTCTATTGGGTCTTAACATGTTGAATTCTTGCAGTGCTTTTATGTGTAGTTACTAATTTAGTTGAGCAGAAATTGAAATTAATGTGCAGATAGGAAGAACAGGAAGGTCAGATACTGAATTTTACTTCTCATTTCCTCCCCTAGTAGTTCTCATTTTCCCAGTTCCATCTGCTTTTACCCAGGCTGTGATGGATGTAGGTTAGATACTGTACCTTCGCATGGATGGACCTCAAGATGATGACTCACAGGTAGGGCTGATCAGTTAACTGTCGCTCTGCTGCTGGATGTTGGACACTTCAGAGTGTTGAGGTCAATAACCAGATGAGATGGTGATTGTCCCAAACACTGTTAATCTGTGTAACAGTTTCCACTGTGGGTTGGGAATGTAATGCCCAATAATTGGTAAACCTAAAGAAAGCTTCTTTTAGTTATTAGCAATCAAGCTAGTTGTGTGGTAGTCATTTCTCTTTGTGAGCCTTCCTCAAACTGCTGAAGATTTGTCTGTTACTGAAATGCTGGGCTGGGGATTTCAAAGTCACTGCTAAGTATGGAGTTCCTGCCAGGTGCTCTTTAAAATAATGGTACTCTTGTAACGTAGAGTCATCTCAGAAACTATTAACTGTTTCTCACATCCCCTTGTCTGGCTGCTGTAGAGATGCTTGTTCGCTCACTGCACTCCCTGAACCTTCTTTCCGTCCTAAGGAGATTGGAGGATTAACAGCAGTTTCATATGCCATTTCGCATCAAAGGAATTTGGTCAATGCCACTAAGTTTTAATCAGTTTACTTATCAGAGAAACACAGAATCTTTAGGGGCTGGAAAGGACATTGAAAAATCATCTAGTCTAACCCCCTGCCAGAGTAGGATCACCTAGATTAGGATTTATACAAGGATAAAGTTCTCAGTTACTGAAGTTCAGTAATGCCTGGCATGAGGACCGTGCATAGCAGACTCATAGCAGAAAAAGAGCAAACATCAGTGTTCTGCTAAATGAGACGGGTGGTTTGAGGAAACTCTTACCTGCCCTGTATTATTTTTTAAGAGATGTGATGCACCTCTTGCTGCTGCACTGGCAATTTTGTTTGCTAACTCAGGCGCTGTGTTACCACTCTGCATGCCAGCAGCACATCTGCTTCCTGTTTTCTCTGATACAGGTGATTGCAGGTCTTCTCATTTACACTCTGCCTGTGATAAATTCTGTGATACATGGGCTTTTTGGGCACTTTAAAAAAATATATTTGAAAGAAGGAATAAGGCTTAGATCCTACATGCTTCATGCTGACAACTGATTTTCCTGAATTTGTGTTTTAAACTGGCTGCAGGGGCAGCAGCACTGAGCTCTGGCTCATGTGACTTCTTATTACTGTAGTATGTGCTTTAAGAGTTGTATAATTCTCTTCGTACTTCTGATGAGCATATGTAATAGGCAGCATGATGGTTCTTATGAAGGCCCCCTCCTCCCCAGTCTCCAGAAGAGTGGAAGATGATACCATGCAGGCTTTTGGATCCACGTTAGTAGGTTTGTTCAAACTTTTCTGTGTTTTTCTTGTGATGGTGGTTTTGCAAAGATGCTGTCAGTTTACAGATTGTATATGTTGGAAGATTCTGGTCACTTAAAATTAACAGGTAAGATTAATGTAAATGAAAGGTTAAAGAGCTTGCCAGACTTCCAGATTTTCACTGAATCTTCGTAGCACTGTAGACAGCATCACATCACAGCTGAGGTTGAAGAAGATCTCAGGAGATCCTCTAGTCTGCCTTCCTGGTCAAAGCAGAATCAGCGAGGAGGTCACACCATGTGACTCAGAACTTTATGCATTCTGTCTTGAAAACCTGCAAGAACAGAGACTGGCAGTGCTTCTGGGCAACCTGCGCTACGACTGCACTGGCCCCACAGGGAGAAAGGCTTCTGAATCTCCAGTCTGAACTTGTCTTGTTTCAGCATGTGCCCATTGTTTCTCATCCAGCCCCCATGACAGAGCCTGGCTCTGTCTTGCCAGTGACCTGCCTATAGACAGGAGGTGGCAGCTGCTCTGTGGTGCCCCCAAAGCCTTCCCTCTAGGCTGAAGCAGCTCTGTCCCTTGGGGTGCCCTGGCTGGGCAGGTGCTCTAGTCCCTGAGCATTCTGGTGGTGCTCTGATGGCCTTCTGCAGCTTGACAATGTCCTGGACTGGGGAGAGCCTGCTGGCTCTCATTGCAGCTAGTTCCAGTGTGGCTCCTCTGCAGGTCACTGTCCCCAGGGCCCCCAGGACAAGGCAGCCTTGATCTCCAGCACATCAGCTGTTTCGCTAGTTTGGTGTCATCTGCTGATGGGTCGGGCCCAGAAGGTGATAGTAAATGGGGCTGCACCTGGCTGGTGGCCAGTCACTAGTGGGGTTCCCCAGGGCTCCATTTTAGCCCCAGTACTTTTTAACAGTTTCATAAATTATCTGGACACAGGACCAGAGGGTGTCTTAAGTACATTTGCAGATGACACCAAATTGGGAGTGGCTGTTGACTCTGTTGAGGATGGAAAAGTCTTACAGAGAGACCAGGACAGCTTAGAGAGCTGGGCAATCACCAACAGCACGAAGCTTAACAAGGGCAAGTGCTGGATTCAGCACCTGGGAAGGGGCAACCCTGGCTGCACGTACAGACTGGGGGATGAGATGCAGTAGGCCAGCCATGCTGAGAGGGATTTGGGGGTCTTGATCAACAGCAGGTTAACCGTGAGCCAGCAGTGTGCCCAGGCAGCCAGGAGGGCCAACAGTGTCCTGGGGTGCATCAAGCATGGCATGGCCAGCCGGTCCAGGGAGGGGATTGTCCCACTGGTGCAGTATCCACCTTGAGTACTGTGTGTGCAGTTTTGGGTGCCACAGAACAAGAGGGGCACGAAGCTACTGGAGAACATCCAGAGGGGTGCAACAAGGATGGTGAAGGATCTGGAGGGGAAGACTTATGAGGAGAGGCTGAAGTCCCTTTGTTTGTGCAGCCTGGAGAAGAGGAGGCTGAGGGGAGACCTCATCAGGCACTGATCTTCTCTCTTTGGTGACCAGGGATAGAACCCAAGGGAACGGCATGAAGCTGAGACAGGGGAGGTGTAGGTTGGATGTTAGGAAGAGGCTCTTTACTGAGAGGGTGGTTGGGCACTGGCACAGGCTGCCCAGGGAAGTGGCCACAGCACCCAGCTTGACTAAGCTCAGGAAGCATCTGGACGATGCGCTCAGTCCCATGCTCTGACTTGTCTGGCCCTGTGTGGAGCCAGGAGTTGGACTCCGTGATCCTTATGGGTCCCTTCCAACTCAGGATAGTCTGTGATTCTGATTCTGTTTTCTGATAGTGACAGGTAAAGCATGAGAAACCAGGTTTAAAAGATATTACTAAAACTTGTCTACTTTCCTTCTGTGTGCCAAGTACTTCTTCTGATATATATAGTATATAGGTTTGTATGGTTGTCTTGAGTCTCCTGAACATCTCACAGAATTAAACTGAGTTTCTGCACTTGGCTTTTGAAGTCTCTGTGTTAGAGGTGCAGCTTTGAGTTAGGGATTTGTTCTGTTAGGGGGAGATCTAGGAGACAATAGCATTCGACAATTAAAGACTTACTTAACTGTTATGTTACAGATTGAGAAAGTTGCACACTGACAAACACAAACATACACACAGAGAGTTGAGCAGGTGAGTCTCCTCAGCAGCCTCTATCCAAATACCAGCCCCAGCCCTGTGGAAAGTCGGCCCCTCTGCTGTAGCGCATCATGGAGACAGCAGGTTTACTGATGTATTTTCAGAGAGGAGCTTTTAAAGTCTGCAAAAATCCCACCCCAAGGGAAAAAACAAGCCCCCGACCCCTCCCCGCCAGCCCCCCAAAAACAGCGCCGAAGGATTCTTTTGCCTGAACTGCTGCGGTGTGAGCTGCCTGTCTCGCCTGCCCACACCGCTCCCGCATCTCTACCGCATGCTTCGCTTTCCTGGCTCCGGGGCATACCCGGTTTGCTGTGTGCCTCTGGAAGCTCGTCCGCCAGCCCGCGCGGGCGGAGCACGGCTCCGAAAGGCGGGTGGGAGGGGCCGCCGTACGTCCCAGGCCTGGGCGGCACCCGCGCCGCCTCCAGCCCCTCTCCGTTACGGCGGAGGGAGCAGAGCTACCCGACCGCGGCGCTCGGTGGAAGAAGCGCATGCGTACGACGCGCATGCGTACGACGTGTTGCCCGCCCGGCGGCGGCGTGAGACGGGAGCGGTGCGGCAAGCGGGCTGGAGTGCCGCCGTTCCGCCGCGCTCCACGGGAGGGCGCTGTGTCCCTCCCCGGCCGCCTGCGAGCTGTCCGGCGTCACGGCAGGCAGGGCAGCGTAGCGCCGCGCGGTGCTGGCCCTCGGGATGCGGCCACCGCCTCGCTCGGCGCTTGCCCGGCGGCCGCTGTTGCTTGCTTTGCCGTAAGGCTGGGTTCTGTGCTCGCAAGCCGGGATTCGGCGTTTATAGCCCAGGTGCAGCTGCAGTGCTGCCGGCAGTCCTTCAGGCATCTCTCGGAGAAGAGCTAGCACGCCACGCTGTTAGAAAGCACTGCTTGCAGGCAACTGTGGGTCAGGACGTGGAGCCCGCACTCCTACCGGGGTGAACAGATTTTAATCCTTGCCAGTGGGGAGCGTGTCACTAAAACACGTCTTAGCGTGCAGAGAAGGGTTAGAGGCTGGGGCGAGTTTAGGAACTTGGAAGCTGAGGCAGGTGAGAGAGAAAAAAAGCATTTAGGATGGTTACTTCTGCTCCCCTCCGGCCCCCCGCGTTCCCAAATGTTACCGTGGATTCAGTACAGCACAGGGCAACCTGGTAGCCGAGTGTGAGCATCGGAGCAGGAAGTGGCAGGCTGCCTGGTCTGAGGTACAGGAGTCTGGAGGGAACAGGGACTTGAAAGCCAGAGCACCTCTAAGTGAGAAACTGCGTGTAGCAGAGCACAGAGCCAGCAGACAACGAGCACTATCTCCGAGCAGTTCACTTGGGGCATGTGGGACGGTTCGGTGTAGCGCCTCGTGGACTCGGCACTTTGTGCACAGTGGAAATATTCGGTGTGTGGGCCCTTAAGCGTGGCAACTGAGGGCATTGGTGGTAGCAGCCTTTCTGCCAGTGGCGAAGAGAGACACACCTTCTGCAGAGCTGCTGCTCTGCACAGGGGGAGACGGTGTCCAGCAGTCCTCCCCCTTGGCTAAACCGGGCAGGGAAAGGGGGAAGACAAATGCTAGTGAGGGTCTACAGTGCTGTTTGTGGTTACCATGCAAACCTGTAAAGCTGTGAGGTTCTGTATGGTTTGCCTTAGTGTTGTTATTGTTTAATTTGATTTTTAAAGAAGCAAACTGCCTCTGGCATGTGAGTAACTCATAGCAGAACTTTTACTCCTGGCAGCATTTGTGTGTGAGGTAAGAATGTAAAGACTGCCGTACTTTGTACCTGTGATCCAGCTGGGACCATAGTCTCCAACATTCAGTCAAAACATAAAAAAACTCCCATAACTTGTGGAACAATCTGCATGTTTGAGAAATTTATGCAGTGCCTAATGGTTAAAGGTTGGTTTTAGATGTTCTGTTTTTCTTACAGTTTGTCTGTTTTTTTCCTAGCATTGCAGCTCTCTTGAGTGTACTTGCTGCTGTGTAAATGGCTAGAACCACTTTGTCAATTACTGGATTCTATAATATCTTAGAACAGCGGGGTTTTGCTGTCTAATTGTGTTTTGTGGGGGGAAAAAATCCCACTTTTATGCTTATGTTTTGAGCCTTTTTTAGCTTACTAGAGTAATTGGTGCTTCTTACTGTTTTTTTACAACTGCTTCATCTCTGTCTCATTGTGCAATTTTCCTTGGAGAAGGAACCTTATCCATCTTTTGTTTTCCAGTTATATTTATGGAAGAGGAAGAGCTAAGTTGTCACTGTGACTTTTCAAGGCAGAGTTGTTTTTACATAGCTAATTCTTTGAAATAGGTGCAGAATTTTTGAGGCGAGAAGTTGGCTGTGACACCTTTACTCATAAGTTTGCCTTCCTGCCATTTCCATTATCTTGACTAAGCTATTAGGCACTCCGGAAAAAGACATGCCAGGAAGATAGATTTGTCTGGTTTGAAAAGAGAACCAATGTAAATCCCTTCTGGTTGGACAGTTGTGTCCTTGGAGGTGCAGATCCTGAATTGTCTCACCTTAGGGTCTTGTATTGCAGGCTCCTGAGGATGTAGTGCTGAGGAGTGCCAGGGACTACAGAAAAGAAAGATTCCAGATGTATTTGAGAACAGATGGCCTAGAGGAAACCTCAGGGTGCAAACAAACAAATTAGGCCAGCACTGAAATGCAGCAGTGGCTCCAAGTGAGAGAGATTGGATTTTATCTGAAAAAAACACCCAACCAGCCCCAAACAAAAAGCACATAAATTAAAACCAAGAGTACTTAAATCTTCAGTTAACACTTCACTGTTCAACAGTAAATTTTCAGACTAGAAGGAATAAGAATTAGAAAAAATACCTGCAGTTCTGAGCTAGGGCCTGGAGACTGTTGGTTCACTGAAACACCTACCTATTTCATAATCCCATGGATAGCTGTCACATGGTATTTTGAAATTATTTTCTAGATAAATGTTCAAACCTGTAAAATAAGGGAATGCTTAGTATGAGGTTTCCTGGGACACCTGAGCTGCCAGAACCAGATGGCTGCTGAAATGGGAGCCTTGCTCCGAGCTTTGACCTCACTTTCCCCTTCCTTTGACATGGGGGATAAAGTGCGTATACATGGCGGTCATACTTTCCAGGACCTGTTTAGTTTTCTGCCAGTTTAGCAAACCAAAGTTTGGATTAGTCTTGTTCTCAAGATTTGTAGAAGGAGATGCATGGTGAGGTTAGTTTTTGGGATTTTGTAGAAAGTAGTGGAAGGACAGCTAGTACAAGGGGAGGTCAACCCAGGTGTTCTGTTCATATTTGTCCTATTCCTAATGGACAATGTACTGAGAAAATGTTTACCAATGGAGATCTTTCTGTTTCTGTGAAAGAGAATAGTGAAGCTTTGAGGAGTCTGAGGGTTTGTAAAGTTACCCCCGGTGGAGTCCTGAGAGAATTCAGTCAGCTGCTGAGTGAAGACTTGGCTTAGCAATATCAGGTTGCATTTCCACAACCCTTATTCCTTTGTACTTTCTAAATCTTCTGGGTTGTTCTTACCTTTATCATCTGTTTTCCCTAGCTTGTTTTAGTTGCTTATTGTCCCAGAAACACAGCAAAAGTAAAATGTCTGAGGTGGAATACTGCAATTCAGTGAAGTTTTGATGCTAGAGCTAAATTGATCTTAAGATTTAAACCTAGAAACTGGATTTTTCTGCTCACATGGTTCCTGTATTGCTTATGTAAGCTGTAGTGCTAGCAAAAGGGAAGCACTGGTTCTGCTTCAGATCTTGCTGTTCTTTCATACCTTGTTTGCTGACTCAGTAATCTCTTCTGTATCCATCCCAACCCTGTGTTTTTCTGACAGCCTTTATTGAAACTATCATTTAACTGCTATAACTCCTAATAACAGAAGTCCTTCCTCCTAAGATTGTATTCAATATTCAGAAGAGTGTCTTAAAACCGCACTGCTACTCCTCTATGAAAGTGGGTCAATATTCATAATTCCATGAGCGCTTTTGTACTTTTGTCATTTTTCCAAATTAGTCTGGCTTGCATGCCAAAGGCTTTTTCCTTGTTCATGTGAAGTTGATGCACTGTTGTTAGACCTGGAAGTGCCTGGTCCAAATCAGCATGTTAACCGAGGCAGCATTCCACTGCCAGCTTTGCTTTACCTGGTTCAGTATAAATTCCTGAGACATTTGCTTTCTTGTGTTTTGGTTTCATGCTCAAAGGAGGAGCCTTGTCTCGAACTGTGCAGTTGTGTCTAGGAGACCTGTATTGGCAGTTGTCAAAGCACAAGTTTTGTAAGAAATATGGGATAAATTTTGTTCTCAGATGTCCTTTATCCTACTTTTGGGCATTACTATTTGGGTTTTACCAGATTGTGAATTAGTCTTGGTCTTTTCAGAGTAGTAAGTGAAAAATACCATACTCCAGACAAGAATTCATTGCTATACCTGGGAACTGAAGAATGTTCTTTGGCATGAATATGTGCCAAATAATCCCTAAATAGTGAAATAAAACTCTGCCAGGTAGGAGCATACGTCTTTTATCTGCAAAGTGCTATGTCAAATATGGTAATTTGATTTCAACTTAGCATTTCGGTTTTGTTGTGGAAAAAGTGTGGTTTTTACAATTTTTGTATGGAAGTTATTAAATACAAACTGAATTTTCAGGGGAAATTTTCTTAGAATACTGCCTTACCCCCATTTACTTCATTTTGCTACGTGAAGATGAGTGACCACATTTGTATTGTGTCTTACTGAGAGCTTCATGTCAGGTAAAATTTACTTTTGGCGTTTTCTTTTGTTTTGTTTTTGTCCATGTTGCCTCAATTTAACCTCGGATTTATCTCATATTTGAGACTGTGTATTGTTTATCCCTGTTGAGCTCATGCAGACATCTCCAAGACTTTTAAAGGCCTCCTGTAGTTCAGAATCATTCCAGGCTTTTCTAACCAAACTGTTCTGATGTGACCTGAGTAACATTGCAAATGTCTTTGTGCCTTTTTTTCAGTATTTTTTTTTTTTATTCCCACACTGTGCCTGGTACAAACTGGATATTAAATAGCATAACAAACCTGAAAGCTGTTGACATCTTATGTTTTCGTTGCTAGCAAGTATTGTTTGCATAAGATTTATCTCCTGAGAGGAGAAAGGGATTGCTTTAGACAGCACACTTGCCTTCACTAGCCTGACAATCGGTAATCTGTTCCAGTGTGGGTGTGTATGCACACTCTTCTCTGAAATGTTTTTTCAATCCTGACGTTTCCCTATAATAAGTTCCCATCTGGGAAAAGGTGTGGTTTCAGCAGGAACTGATCTTGTCTTATTTCTGAATGACAGTTTGTTGACTGTCCTTCCTTTCCAGTTTACCGTACTTCATGTGAATTTACTGCACTGGCTTGAATTAAGGCTAAACTGCTACCTGGTAATGGTCATCTACAGGCATCATTTCAATTCCTGAGTTAGTGCAGCCTTTGCTGACCTGTTTGCATGCACACACAGGCTATCTTTGCATCTAAATGGAGAACTTACAGTTTATTACATTTCAAAATGGAGCAGACAAAAACCATTGCTGTTTAAGACAAACTGTTAGCTCCCTGTGTGTAAGGAACTGGTTCTGCTTCCTTCACTGACTGAAGTACTGCCAGGGTTCTGTACCTTTCTGGGCACTCACAAAACAGTTCACTGAACTCCAGAGCTGGGAACATCTGTTAAAATCTTAGGGACTGCATACAAGTGACCAGCAGCTAAGTAAGTTAGCCTGGACAGCCTTCCACATTTTGACATAAAGGAAGCGAACAGCACATCTAAACTCCTGGCTCTGAAGTTCTCTGGAGTGATGCCTGCAAAAAACCCTGAATTTCTTCCACAGAAATCTGAATGCATTTTCTGTGGAATTTGGTATGGTGCACCAAACAGGGAACAGGAATTTAATGTTTAGAAAAGGCTTTCTGAAGTGGACAGCCAGATGAAGTACATCTAGGTGGATATGCTCCATCTTTGGGTAGGCAGTCATTTTCTCTCCTCCAGGCTTACTCCATTTGGCACATAGGAGTGGATCAGCAAAATGCTTCCACCACAGGGACAAAGGAACATGCGCTGGCCTCTGAAGCAGTAGCAGGAGTATCAACCATCTCACTTAAACCCCTGCCAGTCTCCTGCTTTACTTAACCTTCTGCTGCTGCTGGCTTCATGGCTGGAGCAGGGAGAGAGAAAGAGAATGACAAAGAGTGTTTCTGAGTCCTTGCTTCCTCCCTTTTTTTCTTCTTCCTCTTGCAGAAGTGAGTTCTGCTTCTACATGGTTTGTAGTCTCTGTTTCAAGACAGGTAAGCAGGAAGCTTTTTCTCCTGCTCCGCCCCAGAGGAGATCCCATCACTTCAGTGGAAAGATTTGCATTTCTTCTGGGGCCTGACATGCACCAGTGTCCTGAAAGAGATGTTTCTCTTTCAGTGTTGAAAAGATTGGGCTGCTGTGTTTTAAATGAGGAATTTTGTTTACTATGTGCTGTTTGCTCTGCCTGAACTGCCTTAAGCACAATAAGCCAAATACAGCCTATATAGTTGTCACTTGGTGAACTCTGTATTGGCCCTATTAGTTACCGGTGCTCTGAACGTGAGCTGCTCTCCATGTCTGGGATGCCTCAGCATAATACAGGTCTTCTGCTAGCACTGCAAGATGTTGAACAGTATGAGGTGACACTTGTGGAACCAAGTATGGAAACACTCATCTCAAGGATGTCTACTGCCTTCTCTCTTAGTAAAGCCATGGTTGGGTGGTCATCCAGTATAAACGAACATATGTAAATCCAGAAGGTATTGTTTTGATTATCTTGTCTTTATTCATAATAAAGTCATCCGTTACCTTCTAAACTAAAACATTTCTGGAGTGAGAGTCAATGTTTTTCATTATGATTTTAATATATCCAGTAGTAGAACATTCACTCCAGTCAGGGCAGAGATGTTCTAGTGTCTAATTCCCTCTTCTTTAATGAATGCCAGTTGCATTTTTGATCCTTTTCTGTGTCTTAGGAAGATCTTATTTGCCTTTTTCTTTTATAAGGCAAATACTGTGAGCTCCTCAAGCTCTGAATTATCACAGAATTTTTCCCGATATTTCTCTCATTCTAATACCTCTTCCCTGATCTCTTTGATTCTATTATCCTGTATATTTTAACACTCCTCTCTAAGAACATCAGGACAGACAACAGCAGTGCAATGGGAATTATTCTTGTGTCAGCTACAGGCATCAATACAATCTTTATTTTCCGGTGTGATAATTCCCTAATCTCCAAAGCAGACATCAGTCCTTTGACACTGTGTGACTGATCCTTACAGATGCCCTGTGAAAACTTAGCTACCATGCACAAGAACATTTTTCAGATGCATTGTTTTCCAGGGCAGAAAAACCTGTTGTCTTTTTTATTTCTAGATGCAAATGTGCATGCCCTTGGGTTTCTCGTTATACTTACCATTAACTGTGCTTGGAACGGTCAACGTGGCCTGTGATTTGTTTTCTGGGACCTCTCCAAGAAACCTAGGGCACATCCAGTTGCTTGAAACAGGACTATCTTCAGTAGACCTATTCAAGGAGCATCTATTCAAATTGGCAGTACTGTGATACTAAGCACCTAGTAATGCACTGGCAAGCTTTGTCATTATTTATCTTTATTCTTTCTCCATTGTTGATGATCTTGAGCTTCTTTGGAATGGGTACTGTTAAATGTTGGACAGCATGGGCAGGTCCAATCAGATCACACTAAAAATGCATCACTTGGTGAAAGCTTCTTGTTTACAGGTACATCCTGTCACCTATAAATCAAATGAATGTACTCAATTAAAAAAGTGCTTTGTTGACATTGGATTGTTCTAATGGATTAAGCAAAATGTATCTTACAGTGCCAAACTGAGTGTATTCCAGAAGGCTCAAGAATATTACATAAAGACATACTTTTTTAAACCCAGTTTAAAAACAGTAAGTCTATTGTCTGTAGACCTGTTGATTGGCATTCATTGTGTAATTTAATTTAATTGTTCATAATCAAATCTTTCAACAGCTATTTCAGTACATAAAAATTACTTTTCGTCACAAAATCTACTACAGGCTGACAGGCCTATAATTATTTAGGGCATCCAATTTGTCTTTTGTAAATATTAACATAGCAGTTCTTTCTGTTCTTGTGAACTTTAACAGTTCTAGGTTTTTAAACCTTAATAACGACAAGCATTAGCAGCCCAGAGAAGTACCTATGCCGTCTCTTCCAGCATGCTTTTATCCAAGCTATCCAGATCTGCTGATGTAGAAGTGTCCAATTAATAGCTGCTGTTTAATGTCTTCTTGAGTTACTGTTGGAATGGAAACTATTTCATCATCATCATCATCATAAGAATGTTGTTTGCTTTGTCCCAGACAGATGTGTGTATGAAACTTCTCCTGCTTTTCTTTGTTACTGTCAGAAACCCTACCACTTCCATCTAATAATGGATTATTTTTTTTTTTTTTGAGCAGAAGAGGACACTTTAAAAACTATTTGTTTAATAACTCTGGCTGCTCGTTTGTCTTTCTGTTCTTTTGCAACTTATGTTTCCTTTAGTGTTAATGAAGTCATCTTGTGTTGAGGGGACAACTGATACCTAGTTAGTGAAGAGAGAAGATCTTAATCAGGCTATCACATCTTTTGCCCATGAAAAATGAAATAGCCAAACTCAGTTTCAATATGAGCATCCAGGTGGTAACTATTTACTACTAGTGGTATTTGTTTCTTCTAAATCTAAACACAGAAGTAGACCTGTGACTTTCAATGTTAATTTTAGAATGAGAAGAGTCTCACTTTTGGAGGTGCCTGTTTCCTTTCACTGACTGTAAAAGAGTAAGTAATTCTTAGGTTTCTGACCTATAGGTGATTTAGGGTAGATACAAAGCTTATCATCTTTCTTCAGATATAAAAAGGGGGAACTACTGGCAGGGGCATCCTCTAGATTTCAGTTTCCAAATCTTGCATTTCTAAAATAAAGATTTAAAACCTGGCTCTTTACACGTAGTGTTTGTCTCAGTCTTTTGTTCACTGGTGACTTAAAGTAAAAAAGGGAACATAGCTTGTAAGAAAAAGATAGTAATTTCTATATATTGCATCTAACATCTGAAAGCTAATTTCTCGTGTTCCCAATGGATTATCTGGGTTGAATTTGATAGTCTAGCAGCTTGGAGATTAAAATCTGTTGCCAGATCTGTTGGAGGGAGAGAGTGATTACTGTGGCCTGCATTTTCTGATTAGAACTGTATGAAAATGGAGTCTTTTTGGTTTTCCAGTTGATCTCAATTTCTTTTTGTCAACTAGGTATAGAAAATAGAGAGAAGGCTGTGACTTGCTTTTGTGGGTTCTGCAGAGCAAGTATATTTGAGTGTTCCCTGAAGAACTATTATAACCAGAAAGAGGGGTAAAGTGATTGCAGAGGTCTTTTGGGAGAGCTTTTTGGAGCTTCAAGATAGAAAAAAAAAAAAGGTAAGAGAAGCTACACGGCAAAAATAGAGTTAGGCTAGAGGGCAGGATCTTAGTGTGATCTTTGGATCCGTGAAACAATACAATATTGAATGTTGGTATAGAATCATAGAATCACTAAGGTTGGAAAAGACCTCCAAGATCATCCAGTCCAACTGTCCCCTTACCACCTACATCACTTACTAAACCATGTGCCTGAGTACTTCATCCAGCTTTTCCTTGAACACCCTGAGGGACAGTGACTCCACCACCTCCCTGGGCAACCTGTTCCAATGCCCAACCACTCTTTTCTGAGAAGAAATTTCTCCTAATTTCTAATTGAACCTCCCCTGGTACAACTCGCAGCCATTCCCTCTTGTCCTATGGCTAGTTATCTGCGAGAAGGGGCTGACCCCCAGCTCACAATAACTTCCTTTCAGGTAGTTGTAGAGAGCAATAATGTCTCCCCTGAGCCTCCTCATCACCAGACTAAACAGTTCCACTTCCCTCAGCCACTCCTCATAAAACTTGTGTTCCAGACCCTTCACCAGCTTCATTGCCCTTCCCTGGACATGCTCTAGCACCTCAGATTCCAAAAGTGAGTGGCCCAAAACTGAACACAGTGTTTGAGGTGCAGCCTCACCAGAGCTGAGCACAGAGGGATGATCACCTGATGATGGTCCTGATGGCTACACTATTCCTGATGCAAGCCAGGATGCTGTTGGCCACCTGGGCACTCTGCTGGCTCCTGTTCAGGCAAGTGTCAGCCAACACCCACAGATCCTTTTCCTTTGTGGAGCTTTCCAGCCACCCTGCCCCAAGCTTGTAGCACGGACTGGGGTTATGACCAAAGTGCAGGACCTGGCACTTCGCTGTGTTGAACTTCATCCCATTGGCCTCTGCCCATTGCTCCAACCTGTCCAGGTCCCTCTGGAGGGCCTTCCTACACTCCAGCAGATCAGCATCTCCACCCAACATGGTGTTGTCTGCTAACTTACTGCAGACTCAATTCCCTCATCCAAATCATCAATAAAGAGGATGTGCCCCAGTACCAACCTCTGGGTAATACCAGTTGTGACTGGTTGCCAATTGGATTTAACTCCATTCGCCACCACTCCCTGGGCCCAGCCATCCAGCCAGTTTTTAGCCCAGCAGAGAGTGTATCTGTCTGAGCTATGAGTCACCAGTGTCTCCAGGAGAATACTGTGGGAGACCAAGTCAAAGGCTTTGCTGAAGTTGAGGTTGACTGTGTCAATGGCCTTTCCCTTATCTACCAGGCAGGTCACTTGGTCACGGAAGGAGAT